>CAMAPF010001023.1:2614695-5229390 GCA_945859915.1 Cuscuta epithymum
TATCCTTCGTACCACTCTAAATGATCCTCCATAGTAAATCATCATCTGGCTTGCTCGAAATCCGTACAACTCTCCCCGTCCCGCGCTCGTAGCAAATCTACCGCTAGCGGTCATCTTCATCACTGTCAGGCCCTTACTACCCTGCTCACGAAGAAATTGATCGCCGAACTCTGCCTTCGATGTCTTCAAGCTTGGGTAAGAATTCTTGTCAATCTGCCTCAAATCCAATCCTAGCGCCGGACACAGATGAAGGGGATTCACCGGCCGGAAGAATCAAACCTTATATGTGCTAAGAAAAAACCAATACCTAAACGAGAGACCGCTTGGTGAGTATATGCTTATTACATCCGTCTTGGAGTTTTGATTTCGGGTAGGGGGAATACAGGAGCCTTGGAATGTGGTGGCTCTGACTTTAAAAATTGACCTATGCTCGATTACTGTATTCGCCAATTTTCAATTTTTTTATACTTCTATCTCATAAAATTAGTCAATCTCGACTTACACGTGATATACTAAGTATAAAAAAAAATTTGCGTAATGAAATTTGGGTCAAGGAAGAATATAATAGCATCAATTGTAAATTTACTATTTTAAAAGGAAATGTTAAAAATTGATAAAATTAGTGGGGCAAATGGAGTACTATCAACTTACCAATCATGATTTGATTAAGGAAAACGAAGTTTCTTTAATGTATTTAATTGAGGAAGTGCACATCTCTATGTCGCACGTAAAGTCGTTAATATTCTTCAATAGTAAAAATTTGGGAAACGTTAGGAAGAATTGCAAAAACAAAAAAAACAAGATTAATTGTCACTGTCATATTACCCATACGGATACTCTTGCATTGAATATACTCAATTACGTAGACCTTTTTTTGTGTGATGGAAGGATATTCAATGCTTCATCGACGTGAATCCGTGTTGACCAGTTATGCACTTGGTGCTTTTCCTCAGGGTTTCTAGATTCGTCTGGTCACCCCAATTATGGAAGATCTTCATCATTAGGAATTTTTTCTCGCTCTCCGGCCATAAAGATTTTTCTTACATTAATAAAAGGGTGTTTGCAATTTTAGTCACATAACATTCGCATGTTATCATTATGTAACTTTCATAATTTGATTATGTAACTAATAAGTTCTTCTAACGGAAATTACACTTTCCGACAGAAAAATCTGACGTCAGCGACATATTTTTCGTATACCATCGCCGGAAAGTAAGGCTTTTAAGGGAAAAGTCCGTAAATATATAGCAAATAATAATTAGTTATAGAACCAAATTTGAAAGTTACTAAAGTTACGGGACTAATAACGAAAACAGCTGAAAATTAGGAGACGAAAATTACAAATTTTCCAAATAAAAATAGGATTATAGATTTATTATAGGAGTCTCTTTTTTTGTTATGTTTTGACATTATCTGTAAACATAATAATATATTGTATTCAATAAAAATGTTTCTCAGATTTAACAATTATTATTTGTAAAATAAAAACAAATGTAAAATAAACTTCAATGGGGGGAACACATTCAAATTAATTCTTCAAGATAACTACGCATTTACTTGCACAGTTATCTTCAAGAATTAATTTGAATGTGCTACCGATTGAAGTTTTAACTGAAATTTGGTATGAGTAAACTAGACTTAATGAATAAGATGCTCAAAAAATTTCATCAAAAAATTCCACCGGAAACCGCCACAAATCGCGACGGCCGGACAGATCTATCCTCCTATAAAAGGACTTATTTGACTTTTTTATGAAAGTTCGAGAACCTATTTGACAGTTTTCCCGATTTCAGTGGGATGAAAGACTAATCATTTGACGCTTAAAATTATGGTGGGGGAGTTAAATAGGTATACGGTCTCAGAGAGAAATACTACTTCTGACCCTTAAAATTTTGTCAACTTTCCTTTTTGGATGTCTCACTAACTTTGCTACTTTCCCTTTTTAGTAAAGAATTTGTGGTTCCAGTTAATTCTCTCTCCTCTGCACAAACCTCAACCACATAGTTTTTACTTTATTAATCCCTGTGCCGGTCAAACTTGGCACAGTTTTAAGGGACGGAGGGAGTAATTATATACGGAGTATTTATCATTAAAATAATGATTATGTATAAAAAAAAATGTAACCTCCTATTTATTATGATTATAGTGATAACTTTAATAATAGTACGGAGTAGTAGTTTTTTTTTTGGCGAAATTAAAATTAATTAGCATTAATCAAATCGAAATCCAAAACATTGATGATACAAGTCGGGGGACTATCAATCCAGACCTGACGACCAGACATAGTATTAGTTAATTTATGCTCAATTTTACATTTAAATGGTCGTGAGAGACTATATTATACTACGTATATCCATTCCATGACAAAATGACATGATTATTTAGACAATATTTAAATAAAGTAGTTCGAGTATATTTTGAGAAATAATTTTAATAGATATATAATATAATGAAGTTAGTGTTGATAATTGTGATGTTATAAATGTATCATTTTTAATATTTAATGATTAATTTGTCATTTAAGATGGTTAATTGTTTTCTAAAATGGAAATGAAAACTTTCATATGCATGGGACATTTAAAAAAGAAAGTGGGAACCCTTTTATGGGATGAAGGGAAAATCAATTATTAGTCATACTTTTGTAAACACATTTATTTCAATAATATGTTTGTAAAAAAAAACTTTTTTAAAAACCCTAAGTAGAATTTTAAAACATTTTAAAAAGCTAAGTTGAATTGCCAAAACCTAAAATAACCCGATTGTAAATCTGTCAAGGTGTGGTGATCTCTTAGGCCTTGTTTGGTTCAAAAGAGGGGAGGGAAGGGGAGAGTCAAGGAGGGAAGGGAAGGAAAGAGGAAGCTAAGGAAGGATTTTGATAAAAATTTATGTTTGGTTGGAGGAAATAGGATGAAAGGTTTAATGAAAATATTTTTCCAATTTACCTTTATTTGATAGCTTACTTAAAAAAAATAGATACATCTCTAACTATGGTGAATATTACTCGGTCATGAGTCATAATATTTTTTTAATTTTTTTTAATTTCTAATTTTTTAATCTTTAAATTTTTAAAATTTTAATTTTTTTAATTTTTCTAAACTTTTTATTTTTTTACCTTTTTTATATTTTAACGTTTTGTCCAATCACGTAGGAGATTGACAGTTTGTGGTTATCAACACGTTTCTTCCGAAATACCCCGATTTGGGGGGTTAGAATGGGAGGAAGTGGAGGATTTAGGAAGTTTTCCAATTTCCTCCCTTCCCCGCTATTTCCTTCAACCAAACACACACAAATCCCTCACTCGCCCCCCCCCCCCCCCCCCCCCCCCCCCGAAACCCTCCAACCAAATAGGGTCTTAGGGAGTGTTTGCAACAGCTTGTGCTTTAAAAAATCACTTTTTATCGTGATTTTGAAAAAAGTACTTAATAGTAAAAGTTGGTGGTTTTTGAGAAAAATTAATGTGATTTTGAAAAGTAAAAGTCGGTGGTCTTTAGTAAAATATGTGTTTTTTGTGTAATAGAAAAAGTAAAAAATAAATTGTAGCTTTTAACTTTTTTAGTGTTTGCTTTAAACAAAAATTGTCTGTGAAAATATTTTTTTAGCCTTTTTTTAATACGTCTCTTTTCTCACTTAGGAAGTCTCTTTTCTCCCATAGTCTCATACTCTCATGTGTACAGTTCCAAAACATGGGCACGAATATAAAATACGGGAACTTTAATTTGCACTTTTAGCTCTATAATTTTTGTGTTGGCTAGTCATGTGACTTTATATAATTGAATATACTCCGTATATAAATCTGTAATTTATATTTTTGGGTTGTTACTTGTTAGGAACCTTTTCACAAAAAAAATATGACACTCCATCTCTAAGGCGTAAAGTAGCTTTGTTATCACAAAATGCCATGCAAGTACTACACGTATTTAAAAAGGATTTTTTCATAATAACCCACTTTATAAAGTGTCTATTTTTTGTACTCCCTTCTCTAATAGATGCGAGTATAGGCTTTGGTACAAGATTTAAGAAGAAATTAATAGAGGTAGGATAAAAGGTGTAGTGAATTATGTGTAAAGGAAAAAGTAAGAAAGAGAATGAGTGTAAATGAATATATTTATTGAAAAAACTTACCAAAAATGGAAAGGAAGACAACTAATAGAGAACATCCAAAAATGGAAAGGAAGACAACTAATAGAGAACATCCAAAAATGGAAAGAGGGACAAATATTAGAGAACGAAGGGAGTACTATACTACTCCGTATATATAGTGGCACGTTTTTCAAAGCTAGAACATACGGAGTATATGGGTGCATTTTGAAGATTATTTTGATCGTTTCACATGAGTTTTTTTTTGCAAGAATCGTTTTCACATGAGTTTAAGGGGCGGAGCCAGGACACTGAACCGGTACAAAGAATATTTAACAAAAATTGACGAAATATTTTAGCTTAAAAATTAAACTATTTTTAAAATTTGGGGTGGGCAATGACCTAGGTTGGCCCACCCCTAGCTCCGCCCATGAGTTTGTCTCAATTTGCTCGATTTGTTGGAAATATCTTTTCGACCTTTGTGTCTCTTCAAGCGTTAAAGTTTGGATTCAAATCCTCACATACTTCATAAGGGTTTACTATGTAAAAATGCATAAAACATCTGTAAGTACTTATGTCAGAATCTCACTCATAATTTGTTCTACTCGGATTGAAGTTTAATTTACAACATTTCAATTATTGTCTGATCATTAGGAGCCTCACAGATTGTTACTACCTCCGTAACACAAAGATCTTCCCATTTTGACTTTTCACGGTCTTCTAAGTTGAACTTTGACTCTAAATATCTACACATCTATATTTATAAAATTCATAATAAATTAACATTCAAATAATATGTTTTACAATGAGGTATATAAAATAAATTTTTAATCATAACATAATGTGAGTTTTGAATAATTAATGGTCAAAGTTTATAAAGTTTGACCCAAAAGAGTCAAACTGGGAAGATTCTAGGGTTACGGAGGTAGTATGTCATCCTTAATTTTGAGAAGAAAATGGACATGAATAATAATCCAAATTCCAAAATAGTGCTCTAATGTGGTTGCACCAAACCACCCACGTGGTGTAGTAAAGTGCCCCCTTCTTTCCTATTTCGATGTTAGTCACTCGTTTGACACCACTCAAATTGATGAGTTGTTCCGATCCGTTTAATTATCTCAAAATTTTAGTCTTAATTTTTTCAAATCTCATCTACACCGTAGTTTAATTTAGTTGAACTTTCTGCATTGATCCGATGTGTTTTTGCATTATATATAGACTTCCTTATTATTTCAACCTCCAATCACTCCATTCCGTTTAGAAAGCTTTTAAATTACGTTCACTCGAAAATGTAGTACGCATTGGGATTCCCCTAAAAGGAAAAGATAAGGAAATAAAAAGGATGAATACTTTAAATTTTTCACTTTCTTTTTTTGAAAATCCAATACAATTTGACATGTTTAAATATTCAAAAACAAATTTAATGATTTATATTTATTTGATGAATTCATACAAATATATTACTATTACGAGTAACATATTAGTTTCCTTAAGGAAAACGAATGATAATTTTGAAACTACAAACGTATAAAATTTGACGTTTAAGGATGTTTTTATTTGGTCTATTTTTAGTCACAGACCAGATCAAACCACATTTAAACAGATCAGAACAGACTAGACCAAATTTAAATAGGCAGATCAGAACAGACTTTCATAGTTATGAAATACACACAGAGACCAAACATTTACTAGATAGATCAGATCAATTCAGACCAGACCAGATCAGACTTAAACAGGTCATAACAGCTAGACTAGCAAATATCAGTCAAAGTAAAAACATCCTAAGACATAAGTTCATAAAATGGGTTGTTTTACCCGCACGGATAGCTCAGTTGGTTGAGTGGTGAGAAATTTGGAACAATGACCAAAGTTCGAAACTCGCAGCGGCCGTGTGGAGGTTACAGCTCCTGCGTGCTGGGCTTGACCTCTGGTGTGCATGGGTATAAATAAGGTCTACCATCATTGGGCCGACTGAGTCATCGTGACTTACTCCTTTACCATCCTATTGGGTCGGAGTGTCAGGACTCCTGGAGTGGGAGATTCCACCTTTTGAAATGACAAAATGGGCTGTTTTTAATATTCCTACTCATGGGAAAATAGGTATGATCATGAATGTGAATTGAAGTTCTGTTAATGTGAATTGAACTATGAAGTTCTTTTTTTTTTTATGAAATGTAAATGTATATTTACATCCAAGAAAACTATACATCACATGTTCTAGATCTCCTACCCTCCCCCACATAATGTGAGGGTGAAAGGAGGTTTTTATTCGAACTATTCTATGCTAAAAACAAATCAAGCATCGGTGCTACATATGCACGCACACAAATCATATATACGTTCTACAAAATTCTAACCAAGTCTAAAATCCACAACTTCCCCCAACCCCCCCCCAAAAAAAAAGGAGTAAAAAGGATTGGCAGAGGCTATTGTACTAGTCTAAGAATGTTCTTGCTGTAATATACTATCGGCATAAACAAAAGTAACCAAAAAAGAGGTTTGTATGATTCGACATACACACTCAACGTGTATATGCTGGGTAGCAATCTCACGCACCACACAGTTTAGGAAACTAGGATTCCATAACAGCACCATACGGCCACCAACTATAAAATCAAAATTAGTTTCGAATAGCCAACCGGGCCATTTATTAGAAACATATTTTTTTAAGGTTTTCGTTAGTCATTTTTGTTTCCAAAAAACAACACAAGTTTATCTTATTGAATTTAATAAAATTACTAATAATATTATGCTTTGAGGATTTATTTAAACCTCTTACATTGCAAGAAGCAACCTTAATCATCAAGATAAATAGAAGTCCGAGGAATGGTTCTCATCCCCGGGGTCACCTTTCTCCCCATCCTTTAACCTTTCGGCCGTCCTTATCCTTCGGAGCTTCTCCCTTAGATACTTAATATTCCTGTCTTGATTAGCATCAAAGAAAATCAAGACATTAGAAATAAAATCATTAGTATCAAAATCATATCAGTTTGCATTTTTCTTCACTCCAGGATATGAAAGTATGAAGGACTCGGTGAAGGTAACCCCTGGATCCTCATCTTTCACTTGTTGAAGCTTGAACCCCATTCGAACTTTAATTTCCCCTACTGGCAATTGGTCTGGCGAACAAACATAGGCCAATCTTCTACCTTTTTCATCTGTTCCCACCTTGGTAACAACTGCCCATCAATCATATCATGCATATTTTGAATAAGGGAGCCCAGTTCACCAATTGGCGGTAATTTACTGCCTTCAGAATCTGCTTCTCCATGTGGTTTTGGGTTCGACTTTTCAACAAAAGTACTGGGCTGATCTAAGGCTAAATGATTCAAAACTTGTAAGAAATCCACATTTTGTTTGGCCTGGACATCAAAGAAAGAAGCTACATTAAGGAAAAAAATTCTTTATTAAAGGCATACCAGTTTCGCGTTCTCTTCACCCCGGGAAGGGCAACCAAGCACGGGTCAGTGAAACAAATTGCATGGATATCCAGATTGTCTTCTCTTTGAAAATTTCTTCCCAGTCTAGCCACCGGAATGTAACTCTTGATTTGGTGCCTCTTCTTGACATAAGTAGTGTGCACACCATCTTCATTGGTTTCAAAGTGAACAACAATGTCATCAGCTTCAATCTCATGCACACTCAAAATTCTTCGCCCCTCCCAGTCATACCCATGCTCCATGTTAGCTTTAGCCGATTCAACAAAAGAAACTGGCAGATTGAACTGGCCAGACTTTGCATTGCTCCGCTTAGCCGGTGGTTCCTTGCTGTGTCCACGGGATAACATAAGACCCTTACCTGGACTTTCTCTATAGCCGTAGCCCCCATCTTGTTTTTTTTCCTTTGGAGGATTCAATTTTTAACAGGTGAAAGGGTGGTGACCGTACATCTTGCAGTTGTAGCAGTACTCCGGGTAGGTTTCATATATGACCTGCTGCATATATTCCTTCCCAGAAGGAGGAACGATTGGAAACCGGGGCACCGGAGGCTTAGTGACATCCCCTTCCACAAGAACTCGTGCAAAGTGGGTATAGACAATATCCTGTGTAACCTTATCAGTGGTGATAGGTATTCCCACTTGGGATGCAATCATACCCAGCTCCTTTGCTTTCCACAGCCGCATAGCTAAATTTGGGAGTTTGATCCAAATTGGCACCTTCTTACATATATATGTTCAAACGTCGCATGAGATTCTTGAGAATGTCTATGCGATTCTTGAGAATGTCTAAAATCTGCATAACACGTTTAGGACATTATTGTCCAAAATGTTAAGTAATATGTAAGTCTCTAAAAATCTCTAATATACTCTTATTATCTACTCCGTATTACGTGATATGGATTTACATAGTACTAGTATAATATATACTTAGGGGTTGAAACAGGTCAGGCCAGGCTTTCGCCTAAACAGGCCGGGCCTGTTTTAGTATATATAGGCCTGAGTCTGGCCTGTTACCTGTTAAAGGCCTGTTTATTCGGCCTGGGCCTGGCCTATTTAAAAGTCTGGCCTGGCCTGAAGCCTATTTACCGGCCCTGTTAAAAAAAATTCAAAAAAAAAATACAAAATGAAAAGTGAAAAATCCTTTTAATCCGGTATAAATTTTATTACCCCAAATATTCATTAAAAGTCTAATAATACGTTAGTTTTGCTTTGGATGTCTAATAATACATTATTATGGAGTATTATTATGTAGTTTATAAATTTCTATATATTTGAATCTTGAAAAACTTTGAATTTCAATTACCTTAATAAACTATTAACACACTTTATATATATTTCAAAAAGTAGTCTATTCTAATTTATAATACACACTCCCTAAAAATACTATTATACTGCTTTGGATATAGTTGAGTATACCAATATAAATATAAATAATACAAATAAATATAAATATAACTAAATATACATACAGAGTACTCTTCCGGTCAGGAATTCCTGACCGGAACCTCCGTCCGGACGGCGGCGTTTGGCCGCCTTCCGGGTGGAATTTTTCGATGAAATTTTTATGACATGTTCTTCATCAAGTCTAGTTTATCCACAAAAAAATTCAGCCAAAAACTCATTCGGGAAGGTCGTCAAATGATTTTTGCAAGTTAACTGGTCCGGAAAATACATATTCCGGACGAGGTAACTTGCAAAAATCATTTGACGACCTTCCCGATTGAGTTTTTGGCTGAATTTTTTTGTGGATAAACTAGACTTGATGGAGAACATGCCATAGAAATTTCATCAAAAAATGTCACCGGGAAGGCGGCCAAACGCCACCGTCCGGACGGCGGTTCCTGTCCGGAATTCCGGACATGAATAAAATTCTATACATACATATATATATATATATATATATATATATATATATATATATATATATATATACACACACATATAAATAGGCCGGCCTGTTAAGGTAAAAAGGCTTTGGAGTTGGGATAGGTCTGGCATATTTAAATAAACGGGTTTTTAGAAAAGCCCAAACCTGACTTGATTATTAAATAGGCCAAGCCACAGGCCCCTGACAGGCTGGCTGGCCTATTTCCACCCCTATATATACTCCGTACGTAGTAATTGAATAACTCCCTAGCTTTTAGTTTAATAGTTTCGACTTTCGAGTTTGTGTACGATTTAAGCTTGAATTTATTGAAGGGGTGTTTGAGTACGAATTGGATTTGAATTGGGTTGACTTAAATTTGAGCATGGACGGAATGAATGTCGTGTATATAACTTGCGAGTGGGCTTATTGATTAGCTTCAGAAAAACCTAGTAAGCACTATAATTATAAATCCAACATTTCAAACAAGTGTAATGAAGTAGTTAGGTTCAAAATAAGTCAATTAAAGAGTTTTATTATGATCGAATACCCCAAATAATGGATCCCACAAGAATCCATCCCATTAGAGTTTTGTCCACTCATTTTTCATTTATATCTTTGAAATTTTGCCTGTCGGCCAGTTCTGAAAATAAAGTCCATTTTCACACTTTCTGAGCTTCAATTATTATATCGATACATCTATATATATTACTCCGTAAGAAATATTCATCCGCAGAAGGAGAAAAAGAAAAAGACCAGAGAAGGGAAAGACTATTGGGAGTGAGGAATAATGGAGGATCATACTCATGGGAGAGAATCTAATGAAAAGATTGCAGCAATGAACGGTCACGATGAGCCAGAGCCAAACTACAGGGGAATCAAAGCGATGCCTTTCATCATTGGTGAGTTCTTCATATACGTACCATATAACACTGCTAGCTAGCTCGTAGATGGTAGTTCTCCACCCCTTAAAATTTACTACATCTTGTACTCCGTAATTTTTTTGTACAGTTAAACTTTGACTGATACTCCATATATTATTATTGCAAATTATTTGTGATATTAAAATGATCTGATATGCGTTTTTTTTCTGCTGAAAATGCTTTCTCAAGTGTATAAAGTTTATAATTTTCATAAAAAGTATATCAATAAAAATCATTGTTCCAAGTTCAAGGGAGTGTTGGCAAAAAAAATTTAAAAAATGTATTTCAGCTTTTGGTTTGAAAGAACCTGAAAATAGTGTTGTTAGGTGACAATTTATGCTTAAATTAAACACTTAAAAGTCAAAAGATGAAAGTAGATGAATGAGTGATTTAATCTGCTTTATACTTATTCTACGGAGTATTATACAAAAATCATTTATTTTATCAAACACTATGAATTTTTATTTTTCCAGAAACAATTATTCTCAAACAATATCAACTTTTACGATTGAGCACTTTCTCTAAAATCATTTTAAAAAATAATTTTTTATAATTAGAAGCAATCTATCCCAAACACTCTAAATAAATATGACAAAGTTACAGTGCAATTCAGAATTTTCTAAGGTTAGCAATAAAAGGGTAAAAATGTCAAACACTTATGAGATATTTGAATTTGCCCAAAACTTGAATGAAAAATTCCATTTGAAGTACGAGTTCCTATTTTGAAAAGAAAAAACACAGGAGTGATCATGCTATTTTGAAATTTCATAACATTTTTACTCGTATTTGGAAGTAAATTCCTAAAATTAAACAAGTCGAGATCAATCCTGAAAATATTAGGACCGTTCGAACTGAGTTCAAACTAAATCAAGTACATTAGTTTCAAGCTCAAGCCCAAAGTTTGAACTCAGCTCGAACCCCTAGTTAACATCCTTGATTACATGTCAATTTGAATAATTTACTCTACATTTTTTTTTAGAAAATCTAGTTAGTAAAGTTATGTTTGTGTTTGCTTCTGCTTTTCAAAAGTGATTTATTATTAAATTTTTGAAAAAGTGATATATAATAAAAATAGATAGTTACAGTAAAAAAATATAGATAGTATTTGTAAATAGATGTGATTTTGATCAAATGGTAAAAGTGGAAGTATTTAGCAAAAAAGTGTTTTTGATATAATATTTTATTAATGTACCAAAATATCCTCGTATTGTGATATTTTATTAATGTACCAAAATATCCTCGCATTTTATTAATGTTTTATTAATGTTGATGGTGTGTATGTGTTGTGTGTGCAATAATATGTATCAGGAAATGAGACGTTTGAGAAGCTGGGAGCAATAGGAACGTTATCAAACTTGTTGGTGTATCTGACGACAGTGTTCAACTTGAAGCACATAACGGCGGCGAATCTGCTAAATATCTTCAACGGAACCACCAATTTCGCCACCATCCTCGGTGCTTTCATTTGCGACACCTACTTAGGCCGCTACACCACCTTGGGAATCTCCACCGTTAACTCTTTCCTGGTACCTACCTACTCACATTAATTCCATCCGTCATTGTGTCCGTTATAAAAACTACCGAGTGAAATTTGGAAAATTCCTTTTGTACACGCTCGGTTACACGCCGGTCAAATTGTCTATATATAAACAATTTGATCGGCCACACAGACAATTTGACCGGCGTTTTATGAAAAAAACTGATTTTTACACAGACAAAAAAAATGTCTGTATCACCGACACTATGAAAGCTTTCGGTCTAAAATGTCTGTGATATAGACAACTCTTTACTTTTTGTCTGTGTGGAAATCAATTTTCTTCATAAAACGTCAATGAAATTGTCTGTGTAGCCGATCAAATTATCTTTACACAGACAATTTGACGGTGTGTAACCCGGCGTGTACCCGGCGTGTAACCCGGCGTGAAATTTTATGCGGATTATCTTTTAAAAAATGAAGTTTTTTATTTCAAAAATTCCACAGGGATAAAAGTTATTTATAAAAATATAACTGATAACTACATCTTCCGTCTCACTAAGATTGTCTCATCTTTCATTTATGTTCCGTCTCAATAAGATTGTCTCATATCAAATTTGGTACTACCTATGCCCCCCTAATTTTGGGACAAAGGGGTGTGACGTGATTTATAAGAAAATGTTGAATTGTGTGGTTGATATTGAATTGATAAAGTAAGAATGAATTGTAATCACCCAAATGTTACCAAATATAATATGACACAAACTTAATGAGACAGACGAAAAAAATAAAACGGGACAAAGTTAGGGAGACGGATGAAGTTATATTTATGTTGTTCTAAATCATTCTTACTTTATTCTTACTACTTTGGGGGTGTTTGGCAATTGACTGTTGGTTGTTAGCTGTTGGTCGGTTGCGTTAGCTGTTTGCTGACAGCAGATTCTGTTAGCTGTTTTAGTTAGCTGATGAGATAAGCAGTTTGTAAAATAATGTTTGGTTAAATTGCCATTTACAATCAGCTGATAACTTGTAAAATGACTTTTAAGGACATGAATTAATTTTTTATTAATGTAATTAGCACAACTACGTAAACCATTTTTATGAGTTAAAAATTATAAAATGTATTAACACAAATAATAATTATTAACATCTTTTACGAATTAATAAATTGAATTAGTATTTTTAATTTGTTAAATTAGTGTTTAATTTGTTAAACACTATTGTCACTAGTCTTTAATTTTTGTTTTGAGGTCAGTAGTCTTTCGTTTCTTATGTCGCCAAAGGTTTATGTTTGCGTTATTGTTTATTAAAATGATTTTCTCGGAGCAAAAATTCTTACTACGTATATAAATGTGAAGTAAATAAAAGTCAAATGGTCCACTACTGTTATGGCCTACGATGTGATTATTAATCTATCAACAAGTGTGATCTTGATTGTTACAGGCTTACGTACAGCAGATGAGAGGTAGTTTATCTCGAAAAAAAATCAATAGCTAGTTAGTATAGAATTGGAAAACAAGATCGTAATGGAAAAAGCCATGCCCAAAACGCTAAAGATAGTGGCGTTTAGTATATGGGCTGTTTGGAACAAAAAGCTAAATAGAAAACCTATTTAACCAAACACCTAATTAGCTGATTGAGATGGTCAAAAAGCCGAAAATAAGTCAAATCAACCAAAAAATGGCTGATAGGCTGCTAACCAAACACCCTCTTTATCAATTCAATATGAACCACATAAATCCTCTTTTCTTAATAAATGTGTCACCCGCTCTTGTCCTAATGTCAGTGAGACGGAGGTACAACTATAATATACTTTCATGTCACTTAAGTATAAAAATTAAACTTAATTTTTCTTTTACTAAATTATTAGTCTGTATTATATTCACTACACTTATAAAGTCACAATTTTGTGAACATATACTTTAGTCATATACTTCGTATTTTGTATATGCAATTATTTCTTAAAAAATTTCTCGATTTTCAATGAAAAATTCACTTTCATCTTTTTTCTTTTTTTGCACGGATAAAAAGTTAAAAACTTGTAGTCAATATATACTTTTTCCAAGCTAAAGGTGAAATATAATAATATGATTATATTATCTATAAAAATTTCATGGATAAAGAAAGGTAATACTCCAAATCAAGAAGTTTTTCTTAAATATTGTTGAAATCTAATAATGAGCAATTTAAAAATGTTACTATATGTCTATATATACGGAGTAGTTACTTGACTAAAGTATAAAACCTCATATTTTTAACCATCGATTTAATTACGGTCAGATACTTGTCATTATTTATCTATTAATTAAATTATAAAAAGTTATTCATCTTTTAATACCGCAACATATTTGTGGCGAAAACAGTTCGTACTACAAACTACATTTAGGTTCAGCACAAATAATACACCACGTGATAAGTTAATTTTGATCAAACCAATCAACAAGTATGAAAGAAATCACTTCACAATAAGGAAAAAAAAAATTAAAAAGAGTAGAAGGTAGGCCAAAGCGAGAGAAAGATTAGCAACTTTCTGACTTGTCACATGTTCAATTTACACAACATATTTTTGGTGAAACAATTTATATTAGACTGTTTAGACTTTAGTGTTTACCCAATTTATAATACTCTTTTCGTCCCTTATAACTTATCAATTTTTCTTTCTTTCATTTTATAAAAAGTTTATTATTTTCTCTTTTAATCAATTAATACTAGTATGTGGTTTCTTATATTCCGTAAATCATTATCACACAATTTTTACTTTATTATTCTATGTGTCGATTAATTTGACAAACTTTTAAGAAAGGAAGGAAAGAGTACTTAATCAGAGAGCCATAAATATAGATCAATTCCTATAATTCAAGGATTAATCAAGTATCTACCTGAAAGGAACTAATTGACTAAGAGCCCGTTTGGAGAACTCTGTTTTCGGCTTATCAGGCTTATCAGCCAGCTTTTTCACCAAACACGTAACTTTTACTTTCGCGCGCTGAATTGTGTAATAAGCCGAAAAAGTAAGGTTGGAGTTACTTTTCTGGCTGTATTGGCTGAAGTTACTGTAGAGGACCATTTTAGCTATTTTTACATATAATTTTTTCTTTAATTTATTAATAAAATATATTTTTAAAATATTTTTTTCTTAAATCAGCAGAATCAGCCAAAACAGCCACTCCAGCCAGAATATCCTAAATTTCAGCAGAATCAGCCAAAACAACCGATTTTGGTGCTACCAAACAGGCTCTAAATTCTAAAGAAATATACTACGTACAAAAAATGTGACTCTTTTAATTCTAAAAATAGTACGGAGTAATCGATAAATCTTTTATTTCAAACAATGATCTATTAAGAAATGTTATGATTTAATCCATTGAATTTGTCCACTTAATCATGCCTCTTCTGTTTTGAAAAAAAAAATGAAGGGGTTGTTGTTGATATCATTGACAGCCGCATTCAAGAAGCTGCACCCTCCTGCATGCAGCAGCGACGGAAGATGTGTGGGACCGACCGCCGGGCAGATGGCGTTCCTCCTCTCCGGGTTCGGGATGCTCATCGTCGGAGCCGCCGGAATCCGGCCGTGCAACTTAGCATTCGGGGCGGACCAATTCAACCCGAAAACAGAGTCAGGGAAGAGGGGAATCAACAGCTTCTTCAACTGGTACTTCTTCACCTTAACGTTCGCGCAGATGGTGTCGGTGACGCTGGTGGTTTACATCCAGTCGGAGGTGAGCTGGTCGATCGGATTGGGGATTCCGGCGATTTTCATGGCGGTTTCCGGCTCTCTGTTTTTCATGGGCGATAGAATGTATGTGAAGGTGAAGCCGGAAGGGAGTCCCCTCACTGGGATTGTCCAAGTCTTGGTGGTTGCCGTCAAGAAAAGGAGTTTGAAGTTACCGGAAGAACCCTCCCTTTCTCTATTCAATTACACTCCTCCCAAGTCACTCAATTCTAAGCTTCCTTACACAAATCAATTGAGGTAATTATCAATTAATCTAATTTTAAACTTTTCCAATTTATTGAAGTTCTATACAAACGCACATATTACAAATATGCAAATATACACTCTCCGTAATAAAATAAGTGTCGCGGTAGGGTTTTGACGTAGTTTAAATAATTTATAGATATACCATACAGTATACACTTTTAAATAGGTAGGAGACTTTTGGTACTTTACCAATATTGTACGGAGTATACTTTATAAAAGTATAGTATAGCTACTTTTAGTGTGGGTTTTTTCAAAAGTAAAGGGACTTTTAGTGTGGGTTTTTTCCAAAGTAAAGGGAGACACTTATTTTGATATTGCATAAAAAGAAAGTGAGATACTTATTATGATACGGAAGGAGTAAAATTGTGTCCACGCATGATTTTTCTGGAAACTTTATTAATTTGCACATAATGTCATACACGTAATTACTTCGTTCATATCCGATTTTTTCGATCACAATAACAGAGTGTTTGTGATTGCTTCTACTTCAAAAAAGTAAATTTTTAAAGTTTTTTTTTTGGAAAAAGTATTTCATAGTATAAGTTGGTAGTGTTTGAAAAAAAATGCTTCTGAAAAAAAATAAAAGTTGGTAGCATTTGATAAAATAAGTGTTTTTTGTGTAATAGTAAAAGTGAAAAGCAGTTTAAAGCATCCTTCCACCTGCTTCCAGCTTTTAACTTTTAAGTGCTTAATTTAAACATAAGTTGTCATTTGAAAACACTTATTTCATCTTTTTTAATCCAAAAGTTGAAAGCACTCTTTTTAATTTTTAGCAAACATCACTCCCTATATGTCAGTGCCACGTGGATCTACTTTTTAAAACTACTTCTGCTCATTCCAGTAGTAGATATAAATATTGGAGTGTTTGAGTGAAAATGCAGAGTACTTCTAAGTGCTCTTAATTTACTATTAGAACCAGTTTTTTTTTGAATTGGGGGAGACAAGTTTTTGAAAAACTGATTTTCATTTTACTTCTAATCTGGAGAATCATAATCGAATATATAGCCAAGAGGTGCTTTTGGTGTTTTTAATAACGTAAAGAAATAGAGTACCTTAACACGAAATTTTAGTTTAACTTCTTTCCAGTTTCCACATACATTTTCAACAAATATTTGCTACACTATGATAAGTCAATCCCGACTGTTTGTTTGTTCAATACATAAGTTTGAAAAAAAGAAACTTCTTTGCACGTCTATCATTGAGGGATTAAATAATTAGGAAGTAGAAAAAATGACTACATTCGCAAATCGCAAATCAATCTCTCAACAGCGACAGGCACGTAACCTTTCTGAATTATTTTGATAGAAAATATAATTAACCTCACTGCTACTCAGGAATTCCGTTGTCATTACTTGCCAAACAGCTAATTAGGCACGTAACTCCTAAATTCATTGAGATCTTCAAACAATGCATGCTTATAAAAAGATTATTCCATCACTAAAAACGTTCAGCGTCAAAAATATACAGTACTAGGTATATATATTACGTAGTATATTATATTATAAAACCAAAGTCAAATATATTTTATATATTTGAAATACAAAAGCATTTAATGAGAAAAATATTCTAGTTTATCACTTGTTTGGAACATGGGATTACCCATTCATGAATTAGGGTGCTTTTGGTTGGACATGTTTAGACTTTAGAACAGATCAGACTTAATTTTTTTTTAATTGGATTCAAATTTTCTAGTCTGGTCTGATCGAGTTGGATTTTGTCTGTTTAAGCCTGGTCTAGTCCGATCTAGTTTGAACAAGTCTGATTTGATCTGTAAAAAACTTGTCTGTTTAAGGACACGTATTGCTTTGTGTACTTTAGTTTAAAAAATAAAATAACTTCTTTATTGAATGAAGGTATCTATATACTTCATTTGTTTTTATTTAACTGCAACACTTCCACGTTTGATGATGCACATCTTTAACCATTAATATATTTAAATGATTGTTAGTAAAAATAAAAAATAATCATGTTTTGAATATTTAAATTGCGCCAAAAGTAACAATTAATATGTTTAAAAACATGTTAATAAATTAATTAAATGTAGTAAAAGTAGTAAGCGAATAGTGTATAAGTTAACCTTTTGTAATTATTTAAGAGTGTAGATAGTACTCCGTAGTAACAACACCAACAACACAATTAGCTTTCGTATTTGTACTACTTAATCACCAACCAATGATGATGATAGTCATTACTTATAAGATAATACAATAATAGTAATAAAATAAGAGATTTTTTCTTACTCAAATGAAATTTTCTGCATGACTACATCTATTCCTTTTAAGGAAATTCACCTTTCTTTTATATTCTGGCCATCTTTTATATTCTTTTAAAGGAAATCCACCTTTCTTTTATATTTTGACCATTTTCATTTAAAGAGTAGGCACACAAGTAGTTAAACTTCTTACATTTTGACAGAACCAAATTTTGTGAACTTGTTTCCTTTTGACTAATCAAAATGCCATTGGCTTCAGATTTCTTGACAAAGCTGCAATAATGACTGGAGAAGATAAATTGAAAGTAGAAGGATCATCTGCCAATCCATGGAGACTGTGCAGTCTTCAACAAGTGGAAGAGGCCAAATGTGTGTTCAGAGTAATCCCAATTTGGGCATCCGCAATACTATTTCACATTGCCCTATCACAACAATCACAATATGGAGTGTTCCAAGCCCTACAATCTGATAGGCACTTTGGCCCCAAATTCCAAATCCCAGCTGCAACATACTCAATCTTCTCAATGCTAAGTCTCACCCTCTTTGTCCCGCTCTACGACCGATTCATCGTCCCCTTTCTAAGAAGGTACTATCCAGACCTGAAACTTTATATGTTATGTTTGAATTTAAATAATTATTCAATACAAGATGGATAAATATGCCTTGTATTGTTGATTTGACTTGCAGTTTCTTCCGAAAAGTTAGCATAAGAAATTAAGAAGAAAATAGCTTAAGATCAAATATCCATATTCATTTTTTTATACATCAGAAAGGTTAAGTATCCATATTCTAGGCTGGCTGGATATTTATATTTGTTTTGTGTTGGATGACTTCACAGATATACCAAAAAAGAAGAGGGCATCACTCTGCTACAAAGACTTGGAATTGGCATTGGCCTTTCTGTGGTGGCATCATTTGTTTCAGCCTTCGTAGAGGAACGCAGAAGGCACATCGCACTAACAAAGCCAATGCTGAAAGGTGGTAATGTTTCTTCCATGTCTGCTATGTGGTTGGTCCCTCAGCTCTCCTTAGCAGGGCTGGCCGAGGCATTCACTGCCATTGGTCTGGTAGAGTTCTACTACAAGCAATTCCCAGAGAACATGAGGAGCGTCGCAGGGTCTTTTTTCTTTTTGGGGATGGCCGCGTCTAGCTATCTAAACAGCTTCTTGATCTCCATTGTGCATAGAACCACAGAAAACGCGAAAACTGGGAACTGGCTGCCTGAAGATCTCAATAAGGGGAGGTTGGATTACTTCTATTTCTTGGTCACAGGCCTAGGGGTCCTAAATTTGGCATATTTCTTACTATGTTCCAAATGGTACCAATACAAGGACGGGACAGAAGGAGCCATCAAAGAAACAGAAATGGAACCAAAGAAACTTGACAACAAAAATGCAGTTTGAAGTGGATGATGGTATGGTTTGTATCTCAGCCTTCCAAGCCTTCCTTCTCATTTCCAATGAGTTCTGCCAAAAAGAGAGATATCATGCAACTTAAGAAAAAATCATATACTGGTATCTGGCCAAATATACCAATAATCCAAACCCTTAAGGCACACTTTATTTTCTTTTAGCGCGCTCCCTCATACATTCATGAAATTCCACGTCAAACTGTACTCATGTAAAATTATAATTGTTTCGGTAGTGCATTGAGTTTTAGACAATGTAAAATCATAATTGTTTTTGGAGTAGTAGAATTATATTCAGATTTTCAGGCCATGTGAAAAAAGAGAATGTTTCATTATATTGCATCAGTCAGTTACCATAAGAAATACAGTATATTGGTTTGGTTTTTTATACATGAACTTGAGGTGTGCATGAGTATGTGATGGTGTCATCATGTCATGGGAGTAGCTCCCTTGAAGTAAAGATGAATGTACAATTTGTTCCTGAAAATGGTGAATGCACAAATTGTTCCTGAAACTACTTAGACTATTAAGCGTAGTGATTTCACATTTTCTGTTGATGCATCTACTAACAGAATGGTGTAAAGGAATTTACTTCTAGTGTAAGTTGGTCATTTACATTATTGCATCAAAAATTCACATGTATACATCACATGATAGTGAGTTTTTACTTACGTTGAAAAAAGTTTAGTTCTAATGCAAATGATTTCAAATGCGTGTAAATAAAATGAAAAAAGTTTAGCTCTATCGTAAATGATTTCAAATGCGTATGAATAAAATGGTAGAACCCTGATGCCCTTGTGAAATGTAGAAAAATCCAATGCCTTGAAAGTTTTTTAGGCAGTAATTTAATGAAAAATTGAAGCATGCTTATAGCCTTTCACACTTTTCTTGAGTGTTTTGGTTTCTATTTATTCAATTACTCAACTGTGGCAGAAAAAGAATTCAATCATTTGTCCTGGTTAGTCTGGGGGTGTGTAGACCAACTGAACATATAATTCTAACAACATGTTTCTAATTTATATCGATTCTTATAGGTGGATGAAGACATATTACCATACATTTAAAAATAATTAATTTTCACTATTCCTATGATACTTTAATATTACACATCCTCTTGCAGTATACAGAATATAATAAATAATAATCACCCAATTTATCAAGAAGCTGTATCATATGAGAATATCTTAACATTCTTGGTAGTCTGAGTTTATGGAAAAAATGGTAGATAGTTCGACATCTGAATGCTTTAATAAAAAACTATAGTATCCCGTTGGTAGATAAGGAAACGTCTATAAGCAAGAAATAAAGTGAGCTGCATGTTGGGTCTCTCAAGGTGTACCGTCACTACTCAAATGGGAGATGATGTTGAGAAAGCTGCCTTCGAGGACATGCACCGTGCTTCCACCAATTGGATATTTGGATGATCAAATCCAAAATCTTCCTCAGAGTGTATTAGGAAGTCTTAGAAGTAGAAAGTATGACATGGGAATGTCAAAGCGTTTCATTTTTCTTCTCCCATTCCCATGTGAATTACGAAGTGCCTCTTATCACATTCTCTATTTTTTTTGTTTGAAGAACACTTTTTAAGGCTTGGCCTAACAAGGTAAATGTGCCCCATGCCCATTCCAGTGTCAAATGATTATTTTAATGTGTCGGATCTCAGGTAAGTTCGACAGCTCATAGTATTGCTTTGCAGAACAAATGTAATGTTTTTCTTTGGCAAAGAAAAAGGATTATAGGAATATTTTTTTTAATGTAAATGTTTTTTCATTCATTACTTCATTTACTTGGTCGACGAATAAATTCCATGCTCAAGATTTGATTTACATGAGACTTTTCCATCAATTGTATGTATTAGCTTCACTTACTGTGTTGTGAGTAACAAGACAACTCAGAAAAAGCTCCGAAACAAAAGTTTAGCTGTAGGATGAAGTTAGAGTATATTGTACGGAGTATAAAAGAATTGTAAAGGTAACTCTGTTACCCAAAAATATTGTTAACTACATGCACTAATCTAAGCCAACTATCCTTCTTTCTATAGTGATGATTAACTTGAGCTAGAGATGATCTCAAGGAAAGCAGCCTTCGCGCAAGGTATAGTGATTCCTCCAATTGGATGATCAAATCCGAATTCTTCCTCAGCTTAACCGAGCAAATCTTGAAATGAGGATTCCTTCAAGTATGATATCGGAAGAATAAAACGCTTCTTATCACACTCACCGACATAAACAGCTAAGTGACCCTTAGGAACTTCACTTTCTTTGTTAGATCTTGAAGATGACCTGATGCTTGGTTTAGCAGCACACAGAATTTTCGCCATACTAACTGCCATTGGTTGAATGTTTCTTGTTTTTATGAGCTATAGAAGACTATTTGTAAAATGCAGGTTCTTTTTGAAGTTGTGTGAACAATGTGTTTTGATTGTGGGAGAATACCAAGTGCAGTTGTGGTTATATACAGATCCATTGGGAGGGGGGTTGAGTGAGTGGCTCAGAACAATTTACTTGGAAGGGCCTGCCACCTTGCAAAAATAAGAGACACCAACAGATGCTTTTGTCTTTCCAAAAGAATATAATAAATCAGTACAATAAAAATTGTCTGTATTTAAACATCATTCCCCACATTCTTCAATGAATCTTGTGCAGATGGGGATATCCATATTAAACCACTTTTTTTGATAGAAGGCCTTCTCTATATTATTAGGAAACAAATCATGTGATTTCACATTGCATGGTTTTATTACATGGTAAAACTCGAGATTCCTTAGGTGTTGTTTTTTTTGGAGATTGGTTTTATTGTTGAAGCTGAAGAAGTCACACTAACCAGTAGGTGGCACATGGATTAGCCTATTTGCTCAATAGCTTAAATAGATGAGTTCAATAAACATTCTCATTGACAATGGTGGAAAAATCAGTAATTACACCTTGTTTATTGATAAACATTCTCAATAAACACGTTTTGTAGCAAATTGACTCTTGTAAAATTTAAGGAAATCCTATGATTTCATCATCATCATCATCATCATCATCAGGAGGAGGAGGAGGTTGAGGCATTACCACACCTTAAAAAATAATAAACATTTTCACTGTTTTCTATGCTACTTATAAAGTACAGTGCTCATCCTCTTGAAGTGTATTCAGAAGTTGATAATCACACAAATCTTCATACCTTTGCTAAGCACAGCACCCAATTATGGAGTTGTGCCTATTAGTTCATGAGAAAACTACCTCAGGATCAAGAGACAACTAATTATAATTTCATTCACTATTTCGACAAAAGGCAATACCTGCATATTACGGAGTAATATGTAAATATTTCAACATTTATGTTTACAATTAAATTCGTGTTTCAAAACTTTAACCTTTCTAAATGAATTTCAAAACTAGGAAGCAGTTTTTGTGTTAAAGTCTCACACCGGAAATATTTGAATCAACGAAGTGCTATATTAAGAAATGAGTTACTCCTCCTACCACGTTGACATTTTAGGATGGAACCTCTGATTCCATGTTAAGATCTGAGGTTCCAACCTAAAAGGTCAACCGAGGAGTAGCCCATGTCTTAATATAGCACTTCGTTGATTCAAATATTTCCGGTGTAACACACCTCCTCATGACCAGACTCTTCGTCTGGATCGTGTCGTCATTCATTTTTTTTCGTCGGTTCGTCATTGTCATTTTTTTAATAATCGTGTCATCATTTTTCATAAGGGGGCCCACACCATGGATCGATTTGGCTCTGATACCATGTTAAGATGTGAGGTTCCATGCTAAAAGGTCAACGTGATAGGAGGAGTAACCCATGTCTTAATATAGCACTTCGTTGATTCAAATATTTCCGGTGTGGGACTCTAATATTTTCAAAATGCATATGTCCTGTTCTGATCAGGGAGCAACTATATAAAAATTTGAAACATGTCTTTAGATTGAACAAGGGAACTCTTTGTTCTAACAATTTTTTATTCAAAATTGAGCTGCTGGTAGTCTCTCTGATCTCAGTGCCTGCTACTCAAACCGGATATGATATTAGCGAACCTCACTTTCTTTAATTGTTCTTGATGATCACTTCTGAGGCCTCGTTTAGCATGGATAATGTCCCCCGGCCATACCAATTCCCATGTCAAATGTATGTTCTTAAAGTAGAGGCAGTAAAAAAAGCTATAGGAACAAATGTGATGAATATATGTCATCTGAAATAATCAAATAAGATTTGAATAGGGCTGATTGTTATGGTGAAATTCAGATGGGAAGGGAAGCCAGCTATGAGGTTGGTCTGACTGACGCAGTGTAAAACACTGCTTAATAAACAACAAATGGGATTTTTAGTTTCATAAAAAACACTGTGATTTTTGAATAACTTTCCAATAAGATGTTCATATCTACAGCATGGTCATGACTTAATAGCCCCCCTAAATGTGTGGTTCCAGGAAAGCTCTAAAAATCATATTTATAGAGGGTATTGCCACTTATCTTTCTTTATTTTAAAGAAAACTGATGTGAATTTTCTTACATTTAAAATAGATCGTAGTAAAGGGTGTAAGTACGAGTATCGTCTCCACAGGGACGAAAAAAGGGAACAAGTAATTAATTAAATTCAGAAATTAAAAATAAATGCAATTGTGCGAGAATGGTTGTTGGAAAATTAAAACTAATGCGAAATAGCAGATAAAATTAAAGGGGACTCTCTAATTAATGACGATAGGGAACATGGATTGATTCCGGGGCAATCATATTTTTGGCTGATCAGGCTTAATCAAATGAAAATTATTTAATTGAGCAACGATGGTCAATACTAAGTTCTAACCGTTCTCGCGGCGTAGGGTACAATAATTTAGGGAACCACACTGATGTCTCATGCGACATATATCTAAAATTATTGCCAAAACGAGTGAGCGTAAGGCCCCTTAATCGCTACTAATCTCTTAGTGAACGATTAAGTGTGTGAAGGTGTCCTAGAATAAATTAGATCTATCTTAACTTATTCTACAAACAATTGTAGTTCTAGCGGCCGTTCTAGGTTACAAGAGATATCAATTAAATCATTCATACACAAATTAAATAAAGATTCATGCAATTTAAACCATCAAGAAACTAGCCTTACATTATGAATTGGGATGAAAAGAATTAATTGTCATTCATTAAAAAGTTGAAAGTTACAAATAATCCTAGAGTATAGAAGAAAATAGCGGAAAAATACGTAAAAACTCATCCCTGGTTCCCTCTCTAAGCTCCCTTAACCCTCAAACGGGGAAATGAAGACCTTATTTATAGAAAATGGGAAATATTTAGCTCAAACGGGGATTTCCGGATGCAGGTACGGCGTGCCTGGCATCCGTGCCTCCGGAGTAAAACGCGTGTCTCGGGGTCAGGCACGGCATACATGGCGCATCTGATCGGCAATAAGGTCTTCGTTGTTTCCTTCAGCGGGCACAACGTGTGCCCTTACCTTCCGAATTTGACAATGCTTTCTTCACAAAATTTGTATCTAATGAAGTCTTCTATCCATCACAACTTGCAAAACTGGATTTGGATCATCCAATCAAAAGATATGAATAAAATGGTAGAAGGTCGCATTCTGAAATCTCAACAGCAATTATCTGACTTCATTGTCTGTTTTCACCTCTCTCCTCTCAGATTCTCGCCATGTTGTCTTCATATGATTTGTAGCCCTTGAAGTAAACTTTCATATGGAACTTGAATCACAGACTTTGGGTGTTTCTACAAAATGATATGCTTGAACGATTGACAGAACGTCATCCTGATCGCCGTTTTCAAGGTCTATTCGTCTTCTTTTGATCCCGTAGCCAATCTAGAGTTCTTTTGTCGTCAAAACTTTGTCGTGAACCTCCCGGTGACCTCCAAAGCTCTCAAATCACTCTCGAATGCTTCTCAACTCGTCCCGATTGCTTCTCAAGTGCCGGTGTCGGGCTCAAATTCCCTAATTTTGACTCCAACAATACAAGACCTGAACCAACGCCTGGTAAACATGACTTGAGCTAAAATTGAGATTTTATGTCACCTTAAAGCTAGGAAAATCATCAAAAAGACGATTTCAACATGCACCAAATGCGTGTCGAAATACGGACTTATCATAGGCGCAAGCATGCGGACGGCCGTGACGCATGGGGACCGCGGGTGTAGAGCGGTGCTGATGGCGGGTTTCGAGTGGTGATGGGTTGACGGATGCCGCGGCGACAGGGCGGCGGATGTTGCAGGGATGGGCGGGAGGATGCCGCGTTGACAGGGCGGCGACGGGGGCTGGTGATTAATGGCTATTAGCCACTTTTTCAGCTTAATTGACTACTTTTAAGTTCAGTGGTTCGACTAGCTAAGCTGCCAAAAGTTATGTTTGGTAAATGATTCTTGGGTTGAGCTTATGTTTGTCAATAGTTAAGTTTTCAATTTTTTGTTGTACTTTCTCTTTATATACATAGTATCTCGTATGTTAAATGTCAACATTCTTAACTGTGGTGAGTTTCGAACCTGTGATGTCATCTAACCACAAGTTGCTTGGCAAATAAGTTTTCAGGTTAATCAGTGTTTAATATGTAATGAATAACCAATTAAATTATCATTTCTCAAACGCAAACACTCCCTTAGTGTCAAAGTTGAGATAGTTTAGTTGGAGCTTGTTTTAATTGCATCCCATAGTAGCAAGGAAAAGAAGAAAAATAGAAGTCAAAGCACAGGATCGAACCCGCAACCACTGTGTTACAACAGCTCTCCATCACCGCTGCATTGCTACATGTTGTTGGTACTTGGATGCGTTTTCTTGTACATATATTATTTGGTTACGTAAATTCCAGTAAATTAATTATTAATCATCTTATCATTATACAGCCTAATCCATGCATCTTCCTCCACATAGGGGTGAGTTCGGTTCTTTCGGTTCAGTTTTGACCTAAAACCAAATACGGAACCAAAGTAAAAGTTCGGTTCGGTTCGGGGAGATCCTTACCATTAATGCAAGATATCCTACACTTAATACCTAATAATAACTTTCCAAAATTACATACTTTCAAATAAAGTAATAATAATAATAATAATAATAATAATAATAATAATAATAATAATAATAATAATAATAATAATAATAATAATAATAATAATAATAATAATAATAATAATAATAATAATAATAATAATAATAATAATAATAATAATAATAATAATAATAATTTAACAGATTCTTTGATTGACATCCCCTCAAATTGATGCAGGTTGATCAACAAGCACCAATTTGCTTCCAAGGAGCTGATGGCGAGGACGAGGGAGAGCCGTTGTAAATATATCGGCCATATGAAGATTCGTGGATACATGGGGCAAGGAAATAACTTGGTATTCAAATGCTTCACGGATAAAGTGATAGTCAACTTCAATATGTTTCGTGCGCTCGTGATAAATTGGATTAGTAGTAATGTGAATAGCGCTAGTATTATCGACATGCAATGGAGTAGGCCCATTAAGTGAAAAGCCAAGTTCAGCTAGTAAACCACATAACCATATGATTTCTGAGCATGCAAGTGACATGGCACGATATTCTGACTCGGTAGATGATTTAGAAACTCGACCATGTTTCTTGTTTTTCCATGAAACAAAAGCAGCCCCCACAAACACACACCATCCCGTGGTGGAGCGGAGAGTGTCTACATAACCAAGCCAATCAACATCACTACAGGCGGATAGTTCAAGAGAAGGACCGGTTGGAAAATAAAGTCCCTTGGTAACAGTGTCATGAATATAATGAATAATACGTTGAACTGCGTCCATATGAAGATGACGATGATTCTGCGGAAATTGACTAACTTGTTGAACTGCAAATGAGAACCTGGACGAGTAATCGTAAGATACACTAAACTGCCCACAAGCCTACGATACATTGTCGGGTTTGGAAGAAGATCTCTCTCATCTTTTCGAAGTTTAATGTTTAACTCCATTGGAGTATCAACCACAGATGTGCCACTAAGACCTGCAGAATCAATGATATCACGTGCATACTTGGATTGATTTAAAAAATACCAGTGGAACCCACAGTAACCTCGAATCCTAGAAAATATGAAAGCCCCCCAAGACCCTTTATATGAAAAGAACTATGTAGGTGTTGTTTGAGCTTGGAATTAAGGGATTGGTCTGTTCCACTAATAACAATATCATCTACGTTTATAAGGACTACAATCTCATCTGAAGTATGCCGGAGAAACATGGATGTGTCATGCTTGTTTGGCTGAAACAAGAACTGTTGAAGTGTGAAACGAAATTTTTCATATCGAGCACGGGGAGCCTATTTCAAGCCATATAAAGAACGATGTGATTTAAAAACCTTTGTAGTGGGACCAGAAAAGACCCTGAGGTGCACGCATCAAGATATCCTATTTGAGGTAACCATGAAGGAATGCATTTTTAACATCCATCTGACTTAGAGACCATCCCCGGGAAGCAGTAATGGCGAGAACTGTACAAATTGTTGTCATCTTTGCTACCGGAGCAAAGGTTTCCTCATAATTTACACCATATTCTTGATGATTGCCGGGTGCCACAAAACATTCTTTATAACGATCAATGTTGTCATCGGGATGATCTTTGACTGAATACATCCATTTACACCCTAGAGGAATGATATTAGGAGGACATGAGACAACATCCCATGTCTGATTAAGTTCCAACGCTCTTAATTCTTCCTGCATTGCTTCACGTCAGCACTTATGTTTGGCAGCCTGTGTAGAACAAGAAGGAATAACAACAAATGCAATGGTGACAGAAAGAGTAGGAGAAGGGGATGAGAAGCCATACCGATCTGGTGGGTACTGAACATCGTGTAGAACAACGAAGAGGAATCTCCACAGTACTCATATTCTCAATAGAGGCTCTGGCATAGGATCTAATGGCAGAGCAGGAGATGATAAAGAGGCAGGTGGACGACGTCTTTCATACCTTATGCCTTTGAACTGCGTGGTGAGAGGAGGAGGACTGTAAACGCTTTCAAATTCAGGTAATATGACAGAAGATGGATTATTGGGAACACAACTATGACAAAAATATTTATTTTCAAAGAGTATAATATTTCTAGAGACTCGTAATATGTTTGCTTTCGGATCAAAATACACGAATCCATTTTGACTGACATTGTATCCTAGAAATACACACCGTGCAGACTGGGAGAGAGTTTATGGTGTTCTGAGGGTGGAAGGTGAAAAAAACACACACAACCAAAAGGATGAAGATTAGTGTACATTGGATGACATTTATGGAGCTGGAAATAAGGCGATTCATACCCCCAAGACATGTGATGGGAGTCTGTTTATTTAGTAAATTGATGTAGACAAAGATTCAACCCAAAATCGAGTAGGAACTATGGATTTTAAAAGTAAGGTCCGAACAATATCAAGAAGATGACTATTTTTGTCTTTCGTGACCCCATTTTGTTGAGGAGTATACAGACATGTTATGTGAGATATAATTCCTCTAGATTAAAAAAATGCTTGAAATTCATGAGACATATACTCCCCACCAGAATTAGTACGAAGAACTTTGATACCTGTGGAAAATTGATTTTCTACAAAGACAATAAAATTTTGAAATGTTTTGAAAACATCAGCCTTTGATTGTAGAAAATATACCCAAGTATAGCGACTATAATCATCAATAAAGGTAACGAAGTATTTGTTATGAGAATGAGACACAACGAGAGAGATTCCCCAAACATCACTATGAATGATCTCAAAACAATGGAAAGTACGACTACCATTAGATGGAAAAGGAAGAACTTTGCTTTGCCTAGTTTGCCAGATTCACAATCAAAATCAGAAGAAATTTTCTCTTTATTTTATCTAAAAGACCAAGGCGTAACAAATGAGAAAGAACTCGAGGATTTGGGTGGCCAAGTCTTCTATGCCACACCGATCTTGAGTTTTTATTACATGCAAAAGCAGAAACTGAATCATATTTAGGAAAATGTAATGGAAAAAGACGTCTAATCATAGGCACCTTCGCTATCAACTCCTCAGACACCTGATCTTGCACAAGACATCCACTGGAAGAGAATTTCACATCACATTTATCATCAATAACTTGACCAACAGAAACAAGACTTGTAGATAATTGAGGACACACAAATACATCTTTAACCCGAGGAGAAATTTCACCAATGGTAGTAATAGGAAGCTTATTATCATTGACAGTTTCAATATATGAAGAACCATCATATTTGCGAATATTAGTGAGTCCGTGTACCGAAGAAGTCACGTGATTTGAGGCTCCAGGATCTGGAAACCAGTTATAATAGGGTAAAGAATTACATTGAATCCCCAATGCAGAGAAAGCAGAAACTATGATTTGTTATACCATTTTAAGTGTAAGAGCAATGGCAGAAACAGGGACTGGATCATTTGAAACATTTGGAGAAGTGAACAGAGCTTCTATTGTAGCTTGATATGCAGTATTTTTTTGACGAGGTGGGTGAATGAAGAAATCTTCGATGATGTGACAGGGCTTCTTGCAGTAGCTACAAACCTTATTAAGGCAGTTTTGTGTGATGTGACCATAATTCTTACAGGAATAACACTGTGTGGTACTCATGTTTCTGGAATGAGGCTTAGCTTGAGTGGAATAAACAACTGAAGAGTGACCCGAATAAGCAACTGAAGAGTGATCCTGCTCTAAGGCAGCCTGGGTATGCAAACGCTGCTCTTCACAAAGAAGTCCTCGAAAGCAAACCTCCAGAGAAGGAACTGGATTTCTGCTCAATAGTGAGGAGTGAATGTTTTCAAACTCAGGACGCAGTTTCATCAAGAATTGAGGCGGTGACGGGTTTGTAACATATCTCGAAGAGACTCCACATCAGTATCTGCCACTTCAGCAGGGGATAGGTCGATGTATTCAAATCAAAGTGTAAAGAAGTTGGAATAGTATTGCTGAACAGTGAGGGAGCCTTATTGGAAATTTGAAATATCCAACTCCAACTGAAACTGATGAGCCAAACTATCTTGATCATAACCTTATCGTAGATAAGACCACATGGCTTGAGATGTGCGATGGGGAAGCAAGTTGAGGACAATTTGAGGATCCACTGATCCTAATATCTGACTACGAATTTGGGCATCTTTCACTACCCAAGTAACATCATCTGAAGCAGATTTTTTTGTCAAAGAGTCATCCACATGTACCCACAAATCCTTTCCTTTCAGGAACGTTTCAAATTGGAATGCCCAAGAAACATAATTCTTGTCATCAAATCGAACACACAACATTTCCAATTTATCCATGATGACTAGAAAATTAAAAAAAAAACACTAGAATGTTTACTTCCCAGAAGATAAATGCTGGATCTGCGGCTAAAAATGCATAGATTTGAGAAGGAAATGAGTAGATCTGAGACAAAACAAATGGATACAAGTATACAACTGAGGTGACGAAAATCTGAGAGAAACCCCTAAGGAAAATTTAGGGTTTTGTGCAAGAACTTGAAGAACAAGCTTATGGCTCTGATACATTGTCACAAATATAATTACCATAAAAGAATAAAGTAGGGAAGGTTGACAAAGAACTAGAATTGCTGAAAGAACCGAGATGCCTTCCTCAGTTGTATACAAATCATCTTTTTAATTCAACATTGTTGAGTAATGAGTATGAATTATGAAGAGTTATTAGTCTGGCTATCAATATTCCATTCTCGTACATCCTAAATGTACATTCTACCATTTCCAGATGACCTAAAAATGGCTCAAATTGAATTGGGATTTCACGCCTTGACAAACATTAATTTTATTGGCCATTAGCCTTAAATAGGAGTAATTTTACTCCTAAATGCAACAATATGATTATAATCTTGGGAATTTATTGGCTCTAAATGACATCTTTTTCCATGTTGACTGTTTCTTCGATGGTCTTATTAGGTGGCGGTACTGAAATGTGGTTGCAGTGGTGGTTGATACATGCATATTTTTATTTTTAATTTTAAATTATTATTATTATTATTATTATATTATTATTATTATTATTATTATTATTATTATTCTTATTATTATTTAAAAAATCATGCTAAACATGATAAGGGCCGGGAAAGAGTAAGATAGAAAGAGTTAATCCTATTTTGGGAATTTAAAATTTATGCTCCTATTCTTCTAATTTTGTTTTTATTTACTCATTAGGTAATTACCTCTAATTTTAAGTTCCAAATATGTATATTTTAAAATCACTTTTGATTAATTTTATCATCATCTTAAATATATTTAATTAAAATTAAATTATCGACTAGAAACACATTACAAGGTCAGTTTTTTACTAACTCAATCCGTTTGTTATTTTCTTTTGTCAATTTGTTCACATTGTCGTAAAATAAGATTAATAAAGCACTTGATTGGCTTATCTGCTCACTCTCATGTGTCTCCCTCCATATCAGTATCAAAATCCACTATGAGGCATGGTTTACAATGGGTTGCACCTAGTCAAGGCATCCCCCTAGCTAGAATCCTTATTTTCACTCTCAGATTAGACCAAACTAGACCAAGATTAAACAAACTAGACCAGACTTTCATAGTTATATCTACAAAGACTAGACAATACCAGTTCAGGGCTTCAGGCTAGACGAGACCAATATTTTTCAGTCCAGGTAAAAACATCCTTACTCCTGCTTTAATTTGCCAAAAAGTTTTCTTCTCCTTTAACTTCACACGCTAATTACAAAAGTGATATATTTTTCCTAGAGCCGTCAAAACGGGCCGAAACCCGCGGGTTGGCCCGTTTCAACCCACTTATAAGTGGGTTAGGGCTATCACTTTCAGGCCCGATTGTTTTGCGGGCTCAGTGGGTCAACCCTATCGGGTTGCGGGTTTAGCGGGTCAACCCGTACGGGTTGCGGGCCAACCCGCGGGCTGAGGACAAATATCATTTATTCTATGTATTTTTAATTCTTCTATGAGAAAATAACTTTAAATAATACCAACTATCTTCGATAAATCAATAATAATACGTACTTTAGAAATAACTTTTAATAATACCAACTATCTGGATGTGAACCAAAAATAAAATAGAGACACTTTTCTACAAGAAATTCAATCATTGAAGACATCAAAAACTAAGATCAAATCATCAAATAATTGATATTTGAAAATATGATCACTTATTTGATATTTTGATATTAGTTTTTGATGAATTGAATAAATGAATTTTTGGTGAAAATTTGCTATATATTACTTTTGATAGATAATCAAATAGTTGGTATTATTAAAAATTATTTCTCAAGTTTGTATTATTCTTGGTTCATGGAAGATAATTGGTATTATTTAAAGTTATTTTTCCTTCTATTATTTCTATATAGGACAATTATATCTTCTATTATACTCTCTTTACTTCTAGTTCTTTCCTCACTTTTAATACTAATGTATTTTGTTCATGATATCCATATCAGACTAAATAATTTATTTTTAATGTATTTGTTGTTATACTGTTTTATAACATAAGGACTTCTATGATGTTTTATTCATGATATCCAAATCGGACTAAATAAATGAGAAATTAGGTATTTGCGTTATTTCAGCTTAACTATACCCACAATAATACATTAAAGCTTTTAAGTATTTAATCATTTAACTTTTTAAGTATACCAGTTACCCACGATGATACATTCAAACATACAACCAAAGGATTTTCAAGCACTAATTTTTTCCTTTTTAATTGTGTTTGGATTTTAATTTAGATATTTAATTGCTATTTCAATTGTGTTGGGATTTTAATTTAGATATTTAATTGTTTTTTTTTTGTTTTGACATTTATGGCCCGCGGGCTGGCCCGCATAACCCGTGGGTTAGGTGGGTCGGGTTAGGGTCATAAAAATTCTGGCCCGATAGTAAGCGGGTTGGCCCGCCCCGACCCATGAAACTCATAACCCGCCGCGGGTCGGGGCGGGTCGGGGCGGGTTGGCCCGTTTGACAGCTCTAATTTTTCCATAGAAAAATCAATATATGAAGTTAAAAACTCTTCTAATTAGGGTATCATTAATTCTCCACCACCCCTAACCCCACCTTACTAAGCGCTTCATGCCATTAGTTCCAAATACGTGCGTAGCTTGCTCGGATTAATTATACTTCGTGTATAATTAATAAATCCGAGTTTCTCATTTTCCCAACTAATTGATTTTTAATTGAGTAAAATGCATAACTAGTCCCTAAACTATAGGCATCATATCATTTTGGTCCTTGAACTAACAAATCTATCATTTTAGTCCCTAATCTATGTAATTCATATTAATTCGGTCCTTATGTCCATATTTTGACGTTAAACTAACGGAATGTGCTTAGTTAGTGCATGTAAATCAACATACTTATGAGACAAAACATATAACTTATAAAATTCTGATTTAATATCTAAATAAATTAGAATGAAAACTACTATCAAATCACAATACAACGCGTTGTATAAAGTTATAACATAATATAATACCTTCGTTCTCTTTTAAATGCAACATTGGACTTATTGCATTATTCACATGTTCTACTTTGACTCTATTTTATTTAATACGGAGTAATGTGTTATAAATTAAATTTAAAAAAATGTTAAATTCCTCTCATTTTAAATTTTTCAATTTTTCTTTAATTTTTTGTTAAGAAGGAATTAAAGATATTAATGGTCAAAGTTGTGTGTTGGCAAACGTGAAACTTGTGTGTTGACAAATTTTGAGAACTATACAAATATTAGTAAAAAAAATTAAAAATAAAAATAGATTTTGAAATTTGAAAATGAGAGGAATTTAACACTTTTTTTTTAATTTATTTTATAATACATTACTCTGTATTAAATAAAATAGAATCAAAGTAGAACATATGAATAGTGCAAAAAGTCCAATGTTGCATTTAAAAGAGAGCGGATATAGTATATTACGATAGTATGTCTTAACGCGTTATATTATGATTTGATAGTAGTTTTCATTCTAATTTAATTTATTTAGATATTAAATCAGATTTTTATAAGTTATATTTTGTCTTATAAGCATTTTGATTTACATATACATGCACTAACTAAGTACATTCCGTTAGTTTAATGTCAAAATATAGATAGAAGGACCGAACTAATTTGAATTACATAGATTAGGGACTGAAATGATAGATTTGTTAGTTTGAGGACTTCTAACCATGCGTTGAGAGAGAGAGGCATGATGAACATATAGTGCAACATAATAGAAGACTAATTAAGATGAATTATTTTTTAGTTATTTATTGGAAAATGTATTTAAGTGTTTAGTTTGTAATTAATTCTATTGAAAAGATGTAGAAAAGAGATAGAGAGAGTCATAAAGAACACAATTCACTTTTGTTTAACATTTAAATATTTATTTTATGTTTTCATTTGTAGTAAAGTAATACAATTCAAGTTAACAAAACTAGTACTGATTAAACAAAGAAATGTTAATGTACCGAGCGGTATGTAAGTAAGTTTAATTTTTCTTACAAAGATCATGTTTAATAGCATTCAAAAAATCACACAAACAGCAGGCAACTGCATCATAAATAATTGAATATTATTGGAGAATTAAAGTTCATGGCTAAAAATTTCAAATATGGTATTTGTCGTTGTACTTATCAACTTATTAAAATTAGGGTTGTGAAAGTTCAACGACTTTGCTTAAGGAAAGTTTGGTAAGGGCATCTTCAATGCCCTAATTTTATTTTAATTTTTAGATCTATTACATATAAAACCAAATTTTTATTGCATAACAAAGTAAATATCAATTAATTAAAGGATAATGCATGTTCGGATGCCCCTAACTAGCGAAAATTTTAGTAGGCATGTTACGGGCTCTTTAGTGAGCACGTATGCCACGCTGAAGGATTTAATTCCTACGTGTCTTTTCTCTTTATTTAATGTCTGCCACATACTCCGTAGTTATTAAGATCTTGGAGTATTATTTGGACAAATTGCTCTTCATAATATTAAAATGAGAGAAATCTCTAAATAGGAGTAAAAACGTTTAAAATTCAAAAATAGGAGTATTATGTTTTTATTTCCTTAATATAGGTAAATTTTTGTCAAGTATGGTATTACAAGGCTTTTAAACATGACATTTTTTTTCAAACTTGGCAGATTACTCCTATTCAGGGAATAAAAAACATGATACTCCTATTTTAGAATTTCAAAACATTTATACTCCTATTTAGGACAATTTCTGTATTAAAATATACTACTCCGCTCTAACTATATTTTTATTAAAATTATTTATAATATATAAATTATGTAAAAATGTTTTTTAGTTAAAAAAAACATTTGTAAAAGTATAAAATTTATAACTTTCATAATATTATGAAATAATTACATAAATATGACCAAAATGAAAATAGCTAAAAAAACTAGGTACTAAAATAATAATGAAATCATAGTAATTCATATTGAAGTTTTGAATTTAAGTTACCACAACACTACGTTGTAGTAATGAATAGTCATATTTATGTAAATAAGTTTTATTATAGTAATATTTTTGTAAAAAAACCTAATATTATACTAATCAAAATCAAGATGCGACCAAACTTATATTTTATTGTGATTACTTATATTTTTGGGATAAAAATATGATTGGTCACTATGTATGAGTAACTAGACAAAAGTCACGACAGTGTATTTCATAGTGACAAGTCACTGATAAATGTGAGCCACTAGGAACTAGTCACTAAATATGTCACTTTTTTTATTTTTTACAATAAGTCATATTTTTATCTTTTGAATTTAACCTTAAGGAGGACTAATATTTCCATTTCTCCATCCACTTTTATTAACTAACCTAATTAATATGACAAAATAGAATTGTGAGAATAATGGCTTACCCTATTGGATGTCTTAGCCTTGTATTTATAATAAAACAGAGTTATGAAATATTACAAAGCAATCCATAAGTATTACATTATTACACTCCCTCAATTTGTGTAGGGGAAACCACGTGAAAATTGGAGCGTAAAAATTCAAAACGTTGGCTAAATAAATTTTTGATGAAGATATCTGTCAACTGCAACTTTGTAGGAATATGCTTCACAACAAGATCACCATATGCAACACGTTCACAAATAAAAATGATAGTCTATCTTGATGTGCTTGCTCCGATCATGCTGAATGGGATTGACGACCATATGTGCAAGTAGGGAACGAATAAAGAGAGTAGTCATATTTTTTTTATAAATATGGGTACTGTGGTCAGTAGAGGATTTGTACTCGGGCTCTGTACTCGGCCTCAGTAGAGGATTTGGATACTGTGGGCTGTTTCATGAGATCAAATTGGAGCCCAGAAAGACCGCATATCCTGTGGTAGACCGCGAGCTGTCGGGGCAGCCTGCCCAATCTGAGTTGAGTCATATTAGGCTGTAACTACCGAAATATTTTTGTTAGCCCGTAACCACAAGACATGCGTACTCGTGCCCTGCAGATACCTGTAAGTCCTCTTAACAGCCAAAAGGTGAGTAGTACGTGGAGCATGCATAAACTGAGACACAAGGTGTGCAGCATAAGTAATATCATGTCTAATAATAGTTAAATAGTGAAGAGCATCTACCATATTGCGATACTCAATAGCGTTAGATAAAATTTTCTCATGTGTAGGAGAGAGTGTGGTGCCTGAAGGTAGGGGAATACGAACAAGTTTGACAGTATGAAGATGGAAATGGCATAACAGATCAGATATATATTTAACTTGTGACAAGAATAGACCCTTAGGTGTACGCTTAGCTCGAAAAACTTAATTGTCTGTTAGTGCCAGATCAATCCACGATGGTAGTAGTAAACTCTGGCGGCAACATTGATCTCTAGCGGCGGCGGTGGAATTCTAATAGGTCGACGGAAAAAATATGGAACAGCGAAGGTCCGGTGATCCGAGGGGGGGGGGGGGCACCAGTGCTCCAGTCCTTTGAGAGTATATATGGTCCAATCACAAAAAAAAAAAAATCTATTCGAGTCATTTTAAGATTTTGAATATGAATTTTAAAAAAATATACTTCTTCTGTATTTAAAAGTCCACTACACTATGTTTGAACATATTATTTAAGGATGAAATAGTAGGGATACTACACTATGTTTGAACATATTATTTAAGGATGAAATAGTAGGGATAATGAATAGTATAGAAAAAGTATTAGAGAGTAGTGGAAAAGTATAAAAGAGAAGATAAAATATAGAAAAAAGTAAAAGCAATTGAGTATTTTTAAAGTAAAAAAACTTACCAAAACGAAGAAAGTGTAGCAAACTTTTAAATGCATTCAAAATGGAAAAGTGTAACAAACCTTAAAATACAGAGGGAATACGATTAATTCGAAATTGTGTACATATATATTATGCAAATTATGATATATTTACGATATAAATTATTAAATATTTTCCCGTCTCTAAAACTTAGTCAAGTAATAACAGTACGGTAATTAATAAAGTAAAAAATTTGTGATTTAGATTTGTGCAAAAAAATGAGAATTAACTGGAATTAGACTAAACTAATTTGTTCTAATTTATACTACCTCCGTCCCCCTATGTTTGGGACAAGAGAAGGTGACACGGTTATTAATAAAAGTGAGTTTATGTGGTTGATATTGAATTGATAAAGTATGAATAAAGTAAGAATCATTTAGAACCATACAAATTTTACCAAATAAGGTATGAGACAATTTTAGTGGGACGGATCGAAAAGGTAAAATGGGACAATCATAGCGGGGCAGAAGAGTACTACAGTTTATGAAAAAATTAGCAAAAAGGCCACATGGCCTCAAATAATTAGATGTAAACCGTTAGTTACTAGATGTAAAGTTGTAAACCTCGCCCGTAGATTAATCTCCCGTTAAGTGAGCTACGTGCTCTCTAATGAGCACGTGACGTGCTTCTTAAAATGTCTCCCCTAACTAGGTAGTAGAATGACCAATCATTTGCGGTGGTGACGGTAGCGACAGACATTTTAAAATGACACAAGGGCCATACATTTCTCCTTCCCAACCACTGCACGATGCACCCTCCATGAAACTTGTGATTGCAAGGCATGCGATCACCACTTCATTCACCTCCATATCTCTCAAGCACATTGCACATTCTCCATTTTCGCTAGATTTCACCTTCTCCGGTGTAGCGATCGGTGCCGCCTCAATTGCCAGAATATTCTGGTACTCCTCCCCTTCCTCAATCGCTAACCTCATCACATCATCATTAATCCCATATTCCTCGATCGCATTATCGTCAAACTCCTCAAATTCATCCTTACTGTCTCCAGCCGCCGCCCACAGTAATGGTAGAAAAAGCATGGATAGTCAAAATATCCTAATAATAAAAAAATGGTCCTCACCACAATGATCCAACTAAGTGGAAAAAGTCAAACACATAAGTGCATGTTTGAAAATGCTATATTTGGCTGAATTTGTTAATTTATCAGTTAAAATGGATGAACTATGATGAAATTATTAATAAAATAAATAAAAAATTATTTTCAAAAGCTTAAATTGTCATTTTCACCGATTTCGATCAACCAAGTAACTAGAAAAGTGAAAATTTCAAATTTGATGAAAAAGTGTATTGGATTATTTAAAGCTCATAAGTAAGAAAACTAAGATATCAAAATGGCTCTGAATTAAAAGGTGATAAATTGAAAAACAAGGATATCAAACACACTATGGGAGTGAAAGAAATCTACTTTAATCAATCATATCACTACCTGATTGTTCACATACTCTTCAAAGTTGGATTGAAAGGGGTCTCCAATGATCTCAAAGTGTGACTTAGTGATATCAACAATGAGTGGGATAGTTTTGTCCTCAAGGTCGCCAAATTGACGGGCCACTCTCATGGCGGTGGAGTTGACTTCGCCATGATGTGAGGATGCTCTGAGGCTAGAATGACGACTTCTGTGAGCACCATAGCCACCTCATTGGTGCTTGTGCTCATGTCACAAAGCATGTTGTTAAAGTTGGAAGCGGAAAGTACAAGGTTTTTGGAAAAGTGTGGACCTTCGTTTAGGTTTGAGTGAAGGACCTACTGGTTGGTTTGACGAGAAAGATAAAGACGGGCCGTTTTCCGTACAGTGATTTGAAAGAAGAAGGAATTCATTGGACGATTTTCTACGCCATTGAGAATGGCGTTGTTAAGAAATACACAACAGTGTTACTAAAAAGAGTTCTGGTTGAACTCAAATCCATGACAAGTATTTGTATAAAAGAGCTTGAGTGTTTTGAGGATCGAAAGTTGTTGATATGTACAAAGAGAAAAAACTTAAAACACTAGGCTTGATGTTTAAACAAGAGTAATGAACCAATGTATATATTGGGGCGAAGGTTGTATATATCGAAAGTTGAACCAATATGTATATCAAAAGTATATACTACCTCCGTCCCTTAAAACTTTGCCAAGTTTGACCGGCACAGAGATTAATAAAGTAAAAACTGTGTGATTGAGGTTTGTGCAGAGGAGAGAGAATTAACTGGAACCACAAATTCTTTACTTAAGATGGAAAGTGGCAAAGTTATTGGGACAACCAAAAAAGGAAAGTTGGCAAAGTTTTAAGGAACGGAGGGAGTACAACTTTCGTTCCTCAAAACACTCAAGCTCTTTTATACAAATAGTTGTCATGGATTTGAGTTCAACCAGAACATTTTCTGAGTATCACTGTTATGTATTTCTTAACAACGCCATTCTCAATGGCGTAGAAAATCGTCCAATGAATGCCTTCTTCTTTCAAATCATCGTTCGGAAAACGGCTAGTCTTTACTATCTTTCTCGTCAAAGCAACCATTGGGCCCTTCACTAAAACCTAAACGAAGGCACACATTTCCAAAAACCTCGTACTTTCCGCTTCCAACTTTAACAACATGCTTTGTGACATGAGCACAAGCACTAATGAGGTGGCTATGGTGCTCACAGAAGTTGCCATTCTAGCCTCAGAGCATCCTCACATCATGGCGGAAGTCAACTCCACCGCCATGAGAGTGGCCCGTCAATTTGGCGACCTTGAGGACAAAACTATCCCACTCGTTTTTTATATCACTAAATTTTTATACTTTAATGAAATACATATACATGTTTGCCCCCCTTAAATTTTAGCTTTGATGATGATGTCTCTTTCTTAAGGATCATTGATGCTAAATATGCCCATGCCACACTATTGTGGTGTTTGATTCCTTGTGGTTTGAAAATGCACGAACTTGTCATATAAGCAAATCAACTCTACTAACATATAATATCTCTTAATTTGTAGGGCATACCGATATTATTGGGCATTTTCCGATCACGCAACGCGCGTCACGAAACTAGTTGATTTAATAAAGGTAAATGTTCTCCGACATTTATCTCACTGCTTTTGGAAGTTTATCTACCGGGTTAAAAAAAGGCTTTGCAACATTCAAGGTGGATCCGGATTACCAGCGGATTATTTCTCTTCTTCAAGACCTATTCTATGAGGGAAGATGGAAGAACTACCTGGAGGAAATGCGGACAGCTTCTCGTACGACTAGGATGATATTTTGACATACCCTTAAAGAAGGCAATTGGACCACTCACTTGCTCACTCTAGATTCTTCCTTATCTGAGATAAATAGTTTAGTTTCCTATTTCAACATTCATTCGACTCCTCACTATATTAAAAAAGCCCTCATTAGTGATTCTACGGATCTGCCTTATTTTCGTAGAAATACGGGGCAATTTCTTTTTCGTTGTATTTATTTTGGGTCAGGTCTAGCCCTCCCAAAATGTATCTTTTTATTTGTCGTGTCTTGTTTTTGGTGAGGGGATGCCTTCACAAAGAGATTTGTTTTGTTTCGATTTCCACCACAACTTTAGAGAAAATGCTTTCTCTATGTCCTCAAGTAAACACAAACCAACACCTCTGTCCTCAACCAGGAGACATAAATCCTTCCAATTCCTCTAGTGATATTTATTTTTATTGTTATCGGACCCCCAAAAGAAATGAGTCATTTTCCTTTCAAGAATTCTAATAACCTTTTTGGGAAGAAGATCAACTGCCAAGAAATGTAAAGGGATAGAGTTTGAAACGTGCTTGAGAAGAATAAGTCTTCCTCCTTGAGTAAGATTTTCTGCTTCCAGGAAGATAATTTATAATCAATTTTTTTTAATGAGATCCTCACAGTATTTAAACCTATTTGTCCCTTTGTGCTTATAAGAACCCAAATACTTCACTGGGAGAGTCGAGTGATGCATCCCCAATAACTCTTCCATCTTTTTAATTTTGACATAAGCGGTTTAGAGGTAACAAATGTACTTTTGTTAAGATTCACAGTTTGCCCTGTATCCATCTGATATTTGCATAAAAATCTGTTAAATGCCAAAATGGATCTTGAATCTCCATTTAGGAAGATAAGGAGATCATCAGCAAAACTCAAATGAGAGATAGGAAACTCTTCCTTTCCCATCCAGTATGGTTTGATAATTCTTTTCTCCAAAGCAACCTCTTGAGACCCCTAGAGAAAGCCTCATAGGCCAAAATGAAAAGGAAGGGGGAGAAGGGGTCACCCTCTGTAACACCCCTTGTAGGTTTAAAGAAACCATAAGGCACCCCATTGACAAGTATAGAAAGAGAAGTACTCATTAGGAAATTCTAAATCAATAATCTGAAATGGGCACTAAAACTAAACCTGTCTAGAATGCGCTCCAAAAAAGACCAAGAAACCTTATCAAATGCTTTTGTCATATCCAATTTGACTACCACATTGTCCCCTCTGATTTTCTTATCAATTGAGAGAATCATTTCCTAAGCAATGGGTATGTGATCTGATATATTCCTATCCTTCATGAACCCAGCCTGTTCAGTAGAACTAATTTTGGGAAGAATAGTACGAAGTCTATAAGTAAGCACCTTAGTACATACTTTGCTAGCAAAAGTTGATAGACATACGAGCCTATCCAACTTAGGAATAAGGACAATAAGAGGCCTATCCTCCTGGTTCACCAGTTTAGGAGTGTTTTGTAGGATCTCATCAAAATCTACCTCCTGAGAATCTGAAAAGAGGTTTTGGAAGAATTCAGCTGCTGCCTTCCCTATATCTTCCTGAGAAGAGAGAATAACCCCAAAAGAATATGCTATTTGAGTAATTGCATGTCTCCTTTTCCTGATATTAACAAAAGCATGAAAGAAATATGTGTTAGCATCTCCCTCCTTAAGTCACCTAATATGAGATTTCTGCTTCCAAAAGGCAAAAACTTGTTTATGTTTTGATAAGAGTTGCCCTTGCTTTAGTGATCAGTCTTCTCTGTTAAGTTCAGAAGGATCAAACTGAAAAATCATCTTAGCATCTTTAACAATTTCCTCACTGTGCTTTAGATCATCAAATATATGTCCAAATGTTTTTTTATTCCAATCTTGAAGATCAGCTTTTAGACATTTAAGTTTAGAAAACAATCCCCTCATCCCCCCACCAAAAGTCAAAAGTGTGTTTTAGCCAACTGAGTTTGACTGTATCAGCAAAAGCAGAATGATCCAGCCACATGTTCTCAAACTTAAACATTCTAGCCAGGTCCCTGAAATGATTATTTTTGCAGGATGACAGCATACGGTTATGATTAGAAGATGAGCTGTTGAAATTATCAATCAGTAGAGAATCAAAGTAGTCCAGAAATGAAGAGTTGAGCATGAATCTATCAAAAGTCTTCTCCAGAGTCTTCCATTTCTCCTCACTGCAGCCCAGGTAAATTTGCAACCCGGATAAGGAAGGTCTATCAGATTACTATTTGCCATACAATCCTTAAACTCAACCATACTGTCCATATTAGGAATAGAAGATCCCATATGCTCATCATGTTGACAAATTGCATTAAAATCTCATCCAATGAATAAAGGAGTTGAATTTGAATTAGACCAAGTGTTTAAAAAAACCAAAGTGATCTGCTGTCCACATGGGTGTGAGCACCATAAATAGCTATGAACCAAAACTCAGAATTTCCAATTGCAAGTTTCATATGTGTAAACTGCTCAGAAAAGGAAAAATCTGAAACAGCAATAAAATCATGGTCCTAGAAGATCCAAACTTTATTCATAGAGCAAATAAATACTTTGTTATAACCTAACTTAAGCTTAAAGAAATCAGCCCTGCTATGAGCCACAATAGGTTCAATAACCATAAGAAATTGTAAATTCGGTTGCCTTTTAAGATCTCGTAGCCTTGGGCAAGAAGAAACAAGGCCACAAAGATTCCACACTATGCAACTAATCATTGGGTAGACAGCTTTTGAGAGCCTTTTGGCAACATTTCTTGTAAGCATAGAGGGATCCTCCTGTGTTTCAACATTAGGTTCTTTGCCCTTCTTTTTCTTGCCCCCCCCCCCCCCCCCCCTTTGTAACAGGTATGAAATCATCACCTTGAGGATCATGGCTGGTTTGAGATTCTTCTGTAATCACTTCATCTGCTGGTAAATCCTCTACTGATTCAGTGTGCAAAATATCTTCTTGATGATTGCTAAGTTGATTTACCATTGATGCTTGAGCAGGTTCAACTGAGGAATCAGTGATATCAACCTCTTGGGCAGCATGCTGTTTTACTATAATACCAACCTTCCTGCACAAACTTGGTAGTTCCTCCTTCAGATATCAATTGAATCCCTCACTCCACCTTGATCTCCATCAGAAGAGTGATCTTTTTTAGTTTTTATAGGGGATAAACTAGATTCATGTATAATAAGTTGATGATCATTAAAGTTTATCTGAGAAGTTTGTTTTGTTGCAAGGTCAACAATATCCAGTAGATCACGAAACTCATCCTCCGATTCAGAGCCAGTAACATCTTGAATTACTTCATAGTCTCAAGCTTGCCTGTCAGTTTTATTTGTAATATCCCCCTGCAGAGATTCCCCATTATTCTCCTTTGGTTGCTCTTGTTTCTTCCCAGTGTGTAATAGCCTTAGGTGTAACCTACTTTGCCACCCATTTCCCATTGCCCTTATTTTTAAACAAAAAAATCTATTTGTACACACTTTTGTACACATCCCTAGTTGTCGTGTACACAGGCAGCTCGTTAAGAAGAAGGCAACATTTGTCTCCCAATTGCCTGTGTACACAGGCAATGTACAAAAGTGTGTACAAAAGTGTGTTCAACAAGAATGATTCATTTTTAAATGTGTGCTCAGTAGGTTTAGTCTGGGGAAGTGTCCCCCAAGACTTAGGGCCCTGATCCGAAATAGGGAAGTCTGGTTCAATGGTTTATGAACGAACCCTGATTTATGGTCATGTTGTACTTTATCTTGTTTGTGATATTTTCATTTTGTCCTTATTTGTACTACCTCCGTAACGCTAGAATCTTCCCATTTTGACTTTTTTGGGTCAAACTTTATAAACTTTGACCATTAATTATTCAAAACTCACATTATGTTACGATTAAAAATTTATTTTATATAACTCATTGTAAAACATATTATTTGAATGTTAATTTATTATGAATTTTATAAATATAGATATGTAGATATTTGCAGTCAAAGTTCAACTTAGAAGACCGTGAAAAGTCAAAATGGGAAGATCTTTATGTTACGGAGGTAGTATAATATTTTTATATTTGTTATTTCTTATTGTTTTATAAGGAGTATCTTTCTACTCCCTCTGTCTCGAAATGAAGGGGGGTGTCCTCGTTTAGGATTTTAAAAGATTTTAAATGATTGAGATTTTAGTAGAGTTGAATGGAATTCCTAGAATCTATGGTATTGTACTGGAATTTCATGGTATGGAATTTAAAGTATTTTGGGTGATTTTTCCAACCTTCCTTACAAAACTGTAGCCCAAAGTCTCCAAAACCAAACGAAAGCAGTACATTCGGAAACCATACTCCCCTCTTACGGCCAGCCCACCTTGCTGGAGAAGGAGTTCAAAACATCAGCCGGAAAACATGTTAAGCGTGCGCCTATCGCCGGAAAGAATCAGATCCGCAACACCAACAAAAATAGAAAACCTTCTTCCAGACCAAGTCCAAAGCTGGAAGGATAACACCGGGGAAACCTGCATACCACGAACAGTGAACACTGGAGAAGAAGCAAACGACCCAGACGGACAAAATCGACCAGGTGGTGGTGATGCAGACCTCATCCATTCCTTCTTGTTTGCAAATCCATCGAAATCCGGGAGGTAATGGTCAGATTTTGGGATGTATTCTCCCCTTTGCATTCTGGCCTTAAAATCCATGGAAATCCAAGAGTTAAAAAATCCATGGACATTTTGAGGACACCCGGATTTTGAAGGATTCCATCACAATCCAAGTTGAGGACAGCTGAATTCTAACAATCCATTAAAATCCTACGGAATCCTAATTGAGGACACCCCCGGAAGTTTCTTGTTTGACCTACACACATACTTATGTAAGGTAGGGTTTTGTTTTGACTTTCGAACTATACCCTTATATTATGTCAAATCAAGCAAATGTGGGTAAAAAATAACAAAAAAACTATTTGTACACGTCTTAAAAGTTTACACGTTTTTACACTTGTCTGTGCAGACATCTGTTTTGTCTGTGAAAAACATTGTTCCCAGACAAAACGTGTTTTATCTGTGAACAGTGTTTTCACAGCCAAAAAAACCTGCACAGACAAGTGTAAAAACGTGTAAACTCTGAAACGTGTACAAACAGAATTGCTCAGAAAGTAAAGACAATTGTGACTTTTGGGGTAAAAGTTGTTTCCTTTTATAGAAATGAGAACTTTTTGGAACATCCATAAAAGGAAAGTGAGAACTTCTTTTTGGGACGAATGTAGTATATTACATCCAATCTAAATACACGAATTAAGTTATTTTTATTTTTTAGGTACATAAAATAGAGGGAAAAAAGGAATACTTATAGCTTTCAAATGTGAAAAATCTTTGGTGGGTCTAAAAAATGATCAGAAAAACGTTAAATTTGATTTATTTGAAATTTTAATGTTCAATGTGAGATACACATATAACCATACTGTCCGATTTGATCCATTTAAAACATTAGTGTCCAATATGAGATTCACATGTAACTTGAGTGTCCAATTTGATCCTTATCCCTTACCAATGTATAGTAATCAATAAGCTATGTGGTTTACTAATATACTTCGTATATAACTTCATATAAATTAAATTTTTATGTTATTATAATTTATAAGTGAGAACTTTCAATTTTTTTCGTGACACCCCGAAACGAAATTTGAAGGGATGTAACTCAGTTTGGTAGCGCTTTTGTTTTGGGTACAAAATGTCACAGTTTCAAATCATGTGATCCCAATTTTATTATAAAATCCACCGTCCCATATGTGTTCGTATCATATTTCGGATATAAGCTTGATCTCATACTTACTTCTTTGCGATGAGCCGATGAATGTACATATTTTACCTGGAAAGTCAAATTTTGGGTAGCGTAATTGAATTAGCTTTGAAGTTTGTAGTTTATCATTGTAAGAAAAATGAAAAGATGAACACAAAATGGAAGTTATATTTGAAGTTCATTATGCAGGAAAAATAATGTTGTATTAATCCTAACAGCCAAAAACAGACAAGAATCTGTGAAAAGAGCTGTGTACTAGGAAGCATTCCTGCCCAAAAACCTATTTGCTAAGAACTAAACTACGGTATCTATCCACAGTCTCTATAGTCTATAGATCAACTTGAGCTAGCTTGAAGCATGTCAAGGAAAGTAGCCACTGGAAAAGGTATTGTGAGTCCTCCCATAGGATGATCAAATCCGAATTCCTCCTCAGCTTGACTGAGCAAATCCTGGAATGATGAGTCCTTCAAGTATGATATCGGAAGGACAAAACGCTTCTTTTCTTCCTCGCCTACATAAACTGCAAAGTGACCCTTAGGAACTTCAATTTCTGTGTTTGTTCTTGAAGAAGACCTCCTCAGGCTTGGCTTCGTTGCACGCAAAATTTTTGCCATACTAACCGCCATGCTTGAATGTTTCTTGATTTTTTTTAGCTAGAGGAAATTATTTGCAGATGTAAACTCTTTTAGGAGATGTGTGAAGGTCAGATATTGAGTTGGGGAAGTACCTAGTTACATTGATGTTATATAGATCCACTGGGAGGAGGATTGAGTGTCACATGGAAAGGCTGCCAGGAGTGCCATCTTTCAAGACATCAACTAATGGTTTTGTCTTTCCAAAAAAAATCAACAAAATGGATTGTCTTTAGACATTACTGCCCACATGCTTTAATGAATCTTGAACAGATGTGGATATCTTAACCACTTCTTTCTTTACAATATAGCCTACCAATTAGTTTAAGCTTGATTTTTTATTAGAAAACAAACCATGTGATTTCACATTCTGAGGTTTTAATTTATGAAAAACTCCATATTTTATAGGTTTCTGTTAAAATCTGAAAGGGTGCACCACCAACCGTTATGTGGCACTGCACATGGTTTTGCCTTTTCCCTACATAGCTTAAATAACTTTGTTGCATATGCTTTTTCATGTCCAAGGTTGGAATATATATCTGGAAATGTGCCATGTTTACTCATAGAATTAAGTGGTGTAAACAAGTTTTCTAGGCTATTATGCTCATAGCTTCACATAACTCTCAATTGTTTTTCGTTTCAATTTATTCAAATATGGCAGAAAGTACTGATCGTTTAACTGAGACATTACCACACATAAAAATTAATAATTTCTACTTCCTCAATGATAGTATATAACTGCACATCCTCTTGCAGTCTACACAGAATGCGATAATCACCCAAACCTTCGAATCTTTGCTAAATCTGAATAACCAATTACAAAGTCAAGATTAGACCATGAAGAAATTAGCTCAGGGTTAAGTGATCATAAAATCATTCAAAATGTGCATCAAAAGATGTTTCATAACATAACTCCTCTAAGCTGATATGCATGCAGTTTTTCAGATTCTACATGTCCTTTTGTAATCAGGATAGAACAATAAAAGAGAAAAAAAGACTTCATTTGTGCAGGTAAACTCTTCTCTTTTATTAACATTCTTTCCCACTTAACTGAGCTGTGGGTACAGTCTCTCAAGGTCTACTACGTACTCAAACTGGAGATGACTCAAATGCAAATTTTTTATCATCTTGAGATAGCAAGTCGTCGAATGAGTGATCCTACAAGTATGATACCGGAATGACAAAGCACTTCATTTCTCTTATGCCCACGTAAACTACAAAGTGCCTATTATTAACCGATTGTGGTGAATACGGTTGAATGTAATTATATGTATACATATATATCAGCTATAGAAACAAATGTGGTGAATATGCATGCCGGCTGAAATGTGTTTGCATATAAATCCCATAAGATGTGAGTTGGGCGTTGGCTAAAAGAAATTGGATGGGAGGGGTAGCTATATATTAGGAGAGTATGAGTGTATGACTGGGAGTGTAGTTCCCATTTCCAATACATAGTAAATGTGGTTTTTAAATAACCTTCAATAAGATATTGATTTACTGCATGTGTGTCATTTCAGTTAAGTTCCAAAGCTAATTTTTATTAACAATGATGTGAAGTTTTTTCTTTGCAACTAAAAATGAATAAATGAACACTTGTTTCATTTAAACTTTTTCTCATTCAAGTTTTTGGTGAACGAATATATTCCAGAATATTGTCGGTAGTAGATTCACAGATTACTTACTGTGTTGTGAGTAACAAGACAAATCAGAAAAACCTCCAAAACAAATTGGTAGATGTAGAATGAATTTTTAGTATATTCTCTAAATAATCCTCACAAAAAATATCTTCCTGCCTGAAAGAATTGTTCACTAAACTAAACTAAGTCATCTCTATCTCTATTTCAACAAAGATGATTAACTCGAGCTAGAGATGATCTGAAGGAAAGTAGCTTCCGGGCAAGGTATTGTGAGTCCTCCCATAGGATGATCAAATCCAAATTCTTCCTCAGCCTGACTAAGCAAGTCTTGGAATGTCGATTCGTTCAAGTATGATATCGGAAGGACAAAACGCTTCTTTTCACCTTCACCAACATACACTGCAAAGTGACCCTTAGGCACCTCAATTTCTCTGTTTGTTCTTGAAGAATACCTCCTCAGGCATGGTTTAGTAGCACGCAAAATTTTGGCCATACTAACTGCCATGGTTGAATGTTATGGTTTTAGCTGTAGGAAACTATTTGCAGAAGCTAGTTCTTTTAGGAATTGTGTGAAGAAGTTGTTTGGAGTGGGGAGAATATGAAATTCAGTTGTGGTTATATAGATATAGCCATTGAGAGGGGGATTGAGCGAGTGGTTCAGATAAATTTACATGGAAGGCCAGCCACCTTGCAAAGATAAGAGACACCAACAGCTGGTTTTGTCTTCCAAAAAATAATACGTAGTAACATATTTTAGTGCACTAAAAATCGTCTGTATTTAAACATCATTCCCCACATGCTTCAATGGATCTTATGTAGATGGGGATATAATAACAACCTCTGTCTCTACAAGAAAGCCTAAGTATTAATTTGAATCTGTAGATTATTAGGGAAATCAATGTGATTTCACATTGTATGGTTTTATTATACGGAAAAACTCCACACCAACCAGTAGGTGGCACATGGTTTTGCCTACTTCCTCAATATGCTAAATAGATCACTTCCATGTGCTTTGTCATTGACAAGGTTGGGAAATCCTGAAATGCACCTTGTTAAATAGATCACTTCCTCAATAGTAATCAAGTTTTGTAGCAAATTGATTCTTGTGAAATCTAAAGAAATCCAATGACTTCATCATCATCTTCATTATTTATTTATTTATTTGATTCCATTACTCAACATACACACATTCAACTATGTGAAAATTTCAAGTACCATCATTCCATTTGCTGTCACTAGTATCAGCTATACAGTTTTTAGAAACTATATATACAATAACTTGTTAAGTGTCATTTTGTCCGTAATTGCTCATCTTTTTTCAATTCGAGAAGATCCAACTTGTAAGCCCAGATCTTGTGATAAAGGTAGGTATGTGATAAGGATATATAGTTAACTTTTGTAAAAATGTTAAATTAACGTGATTATCAGTGTTATCCGGTCTCTGAAATATAAGATGTTCATTCTTATACTTCAAAGGATTGTTTAAGGTCTAGATATAGCTACTACTAGGGCTAACTACAAAGTGTGAGCAGAGCCCAATACATAGCCATTTACAACCTTACTCGTTTCTTGAAAAATCTCCATTGTTTAAACATTATTTGGGGGGCTGATTGAGAGATTATCAGACATTTAAAAATAATTAAAATATTCACTGTTCTTTATTCTACCATACAAGTGCACACCCTCTTTCAGTGTATTCAGAATTTTATAATCACAAAAATCTTAATAGCTTTGCTTAATTGGAGCACCACATTACTGTGAAGGAGCTATTAGATCACGAATACATTAGCTCAGGATCAAGTGACAGTTACTTAGAATTTCATTCATTATGTTCAACAAAATTTCTATATTAATATATGAATTTTTTAACATTTGTGACATGAAAATTCATGTTTGAAAACATTAACCTCACTAAACGAACTTGTCTGCAGTCTCTCAAAACTTGTACTCCATGCTCATTTCTTTCATCAGGTGCCAAATGCAATATCATTTCTGTAGATTTGTAGAGGAGAACTCATCGTATTTGTAACAAAATTTTACCACAAAACTTAGCTGCTGGCGGAGTCCCTTAGTGACTGCTACTCAAACTGGAGAGGATGTGAAGAGCCTCATTTCTCAATTTGTTCTTGAAGAACTCCTTCTGAGGCCTTTTTAGCATGGATAATGTGCCTAATACCCATTCCCATTTCAAATGATCCTTCATAAAGTAGACGGAGTATCTAACAAATAGAAAAAACAAATGTGATTTTTGAATTACTTTCCATCAGACATATTTATACACTTGTAGCAGAACAGGATGGTGAGGACTTCAAAGGCCCCCTCAATTTGTGATTTAAAGTAAGCTCCAAAGTTCATATTTATAGCTTTGCAACAGAAATGTACAAATTATGTTTCGAAAGGAATTAAAAAACATTATTATAAAATATCAACGGCTTATCAATCAAGTTTTTCTTTGATGAATAATTGAATATATTCCTCCCCCAAGATTTTAATTACAAGAGAGTGCTCCATCAATTGTCTGTACTAGCTTTAGTTACTGTGTTGTGAGTAACATGACAAATCAGAATAAGTTCCAACGTATTGAAGTTATATTATACGAAGTATTCTGTATTTCGACTGTACAAGGTAACTCTTATACCCAAAAAGAATTGTTCACTAAACTAAACTATTCCATCTCTATCTGTATTCTATGATAATGATCAAATCGAGCTAGAGATGATGTCAAGAAAAGTAGCCTCGGGACAGGGTATTGTGAGTCCTCCCATTGGATGATCAAATCCAAATTCTTCCTCAGCTTGACTGAGCAAATCTTGGAATGAAGAGTCGTTCAAGTACGATATCGGAAGGACAAACCGCTTCTTTTCACCCTCACCAACATAAACTGCAAAGTGACCCTTAGGAACCTCACTTTCTTTGTGAGTTCTTGAAGAGGACCTCCTGAGGCTGGGCTTAGTAGCACGCAGAATTTTTGTCATACTCACAGCCATGGTTGAATGTGTTTTAATTTCTTTACCTGTGGAAATCTTTGTGTAGATAGATTCTTTTAGGAATTGTGTGAAGAAGGTATTTTGAGTTGGGGACAATACCAAACCCTGGAGTGCTTATATAGATAAATCCATGTGTATAATATCCTAACCACTAATGTCCTTACGTTTAAGCCAACCTGTCAGTTTGAATCCCTAAGCTATTAGCCTATTACAAAACAAAACCATGTGATTTCACATTGTATGTTTGTAGTTTATGGAAATATTTCAGACTCCAAAGGTTCATGATGGATGGTGAAAGGCTCCACCAAACAGCTAGTGCTTTGAGGTTGGTATGACTGAGACATTACCACATGGTATTGCCAAAAAGCATTATTTCCTACATGGTTCTGTGAAATTGAATAAATGGTGATAGCTCAACTAGTAGGAGACCTGTCAAATGTCTGAGGAAGATGAATGGTAATATCCCAGGAAAATATATCAACTTGTAAGGAAACATACCTTGTGATTCCTAATTTGTATGTGCCTGGAAAAGGCCACACTTCAGATCATACTCCCTCCGTAACATCCATATCTTCCCACTTTCCTTTTTTGGACGTAACATTTATATCTTCTCATTTCTAAATCTTCCCATCATACCCTCAATAATTTAAAAAATAATACACTACCACACCTACTTTTTTTGGATTTATCCTTCATTCCATCACATTATTTCACCATCTTCCCATCATACCCTCAATAATTCATACCCCATTTCACTATTCTTAATCTCACCCACTTTGGAAGTGAGAAGATATATGTGATACGGAGGGAGTATGTTTTTCTGATTGGCCAAGTGGCCCCCATATGTCTAGTTTGCACATGGTTTTGCCTTCCCTGATTTCACAAGTCCACTGCAACCGGCTCAAGGCTAAACACTTAAATAGATAACTTCCTTCGGCAATCTGTTCATCAACCACTGCAAAATCCAGTCCGGTCAAAATATGTGTGTGGCTTCTGCTGATCTTGCTCGATACCATATCAGTTCGAAGAGGTTTGTTGCTTCTGAATGAACAGGATAGCATTCCCAGGACTAGAGCTATAACGGGAAAGTTAGCTATCCTATTGAATTTGTCCGAAAAATGCATTGTTTCTTTACTGAGCCATTTCAGACAGCTATTACTCCTTTCCCTGGGAAGAATCCATGAAGGCAGGAAGTTATCTGCTAATTAAATGGGGACCAATGCTCGTAATTATACTCGGGTATAAAAATGGGAATCAAGCAAATAAGCTCAAGAGAAGAAGAGAATCTTCCTCGTTCTTCTATATGAAATTGGCTCAGGGCTGCCCTCATAAAATTTGGATAATTCACTTGAAAGCACAAAATTTTGTTTGTTTCAGCATCATGGAGGTTTTTAAAGATTCAAACTTTTGGATCAATATCAGTGATAGTTTATCACACTACAGATATGGTTTGACTTCCTTTGACAGAGCTAAATGGAAACCGCATTGTAGAGTTAGAGCTGACAACACAGGTGATATACTAATTCATTGGGCAGCCACCGTAGAGGTAAATCTGCTAAAAGCATGACCAGAAACAATATTGCAGGAGTCAAGGGCAGTTTTCTTCTTACAAATACATACATTACGTAATGGAAGTTTCTCTTTGAGATCTTCTAGAATCTTGGTAAGAAACAGTAAAGATCTCAGAAATAAGCTCTCAACAAATGATATTACCATTGTCATACGTGCCACACCTAGGTGTTGAGCCTGTTAAATCTGCTCAAAGAAACTGGAGGTAATTTTCTGATTCATTGGGTCTTAAAAATCATAACCAAGAAGTTGTATCTCATTCTTATACATTGTATAATTTTATCTTCAGACGTGTATCTTTGAAAAACGTATGCTATCCCAAAGTAGGGAAAGTGAGATTAACTTTTACATGGGTTCTTGATGGCTTAATGCTTGCCTTGCTCGCGAGATAGTGGTGGAATTTAAGAACAAAAAGGAATAGTATGGAATGACTAAATGAAGGCCATATAGTGTGAAGGGTCTAAGTGCTATTGGAAAAATTCTCAGATTGAGTCAATTGCTAATGGACATCCAAAAACAACATAAGTGCAAAAGAAATCGTATCCACAACATGTATTGGGAGTTTATAGTCCATTTATTGGATGATCAAATCCCATATTACTTATTCCTCAGAAAATCTCTGAATAGAGGGCCTTCAAAGTATGACGTCGACCACACCCACAACAACTGCTACCTGATTCATCTTATTTTGCACCTTCTTATGTTTCATCGTTCCTAGCGTTTTTCTGTTTGTCTATATTTCTACCTTATCCAAAATCCCAAAAAGGGGATCCAACGTAATCAACAATTCAAAACCTTCTTCATTAAGGCTTCTGGACTCGTCGTTGACAAAAACTATAAAAGTTTGTGCACGGCTATTGCGTCTTTAGCCTTGTTCTTGAACGCTAATCAAGATGTGGAAAAGTTAAGCACTTGAACAGATTATTTTTTTCTTCTTCAAATTTTTTTCCCATTTAACTTACCTATTAAATAGAAATAAAAATGGATTATCGAATTTTACGTGTAGCCGTCTCTCAAATATGTTGTTCCCTTGATGAGAAAGTCTCTCAAATATATTGTTCCCTTGATGAGAAACGTGACAGGATTTAGCTTCAAGCCTGGTATATTTTGTTCCCTCTTTAGAAACAACACAGTGACTACCCTATTGGAACTTCAGGGAAGAATATTTATGAAGATGGTTGTAGAATGAAAATGGTGTATAAGTCCCAACTACCACATTCATCAGCACTTTCACTGGCAACAACCCCATTGCCAGCTTTAATTGATAGAAAAACATCCCACTCCCCATTGTTCAAGACTTGAGTTAGAAGAACTTTCCATCTATTGTTTGTAACTTTGTATTAGGTTCACTTATTGTGTTGTGAGTATCATGACAAATCAGAAAAACCCCCAAAGAAAATTGATAGATGTTACATCTAAGATGTAGCATCAAGTTTAAGTATATTCTCCAAGTAATCCGTACAAGATAAATTTTCCTGCCAAAAATAATTGTTCACTAAACTAAACTAAACTAAGTCATCTCTATATGTATTTCTATAATGATGATTAACTCGAGCTAGATATGATATCAAGGAAAGTAGCTTCTGGACAAGGTATTGTGAGTCCTCCCATAGGATGATCAAATCCGAATTCTTCCTCAGCCTGACTAAGCAAGTCTTGGAATGTTGAGTCGTTCAAGTATGATATCGGAAGGACAAAACGCTTCTTTTCACCTTCACCAACATAAACTGCAAAGTGACCTTTAGGAACCTCACTTTCTCTGTTTGTTCTTGAAAAAGACCTCCTCAGGCTTGGTTTAGTAGCACGCAGAATTTTGGCCATACTAACTGCCATGGTTGAATGTTTATGATTTTAGCTAAGAAAACTATTTGCTGAAGCTCGTTCTTTTAGAAATTGTGTGAAGAAGTTGTTTGGAGTGAGGAGAATATCAAATTCAGTTGTGATTATATAGATATTGCCATTGAGAGGGGGATTGAGTGAGTGGCTCAGAAAAGTTTACATGGAAGGCCAGCTACCTTGCAAAGATAAGAGACCTACAGCTGGTTTTGTCTTGCCAAAAAAATATAACATACTGGTACACTTAAAATGGTCTGTATTTGGACATCATTCCCCACATGCCTCAATGAATCTTCCGTTTCTACAAATTAGTTTGAAACCGTAGATTTTTAGGGGGGAAACCATGTGATTTCACATTTATAGTTTTACTATACGGAAGAACTCCATATTCCATAGGTTTTTTGTTGAAGCTGAAAGAGGCCACACCAACCAGTAGGTGGCACATGGTTTTGCCTACTTCCTCATTATCTTAAATAGATCACTTCCATGTGCATTGTCATCCACAAGGTTGGGAAATCCTGAAATGCATCTTGTTTACTGATAGTATCATAGTAGTAATGCAGTATAGTAAACAAGTTTTGTAGCAAATTGACTCTTGTGAAATTTAAAGAAATCAAATGGCTTCATCATTATTATTATATATTTGAATTCATTACTACAGAGTAAACTATGTGAATCTTTTAAGTAGGTCATCCCTTGAGTGTTTTGATTCTATTTGGTTTTACTAGTATTAGTGATAGAGTTTTTAGGAAATATATAGACAATCGCTTGTTTAGTACCATTTTGTCGGTAACCAAAATACACAGCTCGACTCATCTTCTTTCTATCCCAAAAGATCTAAATTGTAAGTAAGCTCATGTATTGTGATAAAGGTATGTATGTGAATAGGATATATAGTAAACCTCTAGAAAAGTGTGAAATTAATGTGACTACAAGTGTTATCTGATCTCTGAAATATAAGACTTCAAAATTATTATCGTCATACATCCAAGGATTAAATAAGGCCTATTTATCGCAGCAACTAGGACTAACTACATATCGTGAGAAAAGCCCAATACACAGGGTCACAAGCCCATTTATAACCTTACTCGAGTATTGAAGAACCTTCATTGTTCAAACATTATTTGGGAGGCGGATTGAGACATTATCAGGATTTTAAGAATAATTGTAATTTTGACTTCTCCATTTTACTTTACAAGCACAGCCCTCTTGCAGTGTATTCAGTTCTGATAATCTTAGCACCAAATTATTGTGTTGTAGGCTAGTAGCTATTCGATCAGGAATAAATTAGCACAGGATGAAGTGATTATTACTTAGAATTTAATTCACTATTTCCAACGAAAGTTCTATATTAATATGTGAATATTTGAACATTTAAGATTACAACAAAGTCATTTTTCAAAACTTCAACCTCACTAAACCAACTTGTCAGCAGTTGCTCAAAATTTGTATGTGTTATACTGGTCAAATAACTATATAAAAAGAATTAAAACATCTGTAGATTTGTAGAAGAGAATTAGTCTTATTTCTAACAAATTTTACCACAAACTTGAGCTGCTGGAACAGTCACTTAGGTTCTGCTACTCTAACTGGAGATGACATTCACTTTGTCTAACTATTCTTGAAAAACACCTTCTAAGGCCTTTTCTAGTATGAATAATGTGCCCCTTACCAATTCATATGTCAAATGATTCTTCTTAAAGTAGAGGGAGTATCTAACAAAAGGAGAAAACTAATGTGATTTTGAATAACAATCCATTAGACATTCATTGACTGTAGCAGAAGCAGCAAGGCCCTGACTTAAAAGGCCCCTTCAATGTGTGATTAAAGATAAGCTCCAAAGTTTATATTTATCGCTTAAGCCTTTCAAAGGTACAGATTTTCTTTGAAAAAGGGAAAGAATTAAAAAACATCATTATAGAATATTCTCCCGAAACAGTCTCTCTGTGCTTTAGTACAGGGGTAAGACTGCGTACATCCGACCGTAGGTGGGAGCCTTTGCGGCACTGGGGTAAATGAAAATGAAAATAAAATGATAGAATATTCTTTGACGAATATATTCCTCATCTGAAGACTTGAATTATAAGAAAATGCTCTGTCTATTTGTCTGCACTAGATACTGTAACTGTTCTGTGAGTAACAGAACAAATCAGGAAAAGTTACAAAGTAATGAAGTTATAGTATATTCTCTGTTTTCAATATCAACTGTACAAGGTAACTCTTATACCCAAAAAAAATTGTTCACTAAACTACTCTATGCCATCTCTATCTGTATTCTATAATAATGATCAAATCGAGCTAGAGATGATGTCAAGGAAAGTAGCCTCAGGACAAGGTATTGTGAGTCCTCCCATTGGATGATCAAATCCGAATTCTTCCTCAGCTTGACTGAGCAAATCTTGAAATGAAGAGTCGTTCAAGTATGATATCGGAAGGACAAATCGCTTCTTTTCACCCTCACCGACATAAACTGCAAAGTGACCCTTAGGAACCTCACTTTCTGTGTGATTTCTTGAAGATGACCTCCTGAGGCTGGGCTTAGTAGCACGTAGAAATTTTGTCATACTAATGGCCATGGTCGAATGTTTCTTTCTTTCTTTAGCTGTGGAAAACTATATGTAGATAGATGTAAGGAGTTGTGTGAAGAAGGTATTATGAGTTGGGGAGAATACCAAACTCAGTATGGCTTATATAGACAGATCCATTGGGAGGTTGGTTGAGTGAGTGGCTGAAAGATATAATGCCAGCCTTCTATGATAAGAAATGTCAACAACTGGTTTTAACAAAATAATAAGAGAACATGGCCTGTCTACACATCATTCCCTACATGCTATAATGAATCTGCAGTAGATGGGTTCTTCTTTACCCGATGATTCAATAAATCTTGAACAGATGGGCATATCCTAACCAATAATGTCTTTACAAGAAAGCCTACCTATTAGTTTGAACACCTAAATTATTTGGGAACAGACCATGTGATTTCACATTATGTGGTTGTAGTGTATGGAAAAACTCTAGATTCCATAGGTTCATGATGGATGGTGAAAGGATCCACAAATCAGCTAACTTTGAGGTTGTTATGACTGAGACATTACCACTTGGTATTGTCTATAAGCATTATTCCCTTACATGGTTCAGTGAAATTGAATAAATAGTGATACCTCAACTAGTAGGAGACATGTCAAATGTGTGGCGAAGATGAATGGTTATTTCCCAGAAAACTGTATGAATTGATTAAGAAACATACCTTGTGGTTCCTAATTTTTATGTTCCTGGAAAAGGCTACACTTCAGATCATATGTTTTTCTGATTGGCTAAGAGGCCCCATATGTCTACTTTTCACATGGTTTTGCCTTCCCTGATTTCACAACTGATTAAAGCTTCTCCTAGCCTCCTAAAATGTTAAATAGATCACTTCCTTCCGCAATCTGGTTGAGTTTTTCAGAAAAAATGCATTGCTCGTCTCAGTTAATTCATTCTGCTGTCCATCTTCATAATGCTTTTCTTCATATTATTAGCATTTGAATAGTGCTGGGGGGCTACTAAGTCATTTCAGAGAGCTATTACTGCTTTCCCTTGGAAGAGTCCATGAAGGCAGAAAGTTCATCTGATTAATGAAGCTTAATGATTGTAATTATACTGGGGGGTGGGGGGAATCCAGCAGAGAAGCTCAAGAAAAGTAGAGAATCGTCCTCTTTCTTCTTCCATATTATTGGCTCAGGCGCTGCCCTCAAGAAACTTGGATAGTTCATAAGAAAGCAGAAAACTTAGTTGCTTTCGGCATCATGGAGACGTTTAAATATTCAAGCTTTTGGATCACTATCAGTGATAGTCCATCCCATGAAGATGTGGTCTGACTTCATGGTGATTTATTAATTCACTGGGCAGCCACTGTAGAGTGTAGAGTCAAATTTGATGAAAGCGTGGTCAGGAACAATATTGCAGGAGTAAATGCAGATTTCTTTTCAGAAACAGATTCATTAGGTAATTGAAGGTATTCTTTCGGCTCTTCTAGGAACTTGGTAAGAAACTGTGAAAAATAGGCTCTCACCGATCATAATCATTATCGTTTTAGCCACACTTAATTTTAAGTCTGGTGAAACTGCTCAAAAGAACTGGAGGCACTTTTCTGATTAATTGGGTCTTAAACATCATAACCAAGGGGTTGTATACTTCTGGTCTTCTGCATTGTATACTTTTTTCTTCAGGTGGGTATCATTTTACTTTTTGGGACACAAGGAGCTCATAAAAACTCATGTTATCGCAAACTAGGGAAAAGATATTAACTTTTACATAGGTTCTTGATAGCATGATGCTTCTGTTGAAAGGAGATAGTGGTGGAAATCAAGAACAATAGGAGGGAACACTATGGACTGAGTACATAAATGCTACATATATTGTGTGAAGGGTCCATCCTGTTTCTAAGGTCTGGCAGCATTAGGGCTTTATCGTAACTGTACTTGCTGATGGAGAAAATCCAGATTGAGTAATGGAGAAATTCCCAATTGAGCAATTAGCTCATCGCTAATGGAGATCTAAATACAGCTTGAATGCAAAAACAAGGGCTGATTGGATGATCAAATCCCACATTATTTAATTCTCAGCAAATCTCTGAAGGGAGGGCCCTTCAAGTATGATGTTAGAACAATATAATGATGCAGAAACTAAGGCTGCTATGAAGGATGCTCTTGACGGGGGTGTACACAATTTTCAACCACAGATGTCAGGAATCTTTAGCTAGTTACATCAAAAGGAAATATGCACAAATCTTTACCAGTAGGTGGCACATCAGCCAAGATTTAAAGCTACTCTTCCATTCAATAACGGACTACGGAGTATATCTTAAGTTAACAAACAAAATGATTAGTTCCAAGAATCTCATCAAGCTTGCAAAAAGATGGCAGAAATTTGCTGCAATCAGAAGAAAGAGGATTTTGTTTCCAAAATTAACCGATGATGACATAGATTACTGCAGTAGTTCCTTTGCATTTAGCAAGGGTCATTTTTCCCTCTACACGGCTGATCAGAAGCTGTTTATAGTGCCTCTCTCTTATCTCGGGAATGAGATTATTAGGCAACTCCCAAACATGTCTAAAGAACCCGAGTGATGGGCCTTTAAACTACCATGTGACTGTGTCTTCATGGACTACATTTGTCTCACTTCTTAGCAAAGGCTTAACCAGAGAACTTGAAACTGCATTGCTCCTCTCAGTTACTTCATATTGGTGTTCCTCAGATTCACTACACCAACAAGAAGAATGGAGAAATCAGCATTTCCTTGTTTGCTGACAATTTACAGTAGTCAGTTAGTCATTGTAGCTCAATACATTTTGTAAAATTTACAGAAAGTCATCCATTTTAGAAAAATATAATTTGTTCAATCTTTCACGTTCCCAGTACTTTTTTAACTGATTCACGTGATATTCGAAATTGAGAAAAAAAACATTTACAAATATAACCCCCCCCCACCCTAAATAACAATATAACTTGCATTTATTTCTAGAATCTTCATGAACCCAAACTTATTTGATTAGAAGAGAGAACCTGATCTGAAACATGGCCTGGCTATATGGAATTATGAACAGTTCACACATCTGAGAGGGCTGTAACCCAACTGCAAGATTGCATACACTCTTTCATTAGTAAGCCCCATATACTAAGCATTGAAATGTTCTGAAACCACGAATCTTTTATCATACAACTAGTCCTCGGTGTATACATAGCAGTTGATGCATATAAATATGGCTCAATGTGCATGAAAATATAAGTTCTATGTGATCTACACAGAACTCTTAAACTCACCACGTCCAACAGCCACAGCTATTCAAACTACACAATAAAATACTGCAAAACAGGCCACCATATAGGAAGAGGAAATCCCTGCTTCCAAACCGATCATAAGACAGCCTGGAATGGAGTTGATCTTTTCTCATTAAACTACAGGTTAAAATATAGTTTTAAACATTCCCTGCATCGTATAGTTTTAATGTTAAATAGGTATGAAATGTGATATTTGTAGCATGTTGAGGACACAGGTTATATTCTACGTAGTATATTTATTACATAAGCTCATTTTCAAATTATGTCATTATAGAATATTTCCGGAAAAAAGTTGTCTTTGGGAGCATTGCCTGAAATCTGTAATCAACTTATGTTATTGAAACAAAAGTTGTTGTTTTGTATCTGGAAACTTGTAGCTTATGATTATTTTTCAAAAAAATACTTTTTTCGTTTAGCTGTTAACCAATCTATTGTGGGCATGTTTGGCAAATGGCTGTTAGCTGTTGTTGTTAGCTGGTTGTGTCAGCTGTTTCCTAACAGCTGGTTGTGTTAGCTGTTTTGACCGGCTGGTTATGTTAGCTGGTTATAGATAACTGTTTGGTAAAATTGGTTGTTTCAAAATGGCTGATAGAGTGTAAATTGAACCAGCCAAATGAAGAAGCTGCTCCCCTTAGCTTCTTCAACAATCCATTTTTTCAGCTTTTCAAACTCAACAAGCTAATTTTAAAAGCCATTTACCAAACATCATTATTAGCTTCTTTGACCAATCAAACAGCAGAAATGGGTCAAACAAGCTAAAAGATGGCTGATAAGCCATTTGCCAAACATACCCTGTATCTTGAAAAAGCTATTTCTGTGCACCTAAATAAAACTAATTACTTCAAAACAACTTTTCACCTAACTTTTCCCAAATCGAAACTGATTCTCTTTATAATTGATTATAACAATAATGGATTATTGAAAGGTCTGTTTAACTGGTTTTCCCAAACTCACTTTTTAATTACTTTATAAATGAAATTAATCTAATGTGGCAGAAATTAGACCTAGTGTGACCGATTTCAGGTTAGACATAGAAATGAAATCTCATACTCTGTATTTACTATGAACAAAAATGTATTTTTTTTATCTGGAAAGTCAAATTTTGTGTAACATAATTGTATTAGATTTCAGGTTTGCAGTTTATCAGTGAAAGAAAAAGGAAAAGATGAAAGTAAAATGGTAACTAAATTGTGAAGTTTGCTAGAGTAATAATAAACTAAAATTAATCGCAACAGCCAAAAAACTGACAAGAATCTGTAAAAAAACTATGTACTAGGAAAGTATTCCTTTCCAAAAAAAAACTGTTTGCTAATGACTACGGCCATGATTCAAAAGGCCCCCTCAATGTGTGATTAAAGATAAGCTCCCAAGTTCATATTTATAGCTTTACCCTTTCGAAATGTACATATTTTCTTTGAAAAAAGGAAAGGATTAAAAAGCACTATTATATAATATAAACGTTTTATTAATCAAGTTTTTCTTTGACAAATATATTCCTCCATCAAGACTTGAATTATAAGAGAGTGTTCTGTCTATTGTCTGCACTAAATTCGGTAACTGTGTTGTGAGTAACATAAAATATCAGGAAACTTTCTAAGGTAATGAAGTTATAGTATATTCTCTATTTTCAATATCAACTGTACAAGGTAACTCTTATACCCAAAAAGAATTGTTCACTAAACTACTCTATGCCATCTCTATCTGTGTTCTATGATAATGATCAAATTGAGCTAGAGATGATGTCAAGGAAAGTAGCCTCGGGACAGGGTATTGTGAGTCCTCCCATTGGATGATCGAACCCGAATTCTTCTTCAGCTTGACTGAGCAAATCTTGGAATAAAGAGTCATTCAAGTATGATATCGGAAGGACAAAGCGCTTCTTTTCACCCTCACCAACATAAACTGCAAAGTGACCCTTAGGAACCTCACTTTCTTTGTGAGTTCTTGAAGATGACCTCCTGAGGCTGGGCTTAGTAGCACGGAGGATTCTTGTCATACTAATTGCCATGGTTGAATGTTTCTTATCTGTGGAAAACTAAATGGAGATAGATTCTTTAAGGAGTTGTGTGAAGAAGGTATTATGAGTTGAGGAGAATGCCAAACTTAGTAGTGCTTATATAGATAGATCCATTGGGAGGTTGATTGAGTGAGTGGCTGAAAGATATCTACGTGGAAATCCTGCCAGCCTTCCAAGATAAGATACATCAACAACTGGTTTTATCAAATTAATACGGAGTACAAGAAGATGGCTTGTCTTTACACAGCATTCCCTACATGCTTTAATCAATCTGCAGTAGATGGGTTCTTGCTTACTCGATGATTCAATAAATCTTAAACAGATGGGGATATCCTAACCACTAATGTCTTTACAAGAAAGCCTACCTATTAATTTGGACCCCTAAATTATGAGGAAGCAGACCATGTGATTTCACATTGTATGGTTGTAGTGTATGAAAAACTCCACATTCCATAGGTTCATGATGCATGGTGAAAGGCCCAAACAGCTAGCTTTGAGGTTGGTATGACTGAGACATTAACACATGGTATTGTCTTTAAGCATTATTCCCTTACATTGTTCAGTGATATTGAATAAATAGTAATAGCTCAAGTAGTAGGAGACATGTCAAATGTGTGGCGAAGATGAATTGTTATTTCCCAGGAAAATATATGAATTGATTAAGAAACATACCTTGTGGTTCCTAATTTTTTTGTTCCTGGAAAAGGCCACACTTTTCTGATTGGCTAAGTGGCCCAATATGTCTAGTTTGCACATGGGTTTGCCTTCCCTGATTTCACAACAAATAAAAGTTTGTCCTAGCCTCCTAAACTGTTAAATAGATCACTTCCTTCCGCAATCTGGTCATCAAGCACTGCCATTCAGCCCAGTCAAAATATGTGCATTGTTCGGTTGTTCCTGCTGATTTTGCTCAATACCATATCAGTTCGAAGAAGTTTGTTGCTTTTGAATGAACAGGATAGCATTTCCAGGACCAGAGCTATAATGGAGAATTTGGCTATCTGATTGAGTTTTTCCGAAAAATAAAAGCATTGCTCGTCTCAGTTACTTCATTCTGGTGTCCATCTTCATAATGTTTGTCTTCATTTTATTAACATTTGAATAGTGCAGGGGGGTTACTAAGTCATTTCAGAGAGCTATTACTGCATTCCCTGTGAAGAGTCCATGAAGGCAGGAAGTTCATCTAATTAAATGAGGCTTGATGATTGTAATTATACTCGGGGGTGGTGGGGAATCAAGCAGAGAAGCTCAAGAAAAGCAGAGAATCTTCCTCTTTCTTCTTCCATATAATTGGCTCGGGGACTGCCCTCAAGAGACTTGGATTGGATAGTTCACAAGAAATTAGAAATTTTGTTTCATTCGGGATCATGGAGACTTTTAAAGATTCAAGCTTTTGGATCAATATCAGTGATACTCCATCCGATGTAGATATGGTCTGACTTCATGAAAAACTCAATAATGGGGGCATAGCTGACAACATAGATGATTTATTCATTCACTGGGCAGCAACTGTAGAGTCAAATTTGGTAAAAACATGGTCAGGAACAATATTGCAGGAGTAAAGGCAGTTTTCTACATTTGGTAATGGAAGGATCGCTTTCGGCTCTTCTAGGAACTTGGTAAGAAACTGTAAAGATCTGAAAATAAGCTCTCAACAGATGATAGTATCATTATCATCTTTGCCACACCTACTGTTGAGTCTGGTGAAACTACTAAAAAGAACTGGAGGTACTTTTCTGCATTGTATACTTTTACCTTCAGGTGGGTATCATTTTACTTTTTGGGACACAAGGAGCTCATAAAAACTCATGTTATCGCAAACTAGGGAAAATGATATTAACTTTTACAAAGGTTCTTGATAGCATGATGTTTCTGTTGCAAGGAGATAGTGGTGGAATCAAGAACAATAGGACGGAACTGTAATTGCTGATGGAGAAAATCCAAATTGAGTAATGGAGAAATTCCCAATTGAGCAATTAGCTAATCGCTAATGGAGATCTAAATACAGCTTAAATGCAAAAACAAGGGCTGATTGGATGATCAAATCCCACATTATTTATTGCTCAGCAAATCTCTGAAGGGAGGGTCCTTCAAGTATGATGTTAGAACAATATAATGATGCAGAAACTAAGGCTGCTATAAAGGATGCTCTTGACTGGGGTGTACACAATTTTCAACTACGGATGTCATGAAGCTTTAGCTAGTTACATCAAAGGAAATATGCACAAATCTAATACTTGAAATTCATATTTTCTTAAGTAATCTTCCTAAAGGTGTAATGACTTATCCATACCTTTCATATTCTCCTTGAAAATCTGTTTAACCAATAAACTGTTGCAAATTTTATTCACGTAACTAGAAAGTAATATTCTGCCACCATTATTTATAGCCAGGTACCAAGAATTAGCATGGAACATATTCCATCACTGTAGCATAAGATAGTAGTTCAAACTCATTAATTGATGTATATTTAAAACATATTGTAATAAGTTTTTGTTTTAAGGTAAAACCAAACCAAATTGTTTTCATCTGGCATATTGTACTCATTCCTTCAAGTTTTTCACATTTCAACTTTCAAACATAGCCTTTGTGTTTCTATGAAGAAGGACAAGTTCTACAAATATATATACACATACACAATCTGAAGTCTGAACTACATCTTAGTGCCATACCACCATAAGATGAATTATTTAGAAAAAGAACACAATTTCTTGTCCTAAAATGATCGTCCCCTTTTCTGCCTGCTGTTCATATTTATATTTTTACAAGAGTATCTTAGTTCAGGTAAGCTTGAATTCAGGTAAGCTTGAATTCAGGTAAGCTTGAATTCAGGTAAGCTTGAATGTGGACAAGAGTATCTTAGTTCATATTTATATTTTTACAAGAGTATCTTAGTCCCATATGTGTTACTATCATATTTCAGGTAAGCTTGAAATCTCATATTTACTGTGCAAAAAATGTAAATTCTTTTACATGGAAAGTCAAATTTTGTGTAGGGTAATTGTATTGGATTTCAGGTTAGTAGTTTATCAGTGTCAGAAAAAGGAAAAGATTTACACAAAATGGTAACTAAATTGTGAAGTATACTATACAGTAATAATAAACTAATATTAATTGCAACAGCCAAAAAACAGACACGAATCTGTTAAAAATACTGTGTGCTAGGAAAGTATTCCTATCTAAAATATCTGTTTGCTAATGACTAATTGACTACTCTAAGTTGTGTTTCCACCTTGTCTATAGATCAATTTGAGCTAGCTTGAATGATTTCAAGAAAAGTAGCCTCCGGACAAGGTATTGTGAGTCCTCCCATTGGATGATCAAATCCGAATTCTTCCTCAGCCTGACTAAGCAAGTCTTGGAATGAAGAGTCCTTCAAGTATGATATAGGAAGAACAAACCGCTTCTTTTCACCCTCACCAACATAAACTGCAAAGTGACCCTTAGGAACCTTGCTCTCTCTGTTTGTTCTTGAAGAATTCCTGAGGCTTGGCTTACTAGCACGCAGAATTTTCGCCATACTAATCGCCATGCTTGAATGTTTCTTGATTTTTTTAGCCAGAGGAAACTATTTGCGGATGCACACACTTTTAGGAGTTGTTTGAAGGTGAAATATTGAGTTGGGAAAATACCTAATAACATTGATGTTATATAGATCCACTGGTGGGAGGAGGATTGAGTGCCACATGGAAGGGCTGCTAGCTTGCAAGACATCAACAAATGGTTTTGTCTACCCAAAATAATACAACAAAATGGTCTGTCTTTAGACATCACCCCCCACATGCTTCATTGAATCTTGAACAGCTGGGGATATCCTAACCACTACTTTATATTTACAATAACGCTTACCAATTAGTTTAATCCCTAGATTTTTTATTAGGAAACAAACCATGAGATTTCACATTGTATGGTTTTAGTGCATGTAAAAACTCAATATTCTTTAGGTTTCTGTTAGAAGCTAAAAGGCCCCACCAGGGCCACCACCAACCAGTAGGTGGGACATCATTTTGCCTATTTGCTCAACAGATTAAATAGATTAGTTCTATACGGTTTTTCATGACCAAGGTGGGAATATATATATCAGGAATGCACCTTGTTTACTCATAGAAGTAAATTTAACAAGTTTTGTAGCCGGTTATGCTCATAGCTTCACATATTTTTTGAGTCTTCTTGGTTCGTATATATCGAGAGTATGAGCGACGCAATTCGCTGATCATTTCACATAACTAAAATAAATACAAGAAAAACTAGCCACCATAGTTTTAATATCCTCAATTAGCAGACTGAAACTCGAATTTCCGGCCCTTCACTGGATACTTAAAATAACCTGAGAAGCGTCTGACTCATTTTCAGTGTTATCCCATCCCCGTGCCATAACCCAACTCAGCGCTTCCCTTATATGCTTAATTCTTCAGCCTCTCTCGGTAGATATTTCCCTCGCCACGGGATAGCCTCCCAGCGCAGCCTCCTCCCGTTTGTTTAACAGCAGCATATGTGTTGATCTTTATACCGCCCTCTATCGGTTTCCTCCATAGTAGATCATGGTCACCTCCACCAAACTGCAGCTTATCCTCAATCTCCTGAGCACGTCTCTAGCTAGCTAGGAAAGAGGATGCTTCGTTGACTAGGCCGCTGCATTGTTCCTCGTTCGAAGCTGAGAAAAAAGATTCGACCCACACTAAGAATTAGGCATTCACACCCAGATTTCTCTCCAGTGAAATATGTTCCACACTTCCCGTGCAAGCCGACTCCTGCAAAAAAGATGCTCAACCGTTTCCTTTTCATCTTCGCACCAGCAACACGAAGGAATCACATCCACCTGCCTTTTTTTCAGTTTATCTTTCGTAGGTAAACAACCCCCGCAAAGCTGTCAGAAGAAGCACTTAACTTTTGGAGGGATGAGGAAGTTCCAAAGACGCTCATCCCATCCAACCAGCATTACCCAACTCCCCCACCAGAGCCCGATAACAGCTCCTAACCAAATACACTCCAGATGCCTCGCACGCCCAATACATCTTATCTGTTACCCTCCGGTTGCTCAAAGGGATCCTATAGACCAGCTCTTGATCTTCCTCCAGAAGGATGTCAGACAATATCCATTTCCTCCCTCATTCCACAAACAACTAACAGCCCCTCCACCCTCAAGTTCTCCAAACCTTACCATACCTCTGTTCTAACCAAAGGATTCTCACCCGGTAGCCACGGGTCCTTCCAGTCATCAATAGTTGCATCTCCCACCCTCCATCTGTACCCCCGCTGAATTATTTGCAATAACTTGTTTAACGTCATTTTGTTTTTACCCAAAATTCACTGCTCGTCTTCTTTCTATTCCAAAAGATCTAACATATAAGCCCATATATTGTGATAAGGGTAGGTATGCGATAAGGATATATAGTCTACTTTTAGAAAAGTGTGAAAGTAATGTGTCTACAAACATTTTCCGGTCTTTGAAATATCAGATAATCATTCTTATAATCACTGCTCAAAGATTGTATAAGGCCTACATATAGCTAAAACTAAGGATAACAACACAAAGTGAGCGAAGCCCAATACACCGAGGGTAAGGGTTTGGACACTGTCACATAGCCACTTACACTCTTACTCATCCTATTGAAAAATCTTCATTGTTCAAACATTTTTAGGGGGGTGGATTGAGACATTACCACACATTTAAGAATAATTGGAATTCTCAGTATTCTCAATGCTACATTACAAGTGCACACCCTCTTGCAGACTTGCAGTGTATGCATAGTTTGATAATCATAGAAATCTTCATACCTTTCCTTAATCTGAGCACCAAATTAATCATAGTTTGATCATGAATATATTAGCTCAGGATAAAGTGATAATTACATAGAGCTTAATTTACTATGTTCAACAAAAGCTGTATGTTAGCATGTGAATATTTTAACAGTTATGATTAGAAGAAAATTCATATTTCAAAACCTTAACCACATTACAGGAACTTGCATGCAGTTTCTCAGAACTTGTGTGTCCTATTCTGATCAAGAAGTGATATAAAAATATAAAACATATCTTTAGATTTGAATAAGAGAACGCATCGTAATTATAGCAAATTTTAACCACAAAACTCAACTGCTGGTAGAGTATCTCAGGCCCTACTATTCAAACTGAGGATGATGTCAAGAACCTCACTTTTTCTATTTGTTCTTGAAGAACACTTTCTGAGTCCCTTTTTAGCATGGATAATGTGCCTCATACCAATTCCCATGTCAAACGAACCTTCTTAAAGTAGAGGGAGTACCAAACAAATAGAGAGAGAGAAAATGTGATTTCTGAATAACTTTCCATAAGACATTTATTTACTGTAACAGAAACAGCACAGACATGACTTAAAACATCCCCTCCATGTATGATTTAAGGTAAGGTCCGAAATTTATATATATAGCTTAGCAACACAAGTGTACAGTTTTTCTTTGAAAATGGGAAAGGATTAAAGAGCATTATTATATAATATATACTAGTAAAAGTTTTATCAATCAAGTTTATCTTTGACGAATATATTCCTCCCTCAAAATTTGACTTACAAGAGAGTACTTCATCTATTGTCTGAACTAACTTCTGTTACTGTGTTGTGAGTAGCATGACAAATCAGAAAAACCTCCAAAGTATTATAGTATAATCTCTATATCAACTGTACAGGGTAACTCATATACACAAAAAGAATTGTTGACTAAACTACGCTAAGTCATCTCTATCTGTATTCTATGATGATAATCAATTCGAGCTAGAGATGATGTCAAGGAAAGTAGCCTCGGGACAGGGTATTGTGAGTCCTCCCATTGGATGATCAAATCCGAACTCTTCCTCAGCTTGACTGAGCAAATCTTGGAATAAAGTGTCATTCAAGTATGATATCGGAAGGACAAAACGCTTCTTTTCACCCTCACCAACATAAACTGCAAAGTGACCCTTAGGAACCTCACTTTCTTTGTGAGTTCTTGAAGATGACCTCCTGAGGCTGGGTTTAGTAGCACGCAGAATTTTTGTCATACTAATAGCCATGGTTGAATGTTTCTTTGTTTCTTTAGCTGTGGAAAACTCTATGTCGATAAATTCTTTAAGGAGTTTTGTGAAGAAGAAGGTATTATGAGTTGGGGAGAATACCAAACTCAGTAGTGCTTATATAGATAGATCCAATGGGAGATTGATTGAGTGAGTGGCTGAAAGATATCTACGTGGAAATCCTGCCAGCCTTCCAAGATAAGAAACGTCAACAACTGGTTTTATCTTCCCAAAAAAATCAAATTAGTACAAGAAGATGGCAGATAGGGTCTTCTTTACCGGATGATTCAATAAATCTTGAACAGATGGGGATATCCTAACCACTTATGTCTTTACAAGAAAGCCTACTAATTAGTTTGAATCCCTAGATTATTAAAAACAAACCATGTGATTTCACTTTTGTGGTTGTAGTGTATCGAAAAACTCCAGATTCCATAGGTTCATGATGGATGGTGAAAGGCTCCACCAAACAGCTAGCTGTGAGGTTGGTATGACTGAGATATTACCACATGGTATTGTCTTTAAGCATCATTCCCTATATGGTTCAGTGAAATTGAACCGATGGTGATAGCTCAACTAGTAGAAGACCTGTCACATGTGTGAGGAAGATGAATGGTAATATCCCAGGAAAATATATCAATTTGTAAGGAAACATACCTTGTGATTCCTAATTTTATGTCCCTGGAGAAGGCCACACTTCAGATCATATGTTTTTTCTGAATGGCTGAGTGGCCCCATATGTCTAGCTTGCACATGGTTTTGCCCTCCTTATTTGCACATGGTTTTGCCCTCCTTATTTCCTGCGTGTAGTTTCTGCTCGTCCTAAAGAGTTAAATAGATCAATTCCAAGAAGATGGCAGAAGTTTGCCGTTCTGAATGAACGGGATAGCATGTCCAGGACTAGAGCTATAATGGGGCATTTGACTATCTCATTGAATTTGGCAGACAGGCGCATTGCTCGTCTCAGATCTTCATTCTGGTTTCGGTCTTCGTAATGTTTGTTTTTTCATTTTATTCGCATATGAATAGTGCAGGGGGGTTACTCAGCCATTTAAGAGATCACTTACTGCTCTACATTGGAAGAATCCATGAAGACAGAAAGCAGGGAAGCAGGGAATCTTCCTCTTTCTTCTTCTACGGAGTATATGATTGGCCCGGGGACTTGGGCTCAATGCTCATAGTTATACTCAGGGGGGGGGGGGGGTAAAACGTACAAGCTCCAGAGAAGCTGGGAATCTTCCTCTTCCTTCTTCTATATGATTGGCTCAGGGGCTGCCCTCGAGAGAATTTGATGATTCACAAGAAAGCACAAAGCTTTGTTTTTTTCAGCATCATGAGGCTAAAAGGTTTTATCTTTTGAATCACTGCCGGTGATAAGCTATCACATGTTGATATAGGTTGACTTTAACTGTTCTAAATGGAAACCTCACTTATGGGTGATATACTAATTCATTGGGCAGCCACTGTAGAAGCCACTGTAGAATCAAATCTGCTAAAAGCATGGTCAACAATATTGCAGGAGTTAAAGGCAGACTATGGAAGGTTCTCTTTCAGCTCTTCTAGAAACTTGGTGAGAAACAGTAAAGGATTGAGATATAAGATCTCAACAGGTTATAGTAATCATTATCATCATGTGGGTACTGGGTATCATAGTTCTTTTTGGGACACAAGGAGTTCTTGAAAAACTAATGTTATCCCAGAGTTGGGAAAGTGAGATTATCTCTTACATGAGTTCTTAATGGTTTGATGCTTCCGTTGCTAGCTAGATTGTTATGAAAATTACAAGCAATATGAAGCAACACTGTGGACTGATCACATGAATGCTATATATATATTGTGTGAAGGGTCCATCCTATTTCTCAGGTGTGGAGGCATTAGGGCTTCTTTGCGACTCCAGAAACAGTATCCAGAACGGAGGGTCCTTCAAATCATAATAGGAATTTTGATAGTAATACCCTCTTTTAAAGCACATATTATCAAAATGCCTCTTTTCTGTTTTAAATAAAAGAAACTTGTGAAATTACAAAATTACAAACTTCGAACTCTTCGTCCAAAGATACGAACGCAGCCCCGGCACCCACACAACTCTCTTTACGGACAAATTTTTAAAATACCCCTAAAATAGATTTTTTTTTATCAAAGTGCCCTCATAAGGTTTGTTATTATTAGGGGTATCCTTCACAAATCAAACATTTTCTTCTCTTCCGATGGATGCCCTCCTAGGGTATATTCTCCTTCTGCGTTCGAACGAACTTCATTGGACACGTTCAAACCTTTCCCTTTGAGTTCAAATGTAACTCACCAATCATCAGCATCTTCTTTTTTAGCATCTCCTTTGCAGGCACTCTCCCTTCCAAGTAAGTTAAAGTATCTTTAACTATTTATTTCAAGAAATCCACTTAGTATAAAAACCTTTGTTGACAATAATGGATAACTCTTAACCTGGTTTTTTGAAAATAATCTATGACCACTGTACTTGTGCGCCTTAGATGGGCATATTTGATAGGTTCTACCATGGTTGACTGGGTTTGACCAAGTATGACCATGTTTGAACATTCTCATAGGTTTTCACTTAGGCTGCTTCTTAGTTGGCCATGTTTGGTAGGTTCGATCATGGTTTGACTGTGTTTTAACATTTTTGTCAAGTTTGACAATTAGTTTGACTATGTTTAATAATTTCATATTCTTTACATTCACAGATGGCTACATGTTCGACCCAGTTGATATACGTTGTTTATGATGGGGAATGGAAAAAACATGAGAATGGAGACTACACGTTTGAAGGAGATAAAAAAAATTGCTGCTTTCGATTGGGATGCATCCAATACGGACTTTGATTCATTTTTGGAATGTTTGTATGAGGAAACTGGTTATAAAAAGGGCACTCATTTGTTGAAAGTCTCATTTCAAATGCCACGGTTTGGCAAAACTATTTTACCTTATACATTGGATAGTAGAAAAGCACTTTCTGTATATCTTAGAGACAAAGAAAGGGATTCTACAGTGCTAAATGTTGAGGTGAGTGAAATAAAATCTGAAGGGAATGTGGAAGACTTAACAACAGATGGTGTGTTGAAATGTTGTGAGAGTGATGAAATTGGTTTTAAAGATGCTTATTTTCAATGCAATATTATAGTTGAACAAGATTGTGGTGAATTTGAAGAGAATGCACTGCTTACTCAAAAGTTTAGCGTACCTTCCCACGAACTTCCTACTCATGACTGTGGTCTTACTCCTACAACAGAATGTGATGTCCCGAATAATGTTGCAGATTCTACAATGGAGGATATAAGTGTGCCGGTATATCCTCTGGAGATTGATGTTGGGGCTGATGGAACTTTTGATGATGGCTCTGATTTGTTCATTGGATTTGAGTTTGATAGTAGGGAGGACTTAAAGAAGAAGTTGAGAGAAGTTGCTATGAATGGGAATTTTGAAACCACAACTGTGAATAGTGATAAATTGAGATATGTACTAAAATGCAAAGGAGATAATTGTAAGTGGAAGTTCCGAGCAACAGTGGTAAAAAACTCTCAAAGGTTCACCATCAGAAAATATATCAAGAAGCACAATTGTTCAGTTGGCGGCCGCAACCGCACACACAGTCAAACAACTTCAAGATATGTTGGTGAAACAGTGTTGTCAGAACTTGGAGGTTCAGAGGAGATCATTAGACCCAAATCTATAATGACTCTCATGCAAAATAAGGGTAGGCCAATAACATACACCAAGGCTTGGTTGGGTAGAAAATATGCAAACGAAGCACTTTATGGGTCTCCAAATAACAGTTACAAACAACTTCCTTCATATTTGCATATGTTAAAGAGTGCAAATAATGGCAAAGTTACAACACACCTTGAGGTTCAAAATGGATGCTTTAAGTATGTGTTTGTTGCATTTCATGCTTGCATTTCAGGTTTTCAAGCATTGAGGAAAGTTATTTCCATTGATGGCACATTCTTAAAGACGTCATACAAGGGTGTTTTACTCATCGCCACAGCAGAAGATGGTGACTTTCATCAATACCCTATAGCTTGGGCTATTGTGGATAGTGAAAATAATGACTCTTACACTTGGTTTTTTGGGCATTTAAGAAAGCTCATTGATGATTCTTCAGAGTTGGTATTCATTTCAGATCGACACGCGAGCATTTCTAACGGGCTTAGAAAGCACTATGTTATTGCGGATCATGGGCATTGTAAGTTTCATATCACACAGAATCTCAAAGCTTATGTCCAAAAAGATGACGGTGCCACAAAGTTGTTTGATAAACTAACGAATGCTTATACACAACGGTCTTTTTATAGGTTGTATGAAGAATTCAGAAGTAGGTTTGAAGGAGGTGCTAATTATATTGATGGGATTGAGAAGTGCAAATGGGCAAGAGCTATCTTCCATGTTAACCATTATAACATTATGACAACAAATGGGGTTGAAAGTATGAATAATGTCTTGAAGCGTGAGAGAGGTCTTTCCATTGTTGCATTGTTAAAAGCAGTACAATCAAAAGTTGCTGAGTGGCGAGGTAAGAGAGTAGCCGAGTTGAAGACACTCGAGAACTCAACTAGCCCACTCACCGCCAAGGCGGAGGCTATTGTTCGAAAACGATACCATAGGGCTTTGAATTTGGAGTCATTGCAACTAGGATTGTATGAATTTCATGTTAAGGGAACAAAGTCTGATCATGTGGTAAACTTGAGAGATAAAACATGCACTTGTCATGTATTCGATTTAGACAAACTTCCTTGTTTACACGCGCTAGCATGCTTCCATAAAACGGATATCGACTTGTATGACCTATGCGATCGTAAGTACACGCGGGACCTTATGTATGTTGCGTATGCTGAAACCATTTATCCTGTCACAAGAGAAGAAGAATGTGAAGCCAATGATGAAGTCCAATTGGAAATTCATCCACCTATAATTTCTAGGAAGAGAGGAAGGCCTACGATGAAAAGATTTCCATCCGTGGGTGAGCGTAGGAAGAAATGGAAATTGACGTGTTCGGGGTGCAAAAAGAAAGGACATACCTTAAGAACTTGTAAAGATAAGTTGCCTACTATCAAAATAGTAAATGATTCTACTCTGGAAACACTAGATGAGTTGTAATTTAGTTTGTAATATTTATCGTCTATTGTACTTAAATTTTGTGTTTTCTCTCTATTTATTATGTTCCATAATATATTGTAAGGTTTACTATTGAACCTGGTCAAACATAGTAGAACAAGGTAGAACTGAAGATTTTCTCCATGGGTAGAACAAGGTCGAACATGGTCAAACTCAGTAAAACTTAGTAGACCTGTTGATAGGTCAACCTCGGTAAAACCCGGTCAAACCTAGTCGAACTCGGTCATTTTTTACCTTAGGTCATATTGGGTTATGTCTGGTGAATATATCGATAAAATATGAGTTCTTGCATATGTCTTTGACATGTATTAGTCTCCATTCATACAAAACCCTAATTTCGCCTAATAAGGGCACAACTATCTGAAATGCAATTGAACTATAGAGTGAACCCAAATTGTAAAATTGGTAATGATTTTCTCAATATATCAATACAAAAAGAATATTTATAGTTATGTTTGACAAATTTTAGAGTCCTTTCATTAATAACCCCAATTTTACCCAAGGGCACAACTATCCGAAATGCAATTGAACTATACGGTGAACCCGAATTGTTAAAATGGTAATGATGTTCTCAATGTATCAATACAAAAAGAATATTCACATTTGTGTTTGACATATTTTAGGCTCCATTCACACATAACCCTAATTTCACCCAATCCAATAAGGGCACAAAAATCTTAAATGCAATTGAACTATACAATTAACCCGGCTTGTAAAATCGGTAATGATGTTCTTAATATAACAATACAATATGAACATTTGAACTTTTTTTAACATGTTATGGGCTACATTTATAGAAAACCCTAATATCACCCAATTAGGTCACAACAATCCGAAATGCAATTGGACTAAATGGTGAACCCGTATTGTAAAATTGATCATGAGTTACTTCATACATAGATACAATATTAATATTTAGATGCATATTGACATGTTTAGGTACTTCTCATAGAAAACGCTACTTGTTTGTAATAAGGCCACAACTTTCCAAAATACAAACACATGTAGTTGTGGCTTATTGGGTGAACTTAGTGTTTTCTATCATCGGAGACTAAAACATGTCAAACATAAGTGAAAATATTCATATTGTATCGACATATGAAGTAATGCATGATTAATTTCACAGTTCGAGTTCACATTTAGAACAATTGCATTTCAAATCTTTGTGCCCTCATTGGGTGGATTTAGGGTTTTGTATGAATGGAACCCAAAACATGTCAAACTCAAGTGTAAGTATTCATATTTTATTGATGAGTTAAGTAAACAATAATCAATTTTACAATTTGGGTTCATCATATAGTTCAATTGCATTTCAGATAATTGTGACCTAAGTGGTTGATATTAGGGTTTTCCATGAATGGAGCTTATAACATGTCAAACACAAGTACAAATATTCATATTGTATCGACATATTAAGAACATCATTAACAATTTTACAATTCGGGTTCACCATCTTGATCAATTGCATTTCGGAGAGTTGTGACCTTATTGGATGGAATTAGGGTTTTCTATGAATGGAGCCTAAAACATGTCAAATACAAGTGTGAATATACATTTTGTATTGATATATTAAGAATGTCATTATCAATATAACAATTCAGGTTCATCATATAATCAAATTTCATTTCAGATAGTTGTGACCTTATTGGATGAAATTAGGGTTTTCCATAAGTGGAGTCTAAGACTTGTCATGCACATGTGTAAATATTAATATTTTATTGATTATTAAGTAAATAATAATCAATTTTAAAACCCGATTTCATCATAGAGTCCAATTGCATTTGAAATAGGTGTGACCTAATTGGGTCTAATTAGGGCTTTCTATGATCAGAATCTAAACATGTCAAACACAAGTATAAATATTCATATTATATCGATATATTAAGTAATCAAGATCAATTTTACAATTAAGGTTCACTATATAATCCAATTTCATTTGAGCAAATTAAGTGTAGTTTTATATATTCAGAACCATTTTCATACATTAAGCAGTTTGACCCCTGGTCAAACATGCGTGATTGACCGAGTTCAACTGGGTTCTACCAGGGTTTGACTGTTCGAACATGCATGTTTGACCGAGTTCTACTGGCGTTGTATTGACCCCGTTCTACCCTGGTTTCACAAGATTGAGTGTTGGTTCTACTATGTTTGACGACCTGGGTTTTATTGATGGGTTCAACCGAGTTTAACCCTCTTTTTAGATGTTCAAATTTAAAAATTTACCCACAAATTCACACCACAATATTTAAACAACATACATACTATCAGTACAATTTAAAATTTCATATAAGAAATGAGTTCATACAAAACAAGTCTATTTAGATAAACCTAAGGTTGATTGAAATTCTAAACAAATATCAAATGCCATCTTGAGCCTAAGCACCCTAATGTCTTCCACAGTGATCCCATGAAGGCATGTATAATACTTCTTTTGCATGTCCAACTCAATAAACTTTAGAGCATACATTCCACAGTCATTTAAAGTCTGTTGAGGTGCAATAAGCCGTGTAAAATCCCATATTGGTTTTTTCTCTGGTGTGTAAGTTCCTTGACCACTAACTCGTGCAAGTATAGGAAACATCTTCCGCAAGTGCATTAATGACTCTCCCAATACATTATTGTTGCAATGCGCAGTAAGAGAGTCGAACACAAGAAGAGTACCACTTGAAAAATCAGCATGTATAGCCACCCAATGACTACCACCAACATTGTGAGGAAAATACACACACCGGATGTTTTTCCAAGGTTTCATATATTCGGCTCCATATGTGACATTGATAACTTTGAGCAATTGATTTTGGACTGCAGGATAGATACGGTCTTTGCAATTGGATTCACAATGACCGCTAAAGAATTCTGTAAGCACAATAACATCTGAAAGCCCTTCTTCAACCACACGCCTCCTCAAAACGAAAAGGTACTCTTCCATGTGCTGAAAAGTACAAAAAATATTATCGCTATAAAAAATACGCTAAAATTTAAATCAATTTACTTACCGTGTTCTCTAGCCATCCTCCTGGTGTAAGCAATTCAGTCCACCATCTCTTCACTTTTCCATCTTCTTCGCATGCTGTATTAACATTACATTGAACCTTTCTCTTCTCCCGGATTGCTTTCTCAATGAAGACTTTGAATTTATCCAAGACATCCGGTGTTGGACTGTGCTTAACACTCTTTCTCTTATATGTTACTACGGTCCAAGGTGAACTAAATATCTGAGCAGGTATTTTTACTCTGTGACCCCTTCCCATTTCCTAATAAAATAAAAAATATAAATAATTAACATTCAAAATTATTCCAACTATAGCTACTAATAATTATTTACCTCATTGGTTATTATTGCAACGTCATCGTTTCCATTGTCACCATCTTGAAAATCCTGATACATATTAAACAAAATATGACTCAGAAAAGCCAATTTTAGTTAGAGTTATAATTGAATTGTTACAATAACTTTAGCCAACTTTAGCTAGAGCTATACCACATCATCTTCTTTAGCTCCTTCGTTTATGTCAACTGATTCATTACAAAAGTCCTGCATAAAAAAATCACATTCATAAAAAAATGAGAATTGTTTCACAGCCACTTTCTACCAAGTTTGACCATGTTCGACCAAGTTTGACCATGTTTGACTGAACATGTTCCGCCAAAGATTGACCATGTTCGACCAAGGTTGAACATGTTTCACCTAAATGTAAAAAGATATTAAACAAAAATTAAATATATTATTATTAATATCATTGTGCATCTATAACAAAAATAAAGAGATTAATACCTCAACCTTCTCAGACACTTCAGCAGCTGCCTTATGATCTTGTTTGTCAACATTATTCCCGAAATACTAAAAAGTGATAAAATAAAAAAGTAAACACATTATTATTTACAACAATTTTTAGTTAATACATAAAATATCTTAGTAAAATAAAAAAAAATACATGTTGCTTACATCGGTAATTGCAGACTCCATTTTCCCTAGCCTCTCAGAAAAATCTTCTTTGAAAGAATTAAACTCTTGTTTGATAGAGTCAACCCTTTTCTCAGAATTCACTTCAAGATCTTGAAATTTTTTTGTCTATATATACCGTAATACGCTCAAATAGAGAATCCATCAAAGCTTTGTCTAGGGAAGGAGGTTGTGCTGGAGGAGGTATATCAGTGGTGCAGTAAATTGGGGTAAGTGGACAATCGTCTCTTCTGTATGCTTCATCTTCCTTATCACTTTGTGAAAAATTCACTCTCCCCTTTTTTGAAGGAGCATATTCTTTCTTTGACTTCACTGATCTTTTCCTTGAGACAGGAATATGAACTAAGTTCTTCTCCAGTTGAGGAACATAGGCATCAATCTCAATGTTATGGTAGTTCTCCTCTATTGGCTTTAATGACTTCATCCATTCAGTCTGAGCCTCCAAAGAATCAGGAGGAAGAATACTCTGCACACTCTAGAGTTAAAAAATTATGTAAATTAGAATATTGTTTACTACGGCCAGGTTTGACCATCGTTCACCAAGTTTGACCAAAGTTCAAATCTTAATGATTAGTTGTAATATGACTTATTGAAATGGAGAAGTGAATGAAATTTTTAATATGACTTACTTTTACACCTTCTACAATCTCCTGGACTTCCTGAATATGCAAGTTCTTCTTTATCTCTTTCGGCCTCCAAAGACAAATGCGGGGAGAGACAGGAGTAGTTTGCTTTTTCTTGAAAGCAAATTTTTCAGCAAAGTCCGGTACACACTCCAACAACAAGACCTAACAAGATATATTCAAATAATAATTAAATTAACAAATACCAAAAATAAATTTTTAATTTAATAGTCATAAATAAAAGTATCTCACCGATATCGGAGCTACGAAACCCGTATAACATAATGTTGGAGTCACTTCTTGATGCATAATCTCATCCATCTTCTTTTTTAAGTTCTTCTTCAACTGCTTAAGAGACTCCAGAAATGCCCATGTACCCCATGGAAAGTCTAGATGGTAGCTACCGACTTGTGCAATGATCCAATCAGGAATGGAATGGTCTCTCTTGACAGGGGCTAAAAGAACCATCACTATAAACACAAGTGATGTCATTCTTATCACTTCAAACCGTGCTTCATCTTTTTTAGCTTTATCATAATGATTTAAATGATTACAAAGTTGGTGAAAACGTTTTAAAATCGTGTTATAACTAACTTTATCTCGACTTCCATCATGAAGAACAGAAGGCCAGTGGGTATCAATAAAATTTGCCCTATCATCCGCATCATAATCATTCTCAAAATTGTCTTTATCTAAAGCAGTGCAGTTCAACCCACTAATTAAAGCAAACTCCTTTAGAGAGTAGCGAATTGGAACCCCCTTCATCACAAACCACACCTCAGAAGTTCTCTCAATATCCGCTATTCTACCAAGCAAAGGCCACATAAGGATGGATGTAGGGACATATTGCACGTCTAAGTACTTGCCAAATATAGTGGACCTAAACTCATTCAATATGTCGGGATGATCACCTAACCAACTCTTCATTTGTGCTTGAAACTTTCTCAATGAACTTTTTATTGTAATTTTCATGTTTGGGAAGAGTGTAATGTCAACCATCGGAGACATAGATGGAACCTGAACAAAATAATCATGAATACATGTTCTAATTATTAATTGTCAAACATGGTCGAACATAGTCAAACAATGTAGAACAAGGTTAAACTGGTTCAAACAAGGTAAAACACGGTAGAACAAGGTAAAACAAAAAACAAAAAAAACAGGGTAGAACAAGGTCAAACACTTTTCAATTCAGTAAAAAATGAATCAATCTCCATCAAACTCGTTCAAACACGGTCAAACAAATTCAAAATAAGAACAAAAAACAATTAATTAGGTTGGGATGAATAGGTAATTACCTTAATTTCTTTGTTTAGAGAAAGAACATTCAACTTTTGAGGATCTTCTGCAACAACCTTATCTCGTTGAATTTCTTTACTCTGCTTTGAGTCCGACTTCTTCAGAAGATTTTTAGGAGGGCTAATTTCTCCCAATTTTACCAGTCTACGCTTACGTTTAGGCTTATCTTCTTCAATCATTGGAATTGTAGGGTTCTTGACCTTCATGATGCTTGAAGTCGCACGGTTACCACCAATGTTGAAGGGGGAGCGTTTTAGAATGATGAAAGATGGAAGGAGAGGTGGCACGTTTGGCTCTAAGGTTCAAAGAGAAGTGCAATATAGAGTTTGAACCAGTTTGACCTTGTTCTAGCTATGAGGAGAAAGAATGAATAGAGTTGTGCTTTCTGTAGCTTTGGAGGAGTCGTCTCGATATTCTGGAGGAAGAGTTTGAAAGGAATATCCAAACTTAGGTTTTAGTAAGGTTATTTAGTAATTTCATAAGTTTCTTTTATTTAAAATAAAAAAGGGCATTTTGATAATATGAGTTTGAAAAGAGGGTATTCTCATAAATATTCCTCTCTTTACACTGTCTTCTTCCTAGCAAGTAGAACAAGGCCAAACTGGTTCAAACTCCCTCCATTGCACTCCTCTTTGAACCCTACTCCTAACGGCACTCCTTCCATCTTTCATCATTCTAAAACGCTCCTCCTTCAACGGCAAACGTGCCACTTCAGGTATTATGAAGGTCAAAACCCCTACAATTCCAATGATTGAAGAAGATAAGCCTAAGCATACGTAAGCGTAGGTTGGTAAAATTAGGAAAAAAGTTGTCTTTGGGAGCATTGCCTGAAATCTGTAACCAACTTATGTTATTGAAACAAAAGTTGTTGTTTTGTATCTGGAAACTTGTAGCTTATGATTATTTTTCAACAAAATACTTTTTTCGTTTAGCTGTTAACCAATCTATTGTATCTTGAAAAAGCTATTTCTGTGCACCTAAATAAAACTTATTACTTCAAAACAACTTTTCACCTAACTTTTCCCAAATCGAAACTGATTCTCTTTATAATTGATTATAACAATAATGGATTATTGAAAGGTCTGTTTAACTGGTTTTCCCAAACTCACTTTTAAATTACTTTATAAATGAAACTAATCTAATGTGGCAGAAATTAGACCTAGTGTGACCGATTTCAGGTTAGACCTAGAAATGAAATCTCATACTCCGTATTTACTATGAACAAAAATGTAATTTTTTTATCTGGAAAGTCAAATTTTGTGTAACATAATTGTATTAGATTTCAGGTTTGCAGTTTATCAGTGAAAGAAAAAGGAAAAGATGAAAGCAAAATGGTAACTAAATTGTGAAGTTTACTAGAGTAATAATAAACTAAAATTAATCGCAACAGCCAAAAAACTGACAAGAATCTGTAAAAAAAAAAACTTTGTACTAGGAAAGTATTCCTTCCCAAAAAAAAATCTGTTTGCTAATGACCAAGGCCATGATTCAAAAGGCCCCCTCAATGTGTGATTAAAGATAAGCTCCAAGTTCATATTTATAGCTTTACCCTTTCGAAATGTACAGATTTTCTTTGAAAAAGGGAAAGGATTAAAAAGCACTATTATATAATATAAACGTTTTATTAATCAAGTTTTTCTTTGACAAATATATTCCTCCATCAAGACTTGAATTATAAGAGAGTGTTCTGTCTATTGTCTGCACTAAATTCGGTAACTGTGTTGTGAGTAACATAAAATATCAGGAAACTTTCTAAGGTAATGAAGTTATAGTATATTCTCTATTTTCAATATCAACTGTACAAGGTAACTCTTATACCCAAAAAGAATTGTTCACTAAACTACTCTATGCCATCTCTATCTGTGTTCTATGATAATGATCAAATTGAGCTAGAGATGATGTCAAGGAAAGTAGCCTCGGGACAGGGTATTGTGAGTCCTCCCATTGGATGATCGAACCCGAATTCTTCTTCAGCTTGACTGAGCAAATCTTGGAATAAAGAGTCATTCAAGTATGATATCGGAAGGACAAAGCGCTTCTTTTCACCCTCACCAACATAAACTGCAAAGTGACCCTTAGGAACCTCACTTTCTTTGTGAGTTCTTGAAGATGACCTCCTGAGGCTGGGCTTAGTAGCACGGAGGATTCTTGTCATACTAATTGCCATGGTTGAATGTTTCTTATCTGTGGAAAACTAAATGGAGATAGATTCTTTAAGGATTTGTGTGAAGAAGGTATTATGAGTTGAGGAGAATGCCAAACTTAGTAGTGCTTATATAGATAGATTCATTGGGAAGTTGATTGAGTGAGTGGCTGAAAGATATCTACGTGGAAATCCTGCCAGCCTTCCAAGATAAGATACGTCAACAACTGGTTTTATCAAATTAATACAAGAAGATGGCTTGTCTTTACACAGCATTCCCTACATGCCTTAATCAATCTGCAGTAGATGGGTTCTTGCTTACTCGATGATTCAATAAATCTTAAACAGATGGGGATATCCTAACCACTAATGTCTTTACAAGAAAGCCTACCTATTAATTTGAACCCCTAAATTTTGAGGAAACAGACCATGTGATTTCACATTGTAAGGTTGTAGTGTATGAAAAACTCCAGATTCCATAGGTTCATGATGGATGGTGAAAGGCCCAAACAGATAGCTTTGAGGTTGGTATGACTGAGACATTAACACATGGTATTGTCTTTAAGCATTATTCCCTTACATTGTTCAGTGAAATTGAATAAATAGTAATAGCTCAACTAGTAGGAGACATGTCAAATGTGTGGCGAAGATGAATTGTTATTTCCCAGGAAAATATATGAATTGATTAAGAAACATACCTTGTGGTTCCTAATTTTTTTGTTCCTGGAAAAGGCCACACTTCAGATCATATATTTTTTCTGATTGGTTAAGTGGCCCGATATGTCTAGTTTGCACATGGGTTTGCCTTCCCTGATTTCACAACAAATTAAAGTTTGTCCTAGCCTCCTAAACTGTTAAATAGATCACTTCCTTCCGCAATCTGGTCATCAAGCACTGCCATTCAGCCCAGTCAAAATATGTGCATTGTTCGGTTGTTCCTGCTGATTTTGCTCAATACCATATCAGTTCGAAAAAGTTTGTTGCTTTTGAATGAACAGGATAGCATTTCCAGGACCAGAGCTATAATGGAGAATTTGGCTATCTGATCGTGTTTTTCCGAAAAAAAGCATCGCTCGTCTCAGTTACTTCATTCTGGTGTCCATCTTCATAATGTTTGTCTTCATTTTATTAGCATTTGAATAGTGCAGGGGGGTTATTAAGTCATTTCAGAGAGCTATTAATGCATTCCCTGTGAAGAGTCCATGAAGGCAGGAAGTTCATCTAATTAAATGAGGCTTGATGATTGTAATTATACTCGGGGGTGGTGGGGAATCAAGCAGAGAAGCTCAAGAAAAGCAGAGAATCTTCCTCTTTCTTCTTCCATATAATTGGCTCAGGGACTGCCCTCAAGAGACTTGGATTGGATAGTTCACAAGAAATTAGAAATTTTGTTTCATTCGGGATCATGGAGACTTTTAAAGATTCAAGCTTTTGGATCAATATCAGTGATACTCCATCCGATGTAGATATGGTCTGACTTCATGAAAATCTCAATAATGGGGGCATAGCTGACAACATAGATGATTTATTAATTCACTGGGCAGCCAATGTAGAGTCAAATTTGGTAAAAACATGGTCAGGAACAATATTGCAGGAGTAAAGGCAGTTTTCTACATTTGGTAATGGAAGGATCGCTTTCGGCTCTTCTAGGAACTTGGTAAGAAACTGTAAAGATCTGAAAATAAGCTCTCAACAGATGATAGTATCATTATCATCTTTGCCACACCTGCTGTTGAGTCTGGTGAAACTACTAAAAAGAACTGGAGGTACTTTTCTGCATTGTATACTTTTACCTTCAGGTGGGTATCATTTTACTTTTTGGGACACAAGGAGCTCATAAAAACTCATGTTATCGCAAACTAGGGAAAATGATATTAACTTTTACATAGGTTCTTGATAGCATGATGCTTCTGTTGCAAGGAGATAGTGGTGGAAATCAAGAACAATAGGAGGGAACACTATGGACTGAGTACATAAAGGCTACATATATTGTGTGAAGGGTCCATCCTGTTTCTAAGGTCTGCAGGAATTGGGCTTTATCGTAACTGTAATTGCTGATGGAGAAAATCCAGATTGAGTATGGAGAAATTCCCAATTGAGCAATTAGCTAATCGCTAATGGAGATCTAAATACAGCTTAAATGCAAAAACAAGGGCTGATTGGATGATCAAATCCCACATTATTTATTGCTCGGCAAATCTCTGAAGGGAGGGCCCTTCAAGAATGATGTTAGAACAATATAATGATGCAGAAACTAAGGCTGCTATAAAGGATGCTCTTGACTGGGGTGTACACAATTTTCAACTACGGATGTCAGGAAGCTTTAGCTAGTTACATCAAAGGAAATATGCACAAATCTAATACTTGAAATTCATATTTTCTTAAGTAATCTTCCTATAGGTGTAATGACTTATCCATACCTTTCATATTCTCATTGAAAATCTGTTTAACCAATAAACTGTTGCAAATTTTATTCACGTAACTAGAAAGTAATATTCTGCCACCATTATTTATAGCCAGGTACCAAGAATTAGCATGGAACATATTCCATCACTGTATACCTATAATACATCCCTTACAACTTTTGCATAAAGACCTGTTTTCTTTTGAACGTGCAGAATGTTTTGGCTATGATTGGAAACCGAAATAAGGCATGGATAGAAAACTTTGTTAGGACATGTGTAGCATAAGATAGTAGTTCAAACTCATTAATTGATGTATATTTAAAACATATTGTAATAAGTTTTTATTTTAAGGTAAAACCAAACCATATTGTTTTCATCTGGCATATTGTTTGTACTCATTCCTTCAAGTTTTTCACATTTCAACTTTCAAACACAGCCTTTGTGTTTCCATTAAGAAGGACAAGTTCTAGAAATATATATACACATACACAATCTGAAGTCTGAACTACATCTTACTGCCATACCACCATAAGATGAATTATTTAGAAAAAGAACACAATTTCTTGTCCTAAAATGATCGTCCCCTTTTCTGCCTGCTGTTCATATTTATATTTTTACAAGAGTATCTTAGTTCTAATCTAAAAACTGAATTGATCAGATAAACAAAGAAAAATAGGATAGGAATACATAGAGTATGCTAACCAATGAATATATATTTCTAAATCTAATAAGGAAAAAAAGCTATCCATGAACACTTGTTTTGGGGACTAAAAACTAAATTATATGTACTGTAGTCTATCTAGATCTCTACTCATACTAGATATTATGTCAAGGAAGGTATACTCGGGGCAAGGAATTGTAAGTCCACCAATCTGATGATCCAATCCAAGTTCTTTAGCTTGACTTCGGTGGGGAGACTTGCACTTACTTATAACTAGTTAACTTCATAACAATTATTCGTTCACCATGGTATGTCCAAAAGTTTTAATTGAATTCCTTCATCATCATCATCATCATCATTACCCCAGTGCCGCAATTCAAAGAAAACATTTTTATTATAAAAATACACTTAAACGCTTAAAGAATAACCAATGACATATTCTAATTCCCCTTTGTCCCATATGTGTTACTATCATATTTCAGGTAAGCTTGAAATCTCATATTTAGTGTGCAAAAAATGTAAATTCTTTTACATGGAAAGTCAAATTTTGTGTAGGGTAATTGTATTGGATTTCAGGTTAGTAGTTTATCAGTGTCAGAAAAAGGAAAAGATTTACACAAAATGGTAACTAAATTGTGAAGTTTACTATACAGTAATAATAAACTAATATTAATCGCAACAGCCCAAAAACAGACGGGAATCTGTTAAAAATACTGTGTGCTAGGAAAGTATTCCTATCTAAAACATCTGTTTGCTAATGACTAATTGACTACTCTAAGCTGTGTTTCCGCCTTGTCTATAGATCAATTTGAGCTAGCTTGAATGATTTCAAGAAAAGTAGCCTCCGGACAAGGTATTGTGAGTCCTCCCATTGGATGATCAAATCCGAATTCTTCCTCAGCCTGACTAAGCAAGTCTTGGAATGAAGAGTCCTTCAAGTATGATATAGGAAGAACAAACCGCTTCTTTTCACCCTCACCAACATAAACTGCAAAGTGACCCTTAGGAACCTTGCTCTCTCTGTTTGTTCTTGAAGAATTCCTGAGGCTTGGCTTAGTAGCACACAGAATTTTCGCCATACTAATCACCGTGCTTGAATGTTTCTTGATTTTTTTAGCCAGGGGAAACTATTTGCGGATGCACACTTTTAGGAGTTGTTTGAAGGTGAAATATTGAGTTGGGAAAATACCTAATAACATTGATGTTATATAGATCCACTGGTGGGAGGAGGATTGAGTGCCACATGGAAGGGCTGCTAGCTTGCAAGACATCAACAAATGGTTTTGTCTACCCAAAATAATACAACAAAATGGTCTGTCTTTAGACACCACCCCCCACATGCTTCATTGAATCTTGAACAGCAGGGGATATCCTAACCACTACTTTATATTTACAATAATGCTTACCAATTAGTTTAATCCCTAGATTTTTTATTAGGAAGCAAACCATGAGATTTCACATAGTATGGTTTTAGTGCATGGAAAAACTCAATATTCTTTAGGTTTCTGTTAGAAGCTAAAAGGCCCCACCAGGGCCACCACCAACCAGTAGGTGGGACATCATTTTGCCTATTTGCTCAACAGATTAAATAGATTAGTTCTATACGGTTTTTCATGACCAAGGTGGGAATATATATATCAGGAATGCACCTTGTTTACTCATAGAAGTAAATTTAACAAGTTTTGTAGCCGGTTATGCTCATAGCTTCACATATTTTTTGAGTCTTCTTGGTTCGTATATATCCAGAGTATGAGCGACGCAATTCGCTGATCATTTCACATAACTAAAATAAATACAAGAAAAACTAGCCACCATAGTTTTAATATCCTCAATTAGCAGACTGAAACTCGAATTTCCGGCCCTTCACTGGATACTTTTAATAACCTGAGAAGCGCCTGACTCATTTTCAGTGTTATCCCATCCCTGTGCTATAACCCAACTCAGCGCTTCCCTTATATGCTTAATTCTTCAGCCTCTCTCGGTAGATATTTCCCTCGCCACGGGATAGCCTCCCGGCGCAGCCTCCTCCCGTTTGTTTAACAGCAGCATATGTGTTGATCTTTATACCGCCCTCTATCGGTTTCCTCCATAGTAGATCACGGTCACCTCCACCAAACTGCATCTTATCCTCAATCTCCTGAGCACGTCTCTAGCTAGCTAGGAAAGAGGATGCTTCGTTGACTAGGCCGCTGCATTGTTCCTCGTTCGAAGCTGAGAAAAAAGATTCGACCCACACTAAGAATTAGGCATTCACACCCAGATTTCTCTCCAGTGAAATCTGTTCCACACTTCCCGTGCAAGCCGACTCCTGCAAAAAAGATGCTCAACCGTTTCCTTTTCATCTTCGCACCAGCAACACGAAGGAATCACATCCACCTGCCTTTTTTTCAGTTTATCTTTCGTAGGTAAACAACCCCTGCAAAGCTGTCAGAAGAAGCACTTAACTTTTGGAGGGATGAGGAAGTTCCAAAGACGCCCATCCCATCCAACCAGCATTACCCAACTCCCCCACCAGAGCCCGATAGCAGCTCCTAACCGAGTACACTCCAGATGCCTCCCACGCCCAATACATCTTATCTGTTACCCTCCGGTTGCTCAAAGGGATCCTATAGACCAGCTCTTGATCTTCCTCCAGAAGGATGTCAGACAATATCCATTTCCTCTCTCATTCCACATACAACTAACAGCCCCTCCACCCTCAAGATCTCCAAACCTTACCATACCTCTGTTCTAACCAAAGGATTCTCACCCGGTAGCCACGGGTCCTTCCAGTCATCAATAGTTGCATCTCCCACCCTCCATCTGTACCCCCGCTGAATTATTTGCAATAACTTGTTTAACGTCATTTTGTTTTTACCCAAAATTCACTGCTCGTCTTCTTTCTATTCCAAAAGATCTAACATATAAGCCCATATATTGTGATAAGGGTAGGTATGCGATAAGGATATATAGTCTACTTTTAGAAAAGTGTGAAAGTAATGTGTCTACAAACATTTTCCGGTCTTTGAAATATCAGATATTCATTCTTATAATCACTGCTCAAAGATTGTATAAGGCCTACATATAGCTAAAACTAAGGATAACAACACAAAGTGAGCGAAGCCCAATACACCGAGGGTAAGGGTTTGGACACTGTCACATAGCCACTTACACTCTTACTCATCCTATTGAAAAATCTTCATTGTTCAAACATTCTTAGGGGGGTGGATTGAGACATTACCACACATTTAAGAATAATTGGAATTCTCAGTATTCTCAATGCTACATTACAAGTGCACACCCTCTTGCAGACTTGCAGTGTATGCATAGTTTGATAATCATAGAAATCTTCATACCTTTCCTTAATTTGAGCACCAAATTAATCATAGTTTGATCATGAATAGATTAGCTCAGGATAAAGTGATAATTACATAGAGTTTAATTTACTATGTTCAACAAAAGCTGTATGTTAGCATGTGAATATTTTAACAGTTATGATTAGAAGAAAATTCATATTTCAAAACCTTAACCACATTACAGGAACTTGCATGCAGTTTCTCAGAACTTGTGTGTCCTATTCTGATCAAGAAGTGATATAAAAATATAAAACATATCTTTAGATTTGAATAAGAGAACGCATCGTAATTATAACAAATTTTAACCACAAAACTCAACTGCTGGTAGAGTCTCTCAGGGCCTACTATTCAAACTGAGGATGATGTCAAGAACCTCACTTTTTCTATTTGTTCTTGAAGAACACTTGCTGAGGCCCTTTTTAGCATGGATAATGTGCCTCATACCAATTCCCATGTCAAACGAACCTTCTTAAAGTAGAGGGAGTACCTAACAAATAGAGAGAGAAAATGTGATTTCTGAATAACTTTCCATAAGACATTTATTTACTGTAACAGAAGCAGCACAGACATGACTTAAAACGTCCCCTACTCCCCTCCATGTGTGATTTAAGGTAAGGTCCGAAATTTATATATATATATATATATATATATATATATATATATATAGCTTAGCAACACAAGTGTACAGTTTTTCTTTGAAAATGGGAAAGGATTAAACAGTATTATTATATAATATATACTAGTAAAGTTTAATCAATCAAGTTTATCTTTGACGAATATATTCCTCCCTCAAGATTTGAATTACAAGAGAGTACTTCATCTATTGTCTGAACTAACTTCTGTTACTGTGTTGTGAGTAGCATGATAAATCAGAAAAATCTCCAAAGTATTATAGTATAATCTCTATATCAACTGTACAGGGAAACTCATATACACAAAAAGAATTGTTGACTAAACTACGCTAAGTCATCTCTATCTGTATTCTATGATGATAATCAATTCGAGGTAGAGATGATGTCAAGGAAAGTAGCCTCGGGACAGGGTATTGTGAGTCCTCCCATTGGATGATCAAATCCGAACTCTTCCTCAGCTTGACTGAGCAAATCTTGGAATAAAGTGTCATTCAAGTATGATATCGGAAGGACAAAACGCTTCTTTTCACCCTCACCAACATAAACTGCAAAGTGACCCTTAGGAACCTCACTTTCTTTGTGAGTTCTTGAAGATGACCTCCTGAGGCTGGGTTTAGTAGCACGCAGAATTTTTGTCATACTAATAGCCATGGTTGAATGTTTCTTTGTTTCTTTAGCTGTGGAAAACTCTATGTAGATAAATTCTTTAAGGAGTTTTGTGAAGAAGAAGGTATTATGAGTTGGGGAGAATACCAAACTCAGTAGTGCTTATATAGATGGATCCAATGGGAGATTGATTGAGTGAGTGGCTGAAAGATATCTACGTGGAAATCCTGCCAGCCTTCCAAGATAAGAAACGTCAACAACTGGTTTTATCTTCCCAAAAAAATCAAATTAGTACAAGATGGCCTGTATCTACACACCATTCCCTACATGCGTTAATGAATATTTAGCAGATAGGGTCTTCTTTACCGGATGATTCAATAAATCTTGAACAGATGGGGATATCCAAACCACTTATGTCTTTACAAGAAAGCCTACTAATTAGTTTGAATCCCTAGATTATTAAAAACAAACCATGTGATTTCACTTTTGTGGTTGTAGTGTATCGAAAAACTCCAGATTCCATAGGTTCATGATGGATGGTGAAAGGCTCCACCAAACAGCTAGCTGTGAGGTTGGTATGACTGAGATATTACCACATGGTATTGTCTTTAAGCATCATTCTCTATATGGTTCAGTGAAATTGAACAGATGGTGATAGCTCAACTAGTAGGAGACCTGTCACGTGTGTGAGGAAGATGAATGGTAATATCCCAGAAAAATATATCAATAAGTAAGGAAACATACCTTGTGATTCCTAATTTTGTGTTCCTGGAAAAGACCACACTTCAGATCATATGTTTTGCCCTCCTTGTTTTCAAATGAAATTAAAGCTCGTCCTCAACACTTAAATAGATCATTTCTGCTCGTCCTAAAGAGTTAAATAGATCAATTCCAAGAAGATGGCAGAAGTTTGCTGTTCTGAATGAACGGGATAGCATGTCCAGGACTAGAGCTATAATGGGGCATTTGACTATCTGGTTGAATTTGGCAGACAGATGCATTGCTCGCCTCAGTTCTTCATTCTGGTTTCGGTCTTAGTAATGTTTGTTTTTTCATTTTATTCGCATGTGAATAGTGCAGGGGGGTTACTCAGCCATTTAAGAGATCACTTACTGCTTTACATTGGAAGAATCCATGAAGACAGAAAGCAGGGAATCTTCCTCTTCCTTCTTCTATATGATTGGCTCAGGGGCTGCCTTCGAGAGAATTTGATGATTCACAAGAAAGCACAAACTTTTGTATTTTTCAGCATCATGAGGCTAAGGTTGTATCTTTTGAATCACTGCCGGTGATAAGCTATCACATGTTAATATGGGTTGACTTTAACTGTTCTAAATGGAAACCTCACTTATGGAGGCATCGCTGACAACACAGGTGATATACTAATTCATTGGGCAGCCACTGTCTAGTCAAATCTGCTAAAAGCATGGTCAGAAACAATATTGTAGGAGTTAAAGGCAGACTATGGAAGGTTCTCTTTCAGTTCTTGTAGAAACTTGGTGAGAAACAGTACAAGGTTTGAGATATAAGATCTCAACAGGTTAGCATTATCATCATGTGGGTACTGGGTATCATAACGAGTTCTTGAAAAACTAATGTTATCCCAGAGTTGGGAAAGTGAGATTATCTCTTACATGAGTTCATAATGGTTTGATGCTTTCGTTGCTAGCATGAAGGAACGAGAAAACGGTCACTTTAGTACATGAAGTTGCAGGGTGTGGAGTAAAGAGTCCCTCAACTTGCAAATGACACGCGATGATACATATACTTGGCCAACACTGCCTAATTCAGTACATCAGTTAACCTCCCGTTAAAAGAAGCCAATATGGCAATTAAATTACGTTTCTATCGTACACGGTGGAGGGCGAGTCAGCAAGCTCCCACCCCCTCTTTTATAAACAACCCTAAATTGAAGACCGGTGGACCAAAATTGAAGCTTTGAGTGACAGAAAACCCTATTTGAAGAATCCCTCGTCTGGAGCAAAGATTTTGAGGAATGGTCTTGTTCGAGGTTCTCTTTGGGCAGCCACTGTAGAAGCCACTGTAGAATCAAATCTGCTAAAAGCATGGTCAGAAACAATATTGCAGGGGTTAAAGGCAGATTATGGAAGGTTCTCTTTCAGCTCTTCTAGAAACTTGGTGAGAAACAGTACAAGGTTTGAGATATAAGATCTCAACAGGTTATCATTATCATCATGTGGGTACTGGGTATCATAACGAGTTCTTGAAAAACTAATGTTATCCCAGAGTTGGGAAAGTGAGATTATCTCTTATATGAGTTCATAATGGTTTGATGCTTCCGTTGCTAGCATGAAGGAACACTATGGACTGATCACATGAGTGCTATATATATTGTGTGAAGGTCCATCCTATTTCTCAGGTGTGGAGGCATTAGGGCTTCTTTGCGACTCGAGAAACAGTATCCAGAACGGAGGGTCCTTCAAATCATAATAAGCATGAACTAAATTAGGAGCGAGTCGGATTGAAATTTATGAAGTTCTGATTAAGTTGAATTTTTCTGATGATTTATGAATAAAATATATTTAAACTATATTTCATTAATAAAATAAAGAAAAAATTATATGAAAAATTAGCTAAAATGAAGCTGATCTCTATAACACTTCTGCCAAAACATGCACAAAAGTAACTTCAATCTTCTTTATTTTGATTATTAAACCATTCAGCGCGTGAAATCAAAAGTTCTGTATTTGATGAAAAAGGTGGCTAATAAGACTAATAATCTGAAAAAACATATTCATCAAACGGGCTCTAATTGCTCTCGAGTTTGTCAAGACACACAAATTAATTCATCTCTTGACTTGTGTTTGAATGATACCCATAACCTTATAGAGCTACTACACAAATTAATTCATCTCTTAACTTGTGTTTTAATGATACCCATAACCTTATAGAGCTATTACAAGATTCCTAATTATAATAGAAAATATTTTTTTCTCAAAAACATTGCTATTTTTTTATGGAAAAAAAATGCTAATTGAAAAGTTGTCTAAAGCATAATAGGAATAATTGTAAAAGGAGATAAATCATTAAAAAGTTGTTTAAAAGCATAATATGAATAATAATAACTACTTCCTTCCTCTCATTTAAATCTTTACACTTTCCTTTTTGGATCGTCCCATTTATTTCTTTATGATTCCTTTTTTAGCAACTCTTTTTTATCTTGATTCTCCTAATTACCCTTCACTATCCCTTCACATTTTATACTCTGTATTTAATTGAACAACATTCATTACCCACTCACTACCTCAACACCCTCTGCAAGCAGCTCCGGCCAGATGTGTCTCTTGCCCCATTCCGGCCATTCATACACCTGACCCAAGATAGAAGTCTTCATCTTCCGGTTCTTGCTGCCGCCAAGAACAGGAAACGCCTTCTCCGAAGTGAAGGCCTAGACAGGGGAATCAAAGACATCGAACTCTATGATGACTGTGAGATGTCCTGGCTCTCTGAGACTCCGACAGAGCCCCTGCCAGTGGGAATTCGGCGGTGCCGCTGCTGCCGACAACGTACTCGTAGTACGCTTTAGGCGGCAATCATGTTTACCACAAAATTTAGATAACTTGGAAGCTTATTAAAGATCAAGAAAATAAGTATATATAATGAAGGGACGGAAATATCTTGGAGGAATGGAGGTTTGTTCATCAAGCCAACAAAGAACGCAACTGTACAGGGGGTAAAGGACGCTGGACGCCGCTGTATTTAGGAGGATTTCGTCCGCTGCTCGGGAAAAGGTTATAAATGACATTTGTTGTTCAATTAATTGATCTCCTAAAATACCGTATATAAAGCAAACGTCAAGATGTATCTGGGACGGAGGGAGTTTTTCTTTTTCTTTTTTAGAATTGAATAATAGTAGTAATAACTATAGTAATAATAATAAGATAATATTTCCTTGCTCATAATAATAATAAGTAATAATAACTATAGTAATAGTAATAATAATAATAAAAAGAATAAACTTATTATTTTACATACAATTTTAACATCCAAAGAGTAATGTCGTTTGATGCTCCAACGACAATGTTTATACGAAGCCTCTTGCTAAGTTGGAACGGAATATATCTCACAATGTCTATTGCCCTTTCAACTTTCACAAGGCCTGATGAACAGGTTGACTCATCAATAATTAACGAATGTTGGGTGCAATAATTAAATTGGAGTTAGAAATTGTCGCTCAACCATTGATGATGGGTTTGCATCATTCGGATTAAACATATTTAACCAGAATCCATTTAATTGTTTATAAAACATTAAATTAAAACCTAGCGGTGCACTATTTTTAAGGAAGAGATAAAGGTGTGTGTCTCTTTTCAGGCCTATGAATATGAAATAAATTGCTTAAATCCACCGTACCATTGGAGCCTAAAATTAATTTTAATAGTGTGTGAATCCACATCAATTTTATGAACCGTCTATATATGTGGCATGTCCACTTTTTATGTGGTACAATCCACATCCCCATTAAAGATGCTCTAAGATTGCTCTTGGTTGGGTGTACGATGTACTCGTACAAAATTTCATGCTAAACATGTCATGAAGGTGGATTGTCGTGCTAAGATAAATTAGGATGAAGGGCGGCTAGTTCACAAGATAAGAGACATTATTATTATTATTATTATTATTATTATTATTATTATTATGGAAATGGCATATTATTAGGATAAGGAGAGTTGAAAATTATTATTATAATTTACTTGTTTATTTTTAACTATTAAAGGGTGAGGGTTTCTTTTTCTTTTTATTTTATCATAAAAGAGCGACCGTTATATTAAAATCAAGAACACATACAAGACAACTTTCAGATAGAAATTACAAATCTAATCGTGACCCTAGGACTAGACTTAGAGTCAGTTACCTCATACAAAGCAACATGACTCGCTAGACCTGAAACGGGCAAATTTAGGCCTAAAACGATCGGAACCGAGACTCCGTCTATCAAAAGAACTCCAAAAATTCAAACATTTAAAACAAATCTACTCGGACTAAAACTGAAACAAGTGCTACTAAAGAGAAAATAATACTGAAATAAAATCCTTCCGCAAAACTCTTTCTGGTATGGATGTGTGGTTCCGGAGGAGGAGGAGCTCTTACAATATGGATGAATACAAACCCTACCACCGTCGGATTGGCCGACCAAGACTTCACGATCCCACCTCGATACAACCTTCAAGCCGCACATCATTCATCCGCCAACACTATCTTCTCTGACGTAGTTGTAATCCCAAGCGTTAGAACACTTAAAATCATTATAACCTGCCGCTCCAACCCCATATTGATAGGGGCGGCGGAAAATCCCAATCCCTACAAAGAGGGGAGACGGCCGCTAGGGATTCTCTATCTCTAGAGAGAAGAGAGAGATTCTAGGACAAGGGTGAGGGTTACTTAAAAATAGATTTATGCATTATACTCTGCATAACTCTAATTATTAGTTTATTTCTAATGTAACCCCTTATTGCCCTTAAACCCCTATTTATTTATGTATTTATTTATTTAAATTTTTGATTGTATGTTTTTGTTATATACTATTGTACAAATGAAAGATGGGAAGCAATATCACACGGCTCCATTTCCATTAATAAAGAGTTGAGTTTTTACTCACAAGTTGGAAGATAAAGACATGCATAAACATTATACCTATATGCTGAAAATAGATAGAGATAATTCAACTTCTTCATTTTCACAATTTTATGTCCAAGTAAAAACTCTAGATTCAATTTATATCTTGTTAAAGCAGAAAGGCCAGTAGGCCACCTGTCGACCTACACCTAGTGTGAACATGGTTTTGCATATTCAATCTCTTCAACGGTTTACAAATTGGCTTAGCCTCAAAAATAATATAAGTAGATCAGTTCCATATCCATTTTGTTCAAACTCAAATATAATGTTACTTCATCCCAGCCAAGATCTGTTATTTCTACTGCATTAATCTGTAAATCTTTTCTGCTTGATCATTGTCTATAATATGAGTTAATACCATGATCAGTTCCAAGAAGCTCATCAATCTCGAAAAGAGATGGCATAGATGTGCTGGCATCAAAAGAAAGAGGATGAATTTGCAAGACATAAAAAGAATGGAGATAGCTGCAATGCTTCATCTGAATATAAATTTGGATTTCCAAGTGATGGGCATGTCAAGCTCACATGTGATGCAGTTTTCATGGATACAACATTTCTCTTCTTACTTGTGGTTTATCAAGAGAGCATTTCTTCTTTCTGTTACTTCATAGTGGTGTTCATCACCTACATTGTACCCATAAGAAGCAAATAGAATTCGGGTTGCTTGTTTACTAATAACGTCAATAGGTTGTAGGCGAGTAAATTGCACCAAACCCCCGTGTCTTGCACAAATTTTGCGTGTTAAACCCTTCTGTTATAAAGAAATGCACGTCAATCCCTTATGTGTTAATGAACGGAGCACACACGCCTGCTTGGTGAACAAATAGCTGTAAAAGAAAAGGGAAAACTGTCACTTGGTCCTCGTACTTTCATGAAAAAATTATTAGGTCCTTGTACTTTTAGAAAAATCAATCAAATCACCAAACTTTGTAAAAACGTTCAATTGAGTACATTTGCAGGTTACTTGCCATGTCAGCAAGTCACCCGCTGACGTGGTGCACATGTGGCAGCCCAATCAACAGTAATTTTGCTGACGTGGCACACATGCATGTGGAAAGTCCAATCAGCCATTTGTTGATGATGTGGCACATACGTTGATTGGGCTTTATAAGCTTGGGTGTGGTGATAAGGTTAAGGTTTGACGCATGGTCGATCGTCGCATGGGAGCAACGCGCCACTCCGATGCCTGGGGATGATGTCAAATATGTGAGGGCATGGGGGGGATCGATGTGGTGTTAAGAAGAGAAGACATGGTCCTAGATCACGTTTTGGAAGGTGGAAGGTTGGCTCTCTTACGGGAAGATCATCTTATGTAATCGATGTTATGTGGAGGAGGAATAATAACATTATGTGTGTGCAAGAAACTATGTGGTTAGGAGAAAAGGAACGTAGATTAATCTCAGGGGTTTTATTTTATGGATGAAAGGTAAATATGTATTAAATATCATCTGAAAGTAACATAATGTGTCAAATATTCTCTAAGCTAGCTAGTTAACCTAATAGTATCCACCCGGACCACCCCCACCCCTCCACTCGAAGGTACGGGCAAGGGAGATATTTTAAAATGGTCCAGTAAAAACGTCAAAAATGGCACAGGTCCCGACTTAGCGTCCAAAACAATCCAAAAATATCCCAAGTCAAATACATAAAAAAAATAGTTCACAAATCAGATGGATCGTTAACTAATAAAAGTCTTTGGCACAACGAAGAAATACAGTCCATGAAGTCGAAGCATACAGGGATCCGGCCTAGTTAAAGGGCATCCCCCTTTTTACATCAGCCCAAAACAGCAGGGGCGCCCATACGTCATAGCTCGTCACAAACGTCCAGAGTGTTGAGTAGCCCATTTCGCATCGACCCAAATTCGAAGCAATTGTCCAGGCCGTCAGGCATAGGGTTTGTTACATCAGTCGAGTCAGGCCCAATCACTCAGCCCAAACACCCTTAGCGATCAGTGCTACAACCTTTAGGCGGTAGATTCAAAATTCAAACCCGTGAGGTGACAGCCTGAACATCGTACGTTGTCCACCTATTGGTCATCTGAAAAACCACCCCCAACCAACCCACCTAGTTCAGGCTACCCCAATCTTTCTGATGGCCGATGAACGGATGAGAGAAACATCCAGCCAGGGACGTATTAACGGCCAAACCCAAATCCCCCATTTCACCTTCCATCCCCGTCGAGCCCCGGCTGCCCTCAATGGCAACGATGCAAGAAAGCATGGTAGGAAGTTCAACAGTAGCCGGAAACAACGAGCAAAGCTCCAGCCATGGCAACAGTGGCCAATCGACAATATCCCATCAAGTAACCAAAACTCCCCCCCTCCCCCTGGTCTAACCATTGCACTTCCTGTCAGCCGACGAATTCCAATTATAGCCAAAACAACACCAAAAGACTAAACCCAGAAGAATTCAACAAGTTGGGGGAAGTTGTGGTATTTGGGAGAAAGAGAGAAGATCATAAATGGAGTAAGCATTATTGTGACGCATGATTATGTTGAGGGCGTGGTGGAAATCTTTAGGAAGAATGACTGCATCATGAGCATTAAATTGGTAATCGAAGATGAGATCATGTTAGTGATAAGTACCTATGCACCACAAGTGGGATTGAGTGCATCTATCACTCAACAATTTTGGGAAGATCTTAAGTGTTGCGACGAGTGCCAAGGGGAGAGACATTGGTCATAGGGTGACCTCAGCAGGCATGTGGGCCCAAGTAGTGATGGTTTTGAGAGTATCCATGACGGACATGGTTTTGGCACTAGAAATGAAGCAAGGAAGAACATTCTAGATTTTGCCTCCACATATGAGTTGGTTGTAATGAACATCTGGTTCAAGAAAAGAGACCATCGCATTGTGACCGATAGAAGTGGATCTAATAGTACCCCAAAAATTGAGAATAAGGCTTGGATGTTGTTGTGGTTGTACAATATTTCTTACACTTTTCTCTCTCCTCTACACAACTCTCCACCAAATAATATCTACTATCTTATTCATCTTGTCGAATGTACCTTGGAAAATAATTTAGGGACAAGGAGTATTTACTAAGGCTAAATAGCAAATATTCGTTTGCAAAAAAAACACAACTAGTGCGTGCAGGAGAAACATACTTTTCCGTTATTAGGGATTTCATGCATCATTTTTCAAAACACAAGGATTTTTGTGCATTTTTTTAAATCAAAAGGTTTGGTGTGCTGAATTGATATAACATAGGGGTGTTGAATGCAATTTATCCAGTAGGCTTTAGCTAGGCACAACAAAAGAAGTGTACACAAATCTAATACTTGAACTCTTGAAGTTCATTTTTTTAAGTAATAATAATAATCTTCTTATAAGTGTAGAGATTTACCAAGCTTTCAAATTCCCAGAATCTATTTACTTGTACTCTTTGAACTGTTACAAATTTTATTCACATCGGAAGAAAATAATATCTCGCCACTATATTTACTAGATTCTACATGGTAATTTCACAGAAGAGGTCTATACGCGTCAAGCACCCGGGTTTATTCATCCATAGTTTCCTCATCATATTTGTCACTTGCACAAAGCCATTCATGGTCTTAAACAAGCTCTACGGGTCTGGTTTTATCGTTTCAGTAGTTTTTGTTGACTCATGGTTTTGTATGTAGTCGTGCTGATAATTCTCTATTCATTTTTCGTCATGGCACTCACATCATTTATTTGCTCTTATATGTGGATGATATCATTGTTGTTGGGAATTCTTCTTCTCTCATTAGTCATTTTATTTCTCTTTTAGGGAAATATTTTGCTATGAAAGATCTAGGGGATATTCATTTTTTCTTGGGGGGTCAGGCTATGCGAAATTCTACTGATTTATTTTTATCTCACAAAATATGTGTTAGACTTCTAAACCCGTTTTCATCTTCACACTCTAAAGTCAGTTCGCACGCCACCACCTAATAGAACTAAGCTTTCTCTCACTGATGGTGAGCTACTTTCTAATCCTACATAGTACCGTAACATGGTAGGTGCATTGCAGTATTTGATTATGACTAGACCTGGTATTACATATGCTATTCACTTGGTGTTTCAATTTATGTATGCTCCTCATACTTCACATATGTTGGTCGTGAAGATAATTTTCAGGAACCTGCAGGGCACTCTCACGTATGGACTTCATCTTCGGCCGGAAGCACATCCACATTTCGTTCTTACATACTCTGATGTTGATTGAGCTGGTTGTCCTGATAGTAGCCGCTCCACCTCTGGCTATGTTCTTGTTCTGAGTCCTAATTAATTTGATTTCTTGGCGCTCCAAGAAGCAACCCACTGTCTCCAAATCCTCTACTGAAGCTGAGTATCAAGTCATTGCATATAGAGTGAAAGATAGATACCTTACACATCCGGTCTATTCATTTTTAGCTCGACTTCCCGCTTCATCGACCAGTTCAGTTGTTATGTGATAACATCTCTGCCTCATATTTGTCTGCTAATCCTATTCAGCATGTTCGCAGTAATCACATTGATATTGATTATCATTTCGTTCGAGAGCGTGTGGCTCATGGTAATCTCGTGGTGCAATATGTCCTACAAAGTTTCAGTTAACTGACATTTTTACCAGAGTTTGGCCCCTCACCAGTTTTTATTTTTACAAGACAATCCACACGTAGTTCCTCTTGCATAGATTGAGGAGATGTAATAGTATAGAATTAATTAGTACTCCCTCCGTCCCATTGAACTTTGGCAACTTTCCCTTTTTAGTTGTCCCCAAAAACTTTGTCACTTTCTTATTAAAGTAACTAATTTGTGGTTCTGCACGTTTCTCTATCCTCTGTAGAAATCTTAACCACACAGTTTCTACTCTTCTTATTTTTCACCTACTTTGCATTTGGCAAAGTTTAGCGGGACGGATATAGTATTGATTATTAGGCAGTATCCATTACAAATATACTCTCAGGCCACCAATCTTCTTTATTACTCACATCACCTACGGATATGTAATGTAGGTACTCACACCAATCTTCTTTATCGGGATGCCTATATCGTACACTCGGGTGTACATGTACACCCGGTTTTTTGTAATTATTTTCAAGTTCCAGATGTCGGTTCATATAAAAGACAGGCAGCCCCTATTTTGATACTCCCTCCGTCCCGGGGAGAAGTTCCCAATTTCCTTATTTGGATGTCCCAAAAGAAACTTCCCATTTCCCTAAATGGAAAGTTATCCTACATTAAAACAGTGCCAAACAGTGTCGAAACAGTGCCAAACAGTGTCGAAACAGTGCAAAATAGTAAAATTTACCCCTTAGTAACTTTATTTCCTAAAAATGTGTGAAAGTCAACTCGTGAACTTCTCCCTGGGATGGAGGGAGTATCATTTTTCCTTCTCCACCGACTCTTCTTCTCCCACCTCCGGTGGAGCTCACAGACCTGGAAATATCCCACCTCCCATCTCCACCCGATTAGATCTTTTTCTCCTCTCCACGAACACCCATTTCTCTTTCCAATGTTTCTCTGCCTTAGGTTGCTTCCCGTCGCTGGTCAAAGCAGCTATAAGCTCGTCAAATTTGATTCATCTATGCCATGTTCTGAGATGATATTGTTTCAGTCGGGGACGGTGTTGGGTTGTTGTTGGCGAATTAGTCAATTATTGGCATGAACAAAAAAACAGTGTTAAATTTATATTTGCAACCTTAGATATACTACGTATAGGTATAGTATATACCCCATTAGATACTTCGTACATTATACGCACTACATCTGCACAATTTATATGCTACCTGAAAAATCATGTCTTCCGCTAAATGAGCATCTGACCTATTGTATTGAGTATTAGAAACCAAATAATGAGCATCACGACTCACGATCTCTGCTTCATATCTTCTAATTTTTTTCTTATTTTTTCTTTCATAAAAACTTATTAAATTATATCTATAATTCATTCCTATTAATTTCAATATGCGAGTCTAATGTAAATTATTAATTTCATTCTGGTGCACCTTTAATGAGCATTACACCTATTCTGTTGAGTATTAGGAGTCTAATATTGAGCATTGTGACATCTGCTTCATATTGTTTAATTCACTCTATTAAAATGTCATACCAATTCATATTTCAAAAATATCATATTAGATTCACATAAGAGTTAAATTATATACATGGAAGTAGAGATCATGATACTCAATTGCATGTTTCTGATACTCAATAAGGGAGGTTTGATATTCAATGGAAATGTATTGATGCTCAACTAACAAAGCTTAAGATTTTCATATCATTGCTCATTTGGTAAGTAATGTATGCTCCTTTTGTGCTGATGTTATGCTCAATTTAAAATGTTATATCAATGCATATTTCAAAATAATTAGACTCCTAATACTCAACATAATAGGCCTGATGCTCATTAAAATTGCATTGATGCTCATTGACCAGAAATCGAGACATACGAATTTAATGTAATATGACACTTTTTAAATATGCATTCATATGACATTTTACATATATGAGCATAAAACAAGTACCAAATAACTTATACAATGCGCATTGATATGAACACTGTAAAGTTTGTTAGTTGATTGAAACTCATGACATTTTCATTGAGTATCAAACATCCTCTATTGAGATGAAATTCATTGTTTCTATTAAATGAGTATTAATGAACTTTTAATGAGCATCGGACCAAATTTGTTGAGTATTAGGAGTCTGATATTGAGCATCGAGATCTCTGCTTCATATCTTATATTCACTTTCTTTTTCTTATTTTTTCCTTTATAAAAATTATTAAATTATATCTATAAAACTCCTATGAAACTTCAATATGTGAATATAATGTAATATAGCACATTTGAAATATGAATTGATATGACATTTTAAAAATGGGCATAAATGAGTATAAATTGAGCATATGTAACTTAGAAAATGAGCATTGATATGAAAATCATAATTTTTTTTAATTGAGCATCAGGACATTTTCATTGAGCATCAAATCTCTTCTATTGAATATTAGAAACGTGCAACTTTTGTAGTATGCATTGATATAATTAACATTTTAAAATGAGCATAAATCCAGTACCAAATGAGCATACAAATAGTATGAAAATCATAAGCTTTGTTAGTTGAGCATCAATACATTTTCATTGAACATCAAACCTCTTCTATTGAGTATCAGAAGCATGCAATTCAGTATCATGACCTATGCCCCCATGTGAATCTAATATGCAATAATATTACATTTTAAAATGAGCATAAAATGGTTTCAGATGAATGTACGTAACTTACAAAATAAGCATAAAAAACTTCAAAAGCTCGTTAGAATTCTCTAATGTGTTTAAAATATTCAATTTTGCACAAGTATCATAATGACAAACATAATAATGACAAATATAATAATTTTATATTAAAAATAATTTATATCCTTTCATTCTGGAATTACAAATATAGTCCGTTTTTTTTACATTATACTCATTTTAGTATAATACAAAACTCATGTTAATAATTAGCACATACTACCTCCGTCCCGGTGGACTTTTCCAAGTGTAAAGTAGGTGAGAAATAAGAATATTAAAATTGTGTGGTTGAGATTTGTGTAGAGGAGAGAGATATGTGCAGAACCACAAATTAGTTGCTTTAATAGGAAAGTGGCAAAATTTTTTGGGACAACCAAAAAGGAAAAGTTGGCAAAGTCCAATGGGACAGAGGGAGTAATATTTAATAAACTAATAAATATTCTTCTCAAATTAAAAACTGAAAAATAAAAAATTAATACTTTGAATATTGATCAGAAATTGAAAATTTGAAATCAATGAATTAGGTGGTTAAAAAACAGGAAAAAGAGACGAACAAAAAAATCTATATAAAATGCAAAAGAAAATTAGAGACATAGTGCTCCACTCACGCACGCAGTCCACTTAGGAGTAGGGCTGAGCAAAACCCGATCCGACCCGAAAAACCCGATATTTTTTTCGGATATTATCCGAACCGAAGTGGATATCCGACCCGAAAAACCCGAAACCGAAAATCCGATTAGTATTGGGCCTAGACCGGGTGGCGGGTAGGGTTTGTGAAATCCCAACCCGACCCGTCCGAATATCCGAAATATATGTTTAGTGTGTACTTTGAATATTTAAATTAATACTTGTGTTCAATTATTTGTGTAATTATTTGTGCAATTTGTATTAAATTATTTGTGTAAATTGAATGTGAAGTGAACTATTGTGTACAATTTTTGTTAAAGTGGCATTCCAACACTTTAACTATCCAATTATAATGTGTTTTGATATAACCAAAATATCCAAAATATATTAAATTATGTAGTGTGTACTTTGAATATGTTAAATTATTACTTTTGTTCAATTATTTGTGTAATTATTTGTGTAATTTGTGTTAAATTATTTGTGTAATTTGGAAGTTTAGTGCACTAGTGTGTACAATTTTTGTCAAAGTGGCATTTGAACACTTTAATTATCCAATTATAATTTTTTTTAATATAACCGAAATATCCGAAACCCGACCCGATATCCGATAATATCCGACTTAAAAATATCCGAAATACCCGATTTGAAATATTAAAGGGTCGGGCCTAATATTTAAATTAAAAAACCCGAACGGGTTTAGGGTTCGCAAACCCGACCCGCCCATACCCGACCCGTGCACACCCCTACTTAGGAGTTAGGGCGAATTAAGTTGACCGGCTAAAGAGGATACGTAGTCCACTTACGCAGGGAAGCAGAAAAAACGGCCGGAAGAATTTTAGCAAAAAATTACAAAAATACTGGGTGTATACCTACGATATAAATTGCGCTATATTGTGTAGGTTGTGTGGCGCTATATTCTAGGGTTAGCTTTAGAATCATTCGACTCCAGATAAAGCCGCATGTGAAGAAATCGCCGGTTGAGTTCGCCCAGACTTCCAATAGCCCGGAAATCGCTGGTGAGCCACAGCCTTGATGCCTTCACGTATCCATTAGAGCAGGTTCACATATTTTTCTCATCTCGAATCTATACTTTCTTTACCGTCACTGGTCAACACTTTAGCTGTGTTCGAATCCCGCCTATATTGCCATGGAAGGAGGACCATCGCGATCTCGCAAGCGTTCTTTCAAGGACTCCGTAGATGATGGCTCCGAAAACCCCTCTGGGGAAAAGAAGTTAAGGTTCCCTAAAGGAAAAAAGTTAAAGCATGGGGATTACGTCGAGAATAGGAATGAAGAATTACCTAGTGGATTTAATCCCCGTGTTGCAGCAAGAGAGCGTGCAATGCGCCGAAATAAAATCACTGCTGAACTCCTTGAGGAGGAGGAGGAAAGTAGAGGGTTGATTCCCAACATTGCGTTAGCTGAAGAGATTTATGAGGAAGATGAGGTATTCATTGATGATGGAATCCCGATTGAACCTTTTAATCTTGCAAAAGAGAGGGAAGAAGGTTATTTTGATGCCAATGGGAACTATGTTGAATATGCTCATGAACGTGATGTCAAGGATGCATGGCTTGATAGCATTGATGTTCATCCAAAAGCTGCTGGGAAGGCAAAAGCTGCAACCAGTGAAGATGAGGCACACGATCTTACATCAGAAGAGCTCGGGAAGATGAAGAGGCGAATTGCTGATGTTCTTGATCCCGGGGAGACTGTTTTGAAAGCACTAAGGAGGTTAAAAGGCACTTCAAAAAACAAGGAGAAGATGACAATGGAAAAGAAACAGCTTTTTGATCAGCTAACAGAAGATGCCATGAAGCTGATGGAGAATGGCGATTACAATGTCTATGAAGAAAGGCAAGAGAGTTTCCAGCGTGAAGCAGAGGGATATGAGAGGCTAACTCAAGCCAAGGCACTGGGTACATCTATGGAGTTGAAGAATAGTACTTCTAGTAGTGTCTTTGATGACGATTTTATTCCCACAGAAGGTCCATCAAATGCCAATGCATCCACTTTTGTAGGCAACAGTGAGGATGATTCTTATGACATGTTCACTGAGGATGATGGAGCCCCTCTTACTACCACTAACAATGCCTCAAACGAGGGTGGTCAGGAAAATGACTATGTGTATGATGAGTCATCTGGCTATTACTATAGCGTCAATTTGGGCTACTATTACGACCCTTCATCAGGACTGTATTGCAATGCTGCTTCAGGAAAATGGTATTCCTATGATGAAGAAACTGGCAAGTATGAAGAGATCCCGCAAGCTGAAACCAATATGAGCTAAGTAGAGTATGATTATAAACGGTACAAAGCCACTACAGTGGCATGTGATGTGGATGATGCAATTGTGATTTTATTTATCAGTACATGTTTGAGCAATGTGAGGTATTTTAATGTCTTGAAAAAAAATACTTAACAGAGCATTTTCAAGTATACATATATGCTAAAGGTCGATTGTGACATGAATTTGGAGTAATATCTTAACTTTGGATTATTGGTTAACCTGTAGTATTTAATTTCAAAATTGTTACCGTACTATGAAACGCTTTATTCTTTCGGTTGGTTGTTTAACCGTACCACTAGTTTTTAAAAACATGGTATGGTAAACCAAAAAACACAGTTAATCGGTTGCAGTTTTTCATGCCAACCTCTAGTTTGAGTATCTGAAGTCCAATTTCCGAACGGATTCACAAATTCTACATTCATAACTCACTTTTCTTTCATTTCGTATAAGTCCTCTATGCTAAGCTGGCATCTTTCTGTGAAAGCCGAACACGGAACTTTAGCCATCACTAATACCTATAGTCATGAGTTGAATTGGGCTGAATAGTAATTATAGACTACGTAATACTTAAATATGAAAAAAAAAATTACATTTAAAAAAGTCGAGAAAAATTAAACTGCCCTCAACTTCGGCCTACTATAGCCCATAAGATCTTCTCCTGCCTGAAGTACATATACAAATTTTGCGTAAAGACCTGTTTTATCTTTTTGTTTGCAATGTTTTCTGTATGATTGGAGCCTGGAAAAAGACATGTAAAGAAGTATAACTAAAATATATGTTCATACTAATTTGTATATTCCGTATATTTTTTTTTAGAAATTGCAATGAGCTTTTTATTTACTTGGAATTTCCAACACAAAACCAAACCAGAATGTTTGTTTTTAAGATTTTATTGTAAAGAATCAAAATTATAAAAGGAGGAATTAAACCCATCAAGTGCTTCAGCTAATTAGGAATATAGAGGAAGCAAAAGGCTTTCGACTTTGATTGAAAACCCTAAAGGCTCATGCTTAGGAAAGAGGAACTCTGAGTGCTAAAACCACACCATTCATTGTATATTTAACCAAAATTTGAAAAATTTGAAAAAAAATTCAAATTTGAAAAATTTGAAAAAAACCACACCAACTGTCTTTCCCCTGTGTCCAGTAGTCTTGGTGTGCTGTCCATGTACACGAAGATCCCAGTAGTGTCGCAGACCATGATGGTTCTTGATTTTCTTCAATCTCTCAAGATCATCCCTGAGTTTCAACCTGTGAATAGTTACCATCCCTGTAATCCTTTTGCCTGTTGAGGAACCAGTCTGGGATCTTGAACTGATGGGGGTTTGCAACGATCGTCATCAGATTTTCAATCTCAGTAGAAGACAGCTCTCCAGCCCTTTTGTTCATGTCGATGTCATCTTTTTTGCAGCAGATGTTAGCAAATCGGCGGACGATACCTTTGATGGAAGTGAGAGCGAACATAATCTTCTGCTTTCCATCAATGTTGGTGTTCAGGATACGCATTATGTGCTGAAAATCTTCATTTGCTACCGGACTCATGGCTGCGGCATTGCTTTTACCCCCTCCTGTTTGTCTCTTTCTGGAAGGGCCACTGGGAGTCTGCTCAAACCAGAATGTTTTCATTTGCCATTTTTACTCATTTCTTTTAACCGTCATACATATCCATTGTGTTTCCCTGAGGTAAGATAAGTTCAAAATACACACACACAAATTTAAACTACATCGTAGTGTCATACCTACATAGGATGATTGCATCTTAGTTATTCTATTCTTTCTTCAATTAACTAAAAAATGAATTCAATTTCCGGTCCTAAAATGCATGGCTGCCTCACCTCTGCCCACTGTTCATATTCAAATCGGGATCAGGCTACACCTCATCGGTCATCAGTATTCCAAGCAGCAGGCATCGAGCAAACAAATGTATGAAATACCATATTGGATATACGTAATATAAAGAGAACCTCAGGGCCGCAGGGGCACAAGCACCCCCAGGTTCCTGAATAGTTCCGCCACCGAGATCAGCTCATCATCATCATTATCCCAGTGCCGCAAAGGCTCCCACCTACGGTGGGGTAAGGGGGGGTCGGATGTACGCAGCCTTACCCCTGTACTAAAGCACAAAGAGGCTGTTTCCGCATGACCCATGGTGAAAATTACGTCGATCGTTGCATGGACTGACTGCTACTTCATAACAAAGAAGCGCAAACAGTTTACTGAACCATTTTGCTTTATTCCATCATATTCCCAAGCCACTGGGATCAGCTAACCAAAGAAAAATAGAAATACTGTCTGCCAAGCAATGAATATACATTCCTCAATTCGGGATGGAGTGAGTAGATACTTTTTTGGTTAATGACAATTACGCATGTCTAACACGTTTTTACACCATATGTGAAAATGTTTACAGCTAACACTGCCTTATTTTGCACAGAAGTATTTTCACAGAAGTGCAATTAACTTTTTTTTTGAAAACTAAAAGAAACGAAATCATTTTGAGGTATGGGTACCATTGGCATAGTATTCTGGTATGTTCGACGTCGTGTTAATTGCTTGTGTGGAAAAAATTAAGAAAAAAATTATTCACAAACAAATGTCCAATTAATATCTAAATGAGTAAACATATATTCTCGTTTGAAATTTTAAAAGACAAGCAAAAAAATCTGGAATCTTAAAGTAAGTCTGATATAAAAAGAGTCTAGATTCATAGAGAATTCAAAGTATAAACCATATAACTTTACTTTTTTAAATCTGGTGTAGGTGGGCAACTGTGACAGCTCTAGGGCCTGGGGAAACATGCACTTAACTACTTAACATCATAACAGTTTTTCGTTGATCCTCTCATTTAACCAAATGTTTTAAATGAACTGATTAACTCCAAGAAGATATTTTAATTATAAAATACACGGATACCATTGTAGTATTAGGAATGACATAAACTCAAAGCCCCCATGTCCCATATGTGTTAGTATCATACGGAGTATTTCAAATAAGCTTGAAAACTCATATTTACTGCTTTGCAACAAATGAAGTTTTTTACCTGGAGACACAAATTTTATTTAGTCATTTTAGTGTATTAGCTTTGAAGTTTGTAATTTATCAATGAATGAAAAAAAAGGTTGAACGCAAATGGTGGTTGAATTATAAAGTTCTTATACAGTATTAAGAATTATGAAGTTCTTATACAGTAATAATAATTTAATACTTCTTATTAATGCTAACGGCCCAAAAACAGATGCAAATCTGTGAAAAAGAATTGGGCACTGGAAAATAATTCCTGCCCAAAAAACCTGTTTACTAATGACTACACTAAGCTTTCTATTCCTATTCTTTATAGTTTATATATCAACTTGAGCTAACTAGAGATGATCTCAAGGAAAGTAGCCTCTGGACAAGGTATTGTGAGTCCTCCCATAGGATGATCAAATCCGAATTCTTCCTCAGCTTGACTAAGCAAGTCTTGGAATGACGAGTCCTTCAAGTACGATATCGGAAGAACGAATCGCTTCTTTTCACCCTCACCAACATAAACTGCAAAATGACCCTTAGGGACCTCACTTTCCTTGTGTGTTCTTGAAGAAGACCTCCTGAGGCTCGGTTTAGTAGCACGCAGAATTTTTGTCATACTGACTGCCATGTTTGAATGTTTTTTAGCTATAGGAAACTGCTTGATGAAGCAGATACTTTCTTAGGAGTTTGTGAAGAAGGTGTTTTGAGTGTGGGAGAATACAAAAGTAAGTTGCGGTATATATAGATAAACTGGGAGGTGGATTGAGTTAGTGGCTTGAGCAGATGGAGATATCCTAACTGCATTGCATTTACAAGAAAGCCTACCATGTAGTGTTAATCCTTGGATTATTTATTAGGGAACAAACCATGTGATTTCACATTATATGGTTTAGTGTATGGATGAACTCCAGATTCCTTAGGTTTCTGATGGGAAGGTTGGTATGACTAACACTTCATTCCCCACATAGTTTGTTGAAACTGAAAAATAGATTGGGAAAGCTCAACTACTAGGAGACCATGTCAAATGGGTGATGAAGATGAATGGCAACTTCCCAGAAAATTAGATCAGTTAGCTAGGAAACATGTGTTGTGATTCGTAATTTGTGTGTCTCTATGAATGCCCACACTTCAGATCATAAGTTTTTTCTGATTGAAACTATGTGGCCCTACATGTCTAGTTAGCACATGGTTTTGCCTTTCTTGACTTCCAAAAGAGCTAAGCTTGACCCAGTCTCCTAAACATTTTATATAGATAACTTCCTTCTGCAGTCAAAATATATAGTTTCTGCTGATCCCGCTGAATACAATAATACAGTTCAATGTAGATGGCAGATACGGGTATAAGATATTTGCTGCTTTTTTGAATGAAAAAACTGTCATTCCTAATTCTTATGTCCCTGGAAAAGGCCACACTTCAGATCATATGTTTTTCTGAATGGCTAAGTGGTCCCATACGTCTAGTTTGCACATGGTTTTGCCTTCCTTGTGTGGTTTCTGCTGATCTTGCTCAATAGTCAATACCATATCAGTTCCAAGAAAATGGTAGATGTTTGATGTTCTGAATGAACAGGATATCATGCCCAGGACTAGAGCTATAATGGGGCATTTGGCTATCAGCTATCTGATTGAATTTAGCAGACAGATGCATTGCTCGTCTCAGTTCGATCTGATGTCCATTTTTTTAATGTTTATTTCTTCATCTTAACACTATCGTATTCTATTAGCTTTTGAATAGTACAAGGGCGCCACGGAGCCATTTTCGAGATCACTTACTGCTCATCACCTACACCATACGAACAAGAAGCAAGGAAATTCAGGAATGGCATAGCATATGTACACAAATCTAATACTTGAAGTTCATTTTTTAAGTAATCTTCTTATAAGTGTAAAGATTTATGGAAAGCTTTCAAATTCTCCTTGAGAATCTATTTAACCTGTACTATATTTACTTCCGCGTTTCTACACCATATGTGAAAATGTTCACACCTTACACACCTTTTGCACAGAAATGTATTTGAAAACTAAAAGAAATGATGTCGTTTTGAGGTAAAGGTACCATTCACATAGTGTTATGGTATCATTTGACGCCTTGTTATTTAGTTTTGTGCAAATAATTAAGGTAAAAAATTATTCACAAACAAACTTGCAATTAAGATCTAAATGAGTAAACATATACTCTGTATATAAGTTCGTTTGAAAATTTTAAAAGCAAGATTAAAATCTATGGCTTCATAAACTATATCTAAAATATAAAAAAGTCAAGATTCATAGTGAATTCAAATTTGAGATTTAGAATTTAATTTTTTGAATGTAGGCTCAAAGTATAAATGAATTATAAATCTAAATTGTATCTTAGTAGGCCCGAGGCGTCATGGGGCGTTTTGGATCAATCTACCTGAGGAGCAAAGCGAAGGCACGCGCCTCACGAAACAGAACCATAAAACTTTTGTAATAAACACCAAAATTAGCCACAACAAAATATTTATTCAAACAGTAACAAGAAACACATGAAATGCCAATTCATAACGTCATTGAAAAGCAAACTAGCAAACTCGCAAGCAATGTAGTGAACTCGGGCCTAGAATTCATCATTGCCGTCATCCTCATTCTCAAGAGTAATCTTTTAATAAATTGTTATATAAGAAACTGTTAATGGTACTTCGTAAACAACTAATAGCAATTGTTTTAATAACTGTTATATAATCAATTGATAATAATAATAATATATACCTTTGTCAATGATTTTAATTATTCGCTATTAACAACTCGCTAGTTAAACCCACAGACTAAATTCGCTATTAATAACTTCCTAACATAATCCGCTATTTCCGAGGCCTAGATAAGTCGACGCCCATCCCAGAGGCGCCTGAGGCAAATGCCTCCCAGAATCGCAAAAAGCGGCAAAAGGCGAGTGTTATGGCGGGATCATATCAATTTTTCGTTGATCCCCCATTTTCCCTAATGTTTTTGTTGAACTAATAAAAGGGGAATTTAATTGTAAAATACACATATGCCATTGGATAATTAGGAATGACAAAAGCTTGAAATGTCATATTTACTGCTTTGCAACAAATGCAAAGTTTATCAGTAGTTTATCAGTGTATGAAAAAAAATTGAACACAAAATGATGGTTGAATTATGAAGTTCTTATTCAGTAATAATGATCTAATATTAACGCTAACTGCCCAAAAACAGATGCAAATCTGTGAAAAAGAATTGGGCCCTGGAAACAAATTCCTGCCCAAAAAAACTGTTTACTAATGACTAATTGACTCCCATAAAAAAATGACTAATTGACTACACTAAGCTCTCTATCTGTATTCTTTATATATCAACATGAGCTAGCAAGAGATGATCTCAAGGAAAGTAGCCTCTGGACAAGGTATTGTGAGTCCTCCCATAGGATGATCAAATCCAAATTCTTCCTCAGCTTGACTAAGCAAGTCTTGGAATGATGAGTCCTTCAAGTATGATATCGGAAGAACGAATCTCCTCTTTTCTTCCTCACCAACATAAACTGCAAAATGACCCTTAGGGACCTCACTTTCCTTGTGTGTTCTTGAAAAAGACCTCCTGAGGCTCGGTTTAGTAGCACGCAGAATTTTTGCCATACTGACTGCCATGGTTGAATGTTTTTTAGCTATAGGAAACTGTTTGTAGAAGCAGATAGTTTCTTAGGAGTTTGTGATGGTGTTTTGAGTGTGGGAGAATACAGAAGTCAGTTGCGGTATATATAGATAAACTGGGAGGTGGATTGAGTTAGTGGCTTGAGCAGATGGAGATATCCTAACTGCTATTGCATTTACAAGAAAGCCTACCATGTAGTGTTAATCCTTGGATTATTTATTAGGAAACAAACCATGTGATTTCACATTGTATGGTTTAGTGTATGGATGAACTCCAGATTCCTTAGGTTTCTGATGGGAAAGGTTGGTATGACTAACACTTCATTCCCCACATAGTTTGTTGAAACTGAAAAATAGATTGGGAAAGCTCAACTACTAGGAGACCCTGTCAAATGGGAAGATGAATGGCAACTTTCCAGAAAAATAGATCAATTAGCTAGGAAACATGTGTTGTGATTCCTAATTTGTGTGTCTCTGTGAATGGCCACAGTTCAGATCATTAGTTTTTTTCTGATTGAAACTATGTGGCTCTACATGTCTAGTTAGCACATGGTTTTGCCTTTCTTGATTTTCAAATGAAATTAAAGCTCGTCCTAAACACTTAAATAGATCACTTCCTATGTGAGTTTTCTGCTGATCTTGCTCAATAGTCAATACCATATCAGTTCCAAGAAGATGGTAGATGTTCGTGGTTCGGAATGAACAGGATAGCTTTGCCCAGGACTAGAGCTATAATGGGGCATTTGGCTATCTGATTGAATTTAGCAGACAAATGCATTGCTCGTCTCAGTTGCTTCGATCTGATGTCCATTTTCTTAATGATTATTTATTCATTTTTATATTTTATTAGCTCTTGAATAGTGCAAGGGGCTCACTGAGCCATTTTAGATATCACTTCTGCTTTCCGTTGGAAGACTCCCTGAAGACAGGAAGTTCATCTGCTAATAAAATGTGGCTCAATGTCTCCTAGTTCATCACCTATAGTATACCAACAAGAAGCAAGGTGAATTCAGGAATTGCTTGTTTGCTGATAATGTCAATAGGTTGTAGGCTTTAGCTAGTTATAGCAAAGGAAATGTACACAAATCTAATACTTGAAGTTCATATTTTTTTTTAAGTAATCTTCTTGTAAGTGTAAAGATTTATCAAAAGCTTTCAAATTCTCTTTGAGAATCTATTTAACCTGTACTATATTTATTTCCACATGTGAAAATGTTTACAGCTACCTAACACACCTTCTTTTGTGACAGAGTTGTGTTTGAAAACTAAAAGAAACGATGTCGTTTTGAGGTAAAGGTATCATTCGCATGGTGGTAAAAAAATTTGATGGCGTGTTATTTAGTTGTGGGAAAAAATTAAGGTAAAAAAATTATTCACAAATAAACATGCAATTAAGATCTATATAAGTAAATATATAAGTTCATTTGAAAAATTAAAAAGCAAGATTAAAATCTATGGATTCATAAACGGGATAAAGGTTAGTTTGGTCCTCGAAGTTGCAAAAAAGGGGTCAAATAAGTCCTTATATAGAAAATTTTGTCCGGACGTGCCATTTGAGGTGGCTCCCGGTGGAATTTTTTGATTAAATTTTTTGAGCATCTTATTCATTAAATCTAGTTTACTTATACCAAATTTCAGAAAAAAATTCAATCGGGAAGACATTCAAATGAATTCTTGAAGATAACTGTGCCGTTAAAAGCGCAGTTATCTTCAAGAATTCATTTGAATGTCTCCCCGATTGAATTTTTTGCTGAAATTTGGTATGAGTGAACTAGACTTAATGAATAAGATGCTCAAAAAATTTCATCAAAAAATTCTACCGGGAGCCACCTCAAATGGCACGTCCGGACAGAATCTTTTATATAAGGACTTATTTGACTCCTTTTTTGCAACTTCGAGGACCAAACTGACCCTTTACTCATTCATAAACTAAATCGATATATAAAAAAGTCTAGATTCATAAAGAATTCAAATTTGAGATTTATACTTTAATTTTTTGAATGTAATCTCAAAGTATAAATAAATCTAAATTGTACTCCTTATCTTAGTAGACCCGAGGTGTCATTTACCCGAGAAGCGAGGTGAAGACATGCGCCTCACTAGGCATGGCAATGGGCCGGGGCGGGGTGGATACTTCAAGACACGAAAAAGAACCATATAACTTTTGTAAATTATATTTATACTACTTCCACATAAAGCCCTATCCCTCAAAAATGATATCATCACAAAAATATCTTAAGCCACTAAACGGACTTGATAAACACCAAAATCAGTCACAACAAAATATTTATTCAACAGTAACAAGAAACACATGAAATGCCAATTCATAACGTCATTAAAAAGCAAATTAGCAACTAGCACACTCGCAAGCAAATGAGTGAACTCGGGCCTAGAATTCATCATTGTCGTCAACTCGTCATCCTCATTCTCAAGTGTAATCTTTTAATAAATTGTTACATAAGAAACTGTTAATGGTATTTTGTAAACAACTAATAGCAATTGTTTTAACAATTTGTTATATAAACAATTGATAATAATAATGTATACCTCTGTCCCAAAAAGGTTCTACTTTTTTGTATGATAATTTTTGGACAATGATTTTTAATTTTTCACTATTAGCAACTCGCTAGTCAAACCAACTGACTGAATTCGGTATTCCAGAAGCCTAGATACGTCGACACCCATCCTAGAGGCGCTTTAGGGAAATGCCTCCCAGAATCGCAAAGAGCGGCAAAAGGCGAGTATTATGGCGACTGGCGAGATTAGTGTTGGACCTGGTTTGGGCCACCCGGCCCAGGAACCGGCCCGGTACTGTGCGGGTCCGGCCCGGTGTACTGGTTTTGAATCCGGGCCTAGACCTGGTCCCGGGGGTTAGGGCGGGGCGGTCTCGGGTCAGCCCCTTCTTTGGAACCGGCCCGGGCGGGCCCGAGCCAGGTTCAGGCTTTTTTTTTGTTTTTTCATTGTTTTGGGATTGTTCCTGAGTTGGGCTGGGTGTTTTGGGGGGGTTTGGGGGGTGGGGGTCGGGGGTTAATAAGAAAAGCAAAAAACAATATACGGAGTATATATATTTGGAACCGGCCCGACCCGGGCCCGACCCGGCCCGGACGAGGTGGTAACCCGGGCCGGTCCCGGGCCTTCTACCGAAAAATAAATGCCCGGCCGGGCCTAGGCCCGATCCGGCCCGAGTCCATGACTAGGCGGGATCATATCAATTTTTCGTTGATGCTCTCATTTTCCCAAATGTTTTGGTTGAACTAATAAACTCCAAGAGGAGAATTTAATTGTAAAATACACATATATCATTGGATAATTAGGAATGACATAAGCTTGAAATTTCATATTTACTGCTTTGCAACAAATGTAATTTTTTTTAAAAGTTTGTAGTTTGTAGTTTATCATTGTATGAAAAAGAAAAAGTTGAACACTAAATGATAGTTGAATTATGAAGTTCTTATACAGTAATATTAATGCTAACTGCCAAAAACAGATGCAAATTTGTGAAAAAGAATTGGGCATTGGAAACAAATTCCTGCCAAAAAAACTGTTTACTAATGACTACACTAAGCTTTCTATCCGTATTCTTTATATATCAACTTGAGCTAACAAGAGATGATCTCAAGGAAAATGGCCTCTGGACAGGGTATTGTAAGTCCTCCCATTGGATGATCAAATCCGAATTCATCCTCAGCTTGACTAAGCAAGTCTTGGAATGATGAGTCCTTCAAGTATGATATCGGAAGAACGAATCGCTTCTTTTCACCCTCACCAACATAAACTGCAAAATGACCCTTAGGAACCTCACTTTCCTTGTGTGTTCTTGAAGAAGACCTCCTGAGGCTCGGTTTAGTAGCACGCAGAATTTTTGCCATACTAACTGCCATGATTGAAGGTTTTTTTGCTATGGGAAACTGTTTGTAGAAGTAGATACTTTCTTAGGAGTTTGTGAAGAAGGTGTTTTGAGTGTGGGAGAATAAAAAGTCTGTGGTATATATAGATAAATTGGGAGGTGGCTTGAGCAGATGGAGATATCCTAACTGCTATTACATTTACAAGAAAGCCTACCATGCAGTGTTAATCCTTGGATTATTTATTAGGAAACAAACCATGTGATTTCACATTGTATGGTTTAGTGTATGGATGAACTGCAGATTCCTCTGGTTCCTGATGGGAAGGTTGGTATGACTAACTCTTCATTCCCCACATAGTTTGATGAAACTGAAAAATAGATTGGCAAAGCTCAACTACTAGGAGACCCTGTCAAATGGGTGATGTAGAAATGGCAACTAACTTCCCAGAAATATAGATCAATTAGCTACGAAACATGTGTTGTGAATCCTAATTTGTGTGTCTAGGGAAATGGCCACACTTCAGATCATAAGTTTTCTTCTGATTGAAGCTGTGTGGCCCTACATGTCTAGTTAGCACATGGTTTTTCCTTCTGCAGTCTGATCATTAAACACTGAATACATCACAAATGCTATATTTTTAATGCATCTCAAGTTGGAGGGAGTAGGAATCTAGTAATTGAGAGAGGCTATTGGATTTTCAGAGCCTTGCTGAAGTTTTAGTTTCTAAATTTGGGAATTGTATCAATGTTTGGGATGTTGAACCATTCATATTTAACGACCCTTTTAGTGTTCGGAAGGACGTGAATGGAACGAAGATGTAATTGCATAAAATGATCTTAATTACTTCCCCTTTGTAAGTATTGATTACTGATTACAATCAAGAAAGAGGGGTTTGTATACCTCCATTCAATTAATTGTCAATAACTTATTTTTGTATAGATCAGTTGCATATAAGAGTAATGATATGTTCATCCACTGGTTTCGCTTTGAAATCATTTTACGAATTCTTTTCATATCCAAACACACACACGCGCACACACACATATGATGTTATCCTTCTAAGTATTTGTGAAATGGGTCTTAATGGAACATAGATGGAGGGTAATTTTAGACCCTATTTCTGATTTTGTAAGTACCTAGAAATAGAATAGGGATATATTTGGTATATTGGTTCTTTTCCTCTTAGAAAATTTGAAGATCTATTTAATTCTTTCAATTTACCTAGAAAGTTATAAGTTTTTTCGATAAATTTCTAAACACTGGAAGTTTCTACAGGTTGGTCGACTAGTGCATTTTCTTTTTATGCTTGAATAGTGGGGATATCCTAACAACTGTCTTTACAAGAAAGCCTACCTATTGCTTTGAATCAATGAGTTTATCTGCAACAATTCCTACTAATGCATGCAACACTGCAAAATAGGTCACCACATAAGAAGTGAAAAATCTTAGTGTTAAAACTGAGATTGACAGCCAAGCAAAGAAATGAACTGAAGTAATAAATCTTCTCATTAAACTACAGGTTGATCCGAAAGATCAGCATTTCGTGTATATAAATATGGATTGATATGAGAGAAAAACTTTAAAATACTCATGTGCAAACTTGATGTATTGAGTTTGAAAAAAGTGTTGTTATTTCGCAACATTTTATTTCCCAAGCATTCTCTGTATTCCCAAATCCCAACAGACCCTTACCATAGGAGAGCCAGCCCTGTCACGAGTTAGAAGGCCCTCATATATGTGATTTTATATAAGCCATCCAAAGCTCATATTTATTGCTTTGCAATACAATTGCAATGTTTTTTTGGACAATAAAAATGTTAGAGGAACATTTTTATTTACTCGTAATATAAATGTTTTCTAAGGAATATAAATGTTTTATAATTCGTTTTTTGGTCAATAAATATATTCCATGCTCTCAAGATCGACATAAAAAGTTTTCCATCTATTGTTGGGTGTTTTGGCACAAATTATATCAACACAACAATAATTTATGGGATAAACGATATTTCATACACTAAAATGAAATGTAATTACAACGAAGTAAGTGCTTAGGCACTACAATTTCTAAAATACCATAATTTTATTCTTCTCAGAGGTAAAGAGCTTGGAATCTTACTTTCTCGTACACATTTTCGATTCACTCGGAATTACATTATTAAACTAGGCATCTTTTCAATTGGAGTAAAAAAGTCCTATTTTGAGACTTGAGAGTAAAGCATATTTAGTCTTGGTTTTGACCTTTTTCCTTGGTTTGCCCCTATATATACCTCCTCATTTGACCTGATGACATAGCATTTTCATAGTATTTCTTGGTGTTTTGACTCATTTGCTCGAATTCCATTTGAGCTTTTGTTGTTCTGGATGGGCCTGAGACAAAGAAAAACTATGAACTTTTGTTGTTGTAAATCGACATCAACTTCTATGTCACACACACTTACATCTCTTCAAAAAGGCACGCAAACCGATGTCCGCATGCAAACACTTTTTGGCTTGTGGCCAAACTTTATAGACATTTACTAATCGTTTAATTTTTCTTCATACAGATACATTTAAGTATTATTTAGGACGACATAGACACTTTTTGTTGATGATACAAACAATAATTTTGGTGATTGTCCGTCTCCGATTTGGTTTTTCGGCGACTCACCATATCCGACGGTTCTCCATCTCCGGCGACTCAGTCTTCGACAAACCTTATAAAATAGAAAATGAAATGGGAAAGATGGAAAATGATGGAGATGGTGAAAGTGGGATTAGATAAATATGGAAGATGATACAGATGGTGATGGTGTGTAAGATGACACAAGATAATGAAGATGAAATATGAAGGATGTACGATAATGAGCATGAAAGAAAAAATAAAGAAGACGAGGGAGGAGAGAGGGAAGTGGTGGGAAGAAAGTGAGGGCCAAGTCTAAAATTAAAATGATAAAAAGGAAGCTCTTATATATTGTGTGTCAAAAGTGTACACATGTTGTGTACATCTATAGCGTTTTATTAAAACAAAAAACTAGTTGAACTTAAGCTCTTCAAATGCCCTTAGATAGCCGATAGAATATCAAACAATTGAACAAAAATATCTTAAATCATGAGCATATCATTAATGCAATGTCTGACACTTTGTGATTTAGATGATATCACTGTGACACTCTCAAGGAAGAAATCACATGTTCCAAACTCGCCCCAATCAAGAAAGGTAACATTTAACAAAACATATACTATAATCTATGAACAACAACAACAAAAAACCATGCAATGATGCAAAATTCTCAAACAAAAAATAAGTGAACTGGTGATAAAGTCAAACTTATGGTAAAATATGAGCCAATTACTTTGGAATTAAATTATTATATGGAGTTATATTTTGTGTGTTCATCGTTTACACTTTCAAATTCTATGTGTTTTGTTGTTTCCGTAACATTTGGCCCCGGCAACAAGTTTGAATATAGTCCAATTCAGATCCCACATAGGGAGACCTAGAAGACAACACAACCATGCTTACACATGTCCTCACATCCCTCAAAGCGTTTGTGTTTGACTATGGACTCACTTGCAAACTCCTGATCGTCATAGAAAATGTCTTGCACAAGGAAATAATAACCAAATGAATCTCTGCTCGAGGCATCCGCCATAACATCAGGTACAAAAGTCATTCAAAAGTCTTAGCTCCTTCAACTCAAAAGTTGAAATTCTATGTCTTTTTTGGGTTCGCCGTTCACACTTCTTCATGTTATCAGATCGAAAGGAAATGAACAATAACAACTAAAAGGTCCTGATAAGGATAGTTGTATTAACTTTCCTTATTATAGATGTATCCATTCCTTTGGAAAAATTTGGACACCACAACTATGAGGCACAAAGATTATTGATTTACTGTATTAACTAACTGGTGACAAAAAGAGTGGGTAGTTTAACAAACATTACCAGCAGAACTAAAAGTAGCAGTCTGAAATTTCAGAATGATCGGTCATAATACGCATCAATCACTAGCGCAGTTGACCATTACAGTGATACCAACAAAATTGACAAAACTATATTGTTACATTAAAGCCTCCATGATATAACAACCAAAATAAAACTTATGATATTCCAAGCTTTAAATTTAAAAAAGAGATGTTCCTTTCCCCTTCTTGTCACCACCAATCTCAAAATGCTTGCATCTCTGCATGACAGTCAATGATAGATCTCATTTACCTGCAAAAAAGCATTAGTAATACAAAAAGTAAAAAACAACCAACCTTGATTGCATGCTGAGAAACATGTTTGTGACATTGAAGTCTCAAGACAATCTTCTTGGTGGTCTTGGCCTATTTTGGTGTACAAAATGAACACAATGTCAAATGTCAATTGTTATGAAATTCCAGGTTGAATTTGTATATCATAACAAAGACATATCTTCATAGATCAATATGAATAAACTGAAATGGATTAAATATAATCATCGCTGGACTCATTGAGTCATTGAAGAAAATTAACTGGAAGTATGAGCTTATGACCTTTTTGTGGAAGACTGGTTTAGTCTGTCCACCATAACCCGATTGCTTGCGATCATAACGGCGCTTCCCCTGAGCAGCAAGAATGTCCTTTCCTTTTTTGTACTGAGTGACCTTATGCAATGTGTGCTTCTTACATTCCTTGGACTTGCAGAATGTCTTCTTGGTCTTTGGAACATTCACCTTCAAGAGAAGTAAAAAAAACTTTCAGAAATTAAGTTTTGATAGAATCATTACCTTCACAGCCACCTCAACTCCAAGTACTAATGAATTATATATTGAGGATGAAAATTATATGTTGGTTTTAACAAGTAATCAAAATGAGTAACCCTAAAGTCATGAACCAAACATAGTAGCAAACTAGCAAAGTTTACTGAAGGAATAAGGATATGAATATTTAATGGCGTCCATCATCCCAAATTATATATACTTGAATGTACAATATCCTGATATGCTATTGAGGTGTGACATAATTGCTAGTTGTTTTCTGTAATGACATTAATGTAATATATCAATAAGCAAATTGTGGAACATTACCCATAGAAGAAAATAGAGTATGTTTTGATTGTACGGGTTTACATGTTTATTTTACTCTTGTACTCTCTATGCACTTAAATTCGTTTCTGATCCAATGCTTGCAGTACAATCTTATTTACACTTTAATTCACATATCTCATGCCATACGATTTCAAGTATCCAAGTACAAATATCATATTCACAGTTAGCTAATCTTCCACACTTTATTTAGAACTATCATGTATAGGTGGTGGTGATTTACTTGTTGACAACTGAACTCAAAATACTCACATAAGTGCAGCATCCTGATAACGTCTTCCGGTAAGCTCTTCTCTTAAATCTTTATTTAAATGTAATAATGTAATAAGAATTTGCTTTATTTAAGAGTAAACTATGAGCACTTGTTTAGTGTAGCCATCAGATTCCTTCATGGCTGTGGTAGTCTTCCGGGTTTGACCTGGGAGATGAGCTTGATCGCTTGTGCATGACCTAGTGTGATCATGTCCTCCATGATGTCTTCCTCGTTGGTCAACTCATCACATTCATCCTGCTCTGGGATTTGTAGCACTTGGTGCATCAGCTCTTTGTAATCGTGACCTTAGTGTCCTTAATAGTGGCGGTCAGCATGTCATCTATCTCGTTGTCATCCTCGTCCTTGTCAAGTGTTACCCAAAATGGTTAGAGATACACTTCAGGCACTTTTGTTGACTCGCTCATGGCTTTCTTGGGTTGTCTTGCGTTGATCCTTGATTGGCATCAGGAGGAGACAAATGTAACTCCCCCTCAGAATGTGCAGGTGTTGTTTGTCACCCGGGGAGTAAGTAGAAAATTCCCCCTTGATATGTGCTTTCTTCGTTGTTTGGCACCAGGAGGAGTGAAAAAGAAACACTCCCCCCTCAGAATAAGCACTTGTTGTTTGTTCTTGACATGTGTTGGTGTTGAGGTGTGCATTTGTTGATTTTTCAGCTCAGTGAGGAGTATACACGCCTATACTCCTTTTGATAATGTGCACTAGTTGATTGCTCACAGCTCGTATTCATAGCCGCCATGCGTGTGGAGTAATCGGTTCAGTTACCACACATGACAGACCTGCAAAAACAGATTAAATGCATTTTGGTACCCACCTCAAGATGGGTCCTTCATTATTAGTTGAAAAGAAATCATGAATTTTTTGTTTGTCTTTGGATCCTAAGTTAGTTGCCTTTGACGCATCTTGAGATTTATCTTTGACAACTTCTGACTTTGGTACCCATTTCTGTTTAAAAGTGCGATTGGGAGAGACTTCAACTGTTGTGAATGGTTGTTATGTCAAATAGGGTTTAAACAATTTTTCTTGTGAAAGCCTTTTCAAATGTTTAAGTGAGCGGACTTTGAGGGGATACTTTAGAAATGACAAGGTATACACACCCTCAAGAGTCACTTTATCAGATTTTGGCTTCTTTCGACAGTTATGAACAACATCATTCACATTAGAATCATCAGAGAAGGAATCAGAATTAGAAACACTACCTCTTGAGTTTGAAACATCAACATGATCCACATGAGAAGAGCGTTCAGAAGAGGGCTTAGAAACATTAAGCTTAGGGGAAAAGTCTAAACCATAACTGCAAGATTGTTCATTTGAGACAGAGCTACATTTATTCTTGGAACAAAATAAAGCACTAGAGGAAGTCTTCTTCATTTTTGAAAATGTCTTTTGTTTTTCTGTTTGCCTTTTTCCCTTCTCTTGTATCCACTCCATTCTCCTCTCCGGTCTCTTACTTACATTGTTTCCTTCTTTGATAGGAGACTCGGAGTGAGTGTACACTTTTTCAAAAAATTTAGTTTTGTTCAAAATGGGTTGAGAAGTATCAGTATCACTAGATGATTGGGAAGTTGTGCCAGATTGGAAACTTTCTTTTAAAATGGTCAGTTCTCTCAACAACCTCTCCCTCTCACTTTCAAAGCTCTTTCGTTTCTCTTCAAAACTTTTTCTTTGATTTTCTAAAGAAATATGTAAGTTTTCGAATTTTCTGATTAGTGGAGGGATATACAGTTCTTCTCTACCTGAATCTGAGGTTGAAGGGGGTTCTGGGTCTGACACAACTTCTGTCTCAGAAGGATAAGGACTAACACTCTCATCATGTGAAAAAACAGGTTCTTTTGTGGCATAGCTTGTGTTTAAAGAATCATAATTGAACGGAACTTCAACTTTAGAAGGGTTTGATCTCTTTGTCTCTTCTTCTTCAGCAGTTTCTTTTGCTCCGACAAATAGCATCAACTTGGTCAATCCCAAACCCATGTAATTGATATCATAAAGCTGACGGCAATTGATCTTTTTCAGATTACGATGGTTTGTGATGCCAAGACCTTCTTTAGAATTGTAAAAAAGAGTGTCCTTGTTCATATTTAGAAAAATAGTTTGCTCAGACTGCCCTCTCTTGGCAATTAAATCTTCTAATTCTTTGATTTTTCTATAAAGAGCGCTTCTTTGTTCAAACAACATATCTTTTTTGCCTTTTTCACAATTTCGTTCTACCTCAGTCACACTCACTTTCTTAGTTAATTCTGCGACCTTCTGGGTAAACGTCTCTACTTCTGAATTTCGCTTTTTAAGCCTTTCTTTTTCATTGTCAAGTTGTACACTCAAGGAGGAAATCTTGTTAAGTTTTGTAAGAAGGTTTTTGTAGTTGTGTTCTAACCTGTCTCTTAACTCCTTAATAATGTTATGAGAAATTTCAGCGCATTTACTCTTACACAATGATGAGTTGGAGGTATCCATTGTTGATTGTTGAATGTTGACCGTAGACGTGAGGTTGATTGAAGTTTCTGCAATTTTCTGGACCTTGAAGTGTAGCTTGGTCCTTGAGAAAAATAGCCTTAACCTTGAGATTTTTTTTAATTGATTTTTTTTAATCTCAAGATTGACTCTTGGAAGCTTTGATTGAAGTGTTGACCTTTGGTGTTGGAGTTTTGGACTTTGTGGTTTGAAGTGGCTCTTAACTAGCTCTTGAAAAAGATAGATGAAAAGTGTACACTTTCAAGCAAAGGTGAAAAATGGGCTTCTTTAACTTTCCCACACCTAAACTCTTAGGGAACTTTTGAGACTTTATATATAAGCCACTCCTCTCTTAGTATTAAAAGGTGAAGGAGAATAGGAGAGCTCTCGCGCACTCAAGAATTCCGGCTTTTAGTTCAGAATCGAAAATTCACACCCCCACTGTGCGGGCGACCTGCGGACACGATAGGTGTAAAATTCAGCGGGTCTCAAAAGACAATTTTTGCTCCTCTTTCCTTTTTTTTTATTTACTCGAACTTGAACTCTTTCTTCTCGACCTCTTTCTCGATACTAGGATCTCGATAAATCTTTTCGATATTAGGAGCTCGCGAAGTTCTTTTCGATACTCGAAGCTCGAGAAGTTCTTTTCGGTGCCGGTTCGAGAAACCTTTTTCGGTGTTGCTTGTCGAGAAGTAAAATCTCGCAAAACCTGTTCTTCGAGAAAATACTTTCTATTGGCTTCGAGAACCTGCACTTCTGTAGTTCTGTCGAAAAGTTCCTACCGAAAAGCTGCCTACGGAGAAGTTTCTGTCGAGAACTTTGTAACGAGAAACACTTTTCGATATCTCTTGTCGAGAACCTGTACTTCGAGTTTTCGACCTTGCACTTTGAGAAACCTGTGAGTGTCGTCAAGCTGTATCGAGAAACGAATGTCGAGAAACTCAATTCGACAAGTCCAAATCCTGATGTCGAGATCCTGTAATGTTTTCGAATCGAGACAAACTTCCTGAGCTCGAGAGACCTGTATTCGATACAAAATTATCGAGAACTCGAAAATCTGAATCTTTCATAAATGAAAAATGAAGATATGCTGCTAAATCGTTTTGAGATGGCGATTCTAGCAGTATAACTTTTACACTTGAAAGAGAAGAAATAGATTTACAAGAGCAAAAATGAGAAAACATCGAGATACATAAAAAAAAGTATTTTTCGCAGTTTCTTCGGCAGATGACCTTCTACTTGATCGAAATTGGCAGATCCAAAAATACAGAAATTTTCAATCAATTTCATGCTCCGCTCTGATACCAATTGTTTGTCTCTATTTCATCCAACAATCAAACAAAGATGTAGAGTAGAGAAGAAAACAACTTTGATTCAATACCAAATAAAGATTTCGAACTTCAGAATATGGGTATCGAGAAACAAAGGTTGCGGCTCTCTCTCTAGACTAAAATGATATGTGCGCTGAATTACTGTAAAAAGCCTTTTACACATTCCCTAAAAGGCAATATTTATATGCCTAGGGAATGTGTTGAAGTGACCTAAGCATGAATTGGGCTCCTTTATTGATTGGGCCCAATAGCACACTTTACACATTTCCTAATAAAGCTAGTCTATTTATAGCTTACAAAAGTCTCAATGGACTAAAATATCTAGACAAAATAGCTACACAAATACAAAGATATTTATCAGGATTGGACACCATAAATATTCCTAACAATCCAGAATATATAGTGATCAAAACCAAGTTAATTATTCCACAGCAAATCGGGGAATGAAGATTCCTTATGATGTTGAAATAATAGAAATAAGAAATAGATGGATGCGGAAACTAATGCTGCTACTCAAATCTGTAAAGGATGTTATTGACTGGGGCATAAATACTCAAATCTTTCTGAAGCTGGATTGTGTGACTAAGTTTTCACTTGGAATAGAGAAAAGCTAGTTCACAAGATAAGAGGCAACATTTTAATTTTAAAAACAAAAAGAAATAGAGAGTAAGAGACAATGTCACACAGTTTCTTTTTTTAATAAGAGTTTCTACTAACAATTGAGAAGATAAAGCCTCCCATAACCATCATTCTTACATGCTTCTATTCAATTGAATAGAGCTTACCTATTTCATCCCTCACAAATGTATGCCTTACTAAACGGAAGAAGTCCAAATTTTACTTGCTGCTAGTTGAAGGTGAAATGCCATAACATGGTTGTGGCTAGTGTTGGTCCCGTTTAATATGGTAATCAGTCTAGAGGGGGGGTGAATAGACTGATTAATTTTTCAAACTTTTTCTCAAAGTCCAAACTGACTTATCAGAGAAGGTCTGATTCTGGTGACAGAGAAAGGCTGGTTCTGATATCAGAACTGGCCTTGGCAGCGGATTCTGATCTGTCCGGGTAGCCTCAGAAACACTAAGGCAAATGCCTTTCTGATAACTCTGAAAACAAGATCTGCTGAACACAGATTCCAAGTCTTAGAGTTAGTCAGTTAATATCCTAAGTGTAGAAATATAAATTGCAGTAAAGTAAATGACACCGGATATTTTTATAGTGGTTCAAGGAACAACGCGTTCCTCTAGTCCACTGTTCCACTAGCTTTGAAGTAGATCAGTTACAAAGCTAATCCCTAGCACTTAAGAAGTTCTCCACGCCTTCTTCAAGCCTAGTTGTCACCCGGGATGCAGTCTTGCTTCCTGATGACTGATCCTTTCACTCAGCTTCCCGGAAGTATCACCACTTCACTGCTGCAGTTACTTGGACGCCCTTCTTTTCAGAAGATCCTTTGAAAAACAATGTTTTTCCTCCAACTTGCTTCGTTACAAAAGATGTTTGATGAGGATCTTGAAGTGTTGAAGAACGGGATGAACTTTGCTCTTGTTGGGGATGAGAGATTGTGAGGTTGAATCTTCCCAACGTAAGCTCTTTCTTGTTATTGTGTTGTGGAGTTTGAATCTCAAGAATGCTTGTAGTATGAAGTTCAGAGCAAAAGTTCTGCAAAGAGCATTATGTCCTGTTCTTCGGTTTGTAGCTTATATACTGGGGTTGTCTGCCCGTTGGAGGAGGAGACAACTGCATTGAATGCGCGTACTGTTGACTTGACCGCCGTTTTGGAAGGTTTCTATTTTTATAATATATCTTCCAGATTTCTCGGTCAATCATTTGCAATAAATCCAAAGCGTATCAGGCTCATTTAATGTGCATTGAATGCTTTCCTTTCATGCACAGTCTTCTAGCCGTTGGATGTTATACCCGTTGAACTCATAGCTGTTGGATGTTGCTTGAAATCTTCTAAGAGTTAGTCGGACTCTGATCGGAGTCTTCTGATACGATGGATTCTGATGGCTTTCTGAAGAGTAGCTCTGATGTAGTTTCAAGTCGGGCTCTGGTGTGCGAACTCTGATGCTTGTCGGATGTTGAGTTCTGATGAAGCTATTCACCGAACTCTGATGCTTCTCTGATGAGCAACTCTCATGAACTGCTGAGAGTAACTCTGATCGGATCCACAAGCGAGCAACTCTGAAGGCAGTTCTCATAGAGCAACTCTGATCAGATCCATAGAAGAGCAACTCTGATCGTCGACTATACTAATACTTACATCAGAAAATACTAATACATGAAATCTAATTTAGGGGTACTTTAAAATTCTAATCTAAATAACCTAGCATCATCAAAATCTAATTACATTTATTCCTTACAGCTAGTTTTATTTAAATGGTTTTCTCCATGTCCACTTCAACTTGCCACAGTTATTGAACATGCACTCCTGCAAAATTGGCCACCATATAAGAAGTAAAATATCTGTTTTGCAACAGATCATGACATAGTTAAGCATGGAATTTAGTTTTTTTTCATTCAAATGCAGCTTGAACTATCAACATTTCATACATATAAAAGTGCATTTGGAAACGTTTATAAGATATCAGCTCCAATTATTGCCCAAAGTTTATCTCAAATTGCAGGAGCTGATTATGAGGAAACTTAATACCTAGTAGTTGATGTAACTAGATTGCATTTTGAAATGACATCTCTAATTTTAAATTGCTGCATATGCATCTAATAAATGTAGTGACTACATCTTTATACGATTTGCTCGATACAGACATATATACGAAATTTCCTAGAGGATTTAACTACCCGATACTTATGTCTCGAAATCTTGAGACTTATTTTCTATAAAATTATAAAAATCATTATATGGACAAATACAATTTGGATGTATATGGTATAATTGTCTGAGTAAGTATTTGATAAAATAGAAAAAACAACAAAATATGTCTATGAAAGAATTTGAAATGAAAGACCTTCGGAAAATAATTGTTGTCTTACCGTTCAAATTGAGCATTTGAGAAATGACATTTTTTCTAGGGGAAGTTCCGAATAGGACTAAGACAGTTTGAAAATTCCAAAATAGAACTACCATGTTTTTTATTCCCAAAATAGGAGTAATTACTGGCAAGTTTGGAAAATACTGTCATGTTGAAGTTTGGTACTGCCAAAACATGGCAGTAATTAGTCCTATTTTGGGAATAAAAACATGGCGGTCTTATTTTGGAATTTTCAAACCTTTTTAGTCTATTTCGGGTAATATTCTCTTTTATCTATCAATCAAATTATACTGATGAATTGTTGAAGCGGTTTTAAATGGAGAAATCAAATGCACTCAATTCCTCAATGGTGGTTCATTCTCTCAATGTGCATGATGAACCTTCTAACCTTGTGAATATGATGGAGAAATCCTTGATCCTTAAATGCCATATCCAAGTGCTATTGGAACATTAAGATATTTGACTAATAATACCTTACCAAATATTGTTTTCCCTGTAAATTTATTAGTAAGATGCAACTCTTCCCCATCAATAAGGCATTAGATAGACACAAACATATATTCCGCTATCGCGGTGGATAGTGGTGCAATCAATCTTGGATTGTGTTGCAAGAATACTGAAAATGACTCATTAGTTGGCTATATCGATGCTTGTAATATCCACAAAAGAAGAAAAAACATAAAACATGATATTTAATCACTTCAGTGATACCATTATCTCATGATGATCAACGAAACAAGCATTTGTTGTCACATCATCAAATCATGCAAAACTTATTGCTCTTTATGAAACAGGTCGAGCAATAAGTTTATTGGGGTAAATGATCCGACACATACAAAATGATTGCATTATAAAAATCTATTTGTGATTTTATTGTGAATTTAAGGATAATACCACATGTATTGCTCACATAAAAACGATTACATCAAAAGAAATAGAATGAAGCTAGCAAATTACATCAAACTTTTCTACACAAATAACCTTGAGAAAGAAAAACAATTTACACCAAACAAATCAATACCCACGACAGTTCTGCTCATTTATTCATAAAATTGTTGCCCCCAAAAACGTTGTATACATGGTTAAATTGAGAGGTTTTATATGCATTGTTCTATTTTTTCCTTCTTTCAGGTTTTCCTCATAATTTTTTAACAAAATAATGTGAGGTTAAATGTTCGTGCTTTCCCTTAATATATACGAAGTACTCCGAGTCCGTATCCGAGTATTTCATGTCCAATCTGTTTTAATTTTTTCAAGAGTTTTGCTTGGTGTATTGATGTGTGTTTTCTCACACTTAAAAATGGTGTAGTAAAGTGGTTAAAAGTACGAGTATCGTCTCCACAAGAACAGACAAAAGGGAATCAAGAATTAACTAATGGAAAAAGGGTCAAATAGACCCGTCTACTATTATGAAAGTGTCATCTAAGTCCCCTTACTACAAAAAGCGTCACATAAGTAGATCAACTATTAAAAAATGATCAATGAAGTCCATCCACCGGGAAACAACCTGGTATCATAGGTTAGGGCCATTTTGACTTTTTTTTTTCATTTTCCATTTTTTATTCTCTTGCTTTAGACTCTAGCCATTTGATAGTTTCTCGCTGCAGCCATTTGGCAGTTGTTGGCTTAATGTTTTTCTTCATCCATCGTTCCAACGGTTGGTCTTTTTTGTCTTTTCTTCCTTTTTTCTTCTTATTTCCTTTTGTATTTGTTGTCTTTCTCCCAACAAATGTTTCTGGCATTTTTTCTAATAATTATTTCAGTAAACTATCATCTTTGACTGATAAATATTCTCTTCGTTGGAAAAATAAAGATATGATTTATGATTAAAGATTCTTTTAGTTTTACAAAAATCATAATTTAAATCTTTCAGTTATTTGTAATGTTAAAATGTAGTCCTCATAATTAAATTTGAAACAACAATGTTTATTTATGTAACATTGACATTTTTAATATTGTTACTTAAGACACAGTAAAAAAAGACTAAAGAGTCAAATAGGCCCTTGTACAAGTGATTGTAAGCTTAACTCAGTTTCTGAACTAAAAAAGTTCCATTTCACACACTAAATCGGCTAAAAAGGGTTCAAATTTCATTTTTTTAGGTCAAACAACCAATAAAAAAGGTCTTATTCGCATCTCTTAACTATTAAATGTTGGGTGTGTTTCGAAAAACTAAGAAAATAATTAATAAAATTAATTAAATAAAATGACTTAAAGGAAAAACGAGAAATGAGATGAAGCAGAATAAGCCAAAGCTCGTGCCAAGCACGATTTCCTTAAAACGTATTCGTTGCCTCCCGGGGTGCTAGGAGCGTTGCAACGATCGTTTCCCAGGATACGATGACTTCGAACAATAGTTTAGCACTCAAACTAAAGTTTCAACGAACGAGAACAAGGCTTAGAACACAGAAGGAATTTCGGAAGCTGGAGGTGTTTTTCTAGAGCTCAAAAACTGTGTGAGTACGTTTGTAAGTGGTGTGTTGTTGCAAATCACCTACCAGCTACTTATAGGAAGGATTTGGAGGTGTGTTAATGGAGGTTTAATGGATATGAACGTTGGCAATCAATGTCCAGCTCGTTGGCATTGATTCGTCCAAAAAACCGTCCATTTATTGCAAAGGAACGTTGGGCATTTATGACGTTGTAACGCCTCAGCAGCTGCCTGCTGTGGAGCCAACTGCTCGCACGGAGCAGCCTGCTGCGGAGCCAACTGCTCGCACAGAGCAGTAGCCTGCTGCAGAGCCAACTGCCGAGCCTACTGCGGACGTAGCAGTGGCCTGCTCGTTTATCTTTAGAAGATAGAATTTTCGGCCGACATTCGTGTCGGCAGGTCGCCCGCGCACGCAAGTCGGGCTTTTTGTTCTCCGGTTTCGGGATTTGATTCGCACCCCCCCTGCGCGCGTGGAGAGAGCCTTTACCCTAAGGAATCTTAACTCCTTAAGGGGGGTTTCCCTTTATAAAGGGTTCAAATTCCCTTGGGTTTTCCGGTGTGGGAAAACCACACTAGAAACCCATCATTTTCCTAGTTTTCTCCATTCCAAAGGGTAAACTTCGAAAAGCGATTTCTCATTCACCCATTATCCGTTTTGAGCGTACCATATATCGAATTGTAGCCCTAAGTAAGGACAATCCGAAACCACTTTGACCCGACCCAAATCGGAAGTGGACCCCACTCAAAAAATTGCCCCAAAATGACCATTTAATGCAATTTCAACACACTTTTTCCAACATTAAAAAGTGTCAAAATAGCAATAAATCAAAAATAAAAAGTAGAAACAATAGAAAAAAATTAAAAATAACCGGTTGTTTACCCGTAAAAAATCAAATTTGAACCATTTTTTTGTCGGTTGGGGTGTGAATTGAAAATGAATTTCTCCTTCGACATTTTTGACCCTCTCAACTTAAACATATCTTAGCAAATTAGACCAGATTTAACCAGACCAGGTCATATTTAGATAATAATAATAAATTACGCACACATCAAATGTTTACTAGATCAAACTAGACATGACTTACACAGACCAAATCACCTCATCATGAATTTTTAGTTCAATAAAAAACATTTGTTACCTCTCTTTCCGTTGAATCGATCTCCGTGTAACAAATTTTTAAGCATGGCCATAAAATTGTATATTTAAAATCGATTTTCAAAAATCTTCTCACAGAATATTTTCAAAAAAAAAAAAAAAAATCTTCTCACAGAAAAACTTTTTTGTAAAATTATGTCATGAACAAATTTTTAATTAAGATCGACATTTTTAGCTATACGATTTTAATTAAGATCTAAGTTTTTAGCTAAAACTGTGCAACACCGTTATTGTCTATACGATTTTAACTACGATCGACATTTTTAGCTATGGTATAACTTAAGAGACTAAAAATGTAGGTGCGGAAGATTTCGAAAATTTGTACGAAAGTGTATTAATATTTTTGGGCTAAAGGGTCAAATAGATTCTCTTATCGGTTATGTAAGCTCAATTCATTCCTTGATAAAAAAATGTTCATTTCACACCCTGAACCGAACAAAAAAATGGTTCAAATTTCTTTTTTATTGGTAAACAACCAGTCATTTTTATTTTTTAATTGTTTCTACTTTTTATTTTTGATTTATTGCTATTTTTACATTTTTTATAGTTAAAGGATGCGAATCAACCTTTTTTACCCAGTTGTTTAACCTTAAAAAATGAAATTTGAACCCTTTTTTGCCGATTCGGAGTGTGAATGAGATCTTATTTAGTTCAGGGACCGAATTAAGCTTACATGATCGGTACAAGGGACTATTTGACCCTTTAACCTTTTTTTACTGTGTCGAAAGTAACAATATTAAAAATGTTAATGTTACATAAATAAACAGTGTTAGTTCAAGTTAATGATGAGGACTGGATTTTAACATGAGGAATAAAATTGGGATTTTTCTAAAAATAATTTAATAATAAATAATATCTTTATTTTTCCAAAAAAGAGAATATTTATGAGTCAAAGATGATAATTTACTGAAATAATTAGAATAAATGCCAAAAACATTTGTTGGGAGAAAGACAACAGTTTCAATAGAAAATAAGGGGAAAAGGAAGAAAAAAACAAAAAAAGACAACCATTGGATTGCTGGAACGATGGATGAAGAAAAACATTCAGCCGACAAATGGCTCCAACGAGAAACTATCAAATGGCTAAGAGTGTAAAGCAAGACAAGAAAAAAGGGAAAATGCAAAAAAATAAAAAACAAGTAAAAATGACCCTAACCTATGATAGCAGGTTGTTTTCCGGGGATGGACTTCATTGATCATTTTTTAATAGTTGATGTACTTATGTGATGCTTTTTATAGTAAGGGGGCTTAGATGACTCTTTCAGAGTACTAGATGGGTCTATTTGACCCTTTTTCCTTAACTAATTTCAGCGATTAAAGAGAATATAAAATAAAATGCAATTGTGCGAGATTGATTGATTGGGAAAATTAAACTAATGCAGATTAACGAATAAAATAAATTTGGATTTCTTTTCAATTAACGACAAGTTCCTAAATTATTGCCAAGACGAGCGAGCTTACGGCTCCTTAATCGCTACTAATCTCTTAGTGAACGATTAAGTGTGTGTGAATGTGTCCTAGAATAAACTAGATCTCTCTTAATTTATTCTATAAGCAATTGTAATTCTAGTGGCCATCTAGGTTACAAGATATATCAATTAAATTATTCAAACACAAATTAAACGTCATTCATGCAATTAAACTATCAAGAATTCAACCATACATCATGATTAACTCCTTCATCAATCCCAAATCCTTAATTAAACTACTCACAACTCATAATTGAAGAATCAACAGAATTGGGCTGAATAGAATTAATTTTCATTAATTAAAAAGATGAACTTACAAATAATCCCAGGGTCTTGGAGTAAGATAGCAGAAAACAATGAATAAATTCGTCCCTAGGCCTCTCCGTAATGTTCGTCACCTCCAAAAAAGGTTGGGATTCAAGTTCGCGTAACCCGGGGCTACGCACAGCGTGCCCCCCCCCCCCCCCCCCCCCACGCACGGCCGTGCGTGGCTGGCAGTGTCTTCCTTGCTTGCTCGCCTCAGACGCACGGTCGTGCATTCCCCTACGCACGCGCGGCGTGCGTAAAACTTCCGAATTTGATAAAACCTCCTTCATGAAAGTTGTAGATAATGAAGTCTTCTATCCACCACAACTTGAAGAATGTGATTTGAATCATCCAATCAAAAGATATGAATAAAATGGTGGAAGGTCTCATTCTGAAATCGCATCAGGAATTATCTGACTTCATAATCTATTTTCATCTTGTTCCTCTCAGATTCTTGCAAAGGTGTCTTCATATGATTTGTAGCCCTTGAAGTTGGCTTTCATATGAAACTTGAATCGTGTTAGTTGTATGCTTCTACAAAGAGATATGCTTGACCGATTGACAGAAGGTCATCCTGATCGTCATTTTCAAGCTTCATTCATCTTCTTTTGACCTCATAGGCAATCCTAGAGCTCTTTTGTCATCAAATCTTCACCGTGAACCTCCCGGTGACCTCCAAAGCTCTCAAATCACTCTCGAATGCTTCTCAACTCGTCCGGATTGCTCCTCAAGCGCCGGTGCCGAACTCTAGATTCCTGGTTTTGACTCCAAATGACACAAAACTCGAACCAACGCCTGGTAAACATAACTTGAGCTAAAATTGAGACTTGTAACACCTTAAAGCTAGGAAAACCATCAAAGCCGACCCCAACTCGCATTAAATGCGTGTCTAAATACGGACTTATCGTGTATGTTGGGATTAAACACACACACAATATGAAAAACGATAAGAAAACACAAGAGTTTGGTTACCCACTTCAGCAAAAATGACTACGTCTGGGGGCGCTACCAAACCAGGATGTTACTATTATTTTCTGATGATGATTACAATGAGAGAGCGGTATATAAAGAGAGTACAACCCTAACCCCAATAAGAAACTTGTGGGCTCATAATACAGTATCTACACCTTACAATCTCCCACCTTGAGACTGACTTCTCACGTAACCTTCTCTTCTTCAATTCTTCCAATCTTAGCGTGGTAGCGTCGGGCCTTCATCTTCAAGTACCAAGGCCAATTGAAGATATGCAAAGATTCAATTTCTTTAAGGTTACAACTTTAGTAAACATGTCTGCTAGATTCTCACTCTCACGAATCTTCACAAGTTGCAATGTCTTTATCTCCAGAAGATGACGGATGTAGTGATACTTCAACCGAATGTGTTTGGTTCTCTTATGAAATGCTGAGTTGTTTGCCAAGAAGATAGCACTCTGACTGTCACTGCAAAGTACGTTATTCTTGTACTCCTTTCCAAGTTCCCTAAGTAAATTCTGAAGCCACTCCATCTCCTTGCTCGCCTCAGTTATGCCACATATTCAGCTTCAGTGGTAGATAATGCGACAACCTTTTGCAAATGTAAAATCCAAGAGATCGATGTACCACCAAATGTAAAAACATAGCCGGTGGTGCTCCTCGATCCATTCAAGTCATTTGATGCCAAGTCTACATCAACATGACCTAACAACTCGACATTCTTTCCATCAAAACACAAGGTATTAGAAACGATACCTTTCAAATACCTCAATATCCATTTCACAACTTCCCAATGTTGTTTCCTTGGATCTCCCATGAATCTGCTCACTACTCCCACTGTATGTGCAATGTCTGTCCTCGTGCACATCATAGGGTATATAATACTACCAATTGCCTAGGCGTATGGTATATTTTGCATTTGAGCACGCTCCTCCTCGTTCTTTGGGCGAATCTTCCTTGCTAAGCTTGAAGTGACTATCCAATGGTACATTTGTTGGCTTTGCATCTTGCATTCTGAATCTTTCCAAGACTTTTTGAATGTATTCGGTTTGTGAAAGAAACAGTTTGCCCACTGCCTCATCTCTCTCGATTCGCATGCCCAAAATCTGTTTCGCCTCTCCAAGATCTTTCATGGAAAAACGTTATGACAACTGATTCCTTAACTTCTCAATTTCATTTGAACTAGCTCCTGCAATTAACATATCATCTACATATAACAGCAAGATAAGATAACAATTGTCAGTCTTTTGTAGTAGCAGCAATTGTCGGTGTGGCATCTCAAGAAATTTATTTCGCGCATGAAACCATCAAATTTCTTGTACCACTACTTTGGTGTTTGCTTCAACCCGTACAAGCTCTTCTCTAGCCTACACACAAGATTTTCACTACCTTTTGCCACATAGCCCTCTGGTTGCACCATGTATATCTCATCATTCAAGTCACCATGAAGGAATGTGGTCTTTACATCCATCTGATGCAACAACAAATTCTCTACAGCAACTAAACTCAACACTGACCGAATAGTAGTTAGCTTCACAACAGGAGAGAATATATTAGTGTAATCGATACCATAACGTTGCTCGAATCCCTTCACAACCAGTTTAGCCTTATAGCGTTTGCTACCATCTGCCTCATTCGTGATACGATAGACCCACTTGCAGTGTAAAGCCTTCTTTCATCTCGGAAGCTCAACGAATTTCCAAGTACCATTTGATGTGAGAGACGCCATCTCATCATTGCAAGTTTCCACTTGCGCTTATCATCAACTTGAACTGCCTCTGCATAGCACTCAGGTTCACCACCGTCAGTAAGCAACAAATAGAAATTAGAGGGTGAATACCTATTTGGAGCTCGTTGATCTCTAGTAGGCCTCTGCCTTGGTGGTGTTGATGTCTCTTCATCACTGGCCACCTCTTCATTCTGATCCTTCTTTGTACACATTTTACAATCTCTAGTCAGATCGACGAAATGGGCTTGATGTATAGTCTCTACACCTTAAAGTGTACACTTTTTTTGTACACATTTTGTGTACACCCCTTCAGTTGTCTGTCCAATGCAGCTGCATAAAGAATTGCCTAGTTGGACAACAACTAGGGGGTGTGCATAAAATGTGTACAAAAAGGGTGTACAAACAACTTTTTTCTTTTCCTCAATTTCCTAACTAACATACACCAATTTGCTTGATTTTTATTTTATTATTATTATTATTATTATTATTATTATAATTAATTTTGAAAGGACGCCAATTTGCTTAATTAATTCGTAAGAATACACCAATCAAATATAAGCCATATTGCTTAATTAATTGGTAAGAATATCTCAGCCTAGTCTTAGCTTGGGGGACCTTGCCAGCGACTGTCGACTGAAATCATTGACGCGGCGAAGGAAGCAGCGCTATACAGCTGCAGCGATTCAGCGAAGGGCGGAACGGAGAAGGGAAAGGGCCGAAGGCTTCTACCGGGCTACTTGTTCTACGAATGTGCGACCACTACGTCGGACAGAGCAACGAAGGGCTATAAAGGTTAGTCACTTGGCCTTTTGTTTTTTGAGTTTGACATGATTACGTTCTTATACTCTTGTATTTTATCTTCTTCTGTTTTATGGGTTTTAAGGGTTTATTCTGTCAATTGGAATTCTTTGATTATTTCAGTTTGGAATTTTGCATCTGAATTGTTTAAGCAAATTTTAATTGAGAATGTTAGTTTTGTAAATTAGGTCATCATTATTTATTACGAATTTAGAATGTTATTTTAGAATGATTTTTATTACCTGGTATATTTACCTTAATCAGTATGGAATGAAAAGTTTGCCCAAAAAAAAGCATGGTATCAAAAGTCTAGTATACCATTCCGAACCACTCCTACCCATAAGTCAATCAAGCACGTAAAAAAAATAACTTCATCTTTTCCTAGTTAAGGAATTCCCTTTGCATTAATTTCCAGGATTTCTGCAACTCCTTGCTGGACGAACGCTCATCAGGTCCAATTTAAATCTATGTATCCTTATTTTTTGTTCATCTCGAGAAGCATGATGAATGAATCAAATGGATATAAGTGTGGTTTTGTTTGTGCTTTGATTTTCTTTCGTGGGTTTATTGATTGCTTGATTTTCTGATTAAACCTGTTTTTGAAGTGGAAGTGTGTGTCAATGGCTAAGGCTTCAAGGCTCAAACCAGCAACTGTGTACCTCTACATTCCCAACATTATTGGTGAGTTTCTAAACTACTGATTGCTTTTGAAAGTGGACGAAGTTTACTGGATGAAATGACCAGTGTGTGAAGTACATCTGTGGGTGTTTGATTGCCTGTACGGATCGTTTGAATAGATTTTTAAAATACATAAAAACTCTATTTGGACAATTAGAATCTGCTGGGTCCGTAAAGAATCAAATATATCTAGTTCATTCTCTAATAACCGTTTGCTGAGGCTAAACTTTTACAGAGAGGGGCAAAATTGCATGGATTGTGACTGAGATTGTTGAATGAGCTGATTATGTAGAAGTATATTAGAAATGTGTTTTAATAAATTGAATGACATACATATATATTATATATAACTGATGAGTGTCAAGGTGTAATTTGAGTCATTTCTGTGAATAAACAGCTTGCCCTATCTTTGTATTATTATAGGCACATTCTTAAAATGCATTCATATAAGTGTTTGGCTAGATGTGGTTTACATACATGGTTTATAAGGAAAGTATAATGTGCCGTGAAACGGGAACTTTGACAAATTCATAGGACATTTGATTCTTGTTTTTCTTTTGTATTTGGTACTCCTGTGTAGTGAAACTAATGCAGATGTGGTTAAGTAACTAAGTGTGATACTTTAGACTCTTATATTTATTAATTTTATATTATCTATTAAAAATTGCACTCTAATTAATGAAGTACTGTTTATGCTGGAATGTTCTCCTGTACAGGTTACATGAGAATTTTAATGAACTGTTGTGCTTTTGCAATATGCTTCACCAACAAAAGGCTTTTCTCAATCTTATATTTTGCTAGGTAAGTCCTATCTCCTCTTATTTGCATGAAAAGAGTATATACATATACTCTGGATTAGATATAGTGGGATTAACAAATGACAGAACATGCAATTTCAGCTTTGTATGTGATGCTTTGGATGGTTGGTTTGCTAGGAAATTCAACCAAGGTATGCATTTACACCATTTCCTCAGTTTCATGGGACAGGTTGAATAGCTAGTTGTCAATTGACTTTCAAACTCAATCTTCCAGAACTTTGAGTCGGTGAACTCAATATTCTATAATTTCTGGATTGATGAATAATGAATGTCATAACTTTATCACACTATAATAGCTTTGTTAAACCCTTGCTACATTTTATTTTTCCTTTTCCAACCACATAGAATGCCTAGAAATTTGATGTGTTCCCTACTTGTCTTTCTGTATGCACCACACCTGTTTCATTTTACGTTGCCTTTTCCAACTACAAAGAATGCTTAGAAATATTATGTGGTCCGTAATTGTCTTTCTGTATGCACCATGCTAATGCATATGATTTGAATAGGGCATAACTTATACAACTGTAATGACCAAGTCTTAATCCCAACAGAATGGGGCCAGCAACATGAATCAATAGTAACCTTAGTGAGGTCATCCATTGAAGTCCTCATTTCCATCCGTAGTGAGGTTTTCTTCATTGACATTCGTTCAACTTGTTCCGAATAGTCGAGGTGCCAATGGCGGTTTGTGTATTGCTTAGTTAAGTTGGTTGTAAGATTACATAAGCCTCATTGCGTAATGAGATGTAAACCACATTTCTTTATACAAATTTTTATAAAATATCACAAGTAATATTAAATTTCATTAAATAATATACGTAGTAATAAAACAATCATTAATTAAAATTTGTAGTCAAAATAAAAAAATGGTCTTAATCCATCAAAACAACTTCATACATCACATGGTAGCAAATATTGCCTAATCCTGTTAAAAATTAAAGTTCATTAGATTATGGAATGAAAAATAGGATCATCAATATCTAGTGATTCAAATTTCGAAATATAGAAGCTAACATCATGTCCATCATCAACATTACCATCACCGTCATCATCAACATCCATTATTAAGCAGAAAAAGACAACTTGTTGAAGAGAAGCGAATTCACATGATCACACCATGTGCATATCATACTAACATTAAACAAAATATAAATAATTAAAATATACATAAATGGGAAAATAAATACTTAAAAGAGTACCTTAGAGACGAGAACTAGATAAAAGAGAATGAAGAGTTGAGAAGAGGAGTCGTACTAGACTCACAAAGAAAGATGATTGTCGAAGAAGAGAAGTAAATATTCAAGAGAAGTTCAAAAGAAAAATGTGTTACTTATTAAGGTGGGCACAACTGGTTTAATTAAACCCTGAAAAAGCAATTGTGTGCACCTCAATCCTACCTCATTACTTTTGGGTTGAGGCATACTTTTTTAATTTGGGAGTCACCTTAGTGCGTAATTTCCCTAAATGTCGCTGAGGAGCTAAGGTTCAAAGGCTTTGCACAATTATGAAAACTGGGTGCCACTTGTGCCTTTGCCTTGTTTCACACATGATCAGTGTTTTCATAATTTGCTTTGTTCACCTAGAGGTTAGAATTATCATATCAATTTGATCCATCTTTGGACATTTTCTTTGTCCTGGTTCTGATAGCGCTTCTTTTAACAATAAAATGAACCACAAACTTATTAATACAAATAGTTGTCATTTTCTTCTTAAGTGCATGCAATTAGGGCTACTTCCTTAATACTCCCTCCGTCCCCTTTTAAATGGGACGGGAGATGGTGGCACGAGTTTTAAGAAAAGTGAGTTTGTGTGGTTGATATTAATTGATAAAGTAAGAATAAAGTAAGAATGATTTTGAGCCACACAAAGTTTACCAAATAAGGTATGGGGCAATTAAATAGGGACATCCCAATATGGTAAAACGGGACATTTAAAAGGGGACGGAGGGAGTATCTTTTATATTGCATATATGAAGGGGTGAAAAGTAAATGGTTTTCTTTTGATTCTTATCAGCTTGAAACTCTTTAAAAAGGTTAAACTTCCAATTATCAGAAGTGCTTTAATCTCCTTGTTGTCATCTTTTAGTTTTTGATAATATCTTTCTTTGTTCAGTTTCAACATTTGGAGCTGTTCTGGACATGGTGACAGATAGGTTTGCCTCTAAAACTTATTAGTCTTTTTCAAATGTCTATTTATATCATTGTAACTTTGATTGAGGAAATTTCATAAAGAGGGCTAAAAATATACACATTCTTTAGACAGGACTGTTTTCCTAAAAACAGAACTCATTTACCCCTAGAAAAACAATTAGTACTACTTTCCTTTTTAGATCACATTGAACCCTATTTTTGACACAAAAAGAAAAAAGAATGATCCTACTCATCTTCATGACTCCTGTTTTAATTCTATTTAACATTTATTAACCATATTTTGTTTTCTTGATTTTATTTCCATTTTTGGTTGCTTATCCTCATATCTTATAGGATCAGCACTGCTTGCCTCCTCGTGATTCTTTCGCAAGTTTATAGGTGATTTCTTTGAGCAATTACTATAACGGATTCTTACTTACTACTGCTTCTATGTATATGCATTTTTTTTTTCTGACTGAGATTCTTCAGGCCTGGCTTGATTTTCTTGTCTTTGCTCGCTTTAGATATTGGAAGCCACTGGTTGCAAATGTATAGGTAAATATATCCAATCCAAACAATTTGCATTGCAATTTACAAACCCATAACTTCCTCTACGGGCTCCGCCACAAAGAAAGATAATTTTCCGTGTTTGTGTTGCAACCATGAGTCTTTTTTATTGGGGGAGGGGAGTTCCTGAATCCTGAAAACATGGTGCTAAAATTTTTTACCATTGGCTTTTTCCACTGCAGCTCCTTCTTGGCTGGGAAAACAAGCCATAAAGATGTGAAGGACAGCAGTAGTTGGCTATTCAGGACATACTACGGGAATAGAAAGTTTATGGCTTATTGTTGTATATCCTGTGAGGTAAATGCATTTCTATGACATATACCATGAAAGTTTGTGCAAGTGAATGTTTCTTTCAACTACTGTACTGATTTTCTTTGTATTTTATTTGTAGGTTCTTTACATCCTCTTATTTCTTTTGGCAGAGAACCAAACTGAAAGTTTGAACGATGTGAGCCACAAAACTGCTTTATGCTACTCCTCACACCCCCACCCCAATTAAAAAGGAATAGTCCTTCTTCATTTTTTTCCCCTGGACAAGCAACATTTGACAAATAAGTAATTTGCCCAAAAACCCTGTGTATAGGTTACATTTACTCCATTCGTCCCGTAAAACTTGGCCAAAATTGACTTTCATGTGGACTAAGAAAGTAAAAATAGTGTGGACGTGTGGTTGAGGTTAACCACGAATTGTTACTTCAGAAGGAAATGACAGTTTTTGGGATGTTGAAAAAATTTAGTGGGACAGAGGAAGTATAAACTTAATTAAAATCAACAAATAAATTTTCAAAGTAGGCTTAATTCACAGATGGACCTCACTAGTGTTAATAGTTGTAACTTGATCAATCATCACCATTCATCATCACCATTACCCTAGTGTCGCAAAGGCTTATTAACTTGATCAATAAGATAATAATTTATTTTTGGACTGTAATATCTTTTCTCTTTCTTTATACTGGTCTTGTTGTCTCCTATGAAACACAGAATTTTCCACTTCCCTATTCTTATTGGCCCTCTTTTTCTTTAGGTTCTTATCAATTCTGCAATGAAAAGCTGGCTCTACTTTTCACTGCTTTCCTTGCTTCTCTTTGGTTGGGCAACTAAGCAGTTCATCAATTTTATACAGGTATTCGAGAACCTTTATTGCCTCAAAATAGGTTTGTGTCAATGGTTCATATTAATAATGCAGCCTCAAAATTGATGGAGTGGTTCACTTCTTAATCTGCAGCACAGATTCTAAAGTGCAACATTAATGTGGGTGGGAAGGGGTATATCTGCCCCCATGAATCATGATAACTCAAAATTGCAATGGTTTTTAAATGTAAAATTTTATTATATACTGCCTCCGTCCCGGTGGACTTTGCCAAGTTCAAAGTGGGTGAGAAATAAAAAAAGTAAAAACTGTGTGGTTGATGTTTGTGCAGAGGAGAGAGAATTGAGCAGAACCACAAATTAGTTTCTTTAATAGGAAAGTGACAAAGTTTTTTGGGACAACTAAAAAGGGAAAGTTGGCAAAAAGGGAAAGTTGGCAAAGTCCAATGGGATGGATGGAGTATGATATAATTTTGCGGTGATTAAAAACATAATAACCTTTATGTCTAACATCTTTAATGGAGAATGTTTTTGAAGAAAATTTGAGCTTTTAAAAGGAAAAATATAAGTCCTCATGAACACCCCCAAATTGGAGTCTGTAGTTCCTTCACCCAATCACCCCCACCCCTCAACCAGATGCACAACACCCTACTTCCCCTCCCTTCCATCACAACACTCATGCAAACAGAAAATTGTTATTTGATAGCATGTACGAGAAAGTATCAAGTTGGAAGAGGAAGCTGTTAGTTTGTTGATTTAGAGCCCGTTTGGTAATACTCAACCGGGCTGTTTATGGTGAAATTTATGAAGTTTTGGTTGAAGTGGCTGAATTGACTCATTCTAATGATTTATGAAAAAATTTTATTTAAAATATATTTTATTAATAAAATAAAGAAAAAATTATATGAAAAACAGCTAAAATGATCCTCTACAGTAACTTCAGCCAATACAGCCAGAAAAGTAACTCCAACCTTACTCTTTCTTATTATTTCACAATTCAGCGCACGAAATCAAAAGTTACGTGTTTGGTGAAAAAGTTGGCTTATAAGCCGAAAAATAGGGTCACCAAACGAGCTCTTAATCAACAAGTTATTTGAATATCTATTATAAAATGACCCAACTTCACAATTAGACACACGAGAATGGGATGAAAACAATTGCTCGTTCATGTGGGAAGGATTGGATTAAACAATTTTATCTTATCTAAGTGTGTTTGTAGAAGTATCGTTTCTCTTCATTAGATTCATTTCAGGTAAAAGTAGTGCTCTAATTTTTTAGTCCATTTGGTGGTGAAGCAAATTTTGCTGAGATTCTTTCATTTGTTGACATGTATTAAAATTGTGTTATAAAGAAGGTGATAAGCCAAGCAATTGTGTCATCAAACCAGCACTAAGTAAATTCACTGATGTAATTTGGTACACGCAAAATAATTTTATTCCTTAAGCATATTGCTATTTCACCAACTTAAATGCTAAATGAATTTGTGGTATGTTTCAGATAAAGACGGCTGCAGATGCATGTGTGCAGTATGACATTGCGAAGCAGCAATAGCAGGGTACCTCCTAATGCAATGTTTATTTAGATGGTAACACCCAATTCAATTTTAGAGGTTCTCTTTGTCATTTCTCGCTTCTTTGAACAGAAAAGCCGACGCTTGACTAAGAAACGGTTCTTCTCTTTTTGATCATTTGATGGATTAGCCTACAGCATGGGCACATCATCAATTTTTCTCTGGTCTGAGTTTTCACACAATTGGAGACTTGTACATTACTAACTGTTTTCCTGGACAATCTTATGTTACATTTGAGTTGTCTCGATATGATGTTTTTTAATTGCTTGCTTTAAGAAAATACGTTTGGCAGGAAACTGGGTTTCCTTCATTCTTTGCAGTTTAACTTGCTCTGCCAAGCCATTATCATTGATCAATTTTATTAATCATTTTGATGTTTGAATATACTTTCTCTGTTCATATTAGGGCTGGACTCGGGCCGGTTTGGGCCCGGTTTGGGCCTGGGCCCGGCCGGGCCTCGGGCCAGGAAAGGGGAGGCCCGAGCCCGAACCGCCGGTGGCCGGTTCCGGTTCCGGCTCCGGGCCAAACCGGGCCGGGCCGGGCCGGGCCGAACCGGCCCAATTAATTTTTTTTTTGTTCTCCTATTTAATCCCCTACCCCTCCCCCTCAACCCCAAACCACCCCAAACCACCTCAAATGGCCCAAAATACCTAATCCAACCTAAAACTTAAAAAAAATTCAAAAAAAAAAAATAAAAAATAAAATCCGGCCCGGACCGGGCCCGAACCGGCCGGGCCGGTTCACCAAAACCTGGGCCCGAGCCCGGACCGCCCAGCACCCGGGCCGGGCCAAACCGAACCGGTGGACCCACCGGGCCACGGGCCGGGCCGGGCCAAACAGTGACCGGTCCCGGGTCGGGCCGCCCGGCCCGAGTCCAGCCCTAGTTCATATATAATTGCAATAATTTGAATTTCACTGTGAACTTGATTGATAATTGGTAAAAATTATTTAAAAAATCATATTTTGAAATTGTACTTTGAGGCAAGTTTTACAATGTCTTGATATTATAAAATTTAACCCACGTCTTGCGCTTTGCTTTGTCCATTACTTGTTAAACTTTCCACTCTGCTACTGCGATCAAATTCTGCACTAGTAATAATTAATTGTACGCATAAACTAAAACTTATTTAACTTAAAACATGTGAATACAACACTTTACACTACTACTACTACTGCATGTTAGCACAAATATACTTATAAGTTAAAACATGCACCATTAACTCGTTGAATTGTTTCAGCAGTAAAAACATTTGTACAACCTATAGCCAAAAAGTCCAATTTTTTGAGGCAGTGACTTTGTAATTTAAGAGAAAAATGGTGGTTTTCGCTAAATGAGCATTAGTGTACTTTTAGTGAGCATTTGACCTATTCTACTGATTATTAAGAACCTAATAATGAGCATCACGATCTCTGCTTCATATCTTCTAATTAACTTTCTTTTTCTTTTATAAAAACTTATTAAATTATATCTATAATCCACTCTTATAAATTTCAAAATATGAATTTAATGTAATATGCTACTTTTGAATAGGGATGGCCTCGGGCCGGTTCGGGCCTGGGCCTCGGATAGGATACCCCCGGGTAGACTATCCATTAGTTAGCAAATTAAATTTATCTTATATAATACCTAAAATCACTACATATGAGAGAGAAATTTCTGTTTTGTGGCTTTAGTTTTTAGTTTGGGAGGAAGCAAGCAGGCTAATTTGGCCGATAATAGCTTTGTATCTCTCGCATGATCAACGATTAGTGTTGCTCATTATTGGACAATCTATTCTATGCCTGATTAGAGAGTGAGGTGACCTATTGGCTATGAGGACATTGAGCAGTCTAGAGGAAATGTTTGAGTAGCCAGAATGTAGGATGTTTGGTTGTTTAATTTTTGAATTTAAAACTCCCTCCGTATTTATATGTTCTCTACAATAGCTTTTGGCACAATGTTTTAGGAGAAAATAATATGAGTAATGAATAATGTAGAAAAAATAGGAGAGAAGGTGGAAAAGTACGAAAGAAAAGATAAAAAGTAGAAAATTAAGGGTAGTTGAGTATTTTTAAAGGAAAAACATACTAAAAAGGGGAAGTGTAGTAAACTTTTAAATACATCCCAAAAAAGAAAGTGTAGCAAATTTTAAAATACGGAGGGAGTATAAGAGTTTTCCAGCAAAAAAATTAATTTTTAGTTTTATACTCCGTATTAAAGTAACTATAAGGAAGAATTGAACCTCTCCGATATATAGATATTTGTAAATAAAAAACAAATGAAATTGTCTATGAACTTTTATAGTGACTTTGATATAATTTTAAACATAATTATAGTAACTAAAAGTTAATAAGTCACACTTTTAGTCAATATCCTTATTTTAGTCATATATTGGGAATTATTTCTTTAATTAATAAGGAATAGCCCGTATCGAGGTTGAAAAATTAACAGGTTACTTAATACATTTTCAGATTTTTTTTTTTTTTTAATTTTCTATATGCAATATTGTTCTCATATGAAAAATCATAAAAAAGTTAGGAATTTTGATATATGTTTTGTAGAAATTACAATAAAAATGAAAAAGTTATAACACTATGATGAAGCAATTGGGGTTCTTATATCTTGGACCCCGCCAATTGTATGACTTTATATTTCTCACTCCTCATGTCTCGTGTGACTCTCATTTGAGCAATTTCATCACACCATGTGACATTTTAACACCATTGGTCTATTTTACATTGACAATACTATCATTTGTTGAACATCTTTTCATTTAGAATGCTATTTAAAGTCTGTTTGGTAACACATAAAATGGATGCATTTATTGAAAGTGATGAAATTCTTGTTGAAACCGCTGAATAATGGGAATTATGGGAAAACTAAAATTAAATATATTTTATTTATAAAGTAAATAAACATTTATGTGAAAAAGTGGCTAAAATTTTCGTTTATAATAACTTCATTCAATTCAGACAAAAATATTAAATTGAACCTTTCTTATTTTGATCATTATACAATTAAGCTCTCGATATCAAAATTTGAGTATTTGATAAAAAATTGACTGATTAGATTGATAAATTCAAAAATAGGGTCAGCAAACAGCACATAGTTGCAAATGTAAAATGAGCATATAAGCATCTTTATATTATATAAGGGCTAGGTTTTTTTTTATTATAGTCACTAAATGTCAATAAATCATATTTTTGTCCATTATGCTTTTTTTTTGAAAATCTATTTTTATTCCAAGTGTTATAACCTTTTCATTTTATTAAAAAAATGTATTAAAATTCTTAATTCTTGTGATGTTTCATATGAAAGTAATATTGTATTTTTTTGAAGAATTGTCAAACAACTTCATATTTTTCAACAACGATATCGAGTAAGTATAGTGGATTAAATGTGACCTATTATCTTTTAATGATTATAATTATGTTTTATATTTATATATCAAACTAACTATAAGGAAGAACCTCTGCTATAGATATTTGTGAATATAAAACTGATTATATTGGTTATAAGTACACTTCGATAGTCAGTTTGATATAATTTTAAACATAACTATAAATAGGTTACTTAATAAACCTTCGGATTTTTTTTTAATTTTTTTTATATGCAATATTGGTGTCATATGAAAGATCATAACAAATATGAATTTTGATATATGTTTTGTAAAAATTAGAGAAAAAATGTAAAAGCTATAACACTTTAAAGAAAATGGGTAGTTTTTATATGGTGAGCCCCACCAATGTTTCTTATATTTAATCCAATGCATAAATTAACATTTTCATATTTAATTAGTGTAGAACAATTTTATAAAATAGGCACATATTTAATCTAATGTGTAAGACAATTATTTTATATTTTTAGTAGAGTATAAAAAAAGTCTATTACTTTCTTATATATAAAGAGATAGTGTTTTTAAAGTGAAATTGTTTGAATCTATCAAAATTGATTAAATTCTTGAATTGATTTTAAAGGCTAACTTTGGTTCTTATAATATCGGTAAAAAATAAAGATAAAGGTCAAGATGGTGATAAAAAAATTCATTTTAAACTAATATAACTATATTTCTTACTACTGATTTCTCGAATGACTCCCGTTGATGAAAAAATAGGAAGATTAATTAATAAACCTTCAGATTTTTTTTTAAAAATTTTGTATATGCAATATTAGTATCATATGAAAGGTCGTAAAAATTATAAATTATGATATATATTTTTTAAATGTAGATAAATGATGAAAAGATTATAACACTTTGAAGAAAATAGTTTTTTTATATATAAATTGAGCCCATGAATTGATGCCACGTTGGTATGATACAAATAAATGTTGGCCTTCTTTGTTTGTGTGTTCTGTATTAACATTAGAATTGGCCACATGGCATTTTTATAGCAAATGAGCAAATTGTGGAGAGATGGACACATAGAATTAATGAAGGGTGTAATAGTCTTTTAAAGAGCTATTTGTTTTTTTATATATAATATAAGGGGTATTTATCCAAATAGGAGTAAATCTATCTTTAATTGTCAAAATAGGACTAAAGTTTAAAAATCCCCTCAATAGGAGTTATTATTTACAATTGGACAAGAATGCCCTGTGAAGCCTGAAAATAATGCCACCGACCAGAATGCTGGACTGCCGCCGATCGACGGCCTCCGTTGGTTGCTGCCGGTCGCCGGACATCGCCGCCGCCTCAAAATTGGCCGCCACTGCAGATCCAACCACCGCCTTACAGATCTGACCATCGCCGCTTCAGATTTGGCTGGAATCACCGGAGATGTAACCGAATCTATCCTCTGCCGTCTGTCGGCCACTGCCCTTGCAGGTCCGGCCACCGCCGCAACAAATCCTACATCGCCGCTGCAAATATGTCTTCCACAGTTCTAGATCTGGTCGTTGTCAGTGCAAATGCCAATTTTTTGTATCAAAATGCCAACAAAAATCGAGAATGTCATCTTAGTGGCATTTTCAAAGGGTCAAACAAGTTTTTTGAAGAATAAGAATGCCACTTTAAAGACATTTTCAGAGTTCAATCTGGCATTTTTTGTTTCAATTAGCATATGTAACTTAATAGAAGAGGAAGAGAGAACTAGAGAAGAGGGGAGGAAGGACATGGAGAAAATCGGAGAAAAAGCAGACCTGTGAAGAAGAACAACCGAGCGACGGCGGCGAGCGACGGCGGCGAACTTTCTGAAGACGGAGGAGATGGCTATTACTGTGCTTCTACGTTTTGTGTCTCCTGTATGAGGGAGAAGAGAAGAGGATATGCGGCAGATGGAGAAGGTGTGCACCAGCAGCCAGGTGCAAATGATGCACAAATGATGCGCAAGGGAGACAAATAATAAGATGCGCAGGGAAGGGGAGAAAGAAGAGTGACAGTGTGCAGCGAAAAACAATCAAACAGGGGTAAATGGGTAATCTAGTCTCATTTAGAGAATAAAATTATACATACTCCTATTTAAGAATTTTAGGAACAATTTAATCCTATATATAAATAGATGATGACAAAATGGACAGTGAAGGTTTCATGGACACCAAATGCGTTAGTGAAGAACAATAGCATAGTTTAGATAGAAATACTGGTGTTGGTGATATAAGCAGTAATGCGGGTATGAAGGGCAATGATTATAATTGGAAGTGAAGTAATGTAGAGTATACTAGTAGCACCGGTTATATGAAGTGCACTATATTCAATTGGATGTAAAATATTAAGTTTATCAAATCCAAAAAGAAATAAAAAACAATCACAAAATCCCGACGTGGGTGGGAAGAAGAGTAATGTTGGCGGAACATGCATTGATTCCCACTGAAAGTGCAATAATGTTGAGTAGTAACACCAACATTAAGTGCAATATATTTAATTGGATGAAAGCAATGCAAAATGCACTCTTTTTAATAAGGCTATTTTTGTCCTTCAACATTTTAATAGGACGAGATTTTCATCATTTTTTTTGTTATTCAGTCATACGAATGTCTAAAAACAAGCATAGTCATATATGGGGAATTGCTTAATATGTTTTAGTCATATCCCGGAAAGTTTCTATTATTTGTAGGAGGGGTACAATATTATTATTAAAAGTTGCTCAATGTGGGATCAAAATATAGATAAAGTTCAAAAATAGGATTAAATATGTTTTATTCCGGAAAAAATGACATGTACGAGTATGTTACCAACAAAGTTTTTCCAAAAAAATGACCAATTATGTTTTTTGGACAAAAATATGACTAGTCACCGTGTACGAGTAACTGGACAAGAGTCATTGTAGTGTATTTCAGCGTGACAAGTTATTGATAGATGACGAGTCACTGGAAACTAGTCACTCAATATGTCACTTTTTTGGAAAATTTTAAAATAAGTCATGTTTTGGTCTTTTCAACTTAATTTAGTAAAATTAATGGAAAAATGTCTTTTATTCCTTAAATAGAACGTGTTTAATCCTATTTAAGTAATAACGAAATGATAATAATATTTATAAATTCTGCCGATCTTTTAGTCGGAAAGCCATTTCTCTATTAGTATCTCATCAAATCAAACTCTTATCGAGTTAATTAGGAATACTCAGCACTGTTGTGAAATGAAGAAGATGAATACTAGATTTATAAGATAGATAAATTAATAACAATCTCTGATTTCTTCTTCTTAATACGAAATTTTCTGAAAGAATTTACAAAGAATTGAACAAACCCTTTTTATCTATGAATGATTCTACACAATTTGCTGGCAATATTAGATCTACCCACCTGTCTATCTATGATTACAAGGATATGAATTAGATGAGTAGGCTCATTACAAGGATAATGAATAGTTTGGTGTCGTAATAATGACAAGGATGAACAATTCACACGTGTCATTCTCAGGATTTTACAACACCCCCCTTGAATATGTATATTATTATTGTGAAAAATCTGTGTAAAAACCAAAGTTAAGGGGTAAAGATTATGACATATAATGTCGTTGTATTTGGATGTAGTGTCTCGTTAAAAATCTTATCAGGAAAAACCCAGTGGGATAAAAACCTGATGAAGGAAAAAAGAGCGCAGTGCATTCAAATACTCCCCTTGAACTTAGCATAAATTTTGAAGGTGGCACATGCCGATTTTCAGTACATGTTCTATGAACTTCTTCGGAGGTAAAGATTTGGTGAAGAGATCAACTAGATTTTCACTGTATCTGACTTGTTGAATACTGATTATCCCCTAGATCGTGAGTAGAGAAGAATTTTGGTGTTATGTGTTTCATTCTGTCTCCTTTGATGTAACCTTCTTTAATCTGAGCTATGCACGCAATGTTGTCTTCGTCGATCACAATAGGATTAAAAGTAATAGGCTTCTTACCACATTCATTTTGAATCGCAGCCACACACATTCTATCCCGGTTTTATATAATGCAATTAATTCATAATGATTTGATGATATAGTTGTCAATGTCTGCTTGATAGATCTCAATGAGATTGTTGTGTTACCATAAGTAAATATGTACCCTGTTTGTGATTTCCCATTTTGAGGATCTGATAAGTATCCAGTGTTTGCATATCCGATTAAAGCGGCTTTTGTATCTTTGTGATAGAATAGGCCGAGATCAACTGTACCATATAGATAACGGAATATGTGCTTGATCCCGCTCCAATGATGCCTTGTTGGACATGAGCTGTACTATCTAATAAATTTACATAAAACGCAATATATGCTCTAGTATTATTAGCTAAATACATTAAAGCTCCAATAGCACTCATATATGGTACTTCGGGACGGAGAATTTCTCCGTTGTCTTCTCGGGGACGGAATGGATCATCGTGAATGTTGAGAGATCGAACAACCATTGGTGAAGTCAAAGGATGAGCTTTGTCCATATAGAACCTCTTGAAAACTTTCTCGGTGTAATTGGATTGATGGATGTAAGATTCATTCTTCCAATGCTCAATTTGAAGTCCGAGACAAAATTTGGTTCCCACGAGATCTTTAATTTAAAATTCTTTCATAAGATATTTTGCATTATTTTCACTTTCATCGATACTTCCAAAAATGTTTAAGTCATCAACTTACACTGCAATTATGGTGAATTCCGAATTTGATCGCTGAATGAAAACACATGGACTAGTTGGATCATTTTTGTATCCTTCTTTGAGCATATATTCACTGAGACGATTATACCACATTCATCCAGATTGTTTTAGTCCATACAATGACTTTTGTGATTTAATGGAAAACATTTCTCGAGGTTTCGAACTATAAGATTCAGGCATTTTAAATCCACCGGGAACTTTCATATAAATGTATGTATCGAGTGAACCGTATAAATATGTAGTCACTACATCCATTATGCGCATTTGCAGCCTTTCAAAAACAGACATGCCAATATGAAATCTTAATGTAGTTGCATCAACTACTGGAAAATAAGTCTTTTCATAATCAATTCCCGACATTTGAGAAAAACCTTGGACAGCAAGTCGGACTTTATATCTTACGATTTCATTCTTTTCATTGCGTTTGCGCACAAATACCTACTTAAAACCCACTAGTTTTACGCCTTTTGGCGTAGGGACTATCCGTTCAAAAACATCGCGTTTTTTAAGCGGTTTTAATTCTGTCTAAATTGCTTCATTCCATTTCGGCCGATCATGTCGTTTCCGACATTCCTCAATTGATGTTGGCTCATTGTTATTGTTTTCATTCATAACATTCGTGGCAATGACATATACAAATATCTCATTAATATCGACATCTTTTCGATTCCATTGCATTCTAGTAAAAACGTAGTTTATTGAAATTTCATAATTATCAACGTTTCTATTATTATCTGGAATATCTTCCTCATTTAAAGAAGTTGAATCTTCATTTGAGGAGATGGTGATTGCTGAAGATTTTGAGCAGATTCGTGTGGATAACGTGTTGTGAAATGAAGAAAATGAAGACTAGATTTATAAGATAGATATATTAATAATAAGCTCTGAATTTCTTCTTCTGTATATGAAATTTTCTGAATGAATTTTCAAAGAATTGAACAAACCCTATTTGCTGGCAATATTAGATCTACTCACCTCTCTATCTGTGATTACAACGACATGAATTAGATGAGTAGGTTTATTACAATGATCAATGGACCATGAATAGCTTGGTGTCTTAATGATAAAGATGTACCATTCACACTTGTCATTCTCACGATTTTACAACAGGTACAAAGTATTATTATACGGAGACATCCGGGTGTATGATAAAGGTACAAAGTATTAGACCGATATGCCCTCCCAATAATACCTTCGAGCTTTTCTCATAATATATGCATTAAAACCGGTAAAACAGATTCCTGCAGCAATCAGAACTCCAACCACACTCATTAAGTACGTTGCCAGTTCACACGACCTTGTCCAAAACCATGTTTTGCAAAGGAGAAACCCGTATAGTGCAAGATATACGAGGCTGCGGCGCCGGCCCATGCATATCCACATTAATTATACTTCGTATATGTTAGCCGGCAGCTAGGGAGACACATATATACACTAACCATGTTTTTAATTACATTGAAATTTTCTAATATGGGTTATCGATCGATCGGTCGGTCGGGTTAATATCGATCATGTCTATTTAGTTTCTAGTCTCGTGGGCCTCGTGGTAGATGTCAGTTCTATCTGAGTAATTGTTAAAGTCTGGTCTGGTATGATCTCATGTGATTTGGCATGAAGTGAGTCCAATAAAAAAACATCATTACCACGCACACAAGTGAAACCGAGCGGGACAATTAAATACGCTACGTACCTTGCAATAACCCAGAGCGTCCGCACACATTTACTAGCAACGGGAACAGATGCTCGAAGAAGAACGGCAATGATAGCAGACAACATGTGAGATGCTAACGCCGGAACTACTGCCCAGCCCGGTCTTTTACATTGAAGCGCAACGTCCTCTGGAACCTGTATCTGCACCAGTGGCATAGCCAGAAATGACATATTAGGGAGGCCGGAGCGGAAGGAATTTCTATTGGAGGTCAAAACTTAAAATATTACTCCCTCCGTCCCAATATAAAAGGCACACTTTCCTTTTCGGTTCGTCCCAATATAAAAGGCACATTTCCCTTTTTGGCAAACAAAACAGTGCAAAACAGTGCCAAGCAGTGCCAAACAGTGTCCAAACAGTGCCAAACAGTGTCTAAACAGTGTCAAACAGTGTTCAAACAGTATTCACCCTTAAAAACTTCCCAAACGCAAATGTGCCTTTTATATTGGGACGAAGGGAGTACTATATTTATACAAATGTATATACATAATACATCACAGTCAGTCTCCCCTGTCCCCACCTCTGCCGTGCACACACATATTATGTGTGTGTTGATTTAAGAAGTACTTCGTATATGAGCGTTTAGATCTACTTTTTAAAACTGCATCTTTAAAGGAGCAAAAACAGCTTGTTCTTAGAAACAATTCTTTAGAAATTGAGAATATTATCTGAAATAGGACTACAAAAGTTTGAAAATTACAAAATAGGACTATCACATTTTTATTCCCAAAATAGGACTAATTATTGTCATGTTTTGCCAATACCAGGCTTCAAACATGACAGTATTTTCCAAACTTGACAGTAATTACTCCTATTTTGGGAATAAAAAACATGACAGTCCTATTTTAGAATTTTCAAAATGTTTTAGTCCTTTCCCTTAGAAATTGAAGGAGAATACTTTCTGAAAATGTGATTTCGATTCTACCCATGCGTAGGGGTGAGCAGAAACCGAACCCACCCGAAAACCCGATCGGGTTTGCTCTCAAATACCCGCCTGGGTCGGTCTACCCGAACCCGACAACCCGAACCGAAAAGCCCAGCCCATTTTTTAAGGGTTATGGGTTACGGGTAGGGTATTATAAATGCCTACCCGACCCGCCCGAAAACCCGATCTACCCTTAGTATATATACTTAATATTCTGCCCTAAACCCAACCCTACCACTTCACTACTTCAGCGCCTCCACTCTTCTGACTCTCTCCCCTACTCCGACTTCTCTCTAACCAAGTAACCATCGCCCATCGGCATCCAACATTCCAGCTTAACCACTCAGACACTCAGTCACTCTCAGTCACTCTCTGAGTCTGTGGAACCGTGGAAGTGTGGAACCGTGGAAGTGTGGAAGTGTGGTCGTGTGGAAGCCGATCGACCTTGTGGTCCTTGTGGTCCTTGTGGATTTGTGGAAGCTTTCAAGTTGCAACCCATTCGATTATCTGAATTATTTGATCTTTCTGAGGTATAAATGTTAAATACTTAACTCAATGTTTGGTCATGCATCTTCCGATTTAAAAAAATGGCTTTGAAATATGCTTTGGTGGAAGTGTGGAACTGTGGAAGCCTGTGTGATGTGTTATCAGTTTTGTAAATGAATTAGTTATGTTATTTTGATGCACTATTATGTGTTTGGTGGAAGCTTGAAACCCTAGATTCGGAATGTGAAATCCTTTGTATGAACTACTTGTTTATCTGTGATGCCTCGATGATTCCTGTGCGATTGTGAGATTATATGAATGTATGATGTTGTGTTAATTCTGGTGGAAGCTTGCTGATATCGTTCCAGACTTTAATATGAATGTATGATGTTCTGTTCATTCTGTGATGCTTTGGTCATGTGACCCATGTCTGAGAATATGTTATTATGTCATTCTGTGAATACAAATTTGGTCATCAGAATTATGATTCTTTGATACAAATATTTTTTATAACCAATGATTTTTGATTATTGATTAATACAGTTTGCTGAGTAAAGAACTAAATATGATGGTTGATTTATTTTGAGTTTCTGACAAGTGTTGAAGTTGCCTTTCTCTACTCAAATTATGCCCCTGCTACTTGCACTATGTTGGAACTACTTCAATTTGATACTGTCACTCTATACTATTTGTTCCAGTGTTCCATATTTATGGTAATGATGATAGCTTCCACCAAGTAATGAAATTAATGGTAGCTGGTGTTGATTCTATTTCTATATAGTTTCAATGCCCCCATTAATTGTGAAGTGAATGCAAATCTGAGCCAAACTATGTCCCTACTACTGTCTACTAGCACTTTGCAACAAGTACTTGAATATGATGTTATATTTGTATACTATTTGTTCCAGTGTTCCATATATTTGGTAATGATGATAGCTTTGACCGAGTAATGAAATTGATGGCAGCTTGTGTTGGTTCTATTTCTATCATTCTATGTACTTTCATATGCCCCCATTTACATTTATTGTTTACTTATTTCTGGCAATGATGAAAGCTGCTACTCTGCTAGAGTGCTAGCCTTCTACACTTCTACCATATTGAAAAAACAAATGGGTTGGTATTGATTCTATTTCTATATAGGTTTGAATGCCCCCATTTATTGTGAAGTGAAGCTAAACCTGAGCCAAACCTGATTGTATATAGTATTCATACAAATTTATTCTGAACCAAAAGCTAAATCTGAAACCTAAATACTACACTTGTACTAATTTTTTGACAAGTCATTTACCTAGGAACATATTGAATGACTAATTGACTATTATGATACTGGTCTGCTACACTGCCTACACACATGGAAGTGATGGAACTCTGGAAGTAGGAATGTATATGTGAAGAAATGGAAGCAGGAACTCCAGGAAGCATGGAACTATGTTAATTTTTTTGTTGGTACTTGATATTTTGGAACTTTGGAAGTTTGGATTACTCAAACTCTATTCTCTATTATGTATAAGGATGTTTTTACTTGGACTGTAATTTGCTGGTCTGGTCTGGTCTGGTCTGATCTGGTCTGGTCTGGTCTGAACTGGTCTGGTCTGGTCTGGTAAGGTCTGGTTTCTTTGTATTTTTATAACTATCCAAGTCTGGTCTGGTCTGGTCTGGTCTGAACTGGTCTGGTCTGGTCTGGACTGGTCTGGTCTGGTCTGGTCTGGGGCAAATTACAGTCCAAGTAAAAACATCCTAAGTATTTAAGTAACAACTGTATAAGTAACTAACTGTGTTTGGAGACATGGAGTTGTACAAACTAAAAGTACAAACTCTAATCTAATGTTGTATTGCTCTACAAAATTTTGTGTTATTTAATGGTTTTAATCTACCCGAATCAACCCGAATATCCGATAAAAACCGACCGGAATCCGAAATTGGGCAACCCAAGTAGCCCGAAATTTTTATTCCACAGGGTAGGGTTTTAAATTCCTAACCCGATAACCGAACGGGTTTGCCAAATCCTCACCCGTCCTACCCGAACCCGTCCGATGCTCTCCCCTACCCATGCGTTTAAAAAAACAAACAAGATCAATTCGCAATTAACACCCCTGTATGCTGTCATGAATGTAGTACGTACGGAGTAGTAATGTACAAATCGTATATAAATACCCTATAACGACGACCGATTACTGCTGCAATAATCCCACATAGTACACCTATAATTCCCAGTGCAAGAGCAATCACCCATAGACAATTAAAAGCTTTCCATTTACTTGCCACCATTCCCACGAATTTGAAAGGAGTGCGTAGCGCTGACGATCGAGCTGTTAGTTATGAGAATTAGTTAAAATTGGCTCTCTAATCTCTTGCTTAATTTGCTTTGCTACGGTGATGATGGTGCCGATAGCGGAGATGGAACGCTTGTTAAATACTAGGGACATTACCCTATGTCCTATGTAAGACTAAGGCCATGTGTAGAGGTAGGCCATATGTGATCACCTACGTCATAAAACCCCAATTCTTTTAAATTCTTCTAACCTTTTTTTATCCAAACTTTTCAAAAAATATATCAAAATTCATAAACTTTTAATATCTTTCATATGACACCAATATTACATGTATAAAGTGTAAAAAAAATAAAATTTTAATTGTTGGAGTTTTCTTGAGCCCAAAAAACTACAAAATACAAATTTTTAATACATGGTGCCTCCATAAATATTTTAGCATTACATGGAATCAATTAATTTTTTATTAAAATTGAAAAAAGTGAAAAATAAAAGTAACAATTTTTTAATGATTTTTTTCCCACATCGAAATGTGTACTTTTTATTTCATAATTATTTAAGGAAAAAAATAAAAGGAAAACTGATAGAGTATAGATCTAAAGAGAATGAGAGCTAGAGAGAGAAAATGCTAGTAATTAATACTCCTTCCGTCCCATATTTATTTTCGGTTTTGACTGGGCACGGAGGTTAAGAAAGGGCACTGTTTTGGTTTGACTTTCCATTTCTGTCCTTGAGTATTTTACAGCCTAGAAAGGGGTAATAAACAGTACAGAGTAAAAGGTAGCAGCCTTTTTGGACTGCTACATACAAGACAAAGCAGCGGCCACTAAAAAAACATGGAGCAAATACTCTGCTCCACTAGTAGTGGCGGGAATTCAAAAAAAAAAAATTCACTCCCTCCAAAAATTAAAAACAACACAGATTAGTGTCTATATATACGACCAAACCTTTCTCAAAATAGCTAAAGTACAAACAACAAGAAAACGGAAATGACAGAAATTGTTCAAAAAAAATAAAAAAAAAAGAGGCTGTCCAGTGAAACAAGGCAAAGAGGCTCTCTAGTGAAACAAGGCAACGAATCATGCAACATCTTCTTATCAACCGTTCAGATGGTAAGCTCAACAGAGGAGTACTAACTACACTTGCAATAGAAAATGATGTTTCACAAAGGTGTATCTCATTCATTTGGAAGCAAGTAAAGAAATGTGAGATGGAAGGTTTACTTATAAATGTGGACATACAGATGGCTGAAAAGGTAGGTAGAAAAGCAAGGATTCTACCTATTGGTCATGTTAAGGGCATAGAGCTTGATAAAAGAAAGAATATCAGGAGTCTAGCTGCAGCCATGGGATATCCCAAAAGTATTGTGCACATACTCGTACAAAAAGGTGAATTAAAGGCACACACAAATGCTATCAAACCCTTTCTTACTGAGTCAAACATGATTAAGAGACTTGAATGGGTCATTTCACACATAGTCCCAGCATCAATGTTAACACAACCATTGTTTCAGCCCATGTTAAACTATGTGCATTTAGATGAAAAATGGTTTTATATGACCAAAACCTCACACGTGTACTATCTGCTTCCAGGGGAAGAGGAGCCTCACAGGATTTGCAAGTCTAAGAGGTTCATCACCAAAGTGGTGTTCTTCTGTGCTGTTGCTAGGTCCAGGTTTTGAGAAGACTCACAAATCTTATTTGACAGAAAAATTGGTATTTTCCCCTTCACATCATTTGAGCTAGAAAAAAGAAACAACAAAAACAGAATTGCAGGGGCAATTGAAGAAAAGGCAATTGACAATGTAACAAAAGAAATTTACAGACAATGCCTAATCAGTAAAGGTCTGCTTGCCATCAAGGCCAAATGTCCAATTGATGCATCTGGGGACATATATATACAACAAGATAATGCCAAACCACATATAAGTCCTAATGACAGTGAGTTCATGAAGCTAAGGAGGTTACTGGTGTGAGATTTAACATCAAACTAGCATGTCAACCGCCTAATAGTCCTAATGTAAATGTGCTAGACCTAGGGTTTTTTTAGAGCAATTCAGTCCTTACAACAAACAACATCAAATTCAACAGTTTCAGAATTGGTGGCAGGGGTGAGGAAAGCATTTGAGGACTTTGAACACGGTATGAGTATCACTACAACTGTGTATGAATGAAATATTGAATGCTAAGGGTGGGAACAACTACAAATTACCCCATATTGGTAAGGACAGATTACAAGGGATGGGGGAACTATCTATTTCAGTGAATGCACACACAACAATAGTGAAAGAGGTGATGCAATTGTTGGAGGGTGTTAATGCTCAGGAGTAGGTTGCAAGTAGATGGTTTTTGGGTTTTTGGGTTTTTGTATAAAAGCATACAAGGTACTAGTGTTTTTGGCTTTTTGGGTACAAGCAGATGGATTTTTGGGTACAAGCAGACAAGGTACTAGTGTTTTTGGGTTTTTGGTTTTTTGTATGCACTAGCTACAAACAGACAGTTTTTTTGGATTTTTGTCTTTTTGGGTTTGGGGTACACATATAGATAATGTACACAAACAACACTGTCATAAGTTATGAAGGCATCTTGTCTTATCTTTTGAATATACAAGCAGACTTTCATAATTAAGGCAATCAAGGATTCTCAGATTTTATAATGTATCATCACAGAATCCACAAAGGACTGCCTTAAGCCTCCATAGGATTAACCTTGTGGCTTAATTAAGGCAGTCATCAGTTAGGCAACTAGGGCACACACATAGGCATGAACAAACAGGATTCTCAGAATTAATAATGCATCATACAATCCATACAGGGCTGCTTTAAGCCTCCATAGGATTATCCTGGTTGCTTAAAGCAGTCATCAGTTAGGCAAATAGGGCACACACATAGGCATGAACAAACAGGATTCTCAGAATTGATAATGCATCATAGAATCCATGCAGGGTTACCTTAAGCCTCCATAGGATTATCCTGGTTGCTTAAGGCAATCATCATTTAGGCAACTATGGCACACACATAGGCATGAACAAACAGGATTCTCTGAATTGATAATGCATCATAGAATCCATACAAGGCTGCCTTATGCCTCCATAGGATTATCCTGGTTGTTTAAGGCAGACATCAGTTAGGAAACTAGGGCACAAGCATAGGCATCAACACACATGGTTCTCAGAAATCATAATGCATCACAGAATCCACACAGGGCTGCCTTAAGCCTCCATAGGATTAACCTTGTGGCTTAAGGCAGTCAGCACTTCCGCAAATAGGGAAAACACATAGGCAACAACATATACATTCTCAAAGTTTAAATTTCATCACAAAATAACAACACGGACTACCTTAGGCCATCACAGGACACATATATCAACATTTGTGCAAATGAAAACATGCACTGACAGAAGAAGATGAAAAGATTAGTAAGTAGGGATGTACGACCTTCATTTTTTGTAAAGAGGTAGCCATATTTGAATCATTTCATCAAGACGCTGTTGATTTTTTGGGTCTGGATGCGGAGGAACATACGCTGGTGGAAAATACTCCCCTGTCGTTGTATCTACTAGACGAAGGTAAATGGCGGCCATGCTCTCAATGGAGGATGGAATCCTAGTTTCTATAGTGTCCGGTTGCAACCCCTCTTGTAATCCTTGAACTTTCCGCCCAACATCACTCCAAACTCCTTGATCTTCACTGTCTTCAACTCTTATCAATGTCAGATCATCTTTGGAATCAGGGACGATGTCGGGCCAACAGGAGGCATCGTCTGAGTCTTTAACCACCACATCGCCATGCATGACCAAGATTGAGGTTTTTTCCGCCATTAATGGATCTACAATTTCAAATCTGGTGTCAGTGGAGAAGACTTCATACAAGTTGCACAAATATGAAGATGGCTACTAGGGGAGATGGACTTAGAGGCGAGAAGATGAAAGTTCAGGTAAAGGAGAGAGAGGAGCGTCTGTAATCACACGAGAAAGAGAGAAAGTTCAAGAACAGACCAGAGAGGAATACAACGAGGCATGAGAGAGAGGAGCGTATAATGTGGGGATATGTAAGGTTGGGTGGGTGGTTTCCAATTAGAATAACTAGGAGTAATAAATGTGGGTAGATATATAAGGGTATTAGGGTAAATGGATAGGGAAAAACTTGTTAAAATAGGAAATAAGGAGATAAATTTGGGATGGACCGAAATGGAAAGAATAAAGATAATTTTGGGACGGAGGGAGTATTTCTCAACCCCTTACAACTACCCCATACGAGAGTATTTATAGAGGAAATATGGATTGGACTCCCAGGACTTAGGCCTAGGAGGCCCAGTACAAAATAAGGCCTCTAATGGGCTGATTACATGACATTCCGAAGCTAAGTATAAAATCTACTCTGCTGGAGCTAACTTAGCCAAAGAGGGGACTGACCGATGGAGGGCCTAACCAATGGAGGACTTGTCCTCTGTTCCTGGGCTTCCGGGCTATATTCTAGGATGATAGAGTTTGGCCAATGGAGGGCCATCTAAGCGTTGTGGTCCTTGTGCTTGCCTTCTATGTATGTGGGAGCTAGTGTCTCGGCCCATATACTCTATCAGGAGTTCCCCACTCTCTGAGCTGAGATGTGATGAAGTGAAAGGGAGTAGAATAATACTCACGGTTTGACCTTAGCCGAGGCTGAGCCATATGTTTGTAGACGTTGTGTAGCTGTTTTACCTCATGTTTGGCCGTGGTGCGGTTCCTAGAGCTATCTGATGGATGAAGTGTGACTTTTAATATGTCCTTTTGAATTTTTTATCTGTAGGCCGATGCGAAGCATGCGTTGAGGCCGATGTGTTGTTGCCTTTTTGCAATTTCTATTATTTTAGTTTTTTTCAGTCTGGGAGGCCGATGTAGTCCCCTAGTCCCCCAATCCTTCAGGCCGAAGAGTGTGCTGGGTGTGAAGGAGTAAGGAAGTGTCCTAGGCCGAGGCGGGACCCTCGAATTCATCATGAATCCAACTTCCTGGCAATCCTTGACCAAGGTAACCCTGTGGGAGAACCCTTGGACGAAAGTCGTGGGCTAGAGGTTATCATCGATGGGTTTTGTATGAGGGATCGTGAGCTTGGATTTCACCTTACCTTGCTTTCTGACGAAGTGGCGCCATGTAATGTTTTGGCCGCTAGGCATTTGGCTCATGTTTTGTCCATCGCATGCCCCTAAGTTGTAGCCATTTTGGCCGACAGGGGCGTGGCTTGTTTGATGGCGGGATGGCTGGATTTTGATTGGCCACGTTGGAGGTGACCGTCAGTATGGCCACTAGAGGAGCGCCACATGTAGTGACCATTGGGAGGAGTTGCTATAAGTACCGCTTTTCCGAAGCATTCTCCCCACCTTACCTTTGTGAAGTAACGAAGTGCTGCCAGTTTTTCTAGAGAGATAAAGTGTTCTTTGAGTTCTTCAGATCTTCAAGGTCAGGTTCTTGTTCGTTCTTCAATTTTTACTTATACTTTGCTTTGTTAGGAGGTAGATCTAGTGTTCGTAAAGGAACTCCTTCAATCCGAAAACTTCTCCTTAGGATTTGTTTTTTAGGTATGCCACTCCCTGATCACCGTAGCATTCCCCGTCCCCTTGATTTGCCATTTTCTTTAGACGAGGAATACTTCCCCTTCGACGACGAGACGTCACCTAAGCCAAAGATCACCCTGAGGTTAGTGGAAAAGTTCGATGCTGAGATGGAGAACACCAGCGAGTATTGAACTGAGGATGATGAGGAGCGGTTGAGAGACGACGCTGGTCCAGCATTGTCCGGTGAGGCCGAAGGAGACCCGAGAAGCGCTCGAGAAGAGGATGGTGGCTCTACATCGGCGGCCATTCCATGCCCCCCTCCCATTTCGCCTGTCAAGGTGCAGGTTCTTTGGCGACTAAGAGGAGAGGTCGTAGATCTCATCCACGACAAGGTTTAGCTTCAGGGCTCTCTAAATTGGACCTCATCAATTTGTATATTATCCATCCGGAGAGTTCAGTGAGCAAGTGGCACGTTGCACAGATGTATGTCGGCCCATATGGTAGGGTTAGGTCGCCCAAGCTGACGGACCACATTCTTTGACGGCACTTGGGGTATTTTGTGATATACCCCATGAGTTTTGCCAGGGGGTTGCGCTTTCCCGTCCACCCTTTCATCGTCGAGGGAGCCATGAGAACTGCGATGACTATGCCAACCTCCAACAAGTACGAGTGAGGAGGTCATTCAAGGATCTGCCGACGTCCATCCACTGCTGGAAAGCCAAATTTGTGATTGTGACTCTGGGTGAAGCCGCGTTCTTCCCTTGCATCGGCCACTTTGGTATTTTTAATCTCCATGCACCTGCGATGAATGCGACGATAGAGGACCAGGTTTAGAGGTTTCAGAAGGACGGGCCGAGAAGTGTCAAGGACTATATTACTGAGTATAAGATGGCCACCCTCGGTTTCATCAAGTATTATATCCCCGGCGATGAGGAAGACAGGTTTTACCCTCGGATGTAGTGTTCTTTTGAGGAGGCCAATGGTCCCTTCGAGGGGGTTACCGCTGCTGCAAAAGGTTGATCCTCGTCCTGCCACTTTATTCCGTATGTTTGTTTTTCTTTTGACTAACTGTTAGCTATTTTGCAGAGTTCGAGATGAGTCGCATGCTATTTATGACCTAAGCCGCCAAGAAGGTGGAATCAGAACTCAAGGCTGCCAAGGCGTCTGAAGGATCAAAGCAGTCCCCGACCGAGGGTAGCAAGGCTAGATCTGACGCTGCGAAGAAATCCCCTGCCCCCAAGAAGAGGAGGCCTACTGATGTGGCCAGAAAACTTTGGCCGAGGTCGGACTGCATCCATCCATGGGCGTGAATTGAAGAAGCCGAAGAAGAGTGCCGATACGGCCGGAGCTGTCCATTTAATAGATGAGGGCAGACGAGCCATCATTGGGCGCCCTAGCTCAACTCCCCCACCCTTAAACGTGGAAATCCCTTCCATCAGTGCTGGCTTTGGCCGAGGAGAGACCAACCATCTTGTTGAGCTTGTTGTCTGTTACCCTCCGAAGGGGGGCATTTTTAACGAGTCCATGACCGGCCACAAGATCATTTCTCAGGCTGCGCCTGATGAGGACCGAGCGTATCTGTCTCCAACAACTCTTTTTTCATCAAATATTCATCGTGAACCTCCCGGTGGCCTTCAAAACTCTCGAATCACTCTCGAATGCTCATCAACTCATCCCGATTGCTTCTCAAGCGCCGGTGCCGGACTCTAATTTCCTGATATTGACTCCAAACAACACAAAGTATAATATTCCTAATATGTACTTGGCCAAATTTACGGCTTTGATTTGGGGAATTCATTTTGATGCTCAAGGTCCGCGAAGGCCAGGTCCTTTGGCTTCCCTCTGTTTTTTTTAACTTCCGTTTACTCTTTTAAGCGAAAGGTGTGATCTGTTCTCAAATTGGGCCGAGGAGGAGTGTATCATTCGGCACTAGGGGTTTTCCCTGGTTTGTTTATTCCTCCGCTCTTTCGCGTGAGTTGTCCGAGGGAGGTGTAGTCCCTCGGCTATTGGGTTGTTCCCGTATCTTGGGGGCTTCTTCGTCCATTAAAACGTGGGACCAGACTTCGGTCAATTTGTTTGACGCTCGTCGTATTTGGTCCCTTGGAAGTGATCCCAAGTTTTTGGAGTTTTTGTTACCTCGGCCATTCTTCCAGGCCTGTCATCATGCGTCTATCGCGGGGATGACACGTTAAGCATCTCTTGTTAGAGCGTGGGCCATTTCCGCAGGCCCCCCGTCCTAGTCATTAAGGCGTCGTTGGCCATTGCTGGGTATTTGTACCTCGAGGGGCCGTGACGATGCTTAGTTTTAGTTGTTTTCCTTCACTTATATTTCAAAAATAAGCGAAAAATGCTTTGTTTATAGATAAGTGGCGCTAGGCCGAGGGTGGTAATCTAGGCCGAGGGTGGTAATCTATCAATAACCTGCGAAGGTGTTAGCTTCTTAATGAACTTTTGACCTCGGGGGTGGGGGCTTGGCCCGTCTACATTGATATGTTTTACTAAATACTTATAATAATTTAGTAAATGTTTTACTAATTGATATGTAAAAATATGCTAAGTGTATTTTATTGACCGTGCCGGAATTCAAGAAAAAATAGTATTGACGGGGACTGAAATTTGCTGGTCTGGTCTGAACTGATTTGATCTGGTCTGGTAAATATCTGATCTTTGCGTATTTTATAACTATGGAAGTCTAGTTTGATCTGATTTATTTAAGTCTGGTCTGGTCTGGTCTAGTCTATTTAAGTCTAGTGTCAGAATGAAAATAGACCAAATAATAACATCCTAAGACAGTCAAAATTATGGTTTAGTATTTATGTTTCATCCCTATTTTTGTACTAATATACTAATATTTAGAGTTTGATACATTTGTGTAAAATCTAACCTACTCATACCCAAATAAATTCATGTGTGCGTCCTATAGTTTAAATGACATTTTCATGTACATTGACAATTAAGACGACATTACATTCTTATTAGTACTCAAGATGACAAATTGACTTGATTTTTGTAAGTTGCCAATATATTCATACTTAATAATAATGGTATAATGTCCTATACTCCTGTGTCGGGATGACATTGGGTCTGTTTATTTACTGGAGGATGGATGCCAAACCGTTGCATTAAGCAGCGTTTCCTTTTGTAATTTTTTGGCGGATTGGGTCCGTTTGGAAAGCAGCGGTTTCCCCAAACTGCTATTGCTTTTACATAAAGAACCGCTGCTTTTTGCAGCGGGTGGATGTCGATCCGCCATAAAACAAACAACTCCTATGTCACTTTTTAAATAAGGGCATTTTTTACATTTATTCCGGACCCGCTTTTCCACTTATTACCACATCACACTCAAAAGCCATTGTCCCATTTTTATACTTTCACCATGTTTTAATATTATTTGGACCATTTTCTCTAAATATGAAGTACTATATCGTAGAGTTATAAACAAACCGGATTCAGTCGTATAGTGAGATATTTGTATATGTATTTGTTTAATTTCTTCGAATACAAATCCAAATTCGAATATGAAAAGAATATTGATTTTTTTCGTAATGTGTTTTTAAATTTTAATTTGTAACCTTACATTTTTCTTTAAACTATAAAGGATCGATGCGTTTTTAGGTGGTGCACAATACCGGTTAAGTTTGTTTTAGACGCGTCCCTGTTTATTTTTTTTTACTTAAAATGCTTACTGCCACCACTCAATAGCTGAAGTTTCTAGATGCGCCCCTGTTTACTTTGCCAAATATTCAAAACTATTTTGGTAAAAAAACAGACTTGACTTTGGAAAAAAAAATTAAAACAGACTTGAATTGACATCATGGCTTTGTTTCTAGATGCGCTCCTGCTCATTTTTCTTTGCCAAATACAGTACTCCGTATTCAAAACTATGTTGGTAAAGTCGAACGGAAAGCGGGATACCAAAATATCCGAAGTCATGCCGTGACTTGGAAAGTAACAACTCCGTATTTAAGTAAAACACGTAGTAGGACGTACAGTAGGAGTGATCATAGCTAAGGATAGCAATGAGGGCGGGGACCCGTGGGGAACCGCCCCGTGGGGGGAGTTGGGGCGGGTGGTGGGGTGGGGGAGATATTTTCTCCCCGCATAAATATGGGGCGGGTGATGGGTTATGCACCCCCCGCACCGTTCCCGCCCCGTCCCCCGTAATAATTAATAATAATAATCTCAATAATATTACTAATAATAATAGTAATACTAATACGAAGTAATTAAAATAGCATGGTGGCCCGGTGGGTTTAGTGGTTTCCTATCTAATGGATTGTGCGTAATGGATCTATCTAATTCTTGTTTAATAACTAAGCTATCTTGTAAAATTGCTTATCAAAATCATAAAGTAAAATGATTTTTTTAGAGATAAAATAAAATGAATTTGGGAAAGTTATAAAGTGATATTAGCTTAAACGCCTCAGGCACGGTGTGAAAGTTTTTTTCTTTTACTATTATAATGCATTAATTCTTTTCTTTTGAATGTCATCTTTATGATTGTAGTTAGGGCTCTTAAAATTTGGTGATCATATGTCGTCCTAGATGCCGTCAAATGACCATGATTGATTAAATGCAGGGTTTAAGAAAATATTATAGAGCTAATCAATGCTAATTTAGAGTTTGATAAAAATTACTAATTTAGAACGTGTATAATGTGTTCTAGATTTGAAATGAGATGTAAGATTACATTGACACTTAAAAAGTAAAAAAAAAATTGGCTACTAGAAGTGTTGTTAAATTTTTGAAAAATTGTCAGTCTAAAATGATGTTAATTTTTGACGAGTACTTCCCCGTTGGGTACCCGTGGGTCTAGCGGGTCGGGGCGGGGATGGCGCGGGTCAAATAGTAGTGGGGGATGGGGCGGGGGTGGGGGCGATTTTTTAGACACGGGGCAGGGGATGGGGGAGTGAACCCCCGCCCCAACCCCGCCCCATTGCCATCCCTAATCATAGCGGAGTACATTTTAACACTAAAAAAAATTAAAGGTGTGTTACATTTTAACACTAGAAACTAGAAAGAAATTAAAGGTGTTCAAAAATTATGTATGTCGTGGGCCCCTGGAAGCCTGTCTTGGCCTGACCGAGATAAAAAATGCTTAGATTTATACTCGTGTATGTATTTATGTGTGTGTCTATATATTGTGATGTGATGCACAATAATCCCTATTTGATGTATGTTGAGTTTAATCCAACACGATATAGTAAATATATGTATGAACACTCAGTTTTTACGTGGAAACCCGAAAGGGAGAAAACCACGGGACTTTTTAGGCTAATGTCCAAGCCCTCTCTTTCTCATTAGGACTCTCCTCACCATTACATAGTACATTTTGAGCTCCTATTAATGGAGTATTGTAAGCTATTCTAGTGAGAAGGAAGAAGAAGGAAAAAGATCCATAATATGGAGGGAAACTCCCATATTTATAGAGAATTGGGGAAGGGGATGCTCTCCACCCTAATGGGCCGCATGGGCCGGAGTGGGCCCAAATGGCTAAAGTGGGCCGGATGGGCCGAAATGGGCCTAGCTGCTCGGGCTCCGTACTACGTAAAGCCTTGGACTCATGAACAGTAATAGGCCGGGATAATATATCCCAACACAAGTCCCCCAGTTTCTTGAGTAGTGAGCTCGCGAATCTGCTCGAGAAAATATACTCTGCCTGCACTCTTCCTCTGTCTTGCTGGAAACTGTGTCTTCACATAATCATCATATATGAGTGAGTGTCTGCACTCCTGAACGTAATCTACCAGTGAGGCACCCCCCTTCCCGACAGGGTCGGGCGAAGGGTGCTCCTCCACGGGCACACTCTCCCTGAATGCATCAGGCGGGAGTAAAGAACTTTGACGCGAGCTTTCCAATCGGAGAAGCTTAGAGGTCCATCATCTATAAACCGACGTCGCGGTACTGTCAAAACATGATGCACGTGTGTATGTATGAATGTATGAGGTATGATGCATGAATGTATGTATGCATGTAATGTATGTATGTAATGTATGAGAGAGGGAATGCAAGATGTGATAGAAGCAGTAGCTCTCATCGATAACCCGGGCATGTCAGCGCCGAGAAGCAGACGCGCTGCGTAAGACGGGTCCCCCATCCGAGATGGCATGGGCGGAGCCGAAGGTGGACTAGACATGATGCCGCCGAGGGGCCAATCATGCTGCATACGACGGGTCCCCCATCCGAGATGGCATGGGCGGAGCCGGAGGTGAACTAGGCATGATGCCGCCGAGGGGCCAATCGAGCTGTATAAGAGATGTTCGTCGCCATCCTGGAAGGGATGGGCGAGCCGAACACGATCCAGACACGACGGCGCTGGGGCGCTGATCGTGCTGCATATGAGACGTTCGTCGCCATCCTGGAGGGGATGCGTGATCCGAACGTGAAAGAGACACGATGGCGCTGAGGGGCCGATCGTGCTGCATAAGACGGTCGTCGCCATCCTGAAGGGAATGTGCGAGCCGAACCGTGAAGCCAGGTACGATGGCGCTGAGGGGCCGATCGCACTGCATAAGACGTTCGTCGCCATCCTGGAAGAGATGCGCGATCCGAACGTGAAAGAGACACGATGGCGCTGAGGGGCCGATCGTGCTGCATAAGACGGTCGTCGCCATCCCGGAGGGAATGTGCGAGCCGAACCGTGAAAGAGACACGATGGCGCTGAGGGGCCGATCGTGCTGCATAAGACGGTCGTCGCCATCCTGAAGGGAATGTGCGAGCCGAACCGTGAAGCCAGGTAAGATGGCGCTGAGGGGCCGATCGCACTGCATAAGACGTTCGTCGCCATCCTGGAAGAGATACGCGATCCGAACGTGAAAGAGACACGATGGCGCTGAGGGGCCGATCGTGCTGCATATGAGACGTTCGTCGCCATCCCGGAGGGGATGCGTGATCCGAACGTGAAAGAGACACGATGGCGCTGAGGGGCCGATCGTGCTGCATAAGACGGTCGTCGCCATCCCGGAGGGAATGTGCGAGCCGAACCGTGAAGCCAGGTACGATGGCGCTGAGGGGCCGATCGCACTGCATAAGACGTTCGTCGCCATCCTGGAGGGAATGTGCGAGCTGAACGTGAGCTGGGTACGATGGCGCTGAGGGGCCGATCGTACTGCATAAGACGGTCGTCGCCATCCTGGAGGGAAATGGGCGATCCGAACCGTGAATCTGGACACGATGGCGCTGAGGGGCCGATCGTGATGCATAAGACGTTCGTCGCCACCCTGGAAGGGATGGACGATCCGAACGTGAGCTGGGTACGATGGCGCTGAGGGGCCGATCGTACTGCACAAGACGGTCGTCGCCATCCTGGAGGGAAATGGGCGATCCGAACCGTGAATCAGGACACGATGGCGCTGAGGGGCCGATCGTGATGCATAAGACGTTCGTCGCCACCCTGGAAGGGATGGACGAGCTGAACGTGAGCTGGGTACGATGGCGCTGAGGGGCCGATCGTACTGCATAAGACGGTCGTCGCCATCCTGGAGGGAATGGGCGATCCGAACCGCGAATCTGGACACGATGGCGCTGAGGGGCCGATCGTGATGCATAAGACGTTCGTCGCCATCCTGGAGGGAAATGGGCGATCCGAACGTGAGCTGGGTACGATGGCGCTGAGGGGCCGATCGTACTGCATAAGACGGTCGTCGCCATCCTGGAGGGAATGGGCGATCCGAACCGCGACTCTGGACACGATGGCGCTGAGGGGCCGATCGTGATGCATAAGACGTTCGTCGCCATCCTGGAGGGAAATGGGCGATCCGAACGTGAGCTGGGTACGATGGCGCTGAGGGGCCGATCGTACTGCATAAGACGGTCGTCGCCATCCTGGAGGGAAATGTGCGATCCGAACCGTGAATCTGGACACGATGGCGCTGAGGGGCCGATCGTGATGCATAAGACGTTCGTCGCCATCCTGGAGGGAAATGGGCGATCCGAACGTGAGCTGGGTACGATGGCGCTGAGGGGCCGATCGTACTGCATAAGACGGTCGTCGCCATCCTGGAGGGGATGGGCGAGCCGAACCGTGAATCTGGACACGATGGCGCTGAGGGGCCGATCGTGATGCATAATACGTTCGTCGCCACCCTGGAAGGGATGGACGAGCTGAACGTGAGCTGGGTACGATGGCGCTGAGGGGCCGATCGTACTGCATAAGACGGTCGTCGCCATCCTGGAAGGGAATGGGCGAGCCGAACCGTGAATCTGGACACGATGGCGCTATCGGGCCGATCGTGATACAGAAAAATAGTGATGATCATCTCATGGCCCTCGGCCTGTCGGTGAGTGATAATCGTCTCGCGGCCCTCGGCCGTGCTGGTGATGTGTCAAGTCTCTCTCCTGATTGGCTGTGAGAAGCCGATCGTCTGCCAGGACTTCATCCGGGAAAGAATGGTGAGCCTGAAATAAATCTGGGCGATGTCCCTCCTACCTGATCTGGGGAGCTAATCGTCGTTCGTCTACCGTATCCGTGGTCCTATGTACGGACCGCTAAGCGGTGTACACTCGGCACGCACAGACTCCGATAAAGAACTGGTTCTTCGTTCTTCCCAAGTCTCGTGAGTACTGGTCTCCTGGTTTCGCAGGAGACGTTCGTCATCCCAACTATGAGAAGAAACAGGTTTATCCACGTCGGGATTCCCTATTCTTCGTTCGTCCCTGTCGTGGTCCTACTAATCTTCTTACTTCGAAGAAGACGTTTGGTCATCCAACGATCGCAAGGAGGAACAGGTTTATCCACGTCGGGATTCCCTATACTTCGTTCGTCCTTGTCGCGGTCCTACTAATCTTCTTACTTCGAAGAAGACGTTCGGTCAACCAACGATCGCAAGGAGGAACAGGTGTATCCACGTCGGGATTCCCTATTCTTCGTTCGTCCCTGTCGTGGTCCTACTAATCTTCTTTCCTCGAAGAAGACGTTCGGTCACCCAACGATCGCAGGGAGGTCACTGGTTTATCCACGTCGGGATTCCCTGCTTCGTCGTCCCATGCTCGTGGCCCTACTAGCCTTCTGCTTTTGCAGAAGGTGTTCATCGATCCACGGGAAATGGGAGGAACTGGTTTATCCTGCCGAGGTTCCCTTTGGTACGTCTAGCCTCCCCCACGTTCTACTAACCTCCGCGTCGGGAGACGTTCGTCATACGCGGCGAAGGAAGATCAGGCATACCTCGTCAAGACTCCCTCTCTCATAGGAGCTTCTCTCTCCCCTTCTCCCCATCTTTTTTTTTTTTTTTTTTTTTTTTTTTTTTTTTTCTTCTTCTTTTTTTTTTTTTTTTTTTTTTTTTTTTTTTTTTTTGAGGGAGGAAAATACGTTCATCGGTTCTAAGAATGACCACAAGTGATGTCACACATAATGGTGGTGGGATACAAAAATGAATAAAATGACGAGGCGATGGAATGGCTGGTCGTCATGCGATGGCGATGGTCACCCTCCTGGAGGGGAGGGGTGAGCCCGATCGCCAACTCAAGAAGGTCGGCGCTGGGAGCCGATATACAATGATCATAAAGTCGCTGAGCAGTCGGTCCTGATAAGGAGATGACAATAGTGTCCGATCAGGCTGATATATCCGAGCAGCGGCTCTCATCCACGCAGCGCGGGGATGAGACCGGTCTTCAAAAGATAAACACGTCGTGCCGAGAGGCCGATCGTGATATAATGATATCGACAATGAGAGGCCGATCAGAGAGAACAAGCAACGGCCGTCATCCGCGAGGAGCGGGGATGAAACCGGTCTTCAAATAAGATAATCATGCCATGCTGAGGGGCCGGTCATGATATGATGATGTCGGCGATGAGAGGCCGAACATGATGTGACAGTGTTGGCAATGAGAGGCCGATCTGAGAAAATCAAGCAACGGTCCTCGTCCGCGAGGGCGGGGACGAGGCCGGTCTTCAAAAGATAAGCACGCCGAGCCGAGAGGCCGGTCATGGTATAATGGTGTCGGCAATGAGAGGCCGACCGGGAAGAATCAAGCAACGGCTCTCGTCCGCGAGGAGCGGGGACGAGGCCGGTCTTCAAGTATGGAAAGCACGCCGAGCCAGGAGGCTGGTCGTGATATAATGATGTCGGCAATGAGAGGCCGATCAAGTGTATCCGTGCAACGGCTCTCATCCGCGCAGCGCGGGGATGATACCGGTCTTCAGGTGATAAACACGCCGTACCGTGAGGTCGGTCGTGATGTAAGGATGGTCCCACGACCCTCGGCCGTAGTGGTCTCCTCTAGGCCACCGGCTCCTGGTGTGGAGATGCTCGTATCACGGCTCTCAGCCGTGATGGTTTCCTCTTGGCCCTCGGCCTCTGGATGATGGATGATCGTCTCACGGTTCTTCGCCGTGGCAGTTCCCTCTAGACCCTCGGCCTCTAGGTGTTCTTCCTAGGCCATCGGTCTCTGGGGTGGAGATGCTCGTCCCACGGTTCTCAACCGTGGTGGTCTCCTCTAGGCCCTCGGCCTCTAGGTGGAGATGCTCGTCTCACGGTCCTCAGCCGTGATGGTCTCCTCTTTAGCCGGCCCTGCACGTCTTCAAGACTCGGGCCGAGCGTCTTCTAATCATTTCGCTCCAGCGCGCCGAGTGGCTTCAGCTACGCAACAAGCATGATAATGGGCCACACGGCCCGACAATAAATATGCACACATAACCATCTGCATGGCCTTCTCTCTAACACCCACGATTACCGGCCCATGGGTCATCGTGACCCTCGGCCCGGCTCATCGTGCGGGATTAATGGACGTAGCAGCTCGCGGCGGGGCCAATTAGCAGCCCGCCGGACGTCACATAGAAATATTCATCGGTCTGTGAGTTTTCAAACTCAGACCCAAGTTGGTCGCACCGCCCCCGGAAAAACGAGGTTGAGTGCTTTGGTGCCTTCGGGCCCCACAGGCCGCGTTGGCAATAGTCACTCTGCGCCTGATGGCGTAGATGGTACCAGGGTACGATCGTCGCTCGAGCACTCGGTGTCGTGCGGACTAATGCGTAACCCCCCAAATTAAAACGCGTCATCGGGGCACTACCCTCTGGAGACGCTCAGATCGCAAATCAAGCTGATCGAGAGTGGGCCATCGGGGCCACAAGAAGTCAAATAATTAATAAAATGTTAGTTGAACTAACCATCACTTGAGCCTCGCTCAGCATTATTTAATTCGGGACATTTTATCCCTAATAAATAATAGTGACATAACCGGTAATAGCAATGATACTTCCCTATCAAAGGCCATTCAAGTATACTCCGTTCGCTAATTAAAGCCGATCAGGAGCGGGCCAACAGGCACACAACAACCAGTCATTAAATTTAAATGACGGTGAAACTAATTATCACTTTGAGCATCGCTCTCACTATTTAATTCTGGGACATTTTAATCCCTATTAAATAATGGGATAATATACTAGCAATACTTCGAGTTTTCACTACTAAAGTGTTTAATTAGCATATGATGGAATTAAAATACTTAGCTTTGAAGTCGTGCCCTTTAGCCGAGAAGCAACTATGGAAGAGTTGTCCAAATAATGTTCTGCTTGTTGACTGAGTCAACACACTCCAAATAATGTCCTGCTACGTACGGTGACCGCCCAAAATAATGCTTGCTGCTCTGTCTTTGTTGCTAATTCCACTCTTGGATTTCGGCCTTTGTACGTGGCCTGCTCTCAGCCAAGTGAGGAGCATCTTGTGGAGAGGCAAATGAACACCCCACCAAGGAAGGGCAGTATCGTTCGGCCCCTGATTGACGGTAGCAATGGAGCCATGGCAGCTCAACGGCGGCCATGGAGGCTTGTCTTCGGCGAGGGATCAGCCCCGGTCAGATATTTGGCTCTCGAGAAATCCAAGTCGCCATTAATGTCGGAAATCAAGGAAGCTTAGGTTGGCAGCGAGGTGGATAAGCTAGCCGTGAACGGTGACCGGCGACCTCGTAACGGAGGCAAAAGACCGTAAATACCGCGAAGAGTGTCGGAAACCATAGCTCCTGGTTTACTGCAGACGATGATAACCATCTGAGGCGGCACCAGTCACTTTCGAGCTGCCATAGTGAGGTCCAGTGAGCAGCGACCTTCAGTTGATGGTGCCGACGTAACATGGACGGTTACGGCGATTCCCGGCGGCCCTGGCAGTTTCCGGCAAAGGTTGGGATGTTCCTGATGTGAAGAAACCAGATCTCTATATTCTTCTTTTCTCAGAATCATTTTTTGTAAAATTTTTCTCCTTTTTTGGTGAAATCAGTCCACTTCGTATGAATTTTTGTAGAAAAAACTCAAGAACGGTAGAACACACGAATCTTTTTGGACAGATTCCCACAGACGGCGCCAGTGTTGAGTTTAATCCAACACGATATAGTAAATATATGTATGAACACTCAGTTTTTACGTGGAAACCCGAAAGGGAGAAAACCACGGGACTTTTTAGGCTAATGTCCAAGCCCTCTCTTTCTCATTAGGACTCTCCTCACCATTACATAGTACATTTTGAGCTCCTATTAATGGAGTATTGTAAGCTATTCTAGTGAGAAGGAAGAAGAAGGAAAAAGATCCATAATATGGAGGGAAACTCCCATATTTATAGAGAATTGGGGAAGGGGATGCTCTCCACCCTAATGGGCCGCATGGGCCGGAGTGGGCCCAAATGGCTAAAGTGGGCCGGATGGGCCGAAATGGGCCTAGCTGCTCGGGCTCCGTACTACGTAAAGCCTTGGACTCATGAACAGTAATAGGCCGGGATAATATATCCCAACAATGTATTTTTAAATAGACCTTATTTGATGCACATTTCGAAAAGTGCATCAAAAAATGTCCATTCGAAAGTGCATCGGATAGGGATTATTGTGCATCAGATCGGACACTTTGGACGACTAAGATTAATTCTCATTTTACACGTTAAGATGTCTTCTCATTTGAACTCATCCCTATACATGCACGGAAAAGATCATGTCCAGCCGGAAGGACAGGATCCTTCGTCTGGCCGCCGCCGTTTAGGGCGGTTCCCGGTGGAGTTTTTTGATGAAATTTTTATGGAATATTCCTCATCAAGTCTAGTTTATCCACAAAAAATTTCAGCTAAAAATTCGATCGGGAAGGCAGTCAAATAATTTTTTGAAACATAACTGCGTTTTATATGTTTAATTTGGAGCAGTTATCTTCAAATATTTATTTGAAGATAACCCTATTCGTTAGAGGCGCCATAAAGTGCCTCTAAAAACCACTTTAGAGCACGCCTCAGCGAAAAAATTAAAATAAAAAAATGCTGGAGGCACTTTCTTTCAGAGAAGCGCCTCTAAAAACCACTTTGCGGCACTATTCGTTAGAGGCGCCATAAAGTGCCGCGCGTGCCAAAAAATAAGCGCCTCTAAACGACGTTTTTGCACTAGTGTAGTATACAAAGAAGTTTATACTAATTTATAGTTCCCTTGCTTTACATACATGCATACTCGTTACTACATATATCGCATCATGATTTGTACTTAACTTTGAGCATTATATTTTAATTTCGTATTAAATATGAAACTTATTTTATTTTATGCTTTAAATTGATTATTTTGTTTTAGTTTTTTAATTTATGTTTTGAGTTAGGTTAATTGACTATGAAATTCTTTAAGATAATGTATGATTTATCCAAACTTCTTCACTCCCGTGCGTAGCACGGGTGGAATTACTAGTTATTCTAATGGCATGCATTACTTGTTCCGTGTTTAATTTATTTTTTATTAATATAATTGTTGGAAAAATGTGTGAAAAATTGCATTAAATGGCTATTTTGGGGCAATTTTTTGAGTGGGGTCCACTTCCGATTTGGGTCGGGTCAAAGTGGTTTCGGATTGTCCTTGTTAAGGGCTACAATTCGATATATGGTACGCTCAAAACGGATAACGGGTGAATGAGAAATCGCTTTTCGAAGTTTACCCGTTAGAATGGAAAAACTGAGAAAAAGGATGAGTTTCTAGTGTTAATTTCCCACACCGGAAAACCCAAAGGATTTGCAACCATTTATAAAGGGACTCCCCCCTTATGGAGTTAAGATTAAGATTCCTAAGGGTAAAGGCTCTCTCCACGCGCGCAGGGGGGGTGGGGTGCAAATCAAATCCCGAAATCGGAGAAGAAAAACCGCAACTTGCGTGCGCGGGCGACCTGCGGACACGAATGTCGTCCAAAAATCTATCTCTCAAGAGATACAATTAATGCACTTCTGAAACGTTACAACAATTAATGCCCAACGTTCTTATCTTTTAATGCAGCGTTAAATGGACAGTTCATGGACGATTCAATGCCCAATGGACTGGTCATTGATGTCCAACGTTTCAGGTCCATGGAAAAATTCCTGAGTGTTCAGACTTGTTCTCGTTCGCTGGAACTTTTGATTGTGTGCTCAAACATTAGTTGGTAGTCATCGTATCTTGGGAAACGATTGTTGCAACGCTCCTAGCACCGTGGGAGGCAACAAATACATTTTAAGGACATCGTGCGTAGCACGAGCTTTGACTAATTCTGCTTCATCTCCTTTCTTGTTTTTCTCTACTCATTTTATTTAATTAATTTATTTTAATTAATTTTCTTAGTTTTCCGAAACACACCCAACAATAATTCCACTAAAGTACAAGCAATGTTATTAATATTTTTTAGGGAAAATGGAAATTAATAATCCAACCTTTTAGTTGTCTTCTTATAGTAGTCCCACCTTTTCGTTATTCAAGAATAATCCAACCTTTGCACCCCATCTTCATTCGTTGGTCCTTGACCGGTTAATGAACTGCTATTCCAAACTATTTTCTTATCTTTGCAAAATATTATCTTTGTGAAAGGTGAGATTTATGGTATAATGGTTTGCAAAGATAAGAAAATAACTTGGAGTAGCAGGTCATCAACCGGTCAGGGACCAGCGAATGAAGATGGGGTGCAAAGGTTGGATTATTCTTGAATAACGAAAAGGTAGGACTATTGTAAGAAGACAGCTAAAATGTTGGATTATTAGTTTCCATTTTCCCTATTTTTTTTACAAATTGAAATTTTAATCATACAAAATTCTCAAAAATGTGAATCTTTTTTTTGGACGAAATGAAAAGTCATGTATTAGTGTTTTTGTTGAATAAAAAACTCATTATTTATTGCCTATTTTAAAATATCATGTTTAGAATGCAAAATTTCTCCCCTGAGAATAATTTCCGGATACGCCATTGATTACCGCTATAGAACACAGACCATACACCTATAGCATAAAGATCACTTTTTTCTTTGACTATTTTCTTTTGTACACATTTTGATGTACACCTTTTGTATACCTATTTTTGTTTATATGATTCGTCAAAAAAAAGCTAAGCAAACGTAACTTATCTACTACAGAGATTAGGGGTACACCAAGAATGGTTCGTTTTCGGTATGAAGAATGTTGAGTCAATTTTAATTTCCACAATATGCCAATATAGTTTCCTGTGGGATAACACAATCTGAGACAATATAAACACAATGTGCTGTTTTCATAATCAAGTCTTGGTTCTGGACTCAATTCTCTCCTCTTTAGCACACAGAATATACTACGTATCATTTAGTTCATTGAAGAATTGAAAGATGTGGAAATATATACACTAATTGGAGGATTTCTTAGTGCCTCTATCTAATGAGGATATATTCTACAGCTGACATATTCTTAAATTTGTAATTCATTAACGTCGGGGTTCACTAACAAACCCATAGTGAGCGTTAATTGCATGAATATCATATGTTTCACTCACTTTGGCATTTGAGGCAAATTCCTTACCCTAAATGCACTTCCTTTGCTCTCTAATCAGACCAAGACTTGAAGATAACTAGCAAAATTTTCAGCCATTTTTGTTGTCTTAAAACATTAGAAAATAATAAGGATTTCTTAACCTCGAATTAACTGGAACGTTTAGAGTTCCTTTCCTATCACTCAGAATTAAGAAATGTTCCAAGACAAGTAATAAATAGATATAAGAGTATGTATTCATATTTCCCAGTCTGATAGGATAACAAAGGACATTGTACACCAGTACAAGAGTAATTTCCTCTGCAAAAAAAATGTTCTACTGACTATAGTATAAGCTGTGTGCTGCATAAAAGAACTCTATGTACTGTATGTAGTCTATCAAGAACTACTCATAGTCTCATACTAGAGACTATGTCAAGGAAGGTGTCCTCAGGAAAAGGTAGAGTGAGTCCACCCATAGTCTCATACTAGAGACTATGTCAAGGAAGGTGTTCTCAGGAAAAGGTAGAGTGAGTCCACCCATTGGAATGACAAAAAGCTTCTGCTCGCTCTCGCCAACATACACAGCAAAGTGACCCTTAGGAATCTCGCTTTCTCTGTTTGATCTTGAAGAAGACCTTCTGAGTCCTTGCTTAGGACGGAGGATGTGCCCCATACTGATTGCCATTTTCAAATGTTTCTGGAAGTGTAAATTGACAAAGTTAAGCTGGAAAACACCTCTAAATGCAGAGAATGTGTAATTTTAAATGAAGGAATCCCTTGAGTTTTGTGGGGTGAATGCCAAATGAGATGTGTTTATATAGATTTATGATCTTTAGGAGGTGGAATGAGTAGCTAAGACAGGTTTGGGTGGGAGGGCATCTAGCTTGCATAAATGATGGGATAGCTCAACCACATATATCACTGGCACATGCTTTGGTCTTCCAAAAAGGATCAATAATGTCTACTACCAGCTTTGCAGGTAAAGAACATCATCCCTACTTGCTTCATTGTAATTGGGATAGCTCAACTACTCTAGATAGCCTACAAAGTGAGAGATGAAGATGGAGCAGAAAGTTAGCCTCATTAAACAAAAAAAATATGAGAACAATAGGAAGAAACACTGTTAACTGACTATGGGACACAAGGTGTTCTTGAAAAAATTGATGTTATGCCAAAGAAAAGGGAAGGTGAAAAAATTCATTTACATCCCTTCAAGACTTTGTTGTTGCTTCCATTGCTAGAAAGATAGTAGTGGAATTAAAGAACAATATGAAGGAACATATCTACATGCTACATGAAGGCTATATATATACATTATGTCCGGGTTCCATATTATTTATTCCTAAACAAATCTTAGAATCAAAGGGCCTTATGATGTTGCAGAAACAAAGTTTAGTATGAATGATGTTCTTGACTGGGGTTTACACAAATCTCGAATCTATTCATAAAGATCTTTCTGAAAGTGGATTGCGCAGCTAGTTGACATTTGAATTAGAGAGAAGCTAGCAAACAAGATAAGAGATAATATTGTTTTTTAAAACACAGAGAGACAATATCAAATGGTTCCATTTTCCATATATAATGAATTTCTACTCACAAGTTAAAGGATAAAGCCTTGCATGAAAATCATTCCCTACATTTCTTTTATGCATTTGAATAGATGAGACAACTGAACTACAATTGTATGTCTCAGTAAATGGAAAAGGCTCCAGATTCCACTTATTGCTGGTTGAAGTGAAATGCCACCCTTGAACTAGTGTGGTAGACTGGTAGCACATGGTTTTGGTTCTACGAGTTTTGTGTCAATTCCAATTTTAGTCCACGTCTTTCATTTTATCCACTTTTGGTACTTGACTAATGTTTTTAATCGTTTGTGGTCATTTTCCGACGATTTTATCCATCGGAAACAATGCCGGAAGGACCATATATGGGCGAAAACACAATAGTCATGTATCAAAAGTGGATAAAGTGAAAGATGCGGGCTAAATATGGAAGTCACATAAAACACGTAGGACCAAAATTAAAATTTATTCATTTTTATTCAAACGGTTTTCTCCATCCACTTTGAAGGGCCACAGTTATTGAAAAAAATGATACATTCCTGCTATTAGGCCACAAGGCCCACAATATATGAGATGTATTTTACGGAGTAAATGATACTTCCTTCCTCCGGCTAAAATTGTCTCGAACACTATTCACTTGGTCAACACAAATTACTTTGGGGGTTGCTTGGCGCACCCCAAATATTGCTTAATCTAACCCACGATGACGCTTTTAACCTTCTTTATGAAACCTTGCTCATTAAACTGATGCGGCCCAAGTCTAAATTGAAGCCTTTTTCAATTACTTAATTAATGTACGAACTACAAAGGATGCATGAAGCCACACATTCTTTTGGCCTTTTTTTTAATTTCAAATCTTTTTCAAGGTTCTTTTTTGTTAAATAAATTTTAAATACGTAGTATTTGTGTACTGTTCGTTTACATTCATTTACGGGATTTTAATGATCAAAATATTTTTTTCAAAATAATAATTTTATTTATTTATTTATTAGTATAATATGATTTATAAACATTTTTTATAATTCATTCGATTCCACTAATTCAACCGTTGTGGTCAGAATTTTATCACTTTTTACATATTCAATCGATTCATCTAGTTTCAGAGTTTCCTAACGTGCATTGCATAATAGTTATAAGAAGTCAAAATATTTTGAAGATCTAAATCTAAATATATCACAAATCCCTTTGGGTAACCATAATTTCATTTTATCATCCTTATCAACCCATTTATTGCACGAAACATAACTTTTAATTTTGCATGATGAATTCTATAATAATCAATATAAGTAAAATTGTAGTTACTTTCAGGCTAATTTTGTTGAAGTTACTCTAGATGACTGTTTTTAACTGTTTTTTCATATATGTCTTTCTTTATTTTTTACTAAAATATGTATTTTAGACTTTTCCATTGTTCTAAATCTCAATGTCAATCTCAGCAAATTCAATCAGAATTTCACAATTTCAGCATGTTCATTCAATCTCAATGTAATCCGACGGGCTCACAATCTATTCTAAATCCCACAACTAAGTTCCTATCTTCATTCCCTACCCATATATATGTATATAGATACACACACATATAAGGAATTTTTATGTTATTATGATTATAATTATTTCATTCTTTTCATTGTCTACCAAATTTGTTTGAATATTAAAGATACTCAATTTGTATTTTGAAAAAAAAAACTTTGTATTGGAATTTGATTTTTTCATTATTTTGTATAATAAAGTTTTATATTTGAAAAATTTATTACTTTGCATAATAATATCAATCTACTACAACACTTTTCAAACAATATAATAATTAGGTTGATTAAAATAGAGCTACAATATCTTTTTCAAATGCATATGTACGTACAGTCACTCCCTCATCTTAATTTAATTTTGGTTGCAAATTATAAGTAATATTTTTGAAAAACCTTAAATTATAAACAAAAGAATATCTTCTACTACGTAAAAGACCAGGAATACAATTAAGTGGAATAATGTGCTTCGATCACCTTGATAGCAAAACGTTATGAAATTCCACTTTTGATCCTATGAGTTATAGGTCAATTCCACATTTAGTCCACATCTTTCACTTTGTCCACTTTTGATACATGACTATTGTGTTTTCGCCCATATATGGTCCTTTCGGCGTTGTTTCCAATGGTTAAAGTCGCCGGAAAAGGACCACAAACGGTTAAAAAACATTAGTCAAATATCAAAAGTGGGCAAAATGAAAGACATGGACTAAAGGTGGAAATGACACAAAACTTGTAGGACCAAAAGTGGAATTACTTCAAACGTTATTGAACAACGTGGCTAATTGCAAAACGCAAATTATACCGTGGGATCGGCCCACCACGAGCAAGGTGTGCCGATCCCAAACGGTGCCGTTTTAATTAGTAAAAAGCAGTCATTCTCTTCTGATTTCAATGGCCGCGACCAATATAATTCTTGAACTCCTGAAAAAAATAAGATTCATCATCGAGCACACTGCCGCCTTCTATCCTCATCATCGGCAACAAACTTACCGCTCCATCCCTATGCTTTCATTGAGTTCAGAACACTCTCCATCAAATCCCTAGAAAAGCTCAAATCCTTTCCCTCTCTGAGTACCTCTGCAACTGCCCAATTAAACAATCCAACAATTACTTTCCATTGAATCAATGATACGGTGAGTGGCTGGACAACATGCTCAAACATACCAATTTTGTTGGAGATTTGGCTGCGGATGAAAGCCAGCGTTAGCATCGTTACCCACCCCAGCTAGGCCGAAGCTAAGAGCAGAGAACCCACCGGCCGGCCTAAGAATCACGGCACCACCGTCCTCCTCCTTGATGTACGATGGCAAGGGACCTGGCCTCCTGACATGGGGATGAGGATAAAAACCTTAGGACTCCTAAAGCTAGGATTTTCTGCCGGGGATAGGCATGAGGCATGGATCCATCATCCATGGATATCTTGAAAAGCCAATTTGTTTAAGTTTTGTCATTTTTTTTAATCTAAGAAAAGTTACATTTTTATTAAAACTATTTACATTTTCATTTATCTCAAGTTACATATCTATTAGCGTGAGTTACATGTCAACTTTTCTCAAGAAGTTACATCCTATTTACACATGATTTACATTTTATATAATGCGAGTTACACAACATAATAAGCCATTGTTATTCAAAGAAAAATCATTTAAAAAATCATTTTTATAGCTCTGATAATAAAAACAAAACATTTGCACAATTTATGTAAAATAATTGGAATATTAGACTCCTTTTTTCATTAAACATGAGTTACATTTCTGGGCACAAGTTACATTTGTTGTTAACTGAAGTTACATTTGAAACAACACGAGTTACATCTAATTATGCACAAGTTACATCATTCATGCTACTGAGATGAAAAAAAAATGTTACTGTACACGCGTGCACTGTTCACACGATTTTTTTTTGAATAATTGTGTGAAACTACATCGTTTTAGGTATGGGAGCACGGTGCTCACCGTGGGGTGATACCACGGTATACGAACTCATTGCAAAAAGATTAAAAGTTAAAACCCATCTAAACTCGCCAGGACATAATTGTCCAATAACATGTCAAATTGGGTGCGCTTAGCAAAAACAAAGGTGCGCGGAGAAGCACAGATTACTTTTAATCTTTTACTTTATACATCAATTTTTTATCAAATTTGATTCAAGTTTTTGCAACTTCGTAAAAATTTTAATATATTTTCTGAATATGTAATTTTTTTTTTCTAAAAATAATTTGAGAACGGATAAAGATCTGTTTGTTTTATTATGGGAGGGAGGGAGTATGAAATATGATATTTATAGCATTGATATGCACAGAAAAACTGATATACCCTCCGCTACGATTTCTACGAGAGAGAAGGCCTTACCAAAATGTCGTTGACTGCAACTTTTCAAATGGGGCGGATGCTCTCTCCCGTCCTCAGCCGCCCGGTGATAAACGCTTACAATCCTCAGCTCTTTTCAATTAAACCTGTGTATCTTCGCTTCGGATCTTCCATTCGCCGCGCCGCCTCCACCACCGCCATGGGTGACGCCGCCGCCGATGCCAACATGGACGCTGTCCAACGCCGTCTCATGTTTGACGACGAGTGTATTTTGGTAGATGAAAATGACAGTGTCGTTGGTCATGATACCAAGTACAATTGCCATCTTATGGAGAAGATTGAATCCCAGAATTTGCTTCACAGAGCCTTCAGTGTTTTCTTATTTAACTCAAAATATGAATTGCTTCTTCAGCAAAGGTCTGCGACAAAGGTCACCTTCCCTTTGGTGTGGACAAACACCTGCTGCAGTCATCCTCTCTACCGAGAGTCTGAGCTTATTGAACAGAACGCTATTGGGGTAAGGAATGCAGCACAAAGGAAACTTCTTGATGAGTTGGGGATCCCTGCAAAGGATGTCCCAGTTGACCAGTTCACACCATTGGGTAGGATCCTTTACAAAGCACCTTCTGATGGGAAGTGGGGAGAACATGAGCTCGATTATCTTCTCTTCATCGTGCGGGATGTGCGGGTGCACCCGAATCCAGATGTGGTTGCTGATGTTAAATATGTGAATAGAGAAGAGCTAAAAGAGATATTGAGGAAAGCAGATGCAGGAGAGGATGGTATAAAGCTATCTCCTTGGTTCACATTGGTTGTCCATAATTTCTTATTCAAATGGTGGGATCATGTTGAGAAAGGCTCCCTCATGGAAGCTGCTGATATGAAAACCATACACAAGTTGACCTAAAGGGCGTTTTGTCTGTGCTTCTGTTGAACCCTGCCTGCTTCACCTTTTTTGGCCTGTCGCTCTACTGCATTTGGGTAACTTTAATAATTGATAGATACTCGGCTTATTATCTCAATGAGCGTTCTTCAACTGTACCCAAAAATAAAAATAGCATGATACGGACAGTTTCAAACCTAGATTATATGAGATGTACTTTAAAATATAGGCTATTTTCGGGGAAAGATGTTGTGTGTTAGGACCATAGGCTGAAACCTGTAATCAGCTTTTATAAAATAAATACTGAACTCTTAAATCTGGAAACTTGTTGCTTGCGGTTGTTATTTAACAGGTTATTTCATTTTTCTATTCATTTATCTTGTAAAGGCTAGTTCTTTGTTGCATCCAAGCGCACGTAATTATTTCAAAAGGGAAATGGTAGCCGTAGTATGAAGTTATAGTATATTCTCTGAATAAACTGTACAAGAAAACACTTCTACCCAAACAAAATTGTTGGCTAAACTATACTAGAACATATTCTATCTGTTTTCTGTAATGATGATCATCTCGAGCTCGAGATGATCTCAAGGAAGGTAGCCTCCGGGCAGGGTATGGTGAGTCCTCCCATAGGATGATCAAATCCAAATTCTTCCTCAGCTTGACTAAGCAAATCTTGGAATGAAGAGTCCTTCAAGTATGATATTGGAAGAACAAATCGCTTCTTTTCACCCTCACCAACATAAACTGCAAAGTGGCCCTTAGGAACCTCACTTTCTTTGTTTGTTCTTGAAGAAGACCTCCTCAGGCTCGGCTTAGTGCCACGCAGAATCTTTGCCATACTTACTGCCATAGTGGGAAGTTTTTTTTAGTCCTCAGAAAACTATTTGCAGATGCAGATTCTCTTAGGAGTTGTGTGAAGGTAGGTTCTTGAGTTGGGAAAATACCAAACTACGTTGTGCTTATATAGATCCACTGGGAGAAGGATTGAGGGGATTAGAGAGTTCCACATGGAAAGGCTGCCAGCTTGAAAAATTGAGGCATCAACAACTGGTTTTGTCTTCCAAAAGATGTATAACAAATTAGTTCTTCAAACATCATTAACCACATGATTCATCGAATCTTGAACACAATTACACAAGGAGATATCCTAATCAGTTGTGTCTTTACAAGAAAGCCTACCAATTACTTTGAATTAATGGATAATTGGGAAACAAACCATGTGATGGAATTTTAATCACTTCCATATGCATTTCCTCAACATGTTTTGTAGCCAGTTGACTCTTGTGAAAGGTGAAGAATTGAAACATCTGAAAAGTACACCAATTTGGAGGACATCTTAGTGCCTCTATCTAATGAGATATTCGACTGCTCACATATTTTTAATTTGTAATTCATTATCGTCGAGGTGCACTAACAAACCCTTAGTGAGCGTTAATTGCAGGAACATAGTATCGTATGTTTCACTCACTTGAAGATAGCTAGGAAAATTTTCAGCCATTTTTGTTGTCTTAAAACATTATTAAAAAATAATAAGGATTTTTTTTATCTCAAATTAACTGGAACGTTTAGACTTCCTTTCCTATCACTCATAAATGTTTCAAGACAAGTAATAAATGGATATAAGAGTATGTATTGATATTTCCCAATCTGATAGGATAACAAAGGACATTTTACACCAGTACAACAGTAATTTCCTCTGCAAAAAAATGTTCTGACTATATTCTAAGCTGTGTACTGTATAAAAGAACTCTATGTACTGAAGCCTATCAAGAACTACTCATAGTCTCATACTAGAGATTATGTCAAGGAAGGTGTCCTCAGGAAAAGGTAGAGTGAGTCCACCCATAGGATGATTGAATCCAAATTCTTCTTCAGCTTGACTTAACAACTCTTGGAAGGAATGGTCTTTCAGGTATGAAATTGGAATGACAAAACGCTTCTTTTCGCTCTCCCCAACATACACAGCAAAGTGACCCTTAGGAATCTCACTTTCTCTGTTTGATCTTGAAGAAGACCTTCTGAGTCCTTGCTTAGGACGGAGGATGTGCCCCATACTGATTGCCATTTTCAAATGTTTCTGGAAGTGTTAATTGACAACGTTAAGCTAGAAAAACACCTCTAAATGCAGAGAATGTGTGATTTTAAATGAAGGAATCCCTTGAGTTTTGTGGGGTGAATGCCAAATGAGATGTGTTTATATAGATTTATGATCTTTAGGAGGTGGAATGAGTAGCTAAGACAGGTTTGGGTGGGAGGGCATCCAGCTTGCATATATGATGGGATAGTTCAACCACATATATCACTGCCACATGCTTTGGTCTTCCAAAAAGGATTAATAATGTCTACTACCAGCTTTGCAGGTAAAGAACATCATCCCCACTTGCTTTAATGTAATTGGGATAGCTCAACTACTCTAGATAGCCTACAAAGTGAGAGATGAAGATGGAGCAGAAAGTTAGCCTCAATAAATAAATAAAAATATGAGAACAATAGGGAGAAACACTGTTAACTGACTATGGGACACAAGGTGTTTTTGAAAAAGTTTATGTTATGCCAAAAGAAGGGAAGGTGAAAAAAATCATTTACATCCCTTCAAGACTTTGTTGATGCTTCTATTGCTAGAAAGATAGTAGTGGAATTAAAGAACAATATGAAGGAACATATCTACATACTAGATGAAGGCTATATATATTATTTCTAGGGTCCATTTTATTTATGTCTCAACAAATCTTGGAATCAAGGGTCCTTATGATGTTGGAATAATATACGGACTATGTAATAGGTAGGTGCAGAAACTAAGTGTACTATGCATGATTAGATTGACTGGGGTGTATACAAACCTCAAATCTATATTCATAAAGATCTTTCTGAAAGTGGATTGCGCAGTTAATTGACACTTGAATTAGAGAGAAGCTAGCAAACAAGATAAGAGGTAATATTGTTTTGTTTTTGTTTTTAACACAAAGAGACAATATCACATGGTTCCATCTTCGATGTATAAAGAATTTCTCCTCACAAGTTAAAGGATAAAGCCTTGTATGAAAACCATTCCCCACATTTCTTCTATGCAATTGAATAGATGGATATAGCTTAACTCCAACACATTTCACAATTGTATGTCTCAGTATATGGAAAAAGCTACAGAGTCCACTTATTGCTAGTTGAAGTGAAATGCCACACTTAAACTAGTTATGTAGCACATGGTTTTGGTTATTTTTTTAAACGGATTTCTCCATCCACTTCGAAGGGCCATAGTTATTCAAAAAAGAATGATACATTCCTGCTATTAGGCCACAATATAAGAAGTGAACTTCTCTGTTTTGAAACTGATCATGAGATAGCCAAGCATAAGTGTTTTTTCATTAAACCGCAGCTTGGAATGTATATCGATATTTCATGCATATAAATTTGGCTTGATATGAATATATGATAAAAATGTAAAATTTCCTCTGTGTATAGTTTCAATGTTCAACAAATATCAAATGTGATATTTATAGCATGATATGGACAGCTTCAAACCCAGATTATATCACTATATGAGATGTATTTTAAAATATAGACTACTTTCGGGGAAAGAAGTTGTGTGAGAGGAGCATCGACTGAAACCTATAGTCAGCTGTCAGCTTGTTTTTTTGAAACAAATACTGTTCTGGAAATTTGTTGCTTATGATTGTTTTTTTAACAGGTTATTTCATTTTTCTGTTTGCTTATCTTGTAAAAGCTAGTTCTTTGTTGCATCCAAGCTCAAGTAACTATTTCAAAATCACTTCTGACGAAACATTATAGTGTGTAGCAGGATAAAACAGAAAAAGTTCCAAAGGGAAATGGTAGTCATACTATGAAGTTATAGTATATTCTCTGAATAAACTGTACAAGAAAACACGTCTACCCAAACAAAATTGTTGGCTAAACTATACTAGAACACCTCTATCTGTTTTCTGTAATGATGATCATCTCGAGCTCGAGATGATCTCTAGGAAGGTACCCTCCGGACAAGGTATGGTGAGTCCTCCCATGGGATGATCAAATCCAAATTCTTCCTCAGCTTGACTAAGCAAGTCTTGGAATGAAGAGTCCTTCAAGTAAGATATTGGAAGGACAAAGCGCTTCTTTTCACCATCACCGACATAAACTGCAAAGTGGCCCTTAGGAACCTCACTTTCTTTGTTTGTTCTTGAAGAAGACCTCCTCAGGCTTGGCTTAGTGCCACGCAGAATCTTTGCCATACTTACTGCCATGGTGGGAAGTTTGTTTTAGTCCTCAAAAAATTATTTGCAGATGCAAATTCTTTTAGGAGTTGTGTGAAGGTAGGTTTTTGAGTTGGGAAATATACCAAACTACGTTGTGCTTATATAGATCCACTGAGTGAAGGATTGAGCGGGTTAGAGAGTTCCACATGGAAAGGCTGCCAGCTTGCAAGATTGAGGCATCAACAACTGGTTTTGTCTTCCAAAAGATGTATAACAAATTAGTTCTTCAAACATCATTGGCCACATGATTCATTGAATCTTGAACAGTAGGAGATATCTTAACCACTTCTGTCTTTACAAAAAAGCCTACTAATTACTTTGAATTAATGGATAATTGGGAAACAAACCATGTGATTTCACATTGTATGTTTTAGTAAGTGAAAAAACTCCAGATTCCCATCACTTGGAAACTGAAAGAGACCACCAACCGGAAGGTGACACATGGTTTTGCCTATTTCCTGAACAGATTGAATATATAACTTTCATATGCATTTCCTATTTTCCTCAACACATTTTGTAGCCAATGACTTGATATTTTCAATATACCACAGTAATTTATGAGAAACTGGAGTATGCTCATATTCACGAGACATTAACACATATATTTGAAAATCGTTAATATTCACTTATTATCACAAAGCACAATAATCACAAAACATACAACTTATCAAACCTTTACCATGAACACCTAAATGTGGAGTTGAAGACTTGAAGGCATATATGATCATGAAGAAGTTTCAGGATAAAGTAGTACTTAATTTTTAATTAATTTCATTGACGGTGCTCAACTAAATCTCTATATTAATAGGTGAATATTTTAAAAGCCTAAATCACAAGAAATTTAATGTTTCAAATCTTTAACCCCACTAAAATTAATATGTGAGTTATTTCTCCAAAGAACAAATTAACCACAGATTTGTACAAGAAACACTTCTTTTTTACAAGTTTTTGCCACAAAAATGAGCTTCTGGTAAATTCTCTCTAGCTGGAGACGGTGTCAAGGAACCTTGCCTTTCTACAAGTTATTGAAGAAATGTGATCCACACCAATTTCCACGTCAAATGATTACATTTGAAGTAGTGGCAGTGCTAAACTAAAAAACTGTAGAAACGATTATATTGAATACTTATTATCTGAAATGTGTATATACTTTATACAGATATGAGGTTGGTACTGAGACTGTATTTTTAATGTTCAATAGCTAACTAATGTAATCTTTAATTACATTCCATTATTAGATAATCAGTTAAGTTTGGATGGCCAATCATGACTTGAAACTCCATCCCATATGTATGATTTCAAGTAAGCTCCAAAGCTCATATTTATTGCTTTCTAACACCCAAAGTTTTTGTGTCAATGAAATGGGGTTAAAGTGTTAGGTCACAAGAGAGTTTCCTGTGTATTGTATGTATTAGATTTAGTTACTGTGTTGTGAATAATAAGACAAATACGAAAAAGTTTCCAAGCAAAATGGTAGTTGTAGTATGAAGTTAATAGTATATTTTCAGTATCAACTTTACAAGAAACTCTTCTACCCAAAAAGAATTGTTCACTAAACTAAACTAGCCATCTCTATGTGTTTTTATAATGATCAACTTGAGCTACAAATGATGTCAAGCAAAGTAGCCTCCGCACAGGGTATTGTTAATCCTCCCATTGCATGATCAAATCCAAATTCTTCCTCAGCTTGACTAAGTAAGTCTTGGAATGAAGAGTCCTTCAAGTATGATATTGGAAGAACAAATCGCTTCTTTTCACCCTCACCAACATAAACTGCAAAGTGACCCTTAGGAACCTCACTTTCTCGGTTTGTTCTGGAAGAAGACCTCCTCAGGCTTGGCTTAGTAGCACGCAGAATTTTCGCCATAACTGCCATGGTTGAATGTTTCCTCACTTGGTAATAAAAACCTATTTGTGGAAGCAGATTCTTTTCGGAGTTGTCTGGAGAAAGTGTTTTGAATGATGGAGAATACCCAACTCAGTGGTTGTTATATAGATAGATCCACTGGGAGGTGGATTGGGTGAGTGGCGTAGAGACACCTACGTGGAATGCTTGCCAACTTGCAAAGATAAGAAACATCAATCCCCACATTCTTCAATGAATGTTGAACAGATAGGGATATCCTAACCACTTCTTTCTTTACAAGAAAGCCTACCAATCAATTTATATCCCTGGATTATTTATTAGGGAGTATGAAACAATCCATGTGATTTCAAATTGTATGGTTGTAGTGTGAGGAAAAACTCCAGATTTCATAGTTTCTGATTGAAGGTGAAAGGACCCACCATCCAGCCAGCTATGAGGTTGGTATAACTGACACTTTACCACATGGTGTTGTCTTTGAACATCATTCATCACAAGATTTAGTGAAATTGGATAATAAACGGTGAAAGCTCAATGAATGGTATTTTCCAAGAAAAATAGATCAATTGATTAGGAAACATACCTTGTGATTCCTAATCGTTTGCCTATGTATCAGGCGACACTTCAGAGATCATATGTTTTTCTGATTGAGGCTTAGTGGCCCCACATGTCTAGTTGGCACATGGTTTTGCCTTCCTTATTTCCAAAAGAACTTAAACCTCGACCTATCATCCTAAAACTTTAAATAGATCACCTTTTCCTGCAGTCCGGCAATTCTAAAACACTGAATCTGTAAGACAAATGCATTGCTACTCTCAGTTACTCATACAGTCACTCTGGTGTTTTTTTATTAGCATTTGAATAGTGATGGGGATGCGGGTGCCTGAGCCATTTAAGAGAGAAAATACTTCTTTCCATTTGGAAGAGTCTATTGAAGCATGAAAGTCACCTGCTAATCATACTTAGAAAAGGATGGGAATCAAGAAGGGAACCTCATTCTGGGAAGCATAGCTGATAGCATATGTGATTAAACCAACCAATTGGCCCGCCACAGCAGAGCCAAATTTGCTAAAAACATGGTCAGAAGCAATATCCCGAGGTTCAAGGCAGTTTTCTTTTTATAAAGGAAGTTTCTCTTCAGCACTCTAGAACCTATGAGAGAAACATTACAAGGTTTGAGAAATAAGCTCTCAATAGATGATAGTATCAGTATCTTTCTGCTCAAAGGACTGGAGGTACCTTGGTGATTCATTGGGTCTTAAACATCACTGTAAGGGATTGTACAGCGTATACATAGGCTGGGGCAAACATAGAGAAACACGAATTTGCATTTGGAGGGGGGTATCTTTTTCTTTCTTAGAACACAAGGAGTTTGTGAAAAAACTTATGGTATCCCAAAAAGAGAAGGCGAGGTTGTCTTTTTACAACCCTTCAAGACATTGCTGACGGTTTCATACTTCCACTTCTAGCTAGAATGTGGTGGAACTAAAGAACAATAGGAAGGACCGAAGGAGCACATCTTTAAGTTTTGGAATTATCAAAACTCCATTATTTATTGGATGATCCCATATGATGACCGGATGTGATGCAGTTTTCATGGAGTTTTGGAATGGAGGGTCCTTCAAGTGTGAATTTATAATGATCAAAACCATAAATGATATATTGATGCAAAGCTAAGGCTGCTACTAGAATCTTCAATCTTCTCCATTGAACCTCTATCTATTATTGCATGACCAGTTCCAAGAATCTCATCAGCTGGAAAAGAGATGGTAGAGATTCAGTGGTGTGAAAGAAAAAGGATTCCATTTCCAAGACTAAATATCGATGCAGATAGCTGCAGTGGAGAAGGGTCACTTTGCCCTCTACATGGCTGGTCAGAAACGCTTTATTGTGCCTCTATTGTATCTCAAATCTCAATACTGAGATTTCTAGGGAACTCCTAAACATCTATGATGAAGAATTTGGACTTCCAAGTGATGTGATTATTACACTCCCATGTGATGCAGTTTTCAAGGAATACATCATTTCAGTTAATGCATATCAGGTTTGATCACCTTCACTGCACCATCAAGGGTGGACAACCCAAGAATTTCTTGTTTGTTCTTGAAGAAGATCTTTTGAGTCCTTGCTTAGGACGGACAAAGTCCCCCATACTGATTGCCATGTTCAAGTGTTTCTAGAGTGCTACTTAAAGATACTAATAAGCTAGAGAAACAACTAGTGAATGCAGAAGCACTGTTTTTTTTAATGTAAGAAGCCCTTGAGTTGGACTTCAGTGGGGTGAGAACTAACTGAGACGTGTTTATATAGGTATATGAGCCTTTAGGAGGTGGAACGAGTGGTTAAGAGAAGTTTCGATATATGATACCAAAATGGGATAGCTCAGCTACTAAACATAGCCTTACCAAATAAGAATAACATATGAGTTATCGTTTATGTGGAACAAGATTTTGCCAAGAACATCAAGCGGTCATAGTATCTTAGAAACTTCAAAGTAGAAGCTAAAAGAGCCTCCGCAGCTAGGAGACACATGGTTTAAAGATTGCCTTAGCGTCAAAACTTTATACATATCACTTTCATATCCATGTTCATCATCAAAACAAAACAACAATTTCTTTTAACAGATTTTGGACATATAATTGTTCTGCTCCATTCAGCCTGGCTCTATTTGCTGAAGGAATAATATTATCATTAGGAGTTACAAGAAGCTCACCAAGCTTGCCAAAAAATGGCAGAGGTTTGGTGGTACCCGGAGAAGGTGGGTTTCATTTTGAAGACTAAGTTATGTGACAGGTAGTTGCAGACTTGCAGCACTTCTTCTACAGTTAGAAAAAGGGCATTCATTATCATTACCCCAGTGCTGCAAAGGCTCCTGGAGAAGAATTTGGAGTTTCAAGAGATGGACCTATCACCTACGTAGTATAAGATTCAGTATGTGATTCAGTCTTCATGGAAGTTAGAAAAAGGGCCATATTGCCATATTTCTTCATTATCAAGAGATGGACCTATCAGCTAGTAGCTAGCATGTGATTCAGTCTTCATGGACTACATCATTTAACATCTGAGCCAGGTTTCAGTCTTCAGAATGTCTTACTAATTTGAGTTTCTTCATAAGCTCTTTGACATTTTCATAGTGCCAATATAAAAAAGAAAACGAAAAACTCTGTGCGTAGCAGCAGTATATACATCTTGTGAAATGTACAGACTACAGACAGATAGCAAAGACTTCATATCCAGTATTTCAGCAATCTTTTCTAACTGATGGATAGTCTACCCGGGGGGTGTCTTATCCGAGGGGTTATTGCGGGAATAACTAGAGATAAGTCAGAGCAAATAGGAGGAGAGAGAGTCGATTTATTAAAAGAACTCAACGTATGAGAGTTGGGATCCTTTACAAGGAGAAATGGGCTGCTATTTATAGCAGCAATAAATGCGATGAGAGTACACGTGTCAGTAATCCAACGGCCGAGGGGTCACATCAATCGGGTGGCACCGGCAGTGGTACGTTCACCGCATTGAATGCGGTTGGCGGATGTGACGTTGCATTAAATGCGGTGGTTGGCTGTCTCCAAAAGGAATCTTCGATGATTGAGCATGTTTGGCCGAAGGCTCCTTGTGTAGCCGAGGGCTCCGTGTGTAGTCGAGGGCTCCATGTAACAGAGGACCAGTGCGTGGCCGAAGGCTCTGTGCGACCGGAGGCCTGGTTCAGCCGAAGGCTTTTCTGATGCCGAGGGCTTTGATGATGCCGAAGGATCCTGTTTTTCGCCGTTTTCTCCCGGTAGCTTCGTATGCCCAAAAAAGCTATCCTGTGAGTTTTGGAGCCTTCGGCCAAGGAGGCCGAAGGCACCCCAATGTATATTCCGGGCTTATTTGAGGCTTGGGCCGTTGCATTTGGGCCTGAGATGTTCCCTGGGCTCAATGGACTTGTGTAGGAGAAGTAGGAGTCTATGGACCGGGGGTTCCTGGGCCATATACTCCATCACTAACATTATAAATCGTAATCATTTTTGCTCTTACCAGTTCATGCTCATTTAGAAACAAAACAAATGATGTTCAAAAATCAATATGAGCAAAAAGCATTTGATGTCTAAATTTAAAGTTAGCTGAACCAGTGGCCTACTGCTTGCATATTCTAAATTTATAATCCATTAACCTTGAAGTTCACTAAGAAACCTTGAGTCAACTTTAACTGCAAGAACATACTATATTATGGTTCAGTCACCTTGGCATTTCAGACAAACTCTTAACCTTAAATACATTTCCTTTGCTCTCTAATCACATCAAGAATCAAACAGATCTCGGAGAATTTTCTAAGGTTTTATTATCTTAAAACAATAAAGGGTTAAAAAGATTTTTTTTTATCTCAAATTAACTGAAACATTTAGAATTCCTTTCCTACGACTTGAACTGTTTCAAGACAAGTAATAATATATAGATACTCCGTATAAGAGAGTGTAATAACATTTGTATTTCCCAGTCGGATAGAATAACAATAGGCACTGTACACCAGTACAAGAATACTCCTCTTATACTGACTATAAGTACAAGAATACTCCTTTTTAGTCCTCTACAAAAAATGTTCTTCTGACTATAATCTAAGCTATGTGTACTGTAAGTTTATCAAAATCTACTCATACTAGAGATCATGTCAAGGAAGGTGTCCTCAGGACAAGGTATTGTGAGTCCACCCATAGGATGATCGAATCCAAATTCTTCTTCAGCTTGACTTAAAAGATCTTGGAAGGAATGGTCTTTCAGGTATGAAATTGGAATGACATAGCGCTTCTTCTCGCTCTCCCCAACATAAACAGCAAAGTGACCCTTAGGTATCTCACTTTCTCTGTTTGTTCTTGAAGAAGACCTTCTGAGTACTTGCTTAGGACGGAGGATGTGCCCAATACTGATTGCCATGTTCAAATGTTACTGGAAGTGTTACTTGACGAAGTTAAGCTAGAGAAAAAAAACTCTGGATGCAGAAAATGTGTATTTTTTAATGAAGGAGTTCCCTTGAGATGAGTGGGGTGGATACCAACATAGATGTGTTTATATAGATCTATGATCTATAGGAGGTGGAATGAGTAGCTAAGACAGGTTTGGCTGGGAGGGCAATCAGCTTGCATATATGATGGGATAGCTCAACCACATATATCACTGCCACATGCTTTTGTCTTCCAAAAAGGATCAATAATGTCTAGTACCAGCTTTGTACGTAAATGGGATAGCTCAACCACTCAAGATAGCCTAGCAAATAAGTGATGATGAACCTTCCCAATGTACTGTATTTTAAAAAAAATGAGATGATGAAGATCGAGCAGGCAGTTAGCCTAAGTAAACAAATAGCAATTTGTTGATTGGGAAAGCATGTGCTACTTCCATATTTGCAGAGCATGCTTTTGCCAAGAATTTCAAGTTGTCCAACCATCTGATACATTTAAAAGATAAAGATATCCCTACAACTAGCAGGCATATGGTTTAAAGATTGTCTGTAACCCCAATACTGTAAATTTATCACTTCCGCATCACAATAACACTAACTCGCGTCTTTCACTTTCCTGCTTATAAAGTATCATGATAAGTTGATAGAAGCTCATCAATCTTGCAAAAAAATGACAACAGTTTGCAGCAATCAGAAGAAATGATTTCATTTTGAACATGAAGACCAATAAATTATGCATGTCGCTGCATTATTTCTTCAATAGTTAGCAGATCAGTTTAGTAGATTTCGTCACATATAGTTTTATTCCCTTCATGATAGGTTCCAACAAGTTGGTAGAAGTTTGCTGCCGTCAGAAAATGGTGACATAAATGGATGCAGTATTTCTTGAGTTAAAAAGGATCATTTTGCTACATTTATTGTTGATCTTGAAAATGACATTATAAGTAAATTCCTACCAATGTATATGACACTATCGTGTCTCAGTCAACATGGAATACATCAATCACCCTAATCCAAGTTTTACCAGAGAAGTTGAGCATGCTGCACAGTGGCGGATTTACCCTTTATGTTTTGGGTGTTCAAAAAACCCAATTAAAATTAATTGGAATACCCATACGGAATTAGGGAGTATTGATTAATAATTTAATCAGCTGAGTGGACTTTTTTTATTAACAAACTAAATGAAGCAAAAACATCCTCCTAATTTAGCCACTCAATTATTTATAAAGTGGAGTTACGAGTCATCATCCTATGAAGCTTCAAAATCATAGGTGGAGCAGAGATTGAATTCGTTGAAACAGAATAATAAGATAACTCAATCTCAATAACTCAATGGAGAGCAAAGAGATCCCAACTTCCGACTTGGTAGAGATCGCCGATTTTTTTACAGAGCAAGGACGACGATTTGAACTTGCGAGATAGAGATGGAGGAGCAAGCTGCAATTCTTCTTTGAGTGGCTACGTAGTGGAGGAGTGGACAGGTTTGGCAAGCTTCTGAAACGCAAGTGAGATCTAGGGAAAAACCAGAAACGGCGGAGCTTTATTTTTTCAGAGAATAACAAAACGACGACGTTTTGATGCTAAAAATTGAGATTTTTGGGTGTTCAGTTGAACACCCTTGAACAACATTAGCTCCGCCCCTGATGCTGCAACAGTGTTAGTTTCTGATGCCAATTTTTTTAAAGTGAAGCATTATAGATATAATGTTCAATGTAATGAAATCTAAGACTTCATATTCAAGATTTTAAAACTCCTGTTAAAAGTTACTCCGTAATATATTTGTATCTTTCAGATTCTCCTTACACTTTGGTGGATGTAAAGCTAAAAGCATTCAAATCTCTAAATGCCTAAATGAATTTGAGGCTTTACGGTTTTGCCTCTTCAGCCTTGGTCTAGCATCACTCTGCCAACATAATACCAGAGCGGGTGTCCAATCTCAAAATAAATCCAGCTTATCCATCTTAACAGTGCTGACATGAGTATTGATATGTACAAATCAGTTGCAGCTTTATTTTTTAGTAATAAAGAAATCAGCTGCAACTTCATTTTGTTTTTATAGGTTAACAATAAAATTAATTACACGTAGAACAGAACATCATCATAACTGAAGTGTGGGCTGTTTTCAAAAGTATTCCTTTCTTCTGACTTCACAAATTATTTCCCCTCTATTACACATAATATGCCATTTATTTTATTGAAGTGATAAAACATCTAGAAATTACCAATATTTTTATGGACATGTTAGTGTTTTACCTCCGTGTGATAACGAGATATTCTACCGCTAAATCACATGTTCTCACAGTTCCTTTAACTTGGAGAATTAAACAAAATCCGTTATTGAGTGTAATCTGCAAGAACATATTCATTCAATTTGGCATTTCAAAGAAATCCTAAATCTTATTCCTTTGCTCTCTAATCACGTCAAAATAGCTCTGAGAATGTTCACTTCTTGATTAACCATTTTTTCATGCCAATTTAAGTCAAAAGGATTGACTACCCTCAAGTAGTCAAAATGACCTGGAAAGGCTTGTGGTTTTAAGAATTCAAAATTCCTGGAATGTTTCAACATGTTTCACTCACCTTAGCATTTCAGATAAATTCTTAACCTTAAATACATTTCCTTTGATCTCGGAATACATCAAGAATTCAAAGAGAGCACGGTGAATTTTCAACCATTTTTTGTCGTCTCATAACATTAAAACGTTAGAAGGATTTGTGAGTCTCAAATTGACTAACTACTGAAGCATTTAGATATAAAGAATGTGTATTGAAATTTATATTCCCAATCTGATAGGATAACAATGGACACTGTACAACGGTACAAGAATACTTTCCTCTGCAAAAAATGTTCTACTGACTATAGTCTAAGCTCTAAGTACTGTAACAGTCTATCAAGATCTACTCATACTAGAGATCATGTCAAGGAAGGTATCCTCAGGACAAGGTATTGTGAGTCCACCCATAGGATGATCGAATCCAAATTCTTCTTCAGCTTGACTTAAAAGATCTTGGAAGGAATGGTCTTTCAGGTATGAAATTGGAATGACAAAGCGCTTCTTCTCACTCTCCCCAACATAAACAGCAAAGTGACCCTTAGGTATCTCACTTTCTCTGTTTGCTCTTGAAGAAGACCTCCTGAGTACTTGCTTAGGACGGAGGATGTGCCCAATACTGATGGCCATCTTCAAATGTTTCTGGAAGTGTTACTTGACGAAGTTAAGCTAGAGAAAAAAACTCTCAATGCAGAAAATGTGTATTTCAAATGAAGGAATTCCCTTGAGATGAGTGGGGTGGATACCAACTTAGATGTGTTTATATAGATGGTTGAATGTTTCTTTTCTTGGTAATAAAAACCTATTTGTGGAAGCAGATTCTTTTCCGATTGTGTGAAGAAAGTATTTTGAATGATGGAGAATCCCCAACTCAGTGGTAGTTATATAGATAGATCCACTGGGAGGTGGATTGGGTGAGTGGCGTAGAGACACCTACGTGGACTGGTTGCCAACTTGTAAAGATGAGAAACATCCTTCCCCACATTCTTCAATGAATCTTGAGCAGATAAGGATATCCTAACCATTTCTTTCTTTACAAGACAGCCTACCAATTAGTTTATATCCCAGGATTATTTATACTATAAAACAATCCATGTGATTTCAAATTGTATGGTTGTGGTGTAAGGAAAAACTCCAGATTCCATAGTTTGTGATTGAAGGTGGCAGGCCCCACCATCCAGCCAGCTATGAGGTTGGTATAACTGACACTTTACCACATGGTGTTGTCTTTGAACATCATTCCTCACAAGGTTCATTGAAATTGAATCATAAATGGTGAAAACTCAACGACTTATGTCATTCCAAGGAAACCTGCCAAATGTGATGAAGATGAATGGTACTCCCTCCCCGTAACTTTAAAATCTTCCCATTTCAAAAGTAGGTAGATTAAGAATAGTGAAAGATGATATGAATTATTGAGGGTACGATGGGAAAATAGTGGAATAATGTGGTGGAATGTAGGATAAATCTAAAAAAAGTAGTTGTAATAGTGTATTATTTTAAGAATTATTGAGGGTATGATGGGAAGATTTAGAAATGAGAAGATTTTTTTGTTACGGACGAAAAAGGAAAGTGGGAAGATTTTTGAGTTACGGAGGGAGTATTTTCCAAGAAAAATAGATCAATTGATTAAGAAACATACCGTGTGATTCCTAATCGTTTGCCTCTGTATCAGGCGACACTTCAGAGATCATATGTTTTCTGATTGAGTCTTAGTGGCCCCAAATGTGTAGTTGGCACATGGTTTTGCCTTACTTATTTCCAAAAGAACTTAAAGCTCGACCTATCATCCTAAAACTTTAAATAGATCACTTTTTTCTGCAGTCCGTTCATCCTAAAGCACTGCAATCCAGTATAGTCAAATGCACATAGCTGCGGTACTCTCTTCAGACTAATAAAGGGCTATTTGGCTATCCAAATGAATCTGTCAGACAAATGCATTGCTACTCTCAGTTACTCATACAGTCACACTGATGTTTGTCTTCATAATGTTTTTTTTATTAGCATTTGAATAGTGATGGGGGTGCTGGGGGCCTGAGCCATTTAAGAGAGATACCACTTATTTCCTTTTGGAAGAGTATTGAAGCAGGAAAGTCACCTGCTAATCATACTTAGAAAAGGATGGGAATTAAGCAGGGAAGCATAGCTGATAGCATATGTGATAAAACCAATCAATTGGCCAGCAACATTAGAGCCAAATTTGCTAAAAACATGGTCAGAAGCTATATCCCGAGGTTCAAGGCAGTTTTCTTTTTATAAGATTACCCAAGGGAAGTTTCTCTTTCAGCACTCTAGAAACTATGAGAGAAACATTACAAGGTTTGAGAAGTAAGTTCTCAATAGATGATACCTATCATCTCAAAGAAATGGAGGTACCTTGGCAATTCATTGGGTCTTAAACATCACTGTAAGGGATTGCACAGCTTCTAATACATAGGCCGGGGCAAAAATAGAAAAACAAGAATTTGCATCTGGAGGCGGGTATCTTTTTCTTTCTTAAAGGACAAGAAGTTTGGGAGAAAACGTATTGTATCCCAAAAAGAGAAGGCGGGATTGTCTTTCAACCCATCAAGACATTGCTGATGGGTTGATACTTCGACTTCTAGCTAGACTGTGGTGGAACTAAAGAACAATAGGACGGAGCACAATCTTTATGTTTTGGAATTATCAAAACTACATTATTTATTGGATGATCAAAACCATACTATTTATTCCCCATCAATTTTTGGAATGGAGGGTCCTTCAAGTGTGAATTTATAATGATCAAAACCATAAATAATATATTGATGCAAAGCTAAGGCTGCTACTACAATCTTCAATCTTCTCCATTGAATCTCTATCTATTATTGCATGACCAGTTCCAAGAAGCTCATCAGCTGGAAAAGAGATGGTAGAGATTCACTGGCATGCAAAGAAAAAGGATTCCATTTCCAAGACTAAATAGCAATGCAGATAGCTGCAGTGAAGAAGGGTCACTTTGCCCTCTACATGGCTGGTCAGAAGCGCTTTATTGTGCCTCTATTGTATATCAAGACTGAGATTTCTTGGGAACTCCTAAACATCTATGAAGAAGAGTTTGGACTTCCAAGTGATGAGATTATTACACTCCCATGTGATGCAGTTTTCATGGAATACATCATTTCAGTTACTGCATATTAGGTTTCATCACCTTCACTGCACCATTAAGGGTGGAGAACCCAAGAACTTCTTGTTTGCTGATACTGACAAATGTGACAATCAGTTGCGCGCTCTAGCTAATCACATCAAAGGAAATGCAGGCAAATCCAATACTTAATACACATATTTTTTCAGTAATCTTCTTAATTAGAAGTGTAAAAATTTATCTATAACTTTCAAGTTCTCCTTAAAAATATCATTAACATGCTCATCATCATCATCATCATTACCCCAGTGCCGCAAAGGCTCCCACCTACGGTGGGGTAAGGGGGTCGAATGTACGCAGTCTTATCCCTGTACTAAAGCACAAAAAGACTGTTTCCGGATGACCCATAGCGAAAATCACATCGAAAATTGCATGGACTGTCTGCTGCTTCATAATAAAGAAGTGCAGACAGTTTATTGAGCCATTTTGCTTTATTCCATCATATTTCCAAGCCAAAAAATATTGAGTCTTTAGATCCATTGCAAATGATGGAAAGATCATTAACATGCTCTGTTACAAATTTTATCGGAACTACAAAACAATTGATAGAATTCAAATTTTGTAAACTGATGACCTTTACGGCTTTACCAACACAAATGGTAAACTGAACTGGACCATTTAAAAAGTTCCCACAAATTACCTTTACCAACATAAATGGCAGATTGAAACTTATGAAACTCACTTTCTGTGTTTGTTCTTGAAGAAGATCTTTCGAGTCCTTGCTTAGGATGGAGAATGTCCCCCACACTGATTTCCATGTTCAAATGTTTGTAGAGTGCTACTTAAAGATGCTAATAAGCTAGAGAAACAACTAGTGAATGCAGAAGCACTGTTTTCTTTAATGTAAGAAGCCCTTGACGGCCTTGAGTTGGACTTGAGTGGGGTGAGAACCAACTGAGATGTGTTTATATAGGTATATGAGCCTTTAGGAGGTTGAACGAGTGGTTAAGAGAAGTTTCGATATATGATAACAAAATGGGATAGCTCAACTACTCAACATAGCCTTACCAAATAAGAACAACATATGAGTTCTTGTTTCTGTGGAATGAGATTTTGCCAAGAACATCAAGTGGTCATAGTATCTTAGGAACTTCAAATTAGAAGCTAAAAGGGCCTCCTCAGCTAGGAGACACATGGTTTAAAGATTGCCTTAGCGTCAAAATTTTAAATATATCACTTTCATATCAATGTTCATCATCAAAACAAAACTGCAATTTAGTTTGACAGATTTTCGACATATCATTGTTCTGCTCCATTCAGCCTGGCTCTGCTTGCTGAAGGAATAATATTCTCATGAGGAGTTACAAGAAACTCACCAAGCTTGCCAAAAAATGGAAGAGGTTTGGTTCTACCCGGAGAAGGTGAGTTCATTTTGAAGACTAAGTTATGTGACAGTTGCAGACTTGCAGCACTTCTTCTACAGTTAGAAAAAAGGGCCATATTGCTATATATTCATGTCTGGAGAAGAATTTATAGTTCCAACTTCCAAGAAATGGACTTATCACCTATAACACTAGCTAGTAGCTAGCAAGTGATTCAGTCTTCATGGACTACATCATTTAACTTCTTAGCCAGGTTTATGTAGAGAACTTCAGAATGTCTTACTAATTTGAGTTTCTTCATAAGCTGTGTGACATAACTTAGTCTTCAAAAAAGTGAAAATGAAAAGCTCTGCACTTGTAGCAGCAGTATATATATCTTGTGACATCTGTCTGTAGTCTGTACATTTCACAAGATATATATATCTTGTGAAATGTACAGACTACAGACAGATGTCAAAGACTTCACATCCAGTATTTCAGCAATCTTCTCTAACATTATAAATCGTAACAAAGACTTCATTTGCTTTTACCAGTGCATGCTCATTTAGAAACAAAACAAATGATGTTCAAAAATCAATATGAGCAAAAAGCATTCGACTTCTAAATTTAAAGTTAGCTGAACCAGTGGCCTACTGCTTGCATATTCTACATTTATAATCCATTAACTTTGTAGTTCACTAAGAAACCCTTGGTCAACTTAAACTGCAAGAACATACTATTGTATGGTTCACTCACCTTAGCATTTCAGACAAACTCTTAACCTTAAATACATTTCCTTGCCTCTCTAATCGCATCAAAAATCAAACAGATCTAGGAGAACTTTCTAAGGTTTCATTATCATAAAACAATAAAGGGTTAAAAAGGATTTTTTTTAATCACAAATTAACTGAAAAGTTTAGACTTCCTTTCATACCACTCGAACTGTTTCAAGACAAGTAATAACAATTAGATATAAGAGTATGTATTAAAATTGTATTTCCAGATCGGATAGAATAACAATAGGCACTGTACAACACAAAAAGAATACTCCTCTGCAAAAAATGTTCATCTGACTAATATCTAAGCTCTGTGTACTGTAACAGTCTATCAAAATGTACTCATACTAGAGATCATGTCAAGGAAGGTGTCCTCAGGACAAGGTATTGTGAGACCACCCATAGGATGATCGAATCCAAATTCTTCTTCAGCTTGACTTAAAAGGTCTTGGAAGGAGTGGTCTTTCAAGTATGAAATTGGAATGACATAGCGCTTCTTCTCGCTCTCCCCAACATAAACAGCAAAGTGACCCTTAGGTATCTCACTTTCTCTGTTTGTTCTTGAAGAAGACCTCCTGAGTACCTGCTTAGGACGAAGGATGTGTCCAATACTGATTGCCATGTTCAAATGCTTCTGGAAGTGTTACTTGACGAAGTTAAGCTAGAGAAAAAAACTCTGAATGCAGAAAATTTGTATTTTAAATGAAGGAATTCCCTTGAGATGGGTGAGGTGGATACCAACTTAGTGTGTTTATATAGATCTATGATCTTAAGGAGGTGGGATGAGTGGCTAAAAGGGGTTTGGGTGGGAGGGCATTTAGCTTGCATATATGATGAGATAGCTCAACCACATGTATCACTGCCACATGCTTTGGTCTTCCTAAAAGGATCAATAATGTCTAGTACCAGCTTTGTACGTAAATGAGATAGCTCAACCACTCAAGATAGCCTAGCAAATAAGTGATGATGAACCTTCCCAATGTATTTAAAAAAATGAGATGATGAAGATCGAGCAGGCAGTTAGCCTAAAGTAAAAGAATAGCAATTTGTTGATTGGGAAACAAGAGCATGTGCAACTTCCATATATGCAGGCAAGAATTTCAAGTTGTCCAACCATCTGATACATTTAAAAGATAAAGAGATCCCTACTTCCATATCTGGTTTAAAGATTGTCTGTAATCCCAATACTGTAAATTTTTCACTTCCGCATCACAATAACACTAACTCGCGTCTTTCCGTTTCCTGCTTATAAAGTATCATGATAAGTTGCTTATTGCTAGTAGCTCATCAATCTTGCAAAAAAATGACAAAAGTTTGCAGCAATCAGAAGAAAGGATTTCATTTTGAACATGAAGACCAATAATGATGCATGTCGCTGCATTATTTCTTCAATAGGTAGCAGATCAGTATAGCAGATTTCGTCACATATAGTTTTATTCCCTTCATGATAAGTTCCAACAAGTTGGTAGAAGTTTGCTGCCATCAGAAAATGGTGACATAAATGGATGCAATATTTATTCAGTTAAAAAGGGTCATTTTGCTACATTTATGGTTGATCTTGAAAATGACATTATGAGTAAATTCCTACCAATGTACTAGTATATGACACTATCGTGTCTCAGTCAACAAGGAATATACATCAATCACCCCTAATCCAAGTTTTACCAGAGAAGTTGAGCATGCTACACCAGTGTTGGTTTGTGATGCCAATTGTTTTTAAAAGTGAAGCATTATAGATATAATGTGCAATGTAATGAAATCTAAGACTTGATATCCAAGATTTTAAAACTCTTTAAAAATTATACTCCCTTCGTCCCAGAAAATTCTTCCCACTTTGACTTGGCACGGAGATTAAGAAAATGGAATAAAGTGGAAATGTGTGGTTGTGGTTGTGTAAGAAAAAGGTGAAATGAATATGAACCACACAAATTGTCCAAAAAGGGAAAGTGGGAAGAATTTTTTGGGACGACCCAAAAAGGAAAGTGGGAAGAATTTTATGGGACGGAGGTAGTAATATATTTGTATCTTTCAGATTCTCCTTAAACTTTGGTGGATGTAAAGCTCAATGCATTCAAATCTCTAAATGCCTCAATGAATTTGAGGCATTACCGTTTTGCCTCTTCAGCCTTAGTCTAGCATCACTATGCCAACATAATACCAGAGCGGTTGTGCAATCTCAAAATAAAGGCAGCACATCCATCTTAACAGTGCTGACATGAGTATTGATATGTAGAAATCAGTTGCAGCTTTATTTTTAGTAATAAAGAAATCAGCTGCAACATCATTTTCTTTTTATAGGTTAACAATAAAATTAATTACATGTAGAACAGAACATCATAATAACTGAAGCGTGGGCTGTTTTCAAAAGTATTCCTTTCTTCTGACTTCACAAATTATTTCCCCTCTATTACACAGAATATGCCATTTATTTTATTGAAGTGATAAAACATCCAGAAATTAACAATATTTTTATGGACATGTTAGTGTTTTACCTCCGTGTGATGAAGAGATATTCTACCGCTAAATCACATGTTCTCACAGTTCCTTTAACATGGAGAATTACAAAAAATTCCTTATTGAGTGTCATCGGCAACAACATATTCACTCAATTTGGCATTTCACTCACCTTAGCATTTCAGATAAATTCTTAACCTTAAATACATTTCCTTTGATCTCGGAACACATCAAGAATTCAAAGAGAGCACAGAGAATTTTCAACCATTTTTTGTTGTCTCATAACATTAAAACGTTAAAAGGATTTGTGACTCAAATTGACTGAACTACTGAAGCATTTAGACATGGTTTTCTACCACTCGATGTTTCACGGCAGCTAATAAATAGATATAAAGAATATGTATTGAAATTTATATTCCCAATCTGATAGGATAACAATGGACACTACAAGAATACTTTCCTCTGCAAAAAATGTTCTAGGACTATAGTATAATCTCTATGACTCTATGTACTGTAACAGTCTATCAAGATCTACTCATACTAGAGATCATGTCAAGGAAGGTGTCCTCAGGACAAGGTATTGTGAGTCCACCCATAGGATGATCGAATCCAAATTCTTCTTCAGCTTGACTTAACAACTCTTGGAAGGAATGGTCTTTCAGGTATGAAATTGGAATGACAAAGCGCTTCTTCTCGCTCTCCCCAACATAAACAGCAAAGTGACCCTTAGGTATCTCACTTTCTCTGTTTGCTCTTGAAGAAGACCTCCTGAGTACTTGCTTAGGACGGAGGATGTGTCCAATACTGATGGCCATCTTCAAATGTTTCTGGAAGTGTTACTTGACGAAGTTAAGCTAGAGAAAAAAAACTCTCAATGCAGAAAATGTGTATTTCAAATGAAGGAATTCCCTTGAGATGAGTGAGGTGGATACCAACTTAGATGTGTTTATATAGATCTATGATCTAAGGAGGTGGAATGAGTGGGTAAAACGGGTTTGGGTGGGAGGGCATTTACAGGGCCGTCTTTAGAACTTTTGGTGCCCCAGACGAAAAACTTTTTTCTAAGCAAAGAAAACTGATTCATTTAACCGTACCTATTAATAGAATCCGTAAAAGATTACATAACTTGATTTTTTAGTTTTCTCGTGGAAACCATTTGCGATTATTACGTCAGACAAATCACGAGAACTATGTTAATTAATGTACTTGTCTCCTAGGTTGTTTCCTTTATTAATAAAAGTTATTTTTTATTTTATGCCATGAACCTATTCATTTTTTGTTAATGGCTGACCGAGTATAATATATATGTGTGTGTGCGCGCACGCGTGTGAGAAAAAATAAAAATATATAATATGAGAAATCTTCCGATTTAGATGGACTGACTGGAACCGCCATCCGGTCGCCTCCATTTGAGTTTCTTTCGGGTAGCATATTTTGATAAAATTTTGTGAGTATGTTTGTCATGAAGTTTAGATTATATCTATGAAATTTTACCTTAAAGCTCAATCAGGAAGTCAGTTAAATAAATTATTAAAAAAAATTGTGCCAAAAATATACATAAAACACAATATTTTTCAATAATTTATTTCACTGACTTTCCAATTGAATTTTAAGGTAAAATTTTATGAGCATAATATTAACTTCATGAGGAACATGAGAACAAAATTTCATCCAAAATATCCACCCAAAAGCATTTCAAACGGAGGCGATCAGACAACTGTTCCGATCAGCCCAATTATATTAGAAGTTTTTTTTTTAAAAAATGGTGCCCCATCTAAAATTGGTGCCCTAGGCAAGTGCCTAGGTGCCTTGGCCCTATGGACGGCTCTGGGCATTTAGCTTGCATATATGATGGGATAGCTCAACCACATGTATCACAGGCACATGCTTTGGTCTTCCAAAAAGGATCAATAATGTCTAGTACTAGCTTTGTACGTAAAGAAGATCATCCGCACTTGCTTCAATGTAACTGGGACAGCTCAACCACTCAAGATAGCCTAGCAAATGAGAGATGATGAACATGGAGCAGGCAGTTACCCTCAGTAAAAAAATTGCAAAAGCATGTGGTACTTCCATATATGCAGAGCATGCCTTGCCAAGAATTTCACGCTGTCTAACCATCTTAAAGACATTAAATAAAAAGCCCTACAACTAGCAGGCACATGGTTTAAAGATTGTTGAAGTCCCAATACTGTAAATAGATCACTTCCGTATACATTTTTATCGTCAAAATAACACCAACTCCGCGTCTTTCTATTTCTTAGTTATAGATTTTATTTCTTAGTTATAGAGTTTCCTGATAAGTTCCCAGTAGCTCATCAAGCTTGCAAATAAATGGCAGATGTTTGCTGCCATCAGAAGAAAGAGGATTTCATTTTGAATTTGAAGGCCAATAAATGATGCATATCCCTGCATTATTACTTTAATAGTTAGCAGATCAGTATAGCAGATTTTTATTACATACCGTATAGTTCTGTACCCTTCATGATGAGTTCCAACAAGCTCAGGAAACTTGCAAAAAGATGGCAGAAGTTTGCTGGCATCAGAAAATGGTGGCAATAAAAATGAATTCTTGAAGATAACAGCGCTTTTAACGGCACAGTTATCTTCAAGAATTTATTTGAATGTCTTCCCGATTGAATTTTTATCTGAAATTTGGTATGAGTAAACTAGACTTAATGAATAAGATGCTCAAAAAATTTCATCAAAAAGTTCCACCGGGAGCCACCTCAAATGGCACGTCCGGACAGAATCTTCTATATAAGGACTTATTTGACTCCTTTTTTGCAACTTCGAGGACTAAAGTGACCCTTTACTCATTATTTCTTCAGTTAAAAAGTGTAGGGAGTTTCCACCTTCTTTCTTGGAAGTTGCCAAGAGACATCTCACACCTTCTTGGAAGGAGGTCTCCAACAAATAAAGATGGGAGAAGATATGGAGATAACTATGGAAGCATGGATGCAACTTCCTCTTGTCTCCAAAGTAGCCTATAAATAGAGTGTTCTATTGTTGTTCATATCATCAGTTTAGAAAGTGAGAAAAGTGTGTGAAGAGTGAAATACACTTAGTGTAGAAGTGTATTGGTGAGGATTGGTTTTTTGTAATAGTTGAGTGTGAGAGTTTGCTCCTCCTATTGTAATTCTGTTCTTGATATTGAATAGAAGAATTTTCCAATCCCAACAAGTGGTATCAGAGCGAGGTTAAGTTTCCATACACCGTTTTCTCATTTTCAGATAAATTTCTACAGGTTAGAAAATCGTGATTTTTGAAGTTGCTCGGAATCACGATCTGATCATACCGTTAGATTCGTCTCGTCGAGACGAGAAATCCGGTATTTTTTGGGAATTTTCTGGCCACCGGAAGAGGCCGTACGCGCCGCCCAAACGCCGCCTGAAAACTGCCTACGTCATCGCTGCGTCATCAGGCTGTCCAGCAGGCGCTATACCGTGGTATCATCCCACGATGAGGACCATACTCCTGCTCTTAAAACGATGTAGTTTTGCACAACTTTTAATTAAAAAATTTCACGCGGTGAACAGTAACACGCGTGAACAGTAACACGCGTGAACAGTAGGTTTTAATTTTTTTATTTTTTGTCCCAGTAATATCGTGATGTAACTCGCGTGTAAAGAAGTGTAACTCACGTTAATAAGAAATGTAACTGTAGGTCAGTTGAAATGTAACTTATCCAATACGATGCCTAAGAGATGAAACATTGATTTCAATGTAAACAATGAAAAAAAAGAGTAACTACACAATTACTTTACATAAATTGTGAATATGTTTTGTTTTTAATATCATGACCATCACAAGGATTTTAAAAAATCAAATTTTTTGTTTCATGTAACTCAATACATGATTTATTTATGTAACTCATGTTATTACAAGTGTAACTCGCGTTGATGACAAATGTAACTTGCGCTTTAGAAGATGTAACTCGCTTATAAAATAATGTAACTTAAGCATAAAAATATGTATATGTAACTCACACAAATGAATATGTAACTTCATACCATTAGAAATGTAAATATTTTTAACAAAAATGTAACTTTTTAACCCAAATCTACTTTTCAAGAAACTAGCAGGGCTGCCCAAAAAAAGAGAATCAGAGAGCATTCTTAAAAAAGAAAAAAACAGAGCACTACGGAGCACTTGAAACGGGCCAGCAAGAGAGCAAAATAGAGGTGACCGGGCTGGAGCTCCTCGTCGGTGCCGATGGCGGAAACGTCGTCGGAGTTGCAGATGAGAACCGTGGGGTCCTGAAGGAGATTGGAGGCTTTGATGGGGAAGGGAAACTGTTGTAGCTCCCATCTTCAAGAATCAACTTCGCCATGGGAGGTGACTCAGTTTGGTGTAGTGAGTTGAACTCCTTTCTGGTAGCGATTCCAGCAATGAAGGGAAGAGGAGAAGCGATCTAATTGTGTGGTTCAGCTAAATCCGAATTTGATAGGGCACGAATCTGCAAATCTGAAGAAAGTCGGTCATTTTTAATAATCAAACGGCACCGTTTGGAATCGGGAGCACCATGTTCACCGTGGGATGATCCCACGGTATAATTTTGCGGCTGTCCAGAGGAAGAAGACGACCAGTCAGCGCCACGTCAGCGCAGCGCCACGTCAGCGCCACGTCACCCTACCAGGCCGCCTATCCGTGCCACGTCATCGGCCACGTCGTTGCCACGTCAGCGACACGTGGCGCCACGTCAGCGCCAGCGCAGAGCCAGCTGTTGCCACGTCATCCACCTGCTGGTCTGCTCACTAGGCTGCTGCCTGAACCGAACCGGTTCGTACTTGTGGAGGCCGGTTCACCCATTTCCAGACCGGTTTTGGACAAGGTCAGACCGGTTCCTACCATTTTCGGCCATTCCGGATCCAACGGTGAGCTCCGTTTGTCCAAATTCGGCTCCGAAAATAAGGTACGAGATATTTTGAGCGTTTTATTATGGATAAATCATCATCGGACACCATGATTGCGCTCACTCCCACAAATTACAATATGTGGAAGCCTCGGATGGAGGATTTGCTAAATTTGAGGGATTTAGCCGATCCTCTTGATAATAATGGTGTGAAACCGGATAAAAAGACGGATGAAGAATGGACAAAAATGAATAGAAAAACTGTCGCACAAATTCGGCAGTGGATCGATCATAGTGTGTTCCACCATGTTGCGCAAGAACAAAGTGCTTACACACTATGGGAGAAGCTTGGTAGCATGTATCAAGCAAAAACCGCACGAAATAAGACTTTACTAATGAGGCGATTAGTAAACCACAAATTACGAGGTGGTATTTCGGTGTCAGAACACACCAGTCAATTCCAGGATCTTGTGAATCAGTTGAGCACCACCGGATGGGTTCTCAAAGATGAAGAGCAGGCGATACTACTCTTGAGCTCTCTACCTGACAGCTGGGAGACTCTTGTTGTCACTCTCAGCAATTCTGCTCCCAATGGCAAAGTGACTATGCAGATGGTCACAGATGCCCTTATGAACGAAGAAGCCCGAAGAAAAGAAGCCGGGACTGAACAATCATATGTCTTCGTGTCAGAAACCAGCAGACGAGGGGGAGGCAGAAATGGAGAAAGAAGTCGAGGTCGAGGTAGAGGCCAAGGTCAAAACAGAGGAAATTCTCAAGTTCGTGGCCGATCACAAGAACGAGGTATGTCCTGTGAAAACAATACTTGGTTTGAAGTATATTGCAACTATTGTGGTAATTATGGACACAGAAAAAGAGATTGTAGAAAGTATCTACGAGAGCAGCCACAGACGAGTCAAAATACTAGCCAAGAAGATGGTGTGACTATGGTTAGTTTGTCATCAGATGCGTGTCCTGTTACACATGGTGAACAAGAATGTTTACACGTAGGTACTCATGATGTTGAGTGGGTACGTGATTGATACAGCCGCATCATTTCACGCCACTCCACACCAGAACTTATTCACATCTTATAAGTCAGGAGACTTTGGAGCTGTGAAGATGGGAAACACGAGTTTCTCGAAGATTGTTGGCATTGGTGATGTGCACATAACAACCAATGTCGGATGCGCACTTGTTTTGAAAGATGTTCGACATGTTCCGGATCTTAGATTGAATCTCATCTCCGGTACAGCTCTGGATCAACAAGGATATCTTAACAGATTCAAAGAAGGTACGTGGAAGTTATCTAAAGGTTCCTTGGTTGTTGCAAGAGGCCATATTTGTGGTACTCTTTATAAAACTCATGCAAAGTTGTGTCATCCGAGTCTCAATGCTGTTGAAGAAGAGATATCACCAAACTTGTGGCACCGGAGGTTAGGCCACTTGAGCGTGAAGGGATTGACAACTCTTGCTAGGAAGGAAAGGATTTCCACGGGCAAAGGTGTTGCCCTAGATCCATGTGAGCACTGTCTATTCGGGAAACAACACAGAGTTTCCTTCAGTTCTACCAGGAAGAACCATTCAGAGTTACTCAGTCTTGTACACTCTGATGTATGTGGACCCATTGAAGAGGAGTCACTTGGAGGAAGCAGATATTTCGTGACATTCATTGATGATGCATCACGAAAGGTATGGGCTTATTGTTTAAAGAGTAAGGATCAAGTGTTTGATCGCTTCAAATTATTCCATGCCATGGTAGAAAGAGAAACGGGGAAAAAGCTAAAGTGTCTACGTTCAGACAATGGAGGAGAGTACACTTCCCGGGAGTTCTCAGCATATTGCGCTGCGTATGGAATCAGACATGAGAAGACGGTTCCACGAACTCCGCAACACAATGGTGTAGCCGAAAGAATGAATCGGACCATTATGGAGAAAGTTCGTTGCATACTGAGTATGGCTAAACTACCTAAGCCATTCTGGGGTGAAGCTGTGCTGACAGCTTGTTATCTTATAAACAGGTCACCTTCTGTTCCTTTAAACTTTGAAGTGCCAGAAAAGAAATGGTCAAGAAGAGATGTTTCTTACTCTCACTTGAAAGTGTTCGGGTGCAAGGCGTTTGCACATGTGTCCAAGGAGTTGAGACAGAAGCTTGATCTCAAGTCAAACCCATGCATCTTCATCGGGTATGGTGATGAAGAATTCGGATACCGGTTGTGGGATCCCGAATTGAAGAAAGTTGTGCGAAGCAGAGATGTTGTATTTCATGAAAACGAGTTTCATGGGTGTGCTCCAATAATCCGCCAACAACATACTCTAGAAGACGAAGTGCCTGCATCATCAAACATTCCTCTCAGCGACGAGGAGATGCATGATACTACTGAACAAGAGAGTGATGGTTCAGTAGATGATGATGATACTCATAGTGATGATATTCCTCAGCAGGGGGAGCCTTCATCTGAAGACGAAGCTGAAGGTACTCATGTTATTAGACGTTCTATGCGAGACATAGTTCCACAGAGAAAGTATTCCACATCCAAGTGGATACTTGTTGCTAGCGAGGGGGAGCCTGCGAGCATCGCAGGAACGAGAGAAATAAAGAAAAAGGTGGAGGGGGAGATTTGTAGGGAGTTTCCACCTTCTTTCTTGGAAGTTGCCAAGAGGCATCTCACACCTTCTTGGAAGGAGGTCTCCAACAAATAAAGATGGGAGAAGATATGGAGATAACTATGGAAGCATGGATGCAACTTCCTCTTGTCTCCAAAGTAGCCTATAAATAGAGTGTTCTATTGTTGTTCATATCATCAGTTTAGAAAGTGAGAAAAGTGTGTGAAGAGTGAAATACACTTAGTGTAGAAGTGTATTGGTGAGGATTGGTTTTTTGTAATAGTTGAGTGTGAGAGTTTGCTCCTCCTATTGTAATTCTGTTCTTGATATTGAATAGAAGAATTTTCCAATCCCAACAAAAAGGGTCATTTTGCTAACGTTATTGTTGATCTTGAAAATGAGACTACAAGGAAACTCTTAATCCAATGTGTATGACTCTATCGCGTCTCAGTCAACATGGAATACATCAATCATCCCTAATCCAAGTGACCAAGTTTTACCTGGAGAAGTTGAGAATGCCAATCGAGTTTTGGTTTCGGATGCCAATTTTTTTCCATGTGAAGCTTTATAGATACTCCGTATAATGTTCAATCTACTGAAATCTAAGACTTCATATCCAAGATTTTAAAATTCTTGTTAAAAACTTATAATATATTCGTAGCTTTCAGATTCTCCTTAAACATTGGTGGGTGTAAGCTCGAAGCATTCAATTTTCTAAATGCCTAAATGAATTTGAGGCACTACGCCACTACGGTTTTGCCTCTTCAACCTTAGTCTAGCATCACTATGTCAACATTGTAGCAGAGCGGTTGTGCAATGTCAAAATAAAAGCAACACTTCCAATGACTCAGTATTTTTGGTTGTGCAATGTCAAAATAAAAGCAACACTTCCAATGACTCAGTATTTTTTGGAATGGAAATATGATGTCATAAAGAAAAATGTCGGACTAAACCTTCTATGTTATATAACAACAGTCAGTCCATGCAATTTTCGATTCGATTTTCACTATGGATCATCCGGAAACCGTCTCTCTGTGCTTTAGTTTAGGAGTAAGACAATGTACATTCGACATCACCTATGATGTAGAAATAGCTTTACTTTTTAGTAATGAAGAATTCAGCCTGCAACTTCGTTTTAAGTCTATTTTACTCATACCAAATTTCAGGTAAAAATTCAATCGAGAAGACCGTCAAATGAATTTTTGAAGATAACTGCGCAGTTAAATAGCACAGTACATTTCAGAAAATCATTTGACTGTCTTCCCGGTTGAATATTTATCTGAAATTTAGTATGAGTAAACTAGACTTAATGAAGAATATGCTCAAACAATTCATCAAAAAAATCCATCGGAAACCGCCCCAATTGGCGACGGCCGGACGGAGCCTTCTATGTAAGGGGTGAATTACACTTTTAAGTTAGTTTGAGGGCCTATTTCACACTTTAGCCTATTAATTTACCTAGATTTATGAGACATACATTCTACAACAATTTCAAAATCTCTACCTTAAATGCACTCACACATTTACATGACTCTACATGCACTCACAAACTATTATTCCGTATATATTACTATCTATCTAAAATCTTATAAACATCAATGAAGGTTAGGGTATTTTTGGTATATTAAATGTGTTGGTGTAACACAAAGCAATCTAAAATTGTACATTATGCTCCCACCATTGCACCTTATGTTTTTACTCATGTTTCACCGTTACCTCCGTTAGATACATACGTAGTACTTTCAAGTGCTATAAATAAATAAATGATAAATGAAAATCTCAATATTAATAACCTTACTAACACCTCTTGGACTCCCTAATGAACGGTCATGGAATGATTACTAAATAGCATGCAGGTGATCATGTTTTCAAGTCAACTCAAGTCATTCACAAACTGGTGATAAATTAATAATGATAATAACTATAATAATTATAATTATAACAATAATAATTATGATTATTATTATTATTATTATAGTTATTTTTATTAATTACTGATTTTTTTATGAGTGGTATGTGCAAATTTTTTGTAGACTATACATGATAAGAGCTGATTTTGGAGGTGGTCATACCGTATTTTCTTATCATAATCAATATTTCAAATAAAAGTATATACTGAAAATTGGCTTCTTTGACACACAATTTTTAGAGCCCGTTTGATAACCTTGTTTTCTGACTTAATTGTCAGACTTATAAACAAACTTTTCCACCAAACATGTAACTTTTTTGGGCATTAAATTATATAAAAAATAAGGGAAAGTAAAGTTGAAGAAACTTGAAAACATGATAGGATCATTTGAAATGGTGACTTGAAAACATGGTGACAAGCAAATAAAATGGTGACAAGCAAATAAAATGAAAAACCAAGAGAATATAAGTATACAAATTAACATAGAAGGGTGTTATCTTAATTAAATTGAGGAGCGGGTCTGAGATCTTTGTTTAAGTAATTTAGTGAAGATAGTTTGTATTATTTCAAGTTGTTTTCCACAATAAAATTATTTATTTGGTATATTGGTGAACCTTATATTTTTCCTGATCTTTATTTATTGTACCTTTCATTTGTATCTCGTGTATTATCATGTGAGGGTCTTATATTAGATTAAATGTGAACAACCGATATTTAGACATGTACTAGATATTTTTCACAGTGTTAATGATACCTTTTCTTTTGGAAGTAGGAAAATAGGGGCTAGCCTTATGTGATTTTGCATTTTTCTATTTTATTTCTTTAATGATAAAGAAATATTAAATACTCTATTTTAAGTTGATATAATGTACATATTTCAAACAAAATATCATTGGGCATTTTATTCAATCGCGCAACGCGCGTGTAGAGAACTAGTGTATACAATATATGTGTACATATGTATACACTCATGTACGCATATACATAAACACATAAATAAAAATAAAATATACACATGATCATACAAATACTATTTTAATATTCACTCAAGCACACAACACTACTATAATACGGAGTATATATTTATATACTCACGTTGAGAAAAGTATTAATATTATAAAGAATTTATGTTAAAAACAACCTAACATAAAGAATTTATGTGAAGTGTGCATATTTAAAGAATAGTATTATAAAACTGTTTTATAGAACTAAAACAGTTTGAAAATTCTAAAATAGAATTGACATGTTTTTTATTCCCAAAATAGGAGTAATTACTGCAACGTTTGGAAAATATTGCTATGTTTGAAGTCTGGTACTGCCAAAATATGATAGTAATTAGTCCTATTTTGGGAATAAAAACATAGCAATCCTATTTTGGAATTTTCATACCTTTTTAGTCCTATTTCGGGTGTTATTCTCATTTTTAAGTAGTCTCTTAAAAAACATATGCATTCTACTAAAAATATATGCATATTCTTTATATACACTCACGCTAAGGCTAAAATGGTTAAAACATTTTGCAACGAAAGTGATCGATCCTACACCCTGCGATGGAAACAAGTTTTTAATGCTCCTAACTTTTAATGTTTATTTTTTACTCTCAATTTGAAAAGTAAAATTAGTGAAATAGCAGCAGCCAACATAGTTAATCGTAAATATGGATGTTTTTACGACTGTGATATGTTCCAATATGTTCCCAACCAGACCAGACTAGACTAGACTTGGATAGTCATAAAAATACAAAGAAACTGATCAGACCAGTTCAGACCAGACCACGGTTAAGGGGTTGCATCAATTTGTAATGTGTCAAAATTCGAACTATGGAAAATGTGAGACTCATCGGTAAAAATTGGTGCAGATTACATAAAAATGCTGAATAGAAATTGATAAAAGATTGACCATAAGTCCAACCTATGTTAATAAAACCAGGCCGAGTGATCAGGCAGATCAAACCGGTCAACGCTGAAAAAGACAGGCCGATCAAATCAAACCAAACCAGATCAGCAAAATACAGTCCAAGTGAAAACATCCATGTCTAGAAAGTATGGAGAAAAACCAAGAAGTTTGAAAATAATATTGAATGATCCAAATTTAAAATTTGATGGAAGCGGACGTCTCCTTATGGATTAGGGTTGGAGTTTCTCGGCGGCGTTCTTCTTCTTTTCGATCGCGAAGGGAAGACAGCATCGGCTCGAGGTGTTTGGTTGGGCTGGCACGGCCTTGGGACTGGTGCACAGCAGATTGTTGAAGGCTTTCGAATGCAGCAGGGGTCGGGCAGTTTTGGATCGCGGTTTCGCTTGGATCATGGCCTGCTCGTTTGTGTTACTGGTTTCGATTGGGGAAATACCACAAGGCGGAGATTCCGGGTTCACTCGTGCTATAATTGCAGGGGTAAGAAGGTGTCTTTGGAATTTGTGGTGGTAGAATCGCAAGGAATTTTTCAAGACGAAGGTTTGATGATCCGCCCCCCTCCTGAGCCACTGCCAAGGATGACGCTTGAAACACGGATTCGTTTTCGCTGTCAGTTTAGTTTATTCTATTTCGTTTTACTCTTGTTGAGTCTCTTTGACATGATGAATTCTGTCGTTGTTGCTTTCTGTATTGTCGTTTTCAGTCAGACTCTTACATTAGGCAGGGGTGATGGAAGTTTTGCTCTAGCCACGTTTGGCTCATTTAGACCCATTATAGGACAAGCGAATCATATTGCTCTATACAGGGTGATTGATTCTTCAGCTGGTCCGAGGGTCGGTGGCTGGAAGTATTTCCTTTGTCGTTTGAATCCCTTGCTGAATGTTTTATTATCAACATAAGTCCTCTTGTTACAAAAAAAATTAAAATTTGATATATGATTTCCCTTTAAATAATCTCAATTTCTCAATCATAATCTTCAAAAATATCTTTCATTTCACAAAAATGATTCCAAAAAACACTTCGAAATTCTTCCAAAAAAAAAAACACTTCGAAATTCGAAAATAACGGATTAAACTAACTCAACAATGCTCCGTATATAAACCATCATATTCGAAATTCACATACCGCCTTCTTCCTTCTTCCTGCGTGAGAGTGCTTCAGACCTGTGGACTACTCAACTGAGTGCCTTCCAAGAACTCAACTTCCGGCCGGTTTGGCGTCATAGATAGAGAGCCACAGCTATACTACCGCAAAGTCTCTGTATCGCTGCTGCCCCGGCGGACGACCGGACATCTTTTCCGTTCAGATTTGCGTGCCTACTCTCTTTCTTCTTTCATCTTGGACGACTTTCTTTTATCATCGCATTTCCGTTTAGGTAGATAAATTTCTGTTTCTTGAGAGCATTTCATTTTAAGAATTTGATATATGATATAGCACAGAGTTATGGGACACAAGAAGCGCAACAAGCCTTCTCGCTCTAAACCCTCGGGTTCTCGCGCCGGTGAACTAGCGGAATCCCTAGAATCGTTAACTGTCAATGATTCAGAGGGGTCTGATTCAGCCTCTTATGAAAGTATTAAGGTTGAGTGTGAGAAGGCATTGAGCGCCCTGAGCAGGGGGAACCATAACAAAGCCCTAAGGGCGATGAAGAACTTGTGTGTGAAACACAGTAACTCGCCTTATGCTGCTTTGATTCACCGTGCCCATGTAACAGTTTACCAGAAAATGGCCTCTTTAGGAGGTGAGTACTTAAACAAAGATCAGCATATGAAGGATGCCATCGAGTCTGCCAAGAAAGCAACTGTCATGTCCCCCGACTCGATCGAGTTTGCGCATTTCTATGCCAACTTGTTGTATGAAGGGGCTAATGAGGGAAATGGGTATGAGGAGGCTGTTAAAGAGTGTGAGAGGGCACTGGCAATAGAAAGCCCAGATGATCCAGGAAAGGAATTGTTACTGGAGAGTCAAGTGAGGCTGCCCACTCCCGAGGCTCGGATTAAACAGGTGGTGAATGAAATTAGGAATTTGATTCAGATGTCTCACATTGCTTCCATTTCCACTTTGATGAAACATCTGCGTAATGGGGATGAGACGTTCAGATTGATACCAATAACGAGCGGGGCTATGGAGTTGAGTTCGGTACAGCCAAGAAGGCCCAGTGAGATTAAAAAGGCCACTAAGACACCTGAGGATAGAAGGCCCGATGAGATTAAGAAGGCAACTAAGACACCTGAGGATAGAAGGAAAGAGATCGAAGCTCAAGTGGCTGCAGCAAGGTGGCTATTGATGCAGAATTCAGAATCTGGTCCGTCACAGAATGAAGTGGCTAATAAGAGAAAAAAGCATGAGGAGAGTCAAGTGAAGCTGCTCGCTGCTGAGGCTCGGGTTCAAAATATCGAGGATGAGTTTAGGAATTTGATTCAGAAAATTAACATTGCTTCCATTGCCACTTGGATGAAACAACTGCGCGATGGGGATGGGAAGTCTAGATTGATATCAGCAAGCAGTGTGCTGAATGACTTAAGTTCAGTTCAGCCAAGACGGCCAACTAAGACACCTGAGGAGAGAAGGAAGGAGATTGAAGCTCAAGTGGCTGCAGCAAGGCTATTGATGCAGAAGTCAGAATCGGGCCAGTCACTAAATGAAGGAGACAAGGGTTTGGATCCCTCTACAGGTTAGATCAGTAAACATCAGTTGGTAGAAATGCATAGTAAAGAGAACATTATAATTTATATAGCCCCCACCCCCCAAACAAAACGTTAGGCATTTTGTTAACTCACTGGTTGTAGTCCACAAAAATGAATTCCACTGCAAATTGCATGGAACATGCTTTTGCCAAGAACTTTGAACTGTAATTCTTAAACAGTTCTAACAGGAAGCACATGGCTTATAGATTTGTATTAGTCTCAGTACATTAATATCACTTCCATTAATATTAGTCACTCCTGGAATGGAATCTGTTTTCCACATATTTTTTTTTACGTTTTATTCTACATGATAATTACTCCAAGCTTACTTAGGGGGTTTGGCAGAGAAAGATGCCACTGAGAAATCTGATGCTGCAAGAGAAGCATTCCTGGCAGAGCTTGCCCTTGATTCAGAGAAGAATTCAGGTGGAGGAAATGATAATTTAAAACATGCAACTGAAAAGACAAAAGCTAAAAAAAGGAACAAGGACTATCGAAAAAGAAAGGGTGCAAAGGTTTACTAGTAGTATTTATAATGTATTTTATTCCTTTTTATGGAAGCGTAACTTTTCACTGGACCATAAATGATTCTTTACCTACATCTTCTCAGGCATCCACTAAAATTGTGCAGCCCATTCATGACCATGAGACTTCTGAATGCATGTATGTATTTTTATAATTAAATGAACACCACACATGTAAACATGCTAAGAGTATTCAAAGAAAGCTTAAACTACCTTTTATATTCTGCCCATGTCTGTATCATCACAGTTCTTCTCGAGATGTTACTGATAAGGAAAATGAAGGGGGAGAACTTATAATTGTTGGAAGCAAAGATTCTCCATCTCTGGAGGAGTGCAAGCTAGGAAATATGCTTGAAGAAGAGGAAAGAAAGCTCGAAGAGACATCGGAGTACCAAAGGAAAATTGAAAATGAGGCTAAACTCAAGTATCTTGCTGGGGAACATGAGGTAGTTGGAACAGCACTTTCAGAGAAGATGCCTGGAGGAAATGATAATTTAAAACATGCAACTGAAAAGACAAAAGCTAAAAAAAGGAACAAGGACTATCGAAAAAGAAAGGGTGCAAAGGTTTACTAGTAGTATTTATAATGTATTTTATTTTATTCCTTTTTATGGAAGCGAAACTTTTCACTGGACCATAAATGATTCTTTACCTACATCTTCTCAGGCATCCACTAAAATTGTGCAGCCCATTCATGACCATGAGACTTCTGAATGCATGTATGTATTTTTATAATTAAATGAACACCACACATGTAAACTTGCTAAGAGTATTCAAAGAAAGCTTAAACTACCTTTTATATTCTGCCCATGTCTGTATCATCACAGTTCTTCTCGAGGTGTTACTGATAAGGAAAATGAAGGGGGAGAACTTATAATTGTTGGAAGCAAAGATTTTCCATCTCTGGAGGAGTGCAAGCTAGGAAATATGCTTGAAGAAGAGGAAAGAAAGCTCGAAGAGACATCGGAGTACCAAAGGAAAATTGAAAATGAGGCTAAACTCAAGTATCTTGCTGGGGAACATGAGGTAGTTGGAACAGAACTTTCAGAGAAGATGCCTGCACAAGTACCTGATGTTTATTCGAGATACAAGGAAGATCAAGATGGACGTGAGCAAGGGAAAAATAAAGCCAAGGTGATTTGTATCAGACAAACTGTATTTCAACTTTTACCAGACCATGTGGCTTTGGGAATCCTTTTAGTTATAAAGAATGTGTTGGTAGGATTCATTGCTAAATAACTTTTGAGACACCTTAAGAAATTCTAACATATCCTTTCACAATTTCAGGATTCAATGTTTCCAACAGATGAATCTCCTGACATTTTGGAAGGTCTTCTAAGGAACACTGCTGATGTTGATGCAAATAGAGCGGGTATGCCTCTTTCTATGTACCAGTAAAACTTCACTATATTTGAAGGTAATGTTTGCAAACTCCAAATGATTTCCCTCCTTTCGCTTGTTTAGATAATCAGAATGAAGGAATGCTTGAAGCTGAAACTGCAGTTTCTGATCAGACTGGAAGAAAGAGTAGGCACCAGAAGGGATTGAAAAAAATTCATGAAGGAAAGTATCAAACTGTTTCTTCTGATGCAGATAAAAACAGGATCATTGGACTGATGTCATTTGAAAATTTGAAAGGTCAGTGGAAGTGTATATTTTTACACGTTTCATTTCTAACCTTTGTGGTGATTTCACTACTACAATTTAAAAACACTATTAACATGAGTTTAAACAAAACACTATTTATGGGACATGAGGTACTTGTGCTGCTCGTACCTCTTATAATCTGCTTACATTTTTTAGTTGATAGTATGGTTAAATCACTAAAGTGGGAAAAGGAAGGTCAAAGGTTTAATTGCACTACACCAATAGTGCTTGTTAAGGCATTGCTTGTTATAAGCTGGAAGGCTGTAACCTGAACTAAAAAGAATTAACATTGACATACAAATGTGCTGCATTTGGTAATGTCACATCTTGTGTATCGGTAATTTCTAGTTGGTAACAGATTGATTTCCTAGTAACTCTTGACTTCCAAATGAGAATAAATTCCACTTTTGGTCCTACGAGTATTGCACCGATTCCACAATTGGTCCACGTCTTTGACTTTGACCACTTTTGGTACATGACTAATGTATTTTCACCCATATATGGTCCTTCCGTCAATGTTTCCGGTGGTTACAATTGCAGGAAAAGGACCACAAATGGTCAAAAAACATTAGTCAAGTATCACAAGTGGATAAAGTGGAAGACGTGGACTAAATGTGGGATTGACACAAAACTCATACGACCAAAAGTGGAAGTAATTCTCCAAACGATCAGTTATAGCAGCTTTATTATCAACATTTCGGCTACTACCCTCATCTTATTTGTCGCCTATTTAATGCACATAAATATTCGTTTATATGCCTTATTCAGCGGTGATATTAAACTCACACTTATACAAGGAAGATCAAGATGGACGTGAGCAAGGGAAAAATAAAGCCAAGGTGATTTGTATTAGACAACTGTATTTCAACTTTTACCTGGACATGTGGTTTTGGGAGTTCTTTTAGTTATAAAGAATGCGTTGGTAGGATTCATTGCTAAATAACTTTTGAGACACCTTAGGAAATTCTAACATATCCTTTCACAATTTCAGGATTCAATGTTTCCAACAGATGAATCTCCTGACATTTTGGAAGGTCTTCTAAGGAACACTGCTGATGTTGATGCAAATAGAGTGGGTATGCCTCTTTCTATGTACAAGTAAAACTTCACTATATTTGAAGGTAATGTTTGCAAACTCCAAATGATTTCCTCCGTTCGCTTGTTTAGATAATCAGAATGAAGGAATGCTTGAAGCTGAAACTGCAGTTTCTGATCAGACTGGAAGAAAGAGTAGGCACCTGAAGGGATTGAAAAAAATTCATGAAGGAAAGTATCAAACTGTTTCTTCTGATGCAGATAAAAACAGGATCAGTGGACTGATGTCATTTGAAAATTTGAAAGGTCAGTGGAAGTGTATATTTTTACACGTTTTCATTTCTAACCTTTGTGGTGATTTCACTACTACAATTTAAAAACACTATTAACATGAGTTTAAACAAAACGCTATTTATGGTACATGCGGTACTTGTGCTGCTCGTACCTCTTATAATCTGCTTACATTTTTTAGTTGATAGTATGAATAAATCACGTTGCTTGTTATAAGCTGTAAGGCTGTAACCTGAAGTAAAAAGAATTAAGATTGACATACAAATGTGCTGCATTTGGTAATGTCACATCTTGTGTATCAGTGATTTCTAGTTGGGAACAGATTGATTTCCTAGTAACTCTTGACTTCCAAATGAGAACGAATTCCACTTTTGGTTCTACGAGTATCGCACCTATTCCACAATTGGTCCACGTCTTTGACTTTGACCACTTTTGGTAAATGACTAATGTATTTTCGCCCGTATATGGTCCTTCCGTCAATGTTTCCGGTGGTTAAAATCGCAGGAAAAGGACCACAAAATGGTCAAAAAAACATTAGTCAAGTATCACAAGTGGATAAAATGGAAGACGTGGACTAAATGTGGGATTGACACAAAACTCATACGACTAAATGTGGGATTGACACAAAACTCATACGACCAAAAGTAATTCTCCAAACGATCAGTTCTAGCAGCTTTATCATTTCGGCTACTACCCTCATCTTATTTGTCGCCTATTTAATGCACATAAATATTCGTTTATATGCCTTATTCAGCGGTGATATTAAACTCACACTCATACAAGGAAGATCAAGATGCACGTGAGCAAGGGAAAAATAAAGCCAAGGTGATTTGTATTAGACAACTGTATTTCAACTTTTACCAGAACATGTGTCTTTGGGAATTCATTTAGTTATAAAGAATGTGTTGGTAGGATTCATTACTAAATAACTTTTTAGACACCTTAGGAAATTCTAACATATCCTTTCACAATTTCAGGATTCAATGTTTCCAACAGATGAATCTCCTGACATTTTGGAAGGTCTTCTAAGGAACACTGCTGATGTTGATGCAAATAGAGCGGGTATGCCTCTTTCTATGTACAAGTAAAACTTCACTGTATTTGAAGGTAATGTTTGCAAACTCCAAATGATTTCCCTCCATTCGCTTGTTTAGAGAATCAGAATGAAGGAATGCTAGAAGCTGAAACTGCAGTTTCTGATCAGACTGGAAGAAAGAGGAGGCGCAAGAAGGGATTGAAAAAAATTCATGAAGGAAAGTATCAAACTGTTTCTTCTGGTGCAGATAAAAACATGGTCAGTAGACTGATGTCATCTGAAAATTTGCAAGGTCAGTGGAAGTGTATATTTTTACACGTTTTCATTTCTAACCTTTGTGGTGATTTCACTACTACAATCTAAAAACACTATTAACATGACTTTAAACAAAACACTATTTATGGGACATGTGGTACTTGTGCTGTTCGTACCTCTTATAATCTGCTTACATTTTTTAGTTTATAGTAGGGTTAAATCACTAAAGTGGGAAAAGGAAGGTCAAAGGTTTAATTGCACTACACCAATAATAGGAAGGCCTTGCTTGTTATAAGCTGTAAGGCTGTAACCTGAACTATAAAGAATTAAGATTGATATACAAATGTGCTGCATTTGATCCACAAGATCGACATCTTGTGGATCTTTAATTTCTAGTTGGGAACAGATTGATTTCCTAGTAACTTTGGACATCCAAATGGTCAGTTATAGCAGCTTTATTATCAACATTTCGGCTACTACCTTCATGTTATTTGTTGCCTATTTAATGCACATAAATATTTGTTTATATGCCTTACTCAGGGATGATATCAAAGTCACACTCCGAAATATGTTATTCTGGAGAGTTACCCATGGAAGGGGCCACTGAAACAGCCGGAGTTAAGGTATATGGCACAGGGCTGCAGAATGAAATTGGGGAATATAATTGCTTCTTGAATGTCATTATCCAGGTCTGTAGCTATGTCAGGTGGGCTTTACTATTGTTTATTAAGTCCTGATCCTTTTCTGAGGATTGTAGTTTCACATCTTTCCCTTTCTGTTACATTTCAGTCGTTGTGGAATTTAAGCCACTTTCGAGATGAATTTTTGAGATCATCATCGAATCACGTTCATATTGGCAATCCTTGTGTTACATGTGCTTTATATGGCATTTTTACTGCTCTTTGTTTGGACACGCAAAGAGAAGCGGTTGCTCCTACCTCATTGCGGACTGCTTTGAGCAACCTATACCCTGATAGCAATTTCTTCCAGGAGGTAATGTTTATCCTTGGGCTTTGCTTGAAATTTTCACTAGTTTTATACAAGTATAAGTTTTTTAAAACACACGGTTATATTCTGATCAGCATGGCACTATGATCTGCAGGGGGAGATGAATGATGCTTCAGAAGTGTTAGATGCAATATTTGATTGCCTTCATCAGTCGTTTGCTTCAGATTTGGGTTCTGCTGAGACAAAATCAACATCTACGCGCTTGGATTCCTGGGATTGTACTAACTGTGCTTGTATTGTGCATTCTATTTTTGGAATGGATATCTTTGAAAAAATGCTCTGCCCCAAATGCAACTTAGAATCTAGACATCTGAAATATACTGCTTTCTTTCACCTTATTAATGCTAATGCATTGAGAATGACAAAGGTATCCTTTGCACAAGTATTGCTTTCATTGATAATAGTTTCTTTTTTACTTTTTGGCCATTAATCTTAGAGGTGAAATCACTTTGGTAAGGTAGATGTGTGTGGATTTTTACATAACAAAGACATCTGATCTTGCATTCTAGGTCAAGCATCAAGAAAGCTCATTTGATGAACTTATGAATCTTGTCCAGAGGGACCACCTGTTGTCTTGTGATCCGGATGCTGGTGGGTGTGGGAAACATAACTTCATTGACCATTTCTTGTCAACTCCACCACATGTTTTCACGATAGGTAATTCCCTTTTCGCCTTTGCCGATTTCTACATTTACATAATCTGCATGTGCTGTAGTAGGAATATCTCAGCAATTTGGTGTAGTATAGTTTTTTTAATAAAAAAAGCAAAGCCATCAACTTATTGCTTAAATATTTTTAGATTGTGATGCTTTGTTTTTTCTCTGCAGTTCTAGGATGGACGAATACTTGTGAGAGTCTTGATGACATAAGAGCAACATTGGCAGCCATATCTACTGAGATTGACATTAGTGTCCCTTACCATGGTTTAGATCCAAACAACAGATATAGCCTAGCCTCAGTAGTAAGCCTCACACTTCTCTCTTGTGTAGCCGGTTAACTGGTGTCCATTCATTTATGGCTATATGTACTTGTGAATACTGCTCACAGTGTTTACTTGTTCAGTACTTCAACTTGAAAAAAATGTCTGATATTTTCAAGTTTGTTCAGTACTACTAATAATAACAACAACATTACCCCCGTGCCGCAAAGGCCTCCCACCTATGGTGGGGTAAGGGGCGACTTCCATCCTACTACTGTGGTTGTTAATTTGATGTGTGTGGGATATCAATTGTGTAGTCTTCCTCAAATGTTCATTTTCAGGTTTCCTATTATAGACATCATTATCACTGTGTTGCTTATAGCCGTCATCATGAGAAGTGGATAATGTATGATGACGTGACTGTGAAGGTAAATTTTCAGTGCCATTTCATCACGTGCTCTTATCATTATGAACGCTGAACAATAATGTGCCTGTTTATCATCTTTGGATATTTGAACTTCAGGTGATTGGCAGCTGGGACGATGTTCTCATGATGTGTATAAAGGGGCATTTGCAACCTCAAGTCTTTTTCTATGAAGCTGCAAACTAATTTTGCGTGGTCGGGTGTTGGGGAAGCTTTGATCCTGGCTCGTAAGCTGTATAGTTCTTGTATACCCACAAATTTGTAAATGTCAAAAGGAATTTTATAGAAAGCGAAACAGTCTAGAATCAGTTAGCATATTGAAGAGAAAAGAGAAAAGAGAAAAGGTAAAATCACAGACAATCAATCTGTGATCGTAGTTGTATAATTGTACAAATTTTGGAAAATAAGAAAGGAAAAAAGGCCTTTGTATAGATATATTGATGAGGGTTGTACTTTTATTTAATACTAGTACAAAACTAGCATAATATCCATGCATATGCACACGGAAAAAATAGTTGGTTCATATACATTTTGCTCCCTGAACACAAAAAAACTTCAATTAGCACCCCCCGAATTCGATAAAAAGATTCAAATTTCATTTTTACCTGGTCACAAGCCGGTCATTGCCACATTACCTGGTAGGGTGCCAAACGTGCATGTGATGTGGCATCTTAAGGGGTCAAATAAGCCCCTGAACCCGACCGAATCATTCAATTTACCCCCTCAACCCTTAAAAAACGTCAAAATTACGAAAAATAGAAATAAAAAATAAAAATGAAAATAAAAAATAGAATAAATAATAAGTCAAAATATAAAATATAAATATTTTTATATTTTTAGTAAATTCAAAATAAAGATATAAAATATAAACTAAAAGAAATTAGTTCCTATATATAATACGTAAAAAAGACTTCAATATATTTATAATTAATATAAATATGTAGTTACTATTTTTATATTTTAATTCTTATATATGAGTAATTTTTATGTTACTACATATAAAAAAAAAGTGTAATCGGTAACTTTGAAAAAGAAATAGTTACATAAGAATTGTATATTTATTTTTAGTATATTTTTAATCAAATTAAGGAATATGAAACAAAAAATACCAATGGATAATTTAAACATAATGCTTCGTACGGAGTATAGATTATCAAACAAAAAACCTAAAATTTGTGTTATATTACAAACCATTAGACATAATATATAAAATAAAAATTTAAATATAGTTGGTAAAAATACATTGTTTATTTCTTATATGAAATATACGTAGTAGTTATAAAATATGGAAATAAAATTAAAGATTTTTTTAGTTTATATTTTACTCTTTTTATTTTGAATTAACCGTGAACGGTAAATATTTCATATTAATATATCTTATATTTTAGACATGTATTTTATTTATAATTTTAATTTATATTTATTATTTTTACTTTATTTTATTTATAAAATTTGACTTTTTTTAGGGCTGAGGGGTAAATTGAACGATTCGGTCATGTTCAGAGGCTTAGTTGAGCCTAGGGATGGCAATGGGGCAGGTTTGGGGCGGGGTTTCGCTCCCCCATCCCCGCCCCATGTCTAAAAAAGTTCCCCCCATCCCCGCCCCATCCCCCGTCACTCCCCGACCCGCCCCATCCCCGCCCCATGTTGCTGTCCCCACACGGGTGCCCACGGGTGCCCCCATATATATTTTAATTATCGTATTTGTGTATTTTTTTAAATCCATTTTATAGATAAATAAACATATATAGCACTGAAAGAGTTAAACCAGATAAGTAAAATAAATTTAAAGTAAAAAAATCAACATCACCCATTAAAATTGTTACGTAATAGTAATAGTAATAATAATAATAATAATAATAATAATATTACTAATAATAATAATAGTAATAGTAATAGTAATAGTAATAGTAATAATAATAATAATGATGATGATGATGATGATGATGATGGTGGTGGTGGTGGTGGTTGTGGTGGTGGTGGTGGTGGTGGTGATGATGATGATGATGATGATCATAATAATAATAATAAGAATAAGAACAACAACAACAACAACAATTAGTATTGTTGGTAACGGCCAATGAAATATTAAGCTTAATTGTTAGAGTTTTGAAAGGTGCTTCAAAGAGAACTTTTAGTGATGATGGCTAATGGTTTTCTTTCAGGAAAACTATCAAATTAGCCCCCGCACTATAGTGAAAATGACGATTAAGCCCTCGTACCTAAAAACACCCGATTGAGTTCCCGAAGTCTTAAGAATTGATCAGATTAGCATTTTAGCATGTAAGCTTCAAGTTCACGTTTAAACAGCCCACGTGGCGGACCACTTGTCAGCCCACATGGGTTTGTTTTCCTTTTTCCTTTGATTTTTTTTCTCTTTCCTTGCTTCTCCATTCGCACACACCAGTTTGATCAACGGGAGGATTTCAGTTTTTGCCCGCACCGCCAAGGACTCCAGCCTCCAACTCCGAGGACTGCTGCGACCATCTCCCAGGGTTGCGGCTGCCATCACTGGAGTTGGAGTTCGTGGCCGGCCATCGCCGGAATCCTGGAGTGAAGCAGCTAATGCCTAAGTGAGGTAAAGAGCGGCGGCTCACGACAGTGAAGGGCGGCGGCTGACTGCAGCGATGTCCGACGGCTAATTGCAGTAGACCAGTGGATCGGAGTCTGTCGGCTAAGGGATTTCGCCTGCGACGGCGCAGATCGGTTAATTGCAGTGGTACATGTGTGGTGGCTGCTGGTTGGGTGGTGGAGCGGGGCAGTGAGTTCAGTGCCAGCGGCACAACCGCACAAGGGAGGTGCCGACAATGCTGCTGCCTGATGGGAAGAGGTATGTTGTATGCAGACGGCCTGCACAGAAGAGAAAAGAAAAGGAAAGGGAAAGAAAACAAAAGAAATCCACATAGGCTGCCACGTGGGCTGTTTAAATGGGAACTTGAACCTTACTTGCTAAAATGCTGAATTGATTGATTTTTAAGAGTTCAAGAGCTCAATTGGATATTTTTCAAGTACGAGGGCTTGATTGTTATTTTCAATATAGTACGATGTTTTTTTCTTTTTCTTATTAATTTATTTATATTATATGTTTATGTATTTCCTTTCTTCCTTATCAAGAAAACATTCCTCTTCCTCCCCCCCCTCTCCTCTTCCTCCTCCTCCTTAATATTGAGAATGTAATAATGAGAATCGTGATATCGGCTTCATATTTTATAATCACTTTGATTTTCTTATGTTTTAATATATCTACAATTAATCTGTATGAATCCAATAAGTGAATTTGATGTAATATTATACTTTTGAAATATGCATGAATATAACATTGTAAAATGAGTATTACCCCAATATCAAATTGTGAAATAGCATCGAAAAATTCAAATAGCTAATTTAAAATCTCTACCATGCTCAAAATGAGCATACATAAACTACAAAATAAGTATCGAAAAATTAAAAAAAGTTCATTTTAAAGTTCTACTATGCTCAACTTTTTATTTTTGTATGCCCATATCAGTAAAATTACGTATATATACAATGAAATCGGCGACCTCGACTGTTCACTCCCATGGAAATCAGATTCTATAAGGTTGAGGTCTTTCGCTCATCGCTTGCGGCTGGAATCACTCGTCAATTGCAGAAATTTGCTGGTCCAGCGATCATCGGTTGTCATTGGAGGCTGCTAGCGACTCGTCCAAGCAGAACTTGCCGGAAAATCTCCATCAATTTTCACTCCTCGTCCGTCGCTGAATCTGAAGGTTAGTCGCGGACTTGTCACTTGGGTCTATGATGTCCGCCCCCCGGAGGAAGTCACTTGTGGCTGATGGTCGTCTGTCTCACTAAAGGTTGCTGGTGCGCAACAAATCCAAAAAGTCCGACTATGGACATGGTACAATCGGATGTACGATATAATTTATCTCGGAAAATATAGTGGAAATTGAGATTATTTATTTAATGTTTTTAAGGAAAACGTAAAAAAGCTAATAAGTATTGGTCAAATAAAAAAAGAGCTTTATGTGAAAACTTAAAAGAGAGAAACTAACTTCATAACTGAATAAACCAGAGCGAAGAGATATATGTAGTAATTTTAATGGCAAAAATGCAATGCTATTTCAGCATATAGGCAGTGATAGACTCAGAAAAACAAAGCTATGAGCGGGCCCGGTCCTGACATTTTTTGGGCCCGGGGCAATACAAACATAGTAGGCCTCAGGGATACTGTGTAAATATTTATAATAATTTTTTGTTATAAAAATATATAGTAAAGTTAAACAATTTTGTCATCCAAATACGAGTATAACACATCAAAGAAATCAATAAAGCAGTTAATTAGAAAAAAAAAATTATTGAATTATTTTATATGTCACATTTGAGGATACAATGTACCTAGTACAACTATTAGTTGCAATAAAGAATTTCGAATTAGGTAAAGATGTGAAAGATATATTGTGCATATACAGAGTAACTTTTTCATATTTTAAAATAAAGAGAAAGAGACAAATAACCCTCGAACTATTTGTGATTTTGCAATCAGACCCTTGAACCAGAAGACATGCAAATATACCCCTCAACTCATTGAAAATTAAGCAATCAGATCATTTTTACCTGCTGGTGCAGGTAAGGAGATGATAAATTACCGACACCAGCAAGTAAAAGGATCTGATTGCTTATTTTTCAATGAGTTCAGGGGTGTATCTGTAAATCTACCGGTTCATGGGCCTGATTGCAGAATCACAAATAGTTCGTGGGCTTATTTATCCCTTTTCCTTAAAATAAAGTGCAAGTTTCTAAATCATGAATACTATATATAGTTCAATCTTAACCTTATATAAAAGAATTAGAGACAACTAGTAAAATACTATCAACGAATCATGAGTATAAATGAGAGAAGTAGATCAAAAGAACATTTATACGCTAAGCCATAATGAATCAAAAGAAATGGTGAAGTACGTTCTCAATGAATTCTAATGTGGACGTTTTAAAAATGAATTGAAGGTATAAAAAAATTATATTTGTTTTTTATTTTTTATAGATTTTTATGTATATATGATTAATATATTAATATATATATCCATATACACATAATTATGAAATTTATGGGCCCTAACGGAGCAATGGGCCCTGGGCGCATGTCCCTTTGCCCATGCCCCAGGACCGGCTCTGGCTATGAGGTCCCTACCCTAATGTAATTCTAGAATTAATAAAAAAAATTAAAGATGCATATCGTTTTGTAGTTAACATACATCGATGAAAATCAACATTTATCTTTCTCTCAATCCAGGATTAGCTTCCAAAGATTCAAAATCAACATGGGTTGGTCATTTAGATTATAAGCCAATAGATTCACTTTCACCATAAGAATTATGACCAGGGTGGGTGTGCACGCATGACGGCGTGATATTGGCCGGCCGCACTAGGCCTTCACCCGTCTAGGCACCTGGACGGCCTGATGATCGGTTGGACTCTGGGGGCACGACGGCGTGGAGCGGGGACCGGAGGTGGCGGGAACGTCGAAGTTGTGCAACGCCGGAGCTCTTCAATGGAATCGATTTGCTGTAGTATGTGGTTGAAAGGAATGAAGATAAAGGAAGGGAATGAAGATAAAGTCCAAAACCACATAGTTTTGGTCTATTCAAATAAAAAGTTTAAAAAGCACCAAGAAAATGGACTCAAGTGGATTTGAACACTGTACCTCCCAAAATGAAAGTCTTAAAACATGCAAATGACCCATTCCCCTAATCCATTCTTTTGGTTCATATGTCATATTTGTAGTATATCTATATTAATTAATTTTATCTAAAATATACATAATATATGTAGGTATTTTTTAAAATACGTGGGATCCCGAGACCCCATGGGATCCTTAGTGGGTCAACCACTACATATAGGGAGTATGTGTTAAAAATCTAGCATGCAAAATGTATCGTTTCATATATAAGAATACTAGTTATAATTACGCGCGATGCGCGAGAGGATAATGCCCAATTATAGTTTTGTGTACACAATAATTTTAATAATGCATTAAAAGAGTATTCAGTATGTTACAACGTCAAATGTAAGACTGAGAATTTAGTAAGTTGTACTATGGTTTACAAAATAGTGGGGATAGGCATGTTAAAAATTATGATTTAATGGCGGAATGAACATGCTAAACAAGATAGAAATTTGATTCTTGGAACTAAACTTATTTAGTGACAAATATTGAAGGTGAGATAGAATGTTTTTGTAGATTAAAATACAATTATTGTGTGGGTTCATAACTTAATGTGGGAGGTCCATATATAAGAGGAAAAAAGAAAGTTGACGGCTTTAGAAAGTGTTGTTAATTGAGTTAGCTAATCTAAGGTAGTATATTGATTGATAACCTACAGGTGTATGTGAAGGGAGCGAGAAGAGAATGTGAATTTACATAAACTTTGCACAAGTGAAAAAAATAGGAATAAATCCATTAAAGCAACTATAAATCAAGGAATTAAATCACTATGATGAAAGAAATGACAATAATTAAAAGACAATGTCATAGGCTCAAATTAAAAAACTAAAGCAATTGCTAGGTTTCATGTCAGGGACAGAGCCAGGATGTAATGTCAGTGGTTTTAAAATAATATACCAACGAAAATTACTCTTAAGGAGCGGAGATCATATCAGGCCGGCCTGACGGGAATCTCCATCAAGCCAAGGCCATTTAGGACCCTTCCCGATCGAATATTTTGATCAGATATTTTGAGAATGATCTTCATTAAGTCTAGTTTATGCCCACCAAATTTCAACTAAAATTTCAACCGGGAAAGCAGTTAAATAATTTCTTTACAAAAACTGCGCTTTATGTATAAACAACGCAGTTTTTGTAAGAATTTAGTTAACTGCCTTCGCGATTTAACTTTAAGCTACAATTTGGTTGACAAAAAAACAGACTTGATGAAGAACATGCTAAAAAAATTATCAAAAAAATCCAACGGAAAGAACCCCAAATGGCCTCGCCCGGTCTGACAGGATCGCTTCTCTTACCCTAAATGAGAGTAAAAATAATTTGAATTTTTAATTAGGAGTATTATATTATTTTTTAGTTTCTTATTAAATATTATCAACATTATTCTTTCAATAATACATAAAAAAGTTGTGAGACAGGGGAGTTTATTATATATATTGACACTTTATAAAAAAATAAATGCATGTTGTCATTTTTAACACTTTCAATCTATATATACATATACATACAACAAATATATAGTTTGATTGGTGTCATTTTTAGCACTTTCAATTTATTTTTACATATATATACAATAAATATTTAATTTGAGTGGTGTCATTTGACACTATAACCCAACATTTGGCTCCGTCCCTGTTTCATGTGCGATTAAGTTTTCATGTGACTGCCCTCATTCGGTCCTCTAATGCTTGTTTGACAGGGGTGATTCGGCTGTGCTAATAGTTGGGGCATCCTCATTTGTGGAATTTTCTTCATCCGTTTTGTCATGTGGTGAGAAGAGTTGTGCAATGAGTTCAACAAATAAAAAACAAACCTAATAAATTTAAAGTGTAAGAAATTAAGTGAATCATAGTGTGAGGAAGTAAAATTTGTATGAATCAAGCAATATAAGTATATACTATCCTCCGTTTCTTTTTAGTTGCAACACGGAAAATTTTACACTACTCACATGCTCTACATTGACTTAATTTTATTTATTAATGAATGAAAACTTAATTTTTTTGAAAAATAATGTTAAATTCATCTCGTTACAAATTTTCATTATCTAAATTTTAATGTTTTTAACTAATAAGGAATTAAATATTTTATTTAAAATTGTGCTTGAAAACGGGGGATGATGCAACTAAAATGGGACAGAAAAAGTAACATTTAAGCGTTTTCCTAATAGTTAATGGTCATTAGCCATTAGGTCCTCTATGAGATTTACGCCTTTTCAGCACTCCCAAACAAGTGTCAGAGTACTTTTTTTACTGAAGTTGGAATTGGTGACATTGATCATTTTAAACCCCCTGATATAATTTATAAATAAATGTATTTGTACAATATGTCATTCATGATTCACCAATTTAATCAAATTCGTCAAAATAAGTAACAATTTTAGCAATTTCAGCCAAATTCGCATTTACCAAAGAAAATTTAATCTTAAGTATATATCTTTTCATATCTACCATAAAGGATTATTAGCTAAATACTCTCTCAATCCCATTTTGTAAGATGCTTTTCTTATTCACTGCGTCAACGCAAATCACACATAATCTCTTACTTTATATATCAAATTTTATCAAATTTGATTCTGGTTTTTGCGTTTTTGTAAAACTTTTAATGGAGTTTCTGAATATGTAATTCATTTTTTCTAAAAAAAAATTGAGTGCGGACATAGATCCATTTGCTTTATCATCGGTCAAACATCGTAAACCGTAAAATGTCTTACAATTCAGGATGAATGGCATATATCCTCAAGGCCTCAACTATCATCAAATTCACAAATCTATTCCATACTTTCACTTGAATTAAAAAAAGATTTAAACTTCAACTTTTCTTACAATCACACTTTCAATGAATGAATTAGTACAGCTTAAGAAGAAAATCATATTTATATTTCATATTTTTTCTCTTCTTTCTAGTTTTAAATTGACAAACTTCTATTGCTTTTATTTTATTCGTGTTGAAAATGTGTAATTTTGAATAAAAAGCAAAAAGAAAAGCATAATAGTTGAAAAAGATGAAGTTTGAGTCTTTTTTATAAAAGTCAAAGAATAAGATAGATTTGTGAATTTGTTGATAGTTTGGGATAAAATAAGCTAATAATCATAGGCTCTGATTTACTTTCATAAATCACAGTTGCATTTTACTACCTCCGTCCCACTAAGATTGGGACGGAAGAAGGTGACATGATTATTAAGAAATGTGCGTTTGTGTGGTTGATATTAAATTAATAAAGTAAGAATAAAGTAAGAATGATTTAGAGCGGTAAAATGGGACTTCCCGAAAAGGTATGAGACAATCTTAGTGGGACTTCCCGAAAAGGTAAAATGGGATAATCTTAGCGAGACGAAGGGAGTATTATTCTTAGGCTCTGATTTACAGCCATAATATTATCGAAGGCTTTCGCTTTAACAAAATTTTGTTGATTCAGTCATTTCAACGAAATAACTTTGAAAAAACTGGTTATACAAATCATCTTTTACTCGTGAGAGAGCACTTCTAGCTTGATCCTTAGACAACCTTGGACTGAGCATGATTATCTGATGAAATATCAGAAGTACTACCATTATTTCTGTTTGCTTTGGCGAACCATGAAAAAGTGAACAGCCCTGCACACAGCCAACACAACAATCATTCCAATGAGCCAATGACCCCCACAACCGCAACCTTCGTGGCTTCTTGGACCAATTGGAATCATGAGGGTGGATGTTTGCAGATGGAGGAATATCTTTAGTTGGGAGATGCGATGAACCTTGCCCGGCTGGTTCTGGTTTGCTGGAGTTTAATCAAGTGTCAATGCAGAGTGATAAAGAAGGGAAACCAATCCCACATAAACCTTTGTTGTTGTCATACTGGAATCCATCATTTAGGTTCTTCAAAGCTTCATTCCAATAACATACATCCAACAAAAGAAAATTAAGAAATGAAAGTTAGTCACACAACTGTTTCTTGTGTTTTGCGAAGGAAAACATTATCTTGAAAATGAATTTTTCCCCTGGAATCTTTATTTTATACTTTCGTGGAAAATGACGCTCTATTATGAAAACGATATGATTTTCCTAATTTTGTGGGTTAAACCTTATAGGCTTATACGATTTTACATTTAAAACAGCTTATTTTCTTTGAATTATCAACAACAACAACATCCAAGCCTTAATCCTAAAGGAATTTGGGGTCGGGTAAAAATAGTTGCATTAATCCCAGAAAGCCTTATTTACTTTGAAATATATTGCATTAAAATAGTTTTCTTGAAAAAGAACATAGGTTTTAGAGAGAAACAAATTACCAAGAGGGGAATTGCCAGAGAGGGAATTGTTTCTCAGATTAAGAACCCATAAGTTATAACCTTCAGAAAGCTTAACTGGAATTGAACCAAACAGGTGATTAGAGCTCAAGTCCACCCTAATGAGCATTGTCTACCCACCCAAACTGGCTGGAATTGCACCAGTCAACTGATTGGATTGAAGAGCAAGAACAGTTAGGTTCTTTAGAAACCCAAACCTGTTAGGTACCTGGCATTAAGATTGTTGTAGTACAGTTGCAAAACTGCAACCAAAAAAAGTAAATGCTAAAGTTCAATCACTTTATATAACACATCAAGAATTTAGACTCCACAAAACTTTACTTAAAGCCTGCATCTTTCTTAAAATTATTCATAGTAGAAACTCAATTAATTTCAATAATAGATTTCTTGAATAGTTAGCTTTCAGGATATGAGCCTATTTTAATGAATCTTCTTGTACAACAAAAACTGTAAGCCATTAGGATAACTTATGCTTTAAAAAAGGGCAGATCTCAACAGAAAAAACAAAAAAGGGAAGTCCCCTAAAATTAAAAGGCCCTTTTCCATGCATATTATTAAATTAAATTCAAAGAAAAAGAGAAATCTTCTTCTAGAATGGCTCATTTGTACTTAAAGCAGTCTGTGATTATTCAGACTTCGAAAGCCTCTTCTCAGAATCAAATTGCACACTGAGTGAGAGATAAACTTACACTGCCACAACCAGGAAAAAGAACTGGAGTAGGCTGTCCCAAATCCCACGGTGTTAGTCTCTCTCCCGGCCATAAAGGGCGCGAAGGAGACCACTGCGTCATAGTTGGGGGCTTTGGGGCCGCTTAGAGACGAAACGAGCGAGAGGGTGTCCGAAGGTACCAACAGATGGGAGCTGAGACGGAAATTAAACGGAAAAATGGATTCCTTTAAAAGAGTACAAATGGTAAAACACATAGTACCACCTCATAAAGCTAGATGATTACACCAACATTTTTTCCATCCCTAAAACACCCTAACCTTGATTGCCAATTATAAGTTTTTAAGAAATTTATATACGGCATTATATTTTAGAACAATGATTAGTATTCTGTCTCACTAACTTTATTTCAATTTTATGTCTGTCTTATTAAATTTTTTATATGTAGTTCAAATTAGAGATATACTTATAACATTTTCCTTCAAATTATTTGTAATTTTCTAATCAAATAAGAATATATATTCAACTTTTCATTAATATGTATGTGAAGTTTACATGCTACGAATAATAATGAGATGAAGGTTGGGAAAGTTACAATATAGTACTCGGTTGTATCTATCTAAATTTTAGAGAACTCTCTAGTCTTTATCGTGTATAAAAAATAGAAAAAATCTCGAAAGCAAAATTTGCACGGAGTAAGGATGTTTATAAACAAATCAAATTAAATCAAATTAAATCAGACTTAAACAGACCAGATTAAACTAGCTAGCAAATTATAGTCGAAGGAAAAAGTAAAAACATCCTAATAGTCAATATGTTCAGTGTTAATTTGATTACACGACTTTAATGCATGATAATAATAATAATGGATAAACTAAATAAATTTTGGAAAAAATATACCGTCTACTCCGTAAAAGATACGGAGTAAACTACTTTAACAGTATCTCTTACCAAGCATCAATGAATATACCCGACCAAATCTCGGAAATTCCCATTTTGCCTTCTTCTTTCTTCCCCAAGACAGTTCTTCAGACCGCTGGACTACTCAACTGCACGCCTTCCCAGAACTCAACTACCGGCCAGTTGGGTGCGATAGACAGAGAGCGACGGCTATTCCATCGCACAAGCTCAGTTAGTTGCTGTCCAGGCGAAAGACCGATCATCTTTTCCGTTCAGATTTGCCTGCGACACTCTTTCTTCTTTCAGCTTGATAAGTGAGTCTTTCTCTTGTCTTCAGCTCATCGCATTGCGCTAATCCGTACTGTTAGGTAGGTATATTGGTGTGCGTTGAGAGCATTGATATAGCGCAGAGTTATGGGACCCAAGAGGCGCAGCAAGGCTGCTAGCTCTAAATCCTCTGGTTCTCCCGCTGATGAACTCGGCTCGGTGACTGTATATGATTCAGAGGGAACTGATTCAGCGTCTTATGCGAGTATTAAGGTTGAGTGTGAGAAGGCATTGAGCTCCCTGAGCAGGGGGACCCATACCAAAGCCCTAAAAGCGATGAAGGACTTGTGTGTGAAGCACGATAGCTCGCCTTATGCTGCTTTGGTTCACCGGGTCCATGGCACCGTTTGCCAGAAAGTGGCTTCATTAATTGGTGACCCCAAAGTGAAAAATAGGCATATGAAGAATGCCATCGAGTCTGCCAAGAAAGCAACAGTCTTGTCCCCTAACTCAATCGAATTTGCACATTTCTATGCCAACTTGTTGTATGAAGTGGCTAATGAAGGAAAGGAGTACGAGGAGGTTGTTCAAGAGTGCGAGAGGGCATTGGCAATAGAGAGCCCAATTGATCCAGGAAAGGAAAGCTTACAGGAGAGTCAAGTGAAGCTACCCACTCCTGAGGCTCGGATTAAACAGGTAGAGAATGAAATTAGGAATTTGATTCAGAAATCCAACATTGCTTCCATTTCCACTTGGATGAAACATCTGGGCAATGGGGATGATAAGTTCAGGTTGATACCAATAAGGAGGGTGCCTGAGGACCCGATGGAGTTGAGTTTGGTACAGTCAAGAAGGCCCAATGAGATTCAGAAGGCAACTAAAACACCTGAGGATAGAAGGAAGGAGATTGAAGTTCGAGTGGCTGCAGCAAGGGTATTGATGAATAAGTCAAATTCTGGCCAGTCACTAAACGAAGGAGATAAGGGCTTGGATCCCGCTACAGGGTTAGGGCAGAGGGGGAATGAGAGAAGGAAGAGTGGAACCACGAGGAAGAAGGCATCTTCCACGGATAGATGTGGCTGGGTGCAGTCTTATTGGAATTCTATGAGTATGGATATGAAGAAGGAGTTGCTTAAAATTAGGATTTCTGATCTCAAGATTCATGTCAGTTCTTTGAAGGATGGATTGTCAAGTCAGATGTTATCTGAAGCTTTACATTTCTTTGAAGCTTATAAAACATGGAAATTTTGGGAGTGTTGTAAATGCGCTGAGAAATTCACAGACCCTGGAATACACATTCAGCATGTCAGGCATGAGCACATGGGGGATTTGGCACCTAAACTTAAATTAGTTCTTCCTGAAAATGTCGGCAATGAGTGGACCAAGGAGCTTCTAAACTTCCATTGGAAACCATTAGATCTTAGTGCAGCTACAAAAATGCTTGAGAAAACCTTAAAACCTCAAGAGTGTGGGAATGGAGCGGATCAAACTAAAGGAGAATTCTCCAATACCTACTCACATGATGAATGGGGTCTCTTAACTGGAAAGAAGTATTTGATTGATCGACACAGTGATACTACTATTGAAAGGAGAGAGTACGAGAAGACCTCAGATGTTGAACTCATTAAATTTGATGGTGATGGAGGCCGTGAGGGATGGCCTATGTCTGATGACCCAGACCGTGCCAAATTACTTGAAAGGATACAGACTGCATTCCAATCACTTATAATAAATAAATGCCTTGCTTCAAGTCATCTACACAAGATTACGAGTTTTGCAGCAGAGGAGCTAAAGGGTCATTATGGTTCTCAGCTGCTTAACTGCAATATCAATCAAATTCCATCATGCATTTGCTTTTTGGGTTGCAAAGATCTTATGAAGGTACTAAAATATCTACAAGAGATATCTCAAAGTTCTGGCACTACTAGACACTTAGAGAGAAATGATGGTATAGAAGACACAAATGGTGGGACTGCATGTGCTGATGCTATGGAGAGAATAGTTTTAAGTGAAGACTGTTCATATTTATTGTTTGATGAGCATTTCCTGCCCCTCAATTGTGTTGACAGCAGGCTTCATAATGCGGTTAGTGATGATAAAACTCCCGCGCTTTCATGTAACATACCATATGATCACAGCATTTTGCTTGATTCAAATGCATTTTTGTCTTGGATGTTCATGGGACAAACAAGCGGCGAGCAATTGGAGAGTTGGTCACGTTTAAGGGAGGAGAACGCTCAACAAGGATCCGAAATTCTTAGATTGCTCGAGGTGGAATTTCACGAACTTCGGGTACTGTGTGAAAGAAAATGCGAGCTCTTGAGTTACGAGAAGGCTGTGAAGGCCGTGGAAGATTTCTGCATAGAAGAGGGTAATAAAAGAGCTCATGTAACTGACTTTGTCCCTCAAAGCTATAATGTTATTTTGAAGAAATGGCGAGAAGAGTTGGAAAACCACCACGATGATGCAAATATAGGTCATAGGATCGAAGTTACAGTCATTTCAAATGTTCTAAATGATGCGGAGTCTCTTAATGTCACTCAATTTGGATACGGGGAAACTTACAGTGATATGACGTCTCATCTTTCTGACTTAGAATTGGGTCAAGTCGATGATTGGAGAATGAAGGACTTCCTTCACCAGGCTGACTCATGTGTAGAAGTTGCAATTCAGAGACAGAAGGAACGGTACTCAACTGAGGTCGGTTGTTAGTTATTGCTTTCTCAGCCCCCTAACTGCATTGACAATGACATGTCTCTTCATTGTAGTTATTTTTCTAATGCAGCTGAGCAAAATTGATGGAAGAATCCTTTGTGTTCAAAATGGGGTGCAACTTTTGGAATCGAAGCTTGAGCCTATATCTGGCAATGATTATAGGCGGGTATTAGGGCCCCTAGTGAAGTCATTTCTGCGGGTTTGTTAATGCTTTTAATGTGCTTCTGTATGTAGTTGGTTAGTCACTCCTGGAATAGAATCTGTTTTCTACATATTTTCTTTACTTTTTTATTCTACATGATAATTCCTCCAGGCTTACTTAGAGGGTTTGGCAGAGAAAGATGCCACTGAGAAATCTGATGCTGCAAGAGAAGCATTCCTGGCAGAGCTTGCCCGTGATTTAGAGAAGAATTCAGGTGGAGGAAATGATAATTTAAAACATGCAACTGAAAAGACAAAAGATAAAAAAAGGAACAAGGACTATCGAAAAGGCAAGGGTGCAAAGGTTGACTAGTAGTATTTATAAAGTATTTTATTCCTTTTTATGGAAGCGTAACTTTTCGCTGGACCATAGATGATTCTTTACCTACATCTTCTCAGGCTTCCACTGGAACTGTGCAGCCCATTCATCACCACGAGACTTCTGAATGCATGTATGTATTTTTATAATTAAGAGAACACCATACATGTAAACATTCTAAGAGTATTCAAAGAAAGCTTAAACTGCCTTTTATATTCTGCTCATGTCTGTACCATACCAGTTCTTCTCAAGGTGTTAATGATAAGGAAAATGAAGGGGGTGAACTTATAATTGTTAGAAGCAAAGATTCTCCATCTCTGGAGGACTACAAGCTAGGAAATATGCTTGAAGAAGAGGAAAGAAAGCTCGAAGAGACATTGGAGTACCAAAGGAAAATTGAAAATGAGGCTAAACTCAAGTATCTTGCTGAGGAACGTGAGGTAGTTGGAACAGCACTTTCAGAGAAGATGCCTGCAGAAGTAGTACCTGATGTTTATTCGAGATACATGGAAGATCAAGATGCAAGTGAGCAAGGGAAAAATAATGCCAAGGTGATTTGTATTAGACAACTGTTTTTCAACTTTTACCAGAACATGTGGCTTTGGTTATTCTTTTAGTTTTAAAGAATGCATTGGTAGGATTCATTGCTAAATAACTTTTGAGACACCTTAGGAAATTCTAACATATCCTTTCACAATTTCAGGATTCAATGTTTCCAACAGATGAATCTCCTGACATTTTGGAAGGTCTTTTAAGGAACACTGCTGATGTTGATGCAAATAGAGCGGGTATGCCTCTCTCTATGTACAAGTAAAACTTCACTGTATCTGAAGGTAACATTTGCAAACTCCAAATGATTTCCCTCCATTCGCTTTTTTAGAGAATCAGAATGAAGGAATGCTTGAAGCTGAAACTGCAGTTTCTGATCAGACTGGAAGAAAGAGCAGGCGCCAGAAGGGATTGAAAAAAATTAATGAAAGAAAGTATCAAACTGTTTCTTCTGGTGCAGATAAAAACATGATCAGTAGACTGGTGTCTTTTGAAAATTTGCAAGGTCAGTGGAAGTGTATATTTTTACACTTTTCCGTTTCTAACCTTTGTGGTGATTTCACTGTAATTTAAAAACACTATTAACATGACTTTAAACAAAACACTATTTATGGAACTACACCAATAGGAAGACCAATTAAGGTTGCACTATTTTTGCTCTACACCAATAATAGGAAGACCTTGCTTTTTATAATCTGTAAGGCTGTAACCTGAACTATAAAGAAATAAGATTGACATACAAATGTGCTGCATTTGGTATTGTCACATCTTGTGGATCCGTGATTTGTAGTTAGGAACCGATTGATATCCTAGTAACTGTTGACTTCCAAATGATCACTTATAGCAGCTTTATTATTAACATTTCGGCTACTACCTTCATCTTATTTGTCGCCTATTTAATGCACATAAATATTTGTTTCTATGCCTTATTCAGGGATGATATCAAAGTCGCACTCCGAAATAGGTTATTCTGGAGAGTTACCCATGGAAGGGGCCACTGAAACAGCTGGAGTTAATGTATATGGGACAGGGCTGCAGAATGAAATTGGGGAATATAATTGCTTCTTGAATGTCATTATCCAGGTCGGTAGTTATGTCAGGATGGGCTTTACTATTGTTTATTAAGTCCTGATCTGTTCTGGGATTGTAGTTTCACATCTTTCCCTTTCTGTTATATTTCAGTCATTGTGGAATTTAAGCCACTTTCGAGATGAGTTTTTGAGATCATCATCGAATCACGTTCATATTGGCGATCCTTGTGTTACATGTGCTTTATATGACATTTTTACTGCTCTTTGTTTGGACACGCAAAGAGAAGCGGTTGCTCCTACCTCATTGAGGACTGCTTTGAGCAACCTATACCCTGATAGCAATTTCTTCCAGGAGGTAATGTTTATCCTTGGGCTTTGCTTGAAATTTTCACCAGTTTTATACAAGTATAAGTTTTTTAAAACACACGGTTATATTCTGATCAGCATGGCACTATGATCTGCAGGGGGAGATGAATGATGCTTCAGAAGTACTAGTTGTAATATTTGATTGCCTTCATCAGTCGTTTACTTCAGATTTGGGTTCTTCTGAGACAAAATCAACATCTAGGCGCTTGGACTCCTGGGATTGCACTAACAGTGCTTGTATTGTGCATTCTATTTTTGGAATGGATATCTTTGAAAAAATGCTCTGCCCCAAATGCAAATTAGAATCTAGACATCTGAAATATACTGCTTTCTTTCACAATATTAATGCTAATGCATTGAGAATGACAAAGGTATCCTCTGCACAAGTATTGCTTTCGGTGATAATAGTTTATTTTTTACTTTTTCGCCATTAATCTTAGAGGTGAACACATTTTGGTAGAGTAAAGGGTCAGTTTGGTACTCGAAGTTGCAAAAAAGGGGTCAAATAAGTCCTTATATAGAAGATTCTGTCCGGACGTGCCATTTGAGGTGGCTCCCGATAGAATTTTTTGATGAAATTTTTTGAGCATCTTATTCATTAAGTCTAGTTTACTCATACCAAATTTCAAATAAAAATTCAATTGGGAAGACATTCAAATGAATTCTTGAAGATAACTGCGCTTTTAACGGCACAGTTATCTTCAAGAATTCATTTGAATGTCTCACCGATTGAATTTTTATTTGAAATCTGGTATGATTAAATTTAACTTAATGAATAAGATGCTCAAAAAATTTCATCAAAAAATTCCACCGGGAGCCACCTCAAATGGCACGCCCGAACAGAATTTTCTATATAAGGACTTATTTGACCCTTTTTTTGCAACTTCGAGGACTAAACTGACCCTTATCCCCATTTTGGTAGGGTAGATGTGTGTGGATTTTTACATAACAAAGACATCTGATCTTGCATTCTAGGTGAAGCATCTAGAAAGCTCATTTGATGAACTTATGAATCTTGTCGAGAGGAGCCACCAGTTGTCTTGTGATCCAGATGCCGGTGGGTGTGGGAAACATAACTTCATTCACCATTTCTTGTCAACTCCACCACAGGTTTTCACAATAGGTAATTCCCTTTTTGCCTTTGCGGATTTCTAGATTTACATAATCTGCATGGGCTGTGGTAGGAATATGTCAGCAATTTGATGAAGTATAGTTTTATAAAAAAGAAAAGCCGAGGAAGCGGTCCATCCCAGCTGGTCGCCGACTCACTCCCATTTATGGGAGGCCCGGGTTCAACTCTCAATGTAGTGAGATTGATCCCCGTTTACCCCAGGCCCCCCAAACCCCCCTCCCCCTGACGCCCACTGGGGTAATTAAAAAAAAGAAAAAAAAAGGAAGCGGTCCAGCCCAGCTGGTCGCCGACTCACTCTCACTTATGGGAGGTCCCGGGTTCAATTCTCAATGGAGTGAGATTGATCCCAATTTACCCCAGGCCCCCAAACCTCCCTCCCCTGACGCCCCTTGGGGTAAAAAAAATAAAAAAATAAAATATATATATGAAAAAAAAGAAAAAAAGAAAAGCCATCAACATCTTGTTTAAATATTTTTAGATTGTGATGCTTTGTTTTTTCTCTGCAGTTCTAGGATGGAAGAATACTTGTGAGAGTCTTGATGACATAAGAGCAACATTGGCAGCCATATCTACTGAGATTGACATTAGTGTCCCTTACCATGGTTTAGATCCAAACAACAAATATAGCCTAGCCTCAGTAGTAAGCCTCACACTTCTCTATTGTGTAGCCTATTAACCGGTATACATTCATTTATGGCTATATGTAGTTGTGAATACTGCATCACACTGTTTAGTACTTCAACTTGAAAAAAATGTCTGATATTTTCAAGTCTGAATCTTTATTCATCAACTTACTACTAATAATAACAACATTACCCCAGTGCCGCAAAGGCCTCCCACCTATGGTGGTGTAAGGGGGGGACTTCCATCCTACTATTGTGATTGTTAATTTGATGGGTGTGGATATAAATTGTGTAGTCTTCCTCAAATGTTCATTTTCAGGTTTGCTATTATAGACAGCATTATCACTGTGTTGCTTATAGCCGTCATCATGAGAAGTGGATAATGTATGATGACATGATTGTGAAGGTAAATTTTCAGTGCCATTTCATCACATGCTCTTATCATTATGAACGTTGATCAATAATGTGCCTGTTTATCATATTTGGATACTTGAACTTCAGGTGATTGGCAGCTGGGACGATGTTCTCATGATGTGTATAAAGGGGCATTTGCAACCTCAAGTCTTTTTCTATGAAGCTGCAAGCTAATTTTGCGTGATCGGGTCTTGGGGAAGCTTTAATCCTGGCTCGTGAGCTGTATAATTCATGTATACCAACAAATTTGTAAATGTCAAAAGGAATTTTACAGAAAGCGAAACAGTCTAGAATCAGTTAGCATATTGAAGAGAAAAGAGAAATTGGAGTTCTTGGCCTGGAAGGTAAAATCACAGACAATCAATCTGTGATCGTTGTTGTATACTTCTTTGGGTTGCTTCTTCAATGATCAAATTTTGGGAAATAAGAAAGGAAAAAAGGCCTTTGTATAGATATATTGATGAGGGTTGTAGTTTTTTTTAATATTTATTTATTTACAAAATCAGGTTCTGTAGGCTGCGTAGGTTGTATTTTCATATACGTGAATTGTGGAAATAATAATATGATAGTGATGGACTTTGTTCGAAACTGGCCTTGATGAATTGATGATCTGTATTATCCCTTGGTTCATCTATTGAAAAGTTTTGAACTACTCATTTGCCATATGTGCAACTACTACTAATTACTTTCCTAGTTTCCTTCCAAATCAATTTTTCCGTTCTGTTTACGAATTACGAAAAAACTTTTGCTGAGATTTATTTATTTAGAGAACTAAACAAAAAGCACATAAGTCACGATTTCTTAAAAAGAGTGAAATGTTAATTTGAGATTATATAAAAAAGAGAAGTATGAAATGCATGTATTTTAGAACGTAGGGATTAGGGAGTACTCTATATTATTCAAGGATTTTACGAAGTCAATAGTGGATTGTGGTGATGACATAGTACTCTATATTATTCCATAGGATTAATATATGCCTCGTAAATTACTCGAGTATTGCTATCGTGTTCTTGTACTAGTATTTCTATTGTGTACCTTAAACACTAACAATATGGGGTTTACATAGTAACTAAGTATGCTTATATTTACCCCAAGTCTTGTGACTACAAATAAAACTTTACTCCGTACATGCTAACAATCAACTAAGGTTTATATTTTTATTTGTTTTGCTTGTAAATGGTGTAAAATGTAAATGTATATTTTCTGATACCTTAATTGCTTGCAAGCGGCCGTCTCCCCTCTTTGTAGGGGTTGAGATTTTCCGTCGTCCCATCAATATGGGATTGGAGCGGCAGATTATTCTGATTTTAAGCTTTCTGATGCTTGGGATTGCAACTATGTCAGAGGAGATAACGTTGGTGGAATTTTGTATCGGTGCTGGATCATGAAGCCTTGGTCGTAGGCTTGGACCCGGTTCGGGCCGCCCGGCCCGGGACCGGTCCGGCCCGTCACTGTGCGGGCCCGGAACCGGCCCGGTTCTCGGGTCCGGGTCTGGTTCGGGCACCGAACCGGTTGGGTTAGCGGGTCCGGGCTCGGGTCCTGTTTTTGGAGGCCCGGCCCCGGGCCTAACGGTCAGTTTTTTTTAAAAAAATTCATTTTAATTTGAAAAAAACCTTTTGGCTCAACAGCCACTTCCCAAACGGCTATATAGCCGTTGGGGGGGGTACCAGGGGGGTCCGGGGTGTTTGGGGGTGGGGGGGTGGGGGTGGGGGGTGGGGTGGGGGGGTGGGGGTTAAAAAAAACCTATAAATACTCCTAATTTTAAACATTTTTTCACACCTCTTCTCCAACTCTCCCTAAATCCTACTCTCTACTCATCTCCAATTCTCCATATTCATCTTCTCAAATTCTCTTATTCTCCTTTATATTTTAGTTTACTATTTAATATTTATACAATTATTATATCTATTTATATATTAATTATCTACTTATAAATACATATACTATATTACTTATATTTCTTATCTACTTAATCTCTACTTATATTTCTTAATACATACATACATACTACATCTACTTAATATATACTTTATATAATAAAGTATTAAATATACTTTATAAACTATTACTATATACTTAATACATAATAATATCTACTTCTCTACTTAATAATATCTATTTTATAATATCTACTTTTATATATACTTTATAATATCTATTTTATATATACTTATTTTCTTATTTTCCAATCTCCAATTCTCCATTATACTCTAATATTTAATTCTTATACAATTATTATATCCACTTAATACATACATTCTACATCTACTTAATATATACTTTATATATTAAAGTATAAAATATAAGTGTATTACTCATCTTATAGTAGTATACTTATATATTATATACTATAAACATTATATTATATATTACTTACTATAACTAGTATTGTACTAGTTAATTAGTTAATTAGCATTCTTGTTACATTTATCATTATAATAGTTAATTAGTTCATTACCATTATTGTTACATTTTTCATTATACTAGTTAATTAGTTTATTAGCATTGTTGTTACATTTGTCATTATACTAGTTAATTAGTTAATAAGCATTATTGTTACATTTTTCATTATACTAGTTATTTACTTCATTAGTATTCTCATTAATTGTTAAAACAACTCTACTTCAATAAACTAGTTAATTGTCATTAATTCATTATAGTTAAAGTCACATTTTCTTATTTTCAATTTATATTTGTAGGAAGAAATAGTAGTTCAATCATTTAATTAAAGTACTTAACATTTTATTTAAGTAGTTTTTACTAAATTAAAGTACTTCAAAAGTTGGTATAATTTTAATTTTAAAGTCACACATTAATTCTACTTTGCACTAAATTAGTTTGAAGTATTAATTAAAATAGTTTTAATTAGTTGCATTAGTTTTGTATCCATTATTATATTGGTTGTCAATTAATATTTGTTACATTTTTAACATGGAAGGTGGTAGATATTCGGTTGATTTGGGTAACCTCCAACGCAATCGAAGGAACGAGATTGGGAGGAAGAAATCCCACAAAGGTAAAGAACTTGCCGGTTCTTCATCTCAAAGCCGAGATGATTTTGAAACGGGTTACCAAAGGCGAGATGGAGATGCGATGTCCGAAGAACAACTCCAACAAGAATTGGCCCGACATAATAACCGCTTTCTACAACAACAACAAATGCCGACGACCATTGACGAAGAGGAGCTTGAGGATGAAGATGCGGAGGAATTGGAACCGGAGACGGCCGAGGAGGAGGGTGCCGGCAGCCACGACGCCGACGCGCCTGCCTCATCCCAAACCGCCACCGGTAATAAAAAAAGTAAGTCTGAACTAATGAAAAATAATTTTGATAAATGGAAGGACCCACAAACCGGATATTGGCACGCAACTTGCAAGTGGTGCAACAACAATTATAGTTTGGGAACCTCCGGCGGATACGGATCCGCCGCAAGGCATCTTAAGGCAAAGCACCCCGTGGAGTATGCAAAATTAGGCGGCGGAACGGGGAAGCAAACTCAAATATCGAGGTTTGCGAATTCTCAACCTTTTGGTAATTTCTCCTACAATGATGCACAAAATTTGACTGGTATGGCTAACTTAATTTGTGAAGAAAATTTGCCTTATTTGTTTTCTGAAAGTCTTGCTTTAAGAGATTATGCACAAGGTAGTTTAAATCCTCAATTTAGAAATTATAGTCGCAAAACTGTTAAGAAAGAAATAATAAGGCTTTATAATGCGGAAAAGGAAATGTTACAAATTTTTTTTGCAAACTTTGATGGGCGTGTTACTATTTGTTCTGACATATGGGAGGATGATTTTCATCATTTATATTATTTGGGTCTGATTGCACATTATATTGATGAGGATTGGAATATGCATAAACGTGTTCTTGCTTTTCGTGAATTTAATGATCGTCACACCGCTGAACATATTTATATTTTGATTGAGCGTATTTTAATTGAGTATAATTTGATTGATAAGGTGTTTGCTATTGGTTTCGATAATGCTACTAATAATACTGCTGCTATACCTAGATTGCGTGAGTTGTGTGGTGCCAATTCTTTGATGGGTAGATTTTTTCATCAACGCTGTGCATGTCATGTTATAAATTTATGTGTGCAAGACGGTTTAAAAGCGTTGGGAGATTCCATGGAGGTAATAAAGGGGGGGATTAGACGTATTTGGGGTAATGGTCAACTTAGATTAAAATGGTAAAGTTATTTGACTGAAAGAGGTGTGACATATGTTGCTTTTCCTAAAGATTTGAGTATTCGTTGGAATAGTACTTATAAATTACTTAAAGTTGTTCTTAGATATAAAGAACATTTTCCTGCTTTTTTAAAAGAACATGATAACTATATTATAAACGCGGCTGAGATCGACACTTGCGAAAAAATTTGTAATGTTTTGATATTTTTTTTAATGCTACTGAAATTTTTAGTCATGTTTATAAACCTACCGCAAACCAATTTATTCCACAAGCTGTTAATCTCGCCGATGCTTTTAAAGAATTTCAGAATGCCGTTTTCGTTCATTATTTTTGTGATCATATGAAGGAAAAGTTTTTAAAATATTATGCTCATATTCCCCATATATATGGTATTGCATTTATTCTCGATCCTCGTTATAGACTTGCTAATTTGGAAGATTGTTTCAACTTCTATTATCTTGCGTTTTTCGGTGAATTTCCAATGTATGACGATAACCCCATAGATCCGAAAACGGAATACAACGAGGTTAGTACTTTATTTTATGCCTTATTTAATGAATTTCGTGCACAATATAGCAACGCTCCCCCTCCATCGTCACGAACATCTTCATCTAAAGGAAAATCGATTTTTAAATCTGCATTTGGCAATCTTATGAAAAAAACTAAAACAACTCACGTCACTGAACAAAGCGCATTGAATGAGATTACTTTGTATTTAACATATGAAGTTGATTTTGAAGAAAATGATGACTTTGACGTTCTAGACTGGTGGAAGTCAAAAGAAAGAACGTTCCCGATTTTAGCACGGATGGCTAAGCAAGTACTATCAATGCCGGTTTCAACAGTTGCTGTGGAACAAGAATTTAGTTCGGCCGGCAACGTTCTAACGGCATCTAGATCGAGATTGAGCGCAGAGTCTCTTGAGACGCTTATATGCTACCACGATTGGTTGAAGGCCGCACGTAGAACTCAAGAATTGAGCATCACCCCCTCCCAAGATTTTATGGATGACTCAACAACCGATGGTGGCTCTACCTATGCCGGAGATTCCGATTGATTAGTATTTTAGAATTTATTACAAAATGTATTTTATAGCACTTGTCAAATTTATTTATACTTGTACTTCATATTTCAAAATTGTAAACTTGTACTTCATATTTCAAAATTGTAAATTTGTAGTTGTACTTCAAATTAATTTGTAAACTTGTACTTCATATTTCAAATAAATATGTGTTCACTTTTTCATAAGTAGCACTTCTCAAATTAATTAATGGGTTACAATCTAACGACTTAAAATTATTTTTCTAAAATATAAAGCCGGTTTTTAAATTAAAAATACATTTACAATATGTAATTTGTTTAAATACTTATAAACCTATTTTGTAACATTTGTAAATTATAAATCAAACCACTTTTCTAAGTACAAATAGTTTTAGTTTTACTTAATTCATTAAATTAATTAATTTATTTTACAATATGTGTATAACTTAAAAAAAAAAATTAATTCAAACCTCCCAAACGGCTATATAGCCGTTGGGGCTATGGGTGGGGGGCAGGGGGGGTCCCGGGGGTGGTGGTGTGGGGAGTGGGGTTCAAAAACATCTATAAATACATCTATTTTCTAACATTTTTCTACATCTCTTCTCCAATTCTTCTCAAACTCTTCTCCATCTTCATGTTCTCTTATTATTCTACATTCCTACTTATACATATACCATTTTAAATATGGAAAGTACATCTTCCCTTATGCAAAACAATTTTGACAAGTGGAAGGACCCGAAGACCGGACTGTGGTGGGCAACTTGCAGGTGGTGCAAGAAAGACTGTTGCTTGGGGCGTTCATACGGATACGGGATGCCAATAAAACATATGAAGTCCTGTGACAAAGGGAAAACAACAACCAACGGTGGCGGAAATCCCAATTGATATTCATTACAAAATGTATTTCGTATTGTTATTTTTTTCTCAATTCTCAAATGTAGTTCTTATTTCAAATAAATGCACTTGAACTTTGTTTTTAATAGCAATTTGTATAATATATAATTAATTAAAAAAAATGTACTGGCCCGGCCCGGCCCGGCGGGTGGCCCGACCCGTGACCCGGGCGGGTGGCCCGGCCCGAACCGGAACCGGTCATTGACCGGGCCGGTCCCGGGCCTACCATTATAAGACCCGAGGCCCGACCAGGCCTTGACCCGGCCCGGGCCCGACCCGGCCCGGGTCCAACACTACTTGGTCGGCCGCTTCGATGATGGTTGAGTTTGTATTGATACGTATTGCAAGAGCATGTCCTCCTCCAGAACCACCTTCATACTAGGAAGAGTTTTGCGGAAAGTTTTTATTGCAATATTATTTTCTCTTTAGTAGTGCTAGTTTTGGTTTTAGTCAAAGTGGATATGGTTTGAATGTTTGGATTTTTGGAGTTATTTTGATAGGCAGGGTTTCAGATCTGTTCGGTTTAGGCTTAAATTTACCCGTTTCAGGTTTAGCGAGTCAAGTTGCTTTGTATGAGGTGACTGATTCTATGTCTACTCCTAGGGTTCACGATTGGATCTGTAAATTATGTCTGAATATTGTCTTGTATGCGTTCTTGAGTTTAATATAAAGCCGCCTGTTTTACGATTAAAAAGAAAATCTTTATCCATTTTATCTTACCTTATTCATTTTATTTTATCTTATCTTTTTATTTTTCTCATCTTTCTTCTCTTTTTGACTATGACATCATGAATCAATTCATGTTTGTCAATCCCAAAATCGTTTGGAAATAAGGCTTGAATGTTGTTGTATCAATAGTAGTTTTTTGTAGCACGAGTGATGACTGATGAATGAGGTTCATAACATGCAAACAAAAAATATGCTCTCATTTAGCTATTTTGTATTGGTTACTAGTTTACTACCACTCAGTATTGGTTAGTATGTTATACTTCATTTGTTCTAATTTGCTTGTCTATGTCGACTGTTTTATTTTATTTTATTTTTTGTATTTGTCCCTTGTGAAACCAATGCACAAATTGCACATTGATCTTTTTTTCAATTTACTCTCTATAATTTCAATTTTCCCTTCATTCCAGAGGAACATAAATTGTGAGTGCTTTTTGGGGTGTATTTGCGTCCAATATTAAAACTTTTGATTAATTTAACACCCTTGTAAAACGATGTGATTTGTTCAATGAATCAATGTGTAGAGAAAAGTTGAACAAATAAGACTAAGAATTATAAGGACTTTAATTATCAATTAATAAGAGAATAATCTAATTTTAATGACGTTTAAACATTTATGGTGTTCCATTTTAATTATAAAAATGATGCTTCATGTGGTAAAGTTGTGAACATTTTTAATTTAAACGTATTGTCATGTAACGTTTTTATTTACTCAAAATAAAAATAGTAAATATTTTTAATTAAATGGAAGAGCATTTATATACTATATACTTCGTATATATCATATACGCAGTATGTATATACACCACACTTTCAGAAGTTTCAAGCCTTTTAAATTAGGTGACTCAAATTTGCGGATCAAGCAGCTATCAGTCTTGCATTGGGGAGTTGGGAGGGGAAATGGGGAAAAAATCAATTAGGCTCATTTGACTTAACTAAGATACTTAGATATTGATACTAGACTAAATACCCGTGCACGGGATAATACCCGTGCACGGGATAAGAATATGATAACAACTTCTTTAAAATTATGTTATTTACGATGGTATGTGATGTGTAATTCTTTTCAAATAAAGAAAGAAATTGAACGTATCTGCTCTAAATTTGATTATATAATACGGAGTAGTAGTTTGTAAGAAAAGGAAATTTTGGATCGTATGAAAAATTCCAACTAAAATTAAAGAAAAAATGATAGGGCGTAATAGTAAGCTCTATGAGATATTAATGAAATAGCATGATCTTACAACCGTTAGTGAGTCCCATGAGACTTTATAAAACACAACAAACATATATGTTGACAATGTACAAAAAGTATCATAAATTTTTAAAAACTTAGTTACATACCATATTATTAGTGGTGTTGGTAGCACGACTCTAGCTTGTTATCACCAGTGGCGGACCTAATATTCAGATTTTGGATGTTCTAAATTACACATTTTCTCCTTACAATTTAATAAATAAACTATTTCGCCAATCCATGCATATATATTCCCATTGGTTTTATATTTTTGAGTGTTTACTTGAACATCCTTGAATAAGATCATCATTTTAGAAATAGAGAATGAAAACAGTTCATGTCATCTTCTTGTATTTATTATTAACATAAAATGTGAAGGCAACTAAAAGATTTAAAAAGAAATAATAAATATTACTACTCCATATAAATTGACACCTAAATTGTCTTACTATGACTGAAGATATGAAAACGTCAAACATATTTTCAATGCCTAGAAAAAAAGATTCACCTCTCACAAAAGATAAGTTCATAGTTGATTAGCATTTATAATATCACATAAAATATTCAAAGGAAACCAAATGACTCGGCAGTAAAAAAGTTGTAAAATTGATTATTTTATTCAAATAAATCGTGTAAAATGTATATTGTATTCTAATTTAACTGAAATCGATATAAACACAATCTGATATTGTCATCGATAAACATCTTTCCATACAGGTAGAGTACAAAATATAACTAATACAAATATGTCTTATTAGCTAATTTTGTCATTATGAGCCCATGAAATGCGTATAAGTTAAAATTATACATGCTATACATGTTGTTGAGGTTTAATCCCGAAGATCCGAAAGCCCAACACAAGCTTTGGATATTTAAGGACGTTAAGTTGGTTTGGGAAGGTGTATGAAAATATAAAATAGTGGAATAAGATTCAACTCAGGAGCCAACTTGTATTCAGTAATTCTGCGATTACACTGAAAGTCTGAAACAACCCGAACGGTGGGTAAATACAAGATTACAAGAATAAGAGAGATAATTCTATCTGCTAAGCTCTGAGTATTCAAATGCTAACCCCTTTACATTGTATTAAGCCTAGATATTTATACTAGGGTGGCGATGGGAGAGATGGACACGTGGCTGAATCTAGTAGGCTGTAACCTCTGCCACGTATGCACCCATGCCTCTACTTGCTTCTGTCATGCTTTAGCATTAAATGCGGCTTCCTCTAGCTGGCTACCCGTTCGGATGACACGTTTGGTGTGCGGGACCCCCTTGAAGGTATTTGATGTTAGTATTTCCTGAAATTGGGCCCTATGATTTCCTCAGGGTCCTGCCCTACTTTAGGCCGGGTATATTGGGTCTGGAACCAATATCCCAACACATGTATTTTTCATATCTAAGTTATTTACTTATATTCTAAAGGTGAAGTACATAAGACAATTACAAAGTAGTTTTATAAATATTACAAGTTGTTCGGTTCGGTTTACATTTTTCTGGTTTAAAACCAAATCATTTGGTTTGAAAAATTGTTATAAAACTGTTTACTTATATGAACTCAAACCAAACCAAAGTATCAATTTTCACTTCGCTTCAATTCGATAAAATCAAACCGTTTTATCCAGACCTAGCCACCTTTATGAAAAACTACAAGAAAATTAAATTCATTTGCAGCACTGGCCACCTCTATGAAAAACTACAACAAAATTAAATTCATTTGCAAGAAGTTTTTTTTATCCAAACACAGACTAACACGCATGTATCGGTGTAGAGTAGGGCTGGACAAAATGGTTTGATTTGACTGAATCGAATCATAAATTGGTGGTTTGGTGTGGTTTGGTGTGGCTTAAGTAAATCGTTTGGTAGCAAATTGCTCAAACCAAATGATTTGGTTTGCTTTTATTTAAAACCGAAAAACCGTAAACCGAACCGAACAACTTGTAATACACACACATGCACATACTTTCTATTTTTCTCCGCTCTTCATTTTTAGGATATAAATAAATAGTTTAGACATGAAAATAAAAATTTAGCATATACTACCTCCATCCCCCTAATATTGGGACAAAATGAAGTGGTGTGATTTTTAAGAAATGTAGAATTATGTGGTTGATAATGAGTTGATAAAGTGAGAATAAAGTAAGAATGAATTAGAGTCACACAAATGTTACTAAATATGGTATGTGACAATAATAGGGGGATGTCCAAAAATGAAAAATGTGACAATCAGCTAATACTTTCATTATGATAAAGTTAGCTAATACGATATATTTGTATGAGTTATGTTTTGTGCTCTACTTGTATGGAAAGATATTTGGCCATAACAATGACAGATTGCATTTATATTTTTTACATGATTCATTTGAATAAAGTTGTGGATATTACAACATTTGCACCACTGACCCATTTAATTTTCTTTGAATATTTTATTTGATATTATTAATGCTAATCAACTATACATTTATTTTTTTGTGAGAAGTGAATTTTTTATCTAGTGATGGGAAGGATGTTAGAAATTTTAATTTATATATAGTAATATTTTACTAGTATTATTTCTTTTTCTATTTTTTATTTCTTTTTACATTTTATTCAAATAATAAATAAAAGAAGATGAGATGAACTTTGCTTTTATTTTTTAATTCTAAAATACAGGACTTGATACAATTCTCTCAAATCTAATAAACCTTACTTAAACGGAATTGTCCACTTCTCTCTTAAAATGCCGAAACAAAGAGCTCGGAACCAAAATCAAACCCAAAGAAGCCCTTCACCTGTGCCAAATTTCCCATTTCCCTACAGGTTCGGGGAAGAATAGCCGATAGCGCACGGACGACTACGCTGCAGCAGGGAAGAGTTAGGGCTCAGAAGCAAACAGAGAAATGAAGACGACGAAGGGTGGTAAAGTCATGAACCCTACGGATGCATATCGGAAGGAGATTCGCAAACGCGAATTGAAACGGGTATGTTTTTATACCATAAAACTTCACCAATCCGTTCTGCTTACGGATTGTTAAAGATTCAGGAATACATTCGTTTTGGGTTTTTAGTTCCTTAGCTAAAGCAAATTGGAAATCGTATAATGCATCTAAATGCAGCACAAATCAGAACAATGGAATCTACTACTATTTTTTATATTTGTGATGTACTATCGCATGTTCCTAGCATATCAAAAGATTGAGCTTCTTTTCATCTTGTGTTCCGTATGTTCTCATGTTCTATTTGGGTTGATTACAGTTTCTTTGTAGTGTACTCGTATAAAAACTGTGAAGTTTATAACATTAGTCATGCTTTTTTTGCAGAATAAAAAAGAAAGGAAGAAGGTTAGGGAAGTTGGCATTTTGAAGAAGGATCCTGAGCAAATAAGAGATCAAATTCAGAAGCTAGAAGTCATGAGTAAGCTACTGTTTCTTGTGTTTTTTCCCTTTTATTATCTTCAACAAGTATACATGAAATAATTTGCCAGATACTTTATAGGAAATAGGTACTTGTATGTATTATCTGACTTTTAGTTGACAGTTCGGAAATATTGTTGGCATGTGAAGTGAATTATTTTGGCATGTGAATCAGTGAATTACGTGATCAAGCCTCAACCTTATGCCCAAGGTTTGAAATTGCATATTGCATAGTCGTGCCGTTTTTTTTTAATTGCATATCGCGTAAGCCTCATTGCGCAATGAGGCGTATGACTGAGGCATATTATACATGCACACACACACATAAACAACAAAAAAATAAAAAACAACTTATTCACCAAAATTTATCAAATTTATAATGGGATCATAATCCTAGCAAAGTCAAATGTTCGAAGTACCACAAGATAGCAAACATTCCATAACAAAATTCCCAACATATTTAAATTTTAAATTTATTAGATTGATGATGACGGCAAAATTAAATATCACTATCTAGTATTTTAAAATAGGGATCATAAACGCAGAATATGCTAATTATAAAAGTTAAGAAGTGCACCGAGTGTTCGAGTGAGCCCAAATAATACCCTTATAGCCTAACCTCCTATTGCATACGCCTCACAATGCCTTATTGCGTATGCAATATTGCGTAAGCCTCACTGTAATATTGTGTACGCCACACTCCCAGCGCCATATGCAATGCCTTTTACAACATAGTCTTGGAATTAGTTCAGGCGTGCTATGAGGCGCAATTGCATTGCGCAATTACAACAATGCTTATGCTGCAATAGCTTTTTAAGACTACAATAAGGAAGATTCTAAGGGTATGTTTTCCACAACTAGCTGGAAAGATACTCTTATGAGCTTTTTAGTAACTGTTAGCTTTTAGTGACTGGAAAGATTTTAAAATAAAAAGGCGGTAGTTGTTTGATAAAAAGCTGATTGTTTGATTTAGTTCTATTTGGCATACAAGTTGTTGGGACTAATTAATGCCAAAAGCTACAGACTTTTCTCAGATGCTACTCACCGTAGCATCTAAAAAAAGATCTTTTATTTTTAAAAAAACTCTTAAAAACTGTCATACCATACAATTAACTAGAAGCTTTTAGAGACTTTTGAATAGTAGGAAAGCTAGAAAGTAGAGACTTATGTTTACCGAACATGCACTAAATGATTTTAAGCAAGTTCTTATTAAGGGTGTATTACGGCCTCGAGGTTTTAGATACTGATAGTTTTTTAATAAAACATGTCTGAGAGGCTGTAAAAGGAGGCCGTAAAATCTTACTGGTGGTGTGCTTATCATGCTTTGCTTATCTTGTTCAACTGCAAAATAAAACTGTTAATTCTTACTAGTGCCGTGCTCACTTTGTAAATTATTAACTTTTGGAATTGGGACTGTTCTTCAATTCCAATTGCTCAATATGCAACTATAATATTTTTCTTTGTCTTGGTAGGGGAAACCTATTTACATGTGTTAATTGCTATAAAGGATGATCTTTTGGTTCTCTTTTCAGTGTCATGTCAGGGTTTGTTCGCTTTTCATTCTAAAGTTGCACCAAGTTTGTGAGCATTTAAAAAATGGATTTCGATGATTTAGTCATCTATAAATTATATATATAGGATATCAAGTTTTTACAAAGACACCCCCTTTCTGAGGCCATTCATAGATATGATTTCAAAATGTTTTCTAGTTGTGTTCCTGAGTTCTTTCCATCTTTCTTTTTATTACTGTATTCTATATGTGGACCTAATTGCCCATTGCTACAAAAGGTGACACACTGTTATGAAAGTGCTAATGAATACAAGTTTCTAATCTTTGTAATGAATTTGGCAGAGGCAGAAGGTGCCTTAGATAAAGCAAGAAAACACAAGAAAAGACAACTTGAGGATACCCTAAATCTTGTTCTCAAGAAGAGGAAGGTAATTTCCTGGTATATTCGCTTTTGGTGCTTTTACTGTAACACAACCCATCTTCTGGCATATGCTGCGGCCTGCGTGTTACATTGATTTTCTCTGAGATAAAGCTTAATATACAATAAAATAATGGCATTTCTAAAAATCTGTATTACTTGTTATGGTTGAAATGGTTTCTTAGTTGTGCAATAGTTCACTGATTTTAGCTTGCCTTAGCCCCCATCAAATGCTGTTACACAAAATTCCATTGCCTAGTTTGATGACATCTCTGTTTCCTTTTCTTTTGGTCAGGGGATTTTGGAGGAGAGGTGGTGAAGGGATGATTGGTTTTGTTTTACTAATTTATCTCTATTCGTAAATCATGTATTTCTTCAACTTTTTTCATCTTCACTTTCTTCCCGACCATCTTCACTCGCCCCTTATCCTCCCTCCAAAGTCTCCCAACCTAATAGGCTTATATAGGGGGTGGGGGATATTTAATTATCTCTTCGCTTTGAAATAAAATGAGCAATGAAATAAAACTTCCATCTTGTACTGGTGTTGAACTTTAATGCTGATTGTTTGCTCTATTCTCCACTGCAAAGTTAGTGTGTTGGTCATGAAAAGTTTAACCGTGGCAGGAGTATGAAGATAAAGTGAAAGAAAAGGGTGAAGCACCAGTTATGTTCAGGTGAAGAAGCCATTTTCCTGTAATTTATATAATGTGACAGTGTGAGGAGGACAGTGTTGCATTTCTTTGAGCTTTTTAGTTGGTGTGAAGATATCTTTTTCTCGTTTCTATGCTGCAGCCATTTAGGACCTCCACCTCGAAGGCGGACTGCAGAAGAGGAAGATATGGTCAAGCACCCAAAACCTGAAGTAAGACCTCACTTATGTCTCATACTCCTATTTGATATTAGTAGTTTTACCATATTAGTTTCTCAACACTGTATCACAGTTGCGAGTTCACAACACATCTGGATGCAGGATTCAGTTTATTATCACCCCACACTCAATCCTACTGGTGCTCCTCCTCCTGGAAAGCCTCCCATGTTTAAATCGTCAATAGGTATACAACTGTTTATTCTGTCTCAAGTAAGTTGGTTTACCTTTATCTCCATCTCTAGATCACACTGATACAGCTTGTTTTGCAGGACCTAGAATACCCTTGTCAGAGGCTTCAACAAGTGGTGTTGCATCATCGTCAGTGACTGAAGAGGATGGTGGTGGTTTACCCACCACCTCTCTTCCACCTACCTCACCACCTGCACTTCTGTACCCAAGCAAAAATGCAGAATCTGTAGATGCTTCTATCATGCCTCAATCTCTGCCTTTACCCCCTCCACCTCCTATGCCCCCAAAACCTGCAGCGTCAGACTTGAATACATCATTGCCACCTCCTCCTTTGCCACCGCCACCTCCTGGCCCCCCGCCAAAAGAACATGCAGGAACTCATTCATCACTCCCCCCACCCCCAGCACGTCACCCAACTATTCAACTTCCTCCTCCACCAGGCATTGTTGAAAATGAACCTGGAAAAGGTCATTCCGAGAAAACAGCGGAACCTGTATCTATGGAAATAAGCAAGGTAGGTCTCGTATAAAATGCTTGATGCAATCAGCATAAGTTTGGATTCTGGGAGTGCTTTGGAAACGGAAAAAATGCCCTATGAATAAATTTTATTGTGTTTGGTTTTACCACATAAAATGCAAAAGTAAATGAAATATGATTAATACTTTTCTTTAAATGTTAGGCGTGTTGTGATTTCAGTCTATATATCAAAAGTGGATAATCTAAAAGAGTTTGAACATATATCAAAAGTCAATTTATTGAGTTTTAATTTTGAGCCAATGTTATATTTTCCCTCATAATTTTTTCCTTCACATTTGCCCCATATGTTCTTATCTATTTTCTTTCTCTAGTGCTTTCATGTTCCAATCAGGCCCTTATCGTAGTTGTGGCTCTACAAGTGAAATGACAGGAACCATTTTCCTTGGTTGTTTAATGATTAATGTTTTGTTGGTGATATTTGTCTTCCTAAATTCTATGACAGGGTTCATCTATGCTTCCCCCACCACCTCCACCGCCTGGGCTACTATTGAGATCACAGGGCTCATCTTCTGAAAACGACTCTAAAACCCCAGCAGGGACAGAAGATATGCTAAGAATGGCTCCACCACCACCTCATCCTCCACCAAGGCAACAACAACCATTTGTTCCTGGGTCTGCTATGATCCCACCTTTGCAGCCTGATGTGCTGCCACCTGGAATTTCTCGGTTTCCTCCACCTCCTCCAGCTACAGATATGGGGCTACCGCCACCTGGAATAGTTGGCCAACATCCTCTTCCTCCTCACCCTGGTGTAATGGTTGTTCCACTAATTCCTAGACCACCCTATGGACTTCCACCTATGATGCGACCGCCACTTCCACCTGGCCCGCCTCCAATGCCACTACCTTCTCAAAAGCCATCCTACATTAAATCGGCTGCATCAACAGTTGTCAAGAGGCCTCTTGCGCAGCATACCCCAGAGCTCACGGCTATGGTGCGTCAATTGTTTTGCTAATACAATCAATATTCTGGCATCCTTGGTCCAAGTTACCATAGTGATTGCTAGTCCTAGCCAATGTTTTCTGGCTTATCAATTTTTTATACCAACACTAATTTATTCAGCTGCCAAAGCTCATGGGTTAATAACTGACAAAAGTGGTTGAAGTAGCTGAATAATTGGTCATTTTGTCTTTATTTACTGGTACAATATGTTTGGACCAAATTTTTATCAGAGCAATTTCAGCCAAATTCACCCTTAACCAGACTGTTCTTGCTCTCTTGATTGGTATGTTTGCAGGTTCCTGCATCTGTACGTGTGAAGAGAGAATCTACACTTCCGAAGTCTAAACCAAAGGCATCAACAACCATAGTTGTGAGCAACCACCACCAGCCAACATTTAGTAGAGAAATTTCGAAGCAAGAATCTAGCAGAACAACTCAGCCAAAACCACCAAGTATTGATGACTCTTATATGGCATTCCTGGAAGACATGAAAGCTCTTGGGGCTCTTGATGGTGGTAATTGACCTGAGTGTGATTTTGGTCCTACAGTAGTAAATTTAATTTAGTAGGGCATTATGTCACCTGTACTTTCCCCAAATGGTGTGGCTGGCTTGGTGCCTTGTCTTGATTTCCTTCCTGTTGGCGGGGGAGGAGAGTAGTGATTGGTGAAAGGGTTGTGTTTGGGTTTTCTAATTGTTCATTCTATCGTGGTTGGCAATCTGCTTTACCCCCCAGACATAGCACACAATGTATTTCTGATAAATTTAACAAAAGAACACTTGTTTCAGTTGACAACATTGAGAAATAATAGTTTTTTCTTCTTCTTTTTTGTTTGTTCAAGGAGGAACATGTGAAAAAAAATCAAAAAACAGAATTTCCTATTAAGATTACAAGTGTATTCTCTACAAGACATTTATGTTTGAGAGATTTCAACAAGTAGGACCAAATCATACTAATTTTCCAAAATTAAGACTATAGATTAGGGTAAGACTTAAAGTACACCTGCTTTGACTAAATTGCCCTTTTTCTTTCAACACTTGCCCCGTTGCCCGTCGTTTAAAAGAATTCGGCCGTCCCAAATGAGAACTCACGCAACAGAGCAGGTCACCTCTGCAATAAACTTCACCTTAGTTCCTTTACCTTGGTCTTCCCGGCCAGGCTTCTACTCCGCCGCCGCCACCTCCGTTAGCTCGGTTTTGCCTCCACCATCGACGATTCCTCTCTTCGCCGGTTTCGCCTTCACCATCGACACCTCTCTTCTCCGATTTCTAATACTCAAGTGAATAACAGGTTTTTGGCTCTTCTTCATCCTCCTCGTCTTCTTCTTGTTCCTCCTCCTCTCTTCTGATCTTTTCCTCCTCATCCTACGATCTTTTCCTCCTCATCCTACAACATCCTCATTCGTCCTCTTTTTTCTTCTTTCAATTTTTTTTTTGTTTTCCATCTAAGATCTAAAATCATAGATCCGAAAATAGAAGGATTGGATCTGATATTAAGATCCAGAAACATAGATCCAAAATGCAAGGCTTTGGCCTGTGTTTAAGATCTGAAAAGATAGATCCGAACATGGATTTCAATAATTGGTTTTGGAATTTTTTTAATCAAACATTTTAATTCTTCTTTTCTGATTTTGGACATTGATTTTGCTAATTTCGAACTTCTATTTCATATTTTTACAACGCCACAGGAATTCTGCAAAACGTTTGAAGAAACCAGATCCAAAATCAATAGGTTCAATAGCAGGCAATACATAGACATTAAGTAGTCATTAAACAGGCAATAAATTTTGATAATAGCTCAATAGCAGAGCAGGTCACGTAAAACAGTAAGTGAAGGGTAAAATTGGAAGTTTAAAATCCAGTTTTCAAAAATAGAACTACATGGCTCTTACGCAAGGAAAAAACGTACGTAGGTACTATTTTTATAAAAGTGCTATGATTGAGCCCTACAGGAAGCAATTTTCTGTTTATGTTTCTTTAAAATGGTTTCAAAATTCTTTTTCGGGTACAGTTTTATTTATTAGTCATCGACTCATTGATACTTGATAGTGTTCGCAATCTGCTCGTGTTATTTTTCATACAAAGTGTACATAGTATTGCTGATTCATCTAAAACTAAAGAATTAGATATTCAATCTTTCCAACATTAAAGTCAGCATATCGGGTGTGTGTGTGAGAGAGAAATTAATTTTCACTTTAAGTTCATCCCCATCCATGGATTATTTTTGGTATCATTTTGATGATGTGGAAGATTTTTTTTGGGATCATGGATGAGGAGTTGAGATTATTTGATCAAATAATCTGGTATCAAATTCTAAAGCTAGATTATTTTGAGATTATTTCCAACTTTAAGGTGATGACTAGCTTTGTAGTCCGTGCATGTCTCATAAAAAGTCTAGGTAAATTAAGTTCATGGATGAAGAGAAATTGATAGGTTTGGAGATTATTTGAGATAATCTTATGTGGAAGTGACATGACAATAAGAAGACATAAATCGTAAACTTGAGTATCATGAATGGAGATGCTCTAAGAGAACAGGGCTTTAAATCTTAAATGAAATAATAGTTATTTCATAAAATAAAATCCAATAGTACAAATTAGTTTTACAATTTTAACTTAATATTGTGGTATGCTAAGTTTCATCTTAGAAGGAAAAAACGCTGAGATGTTTTTATTTTCTCTCTCTCTAGGGCTTTTTAGCCGCTAGAGCCTTCTTCTCCGGCGGCGACCAATTCCGATCGTGGGCTCTGGCCTTCCAATCTCTGTTGTTCTTTTTGGCATTACGACGTCCAAATTAAGGTTTTGTTTTGCTGTCGAATGACTTCTCTGCAATCGGCGATTTCCTTTGGTTGGATTCCAGGTAGTGGGCATTCGCTTGGTTCTCAGCTTTGGAGGAGGAATGAGTTCGGTGAGTTGGAATTGTTGAGGTTTGAGGAATTTGGCTACCGTCCAAGGGGTGACGGATATCACTCAGAGCCATAGACCGGCAATATTTTTTCTCATGGAAACGAAGACTAACTGCCAACGTGCGAAAGAAGTCCTGTACAAATTGGGATATGGACAATTTGCAGGTTCGGACAGCGATGGTAGTAGCGGCCCATTATACCGAAGAGAGGGTTGCGACAGGGGGATCCACTATCTCCGTATTTATTTATTTTGGTGGCGGAGGGGCTGAGTGCCATGTTGAGGAGAGCCAAAAGCAAGGGGGAGGTTCATGGAGTGACAGTTTGCAGGGGAGCACCAAGGGTGTCTCAACTGTTGTTCGCAAATGACAACTTCTTATTTTTTAAAGCTTCCATCAATGAATGTGTGGCGGTTAAAAATATTTTATTAAATTATGAAGAGCTCTCGGGACAGATGGTAAATTTTAATAAATTCACCTTAGCGTTCAACCAGAACATGGGGGAAGAGTTTAAAGTTTTTTGTAGCCATCAGTTGGGTATACCGAGGGAGAGCGGACATAATCTTTATTTGGGGCTGCCGGCGCTAGTTGGGCAAAATAAATCGGTGATATTGGGGTACTTGAGAGACCGTATTTTCAACCGAATTAAAAATTGGAATAACCGTTTTTTATCTCGGGCTGGGAGAACTATTTTGTTGAGGAATGTGATCCAGGCAATGCCAACTTATGCTATGAATGTGTGTTTACTGCCTAAGGATTTATGTGATGATGTGGAAAAACTGATAAACGGTTTGTGGTGGAGAGGCTCAAAATTTGAACAGAAAGGGCTGAGATAGAGGAAGTAGGAAACTAGGTGCAAGCCAAAAGAAGCACGAAGCTTGGGACTTCGAAGATTAAGAGAATTTAATTTAGCTATGCTAGCAAAACAGGGGTGGAGACTGATCACCGAATCAGGAAGCCTCATGGGTCGAGTGCTACAAGTCAGGTATTTTCCCAATTCTAACTTTTAGAAGCAAAGTTGGAGAATAATCCCTCTTTTATTTGGAGGAGTATTTTCGAGACACAGGGGGTTCTCAAAAATAATATTAGAAGAAGAGTGGGAAACGGCATTGATGTCCAAGTCTGGGCATACACATGGTTACCAGGGACGGTTTCAGGGAAGATCACGCCTGCAAAACCGGTTAGAATAAGAGATGTGAATGTGATGGCTTTATGGGATGGCACGGGGGGAAAGTGGCATTATGAGAGAATTAGCAGATTATTTAATCAGGCTGATAGTGATAAAATTTTGTGCATCCCGATTAGCTTACAAGAAAGGAAGGACGGCTTCTGATGGGCGGGAGAGAGGAATGGTCTTTTCTCGGTTAAAAGTTGCTATAGAATTTTGATGGGAGACCTACAACAGGGGGCGTAGCAAAGACTGGAAATTGTTATGGGATCTAAAGGTGCCACCGAAATTCAAATATTTTGCATGATAAGCTCTTGATGGAACGTTGGCCACGGTGGATAACTTGAAAACGAGAGGAGTGAATATTGTAGGAGGTTGCAAGTTATGTGGCTCGATGGATGAGAGTGCTGATCATGCACTGAGACTATGTCCAAAGGAGGCGGACGTTTAGCAGCAAGCAGGTGTGCAGATCGACGGACAGCAAGTCTCGGTCGGGCAGTGGATTTGGCGGAATATTGAGCTACCAGATAAAGTTTTTTTGTGGGAGATTTGTTGCTATTCTATGGAGTATTTGGAAGAGAAGAAATGGAGCGGTTTGGAAGGATCAAATCGAGGAGGCTTCCACTGTCTTAAGGGTGGCGGGCAACATGTTAGCTTGGAGAGATGTGCATGAGTCGACGGGGAATAAGTAGGTGGAGATGAGGAGGGCCGATGAGGGGAAATGGTGACGGCCAACGGGAGGGATCATAAAAATAAATGTTGATGACGTGATTAATCAAGCGGGAGGTGCTTGGGGTTGGGTGACTAGAGATGAAGAAGGTTTCTTTGTGAAAGCTCGCGGTTCGGGACGGAAACGAAGGCCATGGGGATCCGTGATGCCATTATGGGAGCAAGTGAGGAGGGTTGGCAGCAGGTGGAGATAGAGACATATGCACTCACGGTGGTTCAGAGCCTAAGGAAGAACGAAGGAGCTGCATATGCACATTTCATTATTGATGATATCCGTAATTTGTTAGAAATAAAGAGTAATTTCAAAATCTCTTTCTGTAAAACATCTTCGAATCATGTGACTCATACTCTGGCTAAGGATCATGTCTATGTCTCAGATCAGTCTATTGATTATGATTATGCTTCGAATTGTATTGCTAGCCATTTTGCTAACGATTTATTTGGTTAATAAAGCTTTTCAGTTTGACGATTAAAAAAGTTTCATCGTAGAACAATGTTGAACACAATAAATGAATGACTTTGTTTTTTGAAGTAGTTCATTGATGAAATTATGCAATTTATTCGTTGCAATCACCATTGTTCTAATTTTTTTTAAGGTGACAACTTCGGTACCCATTTAAAAAATGAGGTACCATTCACTTGATTGATCCACACTATTAAATCACTTTTAATTTAGATTTAAATAATTAAATTGTATCATTCTGATTGGTCCATAGACAAAGAATATGATACCTTAAGGGTACGGTAGAATCTAACTTTTTTTTAATGCAATAAGAATATCTAAAGTCAAACTTGTAGACATTTAAGTACTTCGTACGTGGTATTTAACAAAGGTCCTGTCTTTAGTCAATGATGATGATGATTCCGTCCTAAAATCTAAACAAAGAAACCAGGAAAATGTGTTGCGTTGCTCTTCTCATCTTCCTTCGTTTTCCCACTTGACACAAACCAGTTCACGGGATCTTCACGACATCTCACTACTAGCACACGTAGCAGCATATCAAAAGATTACTCGCAGTTCATTTTCTTTCCAGATTTTTGAAGAAATTAGTGATTATGGGCACCGGACCCCACATAACTACCCAAAATTGTTTCTGCAAATGGATAAGTCAAACTATGTGCGCTGCCCACTTGGTGTCTCAAACCCAGCTGAAAACTGAATACGAAGTATTTTCAAATGCCATTGGCCCATTACGCATTTATTATTGTTGTTGTTGTTATTATCAAGAAAGGATCAATCTTGATAAAGACAGCTAATAGGAAAAATGGTACGAATAAAGCTCATTTTCAAGTGATTTATGAGGTTGTTGCCTGCTAGGTGTTTGAGTTTTTGATGCTTAAGAATATGTTCTGTTTCATGTTCTAATTTTTTAACAACTGGAGTTGATCTTTATGCTGCTGACTTGGACTTGGTTTCTCAGTTTGTTCTAATGAGGGGAAGTCGTTACTCCGTCGTCTTTTGTGTCTTGCTCAACCTTCTCCATCTTCTTGCCCCTTCCTTTTCACTTCCTTTATGCACAAATTCAGGTAAGAAGCTAGTTGGTTCAGTTTTTCACGCGTTTCAAGTATAGTATGACGACGATTTTGGTTTCGTGTAGTGTTAAATTTTGGTTTTATGCTTGTGTTGTAGAAGCCCCGTTACTGCATAATGATCCTTTGAAGTTCTGCTCTTACAATGGAATATCATGCTGCAACTCTGCTGATGACTCACGAATCCAGAAGCAGTTTCAGCTCATGAAAGTGTCCGATTCTGGTTGTGCTTCTCTTCTCAAATCCGTTCTTTGTGCTGTAAGAATCAATTCGTAACAAATCATCTTAGAGTGGTTAATTACTAAAACACAATTCTTTAATTCATTCATTTTTCTAAAACCTCAACTGATCAACTCAGCTAGCCTGCTCTCTGGTTCTGTAATGTATTAAAGTTTTTCACCACTACACCATTTGTAGGAATGCGATAAATTCTCGGCAGAGCTTTACAGAATTAGTTCTGTTCCTAGACAAGTTCCTATGCTATGCAACTCTACAGCCTCTTCAATCTCAAACCAAACCACCCAAGGCACAAAAAGTTTCTGCTCAAAAGTGTGGACAACTTGCCAAAATGCATCCATAACAAACTCGATCTTTGCTCCCTCCTTAAAAGGTCAAGTTCCTGCACCAGTAAAGTCAAACATTACAAAACTGATGGATCTCTGGCAGTCAGAAGCAGATTTCTGCCATGTGTTTGGCGGGCAATCCGTTGATGGGTCTGTTTGCTTTGACGGTGAACCTATCACTGCCCGAAACAACACTATTCCGACAAGTCCTCCAAATGGTCTGTGCCTTGAGAGAATAGGAAATGGAACATACCTAAATATGGCTCCTCATCCGGATGGCTCCAGTCGTGCTTTTTTCTCCAACCAGCAAGGCAAAATTTGGTTAGCCACCATACCCAAGGTTTGTTTTAGTATAATACTATGAAACAATGACAAATATGCTTAGTCGCAAAACTCCATAAAGGGCAGTACTCTCTCTATATATGTGTGTCTATATATATATATATATATATATATATATATATATCTTGCATGATATGAAGGATTACTCTGTGACTTTTAATATGCAGTGACAATAATGGTATGTGGTGATGATGATGTTTAATTTTATATAGCAGTGACCCTGATGAATAGGAACCATGCAGCCATTATTTTGTCCATGAGTTATAGTTTCGGGATATTATAAGAAAAACCCGAAACAATATATTAAAGTGTGTAGTATGAGAAAGCTTAGTGTTTAGCCTGTAGAAACTATGAAATTGTAAGCTAAAAGCCATACACTAAAAAGTAGTAGTTTGTTATTTAACAAGGTTGGCTCTGGAGGATCATTGGAGCTTGATGTAAGCAGTCCGTTTGTTGATCTAAGTGATGAAGTTTACTTTGATACTCAATTTGGATTGATGAGCATTGCATTTCACCCTAAGTTTACACAGAACGGGCGGTTCTTTGCTTCATTCAATTGTGATAAGCAACAGTGGCCTGGATGTGCAGGGAAGTGTGCTTGTAACTCGGATGTCAAATGTGACCCTTCAAAACTGACTCCTGATAGCGGGGCCCAACCATGCCAATATCAAGCTGTAGTGGCCGAATTCACAGCTAATGGCACTACAGGATCCTCTCGTCTTTCTGAGGTATTAATTAATTGGTAAAAAAGCTGTCTTTGTACTTCGTACTTCTCTTGATAATCACAATGATATATGAATACACTTTCTAGGAAAGAAGTGCCAATGCTGGAGAAGTTAGAAGGATATTTACTATGGGCCTTCCGTTTACTGCACATCATGCAGGCCAGATTCTTTTTGGTCCTGCAGATGGATATTTGTACTTCATGATGGGGGATGGTGGAGGTTCTACTTCCTCTGATCCCTACAATTTTTCACAAAACAAAAAGTCACTGCTCGGAAAGATTTTGAGGCTTGATATTGATAACTTCCCAAGTAAGCGAGTCTTACCAACCTCAAGATGATCTGTTTTAACCACATGTCTTAGTGGCAAGTCATCCTGCATTGAATGAATATAAAAATGCAAATATATGATTGCGCTAGTCTTCTTAATAAATTGATCTTTGAGGATGTAACCCCGGTTTTAAATTATCTCATAAGAAAGAAAAAATCACTGTTCATTCAATGCTTTTATGTTTATATGTTCTACCCACTTTCCAGGTGAAAAAGAAGCAAACACGCAACGCCTTTGGGGAAACTACTCTATCCCCAAGGATAACCCTTACACTGAAGATAAAGAACTGCAGCCAGAAATATGGGCCCTAGGATTACAAAATCCATGGCGGTGTAGTTTTGATCATGCAAGGCCATCCTATTTCATCTGTGGCGATGTCGGGAAGGTATCTTTGAAATGCTGCTGATATATATACCTAACCGATTTTCTCAATGAAAATAAATTCTGTGGTTTTAGAATTCATGCTGTTACTCGTTTCTGTGTCTGGTTTCTATCCAATAGGATCACTATGAAGAGGTAGATATAATCACGAAGGGCGGGAACTACGGCTGGCACATGTACGAGGGCCCCTTTCCCTTTTACCCTTCAAAATCACGTAAAGGGAACACATCCACGGAATCCATAAACACAATTTTTCCAGTAATGGGATACAATCACTCTGATGTGAATAAGAATGAAGGGTCTGCATCAATCATAGGCGGCTACTTTTATCGGTCCATGACCGATCCCTGCATGTATGGAAGGTGAGCTTATCCATTAACTGGACTATAGTGATCAATTTTTATTCCCACACTGAAAAAACTCCATCTGTTTCAGATTAAAAAAAGGTTTTGTAAGGTTGACACCTAGGATAAAGTTGACTGTCACCTACTCCGTATTTAAATTCGTATTTATTTAGTGTTAATATTAGTTTATAATTTCTAAAAATGACATCAAATGTTCCATTGAAGCGCAAGAACTGAATTCGAATATGTTAAGATATTACTACTCAAAATCCATAATAAATTAGGAACGATGTTGACACAATGTATTGTGAAATTGCAAAAGAATTTGGCGAAGTGGGAGTGTTCCACATTGCTTCCACTACGACTGCCTAGTTTTCACATTTGGTCATCAATTTTCACTTTCTTCCTCTTGTGCAGTTTTGGTAGATAACTAGTTGCCTACCAAACACCCCTTAAAGTGTTGCAGTTTAATAAGAACGGAAATACTAAGAAGTAACTTCTAAGTCACCTTCTTCGAATAATCTTGAGAGTTGTACCCGAATGGATATGGCAGGTATTTGTTTGCGGATCTTTATGGCAGTGCAATCTGGGCCGGGAGTGAAAATCCAGAGAACAGCGGAGTTTTCAACGCCACGCTGGTTTCTATCGCGTGCTCTCATGATTCACCATTAAATTGCAGCTTTGTTCCAGGAAGCTCCTCACTTCCTGCACTGGGTTACATTTTCTCATTTGGAGAAGATAACAATAGGGATGTTTACATCTTAGCCAGCAGCGGTGTTTACAGGGTTGTTCCGCCCAGCAGGTGCAAGTTTAGTTGCTCAAAGGAAAAAGCTACTTCCATTCCTGGCTCATATGGTGGTCCTCCTCCTCCTGCTTCACAGGCAACTCTCGCTTTAAGGCCGCGGTACATAAAATGGGTAATGCTGCTATTGTTTCTGTTTTTTCTTGGCGTCTTGACCTGATTATGACTTGCTGTCCATGGTTTGGAGGCAAGCTTATGTCCATGCAGTCACAATTTGATCTTCTTCACCATCATATTCTTCATCTACGTTTGATGTTTTTCCACACCATCAAATGATTTGATAAGCATAACTTGAAAAATAATTCTTGTATTTCTATGGGCGGTAGTGATGTATTTCTATTGGAGGGTTTTCCAACGATAACAGTTATCTGGAATCATGATTTTAATACCGTTAAATTCATTTATTTACAAAGGATATTGCTTTCTTTTGAAAGGAGATATTACTAGCTACTAATATAATACTATCGTATAACATTCACACCTTCCAACTTCCAAGTTCCAAATTTCCAATGCCAAGTTCTACATTTCTAATTTACTTTTTGAAGGAACATTCATGAAGCCAAACTTAACTAATCTAGTGCATGGGATTAAATAGATATATAAGACCTAACTGTTCCACTCCGATTTGTAAATTTCAATTCAGATTAAAATATACTACCTCCGTCCCGTTAGAAATAGGTGAAAAATAAGAGAAGTAAAAACTGTGTGGTCGAGGTTTGTGCATAAGTTCAAATTAGTTGCTTTAATAGAGATTGTAAAAAAAAATTGGAACAACAAAAAAAGGAAGTTGACAAAGCCGGGAGTAGGTAGTAACTCACTAGTGAAACCGGTCCAATGAATAACCAAAACTAAATTCAATGAAAAATCACAGATAAACCATTCTATTGTTTATGTTAGGGAATAGGGCTGTTAAGGTCCTTAAGGAGTCGAGCCGAGCCCGAACACCCACAGCTCGAGTTCGGCTCGATAAGGAATTAGTGGTGTTCGGGTTCGAGCTCGAAGCTCGGCGAACTTTACAAATGAAGCTCGTGTTCGGCTCGATGGCGTTCGATGTTCGAACCGAGCGCTCGATTAGCTCGATAAATATCCCCGCATTTAAAATTTTAGGTGATGCTCATTAATAGGCTCGTGCTGGAATGATTCAACAAGTATTCGGTTCGTTAATCATCATATTTCAATTTATAAAATCATACTAATTATATTTAAATTTTGACATATACTACGTATATAAATTATATTATAATTTCAGGGTGTTCGATAGGCTCGAGTTCGAACCGAGCCGAATACTACTATGTTTGAGCTCGGTTCGATTAATTTTTCAAACTTAAAACTCAGCTCGGGTTTGAGTTTGAAAGCTCTTTAAGCTCGGCTCATTAGGTTCGAAACCAAGTTCGAACTCGAATAGTTCGATAAAAGCTCGATTCGTTAACAACCCTAGTTTATGTTTTAAAAATTAACGGAACATTAAAAAATGGCAAAACAAGAGTTTTTCTGGATTTTATTCCCCCCAAATGAACACGACCAAATCGAGACCTCTAGTCTAGTCTAGCATTAAGGCAAATGAGTCGGACTTTTGTACACTGCCAAGATAAATCCCGCCTTTTTCTTAAAAAATTGTCTGTGTATAAAAATGCAACTAGGGTGTGTACAAAAGTGTGCACCAATATTTTTTTTGAAGGCACATATCTCTCGAAAACATTCAATGTCTCTTCACACACAAAGAGAAACATACAGACATACAGACATACAGTACAGAAGTAGCATGGGATGTACAAGAAGCTTATGTAGGATAAAATTACGGCAAGCAGCTGGAGAAAAGCTATGTAGGCTATGGTGGTGGCATTTCCCTAATTGATAATCTTAAGCCCAGGTGCCTTTGAGAAGAGGAGTGATGGCGGCAGCCTCCCCGCCAAAAGCGCTGACCAAACCGGACGAACAGGGCTCGTGGTGGCCCTACATATCCTTTACTTCCGCCTTCACCTCCCGTCTCAGCTCCTCATCAATGTTATCAGAAGCCGGTATTAGCAGAAACTCACACCCCTCAGATGTGCCGGAAACACAACCCTCCTCTTCCTCTGCAGCCCTCTCCAGCCCCCACGCCCGCTTTGTTCTTCGGGGTTCTTGATCTGAATTATAAACGAAGCTTCTCTCTTTATGTTAAGCTCCTCTTGCGGGCTGCGGCTCGTTCCTCCCATCTTCCGCCGGGAATTCCAGCTTGTATACTAAATGGGTGTGCATTTTCTTCCCTCGCCGGCAGCCCTCGCTGGCCCACCGTCCGGTGACCTCTGGTCAAAGTTTAGTACTCCTCCCCCTTCAAAACCGCTCTCACGTCCTCTGTTTTTGTCGTCACCATCTCCACGAATCCTCAATGTGGACTGTGACCAGATTTCTCGCCCGACGGGTCGGGCAGTCTTCCTCCCCATGAGATTCAACCGGAGCAGCAGCAGCTTCTCGATGTTGATTTCTTGGCACCCATGTCCTCCCTCGACGTGTGATTCATCCTTCTTCTCCGATGTGAGGTCACGGGTCTGTTCGTCTTTGCCGGTGTGATCACCGAGCTCAGCTCCTTCCTTCCCGGAGGTGTGTTCTTGCTTTACTTCCACATCCCTCTTGCCGGAGTACTCTGGTCGGAGAACTATGTAGAGTCGTTGAACCTCGTCCCTGTCGTGGGCTTCTTCCTTGCCGACTTTTGGCCGGTAAAAGAAGAAAATTTCCCCACGTTCCTAACAGTGGTATGCACATATATAAAATATGAGAATAAAAAGGCTAAGTAAAATATATAGATACCTTAAAAAGGTATAATAAAATATCTGGATCATTTGGATGATAACTACAAAGTTTTGGACGTAATACAGGGTCTATAGGCAAATCATCTACATTGACCTCAATCCGAGGTTGTTTAAAAGTATGAGACCCGCTAGCTTCATTATGAATTACATCATGTCTTGGTCTTGTAATAGTAAAAAATTATAGATGGGCATTTTGTCTACAGGAAATGTAAAAATCAAAATACCACTATAAATATGAACAATACAATATGTCAAAAAATTATTGATATACTAACTGAAAAATGAAAACAATAATTTATAAATTCAAAATTAGTTATTGTAATTCCCCCTAGTTACAAATATAAAATTAATTACAAAGAAAAGTTAAACTACACTAGTTGTTTAAATAATTAACTCATGATATGTGAAATATGATAAAGTATTTGAGATTAAAGAATACAATATTAATAAGGTTTTATTGTTTTAATAATTTAGGGCTAGAGAAACTAATAAAACCTTGAGAAGTAGAGTAAATGTGAATTGCAACTTCATACATAGATAATAGATAAATAGATTGATTGTTAACAATAATAATTCGAACAATGATAAAAATAATTATTAACTACTAAGGATTTAATATTAGACAAATAAAAAACCTAAAATAAATCTAAGCACTAAGGAGTCAATCGCATCGCCAGAAACTGACAGAGAGCTAGAAGATACGTATGATGTTTTGAAGAAAGGGATGACTAGGGGTTTAAATGTGTGTAATTGAAATTTGGATTGTAAAGGCCAAGTATTAAATATCCATTTACTACCTTATGGTCCAGTCCAACATGGCAACAAAGAGAAGAAAATAAAAATTAAAAAGCCCATCTGCACGGCCCACATGCTAAAAATATAATGTGAGAAGTGCTATCAAAATATAGCCTTGTGGGGAATCAATCCCGCAACCTGTAGCCCAAAGGGGGTTTCTATTTTTTGGGCTACTACCACATAGGCTAGTAGAACCTCTTGGGATGAAGGGAGTGCTTACCCTAGTTATACTATAGGTCCGCCCCTGGTTCCTACAACAAAGCATAAAAAGGTAAGAACCAAACAGATTTGGTTGCCAATTACTCTTCTGTATATCTACTAAAATTATTGTTAAAGCATAATATATATTTTCAAACCTATTATGTGTAGTTGCCAATTACTCTTCTATATATCTACTAAAATCTTAATCTGTGAAACCTACCTAAATTTGAGACCAGAACAATCCATAACCCTAGCAAAAATTCTGGCTAGGTGAATTGTGCACAAAACAAGATACTACGGAAACCTGTGTTTTTTATTTGAGAAAATCAAGCTACAAACAATATAAACAATGTAGCAATTAAAACGAGGTCAATTAAGTAAATGAAAATGAACTAAAATCATAGGCGCGGCAATGAAAGCAGTGAGGGAGACAAGAACGAAAAGGAAAGACAGAAGCTTAATTAGAGCTAACAACATTTGAATCGAAAGGCATGAAGATGGTGTGAATCGGAAATGTAACACCGTCCCCAAATATATATTTACTTTTAAGTAAATGATGTAATAAACTTTATGGAATGAGTAATGAATTTATGAAGTTGTGAATTTTTATTATTCCTTTCGCGTGAATAGTAAATTGCACGTGGGACCCACATCGGGAGCGGGGGCCGCCCGATGTTCCGGAGATCACATAAATAATTCTTATGGGTCGATATGATATTCATATAGTGGTGGATATGTTATTTGGGCCAAAGAAAAGGCATAATGTTGATCGATCGGTCAAACTGGGCATAATTGCCAGTATTGGCAATTTAACATATAACAGCCCGAAAATGAATTTCGGAGACTTCGAAATTAATGTTTTGGAATATATATATAATATTTCAAGAGGCCATTACGATAGAGAACACGTAATATATTTTATTTGACCCGATAAAATAAAATATATTTAAAACAATCCGAAAAATACAACTTTCGGGACCGATTGTACACTTCTGGACAAAAAGGGGTGACCTCCCACATAAGTGGGGGCCAACCCACGAAATTTCCAGCTCTTGGAGGCTTGTTTGAGAGCAAATGTGGCTGAAAGCCATTGAGGAGATGGGAGAGACCACTTTGACACCTAATGGACCCATAACCTCACTCATTTGCCAAACAAAGACAAAAACACTAGCCTCCCTCCTCTCCCACTCATTGTACTCGTCCAGCACCAAGGAAAGATGGCAAAGGAGCTCTGAACCCTCACCTTCCATAGCCAACTCGAGCTCAAGTTCCAACAAGAAAAAGGGAGAAGTTTAGGAGAGGAAAATGAAAAAAAAAGTGTGGTGATTAAGGTTATGACCTTGTATTAGTTTTTCCTCTAATCTTTAACTACCATATGACTTACATAGTATATAAGGAACCCTTTGAGTAGCTCTACATATTTATAAATGTTGAAAGAAGGGTTGAGAGGTGATTCTATGTCCAAGAACGGACTTAGGAGCCAAAACGACCGGTTCGCCGGAAAATAACCTTTTAGGGGTTATTTGTATTAATATGGGTTTTATGATTATAAAACCTTGCTAGGAGCTTGATTAAGGCATTTCAAGGGCTTTCACGAAGTTGAAAGAGTCACCGGAGTTGTCTCCGGAGTTCGCCAAAAGTCGCCGGAGTTTCACCGGAGTTCAACCGAGTAGAGTAGAACTTCGTAGCGCTAATTCGAGGTGAGTGGACGGCTTAATATCTTATAACTTTTGGGTTAATTATGAGATTACCTAAATAAATGTTATACATATTCATAATGATGTTTAAAAGATATTTAAACATGTGATTAGCCAAAGTGATTAGGCTTGTATGAAATGAATTACTTGAATAGACATGGAATATGCTATGAAATTTCTATGAAATTTACATGCTTCTGAATGAAGGGCAAAAGAAGCTTAGAATGAATGTTATTAACTTAATCCATGTGGTGATTAAATTGATAAGTATAAGACTTGAAATAACGGTCAACGAAAACGTTGACCGATTGATAATGGATTAATCAATACCGGTTGGTATTAGTTAATTATAAGTCTATACAAATGCATGGCTTTGCATGGATTGAGATACATAAGCTTTATGGATTGATTTAACTATGAATGAATAAATATGATATATACTCTATCTAGATTGATAGGAGGTTGATCATAGGATTATAACTTGGTGGAGGACCCTATGACTTAAAGTCTTTAACGCTCATATTTCGGTGGAGGACCCTAGGACTAAAAGTTCTTAACACTCATATTTTGGTGGAGGAACCTAAGACTTAAAGTCTTTAACACTCATACTTTGGTGGAGGACCCTAGGACTTAAAGTCCTTAACACTCATATTTTGGTGGAGGACCCTAGGACTAAAAGTTCTTAACACTCATATTTTGGTGGAGGACCCTAGGACTTAAAGTCCTTAACACTCATACTGATGGATAGTCTACCCGGGGGGTATCTTATCCGGGGGGATATTACGGGAATAACTTAGAGAGAAGTCAGAGTAAATAGGAGGAGAGAGAGTCGATTTTATTAAATGAACTCTGCGTGGTTTACAAGGTGAATAAGGGCTGCTATTTATAGCAGCAATAAATGCGATGAGAGGACACGTGTCAGTAATCCAACGGCCGAAGGATCACATCAGCCTGGTGGCACCGGCAGTGGTACGTCAACCGCATTGAATGCGGTTGGTGGATGCGACGTGGCATTAAATGCGTTGGTTGGCTGTCCCCAAAAGGAATCTTCGATGATTGAGCTAGCTCAGCCGAAGGCTCCTTGTGTAGCCGCGGGCTCCTTGTGTGGCCGAAGGCTTCTCCGATGCCGAGGGCTCATGTTTTTCGTCGTTTTCTCCCAGTCTCTTCTTATGTCAGAGAAGGCTGTCCTGTGAGTTCTGGAGCCTTCGGCCAAGGAGGCCGAAGGCACCCCAGTGCGTATTCTGGGCCACGTTGAGGCTTGGGTCGCTGCATTTTGGGCCTGAGTCGTTCTCTGGGCTCAACGGACTTGTGTAGGAGAAGTAGGAGTCTATGGGCCGGGGGTTCCTGGGCCATATACTCCATCAGGAGTTCCTCACTCCTTTTGCCGAAAGGTACTTGAGGGAAAAGGAGTAGAAGTGTAGGTTCTTCCGGAGGCTACATCGTCTGTTTGGGTGCCTTTGTTTGAGAATTCGCCTCCTGTTGATAGCCGAAGGCTTCCCTCAGTCCCTCACATGCCGAGGGTTTTCTGAAGGAAGTATAACGCTTGTATGAATGCCGGGGCCTCTCCTCAGTCCCTCACATGTCGGGGGTTTTCTGAGGAAGGCGTAAACAATATCTGTATGTGTTGCGATGAAGGCTGTTTCATCATCGTCAGTGGCTTTGTGGGACATTTTTGATTTTAGGCCTCTACCGAAGGGTGCAATGATGCATGTACCCGAGGGCTACATGCACGTGTGATTACCGAGGGGTTTGTCCCAGTCCCCCACTCCTTTAGGCCGAAGGCAAGTTCGGGATGAAGGAGTTATGATGTGTTGGTGCAAACCCGAGGGGTGACCATATTGACAAGCTGGGGGCTCATGCTGCCGCAGGCTCGAAGGTGTTTGGTGGAATCCGTTGTCTGAGGGCTGCGGAGAGTGATAACCGGAGGCTATCATTCGAGTGTTGTCGAAGTATAGTCGTTGTAATATAGCCGTTGGAAGGGGAGTTGACGTGGCGTGTCCTCGTTGGTCGAAGGTGGGCGGGTGCCGCCCATTGGTTGAGGCGAAGGTTTGTAATGATGGGTTTTTCCAATCGAGGCCCATCTATCGAGGCCCAGAGTCTATAAATACCCCTGGGCGGAGCTCATTCCCTTGCGCGTTTTATCATTGAAGCGAAGCTCTGTCAAATTTTCTAGAGAGAGAAAGTCCCCTTTTCGATCAAACCCAAGAATTTTCCTCGATCCAAGGTCAGTTCATCCCTTGTTCTTGCTCCTTAGCGTATTTTTTGCTTCCATTTCTTTAGGTCTAGTGTTAGGGAAATCGTAGGGCCTCAGGAAGTTATTTCCTCCAACAAACCCCACGACGATCATCCTCGAGCAATGTCTTCTGGTAGCGACTCTCAGGACATTTCAAGGGAGCCCTCGGAAAAGCAGGAGAGCTACTCGGATGTGGAGTCCTCGAGTGAGCAGCCGTCGATGAACAACGACTTCGTGGTAGCTGAGGAGGTACAAAAAGTCCTTCGGGCCGAGTTGGAGGCCGAAGACTTCGAACAAGTGAATGAGGATGAGGAGCTGGCCCTCGCTCTGCAAATCGCTGAAGAGGAGGATGAAAAGGAGCGCCGCCAGGTGACAATTGCGGTCATGCCCTCTCGGGGTGCTGGTGAAGCGAGCACCTCCCGGCCTTTGGACGCTCAGCCCCTCCGGGTAGCCGAGGGGAAAAAGAGGAAGAAGCCGAAGGCCGCTCCAAAGAGAAAGCAAGCGGCCGTTGACGCCGGGCGACCCGTCGGAATTCCCGAGGGGTATTCGTACTTGGATACCACCGCTCTTGAGGTGACTACGACGGCCTCGGGTGCCGATTGCCAAGCCCTCCAGGTCCTTGTTGGACCTTCAGCCCAGGTCGTGGAGCCGGGGCCCGAAGACTTGTTATCCCATCCCCCTGAGGGGTGCTTTTCCGTGCACACGCTGTCGGTGGAGCTGGGGCTCAGATTCCCACTCCATTCCTTTGTCCTGGAGTACCTCAGATACGTGAAGCTGGCCCCCTGCCAACTCACCCCAAACAGCCATTATTATCTGGCAGGGTTCCTATCTCTGTGCCGTAGCCGGAAGGTGGAGGCTACGTTGGAGCAGTTCTTTCTCTCCTTCAATCTATGCCGAGGGGGACATTCTCACGCCGGGGGATACGCCAACCTGCAGCAGGTGCCGTCCTGGAAGCTGTTTTCTGAGACCCCCTCGTCCCATAAGGAGTGGAAGGAGAAGTTCTGCTATATCCGTCTTCCTGTCAATCCGTTTCCAGGGGCCCTGCGCGACCACTTCCGGAGGCACCCAAAGGTGGGTAGTGCGGCCCTGCAGAAGGCTGGCAAGAAACTCACGGAGAAGCCCAAGGGGTCCGATAAAGTGATTGCCATCAGGGAGGCCACCTTGTCGGAGGATCTGTATCTGCTAGGCTTTCGTCGCTATCGCCTTGCTGGGGAGGAAGATGAGAAGTACCCTCTGGTCGACCGGGGATATCAAAACGCAGAAGGTTGTTGCCGAGGGGTCTTATTTCCGGTACTTAGAATGTTTCTCCTTGCCTAACCTTGACTCTAACTTTTCTTTGCGTTTTGCAGGTAACTTCATGGACCCGAAAGCCTTTGCCAAGCTCTCCAAGCAACTGGCTAAACAGAAGAAGAAAGACGGTGGGCCCTCGACCCAGAGAGTTGTGGGTGAGTTTCCCAAGAAGCCGGAGGTGGAGAAGAAACATGAGGGTGAGGGGCCCTCGGAAACTGTTGACGGGGAAAGCTCCAAGGCTGTGGGCCTGAAAAGGAAGAACTCCGGGAAGGGAAACCAACCCCCGGAGGAGAAGAAATCAAGGGGGGGCGCTGGGCAGAAGGCGCCCTCAGTAGTAATCATCGACGAGCTCCCTTCGGGCAAGCCCTCGGACTCCCTCCCCCTAGTAGATATTGATGAGGGGGCCTGGCCACTGGAGAAGGTGCAGTTCCCCATCAAGAAGGGGACGGCTATAATGCATGGTACTCTCGATCCGAGGGAGTTCCTGAGGGGCGCCACCCCCTCGGTGGACCGGTCCACCCTTGGTAGGTTCGAGGACGAATCTCTCGAGCTGAAGGCTCTTCAGGCCTCGGTTACTGTAAGTGTCTAGAATCCTTTCACTTTTCCCCTTTTCTTTCCTTTTCAATGAATAGCTTGATACTGAGTGCCTCCCTATGTGTTTGTAGGCTAGCCTGGCCTTCGGGGAACTGGTTCGCAGGGCGGAACAACATCGCCTTGAGAGGGCCAAGTCCGCCGAGGTGACGAGGAAGCTTGTGGCCAACAATACCGAGGCCATTCGGCAGCTGGCATGTTTGGAGGAGGCCCTCCGACAGTCTGACCGAAAGCTGGAGGCCGCCAAGGAGGAAGCCCGGGCCTTGGGGAAGGCCGAAGCCGAGAAGGCTGCCGCTGACGCTGCCAGGACCGCCGCCGAGGCAGCCGAGGCCGCCAAGAGGGAGGCTGTGAGTGATGCCACGAAGAGTGCCATCGATGCTTTCAAGGCTGGGGGCTGGCGAGCTGAGAGCCACAGGGAGTGGGTGTCTTCTATCGTACCGGAGGCTGTCGAAGAATGGGTGTTAGGGCCCGGCGCGTTGTGGCTAGCCCGGAAAGGCAAGTCATTCTACGAGGGTGGTGAGTACTTTACCCAAGCGAACCTCTACCGGAAGCTCGCCCGTCACTATGGAGTCGACCCGAAGAACTTTAAGCCTGAGGCTTACGGCCTCCCCCCTCTCCAGCCGGACGTAAGGGTTCCCCTCCCCGAGGGCACAGAGAGGGTGCTTCTTGAGGACTCGGAGCTCCTCAACTGTGATGACGACGAAGACGAGGGACCAGAGGATGATGCCGCCTCGAAGCCGAATGAAGAAGTCCAAGGAGCCGACAGCTAGGAGTCCTGTCCTTAGAACTTTTTGTAATAGAATGGCTACCTCGGCTTTGGTCAAACATTGTAATCAAATATCTTCCGTATGTTGATACTCTTCCTTTATTTTTTGAATGAATGCGATATGCCTCCGGGCTTCTTCAATGAGTGGTTGCCATCGTTTCTTAGTATTAGCCTTCGCCTTTGAATGTATGCTCTCGCTTCTTTTTGTATTTGCATATGAGTGATTTTTCCTTTCTTGAATGAATGTTTGCTTTCCCGGAGGCCACAAATTTGTGGACTTAGAAAAATCTTCTAAGTGATAACTTTTGCCAACTAGCCTTCGGTTATAGTATAGGTTCGCTGGGGGCTTGTAGTTGTGGGGGCTCGTCGTTGTGGAGTTAGATACTTTCCTAAGCAAGACCTCTGTTAGGACCCTTCGGATGTGGAGCAAAATCTCAGAAAATAATCCAAGTAAATTCAAACTCCGGTAAAGAATCCTTGTAATACTTCCGGGGTGAAGTGATAGGACCGAGGGCTAAAATGAATTAGACATAGCGATTTCACTAGGTGAAATTGCATCTTGGGCCCCCGGAAATGCTGAGCCTTCGATTAATAGGGGGCCTACGGCTGTCTGCTGAAGGATTCCCAATCGTGGACTTAGTCATTTTTCCGCAAACTTTCAACAGGTGTTGTAGCGATCCTTCGAATGCGAGAATTGCTTGAGCCCCCGGTGTGTACAGTTGCCGAGGGGTTCAAGATTATGGACTTGGTGAAATTTTGAGACAGTCTCCCATAGATCTCGTGCGTAGCCCTCGGTTGATGGCCATTAGCAAAGTTGCCATAAGTGTTATTGACCCTTCGGTTGCCATAAGGTTTGACCTCTCGGTGAACCCTCCAGCTCATGGTTTGTGTAGATTTGAATTGCCTTAGGACTTCGTGTAGCTTTCGGCATGGAACATAGCTGGCTTTGATTCAGCTGAATCTCGGACTCAGCCAAATTTAGGTGAAGTTTTGCTAGTGAGCCTTCATCTTGGGCCCCCGGGGGAATTCTTGCACTTCAGGGCCTAATGTAGTGAATCCTTCGGCTATGTAGCCAGATGACTTGTTGTCGGGATATTTTCTTGCGCCTTTGTAGGAGCCTTCGGGAATAAGTACCCGAAGTGTTGAGCCTCCGGGGAGAATAGTATCCGGGGAGTTCCTTCCCCCCTACACATCTTTTTTTTTTTTTTTTTTTTTTAGGTGGTGTAGGAGAGGCATCTAGAAACTTGGTTTCTCGGAAAGGCTTGGCCTATATGGGAGGCAACGGAATAAACCGTTGGCTCCCCCTTCGGGAATGACCTTCCGATATCCCGAAGGGTTTGAGGGTCGTTTCCTCGGCCCGAGACATCGTCTGTTGCCTGCTTCCCCTTGGGAGATAGCACGGAAAGCGCCTCGGTTTTGAAAGTCGTCCCCTCAGCCCGAGACATGGTCTGTTGCCTGCTTCCCCTTGGGGGATAGCGCGGGGAGCGTTTCGTTTGTGGAAGTCGAATCCTGGGCCCGGGACATGGTCCGTTGCCTGCCTCCCCTTGGGGGATGGCGCGGAAAGCGTTCCTGGGAAGGGTTTCATTTGTGTGTGGGACACAAATAGCCGGGGGCACTTGGTACCGGCCGGAGCCGAGGGGTATTGCACCCCCGGTTTTTTTTTTTTTTTTAGGAGAGTATGTAAAAGTTTGAGAAAACACTTGGTGTCTTCAAAGAGTGATGGGGATGACCCATACGCTTGGTACTTGGTACCTAAATTGTTGTTCCCCCTCATGAGAGGGAGAGGCCTCGGGCCTATTTTGGTGAATAGATGAGGACTTGGCCACTCATTTGTAGGAGAGAAAGGGGGCCTTGGGCCGCTTGTACAATATGTAGGTGATGAAGGCTTGGCCTTTTGATTATTCTTCAAAAACAGATGGGGCCTTGGGCCATTGAAATTTACACTTGTTGAGGATGAGGGCTTGGCCGCTCATTGATAAAACTTTACCAGGTGGTGCACATTCCAATGTCTAGGAATCTCTGTCCCATTAGGACGTCTTAATTTGTATGTCCCCGGTTTGATGATGGCTGAGACAATGTAAGGGCCCTCAAACTTGGGCGCCATCTTCCCTCCTTCGGTGGGTATACTGGCCTCCCTTCGTCGGAGGACGTAGTCACCCACCTGAAATTCCCGGGAGCGGACCTTGGCGTCGATGTATCCTTTGACTTGTCTTCTATAGTTTTCGGCCCTGAGGAAAGCTTGCTCTCGGCGTTCCGAGATGAGATGAAGGTCGAGGGCCATGTTGGCGTCGTTGGCCTCGGACTCATATTGTTCCACCCTTCGGGTAGGAAGGGTAACCTCCGTGGGCGCCTTAGCCTCGAAGCCATAGCACAGGGAGAAGGGTGTCTCACCTGTTGCACGCCGAGGGGTGGTGCGGCAGGCCCATAGGACGTTATGAAGTTCTTCTACCCAGCCTCCCCCTTCGGCTTCCAGCTTCTTCTTCAACCCCTCGAGGAGGGTGCGGTTGGCGTTCTCTACTTGCCCGTTGCCCTGAGGGTAGGCAACGGAAGAGAATGTGTGCTTGATGCCCCAAGCTTCAAGAAGGGCACAGAAGGGGGCTGCCTCGAACTGAGTCCCGTTGTCGGAGATAATTTGTTGGGGGACGCCAAACCTTGTGAGAATATTTTTGAGAACAAAGTGGCGGCACCGGGCTTCAGTGATGCTGGCGAGGGGCTCGGCTTCCACCCATTTGGTGAAGTAGTCAATGGCCACGATGATATACCTATTGTTGGAGGTACCCCTTGGCAGAGGGCCTACTAGGTCAATCCCCCATCTAGAGAAGGGTATAGCGGTGCTGATGGGAGCATAATTGACCGCTGGTCTGCCGGGGGCCTTCTGAAAGTGTTGGCAAGCGGTGCACCTTCGGGCTAGATCAGCACAATCTCTAGCCATCGTGGGCCAGAAGTAGCCTTGAACTATGAGCCTTCGGGACATGGAGAAGGGTCCCTGGTGGGCCGAGCACGTGCCACTGTGCACTTCCTCCATAGCGACTTCGGCTTCATCTTGATGAAGGCACCGAAGGAGGGTGCCGTTGTAAGATCTTTTGTAAAGCCTCCCATTCTCGAGGGTGTAGCTGGGAGCCCTCAGCTTTGTTAACTTGGCGCGGGCTTCGTCCTGGGGCAGTTGCCGTGTGGTAATGAAGGCGATGATGTCGGAGATCCAATCCTCCGGCCTCAAGTTAATGTTCATGACGGGGCTCGCGTGGATGCTTGAGAGGCTGAGTTCCTCGATTCTTGCAATTTTGGAGAGGTGCTCGGGGGATTCATCCGAGAGCTTGGATAGAATGTCGGCCTCAGAGTTTTGAGCCCTCGGTATTTGGGTGAGGGAATGTGCCTCAAATACCTTGAGCAATTCTTTGGCCGCTTCCTTGTATTGCTTCATTCTTCCTTCCTTGGCCTCATATTCGCCGGAGAGTTGGCCCACGACTAGCTTGGAGTCGCACTTGACGTGGATTTGTTTGGCCTTCAGATTTGCTGCCAGCCGAAGGCCACAGAGCAGGGCCTCATACTCGGCTTCGTTGTTGGAGACTTTGAAGGAGAACCGGATGGCATAATAGGCGCGGAAGCCTTCGGGTGTGATCAGAACTACTCCCCCTCCGCATGCTTTGGCGGCCGAGGAGCCATCGGTGTAGAGGGTCCACCACTCATCGAGGGGTGCCGAGGGCTCCTCGTCAGTTGCTGACCTTGCGGTGCATTCCGTCACGAAGTCCGCCAGGGCTTGGCCCTTAATGGCAGGCCTCGGACGGATGTCTATGTTGTATTGGCTGAGGAAGATGGCCCATTTTACCATCCGGGAGGAGCTAGTGGGACTTCTCATGAGGGCGCCGAGGGGTTGGTGAGTGAGCACTTGGACCGGATGAGCTTGAAAGTAGTGGCCAAGCTTCTTGACGGTCCAAACGATGGCTAGCACCATCTTCTCGACGGGAGAATACCTGAGTTCGGCCTCCCGGAGGGTTTTGCTGACGTAGAAGATGGCATTATGGATGCCGTCTTCTTCTCGGATTAGTACTGAGCTGATAGCCGCAGGGCTAACACCGAGATATAAGTATAAAGTCTCCCCCACCTTGGGTTTGGAGAGCACTGGGGGAGAGGAGAGATACTTCTTGAGTTCGTCGAAGGCCTCTTGACACTCAGGTGTCCATTGAAAACCCGCCGTCTTCCTCATGATTTGGAAAAAGGGGAGGGCCCTCTCGGCTGACTTAGAGAGGAATCGGTTGAGGGCCGCCAGGCGACCCGTCAGCCGTTGAACTTCTTTGACGTTGCGTGGAGGCTCCATGTTGATGATGGCCTGAATCTTCTCGGGGTTGGCCTCAATACCCCTTCGGCTGACCATGTAGCCCAAGAACTTTCCTCCCTGCACGCCGAAGGTGCATTTCTTTGGATTTAGCCGGAGGTTGAATTTTTGCATGATGGCAAAAATCTCCCGGAGGTCGTCGGCGTGAGTGCTTGCCTTCTTACTCTTGACGATCATATCGTCAACGTAAGCCTCCATGGTGCGTCCTAGGACGGCTTGAAAGACCCTAGCCACCATGCGTGTGTAGGTGGCGCCTGAATTTTTGAGGCCGAAGGCCATCACAAGATAGCAGAAGATGCCTTCGGGTGTCATGAAGGCAATTTTTTCAGCGTCTTCCTCGTGCATGTAGATTTGATGGTACCCGCGGAATGCGTCGAGGAAGGACATGATTTCGCATCCCGCGGTCTCATCAACCAGCTGATCAATGTTTGGCAGTGGGAAGGGGTCCATGGGGCACGCCTTATTTAGGTCTGTGTAGTCCACGCACATGCGGAAGGTAGGAGGCTTCTGTGCGAGGACTACGTTTGCCAGCCAAGAAGGGTATTTCACCTCCTTGATGTGTTTGATGGAGAGGAGCATAGATACCTCCTTCTTTACGAACTCCCTTCTCTCGGCCGAGAGGGGTCTTCTCCGCTGCTGTATCGGTTTGGCCGAAGGGTCCACCGCCAGGCGGTGGGTGATAACCCTTCGGTCAATACCTGGCATGTCCTCCGGCCCCCACGCAAAAATAATGGAGTAGGCGCGGAGGGCTTTGGTGATGCCAGCCTTCAAGTCTTCGGGGAGCTTGGCTCCAATCTTCAGGACTCTCTCCGGCTTGGCCGGATCGAGTATCAAGTCTTCGGTCTCCTCAGCAGGCTCAGCCCTCGGCCTTCCTTCTTCTTCCTCCAGGGCCTTGGCGGTGATGGTGTCAATCCGAAATTCAGTTTTACTAACCCTCTTGGTGAGTTGAAGGTAGCAGGCCCTGGAGAGTTTTTGATTCCCCCTCGAGTAACCGATGCCGGTAGGTGTGGGGAACTTGAGACAGAGGTGCCTCATGGAGATGACGACCTCCAAATCCTCGAGGGCAGGCCGGCCGAGGATGATGTTATGTGCGCAGTCGAGGTTGACGACGACGAACTCCACTTCGAGCTTGGCTCTATGGGATCCGTCGCCGAACTCAACCATGAGGGTGATGACGCCCTCGGCGTCGATGCTGTCCCCCGTGAATCCGGAGAGGGGGGTGTTGATGTGCTGAAGGGACCCCCTGTCGAGTCCCAACTCTTGAAAAGTGCTGAGGTACATGACGTTGACAGAACTCCCCGTGTCGACGTAAGTCCGGTGGATGATGACGTCATTGATCTCAGTGCGGATGACGAGGGCATCCCTATGCGGCCGAGAACCCGAGGGGAGGTCCTCATCTGTGAAGAAGATTGGATCCGCCCTCGGCCGTTTAGTTGGGGGCACGTGGCTAACCTCCCCAACGTAAAGGGATTGAGCCCACTTCTTCCGCTGGCTGGTGGAGTCTCCACCAGTGTTGCCACCATTAATCATGTGAATGTGGCGCTTGTATTGCTGATGGGAGCCCTCTCCCTCGTCTTCGAGGCCGCCAATTTCACGCTTCTTCCCATGCGGGTTTCCCAGGGGAATGGTGTTGGGATTCACCCACTTGTTTACCTTCGGCGGAGGGACTTGATGATGTGGGGGGCCCTGGGGTGGAGGGCCCCGGATAAATTGAGACAAGTGGCCCGCCTGTATCAGCCTCTCGATGGCGTTCTTCAGCTGATGGCAGTCGTCGGTTTTGTGTCCATGGTGGCGGTGGAAGCGGCATTAGGGCTCATCAGGACCGATGGCATAAATCTCGAGGGGTGTGCGGGAGTCTCGCTCAACGAGCCCCCGCTCTTCCGCATGATCAAGAATGACGCTGACGGGATGCGTCAAGGGAGTGCGTGGGTGCTCCAGGAGGACGGGTTGCGCCCATGCCTTCGGATTGTTCTTGTAACCGCCCCCGGGTCTGGCTTGGCCACCTCGGGAGCGATCGTTGTACTGTGCCTCTCGGTGGACCGGAGGGGGAGGCCCTCCGGGCCGGTTCCTGCCTTCATTCTTCTGAGAAGGATCCGTGTTGCGGCGGTCCTTCTCGATTTCCTCCGCTTCAGCGTATCGGTCCCCCCGCTGAAGGGCCCTTGTATAATCGCGGGGGGGATCAGTGATAAGGCTCCGGGAGAAGTTACCATTGCGGAGGACGGTGTGAAAGAGGGCCATCAGGGTCCTGTCATCGGCGCCTTCGACCTCGAGGGAGGCCTGCCTCCAGCGTTCCAGGAAACTCCGAAGGGTTTCCTCCATCTGTTGTCTCACATTCAGAAGGTGGGAGAAGTGTTTCTTTGAGCGGTGCCTCCCGGCAAACTGCGTAAGGAAGCGGTGGGCAAGTTCTTGCCAAGAATCAATGCTGCCTTCGGGCAACCGATTGAACCACTCATACGCTGGTCCCTCCAAGGTGGAAAGGAACCAACGGCATAAGTATTCATCCGAGGCCCCCATCATCATCATGCTATTTTGATAGCGGCTATAGTGCTCCTGAGGATCCGTCTTCCCCTCATACGGTTTGATGGGTTGCCCGCGATATTTGTGGGGGATTTTGGCCGCCAACACCCTTGGAGTGAAGGGTGTTCTAGTGCGGAGTTGAATGAGGGGTTCGCCCGAGCCTTCGGCGAGCTTACGCTTCATTTCCTCCACTTGCGCCCGGAGGTCAGCGTACTCTGGGTCTGGCCTAGCTGTGGAAGCCGTCGGCGGTGCCTGACGATTCTCCTCAAGCTGGCGGAGGAGGGCCTCGATGATTTCGTCCTTGGGATCCTTCGGGGCAACCCCTTGGGAGTTGGCCCGGAAGGATTGCGCCTGATTGATCTGGTGCCTGGCGTCATCGGCATGGAGGAGGGCTTTGCCTTTGCTTTGCGGGGGAGGCACGCCCTCGGCGCCCGAAGCAGAGGCTCCACTCTCCTGGGGCCTGCTGAATGCCTGTTTCCCGAGGCGGTCTTGGACCCCTCGGTGCCCGGGAGCTCCCCCAAGCCTCTCAAGTACAGAGGTTCGGGGTCTCTCTTTCATCATGGGGCGCTTGTCCCTGGATTGGGTCTCTTGGGAGGCGGTATCCTGCGCCATGACCCCCTCGGCGTTTCCAATCCCCGGGGGAGGATTGTTGAACAGAGGGGGGGAGCGGTGGCAATTGAATAACATTTCCTCCAGCGTAGGGCTGGAGGGGTGTCTGAGAGGCGAGGGCTCCGGAATTGAGAGCCATGTTTTGAACAAAGGCCGCAAAGGCAGCCTGAAGATCGATGGCCGGGGCCGGAGGGGGAACTTGGTTCTCACTCCGATCCCTCCTTCGATTATCAAGGCCAATGCGGGCATCAGGGGCGTTCTTCTGTAGTTGTTGACGGAGGTCAGCAGTAGCCTGCTCCAACTCAAGGATGATACCACCCTCGGGTACTAAGAGCCTGTTGGAGGCCTCAGCCCCGTTGGTTTCGCCGGGGGCTATGTGGTTCTCCTCAAGGGTTTTGGACTGGGCACGGGTGGTTCTTCCCATTTTTGGTAAGTATTTTGTGTTTGGTAGAGGGGGAGGGTTTCTTACTTGATTGTTCTGACCTCTCAACGAGAGCACCAAATGATGGATAGTCTACCCGGGGGGTATCTTATCCGGGGGGATATTACGGGAATAACTTAGAGAGAAGTCAGAGTAAATAGGAGGAGAGAGAGTCGATTTTATTAAATGAACTCTGCGTGGTTTACAAGGTGAATAAGGGCTGCTATTTATAGCAGCAATAAATGCGATGAGAGGACACGTGTCAGTAATCCAACGGCCGAAGGATCACATCAGCCTGGTGGCACCGGCAGTGGTACGTCAACCGCATTGAATGCGGTTGGTGGATGCGACGTGGCATTAAATGCGGTGGTTGGCTGTCCCCAAAAGGAATCTTCGATGATTGAGCTAGCTCAGCCGAAGGCTCCTTGTGTAGCCGCGGGCTCCTTGTGTGGCCGAAGGCTTCTCCGATGCCGAGGGCTCATGTTTTTCGTCGTTTTCTCCCAGTCTCTTCTTATGTCAGAGAAAGCTGTCCTGTGAGTTCTGGAGCCTTCGGCCAAGGAGGCCGAAGGCACCCCAGTGCGTATTCTGGGCCACGTTGAGGCTTGGGTCGCTGCATTTTGGGCCTGAGTCGTTCTCTGGGCTCAACGGACTTGTGTAGGAGAAGTAGGAGTCTATGGGCCGGGGGTTCCTGGGCCATATACTCCATCACATACTTTGGTGGAGGACCCTAGGACTTAAAGTCCTTAACACTCGGATAATAAATTGGTGGAGGACCCTAGGACTAAAAGTCCTTAACACTCAAATATAAATTGGTGGAGTACCCAAGGATTATGTTATCCTCAAAACTCATAGATTATGATATTGAAATATGGACAAGGAGGAGTCCTATACACTCATAGGTATATGAGTCGGTTGGGGTTTTTAGTCAAGAATATTGACTATTACTATTTTCCCAAACAAAACAGTGATCCACGGATCCAGTATTTTCCAAATGTATATATACTAATAAGTATTTCTTAACTTGGGAGGAAAGACTATTTATATAAGTATCACCCTATGTTTGGGTCTTATACTTGAAACGCTAGTTATTCTAGCCTGCTACTCGCTCGGTACTTGTACTGACCCCTTTGGGCCCCCCCACCATTTCATGTTGAAGCTAGGGCTTGCTACCTGCACCTTCTACGGGTGACATCCAATTCAAGGAAGACGTGGTTCGTGCTTCCTCATGTTCTTTCAAATTACTAAACATTGCCCATGGATATTTTTATTTGTTTTAAACTACTTTTGGGTTTGCAGGCCCATGTTATTGGCCGAATGTGGCCTATGAATTACCGCTGAATATTTCCGCTATTCAATGGTTTAATTGTGATGTTATTATGTATGTTTACTACTGAGTATGGATGGATTGTTTTCTCGAACGCCTTGTATGATTTAGTGAGGTTGACCCGCGGGTAACGTCACTCGATTATACGACGGTTGTACACGCGCTTAGATTGCGATCTGGGGCGTGACAGGAAAGACCTATCGAATCTAGCCGTTTGGATATCCACAGGATTACAGGAAGAAAACACTCCGTAGATACCAGGCCGGAGGTCCTTCGCCTACCGCAACTACTCCGCGTACCGCCACTCCTCCTCTGCTGCTCGATCTGTTCCATATTCAGGTAAAATGATTTTAAAATAAACATTAAGTGTTAAGTTTTTTATACTTTCTCTTCGTTTTCCCTATACTTTTTATCTAATGTTTGTTTTGTGGCTTTAAATTTGAGATCTTGAATATTACTCCATCCGTCCCATTTTATCTGTCCTACTTTCCTTTTTGGGTTGTCCCAAAATAAGTGTCTTCTTTCCCTTTTTGGAAAGAAATATGCGGCCTACATCATTTCACTTTATTATATTCAAACTTCAACCACAATTTTTACTTTTTCAACCACTTAATTAATAATCGTGCCAAGTCAAACTAAGACACATAAAATGGGACAGAGGTAGTACCAATTTGATAATTCAAAGCAGAAGAGAATACTTATATATATCCGGAGTTTGCTTAATTTCTTTAAATCAAAGATCAGTCATGAAATAGTCCAGGTCAAAGTGTGTGTATTTTGGAATGTTTGTAATGTATTTGTTGAGTTGTGTCAATGAGAATTTCATTGAATCGATTTATTAAACTGTAATAATCATTCTAAAATTCAAATAGCACTAAATACCTTGTGATATGAGAAGTTATCTGAAGTAATAATGAATCTAATACATGTGTTACATATTTTTTTATTATCGGTAGAATTAAAATAAAACATTTCTTCTATTTAAGGGGTCATATAGGAGAATCTAGTAAAAGGAGTTGAGAGCGTTTTCTCTCCTGGGTACATTTGCGTCCCAGTTCTTCTTGTCCGTACAGGTCTTGGGTCCTTAATCTATGGATAATTGATGGTTTGATTCCGGTTTCTTGGTCGGATTTCACCCCTAAGTTCATTTCCGTGGTTGGATTTGAAATTAGAACCATGAATTACGGCCAAAAACTCAAAATCGATCTGGAAATTTGCTTCTTTTACTATTCACTCCAAAATCGATTTCTGTAAAAAGAGTTGATTTAAGGTGTTGTTTCTGGATGTTAAGGTTGGGTTGGTTCCTCTGACGACTTAATTGATCTTGTTCTTGAATAAGAAAACGTTGTTTAGCTGAAACCTAAAACTCCGGACACTGTTCATCATTCCCGCCGCTACTGGTTCGATGCTCATATTCAGGGGTTACGGATAGAATACTCTTTGACTTCAGCTGCGTCTATTGGTGTTTGGGGTTTGTCTCTGCACAAGAGCAAAACGTGTGCTGCGTTTTGCTGGAGTTTGGGGTTCGCTTCTGCACAAGGAGTTTTGCAGACCACGCTGAACCTTTCACCTCTCCATGGTGAGGAAGAAGTCCGTGTCTGTGGAGCCACCAACTAGTCGAGCTACTAGGTCGAAATTTGCCCTCCTTGCTGATATTGTGATATAGATGAAGAATTCCCAGTTCTTAAGAGAGCTGGGGCGGATTCCATTGTGGCAGAACATACTGCTGGTGTAGGGGAGCCTTCCGCTGGGAAGACTATTGCTGCAGGAGTTACTGCTATATTTGGGCAGACTGCCCCCATCCAGCAAGATGCTACTGAGGCAGGAGTTTCTTCTCTTGTGGTCCCGATTAAGGTAACTGTTGCTGCTACTGAGAGTGTGCAACCTGCTGCTACCGTAGAGAATGTTCTGATTCCAAAGACCTTAATTGATGGGAATCCTGGCAGTAACTCTGGGGTTACTACTATCCCAAAAGCGCATGAAAATGTTAAGAAGCCATGGAGTACACTCTTTAAGGATAATCGAGCTCCATCTCATGGGATCAAACTGAAATTTGTCCCTCCTAAGGGTAATTCTCTGGACCTCTCTGACAGAGTTATGCCATCCATGGTGCCATGGTGGAGATGTGGGGGTACTGTCTCGTGGGCTGTTTCACGGGTCATTTCCCCGGCTTAAAAGCTATACATGAACTGAAAGTCAAGTGGGGTGTAAAATGCCAAATCAGGTCACATGATAAAGGTTGGGTGATTTTTAAATTCCAAACGGATGTGGACAGAATGAAAGTACTAAATGAGGGACCTTACACCATCTTCGGCAAGCTACTCATGTTGAAGGTTTTATCGGAAGATTTCACGTTTGACGATGAAGAGTTCCTTAAAGTGCCGATTTGGGTTAAATTCCCACACCTACCAATGAAACTATGGAATAAAGATGCCATGAGTGAAGTTGCCTCTATGGTAGGGTGCCACTAACTACGGACTTGATCACCCAAGAGAGGAGCAATCATAACTTCGCTAGGGTGCTTATTGAAGTTGATGTGTCAAAACCGCCCCCACTTTCATTTCCTATCCGATTACCTTCACATAAGGTAATCAAACAATTGGTGGTCTATGAAACTTTCCCAAATTTCTGCTTCCATTGCAAAGAATATGGGCATAACCCGTTCATTTGTAAAAAACTACATGAGAAGGAAGTGAAGGAAAAAAATGATTTTGAAGAAAAAGTTGTTTGTGCTGCTGCATCCCAAGTGATAGAGACCAATGAAGAGAAAACTAAGGAAGTGGAGATAGGTGAGTTAAAGTTGAGGGAATTAATTGAGAGTTTGGAAACTGTACTTAGGGAGGAAGCCAGGACTGCAGTACCTATGACGGAGCTTGTGCCGAAAGATGTGCAGGTTTCCCATCCGGAAACTGCTACTGCCACACTGGCTGTTGCACTTCTGCCAACTTCCATTTCAGGGGAGGAGGAACCGAGTAAGATGGCTAACGTTACAGAGGTTCATCTTGACTCGGATACGGATGAGAAGGGTGATACTATTGACTCAGACAATGATGAGTATCCTCCTGCAGCAGATTACATAGCTAAGAAGAAGAAAAAAATCCGTCGAAAGGTGAGTCAAATGAGAAGTATAAAAGACGGCTTGGAAGAATGATTGGAAGGAAGATAAAATAATTTCAGTCATGGTCTTTGTGATGGAATTAGTTAGGGATATGTGGACTTTTAATTAATTTGTGAAGTGGAGACTGTCCCATTTTTTGATGCATTATATCTAGGTTAGTTTATTCTAGCTTAGATAGTCATTTTGATTTGGATTTGATGCATTGTAAAATGCTATTTTTCGATTTCTAATATACTTAGATGTTATCGAAAAAAAAGGGGTCATATAGGAGCCATCATTATATTTAAGTTGAAGAATGATTTTTATAATAATGGGCACAAATGATTCAAAGACGGTCAAAGCAGACCCCGAATCACCTAATTCTAATGCAAAAGACTTACAACAAGAGAAATAATTAATGAAAATGTAAACAGTCTGATCATGAAAAATAAATACAAATAACAAAAAACGGTAAAAATAAATTTCTGCTCCATCTTCAAGAGCACTATCGCACTGAAGGAAATGAAAAAGCAGATAGGGAGTAAATTACGGACTTAATTGTATCTCCTTTCCGTATCTCGTCGAAATTGTTAATGAAAATACCGGCGTATTTCCTGCGATGTCCATATCCTTGTAAAGGAAAAAAAATGAGAACTTCTCTGATCGGTGGTTTCACTAATTGTTGGGGTTTGGGGTTTTGTAATGCAAATATATAAAGTAGCAGAGATAATACAGAATCCTGCCACCACTAAAACTCCAGCGCTGATGAAGTCCGATAGCTGTGACCTTTTCCAAAACACTACTACTGCCATCAGCACAAATCCGACACCATATGCAATGCTGCGGGGAATATAATACACATCCGTAAGCACGTATAGTTTACTCATTACGTCCCAATTTAATTTACAAAATCTTCTATTTTAGCTATTCGATTTTGTACTTTCTATACTCCCTCCGTCCCAATTTGTTTTGCGAAGTCAACATTTTTTTGTCAATCAATAATAAAAGTCAATGCTCCTTATGGATAATTAATTCAATTTTTAATAATTAAAATTTACATATTCATAAAGTACATTAAAATCTATTCAAAGTTATGAACTTCAAATTAAAATATAATTAAAAATTGACATCCTAATTAAGTGATTAAAATTAAACTGTTTGACCAAGAAAAGTCAAATTTGCAAATCAATTTGGGACGGAGGTAGTACTTTCTATTTTAATGTATTACTCCCTCCGGCCTCCGTCCCGCTAAAATTGTCCATTTTATCTTTTTGATCCGTTCCACTAAGATTGTTTCATACTCCCTCCGTCCCCGAAAGAAGTTCACCATTGCTTTTCACACATATTAAGGAAAGAAATTTACTGGGGGTAAATTTTACTGTTTGGACACTGTTTAGATATTGTTTGACACTGTTTTGATATAGATAATTTTCCAGATAAGGAAAGGTGAACTTAATTTAGGGACTACCCAAAAAGGAAAGGGTAAACTTGTTTAAGGGACGAAGGGAGTACTAAATTAGGTAAAGTTTGTGTGGATCTAAATCATTCTTACTTTATTCTTACTATATCAATTTAATATATATCACATAAATCACTTTTTATTAATTTGCGTGTCACTCTCTCTTCTCCCATTGTTAGTGGGACAAAGAGAGTAATATTTTTTATGAAAAAAATATTGTTAAATTTTCAAAATCTATTTTTTTAATTTTTTTTACTAATACAAAATTATTAATTTTTTTAATTTAATATATGTTTTTTACTAAAACATATGAAAAACTCCATTATAGGACTACTAGTTTAATCTTAAGTAGCGTATGACTAAAAAAATGGTGGAATGCCGAAATTGCCCTGTGACACACTTCTTCCGTTCGCCACTTGCGAGCCCTGCGATGAATGCAGCTCCTCCTCCTCCTCCCCCTCCTCCCCCCCCCCTCCCCCCCTCCTCCTCTTCTAATTTCTAATCCTTTGTTTTCTTCTTCTTTTCATTTTTAGGATTTGAATTTTATTTACTCCATATTAATTTGGAATTTTTGGATCTTAATTTTATCTATTCAGCAAAATGCCACTTTTGTAATCTGAAATGCCAAAATTATTGGTTATTTGAAAAAACTTTCACATTTGTGGCAATATACTTATCAGAATGACAATCTGAAAATGTCATGTCCATAAGAAAATGTCATTTTTATGTCATTTTATGGCATTTTTATGGCTTATCTGAGAATGACATAACTACTTGTTAGTAGAAATGACATGTTTTTGACATGTTTTCCAAATGATGTCAAAATTTTCATCCTTAAATTGCCATAGTTTTTTATCTAAAAAAATTCATATTTTTTACAACTAGGAATGTCATGTTTAGAGTGTCAGTTTTTTGAGGAACAATGTCAGTCTTATGACATACTGTCATCTTGATAAATGCAATGTCATAAAAGTGTCATTTTTCTAATTGCTTGTAATTTATGGCATTTTGATGTTCCAAATTAATCAAAATTAATAAACAAAAAATTTAAATCTAAAGAAGAAGAAAACAGAGGACCCAGATTCGAAGAGGATGGGAAGGAGAGGACAAAAAAAGAAAAGAAGAAGAAAAAAGGAAAAAGAAGAAGAGGAGAAGGAGAGGAGGTCACCTGTCACGGTGGAGGAACTGCAGCGGCTCCAATGCAGCGGCTCCAATCTTGAGGACGGCTCCAATCTGGAGGACGGCTCCAATCTGGAGGAATTGAACCCTCTTCTTCTTAATGAGATTGTAGTTTTCAATTATTAAAGTGGAGCAATTGATTGTATTGAAATTATTCTTGACTTCAATGGCGAACTTGGAAAAGAATAGAGACTGGAGAGCAACGACTTCCATGGAGAGCAGTGGCGTTAATGGGAGAAACGCAGCTGAGCAGAAGAAATCGCACACACCGAACAGAGAGAGGCGGAGAAATTGAGTTTAATTAGAGGAAGGGTAAAAGTGTAATCTGGAGTCCTATTTGGGAAATAAAAGACTTGATGTCCTATCTTGGAATTTAGTCTATGTTTTAGTCTGCACAATTTCTTAAAAGTAAAAGTAGTAAAGTACCGTACCATAGGATAACATTGGCTCGTCCCATGAAGTCTTTAAAACGACAAAAATATGCAATAATGGATGCAAAACCAGCAAGCACAATAAGAATCGCCCCTGAAATCACACAAGGGAATATGGCTCTGCAGCTCGACGCGCCGTCCTCATTTCCCTACATGTTATTACATGTATATATATATATATTCCGGGAAGGAGGGAGAATGTAGCATTAGTACGTGGTTTCAAACTACAAATGTAAGACTAAACTTAATGACGAAAGTCTTATATACCCTTGAATAATTTCCCAGGGCACGGTGGTCAACTGGTCACTCCCAAGGCGGGTTGGTCATCGGAGCGTGGTGGCGGAGCACCGGCAACAGCGGCCGGAGGACATGTTGCCGGAAGTGGCCGGAGGTGACGGTCAGTACAGTGGCCAGAGGTGGTAGCCATCGGCGGCGGCGGTCACTATCAAACGAGGTAACTGTAAATGGCCCAAATAGGTAATTGCAATGGGTCAAGTCAGATAACTGTAGTTGATTGGTTCGGGTAACTGTAACTAATCGGGTCAGGTTAATGAGTGGGTTCGGACAGTGGGGCGGGTCTTGGCACTATCAGCTAAAGTCACTAGGGTAAATTAGTAAGTTTAAAACTTATAAGTCACATTTATGAATTTTTTTAAAAATAACTTGTTTTTGTCTGACGGCTTCGATTTAGGATGTTTTTACTTGGACTGTAGTTTGTCCCAGATCAGACTAGACCAGACCAAAACAAACCAGACCAGACTTGGATAGTTATAAAAATACAAAGAAACCCGACCATACAAGACCAGTTCAGACCATATCAAACCAGATCAGACCAGACCAGCAACAGAGGGACATCATATATTCATATATATGATGAATATATAACTCTCTAGCTCCCTCATTCGAGACCATCAAATTAAAACAACTAATATGCACACACGTCTAAGTGTAATTATAAAACTAATTGCCTTATATAGGGGCAAATTAAAGCAATTATGAAAAAAATAGGATAAGAAACACAACGTTTTTTCATAATTTATTTAATTGATCTTTCGATTGAATTTTAAACTAAAATTTGGTAGAAATAATATAAATTTCATGAAAATAATGCTCACAAAATTTATCAAAAAAATTACCCCAAGTCGGTGGGCCAATCAAGGCCCCTTATCCCTTAGCTATACGTACCTCCGTCCCTGCGAGCAAGTAAGAATTACAGATTATTTGAATGAATATATGAAGTCCATTTGCACATACCCTAGACTTGAAAGCTCCGAGAATGCCATCAACCATGCCTGCAATTGCCATTATTGAAACAAATGTAATCAGGAATTCAGGAGACACGCACCGGTAGATCCCATCAACCCTAAACTTGGAGATCGATCTCTTGTTATGAGGCAGAACTAATTAATATTAATTGCCTAGACAATCTCTTGTACTCCGTATAACTTTGCTATATATTTGAGTGTATATATACTACGTACTACTTATAGGAGTATGTTAATTACGCCTTTTTCAATAAGTTGAAACAAACTATTCATGCCAGGACATACCTAAGGGCTACTTATACCACCTTAGCTTTGAATTCTTTAGTCTTCAAATATACGGAATATATAGTTATCATTACTCCTTCATACGTAATATCTGACTTAAGTACTCTGTACGTAATATCTGACTTAAGTAACTAGTTACTTCTAGGAGGTAGTAGTAAAAGTTGATAATGTTTGAAAAAAAGTGATTTTGAAAAGTAAAAGTTGGTAGTATTTGGTAAAATAAGTGTTTTTTTGTATAATAGAAAAAATGAAACACTTTTCACACAAAAGTCGAGAAACGCTTTTTAAAATAGAAATTGTCATTTGAAAACACTTTTTTTTATTATTTTTTTTAAGCCAAAAACTGAGAAACGCTTTTTTGAAGCAGTTGCAAACACTCCCTTAATAATAATGCATAACAATGTCGCATAGCTGTGGTATAAACATTTGCATCATTTAATGAGTTATAAAATGGTTTTAAAAATAATGATAACATTTATTATTCAAAGTCAATAAGAGAGACACACTGAGGGATATTAACCCCATGATATTTAGTAATAGGACTCTGATACCAATTACAACACCAATATTAGAATATTAAATATTAACTAAATATATTCTAGCATAATGAAATTGATTCGTTCTGTCATATAATTTCTATGGAAAATTATTAAGGCACACCTTGGGTTACACCGTGGGGTACACCCCATTTATTTGCCCTTCACACAAACAAAAAACGTAAAAACTCAGACACTTTCAATTAAACTGTCGGTGTGAGTTTGCAGATCTGTCAGGCTGGTTGCACGCAAACCAATGTCGGTGTGCACAGACACTAGTTGTCTGTGTAGACAAAAAAATGTCGGTGCGAGCAAAGTTGGTTTGCAAGTTCGGGGGGTGGGGGTGGGAAACTAGTATCGGTGTACACAGACATTAGTTGTCTGTGTAGAAAAAAGTGTCTGCACATATACAATTTTTGTCGGTTTTCTTTCCTTCTCTCTTTTTACGTTTTATGCACACCAACACTGATTTGCTTTCAGTGTCTGTGTACACCGACAAAAATTGTATATGCATTGACACTTTTGTTTCTACACAGACAACTAATGTCTGTGTACACCGACGAAAATTGCATATGTACAGAAACTTTTTTCTACACCGACAACTAATGTCTGTGTACACCGACACTGGTTTCCCAACCCCCTGAACTTGCAAACCAATTTTGTTCGCACCAACACTTTTTTGTCTACACAGAGAACTAGTGTATGTGTACACCGACATTGGTTTGCGTGCAACTAGCCTGACAGATCTGCAAACACACAAAGACAGTTTAATTGAAAGTGTCTGTTTTTCATGTTTTTTGTCTGTGTGAAGGGCAAATAAATGGGGTGTACCCCTGGGTGTAACCCAGGGTGTACACCAAGAAGGATTCAATTTCTATAGACATTAGTTTTCGCAGCTTGTTGTGTAAAATAGAACTTAGAGAGTAAAGAGTAATACATAGAAGCCATGATCACTACAAAAAAAAGGCGGGATTGGCACGGAATTTGGCACGGACTTATCAATTTTTCGTGCCAAATAGCTCGTGCCAAAGTGTTTTTGGCACGGATTTGACGTATCCCTGCCAAAATCCGTGCCAAATCCGTGCCAAAATCCCTGTCAATCCCGTGTTTTTTTTGTAGTGGATAAATGATCAAAGGAATCTTATAAGAGCGAAGATATCCAATCCAAGAAACATTTATCTAAACAAAGTACGATTACACATCGCAATGTATTCAGTAATGAATAAATACACCACAAATTAAGACACCCGAATATCATTTATCCGGTATGTTTATTTGGATGTGCTTCTCATTATTTCTTCTTTTTATGCATTTTAACATATACTTCTTTTTCTCATTGATCCTCTTAGTGCTTCATGTGCTTCTTTTTCTTTTATGCATTTGCAATAAAAATACAACAACTATATTATATGACAATAATATAACAGTGGCATATCATATTAATAGCCTATAATATAACAATTCACTATGACACTTGGAAGTGACTAATTGTTAGTTTTTCTATTTCTGTAACAAATCTCACCCAAAGTATGCAATAAAAAATGAAATTACTATTTAAAGCAACCTATAATAATATATATAATCAAAAGCTCTAACTTCACTCAAAATTTCCATGTATCTTTAAAAAAACTGTTCAACTCTAAACAAGGACAAGATACATCTGAAATGAGGAGTAGGAGTAAATTAGATATTTCATGACAAATGGGTAAACTATGTTGGATTTTCAAATGAATTCCAAACTGTAATTCAACAAATGAATCCAACATTAACAAACACGCTAACATTCATAAGGATTTCAGTAGAGTACAAAGTTTACATCAAACCAAGTCCAATATGAAGAATATATATAATAGCCTATATCTAATAAAGTTATTCCACAAGAGTTACGATTCAGGTTGTTTTTGTCTTAAAAAAAGACACTAAGTTGATTGAGTAAAGAAATTGTGTTTATACCTCTCAGTGCATTATGCAAATTAAAATATGATTGACATAAAGCATAAATGGCTTTGGCTAACATAATTGACCATTGGGGCAGTCTGGGGTATGCTGGTACAGGACCAAAGAACAGCCACATTTCGACTATTAATGAGTAAAGTCTCTGGAAAGACTATCAAAAACATTAATGAGTAATGTTAGTTTTTGAGTCAATATCATCTTCTCCCCTGCCTTCATGCCACAACTCTTAACAATTCTTCACATATAATCCATTTATATACTAAATAAGCCAAGAAAACTAAGTAAGTAGTGGACTGAGGTGCAAATTAAATAATTTAGTTTTCCTTGTAGATCTTAACACCTAAGAATTGATATTCATAAAAATGCATTACCAACTTAAAATTGAGAAAATTGAGTCAGCGTGATAGCCTAAACCACAATTGAAACTTAGATGGAAGGTAATCCACCGCACCTCAATTCAAAATCATAAGAGAAAGTCAAATTTAAAAAACGAGGTGTTACATTAATGAACAAAGTAAAGGTTTTGTCAAAGAGATGCTTAATCACCACAGTCGGTGTTAGGGCATTCCTAGCCAAGTCGTAGGACCTTTTTAGAATCATCAACCTGGTAGAACTGCAATTCTATGAGCTTAATCTTGTGTTTCTTCGCACCACCGTGGAGGAAGATTACGAGGAGAAGGTCGGACTGTCTCTGGATCAGGTAGTCTATAGGGTGCGGCCGTCATCGAGCTGCTTCCTCGTGAAGAGGTCCGGCCTGGTCTAAGCATTAAAGCAAACATGTCTTAAAAACATAGCATCGTTTCCAATTTCCAATTTAAAATAAAACACATTCACTTTTTTTTTTTGAAAAATTTCTCTTCACACACAAAGAGTTGCTGATGAGTTGGGATGTACAAGAAGCTTATGTAGCTATGCAGGATAAAATTACTGCAAGCAGCTGGAGAAAAGCTCTAGGTAGGCTATGGTGGTGACATTTCCCTAATTGAAAATCTTAAGCCCAGGTGCCTTTGAGAAGAGGGGTGATGGCGGCAGCCTCCCCGCCAAAAGCGCTGACCAAACCTGAGGAACAGGGCTCGTGATGGCCCTCCATATCCTCCACTTCCATCTTCACCTCCCGTCCCAGCTCCTCATCAATGTTATCGGAAGCCGGTATTAGCAGAAACTCACACCCCTCATAGTTCAAGAAATCCGGCGGGTCTGCCGGACTGAACTTCCTCTGCCCCATCTCCGCCTGCAGATGTGCCGGAAACACAGCCCTCCTCTTCCTCTGCAGCCCTCTCCAGCCCCCACGCCCACTCTGTTCTTCCGGGTTCTTGATCTGTATTATAAACGAAGCTTCTCTCTTTATGTTAAGCTCCTCTTGCGGCTCGTTTCTCCCGTCCTCCGCCGGGAATTCCAGCTTGTATACTAAATGGGTGTGCATTTTCTTCCCCGGATTATGCCTCAGGATGAGATAAACTCCCTCGCCGGCCGCCCTCGCTGGGCCCACCGTCCGGTGACCTCTGGTCGAAGTCTCGTACTCCTCCCCCTTCAAAGCTGCTTTCACGTCCTCTGTTTTTGTCGTCACCATCTCCACGAACCCCCAATTCGGGCTGTGACCGGATTTCTCACCCGACGGGTCGGGCAGACTCTTCCTCCCCATGACGATCAACCGGAGCAGGAGCTGCTTCTCGATGTTGATTTCTTGGCACCCATGTCCGCCGTCGACGTGCGATTCGTCCTTCCTCTCCGACGTGACGTCACGGGTTGGTTCGTCTTCGCCGGTGTGAGCTCCGAGCTCGGCTCCTTCCTTCCCGGAGCTCTGTTCTTGCTTGACTTCGACCTCCCTCTGGCCGGACTCTGGTCGGAGAACTATGTAGAGTCGTTGCACGTCGTCCCTGTCGTGGGCTTCTTCCTCGCCGACTTTTGGCCGGTAAAAGAAGAAAATTTCCCCACGTTCCTACAGCAAAGCATAAAAAGTTAAGAACCAAACGGATTGAGGATTAATTGTGATGAAAAAATTCACCTGTACTTCAACAGAGGGATCGCTTGTTCTTGACTGGGATTTTTTTTCTTCACCCGCCATGTTTTATGTTGCTATCTGTTTACGGCATGAGCTTGGTTTTTATATGCCGGCCGGTGGAAGAGGCTGTGTCCATGTCCTTACAGCAGGCAGTCAGCAAGGATGAGGATACGTGTCCTTCACTTGGCCTGCCAAAACAACGGGATGGGCTGCCACTACTCTATCTTCGGGATAACGTGTTCATTGGGCTGCTTGGCAATGGCCTACACGTTCAGAACTACTCTCCCTCCGTTCTTTTTTATTAGTCTTTTTTTTTTTCATTTTTGAGACGTTTTTTTATTTGTCCTCCTTTCCCTTTAAGGGAAGTTTTTGAGAAAATACCTCCACTTTTATTACTTTTACCCCACTTACTTTTTACAAATTACTTTCTCTTTCCTACTTTACTATCACTTTACTCTTTTTATTACACTCTCTTTCCTACTTTATCATCACTTTATTCTTTTTAATATATCATCTTTCCTATTTTATCATTTACCCTACACACGATATACTTACCCTACTACTTTATTATTAAAACTCGTGTCAAACTCTAAGAGGACTAATATAAAAGAACGGAGGGAGTACCAAAAGTTTCATTTCTTGAATTCTTTTTTGAAAAAATAAAAATATTACTGTACGAGTTTTATTTTCACAAAAATGTGAATAATTTTTATATAATTAATGCACATTTCTTTTAAGGTGTTCCCCTAAAATATGACTAAATTAAGTTGATTTCTAAAAGAATGACTTTCTTTTTTATATGAATAAAAATGTGACTAACAAAGTACGGAGTAATAAATTTAAAAAATAATACTCCCTCCATCCCTAAAAACTTCGTCAAGTTTGACCGACACGAGAATTAATAAAGTAAAAACTGTGTGGTTCAGGTTTGTGCAGAAGAGAGACAGAATTATCTGGAACCATACGTTCTTTACTTAAAAGGGAAAGTGACAAAATTAGTGGGACATCCAAAAAAGAAATTTGACAAAGTTTTAAGAGACGAGGAGAGTATGTCATTGTTAGTTTTTGGTCACTAACAGTTACGTCACTCCCGCCGCCACATATGTCATTAAAATTTTTTCGTCTGACTTAAAAAAAAAAAGAAAAAACTAAAAAGGGGAAATTAAATTTTCATAAAAACATTTCTGGTAACATTTCCGTCAGAGATTTCCGATAAGCCAAAGGCTCGACTATAAGCCCGCTTCCCAGGACCCGACCCGCGTGATCTTATGTCGTTATTCCGGTCTGGTTTGGTCATGTACCTTAAAAAACGGGGCAAAAGGGTGAAATAGATCCGTCCACAATAGCAAATCAATCACTTAAACCAATGTACTATAAAAACCGTCATACATGCATTTACTCTTAAAAAACAATCAACTAACCCAAAATACTTGAAAATGACCTTTAATAATAGGTTACCTCCCATTTTAATTTTAATTTTTTTTATATTTTTTAATTTTTAATTTTTTTGTTTTTTTAATTTTTCAATTTTTAAGATTTTTTAATTTTTACATTTTTTATATTATAATGTTTTGTCCATTCACGTAGGAGAAAAATGATGGATACTTTGTCGTTATCAACACGTTTCCTCAAAAATAACCCGATTTGGGGGTTGAGAATGGAAGGAAGCGGAGGATTTTGGAAGCCTTCGACTTTCCTCCCCTTCCCCCCCTATTCCCTTCAACAAACACACACAAATCACCCACTTCCCTCCCAAATCCTCCAACCAAACAGAGTAGAAGCTTCTCATCTACTCTATGACAAAGAAGATTGACAGGTTTCCAGTCACCAGCCATTCTTCCATATGTATGCATCGGAAGTTTACCATCGTCAATCCATCCGACCTTCTATATGGTCGATGCCTCCTTGGCTCCTTCATGTCAATTTGAAGCAAGACTTTAGGATTTTATCAATGTACTCTCAGCCAACCAGCGCCGGTCTTGACTAATTATGGGCCCGGGGCAAAAGACCAAAAATAGGCTCTATAGATGTTAGTGCCGGTGAATGCTTGCAATATAAGATCCCCTACAAAAAGCTCGTGATTAAAAAGCGAAAATGCAAAAAAGCAATCGGCCAATTGTATGGAAATATTTAAAGATATTGTTAGGCTCATAATTTAATAGGCCGGAGCACCGCCGAACTACCCGGATTAGCCCAGCAACGGTTAGGAAAGTTCTAGCAATCCAACCTAGCAAAGACCAACTCTACATGGAAAGGGATCAAGCAAGGAAAGAAATAAAGAAGGCTCTTACTCCCCTTAGTTAATTTAAACATCCAAGGAAAGAAAATCATGTATTAATTAATATACTATGTATGGACCAAGGAGGAGGGCATAAATACACGATCAACTATGATCAAAAGCCACTTTGGATTCTAGCAAACCATTACGATTAAGCAAGAAGCCTTTGTTCGAATATTAATCTATTCTTATTGCTATTTCTTTTGTTCTTAATCTCCTTAGTGTTGATTCTTAGTTGTTCGATTCCCTCACAATCATTATTCATAGTTTAGCTTAATTTGGCTAAAACAATTTGGCGCCGTCTGTGGGAAAATCTTGCAAAAAAAAGAAATCAACCATGACCGAAAAATCAAACACTTTGGTAGAGGAGATTCAAACCCAATTGGAAGCTGTTCGAGAAGAATTGCGTGCGGCCAAGAGATCCGACCAGTCGAGGGAAGAGATGCAGACCCAGCTGGAAGCCGTCAGGGAGGAGATGCGTCAGCGAATAGCCTTCCTCCAGGGGGAGAATGACGCTTTGCGTTCCCAGGTGCAGTCGGTGGCGTCCATAGCCTCGAACTCACGACGGGGAAAGGAGATCATGACCGTGGCTTCAAGGTTGGACATGGATTCAATGCCTGCTCCGACCTCAACCATGGACATGGAGTCAGCACCGGTTTCAACCTCAACATTCTCCTTCATGAAGGAATCGTTCCCGGAGATGGTGGGTTTTGATTCGAATGACGGAATTTACTCCCCGGTAATTTCACAGCTTATACCATATGAACCCCTCATCCCGGAAACAGCCCCAAATACAAGAACCCCGATATGTTCTTTCCCAGATTCGTTGCGGGTCAGACCGACGACATCACGATTGCAGACTATCAACCAGCCAATGCCGTCGTCGAACATCATGTCGTCACTTGCAGTACCTGTCGTCCCTTACCATGAAGGCGGCACATCTGGAGGAGCAGGACCATCAAGTCGTCCTGGCTCATTCCCGCTTCCCAGAAGGAATGTCTCTCGGAACTTGTTTACAGAGCCCCAAAGAAGACAAATTCCAAGACATGTCAACATATTCAGACATGTCGACGCCGGCAACCCAAGGCCTCTGGAACCAGAAATCATCAATATATCGTCGCCAGCCGAACGAAGAGCCGCTCAGACGCCACCACCACATGAAGCGTCAGTGTCACCATTGCAAACATATCTGGTAAACTCGCTGGCCACCCTCATGGAAGAGATGAGAGAGATGCGGGAAAAGGTCAACGGGATACCTGGAGTTCCGCCACCGCTGGATGTCGCCTCGCAAACATGCTATGCCGAATCCCCATTTGGACGACATATTACCGATGTCGAAATTCCAAGGAAGTTTGCCGCACCTACAATGAGGCTGTTCGACGGGACGTCCGATCCAGTGGAACATGTCGCTCAGTATAAACAGCGAATGCTGGCCATTTCAGTCAGACCTGATCAGCGAAAGGCCTGCATGTGTAGGGCCTTCGGAACAACATTAACTGGACCAGCGCTGACATGGTTTGTCAACCTACCAAATGAGGGCATAAACTCATTCGCTGAATTGGTCAACTTATTCAACCAACAATTCGCGAGTAGTCGAACTCTGGAAAAGCAGACCAGTGACTTATATCGTGTGGTCCAGGGGCAAAATGAATCTCTGCGAGATTATCTACATCGCTTTAACAAGGAGAAGGTGTCGATTCCCAGATGCGACATGCCGACCGCCGTGGAGGCATTCAGGAGAGGATTACTTGAAAACTCAGAGTTATACAGGGAGTTGACCAAATATCCGTGCAGGACCTTTGGTGACGTCCAGGCCAAAACCTTAGCCTTCATACGACTCGAAGAAGATCAACATGCACGTCATCGGCCTGATGAATATGAAGGAGGACAACGGAAAGCAAACACTTCCAGAAAACACGACTACAGGACGGGGAAGCCTTATGCGAGGAATGAAGATCGACCTGTAGCATCGGCGACTACTTGGCTTGATGATCCTAGCCTGCCACCTTCCATCCCAGCATACTGCTTCAATGTCAACACTACTGGCCTTATCAACGCCCTAGATAAATTGGGAGAGAAGGTCCGATGGCCTAGGAAGTCAGACAAATCCAGCGGGCGACAAGATCCCAATAAGAGATGCGACTTCCACGACGACATTGGACACAACACGGAGGATTGTGTCGCGTTGCGAAAAGAGGTTGCCTACCTCTTGAGGAACGGGTACCTAACGGAGATCATGTCAGAACAGACGAAATCCATGTTACACAGGAGTCAGAAGTCGTCCATAGATCAGAAACGACCTCCTTCACCTACACCGCCACAAAAGGTAATTAATTTCATTAACGGTGGTTCTGATTTATGTGGACTAACCTACTCTGCAGCGAAGAGACAAGCTCGGGAATATTCCCGAGACAAGTCATCACAGGTGTATCAAATCGTCCGAAAGGAAGAGGCTTGGAGAAATGCACCCATCACGTTCGATGAAACGGATCTGATGAGCCCAAATGATGCTCATCATGACACCTTAGTCATTGCTCTTAGGGTGGCAAATTGTGAGGTGAGACGAGTTCTAGTTGACAATGGTAGCACTGCCAACATCACAACGTTAAAGACACTAAAACAGATGGGGTACAAGGAGGAAGACCTGACTGTCTCCGGCTCCACCCTCGTCGGATTCAATGGCGAGCCAAGTCAGACAATAGGTAACGTTTCTTTGCCTATACATGCTGTTGGTCTTAATTTGCAGGTAAAATTCGATGTAGTCCAAGATCTGCCCGCCTACAACATGATATTGGGGACGCCTTGGCTACATCAAATGGGGGCAATTCCATCAACATACCACCAGGTTGTCAAAGTCCCAACGCCATGGGGAGTGCAATCCATCCAAGGTGACAGGGCCACTGCTAAGTCATGCTATCAAACAGCAATGAAGCCAACCGCCTCTGCGACGACTTCGGCGTAGCAACTAAAGGGCGACTTCATTCCGATGGGGGAAGATGACAACAGCACTAAAGAAATCGTCATCGACCCAGATCATCCGGATAAAGTCGTCTGCATTGGGGGCAACCTGTCAACTCAGATGGAGGAAGAACTTATTACTTTTCTGAAGGAGCATAAAAGTGTCTTCGCCTGGAGCCATGACGACATGAAGGGGATTGACCCGCAAGTGATCACTCACAAGCTGAATGTAAACCCTGCACATAAACCTGTCAAGCAGAAAAGGCGACGTTTCGCCCGGGAAAGGAACGACATCATCAATCAAGAAGTCGAGACACTACTACGCACTGGTAAAATACGCGAGGTAAAATATCCTAATTGGCTTGCTAATGTTGTTGTAGTGCAGAAGAAAAAGGGCCACCAAAAGGGCCAAAAACCTAAGTGGCGGGTGTGCGTTGACTTCACTGATTTGAACAAAGCGTGTCCCAAAGACTCGTTCCCGATGCCGCACATCGACGTCCTCGCAGATGCCACAGCAGGACACGAAATGTTGACATTCATGGACGCCTTCAGCGGTTACCATCAAATTCAATTACACCCAGATGACCAAGAGAAGACCGCATTCATCACCGAGACAGGTACGTATTGTTATGTTGTCATGCCTTTCGGTTTGAAAAATGCAGGCGCCACTTTCCAAAGATTGGTCACCATGATCTTCAAAGACCAACTTGGAAAAACCATGGAAGTGTATATTGACGACATGCTAGTCAAATCCAAGAAGGCAACAGACCACATTGATCACCTACAAAGGTCATTCAAGAAGATACAGGAGTATAACTTGAAGCTTAATCCCGCCAAGTGCACATTTGGAGTCTCATCAGGAGAATTCCTCGGCTACATTGTCAGTGAAAGAGGAATTGAAGCGAGTCCAGAACAAGTCCGGGCCATATTAGACATCGAATCTCCTAAATCAATCAAAGATGTCCAGAAACTGACCGGACGAGTTGCAGCACTCAACAGGTTCATATCGAAGTCGTCAGACAGATGCCGACTTTTCTACGACATTCTCAGAAAAAATAAGAAGTTCGAATGGACAGAACAGCATGAAAAAGCCCTGCAACAACTAAAGGAATATATGACAACACCACCTCTACTGACGAAACCAAAGGAAGGGGAGGAACTGCAGCTGTACTTGGCAGTATCTGAGCATGCCGTCAGCGCGGTCTTGACCCGAGAAGAAGACGGACAACAAACACCAGTTTACTATGTAAGTAAATCTTTAAACGGGCCAGAATCCAGGTACGCGCTTTTAGAAAAGTTAGTATTGGCGTTAATTACAGCATCCGTTAAACTACGTCCTTATTTTGAATCACATTCTATCTGCGTCCGTACTAACTATCCCATGAAGTCCATCATGAGGAAACCAGATCTAACAGGTCGAATGATCAAATGGTCAATACAGTTGGGGGCATACGACATCACATATGAACCCAGGACAGCTTTGAAGTCACAAGCTTTAGCCGATTTTGTGGCGGACTTCAGCCCCAAGCTACAAGTAGAAGCGGGAAAGGAAGTATGCCTTCTGATAGGCGATCAGCACCAACAGAAGTGGATACTGCATACTGACGGGGCCTCGAACATGCACGGAGCAGGCCTTGGAGTCATGCTGAAGTCACCACAAGGGGGCACCATACTACAAGCTGTCCGATGTGATTTCAACGCAACAAACAACGAAGCGGAGTACGAGGCACTGATTTTCGGACTAAACTTAGCCCGAAACTTGGGTATAAAACTAATCGAGGTAAAATGTGACTCCCTTTTAATTGTTAATCAAGCTAACGGAGTCTATGCAGCTAAGGACCTAAAGATGATGGCATACCTTCAAGTTGTTACTAAATTGAGCAACTTTTTCGACCACATCACTTTTGATCAAGTTCCGAGGGGGGAAAACGTCCAAGCTGATGCCTTGGCAGCAGTCGGATCATGTCTGGGGGCAGAAAACAATGACAACATACCATTCGTCCACTTGACTGAGCCCGCCATTGAGAAATCAGAATTCGTCAATATCATTGAATCAACCACCGACAGCAACTGGATGAAGCCATATATGGACTATCTCAAGCACAACATCCTCCCAACTGACAAAAGGGAAGCAAGAGCACTCTTATCTAAGGTAACAAAGTTTTTATTAATCGATGACATTTTGTTTAAACGATCAAAGGCAGGTCCATATCAAAGATGCTTGACCCCTGAGGAAGCTGTCAAGGTGCTCAAAAATCTGCACGAGGGGGAATGTGGAAATCATGCAGCGGGCAGAAGTTTATCCAATAAAGCCCTCAGGTTTGGTTATTACTGGCCTACGATGAGACATGATGCTGTCACCTACACTCAAGCTTGCCAACCTTGTCAGAAGCACGCACCATTGCACCATCAACATGCAGAGTCACTTCACCCTGTTCTATCTCCGTGGCCTTTCATGAAATGGGGCATGGATATCGTGGGAAAGCTACCTGAGGCACCCGGGCAGAAGGTCTACATGTTGGCAATGACGGACTACTTCTCAAAGTGGATCGAAGCGGAACCCTTCCGACAAATCCGCGACACCCAGGTAATATCATTTATTAAAAGAAACATTTTGAGCAGGTTCGGCATCCCATCAGAAATCGTGTGCGACAATGGATCGCAATTCATCAGCATCAAGACAAGACATTTTTGCGAAAAGTACAACATCAAGATGGAGATGTCGACACCTCGTTACCCGCAAGCAAACGGACAAGCCGAATCAAGTAACAAGATCATCATCTCAAATCTAAAGAAACGGCTTGAAAAGGCACAAGGAAGATGGGCCGACGAGTTGCCCCTGATATTGTGGGCAGACAGGACGACACCAAAAAATGCCACAGGTCAAACACCTTTCTCGTTGGTTTATGGATGTGAAGCTGTCATACCAGTCGAAGTCGAAGTACCAACATCTAGGTATGGGCTCATCACAGAGGAAACAAACAACATAGAACTGGTTCATGACCTTGACACCATAGACGAATTGAGAGAAAACGCTAGGGTGCAAATAGCGGCCTATCAACAAAGGGTGGCGAAAAGTTACAACAAAGATGTCCGAGCTAAAATATTCAAGAAAGGTGATTGGGTGCTTAGGAAATCTTTTGGCAACGAGGCAAGCGGAAAGTTTAGTCCTAATTGGGAAGGCCCTTACCAGATCACCGAAGTCGTCGGGCAGGGGGCATACCGGTTAGCATCCATGGACGGTAAACAAGTACCAAGAAGCTGGAATGCGGTACACTTAAAACCTTTTCACTTTTAGTTTGATCGTTCTCATAAATGTATACAACATATATTTCATTTATTTCCATTACTAACTTGATCGTCGGAGGGCCGTTGGCCTCAAACCAACGGCCAAGTGAATCTTTAGATCAGATATGGTCTGACGACATCAAGCTGGTCGAACCTGACAGATTGACACAGGTAATCATCAAACACGGAATGGGTAAGTCTTTCTCAAGTTCTACAAACCATGATCATCTCAACAGTACGTCACTCATCTTGAAACAAATTAATGAGCTACATCTTATATCAATAGAAACAACAACTTCCGAACACAGGTAGCCTTTTTCATGTTACTAAGCATTTTCGTCAAATTAAAGCTTTTTATAATAAAGATGAATAACCAAACTTTAAACACTCAGTTGATATTCTAGCAAAAATAATTGAGTTGGAAAACTATTTTCTTTAAGCAAAACTTTGTTTTGTCATTATGTATCATAATCTCAGTTACTAACTTTATCATCGGAGGGTCGTTGGCTCCAAGCCGACGGCCAGACTCTGACGACATGTTAAAATGCAGAGCACTAACGAGTAAGCCAAGCACCAGTTGCCGATGTAGACGACAAACAAACATCCTAAAGATACTGACACATCTCCCAGAACACATCATTAAGGGAGAGCGAGGATGACATGGGCCCTTCATATGCAATTAAAACATATGAACAACAAACCCATGCACCTTGCATGTTTTGGCCAAAACAACAGAATTACACAACAGAAGCATGTGCTTCATAAGCACGACAACACAAACTCCAAAACATAAGGAGACAACATGAGCGACATTGACATAAAACATAACTATTCATGTCGACTACATTAACAAAATCGTAAATGAAACAATACTCAAAGTTTTTGCAGGATTTTCGCAGCAACGGACGAAGTTCCCTTTGCCAACCGAAGTGTCAACATCTACCTAGATGAAGTTCCAAGTCGTCAGCATTGCCTAGATGTGATCGTTAGCACAACTCTAGAAGAAGAAGGAACAATCAAGTAGATCGAAGTGGGATATCAACCAAGAGTTCAAATTCATAATGACGACATCCATCTAGCGTGTCCGCCATCATCATGAATTGGGGGCAATTGTTAGGCTCATAATTTAATAGGCCGGAGCACCGCCGAACTACCCGGATTAGCCCAGCAACGGTTAGGAAAGTTCTAGCAATCCAACCTAGCAAAGACCAACTCTACATGGAAAGGGATCAAGCAAGGAAAGAAATAAAGAAGGCTCTTACTCCCCTTAGTTAATTTAAACATCCAAGGAAAGAAAATCATGTATTAATTAATATACTATGTATGGACCAAGGAGGAGGGCATAAATACACGATCAACTATGATCAAAAGCCACTTTGGATTCTAGCAAACCATTACGATTAAGCAAGAAGCCTTTGTTCGAATATTAATCTATTCTTATTGCTATTTCTTTTGTTCTTAATCTCCTTAGTGTTGATTCTTAGTTGTTCGATTCCCTCACAATCATTATTCATAGTTTAGCTTAATTTGGCTAAAACAGATATAAATAAATTTCGACTTTATATCCTTAATTAAAAACCATTTTCTAAGTAATATACTAGATACAAGTAAACCCAGAGAGAAAAGGATGCTAAAATATGAAAAAGACAGAAGCTATCCGCCATCGGCTTAGTACTACAAGTAAACCCAGAAAGTAATATACTAAGTAATTAAAATTATAAATTAAAGTAGTCAATTTACATAATTAGTAAATGCATGTGGGCACTGTGCGGCAGTGCTTGTCCTCGTCTGATGGTTGAATCCTTTGAGAGGCCTAGAGAGGATTAGAGGAAATGGCAAAAATTAAGAATTTGAGAATTGAGAATTTAAGATTTGAGAGCAGAGAACAACGAAGGCTGACGGTTGAATCAATTAAGCAAAGCGTGTAGTTGATTATAAGAGACCGAAGAGATTCATATGATTTGTACCAAGGAGGCGGAAAAATTGAGTATCCAACGTTTGGGAACTGAATCCAGAATTGGTTAGGATTGGTATTAATGTTTAGTTTTCGATTTTTGTGAGGGAGTTCGAAAGTCTTCCTCTCGCATGTGAGCCTTGGCTCAATCTAGAACTACGAAATAGAGATTGATATCTTACCGTATACGACTATACGGAGTACTATTAATTTAGATATTTAGTATTATTAATTTATATATATATATATATATATATATATATATATATATATATATATATAGAAAAGATCCTGTCCAGACGTCCGGACAGGAGCCGCCGTCCGGCCGGCGGCATTTGGCCGCCTTCCCGGTGGAATTTTTTGATGAAATTTTTATGACATGTTCTCCATCAAGTCTAGTTTATCCACAAAAAAATTCAGCCAAAAACTCAATCGGGAAGGTCGTCAAATGATTTTTGCAAGTTAACTGGTCCGGAATATGTATTTTCCGGACCAGTTAACTTGCAAAAATCATTTGACGACCTTCCCGATTGAGTTTTTGGCTGAATTTTGTTGTGGATAAACTAGACTTGATGAAGAATATGCCATAAAAATTTCATCAAAAAAATCCACCGGGAAGGCGGCCAAACGCCGCCGGCCGGACGGAGGCTCCTGTCCGGACGTCTGGACAGGAGCATTCCTCTCTCTCTCTCTCTCTCTCTCTCTCTATATATATATATATATATATATATATATATATATATATATATATATATATATAATAACTACTATAAAATCTATGGGCCTCTTTTTCATAGTGGGCCCTGGGCAGCAGCCCAGGCTGCCCCTATACCAGGACCGGCCCTGCAGCCAACTCCTTCCGCCGGACACCTCTTGCGCCAAGCTATCCCCGGGGGCACCATCACCGACACTCTGTTTAATACCTTATTCGTGCATTCTGAACCTCCTCAACGGTGGATTTACTAAACAACGACCTCGTGTCCGTCACCAAATGCATATTCAAGCGACAAGCCAACAGAGTAGGACCTTTGGCAGCTCCGACGGCGGAAGCAAAGTCTCTGCGTCGCCGGCGACTAATAATGCTTACATTCCCAACTCTAAAACAGCCGCTGCTATCATTCTCGCACTCGTTCGCGGCGGAGAGAATTTTCCTGAGCACATCGGCCTCAATCGGGTACACCGTCCAGTGGCAGAGTGGGTGGGTCTGATTTCCGGGAAACTCGACCAAGTTGATTGTTTTCATGGAGTATACGAAGTATGTATTTAAGTGATGCTTTTATCGGTATATGAGTTTATGTGATGAATTTGTGATAGTTGAAGGGTTTATATAACCCTTTTTCAAAACAAACAAACAAACTATTCTCGTCCCTCCTTCCTAGTCATCTTTATTTGATATGATGGTGCAGAGTATATGCAGGCCCTCGATCATAGACCTCATAGTCATCTTTATTTGAGGATGTGGAGTTCATACCGGCCTCTCAGCCATACCTCCTAATCATCTTTATTTGTCGACGCGAAGTTCACGTTGGCCCCTTGCCCACATGCCTCCTAATCATTTTTATTTGATGACTTGGAGTTTATATAGGCCCCAAGACACATCTTCCGGACATCTTTATTTGATTACTCAACCATAGGGCTGTGCACGGGTCGGGTTTGCGAACCCTAAACCCGTTCGGGTTTTTTAATTTAAATACTAGGTCCGACCCTTTGATATTTCAAATTGTGTATTTTGGATATTTTTAAGTCGGATATTATCGGATATCGGGTCGGGTTTCGGATATTTTGTATATATTAAAAAAAATATAATTGGATAATTAAAGTGTTTAAATGTCACTTTGACAAAAATTGTACACACTAGTGCAATAAACTTCCAAATTACACAAATAATTTAACAAAAATTGCACAAATAATTACACAAATAATTGAACACAAGTACTTGATGGATAGTCTACCCGGGGGGTATCTTACCCGAGGGGTTATTGTGGGAATAACTTAGAGAGAAGTCAGAGCAAATAGGAGGAGAGAGAGTCGATTTATTAAATGAACTCAGCGTGTGGAGTTGAGATGTAGATGATCATCGTTTACAAGGAGAAATGGGCTGCTATTTATAGCAGCAATAAATGCGATGAGAGGACACGTGTCAATAATCCAACGGCCGAAGGGTCACATCAGCCTGGTGGCACCGGCAGTGGTACGTCAACCGCATTGAATGCGGTTGGCGGATGCGACGTGGCATTAAATGCGGTGGTTGGCTGTCTCTAAAAGGAATCTTCGATGATTGATCTTGTTCAGCCGAAGGCTCCTTGTGTAGCCGAGGGCTCCTTGTGTAGCCGAGGGCTCCTTGTGTAGCCGAAGGCTTCTTGTGTAGCCGAGGGCTCCTTGTGTAGCCGAAGGCTTGGTTCAGCCGAAGGCTTCCCCTGGTGCCGAGGGCATGAGAATGCCGAAGGCTCATGTCCTCGCCCGTTTTCTCCCAGCAGCTTCTTATGCCAGAGAAGGCTATCCTGTGAGTTTTGGAGCCTTCGGCCAAGGAGGCCGAAGGCACCCCCAGTGTGTATTCTGGGCTACTTTGAGGCTTGGGCCGTTGTATTTGGGCCTGAGTTGTTTCCTGAGCTCAATGGACTTGTGTAGGAGAAATAGGAGTCTATGGGCCGGGGGTTCCTGGGCCATATACTCCATCAGGAGTCCCTCACTCCTTTTGCCGAAAGGTACTTGAGGGAAAAGGAGTAGATATGTTGCTTCTTCTGGAGGCTTCATCATTTCGCTGGGTGCCTTTGCTGGAGAACTTGTCTTCTGCTGATTGCCGAAGGCTTCCCTCAGTCCCTCACATGTCGAGGGTTTTCTGAGGGCAGTATAACACTTGTACGACTGCAGAAGGCTTTCCTCAGTCCCTCACATGTCGAGGGTTTTCTGGGGAAAGCATAGGTGTATTGCCTGCATGTGTTGTGATGAGGGCTGCTTCATTTCCGCAAGTGACTTGTGGAGAACTTGTGATATCCTGCCTCTGCCGAAGGGTGTGTTGAAGTATGTACTCGGAGGCTACATGCGTCAATGAGGAGTTTTTGTCCTGTATGATTCCCGAGGGGTGTATCCCAGTCCCCCACTCCTTTGGGCCGAAGGCTAGTTCGGGCTGAAGGAGTTATGATGTGTTGATGCAAACCCGAGGGGTGACAACATTGACAAGCTAGGTGCTTATGCTGCCGCAGGCTCGAGGCGTTTGGTGGAATTCATTGTCCGAAGGATGTGGCGGGTGATAGCCGGAGGCTATCATTCGAAGGCACCCCAGTGTTGCCGAAATATAGTCGTTGTAATATAGCCGTTGGAGGAGGGGTTGACGTGGCGTGTCCTCGTTGGTTGGGGGTGGGCGGGAGCCATCCATTGGTCGAACCGGCGGCCCGTAATGATGGGCTTTGGATCGAAGCCCAGTTCTCGAGGCCCACTTGCCTATAAATACCCCAAGGCCAGATCTCATTTTTCTTGTGCGTTCCATTGTTAGCGAAGCTCTGGCGAAAATTTTCTAGAGCGAGAAAATCCTTCCTCCGATCAAAACGAGCTTTTAAGGTTAGTTCCTCGCCTGCTTTTGATCTCCTTAGTACGTTTTGCTTCCCATTTCTTAGACCTAGTGTTTCAAGCCTTCGTCCGAAACCCCTTTTAGAACATGTCTTCCGGAAGCGACTCTCAAAACATTTCGGAGGAGGCCCCGGCGCAATCTAACAGCTACTCGAATACGGGGTCGTCGAGTGAGGAGGTTTTGTCGAATAATGACTCTGAGGTGGCGAGGGAGATGCAAGACAATCTTCACGCCGAGGCCGAAGCCGAAGACTTCGAGCAGGTCGCGGAGGACGAGGAGATGGCCATCGCACTTCAGGTAGCCGAAGAGGAGGAGGAGAAGGAGAGGCAACGAGTTACCGTTGCTGCTCTGCCACTGCGGAATGCCGGCGAAGCGAGTAGCTCCCGGCCGATTGATGCCGTGCCCCTTCGGGTAGCTTCGGGGAAGAAGAGGAAGAAGTAGAAGGCTGTCCTGAAGAAGAAACAGGCCGCGGTAGACGCGGGTCAGCCGGTTGGAATTCCCGAAGGGCACTCCTACCTTAATACGGCCGCACTTGAGTTGAAGACGAAAGCCGGGGAGGCCGAATACCTCAAGACCCAACTTCTAGTCGGGCCGTCGGCACAGGTGGTGGAGCCAGGTCCTGACGACGTGCTGTTATCTCCCCCCGAAGGCTGCTTTGCTGTGCATATCCTCTCGGTGGAGTTGGGCCTCCGCTTCCCCTCTCATCCCTTCGTCGTGCAATACCTTCGGTTCGTAGGCCTCGCTCCCTGTCAGTTAACTCCTAACAGCCATTCATACTTGGCGGGGTTCCTCTCTCTGTGTGATTCCCGGGGGTGGAACCTTCTCTTGACCAGTTTTTCCTGTCCTTCAACCTTTGCCGAGGGGGGCCCGCAAACAGCGAAGGCTTTGCCAACCTTCAACAGCTGCCGGCATGGAGGCTGTTTTCAGAGGTACCCTCGTCCCATAAGGGATGGAAGGATCGATTCTGCTACCTGAGGATGCTGGGAGCTGATTTCCCGAGGCCTCTCCGTAATCATTTCCGGAGGCACCCCAAGGTAGGCAACGCCGCCCTTGAGAGTGATGGGAAAAAGCTGAAGGCGAAGCTTCCGGGTTCAGAGAAGCTGACAACAATCAAGGCCGCCACGCTCTCGGAACAGCTGTTTAAGCTAGAATTCCGGCGGTATCGCCTGCCAGGGGAGAAAGACGAGAGATATCCTCTCCTTGACCGGGGCTCTCCGGGTGTTAGAGGTGGTTGCCGAGGGCCATTGTTGTTAGTACTTAGAGATGTAAGTCTTTGATTTGCTTTTGACTCTAACTCCTTGTTGTTCTCTTGCAGGCGACTTTATGGACCCGAAAGCGTTTTCCAAGCTGTCCAGGCAACTGGCCAAGGACAAAAAGAAGAAGGAGGAGAGGCCTCCTGCACAGCCGCAGGTGGACGCCCTCTTCAAGAAGCAGGAGACCCCCGAGGGTCAGGGGCCCCCAAAGGGGGCTGCAATCGCTGGTGCCGGTACTGATGCCGGAGGCTCCAAGGAGGGGGAGCTCAAGCGAAAAAACGCCGGGAAGGGCGTCAAGCCTCCAGAAAGGAAAAAATCGAAGGGGGACGTTGAGCCGAAGGATACCCCCTTGGTGATTATTGACGATCCCCCAACCGACCAGCCGTCGGCCTCCGCTCCCCTGGAGGACCTCGTCGAGGGTGCCTGGCCCCTTGAAACCGTACACTTCCCCATCAAGAAGGGGACAGCCATTATGCATGGCACCCTCGACCCGAGGGAGTTCTTGAGGGGTGCCACCCCTTCGGTGGATCGGTCCACCCTTAGCCGGTTCGGGGATGAAGCCCTCGAGCTCAAGGCTCTTCAGGCTTCGGCCACTGTAAGTATCTTGTCCTTCAGAACTTTGTTTGGTGTCTCCTTCCTTTGCATAATCTGACCCCCGTCGCGTTCTTGTTCGTTTGCAGGCTAGCTTGGCCTTTGGTGAGTTGGTGAGGAGGGCGGAGCAGCACCGCCTCGAGAAAGCGAAAGCTGATGAGGTTACGAGAAAGCTGGTTGCCAACAACGCCGAGGCCATTCGGCAGCTGGAGAGCTTGGAGGAGGCCCTTCGGCAGGCAGAGCAGAAGCTGGAGGCTGCGAGGCAGGAAGCTCGGGCCGAGGGCAGAGCAGAAGCTGAGAAGGCTGCCGCCAATGCTGCCAAGGCCGCTGCTGAGGCCGCCGAGGTTTCCAAGAGGGATGCAGCAGCCGAAGCGGCGAAGGATGCCATTGACGCTTTCAAGGCCGGGAGCTGGAAAACCGAGGGCCACAAGGAATGGATGGCTTCGATCATTCCGGAGGCTGTCGAAGAGTGGGTGACAGGCCCTGGGGCCATGTGGCTAGCCCACAAGGGTAAGTCCTTTTATGAGGGGGCCAATACTTCACCCAAGCCATGCTGTACCGGAGGCTGGCTAGGCATCTTGGCATGGACCCCAAAGATTTCAAGCCTGAGACCCATGGCCTCCCCCCGCTGGTTCCTGACATCAGGGTTCCCCTTCCCGAGGGCGAGGAGAGGCAGCTGCTGGAAGATTCGGAGCTTGATGGGCTGGCCTCAGATGGTGATGAAGATGCCGAAGATGATGCGTCCTCCAAGCCGAAAGAGGATGGAGCCGGAGACGTCCAAACCTGAAATTCCCCTTATAAATTTGTAATAGCTTGTAATCTCCGGCTTCGGTCATGATTGTAAACAAATACACTGTCTTTTGTAACGAGTGGATGTTTTTGCCCGCGGGCTTTTTGATATGAGCTTGGATGATTGCTTTCTGTAATTTTGAACTTGAATGTATGCCTTCGTTCTTTATACATGCTTCACTTTTCTCGGATGATTGTCTGCCTTCCTTCCTTCATATGCCTGGTTTCCCGGAGGCCACCAGTTTGTGGACTTAGGAAAATTTTCTAAGTGACCTGGCAGCAAGCCTCCGGTTGTAGTGTAGAGTTATCGGGGGCTTGTTGTTGCGGACTTAGAAAATTTTCCAAGTAAAACTTGATCAGAGCCCTTCGGATGTAGAGTAGAATATCCGGGGGTTTCTAAGATCCCAGTGCATGTCCTTGGTGGCTAGCCATTGGAATTGCCCCCGGTCTGTGGAGGATCGAGGGCTATAATGACTTAGACTTAGGTTACTTTCCAAGCTAATATTCCCCTAGCCCCTCGGCGGTGTCAAGCCTCCGACCAGCGTAGCCTTGGTGTGACTTTCAATAGGTGTTGTAGCGATCCTTCGAATGTGAGAATTGCTTGGGCCCCCGGTGTGTACGGTTGCCGAGGGGTCCAAGATTATGGACTTAGTGAAATTCTGAGATTTGTTGAGATCGTTTGAATGAGCTTGGTGATCCTTCTTCCCTCGGCATGAACCCTCCGGTTTGTGTAGGTATAGGTCTAGCTTGCCTTAGAACTGTGTGTAGCCTTCGGCGGTGAAGTTTTGCTTAGTGAGCCCTCTTCTTGGGCCTCCGGTGGAATTCTTGTACTCCGAGGCTTCATGCAGTGAAGCCTTCGGCTATGTAGCCAGATGACTTGTTGTTGAGAAATTTTATTTCGTCTTTGTAGGAGCCTTCGGGAATGTATATCCGAAGTGTTGAGCCTCCGGGGAGAATAGTATCCGGGGAGTTCCTTCCCCCCTACAAAACTTTTTTTTTTTTTTTAGATGGTGTAGGAGAGGCATCTAGAAACTTGGTTTCTAGGAAAGGCTTGGCCTATATGGGAGGCAACGGAATAAACCGTTGGCTCCCCCTTCGGGAATGACCTTCCGATATCCCGAAGGGTTTGAGGGTCGTTTCCTCGGCCCGAGACATCGTCTGTTGCCTGCTTCCCCTTGGGAGATAGCACGGAAAGCGCCTCGGTTTTGAAAGTCGTCCCCTCAGCCCGAGACATGGTCTGTTGCCTGCTTCCCCTTGGGGGATAGCGCGGGGAGCGTTTCGTTTGTGGAAGTCGAATCCTGGGCCCGGGACATGGTCCGTTGCCTGCCTCCCCTTGGGGGATGGCGCGGAAAGCGTTCCTGGGAAGGGTTTTATTTGTGTGTGGAACACAAATAGCCGGGGGCACTTGGTACCAGCCGGAGCCGAGGGGTTTTGCACCCCCCGTTTTTTTTTTTTTTTTTTTTTGGAGAATATTTGAAAGTTTTTGAAAACACTTGGTGTTTTCAAAGAGTGATGGGGGTGGCCCATACACTTGGTACTTGGTACCTAAATTGTTGTTCCCCCTCATAAGAGGGAGTGGCCTTGGGCCTTTTATGGTGAAGAGATGAGGGGGCCTTGGGCCTCTTGTATAATATGTAGGTGGTGAAGGCTTGGCCTTTTGATTATTCTTCAAAAACAGATGGGGCCTTGGGCCATTGATGTTTACAGTTGCTGAGGATGAGGGCTTGGCCGCTCATGCCTTATTGATAGAATTTGACAAGGTGGTGCACATTCCAATGTCTAGGGACCTCCGTCCCATTGGGACGTTTAAGCTTGTATGTCCCTGGTTTGATGATGGCTGAGATGATGTAGGGGCCTTCAAACTTGGGCGCCATCTTTCCTCCTTCGGTGGGTAGACTGGCCTCCCTTCGTCGGAGGACGTAGTCTCCCACCTGGAATTCCCGGGAGCGGACCTTGGCGTCGATGTAGCCTTTGACTTGTCTCCTATAGTTTTCGGCCCTGAGGAAAGCTTGCTCTCGGCGTTCCGAGATGAGATGAAGGTCGAGGGCCATGTTGGCGTCGTTGACCTCGGGCTCATATTGTTCCACCCTTCGGGTCGGAAGGGTCACTTCTGTTGGAGCCTTAGCCTCGAAGCCATAGCATAGGGAGAAGGGTGTTTCGCCTGTTGCACGCCGAGGGGTGGTACGGTAGGCCCATAAGATGTAGTGAAGCTCTTCTACCCAGCCCCCCCCTTCGGCTTCCAGCTTCTTCTTCAACCCTTCGAGGAGAGTGCGATTGGCATTCTCTACTTGTCCGTTGCCCTGAGGGTAGGCAACAGATGAAAAGGTGTGTTTGATGCCCCATGCCTTCAGGAGGGCACAAAAGGGGGCTGCCTCAAATTGAGTCCCGTTGTCGAAGATGATTTGTTGGGGGACGCCAAATCTGGTCAGAATGTTCTTGAGGACGAAGTGGCGGCACCGGGCCTCAGTAATGCTGGCGAGGGGCTCCGCCTCCACCCATTTGGTGAAGTAGTCAATGGCCACAATGATGTATCTGTTGTTGGAGGTACCCCTCGACAGAGGGCCCACTAAGTCAATCCCCCATCTGGAGAAGGGTATAGCGGTGCTGATGGGAGCATAGTTGACCGCTGGTCTGCCGGGGGCCTTCTGAAAGTGTTGGCAAGCGGTGCACCTTCGGGCCATATCAGCACAATCCCTAGCCATCGTGGGCCAGAAGTAGCCCTGAACTATGAGCCTTCGGGACATGGAGAAGGGTCCCTGGTGAGCTGAGCAAGTGCCACTGTGCACTTCCTCCATGGCGACTTCGGCCTCATCTTGGTGAAGGCACCGAAGGAGGGTGCCGTTGTAAGATCTCTTGTAAAGCCTCCCGTTTTCGAGGGTGTAGCTGGGAGCCCTCAGTTTTGCTAACTTGGCGCGAGCTTCGTCTTGGGGCAGTTGCCCTGTGGTGATGAAGGTGATGATGTCAGAGATCCAGTCCTCCGGCCTCAGGTTAATATTCATAATGGGGCTTGCGTGGATGCTTGAGAGGCTGAGCTCCTCGATTCTTTCAATTTTTGAGAGGTGCTCGGGGGATTCATCCGAGAGCTTGGATAGAATGTCGGCCTCGGAGTTTTGAGCCCTCGGTATTTGGGTGAGGGAATGTGCCTCAAATACCTCAAGCAACTCCTTGGCAGCCTCCTTGTATTGTTTCATCCTCCCTTCTTTGGCTTCGTACTCCCCGGAGATTTGACCCACGACGAGTTTGGAGTCACACTTGACGTGGATCATTTTAGCCTTCAGATTCGCTGCCAGCCGAAGGCCACAGAGGAGGGCTTCATACTCGGCCTCGTTGTTGGAGACCCTGAAGGAGAAGCGGATGGCATAATAGGCGCGGAAGCCCTCGGGTGTGATGAGAACTACTCCGGGAATGTATATCCGAAGTGTAGGACACGTGTATCGCAGCAATAAATGCGATGAGAGGACACGTGTCAGTAATCCAACGGCCGAAGGGTCACATCAGCCTGGTGGCACCGGCAGTGGTACGTCAACCGCATTGAATGCGGTTGGCGGATGCGACGTGGCATTAAATGCGGTGGTTGGCTGTCTCTAAAAGGAATCTTCGATGATTGATCTTGTTCAGCCGAAGGCTCCTTGTGTAGCCGAGGGCTCCTTGTGTAGCCGAGGGCTCCTTGTGTAGCCGAAGGCTTCTTGTGTAGCCGAGGGCTCCTTGTGTAGCCGAAGGCTTGGTTCAGCCGAAGGCTTCCCCTGGTGCCGAGGGCATGAGAATGCCGAAGGCTCATGTCCTCGCCCGTTTTCTCCCAGCAGCTTCTTATGCCAGAGAAGGCTATCCTGTGAGTTTTGGAGCCTTCGGCCAAGGAGGCCGAAGGCACCCCCAGTGTGTATTCTGGGCTACTTTGAGGCTTGGGCCGTTGTATTTGGGCCTGAGTTGTTTCCTGAGCTCAATGGACTTGTGTAGGAGAAATAGGAGTCTATGGGCCGGGGGTTCCTGGGCCATATACTCCATCAGTACTAATTTAACATATTCAAAGTACACACTACATAATTTAATATATTTCGGATATTTCGGTTATATTAAAACACATTATAAGTGGATAATTAAAGTGTTGGAATGCCACTTTGACAAAAATTGTACACATTAGTGCACTACACATTCAATTTACACATATAATTTAATACAAATTGCACAAATGATTACAAAGATAATTGAACACAAGTATTAATTTAAATATTCAAATTACACACTAACCTATATTTCGGATATTCGGGCGGGTCGGGTTGGGATTTCACAAACCCTACCCGCCACCCGATCTAGGCCCAATACCAATCGGATTTTCGGTTTCGGGTTTTTCGGGTCCGATCGGGTTTTGCTCAGCCCTACTCAACCATAATGGATGATTGCTCGATCTATCTTCTAACCATCTTTATTTGACTATTAGGACTACATGTCATTGTGAGCTACTCACTGCATCCTCCCAAGTGCATAAGACGATCTTTGATCACACGCAGGGCTGCCTCAATCAAGGTTTAGCAATGGGATCAGATCAACAACCTTGGAATTTTGGCGGGGCCCTTGGCAACAACAAAAGCTTATTCCACTAACCACATTGAATTGACACCTGGAAGATCCACACATAGCTTTACTCCTTTTCACCTTGAGTACTCTCGTCTCATAGCGGTGAGGAACTTGTGATGGAGTATAGGCACTCGGACTTCCGACCTCATGACTTTTGGGCCCGAATATCGACTAACATACACTCACTAGATAGCATTTACATTATTGTACACTTTATTTATTCATGTATACCCACTGGAATAGATTTTTCATCATCATATTTATGAGTCTTTTATTGCAATCTAGCTTGCCAAGCTCAAGACCGGATGTCATGTCCACAATTTCTCGATAAACACTCCTCTCAGGAACCATCATCCATTTAAGCGGCTGAAAACTCATTTATACATATCATTTCTCTCTCTAGTTCTGTCTTCTTTCATTCTTTGTACGACAATATATCAACACATTCATGTATTTTAATTAGAACATCAAATAAAACTTATGGAGTACTCCATACATATTAATATCATATCTAAAACAAGTGGAGGCCCCCAAAAAATAGGGGTGTGTAGGGAAACTCCCCTTAACACCGGCTTTGCAAGAAACATTTATCAAAACAAAGTGTGATTACATATCACGTGAACGAGTGAAAACAACCAACAAATTGAAACATGAAAAGCACCGTAATTCAAAAGTGTTGTCGGGTCAAAGCATGAAGTATGAAGTTGGGCATTCGACCTTTTCGGAGGAATGAAAAGCACCGTAGTGTAACCATGAATTGATTATCATTAAAAGATAGGGGATGAGGTACAAAAACAAAAACAGACGGACTCCATTTAATTTTAGCGATAGGAAAACAAACCATACATAGGGCCGGTCATACGTACGTGTATATTTTACTAGAAGCATTTAGCCGGGATCTCATCAAATGCTAATCATATCCTTGATGTGAAAAATGGAAAAAGGGTCAAATACACCCTTCTACTATTACAAAACAATCACATAAACCTTTCTACTAATAAAAGTATCATCCGAGTACATTTACTTCACAAAAACCATCAAATAGGCCATCTGACCTGATAGCTACCTGTAATAACAGGTCATCCATTTTTCGTCTTCACCCTCATACGGAATGTTTTGTTCCACAATCTCTTCTCATATTTTTAAATCTTTTTCTTCACAACCTATGGGGCCGATTCTTCTTCATGCCGTCCCCATATCTCATTTTCATTGTTCGTTGTTACTTCGTATTTCATTCTCTCTTTTTTTCTTTTTTTTTTTCTTTTTAATTTTTTAATTTTTTTGATGGATTTCATTCTTTTTTCAATTTCTGTTTTTTCTAAAAAAATTGTCTTTATTGTTATTTCCTTTTTGTTCTCCATTTCATATTTTCTTTGCTTTTCTTTCCCTCTTTTCCTTCGTTCCTCCTGAGATATGTTTTAATTGAACAATTTTTAAGAAATAATTACTACTAATAACACTAAAAATAGTGTTATCCTCGGATATGACTACTTATGTTTTTTCCTAGATTGATGCATGTTTTGGAGTAATGTTTGTTCATTCTTCATATTTTTATGCATGCATTATTCCATTCACAAACCACGTGGGTGTAGGAATCACAATTGTGACCGATCCGATGGATACCCGCACTGAACCGCCCTGCTTAAAATGGGGAAACCGCATTGACTGGGTAACTAGTATGGAGCAGGGAATACCCTTTTTGTTTTTACGGGGAACGGGGCGGTTACGGTTTTGTACATGCCCGGCCCGTTTATTTTTAGTTATATTTTTATTACATTTTATCTATTATTTGTTCCACAACTACCACAATATGAGATTTTTCTCTTTTCATTGTGTATATATGGATAATAGATGTACTAACTATAGTTTATGAATGAAAGTTCATAATAGATTTTAATAGTCTTGTTTGATTATTATCAGATATTTTTGGTGATTAATTATTTTTTAGATTATGTAAATTTTGGTTCAAATTAATTTAGGTTGCCTTCTTTCTCATCTTGTAGATATACGAATTATTAAAGTGACGTCTGAAGTCTAGAATCGTCTAGGCGATGCCATTTATCGCCTTTTAAAATATTTATTTTTATATTAAAATATCAATGACTCATTAATAAAGCGGCTACCTGTGGTTACTCGCGGTTATACCCGTTACCCGTTGGAACGGTTATGGTTTGGATAAAAATTACCTGTAACACCCCGGCCCCGCAGGACCCAAGGTAGTTACTCCAGACCAATAGTACTGTCCCCACAAACCACCACGAGCCTTTACCGCGCACTTTGTCCTCACTCATGCGCGCCCTGAGAAACTTCCCAGGGGGGCACCCATCCCAAGACTACTCCCGAGCAAGCACACTTAACTTTGGAGTTCTCGGGTGATGAGCTCCCTTAAAAGGAGATGCATCTCTGTTGGTATGAGTAGTACTATTAATCCGTTTATATTGTAACACTTGAAATTTAATATACGGACAAGTTTGTTAGATAAGCGAGGGAACAAACAAAAAATACCAATGTGAAAACTAAACTCTTAAAAACAATAAACAATTTTTATCTAGGCTAAAGCTTTTGTTGTTGTGAACACCTATTATTGTATATATGAATTTTATCAGTGATTTATTTTTTTAATTTATCTATGGCCCAACTATAGAGACAAACAAACATAGGTGTTGCGGCATATTTCAAAAGGGTTTTTTACAAGAATATTACTAAAATAAAACTTATTTACATAGATATGACTACAACGTAATGTTGTGGTAACTTAAGTTCAAAACTTGAACATGAATTACTATGATTTCGTTATTACTCTAGTAACTAGTCATATTTTTGTAATTCATCTTTATTTTGGTCATATTTATGTAATACGTATACAAAAGTGTACTTGGTATAATTTTTTTAACTACGCATAAAGTTATAATACTATCCTCCATTTTTTAAATCGCAACATGTTGAATTTTACACTATTCACATGTTCTACTTTGACTACATTTTATACTATTATTTTATGAAAATTATTTTAAAAAAAATATAGTGTTCAATCCATCTCATTACAAATTTTCTAAATCTAATTTTTAATTTTTTTTACTAATAGAGAATAAGATATACTTACGGTTAAAGGTGTGCGTTGACAAATGTGAAATGTTGACCGTTGTAACTAAAAAAGAAGGAAGGAAGTATTAATCAAGCTATAAAAAGTAACCATGTTAATACAAATTTAATGGCGATAACAACATTTGAACATGAGAAATAACTAAAAGAATAAGTGTTAGTTTTCAAAAAGAAAAGAATCTTTAATGACAATTTACATCTTTATTTTTTTTAAATGAGCTTATTTTTGAGCAGGACGATTCGGTGCGGGTATCCATCAGATCGGTCACAATTGTGATCCCTACACCTGTATGGTTTGTGAATGGAATAAGGCATGCATAAAAATAGGAAGAATGAACAAACATTACTCCATACCATGCATCAATCTAGGAAAAAACATAAGTAGTCATATCCGAGGATAACACTATTTTTAGTATTATTAGTAGTAATTATTTCTTAAAAATTGTTCAATTAAAACATATCTCAGGAGGAACGAAGGAAAAGAGGGAAAGAAAAGCAAAGAAAATGAAATGGAGAGCAAAAGGGAAATAACAATAAAGACATTTTTTTTAGAAAAAACAGAAATTGAAAAAAGAATGAAATCCATCAAAAAAATTAAAAAATTAAAAAAAAAAAAAAAAAAGAGAATGAAATACGAAGTAACAACGAACAATGAAAATGAGATATGGGGACGGCATGAAGAAGAATCGGCCCCATAGGTTGTGAAGAAAAAGATTTAAAAATATGAGAAGAGATTGTGGAACAAAACATTCCGTGTGAGGGTGAAGAGAAGAAATGGATGACCTGTTATTACAGGTAGCTATCAGGTCAGATGGCCTATTTGATGGTTTTTCTGAAGTAAATGTACTCGGATGATACTTTTATTAGTAGAAGGCTTTATGTGATTGTTTTGTAATAGTAGAAGGGTTTATTTGATCCTTTTTCCGTGAAAAATCAACCATACATATTACGAATGTATCTCTTTTAAGTAAATTACGAATGGCAGCCATGAAATCGGCGATTTTGAATTTCTGCATTTCTGAGTGCTAGCACGTTACGTACTCTTATCTCGGATAGTTTCCTCATCGGATTGGGCTAAGTGGTCTTCTACTATGTCCAAAGCATTAGGCTTGACACCACATATATGTATTAGCACAGATAAAACAGATTCTTGCCACCAATATAGCTCCACCACGGTGCCATAGCTTTGACCTTTTCCTAAACACGACTCCCACACCACGAGAAGCCCAAATCCTACACCATACGCAATGCTGCGACCCATAAATATAAATACACAGTTGGTTATAATTAATTAGTGTAATTAAGCTACATATAGTAGTTACGTCAATTAGAGATGAAGGGAGTAATTGTTAAGAAATAGTTTTAATTAATTCAAATAAATGTGGGAAACTAAAGAGTTGCATAGATACATGAAAAGACTTCCCAGAAAGTTCTAGTTTTAATGTTCTAATTAAATGATGTTTCAAATGCCTATTATATAAATGCATCTTCTGTAATTCAAGGCAAGAGAGTTCCTGGACAAATTATGACTTCCTTCTCAAATAACAAGTGCATAGTGTGTGCGTGAGTGTATGATTATATCCGTAAGTTCTTTCTGTCTGGTTTTCTAACAGATTGGTATCAGAGCCGGCTCGTTTGATCCAAGATGATGTCTGGAAATCTGTTTGGAAATCTACCGATGGCGATCATGAAACACTAGAAAGGAGAGTATGATCAGTGGAGCGTTCAAATGAGGAACCTGCTCGGCGCGTATGGTGTCTGGGACGTGGTTGAGGAAGGTTTTAACGAACCGGTCGAAGGAGCAGTATTGACAGCAGCACAACGGAAGGAAGCAAAGGGAGTTTCTGGCCCATACATTAATAAACTACGGGCTAGATAAATCTGGGCAAGAAAGAGTCGAACACATGCCAACCAAGGAGGCATGGGAGACTTTAGAAAAAACTTTCAGAGGTAGCAACCGAGTGAAACAGGTACGACTACAAATTCTCCGGGGTGAACTTAAGTCGATAAGGATGAAGGAATCTGAGCTTATCTCTGACTATATTGAATGGGTAATGAGCGTGACAACCCAAATGAAACGAAACGAGGAGACTATTCCTGAGTCTAAAATAGCTGAAAAAATATCACGGACACTCACAGACAAGTTGGAGAGCGTCGTGTGCGCAATCAAGGAAGTTAAAGGCCTCGAGAATGTAACACTAGAAGAATTGTCCGGATCCCTGGAAGCCCACGAGAAGAGAAGGAAGCAAAAGGAAGAGTCTTTTGAACAGGGAGAACGAAGCAAAGCAACCATGAATGAAGAAAAAGCTTTGTATAATGAACAGCCCCGTGGTCGAGGACAAGGATGGGGCCGAGGAAGAGGCCGAAGTGAATATAAACCAAATGAGGGAGACAATAGGCCAACTTGGAGAGGTCGCGAAAGAGGAGGTAATAGAGGTGGTCGTGGTGGACGACCCAACGTAGATTGCTACTACTTTGGTAAAAAGGGCCATTTTGCGAAAGATTGTTGGTCCAAACCCAGAACACAAGAAAATTTAAACATAGCCGAACGAGAGATCAACGATGATGAAGTCATACTCCTGATGGCAGACAAATAAGGCAGTTCAGTAAGTGATGCAACCTGGTACCTAGATACTTGATAAGTCCGTATTTAGATGCGTGTTTAGATTGGATTTTGATGGTTTCCCTAATTATTTTGTGTCACAAGTCTCATTTTTAGCTCAAGTAATATATTTTATCGGGCGTTGGGTCGAGATTTGTATTGTTGGAGTCAAAATCAGGGAATTTGAGCCCGGCACCGGCGCTTGAGAAGCATTCGAGAGTGAATTGAGATCTTTGAAGGTCACCGGGAGGTTTACGGTGAACTGGTGAAGATTTGAGGACAAAAGAGCTCTAGAATTGGCTACGAGATCAAAAGAAGACGAATAGAGCTTGAAAACGGCGATCGAGATGACCTTCTGTCAATCATTTGAACATATCTTTTTATAGAAACGTCCAACGTACACGATTCAAGTTCCATATGAAAGCCAGCTTCAAGGGCTACAAATACTATGAAGACAAAATTGCGAGAATCGGAGAGGAGCAAGGTGAAAACACACGAGGAAGTCATATAATCGCAGTTGAGATTTCAGAATGCGACCTTCCACCATTTTATTCATATCTTTCAATTGGATGATTCAAATCAAGTTTTGCAAGTTGTGGTGGATAGAGAAATTCATTATCTACAACTTTCATGAAGTAATCATTATCAAATTCAGAAGAAATAAGCCCGGTATGGTCATGCCCAGCAGACAGGCACGTCGTGCCTGTAGAAGAACGTAACGAACCTGGCAGCTACTGGAGGCCAGGCACGATCCTGCCTGCCAGGGAGGCACGACCGTGTCTGGAAGCGAGATGTGGGACTCCTCTGGAGGCACGGAGGGAGGCACAATCGTTCATGGCACCGTGCGTGCCTCCGGAAATCCCAGTTTCGCCCGAATTCAGTTGTTTTCTATAAATAATGCCTCCATAACCCTATTTTGGGGTTACGGAATTTAGAGAGAGGCCCAAGGACGAGTTTTTACGTTGTTTTCCGCTATTTTTTTCAAGACCTTGAGATTATTTGTAAGTTTCATCTTTTTAATTAATGACAATTATTTCTATGTATCCCAATTCTGTCGATTTATCAATTATGAGTTGTGAGTAGTTTAATTAGGAATTTGGGATTGATGAAAGGGTTAATCATGATGTATGGCTAGTTTCTTGATGGTGTAATTGCATGAATGTCATTTAATTTGTGTTTGAATAATTTAACTGATATTTCCTGTAACCTAGAACGGCCGCTAGAATTACAATGGCTTGTAGAATGAATTAAGAGAGATCTAGTTTATTCTATGACACCTTCACACACACTTAATCACTTGCTAAGAGATTAGTAGCGATTAAGGGGCCGTAAGCTCGCTCGTTTTGGCAATAATTTAGGATCTTGTCGCATGAGAGATCAGTCTGGTCCCCTAAATTATTGTACTCTACGCCTCGAGAGCGGTAAGAATTTAGTAATGATTAGTTAGGCTCAATTAAATTAATTTCATGTGATTAAACCTGATCTGCCAGAAATCTGGTTACCCCGGAATCAATCCCTGTTCCCTTCGTCATTAATTAGAGAGAAACCAAGCTTTTTAATCGTTTAATTGCATTTTAATTTTCCAATCAGTCAAATCTCGCACCATTGCATTTTATTTTTATTTCTTTTTCGTCGCTGAATTTAGTTAATTCTTAATTCCCTTTTGTCCGTCCCTGTGGAGACGATGTTCGTACTTTCACCACTATATTACTACATTTTTAGGTGCGAGAAAACTCGCATCAATACTGGGGCCCACAACCACATTTGTGGATACAAACATCTATTTTCCGAGCTGAAGGAGATCCAAGGAGGAAATGTATCTTTTGGAGATACATCAAAGGTCGAGGTGAAAGGCAGAGGAAAGGTCAAGTTCTTGCAAAAGAACAGACAAGAAGGTGTGATTGAAGACGTGCTCTATGTACCAAGCATGAAGGCAAACATCGTCATCCTGGGACAACTAATGGAAAAGGGGTATACACAGCCGACCTTAGAGGTCAGTATATGAATTTGAGGGACAAAACGGGTTGAAACGTTGCTCGAGTGGAGATGGCCAGAAAGAGGATGTCACTGGACGGAAGTCACTATCGTTTGGTCACTGGACGGAAGTGACTGTATCGTTTGGTCACTGGACAGTTAGTTTAATAGGGGTAAATTTGTCCCTTTACTCTTTGTTAGTCACATTTTTGGAACTTTTTAAACAAAGTCACTTTTTTGTCCATTCTTTATTTTTTAGTAATATTCTTGACATAACCCCTAATAAGAATTACGGAGTAGGTAAAGAATTGGTGTAAATGAATTAGTGTGAATGGATTGTATTTAGAGAAGAAAATAATGACAATCTCATTTGAGAAATATGGAGTATTTTGAAACTTCTCTTAATTATTGAAACAGGTAATACTCCCTCCGTATTTTAAAAGTTTCCTATACTTTCTTTTTTTTTTTTTTGTTTCTTCTTCTTCTTCTTCTTCTTCTTCTTCTTTTTACTCCAGGGGGGTCTGGGGGAGAGGGGTTGGGGGGAGCCTAGAGTAATCAGGACTGAAACTCATTCCATTGAGTTTCAAACCCTTATATGCCTAGCGAGTTTCGAACTCGAGACCTCTCGCTAGCCACGGTAACTTCACAACCAGCTGGGCTGGAATGCTTGGTTGTTTCCTATACTTTCTTTTTTGGGTTGTATTTAAAATTTTCTACACTTCCATTTTTTTTTTTGTAAGTTTACATTTTATAAAATACTCAATTATCATTACTTTTTCTATTTTTTATCCACTCTTTCATACTTTCACACGTTCTCTCCTACTTTTTCTACATTATTCATTACACCCAATAATTATTTTGCTCTTTAAATATTGTGTCAAACATAATATAGTGAACATTAAAATACACAGAGAGAGTAATAGACAGTGGCAGAGGTAGGGGTGGGGAAAAATACCGAAATTTTGGTATACCGGACTTACCATATCGAAAAATACCGAATTTACCGAAGTGTTTGGTATACCGACACTTTCGGTACGGTATGATACCGTACCGAATTACTACGGTATGATATCGGTATATATATTGGAAATAAATGGTATACCGTTATACCGTCATACCGTAATCCCAAGCCAATAATTTCTTTAAAATTATAAAAATAACCAGAAACACAACATTAATTCAAGAATAATGACTTTATATCCATGTTTCTTGAATTATTTATACTTTTTGTTGGTGATCGATGTTATTTCAAATATATTTATGTTGTTTGAATTATTATTTTAGCAGAATGTGTTGTTATCATCGTATATCATGTATTGAAGTATCCATACATATTTATAATATTTTTTGTTCAAAGTTGAATAGAACACAAATAGGTTATCATTGGTATTTTATATTAATTTCATTAATAATTTTAGTATATCACTATTAACACTGATTTTTTATATTTCATATAATATATAATAATTTGATATTAAATCGTGATAATTTACCGATACCGTACCTTACCGTACCGAAATTTTGGTATACCGAAACAAGGTATAACGAAATTTAGGTATGGTAACGGTATGTATTTTTGCATACCGAAAGTTTACGGTATGGTAAAGGTATAGAATAAAATCTTTGGTATACCGTACCGAACCACCCCTAGGCAGAGGTGGAGCCGTGGAGGGGTGGCCAACCGAACCCCGGCCCAACCCAAAATTTAAAATTACTTATATTTTTAATGTAAAAATTTATGTTTAAAAATTTATCAGTAAAAATTTTGTGTGCCGGCCCAACCCAACTCATACTCAAAGCTACGCCCCTGGTCATAGATAACGAACGCAGTGTACTGTCAGGGCCGGCCCAGGGCATGGCTGCTCAGTGCGACCGCACAGGGCCCGGATTTTTGAAGGGCCAAAAAAAAATTAGTATTACGCCCCAGCCCAAAAACCCCCTGCATAAATCTAAATATGCTTGAAGAATGTCCCTTTTTAAATAAATTGTAAGTTATTAATGACTATTTTTATCATTACATTTATTTGTAAGTTGTATTTTAAGACAATTTGCTTGTGTTGCAACTTGAAAAAAGACCCAAATTTTATTCTCGCAGAGGGTCTACATTTTTTCGGGACCGGCCCTGTGTACTGTGTATATACATGTAATATACGGAGTATATACATACCCAAGGCTTGTAAGCTCCCACAATCCCAAAAGCGATACCTGTAATTGCCACTACAGAAACAATTATGAGCAGGATCCCAATAGCCATCCTTGATCGACATGCCGTTGATTGAAAGGAATGTTACGTACGTTAGTTGGAGAACAGTGTGGTGATCTGAGAAGTAATATTGGCTCGATCGATCTCTTGTTTTGCTTTATTTGCTATGGTGATCATCGGTCATTACATATACTCCGTATAAATATATAGCCAGAACCTCTTTTTTAATAATGCAGATGTCGTTTGGCAATACTGCTTTTCAGTTTATCAGGCTTATCAACCATCTTTTTCACCAAACACGTAATTTATGCTTTCGCGCGCTGAATTGTGTAATAAGCAGAATAAGTAAGGTTGAAGTTACTTTTCTGGTTGTATTGGCTGAAGTTACTGTAGATGACCATTTTAGCTATTTTTACATATAATTTTTTATTTATTTTATTAAGAGTCAATTTCCTAAATAGGACTAAAAAGTGACAAAATTGCACAAATAGGACTATCTATTAATATCTAAAAGCAAAAGAAACAACTTGATTGACTATATTTAGTCAACTATAGAAAATTATATTTAAAAAAATATTCATGAGGTAGAGAAAAAATTAGAGATTTTTCAAAACTAACCCCAAGAGAAGAAATATTTATAAAAATACTTAAATAAAAGTAATTTACAAAATTACGACTAATCTATTGTTGGAGAATATTATCCCGGCCTACTACTGTTCTGAGGCCCGGGGCATCGCCCCGATAAGGAGCCCAATCGGCAAGGCCCAATTAGGCCTACCCGGCCCAACCGGCCCATTTAGGCCCATTGGCCCATTAGAATAACCCCTTCCCCCTCCTAAATAGGAAGTCAAGCTTCCAGTGAAGGGGATCTGATTTTTGGGCTCTCTTCTTCCTCCCTGCTTATTCCTTCTTAAGATTAGAGAGCTCAAGCAAGCTCCATTGATGGAGGTTTAATATCTTGAATTATGTAAATGAGTGATGGGAGGATATTAATGAGAAAGAGCGGGCTTGGATGTTAGCCTAAAAAGTCCCGTGGTTTTCTCTCTTTCCGGGTTTCCACGTAAAAATAGCTAGTAGTTCATACACTTTTATATTTATATTTACAATCTTATGTTGGATTAAAATCAACATCTATTCTAATATAAAAGCAAAAGAATTTTGAGGAACTATGTTCCCGCTCAAAACATCAACTTCAATGAGTCATTCGTTTTTATGTCAAAATAATTAAAAAGGAAATATAGGGTAAAGAGATTTGGTCGGTTGAGTCAAGTTTCGTGATAAAACAAATTATATTGGTCCAAACAGGAGGTGAGCACGGTAGAATCACTTGCCTGTATTGAGATTGAATCAATGTTTGCCTAGATTTTTTCCTATTGGTGGAATTGAGTGGTGAAAATAATGAATGAGATTGAGTGTATTTAGGGGTGTGAGTCTTCAAAATGCCGATTACAGTTTATCCCTCCAAAAAATACTACTTCAATACCACAATGCCCCGTGCATTGCAAGTTTACAAAAGGCAACTCTTTTAACAAATGCAATTCGTATAAATAATAATTAGTGTATTAGTTTGAGGTTGTTGTCTATAAAGAAGTGTTTCATAACAATTAGCAACAAGTGAAATGTGTTTTCAAATTATATTTATACTGCGTGTGGATCGAATTTAATATATTGTGTCACATATCAAAAATCATTATTTTAGGGACCATAATTCTAAATTGTTCATTTTTTTATATTCTAAAAAGTTCATTTAGAATTATAAATTTATTCTTTATTCCAATTTTGACTAAACATGTTTTAACAGGTGAAAAAACCACCAACCGTCCATTGAAAAAAATAAACCAGGCAATGTGTTTTTGAATATGTGAAATCTATTGATTGTGAATCGAGTGGCGAATATATAATTCTGATTACGGATTTACGGTCCCTCCAAAAAATAGTACTTCAATACCACAATACCCTCGAGCATTGCAAGTTTACAAAGGCAACTCTTTTAACAAATGCAATTCGTATAAATAATAGTCAGCGTATTAGTTTGAGGTTGTCTATAAAAAAGTGTTTCATCGCAATTAGCAACAAGTGTAATGTGTTTTATATTATATTTATACTGCGTGTGATCAGTGGTTAATCGAATTTATTATATTGCATCACATATCAAAATTCATTATTTCAGGGACCATAATCTAAATTGTTCATTTTTTTATATTCTAAACGGTTCATTTAGAATTACAAGTTTATTCTTTATTCCAAATTTGACTAAACATGTTTGAACAGATGAAAAAATCACCAACCGTGCATGGGAAAAAATAACTAGGCAATGTGTTTTTGAATATGGGAGATTGTGAATCGAGTGGCGAATATATAATCCTAATTACGCCACCCCCCCTATTTTGCAAGTTTAAATATCCTAATATTTAGCATATTAGAAGTGGTTCATAACATTTCGCAACAAATGTTTTCAAATCCCTTATATTTATGTTGTGTGTAATCCGTGGTTAATCGAATTTAATATATTGAATCACATATCAAAATTCATTATTGTATGGACTATAATTCTAAATTGATGTTTTTTTTATTCGACATGATTCATTTAGAATTATTATACGTTTATTCTTTATTCCGAATTTGACTAAAAACGATTAAACATGTGAAAAATTCACTAACTGTGCATAGCACGGGTGTTCAACACATTTTCTCTAACATGAGACTCTTTCAATAGTACATGTGTTATGCAGTTATGAACTTTTTTAGGAATAAATTCACCAACCGTGCATCGCACGGGTGAGTTACTAGTTTTGTATAAACACAACATCAGTTTTCATTTTTTCTATATTTTTTCATTTTTCTTTCTTTATTCCTTTTCTTTTTACTTTTCTCCTTCACCTTTCCTCTTTCCGTTCCAGCAACCCCCCGTCCTCCCTTCCATCATCTTCACTCCATCATTCCACTCCCTCTTTCTTCTCGCAAGTCCCACCTTACCACCTATTATTAGCTCCCTTCCCATCATTTAAGAGGAGTCTTCTATTCTTCACTCCATTCACCGGCTTATAGCTCCGGGGGCCATTCAGAGAATCTCGTGGGAAAGTAGCGACCGGGCCAGGTCGTTATTTCTCGTTCAGCAAGACAGCAACTCCGGCCAAAGGTTCCTCATTCCGGCTATAGACTCTAGTCTCCGGCTAAGAAGAGGAATAGGCGGAGGAAGTACGCCAGCGAGGACCCGAGGAGGGTGAAGTGACGCAAGGAAAAATGAGGAGAGAACCAAGAAGGAGAAGAGAAATAGGAAAGAAAGAAGAAAAGAAAGAAAAAATTTAATTGGCTGAGGAGCAGATCTAGAAGAAGAGAGGCGCAGGTAAAGGGAAAAAAAATGGGGGAAGCCACGTCACTCCCTGATGTGAGTTTTCTCGCACTTAAAAAGATTGTAATATAGTGGTGTAAGTACGAGTATCGTCTCCACAGGGACGGACAAAAGAGAATCAAGAATTAATTAAATTCAGCGATTAAAAAGAAATAAAATAAATGCGTCGTGCGAGATTTGATTGGGTGGAAAATTAAACTAATGCTAATGAGCAATAAAATAAAAAGATTGGTTTCTCTCTAATTAATGACGAAGGGAATAGGGATTGATTCCGGCGTAACCAGATTTCTGGCAGATCAGGCTTAATTACATGAAATTAATTTAATTGAGCCTAGCTAATCATTACTAAGTTCTTACCGCTCTCGCGGCGTAGAGTACAATAATTTAGGGGACCAGGCTGATCTCTCATGCGACAAGATCCTAAATTATTGTCAAGACGAGCGAGCTTACGGCCCCTTAATCGCTACTAATCTCTTAGCGAACGATTAAGTGTGTGTGAAGGTGTCCTAGAATAAATTAGATCTCTCTTAACTTATTCTACAAGCAATTGTAATTCTAGCGCGCGTTCTAGTTTACAAGAGATATCAGTTAAATTATTCAAACACAAATTAAACGACATTCATGCAATTAAACCGACAAGAATCTAGCCATCAATCATGATTAACCCCTTCATCAACCCCAAATCCCTAATTAAACTACTCACAATTCATAATTGAAGATTCAACAGAATTGGGATGAATAGAAATAATTGTCATTAATTAAAAAGATGAACTTACAAATAATCCCAGGGTCTTGGAAGAAAATAGCGTAAAAACAGTGTTAAATTTGTCCCTAGGCCTCTCCGTAATCTTCGTAACGTCAAAATATGGGTATGGGGGTCTTATTTATAGAAAACAGATGAGTTTGGGCTGAACTGGGACAAAAAAGGGGCTGAAATCCGCGTTTCGGGTGTACGCACGATCGTGCGTGGCCTGGTACGCACGATCGTGCGTACGTGGCAGTAGCTTGACGGTGGTTTTTCGCTCTTACGCACGATCGTGCGTACGTGGCAGTAGCTTGACGGTCGTTTTTCGCTCTTACGCACGATCGTGCGTACTTCTACGCGCGGTCGTGCGTCCGTGTTTTTTCAGAGTTTTTCTAGTCCGAATTTGACAAAACTTATTTTATAAAAGTTGTAGATAATGAAGTCCTCTATCCACCCCAATTTGCCGAATGTGATTTGAATCATCCAATCAAGAAATATGATCAAAACGGTGGAAGGTGTTCTTCTGAAATCGCAGCAGAGATTATCTGACTTCATCGTCTGTTTTCACCTTCTTCCTCTCAGATTCTCGCAAAGGTGTCTTCATATCATATCACAGAAGGTCATCCTGATCGTCGTTTTCAAGCTTCATTCATCTTCTTTTGATCCCGAAGCCAATCCTAGAGCTCTTTTGTCATCAAATCTTCATCGTAAACCTCCCGGTGACCTCCATAGCTCTCAAATCAATCTCAAATGCTTCTCAACGCATCCCGATTTCTCCTCAAGCGCCAGTGCCGAACTCTAAAATCCTGATTTTGACTCCAAATGACACAAAACTCGAACCAACGCCTGTTAAACATAACTTGAACTAAAATTGAGACTTGTAACACCTTAAAGCTAGGAAAATCATCAAAAGTCGATCTCAACACGCATCAAATGCGTGTCTAAATACGGACTTATCACTTCCCACATACCCAATCTGACTGGGAACCGGGGGATACCTCTTAAAAAGAGGATTTGCCTGTTTTTTAATAGTTTGAGGGTTTGATTGATCAAGTTTTTAGTAGGGGGGCTCAATTGATTTTTTTTGAAAAGTTGGGGAGCTTATTTGATAGTTTTCACAAAAAATAACATAAAGGTAAACTATGCACAAGTATAGGAAATAACAACAAAGTACTTCATTCGTCCCAATTTGTTATGTAAAAACGGTTTAGGATGTTTTTACTTAAAATAACCAGACAGACTCAAACAGACCAAACAAGATCACACTTAAATAGAGCATATTAGACTCGAATTTTATAGTTATAAAATACACAGAGACCATAAATTTACCAGACTAGACCATCAAATTCCAGTCCAAGTAAAAACATCGTTAACTTACAAGATTGATTGGATATAAATTAAGTTACTTCTTCTCAATTTGTTTTGCAAAAGTTATATATCTACAAACTATATATACTAAGTGTTTTATTATTGAGGGTATGATGGGAAGATTTAGAAATGAGAAGATATAAATGTTACGTCAAAAAACGAAAAGTTGGAAGATATGAATGTTACGGAGGGAGTAGATAACAAATGCAAATTTATGTAGTCGTTGGTTCATAATAAAAATTTATTATATTTAACTTGGATCCTATAAAAATTCACAATATCTACTACTTCATCTGTTACTTTTTAATTGCAATAGTTAAAATTTCACGTTTGTCAACGCACAAGTTTGACCATTAATATCTTTCATTCCTTATGACTAAAAAAAATTAAAAAATTCATATTTTAAAATTTTAGAATGAGAAGAATTTAACAATATTTTAAAAAAAATAATTTATAATACATTAATTAATAAAATGTTGTCAAAGTAAAATATGTGAATAGTGCAAAAAGTCCAATGCTGCAATTAAAAGAGAACGAAGGTCGTAATATTTTTCATTTTAACTTATATCCAATTGACGTGCTACCGGGGCATGCCCCGGGCTTTACACTAGTTTGTTATGTATAAATGAGTTTATTAGATTGTATTTAAAATGAGACGTGTCACATTTCGTCAAAACAAAAAAGAATGCTCTTAAGTAAATGGATTATGTAAGAACAGATTTCAAGTAAACTTGAAGGCTGAAGCCAATCTAAAAGATTGAGAAGTTGTGTGGAAACTGATAACTATGTTTTTAAGTTTTCATGCATTGAGTGAAAAGCGTATATTAATAGGGCCACTTCTAATAGAATAGGCGCACCACCTAAGTACGTGATTAACCAAGCATATCCTGATTTTTAGTTTTAATGGGCCTTATATCTTTTTAAAATAAAAATAAGTTATAATGATATGGAATTCTCGTAGGATGAGAGCCGCGAATAACAATGTGACATTTGCTCTCTCTCCGTTGCTCTCTCGTGGCCAATTTTCCTTTTTTTTATGGAGTATATAAAAACTATATCAAATTAAATAATTTTTTATGATCTTTCATATGACACCAATATCATATATGTAAAAGTTAAAAAAAAATGGCCAGGTCTATTGAACGGCCGATTATTTACTACGTAGTATTTTTAAATCTAGTCTAGTCTGATATGAGCTAATTTGTTTGAATTTGTCTGGATCGAAATCAGTTTAGTTTAAAATATTCTAAATATTATTCGCAGTGGAGGACCTAAGGGGGGGCTAGGTGGGGCACGTGCCCCCGCTTCGAGCCCGGAATTTCAGTAGTAGTACTTAGGATAAAAACGGGTGTCTCGGCTTCATACCAGTATTTGATAATTAAGATACTAAAATGTTACGGTTATATAAATAAAAAATTAATACAAAACATTTAAATTTTAGCTGAATTAAAATAAAAGATATAGAATTATCAAAAAAAAAAATTAAGAATTGAAAACAAAAAGTAACAAAAAAAGTTAAAATGCAAAAGAGTAGCCAATGTGCGGGCAACTAAAACTACGGAGTGATAAAAGTCTAAAAACTCACTAACATTTGGAAGACTAGAATGATAAAAATCACGTGGACGGTTTACGAATTACGACTTTAGGGGATGTCGCTGCCTTGGCTCTGGCCTCTGGGGACTTCGCTGTCTAGCTGAATTGATGTTGCACCGCCGCACACCTACACCGCTCAATCCTCCCATATTTCCTTGATTTGTAAGTTTATTTTCAATTTATTCTGCATTGACGACACCTGCTTTTTAGTTGGGCGATTATTTTAAAAATTAAAATTGTTGATAATCAAGACAGATCTTCGCAATATGATGGGAGATGACTATCTTACAAATTGCTTGGTGTGCTACATCGAGAGAGATGTTTTTAGAAGCATCGATAATGAAACGATTATGCAACATTTTCAGAATATGAAAATTCGTGGGCTTGATTTACCAAAGTTGCAGCACTGAAATATGTAATATGTAATTAACTATTCTGTATAATTTAATACTACGTACATTTTTTTTTACCATTTTTATTACATTTGGAGTTATTATTATAGACTAACTTTAGTGTCTAGTGTGCCCCCGCTCTCACAAACCTCTGGGTCCGCCACTGATTATTCGCATCCTAAATCTAGTCATGTAACGTATAAGGTCGTAATGCAAAATCAACACGATGTCGATCGAGTTTTAAAAGGCGGGGCCCTCCACCTTTGAAATTAGTCAAACAAATAAAAAATGAATAGAATTAGTTTACTAAGATTAAAAAACTTACTTATGCAAATATATAATCCAATATAGAATTACGCAAAGTTAAAAACAAATCATTTATGTTTTTATAATATATAAAATCAATCATCCAATATAATTGTAACGGGTTCTCTAATAAGATTACGATATTCTATAAAATGTTTAATTCAATGAAGAAGTAATGTATCTCATCCTGTAACACTAGCGTCGTGATAGTAAGACCATGGTGGCAACGTATACGGGCCTAATACATACAGGACCCGTATAAGTGAGTATTGGTATCATCAGATACATATCGCATACAGGCGTGGACTCGAGCCGGGCCGTGTCCGGGTCGGGCCGGCGGTTCAGGATTGGTGGACCCGGGACTGGCCCGGGTTGCCACCGGGTCCGGGCCGGGCCTCCGGTTTGGGTACTTTTTTTCGCTTTCCTAACCCCTCCCCCCCAAACCCCTCCTAACCATCAAGCCCCACCCGGGTGGAACCCCAAAAAATGAAAAGAAAAAAAAAACAATTTAACCCGGGCCCGACCTGGCCGGGTCGGTTCGCCAAATGTGAGACCCGAGCCCGGACCCGCCCCCCCGGGCCTAGGCCCAACCCGGACCCGGACCCGAGAACCGGGCCGGTCCCGGTCCCGCACAGTAGCGGGCTGGGCCGGTCCACGGGCCGGGTGGCCCGACCCGAATCCACCCCTAATCGGATACATAGATTTGACATCAGAAGAGTTAAGTATCAATGCCTCATATATTACCATAACTAATTATTACTAAGAGGGTGAGTAGAGCATGAAAGAGAAATAATTCAAACAAACACCAGACACATTTTAACGAAATACTCCGTATATAGGAACAAATTAGTATTTAGTACTCCATATCATATAATATTAGCATCTCATTAAATTTCACTCCTTGGTGTGGAATACCATACAAACGGCGGGGATGGGAGCAGGGCCGAATCTTGGTTTTTCTAGTGGGAGCTTGAAATCGACGATCTAAATCCCTGATGTGCAATAAAAATTAAAATATAAAATCCGATTCACTATGACACATGTTTTACAAAATTAGAAACTTTTACAAAGTAAAATAGAAACAGCAAGCATAATCTTTATGTGCAAATATATTCATATGTTGTACTAGCTCTGTGCTGAAATAAACTACATTCCATCCTATTTCATCTATGTAAAAATAAACTTTATTTTTATAATTTTATATTATGATAAAAGATTGTATTTCACACATTTATCTCTCAAATTCATAATTTGGAATCACACAATTCTCACATTCTTAATACGTATGTAAATATAAAAAGAGAAATCTATTTATTTATCGGAAGCAAAGAAACAAACAAATAAATAGGTTAAAGCTACAAGAAGATGAAATATAGTGTGAAAAATATTTCATGGACCCTTTAGATTGCTGATCTCACAATAATATAGTCTAATTTGAAAGGTTTGCTGCAATAATATAGACAAAGATGGCAACAAAAATCAAATTATTTACATAGATCTTAAAACAAAGTTTTCTTACGCAAGGATGAATTTAGGTGAGGGGGCGACCTCCCGGCCTCCTTGAAATTTCAAAATTTTCTATTATATATTTAATATCTTCATAAATTTGTTATACTTTAAATAGATATGTACATGTTCGCTCTCCTTAACTTTTGATTTTCAAAATTAACAATCATGCTAAATAATATAATACTTATAAGAGGTATAAAAGTATAAAAATTTAAAATAGTTTATCTTGATGGACTGTATTGAGTAAATTTAGTTTTCTTCTTCCTGTACAACAATGATGTTATTAATTTCTTTACTTTAATTTGAAAAATAAATAATAGAAAACTCATTGTTTTAAGATGACTTAGGGTACTTATTCAAGAAAAAAGTCCCGTTTTACAATTTTTAATTTTATCTTTAATAGATAAAAAGTGACTGTAAAAGATCAAGTAATATTAAAATGCGATACACACTATTTAAACAATTATCAGATATTATGAAGTGAATCCGGGATATAAATTTCTATATAACATTAAAATTACACAATTCATTGTGTTATGGCGACTTTAAACTATTGCATTTTATGAAGAAAAAAATAGTTTTACTTTAAATGGATTTAAAAGTCTACATGATATTTAAAAGAATTTCTTGCATTTAATATTAAACTTTAAACTATCTTAGCATTAATACAAACATAATACATGCAAACTCTATGAACTTATAACCACATAATATTACTCGAAAAATCGATAACTTTATATATATATACTATTATAATATTAAAAAGACTCCATGTGACATACAAACACTCATGATAAACAAAAAGTGTAATTCAATAATTAGGTTCTTTATTCTAATAAAATTCATGCAATGATACCAGGCAAATTTTATTTAAAAATATAGGTGGATATGTACCTGTTAGACTCTTCATATTCAAATGAATTGATAATAATGTTCTAACCACTTTGTTATAACCAAATCATTTTTTATTTGGTGTTACTTAGGCTTTAATATACCAATAGTTTTTTTTATGCACTTCAATTACAAAACCTAAGTTATTTTTGGCATTGTGTAAAATTAGAATTGAGTATATTTAAATGTTATGTATATGTTATTGAAAATGTTTTTTTGAATAATAAAAAATAAGTAGGATAAAAAGTTTTGCCCCTTAAGCATGAATATAGTATCCATCCCTGTTTTGATGAAGGTGCGAATCATTCATCGATTATACATTTCCTAAGACTGTGTTTGTGTTTGCTTGTGCTTATTAAAAGTGATTTATTTAAGAGATTATTGAAAAAGTAATTTATAGTAAAAGTAGGTAGTGTTTGAGAATAGAAATAATTTTAACTCAAAAATAATAATTGAAGTGTTTGACAAAAAAGTGATTAAGATATACTTCGTAATATTTTTGGTGTTAAAGCCCGGGATTCCATTCTAAAAGGTCAACCTTATAAGAGGAGTAGCTCAAAGTCTTATATAATATTTTATTGTTTTATAGTTTTCCGGTGTGGGACAAAATATCAGGATGGACTTGGGGGGGGGGGCACCGCCCCCCTTGGACTTTCCAAATTTTCTATTATATATGCAATATTTTCGTAAAATTTTCATACTTTAATTATATTCGCCCAATCGCCCCCTTAACTTTTAGGTTTCAAAATTACTATATAGCCTTACATAATTAATGTAATACTTAATAGGAGATTTTGAAGAAGGAACATCTAAAATAATTTGTATAACTTAAATAAATAAACAATAGAACAACTCATTGTTTAAGATTTAGGATACTTATTGTATAAATTTGTTTAGTTTTGTAATGTTTAATTATCTTTATTACATAACTAGTACTTAATTTTGTAAAATATATATCCCAACGATATTAAATACGAGACACTCTAGATACACAATTTTTAGATCATGTGAAGTGAATTCAAAATATAAATGTTTATTGATATTAAATTACACAATTCATTTACTTCTTACGTTCCAAAACAACTTTATTGCATAAATAATAAACTTTAACTTCTTTTAGCATTAATACAAATATAATATGCACTATGTATACGAATTAGCATTATAATATTATTCTAAAAATAATAATCTCATACATACTATTGTAATATTAAAAAAAAATCTCGTGACTCATGAACACCCTCTTTGGTAGACAAAACTTGTACTCGTAATTAAAAACCAATTCTTTATTTCTATAAAGATTCATGTAGTTAAACATTGTAGAAGTTATTTTAATAGTATTAGTGAATGTGTACCTTATAAACTCTTTATCTTCAAATAAAATTGTATATATCCTTTTTATTTTCAAATTATTTTCTTTTGATTTGCCATTTCTTACGCTTTATAATGTATCGATACTTTTTCTGAAGCACTTCAATTATAAAATTAAAGTTATTTTGTCATTCCCTAAACTTGGAATGTAATATATAAATTTAAATGTTGATATGTATGTATTAATGATTTGTTTCTGGAAAAAATAGCCGCAGAACTTTACACTAGTGAAAATTTTCACCCGCTACACTAGCAAAAAAAATCGCCCTCTACACTAGTGAAAAAGAAAATTATCCCTTACACTAATGAAAAATTCTGTCCCCCTTGACTCGAAATCCGGGATCCGTTTCTGGGACAAATACTTTAACACGCCCTCTCAGCCCAAATCGGACTAGACGATAATATTAGGGTGTGTATAAATGGACCAAACAAACTCTTAACAAGCAACCATTAATCATGGGTGCTAAACATTAAATTCATTTAACATGGCCACATTGTTGTAACTTTTACCTTTGAAAACAGGCTACTTAGCCATCGGGCATGGCCACATTGTTGTAGCTTTTACCTTTGAAAACAGGCTACTTAGCCATCGGAAAACTTTTGGTCTACTGTCACCATAAAGGACCAAATAAAGGTAGAAGACAATTTTTAATGGAACCGGTTGTATGCTTGTTAATGAATACAAGGCGAGGATCTTTAGCCTAATTGTTGAGGCTTCTTTTTGTTGGTGCCTTTTTTTAATTACCATATTTAAGTGAGTTGCATCCAGAACATCAAAAGAAATATATAGCATTAGAATGTGATGTTTAATAAAATTAGTTAATGAGTAAATCTATAATAAAGAAAATTAGCCTAATCATTTCAATGTTTAAGCTACTTGTTTTCTATTATCAAATGCTCAAGTTAAAAGCATAAATAGCAGATTCAGTTGAAGCAAGAGAAATGGCATTGAGTCCTTTTTTAGAAACTCCGTTTTAATTTTAACTTTCATATTAATGTATATTTGAAGTTTCTTATTTCGTAAACTATGAACGAACAAAATCAGTAATAAAGCCAACAACAAATGGTAAAGTAGAGCTTACCGGTAAAGCGAGATGCAAAATTATTGGCGATAGTGGAGAAACTGGTTGACCTGCATGATTCAGTAATAAAGCCGACAACAATGTAAATTTTTTTTATATGTACTTATTCTTGCACGCTGGCTTGAAAAAATCTACTTCTCTCAAGCATGCACATATAATTGGTTTAATGGTAGAATCAATTCGACCAAGAAAAATAACTTATACGCCACTGTTTTTAGTTAAGGTTAGCATATATTTATATGTTTCATTTATTGATATGAAGTCAAATAAATACATCATCAGTTTTGATAGAAAATCTTATTCAAAATTTTGATACACTTGATACCCAAAAAATGATCATTGGACAGATTATGTTTCAGTGACATATATTGAATCTGGTTACACCTGCATGAGAAGTTTTGTGCGGATACGAAAAAATCATGAGATAAATTCAAAGGGAATTACACCGGATTAGAGATTTTCGAATGCAGCAATATAAAATATTTAAAATATTCGTGTTGAAGAGTGAACAGGGATCATCCATGATCCATCTTCCATTTTACCTTTTTGTCTCATACCAAATTTGATAAACTTTGTGTGACTCTAAATCATTCTTATTATATTCTTACTTTATCAATTCAATATCAACCACATAAACCACTTTTTAGTGGGACGGATGGAGTATATAGGGGGTGTTTGGAACTGATTCTACTTCTGCTTCTTTTTTAAAGCAGAAGCAGAATCAGAATCAGTTTTCAGAAGCTGCTACCTCCAGCTACTAAAAAACTGATTCTGGGAGTAAATTAGAGCACCAGAAGTGCTTCTGCAATTTCACCCAAATACTCTAGCTTTTGCTCCTGCTCCTGCTCCTGCTCCCTGAAGAAGCAGAATCAGTTTTGAGAATTAGATCCAAACACCCATACTAACCAGTCATTTCCACCTTTTGTGGGCAACTATGCATATTACAATGTTTTGTTACAAAGCCAAACATGGAAAAAGAGAAAGCGGCGCCGGCCGCCCCCCAAATTGACAGGACAATTTAGTTAATTGGTTGTAATTTGTAGATAAATGGAGTTCCATTCAGTTCCATTTTGAATCCACAAATTTCACTATCTCATTCGCACTCGTTAGCAATTTCGTTTTCTTTGAGTGAAGAATATACCACTTTTATTCAGTTTCAGCCATACACCTTATCAAACAAAAAAATATCAAGAAATTCAAATAAAAAAATTAAAATCTAAAAGCAGATACAAAATTTATAGTTGAGTGTTGTTGCTAATTCTATAGTGCTTTTCTAAAATTAAAATCTAATAGCAGATACAAAATCTAACAAAATCGATCTAAAATCAACAGTCAACTAGTGCTTTTCTAGTTTCTGGCACGATGAGAATAGTGCTATGTGGCAATTCTAAAATTTATTATTGGTACATATATTATAATTACACTGTACTTACTGGTAAAATTATAACAAAGTCAAATAGAAAAAGGCGTGGTGTGGACGTTTGATTGCCCTTGAGCGAAGATTCGGAAATTGGGAGGCAGCATACAATGATATGCCCAATTTGTTGCACTCAATAAGAAATTCAAATCCGGGATCAGTGGTAGATTTCCAGGCTAATCTAACTGATAACGTTGGTACGTATGAATTTTGACGTGCGTTTTGGGATTTCAAAGCTTCCATTGATGGGTTCCAACACTGTCTGCCCTTAGTCAGTGGCGGACCGAACATGGGGCCAAATGGGGGCTGCAGTCCCCCCAAAATTTTATTTTTCTAGGTATATTTACCCCGAAATGTTAATATATATGTATTTGTATGTATATTTTTACCCTGCCGCCCCTCCTAGCCGGAATTCTTGTGTCCGCCGCTGCCCGTAGTATCCGTTGACGGTACTCATTTGTATGGAAAGTTGAAGGGTCATCTCTTGGTTGCAGTTGCCATGAATGCTAGCCGTGAGATTTTTCATCTCGCCAACGCAGTCGTATAAAGTGAGAACACAGATAGTTGGTCCTGGTTTTTGGAACACGTTATGAGTTCTGTTGTCGGACAAAATCGGCATGTGTGCATAATATCATATCGACATCCTGACATCCTAAGTGCCTATCGATCGGTACCTCAATTGAAAACCTCCCAAGTGTCAAAGCGGATCTGCCTCTGACACATTAGGAGCAATTTCATGACAACATTCAGGAGCACTGAACTGAAAAGCTCTGTTGGCAGGCCGGGAGTACACCCATGGTAAGTGAATTTTTCCAAACTATGGCTCAAATCCGTGCTAAGAATGAGAATGTGTTCACGTATTTGAACGATATTCCACATGAAAAATGGGCATTGTGCTTCGATGATGAATGATGTTATGGCATCCTCACGACAAATCTTTCTGAGAGCTTCAATAATGTCCTAAAGGGATGCCGGACACTTCCAATCACCGCGCTAGTTAAGGCAACTTATAACAAAGTTGTCCACCTATTTGCCGACCTACATAGGGCTGGTCAAATGTGGCGGCAAACTGGATTCCTTTATCCGCAAAATATATGGAAAGATATTCTTGAACGTTCGCAGAAAAGACATTGGTGCACTGTTGTCCCGCACAACCGGACTACGGGAATATACTCTGTTTCCATCCGTGATTATCCACCGGTAAATCTCTCACGCTTCGAATGTGGTTGCGGTTTTTGGAAGAAAAATGGATTTCCATGTGTGCACGCCTATGCGACTTTTCATTTCTTAGAAATGATTGTAGATCATCTCATCCCGAACGTGTATCAATTAGGTGCGTACATCCGTACGTATGCTACAAATATTATGCCTTTGCATGACGTTAGTGCAATGTCGAATAGTGGATATTTATTGACACCGCCTCAAAGTGCTAGGCGCAGTCAAACCGGTAGGCCTCAAAGGACCAGATTTACAAATGAAATGGATATGCGTCCAAGAAGGAGAGCACAATAGTAAAATTTTATGTGTATTTTGTAACTCTATTCAATGAACAAAAATTTGTATTTGTTTGTCATGTTGTTTTCCAAGAAGAAATGAGCAATGAAATATTCATATTATTTATTTTTGCGGGAACATCCAAATAACTTCATAATACAATATCATTAAATATGTATATCCACTAATATAATCTATAACCTAACAATTGATTATTTTTGTAGATCAATCAAACTCAAAACACTTCATCATAAAAATATATCTCGAATATAAAAGTGATTGCAACTATAAATTAAATCGATCAACTTTTACTTTTTGGAAAAATTCCTATCGTTTTCGTATGCCAAAAAATAATACTTCATATACTCTATTATTTATCCCACTAACAAGTTTATATTGAATTATTTGTACATTAGCATGTTTTAAATAAATTGAGTACATATCAATACAAAATAATACTCTTATTCCATATGGAGTACTACCGACTACGTATTAATATATTATATACTCCCTCCGTCCCTGAAAATACTTCCAACTTTCCCTTTTCGTCCGTCCCCAAAAGAATTTCACTTTCCCTTTTTGACAAAGAATTTATGGTTGACACTATTTCTCTCTCCTCTGCACAACTCTCCACCACATAATTCCTACTTTCTTAATCCGCGTGCCACTTTATTTTGGAAGAAAATTCAGGAATGGAGGTAGTATCATTATATCCCACCTAGCTACATAAGTATGTACATAGCATGCTTTAATTTTAAAAAAAAAATGTAAACTAACTTTTGGATTTTTGCCATCCAAATTATGGATTCTAGGGTCAAACCTACAATTTTTGGATTACACAAACACATTTTCGTATTTTGGGAAAACCTAATTATTTTCCCGCACTTTGGCAAGCCATGCAAGCCTTTCCCGTAAAAAAGGAAACAGGGCCGTAGATGGGGCTGTGCAAGCTGGGCCTTTGCACAGGGCCTCCAAAAGTAGAAGGCCCACTTTTAAATAATACTATGTATATGTAGTATATATATATAAAGTAATTGTTAATTTATAAATAAAAACAGAGTATATTAATAGAAGCCCATTAGAATTATAGAAACACTGCTAGACGGCGGCCCAACTCGAAAAAAAAAATCTGCGTAGACGCACCATTCCCCAAATAAATGAGAACAAAAAAGCTGAAAACCCTTCCCATTCCCAAAACAGCTCAGCATAACATTTGCACCGTTCCAACACTCCTCTATCTCCTATTTTCACTATTTTCACTGTTTCTCACATGCTCTCAATGAAAATTAGGGTTTGAAGTTCTCTGGGATTCTTTTCTAAACATTAAAAAAAGTTGATTGCTTGATTTTGTCATTTTAATTCGTTTCTTTCTTATTTTATGAACTACTACCTCCGTCCCAAATTGATTTGCAAATTTAACTTTTCTTGGTCAAACAGTTTCGTTTTGTTCACCTAATTAGAATGTAAATTTTTAATTATATTCTAATTTGAAATTTACAACTTTGAAGAGATTTTAATATAGTTTATGAATATGTAAATTTTAATTATAAAAAGTTGAATTAATTATCCAAAAAGAGGCTTGACTTTTACTATCGATTGACCAAAAAATGTTGACTTTGCAAAAACAAATTGGGACGAAGGGAGTATAAACAAAAAATAGGGGCCACATTACTAGTTCGCTACATCGGTACAGGATCTTCTGATTCATTTGTCACAGTCTTCCAAATAAATTTCCAAATATCAAGTTGTTTCCCTCTTTTTTAAACTTTAATTTAGGTTATTTCGATTTCTTGAATCTTGATATTATGGCTCATGGAATGAAAAAGTATGAATCTGGTCATGAAAAACTGAAGAAAAAAAGAAAAGTTAAAGCATTAAATCTGCTTCAAAGAATTAATGGATTGGCGTTGATAACCGTAAAGAAAGAAGTCTTGGAGAAAGTGGATTGCCAAGAACTAATTGATGAATTTGCTTCAAAAAATGCTGGGAGAATGGCTCTTTTTAATTAAATGATGTGCTTAAATTTGAACACTTTACTTTATTTGGATGCTTTATTTTATTCAATATACGGGATGATTTTGGTATGCTTGTTGTAGGCTTGTAGCAAGTCTGGTTTGAACAATCCATATGTACCCTAGATTAATGCATTTCATTTGATGAAAGGCCTCATTTTTATGATTCGCACCGGGTCTCTGAATGTGTCAAGCCGGCCCTGAAAGGAAATGACCCTCGTTTTCCATTGTCATGCTTTCTGATAGATTCTCTTTCTTCTTCTTTTTTTACATGTTTTCTTTTTCAATTATCTTCATCTCTATTATTATAATATGAAAAAATATGACTGCAATTACTTTTTTCTATAATTTTTTAATGAGAAATAATTTCTGTTTACATTTAATAAAAACATGTGATTACATTTTTAATTGTGCGATTTACATTTAATAAAACATGTGATTATATTTTCAAGTGTGCGATTTACATTCATACATGATTCCTGAAGTTATATTTGATACTACATGGAGTTACATCTTCTTAGGCCCTAGTTACATATTTTTATGCGCGAGTTACATGTTATTATGTGTGGGTTCCATCTAATTATTTGTGATTTTTTAGTTAAGTTTATCTTTAACTAATTAAATTATAACTGAATTGATTTTTTTCTTTACCAATTTATTACAAAAGCTTTTTATCCACATAAAATAAGTATATTGTATTTCATAATCATACACTATTTCTTACTTTGTGTACTCTTTATGTTTTTTGTGTTTTATGGACATTAAGTTTGTTTAATTCGATTTAAATTTGCAAAAAAACATGAGAATACAATTTTCATATGTGTGAGTTATGTTTATAGGCAATTTCTATAGTTACATTTAATATTATATGAAGTTACATCTGCTTGAGCGTGAGTTACATCTTTCTATGCGCGAGTTACATTTGGATTTGCCTCAACAAGTTACATTTTGCATACACAAAAGTTAGATTTTCAATCAACGCGAGTTACATTTTCCATAATACGAATTGTATTATTGCATGCATCACAACATAAAGCCTACTATTGAAACAAAAGAGTCATTGTTATGCAAAAAAAAATGTTTTCCACCAAAAATATGTTTATTTGGCAAAAAAAAACATTTTTATGGTTTTAATATTTAAAACAAAATATATTCACTATTTAATTTTGAAACAAAAAACAATCACTTTTTTGCAAAAACAAAATGATTTTTTTGGGGACTCAGCTTAGGCATCTGGACCTGAAATCACTTTTGAAGGATTCATTTCATAAGCCTACTGTGATTTGTAGGCTAATTAAGACCATCCATAGACTAAGAAATAAAATGATGGAGTCCAGTGTGGAAGAAGAAAGGAAAATGGGGAAGAGATTCGAGAGAAGGGGGACGGAAAGAATCTGATGAGGAAAAGAGGGATGGAGCAGCTTGGGCTTTGTGGAAGAAAAAAGAAAGGGGAAGACGGTTAGGTGGTGTCGGTCGAAGAGTGAATCAGTGAAAGAAGTAGCGGAACAGAAAGTAAAAATAAAGGACAAAGAAAAACAGTAAAATTAGACACCTGGCTGGTGACGTAGATATGTCAACCGGCTAACCCGGTGTTAACGGGCTAAACTGCGTATTTTAAAGTTCGTGTAATTAATTGAGTGTTTTTTTAGTTCTTGGACTTCATTGAGTGTTTTTCTAGTTCGAGAACTTAATTGACTTTTTCAATATACTACGAGGGTCTATTAGACAATTTTCCCTTTAAACATCACTTAATAGATAGGAAGGACTCTTAAACTTTAAGCATCGTTTGAAATACAAAAACGATACACAAGGGGCTACTTCTTAAGGTGATATTGTAGTAGTGTTACGAATTTTTTTGTCGGTGCTTAAACATTGGCACAACATATTTTAATGTTTTTAGTTTCAAGGAGTCCTAGCTATTAGATGATACAGAGAAGGTATAGCCTGAAGGCGATCTTGGCTGAGTTTTGAAACTACTATCTCCGACGAGGAAAAGACGAATTGTAGTGTGACGTAAAGAGAGGATTGGATGTACATTGAACGCTAGTGGCGTGGATGTGATGTTGCTTGTGAATGAAGAAGAGAATTAAGCTTGTTTGATATGAATTTCAACTTAGGTGGGTATGACATACAGCATAGTCTGTGGTGTTGGACGCTGGTAGGAGCTGTGATTTTGCAAGTGCAAAGTGCACAATTACAAAGTGGAGGAGTTCGGAAATTATAGTATTCATCCCAAATTGTTTTGGAAAAAAATGTAGTAAGCAGTTATGCTTTGAGAGCCCCGTGAGAGACTATTCATGGTTTTCTCAAGCTGACAAAACACGGGAGCGTCGCTCTTACCATACTCAGTTTAATCTCACCCCAAACATTTTTTGCAAGAGTAAAGCATAGGAGCTAGAGAATAGACTAACCAAGATAGTAGGAGTGCGTTTACCCGATACCAAGAAGAGTACAAGGTTTACTGTGATATGGATCCATAAATAAATGATATTACCTATCTTGTTTTTTGCGGTGAAGGTCATGAGTACAGACTTCTGCTACGCACTGGTGAAAGTTTCATAGATGATCCGAATTCACTACAAAAAGTATCATTTGCGTCCATGTTTTTTGTGTCGACTGGAGTGGACGCTAATAAGACACCGTTTGTGTCGACTTGTGGACGCAAAACAAAATATTAAAATTTCATTTTAAAATAACTCATAATTAGATTAGTTGCGTCGACTAGAAAGACTATAGCTAGGGCTGGAACTAATCAAGTGATCGATGCGGCGCAGGAGAGAAAGGCAAGGACTGGGTTCGATGGAGCCCTAGGGTTTTGAGAGTGCTTAGGATGAACCTGCCTGTTCTTCCATGAAAGTTGTTCGGAAGGTGATTAGCAAGACGTATACGCTCCAAGTCACTAGTTTGAGTAAAATCAGTACGCGAGGAGGCATGAGCCATACCCCGTAAGAGGTTCGACATTTTCGTTTTCCTTTGCAATGTTTTAGATCCAGCACTAGGAAATCTGAAAAGAACTAAGAGCAACAATTATGAATACAACTGGCAAAATCGATCCAGGTATCAAATGGTTCTACAAACTTTTCTCAATTTTATCTATTCAATCATTTCGTTCTCTGAAGCTGTAGAATTGCCATGACCAAAGTATCGGTATTTGCAGCAAATGTGTTCAAGGATCGATGGAAATAGCCGGATGACTCTGGATAGATGCACTGCTGCAGGGATATCGAGCTTAAGCTTGCAACTATCGTTTTTGCGGTAATATCCAAAATTAGATATTTTATGGCTTTTTTTAGGAGTTGGAACTATTTCTTAATCACTCGAATTCCAATTGTATTTAATCTATTTCCTAATCAAATTCAAATTGTAATTCACTTGAATTTGAAGATATATACATGATTTTTATTAATTAATTTTCAAGAGCAGGTACTCACTAATATGAATCAATAAATTGGATTATTTGTAAAATTTCAATCTTGACTTTTAGTCTTCTTTTGTTATGTTTTTACACGTATCTACTATTGTGGTAATTTTTGACAAAGGATTGTATTCATTGTAATTTTCTTCTATATGCTCATGTTTATCTATAAGGACGGTAAAATTTATATCTGAAATATGAGGGGGTGTTTGGAACTGATTCTGCTTCTGCTTCTTTTTTAAAAGCAGAAGCAGAATCAGAATCAGTTTTCAGAAGCTGGTACCCCCCAGCTTCTAAAAAAACTGATTCTGAGAGTAAATTAGAGCTCCAGAAGTGCTTCTGGAATTTCACCCAAACACTCCAGCTTCTGCTTCTGCTCCCTGAAGGAGCAGAATCACTTTTTAGAATCAGATCCAAACACCCCCTGAGAAGCTTATGGATATTGAGAAGCAAAACAGGAGGATATCTGAAATATAAGGTTTTCCACTCATATTCTGAAATATGAGAAGCAAGTTAAGCGCTCCTCCTGTTGAGCGCTTCCACCGGAAACTCCAAAATATAGTGGAAAACCTATCAATCCAAGAAGGAAGACATCAAAATTATCAGCTCTTAATTCTCCGTAGTGAACTTTTTGTAGCTAGTCCGTACTGACAAGTGACACCACTATATAAGTGGTGTCAGCGGCAAAACAGGAGGATATAATAGAGGTATAAGTGTATTCCTCCCTAAATAATATTGGGACTGTTTTAGCTGTTTAATATGTGTGTGTGTATTCTTAAAGTTTAAATCAATAATTGGATATTCTCAATGAGTAACACTAAACTATTGAAAAGGGAGAGAGATGGCAAGAGAACCTTGTTGCCCCTTGCTGCTGTAAACAGGGTTTGAAGAAAGGCTAAGGAAGAGTTGTAGTTGGGTATTTATATACTCTGTATCCATATAGAGTTTCATGGCAGAGTAGTATGTTCTATTTTACATAGGATGCTTTATTTCTTGGGTGCCTCTAATATTTCATTGAATGTATAAAAAACTTTATGCTTTTTGTGATATTATTGCCAAGAAAAGCTTATTCCTTAGTGCCAACAAATTAATTGCTTAATGAATCCCCCTAACCACACTTGGGTTCATTATTTGAGCTATGTAGGTGGTATCTTTAATTTGGAATGAAGTAATATTAATTAATTCATCCCCAAAGGTTCTCTCATTTTGGTTAATGCGGTGTCGACAGAGAAGGGGATTTAATAATTATTTAGTCTACTTCTCTTTAATATATCTCAAAACTTTCTTTTGTATATGCAAAATGATTGGTTTTGAAGTTTATCTTTGTTTCAGGCTGCCTAGGATATTGATTATCACCATAATATTCTGGCATCCCATCTGAAGGTGAATCTGAAAGAAGTCTTGTTGGTTGGTGATATTTTATTTGTTTTTTTCCATTTGCTAGATATTTTCATGTATGGCATTGGCAGACTAATATAATGTCTTACTTTTCAGATTGATTTATGTCTCTTTCTTGATGCTCTTCAATTTTTGTCTCCATTATGCCACATTGCTAATTGTTTGAGAATTAAGAGCTGATAATTTTGATGTCTTCCTTCTTGGATTGATAGGTTTTCCACTATATTTTGGAGTTTCCGGTGGAAGCGCTCAAATCCATGGATTTTTATCCGAAAGAAGTTTCAAATCCCGTCAGTTGGTTGTATTTTTTAATTATAGAAATTTTACATTTTAATTAGTGTAGTGTAGTATGTTATTCACGCTTAGCTACTTCAACACATTGTAGTACGCTCTTCCAAAAATATTTCATAAATAATGAATGTTCTTTATTTGACAGTATATCTTAGTGATTTGATCTCTAAATTTATGGATATTATATGTTTTAGGATCTTGTGTTGCCAGTACAGTGTAATTTCAAGATATTGTATTTTAATTTATTTTTTTTTTGAAAAAAACAGAATCTTTAGCGTCCACATGTCGACGCAAAAGATGTTTTTTTATTTTTTCCAATTTAATGACTTTTTGCGTTGACAAAGTCGACGCAAAAGATAAAATTTATTTGCGTCGACGGATGTGGACACTAAAAAACTTTTTGCGTCGAGCTTTTTGCGTCGACACATTTGCGTCCACTTGTTGACGCAAATAAAGTATTTGCGTCGACTTTTGACTTTTTGTGTCCACTTTTTGTCGACGCAAAAAACAGTTTTTCTTGTAGTGATATATTCCAAAGTGATCACTAGGAAGAAGGTAATATGGAGAGTCTTTGGCGACGAAGGATCTTCAATCAAGGTAGAATATCGAGTAGAAGAATTATTAGGGTTTATGAAGAACGGTTTGTTATAAATGAAATTTCATAAGCAATGAAGAAGAGAATCTGTGAATTGTTCTAAATCAAGTTTGAGAAAAGTATGAATAGTTCGGTAGTAAAAAATAAAACATCATGATTCAAAAAAAAAGATACCCCATCCCTGATGGCCGCCCAACACTGACCGGCCAGACGGCTCGATGAGAGGATGTAAATTGGACTATAATCACAATCTGACAGATAGAGAGTGGGGTTCCGTCCCCGGTACTTGCAGAGGCTCTCTATTGAGTAACCTCTCATCGCAGTTGACGAGAGTCGAACCCGGGACCCAACCCTTGTGGCACTCACTTGCTACCAGTTATGCTGTGCCCACCGGTATAAAACATCATGATTCAAGATAGCTTTAGTCAGGGCCGGCTCAATAAATTAGGAGACCCGGTGCGAGTCACAAAAAATAGGCCTTATATTAAATCAATACAATACCAAAAATCAACCTTAAGAAAACACAAAAAAAAGTACAAACAGTTGTCAGATTGAAAAATGATCACTTTTTCAAACTTGAACAAATAAAATTAGTAAAAAAATCTTAAATCGGAAATGAACGAATGGAAATAGGATAAGAAAAAGTGAATTTTATACCTTCGTTTAGATCATTCGGGCAAATAAAGTAATCAACTATTTTAAAAATAATTACCCTATATATATACACTATATAGATTTTACAAAAAAAATGGGCCTTATATTTTTGGAGGCCCTGTGCAAAGGCACGCTTTGCATGCCCTCATCTACGGCCCTTACTTTAGTAGTCAAAAATAATACTCCCTCCGTATCCCAAAGTTCCATACACTTTTCATTTTGGGATGTATTTTAAAGCTCCACACACTTTCCCTTTTTGGTAAGTTTTTCCTTTTAAAAATACTCAATTATCCTTACTTTTTCTACATTTTATCCTCTCTTTCCTACTTTTTCATCTTCTCTCCTACTTTTTCTATATTTTCCATATTACCCCTACTATTCTCCCTTAATATTGTGTCATAACATAATGTATGGATCATTTATTATAAGAAAGAGAGTACTCCCTTTGTTCCACTTTGTAAGATACTTTACGATTTATGATGTTTGACCAACGACAAAGCAAACGGATCCCTGTCCACACTCAAATTATTCTTAGAAAAAATAAATTACAAATTCAGAAACTACATTAAAGGCTTTACAAAGTCGCAAAAACCATAATCAAATTTGATAAAAAATTGATTTATGAAGTAAGAGATTAAAAGTGATTTTCGATGACCAAGTGAATAGGAAACATATCTTACAAAATGAGACTGATGGGCAATGTTCTAAAAGGCGTAAGGCGTGCCGAGGCGGCACGCTCAAGCCTTAAGCCTTTGAAGCCTAGGCGGGTGTAGGTGGGGTGAAGGCGTGAAAAGGCGTTTTGATTTTTATACTTTATTTTAATTTTTCTAGAGCTATATTTTAATATTTAAGTTTAATAATTAAATATTGTCATTCAATAACGTCATTGTATTAAAAAATTCAACGAAAAAGGATCGGTCGAGTCCTAATCTGAAAAATATATTGACTAATTACACAAAAATCAGAACTGGAAAAAGTAGTTTCATGGTAATACTAATTAATAATAATAAAAACAATAATACAGAGTATCTAATACTCCATATCTAATATATGACTAAAATAAAAATACTGAACAAAAATGTATCTTAGCAACTCTGCTAGACAAAAATATACTTACCATGATTAGACACACTTTTTATGAAATAATTACATATTTATGATTAAAATAAAGATTGTTTAAAAAAATGTGACTAGGGACTATAGTGGTAATGAAAGCATAGTAATTTATGTTCGATTTTTAAACTTAAGTTACCACGACACTACATTGTAGTAACTATTAATCAAATCTGTGTAAATAAAAATTATTTAAGAGTAGTGATTTAGCACTTTCAATTTAAAGTTATACTCCTAATATAATACGGAGTACTATCTAAAATTCAATATGTACATAAATGACAATTGGACTTGGTGGCTCAATGGCTATCCCTTTCAAGAAAGCCCACCTAAGTAAGTTTTAGTGTTTTACAGAGTATGTAAATTTCGTTTCTTTCCTTTATGATACAATTGTCCCACACCGGTGGCAAAAGAACGAGTTCTCATCAGCGGACCCTATAAATTACCCCTCCCCATCTATTAAATCGTATCATTAGAATACGCCTTCCTACTTTGAAGACGCCTAACGCGCGGGTCAAAGTAGAGGCTAGAACAACTTTTATGCCTTTTGTCACGCCTAGTGGCCATGTGTTGCGTTTGCTTGGCGCCTCACGCCTAGGCACGCCTTCGCGGTGCCTTTTGGCGCTTTTTAGAACACTATTGATGGGTACTATGTAAGAATAACAAAAATAATTAACTAATTATGATTTGGGTTCTTCACTTCTTGAGTAATTTTGATTTTAGACCCTTGATAGGAGCTATAGAAGACATTTCATTGCCAAAGAAAACCACAGTTGTTTTTGGCAAATAAGCCCCCATGAATTAATCAAAAAGTGCAAACCACTCCTTATATAGGAGACTCCGGCCGTCGTCATTTGTGGAGGTTCTCGGTGGAATTTTTTGATGAATTTTTTTTAGTATCTTCTTCATTAAATCTAGTTTACCCATACAACATTTCAGATAAAAATGCAATGGGGAAAGCATTCAAATGAATTTTTGAACATAACTGCGCACTCAAATAGCGCAGTACATCACAGAAAATCATTTGACTGTCTTCCCGGTTTTCTTTTTAGTTGAAATTTGGTATGGGTAAACTAGACTTAATGAAGAAGATGCTCAAAAAATTTCATTTAAAAATTTCATCAGGAACCACCCCAAATGACGACGCCGGACAAAACCTCCTATATAAAGCGTGATTTGCACTTTTTTGATTAGTTCGAGAGCTTATTTGTCATTTTCCCTTTATATATTTGATTTAGATACAGTGGATGTTATGAATAAAATGAGAACTTTAAATAAAATTACCTGCAAATATACACTGTAGCCCAAAGGAGACAGATCCCTGCCACAATTATAGCTCCAACATTGATGATGCCCGATAGCTGTGAGCTTTTCGAAAACATTACTACCACCAGCCCAAATCCTACCGCATATGCAATGCTGCGCCCAATAAATACAATACACAGCTCGTTAATTAGAGTAGGCGTTATTGATTTACTCTCTTTTCCAAATTGATTTGTCAAATTTTTATTTTGGTTATGCCAAAATGATTTTATACTTTCAATTTATAAGTATAGGAAGATAAATAAAGTGCAAATGTACCTTACTTTACTCCTTTTCCACTTATTTAAAGGTCTTTATTTTATGAGAGAGATGGGACAAATAATAAAATCAAACTTTACTAATTATCTTCTTTAATTCTTGTGACAATCAATTTTTGCAAATCAAATTTGGATGAAGTGAGTAATAAGGATGTTTTTACTTGGACTGTTTTCAGTTTCAGACCAGACTTAAATAGACCAGATTAGACAAGACCAGACTTCTGTAATTATAAAATACACAGAGACCAAACAATTATCAGACCAGACCAGACCAGACCAAAAAATTACAGCCCACGTAAAAATATCTTAACTAAGATCAATTAAGTATCTATTTATATGTATATATGTTATACATCAAAAGGCTTAAGTTAGATTATCTCGTGATAATTAACTTGAACTTTTCAATTGGTATGTTATACCTCAACCTTCCGTAAGTCCGATTTCTAAAGGACATGTACAAAACTGCTATATTAATTACAAATATGAAGCTTGAGGTGTAATGTGCCCATTTAAAATAGGGATATATGTAGGATATGTTTCACACAACTAGTTAAAAAGATACTCTTGTAAACTTTTTAATAAATGTTAGCTTTTAGGATGTTTTTACTTGGACTGTAATTTGCTGGTCTGGTCTGATCTGATCTAGTCTGGTCTGGTCTGATCTGGTCTGGTAAGGTCTGGTTTCTTTGTATTTTTATAACTATCCAAGTCTGGTCTGGTCTGGTCTGAACTGGTCTGGACTGGTCTGGTCTGGTCTGGGGCAAATTACAATCCAAGTAAAACCTTCCTTAGTGACTGAAAAGATTTTAAAAAGAAAATGTGATAACTGTTTAGTAAAAAGCTGATTGTTTGATTTAGATCTGTTTGTTATACAAGATGTTATGACAAATTAATAATCCCTGTAGCTTCTCAGAAAATATCTTTTATATTTTGAAAAGTTCTTAAAATTTGTTATGTCAAAGTGTCAAACATCCAATTAGAAGATTTTATAGACTTTTTAAATAGGGAAAATTTGACTTTGCATCCCACTTTTTTTATGATAGTGGACTTTGCACCCCATTTTCAGAAAACTTTGACTTCGCACCCCAATACTTACCATTTTGTGAAGAAAAATTTCTAAATGGGGTGCAAAGTCAAGATAATTTTAAGTGGGATGAGGTGCAAAATCAAAGTTTTTTTCAAAAACGGGGTGCAAAGTCTAATATCACCCAAAAAGTGGGGTGCAAAGTCAAATTCCTCCTTTTAAATAGTACAAAAGCTAGAAGACTGAGACTTATGTCTGCCAATCATACAAGTAATTATCACAAGATAAGTTCTTACTTCTTACAACCTTTCCTTAAGATCAAGAAGCTTTACATAAAAAGAGGTCTTTCAATAAAAAATAGAGAAAAGGGTCAAATAAGGCCTTCTACTATTATGAAATAGTCACATAAGGCCATGTACTAAATAAAGTGTCATATAAGTACCTCTACTTGTAAAAAAAACAATCAAATGAGTCCTAGCGATCTATTTACAACCTCATAATCCCGGTTTTAGCTTACATGTCGATTTTTTTGACTTGTATTTCAACCAATCTTAGTTAAATATTCGACGTATGCCGTATAATCTATTCCAAAAGGATGGTCACAAGTACGCAAAAATCGGGATTAAGAGGGTTAAATAGGTCATTAGGACCTATTTGATTGCTTTTTACAAGTAGAAGTACTTATATGACACTTTATTGAGTACGTGGCCTTATGTGACTATTTCATAATAGTAGAAGGCTTTATTTGACCCTTTTCTCTAAAAAAAAATACTTACGTAAGAATCTAGACCGTCAATCACTATTGAGAAGAATGAATTCAATAATTTTATTATTTAAAAATGTGATAGTCTGATTGTAAATAAAAAGGAAATTCAAATGTGTAAAGTATAATGATAAAAGTGTGCTATAAATAGTACTCCGTAAGTTGTCCGCATATTTTGTTTATTGCACCATTACTAAAAAATGTACTCACAATTATGTCACATACGCCATTTTTGGTTTTAAAAGATCGATGATCTAGTCCTACGTACTAGCTAGTCCTTTCATTTTATCAAAATGATGTCTAAAATGGTTTTTCTTTTACACCCATATAGTATGTTTCACTTGAACAAAATAGGTATAATATAATACTCCCTCCGTCCCTTTTTATTTAGTCAAACACTATTTTTCAAGTCAAAGTTGTTTAACTTTGACTGATTGTATATTTATACACGATAATTTTGATAATATGAAAATTACATGAAAATGTTTTTTGTTAAAAATACTATCATAAAAGTATAAATTTATTAAGTTTCACATAAATATATTAGTCAATATAATATATCAAAGTTTATCATCTTTGACCAGAAAAGTCCAAGATCGCTAAATAAAAGGGACAGAGGTAGTATGATATTCCAAATATGAGTATTGTGTTTTTTTCATAAATACTATGTATTCCCTCCATCCCTATTATATCTTCCAAATAGATTTGACACACAGTTTAAAATAGTGGGTATTGTGTGGTGGAGAATTGTGCAGAGGAGCTGAGGGTGAATTGTGTAAGAATTGTTGTGAACCACAAATTCTGACCAAAAAGGGAAAGTGAAAGTTTTAATTTGGACGGACGAAAAAGGAAAATTGGAAGTTTATTTAGGGACAGAGGGGTATGAGTTATTATCGGTAATTCGTCATGCTAAAAATGTACTACGGAGTATTAATTACGGAGTACATTACTAGAAACAAATTCATGCCTAATTTACCTATATACATTAGTGGAATTCCTCACTAAACTTCCCTCACCGATCTCTAATTACTTTCTATATTCCTCTCTAAAAGTGTGGGTCACCAAAATGTATTATTCCTATATTCATGACTTATGACTAGTTTCCTAGTCATTTACTACATATTTGATAGGAACACGGTTCCTTTCTATATTTTTATCCTTATAATATATACTAAGTAATTAAACAAAAAATAAAGAATTTAGTTTCTTATAATTACGCACACACCTACCATACAATCGCACATAGCACGTCGTAAATACCACCCTTTATTAGTAGAGATATTACTCGAAATAGGACTAAAAAAGTTTGTAAATTCCAAAATAGGACTGTCATGTATTTATTCCCAAAATAGGACTAATTACTGTCATGTTTTGGCAGTACCAGACTTCAAACATGGCAGTATTTTCCAAACTTGGCAGTAATTACTCCTATTTTGGGAATAAAAAGCATGACAGTCCTATTTTGGAATTTCTAAACTGTTTTAGTCCTATTTTGGGAACTTTCCCTTATTAGTAACATGCAATTAACTTGGAAATACAATTGAAAATTATAATAGGGAAATTTACTAAGATATGACTAAAACTCAATGAGTTTCTCAATCTATGACCTAACTAGTTTTTATACCTTTGTATGACCAAAAATCCAAAAACAAATAGAAAATTCGTGTATATTTAAATGTTGAATGACAAAAATACCCTTATTTAAAATATGTGCATTTTGCACTAATTCCGTCCAATTAAAATTACTGCACTTTATATTGCCGTTAATGCACAAAATTAATGCATGACTTTATTGCACATCCGGTAATAATCACTGCACTTTCCCTAAAATTAATTATCTTCTTATTCAATTATGATTTTTTTTTAAAAATTAATAATTTTATTATTTTACGTTTAATTAAGTATATTGTATTTCATGATGATATCACTGCTTTGTGTTACTGCAGTACTGGTCATAATCATTGCACAACAAAATTTCTTAATGCATTCGTTCACTGCCATGCACAACATGTTTATTACCATATATATTCACTGTCAATACTCCACACTTATTTAAATGTTCAATGATGGTGTTCAATGCCCATATTTAATGCGCACAAACCCTAATTTTAGAAACTCTAATTTTTAAAATAGAAAAGCAAAAAGAGAGAATTGATTGCCAAAGCAATACTGAATCCAGATTCTGCTCTCGGCATTCAAGGCATTCAACAAATTGGTGCAAACCAGTATTGCTTGACCGAAAATCCAAAAGAAAAGAAATTAAAAAAAAAATCGTTTATAACTCAAAAATTACAAAATGAAAAATGAGGCAAAACGGCTGGGCTGCATTTGAGTTCTAGATCGATTGGTCAATCCCCACCAAAATCAGAAGTATGGTTAATTTGAAGAATCCCAGGGAAAATACTCGACCTCCAAATCCAATAATCGCTATTGTAGTCTAGTCTCCACTTCGTTGGTCAATTAAACCTCGAATACCACAAGGCGCAATCGGCGACTTAGAACTCGGAATTCAGTCTGAGACTCAATTGATTCTCGAATCTCCTAGGGCGGCAAAGGCACAGTTTGTCCAATCGTCTCTTCATCAATCCCTGATTGCGATCATGGTTTGGTTGATGTCAGGCGTCTCCTCACACTAGCCACACCTCTTGGCCGTCAATGGCATCCTGTTCGTAGTTCACGACCATGAGGCCGTGGATCTACATGAATAATGGTCGTTCGCTAAAGGGTGGGCGGTGGACGACGGCTAGATGGTAGGCGGCGGTGGCTAGACTACAGGGCTGCTGCACGGATGGATGGCAGGGCTGCTGCACGGATGGGTTTGAAAAAATGGGTAGGAAGTTAGGATTTTATAGATATAAGCAAAAGGGTATATTTGTCCATAAAAAATATTTATTATTTATTAAAAACGAATTTTAATTAATTATTATGACTACTAATATTATTTTGGGAAAAAACCTAGTTAGGTCATAGATTGGAAAACTCATTGAGTTTTAGTCATACCTAGGGTAATTATCTCAATTATAAAACGTGAAGGTCGGGATAGACCAATAAAGAACTTTTTCATATGAATTTTTACACATAAATTTTTATAGTAAAAAAAGTTTTTTCACATTTGGGGTGGCTCGGGGCTTGATCGCAGGGGCGGCTTTGGGGTCAGTTAGCCCAGGCAACAGCCTTGGGCCACACGTGACCAAGGGGCCTCCAAAATGAAAACTTTTAGTATTAGTATGGAGTATTATATATGTATTCGTATAGCTATTCATCCAGCAGGCAGCAGCCCAAGGAATGAAGAACAAGATTATCGATTACCGGTTACTTCCGACTGCGAGCCACCCACCGGCCCAGGACTCGCAGGCTTCCAGTTCACCCTCGTCTCTCGATAAAACGCCTTGCCAAGTCGTCCGCTGCTGCCCACCGACCTAGTGATTCTTTGATTTCTCTCGCTGACTCGGTCTCTCAGTATTTTATTGCTCTCATAATCTCTTCTTAATCGATGGATTCTCCGTGACTCTGTACTCTTTAGAATTTAGTCTCTAGAATACTACGGAGTTAATGACCAGAATAGTAGATTGTAAATATCTAATTTGACTTCTTATTATTTATGTTAAAATTGTGAATGACTTAATGCCTAAAAAGTAAATATTTAATACAAGGTGTAAAGTTGAGTGCTCCGTATTTAATAGGCTAAATTTATGACTAATATATATAGTGTATAATTATAATTTAAAAATTAGTGGGTTAATATTGCTACATTGCTAAAAAAGATTGGTATTGTATAGATTAGATTATGGGAGTGTTTGTGATTGCTTCAACTTTAAAAAGGTGATTTTTTTAAAGTGATTTTGGATAAAATGATTAATAGTAAAAGATGATAGTGTTTGAGAAAACAGTGCTTCTGAAAAAGCAAAAGTATGTAGTGTTTAATAAAGTAAGTGTTTTTTGTGTAATAGAAAAAATGAAGAGCAGTTTAAAACACCCCAACCGGCTTCCAACATTTAGTTTTTAAGTGCTTAATATAAGCATAAGTTGTCAATTTAAACACTAATTTCAACTTTTTTTAAGACAAAAGCTGAAAAAACATTTTTTTTAATATTCTGCAAACACTCCCTATATGATATAGGGAACTATGTCATAAGTTAAAAATTACATTCAGTATGATATATGGAACTGAAAATTAAAGTTAGTTTTTGTCTAGGGCCTCCAAAGTTCTCAAGACGCCTCTGCTTGATCGCCCCCTACCTCTGCCCCTAGATGTATTATTTTTAATATTTGATTATTAAATTATTTTTTGATCATGTTGATTGTTTTGTAAAATAAAAAATGAGAACCAAGTGAACCTTTTTAGCATGGGCCTGCTGAAGTGCTGAGGTTTATAAAAGGGAGCAGAATGAGTAAAACTGTAAAAGTACCATAGGAAAACATTGGCTCGTCGCGTGAAGTCCTTACAACAATAAAAATATGCAATAATGGATATAAAACCAGCAACCGCAACCAGAATCGTCCCTGAAATCACACAAGGGAATATGGCTCTACATTTGGACCGCATGGACGAGTCGTCCTCAGATAACTACATGATAAAAATATAGAAAATGTCAGATAGAAAAAAAAAATGTGGGTCAATGGGTCTACCAGTGTAAAAAGTGTCTATTGTATAAAAAGTGTCTATTGTAGCATCATCTTGTAGCACCGTAGAAATTGCTATAATGTCATACTCCTCCGTCCGACTATGATTATCTCATTTTTCGTTTTTGGAAAATCCCAATAAGATTATCTTATACCAAATTTGGTAAAATTTATGTGTCTCTAAATTATCTTTATTTTATTCTTACTTTATCAAATCAATATCAACCATATTAATAGTGGGCTTGGTCAAGAACATTTGTATTATTGATATCTCTACAATTATATAAGCATGAATATTGTTAGGGTTAGAATGGTCTTAAAAAAATGTTCGTGTCTTTCTCTGCTTCAGCTAATTGTACGTGAGGCATATAAGCTGTTATATGGCAAGGCAACTGGTCACGGGGACTGGTCACGGGGTTACCTTTGCCGTCAATAGCATCTGTCTTGCTTCCGTAAATTGCAGACTTTAAGCTCAATTGGTTAATAATTTAATTTAAAGATTCCTTTCCGGTGGGAGAGCATGAGTGCTTGGGCGGCGCAGAGGTGCAGCCAGATGGATGAACCCTTTAATCGGCCCGGAAGAGCAGCTCCCTGGCGAGCCAAGAGAACGCTCGATTTGTACTCATGGAGACGGCATCAACGTTGGAGGAGATCGGCGACTTGGGCAGAGCGAAGGTGGTCCGATGACTGGAATCGGCGGAAATCGGTAGGTGGTTTCCGTCGCCAATTCAATGACTGAAATCGTCATCTAGAAGGGAGGTTGTCTGGCCATACTTCTCTCCCTCGAATTCCGCCCAACCCGTCGTGATAGTCTTCTTCGAATATTCAACGAAATTCTGAGATGTGGGTTTTTTGGCTCTTTAATTGTTGGCATGAACTGCAGAAAGAGGGGAATGAAAGATGGGAAAGAATGAGTTTCACGAAAGAGAGCTATGATGAGAGAGAGATCCGAGGAAGCTATATTTGCACAATCAATTGTTCAATGAGTTCTTCTCAGGTCATTAGGGATAGCTCTATCTCAGTCATGGCTTGTGTTCTCATCGCTGCATTTTTATACAACTTATAGCTGTAATTTGGTTGAGTATTGAACTACATAAAACTGCATTTTAGACTGTCTAAACCTATATATTTGGTTGAGTAATTAGTTGCTGAAACCATTCGTTTATATAGCTTAAAGCTGTAAATTTTGTTGAGTACTGAGCTGCTAAAACATGTTTTTTGTAAAGTCTAAAGCTTTAATTTTTGTAATTTTTTGTTGAGTATTTAACTACATAAAACTGCATCTTTGAGTGCCTAAATCTATATATTTGGTTGAGTAATTAGTTGCTGAAAACTTTCTTTTTATATAGCTTAAAGCTGTAAATTTTGTTGAGTAATAAGCTGCTAAAATCTGCTCTAAGTAATTAGTCTAAAGCTTTAATTTTTGTAGAGTATTGGAGTGCTGAAATCTGCTCTTCTGGTACAGCCTAAACAAAAAAAAAATCATGTTGGTTTTAGGGTTGCCAAACAAGACACTTGTGTAGTTAAGTTATGAAATGTCATATTTTTGAACATTTCTATTATTTAGGGGACCTACCAAAATAAGCCCTGTGAGCCCCCTCCCTCTTCTTTTTCCGTTCAAGAAAATCTGGCACGCAGCTATGGCTGTGAACTTTGACCCATCAAAGTTGCAGCAAGAAAAAGAGAAACTCTAAAAGCAGCAACTTTCAGAGAAAGCAAGGATTGAAGAACAAATTAAAGCTGCTGAAGCCTGTGCGCGAATGAGGGTAGAGACTGAGTTGAAAATCCAAAGGGAGAGAGAAAGGGAAGCTGCCAGGATTGCATTAGAGAAGATGGAACCAACTATTGATCTTGACGACAATTTAAAGATACTCAAATTACCATAGTTTCTTATATTTTCATAGTTACTCATCATTTGGCTAATACCATGGGCATTGTTGAATCTTTTATCCGCGTTGCTGCTACTGGCCATGATAAGAGGTTGTTATTCAAGGTTAGTGTCTACCTACCATTTCCCTGGCATCATTTCTTAAGTTCTTTTTTGTGATCACACTTAACAAACCATACTTATTTATGGCATAAGTCATATGGATCTGTCCACTGGTCTAACACTATTAGTGCACTACAATTGTGTAGTGTAATCACACTCTAGCAATAATCACTCATTGCTTTAATGAAATATGTGTGGTTTCCCTTACAATAATTCGCTCAAGAGCAAAAAAAGAGCTAAAGGTATAGGCTTCAATCAAATAAGTATTTCTACTTCATTAACGAATTTATATAACTTGCCTTCGGTATTGAAAACTCACTAACATCATTTGAGGTGTTCATTAACAAATGGGTGAGAAATGAAGGGAATCATTCCGGATACATTTGCTCCCCAGAAATGGGAAAGGGAAAATGCAATGGGAAGTTTTATTAAAGTGTGTTACACCTTGGAAAATGAAATGTTGATCAATGTTGTACACATCTCAAATTAATTACCTTCATATGATAGCCATAGATAAACTGCCTTATTAGATATAGAATCTCAAACTTTCTCAAGTTGTTTTTATGATCAAACTTTTAGCTTTTTGCTGAAAAAAGGTTTTTAAAGCAATAGAAAACATTTCCTTATAGTCTTATACAACATTAAAACATAAAAATGCAGCGATTAGTTACTACAAATATTAAAAATTCAAATGCAACAAATTACTTAGTTTCATGTGCACATTTAAACGAACACATAGAGGGCATAAGTATAATATTGATCAATGTTTTACACATTTCAGATTACGTAGCCTTCATATGATAGCCATAGATAAACTTAGATATAGAATGTCAAACTTTTTGAAGTTTTTTTATGACCAAAGTTTTAGGATTATCAACTATAAAAGTATTTTGGGATTTTCAGCTTCTCAAATATTTTAGGATTTTCACTTTCATATGAGTAACAACCTCTATTGTTTTTTTTTGTAGGATTTCAGCTTCTCAAATGACAGCACCTCAATCAAGAATATGGTTAACAAGTAGGTTTACTAATAATCAGTCTCACTGAGCTCCATCAATTTTGAGGAGCTGTGTGGTTTTCGAACTTAAGCATGCCTCAGAATATAAAGTGATTATATTTGTTTTCATAAAAATGATGATTGCATTTCTGGAAGTGATTTAATTTCATATACACCTCAAACCCATCCATACCCTAATTTGTTTTTATCAATCTCTTGTGCATCACGGGTTATGGAAATTGAAGAGGTCTCTGAGATTCAATTGTCCCCCATGTTCCTCTTGTAAATAGTTGCTTGGAAGAGGGTTCTCTCCCACTGCTTAGCGGTTTTCTTTGGGTAAGCCTTTAGGCCTTATGTATTTGCCTTTTTTACTTACTGGCAGAATATTGGGGTGAAAAATAATTGTAAACTAATCAACTGCACTTATATAAATTTTTTTCCTGGTAAAGTTATGAAAATTTAGAAACTACGGGTATAATTTACAGTCATGTATGCTAATAATTTGTTAACAACTTCTCGCCTAACACTAGAAGTACTTGCATCTCTTAAATATTAGAGCTATTGCGTTTCAAATTGAAATTCAATATCATGTAGACTAATTCCAGGGTGCACTTTACTATCCTTTGAATCAATGATGACTTTCAAATATAGGGAATCCTTGGAATAGAAACATACTATCATTTAGAAGATTTACAGGCCAGAAATCTTGGATGAATAAATCCATATTACGTAGACTAATATAGGAGGTTCAACTACTGAGAGGTTTTTAATTCGATATCAGGTTGTTTATATTAGCCTCTCATTTGAGAAGTATATAAAAACTATAGCACTTGATACTACTCAGTAGTTCATAGCTCTTGAGCTATTGAACTTAAAATGAGAATACCAAATTGCATTTTAACATTATAAAGTTACAGAAGGTTTTGGGCTTCTAAAGTTCATTATAAGAACAGAGTTTGAAATTATTGGCATCCCTTTGTGAGTTCTTCATTCTCTCCTAATTAATTAAATATTTCCTTTACATTTAAATCCAATTCATTCCTAAATTGTCATAGTTTCTTTTCCTTGATCGTCTTATTTCTTTGTTTCCATATTCTTTGTTGGATTTTAATTGCCATGTGTTTGCATTTGTACCTGTACCAGCCAACTCTAATAAGAGAAGACCCCAAGTAACAGTTGATGCTGAAAAGGTGGACAATGGACAAGAGTGTTAAGCAACAATGTGGAATTATTCTTGAAGGTCTAATGACTCACAAACTAGGGTGGGCTTTCCTAAAAACATGTAGATCGTGTTGCTTTGAACATTCCTGATTATTTTAATATAATCACTAATTAGCCGTATGGATCTGGGCACGCTGAAATCAAAGTTAAGAAACAACTTATACTCAGGAATTTGCTGCTGATTTCAGGTTGATATTTCCTAATTGCATGAGATATAACCCACCCATGAATGAATTTCATGATATGGCAAAGGAGTTGAACTGGGTTTTCAATAAAAAGTGGAAAGTAATGGAAGCGTAGTGGAAAAGTAAGAGTCGAAGTGGTGAACAGAGTTGCCTTCTCACAAACAGTGTATACAGAAGAATTTACTCACATTTTCACTCAATCTAACCCCAACCATTAATTAATATGCCTATAATGGTCTTGGGCATTTACACGAACGCGCATCGCGCGTTGCTAAACTAGTTTTATTATAAATACATATGTCAGGTGTCCTCTGTGAACAACTTGTTCCATTACTCCACATGGTATTAGAGCTTAGGTTAATTTTTGTTACAAAAATCTTTCTAGTCCAACATTTTAATTTTCTTAAAAACAAATTGCGCGTTGTATCTCCCGCACAGCTTGATGACGTGTATTAGTAGGCTTAGTATGGCCCATTTGCATTATTGACATTTTATTATAAATACATCTGTTAGGGACTTAGGGCTCTTTTGTGAGCAACATGTTCCATTATTTCACAATAAACTCACTTTTCTTAATAACAGTGGCATCCCTCATTTGGCAATGTTAGTGTGACGGAGGTAGTATCTATTGTAACCATTGTTCTAAAACTTGCTAGCGCTAGTCGAGCGGTTGAGGGGCGCCTAGCACCTAGGCGGCCAATTAGGCCGATTTTTTGGCCGACTAGTACGATTTTTTGAGCGACTAATTTGATTTTTTGGCCGACTAGGTTGATTAGTGCTCTACCGTTAGGGCCAACTGGCCAATTCATCAGTCCAACTAGGCCTATTTTTAGAAATGTGATTGTAACATTGTTGTACCAATAAATGCTACAATAAAATGATAAAATGCTACAATACATCTGTTGTAACACCAGTCGAATGTAGCACACTAAAAATGCTAAATTTGAAATTTTGATATATTGTGACATTTTTTGCACGTGTTGCAAGATTTTGCAAATGCTACAAAAGCTATACTTTGTTGTAATAGTCATTTTTCAAGTAGACAAAGTATAGAAATGTCAAATAGGATTAAAAAAAGTTCGTTATTTTTAAAAACATTTTTTGAAAATATAGAAAATGTCAGAGAAAATTTAGATGTTATTTTTAAAATTTAAAAATATGATCAATGTTACACGTCAAATTTTACTCAATTCATGTTTAGACATGCCCAGTACTAAATTTTCAAGATTCATAACTTTTATTCGTAATAAGTTACGAAAACGTAACCATAATTTATTAAACTAAAAGTATTCCAGTGCTTAATATCCTCGAAATTCTAGGGGGGTTGGGTGATCATCATGACCTCCTTGGCTCTGTCCCTGCCTACATGCATATAATTTACATATATTACGGGTAGGGGGAGTATGTAATATTAGTGTTATCGGTATAAGATCACAAATATAACATTGAGAAATTAAATTTACCCTCCGTGTGATTAAAAGTGTTTGTGTCCCATTATATGACTTGCATGTTTTTCCCCATGTATGACTTAACTGTACTCCTTGAAAAAAGGAGGCCACCTATATTTTCCCCTAATCTACGTGCCATAATATTTTTGAGGATACTTTCAGAAATTTGTATGAGTTTTACTCTCATATGTATGTATTTTTCCCTATAACATTGAGCTCCTCATAAATATTCTTGAGGGATGCATAACTTTTAATTTAAATTTACAGAAGATTATGTATTTTTTTTGTAATTTTTTATTGTGTCTGTTTTTTATACTGTAGTTGTACACATTTTGCAGATTCAATCCACTAATAATTACTACCTCTGTCCCACTAAAGGAGTGTTTTCCTTTGCTTTTTAAAAGAACTTTCAGCTTTTTTTATCACAAAAGCTAAAAGGAGTGTTTGTGAATACAAAATTCAACTTAAATTTAATCACTTTTAGGGTAAAAGTTGAAGCTGGTCTAGACATGCTTTTAATAGCTTCTTGGTATTTTTGTGAATAATTCAAACTTGAGGGAGGGTTATTATGATGATATTTCAATTAAATCCAAGAGTACCCTCCCCTCACCCCTGCCACTCTCTCCTGCCTTCTTCGTTCCACACAAACTTCACCCGCAATCCTCCATTCCCCTCACCCAAAATACAACAAATTTCAATTCATGTATACATATAAATAAAAATATATGTAACTATAAATATATGTATATAAATCCTTATACGATGGAGGAAGACGAAGCCGAGTCTCATAAACTACCGGTAAGAAGCGTAAGCCAACTGGCTGACGCCGGAGACGCCAGAGACGCCGGAGACGCCATCCATGACCGGAGAATAGACAACGACTGGATTACGCCCAGTGACGGGAGTCGCCGACTTGGGAGGACAGGAGATGATGCTTAGAAAAGAAATCGGAGAACAGTACAGGACATACGTGGTGCCCCCATTTTTATTCATCCAAGGGCAGTCTTGTACTTTAACAAAATATTCCATCAAAAATCACTTTTTTATCAAACACTTCAACTTCTACCTTTTAATTAAAATCACTTCTATTTACAAACACTATCTACTTTTACTACAAATCACTTTTTCAATATTCTCTTAAATAAATCACTTTTAAAAAGCAGAAGCAAACGCAAACACACCCTAAGATTGAGACAAAAAAGAAAAGAAAGTGGTCCGGTTTTTAAGAAAAATAGAGTTATATCATTGGTAATGACATGATCATCTTTAGTTAATTTTGTGCCCTAGACAAAAACTAAAATTACAATAAATTATACTACCTTCGTCCCGAAAAAGTTCGTCATATTGACTTTTCTTGGTCAATGAGAGTGAACTTTGGACAATGTATTAATTATTATATTTGTGTAGAATTTATAAATTTTATACTTTTATGAAAATATTTTGATTAAGGAACATTTTGATATAATTTTCATACTCTACAAATTTTTGTATTAAAAAATATCAATTATTTTTTTGTAAAGTTTGCCTACTAGGAAAAATATGTTGATTGAAAATATACAATTTTACGGACAATTAATTTCACATACATACAAAAACGTTTCATATAGGGTAAAAAATTATATACTTTTTGTACACATTTTCAAATAAATCTGTACATATAATTTTTTTTGTTAATTTTTTTTAATGAAATTTTTTTGTTAACTTTGGAAATAGACAAAAAATACAAATATAAAAAATCCACTACACAAACAATTAATCTATGACACAAAAAGTGTACAAGATGATGAAGCGGTCCAGCTTATCTAGTCGCTGACTCACTCTTCCTTGTGGGAGGTCTTGTGTGCAGTTCTCAATGGAGTGAGATTGATCTCAGTTTACCCCAGCCCCCAGCCCCCTCTACACCCTCACGGTAAAAAAAAGTGTACAAGATTTTACTAATCCATATTTTTTATTTACAGTGGGTGCAGAAAATATTGAAAATGAATACAAAAAGTGTATACTTTTTAAACCGTATTTAAAATTACAACTTTAATTGTATTGAAGTTACGAATAGGTAACATTTTTAATTCAAATTTATAGTAAAGTAAGGACTATATTTCCTTATAAGCAATAGCTAAAAGATTAAAAGTGCAATTTTCCTGAAAATGATAGAATCTTTGATGAAAATTGGCTTATTTATGTTTCACAAGAATGAATATTTTGTTCTAAGGAGACGATGATAGATGATCTAGGATGTTTTTTATTGGATTGAAATTTTTAGATTTGATTTTATCTAACATGTTTAAGTCTAGTCTGCTAAATTTCTGATTCCATCTATTCCCGAATTGACAGTTTGCAGTGGCGTACTACTCGATCGAGTGTATACTGAAAAAGTATGTACCGGGAGCTAGTCAGAAATTAATGAAACGCGCATGACAAATAATCGAAATAAATGTAGTGCAATTATACATACCCAAGAGATAAAACCTCCGGCCATCCCAAGACATATTCCTGCAACTCCCATTACACAAAGAATTGCACACAGGATACCAGAAACTCTCCGTGATACGTATGCCATGAATTAAATGGCTGTGAGAACAAATATTGGTTCGATCGATCTCTTGCTTTATTTGCTTTGGTGATCGATGCCAATTTAGTGAGAATTGAACCAACGGGCCGGTGTTAATATATAGAGCAAGGGGTAGTATTTTGCAATCACACCCTTGTATGAAAAAACTTTGGAGGCCGCTTGCCAACACTGTTTTTCGGTTTATATTAGGCTTATCAGCCAACTTTTTTATGAAACATGTAATTTTGTTTTCGCGCACTGAATTGTGTAATAACCAGAAAAGGTAAGGTTGAAGTTATTTTTCTAATTGTATTGACGAAAGTTACTGTAGATGATCATTTTACCAATTTGTACATATAATTTTTTCTTTATTTCATTAATAAAATATATTTTAAAAATAATTTTTTCTTAAATCAACAGAATCAGCCAAAGCAGCCACTTCAGTCAGAACTTCATGAAATTTCAGCAAAATCAATCAAATCAATCGATTTCCGTGCTACCAAACGGGCTCTTAATGTCTTTTACTTTAATTTTCTCATGCTTCATTGTTGTATTTTTCCTTTCTTCCTTCAAATGAAAAAGTGTAAATGTTTGTAACTTTAGCAATGACCATAAACATACCTCCGTCAATAATGTAATACGGAGTATTTCAGAAAAAGCTTGACCTGCACCTTTAGTTTCTTTTTTAGTCTTAGAAATATAGACATTACTTCTACGCATGCAGTGACGTAATACACTCAATGTTTTAAAAGCTATAAGGCGTCCCGAGGTGGCAACAGCAAGCCTTTGAAGTCTAGACGAGTTTAGGCAGGACAAAGGCGTGAAAATGCGTTTTGAATTTTTATCCTTTATTTTAATTTTTCTAGAACTATTTCCAAACTATTTACATCTAACATTAAATAATGTTATTAAAAACATCATGCTTTTCTCATTTTCAACAAAAAGGATTTGTTGAGTCCTAAATCCAACAAATAAGGAGTATATTTTAACCAACTACATAAAAACTTGAACTGAAAAAAGTAATTTAATACTCCGTAATAAAATATTAATAAAAAGAAATAGTAACTAATATATTACCAAAATAAAAATAATGGACGAATATGTTTCTTGTTTTTGATGACTCACCTTCATCCCTTTTGTAAGCAGTGGAGTGGTTTTCAAAGACCACATGGATGTGATGACCTTCATAATTCAAACATATGGCAACAGGAGCAAAGGTTTCATCAAAATCTATTGCCACTTAAGCTTGTTGGTTCAACTGGTCCAAACAAGTCAAGGTGTAATAGGCTCAAGGGTCTAGTTGATGACTCAACTTCTTTTGATTTAAATGATACCTTGGTTTGTTTTCCTTTTTGGCAAGCATTACAGAGATGGTCCCTTTTGAAATTGATTTCTGGAAGTCTTTTCACCAATTCCTTCTGGACAGTTTGTTGATTGTTTTGAAGTTGAGATGACTGAGTTTGTTATGCCAGTCCCAACTCAAGTTTGAATCTGCCTTTGTCACCAAGTAGATTCCCTCCTTTGCTGAGTTCCAATCAACAACATACATTTCCTTCTTCATTCTACCAGATAGCACAATTTTGTCATTTTTGACATCTCTAATCAAACAGAAGTCTTTGGAGAATGTTACATTATAGCCATTGTCACAGAGCTGACTTGTGCTTATGAGATTGAACTTCAAACCCTTAACATAAGATATGTTTTGGATTGTGAGTCCATTGATTGATAAGTCTCCAACTCCTTTGGTTTCTCCTTTCTTTTCCACATTCCCAAATGTAACTTTGGGTCCTTCTCCAGCAATGTAGTTAGACAGTAGCCTCTTGCTTCCTGTCATGTGACTGGAGCAGCCTGAGTCTATGTACCATATCTGTGAGTCAGCTGCTCCAGCACCTTCCTGTATTCATCAGTGTTGAGCAGTAGCCCGCAAGTTAATGGGCAACTTCCCTTGTACAAGTTTAGGCATCCAAGTCCATCTAGAACCATGTAAATCTAAGCAGATATGTTTATAGCCATTTGAGGTATTGTAATCATGGGGGATGGCTATATATTTGTTAGTCCTTTTCCTTTTGGATATGGGAAAGTGATTATTAGCATTTGGAGGGATCTGCTTTGTATTTGGGCTGTTGTTGGTCTTATTAATTGGTTGCCAACGGGTTCATGGGTTTTGATGGTTAAGGAAAGTTTGTTTGTACGGGAATTTGGATTTTGATTTGGGAGCAGGCTGGTTCCTTCTTTTGGGAATGTGTTGGGAATGAGGCAGTTTGATGGTTAGCTTCTTTGGGTTTGTTTGTTGGCTAGTGGATGGGGAGTTTTGATTGAGTCTAGTGGGGATATGTAGCTGAGACCTCTTCTCTTCTTATGTAGAATAACTTCAGCAGTAGGGTTACAATGTTTACTATCCATGTTGGAGTTGTTCATTTTATTTTTCAGCTCTTTGTTCTCTTCTTCTAATACATTGTTTTTGGTTAAGGCATCTAACAATTTAGCATGAATAATCTTAATGTCTTGTTTTAATCTATCGTTTTCAAATCTGAAGAGAACATGGTGATTTTGGACTCTTTGGAAGTCTTGTAATAAAGACTAGTGTAATGTTTGATGGTCCAGAGTCACTAGAGCTATAGGAAGAGCAAGATGTTACCTCAACATCATTGAAGTGGTCGTCTGCCATGAAACATCAGGGTGAGCATCTTTTCTCACTTTCACTTGTGGAGGTTTCATTGAGCTGCCTGCTATTTTCTCCCGTGAGCCACCTGCTGCCTTTTCCAGCAACTTGCCAAGCACCTAGCCAAAGTAGTTCTTCTTCAGAGCTCTCAGATGAAGAGCTTTCATCACTTGAGCTACTCTCTCCATCAGTTTGGGATTCTACCTTCTTCTTTTCACTTACAAAGGCTTGTCTCTTGCCCTTGAAGTCCTTCATGTATCCAGTTTTTTGAGCAGTTGCCAGCTTCCCTTGATGCTTCTGTGCCAATGGCAGAGGGCACTCATTTTTGTAATGTCCTGGTTGCAAGGTTGTTAAAATCGTATTTTTTGATCGAATCGTAATAAGGATTTAAAAATCGAATCGCAAAATCGAATCGTAAATCGTAAGATTTTATTAAAAAATTAAATAAAAATTACTAAACATATTATAAAAGGATACATACAATTTAACATGAATTAATACTTTAGTTTATTGCAAATTTAAGTCTCTAAGTTAAACCACTATATGTTTAAGTCTTATAATGATGTATTCAAGTTTAATTTATTGCAAATTAAAGTGCACAAAATAATGTTATGTAACCAAGAATAAAAGTCACTCAATAAATAAATGCAATGTTATAAGTACTTACGGAGTAATCAAGTTTTAGATTGGAAACGCTGTATAAACATTACTCCACTACGTAGTTGAAATAGTATAACTATGTTTTTACAAATTTACTAAATCACGTTCTATAGCTACATTAATACTCCTACAAATCAACAGTTGGTATTGGTGAGTTGATAAAGTTAATTTGCTCCTTTAACAATGGGGTGCAGCCGTGCAGGTTTGATTCGTAGTTTAGAGCGGAAATTTTGTTGTTCTAAAATGGTTTTTTCTTCTCTCATTTCTCAAATGAGACTTTCCCACACCGAAAACGCAACGAAAGTTGTCATCCTACTTTCCCTATATAATGTCAGTGCCATACGCACAACAGCTAGGCAGCAGCTATTTAAGCAAAAACGGGCTAAAGTTATTCGGGCCGCGTTTGGCTTGAGATTTGGCCCGTGTTACATAAATTTTTAAAATCGTAAAATCGGATGCAATCGCGATTTTAAGCGATTGTATACGATTTTAAAACGATTTTATACGATTTTTAAAATTTCCGATTTTGTTTGCGATTTCAATCGGTTTAGTGATGTTGAATCGTAAAATCGTACGATTTTACGATTCAACTCGCGATTTTAACAACCATGCCTGGTTGTCTATAGTTGTAGCATAGGACAATGTCCTTACTGGATTGAGGTCTCCCTTGTCTCCTGGATGGCAGATTGTACGGCTTCTTTGAGGTAAGTGCCTCCTTTTTCATGAATCTTTTGAACTTCATCACAAACATTGCAAATTGTTCATCAGTGAGGAGGTTGTTGATGGATTTCTTAGTAGATCTTGATTTCCTTGGCTCAGACACTAAAGCTCGTGTCTTGGATTCTTCTTCCTTTTCATCCTTGATTTCCTTCATCTCAAACTCATAAGCTTTAAGATCACTGAAAAGCTTCACAGTTAAAAGACTTCTGAGATCTCTGCTATCTCTCATAGCAGTAACCTTCATATCCCATTTTGAGGGTAGTCCTCTCAAAACTTTAAGAGAAATTTCTTTTTGGGAGAGAATTTTCCCTAGGTCAGTGACCTCTGCTATAATTTTAAGAAATCTGGACTCCATTTCATGGACAGATTCAGTTGGTAACATTTTGAAATCTTCAAATTTCTTGAGAGCAATAGTTAGCTTGTTGTCCTTTTCTTGCTCATCTCCTGCTCCAATCTTTGTTAGTTCATTCCAAACTTCATTAGCAATTTCACATTTCCTTATTCTAGGAAATATGGATTCAACAACTGCCTTGAAGAGGATGTCTTTAGCTACATTGTCAAGATTGTTTCTCTTCCTGTCTTCAGTTGTCCATTCCATTTTAGGTTTTGGAATGTACACATCATCTGCCCCTTCTGCTGTTCTGGATGTGATGACCTTCATAATTTTGATAGGTCCATCAGTAATCACTTCCAGCATTTCATCATGTAGAGTACTGAGATGTGCTTTCATTCTGATCTTCCAATCATCAACCTTGTCAAAATTGAACAAGAGATTTTTGGAAAGCTGATTGTCCATTTTTAGATCTTTAGTTCGAAATAGTCAGAAAATGACTCTAGGAACACACTGCTCTGATACCACTTGATGGTCCCGGATAGAGGTAAAAGTCTAGAGGGGGGTGAATAGACTTTTAAAGCCTTTTTGACTTTAAAAACTTTTCCCTTCTAGATAGGAAGATCTATAATCTTTTAGGAGATTATAAATGCACAGCGGAAGTCTTGACCTCTTGTGTAAGGTAACTTTCTATATAGGCGGAGTTTTGGACCTTTTTGAGTGAGCAGTTGTCTGGGCAGTTGAGTAAACTGCAGAGAACTACTGAGTCAACTGCTATAGAGAGTATGACTGTATGAGAAATCTGATTATGGGATCTTGCTAGGAATGATGAAAGCTTTCTGAATATGTTCTGAGAATGGTTGAAATTCGAACTTTATGAGAGCAGTGGTCTCGGCAGTTGGATGGTTACTAGAGAACTGCTGAGGCACCTATTGAGTAACAGGCTGATTCTCAGAAACCTGTTTGAACAAACTTCTTTGTAGTGATATTGTGACGCTTTTGAGATATAGAGATGTCTCAAAGAAAGTAAGTAATTAAGCAGTATGCTGAGCAGTGGTGTAAGATGAGGCTACTGCTGGCAAACTACTTTCTTTAATTAGAAGTGTTAGGTGTGTACTTTGTTGACTGAATTTAAATCAACACACAATATATCGTGGTTCAGAGGTGGTGTAATCCTCCTATGTCTAGCCCCACCTTTTTCAGATAGATTTTCACTAAAGTATTAAGCCCAATACACTTAGTGTCAATCTAGCCTTTACAACAAACTGGCCTAGATTGAAGGTGTTTCACAAGGAGTACACACCACTCCAAGTTACTCAATCCTTTTAGAATTTTCTCAATTGATCCAGTGGGGATCAAAAGGTAAACTATCTATCTATCCACACTTAGGACTTGATAACACAATCCTTCTAAGTGTTTACAGCAATATGTTTTTGTAATTTGTTTCAAGAGATTTCTAACCTCCAACTAGGAACTAAACTTCCAGAATATAGCAATGATGATTTGTAACTTGGAAGTTAAGTGAAGCATGAGTCCAAGCAGAGGGTAAAGTTAGACCAGCACTTTCTCTTTTGCTAGATAGCTTGTATATGCTCAATGGAAGTTTTTCTCTACTTCGGATGCTCAAAGCTTGGTTAGAAACTCATGTTTCTCCCTATATTTATAGGCTTCTCTAGTTGATCAATCATATCCGTTGGTTAAGATAAGTTTATATGTAGCGTTGAGTGAGTTGTACTTTTGTCTTCATGTGCTGGAGCATTTACTGAGGGTATCTCCATTTATTGGTTGCTCAAAGATCACTTCAAGATCATTTGTTGTATACATCCCACGTTCTAGGCCCCATGTACTTGTTTTAGCATTAACTGCGTATCAAGTTTTTTCTTCAATCATTCATATGCAATGAATGTGGCCTTCGTACGTACTTGCCCTTTTCACATTCAATTTTTGTGTCATATGAATTATGCTACTTAGATTCTTCACCAAAAAAAAAAAAACTACTTAGATTCTTCACCAAGTATAAAAGTTAGCAACTAAGGGTCAGGAAATATATATGGGAAATATTGTATTTGGTAATAGAGAAATTTATGAGAAATCATTGACTAAGGGCATCCTCATTGGTAGGATTATTAAGAGATTAAGTAAGTGATATGACAGATTTTTTAAAGGAGCATCATTGAGAGACATAAATTATTTAATGAGATTATTTGCTATAATAATCCGGGATCAAAATATGAATCCAGATTATTTTAAGATTATTTAAAAAGTATATGTAATAGAAGTTAATGCAGGAACGAAAAAATCTGATTATTTGAAGATAATGGTTGGGAGACATAAACGAAGATTGAGATTATTTAAACATTAATTATATAACAATATTTAAAAGGTAAGAATCATAGAAAAAATTGATTATTGGAGATCATGAATGGAGATGCTCTAAGGCATTTTGTGGAACAGTTCGTAAACATACACAAAATGTATTTTGTAACTTACTAAATAATTGCTTTCCTTGCAAATACCAATGAAGAATTTCAATACCTTCATAAATTTAATTATCCTTAAAAGTAGTCTTTATGTGGTGTTGGTTATGTGTAAGCACTCCAGAATACAAGGTATATAGAAGTATAATCTTAAATTGCTTATAACTGCTACAATTAAAAGGTGATCTTTAAGATAAGAAATAACTGTCTCACAAAGTCATAAAACACGTTTCTGTGCCGAAGTGGATCCACACAGAATCCACTGTATATGTAGTAAGAACGTACAATTGTTTTTTTTTTTTTGAATAATTGAAAATAATAATTTTAACTATTGTCGGTCCGCTGACAATAATTCCAACTATTTATTATTTTTGTATAATCCCAACTATATGGACCCTCTGCTAATAAAGGTCCGTGACCGGAAATTATCTGTTATAACATGTGAATTTTAAATAGAAAAATTAAAAGTTGAGATTATTTATAGGGATTACCTGCTATATCTCTTGTCATCCACTTAAAAAACTATAGGAATTTATTTATAGCCAGTCACACTAGACCATTATTGGTGGAAGGTCCCTAAAGTTGAGATTATTATGAGCGGACCGCCAATAGTTGAGATTATTACTATCATTTTTTCCTTTTTTTGCAAAAGCAACGCATTGCAAAGAAATTTCGAAAACTGTTTCCTTAGAAGATGGAGAGCGTACCTGGGGAGAGCGTGAATTTGGCAGAGCGAAGCGGAAGAGATGCCCGGCCATGGCTTCTTCACCGTATATATCTTTTAATTGTCCGTTGAAGTTTTACGGTTAAGCAACCGCACGGAACCGGCGCTTGGTAACCGCAAATGGGGTGAAGACGTGTGAGAGACGGAATTGTACTAGAGGTATATGCAGGGGAAATAGTTGGACGGAATTCAACGGAAAAAGGACCTACTAACAGTAGTTGACGCTTATAATATAAGCAAAGAAATATATATATATATATATATATATATATATATATATATATATATATATATATATATATATACACACACACACACACACACACAGAAAAGATCAGGTCCATCCGGAGGGACGGGAGGCGCCGTCCGACCAATGCCATTAGAGGCCCTTCCCGATGACATTTTTTGATGAATTTTTTTTATCATGTTTCTCATCAAGTCTAGTTTATCCATACCAAATTTCAGCTAAAAATTCAATCGGGAAGGCACTCAAATAATTTTTGGAAGATAACTGCGTTTTATATGTATATAAACTGCGCAGTTAACTTCCAAAAATCATTTGACTACCTTCCCAATTGCATTTTTAGCTGAAATTTGGTATGGATAAACTAGACTTCATGAAGAACATGCTCAAATATTTTCAACAAAAAATGACACCGGGAAGGACCCCAAATGGTGACGGCCGGATGATAAATCCTGTCCCTCCGGCTGGACAGGACCGAGCCTCTCTCTCTCTATATATATATAGAGAGAGAGAGTTATATATATATATAACTCTATATATATATATATAGAGAGAGAGAGAGAGAGGAATGCCCAGGTCCATCCGGAGGGACGGGAGGCTCTGTCCGAACTTTACAATTTGGGGCCCTTCCCGGTGGAACTTTTTGATGAAATTTTTTGAGCAGGTTTTCATGAAGTCTAGTTTATCCATATATGGATAAACTGTTGGAAAAGTGTGTGAAAAATTGCATTAAATGGTAATTTTGGGGCAATTTTTTGAGTGGATTCCACTTCCGATTTGGGTCGGGTCAAAGTGGTTTCGGATTATCCTTGTTTAGGGCTACAATTTGATATATGGGTACGCTCAAAACAGATAGCGGGTGAATGAGAAATCGCTTTTCGAAGTTTACCCGTTAGAATGGAAAAACTGAGAAAAAGGATGGGTTTCTAGTGTGTTATTTCCCACACCGGAAAACCCAAGGGATTTGCAACCCTTTATAAAGGGACTCCCTCCTTAAGGAGTTAAGATTCCTTAAGGTAAAGGGTCTCTCCACGCGCGCAGGAGGGGGGTGCAAATCAAATCCCGAAATCAGAGAAGAAAAACCGCGACTTGCGTGCGCGGGCGACCTGCGGACACGAATGTCGTCCAAAAATCTATCTCTCAAGAGATACGATTAATTTTTGTTTTCTTCCTGAAACGTTTAATTTTTTTCCAGCGGCAGAAGTGCTCGAACAGAAGCCTACGTAACAGAACGCCTCATTGGTATTTTGGTGGCCTCATGACAGAACCCCTCTTGGGGTCTTCTGTTGACTTCGTGCGTAGCACGAGCTTTGACTAATTCTACTTCATCTCCTTTCTTTTTTTCTCTAGTCATTTTATTTAATTAATTAATTTTAATTAATTTTCTTTATTTTCCGAAACACACCCAACACAAACTAGACTTCATGAAGAACATGCTCAAAAAATTTCATCAAAAAATTCCACCGAAAAGGGCCTCTGATGGCCTCGGCCGGACGGAGGCTCCTGTCCATCCGGATGGACATGATCTTTTTCCTCTCTCTCTCTCTCTCTGTGTATACACACACACACACACACACACACACACACACACACACACACACACACACACACACACACACACACACACACACACACACACACACACATAAATATCCCCGTCCGAACATTCCCCGTCCGAACATGGACGTTTGGGCCACTTCCCGGTGGAATTTTTTTCTGATGAACTTTTTTGAGCATGTTTCTCATCAAGTCTAGTTTGTTCATACCAAATTTCAGCTCAAAATTCGGTCGGCAAGGCATTCAAATCATTTTTTGAAGTTGACTGCGTCAAAACATACATATAAAAACGCAGTCAACTTCAAAAAATGATTTGAATGCCTTCCCGATCGAATTTTGAGCTGAAATTCGGTATGGACAAACTAGACTTGAAGATGAACATGCTCAAAATATTTCATCAAAAAATTCCACCGGGAAGGACCCCAAACGAGGATGTTCGGACGGAGGGTCCTGTCCGAACGTGGGGACCTGATCATTCTTGTGTGTGTGTGTGTGTGTTGGGTCAAATGAGAACACTTCTTAACGTGAGAAGTGAGAACAAATCATGGCCTTCCAAAATATGTGTTGATGTGCGATCAAATAAATACTCGAAGAGGACATTTACGTCTTCTTCTCTCGAGTCAGTTTAATTGACCGATCAATCAGTTATGGGTTCGCACCATTAGTAAGGAAAGAATAATAAACTGCAAATCATATTAATTGTTTAATTGTTTAATTTATTCTCACATGAATTTACAAATAAAATATAGACCTGCACTAGTGCACTACTCATCTCCATTATTACACATATACTCCATGACACGGACATCATGAAATGAATACACAGTACACATGTAACCATATACTACTAATGTAATCCTACCCCCCTCAAATCAACTTTGATTCCAGTAATAACACATTAACGTTGAAAAAAAATGAAAAGTATAATACAGGCCGTTTTCTATTATCACAAAAAATCCTCTCAAATGCAATTCCACATTACAATACAGCAACTTAGTTTTAAATTCCGACAAATCAATTCATCTCTAAGCAATAATTTCGTGATGCACAAGTGACTGTTCTTAATGCACAATAAACCCAAAGATAATCGATCACTTCATCTCTTAATGCACAAATACTTTACAATAGCACACATGTAAGCAAAACTCAACAAATTTTATCTCTTCAATTCACTTTACCATCCATCTAAGCCATAAATCTCATCATTCACACTTGAAACTGTTCCAATTGCACAATAAATCTAATGAAAATAAGTTCACATGCTAATGCACAAATAATTTAAAATAGCACACATGCATGCAAGCAGAATTCAGGATGTGTTTGTTTTTGTCTGCTAATGCACAATTCTCTTGCAGCCTTCACCGCTATTTCTTCTGTCTGCACTTTTTTATTGGTTTAATTCATGGCGGCTACCTGAACTTGTATATCCCAAACTTAATACTCCGTATGTTCTTTCCATATTGGAAGAATGTCTTTATTTTTGTGAGTTTAATAACCTCCCCGAATAGTAGCTATTTTTAAGGAAGTGAAAAATGGAAGATGCCGCCCATAGAGACACGTGTGCATTACTAAATTACAATTTTAACCTTTATTAAAACCTCACCCCATTTTACGTTTCCACGAGAAATTTTAGTATATCATGACGTCCATATTTGTTTGGTGTGCCAAGTAGTTAATAGCCGCCCGGTGTTCTCATTAGAACCACTCCCTATATATACATATATATATATATATATATATATATATATATATATATATATAGGGATGAGTTCAAATGAGAAGACATCTTAACATGTAAAATGAGAATTAATCTTGGCCGTCCAAAGTGTCGATCTGATGCACAATAATCCCTATCTCATGCACTTTCGAATAGACCATATTTGATGCACTTTACGAAAAGTGCATCAAATATGGTTGTTGGATAATTGATACTCATATCCTATAACTACAGAGATTTGAACAAGAGTGGAGAACGAATAAAGAAAGTGTATAGAATGAATGAATATTGGTAATGGTTTACAAGCCTCCCATAAGGAGTATATATAGGGAAAATCCGGGTCTGGGCCTCTAATATGGGCCTGACAGACCCGGTTACATAAATGGACTGATAGAATAAAAAGCTAATCTAGAACATCTTAATAATAATAATGTACAATAATATGAATCCGCTAAACGTGTGTGGGCCGCTGTCCAGGCCCAGTAGTCGGCAGACCGGGGGATCGGAGTCCATATACTCCATCAGGAGTCCCCCACTCCCTGAGTCGAGAGTACTCGAGGCAAAAGGGAGTAGTCCAAACTGTAGCTGCAGCGTTCTTCTGTCTTTGGTTTCTTCCTCTTCGGCCGGGGGACCACCACCCTTGCCAATGATGGGGAGGTGCCTCGTTAAAAACCTTTACTAGGAAAAAACCCAGTGGGAAAAAATCCTAATAAAGGGAAAAAGAGTACACCTAGCGCCCCCAACATGAAACAAGGAAGGTAGGCCCCCTCTGACATAATCACTTTTGTCTGGCTCAACCCGTCTTCATTTGACTCATCTCTCATTCCTGCTCATGCGTGATATTTTCTCCTCACCTAGAAACTCTGACCCCTCAATCCCTTAGTCCCCACTCTTTGAGGCGAGTGGAGACGAGGTGAAAATGAGTAAAGTCATCTCTGTACCTACACATTTATCATAAATATGAAATCTTTTTCTTGGGATTTATGTTTCTGATTGGGAGTTCGTTACTTGAAAATAAGTGGAGATGTGAATTGTTAATGTAATGATAAAATACTTAGTGGAATGGATGGGTGAGCCATTCGTAAGCAACGGTCGCCACTCGAGGAATGACTAAGACCGGTCTTCGTACCCGACTTGGTCGGGGTTTTGTCTTCGTGCCCGACTTGGTCGGGGCTTTGTGCGTGATCTTGGTCAGAGCTTTAAATCCTAGTGATGGGTCTCAAGCCACACTCTACTAGGCATTTGATCATAAGTGCGTTCTAGTGTGACATTTACCCGACAAAAAGTGATATAAATAAATATGAGTAATATTAAAAATCAAAGATACTTACTCCCTCCGTCCCCCTAAGTTTGGGACGGAGGGGTGTGGTGTGGTTTTTAAGAAAAAGTGGAATTGTGTGGTTGGTATTGAATTAATAAAGTCTAAATAAAGTAAGAATGAATTCTAACCACTCAAATGTTACCAAATATGGTATGAGACAAACTTAGTGGGACGGACGAAAAAGGTAAAACGGGACAAACTTAGGGGGACGGAGGGAGTATCTTTTTGAAGTGGGCAGTAATATCGGCCCCGTTGAAATGAATATAATATGTTGATCCTTAGGCTCATTTCAAGTTGAAAAAAGCCTGTTGACTATGAATATACTCCATATTAGACTGTTTGCTCGGCCACCACAAGGAATCAAGGATGAAGTGCACCCACGTATCCATTTTTTGAAGCCACATATCTCAAAAGGTGAATTAATGTAATGGGTCCACTAATTAATTTAGTGACCAAATCCATCTGCCATCCATCTGCATTCTGCGAACAAAATTGGCAAGCCAAAGTTTGAGAGTAGAAGCTCTGCCACTGCTGCCGGGGGAGTGAAGAGAGAGGGGCAAGCTGCTAGGCATTCCCGCAGTAAGACCATGGTGTTCTCCACGCAAGGACATTGCTAGCATCGAAATATCATCGGTCTCGTCCCTGGCTGTCGCTGGAAAGAGTAGGAGTGGTCGTCGGAACTGCTGCTGCCCTGTGCAAAATTACTCAGGCCCGGCGAGGTCTGGAGCGGCACTCTGCAAGGAGCCTGTTGTGACCATTTAATGGCAGAAACATGCAAGGGCTCACCAGATTAGATGGGAGCTGCGACAACTGATAGCCCGTTTCCAGATCCGGCCGCCGTGGTGGTGGGGCGACCGTAAGACAGGCGAGCGACGCCATGGCGGAGGTAGGGAAATGCACACGGGGTCGTTCATCTCTCCCATGAGCTCTCAGGCGGCCATTAATGGCAGAATCCTTGCAGGGGCTCACCAGACTGGAACGAAGCTATTGACTTCGTTGTGGCGGAGGTCATGGAGCAGGCTTCGAACGTCAGTCAGTGACGCTATGGCGAGGCATTAGATACAGCTAATGGCTAAAATCCGGGATTGGGCGGCGAGAGTTTCACCAGGTCTTTAGCTAATGGCACGCTGTGACAGCTCCGGCGGCTCACGCTCGGATCTGGAGCATTCATATCCGAAAGTCCAGATTCTTCATTTTTGCAGAACAATTTTGGCTGGATTTTTGGGGATTCGCATGAATTTTTGTATTTTGGGGAGGTTTTCTCACTTGATTGTGTTCAACCTCTCAATGAGAGCACCATTGTTGGATAATTGATACTCATATCCTATAACTACAGAGATTTGAACAAGAGTGGAGAAGGAATAAAGAAAGTGTATAGAATGAATGAATATTGGTTATGGTTTACAAGCCTCCCATAAGGAGTATATATAGGGAAAATCCGGGTCTGGGCCTCTAATATGGGCCTGACAGACCCGGTTACATAAATGGACTGATAGTATAAAAAGCTAATCTAGAACATCTTAATAATAATGTACAATAATATGAATCCGCTAAACGTGTGTGGGCCGCTGTTCAGGCCCAGTAGTCGGCAGACCGGGGGGATCGGAGTCCATATGCTCCATCAATGGTCTATTCAAAAGTGCATCAGATAGAGGTTATTGTGCATCAGATCGACACTTTGGACGGCTGAGATTAATTCTCATTTTACACGTTAAGACTTTTTATATTTGATCCAAATTCTATATATATAGGGGAAAGATCAAGTACAAATTGTGCTTATTGTGCAAATGTTTGTACAATGCACATTGACGTTATTTGCATTGCATATTGAGGTTCAAAGTGTTGCATATTATATAGTCAAAAAATAGTGGTTGCACATTAAGGTTCAACGAGTTGCACCCTAGAAAAGTTAGGTTTTATTACAAAAATGCCACCTTGTCTTTATATCCTTTAGATCAACTCATCGGATGGCCAAGATAAGTTTGTACTTTGTAAATTAAGCATGGTTTGTATTTGATCTCTATATATATATATATATATATATATATATATATATATATATATATATATATATATATATATTGGTTCAAGTGAGAAATGCATCTAATGTGAGAAATGAGAATGAATCTTAGCCGTTAGATTTACGATTTTGCATTGAAAATAGCTTAATGCTGCAGTAAGATTTAAGTTCTTACAGTGTTGCACTAAAACTGTTTCATGTTGCACTAAAATTTGACAATTTTGCACCAAAACAGCTTCATGTTGCACTAGACAAGTGTAATACGGATTTTCAGAAGTATTTACAGAAATGCCACCGTCCTATAATGCATATTCTAGTGCATCATGAAGTGTCTTTTACTGCAACTTAGTCGAATCCAACGGCTGAGATTCATTCTCACTTCTCACCTAAAGGCTTCTTCTCACCTGAACCTTCCCCTATATATATATATATATATATATATATATATATATATATATATATATATATATATATATATACTATATACTACCTCCGTTCTCTTTTAGTTGCAACGTTGGACTTTTTGCACTATTCACATATTCTACTTTGACTACATTTTATTAATTGATGTATTATAAATTAAATTTTTAAAAAATACTGTTAAATTCTTCTCATTCTAAATTTTCAAAATATGATTTTTTTAAATTTTTTACTAATACGGAATGAAAGATATTAATGGTCAAACTTGTGTGTTGGCAAACGTGAAATGTTGACTGTTGCAATTAAAAAGGAACGGAGGAAGTATATAATATGTGGAAGGGTGTTAAATGAGTCAACGCCCGTTACTACGTGCTCCCCCAACTAAACGTGCGCAAAGGTTTAGGGCTTCGGAAAGCAACGGCCGTCTATTCCACGTGGGTTTCTATTTTTTGTTTGCTATTATCTTCTCGACATTTTCGAGAGCATCTTTCTGCTTTTCTTACTTGATGGAACCGGCGTCCCTTCCATACACTGTTAGTCATGATGAAGTCGGCGGAACCTTCAACTCCTACAAGTTTGCCTATTTCTTTGGACCATTTCATTGTTCTTTCTCTGTAGTCTTCTTGAGGTTGAGGTGCTTCTTCAACGGTATGTTCTCTTGACTTTGTTGTGTTTTTTTCGTTTCTTGTTCGCTTTTCCAGTCAATTGTTCGCTTTCTTCTGCTTCTCCGCTTCTCACAAAAACCGATTGACCAGTCAACAAGTAGTAAGTTTTTTTTAGTCTGCGATCATTTAGGCTTGAGTCCGGTTCTTTTCCAGAACTGCGACAACCAGAAAGCTTCATCGATTGACCGGTCAACAAGCTTCTCTAAAATTTTATATGGTCTTTAAAAAAAATTGTCGTATAGTTTTCCTATATGGTTTTCCTATATGGTCTGGTCTATTTGGATTCTGAATTTTAAGTTATTATTGCAGCATATAATTTTCAGGTCAATCTTTTTCCTGTTCTTTTAATTGAACCTGTTTCGAATAGAATTGAATTTTGATATACAATTGCAAGAACCATTTTTTATTAGAGCATTGGTCTGATAAAGTTTTCAGCAATTTTATGTTGTTTCAGATTTAATTAAAATGAATAAGAGCAAGTTTTGCAAATTCTTGATAGAAATGAAAAACATCAGTTTTCCCAGAAGTTACTTGAACCACTTATAAAGTTGTCTTGGAGTTGGCAAGTTTCCTTGATGCAGTTCTTTTAGGCTTAAAATTTGGTCGACTTTATAGACATTTAAAATACATCATTACTGAGTTTGCCAACGTTTAAGTATTTTTATTTATGCAGCCATCTGAAATCATCAATTTTGAATTACGCTTATAAGTATTATCCAATTTAAATGTCTTTGAAAAAAAAGTTAATCAATAGAACAAGTAGCTGGTTGTTTACTACTGATCAAATACTATTGCGGCAGTCTTAATCTGCGAAGTCCAACTGCTTAGGTGGTAATCGGAATAGCTATACCTCCGACAAGGTTGATGATATAAACACATTCTACAAGTTTTTATTCAATATTTCTATCCTTTTTGTTTTATTTCGAGTGTTTGTGGTGTATATTTTGTGTTTTTCATTTTTCTGCACTCTGTCTTTTCAGGTTATTCACAGGTAAAAGTGTTGTTATTTACTTTTGCTTAACTCAATGTTCCTGCTGTTATTAATCTATAACCTTCGTTCCTAATCGAATCAAAATTGGGATTTATGGTGTGTTCTAATGAACTTGAAATAGGAAATTACTAATACTTGCTAAAAGAAGGTAGAGAATATGTTGTAAATTAATAATATATAAAGATATACACTTGTTTATGCACTCTTATGATTACTTATGCATTTTTAGATTAGTTATACATTATATATTTTATTTTATTTTATTTTTTTATAAACAACACTATTTGTGAAAAAGCTACGCTTCGCTTGGCGCTTTCGCTTTAAAGCAAAACCCAAAGTCGACGCTTTTGGACGCTTTTCACTTTAAAAAGGTTTGGAACAGCCCCCACTTTGATATGAACAAAAATAAATCTGTTTGGATTCTTGCTATGGTGGTTTGTTATAAATGGGTGCTGAAGTGCTGGGGGTTTTTAAAATGGTTTCTGGTGCTTCTTTCTTCATTCTTTCTTTGTTGGGCGTGGGTCTTGAAACTATGGAAGAAAGGAGAACAACCCCAAGTTTGACATAAACAAAATTAAATGTGTTTAGCTTCGTGCTATAGTGGTGTGTTTTAAGTGGGTGCTGATGAGTGAGAACGCAAACCCATGAAGATAATTTCCTGCTTCTTTCCACTTTTTCCCTTTTGTTGATGTGGCAGCTGAGAAAAGAAAGCCCCTTCAAAAGTGTAAAAGCTTTTTTGTTTCTTTGCAGGGTTCAAGGTTTATTTTGCAACTTGGAGTTGTCCTCTTGTGTTCTCTGTGAGTACTCGACTCCCACTGTTGTTTATTAAACTGTATTCTGTCGTGGTTAATGTTTCCCTTAGTAGTTTACATTTGTTTTAAAATTGTGCTTGTCCCTTTTTGGATTTGGCTTGGTCAACCCATTTATAACTGCTTGTTGTATCCTGTGTTGTTTTAGACGGTTTACAGCGATGTTTTGACCATTAAGTAAAGCTAAGGGAAGGTCTTAGAATTAGGAGTCTAAAAAACTTCATTTGACAAATCTCTTCGCCTCATCTGCGCGAAACCGGGGTGGTGTTGTTATTCGTGTTATTTGCTGGAGGGGGGCAGGGGTGTAGATTGCACAGACTCGGCCCGTGTCTTTGTCCCAGCTGCCCAATGTCATCATGGCGTGGTTATGGGTCTGTTGTGACTCCGGAAGAGCAACGAGCTCGCGTTAACAAACGCCAGCGGCTTGCGCGTGCAAACAAAAAGGCAGGGCGTCTAACGGGTAGTGATCATCCCACAGACTCGCCTGCGCAATCGTTTGGCGCTGGTAAAGCCACAGGTTTGTGCTGACTGATTTTGTCATGTTTTATGTGCCATAGTGCAGTTGCTTCCATGCAAAGGACTAACTATTTTTTGTTTTGTGTGCTGCCCTTAATCTTCTTATCCAAAACCCATTAAACGTCACATGTATGTCGAATCATTTATTATTTGATCCGTTGATATTTACAAAAAACAACACCACATGACTTACCATTCCATATTAACTTGCGTTAATGTAACGTTTCACTGGAATATTCAATGTAATATTCAATGTACATCCAATGTAACATTCCTCACTCTATAATATTCATAATGGTGGGGTTGATTGCTGCATTTTTTTCCACCCTACTTACGACGTCCGTGCGCTGTCATTTATTGTGACTCATTGTTTAGATGAGGGAACTTCTACTTCTTCACGTCGCAATGCGTGTTACACCCTTCAGGCAGTCCCAATGTGTACGTTTTGCGGTGCTCATCGCTTTCAGTATGAACCACCCACCATGTGTTGTAGTCGAGGTGAGGTGGTCCTTGTTTCAACTGAAATGCCACCCCAACTGCAACATTTATTTACATCCCGTGATAATATAGCGAGGCAATTCCAAGCATCTGTTAGGACGTATAACAATACCTTCGCCTTTACATCCATTGGAATCTATAATTATGATAGGAATTTGTGTCGTCGCAATCAAGGGATATATACCTTCAGGGTGCAGGGCCAGATATATCACTTCATTAATGACCTCCTTCCTGATGGGTGCCCTCCTCGTAATTTGCAACTGTACTTCTATGATACCGACCACGCTGTGGAAAATAGGTTGGAATCGACAGAACGTCTGGATAGGGAAGTGGTGTCCGTGCTGATGGACGTGATGGCAACGAACCCATACGCACAGTTTTTCAAGTCTTTGGAGGAGGTTGGGCAGGATGATGAATTTTCCATTGTTCTCAACGGCAACCCTTCTCTGGATCAGCGTGTTTACAACCGCCCAACGTCTACCCAGGTTGCTGCTATTTGGGTTGAGGATGGAGATGAGGGTTTGGGCTCTACTAGAAACATTAAAGTGTACGCACACAGCGGAAGGTCTCAAAGCATTCAATATTATTTTGGATGTTATGATCCTTTGCAATATCCTCTCCTTTTCCCACACGGCGAGATGGGGTGGCATGAGGGGATTCCAAAAAATGTGCGGCCACAGCCCCCTCGTTCCTCGCAGGTCGCTCCTGTCCCGCAGCCCATGCCTTCACTCTCGATTAACTGCCCCCGATTTGAAACAGATGATGCACTCATAGCAGATGAGGAGAGGCAGCACAACGAGGGCAGGAAAAGGCATTCAGTCTCATGCAGGCAATACTACGCATATAAATTGCAAATTCGGGACCAACACACCTCATTCATACTTCACACTGGTCGGTTGTTCCAACAATACATAGTTGATGTGTATATTAAAATTGAAACACAACGACTTGATTATTACCGTAGCAAACAACGCGAGTTTCGTTCTGAAACTTATCAAGGTTTAGTGGACAGCCTTGGATCAGGCGCACATAACACAAGTGAGGTCGGTCGACGTGTTGTTTTGCCAGGCTCCTTCATTGGTGGCCCACGTGACATGCGCAGCCGTTACATGGACGCCATGGCGCTTGTCCAAAACTATGGGAAACCGGATTTGTTTATCACCATCACGTGTAACCCGAATTGGCCGGAGATTAAAGAACACTTGAGGTTTGCCGATGAAGTACAAAATCGACCGGAACTTGTTGCGCGCGTCTTTCGCGCTCGCCTAGAAGATTTTAAAAAAGATATCATAACAAAAGCTTTGTTTGGGAAAGTTGTTGCCCACACATATGTGATAGAATTTCAAAAAAGAGGCCTTCCACATGCCCATTTCCTATTAATTTTGTCGCGGGAGAGTAAAATCGGCACTGCTGCCCATTGTGATCGCCTAATTTCTGCTGAGCTCCCTTGCCCTACTAAAGAGCCAGTACTGTATAAGCTTGTGAAAAAACACATGATACATGGCCCTTGTGGTTATATGAACGTCAAATGCCCTTGCATGGTGTCACAAAATCCCTCGGATCCTCCCGCATGCAGGAGCAAGTTTCCGCATGTTTTTTCCACCGAAACTACCTTCGATGACAACTGCTTCCCTTCTTACAGAAGGCGTGAATCTGGCATCACAGTAGAAATACGTAAGCATACACTGGATAACAGATGGGTTGTTCCTTATAACGCATACTTGTTGAGCAAGTATGACTGCCACATCAATGTGGAAGCGTGTGCAAGCGTCAGGTCCGTGAAGTACATATATAAATATGTGTACAAAGGGCATGACAGGGTCAGCCTTTCGTTGACTGCTTCGCGGGAAGATGAAGTTGTTGATGAGATATCCGACTTTCAAAAAGCCCGTTGGGTGTCGCCTCCTGAAGCAGCGTGGCGGATTTTCAGCTTCCCCATCAGTGAAATGCGTCCATCCGTTATTCAGCTGCAGGTTCATTTGGAAAACTCTCAGTATCTTACGTTCTACGGGGACCAGCGCATTACTTACATCACACAGGCAGTCGATTCCGCAAAAACTATGTTGACCCAATTCTTCTGGATGAATTCAACTAATGAAGTTGCAAAGAGACTGAAGCTTCTATATGTTGAATTTCCTTGCTATTTCGTGTGGACTGGTCAAAAGAAAGAGTGGACTCAACGTAAAAGGAGAGAAGTACTTGGCAGGTTGGTGTCTGTTAACCCGGTTGAGGGGGATCGGTATTACCTCCGTCTCTTGCTTGCAAATGTTCGGGCACCGACATCTTTTGCGAATCTCAAATGCGTTGGTGGGGATGATTCTCCAACGTTTAGAGCTGCCGCTGAATCGCTCGGACTGCTTTCAGGTGATTTTGTTGTTCGGGAATCGCTTGTTGACGCTGTTGTATACCAGTTACCCGCAAGCATGCGTAAACTATTTGCTGTACACCTTTGTTTCTCATCTGTGCCTGACCCCCGAGCATTGTGGGATGAATTTAAACCTCATTTATGTGAAGATCTCGCTAGATTTCAGTCCCAGGGGGCGGCAGAGCAGGCTGTCCTACACATCCTGCGTGACTTGCTCAATTCAATGGGGAAAGACATAAATTCATTTGGTTTAATCGACGCACAATTGAATACAAATATTGGGAGCAACATCAGCAGGGAAGTTGCTGCGGAATACAATCTATGTGTCAGCGATTTAGATCTGGCCGGCATTTCGTCATTGAATGCTCATCAGCGATCTGCATTTGATGCAATCATGGGGGCTGTTCATACGTGCAAGGGTGGTGTGTACTTCGTTGATGGCCCCGGTGGAACCGGAAAAAGCTATTTATACAGATGTTTGCTTGCTGCAACTAGGACAAACAAATGGATAGCTTTGGCCACTGCCAGCTCTGGCATTGCAGCATCCATCCTCCCTGGTGGTCGTACTGCGCATTCCCGCTTCAAACTTCCCCTTGATGGTGAATCGAAACATATGTGTAACATAGGCAAACAGTCTGCAGAGGCCAAACTGCTCAAAGAAGCGCGTTTGATCTTATGGGATGAAGCATCAATGGCCCACAGAACGGCGGTTGAGAGTTTGGATGCCACGTTGAGGGACATACTGGATGTGAATGCGCTTTTTGGAGGGAAAGTTATGGTTTTTGGAGGTGATTTCAGACAGACATTACCTGTTGTCCGTTCTGGGACAAGGTCTGATTTCATTACCGCATGCATTTTAAGCTCAGTCAGCATATGGCCTCATGTGCAGCGGTTTCACCTTGTTTCAAATATGCGTGCGCATGAGGATCCAGCATTTTGTGAATATCTGCTTCGTATCGGCAATGCAAGTGAACCTACTGTTTCGCAAGGTAGAATTAAAATCCCATCAAAATTTATTATTCCTTGGATCAATGAGGCTGTCTCACTTGATCTGCTATTTGCAGCCGTTTATCCAGATTTATGTCTGTTTCTAAGCGATCCGTATGCACTGATGTCACGTGCAATTCTTACAACAAAAAACAATATCGTTGATTTCATTAACTCATACCTCATGGAAAAATTCCCTGGTGAAGCTCACACATATCTTAGCCATGATGTCCCTAATGATTCCAAACATGTCCATTGTGAAGACTACCTTCATACACTCTCCCCGACTGGGTTGCCCCCTCATAAATTGAGTTTGAAACATAACTGTCCAGTGATGCTTCTCCGTAATTTGAACCCATGTGAGGGCCTTTGCAATGGGACTCGGTTAATCTGCGATTCGTTTGGAGACCATGTCCTGAGTTGTTTCATTGCCTCAGGCGATCACAAAGGCAAACACGTTTTTATCCCTAAGATCCCCCTTGAAATGTCAAAGGATGAATACTGTGCAATGCCATTTAAGCGCACACAATTTCCAATAAAGGTTTGTTTTGCGATGACAATAAACAAATCGCAAGGGCAAACCCTGGACTTTGTTGGGATATATTTGAAAGAACCAGTCTTTTCTCACGGACAGCTATATGTCGCGATGTCCAGGGCAAAAAACGCATCGTCTGTTAAAATGGTCATTTGTCCTGATGATGTCAGACCTGCTTTCTCAAATACTACATGCAACGTGGTGTATGAGGAGATATTACCTTTCATTTGTTAACAACTGCTTATGTACTGGTGTGCATGCTTCCCTTTGTATTATGTTTAACTTATAACACTAATTCTCACTATTGCACTGGTTGTGTTCCAACTCTGAAATGTTTTTCTCTTAGTGCAGGTTCTCAGCAACTATGTCAGTTGAAATGTTGCTCCCGGAAGTCAAGCCAGGAATAGGAATGTGGTCATGCCGCCTTACGGTTGTTGAAAAACACAACGTACGCACAGCGAAAAATTCCCCTATGAAATTCATGCACTTCATACTGATGGATGTTGCGGTAGGTTCATCATCTCCCAACCTTTTGCTTGTCTGTGCTCATGCGAAAATGGCAATTATGGAATCTGAACTGACTTTTTAATGGCGTGCACTCCAAACCTGTTGTTCTGACTTGTTATATTGTGTTTTGCAGGGAAACAAGGTGCAGGCAGCTGCATTCCAGGGGGACATTGCTGTGATTGATCAACGTCTTGCTTTGCACTCAACCTACCTTATCTCAAATGCTTTTGTAAAGCCAGCCACTGATCTGCGATACTGTGTTGATCTTAATTACCAGTTTGTTTGGACATTCACGCGAAGAACCCTCATTCAGGATGTTACTCCTGAAGATGCCATTGATTGCGCCCTTCTCCTTGAGGCAGGGACTAAGCCTTTTCGTGATTTCTATGACTGCCACTTGCGTAATGAAAAAATAAGTATGTCTCCGCTCTGCAGTTTTGGCTGCCTTACAATTGCTCAGCCACATAATGTTGATTTCATGCATTTGCAGGTGCTCTGGCTGCAGTTGTTCAGAAATTGCCTCGTGCATTCATTGTGACGGATGGACATCAGAAACCTGCTTGGGACATCGTTCTCATTAATGAGGAGTATGCCCGTAACACTTGACCCTCTATTGTGTTATAATGAATACTCTTATAATTGTGCATGCATTTCATCCTTTTCCCCATCTTTATTATCAAGGTGTATCCCCGTTCCTCTCACTCTCTGGGAAGATTTTGTCACCAGTCATGGAACTGAAATTGAACGACTTCTCGAAGAGGGGGATCACCCACTGGTTCTCATTGAAAGGGTTGTTGTCAACCTTTTTCAAGGTAGTATGCCTTTTGGTTTTCCCTTTACTCCATCTGTTGGTATATCTTGATGTAACATGCTCCCATTTTTTTTATAGGCCTCACTCTGGCAACCAGATTTGATACCCGTTTGGAACTCAATCCAACTGGTGAACGTGCGCTGTTGTTAAAGAAGTGGTGAGTATATGATATTATCTTCATTTATTGTTTTTGTTTCCCCGTTGCACGCTAACATGCTTTAATGAAAGGCTTGTTGAAAATGTCCACAAAGTTGATCAAATGATGCTAGAGAAGGTCTATGAGGATGCTCTTAGTGCTCTAGCCAAACCTTTGTCCCAGCCTCACACGCCTGTTGCTGGGCTGGAAGCAAAATTAAATGAGGTTTGTCATATTTGTGCTTTGCTGCTACTTATGATTTAACTATTCTCGCTCTAAATTGTTTAACATTTGACACAGATTCCTGTTGCGTGGGTGTTGGGAAAGTTCATTCTAATGGACACTTCAGATGATGGTTTCTACGTGGGTTGTGACTATTGTAACAGAAGGGTTTATGCCATGGAAGGGGTGACTTTTGAATGCATGTTCTGTGGTCAGAAAAAAGGGAAATCAGTTAAGAGGTGTGTGCAGGAAGTGTAATTAAACAGTTTGCAATCATTCTTTTGCTCTCTTGTCCATTTGCTACTGCCAGCATCCCATTTATGTTATTATGTTTTTATGTTTTTTAAAGGTTCCGGCTTGATGCTTCACTGAGTGATGGAACCTCTAGCGTTCCTGTGACTCTCTTCACAGCGGACATTCTGTCCCTGTTTGAATTCGTGCACATGGACGTAGATGACACCGTTGATCTCGAGACATTTGACGCAAAACTGCAAAAAATTGACATTATCGCTGGCGTGAAACGCACTAAATTTAATGAAGAGCGAGCCCAAGGGAACCCGTACACTGTAGTGTGTGTCGCTGAACCAAAACCTTTCACAGATGCTGTTGGCAAGGACAAAATTGCCCCGCCAGGACCCATTTTGCTCCCTAAAGCGAAAAAAAGCCTGAACTTTGAGACTGTCAAAGATCTGCCTGTGCATGGAACTACTCCTACTGATGAGCCACTCACAAACCAGCGTGCCAGAAAGCGCAAATTGTCCGACTCATAAATTATGCTGCCCATTTGCCCGGTCGTGGGGATTCCCAGCTGCGTCTGCTCTTAGTTCTTTGGTTGTGCTGCTTGTATATATTTTTTTGTTGCCTTGAAGGCTTGTTTTACTGAAACATTCGTGGTCTATAATTGGTGGCGAGTTGGTCTATACAATTGGCTTACTCGCTGCTCAATTATTAGTGTCCACGGCCCCTCCCCAAACTTGGTTCTCTGTACATGCGGTGTTCTTTTTGCACAAGTTACTATGTTTGGACTATTTTCTCTGTAAATATCTAATCCCAAACTTGGTTATCTCTAAATATCTAATCCCATATTCCCATGATTGGGCCAAAATGATTTGATTAAAAAAAAACAAAAAACTGGATTAGTGTTTAAAACACCGTATTTGATTCAAGCAGTTATTGTCCGGAGTGTTACAGATTCAGCTTCATGCTAGGATTTTAAAGTAAGTAAGATGATGTCTTGGGATTTTATTTTTGTTTTTAAGGGTTACTTAATTGCATGTTGACATGTTGGCTCCTGGCAGTGTTATAGGACAAATTCTATAGCACTATATGCGAAAAACAGTCTGTGAGTGCTTTGAATATGATTGCATAGTAGACTGTGTTTTCTGTATCACCAGCTAAGCTAGCTATATGCTGTTTAGTAAGTGCTAGAAGAGCAAAAAATGCTGGAAGAGCAAAAAAGAATGACTTATCAACCGGTGCAGGCTCGGGATATGTAGGTTAGTATTTTTAGTTTATTGCAAATTACTTAGCCTCTTTGTTATTTACTTTGCTGAAACATGTGACAGTTATAGGCTTCTGGAGGAAGAAGAGAAGAAAAAAACGGGATTAGAATTTGACTGCTAAGAGGGATGCATTTTTGTTAAGAACCATGCTGATATAACAAAACTGGATAATCCCAACCTACTCTTTACACTAAACTGAAAAAATTAGCACACGGTTATTACAAAACAATAAAAACCCAGAATTCTGAATACTCGGAATGCTAGGCTGCAACTTTGCTCTTTTTTACTTAGAAATTACTTTCATTCATGCTTTAGTAGATAAGACATTGTTTTTGCTTTAGTGTCACCTATAGGGAAACTGGGCTTTCCAAGGGCTATGGATTTGTCAGGTTAGAGGATGAGAGTGATCAATTACGTGCCTTGACTAAGATGAATGGTGTGGTGTGCTTAAGTTGGCCTATATGGATCGGACCAGCTGCTAACAAGAACCTTGTTAATACACATCAGAAAGGTTTGTTCATGTAGCTTATTCAGCACTTAGTTACACCTTGCGTGATTTTCTGTTTAAAGCTCCCCTATCGTCAAATTATATTTGGTAAACTGATGAGTTTATTGTTGATGGTGTTGCTTTTGATTAAATCGGTGACCTCGTTGTTGGTGTGGTGCTTGCTTTGTTTATAATTCTCAATGTGAAGTTGATAATCATCTCAGTCATGCCCCTTTTCAGCCATAGCTTCTATACATATCATTTGCACACTTCAACGTTTTTGAGAATTCTGCAATCGTGTTGTGACATCGGGCAACTTTACTTATACCGAAACTTGCATAAACTTATAAAACTCATCTTGTCTCAAAGCAGGAACACATAGGCTCTCGTATATAGGGGCCTGGAACTGGTTTTCAACTGAAATGATTCCACTCTAATGTGTGGCCTCATTTTAAGTCAGTTAATTGTTTATGCAGCGAGTTTCCTTATTTTAGTTTTGTGGCATCTCTTATGCTACATCAAGTTAGTGTCCTCATTTTAGGTGAGTTTATTGTTTATTGCTCATTATAAGTCTTCGAAATTGATTTTCACAATATTTTAAGTTCTGCAACTTTTCTTCTGTTGTTTTCCTATTTCATTTATTTCGTAATATTCAATTCAGCTCATGTTCAGCCATTTCTTTCAATTCCATCTATTAAATAACACACCACAATGATCCTCTCATGAATATTCCATTCAAATTAGCGATTTACAAGCACCAAAAGTTTTCTGGGAATTCAATTCCTTTGCTTACCGTAAGGCATGGCTTTATACCATATTTATATCTTTAGTATTCCATCCTGATTATGGTAGCAAGTGAGGAAGTAAGCCAATACCACGTCACTAAGACTCCGGGTCTGTCCACCGCCATATGCTTTTTCCTTTAATTTTCCGCGTTGGGCATGAATACTCGCGCAACGCGCGTGCACCCGCTAGTATATATATATATATATATATATATATATATATATATATATATATATATATATATAGGGTAGGGTTCAAGTGAGAACAACCTCTAGGGAGAGAAATAAGAACAAAATCTCACCACTCATCTCTTGAATCGTGCGGCTGAAATTAGGAGATCTAATTTTAAAAAGAAACACGTGTGGTGCTGACAAACTTGGTAAAATTGGATGAGTAATAATAAGTAAAGGGCATTTAGGTAAAAGAACAAAACATTGATTGGGAAGCATATATACGTAAACTGAAAGAATTAATTCCTGCGCACATATTTCAGAACATTGAAAATCGCCTCTTGCGGTTCTCTTTTGAGAGAAGAATTCGAAGGCGACGGAGATCTCCGATGCACGGGAAACTGATGGCGACTGAGATCTAGATAAGTTGGCTGCCCGGCGAAACTGAAGGAGTGATCTACGGTAAAACCCTAGAAACCAGTGTGTCGGCAATGGAGATGAAAAATGGAAGTGGGGCGGAAACAACAACCGGTGATGGTGCCAAAGAAGGTAATATTCAATAGGTGTGGTGCGATTGCATAAAAATGCATTGAATTGAAGAAATCAAAAGGTGTTAGTAAGATTAAATCAGATAAAGTACATGGTGTAATCCTATTAGTGAAACACATGGTGTAGTCCTATTAGTGAAACAAATACATAGTTATAATGCATTATTGAAATGTGATTGTGAGAGGAAGTACATGAAATTCCAATGCATATGAGAATATGTTGACTAGATTAAGCCTAGAGTGTGAAGATTGTGTACTAGTCTTTTGAATATCTATGAGTGCATGAAATTTAAATATAATGTGCATTGTTTGGTGAGAGATGAATTAACTGATTGAATGACATAACTACACTTATAAAAGTGCATATTATGTTATATATGTACTTGTGCATTGAATTATTTTACTCCATATAAGAGTATACATTTTATCAAAATTATGCATATTAAGGTACCATAAGTCTACTATGGAGAAAGAAAATGCACAAGTTATTGAATCATGTTGCATCACTTATGAGTTAATGTGCAGGATAGTATGTCATCACTAAAAACAAGTTTACATTCAAAAAGTAATAATACCCTAATATGACTATATGAGTGTGAATTGTTTAGAGCATATGAGAAGATTTTAACTTAATTAGTCATGCAGATGTGAAGGTTGTGTACCGGTTTTTAATACATAAGTGCATTGAATTTTAATACAATGTGCATCATTTAGTGAAAGGTAAATTAATTGATTAATGACATTACAACCCTTATTAAAGCACATATTTCGCTATGTAAATGTGCATTGAATTACCTTGCTCATCATAGGAGTATACATTTTGTCAAAATTGTGTATGTTGAGATACACATAAGTGCACTGTGCAGAAAAACAATGCATAAGTGCTTGAATATGTTTATATGGATTAAATGCAACTACAATATGCATCATTACGTGAAAGGTAAAATTAGTGATCCAATGGCCGTTATGACTATTAAAAAGTGAATATTTTGTTATATAAAAGTGATTTGAAATATATTGTGTAGGTTGTGAGGGTTAAAATTTGCGCATTGTGAAGAAAGACAACAGGAAAAGATCCACAAATGATCTCTGTTGTCAGAAAAAGGGAAATGTTAGAAGATTTAAAACTACAGAGGGGAAAGAGGCAGAGGTTGGAGCTGTGGACTAAGAAAGGGAGATGCAAAGCAATTGAGGGCTTCAAGAATGAAATATTATGCAGCACTGGCAACAACAGAAGTGAATGAGATCAGGGCAAAAGACTTGAATGAAGCTAGAGAGTGTGGAAAGATAATAAAAAAAAAAGTAAACAAGTGATGCCAAGATGCATTTAAACAATTTCATTTAGTTTTATTTTGGATTTGGTTTGGTGTTGACAAATTTTGACAGTTGATATTTTGTTTGGTGTTTACCACCACAACGACATTTACGTAGTTGCAATTATATTTTGTTTTGGATTTGGAAATTTGCATTTGGTTGAGTGTTTAACACCACAATGTATTTACGAAGTTGCAATGATATCTTTCTTTAAAGCTAATGTGCACTTATAATAATAAAAATGTGCAACACGTATAATTATGAGAACATTTCAGGTCTTGTTGCGCTCCACTTATGCCGCTTCAGGTTTTGTTGACGGGAACACATGTATCATTCAGGCCGCAAACTGCTAGGATATATGATTCGTTTTTTATGCTCCTTTGTCGGTAAATCCATTGCAGAGACTTGTAGTACATATATAATAATAATATGGTGCAACACATATAATTGTGTTGGTGCATTATATACTTGACAGAGTGCAAGAAAACAAGCATAAAAGTGCACTAGTAGCTGACGGAAACATTAACACAACAACATTCAAACAAAAAATATCAATCAACTTAACATAAGTGTAATAATACATGTGTACACAAACTGTGTGATTTGGTGTAGAGGAATACAAGCACACAAACTAAAATGAGCATAAATCTACATAAATCTACACTTTACTCATGTAGTTGAGTATTTCTACTCATGTAGTTGTGCACTTTATATAACGAAAACAACTTCAAATAAAAATGAGCATAAATATATAAGGGTGTAAGCCAAAAATTATAATGTGCAGTTCAAATGCATATAAGAGTGCACTATTATATAACACTTTCAAAAGTTTTACATAAATGCACTTTTATTGTGTGCAGTTTAAATAAATACAAAATGCACAATTAGGTCACACTTTCTACAATTTTACATTGATATCTTTTACAAGATCAAATGCACTTTTTCTTCCAAATAGATCATAATTGTTCCATTGACACTGCATCGTATCTGCAAAAAGAAAGTAAAAAATTTAAAACTAATGAATGTTCATGATCAAAGCAGGTAAGTGCATAACTGAAAATCATCTTTATTATTATCTAAAATTAAATACATAACTCCAAATTAAATATTCTAGAGCAAAATATCATAAACGAATACGAATTAAATGTATGAAGGCTCAATAAGCAGTGTGTTTATCATTACACACAAGTAGAGCTAAAGGTGCATAACACATGTATGAAAGTGCAGGAATTAAACCGTGATAGTGCAATAATGAATCAAATGAAGAGTAAACTAAAATTTAACATAAAGCTCAAAAATCAGAATATCCGAACCAGAGAACATGATTACATACATGGCGAAAACGTTCGATCAGTTAAAATAGCACACAAACAACAAATACAAGACCATAAACAACAAATATTCTAACTAACAAGATGAATTCAACGATTTCTACATCTAAATCTAACAAATTGAATTCATCAATCGATTACTACATCTAAATCAACGATTACTAACAATAAACATTCTCACTAACAAGATGAATTCAACGTTGCTAACAATAAATATCATGACTAACAGGATTTACCGTGATCCATACAGAGAAGCTGATTTGAGAAATCAAAGTTGTTCTTCGATGAAGGGACTTGTTTAAAAATCCGAACCTAATGGAAATGGAAGACGACAGAGAGAAGAAAGCCTCGGAGGAGAGATGACGATAGAGGTGGAAACGGTTTGGAAAGCATGAACGAAAATAATGGAAAAATTAAATGTTGGATTCAAAACGATCGCACATACAGAATTCTGATTTGGAAGGAAAGTTAGGTTGAATGACCGTGTTACCCTTATACGGATAATGAGATTAGGAGAAATAATTATTCAATCCAATGGCCCTGATTAGTTCTCATTTCTCTCATTAGATGGTGTTCTCATATGATCTCTTCCCTATATATATATATATATATATATATATATATATATATATATATATATATATATATATATATATATATATATATATATATATATATATATATATATATAATATTATGCATCCACACAATAGGATGAATATTTTCACTCCCCCGCCCGTCCTCACCACATGGAATCCTTGAACATAAGCCTTCTTGAGGTGAAAAGCCAAATAACTCTAATTAGTCTTTCTATTGTAAGGCTAATGCCAATACTAGTGTACAAGTTTGTTTTCAATTAAATATTGACAAACTGGCTATGGGTTGCATGGCAAATAATGTTGGGTGAAAATGCATGTTTAATCGGAAAATAAAGAAATTATTTAAATAAATAAATAGCCAATAAACCAGAAACAAGAAGAGACAGAAAGTCAAAGCTTGTGCAACACACAATTTCCTTAAAATGTATTTGTTGCCTCTCACGATGCAAGAAGCGTTGCAGTGGTAGTTTCTCATGATACGGTGGCTACGAAGAACCGTATGAGCACACAATCATCGGTTATTCCGACGAACGAAAACAAAGTGAGACCATTGAGGAAATTTCAGAGAGGTTGAAGTGGTTTTTAGCTCAAAAGCACGTGAAGACTGTGTTGTGTCGTGTGTTGTTGCAAATCACCTGCCAGCTATATATAGGGATGAATTTGCTTGTGGTAAGTGAACTTTAATGTACCTGAACGTTAGACATAAATGGCCAGAACGTTGGACATTAACATGTAGAAAACTATCCATTTAAAGACGCATTAAAGGAGTTGAACGTTGGGCTATAAACACTCAGAACTGTTTTGGTGCGACCAGAACAGAAGGCATTTCTGTTGGGATAGAACAGAAGGCGCTTCAGGTGCAAACGTTATGGGAAGAAACAAAAATTAATTCTGAAACCACATATCAAATTGAAGTCCTTAACAAGGGGAATCTGAAACCAATTTGACCTGGTCCGATATAGTCCGAAATTAATCATTGCAATTTTAACAAATATTTCCAACAAATAAAAGTTATGTTGTGAATAAGGTCCCATAGTAGTTTTTTATACATGCAAAAGTCATTGGCACGGGGCATAGAAGTTACAATGAAGTAGAGTTTTGAGTTAGTTAGTTACCTTTCATGCTGGGGTGGTAAGTGATTATCATATTTTGTGTGATCTTTGACTTAAGAAAGTCTTGTCAAACTCATTCAGAAGAAGATTAAAAATCAACAAAAGCTAGCTAGTCAAACTCACTATCTTTGAGATAGTACTGCCACATACATGGAAATAGTTATGTCACAAGGATTATTTAATGTACGGAGTATAATTGATATAATTTCCATAAAATTACTTTTGGATACTTGATTTTTTGTTAAATTAAATTGCATTTTTTATTTCTCACCCAGTCTCTTAATAAGAGCCTATATTTCATAACTCGTATTCAACTTATTAGTCTAAACAGTTAAACTTTTTAAGGAAGCTAGGGTGAACTTCTGATTTGATAAATTTGATGTTACTGTTATGGTTGAATTTGCTTACAATGACTCTTTTATTTGTTTTTAAAATATTTCTTTTTATTTTTTAATAAATTTTTTTAATACTTTTTTATTAGTTAACTAATTCAATCGTTCCAAAAAAATAAATTGATCCAATCGTTCTTGTGAACTTTTCAGTAAGAGAAAACTATTAATGTTGTTATTGTACTGTCACGAAAACGTCAATTATGTCTCCGCACTTCAAAAAATCAATCAAATTCTCGATTTTTGAAAAAACATTCATTTGAGTCAATTAGCAGGTTACCTGCCACGTCAACAGTCACCCTCTGACGTGGCACACACGTTGCAGCCCAGCCAACAATGACTTTGCTGACGTTGCGCCCATGTGGAAGCATAGACAACCATTTTCCGATGATGTGGCACATACGTGGACCGCCTGGTGTGTGTCACGTCAGAGGGGTGACCTGCTGACATAGCAAGTAACCTGCTAATTGACTCAATTCAAGGTTTTTTTAAAGTTCGGGGATTTGATTGATTTTTTTAAGTACGAAAACCTAATTGACTTTTTGTGATAGTACAAGGATCAAATTGACAGTTTTCCCTTTCACTAATTTTAGTAGATTCAAAGGATTGTAACCATTGTAAACCGGCTATATATTATGCTTTAAAAACATAAATAAAATGCCCTTTCCAAATTTTTTACGTTTACAATGAATCAAATCTTTGTTTAGAGTAATAAGAACTACGATAGTACTACGTATATACTACCTCCCTCCCGGTGGATTTTGCCAAGTACAAAGTATGTGAGAAATAAGAATAGTAAAAACTGTATGGTTGAGATTTGTGCAGAGGAGAGAGAAATGTGCGGAACCATAAATTAGTTGTTTTTATAGGAAAGTGACAAAATTTTTTGGGACAAAAAAAAAGTTGACAAAGTCCAATGGGACGGAGGGAGTAGTTAATCTTGTGAGTCTTGTCAAACTGATGACTAGATAGATGGGGCTCAAGCTGATGTCCAATATCTTTTTTAAACCACAATACTACGTAGTTAATTAGAAAATAATAAACCTATGCTTAACCAAATAATTCACCCAAACTGAACCTATTATATACTCATGTTTCTTTATCATTTGCAGACATCTTTTGTATTATTGATGCATTTCATCATGCAAATTTAGTTTTAAGTAGACTAACTCTCATGCTTTCCTTGCCTACACTTTAGCCTTATATTATTAACACGAAGTAATATATTACTCCGTATTATATATATATATACATATGCGTAACTACACTTCTTCACATTACTCTGGATATCCATTATCATTATATTTCAATTTGTTTAATTTTTAAGCAAAACTTTTCAGATTTATAATTTTGAAGCAAGAAATTAAAATATGAAAAGAGTTAATGGCTGCACAGAGAAACTGCCCTCAAGAAGAGGCTTTTGGGGTTATGATTATGAAGAGGAAACACAAAAAACTGGGTCTGTTTCAAGAAACAAATCTGGTAATTGGACACCCATTTCCAAGAAAACAACAGGTAAGTTCTATCTTCACCTACAATGTGTAGTTTAAGGCTGTGTTTGGTAGTCTTATGAGATCATGGCATTGTGTTTGTGAGCAGAACAAGCAGACTAGACAGCACAAATAGCAGAACAAACACACCTTTTAGTGATTAAATCAACTACTACGTAATACTTATCAAATGAGCTTTAAAAGGCAAATTGTGTAGTTTTTCTAATTTCTTTTTGTGAGCATTGATTCATTTGGGGCAATTAAATCAGGAATGGTGAGGGTAGAAAAGAGTTGCAGGGCGCGATGGAGTAACCGGCAGAAACATGATATTGATCTTCATGATGGTAACTTCACAACCCAGGAAGAGGAACTCATTGTCAAACTTCATGCCACCATAGGAAGCAGGTACAATAAAATCTATGCTTTCCTGGGTTTCTTATGCCTTTTTTTTTTTTGCAAAATCAGCGCTAATTTTTCTTTTACTGTCTCTATAATGCCATCTTAGATTGACAAACTATGAAAACTCAAATCAAGATAGAACAGTTTAAAATAATTTTTCTTTTACTGTCTCTCTAATTTTTTTTTATCTGGTTTTGTCCATAGTTTAAAATCAAGATGCCTTTTCTTTTACTGTCCCGCTATTCGTGTGTGATTTCCAAATCACGGGAAAAATACACTACGCCACCTGCTACAGCCCGCTATTAACATTTCCGGCAGTACATCACGAACTGTTTGATGTGTAAATGTGTAAATGTTGTGTAAATGATGTGAAAAAATATATTAACAGTGATGCATGGAGTGAACCTCAAAATTAAATGTTGTTTGAATGATGTGAAAAAATACATTTATGTTTTGCGCTAGGGGTGGGCATAACGGTTTGGTTTAACCGAACCGAACCGTACCAAACCGAACTAAACCGAACCGAAACCGAACCGTATGTAATTTGGTTTGAGTTTGGTACTATTTCTTTCAAACCGAATTAAACCGAACCGAACCGAACCGAAACCGATAAAAACTGAACAAAACCGAACCGAACTAAGAAACTCAAAAAAACTTTCATATATTATTAAAATTGGTGGTTTGATTTGGTTTGGTTTGAGTTTACTTTAGTAAAACCGTTTGGTAAACATTTGCTCAAACCGAATGGTTTGGTACTTTGGTTTAAAACGGAAAAATCGTAAACTGAACCGAACACCAAACAACACACACACACATATACACTTTGTATTTATCTTCACTCTTCATTTTTAAGATATAAATAAATCATTTAGACATGAAAATACATATTTAAGCATATACTCGTATCATTTTAATTTTTACACATTTCATACATTCAGTATGACAAAGTTAGCTAATACGACATATTTGTACGGAGTATTTATTATGTTTGGCGATAACAATAACAAATTGCATTTATATTAATACATGATTCATTTGAATAAAATTGTGAATATTACAATATTTGTACCACCGACTCTTTTAGATTTTTTGAATATTTTATGTGATATTACAAATGCTAATCAACTATCTTATTTTTTGTAAGAAGAGAATTTTTCGTGGTGATAAAAAAGATGTTAGAAGTTTTGATTTATAATATTTTGTTATTTATTTTTCTATCTTTTATTTCCTTTTACATTTTATTTAAATAATCAATAAATTAATAAAAGATGAGATGGACTACTACTTTCATTTTCTAATTCTAAAATATATATAGAACTTGATCAAAAATAATAATAAACATAAGCAAACGAATCAAACCAAACTAAATTAAACATAATATTTTTTACTTTGGTAAACCGAACTTCAAACCGAACCGAACCGAAACCGAACCGAAACCAAACCGAAACACAAATGGTTTTAGTTTGGTACAAATTCTCCCAACCCGAATAAACCGAAACCGAACCGAAACCGAAGAAAACCGAACCGTAAACCGAATTGCCCACCCCTATTTTGCGCAATTGAAAATATTTCACGCCACTGCAACCGCTATAGTCGGCTACAACCGTGATGACCGCTGCCGCTACGGCTATTTAAAACCTTGGTTTTGTCTGGTTTGATTTGAATTGATCTAGTTTAATAGAAGTTTGTTCCTATGTGTATTTTATAATTGACAAAGTCGATTTGATATGTTAAAAATATGTTAAAATTGTAATTGGAATATGCAGGTGGACAATAATAGCACAACAGGTACCAGGAAGAACAGAGACAGAGGTGAAGAACGTGTGGAACGCAAAGCTGAAGAAGAAGCTGACTGCCATGGGGATCGATCCCGTCACCCACAAACCCTTCTCCCAAATCCTCACCGACTTCGGCAACATCGGCGCCGGTTTCCCCCCTTCCTCCCCCCATTCATTTTCCTCCAGCCGCCGGAGCTTTGGCTCCCTCACCAACCCTCCGACACCACACAGAGCAGAGCCACCACCGGAAGATTTCGGCGGCGGCGATCCTTTCCAGCCGTCCAGCAATTCCGATGACCCCCATCATCGCCACGCCGCCGACCTTTTCACCGAGCTCCAAGCCATTAAATCCATCACAAATAACAATTACTCAGTGGTCGAAGCTCCCCTGTCTTCTTCACTATCATCATCTTCCTCATTGACATCGAATACAACAATTGTGGATAATCCCCATCATCAAGAAGCTAATAATGGGGGTCCTTCGGGTTTCAGCTGGTGCGATTTTCTGCTTGAAGATGCGTTTTTGCCAGCCCAGGAATCAGAGTGGGACCCCCCACAGGAGCCGGCAGAGAATCGTGATGACGGGGACCCTCCTGAAAACGACAGGGTTTCTTCGTCAAACGACGACCATCTTGAAGCTGCTGCTTCGTCTTTTATGGAAGCAATGCTGTCTCGGGAAGACGAAATGTTCTTGGATTTCCCTGGACTCTCTGAGGAACCGTTCTACTATTGACCCACTTCCTTAATTACCCATTACCTATGAGTTAATATTTGACTAATTGTGATGCATAAGAAAAGAAATTGAGTTTTAATCATAATTTTAGGTCAATTATTTTAATCCGCATCATGGAAGGTGTAGATTTCATAACATAATTGGAATGTACTTCGTATGTTTTACCTGTTGTATCGCTTTTCACTTGTATGCCTCACAAATTTTGTTTTAATATATGGTGACATATATTTTATGATAGAAATTAAATAGTCTATTATGGGGTAGTAAAAATATTGTTACAAAGTGAATTATATATCCATTATTAGGGATATATGACTACAGTTTGTGTTTTTATGAGGATTCAATTATATATACTCATATACAGTTGATTTATACTCCGTATAACTTTCTTCTTTTCTAAACTTGTTTTGAAACAATGCAAACTCAGCATTTGAATTCTAAGTGCCCAGCATTACTTTACTATACACGTACATAAGACTTTGAAAAATGATATTGTTTGAAGCATTACTTTACAAACACAAAACAATTGTAGTTTTTAAAATTAAATAGTATCAACAGATTATATATCAAACGAAACTAATTAAACAACAGATAGTTTCTTTATCAAACATTTACTACGTAGTACATTTTTTAATATCTTTTCAGTCACTAAAAATAACAGTTATTAAAAAGCTTGTAAAAGTATATTTTGCTTATAAAGTTAAAAAATACGGCCGTCTCCTAGGCACGTCCAAGGGTTTTTTCCGGCGGCGGCCTATCCAGGCCGTGGGTTCGGCCGATCTCTCCCCGGTAGGCAACTTATCTCATATATCTTCTCAGGGTATTGAGTTTTGTTGTCATCGTGGGGTTTGTTTGGTTCGTTTTTGTTTTCTTTCTGACTTGCAAGTGCGGTGAATCTGGATTCTGTTTGAACGAAGCTTTTGGTTTTTCTGCTTTAGAAGAGCAACGAACAAGCGAGGAAGCTTTCAGGATGGTTTGAGGCTTTTGATTTTGGCAGGGGACGGGTTTAGCAAGGGGAAGATGGGGTGCTGCAGATTGTTGAAGACGAAGTCCAGCTGTACATTACTCTTCGGCAGTTTGGGAACGAGCTTTGACGAACCAGATGGCTATTGGTGAAAACATGGAGTTTCTGGTGGTCGACATCGTGTTGTCTAACTGGAAAATCAAATTTTAGGGGTTCATTGGTGGCCTATGTGTGACAGAAGACGAAGGGATGTTGATCCGCCCACCTCCAGAACCGCCGCTTTGGAGGATTTCTGCGACTAGGGTTTGGACGAGTATTTCTATTTTTGCTGTGTCGATTGTGTTTTGTTTTTTTATTTCGACTGTGTTTTGTTGCTTATTTATTTTATGTTGTAAGACTTTTGCACTTGGATTGAGGGATGAGAGGTCTGCGGTAATCGTCGTGGTTTTGAATATGCCCAATTTAGGATTAAATTAGCGAGTTATATTGCTTTGTCAAAGGTGATTAACTCAGAGTCTCATCCACGGGCGGATGATTACATGTGGTTCTTTTGTTATTACAATCCCTTTCTGAATGCTTTTTATGAATGAATGCCCATTTGGTGATAACAAAAAAAAGTGTATTTTGCTTGTTTCGTCGGGAGAACTCACAACCGCGCGCTATTTTAGTGTACATGCACAGAGACAAACTTAACCTTCACGTTGAATGCAATGACTTGCAAATTAAACCACGCCAACCAAATGAACTACACTAGGCAAGCTCTGTGTGACAGATTGATCGAGAAGCTAAGGTGTTGATAAAGAAGAACTAATTAAACTCTCTGAGTGTTATTTCATTTAAAGTATTCTAGCGAAATTCACAATATGACTCATGTCTACGATCCAAATGGACTTGCACGAGCATTTACAATGTTTACGGATCGGAGTCCGGAAATGATTATTGTATATTTCCATATATATATGCCATACTGTCATGTGCACGGTTACATTATCATGCAAAAAAGAATCGATTTTTTGCGAAATGAGGAGTCACAATACTCCAAATGCTAATTGCATAAAATAAAAATGAGCAAAACCAAAACAAAAGGATCAGCATGATAAAAAGTGATTTGTTTTCACTCAAAACAAAAAAGATACGCTAACTAACAATCTAATTCTTAAAATATCATAATTTATACTCCGTATATTATTTAAAAAAATTATGATTTTATATATACGAAGTATAATATAATTTCAGTGAAGAAAGATTCATCAAATTTGCAACAGATAAATAACTACTAGTAAATAGAAGCGGGGGCAAATTATATATAAAATGTGATTAATAGTTTTTCATGATTTAAGTCATCAGATCAACAATATATTTTATCTGTAATATAGATCCATGATAGATCGCTGAACTTCACCTTCAATAAGGGTAGATTTTTTTTTCAATGTAACATATCTTTTGGGTCCTTAGAAAAACTCTAAGAAATGTTCTTTATATTGACAATGAGCAAATACGTACTAAAAAGTTGTAAATTAATAATATCAATTACACATGGAATCCAACTTTATATCATTATAGAGTTATATGGAGTATTGTGACACCATCTTTATCATTTAATTTTTAGTAGATGAGCTCACTTATAACTTGAATGATAGACATGATGCTACCATACCCCATATGATTCCATAAGGTAGTCATATGAGTCTTCATAAACTTACACGTGAGATAACTGGATAAGTATACTACTAGTGTCACTAAACATTACTACCTCCGTCCCACTAAGTTTGGGACAATTCGGTTTATGATCGATGTTTGACCGACGATAAAGTAAACTGATCCCTATCCGCACTCAAATTATTTTTAGAAAGAAAAAATTACATATTCAGAAACTACATTAAAAGCTTTACAAAGTCGCAAAAATCAGAATCAAATTTGATAAAAATTTGATATATAAAATAAGAGATTAAGATTGATTTGTATTGATCAAGTGAATAGTGTCTAGAACAATCTTAGCGGGACGGAGAAGGGTATATTACTATTTGGTTTTAACCGATTGCCTTGGTTCTAGTAGAGTAGTATTTGATTTTTTCTCTATATATCTCCCATGTCACTATGGTAGATAAAGTAAAAAGTATCTTGCGATTGTCAAAACATCGGAGAATCGAGATGGAATTCATGCAACACAGTCAAATGATTTTCAAGAGTGTTGAAATTAATTACAGTACTCGGTAACCCAAAAACTGACACATATTGTGAAAATGATAGCTTATACACTATAGTTGCCATTATGCTGAAGAAGTTCATTTATATGAGTGTGGATACGGATCACATTTATATGAGTGTGGATACGGATCAGGACCGTTTAATGAATTTGGAAGCCCATGTTCAAAATGCAAATTTGAGGCCCCACATTAATATAAAAAACTACAAAACATACTCGATGTAGATTCTTAATATACCCAAATCAATTGAATACTCATTAAATAATGTAATTACAGAATTACATATTGTAACATAACTTTCTCTTTCAAATAATCAATCTCTACATTTTTTGTAAATGGTTTTAATTTATGAGGGCATTATTATACGGAGTAGTGGAGTGTGAGTTTACCTGCAGGTTACAGCCCATATTCATATATGATAGTATACACTATTACATTACATAATCAATTAATATTAGTGACCTAAAAATAATACCACTAACGTCTTATAAATATTGGGGCCCATGCAAAGTGAGGTCCTGTTCCGTCAAACCTAATGAACATGTTAAAAAATGGCCCTCATACTGATCCACTGTGCATAATAACGTAACATTAATTACGGCCAGCCAAAACAAAAAGTGTATGAAACCATGTATGGACAAAGCAACCTGTTTTGGCCTAAAGGATATAAACTCGGCAGTTTTTTGTTTGGGTACTTAACGTTCAAAAATGTATCAAATTTATTTTCAGATAACTATTTGGAAGGAAATAAGATATTGAGGAATGATATACATTAATTTATGTGCAAGTTTCGATAGTTTTTTCAATTTTGTTTTTAATTTTCGTGTATTTAATTTCTATTTGGTGAATACTAAAACATTTAAAAACACTAATGAATTTCGTTTTCCTTTACAATTACAAGGATAAAACGAAATATTAAAAAAAAAACTTTTCTTTAGGTTTTTCTTTACCATTACTCCAAAGTACAAACATAGCTTAAAAAAACTTTTCTTTAGGTTTTTCTTTACCATTACTCCAAAGTACAAACATAGCTCAATTTTTTTGCAATGTTTAGATATTAACACAATCAAAAAAAGATTAGAATATTCAATGTTCAGTGAACACAACATTAGGGGTATTTGGGTGATTTGCATGTGCCTATTAGGTGTTGCTACATATCCTAATTTATACTCCCACGCAGTATGATAATGAACACATCCGGTGCACTATAGAGCAAAAGTACCAGATCTCTCTCTCAGCGAGTCCAAATCCAGTGGAACCCCATCCCTTGCTTTACATCATAAAACCTCCCTACAAAATCTATCTCCACTTCATACACCCTCCCCTCTCTTTCGTTTTTTTGTTGTTTAACTCAGAACCCCATCCAAACAAAGATGGCAACTCAAAGGCGCAACTTAGCAGCGGCAGCGGCAGCTTCCATGGATCCCACCTTGAAAAAACCCCATCAGCCCATTCCCTCCGCCACCGCCCACCGCCAACCCCGCCCAGATCCTAAACCCACCACCACCATCCACTCCATCTCCCGCCACTTCTCCAATCTCTACACCAATCACAAGCACCACCTTTTCTCCGCATCCTTAAAGGACGACCCTGTCGTTGACTCTTCTTGCCCAGCGCTGACCAAGTCAAAGAGCCAGCACCACGCCGGCACAAAACCGCAGCCAATCAAGAAATCGCACAAAGAACAGCCTCCCGAGTTCATAATCGTCCAGAAAGGCGGCGGCGGCGGCGGTGGAGGCGGCGGAGGAATCAAGAAAGCTTCAGACGATCTTGATCTGAGCGGTGGGTATGTGGAGAAGGAGGAGGTGAAGAAGGGGCGGCCGTCTCTGTCACTACAAATGGGCGGCGGCATTGGCGGCGGCGGAGGGAGAAGAAGGTCATTTTCGAGCCCCCAGATTGAGCTAGCTGATTTCTTCTCTTGCAATAGCGTGAAGGTGGTTGCCGTAGATATGCCGCCGTATATGCAGATTCACGCCGTCGGTTGTGCAAGAAAGGTTTTTGACAGCTTGGAGAAGTTCACCTCTAAAGCCCTGGCCTTTTCCCTCAAAAAGGTAACCTACCCGACCCGAGTTTTTCCCAATTGTTCAAATTTGAATTTTGAATTCGGGCTGACCTAAGATTACTGGGGGATTCACGGGTAGCAGTTAAGTTCATGGCCGGTAGTGTGGACGGCAAGGGCACGTGCCTTTGATCTATAAGACACATTTAAAGTAGGACCAAAGTTGAATGGAGTCAATGGACATAGGGTTTGAACATGTGTTAGGGGGAAAAATTGTTAAACCTATTGATTAGGTAGAGTTTTGAGCTAAGTCTGCCTAATGACTAATGAGTACAAGACAAATGGAAAATGAAAGTTATTAAGATATACTCATAATTTGCTCATAGGCCACACATAAACATCCCAAGACCAACCTTTCTTAAATTCTTAGGGATAAAATTGGAAGTCTATAAAGTCAAAAATATCAATGTGATGCTGCCCTACACGTAATAAACTTATTAAGGTGTAATTAGACCACCTAATAATCCAATGCTATCACATTTTCATATGTGGAGACTGTAGAGTCATAAGTTATCACAGGTTCAACAGACTGATTATCTGTCCCACAGTGAGTATAAAATGTTAAACGAATTATAAAGATTAATAGGACATCCTCCAATCAGATGATAGGTAGGACTGGACTGAAAAGTAACTATATTTAGTTAAGCTAAATATGAAAATGAATAAAAACTTAGGAAAAAAATAAGTTACCCTCTGCTCAACCCACTATAGCCGTAGATCCTTCCCCGATCAGATTAAGGGGTTGTTTATTTTTTTCTATTAAGTCATATCTAGATTAAGACGTCTGTCTTAATTAAGAAATATATCGATATGTGAGGTTGTTCATTTTATATGTTGAATAAACAGTCTGATTCAAGTAAAATAATCAATTTAGTATTATTCTTATATTATAATCTCAATAAAGAAACTTCATTTATTAGTATAAATTTATTCCCCAATCACTTATGGAAAAATTGACAAAAAAAAAGTTTTAAACGTTTTAATTGCAATGACGATTATTCTTCATCTTAATTATTAAGTCAATTTTTTGACTGAATGATACTGTCATGTTTCCAATTAAGTCCTAAGTAATACGATAGTACTACCTCCGTCACAGTGGGGTTTGACAAGTGCAAATAGGTGACAAATAAGAATAGTAAAAACTGTGTGGTTGAAATTTGTGCAGATGAGAGAGAAATCTGCAGAACCACAAATTAGTTACTTTAATAGGAAAGTGTCAAAGTTTTTGGGACAACCAAAAAGAGAAATTTGACAAAGTCCAATAAGAAGGAGGGAGTATGATTTAATGGCTGGATAATTAAGTCATCGTTATCATGAAGTCCATTAAGTGGAATGTAAACTGTCTAAGAATTGGTTAATTACCCTTTGTCAAAGGGTAGCCGCTTAAACTCTGTCTAAGCTACCCTATCTATCCACCTTGTCCGGTCCGGTTTGGGGGGCAGGAGAAGATGCCACCTATAAGGCCACTCACCACAAGGGGAGATAGAATTGTCAATTGTCGTATAGTACTTTATTTATCAGTGGTAGATGCTTCGGAACAGACTCAACAGAGCAGGCGACTAGATTTTTGGCAGAGGGAAGTAAATAATTGGGGAGAGGGCTAACTTATGTGGGGGAGTTGTAATAATGCGTCTGGTTTTTGCAGGAATTCGATGGGGTATATGGACCAGCCTGGCACTGCATAGTTGGTAAGAGTTTTGGATCTTTTGTAACACATTCAGTGGGAGGCTTCATATATTTCTCCATGGATCCTAAGCTGTATATACTCTTGTTCAAGACCACAGTACAGAGAGCAGATTGATATGCATATATATATATGTCTGGGATTTGATATCCTGCCCACCATTTTAGTCTCTCAAAATCAACATCCAGGAAAAGAACTAGAAGAAGAAGATAGAGCGCATTAATTGCCCAATTGCTGTCCTAACATATGGCAATTTGTAATCTGTACAGAGTAATTGGGGCTTCTTTTTGGTCAAGAGAGGCATAACGTGGTCATTTCCCCACCCCTACCCTTCTGTATTACTCCGTAGTTTATAGCAAAATTCATTTCAATTAAAGCTATTGTGTATTTTTGTGTACAATCAATTTTGAGTTCTTAACAGTTGGTCTATTATTGTCTTGTGACAACCAAGATTGTGACTGTTCTTCCTCCATGTCAAATCAACCCTTATTGTTAAAGTACAATTCACAGCTTCCTGGGCCATAATTAATTAAACGCAAAACTCCTGGGCTGCTTGACTAATAGGGAGAAATCCTTTAGGTGTTACTAGGGCGTCTACAAGAACATCATCTGGAGTTACAGGTATGGTATCAACTAGCTGCACAGAATATGAGAGACCAACTGCAAAGCAAAACAGGAATTTTTATCATCATAACTCAATGAATGGATATATGCATTGGGGGGGGGGGGGGGGTAATGTGACATACCCTTGAGGGATTGCTTCCACTTCTGCCCCTTCGCCTGCTCTTGATATTTTGTCAAGAAAGTGTCATAGTAGCTTCATTTATTGTCGTCGTAAACCAGAAAACACATAAGCGTTAGTGGAAAAAGTACACAACAATTAACATGGAAACAACAGAAATTTCATCCTAAACAAGAATTAAACATGATATAATTCCTCAAATAAGGGTCATCATTTTCTTAAAACATGACTCATTCACTTGTATTTTAGGAATCTTTTATTGTTTATTCTTTTAATATGACTAAATAGGTTCTATTTTGAATAGAAAACGTATTTAGTAATATTTTAAAATTTTGTTCATGTTTTACTCTTATTTTGAATAATTTCATTTTCTAATAAATGTAAGGACAATACTACAAATAAGAGTGCTTATGGCCACATATGATAATGTCCCTTGTTTATATAGGACTCATTCAGGAACAAACATGATGATAACATTTAAAGCAGGTTAAAACATGTTTAGTCACTCATCGATCATAACAGCCTCTATTTGACAATGAAATAGTCACGACTAAAACAATTCTTGCTTATCTTTGACATTTCATTCAAAAAATACACAATTTTATTTTCTTCAGATCTGTTAAAATCTACTTTTAGAACACGAATGATTGGTTTCGTTATTTATAACTTCAATAAACTACCCACATTAATTGTTTACTAAACTGAGATAGCCAGTTAAAGAGAGACTAGAAATGGAAAAAAAGTTGTACTCGGTATTACATACTATCGTAGTATCGTACATGAAAAACAAAAAACAAATATCTAAAACAAGATGTATTATACGTAGTATTTGAGAAGACTAAAAACATACATGAAGCCTATAATATATTTTATTATAGATTCAAACTTCAATGGATGGAGGATTTCTTAGCAGGTTCTTCAACAATACACCAGGGGAGGATCTATGTTAGGGCTATGGTGGGCTGAAGCCCAGGGCAGAGTAAAAGAAATTATTATTTTTAAGGTATTATTATGTTTAAAAAATTACATCCAGCCCATCCCAAATTTTTCTATAGCCCAGTCCAATTTCTCAGTCCAGCCCATAATACAAAATCTTAACATCTAAAAATCTAATCTAAATGTTATACACATCACCCTCATACTTAATAATTGGCACTTAGTATATACATATAAGGACTTTATTGACATGTTCACAACAACTTTTAAAGTGCTTGAGTATCTTCAAAAACATTGCCCAAAAGTGAGTTCTTGGGCATAAGTTCGTAGTGTACATAAACACTTTTCATGTTTTGAATTTGTGATCCTTTACTTTTTTTTTACTCCAGGGGGGTCTAGGGGAAGGGGGTTGGGGGAGCTTGGAGTAATCAGGGCTGAAACTCACTCCGTTGAATTTCACACCCTTGTGTGCCTAGCAGATTTCGAACTCCAGACCCCCCACTAGACACGGTAATCTCACAATCAGCTGGGCTGGAATGCTTGGTTATGGAAATAATGAATTCTGTCAAGGCCTTCGAAATTTTTTATTTGATATCTTGTTAGCCATGAGAGACATTTTTCCATTACACAACCGATCATTCTAGAGGAATTGACAAAAAACGGATGGGAAGGCTTTCTTGAAGAAGTAAAGGAGTTTTGCTCAAAACATGAAATTCATGTACCGAAGTTGAATTTTGAATATACGGTTGGTCATTGCAGAAAGAAACTACAGTTGGCCATCATTATCACTTTGGTGTTTTCAATGAAGCAATAGACTTTGTATTGATGGAGTTAAGGACCCGATTTAATGATAAATCAATAAAACTCCTTTCTTTGAGTGCTTCATTGGATCCCAAAAATTTATATGGGTCATCCATAGGCATGGACCCGGTTCGGGCCGCCCGGCCCGGGACCGGCCCAGCCCGCCACTGTGCGGGCCCGGAACCGGCCCGGTTCTCGGGTCCGGGTCCGGGTCCGGGTCGGGCCTAGGCCCGGTGGGGGGTCGGGTCCGGGCTCGGGCCTTGTATTTGGCGAACCGGTCGGGTCGGGCCCGGGCCCGGGCCGAATTGATTTTTTTTATTTTTTTTTCATTTTTTGGGGTTAGCCGGGTTGGGCTTGATGGTTAGGAGGGGTTTGGGGGGTGAGGGGTGAGTGGGGGGGTTAGGAAAGCAAAAAAAAAAAAAAAAAAAAAAAAAAAAAAAAAAAATATGACCGAACCGGAGGCCCGGCCCGGCCTGGCCCGGACCCGGACCGGACCCGGTGGCTACCCGGACCGGTCCCAAGCCTTCCTTCCCAAAAAAAAGCCCGGCCGGGCCCGGCCCGGAACCGGAACTGGCCCGGCCCGGGTCCATGACTAGTCATCCTATGTCGATGTTATTTGTACTCTTGCAAGGAATTTCTATCCCGAAAATTTTAGTAGTCAGGACATTCATGCTTTGGAATTCGAGCTGCAACACTATGTTCATGATGTATTCATGTACAAAGTTTTAGTATCTACATTTGTTGAATTATGTGAGGAGTTGATTAAGAGCAGAAAATCTGATTCATATGTTATGATGAGTAGATTGATTTTCCTTTTATTGAACTTACTGTTCTTTTGCAAAATTAGAACACTCGTTTTATGCCATGAAACTTCTAAAGGCAGCACTCCTCAACAAAATGGATGATGACTTTATACTGAAAAAGACATTACTCTTAGTATAGACGTAGACTCTATGGTTGATGAGTTCTTTTTGTTTCAAAGCCTCGTTGAGAACAAATTTAATGGAGAACTCTTATATTTGATTTTTTGTTTATTTTGAAAATTTTCAATGTATTATTATTTAAGTGTTTCAGCCCAGCCCAACATGAAATCCTGGATCCGCCCCTACAATACACTGACTCGCACAGAATGGGCCACGCTATAAAAGAAGTTATTTGCCCAAAGGGTTATAATTTACTACCTCCGTAACATTGGGATGTTCTCATTTGAAAAGTAGGTAGATTAAGAATAGTGAAAGAAGATATGTATTATTAGGGGTATGATGGGAAGATAGTGAAATAATGTGATGGAATGAAGGATAAATCCAAAAAAGTAGGTGTAATAGTGTATTATTTTTAAAATTATTGAGGGTATGATGGGGAGATTTAGAAATGGGAAAATAATAATGTTACGTCCAAAAAAGGAAAGTGAGAAAATATTTATGTTACGGAGGTAGTAATAAACTTAAGTTTCCTAAACCCCTCCTATAATGATGACAATCTTCTGCCAGCTTTGCTGATTCTCAAGTGTGGGACTTCAAATTCAGATTTATGCCACCTAGCCAATACTCCGTATTAAATTGTTGCCGAGTGATAAGCGCCGCATTATGTTTTTTGTTGTTGGGGGATGGTACAGTACTACAGTTCCCTGAATAAAGTAGTCTAAATGAAGTTCAACTGTAGTTCATCACATGATTCAAATTATAATAATTGAGTATTAACTACTTTGGACTTCCAAGCAAGTATCAATCAATCAATCAAAAGTAATAGAACTAATTTCTCTTCGTTAATTTTTAAGCACTCCAGCAAGTACTCATAGATTGGCCCTCCCTTGCTACACCCCTAAACACACACATCAGCATTCCCGATAACTTTTTCAATAAAATTTCCGGCTTTTTATACTCCCTCAGTATCTATTTAATTGACATGTTTGCTTTTTCACCGTAGTTTAAGATAATTACTCTAGATTATACTCCCTCCGGTTCTAAATAAACTTCACACTTTCCTTTTTGGGACGGTCCAAAATAAACTTCACACTTCCTTATTTCCTTATTTGGCAAAGAAATCTACATCAAAACAGTGTTAAACAGTGCTAAACAGTGCCAAACAGTGTCTCAACAGTGCCAAACAGTGCCAAACAGTGTCTCAACAGTGTATTCTAAAGTAAAGTCAACTTTATTTTCTTAATAACTGTAAAGTCAAACACTGAAGTTTAAAAAGAACCGGAGGGAGTATGAAAAGTAAGAGGTTTTTGGTGCTATAGCGATACTGTAGCTGCTTTTTGAATGAGTTTATTTCCAAAAAGGGAATGTGACAATTAATTTGATACGTCCCAAAAGGGGAACTGGGACAACTAAATAGATACGAGGGAGGATAAAAAAAACAGGCGGAAGTTGTTGGCTGCAGCATATGAGAAGTTGCGGGGGAGAGAGAAAGAGGTGAACGGAAAGATAGTGTTTGATACTCCATAATATTTACTAACTTTGTTTGAAATATTTAAAAATAATTATACTGTTTCTATGAGTATATTTCAGTAGTTCTTTCCTGTTTTTAATCAGAAGTGAAATACTTTCTAACTTTAGTAGAGGCGGAAGAATACTAACAAAGAACTTTATAACACTTAAACAGATTATGTCTACCTCAAACCAATAGCAGCTCTATGTTGAAGTATATATGCACAGGCTACCGATTTAAAACTTACCCCCCACCCCTGCCTAAACGGTTTCCAGCTTTATCAAATCCAAGTCCTTCAGAGTAAAGGGGAGAAGAATATTAGAAATTAAAGTGGATTGAAATTACATACATCATCCACTGATTAGAGAAGAAACTTACCTGGCAAAAGGAGCAAGTCAACTGGTTCATTAGCTAATAACACTGCAAAAAGAGAACTTTCTTTAGAATATACGGAGTACTACATATAACTAAGGCAATGAAAAGATAAGTAATACCAGCCCCAACCGGAATTACTACTAAAAGTAGAAATCTACTCCCTGAGACCTTTGTATCTTATTAACCGCATATGTTAGTTCCATTCAATCATCACTGAATAACTATTATAGTTTCAACTCATGTAATATGACCCCACCTCAAACAAATATAATAGTAACACTTCAACAAATTAGATCAAGTATTGCCATTTTGCCAAAATTAGAGCCAGCAGCTCTTAAAATGAAAACAAAGAAGGTAAAGTGATTTAGATGAAAAATAAAGGTTACCATCTTCACGTTCATTTCCCTCAGCATCTACCAGACCTGGTTCCAAAATGTTCATTGAATTTGCAATTAAATCTTGAGTGCTCGAGATATTCAACATTCGCATATTTCTGTTCTTATCCTCTACACGTGGAACATAAAGCTTCTTTTGATCTGCATAACCCCATCCTAGTCATATTATACTATTACGGAGTATAAAATAAGAAAGCTTTCCACTTTGCTAGAGAACATGCAAGAAATTACATGCTTAAGTAAAAAATCCTAATATTTATTTTGGCAGACCGAAGAATAAATCCCCCAAATCTCTCAAAGACAAGCATTATACATCCATACAAAGATTACTTACACTATTACAACCATTTAGAGTTGTCTGGGTGAACTCATAAGTTCAGATCAAAATCCCACATGAGTAAATAAGATCAGCTTGGGAATAACGTATTCTAGCCACACTCTAGTCAGTGTTCTAAAAAACGCTACATGGTCCCTAGGTGGTGTAACTGTGTAAGGCTGGCACTTTAAGTGAGCAAAAGGAGCCTAAGGCCCAAAAACTTACTAGGCCCCAATTTTGTAACTCAAGCTCCAAAAACTCCCTTCTCTTTAACTGCTGTATATATTTACATACATTATTGACTACATTATTTCTTTGTTAGGTTGTATGTCTTGGAGGGATGCAGGATGCTCCACCCTATTGTATTGTAGATGCTCTATAGTCTTCATGATTATTGATTATTGCATTAATATATGAGTTTCTTTTTTGTAAAAAAATGTTCGCATCCATAGAGATTTCCAATGGAGAGAATAGATTATGAAGACATCACTATAAAAATTATTTCAAATAAACTTATAAAGATAGGTCTGTTTGACCAAATTTTGATATTTATTCAAAACAATGTATGCAAGTTTGATATGTTTGATCAATTAATTATGTAAAAAGAATTGTAATCTAGTTTTATTATATTAATTATGAATTTACTCTTTTATACTATGTAATCCGTATTAGTTTTTACTTTTATGTTTTAGGATCTAATATTTGGTTATGAATATTTCGGCCGATGGTCAGGATCAAGCCTAGTGGAAGAATAGGGTCTAGCTTCTAGGTGAGGTAGGGTTAGGCAGTGACCAATCAAGGCCTAAGTAGGACTGAGTCATGAAAAATCCTATATAGATTAGTGAGGCCTAGCGTCTCGACGATATCTAGGCAGTGCTAGGAGGAGATTTTAAGAAAAGAAATTCTAAGGCAATATTCATGCCTTTCGGTTGGCGCACTGTTGTTCCAAAGAAAATTTGAAAACAGTGAGGGAAATGATGTGCAAATCCTTTGAAAAGTTGTCCATTCAAAAGATGAGATAGTAAAATAATACTCCCTCCATCCCCGAAACAATTTCCCGGTTTGACCTACACACATACTAAGGAAATAAACTTACCAGGGGGTAAATTTTAATGTTTTGACACTGTTTGACACGTTTATGCTGTAGATAATTTGCCATTTAAGGAAATGGGAAGTTAAATTAGGGACATCCAAATAAGAAAAGTGGGAAGTTGTTTCAGGGACGGAGGGAGTATAATACACACACCTGTGGCCTGCGTCTGAAGAATTTCTGACAGTATGGTAGAAGTATCAACTTCTCTGAGGGCACTACAACTAATGTAAGCACAAAGTCTCTTACAATCTTTAAACCATGAAGCTTTCAGAACTGCATTCTGTATTTCTTCATCTAGAAACCATCACATGTCAACAAATAAGCTATGTTGCACGGAAACGTGAATATCATGAAGAAACGGGAAACGCCAACTTTTGCTCAAAAATCACTTGTTTAGAGAGTTTCCAAAGAGTTTTTGTAGAGTTTCCGAAACGGAAACGTACTCTTTCTCGAGAGTTTCCATGCGACATAGCAAATAAGCATACATATATAGAGGTTTTGTTTGTGTATGAGAGTGGTAAAACCAAAACTTTTTTCTAGGGGTTCCACTATGTGTAATTTTGCAAAAACACTAAACTATCATTAAATTGATAGCAATTCAACAACACTAACATCCAGGCATTAATACTAAAAGAGTCTGGGGTCGACTGACATGATTTGAAATACGACATCGGAGTTAAAAACAATAAATAGAGATTGTATGTATGCATGCAATTGATAACAATAAAGGGCAGCCCGATGCACGAAGGCATCCTGCAAGGCGAGGGTCCGCAGAAAGGTCCCACCACATGGGTGTATAAAGGGCAAGCTTTCTCATGTCAATTTTTTGACAAGAAGCCGCTCCCAAGACTTGAACTCATAACCTCTCAATGATAAAGTAACAGTACACCCTTAATCGGGCACAAAAGCTCCCCTTCATGCAATTGATAACAATAATGGCAAAAAAGACATGCAATTGTATGCATGAAATAATTGTTAAATTTGTTTACGTTTGAATAAGTATGATAGCTGGAAGAAGAAGAAGAAATAAACAAACATACGATGTCTATTACTGTCTTGCGGGTTTGCATAGGTTAGAAACATTGCAAGTTTTAGTCACTTCCAATCATTGCAAAAAAAAATAGAGAGATATCAATACAAATAGATAGATGCATCCCTCGATATATGCTATGTTCCAACCATGGGAATTTATCAAACCAAGCTACTTAAAACTTCTATGATCTTTACCATATTGTTTTCTGAGATAAGGATGGGAAGTAGGACTACAATAATCTCTATTTTTTAAAGGTACAATAATCTCTAGTTAAGAACTCTCTTTGAACATGTTATCCAATGGAAACTCGATTTCTTTAATAGTTTAATAGGTATACCTAAACCCAACACAATTTCATTTGATTTGTATTTCGCACGAAAATCAATTTATCTATTATTTATTTCATGCCTAAACCCATGAATAACCTAACAACTTATTCACTCATCCATTGATAAAGTTATAAAAATATAACATCCTCAATGTGTATATGCAAAAGGTTTCATAACATCTTCAATTCACTCATCCATCCGTACACTTACAATCTGTGCATATAACTTGGTAATACACAGATATGAGAAAATCAACACTCTTGTTCCATGTTTCTTGTCCCACAAATGTCACCATGTTTGACTGATCAAAAGGATGATTCTTTTCAGATGACACATAAGTAATAAATTAGTGTTAGTAATTAAAACTACCTATTTCAAATTATTGCACAACTTTTATTGATATGCACAATTGCACAAATGAATTCGAATATGAAAAAGTTCAGTACATAAAATCAGAAAAAGATTAGTAGCAAGCTATTAACTGGGACAGCTAATTTGGAAAGGATGGAGTAACATATAAACCAATACACGAATACAAGTACTAACATACATTAAAGTACGTAGTATAATCTCGAAGCTTCTCGCTGTACTTCTCGCCGGCAGAGTTATTTGCTGCGTTTTAATACTCTTTTAATAAAAAATTAACCAAACGCCAGTATTTTGCCACTGGGTTTAAATAATTCTGTAACTGCGTACGGCGTACCTTCTTGGGACCTGAGGAAGGGATCCATGAACTTGATATCTCTTCTGAGTTTGGAACGAAGAGCCTTTTTCTGAGCGAAGATAGCGTCCAATTCGGTGGCGCCGCAGCTCTGGTTGGTGGTCATGGTTGCTAGACGGCAGCGACGAGGTGGCGATGGCCGGAGTAGGACGGCAGAGAAGAGTAATGTGCGTATGAGAATGGGATTCATGCCTTCGAGCATGGCGCCCAATCCGAAGTCGTGACGGAGGCTGCTTTCAAAAATTATTTTTAAAATATATTTTATTAATAAAATAAAGAAAAAAATTATATGTAAAAATAGATAAAGTGATCAGTAACTTGAGCCAATACATCCATAAAATTAATTTCAACCTTACTTTTTCTGTTTATTACACAATTCAGCTCATGAAAGCAAAAGTTACGTGTTTGATGAAAAAGTTGGCTGATAAGTCTAATAAGCCGAAAAACAGTATTGCCAAACGGCCTCTAAATTTAGGCCTAATTTATTCCTTTTTTATTTTTAGGCTCAATATCTGCTCCCTTGACTCCTTCCGCTCTCTTTCAAACTTAGGGTATGTTTGACACAACTAGTTGAAAAAATATTTTTGTGAGTTTTTATTAACTGAGCATTTAGTGACTGAAAATATTTTAAAAAGAAAATGTTGTAGATGTTTCATAAAAAATTGACTGCTTGATTTAGTTCTGTTTGGTCTAAAAAATTGTTGTGACTAATTAATGATTTAGACTTTATCCTAGATGCTCCTTATTGTAACTTCTCAAAAAAGATCTTTTTTTACATAAACTCTTAAAAATTGTCATTATAGTACAAAAGTTAGAAGGTTGGGGCTTATCATTTATGCCTACCAAACATGCACTTAGAATAAACACATTAGTTCTATACTTGTGCGCGTTAAAAAGTCCATTTCAAATTATAAAAAAAGATAGGTGTTGTTGATAGTTGATAGACTTGATACCTAAGACCATTTGTAGTGGAAGGTTTCAATAGTCCAAAAAATTAAATGTGGAGCTTTTGGACTCCTATTTGCTTACATTGGAGTAGTAAAATGGGGTTTAAAATGGAAATGGGAGTGGAAGGGTTCAAATGTAGAGGAGTTTAGACAGCCCAAAAGTAAAAGAAAAAACGGAAAGCAATGGCCTGTGTGTGGTTGCTGTTACGCGGGTGACGCCATGCTGATGTAACCCCTGCGTAAAAAGTCACTATTTTTTAAAAAAAGACTAACTATTTTGTTTGTGGTCCAATGTTTTTGAAAAATATATTAAAATTTATATATTTTTACAATCATTCATTTGACATCAATATTGTGTATATATATATATATATATAATTTGTTCAAAAAATAAATTGAAGTTTCAAGAGCTAGAGAGTTGTTTAGGCCTAAGAACACTAAATACAAATTTTAATTCACGTTGTCACCACAAATAACTGTATATTACATGAACTCATTTTACTTTTTTATTAAAAGTGAAAATATAATATAAAAAAATAATGATAATTATAAATTGTTAACATCGAAATGTGTATTTTTTAATTTTGTAACTCTTCAAAAATTAAATCTAAGAAAATTATTACTTATAATAATCTAATTAATGTTTTATTAAACTGGTATGCAAAAAACTGTAAAATGTATTTTATTGATGGTACTGGAATGCGGGGAAAATGTTATTGACGTAGTCTATACACTGTTTTCATATTGATGGAATTCATATTTAAGTTTTTAGACTCCTAACCACTCTAAATGGTCTAAGGGCCTTATTGATTTCTTAATAGCTTTATATTTAATCTTCTGATATCATAAGTACAAAACCCTTCAGCATAGACTACAGAGAAGGCGTGCACAAAAGGATGCCTATCAATGAGCTTTTTTATCACTATCTCTTTTTATACCTATTGCATCTTTTATTAATTATACTTATTGAATGGATTTTTTTACGGATTATTGTTACTTAATTTTTTCGAAGCTGATTTTTGCGGTGATTCATGACTTGCTTTTACAACTTTGCAGTGTCAATGAATAATAATTAAAACACAAAAAGTAAACATCTCGCACAGCTAAATAGCAACAAGAATACTTGGAAGCTACCAATTTATTTATCACACGGCTAAATGTCTCACACATTTATTTATCACCCCCACAGTTACCAAGTTGTGTTCCAAAGCGAAATGGAGCCCATGATCTAGTATCCTCTTTTTCGATACCCCTTCAGATGTTTCAGTTAACTAAGCTATTAGGACGGTTTTCATGAACCGACATTATAAAGAAAATCTTCCATTATTAGGACGGTTTTACAGGAACCGGCGTTAAAAGGGTGACGTAGTATGTCCTTTGTGTAGTAAATGAAATTATAATATGACAATCAAAATATGAAAGTTATATCAAAATGTTCTTTATTCAAAATATTTTCATAAAAGTACAAAATTTATAAATTATACACAAATATAATGATTAAAATCAATGTCCAAATTTTATCGTCATTGATTAAGAAAAGTCAATATAACGAACATTTTTGGGAAGAAGGTACTAAGAAATGGTTCCACTTTGCTAGAGAACATGTAAGAAATTACATGCTAAAGTAAAAAAATCCTAATATTTGTTTTCGTAGACCGAAGAACAAATCCCCCAAATCTCTGAAAGACGGGCACAGAAGGGTAAACGTTTAACGACATAAAGGTAAAGAAGCCAACTCAAAAAGTAGAGTTCCACTTTCTAAATGTAATGTACAATTATGCATAGTGTATTGACATAAATCAAGGGTACGTACCAACCCTCTTTCACAATTATATTTTTGTTAGACATACATTATTTCTTTGTCAGGTCGTATGACTTGGAAGGATGCTCCACCATATTGTATTGTAGATGCTCTTCATGATTATTGCATTACCGTATGAGTTTAGTTTTGTAAGAAAATATTCACATCCACAGAGATGTGAGCCTGCCAATGGGTCGAGTCCAAGCAACACCTTAATCGATGCACCAAACCTTCCCTTCATGCTATTGATAACAATAATGGCAAAAAAACATGCAATCATATGCATGAAATAATTGTTAAATATGTTCACATTTGAATATGTATGCTTGCTAGAAGAAGGAATAAACAAACATACATTGTCTATTATTGTCCTGCATGTTTGCATGCGTTGGAAACATTGCAGGTTTTATCACTTTCAATCATTGCAAAGAAAATTGAAGAGATATCATCACAAATAAATAGATGCATCCCTGGATATATGCTATGCTCCAACAATGAGAATTTACCAAACCAAGCTAGTTAAAATTTCTATGGTCTTTATCATATTGTTCTATGAGGTAAGGATGGGAAATCGGACTACAATAATTTTTGGTTAGAAACTCGCTTTAAACATGTTATCCAATGGAAAATCAATTTCTTTAATAGTTTAATAGGTATGCCTAAACAAACACAATATCTTGTCCCACAAATTTCAAGATGTTTGGCTGATCAAAAGGTTAATTCTTTTCTGATGACACGTAAATTACAAATTAGTGTTAGTAATTAAAACTATGTAATTCAAAATTATTCTACAACTTTCACAACTTTCATCGGAGTAATAAGACCATAATGTCTTAAAAATAAAAAAATCTCTTTATCAATAATACACCGCCATGAACTGAAGCTCCCACATACTCCAAAGCATTGGAATTACATAAACAAATGTATAATAATTACGTTGAGATAACTACCATCAACTTGACAACATAATTACATTAAAAATTGATTGATGAAGATAACTAAGAATGGCTCTGAGGCAGAGGACTTGGCAAGAGCGGAGTGCACAACCCCATTATTCATGATATAAAAGGTGTCATTTCAAAGCTCCAATCTGGGATATATAGAAAAGAAACCAAACAGAAAAGTTTCCCGATTGAGAAATATACTTTGTAATAACAAAAACAAAACTTTTATGATAAAACATATAACTTCAATTCATTTGAGTTAGTTTTACTCAGCTATTTAGATTTAAAAAGCCTATATGAAGTTACAACTTTTGTATTAAAAGTTATACTTTTGTTACAACTAGTATAAATTACTACGTATATTTTTCTGTGATTTTTTCACTACATATATACATGTATATATAACGTACTGCTCTAGACATCAATCGACATAATACTAGTTCTCATGAGTTACTATTTTTTGTTTAATTTCAGGGCTCCTTCGGAAAGAACAGAAGACCATGAAGATTCATGTCACTGCATGTTGGTATATATACAGCTTAGTGATCATCTACTGGAATAGTATGCTGCCTCATCACTTCCTGTATAAATTGAATATAAGATATCAACCAACACATAAACTATGTCCTTACAATTACAATAGTTAAGATGAAAAAAGCAAATGATACTTCTTTGTGATATTAAAGGAACTTTTCCGAAATAAGAGTAGAAATATTGTAATATTTCAAAATATGAGTAATGTATTCCCCCTCGTAAATAGGAGTAGATTATTGTTGAAATCATATTGTCACTATCCGACATTAATATTACAATATTAATGCCATAACCGATAGTATGTTCTAAGAATGACATGAAATACTCATTTTAGGAGTGAAATATAATGAATCTATTTTGAAATATCGTATTACGTACTTTTACTCTTATTTAGAACAATTTGTGTATGACTTACCCTTATATGGATGTATGCTTCATCGTCATGACTCATGCATGCATATTATTAGAACCATTAGGCTCCTCTAATAACAAATGTGTTTCATCTGAACAAACATTAGATGGGCTGGAAATATGAGAGTTTTCTTGACTGACGATAATTGATTCCCCCATATTATTATTGTTCCCATCAATGGAGGGTGCTGGTTCAAAATGATCATACCGTGTTGTTGATGGTTCTTCATGAGGGCTGACACATTCTGACACATCAACAGATGATGGTAAGAAGTGGGACCTCAATAGTTCTTGATAATCTTCATCGCCGTGGATTTCAAAGTCCTCCTCTTCTTCTACATATGCATCATTTTCATCTCTCTGATCATCTAAGGGTCCAAATTTAAGCCTATAAGCATCAAGCTCATCCTCCAACGCCTTCATATCCTCCTCTTGCTTTGCAAGCATTTCCTTCATCAACTCTACTTCCTCTTGGTCAAACTCCACCTCCTCCTCCATCATTCTTTGGTACTGCAATGCCTCCATTTGGAGGGCAGCCTTCTCATCTTGCAGCCGAGTTATCATTGCCATTGCGTTGTTTGCAGCAATGGCAGAAGCGTTTCTTTCTTCATCCAGTTCCATATACAATGCCATGAGAGATTTGCGGTCCAAACGTACCTGCTTCTTTAAACGTCCAAGAATGTCCCCATCTCCTGCTGCTTCAATGGTGTCTATAGGATCTGATGATGATAATGAAAGAATGACATCCATTGGAAGCCTAGACAATCTAGGGCTCGCTTGAGCTGAATCCGTCAATGGGATACCAAAAAACTTGTTTCCTCGAATAAAACTCGGGGTCTTACAAGCATCTTCTTGGACTCCAGATAATTTATTAGAATCATCTCTACCTGCATATATGCAGACATATAGTCACCATGATTTAATAAATTAATAGAACTAAACATTTAACAAGTGTTACTTTAGGTTTAGGAATAAAACATTCTTTATTTTACTTTTGAACTTGTTCTATCTTTTTGTGACAATTTCAAAAATACAACGGAAGGGGCGATTCAAGTTTTGGGAGTGGCCTCTTGTCCCGATGACAAAGGAAGCTTGCCTATATACATCCTTTTGGGCCTTCTCCAGACCCTCACTTTGTAAGGACGCCAATAATCCAATATGCATCACTCTGCCATTTTCTATCTTTTAATCATACTTTTGAGAAATTTCTCGAGGAGAGAAAAACTACAAACTCATAATTACCTCCTCCGCCATTTGTAATACAATCCTCTTCTGGAATCTCGGAGTCATGATCAGGAACCATCTTGAGCTCATTGAAACGAATGCGTGGTGATTCGACAATGCTACGCACCCGCTCAAGCTGTCTCCAGGCACGCGGGGACGGAGCAGGAGCAATGGCATTGTTCAATGATCCACTTCTCCTATAATATTTACTATTGTTATTATCTCCCCTCCTCCTCCTAACAAGCTCCCCACAACACAAACACCACATCTCAACCTCCTTCTCCTCCTCTTCCTCATCCTTGTTCCTATTATCAAATGTCTTCTTCTTTATAAATTTCTCATCACCCTGCTGTTGCTGCTTATTCTGCAGAATGATCCCCAATAGAGATTTGTACATGTTGTCACATTCGGAACCTTCCTTCTCAGTTGCGTAGGAAAGAAGACAGGTGTCACACATACGCTTTATGTTAGAAAGCTTCTTATGAAGGTGGCAATATACGAGGGATGAAATGTCTTTCTTGTGAGCTTCACACATTGATTCATTGTAGTTTGGTGAAGAAGATGACCACCTATTATGAGACATGACATAATCTATCCTCGTACACAACAAGCATGGAACGTTGAGCTCAAAAAACTTTGCGAATTCGTCAGATAAGAGCGCCAGAAAACCGTCAATGAAAATCAAAACGATCATCACCCATTCTAGCATTGCATATATGACCATGTTTGCCCATTTTGGAAGGTTTTGTTCCACAAAACACTTGAAAGACAAGTCATTCGTCGGAGAATGCATCATTTTTTGTATGGATCAGACGATGAATTGGATTGGTAGAAGAAGGGAAGAAGAAAGAATACACAACACACGGGGATCAAAACCCAAATTGTGATTAATTAAATCAACCACCCCTGGATCATGACCCCTTTGTCACTTTCCTTTTTGAACAAAGAAATGATAGATCAATTTGTGTGTGCTAATTATATTATCATAAAAGATAAGAGAAGGAGAAGGTCAAAGATAAATTAATGGATGGTGGAGTGGAATAGAGGTACACGTAGTGTTTAATTAAGCCATCATTTCCTTTTCTTTTTCTCTTCTTTTTTTTGGATGAAATGCATGCTCATTCATCAACATTCTCCGCAATTTACGTTATGTAAGGCTATCAGCCTTCCATTTTCTATACCTTATTGTTCCAGGCCTCTACTTCTTGTGGGGCGCAAACTCATTTTCTTTCATCTTCACATTTCCTCTCCTAGATAGTAGGTACAACAAAACAATGTTTTCCTCTTTTATATTTTTATTTTTTTATTTGATACATTTTCTAGTGAAAAAATGTATGGCCTCTTTCGGAAGCATTGGCGGTTCCATTCTATTCAAGAGGGCGGGTTTAACCCTATTCAGAATAATCACATGAACACCCAAAAATTTGATTTTTTTTAAATAAAACGCAAAATACACATACATGACTAATATAATAATTTATATGTTGTACTTTTTATTAAAAAAAATGTACTTTTAATCATATTTGCTAGTTTTTTGTTTCTACTTCTTTATTAGCCAATTCCTTCTACAAACTCCTTCTCTTGAGATAGTTTTTAGAAAAACACATCTAATTGGGGAACGTGTTTTGAGTCTTGATTATAAGAAACATATACGAAACTTTACTTGTGCAAAAGAAGATATAACAAAAGAGAAGAGGCATGAGTAAGAGGGGATTTTACAAATGTGATTTAATCTTTTTTTTTTTGAGAACATGTGATTTAATCTTATTAAAAATTGTGGCTTTAAATAGTAAATTAGGGGTTGCATTTTGACGAACTCTTTTTTTTGTCATCCTTCATCAAGCATTATGTACTTTGTTATATTTATAGAGTTGTTCCTAAAAAGAGATGTCATTAATTGGGAGGATATCTATTTTCTCAGTCCCGAAGATCAGATATATATATATAGGTTCAAATGAGAACCATGCTTAACGTGAGAACTCCACTTTTAAGCAGATGTGATGCACTATATCATGTATATGTTGCACATTTTCATGTTGACGAAATATTTAGGAATCTGCCACCACATTTATTTGATATTAGCACATTTTGATCAAAATTTAAAAAGTGCATTAGATGAGCCTCATAGTGCACCGAGATGTGTTAAAAGTGCATGGTTCTCACGTTCTCACGTTAAGCATGGTTCTCATTGGAACCGCTCCCTATATATATGTTTGGGTAATCCAATGTTTAGTGCATTTAATGTCTTATTGTGCTTCTTAAAGAATAAAATGGAGACACATGCATAAGAAGACTTCGATCTATCATTATCATTACCCCAATGTCGCAAAGACTCCCGTTTACGATGAAGTGTGGGGGGGTCGAATGTACGCAGTCACCCGTGTTTTAAAGCACAGAGAAACTGTTTCCGGGTGACCCATAGTGAAAATCACGTCGAAAATTGTGTGGGCTGACTGCTGCTTCATAATGAAGAAACACATACTCCCTCCGTCCCATTTATATTGTCCCGTTTTACCTTTTCGGAAAGTACCACTTAAATTGTCCCATACCATATTTGGCAAATTTTGTGTGGCTCTAAATCATTCTTACTTTATTCTTACTTTATCAATTAATATCAACCACACAAACCCACTTTTCTTAATAATCGTGCCACCCTCTTCCGTCCCAATATAAATGGGACGGAGGTAGTACAATTTAGCAACTCATTTTTCTTTATTCCATCAAATTACTAAGCAAAAAAATTGTGAGTTTTTGGCTTCATTGCAAATGTTGGAAATAAGAAGACTTTGGTTTATAAAATGACTACTTTGTATACTTGTATTCAATTAGGATCGTACAAGCACATGAAATGACCAAAAATGGGTTAAGATTATTTGTGTATATTTATTGCTACATGAATTTTATAGTTTATGTGTTTGTGTTGGACCAACAGTCCAACACTAGACGAGCTTATTGAAATCTATCAAACGAAATCATTTTGTGTTCATATATTATTCGATATAAGGATTTTATAATTTGTTTATTTGTGTTTAATGAGTTATAATCATGCCTTAATCATGTCCCGTTTTGGTTTGCACTCTTTTAAGAATTCATTACTAGTAAGTTTACAATCATGTCATTACAAACATGCCAAGAATGTTGCTATTATACATGAACACATAGTCATAACTTCTTTCGAATTTTCATCTCTTATCACATACTTAAGATTCACTGTTAACCGAGTTTTACTATTGCACTAATACTCAGCTCTATCACTAAAAAATGTTATTTTCATTATGTGCACTTCGGTTCCAGTAGCAATAATAGTGCACACACACACACATATAGGAAATCTTTCCGATAAGGTATACCTTACCGGAGGCGCCGTGCGACCTCCACGTTTTGAGGGCCTCCCCGGTGGAATTTTTCTATGAAATTTTTTGAGCATGTTCTTCATCAAGTCTAGTACATCCATACCAAATTCCAGAAAAAAATTCAATCGGGAAGGCAGTCAAATGATTTTTGGAAGATAATTGCGTTTTATATGTATATAAAGGGGTGCAGTTATTAATGGAATTTATGTTGTAATAATGGATGTGTACACCAAAAATTATTCATCTGACTTTAATAAATTCGAAATTGAATATTGTGTTCTTGTTCTACATCAATAATGCAACGATGAAACATGTCTACGTAATACTGAATACCCTTAATTACATTATTAATACTTAAAACTCTTAGATTGTCTAAGTACTGCATTACATGGAATCTAAATCTATTTTCAAACATTGAAGTCGATGGCTTCAATGTCGTCCGGACCATCAAAGATATCCACGTTTTCTGCAATCCGAGAGCCCGTCTTGCGTTGTGGTTGAACCAGATCTGTATCTTCACGAAGTCCAGCTCTGTGACGGACGTTAATGTCTAATGCTGCGTGATCTTGAAATACAGCGGATTGGGTACCTCCCATATGTAGACGCCCCTGTTGTATTGTTCCCGGGTGAGCGTATCCCCGGTGCGAAAATCCATATTTATGACAGGAAATATGGAGATAGTAACTACACCCGCAGGAGAGATCTATTCGTCATCTCCATGGAACCCACCGTTTTTAGTCCGGATTCTGGACTTTAAATTATTGGAAAAGATAATCCCAGATTTTTCGGGATCATTATTATCTGGATTCGCACAACTGTCACGCACCCCGAATAAATAGATTCGATTCGATAATTTTGAATTCTGCGTTTTTTAAGGTCCAATCGCGGAGACCCACATTTTCCTTTTTTTGAGGAAATCTTTGTACGAAGAACCTTCACCAGGATTGCACAACACAGATAGCTTTACTGAATGCAACTAAGGCATATCACACACAAAGCACAAGATTTTGATTTCCTTACCGCTGCGCGGTCTAGATCTGTAATCGATTGTCGTTTGAATTTTCATAATCAATTTGTTAAAAGTGAGCTTGACATGGAAATAAATCGACTTAATGACATCTTTTATAACAACAGTCTTCATTATTTGACTGAAATAGTGTTTACAGTTGTAAGTACACTTAATATCCATACGTTATACGCGAGGATACATTGAAGTAGGGGTGTTCGTCGGTTCGGTTTGGTCGGTTTTCGGTTTGGTCGGTTCGGTTTGGTCGGTTTTTTACCGGAAAAGCTGAAACCGTAAACCGAACCGCACTACTTGAGTCGGTTTCGGTTCGGTTTCGGTTCGGTTAATATCGGTCGGTTCGTGTCGGTTTCGGTTAGTTTTAGCATGTTTTTGTCGGTTTTTGTCGGTCGGTTTCGGTTCGGTCGGTTTTTTAACCCCAAAGGTAAAACCGTAAACCGAACTGCCAATGTTTAATCGGTTTGAGTCGGTTTCGGTTTGAGTCGGTTTCGGTTTTGGTCGGTTCGGTTTCGGTCGGTTTGTCGGTCGGTTTCGGTTTTTCGGTTTTTTTGTTCACCCCTACATTGAAGACCGCATAATGGCTTTCATCGCTAAACTTGTAACAAAGATAATACAACAACGCATTCTTCTGGATATTACTATAACGGCCATCTATTACTCCTTCCTTGTCGTGGAAGCTAACATTCAGACCCAACTTTTGAAGAGGTAGCCACACTTTCAATGGGAACTTATCTCTATCATTAGCACCATTATGAATCACTTCACACCTCGATAACATCCTAAAGCGTTTGAAAAGATCCAGCTTTATTCGAGACGTAAGATCACATGGATGTGAGAAACCATTGAATATTTCCTCGAACATGGGTAATGACCCAGATGAAGTGTTCGGAAACCTATCCAGTAACACATATCTTGTTTCGGCTTCATCCTCTTAACGTCAATAGAACCATTTGTGCTGAGACTGCGTAGAGTAATTGATGCCTTGGGCCGTTTGTTATTAAGAATGTGAAATAATGGGAAAGGGGTACTCCAATAGGAGTCCTGACAGATATATTTATAATAGAAGAGTTGCCAAAATACAAAGTATTCCTAAACAGATATTAGGCAGATTCCTAAATATCTATTAGGTAGATTCCTAATTATATTAGCCTATTACACCCCCTCAAACTGTGCGGGAGATACAACGCGCAGGTTGTCTTTTAAAAAAATGAAATTGCAAACTAAAAAACAAAACTCTTAGTAAATATATCTGTGAGCGGAAGATTAGAAGGCACATCTTTGACAATAAGATCTCCATGAGAATATATGTCTGCAGCAGCCAGCGGCGAACTCAACAGCGCGCTTGAAGCAAGCACCGTGGTCAGCGACGCAGAGAAGGTGGGCTGCGCGGACATAGGCAGCAGCAGGCGGCGAACTCAACGGCATGCTGGAAGCAAGCACCGTGTTCAGCGACGCGAAGGAGGTGATCTGCGCCATATTAGCCGCGCTCATCTTCAAAGGATTAGAGACTACCGTAAATGTGGCGGCAGTCGACCCTGAGGCGGCGGCGGCTATAATAAGGTTCATGAGAACCGAAAAAAAGAAAAAAAAACTGTATCTAAAAACCTAAGCTCTTGATACCATGTGAAATAATGGGAAAGGGGTACTCCAATAGGAGTCCTGACAGATATATTTATAATAGAAGAGTTGCCAAAATACAAAGTATTCCTAAACAGATATTAGGCAGATTCCTAAATATCTATTAGGTAGATTCCTAATTATATTAGCCTATTATTAATATATCTGTCAGGACTCCTATTGGAGTACCCCTTTCCCATTATTTCACAAAGAACACCCCGAGAGGGCATTAGAAAATTCTCGCGGGTCACTCTGCTCGGGGGGTAAGGAGGCTCCCATTTTGTCCCCAATGCTCATCATATGATATTTGAACAAAGCAAAAATTCTTCCAATGGAAGAACAAAATAACCTAATTGAAAATTGGCGAAGATCAATCACTTACTGGAAGAAGCAACAGAAGTAAGATCAAAGCTACGGAGAACGGCGAAAGATATGGAAAAAGCACAAGAAGTAATATTGAAGCTGAAAGGATCGAAGAAAGTTGGGAGAAGGCTGAGTGGCTGTGCCTGTCTGCCGGGCCGAGCCATGGCTGGTGCTGGCCTGCTGGGTGTGCAATGGCCCAAACCATAAAAAGTTACTGATAGTATTAGGTAGTCCAAGCCCAAGGAGAAATAGAGAAAAAATAGAAGCCCCTGATTTCCAACACACATGTTCAAGCGATAATCACCCTCCCTCAATTGCCCCAGCCTCTCACTCTCTCAGCTCTCTGCAAGCGAATAAACAGGGGACGGACGACCGACCGACGAGGAACTCCGACCACCGTATAGGGCTGCGGCTGCACCACACCTCGGAGCCTCCAGTCCGATCCTTCGTCTCACTCGCTCACCTCGCCACAATTCGTCAATAGCCTAGGTAAGTTTATCTATTACAAATTATAAAGATTGATTTTCTTGACTTGTTTGGATTATTAAGTGTTAATCTTCTTGATTATTATGTGATATATTGCGGTTGTATTTCTTATTTTAATTATGTATACTTATTAGTGCCATTACTCCATTACGCCTACTGATTTTTGATGAAATTTAACAACTTAGGTTGTTATATCTGATTTTCTGTAGCTAATTGAAGAAGTAATTAAACTAATTTTTTATTTATATTTAACAAGTGGGTATAATATGTTATTACTTATTAAGCTATTAATTTAAATTCTTTAATTATTTTTACATGATTAGTGGAGTAATTCTAGCAGCTTGGCAGTAATTATTGTCCAAAGAATGTTCCTTTTTTAAATGAAATGTATTTTATCAATGAATACTTTTACACCTCATTCTTTACTGAGCAGACTCAAAATAGAACCAAGAATCAGCACAAAATGAATGAAGTTTACATTAACTGATTTACATTTTCTAAAATCACATCAGTCCGAAATACTACTCCGTATTAACCAGTTTTCTTCCAAAATAAGGCGTAACTAACACAAACACTCCCCAAACTAATTTAATCCAAAAAACCTAGTATTAAAAAGAAAACATGTCTCTCCTGTGATTGTTTGTTCGTCTGGTATTCTCTCGCAGTCTCGCCTCCTTATAGCTCTGCTTTTCCTTCCGGGATATCCCTGTGTCTGTTACTTCTCTCAAAAGTCTTAGGATGTTTTTACTTGGACTGTAATTTGCTGGTCTGGTCTGATCTGTTCTGGTCTGGTCTGGTTTCTTTGTATTTTTATAACTACTCAGGTCTGGTCTGGGACGAATTACAGTCCAAGTAAAAACATCCTTACTCTTCTATAAGTACAGTGCAATTTTGAACTCTCGTGGGGGCGCTTTTTTGTCATTCTTTTCTCATGTTTCTGTGGATTTTTTTTACTGTTTGTTCCCATAGTTTATTATTTTCTGCTGATTCTTGGTTCTATTTTGAGTATGTTCAGTATATTTTGTCGCAGTCTGCAGATAGACAGTTCTATGCTGAAATATTGCCTTTCAAGTGTAGTACTTATTACTTTTAAGACCTCTCATATTTAGCTTCTATATAGCTATACTCCCTTACCCTTTTTTGAAACATGGAAGTCTCAAGTTCATTAAGGTTACCATTTAAGAAAACTCTAGATTTTGGGGGTTTACTAGTTATGTGTTATGATTCTAAGTTTCTAACTGTATTAATGTTAATAGAACCTATTTGTTTACTTCTATGTAGCACGGAAACTCTCGAGAAAGAGTACGTTTCCGTTTTAAAAACTCTACGGAAGCTCTTTGGAAACTCTCCAAACAATTGTTTTTTGAGCAAAAGTTGACGTTTCCCGTTTCCTCATGATTTTCACGTTTCTGTCCAGCATAGGTTTACTTTACTCCTTAGATTGATTTATGATATTTAATTACAATTAATATATATGTAATTTATTTTACATAATCTGCTATGCTTCAACTATTTATAGCAACACTATCAGCTATATGTATCCAGCGGTTTTAAGCTCTCTCCATAATTCGCTATCTGCTATTGATTACACAGCTCTTATTTTGTTGTCATCTTCAAAGGAGTGGACTTCTTTCTTCTAAAACAGGATTTTTTGTGTTTTGTGTTAGTATATGCAGATAATACTAGTTAATCTGAGGTTTATCTTCATATAGACACCACCGCTGGAGTTCGGTCAGTCTTAATTGATTCTATCGGGAAGAAATGGGAGTGCAATTAGCTAGCGAGCAAGTAGCCATGCCAGATATTGAGAATGTTGACCTTTCTGACTCAGTAGTGGTATATCATGTCAAGGATGCACTCAAATCTGCTATCAAGGTAAACATTTTTTTAAATGGATGGCAAAACTACATAGAATTCTTTAAATATTCGTTCAGGACTACATATGTGGAATGTATCATTAGTTTCTATAGAAACAAATATGTTGTTTAACAGTTATCCCCCCTGTGCTTTGTTTTATTGGATGCTATTTATGTGTATGCATGTGTGTGTATTCTAAGAACAGAATTCTTAAAGTATAATTTTTTCAAATTGATAGATGTTATAATTTGCCCATACCTTTGTTTTTTATTTTATTTTGGGGGTGATGTAACACACTAACACTGTAACAGATAGGGTGGGTATGTGGGATGCTATGAATCTCTTATCTTTGCATTTATTGCCAGTATGCGTAGCTGCACCCATCCTCCCATGTTTTGGTGCACATCCCTTGACCAGATATGAACTAATTGATTGATCATAGGAAGTAACATTACACTGGTCATTGGATTCTTCATAAGTCAATGGTTCCATTATGGTCACTATCCTCTCTTGTGGAGCGGCGGGCTATAGCGGAAATAGTTGCTGCTATAGTTAGTGTTATAATAGGGCCATTGAATATTTTTTTGGAAGAAATAGGGCTATTGAATATTTGGATCGTCTTTGCTAGGATTAGGGGATTTTTAGATAATGTTTTTAAGAGGTTTTAAAATGGTAAAGCAGTTTATTTTTGGATTTCTTCTTCTTCTTTGATGACTAGAATTGTGGCTCAAAAAGTGACATACGAAGCAGAAAATCTTCAACGGCTAGAGACTTTGCTTCTTCTACTACATCCAACTCCATCTGTTCTTCTTTTTCTACTTTCAACATTTCTGCTCTTCTACAACCCAGTCTAGGAGCTTGCTGAATATGAATGAAGACCACTATGTTTAAGCCCACATGAGATAACCTTTTTCCTTCTTGGCAGTCTTGAATGATAAACTCCCCTGTCCCACTATCCTTGTCCCATTTTCCTTCTCCTCCGTCTGACTAACTTTGTCCCTTACCATATTTGGTAATATTTGTGTGGTTGTAATTCTTTCTTACTTTATTCACACTATCAATTCAATACCAAATACATAACTCTACTTTTATTAATAACCGCACCACCCCAAGATACCTGTCACTTTAGGAATAACAAATGTCACTCATGAACTTTGAGTTACATGTATCATTTTTTGGATTTGATATATCGGGGGTATGTAATTATATGTATACATATATTTATGCAGCATAAAAGTTATCTAAATAGCGGTTGTCCTGCTTTCCACTATGACACTGTACTGCTATAGTGGTTTTGGGCTAGGCCACTATGCTCTGCTATGTAGGATAGACAACAATTGATCTCTATTGTTGCTATGAGCTTGTTTGCTGTGAGTTTCATTTATTGTTCTTCATCAGCTGAACTTGTGTGGTTGTAGGGTGACATTGACAAGTATTCCCAGCTTGTCGGAGTTATGAGTCATGATCAACACCTAGTACCTGAAGATGTGGCATTACTTGTGGTAATATTTTATTCTACATGTACTTTGATGAAAACCTAGTCCTTTTCATTAGTAATTCAGTTATCATGGATTTATCTTATATTTGTAATCAAATTGTATGGCAGACATGTTTAAAGGCTTTGTCAGGAACTGTCTCTTTTATACACATTGTTCATCATCGATCTCTTCTTTCTTCGGTAAGAATTAGTTATACATCTTTTTAACGGTTCCTATAAATTTACATTTTTCCTTTTCTTTAAAATAATATCATATGGATAGCCTACAGGTATTTAGAATGAGCATGTGGAACTACGGGACTGATGTGATGGATGCTCTGATGGAACTGTTGGTATCGTTGGTATGTTTTTTTATTGGGAAAACTTGTCCTTTCATTCTTAGCACTTCGGCTCTTGGTGATCACTACCATATTTCAGGCAGCATCAAATGGAGACTATGTTGATTTATGCTTGGAAATGCTTGTAAGCAATTTTACACCACCCTCTACCTACGTACACTTGTTGAATCAGCCAAGGGGCCAGGCAAAAAAGGGGCAAGTTCTAGATCGTGTGCATTCTACGTTGAAAGATATTGCTGATTTAGTACCACTCTCACCTTTGAGACTTGAGAAAATAGTAAAGGAAAGAATGCCTAAGATGAACGGCCCTAATGCCTCTAAGGAATTTGTGAGTTCGCATACACTCTCCTTCGACCAATTTTTTTCTTTACCCCTTTCTTTTGACTTGGTGTTTTTAGTACAAATATGATGTATAATTGTTTATTAGTTGAAAACTTGCATGGATTTGGCAAAATGTTATTTACTAAATGATATTCAATAAACTTGAGCATTGTTTCTGTAATAATATTAATTTGTATCCAAATGTACTTGATGAAAACGTTATTCTTTTTGGCATCTGTGACAAGAAAATGTATATAAATAATCATTGCATGTGGTGAAGATATTATTAAATGTTCATCTCTTGGTGCTAGATTGTGATCTATGCGGAGAACATGCTAAGGTTGGACTGTAGCCCACTCAGTGAACTTGTTGGGAGCACTATGCTTCTGGCAATTGTGGACAGAATTGTAGAATTGGATGTAAGTTGTATCATGAGGAAGTGCTTAAACATAATTCGTGCAAATATACAAGACACATACATCAACAGTAACACTCACATTTCAGGTGTTTATACCATGGGATTCTATTATGCAAGATGATTTTACGAAAGGAATTTTTGAAATTGAGCTAGAAGATCTACAGGGGCCCATGGATGATGATCAGCAGGATAGTTTTGAGGTAATAGTGCTTATACATATACAACTTCTTGAGTACTTGTTCTTAAAGCATGCCTCTTTTATCTGCATTTATTAACTTTTAATCTGCTTTGCTTGTTGTTGCTCTTCAGTCTTTACATGGCGTTAGTGTAATGTGAACTCGTGAAGTTCAAACCCTTGGTCGGTATGCGATGGATAAACATAAGATTCTTACATGAATTCTTAGACCTGGATATCTGATACTCCCTCCTCCAAATAAAATCTCAATTTGTCCAGGCATGGAGGTTAAGAGATTGAAAAATGTGGATTGAAATTTAATTAGAGAGTTAAAATCAACCACATATTTAGGGATGGCAACAGGGCGGGTTTGGGGCGGGGGTTCACTCCCCCATCCCCCGCCCCATGTCTAAAAAGTCCCCCCCATCCCCGCCCCATCCCCGCCCCATCCCCTGTCACTCCCATCCCCGCCCCACCCCATTGTCCCCCACGGGTGGCCACGGGTGCCCCCATATATATTTTAATTATCTTATTTGTGTATTTTTAATCCATTTTATAGATAAATAAATATATATATAGCACTGAAAGAGTTAAACTAGATAATATTGTGTTCGATAAAAGATGGTACCACCAATTTTTAATAATTCTTCAATTTGAATAATTTTTATGAAAATAATAAAACTAAAAATATAAGTAAACATATTACCATCATGTATGTCATTCCAAAATTCTCATCAATTATACTACAATTAATTATATAAATTATACATATGTGTGCGTGTGTTCTATTTACTTAGTTTCTCACTTTTAAAACTCATATATCATTTATGATAAATATTTTGAGTCATTACTTATTATTCTAATATAATACTTACGTAGTATTAGTTCATTAATCATGACTAATAGTCTAATACACATACATCAATACATGTATGCATGTGTACATGTATGTGTATGTGTTTGTTAAATAGTACATATAATTTATTTAAATATGTTTATACCCATTATTAATATATGTGTGTGTGTGTTTGTGTATATATTTATAACGGTTACAGGGCGGGGACGGGGCGGGTGTAGTAATCCCCATCCCCCGCCCCATATTTTAGCGGGGTAGAAATATCTCATCCATCCCCGCCCCCCGCCCCACCCCAAACCCCGCCCCATCCTTCCCCCGCGGGGCGGTTCCCCACAGGTCCCCACCCCCATTGCCATCCTTACACATATTGCTTTCCCTAGAAGGAAATGGGGGATACTTTTGGGACGTACTAACACAGAAAGTATGTGTTGTATTTATAAAAAGAAGAGAGATTCTGATATATGCAAACATAAAGATTCATCCTCCATAGTACAATAAGTATAGACCCTATGTAGTTATTAGTTATTATATTCTCTGACACCTAGAGTAAATACCGCTTTGCAGCTTGAAAGGGATATTTGGATAGACAGGTTTTTTGGCGACAGTGACAATGCTCAGAAGTTGGATAGTTTGATGGTGCTCACATTCGAGTACTTCATATCATGCAACGAAAGTGGACGGCTTTGTCAGGTACTTATTATCATCTCCATACCCCCACCCCTTTCCTTGACATTCTTTTGGTTCTTAATTTCTTATGCATGTCTCCTGGCATCTTGCAGGTTTTTGATACACTTCTTCACTCGTTTCAAAAAACTGTTATGACTGCTTACAAGTCCAAATTTGCCCAGGTAAAACATGAACATATTCTGCTTTTGATGAATGTCGTATGTGTAAGTTTCTTTTTAAGAAATAAAAAGATTTATTAAGGGTGAGAGATTACACTATTGCTAGAAAGTAGAAAGCTAATGACCAAGAGAATAATTAAAAATTAACGTTAATGAAGGGAGAAAATTAAATAAAAATGATGCTGCGAAAGCCCCAATTTCTCCTCAGGAGCTGCGAAAAATACCCAGAAAACTTGACTCCCAAAAATTGCCAAAGCTTGACCAGTTGACCCAGAAAGCTTAACTCTTCTCAGAAAATGGCCACAATACCGCCTAAAAAACCAGTTTGCTGCTACAATTCCTTCATGAAGATTCAAACCCGTCTGCAAGTCCCGACTGCGAAAACAAAAAAAAAAAAACTTACAAGGCAACACTACTCTTGACCTCTATGTGTGCACTCCTTTGTGTATTGGAGGAGTTTCGATCTCAGATAACCGACACAGTAGCTTTTGATATGAGGGGGATCTTCTTAAGGGTGTAGTAGCATAGATCATGTGTGTGTGTCTGTGAGAGAGAGAGAGAGAGATTGTAAAGTTCAAGTTATATGCATTTGATATTTTGATGGCAATGTGATCTGGCTAACGGTTGCTAGAAACTTACTATCTCTCCATAAGAAATGATGTAATGGTTAAAATTTATTCATCACCTACGGTTGAATACTTGAGTTAATTCTTGATACTAATGAGAGAAAATCTGGAATGTTGAATTGATTCCAAAAAATGAAGTTAGCAAGTGAGTGGCATGACTGCATGAGCAATCTCATTAGGTCAGTTTGATTAGATCTTATTATACACACATGTATGTATTTGTGCACATACGTACATACAATACATGCATAGATATATATATGTATTTATATAAGTATGTATAAATTTGCATGTGTGCATGTGTATAATCTTCTTGCCATTTTGTAATTACAATTCTTTATGTTTACAATCTTTCAGTTTGTTATGTTCTATGCTTGTTCACTTGATCCTGAGATCTGCGGCAAGAGGTTTGCGATCACACTAATTCATATATTTGAGACCGGTGTCCATGTAGAGTTGAGGTAAGACTGGGATTGTGTTATGTTACCTTATGTTAGTCTTGTTTTCCTTTCCTCTCTCTCTCTCTCTCTCTCTCTCTCTCTCTCTCTCTCCCCCCCCCCCCTCTCCTCCTCTATGTACACACATCTTTTCTACTTTTTTGTTATTAAGTATGTGTTTGATGCTTGCAGAATGAGTGCTGTTGCATATCTTGCTAGTTATATAGCACGTGCAAGGTTTTTGGACGTGCCGTTTGTTGCTGACTGTTTGGAAAGGTACATCCATGTAAAGTTCTTAATCATAGCCTCATAGGTACCTATCATGGTGTAAGAAAAGATTTTAGGATATTTGATATTTTGTGTGGTCTACTTTCTCTGTGTTTTTCAGACTGGTGAATTGGTGTTATAATTATAGCAAAAGTAGGGTCAGTGAAACTATTCCAAATCCTAAAGCTCACAAGGTTTTTTATGCTGGATGTCAAGTAAGCCCTTGCTGGTTTTTTATTTTATTTTATTTTATTTTAGACTTAAAATCTTAATCCATTTGGTTTGATTTTTTTGGCACAATAATGAGTGTATTAAGGGGATCTATTTAGTATCTTACTCTGTTTCTTTACAAAAACCTGCAATTGTTCCCATTATCGCCCATTCGTCCTGCATGTCTGTACCTTTAGATCAATATATTTGTGGTTCTGATCCCAATAAGCAATTGGTTTAAACACTAAAATATGGGAGTTTTAAGTTGCAAATCCTCCTCGTGCCAGATCGGTAGTCTAGATCCAATCATGAACTGATAGACTTATGGCAGGGATCACTAGGGCTACAGCCTGCAGGTGAGATGGCCGTGTATTGGGCAATGCCCATTTGCTCTTAGTTCAGTACTAGAACTCCAATTATAGTTGCTTATAAACTAATTACAGAGGACTTTTTATGCATATGTATATGTATAAGTATATATCGATTTAGTTTTAATATCTAGGCAAGATCTTTGAATCTTGACAACATGGCTGTTTATTTCTTTTTCTCAGAATATAAATTTGTGCAAAGGAGTGTCATCATTCCAAGTTTTTAAATATATAAATTTATTCTCTAACATTACTCCCCCCCCCCCCCCCAAGTCAACCTACATCCACTAAGAAGCTAAACAGAACCCTAAACATGTGACCACTGACCAGTAATTATGCATCCCTACCATGTTTTCTTTCAAGTATTGTTGGAGGGGGGGGGGGGGGGAGTTGGAAAATAATGCCCATTTTTAGCAATTGTTTGTAGTTGTTAATGGAATTTTCAATATCTTTTCTCATGTTTTTTTTTTGCTTTTGTTCAAGGGCATAATGTACATTATTTGCTTCCGAAGGGGATCCATTCATAGTTTGTTCCGTAACAAATCTAAACTCATGCGCATGCATATAGAGGATATCCTGAGGCATCGGCTAAGCCCTTTGATGGTAAATACTTTGATTACGCTAGTAATACTTTATTATTTATTTTTCTTGAAGAAATGGTTGTGTTTATGTTTTCCCTTTCATTTACCTGTCAAAACAAAAATAAAAAACATTGTTTGGATTTTATTTTTCTCTTCTATTGTTTTTTAGTTTCTGAAAAAGCGTAAATGAAAATCTAGAATTACTAGAAATTTGACACATTTTATGTTTCAAACACATATTGTAGATTTGACGCTTTTTAATTCTTTTAAATCATTTAGGGTTTGTATAAAGATTTTATATTTTCATAACAATTGTGGAGTAATAGTCACAGTAGAGTATGATTCAAACCATATCTATCTAACCAGTAGATTTGAGGGGAAAAACATAAAAGAAGTTCAAAATTATGAATTAAAAAAATGAAACAGAACATGAAAAACACTACTGAATAAACCTCTGTTTCAATTTATCATTTCAACAAGTGACTGGATCATTCTTTGTTATAATCATCTGTTTTTTAATCAGGTTTGCTTGCCGTCAATAGTGGAAGAGTTCCTTAGGGTAGCTGAAGCCACATGCTTATTTAGTTTCCCTGACAATGATGCCCCTGTCGGTCTGCTTGAGTCTGAACTCTCAATAGCATTTGGTGGGAATCAGAGGCTCGACACATTTTTTCCATTTGATCCCTGCTTGCTAAAGAAGGCCGACAGGTTTGCCCATTTGTGAACTAACCTGGAAGAAACCAACACATTCAACATTTTTGCAGTTTGTACTTTGTACTAATGAGGATAAATGCTGGATAGTCCATTAATGGTGCGAAAGTCGTGTTTTCTTCCTTTAGTTTGTGTGTGGCATTTATGTCCTACATCATAAAAACACTAGACGAATTAGGTATATTTTGCCAACAGAAATTGTTGCGTGAAAATGAAAAAAAATGCAAAAGTTTTCATGCAATGTTTGGAGGGTAACATTTTTAGTCCCAACTTTTGTCACTTTTGGACAAATGGAAAACACGACTTTGAATTTCCTCAGTTCTTTAATTATTGTGACAGTCGCTTGTGGTTCATGTCTCTGAATTTTTGGTAGACTTTTACAATAGTTAGAGTACTATAAATGGAAATGTTCTAAGGAGGGTACCGCATGTGTGTAACAATGGTCAAAGTACAAAAAGTGAACATTCAAAGACGAATACCTAAAGTGTCATTGCATACTAGTCATAGGGAGGGTTACAAGTAACAAAACTTCTTTTTTAGTCCTAAAAACTTTTGTATTTAAATTTTTATTCTCATAGCTTCCATGTTACGTAGTAATATTTTGATGAAAGATTTGAGTTGTATTCCTGAAAAATTCAAATTTTGAACACAAGAACTGTTGTCACCAGGGAAACTATGGGATTAAAATTGCCACTCCTAAGAGTTGCAAGACTTGTCTAGCATTATTTTACCTGTTTGTGTAGTGCTTGTTTTCCTGATCATTCTGTGGTGTTATTTTTTTCTTAGGTTCATTAGGCCAAACTTTGTATACTGGTCGATGGTACGAACTGCTAGTGATGAGGCTGAAGAAGACGAATGCACGAGTGATGAAGATGATGTTGAAGTTTGCATTCCTGGGAATGCTATAGACATTGGTGATGGAACATCCCGAAGTCTTGACGGTGACAATGAGGGTGGTCTTGATAGCAGCCTTAGCAAGATGTCTATAACTCCTAAAAATATGTTGCTTCATCAACGCATTGGTGGCGAAAGGGCCGGTTTGCTGATGCCATCTAGAATCCGACCCTGTCCTGAGTCTTTGTGAATTGTGATCAACCTATTGATGTGCTTCTGTTATGGAAAAGAGGTTGTGTTGTGCGTATGTAATTGTAGTTAAATTGATTATGAACTTGAATTAGTGTATTGTTTAATGTTAAACCTATCATAAAATTAGTTCACGTGTAGTATGCCACTTGAAATTTATTGTTGAACTTGTTGACGAAGTTTCCATTTCTGGCCGATTTTGATCGAAGAATCATTTACGTTGGTCCCAGTTTGATTTAAAGACAATTGTTAAAGAAAGATATTTGCTGATATTGTTCAGTATTTTCTGTGTTTCTCGGTTTCTCCTACAAACAATTACGATTTGAAAGCTTGAAACTTGTAATTTGTAAAGGGTGGGTGGGAACTGGGAAAATACGATGATGAAATGATTTTGTAAGTGTTTCTCCACTTATAAATATTAAATGTGACAATTAATAAAAACAAAACTAATACTACGTAAAAAAATTAGTAATAATAATATAATAATAAAATATAATGAAGTATATGATTGAATTTAAGGTGGTGATCAAATGTTATTTTATAGACTCAAAGGAAATTTAGTTATTATGATTGTGTTCAATATATTAGTGATTATGTACAGTTACTATATATTAGTGATTTTTTTGTTTGTAAATTATATATCAATAATCTCAATATATTATGTATCCATATTAAAATATACAAATAATAACACCAAATATATACATTTAAATCCAATCGAGGAAATTAGATTATTATGAAAGATCCAAATGAGGTTAGACTAGAAAGATTCAGATCAGGTTGAACTAGAAAGATTTAGATAATTAAGATCATGTGATTTAAACATTTAGATGATGATGATGATCATCATCATTACCATAGTGCCGCAAAGGGTCCCACCTTCATTAGGGTAAGGGGATGGGGGGTCGGATGTACGCAGTCTTACTCTTGTACTAAAGTAAAAATTAAAGAGACTGTTTCTGAATGACGCATAGTGAAAATCGCGTCGAGAATTGCATGGACTGACTGCTGCTTTATTCCATCATATTCTCAAGCAAAAAAATAGTGAGTGTTTGACTCCATTGCTGACTCCATTGCAAATGATGCATGGAAAAGATTTAAACATTTAGATCATGTGAATAATTTAATAAGATTTGTTAGATTGTGTTTTTGCATGATTTGGTATATTTAAATATCCTTTATTTTAATTACATGTACACGGTCATCCTACTATGTATACAATGTGCTCTAGGGCATGTAATGGGCTGAGCCCAAATACCCGGAGCTCGAGTTTGGCCTATTTGGTGATAATGGTATTCGGGCTCGAGCACGAAATTTGATGAGGTTTACAAATGATGCACGGTAGATGTCCGATGTTCGAATCGAATGCTCCATAAGTCCAAGAGGAGTATATGTACTAGCTTAGTAACTAGTATGGAGTATGTTCTTACTCGTTTTGCTAGAGATATATTACTTTTTTCACAAATAACCAAATAATGTACTAATAAAAAAACTTAATTTGAGATATACAATGGGAAAAAAATTAAAACCTAATTAAAAATTACAATAAAATACATAATTTGAGATATGAAATTTAAAAAAAAAATAACCTAATAATAAATAAAATAAATGAGAAATAAATTCCATCTTAGCCCTAGCTCACTCCAATATTTGTTTATATTATTCATGTAAAACCGGTAAAAAGAATTTTTTATTAGATAAAATTTTACATGAACTTTTTACATTAATAGTATAAGACTTTTTTTAAAATTTGAAGTGAGTTTGGACCTAACATGACTTTTTATTAAATATTTACTTTATTTAGTACTCCGTATTGAACTATTTTAAATTATGTTTTAGTTGCATGTCTCAAATTATATTTTTATTAAATTGTGTTTTTATTTTTAATTGAATATGTCAAATTAAGTATTTCGTTATGCTCTTTAATTATTTGAGGAAGTAATAATATATAATTAAAGAAACAAGTAATACACGAGGTCACGAGTTAAGTTAATATACTCCGATTTAAAATTTATAGATTTTTAATATTTACAAACGAGAGTGTTTAAAATTTATATATTTTCAATATTTATAAGCGAGAGCTGGTAACAAGTGAACAATATATTTTAGTGCGCACATTGTATAAGCAGGCATGCTAGAACCTACACTTTCTGCCTTTGTAAAAAAAACAAATTAGGACTCTTGTATATTCTTCTCCATCTGAAATGTATATTTACTCAAGTTTTTGTTGCATGGAAGTTACAAGCAAGGGACGTTTCTTTCTTATGTTGCATTAACAGTAGCGCCACCATTGATGAAAGCGTGAAATTCCATGCCAGGCAATGACATGCACAAGTTCAAGGACAGAGATGGAGTGGCTGGATAGTCTGCAGAAACAGCTAGGGATGGTGACCAACAAGGAACATCAGAAACCGCAGTAGGACGAGGAGGTGGCTGCAAAAATGGAGTCTCCGGCGGAGGAACCGATGGCATTGATGAAACCAGGTGGTGGTGGTGGTTGCCTTGAGGAGGAGGTGGTGGTGGAGGAGGAGGCTCCCCCATTTTTCTATCTTCTTCAGACGGTAATGGTATTGTTGAAGATACCTCCACCTGTCATAAACAGTAGTACACACAACTTCAAGATGGGAATACATCAAATGCTTTCTTAATTAAGATTAGAACATAAGCACAAATAGATCGATCTTATTGTTTTCTTCCTAAGGTATCAATTTGTTTCTAATTACAAAAAGTTTATACTTTAAGCAAGACCAAACACTACAAAAAACTAACTGAATTGAAACACAAATTTTTAAAGATTTGGCAGAAATAATCCGTTCCAAAACGCTTCGACATTGATTTGACATGGAATCGCGGCTCTGTCAAATTCGTGACAAAATCTGTGTCAAAGCAAGTTCGCCGAGTGCTATTTTGCTCCATGCTAAAAAAATTATTTGATACGTGTCAAAATCAACTAATCCATGTCAATGTCATTTTTTGTAATGAAATAAGTTATATTTTGGAAATAAAACATAGTTGCTCCTATTTGTACATTTTGTCTATGTGTTAGTCTTATATGGAGCAATTTCTTTAACTATTGGTAATATTGCACTTCGTTATCGTAATCATACGTACATGTTTCATCTGTCAATCGTATTTAAATTTTCGACCAAAAAAAACTATATGGAGACGGTCGAAGTTCTGCATGTGCAGTCTACTCAACATTACTTTTATCCCTGTATCACTGTGTCGTTGATAATACGCATGAAATTTTAGCAGCCATATAAGATTTTTTGGTCTGAAAATTTAAATAACTAAAGTACCAAAATGTGATTGTACCAATAGTTAAGGTACTATTTATGCACTTTACCCCCATATCCAAGGCTAAGCTAAGGCTAAGTTAGAATAGGATTATTATTATTGTTGTTGTTATTAATATTCTCTACCACCACCGTACCGCCAATCATTCCTAAATCTCCAATAAATATGAAGTCAAAATATGAGTTAGGGACTATTGTAATTTGTCATATTGTGTTGATATCAAGACTCAAGAGATCCCATTCTAAACGGTATGTACAGAACCGCCATATTTAGTGGTTCTCAAATACTCCGTATTAAAGAAGTGTTGGGAAAGCATTAAGATGGGTGCTCCCAACTCCCAAATCCCAACTTGCTAAAATTATTGTTGCACCACTAATATATAATCCCCACTATCTTTTTTAGCGGTTGGTTAATAACTTAGTGGATGGGGTGATTAGTTTAATGTAATAATATTTTGTAGGGATTATGGCAAGAGTAATACTAAGAGAGAAAAGAAACTTTTTTAAAATTTCCAATTTTTTTTTTGAAATTTCCAAAAAGAGACTAAAAGGTGTAAGAGCACCATTATACTCTCCCTAGTGAGTCCCTACTCGACTCATTATTAATATAATGACCATCATCCATCCATCCATCTGACCAACATCTGCTCGTCCAATGATCAACGTCCATTTGTCCGTCCAGTAACCAATGTCTAATCATCCAGTGGCCATCGTCCGCCCTTCAACTCACCAATGTCTGACCGCGCGTCCTATGACAAAGCAACTCCATTGGCTATCGTCGCCTCGACGATGACCATCACCGTCCGCTCTTCCACCATGCGCACAACCTGCCCCACCCCCACCAGCCCAACCCTTCCCACCCTAGCCACAACCCCAACCTCCCAAGCCCGACCGATGACCACCATCCTAGCCCCCACCAGACCCAGACCCAACCCTAGCTGTTGTGACAATCTCCAATGACTGCCCCTGGCGGATGTCACAATATCTGACCAGCCCCAGTCAGCTGTCACAATCTCCAACCAGCCCCAGCTCTAGTCGTCGTCACAATCCCCAACCAACATTATTTCCGATCACAATCCTTGACCAACCCTAGCCGCCACGAACTTTTCAATCTGAATCAGAAAACGACGAAGCAATCGAAGAGCGTCGTCACAGATCGATGTCTTCATCGACCGGCGCCGACACCATTGTACGTCGATTGCGGTGTAGGGACTTGCGGTGGCAACGGTAGAAGCTGGGAGGTGGCAACGGAAGCATGGTAGTGGCAGCGGCTCCTGTGCTTTGGTGATGGCAATAACTTCTCTTGTGGTGGCTGGCGGCAAATATCAAGGAGATAGCTAGCAGGACACAGGTTAGTTAGACAAGTGGGGGGAGAATAAGATTTTAGGTTTTTGCTACTCTATTTTTCATAAGAGTATTTATGTCTCCTCATATATAATTAGTCTCGTTTTTGTCCAAATTTAAAACTAGTCCTCCTTTTGTCTGATCTAATGAATGGCCAGTAGTATTACTTGGTCATTATTTCTTTTTTAATTATTCAATAAATTATTAATACCAAGAAAGTTCTTCCAAAAAAACAAATACCAAGAAAGTTGACCCAAGTTGCAAATTCCTTAGCTCATTCCTGATAAGTCTCATTTACCAATCTCGCATTTTACTGTTAACTACTTCCTCCATCTAGCTAAGATGTCTATCTTTCCTTTAAATTTGTTCATTTGGAGGGACACTAAGGCTTTGTTTGCAACCACTTGTGCTTAAATAAAAGCATTTTTTGGGAAAAAGTGATTAGTAGTGAAAGTTGGTAATGTTTGGTAAAATAAGTGTTTTTGTGTAATAAAAAAAGTAAAAAGTAGATTCTACACAAAAACTGAGATAGTAAAAGTTGGTAGTGTTTGGTAAAATAAGTGTTTTTTCTTAAAAAAAAAGCCAAAAGCACTTATATACAGAGATTGCAAACAGAGCCTAAGGTCACTTAAAAAGCAATAAGGTGGATGTAGCCATGTAGGCCCGTCAACGGGTTGGATAAGGGCCAAAATTATATACTACGTAGTACTTCTGTCCCAATTTTTTTTGTCATTTTAAAACTTTGACCAATCATATATTTTTATTTGAAATTAATTATAATAATAAAATTATATGAACAATGTTTTTTGTTAAAAACACTTTCATAAAAGTATAAAATTTATAAATTTCATACTATTATGATCCAGATTTTATGAAATGCGATTTGGAACGTAGGTAGTATTTCAGATCTATATCTATCGAGTAATTTTTGCTTAAAGTCTAACTAAAATTTATATCACAAAAATACATATACGCGCTGGTTTAAGCATGAGATTATAGATAATTAGATGCATTCAAAAAGCAAATTTCAAATTGATGGTTAAATTATAGAGGCGGGGTGTAAGCATCAGGTAACTACTCCCTGCGAGTACTATTCTAGCAAATATTCTTCTTTAGTTTTCAAGTGGTACATTAAAACAAAAAGAAAAATGGGTTCAAATAATACAAATTGCTCTAAACTGACTAGCCGAGTAAAAACAATTTCATCCATATTCAATTCTTTATCCACATTTTACAAAGTTTCTAGTTGGATTGATTTTGGTTTTAAAAATAGATAGGACAAGATTTGAATAAATACACTAGACCATACAATATCAATAGACTTTGACAATTATAAAATACACATAAAACAACTTTGGCAAGTACGATAGTATAAAATACATATATAACATACTTTGAATTAAAAAAACATGGTGAGAAACTAACAATTGTTGGGGGCGGAGAGAAGGAATTACCGGAGATGTGATATCAAAGAGGCTGGATCTGCGACGGCGGTGGTGATTGGAATGTGTCCGTCGGAGGAAGTGTTTCTGAGCATGACTCGCGACTTGCGTGGGCGAGCGAGTCTTCACGTAATTTCTGGAAATTCCTCTCCAGTTTCCTTTTCCGGTTTTCTCCAGTCCCCACAGGAACAGCTTGTGCTCTTCTTCTGTCCACGCTACCCCTTCAATCATTCAATTCAACCGTCTCCCAATTACTCATTCACTTTCATTTACACCAAAATTTCACACTCGGATACGTACAAAATAAATATTTGTTCAAAGCTCAATCAAGAAGCACATTTAAGAAAAGTATATAGAAAACTGATTAGTTATCGAAAAATTGTGCATTACATTTCAGTCCCAACCACTTTTGTATATAAATAAATACGGAGTAAAAATCTACTCCAATTAATCATTAATTTTGGTTAATGATTAGTTGATCGATGTACTTGAACGAACAAACATGCACCTTCTCAACAAAAAATATAGGTGATTAACCATTCATTTATTAGTAACTGTAGAATCTAAAGTCGTAATTGATGATGTCAATTGGCGTCATGTGTGATTTTTTATTATTGATGTAACGATCCTAAGAGCCCGTTTGGTAGCACCAAAATCGGCTGTTTTGGCTGATTCTGCAGAAATTTATGATATTCTGGCTGGAGTGGCTGTTTTGGCTGATTCTGCTGATTTAAGAAAAAAATATTTTAAAAATATATTTTATTAATAAATTAAAGAAAAAATTATATGTAAAAATAGCTAAAATGGTCCTCTACAGTAACTTCAGCCAATACAGCCAGAAAAGTAACTCCAACCTTACTTTTTCGGCTTATTACACAATATTTAGCGCGCGAAAGTAAAAGTTACGTGTTTGGTGAAAAAGCTGGCTGATAAGCCTGATAAGCCGAAAACAGAGTTCTCCAAACGGGCTCTAAAACTAATAATATAAATATAAATATTTGAGAATATCGTGTCTATTTTACAATATTATATAATCAAAATAAAAGTAGTGGATAAAAATGTGAATGATAACTATATTCGAATGTGAAAACTGAAAGCATATTGATTATAAAACGTACACATATTAACTCATAAGTCACATTTTTATTCGTAAGTTTTTTATTAATAATATTTTAAGAAAAAATTAATGGAGGAATGACAAAATAATTGAGCTTATCAACTCATACCGTTAGCGGAATAGAATAAATTTGAAAGAGAGCAGTAGTATCTGACCTCGTTTACGCCCGCGGCCAGTGCTGGTCGACGGGAGGGGGTGAACGGCGTCATCAGCGGAGTCATAGCCGTCGTCCACGGCTGCTTTAGCCGGCGGTTCATTATCGGTTGTAGCATCGTCTGGATGCTCGTATTGAGACAAGTTATTCAAACTAACGCTCTTCCTCATGGGGTCCACCCTCACCCTCACTCCAAACAGCATTATCTCTGCCGAACTTTCTGCACCACCGCCCACGACGGAGGCAGACGACGGCGGCTCATTGGACGCCAGCGATTCCTGACCGTCGCTTCCACAGTTGTTCAAGCTACAGCGACGGATCATTTCTCAAACCAAAAAAAAAATCTCTGTCAATGGGCAGAAAACCACCGATCAAATTTCAATAAATAATAATGGGAAGAGGAATTTCGATCTTTTTTGTGGCGGGCCACTTGTCAGGCTAGTGGCGGGTGATCGGAATCTTTGGATCTTTTTATCCTTCCATTACGATATTCTTTATACACTAGGATGAAAAGGGGAAAAGGCATATTTTTAAAGTGTAAATTCGAGATTGTGGCCTTTACTTACGTATCTAGTCATTATTGGTTTTTATTTGAAGCATTGCTCAAGTATATATTTCACGTCTGTTATAAAAAAAAAAAAAAAAAGGTACTACGTATATATCACGGCTCTTGATAAATAAAAATGTTCACTATAAGGACTTTTTACCAATTCGAATGTGATTTTGCGGATGAAAATTTTGATGCGATGACATTGATTTATAGGTACAAATTACAAGACTTACAAAGTTCCAGTGGGTACTAGATACAAACATAAATTTAAATCACCAAATATTCATTTGTCTATATATCAATGATATAAATGGTAGGTTAAGAAATGAAAAACAAACTATCACAACTAAAGAACAAAATAGGGGCCGTTTGGAGTCATGAAAATGGGCTGAAAATAAAAGCCAAACACATGTCAAATGGACTGTTTGGGTTGGTTTTTATTATCACCCAAAAACTTTTTGAGCTGAAACTGATTAATGTATCCATTGCCGACCTAAATACTTGTTTACCCTTTTACGCATCTTCTTTGCTTGGCCATAGCGACGAGAACTTCTTTCCCGGCTGCGCAAACTTTTGTCCATCGATGACTTCTTGCTTGACTGCGCCCTAGTTTCAGCCTTCCAGATCCACGAATTCAAATTGAAGTTCTGCCCACTTTCTTTCAAATTGAATGTTTCTCAAGATGGAGATACTGTGTAATGAACAAATAACTCGCTAAGTCAAAATTGTTATAAAATGGAAGGAAATAAGCAGAAGATCAGGGAGAGAAAGTATAGTCTCAATACTTAGTGAGAAAGATGTTATTAGAAGTGTGATAATGGTGTGTTTACAATGAAGGAGGATGCTCCTATTTATAGGAGAAAATGTAATCATGTCTAGATCAGGGGCTAATTGTGAGCCATACAATTACCATCTAGAAATCATAATTATGATTTCTTATTTATATTAACAATGATGATAATTGTTCCTGATCATGAATAGTTGGAAGATGACTATTCAATATATTTCAACACTCCCCCTTGAATGGTCATCTTCTAATTATTCTGGGGTATTAGTTTCATAGTATTATAATGTACTGTCTCGTTAAAAAACTTTGTCAAGAAAAACCCAGTGGGATAAAAATCTGACGAAGGAAAAAAGAGTGCAGTGCATTATATTACTCCCCCTCAATTTAACATATATCTCGAAGACGATACATTCCAATTTTATGGACCAGTTCTTCAAATTTCTTCGGTGCCAATGACTTTGTGAACAAATCAGCAGGGTTGTCGCATGACTTGATTTGTTTGACATCAACCGTTCCGTCATTCTCAAGATCATGTGTGGAGAAAAGTTTTGGTGCTATATGCTTTGTTCTGTCCCCTTTGATGTAACCTCCTTTGATCTGAGCTATACATGCTGTATTATCTTCATAAATCACAGTAGGATTAGAAGTAAAAGATTTTATACCGCATTCATTTTGTATGTGCTGGATCATTGATCTCAACAAGACACACTCACAACCTGCTTCATAAAGAGCAATTAATTCTGCATGATTTGATGATGTTGCAGTTAATGTTTGCTTCATTGATCTCCATGATATAGCGGTATCACCATAGGTGAATAAATATCCTGTTTGTGATTTTGCCTTTTGTGGATCAGACAAGTATCTTGCATCCGCGTAACCAATTAAAGTGGCATTTGCACCATTCTTGAAATACAATCCAAGATCGATTGTACCATTGAGATATCGGAATATATGTTTGACACCATTCCAATGCCTTCTTGTTGGGGAAGAACTGTACCTGGCTAATAAATTTACAGAAAAAGCAATATCTGGTCGAGTATTATTAGCCAAATACATTAATGCTCCAATAGCACTCAAATATGGTATTTCGGGACCAAGGATTTCTTCATCATCTTCACAAGGTCGGAAAGGATCATCATGCACATTGAGAGATCGAACCACCATTGGAGAATTGAGCGGATGTGCTTTATCCATGTAAAATCGCTTCAAAAGTTTCTCGGTATAATTTGATTGGTGGATGAAAATACCATTTCTCAAATGTTCAATTTGAATGCCGAGACAAAATTTTGTTCTCCCAAGGTCTTTCATTTCAAATTCTTTCATGAGATATTTTGCAGTATTTTCAATTTCATTAGGAGTTCCGATTATATTCAAATCATCAACATATACTACAATTATGGCGAATCCTGATTCGGATCGCTGAATGAAAACACATGGACTAATAGGATCATTTTTATACCCTTCTTTAATCAAATATTCACTGAGACGGTTATACCACATGCGTCCAGATTGTTTTAATCCATATAATGACTTTTGCAATTTTATGGAAAATAAATCTCGAGATTTCGAGCTATAAGCATCAGGTATTTTAAAGCCTCCAGGAATTCTCATATATATGTCTGTATCGAGTGAACCGTATAAATATGCGGTCACCACATCCATTAGGCGCATTTGCAGCCTTTCAAAAACAGACATGCCAATTAAAAATCTTAAAGCTGTAGCATCAACTACTGGAGAATACGTCTCATCATAATCGATTCCTGGCATTTGAGAAAAACCTTGGGCAACAAGTCGGGCTTTGTATCTAACGATTTCATTTTTCTCATTGCGTTTACGCACAAAAACCCATTTAAAACCGACAGGTTTTACGCCTTTTGGCGTATGGACAATTGGTCCAAAAACATTACGCTTTTCTAGCGATTTTAATTCTACCTGAATTGCTTCATTCCATTTTGGCCAATCATTTCTACGACGACATTCGTCAATAGATTTAGGCTCATTGTCATCGTGTTCATTCATTATATCTGTGGCGATGGCATATGAAAATATATCATTAACATCAATATCATTTCTATTCCATTGTATTCCATTAGAAACGTAATTAATTGAAATTTCAAAATTATCGACGTTTCTATCTTTATCTGGAATATTTACCTCTTCGAAGGTGATTGGATCCTCTTTTGAGGTATCATTATTGTTGATGTTATCTTCAAGGCCGATATTTTCAAAATGTTCATTTTCTTCTTGAGAAGGTTGAACTTCTTTGGCATCACAAACTACAACTTGCTGTTTAAATTTTCTTGGTTTCAAATCTCTTGAACCAAGTGGTCTACCACGTTTTTTACGTATCATAGATTCATTAGCAAGTGTTCTTTCGCTAATCTCCGCAGGAATTTCTATTCGAGAAGGAGCATTCATAGCTGGAACATGTGACTTTGTCACTTTCTTTGAGTCTGTGAAAGCATCAGGCAATTGGTTTGCAACATTTTGTAAATGAATAATCTTTTGAATTTCTTGTTCACAAGCATTTGTGCGAGAATCAAGAAAAGATAAATTTGTTGCATTCCAAGTAATATCTTTCGTACGTGGGTCCATTTCTTTGATATCTCCCCCTAAGGCTGGGAATACTGTCTCATCAAAATGACAGTCATCGAACCGTGCGGTGAATAAGTCACCGGTCATAGGTTCTAGATAATTAATAATTGAGGGTGATTTAAAACCAACATAAATTCCCAGCCTTCTTTGAGGACCCATTTTAGTACGATAAGGTGGAGCAATTGGTACATACACAGAACAACCAAATATTTTTAGGTGTGATATATTTGATTCTTTACCAGATATTAATTGTAATGGGGAAAATTTATGATATGCCGTTGGCCTAAGCCGAATTAAATTTGCAGCATGCATTATAGCATATCCCCATGCAGATGATGGTAATCTGGATTTCATCAATAATGGTCTAGCAATTAATTGTAATCGCTTAATTAAGAATTCGGCAAGACCATTTTGTGTATGTACATGTGGAACTGGATGTCCCACATCAATCCCAATTGACATGCAATAGTCATTAAAAGATTGAGATGTGAATTCTCCTGCATTATCAAGTCGGATTTTCTTTATCGAATAATCCGTAAATTGCGATCTCAAACGAATAATTTGAGCAAGGAGATTTGCAAATGCAAAATTTCTAGTCGATAAAAGACTGACATGTGACCAACGTGTTGATGCATCAATGAGCACCATAAAATATCAAAACGGTCCACACGGAGGGGTAATTGGCCCACAAATATCTCCTTGAATTCTTTCTAAAAATGCAGGAGATTCAACTCCAATTTTGTATAAAGATGGCCTGATAATTAATTTGCCAAGAGAACAGGCAGTGCACGGAAAATCACTTGATTGTGGAATCTTGACATTAGTTAATGAATGTCCACGTGAATTTTCAATAATTTTGTGCATCATAGTGCTGCCTGGATGACCTAAACGGTCATGCCACAAGATAAAGGAATTGTGGTCATAAATTTTAGATACCACATTTATCTCAATTGGACTGATATATGGATAATACAGTCCCGAGGAATATGCTGGCATTTTTTCAGAAATGTATTTATTGCCAGATCTATTTGTCGTTAGACATAAATATTCCTTCTGATTTTTAGACACGGTTTCAATATGAAAACCATTTAGACGCAAATCTTTAAAGCTCAAAAGATTTCTCCGTAATTTACTGGAGTATAAAGCGTCTTTAATTATTAATTTTGTCCCTTTTGGGAGAATCACACAGGCTATTCCAGAACCTTCAATGAGTTTAGCAACACCTGAGATTGTATTGACATTAGCATCAACTAATGTCATATGAGAAAAATAATCTCTATGTCTCAAAATGGTGTGCGTTGTGGCACTGTCTATTAGACATTGTTCAGAGCCACTTGGAGAAATTTTAGTTAACTCCATATCTTCGAAAAGATAAAAATGAACAAATATTAGTTCAATACTGTAATATAAATTGTACTTCACTTAATAGTATATTTAATTGTGCATAACTTTCACGTTAATAATAAGCACTTTAAATTTCAAATTTGAAATATACTCCATATTAGATAACACGGAGAAAATAAAGTGAGGTACTTTATTATGACTTTTAATAAGAGAAGTAATTTAGCTCACATATTTACTTGTTATTAATTTCTACCTCATCATTTGAGGTTAATAACTATCATGAGTGCCGTTATGGGGGTTATTCCCGGCAATTGACAGAAACGTACGTTATAACCGTTTGACTCAAGTTACTCTCATACCAATTGTTAAGGGGCCCATCTTAACAATCAGAGACTTTGCAACTCGATAATCAAAGGTCCTTAAAGTACAAAACTTGTGTTCATAATTTTTCGTTGAAAGATTGTTTTGATGAAAAACCTTGATGAAAGGTTATTATATACTTCGTAGTTTAGTCGTAACTGCATAGCTTTGATGGATAAATTGTTGTCTTGGATTTAACAATATACAACACATCAATCCATTCTCAAGTAATTTTAGTTCATCGGTTTTAAGCAATATTTTAGTCAAAGCGATTGTTTTGAAAAAACAATTCACACACATGAGGTAGAAAAACAACAATAATTGACTTCCTCCCAATTCAAGAGGTATACGTATAATTTATTGTTATCACTTTTATTATGTAGTTCGTATGAGCAGATGTAGTACTCTATAGTCAGTATTAAATCTATTTTATTAATAACTACTAATATAGGTACGTACGTATATTAGTACTGAAATAGTGGAAAATTGTCACATATATTCCAATCATGCAGTGTAATCTTATCACATACGGAGTGTTTACTATATGTAATATACATATATACTATCGTATAATATACTCGTATGAAATATAAGTAGCTCAATGATATGACTAGTATTGACTAGCCAGGGAAAACCCCATGAATTCATTTATTATAATAAGACAGATATTTGCCATTTCAATTTTCAATTATAGAACTTGGCATAATAATCCCTTTAATAATAATAAAATGCAAACCGGAATGTAAATCCAATACGAATGCATGATGAAGTAAAAATACATGATTTATTCCTTTGAGTTGCACTCAAATATTATTATTAAAAGAACATCACTTACTTCTAGTCAGTTAATTGATTTTTGAAATGAGCTTAGCAAAAATTTACGTTTACGGAGCATATGTATTTTATATATTGATGTATGTATGCCAGTATGTCACCGTAAGTTTAATAGTCATGTGCATTAAAAACTTTGGGTGGTCTGTGACTTATACAAAAGTTTTGCAGCTCAATTACTCACTTGATGCATAGACCTTCTATATTAATACGGAGTAGTACTGTGGTATACAAAATCAAATGCATGAATCATTGAATAAAGCCAAATTATTGTGCAGGTGGGCAGCAGGCAGCTACGTACAACGTACCCATGCCGCATTTATTATCATACAACATTCATTTTTTTAATAGTATTGCATGTGAAAGAGGGCCATCGATCTCAATAACAAATTTGTGGGGATCCTACTTAAGTTCATACATGAGCTGTATCCACGTACCCACATAGAGAGACCCATTACTACTCTAGTAGCCCTTAAACGGTAGACATATAATGCCTACAGAGTATATAGGAGTACATGCGTTTGGTTTTTATCAATTACTACGGTATTAGTTCATATCCTTTGATAAACCGGGAAGGGCTCTTCTTCTTTTAGTTTAGGGATTCAAGAGGCATGAGATAATAAAGAGCAAGGGTTGGAGGAAAAACTAGATACTTCATACTCCATATTTTACAAGGTATGTTTTATTCATTAATCATTTAATCCTTTTTTAATACGAGTAATATTTACAAGTATATAACCAACCAAGAGTACTGATTTTGAACTCAAGTCCATTGTATTTCAATTATTATTATTATTATTATTATTATTATTATTAATTATGAGTATAGTGGAAGATTTACAGTGTTATAGAAGCTCCGTGATTTAAAATGGCCGACAGGTTTATACAAAACGAGCCGGTGGCGCGGTTTCGTATTATTGAGTCTCCTTATACTTTTGTGTTTATGATTTTTCTCTGATTATACCTCATAAACATCTTATTATAATATACGAAGGATATATATTCATATTCATATTCTTATCATATATATACATATATAAATGAGTATATCAGTGATGTAAATTCATCCGGAAGTAAAAATTCAGATGTAAGATCAATATATTTAAAGATAATAGTGATTAAAGGTATGCTAGTTTATCCTTTTCCTTCTTCATATTTCATATTTTAAAGATATTTTCATAAGAGAAAATATAGCTATAATTTTCTGATATGGAGGATCCCAATAATTGGGCAACCATAGAGCATACTTCTTATAGTTTTGAATATATTCAAACATGTTCATACTTCTCAACATCTGATTTTCTTTTCAGATGAATTGATAAATTTCTGAAAATATATACCTGCTGGGAAGATGATGATTTCAAGGATTTGGAGCAAATTCGTGCTGATAACGTGTTATAAAATGGAAGGAAATAAGCAGAAGATCAGGGAGAGAAAGTATAGTCTGAATACTTAGTGAGAAAGATGTTATTAGAAGTGTGATAATGGTGTGTTTACAATGAAGGAGAATGCTCCTATTTATAGGAGAAAATGTAATCATGTCTAGATCAGGGGCTAATTGTGAGCCATACAATTACCATCTAGAAATCATAATTATGATTTCTTATTTATATTAACAATGATGATAATTGTTCCTGATCATGAATAGTTGGAAGATGACTATTCAATATATTTCAACAAAAATGTGTTTGATAAGTCTGATCTATTTCTGAAGTTATGTAGACTAGGTTAGATACATTTCTTTGTGGTTAGATATTTTCTCATATTTGCTTAGTCTGGTACCTGCACTATACCTTGTAATTAGTTTAAAAAATACTACGTAGTATTTATATCACAAGGAAAGATTACACATGTGTGCAACAGTGTTTTTCAAGTTATTTGTGGGTAATTTGAATGTTTTAGAGTACTGGGCATAAACATTTGGTTATTTTCATGAACACTACAACATTATTACCCTATTATATTTGTTATTATGGACTGGTTAATTATTTATAATATATAGGAATTGTATATTTATTATTTTCTCACTTAAATGAGCTATGTACATTTTTACAAGTAATATGAAACTTTACCCACCATATTCATACTAATTCTTGCTTCTCATCAGTAGCCTTCTAAGGTCATTACTTCTCATATTACCCCTTTTTTATTTATGAAAACAAAAGGTATGATCATTACCCTTATCCCATTAAAAAGACCTCAGGATCTGCAAGCTTTTCATCATCAAGTGTTGAATTTAGTGCTGAATCCATGACCTTAGGATGCAAATACCCTGCTTCTCACCGAAAGGTCTTCAAATGAGGTTTGCGGTGTAAGTTCTCAGTGTATGATTGCATTGCGAGATGAAATTACAGAAAATTTAACGCGCAATATGAGGCAACGTCATTGATGGTGTATGGCGATTGCATGTGTTCTATTATATATTTTCTTTGCTTAACATATTTTCGGACATTATAATTTGTCGTGTAATCACGTTAGTACTTTTTGTGTATTTTATGTTTCATTTTATATTTTAATGAACTCCAATGAATACTTATTTTATGTTTTATGTTTTATTTGATTGTAATTTAAATGCATGTGAGCTTCTTAATATACTTCATAGAAAATATATTTTACGTAGTATAAAATTACCTTTAATGGTAATTTTTAAAAAGTAAACAATTAATAAAGTAGTCTTATACTTCGTATATACTCCGTAATTGCCTAATCAAGCAAAAATAGTTTACTACTAAAGTGCAACCCATATATTTAACACAAATAAGCAAATATCCTTAATGGTAATTTTACATTCAATCAACAATTTCAGCCAACATATTACCAAACACTTTCACTTCATTAGTTTCAGCCTTTTCAGGCTTTCCAGCCGATCCAGTTGGTTCCAAATAGACCCATAAACTTTCCTATTAAATACTCCCTCGTCCCACTATTATTGTCCCGGTTCCTATTCACTCGATCAACACAAATTACTCTTAATCTCTTACTTTATTTATCAAATTTTTATCAAATTTGATTCTGTTTTTTGCAACTTTGTAAAACTTTTAATGTGATTTCTGAATATGTAACTTTTTTCTAAAAATAATTTGAGTGCGGGCAGGGATCCATTTGTTTTATCGTCGATCAAGCATTGTAAACCGCAACGGGACCATAATAGTGGGACAGAAGGAGTCTATGCTAATTATGCTAATAAACTTTATTTATTGAAAATCAATTATCAATTTGAGTACTACCTTTGTCCAAAAAGGGTTTGTTATATCGTCTTTCCTTGATCAATGAGGGCCTTTTTTTATAGATATCACTAGATAAAAGATTGAAGACCAAAAAGTGACCGCATCACCAAATTTCCAAAAGTATGACTAGCATGCTGGACACGTAGGGTGAAATCATAAAACATACCATTTCCGAATGAAGTCAACCAACAAATTTTATACTAAAAAATCGGCCGCATTAATTCCATTGTCACTTGTGTAACTGAAAGCCAAAAATGAGGGAATTTTACGTTAGTAAACATCGTCGGCCATTTCCAGAATTCATTTCCGTCCAGTTCCACAATCCATTCCTGGCAACTGAAAAAGAGGGTGGGGTTCTGTCGAAAAGAAACGTGTTTTCATTCTCAGTGGTCACCCGGTAAATTATGTTTTCATTTTGTGTTATTTCGAGTACTAATAATAGTGACGAACATTAGATCAAGAAATTCAACATGTACACTGTTGAAGTTCGCATTGACAAATCGATATTGATTTAGATGCATGGTAGTATTTTTGAATGGTATGGGCGCACAATTCTAGGGAATGTGAAGGAATGACAATTAAGACTTAAGAGTGTTCATTCGGTATTACCGAACCAAACCGAAATTTCGGTTAAGCATTTTCATGAATCGAATACTGAACCGAATTGAATTGGTTTGGTTCGGTAAAAACGGAAAAAAAAAATCAGTTTGGTAATCGGTAAACCCAAAAAACCAAACACAAATTAATGATAATCATTGGTAAAAACATATAAGTCTGCCAAATATAAGTATGCAGTAATAGGTAAAACCCATAGGTAAAAACCAAATATAATGCTTAATATAGCAACAATATGCAGTAAGGTCTGTACGTCTATATAAGTATGCAGTAATAGACAACCATAGGTAAAAACCAAACAATAATAATCCAACCATTTTACATAGCTTACAAAGCCAAAAAAAAAAACACTCATAGGTAATAACATTAATAACAAATCCAGCAACGGTATTACCGAATTGAACCGAAATTTCGGTTAAGCATTTTCATGTACCGAATACCGAACCGAATTGAATCGGTTTGGTTCGGTAAAAACCAAAAACAAATCGGTTTGGACGTTTGGTAATCGGTAAATCCAAAAAACCAAACACAAATTAATGATAATCATAGGTAAAAACATGCAAGTCTGCCAAATATAAGTATGCAATAATAGGTAAAAACCAAATATAAAGCTTAATATAACAACAATATGCAGTAAGGTATGTCTATATAAGTATGCAGTAATAGACAACCATAGGTAAAAACCAAACTGTAATAATCTAACCATTTTACATAGCTTACAAAGCCAAATATAACAACACTCATAGGTAATAACTAGGGATGGACTCGGGCCGGGCCAACCGGCCCGGAACCGGACCGGCCCGCTACTGTGCGGGCCCGGACCGGCCCGGTGAACCGGTTCGGGCCTCCCGGCCCGGTGGTATACCGGTCCAGGCCCGGGCCTCCAGTTTAGTGAACCGGCCCGGCCGGGCCGGGCCCGATTCGGGCCGGAATTTATTTTTTTTTTTTTTTTGAAATTTTTTTAAGTTTTGGGTTGGATTAGGTATTTTGGGCCATTTGAGGTGGTTTGGGGTGGAGGGGGAGGGGTAGGGGGTTAAATAAGAGAAGAAGAAGAAAAAAAACATTCCGGGTGGCCCGGCCCGGTTCTGGCCCGGAACCGGAACCGGAACCGCCCACCACCGGTTCGGGCTCGGGCCTCCTTTTTCTGAACCGAGGCCCGGCCGGGCCCAGGCCCGAACCGGAACCGGTCCACCCCTAGTAATAACATTAATAACAAATCCAGCAACGGTATTACGAACCGAAATTTCGGTAAACCAAAATTTCGGTTAAGCATTTTCATGTACCAAATACTGAACCGAATTGAAGCGGTTTGGTTTGGTAAAAACCGAAAAAAATCGGTTTGGTAATCGGTAAATCCAAATAAACAAACACAAATTAATGATAATCATAGGTAAAAACATGTAAGTCTGCCAAATATAAGTATGCAGTAATAGGTAAAAACCAAATATAATGCTTATTGCCTTAATATAACAACATTATGCAGTAAGGTACGTCTATATAAGTATGCATAAATAGACAACCATAGGTCCATAGGTAAAACCGTAAAAACCAAACAGTAATAATCCAACCATTTTACATAGCTTACAAAGCAAATATAACAACACTCATAGGTAATATTACCGTAATAACATGAGAAAGTTCCCGAAATAGGACTAAATAAGTTTGAAAATTCCAAAATAAGACTGTCATGTTTTTATTCCCAAAATAGGAGTAATTACTGTCAAGTTTGGAAAATAATGTCATCTTTAAAGCCTGGTACTGCCAAAACATGACAGTAATTGGTCCTATTTTGGGAATAAAAACATGACAATCCTATTTTTGGAATATAGAAGTGATTTTAGTCCTGTTTTGGGTAATTTCTCTAATAACATTAATAACAAATCCAACAACGGTATCCGTAATAACACTAATAACAAATCCAACAACGGTATTACCGAACCGAACCGAAATTTCGGTTTACCGAAGCGAATTGAATCAGTTTGGTTCGGTAAAAACCGGGAAAAAAAACGGTTTGGTAATCGGTAAACCCAAAAAACCAAACACAAATTAATGATAATCATAGGTAAAAACATGTAAGTCTGCCAAATATAAGTATGCAGTAATAGGTAAAAACCAAATATAATGCTTAATATAACAACAATATGCAGTAAGGTACGTCTATATAAGTATGCAGTAATAGACAACCATAGGTAAAAGCCAAACAGTAACAATCCAGCCATTTTACATAGCTTACAAAGCCAAATATAACAACACTCATAGGTAATAACATTAATAACAAATCCAGCAAAAAGATTAATAACAACAGCAAGTCTTCCAAAAAAAATAAGTCTGCCAAGAAAAACAAAAATAGCAAGTCTGCCAAGAAATACAACAGCAGCAACTCTCATAATACTTCCTTGACAGTTGGAATATAGAAACTATAAATCCAATCAACATTTAGAAAATACACATTACACAATACGAACTCAATTATGCAAAATAGCAAGTCAACAACTTCAATCTCCATTTATTATTATTGCACCATCTGCAAGGTTGAAGGAAACCTGCCAAAACAGTTCAAATAAATCAATTATGTTGTATTCATATTAATTTGATATAATGAAATAAAATTGATATAAATGCTCTTACCACGAAGATAATTGTGGCGTTCATAACACGCCGAGAACATTAACATCAGACCCGGAGTTTATTACCAACTCTAAAACAACAAATTGAAATGTAACTGTAAAAAAATTAAGGGTCTGTTTGGTAATGACTGCAACGGCTGAAAATGATGAAAGTGCTTGAAGGGCTGAAATTTCTGAAGTGCAAGTGTTTGGTAATATTTTGGTTGAATTGGCTGATTGAATGTATAATTACTAAAAAAGGGTATTACTTTCTTTCTATTTTAAATATATGTATGTTAATAGCTTGCTTTGAAGAGGATATAAGTGTCCTTTAACTCAAAAAATAGAAATCAGCTCATAAAATAACCCTATTGCTACTTTTGTGGCTGATAAGGAATATCATCCCAAACAGCCTAATTTGCTAGTGTTTGGCTCTTTTTTTTCACTTTAAGGCTTATCAGCCCAATTTTATGGCTCCAAACGGCCACTAAAATAAAGTCATGTCACATAGCGTAATAGTATATGAAATTCTAACAAATGAGCAAAAAAAATTACCTTTGTCAAGTTTCTGACAAAATTCATCTGCCTCTTCCATTGAACTGACAGGAGTGTGGCGAAGCCAATCTTGGCCACAAATGAAAGCTTGTGCCATCTTGGGAGTCAATGAAGCTCTGAAATCGTCAATTATACAGCCTCCGGTCGTGGCACATAAGCTGGCACATCAGAAGATTCTAGAGCAATGTTACAACCCTCCAACATTGGAGTTCAGTATGTGGGTGTGATGCTTAGCTTTGACCTTTTAGTTGAGCACATCTTGAAAGAAGTAGAAGGGGGACAGGCTTTAAGGTAGATGTTATAGACATCAGAGGGTGTGAATCATTAAGAAGACGGGCTTTTTGGACATTGAGTTGTTTCATTTCAGTGGTGGAGGGCATAACCGGCTGGAACACAAACTGGCTTTTTTTGTTTCAAATAAAAAGGAAATGTTATGGAAGGTTAACCAACGTATGATAGCATATTGCAAGGCATTGTTAAGTTGTACTCAAATAGGTTAAATCCATGTGATTATCAACGTACGATGGCATATTGCAAGGCACTGTGTTTATCAGCTAGGAAATAATATGAAATGGGATTTCATGACAATTAAAATGTAGGTTATACACTATGGTGGCAGCTGGTAAAAAATAGGTTAAATCCATGCAAACAAAACACACCAATCTGAGACACATTATATGACTAAAAATGATTTATGCAAAATATGACATTAAAAGTGAGAGCTTAATCATGATATGCAAATGACTATTACCACACAAGGAGAATCTAACTCAAAGAAGGCCAATAAATCACAGAACATAGTAGATTTTCCAATAATTATATTTGATTGATACAGGGAAAGAGAATGAAATTATGTAGATGTTACGTACACTTAGGTTGCTGAAAATGGTGCAGGTCAATATCTTTGGGCTTGTTTTCCCCGAAGTCCATCTTAAAACCCAAGGAAAGGCTTTTGGGTCAACAAGCCGAGCAATACTGACCTCTCTCAAAGCGGGAAAAGTTTCAAAAGTCCATACTTGCAGAGGCATGTTATAACTTATAAATGTTGTAATGTGCTTCATTGGACTTCATACTTTCAGCAACCGTCTTCAAGTATGAAATCATATCACCCTAAATGACCCTAACCCAATGATACTTATTAAATGCTTCTAGGTCAACAACCAGGTTAACATACGAGCTATGTAGTGCAATTTTCATTTCAGCACCAATTAAGGAATGTGATAGCACATATATTAATGAGAGTCTAATTACATCTTCATCCGGTTCACTACCCTTGAGTCAAGATTGGTATATCACCTTAATGTCATTACGTGAGACCTTAAGATTGGTAGGGAAGTATTTCAACCAAAAACTACCCCGATAATCTGGATTCTATTCAGCATGGGGCCATTGGGGATAGTGTCATGGTAGCTAAATCCATGAATAGTAGTATAGTCCAAAATAGAAAAAGAAACCAGTCGACAAACATATGGTCGACTCATCTTTATTAATTAAAAGCATTTAGCATATAAATAATTTGCAATTGATATATATTATCAAAAAATTTATAGTAGAGGTGACGGTTGGGATTCAAAGATAAATTGACGGGTGGTTTAGTATAGGTGACGGTTAGACTTTAACTCCAGTGGTTGAGGTGACATTTGAATTAAACAGTAATTAAACAATAAAAATTAAATTCACTTACTCTTACTACTTTTCATTGTTTAAGATCGACCAAAATATAAGTTTATGGTCGTCCAACATATGATCAACCAAAACTTAGTCGACAAACTCATGGTCGACCCACATGTGGTCGACTCATCTTTAATTCTTTATTAACTGAAAACAGTTAGCATATAAATAATTTTTATTTAATATACACTATCAAAAATTTGATAGTAGAGATGACGGTTAAGCTTCAAAGATAAATTGACGGGTGGTTGAGTATAGGTGACGGTTGGGTTTAACTCCAGTGATTGAGGTGACTTTTGAATTAATCAATAAAAAATAAATCCACTTAGCGTTACTACTTTTCATTGTTTAAGATTGACCAAAATATAGTCAACTAAATTATGATCGATCAAAACTTAGTCGACAAACTCATGGTCGACCAACATATGGTCGACTCATCTTTATTAACTGCAAACATTCAGCATATAAAAATTTTGCATTTAATATATACTATAAAAAAAATTGATTGTAGTGATGAGGGTTAGGCTTCAAAGATAAATTGACAGGTGGTTGAGGTATATGTGACCGTTGAGCTAATTTATTTGTTACTACTTTTCATCTACATTTGTTTAAGATCAACCAAAATATGATTGACTAGTCTATTTTTTTTTTGTGGTAGACCAACATATGGTCTACTGACCCATGATAACATACATTTTATTTCTTCATAATCCATTGGGTCGAACAAAACATGGTTGAACAGTTTATGCTCAGTTTGTAGAAAAAGGACACACTATTTGAATAATCTTGTCTTGCAGGATGACGAATGAAGAGAATGCATATACACTTTACTTAGTGAAGCTTTTGGTACTGAGTTGATCTGAGTCGACAATGCAGAGGCTAGAGGCTCAAGACCATGGAGAATTTGAAATACATGTGGAACAAATGAAGTAGAAAGGAATGAGAATCTGAAATAAATGTGAAGAGGAAAGTATGAGAATCTGAAATAAATGTTACCGTTGTGAAGATGGAGCCGTTGGGATGAGGTCGTTATAATGTGACAGCTGGAAAGAGAAAGTCGTTATGAACTGATGGGGGGTATAATGGGAAGTGTACCACAAAATTTAACGGAGACGGGTGGCCTAACAATAGCGAGCGTTAGGAGGGCATTTTGACAAATACTAAAACTCTTTTAGGGCATTTTGTCATTTTATTAAGGGTCCTTATGTAATTTCACCGTTGTCTATTAATGTAAAAGATGGAAGGGCAGTTTCAAAATACTCAACCTTTTTCAGCCCATTTCGATAAAAAATCCGTGTAAGTAACTTATAATAGATGGTAACATTATGATGTTAGTTAGTAACTTTTTTAAAAAATAGGCATCTAGCCACTCTTATTAAAAGAATGAGCATGCAATCCATGCATAGTACACTTACACGGGTAGGTTAACATGGGGGTGAGAGTTTACGAGATGATCTCAGGATTGGTGTTGATGGTTGGGGGAGTAGTGAAGTCATCAAACGCTTCCATTCCCTATAAAATGAAAAACAAACAATATTTGAGTGAGCAAGGAAGCTATGGTGTATAACTAGTAGAAGTCTAGAACAACATTTTGTAATATTAAACCACAAGTGGGTGTTGTAGGAATCAAAGGACATATGAAAGGTACATAAGATCATAATGTATGCATTCTTAGGGGTGCTACTTGCATCTGCACATTTGAAATATAATCTAATCTGAATAAATGAACATAAGTAGTGTGACACTATCTCTTTAATGAGAAGTAAGCTACAACACAAACACAACTCCACATTTACAAAAGACATAAACTGAACAAACAAGTTCAGCCAATTTGAAATGAATTTGACAGTGCAGTTGGCTCAAAATAGACTGAAAATTTTCCAACGGCTAGTTAAGCTATATTCCCCGAACTCAGACTATCGAATAGCTTATATATGAAAGAATATGGATGCTTAAAAATCAATAATTGATTATTTTGTTGATGTATGAAAAAACCAGGAAATCTTTTTAAAGTGGGACTCAAATGGATAAGCGAGACATCTTCTTCTCGAGCTAGTTTGACGATATGAGAAGTAGAGTAGAATATTTTTTTAAAATTTTAGAGAAAAGTGGAAAGTTTTATTTATTTCTTACCGTCATAGTGTGCTTCTTCCAATTAGAATAAATGTTGACTGGAGAGAGCTTCTTCTCGCATCCTCCGAGCAGCAGTAATTAATAGGGATTACATCGGAGATATACACAAACTAGTATCTATCGGAGTTGGCCGATAATTTCTCAGGAGGAAATTGGCGAGACTATGGCTAAGCTTCAACACAGTTTTTTTGGGAGATATGCACGAAGAAGTATCTTTCTGCAGAGATTTTTTGGGTGAGAAAAACTGTTATTCGTACAGTTTGGAGGGATCACATTGAAGATATGCACAAACTGAAACGAGTATCTATCGGAGTTGGCCAATAATTTCTCAGGATGAAATTGGCGAGACTATGGCTAAGCTTCAGCAGAGTTTTTTTGGGAGATATGCACGAAGTAATATCTTTCTGCAGAGATTTTTTGGGTGAGAAAACCGTTATTCGTACATTAAATGGTTGGTAATATTTTTGTCCAGCAGTTTTCCAATACTACTATAGAAGATTTTTTTTCATTGATGAAGCACGATAGCCAAATGTACCACCGGTGTATGGGCCATGGCTCTCCGGATAGGCGGAACTTCATTTCATGGTGAGTATAGTACTACCTGTTAAGATCTGGGGTTCCATACTACCGACAAATTGATCACTGAAAGCTCATTCTTCGCATGCCAAAAACACCCATCTCATGGTTGCAAACAGCTTTCTGAGAAAACAGTTCAAGTTGTGGTTGCCAAAAGTTCTGAACCTGAAGCTATGTTGTGCTTTGATCTCCTTGTACTAGATGGTTGTGTAGCCAGAAGAGGAAGGGGAGTATTCCTAAGAGAAATTTGGATGTGGCCTTTTGAAGATGATGATTCTGAACTGGAAAAGATTTGGTTGAGTTGAGATTTAGGGCACACTATTCGGCCCTTGTTCCAACTAGGGAAACAAAATGATGAGACATGATCCTTCAGAAAAGAATTAGCAGCCTTTGCAATCGGAAAATCTTCAGTACTTGAGCTACTCTCCATCTGGCCTCGTCTGTAAAAAAAATAACAAAATGGAGATATATTAACACAAAGAAAGGAAAGAAAAAACATAAACATACAAACAGAATTTCTCTGTCATGTATTCATGAGAAGGAACAAAAAAGGTACTTACACCACCACAACAGATGCAGCATGAGGAAGGTCCTCCCCTTTCAGCAACAGCGCCTGGATATTGTTAAGCCAGACAGATATTGCAGTACATGCACCTCCAGGCCACATTCTATATGATAAAAACATTTCAGTGTAGAATATTCAATAAGATAGTTTTTTTTATAAAAGGATAAATAAATTCCAGGAGCAAATATTACTAGTAATTACCTATGTACATCTACAGACCACACAAGCTTGTTTTTCCGATACAATTCTGGAAACAATCCCCTTTTCGTTGCCTCCTTAAGAACTCTTGCTGCTCTTTCCATCTGGGAAAACCACCAAAGTGCTTCTAGAAGTGCATTGTAAAATCTCAAGCCCAGACCACACCCTTCATACTTGAGTTTGTCAAACACATATTCAACCATTTGCCAATTAGTATCATCATCAAAATCTCCCTTGATCATTTGTCCAATTACTTGATGCATGTTTGAAACCTTATGTTTTAGCATGTCATCCAATAATACAAAGGCTTCATCCCATCTGTTTCCATTTCAAGTCAGGAATTAAACAAATGTTTTGCTTTTCCTTGGACAGCTCTCAAAGTGTAAAATATTCAGTCAAATTAAGGGCACGGGTACAAACTTCTAGAGATATTATAAGCTTCACAGCCCATATCTCACTACAAAATTTAAATACTAGCACAAAAAAAGAGGAAATAGCCTATTAAAATCTGACCTTTCACTTTTTGCATAAGCTGCAAGCATCATACAATAGCAGATAACACTTGGTTGTATGCCAACTGATTTTATTTCCCGAAAATGTTGCTCACATTCATCAATCAGACCAGCAAAATAGTAGACGCTCAAAACTACCTCAAAGGTATCTTCATCTGGATTGCATCTTTCCTTTTCCATATCAGTGTAAGTCTTTATAGCTTCTTCGAACCGGCCTCCCTGCCGATAACCTTCAATCATTCCATTAAATGAATTACTGTTCCTCTGAACTCTGACTTCATCCATTGTAACTAATACTGCTTCAACCTCTTTGTAAAGTCCCCCCTTTGCAAATGCATGGATCATAGAAGTAAAAGTTTCAATGTCAGGCATGCTTCCAACCTCATTCATTGTATTGAAAGCAACAATCACCTCCTCATACAAAGCAGCCTGCCCATATGCTTCAATAACACCAGAATACACTTTAGAGCTTGGAACCAAGTCTTTTTTGTACATATTAAGAAGGATCTTGTTTGCATCTTCATGAAGTCCTCCCTTTCCACATGCATGTGCTAACCCCTCATAAGTCTCCATGTTTGGTTCCACTTTCTCTTCAATCATATCATGGAACAGTGTAACTACCTCTTTAAAGTATCCACCTTCCCCAAACACCTGGATGAGAATATTATACGTATCTGCATCTGGTTCAGTGTTACTAATTTTCATCTCAAGAAAGAGATCCCTAGCCTGATCGTACCTCCCATTCTTCCCATATAAATTCAACAAAAGGGTATAAGTGTCTGCATTAGGAGCACACCCTGCTGCCTGCATTTGCCTGAAAACATCCATAGCCTCATTCAGTGAGTCTGATTGGGAATATGCCTCCAACAAGACATTATAGGCTGTTACCTCTGGTAAGTTCCCTCCAGACTCCATTTCCCTAAGCAATTCTGAGAATTTCCCTAACTTCCCAAGTTTTCCAAATGTGTCAGCTAAATATCTATAAGTGGTAATATCTGGTAAAATCCCACCCTCAGTCATTGTCCTGAACACCATTGCGGCCTCATCATATAATCCTCTAATTGCACACGCACTTAAAAGAGTATTGTATGTGACCAGGTCTGGTAGAACCCCCTCGTGTCTCATTTCAGCAAACAGACTCAATAATCCCTCCCATTCATACCCTCCACGAGCACACGAGTTAATGACCGTATTATATGTCAGAATATTGGGAACAACTTTTTCCATTTTCATCTTCTCCAGTAATCGAAGGGAGGTCTCATACTGACCGTTCCTGCCAAAGGCATTGATAATTGCGGTGTAGGAAAAGACATTCCGGGCCACATTGTGAGTTGGCATTTGGTCGAATATCTCCAATGCCTTATCGAGAAGGCCTTCGCGGCCAAGAATGCCAATCATGATGGAATACACGTGCTCGTTGGGCTTGCACCACATCTGGCGCTGCATGTACTTGAAGAGGCGGAGAGATCGCTGCCAGTCGCCGCGGGAGGCGAACTCCTTGAAGACGTTGGAGAAGTCGGTGGGAGAGAGCTTGTTCCGGAAGGTATCGAGGCACCGCGCAATGCTTCCGCGCGGCGGAAGGCTCGAAAGCTTGTCGATGAGGGTTTCGACGTGGTAGCCGTACTTGCCTTCCTCCACGGTCACTGAAGGTTTTCCGAATATGAGCTCTTTCGGCCTCGCCATTGCCCTGACGGTGAGTCGAGCCCGGTGGTAGAAAATGGAGAGTCTCCGGTGGTGAAGCTGATGAGGGATTCTAGAGGAAAGTAGGGAGTAACGAAATTGAGGGGAAGGTGGGGCGACTGGGGAGGACTGGTATGACAGGGCCATTTCAGCACGTGTTGAAGACCGTTTCGACAAAGGGAGTGGCAGTGATGTAGGAGCGGAGAAGCGGTGAAGCACGACGGTGGTTAGTGGGTCGGAGTCACCATCCGTCCTAGCTGGGGAATGGGGATGATAGAAGAGAAGCAGCTTAGAATCCGGTGGCGGCTAAAAATGTCTGTTGTGGATAAGAAGTTAGAACTTAGAACAGATTATACATTATTTTCGAAATACAACTCATATATTCAAATTTTATGTACTACGTATGTTTTAGTTTTATATTGAAAGTTGAAGATTTTTCAAAAATATTATTGAAATAAATTGCGTAGTATCATTATAAATTACTATAATTTACATAGTGCATTTTGATAAATAATACTCCGTATTTATTTTAGTTATAAATATGCAGTTATTATATTATAAAATTAACGATTACTGAATCAATTGGACGATTGGAGCCTTTTAATAACATTATTTTCAACTTATAAACTTTGTCGGTCAATTGTTTTATCGAACATGGACTCCCTCCGTCCCATTTGAAGATTCTCACTTTTCTTTTTTGAACGTCTCATATAAAGGTTCTCATTTCCATTTTGGGAAACAATTAAAAATTTTAAGTGACAAATTAATCATTAAATATTAAAAATAATACATTTATAACATCATAGATATCAATACTAATTACATTTATAAATTTTTGGTGCCGCTTTGCTATGGGAACCTTTCATGGGACGGAGGTAGTAGCTTTTAATTTCGTACGTTGAACAATGAACACAATAGCTTTTCTCACTTGGTAGTCGTATTTTTGGTAGGGGTGGGATCGGGTCGGGTTTTGGCTAGGACAATAAAAACCCTGAAAAGCATCGGGTTCTACAATTTTGGGCCCGACCGGAGGACCAATACTTTCGGGTTGGTCCGGGTTTTAAGAGCCTTGGGTTCGGGTTGGGTTCGGGTTGGGTTGGGTTGAACCCGGGAAAAAAATCAAATTGAGATATCTAAAAACAATTGAAATACAATCACAACGAAAATTGAAAATATCTAAACTTTTAATCAAAAAATATATGTAGTATAATAAAACCAAAACAGTATATTTTGAATTTAAAAATCACACGATAGAAAATGTTGTACAAAAACAATTGGTCCGTCCCAAATTGATTTACAAATTCGAGATTTTTTGGTCAACCAATGATAAAGTTAAATCCTCCATATTGATAATTAATTCAATTTTTTATAATTAAAATTTACATATTCAAAAACTACATTAAAATATCTTCAAAGTTGCAAACTCCAAATTATATATAATTAAAAATTGACATCCAAATTAAGTGAATAAAATGAAATTGTTTGACTAAAAAAGTCAATTTTACAAATCAATTTGGGAAGGATGTAGTATGAAATAGTCCACACGTATTATATATAAAAAAAATCGGTATGATGTATTAATAGGTCATGTGTATTTTATATAAATTATATATTTTTAAGTTTCTTAATTAAATCAGATTTTTTCGGTCTGGGTCGGGTTTAAAATTTTAGAACCCGAATTAGGACCCAAGTTTTCGGGTTCGGGTCGGGTATTTTAACCCGGACCAGCCATTTTTAAAATAAAACCCGGACCAATGTCATATACCAGGTTGGGTCGGTTCGGTTATCGGGTTTTGGGTCAGTTTTTCTCACCCCTAATTTTTGGGGCATGAGAGAGTGGTGTGATTATTAAGAAAAAATGGAATTGTATAATTATTATTGATATGCTATGAAAAAGTAAAAATGAATTGCAACTGGTTGATCACGGGCTCGGTTAGAAAATATGGTGATTCGAGAGTCCGGACTGGGAAAGGAATTGTAGTTGTCCCTAACTCCCTATAACATACCAACTACTCCGTACAATATACTGTGTCTTGTTTACTATCTCAAAATCATATAGAGTAATACATTACACCCAGATTCAACACCGTAATGCCAAACTCGTGTTTTCTTCATTCCGAAATTTTTTGCCAAACTTATTTAGTTAATCATTCCAAAAAAGTTTGTCGGTTTCATTTAAGGTATGTAATATGTAGTGATAGCTTCCTCGTTACACCGAAGTGCTTAGAGAGAAGGGAGAGCTGAAATATAGAGAGAGAACTTGCAATAAATGATTTCTCAACCCCTTACAACTATCCCCAAGGGGACATTTTTAAGGGAAAGTTGGGCTAGTCTCCCAGGTCTTGGGTCTGGGGGCCTAAATACAATAATGGGCCACTAATGGGCCGTTTACAAGCAATATATTCCAACATGGCCCCTGTGAGAGCATCTGTCAGCGTGGTCCCTCATTATGGCATCTCGGTGAGAGCATCTGAGGGGTATTCCTCCGAGGTGAACATTCTGAGGCGATCGCACCACTAGACTGAGCTTAGTAGGTTTATCCCCTGGTGCTGGTTTGGGTTGTCCATAAGTCTGGGAGTATATGGGCCGTAGTCCCGGGCCCATATACTCCATCATGTAGCATGTGGTTAAATTATTTCTCCCTCTATGCAAATCTCAATCATATAGTGTTTGCTTTATTATTCCACGTGCTGCTCAAAATTTGTAGGAAAATAGTTATTTAAGTAATATTAATAATATTATTAACATTGCTATTTATTTTATACATGCATACACACACACACACATACTTTTTAAAGTAACACACATGACGTGCACAATCTTGAACTACCTGTCTAGCCATGAGTGAAATTTCACAAAATCATTGTTATTTCTCAAACAAATAAATACATTAAAGTAGGCTTATTCAATTGGGTAACTGCTAAGAGGATACAATCACCGAAGAAAACAAACTACACCTATGTGAAACTAAAAATTGAACCAAAATTTTGGAAACTCGATCCCATGCAAAGTTCACCCAGTGTGGAATATGTAGGAGCAAGTAAATTGCCCTTCATTGTAAGCATCCATCTTATAAGCAATCAATTGAAGAGTTCTGGAAATGACACATGATGAATTTCACAAGAGTTGAATTCAAGAAACTCCGCGTGTCAAATTTTACGTTACATCACATGAAAATATGGTGCTCACATGAAGGGGTGTGTAACTGGTCCAAGCAACAATTGAGCATCTCCATAAATATTTTCCCTTTCTTTAAGTTGTCCGCCGAAGATGCTTGCCATGTCTTTATTCTAGTTGAATGGTATTAACATAGGTTACAACCTGTGGAGCTTCTCAATTCTCGAGGAATAAAAGTCTAAATGGTGTTTGTTTGTTTTTTTTCTCATAAATTCAAAGCATTTGTGCTTTAATATTCATGAAATTCTCCAAGGTCTTCTATTGCTAGTAGACATGAGTTATTAGTTTTTAGTATTATTCCACTAATAGGATTGATAATTAATGCATTTCAACAATTGCATCATGAAAGTGTGTCTATCTATACAGTTTTATTTTTGTTACATAAATTAAATGTCATAATTTATAAAACAGGCCATTTCATAATAAAACTGGAGAGTGCACTAAAAGAGAATTTGAGCCTAGAGACCCTATCCCCTTAAACAATCTTTGGAGACCAACATTACCTTGTAAAGGTTGTACAACTAAGTATTTTGAATATCAGGATCGTCAATAAAGGTAAGCTAGTGAATGCATTGGTTGTCCTTGAGTTTCTTCAAAACCCACAACCCTGAATTAACTAAAGAATTTGAATTGTGCAAGTAACCAAGCTGTGGGTCAAATAAATAAATGTATGTATGCATATGTCTAAGATAAGGTTTCATAATGTTTTTTGCGAAAAAATAGCAACACAAACTTCTTATATAATATTTGAGATTTGATTGAAGGGGGCAATAAACACAAAACAGTGAACAAAACAAACATGTTAACGCGATCTTTAATATGATGTTCCCAATGAAATGATCAACAAAGCTAATCATAATGTTTTTTAAATTTCTAAGTTTTGTAGCCTTCTTTGTCTTCTTTTTTACAAAAGAAGTTACTTTTAGAGCAAGCCTTACGTACTCTCATTTCTCAAACAAAATCCCCAGAAGTTTTCTCTTCATTAACCTCTGACATAAGATACTTTGCCAAAGGATCTAACAAAAGGCATTGGTTCCGTATATGACCCACGTCTAAATGATGCCTCTGCTCATAGCATATTTTGCACAATCAAATAGGTAATATGCACTTGAAGTGATGTTAATACTAACAACAACGATAAAAACAACAACAACAAATTCTTATATTATAGGTTTGAAACCATATATCATGTGTTTGTTACATATAGTTAAAATTAAATTATGTGTACATATGGTTTTAAAATCACAAGGATTTGAGATGAGTTTAAAAATTAATCATCCCAATAAACTTTTTCAGACAAAAAATGAATCTTATGGCTAAACTATATCAAAAGGATAAAGACAACAAATTTTATGTAATGAGTAGGATGATATTGTTAGCATGCCTGAAATTCATGGACAAAGACAAAAAAATTCATATATATCTCGCTCATTGTGCCGAGAGTTTTCATCAGATGACTTCTTTATGGCTTTGGAGTTGAACATCTCACGAAGAAATACATTTGCATCTTTTTGCTCTAAATGAACTGGGTATGAATCTCAACTAGCTAGTTGATTGCACATGGGAACTTATGACATGTTCTACGATCACAATTGGATTGGGCGATGGATCTCCGAAAATTTGCAAGTATTGGATTGGGGAAATATTAATCTGTAAATGACCAAATCTCTTTGTTCAGCTATCTGACTAATAATGAAGATGTCATAAATAATTAAAGTTGCAGGCGTATTATTGTATTATAAGAAGACAAAACTCACCATCATTTGTGCATATTATTGTATCATAAGAAGATAAAACTCACCATCATTTGTGCAATACTCCGCAGATGAAGCTCAGCTTGCATAGCTCCCGTTTAGGTAGGCTACTTGTAGTACAAGAAAATATTAACATTATGATAAATTTGATTGAACACAAATGTATATTGTGATAATAATATTAATACGAAGTATGATATTAGATAGAGAATAGTGGATGAAAGGATATTATGTCACAAATTTTATATTGACGAAGCTTCTCAACTTTAGAATGAACCATCCATATTGACGATTTGGCTCTTCTATCAATGATCCACTGAGTTATAAGGAAATCCAAAATTGTTGTTCCGCGGACCCTGGGAAAAAATTAAGCTTCAATGGACAACTTAACAAGAGCAGAGCATGCATCTTGAAGAACTTTGGAAAAATGAAATTGAACGACACTATTTAAGCTCATCATAAAATTTTGATTTTTGTGGATGCACCAAGGCTAGTAAGCAAGTAATAGTTCTTATAGATATGCTTCAACAACTTTTTTTCCACTACCACCTGAAGTGAACATATTAGTATTTTCCCCAACTGAAATTCTGACCACTCTTTTTTCGGTTCCTCCCTATTCCCTTCTCATTCCCCCCTCATCTCAATTATAAATTAAATTCTTAGACTGAATACAACCCATAATTCAGTACTTTGTAACTTCACCATCATTGTTCATAGAGTTTGGGTAAACTGAGAACCACATTGCAATTGAACAGGAACACGCTCAATCCAAACTTAATTAGTAGTCATATAGCTAAGAGTGTTTGCCATTTTTGATCCCCCGACTATTGTGTCTTTGACACTTTTGGTACTCGACTTTTAATTTTTCCAATTTTAGTCCTTGCCTATTGTGCTAGAGACATTTTTAGTCCTCAACTTCAAAGTTTCTCACATTTAATTCCTAAGTATTATCAAATTGACACTTTTAGTCCTTCAACTATGATTTTGACACAATAAATGGACTTAAAATGACATTATTACAATAGTTGAAGGACCAAAAGTGTCACTATTATAAAAGTCGGAGGACTAAATATGAAAATTTTCGAAGATGGGTACCAAAAGTGTCTTTGCACAATAGTCAATGACTAAAAGTGAAAAAAAATCAAAATCGAGTACCAAAAGTGTCAATGACATAATAGTCGGAGGACTAAAAATGGCAAAAACTCTCATAGTTAATGATCCAATTATTATTATGCTCTCTCATATGCTAGACCTAGATGTTTATTCAAGGGACGCGACTGCACGGATGGGAACGGGTCAGGGTCAGGTCGGGTGTGTCACTGTCCTAATTAATATGTTTAGTCTGTGCAAATTATTTTTAACTACAAAAAATATTATTCATTGTCATTTTGAAGCGATGTACGCATATAAATTATAGGTTCTAGTTTTCAACTAATCAAAACAACTCTAAACAATACTATTATTCGACTTTCGAATGAAACACATAATTTGGATTATAACTTAATTTACCTTGCACCATTTCTGATTTTTTTTATTAGAATTCTTGTCATTTTTCATATTATGAATGGTCATAGTACGGTTCCGAAATAAGATCATATCTAAAGCTACACATCGTCTCACATCACTTTTTGATACTAGTTTAAAATTTAATACTACGTACCGTTCCCAAAATGAAGTACAATTCAAGTTTATTATTTCATTCTTCAACACAACTCTGTTTAATAATATGATATCAATTATCACACATCCAATTTTTATCATATTGCAATAAAAAAATCAAAGGGTTTGGCATTAGTTTATCATGAATTGATACATTTTCTATCACGCTTTTGAGCTAATGTTTTCGTGGCAAAACCACTTTTGCATAAATTTTAGCTCGAGTTTGACAAAAAACTACTAAGTACTAATCTGTACCAAATCCTTGACAGAATCATTGTAACACCCCGGCCCCGCAAGACCCGAGGTAGTTACTCGGGACCTCCAGTACTGTCCCCACAAACCACCACGAGCCTTTACCGCGCACTTTGTCCTCACTCATGCGCGCCCTGAGAAACTTCCCAGGGGGTCACCCATCCCAAGACTACTCCCGGGCAAGCACACTTAACTTTGGAGTTCTTAGCGGATGAGCTCCCTTAAAAGGAGATGCACCTCTGTTGGTATGAGTAGTACTATTAATCCATTTATATTAAATCTCAAGTGTTACAATCACCCCCGCTTAGGATCGCAACGTCCTCGTTGCGCCCTTAAACCAATCTCAATCAAACCTCAGAATCTTTTCCCCTGCTAGGTGTCTGCCCGATATCCAACGGATCAACACACTGTCGCAGGGTTGCTCTGATACCACCTGTAACACCCCGGCCCCGCAGGACCCGAGGTAGTTACTCGGGACCTCCAGTACTGTCCCCACAAACCACCACGAGCCTTTACCGCGCACTTTATCCTCACTCATGCGCGCCCTGAGAAACTTCTCAGGGGGTCACCCATCCCAAGACTACTCCCGGGCAAGCACACTTAACTTTGGAGTTCTTAGCGGATGAGCTCCCTTAAAAGGAGATGCACCTCTGTTGGTATGAGTAGTACTATTAATCCATTTATATTAAATCTCAAGTGTTACAATCATCTTAATCAACTGCTGAAAAATTTCATGAACATAACTACGCAAGGCTCATTAGCTTTGACAAACAAAAATTGGAAAACATATCTCTAGGATCAAGGTATGCTAACACATGTACAAATTTTCAAAGAAATCATTCCAAGATTTATTTTTGCACAATGATCATAATCCATTAAGCTCATTCTGCATATTAGAAGCTCCATCATATCCATGATCTCCAACTATGGACAATGATAGTGATACTTAGCAAACAATCATCAATGTCATTTTTCAAAGAAAGTGTAGTGATCATGAGTCATCAATATGTCTAATCGCAAGGGTAGTTAAAAAGTATTTTTTGTCCCCATATGAAAAGTTTTAATACTGAAATTCGGGGTTGGAAGTGGGGTTTGACTGACATGTGAAATAATAGAGTAAAAATTGTATGGTTGAAATTTGTACAACAACAACGACGACAACATTTAAGCCTTAGTCCCAAAAGATTTTGTGATTGGCTTACATGAATCCATACATGGGGTGGGGGTGGGGGTGGGGGTAGATGATACTAACTCTGTCCCACTCAACTTTGCCAAGTTGATGTTGTTGAAATTGTGTTGTTGAGGCTGGTGCAGAGAAGAGATAAATGAACAAAGACACAAATTTAAGGCCTTAAAAATGATACAACTTTTTGATATAAACAAAAAATGAAAGCTGGTAATCCAATGGGACGAAAGGAGTATGAAATATAAAGTAATTGATTAAAAAGAAAGCCTCAGAGTTTGTAGGATTATCATCATTAAGAAAAGATGACAAACAACTTTTGTCATCTTTTACTACCACAATAAAAGATGGACTATTAAGAAAATTACCCTAAATAAGACCACAAAAAGTTTGCATATTCCAAAATAGGACTATATTTTTTTATTCTCTAAATAAGAATAATTACTGTCATGTTTTGGTAGTACCAAATTTAAACACAACAGTATTTTCCAAACTTGATAATAATTACTATGTAGTAATTATTTTTATTTCAAAAATTTTCAAATATTTTTACTCCTATTTCAAAAAAATTCTATAACAATAAGGATGTTTTCTGTTGAACTGAAATTTGCTGGTCTGGTGTGGATCTGACCTGGTGTGGTCTGAACTAGTCTCTGTATAATTTATAACTACAAAAGTCTGGTATGATTTCATCTGGTCTGGTCTGAGACTGAAAACATTTCAAAGAAAACATTCCAAGTATTCCCTCTAGAGTACTCTATATAGAGCATTTTCAAAAGGTTTTTTACAAGAATATTACAAAAGTAAAACTTATTTACATAAATATGACTATTTATTACTACAACGTAGTGTTGTGATAATTTAAATTCAAAACTCGAACATGAATTACTGTGATTTCATTACTACTCTAGTAATCAATAATATTTTTTTGTAAATCATCTTTATTTTAATTATATTTATATAATTAAATGAGAGAGACTACACCGTAATAAATCCAAAATTGAAAACTTTAGGAGAAAACGGAAAGGAAACCCAGCACTTTCCCTCCAAACTCCAGTCACATAATCACATGCGGCGTGCTACGTGGGAGGAGGGTAAACGTGACACGTCAGCGGAATCAGCAAAGTGGGACCGCCTCTCCTCCGCGCGCCCACAGGGGTAAAAAGTGTAAAACGCTAAACGGCTAACCCCTAAAATGAATGCCGCCCCGAGGCAGTCATCAATCGTCAGAGCCCGTGGCAATCATGTAGTTCAAAGCAACGCTAAGGGCAATAATGTCTTTCCAAGCAAGGGACAGGAATTTCAGTTCATAACAGACAGCTGCCGAGGAGAAAAACCACCACCCAAACCTTTTCTCACTATCCGACTCCTCCGTCTCTGCTCCTCTGGTCGGAAACGCGAAAACCTTAACAACTCTCTCTTTGAGGCTTTAAGGTTGTCAAATGGGTGCTGACGAGGTAATGTCTCTTCAACCGGCGTCTTACTCTGCGGCGCAACCGCCACTTCAACCCCCAACGACCTACCGTTTCTTGTACATCTAAAAAATGAGGATCGATTTTGATCGAGTTCTTAGCTTTTTGTTTGGGGACTTGGAATTTGATTTCTGGGTGTTTATGTGCTTGGTGCGATTACTGTTTCTTTGAGTTATTAACCCTTTTCACCAACTGTTACTGGTGTTTTTGGGTTTGCAGAGATTAACAGCTTTGAAAAAGGCGTATGCTGATATAATACTTAACACGTCGAAGGAAGCGGCTGCGAGGATTATGGTTTCGGAGCGGAAAGCCCTTCGATTTCAACACGAGCTGCAAGTGGTTAAAGAAGACGCCCTTCGGACTCTGCTCAGGATGAAACAGATGATGGATTCAAAGGTGAGGGCTTTGCCATTATGTAGTATCATCATCGTTATCACGATTACTTTTCTATTTTCGTGGAATGAGTTTGAATTTCACAGGAATATGTGAGCTTTTGGTGAACTCTGACTTCATTGAGCATTTTTTAGTCCCCCATTTTGCTACTTGAAGAGTTTTTGAATATAGTGTGTCAATTAGTGAAGCCTGAGATATATGTTTCGGCCCATTCAGCTTGATTTTCAATTTATGGATCTGTTTATTGCATTTGTGATTATTTTATGTGAAAATTTAGACCAACTAGGATGTCTTGACTCCAAGAAAGATGACCCTTTTTGCAGCAAAATTTCCTTTTGGTTTTATTACAATATAGTATGGAACATTTTTCTTGTCAGTATTAATTAGAACTACTCGTTTGATCGTGTAATAGTTGAGGTTAATCACATTTTAGACTTTTCCCCATTTTATTGAATCAATGGAATTTGGATTTTAGATACTCATATGTCAAAGATGGCAGCAAGTCAGACTCTTTTCCTATTTCCAATGCTTTTGTTAGGACAGACAGAAGAGGCATTTTCCTTGGACAAAACTTAAACAAAAAAATTTCCATATCTATTTGTATCATACCATGAACACCACATATGGCTCTCCATCATGGTTTGCCGTCCTTGACCACTAGTAATGTAAGAACATTTTTTCAATGTGCCTCCTTATTGAGTAATTGGTCTCAATCGTGAAGCTCTTTTTTCTTGTTATTTTACGTTAAAAGGGTTTTCCTCATCTGAGTATTTGGCCAGGCTTGACCAGACTTGGCCAGACATGCATATGTTTTTTTAGTAGACAAGCTCATATAGCCATTGCATGTACCAAACAAGCACTTAGAAATGAGTATTCCTCTTAGAGAGGATGAACTTCCAGGTTGATTGAAATGGCAAAATCATTTTCTGTTCAAAAACATTTAAAATGATTTTAAACAAGTAAGATGAGTCAGACATGCATCACATAGTGAACTCTGCCTAGAGCTAATTAACATGTGCCCCTTCTTAATGACAAAATCCAGAAAATTTTCAACAAACCCACACAACACATTCCAAAGCATAGCCCTACGATCAGACTCAGAGATGGCCGCCTCCAAGGAAGCAACTCGAATTGTTGACCACCAAACGGGCTTAACAAAGTCACTAATGACCATCACAGTTTCCATACTTCTTACCCAGATAATATTATTGAACTCCCCAGCGGAGTAACAAAAGTGTAGTCTGACTGAAAATAAATCAAAACAAAGCAAATGAGAAAATGAAAAAAAACGAAATAAATAGCTTTTGTGCCTTCTTCACCCTTTTGCATCAAAACCAGTAGGACTGATGTCACCTTACTCCCAAACCAGCTTCTGTAAACCTCCCCTCTCCCCAATCCTGGCCGTGCCACCTTCCAAAGAACCCAGTGACAGATCTCCCGGGTTCCCCATAAATCCTGCTATTTTTTAGTTTTATTAATAAAATGGGCTTATAGGCATTGACCAATGAGAATGAGTGCTACCGAAGTGGGATTGGGAAGTGTGACAAAGGATTTGTGTTTGAGATTGCCATGTTGTTTTATTTAATTATTACATGTCTTCTAAAAGTCTTTTTGCAAATTTTGGTTGCTCTTCCGTTGTTACTATTCCTTATCCTATTCTTTTTATGTTTTTTTTTTACATTTTTAATCAGCATCTCTTCTGTTGGAAATAGTGGTTCAACTCTTTTTAAATTAAAAGAATTGTAAATGGTGTATGGCAACATAGAAGTTGTTTGGCTGTTGAAGTTATACCAATCTATCATCTAATATCTTTTATTTTGAAAATTTGCCCGACAAAATCTCTATATTATTACAGCAAAAATCAATTCATGATAGAGACTCTGGGAACCCGAACAAAGATGACAAGTATTATGGAAGGGTCTATTCTAGAAGAAAGAAGTAACTGAGTAGCTGTTAGTTAGAAGTCTGTTAATAACTAATAACTACATACGGTTATACTGAGAGACTATAAATAGAATAGACTATAGAGTTGGAGTCAGGCTGTTTGACTGTTAAGTCTTGCTGGGAAGATCAGAGTGATTAACTCTATCTTTGGGGGCTCCGGCCTTTGTATTGTTCTTGTTCTCTCTCACTAAAATTGCAGATTGCTTTCTTGATCTTTTGCAGTGAATTGTTTGTAGAATTAATCTTACCTATCAATTCATCTTCTCATCTTCCATGCAAATCCATCCAAAATCTAACTCCTAAACATACCCTCAAGCTGTTTGGAGCTATGCAGTTCTAGAAAGACCTTGTTTCAGGTCAGACTGTGTCATAGAATCTCAAAGTCTCATTGATTATATGAAGAATTCTCTTCAAAATCTTTGGCTGTTGCACTATAATCCATGTTCTTCTGTGTGCTTTGGTGTTAACTATTGCTATCTCCTTCATCAATGTCCTCAAAATTTGTTTTTTGTTACACACTTTTGATTGATAAAGCAAAAAAATCACTATTTTTTGGGTTGGGAGTGTGATGGAATAAATCAAATGGCCCACTATACTGTTTGCGCTTCTTTATTACGAAGCAGCGGTCAGTCCATGCAATTTTCAATGCGATTTTCATCATGGGTCATCTGGAAGCAGTCTTTGTGTGCTTTAGTATAGGGTTAAGGTTGCGTGCATCCAACCCCCTTACCCCACTGTAGGTGGGAGCCTTTGCGGTACTCGGGTAATGTTGTTGCTGTATACTTTTGATTGATAATTTGTTATGCCTCAATTGACCTCCAACAGGGTGTGTTATTACTATAATTGAGAGTTTGGGAATGTGAGTGGAACATACTCTTCTTCCAATAGCAGGTCCCAAATGATCAATTATAATATTTTGGATGTGTATAGACGCTAAGTTCATAATGTGTACTTACGATTCACAAATTCTTGACTTAATTTGATCTCATATTATCTAGCTCTATGATAGGTAACGACCTATTAACAGTAATTCAGAGAGCTAGCGATGAAGAAAATAGAGAAACGTCACAATGGAGGTAGTCGTATAACAGAAAAGAGAGAGAAAAGTTCACTGGCAGTATTTATGACAACCTACCCCTTATTACATAACATCCTGTATTTATAATAATCCCCCCCCCCCCCCCCCCCCTCACATAACAGATAGCTATTTAGTATCCCCCTTTCCCCTCCTTGTGTACACCTTATCGAAATAAGTAGTAGTAGTAGTATTACTATTCTGCTGCCTTCCTTAGTTTCTATCATCACTCCCCCCTGGAACCACCACCTTGTCCTCAAGGTGGAAGTCAGGAAATTGTTCTTGAAACTGCTGGAGTCCTTCCGAAGAATTCTCAAACTCTGGCAGATGTCTACAATGGACTAAAATCTCCTTTTTTCAGCTTAATTAACTCTACTGTCCATAACTCTCTCTGGAGTAACCTGCAATTCTCACTCTTCTGAAATGCACTTAGGAAGAGGTTGCGACAGTGTCTTAGGAGAAAGTGTTTTCTTTAGTAGGGATAAGTGAAATACTGAGTATACTAAACAGTCCTCTGGTAGTTTCAGCTTATACGCAACTGGGTTCACCTTTTCAATAACTTCAAAGGGGCAATAGAATCTGGGACTGAGCTTTTGATCAATCCTCCTAGCCAGACTTCTGAGTTTATAGGGCTGAATCTTTAGGTATACCCAGTACCCTATGTCCAATTGAACATCCCTTCTATTTTTGTCCAATTGAACATACCTTGTCCAATAGACAAGGTGCTTCTCAGTTCTTCAACAATACCATTTCTTTCTGCAGACAACCTGGTAACCTCATCAACAGCTGTTAGGGTTGCATCTCCTTTTATCAACACGGGGGGATCTTGACCATATAGTGCTTTTTAGGGGGTGTTCTTGATAGAAATATGGTAGTTGGTGTTGTACCCAAACTCAGCCCAAGCCAACCACTTTGGCCATTCTTTTGGCTTGTTCCCTGTCATGCATCGGAGGTATCTCTCAACACATCTGTTAACAACCTCTGTTTGGCCATCGGTTTGGGGATGGTAAGCCGTGCTGTACTGCAATTTAGTCCCTACAAGCTTGAATAATTCTGTCCAGAACGAGCTTAAAATCACGCTATCCCTGTCTGCTTCACACTCAGCATGGGACCAAAGGGATTCTGAACCCCAATTTCGGTTGGAACCTTCGAATTAAAGCCGCTTTAAATTGTTCCCAGTCACGGACATCAGCTTGTCCCTCCCACCACTGGATCCAATTTAAAGCTTTCTCTTCCATAGCTAAGGTGACCACCTCCACCTTATCATCTTCTTCAATGTTATCAAGCTTAAAAAACCTTTCTACCCTTATCTTTCAACCATAAGCATCTTCTCCATTAAAAATTGGAGGATCAACCTTCCTTTCAGTTTTCATAAACAGTTTATGGACACTATCATCTCGTCTAAACGAAGTCGATCGTGAATTACCTCCTGACTCTGACAAAGCTTTGCTATCACGTCGGTGGTTTCGCTTGACGGTTCTGGATCTACCTCGCGAGCCATGGTTCTGCTGCAGTGCTGCTGAGCCAGTAAATTGCGCGACTCTGCATTTGTCGAATGCATGTTTCGCAGTTCTGTACGGCTGTGTTCCACATTGCACTCTATCGTTTCCAGTCTGCTTTCCATATTGGTGGGAGTCACAACCATCTACAGGGTACATGAGTCGTTCTCTGATACCAATGATAGGTAACGACCTATCAACAGTAATTCAGAGAGCTTGGGATGTAGAAAATAGAAAAGCGACGCAATGGAGGTAGTCGTATAACAGAAAAGAGAGAGAAAAGTTCACTGGCAGTTAAAGAGTGCCAACTCTCCAAGTCCCAAGCCAATAGGAGAATTCCAGCCTACCCCTTATTACATAACAGCCTGTATTTATAATAATTCTCCCGGGGGACCATACACACCTTATCAAAATACGTAGCATTATTGTTACTATAATAAGTTGTATGAGTAGCAGTTACAAGGTTGCTTTGGCAAACATCCAGATGCGTAGTTATATGTGTTGAAACTACATCTGTCTGGCTGTGTGTATAACAAACAAAAACAAATGTAGAGTGCTAGACCCCCCTTTCTTAATTTCTTATACTTATTTCTGGGTATATTTGATAATAAAAGTAATTGCTCATTTTAATGCAAATCTCTAAACCATGCCTGCATTACTGCTATGGTGTTTACATGTTTGGCAACTCAAAAAACTTAACAAGCGCCGTTCAGGTGTGAATGAGAGAAGAGTTTTTTGTCCTTCCTTTTTCTCATTGTGGAGCTTAATTATGGAAGTGAGATAATTATTTATGTCATTGTGATAGTCTTCTATACCCGTTTCCATGATTTTTTATTGTTTGTGGCAGTTTTCCCCTGATTGCTATTCTTAAACATCCTTTCTTTCGGTCACGCCTGCTATTATGTGCCCAGTGTGCTTTTTTTCCCACTCCACACCTGGAGAAACAATTATAATACTGATTCTGAAGCATTATACCGAACTTAATTGACAGATAAATGAAGTGGAGTCAACACGGTTGAGTCAACAGAGAAAGATAGAAGAACTAGAAGCACAACTACATGAGGCTGAGGATATTGTAAGTGATCTTAGAGGAGAGTTGAGAGAAGCGCACGCTGCACTGGAGAGAGTGAAAATCAACCAACAAAATGCTCATAGAGAACCCAAGGAGAACATGGTATTCTGTGCATCAGAACTTCAAAATGGACATGTGGCAGTTCCTGACATCGTCAAGAACATGAACCTTATCCAGATAAATGAGGGCTACAAGTCTTGTAGCAGGACAGTTAATCACACGGGAAACACTTATTTCTCACACCCTGACCTGCCCTCTATAATACTTAGAAGCAAGGAACCGGAGCTGTATAGGAATGGATGCACACAAAGAATCCGTGCTTGTGAAGGAAACACATTAGCCAAGGAATTCTCACTCTCAGGGGAAAAGACGCGAAGAAATGATGAGAATAAAGAAGTCTGTGCAATACCTGCTGAGAAGGAAGCAGTGATGGAAGAAGACAGATTGGTGATCTTCAGTTCATTTAATAAGAAGAGGAAGAGAGCAAAAAGATATGGAAAAGGCAGAGCTTTAGATGGAAACCTTCCCCTGACTCCTCCTCCTTCTCTGGTGAAGACGGATGATGAAGGACAACCTAATAATAACAACCCTGATTGTGATGAGAAAAAAGAAGAGAGCATGGTTCTCTCAAAATCTTCGTACAGGAAAAGAAAAATGGCAAAAAGAAATAGAAAATATGGAGCTGATTTGAATAGAAACCTTCCTGATCATTCTTCTGAGATGACTCCATTATCATCATCTCCAGAAAGAGATGACTCAAAACCTGAACTTGTTGAGTCTCATGGGGTTGAGAAACAAGTTTCAGATTATAAAGGATTGGCAGAAGTGGTGGGACCTGCATTGCAAGAAACTGGATCGACAGGGAGTTCAGGAATCACAGTTCATGATAAATCAGGTTTAAAGGTGTGTGATGCTGCTAAGGATGAAAATAGGACCTTCAAATATACGTTCCAGAGAAAGCGGAAGCGTGTACCACCCTCTTCCAGAGAAGTTGATGATTTTACACATAATGTTTCTGCACAGAACTGTACTGTGGTGAAGAATGAAGAGGAGAAACAACAAAGTGTTGTTTTGGTGGATCAGCGGCCAAAGTTGTCAGCAGAATCATCTCGAGATAGTAGGAGAATGGCACAGGTTGCCCGTCAGGTTAGTCATAATTGGGGCTGTTTGTTTAATAAAACTAAGATTGGTCATGCAAGTTTATCCTTTTAAGGCGCATTTCCATTATTTTTTGCTTAAAAGTATAAAAACAGTTCTTTAAGGAAGTGCTTCTACTTAAGTACTTTGAAGCTGAAAGCAAAGTGAAGAGTTCTTACAATTGCTTTTCAGTGTATTTAATTTTTGTAATATTTCACCCAAAATCCCAAATAATACATCAAACGTTACTTTTTCTCCAAAGCCTTCAACTTCTACTTTTTAAAATCACTTCATTTTCGAACACCGCAAATTTTACCCATAAAGTAATCACTGAAATGAACCACTCCTCGAAGCACAAACAAATGCAACACTGCCTTAGAATTTCAGTGTGGTGGTCGGTAAACTTTGGATTTATGTGAGTACTAACTTGCTTCTTTATAATTATTTTGTTATACTAGTGCTGTTGTTGTTGCTAGTGGTGCAGTTGTTGTTCATCCTTACCAAAAACTTAAACACAAGTCTTTGTTCAATTCTTCAGATTTTAACAAGTTTGATACTTTAGTTGATTGCTTTAACAAAATAGCAAAATATTGTTAATGCAAGTATAGCCAAGATTACTCTAATAAATGGGGCATTGGTTTCAAATTTGTGAATTCTTCTCAGAGGATGGTTGAAACTTTAATATCTTACTGAGATTTTATTACATATAGCTTTCTTGGCAAACATTGTAAACCAAATATTATTCATCTTTCTTCTAATAGTATGTGTCTCTTCCTTGTTTACATCCGCCAGCTCATATCATTGTCAGAGAAGAAATGGTGGCATTGAATATAAAATCTACCACAGGAAGGAAAGCATACCCTCCGTGAACTTGTATGATCCAGGATGGTTGGTTAGTTCCTGGTGAGCATTGAAAAGCTGTGATGGAATATATCATCACATATATATGACAGTAGTAGTTACCTAAGGAACTAGAGATGTTAATTGAATGACATCAAATATTGATGTCAAGTTCCATACGTTGTTGTTGTGACTGAGACTTGACATTCTGTGGAAGTATATAAACTTCTTCCACCATTTACGTTAATCAAATGTATGAGTACATGTTTCTAGAAATTCATTTCAAGCATCTAGTGGATTTATCCCTTCTCGTGCTTCAGAACCACATATAATTTCAGTTATAATTTCGATTCAATATGGAATGCTCGAATCCATAATCTAAATTCTGAACTGGGTTTAGTGCCTTCAGGCTACAGCTATCATGGGTATACCCTGTTCCGGAACCAGAATATGATTGGGATGGGTGCTCTCGACAGTAAAGTATACTGGTTTCTGGTTCCTCCAAAATAGGTCAGGCCTAGGCTGGTTATGGTTTCTAAAATCAAGCTAAAACTGAACCATGGACCAGAATATAATTTCGATTCAATATGGAATGCTCGAATCCATAATCTAAATTCTGAACTGGGTTTAGTGCCTTCAGGCTACAGCTATCATGGGTATACCCTGTTCCGGAACCAGAATATGATTGGGATGGGTGCTCTCGACAGTAAAGTATACTGGTTTCTGGTTCCTCCAAAATAGGTCAGGCCTAGGCTGGTTATGGTTTCTAAAATCAAGCTAAAACTGAACCATGGACCAGAACTGCTCTGGTCATACCTGGTTCCGAGTAACCTCTTGAAATGACATAGAACTGGAATATAGGCCTATCAATGGGTCGGGTGCGGGTCGGAACATAGTGTTTCAGACCCGGACCCGTTAAGTTTAATGGACTCAGACCCGGCCCGTTTACCCGGCGGGTCTGAAAATTTGGACCCAGACCCAATGGGTCTCGGAACTGGGTCAGGTAGACCCGCCAAGTATGATATGCACAACATTGTAAACTTTGTGAAAAATAACATGGCTTGCAAATGAAATGTAAAGCAAAGTGCGCAAACTTAAAAAGCAAAATATATCTTCATTTGAAAAAACAAGATTTCTCATAGAAATTTAGTACTTTTGTCCAACAAAGTATCAATTCTCTTGCACGGAAAGCTCGTAGAATAGACTATATTGCAAGTATAAAAGCATTATACTTCCTCCGTTCTTTTTTAATTGCAACAGTCAACATTTCACGTTTGCCAACGCACAAGTTTGACCATTAATATCTTTCATTCCGTATTAGTAAAAAAAAATTAAAAATTCATATTTTGAAAATTTAGAATGAGAAGAATTTAACAATATTTTTTAAAAATTTAATTTATAATACATCAAATAATAAAATGTAGTCAAAGTAGAATATGTGAATAGTGTAAAAAGTCCAACGTTGCAACTAAAAGAGAACGGAGGTAGTATATGATAATGATATACTAATATTAATATTACTACTATTAGATATTTGGATTTGTCTATCGGTCCCAATACACACTTTACTAGTACGTATAAACGGTGAATATGGTTATTAGTTTTAGGGTATCTCACTATCTCAATCAGTATCACTTATACAATATGTATTGGTGTGTATATTTTGAATTGAAGAATTGCAACTAATAACTCTATGTGTTATTATGTGTGTCGTGTGTGTGTATTAATTTGTATTTTTTTATTTGAACTTTGAAGTAATACAACTCATCATTTTATGTATTGGTGTGTGGGCTTACCTACTTATAAGAAATTTTAAATGGGTTCGGGTCCTTAACGGGTCGGAATCATATATACCATACCCGACCCGTTATTTAAAAATACTAACGGGTCCGGATCCGGGTCCGGGTAAACGGAATAAAATATAGACTCATACCCGTTAAAAACAACCGGGTCCGGGTCGGGTTCGGGTCTAGACCCGACCCACCCGACCCATTGACAGGCCTACTGGAATTGGCCCATCCCCCAATGTTGGGGTAAGGGAAAACTAGCAGGAATTTATAGGAATTTGCTGAAGAGAGCTTCTAATGCATCAAACCAAATGCAAGAGTTGCAGAGAATTGGAAGAAGAAATTATTTGTTCAAATTACCAGACAATGGTATGATGTTCTAGAACAAGAGAATGTGTGTCATGGGGTAATTAAATATGTATAGTTCAACTCAAAAACATACATTCCAAGTAAGGATGAGTAGTAGTAACATTACTAATGATATTTTATACATGTACTCTCTCTCATACACATGACATTGTGCATGTTCTTTGAGAAGCCACTTGTGGAAAGAAACTCATTCATGAGCCAATGGATTTAAAATAAACCCATGGTTGCCTTGGAATTGGAACCTCCTGCTACTCTCTACCCTCAACCCTTCACGAACTCCAACTGTACTCTGTGCAGTGACCTGAGAGGGTAAACTCCTCTTCCAAAGTCTTGAACTAAAAAACTCTGCAGTGGGTAGTTTGCAACATGTGAATAAAGTCTTTCTATTTGATGACAATTGTTGTCGATTTGAAACAGCCAAGTCCTGTGAGATCCCATCTAATGCCAACTCTAGGCCACGAACCCGTGTCTCCAAGGAATGCATCCCACTCTGTGTATTCCCAATGAATTTCTGGATGAACAATGAAATGGTTATTGGGTTTTTCTCTTAATTTCCAGAAAATAACACTTCAAAGCAAACATAGTTAGATTTTTCAGCGTAAACTGGTATATCATGCTTCTCCAAGAGAACAACCGTGAGTTTCACCCCAATATGAAGCGCGGTGTAACTTCATACAATTCAAAGTACGGTTACCTACATATGTACAAGAGTGTCACTTGGCACTCTACGGAAAATTTTATCATGAATAATCGATCACACCATGATTCTGCAAATACTCAGCACAACCCTCATTTTTCTTGGCTAATTTAAGCTTAACTGACACATTTATCCCTCTATTTTTGCACTTTCACAAATTTATGAATATTATCATTACCCTTTTAGCTACATACGCAACACTTTTAATTCAACCAACTGAGTGATTCAACCATTATGGCTGGCCGTTGCAACAACCACCAAACAGGCTATTAATTGCAAGCCTAGGGCTATGTTCGGGACACAAAAAATGGCAGGAAACAGGAGAAATGGAGTGAAAATATTTTAATATATATAAGTGCCATGTGTCCTTAAAAGTATCTAAAATTGATTTGATTTAGAGTTTGAAACAATTTTGTTTCCCCTGAATTTTCTTTCCTTCTAATTTTCCTTTGCATTTCCATTCCTATTTCATTTCCCTTGCATTTGACAGATTCCAGAGGGACCCCAAAGCGTTCTTGACAGGAATAATCAGGCATGCTGTTGTACTAAATAGTACTAGACTAGACCATTAGACCTACACGGTGTGATAGTGGAAATGAGAACATTGTCAAGCACAAGGCCACAAGCAAGTTACCTGGACAATGTCTAACAACTTGGTCTGCTGCTTTTCAATTTGAACTAGTTGAATCTGAATTTGAGACAGTTCTTCACATTCTTTCAAGTTCGTGCGAAGGTCCCCAGTTTCACTACTCAAGACAATGGTGCCTTGCTCAGATCTCTCTTCATCGTATGGGACAACACGAGACCCGGCACTTTTCTGTTGTATAAATAGGGCTCTTCTGGTTTCTGAATTTGTACATTTCTCATCCTTATATTTCAAATTATCCCATGGTGGAGTGCCTTGAGATGCAGAAACTTCAGTCTTTACTTCATAAGGCTTTTTGCGGTCAAGCTTACCAAATAGTACTGCAGAAGCGGATTTCTTTTGGGTACCCTCTACAAGACTCCTCCTACTAACTTTAGTAGTAGGTGAACGGTCAGGAAAATGGGACTTGTTGATTGGTGTGGTGTATTTTTTACTATGATTTGAAGCACCCGAGCTCATTCTGTACGAAATCTTGGAGCGAGGCGGATAGTACGCATCTCTAGTTTTTTCTGAGTCAATGGCAGACATGAAAGAAATTTAATGTTAGGATAACTTTTATGGTCAAAATTTGCAGAATGTAAATTATATACTTTGTTCAGAAAGAAGTAAGAAGAGTAGTGGGGAACCACACAGAATTAAGAAACGTTACTCACAGTCTAACAAGAGTGATAAAACTTGACTCTAGAATACAGTTTATAAAGAAAAGTTGCAGAACCTACATGTTATGATAATACTCCGTAATAATTAGAGAATACACTAAGCAAAGTGATTTGGGAACCAGCCACATGGACAGAAGAGATGAAAATGTACCAAATGAAATGTCGCAATAATAAACCCAGAATGAAACAAATTAGATTAAAAAAATATCTAGTCAAGGATTAAAGGTTGGAAGATCTATTACTAGTTCAATAAGGAAAGAAGTGTTCATATGGATACGCAGAATCCTATTTTTGCAGAATCCTATTTCATACTCGGTACCAAGTTTATTACTTTAAACAGAATTTAAGAAAGAAGTATTCTGAAAAAGAGAATGCGAATAGGATACCTTTGGATGAAGGAGAAGATTCGGTTTGAGGTGAAATATCATCAGAGGAGTCGGGAATCTCCTTCCACGCCTCCAACATCTGATCTATTGACTCCCTCACTGCTTTCACCTACATCATCAATCAGAAAAATCATTAACTCGATCAAATCATGACAAAGTCAGTCTTCAATAACAAGTCTATTCGGATCAAATCCAGCAAAATTTTAACTTTATTAGCCAAAATATATACGGAGTATATTTAATCCGGTAAAATCTAAAATATAACGATTGAGTCCAGTGATACCTTATCGAATCTTCTACCCTCGAAATCCCTCAAGTAAGATGCCTTGAACTCCTTCAACATTTCTTTCTCCATTGTGGCGAGCCTCAACAAAGCCTCGAAAGCTGCCTTCCTCACCGCCCAATCATCGCTCTTGACGAAACCTACCAAACACGGCACTAAATTTGTGACCAACAACTGGCTAGAAGCGCCTCCATTGCCAACTACACTACCGATCAGGGTGAGTAGCGCCGCCTTAGCCTTGAAGCTGTCGCATTTGAGGAGCTTCTCGAATCGCGGCATCAGCTTCCTTAGGCATGCAGCATCTGGATCAGGCGCTGCATCAATCACAGCCGACAAGCATAGCGCGGCACCGATCTGGGAGTTCATTTCCTGCTCCGTGAATAACGCATTTAGGAGCGGTTTGATGATAGAGGGGAACGGGGGCTTGGTGATGTGCGAGGAGATGGATCCACAAGCGGCGATGCAAGCAGAACGGACAGAGGTGTTTGGATCGCGTAGGCGGCGGACGACGGCGGAGAGGAGTTTCGACAGATGAGGGGAGAGACAGTCACCATGTTCCTCTGAGAGCAGAGAGATGAGGCGGAGGCATTGCTTGCGGACCGGAGACTTGTCGGAGGAATCAGTGGCGGAGATTGATGAAAGGAAAAGAGGAATCGTCTCCGGCGAAAGAGATTTAACAACCGACTCAAGCTCGGAGGCCGCGGCGGAATGCGTATCCCGGTCGGAGAGTTTGTGGATGCATGTGAGCACGTGGTGCTTCAGGTCACGTGCTTGAATCTGTTTCTGCTTATTTGTCGCCGCCATTACTCACAGTCGGAAAGGGGATTGTGGAATCGCAGAGGAGTATTCACAAGTGGGTGGTGGCGCCGCCGTAATCTGCCGCAGCATAGCGGTGGCTGCTTGGCGGTTTCCTTTTTTGCTTTCAGAGTGAGTTTGGTACCCCTCTCTCTCTCTTCTCTCTTTCTAGGAGTGAGGTGCCGCTAATCTAGTTTATTTAGGCCTTCATGAACTGTCTCAAACATTTCTTGTATACGGCGTCGTATTCCCCTCGGCGCCCTATTTATAACAAATTGCAACTCAATTTCAGGGGAAGACAATCTTCTTCCTTCACAAATTTATTTGGAGATCAAAATGATAATGGTACATTTTATCTAGTCTAGGTATTATATACTCCATATGATTCAAGAGAAATACGAAGTATATATTATCATAAAGATGATTCAATTAAGAGATCGGTATCAGTATTTTAATCCTAACTTATTTGTAATGGATGTTTTAAAATGTTGGATGCAAACTCATAAATATCGAGTCATATGAGTGTGATAGTTGAGAAAATTATGCGTTACTTGTTTTTTTGAGATTATTTTAAAAAGGGAAAACAGTCAATTAAGTCCACCTACTATGGGCGGAAAGTCAATTGAGTCCATGTACAATTTTTTCGGTCAATTGGGTTCACATATTTCAAAATAACGGTCAAATACGTTATTTAGGCAGTCGCCAGCCGGTTAGCCAGTTACCGGGTGACATGGCTTCTAACGTGGCATACTTAACCGGGAAAAATCAATTTTTAAAAAAAAAAATTTTAAACCTCTGTCCTCGTCATCAGCCATAACCTAACATACGTTTTAACAGATAATGAAAACCAGTCTTCATTATCTTTTCTTCTTTTTTGCAAACGGGGAAGTAGCGCCGCGAGGTGTTCTTGAATCGCAAGTGTAACCCAGAGGTCTTCGTGTTTCTTGAATTCGAACGCGAAATCAGGTTAGTTACTAGGGTTGTAGTTTACGAGGAGATTACTTCGATTGTATGCTATTATGGCCACAAGTTTTTCCCTATGTGTCAAGCTTCCTCCTTTTTTTATTTGTTGATTTATGACACTGGTTTTGAGTAGTATAATGGTTGTTATGAATGATTGTGTACATGTATATGTTTAGTAATGACCGAAATGGTGCCTTATTTTGCTTTTTGATTTGCATTGTGTTGTAATATTTACAGAATGTTTGACAAAGTGGACCTAATTATTCACCATGGCGGCAACTTCGTTAGTTTGCCTGAAACTATGTACGTAGGGGGAGAAGTGGACTGTATCCCAATTGATCCGGACCTGATTTGTTATCCTCATTTAATGAAAGCCTTACAGTCTGGGAACTATGGTAATATTAAAGGACTGTTTTATAAAAAACCTAGTGATGCTATGGATGACCTGCTTCCCTTGTTCAATGATGCATCCACACTTCAGCTGATACATATGGCTAGTACTTGTGGGCAGTGTGAGATATATGTAGAGCATGGTTTGGATGAGTGTGAACTCATTCTGCCTTTACCTGGACCAAATAATGAAGGGCTTATTGAAGAAGTTGAAGTACAACAAGCAGGTTTGACACCAGAAGAAGAATTACAGACCAATGTTGAACAAACTGAGGTACAAATGCATACTGATAAGGCTTATGAACTGCATCCTGAGGCTGAAGATTGCACATCAGAGGAAGAAAGGCAGGCCACTATGGAAGAAATATATGAAGATGGGTTGTCATCTGAGGAAGATATAGAAGTGGAGGAGAGGCACAATGATGTGCAAGCTGGGTCACACTCAAGGGATAAGGGCATTGACGGAGATGAACCAGAAGAAGATGAACCAGAAATTGAAGAGGCTGAAGCAGACAATGAAGAAAATGAACCACAAATTGAAGAAAATAATCCAGATTTGGAAGAGCTTAGAGGTGGAAAAGATAATGATGACACTGATGAGGATGCAGACAGTGTCGAATATGATTCTTCTAACCCAAGAAGCTACACATCTGACCAAGAAATAGATGATAATCAGCCTAAACCTGCACACAAGGGGCTTGTTTCCTATAATCCTGAGTCAGAACCTCCCCTCATTGCGGTGGAAATGCTTTTTGAAGATGCAAGGCAATTCAAGAACGCTATGGTCAGGTATGCTGTCTTTGAGAAAAGAGATATCCGCTTTGTGAAAAACACACAAACAAGAGTTAGGATAAAATGTGTTCCTCCATGCCCTTATAATATTACTGCTAGTTGGGAACCTAGGCTGAAGTGCTTCTAAGTTAAGGTTCTTGAAGGTGAACATTTATGCAATTTGAGGTTCAAGCTAAAGATAGTTAGTGAGAAATGGATTGCAGAGTCATATGAAGAGAAGGTAATTGAAAATCCAAGCATGGGTGGAGTAGAGTTGAAGGCACTGATTAAGAGTGACTTGAAAATAAATGTATCTGCTAGTATGGCCACAAGGGCTTTGAGGTCTATACACAAGAAAACACAAACAGATTTTAAAGATCAGTTCAAGAAAGTAAGGAATTATGCAGAGGAATGTTTGAGGTCCATTCCAGATTCAACTGTGGTGATTCACACAACCAGAGTTGTCCCAGAAGCTCCATCTGTTTTCCAACGCATTTACATGTGTCTTGGCCCAGTCAAACGAGGTTTTCTACAAGGTTGTAGGAAGGTAATAGGGTTGGATGGTTGCTTTTTGAAAGGACAACTCAAGGGTGAGATATTAACTGCAGTTGGGAGGGATGCGAACAATCAGATGTTCCCCATAGCTTGGGCTGTTGTTGAGATTGAGAACAACTCCTCATGGACATGGTTCTTAGACCTATTGAAGAATGACTTGCAGATTACTAGGCCAGACTTATGGACTCTCATTAGTGATCAACAAAAGGTATACCAAATCTGTATTACATCAACAACAACTGTAAATACATATATAGTACTTTATAACTTCAGACTGTAAACCACTACTTTATAACTATATATATAAGTAATTTCCATTAAATATTACTTAAAAACTGTAGATAGTATACATATTTATGCATATGAATACTAGGAGATAAGGTACCACCTAAATATGTATACTACCAGACAGTAGTATACATTGGTCTGAAGTTATACTAGCATATGTACAGATATTTGACTATAACTAAACCACTACTTTATAACTTTATAGGTAGATAAGTAATTTCCATACACCATTTATACATTATGACTTCAGACCATACACCATAACTTCAGACCATATAGAGTAAAAAAAAAAAATTCAGACCATATAACTGTATAACATGACAACAACATACAACATACAACATACATTAGAACAAGTATATAACTGAAAACCATATATATGGACTACAGCATACATAACAACAACTTTCTGGATAATTAATTACCATTAATGTAATTAATGTAGGGTCTATGTAATGTCATTGCTAATATCTTCCCTGAGGCTGAGCATAGGAACTGTGCTAGGCACATACATGCGAATTGGAGTAAATCACATAGGGGGATGGTGTTCCGGAGATTGTTTTGGAAGTGTGCTAAGTCCACTGTGAGGCTCAGCTGGTTTGAATGATGAATCTAGAGTTGTTGACAATGGAAGAGGTGGAAAGGGAAGAGGGGGGAGGGGTAAAGGAAGAGGGGGAGGACAGAGGGAAAGAACACATAGAGGTTTTGGGGTATACTTTGATGCAAGCACGGGTGAAACCTTGGTGGATGTAAGTTCATAATACAGAGTTTGTAAAGTTTAGAAAGAAGTTTTAAATTTATAATAGCTGACTTTGTTGTTTACCTATTTGCAGCCTGGACAACCAAGTGAAAGAATTGTTGGTCGATGTCCATGAAGTGGTAGAGAAGAGCTGAGATGTTGAAGTTTTTGTGTGGATGCGTGTGAAGATGATAAGGCTGGTGTATTTTGGCTTGAAGGCTCTCATGATTGATGGATAGATGTAGCCCATGTGCTGTTGTCCTTTTTTCTGCCCTTTAAAGAGGGTTGTTGTGGCTTTTAAATGTGCCTTTTTTGCTTTTTTGTTGTATTTCGGATGTAAGGCAGAATCAAACTTTGGGGGGCCATTTACAGTTGGCTTTATTTCCTTCCATGATGTAATGTATTTGGATGCTTTATTGGGCTTTATATGACTCATATTAAAAGTGCTGTGCTGTATTGTTATTTGTGTTGTAGACAGCTTATTATATACTTAATTTCAGAACACTTATGGCATCTTTGATGGATCAATGTTAGCCTATAATGTCAGCACATTTATGTGCTACTTAATGTTAATTATCAGCAATGTTAACAAAATTTCAGCCTGTTATGAATGGATTCATGTGGTACTTAATGTTACTTGGCAGCAATGTTAATCTAAGTTAAACCTTACTGCACATATCATCTGTCAAAAAAGGCAGCTTCATCCATAATCTATCAACAACCTTAATTGTACAAAGCTATATTAACCTGTATACATGTAAACAACATATATGTGCAGTAAGGTTTTCCAAACCTATTATTCATCCTTCATCCAGTACTCCCACTTTATTATACATGGATTAATCTTAAACTATATGCATCCAAAGAGTACTGATAAACAAAGACATCCAGTACTGATAAACCTTTATATAACCTTCATCATAAAGAAAAAGTACTGATAACAATAACATCCAAGGAGTACTGATAACAATAACATCGAAGGAGTACTGATAAACAGAGGCATCCAGTACATGTCAAGCATTCATAAACAACACACCTACTTAACCATTGATTACACATCGAGTACTAACATGTACTACACAAGCCACCTACCCTTTTCACTACATACTACTCAGCTTACAATACAACATTCCCAGTAAACCAATTACAACAACCAAACCAGATCCAAACAACTTCCTATACATCTTGGAATCCTTCTCTGCAGCTTGAACTACCCTTCGCACACCATTGAGCTGGCCTTGCATAGCAGTTAATTGTTCACCAACTCTAGATACCATGACTTTCAAATCTTCAGTGTTTTCATTCATCCCTGCAACGTTAGGAACCCCCCTCGTGTCCATTGAGTCCGCCCAGGAAAAAAATCCGCACCCATGAACCTGTTCAATGCTAACCTATATTATGATTTGCATCTTTAACACCAAAATAAAGCAATTATAACATGGGATTCCTTATAACATTTACCTTCCATTTTTGACACCCATAGAACTTACTCCCACTCTGTCGCGATACACAAAGGGGAGCTTTCAATCCACAGAAGCAAAACACAGCCGGGTCGTAATCAAGGGTGAAGTTCCGTCCTCTTCTCGCAGTGGAAGTCGATGAGGATGAAGTTGCCATTTCCGTTCGAGCTCACTGATCTCACTGCACAACTGGGAGGAAGAGAAGTTAAGAAATAAATGGCCTAGGGTTCTTTATCAGATAAATCGCAGATGAGGAGAGTCGTGATGACGAGGACAGAGGTTTTAAATTTTTTTTTTTTAAAAAATTGATTTTTCCCGGTTAAGTATGCCACGTTAGAAGCCACGTCACCCGGTAACTGGCTAACCGGCTGGCGACTGCCTAAAAAACGTTTTTGACCGTTATTTTGAAATATGTGAACCCAATTGACCGAAAAAATTGTACATGGACTCAATTGACTTTCCGCCCAGAGTAGGTGGACTTAATTGACTGTTTTCTCTTTTAAAAATGTGAGAATGACGTGATAACAAAGAAGACATAGAAATAGTTTATTCAAACAGTACCCATGAACGATGTAGAATTAGTGGTACTATTGTATATTATTAGTGGTACTATGGTATATTATGCTTAAAATATGTATTACGTATTTACGTTTCTATGACAAAAGGGTATGATTGTTTAGATAATAATTAAATAAGGCAATTTGAGTCTATTTTGAGAAATAATTTTCATTGGTATATACTTCTTCCGTTCTTTAATATTAGTCCTCATAGGCTTTGGTACGGGTTTTAAGAAGAAAATAGTAAGGGTAGTGTAAAAGGTGTAATGAGTAGTGGGTAAATGAAAAAGTAGTAAAGAGAAAGGGGTAATGGTAATAAAAGTTGGGGTATAAAGGTATATTTAGAGTAAAAAATTTCCTTAAATGGAAAGGAGGACAGATAAAAAAAACGTCCCAAAAAGGAAAGAAGGACTAATAAAAAAGAACTGAGGTAGTAATATAATAGTGTTAATGTTGATAACTGTGATTTTATAAATGTAATGTTTTAATATTTATTGATTAAATTATCATTTAAGATTATTAATTATATTATTTTATAAAATAGAAATGTGAACATTTATACGAAACGTCCAAAAAGAAAAGTTAGAACCTTTCTATGAGATGGATGTAGCAGAATGTGTGGTAACAAATTAAAGTTTGAATAATATTTTGTACATTCTTTAACATATAAATAAAAAGGATCACATTATGTAAGAAGACCCTAGGTAGGATCCGACCTATCAAATGTAGGGTGTAAGAAGTTTACATAATGTAAATTGCATAAATAGTTTACATCATTCCAACAATATCATGCAAAATATTACTCCTTTGGTCCCATTGAAAGGTGACGTGAGTAAATGACATGATTTTTTAGACAAGTGATTAAATAAATTAATTTGGGTAAAAATGAGGAAAAAGAAAATTAAGAAAAAGTAAACATATAACTAAAGAAGATAAGTTGGGGAGGATAAATTGAGTAAAAGTATAATGAGTATGAAAGAGAAGTTTGAGTAAAAGTATAATTTGAATAAATTATTTATTAAGAAAAGCGGGAACCTTTCAACGGGATGAAAAGTGTATATGTGAGGTAGCGTAACATATTTTACATGTTTTTATAAATCAATAGAATGACACTATTTTATGTAACTTAACAATAAATCAGACACCTAACATATCAATATTTATTTATTTTACACGCAAAATTATTGTTGATTGAAAAGTTTTAATGTATAAATTAACAAATGAGACTCCCTGTGCATCAAGCCACCTATAGTATTATTTCATACAAAGACCTTTGTTTGCTTTGCGTTCTTAGTGGTGTTTGCTTTTTTTAGTCTTCCATTATACTTATTATTTAATTATTATGTACTTAGTACAATACAACAATTGTCATTGTTTAATGGCTACTATAAAGTCGGCTAGTTTAGCAACGCGTGATGCATGTCCGTGTACATGCCCAATGACATGCAGTCATATATTGCTTTATCAGGTTAGGTTGAGTGAGTGCATAAATAATTCGAATAAATTATTTGTATACATAATTTTTTAATAATTGATAAACAAACTATAAGATGAAAATGTTTGTAGCTTAGATTGTATAGGGTAAATAAAGCAATCAAAATGACTATAATAACCATAATAGTAGGATAAGATTCATATTAACTAGTAACAACAACAAAAATGTGTTGTTAGGAGAAATAGTTAAATATCTTTTGGATTGTAGTGCTTGAATTGGTGAAAAGTAAGAGTTTGAGGAAAGCAACTTTATTAATAAAAGTAGTGAAAAAAGTCAAAGTAATCAAGTTGTTTTCTTGCACGGCAAATTAATAGGTGAGTCCTCTGATCCTGAATGCGGGGGCTTCATATTTGATGAAGGCCATGTGGGGTTGGTGGATCAATGTTAGAAGCAACGATGTACTGAGATGTATCATGTAGGGATGTTATTGTGTAGGAGGGGCTTGACTTGAAGTGAGGATTTCTTCAAAAAAGCCTTCTCAGGAATCGGAGTTCAACACGAAGCTAAGTTGCACTGAAGATCAAAACAAAAGAGGAGCAACTCAACAAATCTTATCTACGCTCTCCTCTATATTGCTGAATCAACACAAAGACAAAGATATCCGCGTTGCAATGCTGATTGAACACGATTGAAAACCAAGAGGGAGATTGTTGAAACTTTTTATGGTGTCCAATCTTGATAAATATCTTTGTATTTGTGAAAGTATTAGTTTATATGCGTAATATGGGCCACAAATGTATTTCAGCCCATTAGCGCCTTTGTGATGCATAAGTTAGACATACTTATCTATAAAAAGAAGGCCAACTTACGTAAACCCCAAACATCTATGAAATAGACTAGGCATTCACACACATTCATGCTAGAGAGAGAAGTGAGAAAAGTTGTTTCATACATGAGCTGTAGTTCGAAATCTTTTTGGTATTGAATCAAATTATATTTTCTTCTCTACTTTATCCTATTTTGTTATTTTGATTATTGAATACAGGGACAAACAGTTTATATAATAGTAAATACACATAATATATATCAGATAGTAAATACATATAAGATTAGTAAATTAGACTTAAATAAATAAAATCCGACATGGCCTAACTTCATATTACTGTCCAGTGAAAATGCAATAAACCTTCTATCATCGACTTAGAAATTGTTTTGTCCGTCTTAATCTTATTACTTATTCTTAATCTATTCATAACAAACCGGACTATAAAATTTCAGATTAAAAGATTCAAACCATATCAGAAAAAGTCACATCCAATACTCCGGTAGAAGAATTCATATCAACAATTCAACATCCACACCAAATCAGATTAGAAATACTACTATAATATTGAGATCCGGTGAAGGGAAGTTTCAACTCTACGTGAATACATCCATGACCTTCAATATGACACAATGAATTTGGTCGTTTGGGGCACTCACGTAAATCACTCCATTAATATCCCCTTTGCAACGACCTACCTTAAGCCCCTAACCGAACACAGTCGTTTAGGGTGTGATTGGGATTTTGAGGGTGAGTGAAGGGGGAGGCTTTGAAGGAGAGTAGAGAGAAGAGAAGGGGAAGGAGATGGGAAAGGATTCCCTTCTCTTGTTTGAAGTTACAAATTTGAGGGTTTTGGAGGAAATGTAATTCAAATGACATATGTACCCCTTTATCATTGTATGAATATAATAGTGCATTGGATGTTATATTTTTTATTGTTTAGATTAGTAGTTGTTTTGATATATTTTCTTGAAAAATGCTTCAATATTTACTTATACAAATCATATAAAGTGCCTGTTTGGTAATATCAAATTCAAAATAAAAATTTATGAAAATAACAAAATCGGTTTATTATTATACAATTCAGCGCACAAAATAAAAAATTACGTATTTTAGACATGTGGCAATGCTGAAGTAATGGAACTGTACACTCCTGGCAATTTTGGACAGGTGTATCTTGCTGATGACGAGCCTCTGAAAATCGTTGGAAAGGGAAGCGTCCTGATCAAAACACCAAATGGATCCACACTGAGATTGAATGGTGTCCGACACATACCTGGTTTGAGGAGAAATCTACTTTCAATTGGGTAGTTGGATGAAGAGGGTTACACTCTTACATTCAGTAGCAGAAATTGGAAGATCACTAAAGGAGCCATGTTAATTGCCAAAGGGAAAAAGGAGGGTATGTTGTACTTGACAACGAACTCGAAGGACTACATTGATGTCGCTGCTGCAGCTAACAATGTAGATCTGTGACACTGTCGTCTCGGTCACATGCATGAGCGAAAAGGGGATGAAGGAGCTGTGCTCAAAGGGAAAATTACCCGGCCTGAAGACTGCTGAAGTTGGATTATGCGAGGACTGCATATTTTGGGAAACAAAAGCGTGTCAGTTTCTCGAAGGGTAGACGAGCTATAAAACCACAGAACCTGGAATTGGTTCACACCGACCTTTGGGGCCTGCAGAAGTGACGTCCTTAGGAGGATCCACCTACTACATGACCTTTATTGACGATGCCACAAGAAAGGTATGAGTTTATTTTCATAAAAATAAATCTGATGCCTTTGATGCTTTCAGAAGATGGAAAGCCCTTGTTGAAACGGAGACATGCCTGAAGATGAAATGTCTTCGGTCTGACAATGGAGGTGAGTATGAACTACATGAGTTCAAGAAGTTTTGTGCTGAGAATGAGGTTCGTATGGAGAAGACAACAAAAAGAACTCCTCAGCATAATGGAGTTGCAGAACGTATGAACAGAACACTCAATGAACGGACCAGATGCATGAGGTTGAAGAGTGGCTTACCAAAGATGTTTTGGGCGGATGCAGTAAACACCGCGACTTTTCTCATCAACAGAAGTCCAACGATTTCGTTGGAGAATGGCATACCCGAAGAAAAGTGGACGGGTAAGGAGGTTAATTTGTCGTATCTCTGAATATTTGGTTGTGTTGCTTATGTTCATATTAATTCTATTGATCGAAGCAAATTAGACGCAAAATCTGTTAAATGTACGTTTGTTGGATATGGCGGTGATGACTTTGGATATAGATGCTGGGATGAGCAGAATAGAAAGATTATTCGTAGTCGAAATGTTGTTTTCAATGAACTGGTTATGTACAAGGACAAATTGATTGCATCTGATTCTGAGCGAGACCGTCCAAATGTTATTAAGTTAGACATCTCTAATTCAGGTGGGAGCGAGAAGGATTAGAATGAAGAGGTGGCTAGTGATGAAGAACCATCGACACCACCAAGACAGAGGCCTACAAGAGATCGTCGAGCACCAAATAGGTATTCACCCTCTAATTTCTATTTGTTGCTTATTGACGGTGGTGAACCTGAGTGCTATGCAGAGGCAATCGAGGTTGATGATAAGCGCAAGTGGAAACTTGCAATGGATAATGAGATGGCGTATCTCACATCAAATGATACTTGGAAGTTAGTTGAGCTCCCAAGAGGAAAGAATGCTTTACACTGCAAGTGGGTCTATCGTATCAAGAATGAGGCAGATGGTAGTAAACGCTACAAGGCTAGACTAGTTGTGAAGGGATTCGATCAACGTTATGCTATCGATTACACTGATATATTTTCTCCTGTTGTGAAACTAACTACTATTCGATTAGTGTTGAGTTTAGTTGCTGCAGAGAATTTGTTGTTACATCAGATGGATGTAAAGACCGCATTCCTTCATGGTGACTTGAATGATGAGATATACATGGTGCAACCAGAGGGCTATGTGGCAAAATGTTAGAGAAGAGCTTGTACGGGTTGAAGCAAGCACTAAAGCTGTGGTACATCAAGAAATTTGATGGTTTCATGAGCGAAATAAATTTCTTGAGATGCCACACCGACAATTGTCGCTAACAATTGTTATCTTGTCTTGCTGTTATATGTAGATGATATGTTAATTGCAGGAGCTAGTTCAAAGGAAATTGAGAAGTTAAAGAATAGTTGTCAGAACGTTTTTCCATGAAAGACCTTGAAGAGGCGAAACAGATTTTGGGCATGCGAATCGAGAGAGATGAGGCAGCGGGCAAACTGTTTCTTTCACAAGCTGAATACTTTCAGAAAGTCTTGGAAAGATTCAGATGCAAGATGCAAGCCAGCAAGTGTATCATTAGAACAAGGAGGAGCGTGCTCAAATGCAGAATATCCCAATACGCCTCGGCAATTGGTAGTATTATGTACGCTATGGTGTGCACGAGTGACAAATACCTTTAGAACGGTTTCTTAACGGTTTCGTATACATATTTTTCATAAGAACCAAAAACCAAACCTTCAATAAAAATAGGAACCGAACCGTTAATAAATACTCCGTAACTAATAAATGTTGGAACCGAACCATGTCATTACAGTTCGGATTGCCGGTTCTTGATTCCAAAGTTCCTCCCATAATATATAAACACTATCTTCCGTTCTTTTTAGTTGCAACATTCTCTTTTTCACGTTTGCCATAACATAATTTTGACCGTCATTATATTTAATTATGTATTAGTAAAAAAATAAAAATCAAATTATGAAACTTAGTAATGAGGCGAATAGTGTATAAATTGCAATGGAAAAATACTCGGTACATTATATGCAATTGTAACAATACTCAATACAATAGAGAAGCCACAAACATGCATCTCGGACTACTTGATTATATAGCATAATTATGTCCTCATTGAGATCTAAAAATATCTCATTTTGTGTAAGAAAAATATGTTTATGTAACTTAGATTTCACTTAGTTTTTTTTTTCAATTTTAATTTATATTGGACCAAATCAAATTAAATCAAATCATACTTAACATGCTCAAATAGACTAGCCAATATGAGACACAAAGAAATCATACGAGACTTATAAAATAGTAAACACTCATAATATAACACCATAAATTGAACATTTAGATTATTATATTAGGCTTAAATAAATCAACTCTGACTTGAACCAACTCCAAATTAGAGTTCATCACAAGTGCACTTAATCAATCTTCTATCATTGGAAGTTGTTCTATTTGTCATACTCTTATTACTAATTCCCCGTCCCATTTAAAGGTTCACGTCCAGTATTCACATGATCAATTTAAATCATTCTTAATCTTTTACTTTATATATCAAATTTTTATCAAACTTACATTTTTTATCAGGCTGTTTAGCAATTTTATTTAATGTAGTTTCTGAATATGTAAATTTTATTTACTAAAAATAATCAGAGTGTGAACATGAATTAAGTTGTTTTATCGTCAGTCAAATTTCGTAAACCGCAACGGCTTCTGCTTTAAAAAAATGTTTTTTTAATGAAATGGGGAGAATTTATTAAATAAAAGTTGATAGTGTTTGAGAAAAAAGTGATTTTAAAAAGTAAAAGTTGGTAGTGTTTGGTAAAATAAGTGCTTTTTGTATAATAGAAATAGTAAAATCACTTTTGACAAGAAAGTCGAGAAAAACAAAAGTTGATAGTGTTTAGTAAAATAAGTGCTTTTGTAAACCAAAAGTTGAGAAGTGATTTTTTTAAACCATTTGCAAACCAACCCTTATTTGTATTCAAATGGAAACTATACAAATTTAGTTCAAAAGATTCAGATCAGAAAAGTTGATTGTATGGGACTCACGAAAATCACACCATAAACATCCGCTTTGCAACGACCTGCCCTAACCGAGCACAACCGTTTGCTATAGGTACCTCATACCTACCCCATTTTTTACCCCATATAAAAACTCTCCCCCATTTTCCTTATCCCCTTCCACCCTCCCCCACTTTTTCCCTCCCCTCCATCCCTCTCTCCTGCACCCCACCTCTCTTCCTCCCTCTCCTCTTTTTCACGCAGCCCCTCCCTTCCCCTTTCTTCTCCATTTCAATATTTTTCTCCTTATTTAGACTTCCAATTTTTACCATCTTTCCCCCATCCAACCTTGGATCTTCTCCTGCTTATCTCCTCTCCACCGGTGACGTTGCCGACGGCAAATCAAGAAGCTTTGAATAACTTGAGTAGCAAATCTTCTTTTCTTGATTTTGTTTTCTTGATTTTTGTGGTATTTTCGAAATAAAGAATGTTGTCTGTCTAACAGACAACTTGTAAGTGCAGTGTCTGTAAGAGTCGTGAAGTTGTCTGTCATTTGAAAAATAATGTCTGTAATTGATATTTAATTATTTGTCATTTGTTTATTAGTTGTTTGTATTTGTATTTGTCTGTAAGAATCGTGAAGTTGTCTGTAACTGATATTTAGTTGTTTGTCATTTCATTTTGAGTTGTATGAAATTTGTGGTGAAAAATAATGTCTGTCTAGTTATCTATATTGTCTGTCTAGTAATACGTATTGTCTGTCTTTTTTATGAAACATATGCCAATATGGTAACTCACAATAAAGTAATGTTTGTATGTGTATATTTAATGTCTGTCTCGTTGGACTAATTGCATCTCAATCAAATAAAGTAATTACATATAGCTCATAATCAAATGCAGACAAATCAAAACAAACACAGGCAACTCAAAAACAAATACAGACAACTCAAAACAAATGACAAACAATTAACCATCAATTACAGACAGACAACTTCACGACTCTTACAGACTTCTCACAACAACATGACAAACAACTCAAAAAATACAGACAACTTACAAGCAAATGACAGACAATTAAATATCAATTATAGACATTTATTTTTCACAAGACAGACAACTTCACGAGTCTTACTAACAAATACAGACACTGCACTTACAAGTTGTCTGTCTGACAGACATCCCTTTTTATTTTGAAAGCACACCCAAAAAAACAAGAAAACAAAATCAAGAACAAAAAATCAAGAAAATAAGATCTGCTCTCAAGTCATTTAAAACTTCTTGGTCTACACCTTCGTCGTTCCTTCTTGTTCACCTAGCTCTCCCCATTCATCCGATTACTGTAGCTCCGCCATTTGAAACGGAAAAAAAGGCGGAAGAGGAGAGAAGTAGGAGAAGAAGGTTGGAGGAGGAAAAGATGGTAAAAATGAGAAACATTAAAGAAAGGGATATATCTTGAAATGGAGAAAAGTAAAAGAGAAAAGGGAGGGGAAGTGCTGTGTGAAAAGAACGAAGAACCGGGAGAGAGGGGGGGGGGGGGGGGGGAAGAAAAGTGGGGGAGGGAGGAGGTAGACCTGTCAATGGGTCGGGTCCGGGTCGGAACATAGTGTTTCAGACCCGGACCCGCTAAGTAAATAAAGGACCCGGACCCGACCCGTTTACCCGGCGGGTCTAAAAATTTGGACCCGGACCCGGACCCAACGGGTCTCGGAACCGGGTCGGGTAGACCCGCCAAGTATCATATGCACAACATTATATAACTTTTTTTTGACAGAACATTATATAATTTTTTAAAAATAGTAAAACATGTATATGAAATGTAAATCAAAGTGCACAAATTTAAAAGCAAAATATATCTTCACTTTTAAAAAAGAATCAAGGTTTATCATAGAAAATTAGTACTTTTATTCAATAAAATATCGGTTCTTGTAGATGTGTACAATTCCGCACTTTGTGTCTCTTTCTCTCCCACAGAAAGCTCGTATATTAGACTAGAAATTAGGTCAAAAAAAGTTCTTTTTGACTAAAAGCATATTAAATACTACGTACTATTATACTATCACGTATACATTAGGTATGTATTAATTTGTTTCTTTGTAATCAAAGAATTAAAACTAATCACTTTATATATATTAGTTTGTATTTTTATTTGAAGTATTATAACTAATCTCTTTATGTATTAGTGTGTGTGTATAAATACTAATAAGAAATTTTAAACGGGTCCGGATCCTTAACGGGTTGGAATCATAAGTACCATACCCGACCCGTTTATTAAAAGTACTAACGGGTCTGGGTTCGGGTCCGGGTAAACGGAATAAAATAAGGACCCATACCCGTTAAAAACAACCGGGTCCGGGTCGGGTCCGGGTCTAGACCCGACCCATTGACAGGCCTAGGAGGAGGGAGGGGAGGAGAAAAGTGGGGGAGAGTATTTATATGGGATAAAGATGAGGTAAGTTTTGAGGTACCTATAGCAATTTTCTTCGTGCTAATTGAAGACTTGGGTCATAATTTTCTTGAAGTAGTTTGTCACTTAGATAAAGGATATACTTTATGACCCGAAGTTGCACATTATCCCTTTCCCGTAATAAATCGGGATTAAAGAGTGTTGTCAAACTCTATGTTGCACGGATACGGATACGCCGATACGCGGATACGTGAATACGGGTACGGCGATACGGCAATTTCAAAAATTATAGGATACGGGTACGGGGTATATTTATAAATAATAAAAATATAGGGTTTAATTTGCAAATATATATAATTCAGGGATTCATAAATAAAATAACTACAGTACAAAAAATTAACTATTATAATAAAATTTCAAAGATTACGCTGGAAAATCTAAAGTACTGATATTTCTTTATAAATTCAAATAATATTTTTTGTTCACTATTTGCATTCACATCTAAGTTTCGTTTCAATTAAACTTCATCAAGCGATAAAATGACAAATAAATTATAGTATTCCATTATTTTTCATACTCCCGAAATCATCTTTATCAATGTTCTGCATCTTGTGGTCGCTTGGGCGGCTACTAAGTTTTCGTCATGTCGTTTACGAAATTTGGGTTATAGGAGTGGATACGCGTATCGGATCACGGATACGGGTGTCGGTTTACGGATACGGGTATCGGAAGTATCGGGATTTTAAAAATTAATCCCGATACTTTTATTAAATTACGGATACGGACCCAATACGTACAGGACGCGTATCGGTGAGTATCGGTATCGGATACGTATCGGATACGCGGATACGGCATCGGGGTGAAGTATTGGTGCACCGTAGGACTCAAACTTATACCGTCTATGAAACACTCAAACACATATGTCATACGACATCGTTTCACTATCTCCCGGTGCTGCTAAGTGCTAATCTGCTATTCTCTACTCGCCCTTGACTTTCTGGCTTAATTGTCGGTCCAACCATGGTCTCGTTGGAAATAATGTACAAAATCAAGGGCATTATCGGAAGTGCAGATTTTAATCTGGTGGCCGTGGGGAAAGCCATCTTACGACCGTGTATAAATTTGTTTCCGTTATCCTCTGTTTGTTTCTGTGCTCTTCATCGCTCTCGATTTTTCTCCATTAGACATTTAACGAGCTTTAATTCCGTCCGCTAAGAATAGGGTTTCTCGTCGTTTCACCGAATCTCGAATCTCACGTTGCAGCCATGATTTCCGATTCAATCCCCAAAGCTTCGATCCCCATGTGTTCTGCTAACCCTAAGGATTTAGCAAAGAAAAAGAGGGTACTTTCATTTCATGTTTTCCGTTATTAATTTCTTGCTAAATTTTAAATTGTATTGCTTAAATGTTTGGCTATATGCTTTTCTTGGTATGATCGGATCATCTTTAGTTCTAATTTCATTTATTGATTTCAATTTAGGCTCATCGTTCGGCGAAGTTGAAGCAGTACAAGCTCGATGCCCGGCGCGAACAGTGGCTTTCACAAGGTTTGTCGAAGATCTCTCTTTCCCCTCTCTATTAGAATTTGAATTTCAGTTGTCTTGTTTTTATCACTTCAATCGATGTTATTGCATTTTGTTTTCGTTGTATTGGGGTTTTGTGATTTTGGCTTTTTATAGTGAAGAATAAGGGACAAAAGGAGGAGCTGAATTGTCAAGGTGGGACTTGTGGTGGTGTGAAAGAAGATGTGAATAAAATGGCTAGATCTATAGACAAGTTAAAGATAAATCCTCAGACTGTGGAAGAAGATAATGAAGGCTCCTTTAACAATTACAGTGATTTGGACTCTCCTGCGAACAGCCCAACCAACCAATCAAGTAGCGACTTGGGTGGAAACTATTCCAGTACAAACTTCAGTGGTAGCAGCAGCGGCAGTAGCAGCAGCAGCCAATGTTGGTCGGGCAATATGAGCGAAGAAGAAGATGAAGAACATGATGGTTGTCTAGATGATTGGGAGGCCATAGCAGATGCTTTGGCGGTCACTGATAAGAAGAAGCATGGAGATGAGCACAGTCCTTGTTTGGGCACGCATGGAAATGCTGTTCAATCAGGTTCAGACCAGCCAGTTTTGTCCGGTGTAGATAAATCGAAGGCAAAAGGTAGAGCCTGGAGGCCTGATGATGCGTTTCGTCCTCAGAGTCTGCCCAATCTGTCCAAACAGTATAGTTTCCCCACGAATACAGAGCGGCTTTACCATTGCGGAGGGTCTGTTTGGGGTAACTTAGCGTCCGCACCGACTTCTTGTCCTATATGCTGTGAAGATTTGGATCTCACGGACACGAGTTTTCTCCCCTGTACTTGTGGGTTTAGGCTGTGTCTCTTCTGCCACAAGAGGATTCTTGAGGAGGATGGGCGGTGTCCTGGTTGCAGGAAGCAGTATGATGAAAACAACAGCAGCAGCCTATCATCATGTCGGTTGGCTCGTTCTTGTAGTATGATCTCAAGGTCCTAAGCAAGGAAGAATCGCAATGCGTGTTAGTTCCTTATTTTTCCCTTTTTACATAATTGTGTGGGTGTTCTTACTCTCTTCGACTCTTTCAAAGTAGATCACTAGGACATTATAAAAGGAAGAATGATCATTCTGTGGAGTTGTTCTGATTCCCTTATGATGATGATGTGTATGGTGCATGCAGGGTATTATAGAAAGAACGTTGCTTATGGGAGTAGGGTATGTTGGTGGTATAGAGAAAATTCAATGTGAAATTTGTTGACTGTAATAAAGAACTTTGTTAGTTTGATGATGTTACATTCTCCCTATTAATAATTGCAGAAAATTATCAATAATGAATGCTTATACATAAATAACTTCATTATGGTCCTGTACTCCTGTTTAGTAATCAGTACCCTAATGTTCTCATCTTGTTGGATGTTCTCACCACAAAGCCATGCATTTGGGACCTGGGGGTGTAGGGGTAGTTATTTGACAAGGACCTTGTTGCTTTTAGTGTTTCTCATAATGTTTTATGTAGCATGTTTTTCTATCAAAATCTAGAGTATGCTTCTTCTAGGATGTTCATGGTTCTAGGAACAGTTAACCTGATATGTTCAAGTCTAGTCTAGTTTGTTTAGGCCTAATATAGTATTATGTGTATCATTTAATATTGTTTAAGCCGAGTGAACTGGTCTGTAGCAAGGTTTTGAGTTTTGACCGCTCTCTGGGGCTCTGGGCATGGGGTGTTGGATGTTTGACACTTAAGTGAGGTGATGTTAAGAGGTCACTTTTGGATGCCGTGGAGGTGGTTGTTTCCTTAATATTGTGGAAAGTAGGGATAATTTAGGCTTCATTACTCATTAGTGGTTAGCCTTTTGTATAATTTCCTCATGATATACTGATATTCTTTAATATTTTTACTACCCAGGAACTTAACGTGTCTACTAAATGTTGTATATCCATTTCTTCAGTCCTGTGTAAATCACTTATTGGTAAATTTTTAAATGTACTATTGATATTCTTTAATATTTTTACTACCTAGGAATTTAACGTGTCTAGTAAATGCTGTATATCCATTTCTTCAGTTCTGTATAAGTCACTTATTGGTAAATTGTTAATGTACTATTTTTGGTTTGAGAATATGATGGAAAAAGCAAAATGATTCATTAAATTGTCTAAGCTTCTTTGTTATGAAGCAACAGTCAATCCGTGCAATTTTCGACGCTATTATCATCATGGATCATCACACCATCTGGAAACATTCTCTTCGAGCTTTAGTATAGGGTAAAGTTATATAATCCGACCCATTATTGTAGGTGGGAGCTTTCGTGTCACTGGACTAATGTTGTATTGGTAAATTGTTAATTATGAATCTCTCTTGCAGAATTATCGCACGCGGTAGGGTGCTTGCGTGCTTGCGATTGTTTTATGTGCTTTACCAGTCTTGGGGTCTGTAGAGTTTAGACCATAGGGAAAACAATCTTTTCTTTTTTCTCCCTAATTTTTTACTTTGCTTGCTTTCAATTTGTTATTGAATGTTCAAACCAAAAACTCAGCCAATCGCTCACTCTCTCACACAAAAGGCTACCAATTTCTTAGAATACCGTAGGACTGAGCATTTGATTCAAATACAATGTTTTGTATGTCACTTGACTCGCTTTATGTTAACGTAACGTGCATTACGTATATGGAATCCGTTACTTTAAGAAAAGTTTTGTATTTAAGATTACACTTTTTTTGTATTTATTTTCGTGCGGCTAGCTGCTCCCTCTCTCAGCAGATCAACTTTTCTCTTTCAAATATGCACTTTTTCTTTGAGTGTTATGCCGTTGGTCCGTTGCTAACCAAACATAGTAATGGGATATTGATTTCATTCCATTACATTGCAATTTTTATTGTATTACATACTTTATTCCATTGCATTGCATTACACCATACCAAACATAGTCTAAATACCTTTCATAAAAAACATAGCCTAAATACATTTTTTAATACATGAAGAAACTCATATAGTAGTACCTCTGCCCCTTAAGTTTGGGATAGGGGTGGACTCGGGCCGAGCCGACCCGGAACCGGCCCGACCCGATTACTGTTTGGCCCGGACCGGCCCGGGGCCCGGTTGGTCCATCGGTTCGGTTTGGCCCGGCCCGGGTGATGGGCGGTCCGGGCTCGGGCCCTGCTTTAGGTGAACCGGTCCGGGCCCGGTCCGGGCCCGGTCCGGGCCGGATTTTAATTTCTTTTTTTTTTTGAATTTTTTTTAAGTTTTGGGTTGGATTAGGTATTTTGGGCCAATTGAGGTTGTTTGGGGTGGTTTGGGGTTGAGGGGGGGGGGGGGGTAGGGGGTTAAATAGGAGAACCCCCCCCCCCCCCCCCCCCCACACACAAAAAAAAGGACCGGTTTGGCCCGACCCGGTTTGGCCCGGAACCGGAACCAGCCACCGGCGGTTCGGGCTCGGGCCCCAGTTTTCTGGCCTGAGGCCCGGCCGGGCCCAGGCCTGAACCGGGCCCGAACCGGCCCGGGTTCACCCTTGGTTTGGGACAAGAGAAGGTGACGCGGTTATTAATAAAAGTGGATTCATGTGGTTGATATTGATTTGATAAAGTAAGAATAAAGTAGAAATAATTTAGAACCACACAAAATTTACCAAATAAGGTATGAGACAATGTTAGTGGGACAGACCGAAATGGTAAAATGAGACAATCATAGCGGGACGGAGGGAGTACCACGTACATCAATATCATGGTGAAACTTGGTGTAGCGTCCTTCTAACGCCTACAAGGCTACAAGTGGTACAACATTTCAACGGAACAAGTACAGGCTTAAAAGGCATGTCGCAAAGCAATTCGGTTTGTCTTAACATTGTTTTAGCCAAGTAGTGAGATTATTTCCTATTTAGAGCTGATTTAGGCAATCGTTATTTCTTGTTTATGAGTTAAATTTCTTCGAAGATGCATTTCTTCAGTTTATTTAGATATTTATTTATTTATTTAAAAGCTTTTAAGCAGCATATTTAATTAAATCATCCATTTACTCTTCACCCATTTCAGCCATCATTTGTGACTTTGTTAATGTGTACACTTCATTTTACTGTAAATGCATTTTTTTACATCATTACTTCACAAATTTTAGCTTGGTGGAGCCCGGGTAGTGGCACGCACTAATTTTTCTGAAAATGAGATGCAAAATCTAGTATTGCCTAAACGTAGATTGCAAATCCTACACATTATGTTGCATTTGGAATCAAGAAAATGTGAAAGTAAAACATAATATGGAGAATAAAAAATGAATTCGAAATCATAAAATAGGTGTTACACATAAATTCTAGCTCGTTTATCTATTGTTTTAATAGTAGTAAGGAGTACTATAAAAATAAAAGGTCCAAAGATCGGTAAATTTTAAAATGCTTCAATTATTCTTAATTTTTATTCATGCTTTCAAAACATTAACAATAGAAAGTAAGATAACTTTTCCATAAAACTTTTCAATATTTGAGAAAAAAAGTTTTAAAACTAATTCAAAAGAGATTTAATCTCCCATTCCATTCCAAACGCTCCGCACTCCGACCCAATAGTGATGGAGGAAAAGATACTTAAACAGATCAGATCAGACAAGACTAGATCAGTGCATGCTTATGTAGATCATACCGGACTTTCACAGTTATAAAATAGACAGAATCTTTTGTCTTGGAAAATTAATCGTAAACTGATTCAGTGATTCAAATATACAAAGGTCACATGTTGGTTGAAAAATGTGAATTAGGTAAAGTTGCTTAGATATGTGTTATTAACCATTTTAAGAGTACTGATTTTGTTAAAGTTTCATATGATTATCACTAAATAGCTGGGGGCGGGGGATGTTTTAGTAGGTAAATGAACACCTCACGTGGTGAAAGAATCGCCGTATGCACCGGAAGATAGATTACTACGAGCCATACTTGGTATTCAAAGTATACACCCATTTTTAATTGTTTTGTAAATTTTTAAGATTATTTTTCAAAAAAGAAAATTACTCTTATACAGTTTTAGAGTATGCATATATAACTAAATAGGAAAATATCATATTGTAGATGTGCCTAATCTATAACTGCATTATCCCCTCACACACAAAAACCAGATCAAACCAGAACAATAAATGACAGTCCAAAAGAAAATATCCTAATTCGAGTATACAAGAGCACATGTGATTAGGATCTTACTACGAAATAACATACACTCCGTATCATTGTTCTAAAACTCACTAGGCGCTAGTCGGGCGTTTGAGGGGCGCCTAGCGCCTAGGCGGCCGACTAGGCCAACTTTTTGGCCGACTAGGCCAATTTTTTGACCGACTAGACCTCTACAGTTAGGGCCAACTAGGCCGCCTAGGCCGATTAATCGGTCCGCCTAGGCCAATTTTTAGAACATTGCTCCGTATATACTAACTCGGTCTCACTCATCTTTGTCAAGTTCATTTTAATCGAAATTATAATAGTAAAAGCTGTTAATTGAAATTTGTGTAGATGAGAGAGAAATGAACACAATCGCAAGCTCATTGTTTAAAAAAAATGACAAAGTTATTTAAGATAAAAAGAAAAGTTAACAAAGTTCAATGGATTGAACCCTAAACTTCTTCGGCACCGCAATCTACCTCCGCTCCAGTCTTGGTCGATACTTGCCATTTCGTATCCATGGCCTCGTCGTCATTAGCAAAGGTCCCATTCTGTTCTCCAGTAGGGATATAATCGGCGGTCATTGTCTAGGTATATCCCAGGTCGTGTTCCGACGACTATTTTGACTTGGTCTGACGGAGTTTTCTTCTAGTTTTTTGTTGGATTAATTCAGTGTTCGGTTTGGATTGGTCGGCAGAGGTTTCCTACCAACTTTTGGTTTGAATTGATCTGGCAGAAGTGCGTTTTGTTTCATTTGGCATTGACATGAATGTGCTGGATTAGAATTGCAGAGGTATTGGCAATCTAGCCACGGCTCAGGGGTTGACAGATTTGGTTCTGGCCCACGGCCCGGGTGATGAACAGATGGTGAGCGATGAAGGGCTCAGGAAGGGAGAATACAGATCAACGGTCCGTCCCCCTCCTGAACCGCCGCCTTGGATCGATCGAGATGCCAGAGTTTGGAAGATGATATTTCAAGAAACCATCCAGGATGGAGTTTGAAGTATTTGTCAGTTATTTTATTTTTATGGTCTTATTTTCGTGTTATGTTTGTTTACGGTGTCGTTTTTTGTTGATGATTTTAGTTTTAGGTCTACAATAATGATTGTCAATTCTGCTAGATATTATGTCGTTAAAAGGATCTATATGACTAGTGATCGCTGTGTCGCACCCGTTTGGTGGTTAGCGATTCATATTGCTCCTTCATGGATGATCGTCTCAGAGTAAGCCGTATGGTTGATTATTCTAGTTGGTTAGGGATAATTGATGTCAGGTTTGATATATTGGAGTTTGTTGTAATGATCCGATTCCTAATAATCAATATATATATATATATATATATATATATATATATATATAAGAGGAACTTTTTAAGAGCATACAAAGCGCCACATCATCCTGCCATGTCATTATATATATATATATATATATATATATATATATATATATATATATATATATATATATATATATATATATTAATTATTTAGTTAATTTGTACCTTCTATTTTTATTAGCTAGATTCTATTTTTGATTGCATATTGATATGGAAACAAAAATCCGTAGAAAGTACTATATTAAACAGACTCTATTTTAGGCTAAGTTTATATATGACAGGTATTCTTAACCAAAAATATAATACGTTTTAATTTCTATAACAATTAAATGTTATAGTATACGTTTAGGCTTAGAATTATGTGTTAGAATTATACATTTTAATTCCATTATAACAATTAAATGTTATAGTATACGTTTATACGTTTAGGCTTACAATTTAAAAAAACAGGCTCTATATTTAGACTATTTTACTTAATATATACTCCGTATTAAATTTCTATGAATATCCATCTTCATAAGATTATATTAAACGTTTAAAATCGGGTTCATAGCAATTATATTTACTCGAGATGCTTATGTAGAAGATTAATTTAACTATTTTTCATATAATCTTTTTTCTGGCTTCACAAATGGAATATATTTTACATATTTTTCATGATTCCACTCATTTAGCTCATTCAGTCATAATTTAATCAATTTGAGTAAAATAAGTTAATTCAATTTATTTTAGTATTATCAAACAGACTCTATATTAGACTAAGTTTATTTTTCTTTTAAATCACATTACATATGATCCGAAAGAAATCAAATTTCAAATTAGCTAAATTACATTTGCCCGTGCATCGCACGACAGGGCCGGTCCCGAGAAAACACGGGCCTTGTGCAAAAATAAAATGTGGGCCTTTTCTAAAAGAGGTAAAAATATAATATAACTAAATTTTATATTTGTAACAATTTGCTACAATAATAATTTAGATCAAAATATAAGTTATTCACTAACATAATAGTTAAAATAAAAGTATTCCTTAACAAAGTACACTTCATTTATTTGTTAAAGCGAATTGTAAAATAATAGACTAATAACCTAATACTTGAACTTGGTGATTCGCCAAGTTCAATTATTACAAAACCATCCAAAAATAATTACCTACGTACTAAAGCATTCAAACTTGGAATCAAAACCGAAAAAAGAACAATATAAATTACAAAATATAAGAAATAAGATTATTACTCCGCATTCTATAAAACCAAAGAGAATAATCAAATCTAAAATTAGACCGTTTATCATTCCATTAATTGGAGAAAAGGGCATATCACATGGGTGTGTGGGGCTGAATCTTGGGGAAGAGCTTCAAGCTTCGAATTGGAAACACGCAAATACACTATGTTGTTAAAACCAGATATTGAGACAATTCAACTCGGACAAGCAATCAATACCGGACTCGGAAGGATCAGTCCGATGTCAATCCAGTCAATGTGTATCGAAAAAAGAAGATATTAAAAAATAACTCTCATTCAAAAATTTATCAATGGTTATAAGAATAAATTAAAAATTAATGTATCAGTTTATAAAATAGTCATAAATTTAAGATGTGTTTGTAATTAATGGATAATTTATAAATAAAATTGATAAACGTAATGAGCATTTCATAAATATCATTTAGTTACTATTAATGAGCATTTCATAGTTAATGAGCATTTTTATAAATTAATATATACGGAGTAGTTACTATTAAAATTACAAATTAATATCAATTAGTAAAGTTAATATTAATCATTGTATGATATAAAAACGAAAACTGAATGAAGGTTAACAACTACCAATCGATTGAGATGGCATACGGTCTGCATATGTTAGAGAGTAGACAGGGTTCGAATCCCCCTGGCTTCATTACTTTTAATGTAGCATGGGAATAACTATTGGGCTTTGAGTAGGTTATAATAGTAGTAGGACTATTAAAAATTGGGCCTTTTGGATTTATGGGCCCTGTGCGGTCGCACCTGCGGCACTTGCCTTGGGCCGGCCCTGTCGCACGAGCTTGAAAGCTAGTTTTTAATATAAAAGTTGAAATTGGCGATGAAAAAACAAAGTTCAATGGAACGGGAAAAAAGAAAAAAAAGAAGAGGACAAAAACGTAAATGCAAGTAAAGATGCGCGGCCAAGCGAATGAAGTCTGAAAGTGAGAGAAAAACGGATTCGTATTCCCGCTTCAAGCGATAAACGAATTCGAAACTTTGAAAAATAAAAAAGAAAATCTTCCTCAGCCCGCCATTGCTAACCAACGAACCCTTCTGCCCTTCTTCTTAACGGCCCCGCCGCCCTCTCTCCGCCGCATCTTTCACCCCTTTCTTCATTTCCATTTCCAAACTTTTATTACACAAGCGTAATTTCAACTCAGAGGAATAGGACTCCATCCCGAGATGGCCTTAAGGGAATCTGGGCCGGCTTACTCCCGCAAACAGAAATCTCTCGGTCTACTCTGTTCCAAGTATTTTCTCTTTCTGTCCTTCTGAATGTCGATCAGTTCTGTATGAGTAATGCATTGTTTGTGCTTGAGAGTATCTGATTAACGAGTAATGTGAATTTATGCAGTTTTTTGAGCTTATACAACCGAGAGGGCGTTGAAACTATTGGGCTGGATGATGCGGCAACGCAGCTAGGGGTTGAGAGAAGGCGGATATATGATATTGTGAATGTTTTGGAAAGTGTTGGTGTAAGATCCTTTGATTTGGACAGATCTCATTTTATATCTATGGATTTGGATGAATATTTTGTATTTGTTTACTGGGCTGGTTCAGGTTCTTGCGAGAAAGGCTAAGAATAGATATACATGGAAAGGATTTGTTGTTGTCCCAAGAGCTCTCCAGGAGCTGAAGGTATTGGTGTTATTTCACATTGTTTGTTTGCTGCTTGAAATTAAAGTGTTGATTTCTTTATTTCACTTCAGTTTTTTAATAATTTCAACAATGGAACAGGAAGATGGCCTAAGAGAGAGTTTTTTTGCAGTTGATAGAAATTTCACACCTCAAGTGAGTTCTTCAAGGGCTTGATTATTGGTTATATTATGTGCAAAGCTATTTCCATCACTGAGATGTATGTCACATTTCCTGCTATCAGGTTACAGAGAATAAAGATGATGTCATGCATCAACCTAAAAACTGTCCTAGTCAGGGTGGAATTTCATGCTACCAGGTTACAGACAATGAAGATGATGTTGTGCAACAATCTCAACACTGTGCTACAAGTCAGGGTGAAAAATCAGAACTCACATTGGCTGCCAGGCTTGGTATTTTGAATTTCAGTTGCCCATCAACCCTGGACCAAATTGTTCATTTAGCTTTGCATCTTGTTTCCCTTATGCTATGTATGTGATACCACCTTTGACAGATAATAGAAAGGAGAAATCTTTGGGGCTTCTCACGAAGAATTTCATCAAACTTTTTCTCTGCACTAATGTGAGTTTAACAATTTTAAATTCACAAACCTTTCATTTTCTTCCTTCTCTTAGATCTCAACCCTCATGTTGTGTTTATTGCTCTTTCTTTAGATGGAAACAATTTGTCTGGAGGAGGCTGCAAAGTTATTGCTGGGGGATGGAAGGTCTCCATCAATGACAAAAAGTATTGAAATCTCCTTTTTCACTTCCCCCCAGAAATCTAGACTTCTCTTTCAATGATGGTTGTTGATTAAGATGTCGTTATATCTCACAGTAGCCGTACTTTTTTGCAGACAAAGTTAGAAGACTGTATGACATTGCGAACGTTCTTTCCGCAATGAAATTCATTGAGAAGGTAATTAATCAATAATCCATATAGTTTGGCTTACATATATTAATCATCCATTCTTACGGAGCAAAATGCTCATTTGTGTAACTGTTCCTTGATGAGTAGACTCAACACCCGGAAACAAGAAAGCCTGCTTTTAGATGGCTGGGGTTGAAAGGCGAACCAGAAAATGTATCAGCTCACATGTCAGACCATGATTTGGTTTGTGATTATCATCAATCCAGTAAAAGGGTGTTTGGCGCTGATATCACTAATATTCCTCCCACTAAGAGAAGCAAATCGTTTCTTCTTCCCTCAATGGATAGTAGTGGTGGCGGAGTAACAGAGACAAAGCTGCTATCCCAAATCAAAAGTGAGAATGTGGATTGTGTGGCCAATTTGGATACTGGTTCAAGAACAAGTGCTTATAAGAGCTATCACTTTGGTCCCTTTTCTCCTACTGCAACTATGCCCAAAGTTGAAGATCAGGAAAGTAGCCAAAGATCCAAAATAATTAGTGCCTGTGAAAGTTTAGGATCGACTTATCGCCCAGAATATCAAAACCAAGGTGACACATATACAAACATATTTCAACATTTTCATGAATCTTAGTTCCTCTTTTATAGGTATGGAAGCACTCTGGTAATGGAATTTCTACTTTGTTTGATTTTACACAGATGTAAGAGATCTGTTTTCTCATTACATGGAAGCATGGAGCTCTTGGTATTCTGAAGTTGCCAGGAAGAATCCTATCAATGTGCTATCTTAGTTACATGCTATGATGCCAAGTGCTGACACACCTTGTTGTTTTGGGTGGAACGGAAGAGACAATAACAGTTCCCGTACAAATGATGATGGCCTGATCGGTATTGAATGCATATTGTCATTGTATCAACTTGTTGAGCCCCCTTTACAGATAGAAGATTGCTTTAGAATAATTACTATGTTGAGCCCTATAGACAAAATTTTGTCCGGAAATGTTTATCTTTTATTAATGCTTAAAATAAAAAAAACTCACCCTTACCCCTCCTGAACCAATGTCATAATTATTAGGGTGGACTGTATTTTAACTGTGGGAAATTCCTCAGACTAGAACTAGATCAATTTGAACTATATTGGAATCGGTATGCATAACCGGCTAAACTCGGGCACTGTTCTGACTCCTAAATGAGACCAGACTGCTACAGTTCCTAGTTTATTGATTTTTTGATGGGTACAACAATGGCATTGGAAAGGATTGGGACCAAATATTGATCTTACTCAAAAATTTGTTCTTGTCTTGGGTAGGGTGGGGGATTAGGAAGGGCTGAGGTCCACCCTTATCAATTACTAGTTCAAAATTGTGTTTTCAAAAAATTACTTATTTTTAACATTGATTTTCGTGCGACTTCACTTTTATAAGTTTATCTGTCGTAGACTCGTAGTTTATTTAGCTCCAATTAGGCTTAGTAAAATTGATTAAGCTCAAGATTTATTTTAAAATGTTTCACAGATACATTTAGGCCAATTCATTAGATAGAGGTCAATTGAATTGAACACCTAACATCACTCTTAAGGGTGAAACAATAAGGACTATAAAATCTCCTTTGAAAAAGTGAACATTTCTTGTTTATGGTTGATGCTCGTTATTTCATCATATATGCAACTCACGTAAGCAATTTACTTCCTTCGTTCCATTTTGATTGTCCTATTTTTCTTTTTTGGTTGTCCCAAAATGAATGTCTTGTTTTCTTTTTTGGCAAGAAATATGTGATCTTTATCATTTTATTTTATTCAAATCTCAATCACAACTTTTACTTTTCAACCACTTTATTAATAACTGTGCCAAATTGAAAGTGGACAACCAATATAGGAGGGAGGTAGTATTTGAGAGCAGTAAAGACAAATGAGTGATGTATTAGTTGTGAACTTGCAACGGTCCAGTCCATTTACCGGTCCGTTTCTAGTCTCGGATTGCCGATCATGAGAGTTTAGGTATGTTGCAACGGTCCAGTCCATTTACCGGTCCATGGCCTCGGTTCGGGCCGTCCGGCTCGGGACCGGCCTGGCCCGGTTTTCCGGGTCCGGGTCCGGTCCGGGTCCGGTTCGGGCCGGAGGCCCGGGGGTGGGGCGGTTCCGGGCTCGGTTCATGGGTTTGACGGCCCGGCCCGGCCGGTTTGGGCCCGGGTCTGGGCCAAATCTATTTTTTTTTAATTTTTTTCATTTTTTTTGGGCTGTTGTGCTTGGGCTATCTGTTTAGGCCGGTTTGGGGGGGTTTGGGGGGGGGGTGGGTGGGGGGGGGGGGGGGAAGAAAGGAAAAAAAAAAATAAACCGGGTGGCCCGAACCGGTCCGGTCTGGAACCGGACCTGGGACCGCCCTACCCCGGTTCGGGCTCGGGCCTGCTATTACTGAACCGAGGCCCGGCCGGGCCTAGGCCCGAGGCCCGAATTGGCCCGGTTCAGTCCACCACTATCCCAGCCCCCTAACTAATCCTGATCCAATATAGTTTCTCTTAATTTTTTATGAGTATGTTTTAAATTCTCCTGACCCTCCTGCTCTATTTTAATTTTTAAATAGATTTACACTTGTTTTAAAATATTTCTAATGCTTGAATGCAAAATAAAGTGAGTGAATCGGGATTGGACCAATCAGTCCACTTCAGGTTATGAGTTAGTGGAGTTACGACCTGTCTGAGACTGCTGAACCGGTCAACCACTAAATTTACAGGCTCGGTTTCCGATTTGGTTGAAGTCCATCTGACTTAGATTATCGCAAGAAGCGTTTTGACTTTCAATTGAGGATATTTTAGACATTAAAATTGACGGTCAAATGGAATCAAACGAAAAGATAAATGCGTAGTACTCCTCCATCTCGGATACATCTTTACGTTTACTTTTGAAACGGTATTTTAGGAGATCCATTAATTGAAGAGCAAATATCATTTATGCCCTTTGCCCTTACCGATTATACTTCCACTGTTTATCCCCACCTTCACCTTTCTTGTTTCTGTTGAACCAAGAACCTCCCCATCTTCATCCCTCTGCACAACTAGACTGTACTTCATATCCAAGAGAGTAAGAGTAAAGGAGTGAAGCTGCAATCGACACGCAAATTCCCATTAGGCAAACAAGCTACAAAGGAATGATTCAAATTTTTGGATTCCCTATGAAAATCCAGATTTGATGACTTAAGAAAGGAATCTAACAGCCTTTGTAGAGCTCGATGCCTTCGATTCCCCTGTCCAAGCCTTCAACTCCGAAGAAGGCGTCCTGAACGCTTGCGGCCACGTTCTTGGCGGCGGCAGCACCATTAACGCCTGCTTCTATCTCCAAGCAGATGAAGGCTTTAACTCCGGGCAAGGATAAACTGACACATCTTATGGATGTAGTTGAGAGACACATCATAAATATAATTCTGAAGCAGAATCCTTCAATTCAAACTCTAGTCGTAGCTATGGACCTGGAAATAAGTCCTGAGATAGTGAGTGCATCAATGTTGGCCATAAATGTAAAATATGGATGGGTAGGATTAGGGGTGGGCAAAAATACCGAAAAATCGGTATACCGCACTTACCGTACTGAAAATACCAGAAAATACCGAAATATTGGTATACCGTCATTTTTGGTACGGTATCATACCGTATCGATCTATTTTGGTACGGTAACGGTAAATATTTTCAAATACCGCGGTATACCGGTATAATACCGTACCGACTCCCTACTCAACAATTACTTTTAATTCTAATATATTCTAAAAATTCATTACAATTTTGAAGCCCAAAATTAATACTTAAGTTGGTTACAAATACAAAAAAACACAAATAAAGGCCCAATTTCTCAAACTCATTATAACCTTATAGGCTTCCACTACGCTAATCTTAATGACTAATGAGTAATGTACAAATGTCAAGAAACAAGTCTATCTTGTTCCAAGAGCTTGCAAGTTGTGATGACTGGGCCGCTAAGTAGTTGACGAGTGAAAAGAGATACACTTATATGACAAGTGTATCTACATAGGGATTCTGCGAGTCGAGACACACAACTTTGTCCGAAAGTCTTATTCAATTTTTAAAAAATATAAAAATGACTAAATACACAATATCATATTAGGAATAAATAATTTAATATCCATGTTATTTGAATAGTTTTATTTATTTTTGTTAGAGATCACTATTGATTTAATTATACTTCCTCCGTCCCAGGGAGAAGTTCCCGGGTTGACTTTCACACATATTAAGGAAATAAAGTTACAGAGGGCTAAATTTTACTGTTTGGCATTGTTTCGACACTGTTTGGCACTGTTTCGACACTGTTTGGCACTATTTTGCACAGTTTTTATGTAGGATAACTTTCAATTTAAGGAAATGGGAACTTTTTGTTGGGACTGCCAAAAAAGGAAATTGGGAACTTCTCCCTGGGATGGAGGTAGTATATATATTTATTGTTCAAGTTATATTAGGAGAACATGTTACTTTTTAATATGTGGCATGTTGAACTGCTTAAATATACTAATAATAATTATTGTTCAATATTGAATTGACATCAATAGATTATTAATTGTATTTCGTAACATTTTAATAATAGATTTAATATGTCGCTAGTAATAACGATTTAGTATATTTCGTTAGTCTGCTAACTTTTTGTATTGGGAGACATGCACGGTTATATAATTTACTGATACCGTACCATTACCGAACCGAAACTTTGGTATACCGAAATGCGGTATACCGACACTACAATAAGGTAAAGGTAAGCAAATTTTGCATACCGAAAGTTTTGGTACAGCAAAGGTATGAGAAAAAATATAAGGTATACCGTACCGAACCACCCCTAGTTAGGATAGTGACGGGTAGTTATGGCAATTCATGTATAATAAGTTGGCCAAAAAAGAAACATAAGGGAGTAAATGGGACATCCCAAAAAGGAGTAAATGGGACATGCTGGTATTCCATTAGCTGGCAAAACATTTCTTAGAAGTTTGTTGACAAAAGATATTTAGATCAAAACAATTAATTAGTAAAACGAAAGATAGTTTTGCTTTCAAATAGACAGATTTATTTGTATGAACCAAATGATACTGAACTGATAGGAGAACGTGAACAAATATTTGTCAGAAAAAATGACATTTAAAAAAAAACAAACATAAATACTAATCACGGTTAGGAATGTCCCCCATTCAACGTTGGTTTACATCAACTTGAAAGACAAATTCACTTCTGAATATCATTTCACAAATAGGCATATTGCATTATTAAAGAAGCAGATACTACTACAGTACTAGGTAGTAGGTACAACAACACAACAAACGCGTCCGCGTTTGTTGTCTTCTCTTGTATAAGCTGCAAAGTCGAGCCATATTATGCCTTTTGTATCTCTTCAGAAAGTGCATATCAAGTTCTAAAACTTGTATTCCCACTTCATGTTCCAAATATTAAAGGATGTGTACCCAACCTTACATATTTGGTAAATGGAGCCTCAACACGAGTTTTAGAATTGGATATGATCCTTCTAAAGCAATAACAAACGCATAAATGGAACACAATACACCCACTCTTTTTACAGCTTTGAAGGAGACTTGTAAAAACCCCAAGGCTCGTCTGATACATATTGCGTAACTTGCTTGATATTCAAGTAGTTTTCTAATCCCCTGCACATGAAAAGACCAAATGATGCTAACTTTGGCTCTTCAACCTGTACATATGTCAGTTCTCTATTCTTCCTAACACTTTATTTAGTTTCCACTTATTTCAAGGGTTGCAAATGATATACTCCAATCAATGCAGTCATACAGTAATAGAATCCCTCTGACTTATGCAATCGGCAGAATTGCAAAGAACATAAATAGCAATAATACAGAGTATAATAGTATGTTTTCCATCCGTCCCAAAATGAAAGTCCCAAACTTTATGAGCAGAAAGTTTGTTAAAATTTCTATACTACCCGTTCTTTTTAACTTCCCTAGGAACAGATGGCAGGTAAATTTGTAGAAATTCAATTAGGAAGAAGGTTCAAATTGGAATTTATGTAAATGTTAATGCCTCAAAGGGAAATTAAACTTTTAATTTGTGACACCTGAAAATAGAAAAACGGGACTTTTTTTTGGGGACAGTAGTATTATATATTTGCAAATATTTGTCACAAGATATCAGTGGTTCATTCTACAAAATATTTTTGCAGTACCTTTTCTGATATCTCATGATTTTTTTTGTAAATATATAAAATAATATAAACGCCTATTGATAGTTAAATGCAGCTAAAGGACTGCAGAGATGATAAATGCAGGTAAAAGGGATAAGATTCACATTACCATTCGCCTAGTTCACGACCAAAACCACTACGCTTCTTTCCTCCCCAAGGGGGTTGCCAAAAACATGGCTGTGAACAGTTCACCCAAACTATGCCTGACTGAAAAGCCTGCATATTTATTTCATCAGAAGAGTATCTATTATGCTTATTTTCACTGACAACACAACTATGGTTTGTTTCCTCTAGCATAAAAAGCTCATACCTTTGTTAGGCGCTCGCATCTGGCAACATCTTTAGACAAAACTGCTGCACCCAATCCGTATCTACGAGGGATAGAAAGTTTATTAGATTCACAACATAGAATGGTGTTGCATTGATCCTATATATATATTCTGAGTGATAAGAGTCTGGTGTGTTGGGGGGGGGGGGAGTTGGACTCACTGGGTGTCATTTGCTAGTTCAATGGCTTCCTCTTCAGTTTTAAATGTCTTGACACAAAGAACAGGTCCAAATACTTCCTCTCTCCAAATTTGCATGGAGGTATTTACATCAGTTATAATGGTTGGTTCAATATAATACCCCCTTTTCAGATGCTGCAATTTAGTTGCGTATCAAAATCTTGTCCAAATCTTACCATCGTAATTACTCTTACCATCCTATACGAAGGTTTTACCTCAGGACGCTGGCCACCATACAAAATGGTTGCACCTTCACTTCTGGCGGTTGAGATGATTTTCGTCACCTTCTCATACTGAATAAAAAATGATTCATCAGTTTTGGTGAGTTGGGAGACAATTAATTACCATAGCAATGTAGCAAACCATGGAATGGGGTAACTTACTCAAATAGCAACTAGTGAACGCCTTGTTTGGTTGAGGGATTTCGGAGGGGAGGAATGGGGAGGAGTAACAAAGAATAAACAAATACTCTCTCCGTCCCTATTTAAAAGTCCCACTTCCTTTTGCACACATATTAAGGAAATGACATTGTTTGACACTATTTGACATTGTTTTGCACTGTTTTGTTTACCAAATAAGGAAAGAGACTTTTTTTAGGGACGGCCTGAAAAGGAAAGTGGGACTTTTAGATAGGGACAGAGTGAGTAGAAATAGAATGAAGATAAAAAAAATAATATCAAAATAATATAGAAAGTAAAAAAAACAAATAAAGATAAATTAGTAACACAAGCAGGGATTTTTCCTTGCTCAAGGAAAAATGTGACAAAATTGTTAAAAAATCGGAAAGTCATGAACGTCACTAACAGTTTATTATGTCACAGCAAGTGATTACCGGTGTTACTGATGCCACCACCGGTATCACTGCCGCCGTGGAAGTGTGGAACATGTCACTGTGACCACCAGTGACTTTTAGAGGCGAAATTAAAAAAAAAAACAGAAAAACAAAAATGGCAAGTTTTTACGGCAGCCAACGGTTTCCGCCAAGATAGGTTGCTGAAGGTGGGAAAGTTTTGTCTTTGAAAAGTGTACATGTATTTTTTGCCATTTTTCAAATAAAAATCAACACCCCCTCCAGTCAGAAATTCAAGAACAAAAAAATCCTGTAATTTTCACATTAGAGAAAATATATATTGTTCATATTATCTTTCAGCCATATCATTGCAATTTCTTTTAAACGTAGATTTCTTACCTGTCCACGACTAACGAGAGGACCCATTTTACATTCATCCTCCAACGGGTCTGATATTTTAATATTTTTGGTCCATGTCACAAGCCTGTCCATAAACTCTGCAGCAATACTTTCCTGCAACATTGTGAACAGAGAGAGGTCAATTAATCCAAGGGTGTGGAGTTGGTTACAATGCCCAAAGACTTTAGACCTTTGAGTCAAGGTATACAGATCTTCGCTCCTTGAAACAACACTTAGCTGTTGTAATGAGAATGAAGAGGCGGTGCCAAGAAAATTTAAAAAGTACTGCGTGTTCCATTTCTTTAGCTGTTTGTAATCAGAACGAAGAGGTGGTGACAAGAAATTTTAAATGGCACTACCCATTCCATTTATACTCATGGCATACATTCAACTATCAACTTTTTTTAACAATTAGTAGTGTTCACTCAGCAGCTGGTACCCGTAACTTCACTATAAAAGCTTCAAAATTGGTTGGAAACTAGTACACAATATCAGTGGAAGATACCTGCAATATGAGACGAGATGTTGCACTGCAAATTTGACCATTTGTCCAAAAGCAACCAAAAAGAGTCCACTCAGCAGCTGATCCAATACAAAAATGCAATGATATTATACATACTAATAAAGAACTTATAGCAGTATCAGTAGAAATGGAATGAAAAACGCCAACCTATATCAAGGTCACCAACATCATCAAATATAACTATAGGGCTTTTGCCACCAAGCTCAAGTGTTACCGGCTGTGATGAAAAGAAAAAGAAAGGATATCAACTAGAACTTAGAAACAGAAGCTGCTATCAAAGTTCACCTAAAACAGTTAGCATACCTTGACAAGTTGGGCAGCCGCAGTCATGATGCTGACCCCTGTGGCATTACTACCTGTAAATGCAATCTAAGCATGGATTGCATGACGATTGACAGCTTCAGTCCCAATATCATGACATTAAAGGCTCTCGAAAGGGACAAAACAATGCTTATTATATACGTAGTACTACTCAAATAAGAAAATGTGAAGCAGCAAACCTTGTCAACATGAGGATGTGATGCCAATGGGGCACCTGCTTCCCGTCCCAACCCTGTTAAAATGTTTAGGGCACCAGGAGGAAGGCCAACCTCTTTACATACTTCACCTAACTCTAAACAGGTACTGAAATTGGAAATTACGATGTTTGAGAAAATAAATAGTGTTTATAAGTTATAACACTAACGAGGCAACAAGAAGAAGAAAAAGAAAAAGGATGCACTCACATTGATGCTAATTCAGATGGCTTTAGTATTGCAGCACATCCAGCAGCCAGTGCAGGGGCAACTTTCCAGGTAGCCATCAACATAGGATAATTCCTTCCATTTGAATTTAAACAAATGAGGCTTACACAAGTATGAAGCAGTATTTTCAATCACAGTATAACACCACATGTAAAACAACAGAGAAACAACAGTCTAGATCTGTTGAAGAAACACACTCAGCCTTCTCTTTCATCAAAGGCAATGAGAAGCAAAGAAAACTCAACCTGATTTGTAAGACTTTTTAAACGTACCATGGAGTAATAAGCCCAACAACACCAAGGGGCTCTCTCAGAACATATGTTTTACATGAATCCAAATGAAGAGGAACAGGAGTTTTCTGTTTCGAATCCAATGCTTCAGCAAGGCCAGCATAGTACTCAAAACATGCTACAACGTCATCCTGATATTTATAAAGACAATCCTTAAGCACACTTAGTACTAAAGTAGTTGTTAAATAAGCTGTCATATAAGTCGTAACTTACAATATCTGCATCTGCTTCAGGCCAAGGTTTACCAGAATCAATGGCTTCAAGAGTCCCTAGTTCAGGCTTCCTCTCCTTTACCTACACCCAAGCATAATACGCAATCTCAAGTAGCAAATAATCATACAGTCATACAACAGTATATATACGAAACTTACTATCAAGTTCCCGTTGACAGTTCAGTAAAATTTACTTTCATTAGGAGGAAAGAGGTAGCAATACATGTGCACTACATGGGAGGGCCATGGCCCCTCCCAACTTTTTTATTTTTAGTAATACTACTATTATAAATGAAATAATCAGTAAAGATTGGATCAAAACTACTCGATAGAAGCTTTTATGCGAGATGCTTTCGGGTAGAATTATTTGATGAATTTTTGTGAACATGTATTTCATAAAGTGTATATTATATCCATCGTATTTCAGCTTACATGCAATTGGAGAGTCAATTAAATAAATTATGGAAAAACACTGAGTTTTTTTTTTTATATTTTTTGGTACAGTGTTTTTCAATAATTTATTTAACTGATTTGTCGATTGAATTTTAAACTGAAATTAGGTGTAAATAATCTACACATCATGAAGAATATTGTAATAAAATTTCACCCAAAAAATCCATCCGGAAGCACATCAAACACGGACATCCGGATGGTGGATCCCGTCATGTAATTCAGAAAGGATCATTCCTCATTAAAAATATGAAAAAATATGTTTTACTCCTTGAATAGATCTTATTTAGTTCTATTAAAAATTATTTGATTAAAGTTTGCCAAAATATGAGTCAAAAAGTCCTATTTTGAGATTAAAACAATGATAATCCTGTTTATAAACTTTTTTGTCCTATTTAGAGATTTTTTTCTTTAGTGTTTGTGTGTTCTTGGCCCCCTTATGACTGAGTTCTGGCTCCTTCCCTGACTAGTAACATAAATGAATAAACGTAATAGTGGTGGAATTTCGAAGATAAAAGTGTAGCAGCTTTCATGGTGGTTAACCTTGGCAGCAATAGCACGTAAATATGTGGCCCGTTGAGCTCCAGTGGTCGAGCCCCACGTGCCGGCCATAGCTCTCCGAGCAGCTTCTACCGCTATATCCACATCTTCCGATGTAGCTCCCGGAATATCCCCTATAAGATTCAACGTTCCACCATCAAGATAATTTCAATTTAGATGAATTTCAGAAAGCATTACACATCGAACTCTGAATTCCACAAAAGTAGCAATATTACGAACCAATGGTCTCCTCGGTAGCGGGATTTATAATCGGCAGGCGATTCCCCTTGACTGGTTCTATCCATTCGCCGTCTATGAACAGCTGTCGTTTTGGAATTCGAATGTCAGGAATCGCCATGGCTCTGAGATCAAATAATGATTGAGGAGTGAAGAGTCGTCTCGGAAAAGGGATGTCAGCCAGTCAGTGAGTGATGATGAAAGAGATAGACCTGCTTTGAGTAACCGCACTAGGCAATAGGCATGTTCCGTCGTTGGGTTTCGTAAGGATTGGGTTTGTCCGTTAGCCGGATGTTTTAACTTGTACTTCGTATTACAAATTGTGTAGAGGGTGAGTTTGGTGCTCGAAATTGCATAAAAGTCGATTAAGTCCTTATATAGAAGATTCTGTCCGGACGTGTCATTTGAGGCGGTTCCTGGTGGAATTTTTTGATAAATTTTTTTGAGCATCTTATTCATTAAGTCTAGTTTACTCATACCAAATTTCAGCTAAAAATTCAATCGTTAAGACATTCAAATGGATTCTTGAAGATAACTGCGCTTTTAATTGCACAATTATCTTCAGGAATTCATTTGAATGTCTTCCCGATTGATTTTTTATCTGAAATTTGATATGAGTGAACTAGACTTAATGAATAAGATGCTTAAAAAGTTTTATAAAAAAATCCACCCGGAACTGCCCCAAATGATGACGGCCGGATAGATCCTCCTATATAAGGACTTATTTGACCCCTTTTATGCAAATTCGAGGACCAAACTGACCATTTACTCATTACAAATTGGGTTGATCTGATCTGGTCTAGTTTATTCTTGTCTGGTTTCTTTCTATTTTTATAACCAGTCAAGTCTTATTTGGTCTGGTCTAGTTTGGTCTGGTCTGAGATAGATTAGTAAAAACATCCTTATGATCACTACAAACATCCAAGTCAGGTGAAAACTGCACAATTTGAGTTAATTTAGATCAATTTGTTTCAAGCTCGATCAATATTAGCATGTTATGATCGGTTTTTTAGTCAATTTCACTTAATTGCAATATTGGACTTTTTGCACTATTCACATATTCTACTTCGACTATATTAATTAAAATTTTAAAAAATATTGTTAAATTCCCCTCAATCTAAAATTTCAAAATATGAGTTTTCGAATTTTTTTATTAATAAGGAATGAAAGATATTAACAGTCAAACTTGTGCATTGACAAACATGAAATGTTTTTTTTATCGAAGGGGCTAACATTAATAAAAAGCAATCAGATATGGGTTGAAATAACAAAAGGACCACATGAAATGTTAACTGTTGCAATTAAAAGGGAACATATGAAGTATAATAAAAGTGAGAAAAGTAAGAAAATTTATGTATATATAATAAAAAGATTTACAAAAAATAGGAAATTTCTGCATCTAATAAAATATTTTCATAAAATTAAAGTATATATGACAATTTAATAGATAAAATGGACTACTGTTTTTTAGTTTATTTGCAACATTTTCAATTTGTTATTTTGGGACTATTAGAAATAGACTAGTCATAGTTCTGATTATTATACATTGATATCTTTTTTTTTGAACTTGGACAAACAGTACTACTATTGGAAGGCGACTCATATAGTTGAGAGACCTATAAATAATCAATAATTTTGATTATTGATTACAGACCGATAATAGTTGAGATTATTGTTTTCAAATTTTCCTATATTTAAAATTTAATAGTGTTAAAAGTTGTCTCACTATATATCAAGTAGTAACTTAAAAACTGTAAAAAACTTCTTTATAAATCTATTGTTTTCACTAGTACTTACGATAATATGAGATAATCAACTCATGATTTTGTTTTAGTAATGATTAAATATGTGTATTTCAAATCAAGCGGACACAAACCATTCCCAAAGCAGCAATAAGAGATCAATTGAAAATATTTAATTTATTCTATGATTTTGTGACTCTTAAGAATAAGGCTCTATCAATACATAGAGCCCGTTTGGAGAACTCTGTTTTCGACTTATCAGGCTTATCAGCCAGCTTTTTCACCAAACACGTAACTTTTACTTTCGCGCGCTGAATTGTGTAATAAGCCGAAAAAGTAAGGTTGGAGTTACTTTTCTGGCTGTATTGGCTGAAGTTGCTGTAGAGGACCATTTTAGCTATTTTTACATATAATTTTTTCTTTAATTTATTAATAAAATATATTTTTTAAAATATTTTTTTCTTAAATCAGCAGAATCAGCCAAAACAGCCACTCCAGCCAGAATATCATAAATTTCAGCAGAATCAGCCAAAACAGCCGATTTTGGTGCTACCAAACGGGCTCATAATAGGCCAAAACGAAAAGTGATTAAACTAGGGGTGTTTGGAACTGATTCTGCTTCTCTTTTAAAGCAGAATCAGAATTAGAATCAGTTTTCAGAAGCTAATCTCCCCATCTTCTAAAAAAACTGATTCTAGGAATAAATTAGAGCACCAGAATCACTTATGGACTTTCACCCAAATACTCCAACTTCTGCTTCTTTGAAGAAGCTGAAGCAGTTTTAAGAATTGGATCCAAACATCCCCTAAGTTGTTATATGAAATACTTCCTCTGTTCAGAAAAGAATGCAACATATTGTCGGGCACAGAGATTCAGAAATAAAGAGAGAACAACATAGCTTCCCAATTTACCCTGCCAGACATGTACTTCGTATAAAACACGAAAGTCAATAAAGTACTATAGTACACAATCTTTTCATTACATCCACATGATAATAAATCTTGTTAGAGTTCATCCACTACTAAATACTCCCTCCGTAACTTAAAAATCTTCTCACTTTCCTTTTTCGTCCGTAACACAAAAATCTTCCCATTTCTAAATCTTCCCATCATACCCTCAATAATTCTTAAAATAATACACTATTACAACTACTTTTTTTGGATTTATCCTACATTCCACCACATTATTCCACTATTTTCCCATTATACCCTCAATAATTCATATCATCTTTCACTATTCTTAATCTACCTACTTTTGAAATGGGAAGATTCTAAAGTTACGGAGGGAGTAATTAGCTACAGTACATCTCTTTTCTCCAAACTACTCTGGCCACCATATCCGGAAACCAAACGTTGGATGATAAACCATCTCCTTCTTCCATGTGAAATCGGGTGACACCTTCTTCACCGAAACATTGGATGACAAAGTGGATGTAAAACTTATCTCTTTTTGCTTGAATTTGTGGCGGAGTGCCGGAGTATCTGGAAAAACTTATCTGTAAATCTTCAAGCTTGAAGCTCGTGGGGGAGTCAGGGGGCGCAAAATCAAATTCATCACCATCCATATCTGCCATTTTATTATGAAGAGGAGAAATAAATAAAGAGGATTGATGGTGATGAAAGAAATACTCAAGCGAGGATGGTGGGCAAATTTTAGATTTCAAGAGGGTGGATGGATAGGGAAGATGGATAGATAAGGAAGAAAGAATCAAAGAATTGAAGAAGGTGGATAGATACGTAAGAAAGGGGAAGTGGAGAAATTATTGGAGGAATTAAATGGAAAAGAGATTGAGAGTATAGAAAAAATTAAATGAGTGGAGGGAGGAATTGGGAAGGTGTGGATAATAATTAAAGGGCATTACTGGAATTTTGTTTAATATTTATTTCTCAAAATAGAGAGGTTGCACTTATTTTGAAACAGCCGAAAAAGAAAAGTGTTGCATTTATTTTAGAACGGAGGAAGTATAACCTATGCGTATTATACTCATATAACTCAAAAGATCCATAAAAATGTCATGTGGTATGAATGTATGATGAATCATACATGTGTTACTCTAATAATAATTTTAATTTTAATGGTTGGATAAAACAAAAAATCTTTATTATTTTTAACATTTAGATATGTAGACGCATTTACGTGCATGTTCACTTAACCCAAATAAACCTTTTGTCATTTTGGTTTAGAATATGAAATGAGTGATTAATTGTAATATACGTAATGTAAGATTTGGAACATTGTGTGAATGACAATGAGATCACGTGCATTATTTATATATTAAGAGGGTTTTCATAAATTTTAAAAAACATTTATTGTTATAAAATTAAACCACATTTGAGAAGTACAAACACCACCGGGGAAACACAGTTCACTCAGGGGCGGATCCAGGAATGAGAGGTGGGGTGGGCTAAGCAATAAAAATTTTTGTTACTGTATACAAAAGGTTTATCTTAGGGCTGATAGTTATTGAACTGTTTTTTTTTCGAACTACTCGAGTTCGATCGTGATTTTGAATTTAATTTAATGACCAAATCTTAACGAGCTTCAATCTCGAACACGGGCTAAATTTTAGTTTAAATAGTTTCTTTTTACAAAAAAAGCGGCCGTTATTTTTTTGAGTTTGAATAGTTATTCAAGCTGAATTCGAGCATAGTCATGTTCAGTTCGATCTGGACTCGAGCATATTGATAACTTATAAATTATAGAAATAAACTATATACTACCTCCGCCCACTTTTATTAAGATTAATTTGGCTTTTGAAGTCAAAGAAGTTAAACTCTGAATGACTATATATTTATCCAATAAAATTGATAATATGAAAATGAAATGGAAATGTTCTTTGTTAAAAAATTTATCATAAAAGTATAAATTTAGTAAGTTTCACATTAATACATGAGTTAAAATGATGGATCAAAGTTTACCATCTTTGACTAAAGAGTCAAAGATGGCTAAAAAACGAGACAGAGGTAGTATATCTAAAATTTAAACGTTTTTAGTGTGATTTATAATTTTATTATTAATCAGTAAAGATTTTAGTATTTATTGATATGTATTAAAATACTTCTATAAAAGTATAAAACTAATAAGTAAAAATAGTCGATGTACATAAATCTAATAAGTATTCCCAATTTTAAAATTGAATTGAGATTTTGAATCCATTCTTACATGCCTAAACAGTAAATACATCGTTCTCTATTCTTTAATTGCATAATAAATAAATCATTTTCTAATCTTTAATTCTATCTTTAATCATTATAAATTTATAATAAATAAAAACTATTTTACTATCTACTGAAAAAATTCAAATAATAATCAAATAGAATTACAAAGTTGGTAGGCTTGGGCTGGGCTATACATTAATTTTGAGGTTGGCTGGAAATTAAACCTATACCTATAATAATAAAAATAAATTGGGCTGGGCTGGAGCCCACCCCTGCCCCAACATAGATCCGCCCATGAGTTCACTAGTTGAGAGTTGAGACAAAAGAGAATGGTGCGGTTATTAAGAAAAGTGAAATTGTGTCGTTTGTTTGTTGGTATATTTAATTGATTGATAAAGTGTGAATACTATAAGAATGAATTATAACCACCCAAATATTACCAAATGAGATATCAGATAAACTTAGTAGGACGGACGAAAAGGTAAAACGAGACAAGTGTAGGGGATGGAGGGAGTATCAAAATTTCCCCATAGCAAAAGTTCTATCATACACATCGGTGATCACCTGTAACATAGCCACTTATCACATTCGTTTGATACATACAAACATATATGTGTAGAATGTCGATCAAATGAGAACAACTCATAAGAAGTGAGAATTAATCATAACTGTTGTTAAAGAGGTGACTTCGCTGGAGTTCCGGGATCTCTGGGATATTTCTTTGGAGTTGGACCACCTTTCACACAAACGATGGCAGTTCTCTGCCCATACTTACTGTGTGAATCAACTGGATTTCGAAAAAGAAGATTAAAAAATTGTGTTACGATTAGCATAAAGACAATAGAGGCGGGTGAGAAACTAAACTGTGATTGATATGGTTAAACTCGAGTAAGACATGAAACATTCAAAATTCATTGGAACATTATTTCTTGGAAGTTTGAAACATTATCAGATATGAAAGATGGGGTATACACCTATCCACATCAGGTACAAACAGATCTCAAACCTACTAAATCAGCGTACCATAGCAAGTTTGCAATAGAGTTGCACCCATCAAATGTATTGCTGTATCTGCTCTTCTCACTTCCTCCTGTTGGACGCGTTCAAAAGGGAAACTGGATAGTTCTCATTCACTGAGGTTCTACTACTCAAGTCAACTATAATCGACAACTACAAACTAGTTGATGATGGTATGTGTTACTATATGTATATATTCATTACATTATTATGTGTTAAATCTGTTGCAAGCCATGAAACTGTAGTTTGCAGTTTAGTGGAAAAGCAAAAAAGGATTATTTATATACTTCCTCTGTACCTAATAGGCTTGTCATTGAGGCAGTTTACTATTCTTGTGGTCAACATAATTTCCTTTTATTCTTTGATTTTGTGTACTTTGTCATATTCAAATATGGGTTTTTCCCTTCAGTAAAGCTTTAGAAAAGTTTCTAAGAATGTAAAAATTGACTATTAATACTAATTTGAATGTTATTATGGGAGAGTTTATTTTAAGGAAAACTCCCTGAATAGGAATTAAAAACAACATGGTTTCCCTAAATAGGAGCAAAGGTAATACTATAGTATGATTTTTCCTGAATAGAAGTGCTGTCATCTTGAAACTATTCTGTCATATTATGACATCAATAATGTCATACTAATGCCTTACAATGCCAATATATGGCATTATGATTTTAGGATGACATTGTTTTATTTACTCCTTTTTTTAATCTATATTGCAGTATGTTGCCATATAGGTAAAAAGGAACAAGCATTTCTTCTGGAAATGTTGGGTAAGAGATGAGGAGTCTTTCATCCTTTTACCATGAGTCAGCAACACTAACTAAACTAGTCACTAAAGCACTTTGAGACTCATGTAACAGGAAGCACATTCTAGAAAGAAAAACAGGTTCTGTTTGTTTCAACTATCGAAAGAAGGATAGTAGAGGAACCTGAGGATCATGACCCTTTGCGGCAACAAACAAGCCACCAACTCGAACAAGAGGAATACAATATTCAGCTGAACAATCAATGATATGTAAACTATATATAGATGTATACAAAATTAATACTCCCTCCGTCCCAAAAATAACTTCACAGTCACTATTCATTGGTCAACTTGAATCACTCCTAATCTTTTAGTTTATATATCAAATTTTTATCAAACTTAAATTTTCTTTCGGGCTTTGTAGCGGTTTTAATGTAATTTCTGAATATGTAAATTTTATTTACTAAAAATAATCCGAGTGTGAACAGGGATCGAGTTGCTTTATCGTCATCAGTCAAGCATCGTAAACCGAACGAGAAGTTAATTTTGGGACAAAGGTAGTATAAGAATAAAGATGATAGAGTATACTTACCTAAAATTCTCATTTCTGCAACAGCTCTGGCTACTGCAACATCAAATGACTCTCTGAAGTTCTGGTTTTGCCCTAAATTCTGCCCCACGTGACATTCCAAATTTACATTGTGTGTAGAAGGGAAAAATTGTCTGTTCAAGCAAGCGTACGTTTCACTACAAATTTGGAATCAAGAAGAATCTGGTACTAAGTGGTAATACCAAAATAGCTCAGTATTCGGATCACTCAAAAGTAATAAACAGTTACACTGTTGATTTGATCTTTTGAATATTATCCAGAGGCTAAAATAGAGTTAATTTGGAGTATCACTGGATTGAACTTATTTAATGCACATTATGGCTCACAGATATGCACATTCATGGTTAAATAATGCAAAGTTTAAATGTGCACAATTGTGTGTAAATAATGCGCAGTTCAAATGCATGTTTTCTAATTTATGGCATTGCACATTTTTGTTTCAATTCTCCATAATCATTCTCATGTCAGTTCTAAGATCTTTTTTTGTCCCTTCTTAGATCTTGGGAATAACCGAATAAGGTTTGGATATTGTTGTTGTTGTGGCGGAGCCACCTTAGATCAAAGGTGTTCAAATGAACACCTAAAAAAATATTGAAAAACATGTAAATATATATATGTGTAATTGTGTAAATTTAGTTTAATTATTTATTTATTTTTCGAGTTAAAATTATATAAAAAATGAACACCCACAACCTAAATCATAAATCCGCCACTGTATATATAAACCCATCACCGGCCACATGAGTGCATCTCCAATACAAAAATGTTAACGGTGCATACATGGCATGAGAGAGATAGACACATAAAAAATAATACGTAGAAATCTCTCTTCTTATTTGAACAGTCTTATATGTTTTTGATAAGTTTTTTTCACAATGTCAAGCATAATGTCTAGATGTAGACATTGTTGTTGACATTGTCCAGAGACACTTACCAAAAATACATAAAATCGTGGAAATAAAGAGAGATAAATGTTATGAATTTATTCTTTTGTGTCTCTCTCATGCTACATGTGCAATATGCACATTGTAACATTGGAGATGCTCTTAACATACCCATTACCTCATTGAACATACCAAAATGCCTTTTTAAAAGTACCCCCTTCACACCCCTTAGGATGATCCTTCATCCATTCCCACCCCAAGGGCGTTTTCGCAATCTTATAGGGTTCTGGAACGTTTTTGCATGTGTGTGTAATATGACTTGCTACTTGCTAGTATGAGATATGGTAGTTAATCACAAAGAAATACCTCAGCCCTTTCTCTGATAACTTCCACATTTGACAGATTATTCTTCTCAGCTACATGCTCCAAAAATTGACAACGCTTATTCATAGATTCCAAAAGTGTCACTCTCCAATCTATAAAATACACCAGAGCTTTTCTGTTTTAGTACAAAACAAAAAACTATACTTATTGGATGGGGTTATAATGTTGGGCAAGTTATATAAAGGATGAGTGTGAACTAACATAAGATAAGGAACATGGGGAAAAAAGTATCTACAAAGCTGCCTTGCGTAGTCACATTCTTAAGACAGGGCACTAAGGACTTCAAAACATTATTAATTGGATGAGCTATGCTAGGTGTACACAAAAATGTGTACACCTTTCTACAGAGTTGTCCATGGACAGACAATTGTGTGTGTGAGACAGACGAGTGTACGAAAAGTGTACACCAAATTGTGTACACCAAACATTTTTCTAATTGGATACTTTTCTCTCTTGTTCATTACTTGTTTACTATAGTTTTAAATTCAAACCTGAATATGATCATTCACAGCACAATGCACATTATCTGGAAGGAAAGCAAACAAATATAAAGGCGCAGAATTCGGCTTGCACTGACACAGAGCATGAGATATCATCAATTATTACCAGGGCAAGCAATGGCTAATACAAGTCCAGGGAGACCCGCTCCACTCCCCACATCGACAACCCTAAGATTCTCACAAGAAACACCGCAGCGAGACATGTAGGAATTTTGAATCGGGTCAATCATGGCAAGCGAGTCCTCGACGTGTCTTTCCATGATCTCGCTTTCTTCTCTCTCGGCCGTAAGATTCATTTTCTGCGAACAATAACAATGATTTTTTAGATGTGAGACACACGGGATTTATGTAATCCTCATAACATAGAAACGTATAGAATGGTACCTGGTTCCATTGTAGAAGAGAAGCGATGTAGGAATTCAGTTGTTTCTTCTGGCAAGAAGTGAGAAATCGGAAATTGGAAGTATTGCCAGTTGTTGAGGTGGAGGCGGCGGTGACTATGGACTTTCTGTTGGGTTTAAGGATTAAAGTTGGCCGAGACAACAAGTGTTTGTACAAAGTCCCGACAGAAATTGGGTGCAACGGAGCGAAATTATGGATTCTGCAGCTCAGCATTTCATTCGCGAGCCGAATATAACTCAATAATGTCGAACGCCGGCCAGGTTGATGGAGTTAACAGTTAGCACAATCGTCTTCTTTGTTTGGTTCTTCCAACTTCCAAGTGGACTGTAAAAAAGACGCACCGCTGCATTGACGACAAACTTTCACACAAATCGCCGGTTTAGGACCATAGGCAGCTTTCCAAATCCATGTTTTAGATCAAATCTTTACTCACTATTTGTATTTATATTTTTTTAATTCCAAGTGATCCTAATCTTGTCTAATTAATTGTGCATAAAAATCACTCCTAATTAATCATGCATGTTCTCAAGTTTAATTTATAATTCCTAGTATAAGTAATTTAGTATTTGATGCGAGATAAAAGATTGATTGAGTGATAATTTAAGTTAGTTCCACAGCTAGGGATATGTTGATGTTGAGGAATACCTCTCAAATTCACCTCTTTAGTTACTTTAACCAAATACATGTTGCACATGTATATCATAATTGTGAGATGTGACGTACTTGATCACTCCAAGTTTTCTGAGTTAGAAAGATATTACATTTAGTTTATATTCATTTCCAAACAATGTTATGCGAGTATATGCTTGGTAACATTGACAGATGTCTAATTAGGAATATCGACTTAATCGTTCAACCATTAAGTCATACTCCGATCCATTTGTTTCTTTTTATTAGCTAAATATGATTTTTCAAGTCAATGATATTCAACTTTAACCGATTATATACACACACCATTGATGGGTCTATCATAGCGTAGCCCATGTTGTTTGCCTTGGTCTTGAGAACCAACCATGTCCAATTCAACTTAATTGTTCATATAGAAGAATATTTCTAGCAGCCCATGAAGCTTGAGGGCGAGACAGCAACAAGAATACTACACTATTGTAGAGCCATTACGCATATTATTGGGTCTTGGATCATATAGTGTGGTTTGTACATTGTATTGAAACTAGCACTAATATCAACTTGAGACGACCTACATTTTGATCTCCTATGGTTTTAACTTTTAATCATCCTTAGTCCTCCCTCGAAATTTATATTTGCAAATGAGATACTCTAAATATACTACGTATATACATAGGAGAAACATTTTGAAGGATAAAAAAATGTATATACATCATAAAACAATGGTTATTCTAAGAAAACATAAAATAACCATGATATGCTTCGTTTAGAGTTCAGTAAAGTCTAACAATAAAATCTCTCTAATCTACCTCAAATGAATCATCAACAGATTGGACCAAATAGGGAAAAGGAGGACGGCAATGAGAGCAAGGACGAGCACGATGGCAATGCATGTGCATTTTCTAGAGCTCTTCTGATACTCCCGAGCCTCTTGGAGCTGCTCCGTTCCACGCTTTACGAACGAGCTAGCATGCGCCACGTGGCTCTCTATCGAATTCAATTGCTGCCCTTGTGCTTCCACCAGCGCCGCCATGTCTAGGAAAATCTGGTGGAGCTCAATCAGGTTCCTCTCTATTTCCTTCACCGCGTCGTGCCTCTCTTGAATCTCCGATATGGTGTCAAGAATCTGGCCACGCCCTTGCTCTTGGATCGCCTTCTGCAAGAATGACTCGCTCTCCCCGCTCGATATCAAGTTTTCGATCAACTCCTCGTCTGGCTGCTCCCCCGTGACGGTGTAGTACCGCCTCGCCACCGTCTCCTTGTACTCCGAGTTCATCCTACTCCTAAGCGCTTGGAAGTCATCCATCATTGTTTTCAACTTTTTCCCCAGCCCGCTCACAACCGAGGTTCTGGTGCGGTCTGTAGAGGATCCCGGGCCACAACCCGGGACACGTCTAGAGGCCGCATTTGACCGTTCAAAGGCCTCGAGTTTTCCTTTGATGACTTTGACCTGTTTCAACACTTGGGACACGTCACCGTCCATTCTAGACCTTAAATCTTTCATGGTTTTGGCATTGTGTGCGGTCTTGCATTCCTCGTTTGCCTCTTGCAGCTTCTTGTGAAGGGCTTCCACAGCCTTCATGTCCAGCTTCACGTTCTCCACGTCATCGAAGAACTTGTCGAGATCCACCGTGTCCTTGGCCCCACCTTCCAAGTCATCCATTTCTACCTGTTTTTTAAGGTCTTGGTAACGTTTAAAGGAATTAGAGAATAAGTCATTCATCTTGCCGGACTTCTTTTTTCTCTAGATTTCTTTTTTTCTTTTTTCTTTTTCTTGGTGGATGGAAAGAAGAAGGTATAGCTTTGTTTGGGTCGCCTTCTCTCTTCTTCTTTCCGGGGATAATGATCATTAACCTACGGGCCAGCCACAAAGGAGGAATGATGGAGGAAGAAGAGAAATGAAGTAATATGAAATTGTTCATTTAAAACTAGGTGGATTAGTTTGTTCCATGAAGCTTTGATTTGGAAACGCAAATATGAGAGAGTGGTGGGCGGTGAGTGAAGAAGGTCAACCAAACCAAATTGGAGGTTAATCGTGAAAAGTGGAGTAGGCCGGAAAATTCAACCTTTAATTACTTACAAAGTTACAATATTGTACGGAGTATTTTAATGCCAAAGTTTTTTTTGAAGGGAGATTTTATTTATTTTATGCTTTTGGTTTTAATATATAGTACACCTCTCATCTAAAATAACTTTTTTTACATGTACCTAATTTATGTTTCTATTACCCCGTAATAACTAATTTTGTATAATAAGATAAGAAAAAATGACACGGATAATATATATGAGTTTGAGAAGGACAAATATATGGCCAGGTTCTCATCTGGACAAATTAATAAAGAGATTAAAATTTGATGTATAGATAAAATATAAATAGATAAAATAATTATGGCCACGGATTTCTTGTGGCATGAAATGCCCTGAATATAAATAGATAAAATAATTAACACCGTAACTCGTTGCGTAACGCTGAAATCGGCAAAATCAGTTGATTATGTTGAAATTTATCAAGTTGTGCCTGAAGTGGCTGTATTGGCTGATTCTGCCAATTTATGAAAAAAAATATTTTTAAAATATATATTATTAAGAAAATAAAGAAAAAATTACTTTTTCTTGTTTAAGAAAATTACTCTATTCTCTGGTAGTCTCACAGATCTACTTGTGGTGGCATCGGGGTGGTGGAGAGTGTTGCCTTGGCAGGGACGAGTTCCGTTACTGGCGTGGAGGAGAGTTCCGCTGGTCGTTGCACTGTGTGTTTCACATTGTTCTTTTCACCAATGTCACTGTTGAAACCTTCTTTGGGGAGGATCTAAACTTGATTTATGATTTGAGCTCTCAGTAAAAGCACCAAGTGATGGCTTCGCCTAACCGAGGGTGGATAGAAACCTAGTGAGATTCAAGAAATCGCTAAGTATAATCGAGTAAGAAGTTTGATAGAGTAACAGTAAGCTAGAAAAGGCTAAAGGGTCAAATAGACCCCTGTACCCGCTCAGAATGCTCAATTCGCACCCTGAACTCTAAAAAGCTCCAATTCACCCCCTGAACTCAACAAAAAGTTCAAATTTCATTTTTTGCAGGTAAACGTCCGGTCATTGCCATGTCACCCAGTCAGATGCCAACTGTGCATCCCACGTGGCAAATTAAGGGGTCAAATAGGCCCCTGAACCCAACGAAGTTGTTCAATTTGCCCCCTCAACTGTTAATATTGTAAGAATTGCAAAAAAAAAATTAAAAAATAGAAAATACAAATACTCCGTATAAAATAAGATACAAGTTGAAAGTATAAAATATAGACATCCTATTAAATAATATAATAAGGATTTATTTATATTCACGGTAAAAGCATATAAAATAAACCAAAATAAATTCATTAAAACTATTTTGATCTCTTAAATCTATTTTCTAAAAATAAACAATATATACATGTTTTTACAAATTAAAATTAAATATGTTTTTTTGTGTATTATATGTAATAATCGGTAATATAAAACATATTTTATGTTTTCTATTTTACAATTTATATTATGCTTATATTTTAGAGTTGTATTTTTCATTTGATATTGTTTAATATTTTTAATATGTTTTTGTTAAGTCACCTAAATTTTGATGTTTAATGTAACAGTTTTGATGATGCCAACCGTTTTTATTATTCCTGTATTAGACTAGTATACTAGTTATGTTCTGCTATGTTTACTTGTAATGTGCTCCATATTTAGTGGTAAAGTACTCATAAAAAGCAAAGAGTACTAAAAAGAGAAGTTAAACGTACCATAAAACAAGAAGAAAAAGACAAAAAAGAAAAGGTATGAAAAGAGTTAACTGGCATACATTGTTAGGAAGCCTACTAGAAAACCCAGGTTTCGGCAGTCAGCTCCCAACTTGGCAGCCAACTGAAAATCTGGAAATCCAGTCAAGGCATCCGAAATCCAATTCTCTCTTCTCTTGGCACAAAACACTTAAACAAAAGACCAACTTGCAGTCAAAATACATTTTGATAAAAAGTAAATGGGAAAACTGTCAAATAGGTCCTCGAACTTTCATAAAAGGGTCAATTAAGTCCTTCTATAGGAGGTTTTGTCCAGCCGTCACGATTTGGGGCAGTTCCCGGTGGAATTTTTTGATGAAAATTTTTGGGCATCTTATTCACCAAGTCTAGTTTAGTCACAAAAAATTTCAGCTAAAAATTCAATCGGGAACACATTCAAATTAATTCTTGAAGATAACTGCGCATTTTTGTGTTCTCGAATTAATTTGAATGCGCTCCCGATTAATTTTTTAGCTGAAATTTGGTACGAGTAAACTAGACTTGATGAATAAGATGTTCAAAACATTTCATCAAAAAATTCCACCGGGAACCGCCCCAAATCGCGATGACCGGACACAGTCTCCTATAGAAGGACTTAATTGATTTTTTATGAAAGTTCGAGAACCTATTTGACGGTTTTCCCAAAGTAAATTTATAAGAGATTTTAATCACATTATAAATTTCTTATAAATTTATTTTACAAAAGCAAGTGTTCGTTCATTGTAAGGAAGCATTGAAATATCTCTCAGCTTTATACTAAGTTTCTACGCGTGAAAATAAAGATAAAATATCTTTTATCTTGCATTGAAATGTGTAAACAAGTTGAGCTGAAGATTGTTGATCCGTGTCACTACGTGACAAAGACAAACCATGCTCCCTCAGTCAAGTGGAACAAAACAAGTAGATCAAGCTACGGTCAAGATTCATTTCCTCAGCCAACGGTGGAGATGCAATGATCAAGTCTACAAATACAGAAGGAGTGTGGGATTACCAAGTGTGGTAAAACGAGAGGAGCCAAGTGGATAGAAGGAAATCATACTCTACACGAAGAAATCCAGCCAGCTGATTTGCCTTCTACACTTCGGCTGCCACCCCACTCGTCTATTGCTCTTAGACTAGCTACAATTCATACAAATCTATAGAGCTTAGATTAGTTGGTAGTTTAGCAATACACCCATGTATTCTAGACGAGTGTTAGACATTGTGATTGGTGATCAAATCCAGAAGGTGAAAAAGGGCAAGGACATGAGTAGCTCTTGGCTAGTCAATGCCATTAGTGAAAAATCTTGGGAAGACTGAGTAGCTGGGAACAGTGTTCAAGTTCCTTGTGAAAAACCCCACAACCTACGCCTGGGCCAAGAGTAGGTTGGGGCACTAAATGTAATGGGATATTCATTTAGTGGAAATCCATCTGAAATAGGTTGGGATTAGATGTAGGAGGATTACACCACCTCTGAACCAGGATACATCGTGTGTCAGCTTTTACATTCTTCTCTTAACTAATATTCAGTACTCGCTCACCTTCACAACTACACAGCAAAACAGCTTGCTCACTAAAACTGTCCAGTGAACTTTCCCAGTTCACTGTGAGTCATCTCATTGTTATCTGTTCTTCAAAGTGACCTATTTCCACTGGTCTAATTCATTCATACACTTGTGTTAGACTAGATCTAAAGTCAGTTACATTGTTAGAGTAAAGTTCATTGCTATACTTTAACTAAACAAATAGAAAGACTATTTCGGCAGCCTGCTCTTAAGGATTGGCAGTCAGCTCCCAAAGCTATCTGGCATCCCTCTTCTTCAGGTTTCGGCAGCCTGCTCCTAAAGTCATCTGTTTCTGGCAAACACATTTGTACAATGTCTAACCCATCTCTCTCAGAACTAAAAGGGTCATAACCTTTGTTTCTATATAGTGTCATCCTCTTGAGGTCAAGACTTTCGTTGCATGTTTCAATATCTCTCAAAAGATGTTGGAACGTATCCAGTTAGAGAAAAAGAGGTTGAAAACCAAAAAGATTTAAAAATCTATTCACCCCCCTCTAGACTTTTACCTCACTAGAAACTCGGTTGGTATCAAGGGCACTCATCAATTTTAGATTTATATGTAAAATTACACACACATGCATATATGTATATATACTTTGTATTATTTTATTCTAGAATCATATACTTACTTCATAGTAATTATATACACCGCAAAAAATTATACTATATAAAAAGTATAATATGAAAATAGCTATTACATTTTTATATTATGCATTTAGAAATAATTTATTTTCGTTATATTTTTATATATTAATTTACCACAAATTATAAATAGTTTTTAATTATTTTATAAATAGACATCTATATTTAATATTTTGAACTTGTATATTATTTTATATTTTTATCTTCTATTTTTTAATTTCTTATTTTTTTAATAGCAATTTTGACTTTTTTTAACGTTTGAGGGGGTAAACTGAACAACTCTGTCGGGTTCAAGGGCCTATTTGACCCCTTAAATTGCCACGTGGGATGCACGGTTGGCATCTGACTGGGTGTCGTGGCAGTGACCGGACATTTACCTGCAAAAAATGAGATTTGACCTTTTTGTCGAGTTCAGGGGGTGAATTGGAGCTTTTTTTTAGTTCAGGGTGCAAATTGAGAATTCCGAACGTGTACATGGGCCTATTTGACCCTTTAGCCGCTAGAAAATAGAGAATGTGATCCCTTCCCACAAGTAAAAAGGTGACATTTATAGCGTAAAAAAAATATGTTGACAACAAGCCAAATAAGCAATTCACCGATCTAATGACAGGTGTATGGTAAAGCTTAATTGGTGAGAGAATAATCAATATAGTTGGCTGATTGGTACTGTTGTACCTGAATTTGTTCTCTATGTACCAGAATGCATAGATAAGCCACATGTGTAAGTCTGAAATCTTCCTTGTATAACTGTTTGAGTGATGTCAGCCCTAGGACAATTGTCATGTGGTGACGTAATCCTGAATAATTATGGAATCCAAGTGTTGAAATCTCTAAGTCCACAATCTCCGTATGAAGCCCCAAGCTCGGTAGTAGAGGTAAAACTCGGGTGTAGTGTGTTCAGCTAAGAGTGAAGTAACCTCGGGCCGTAGTGTGAAGTAGTGATGCTTTTGTTGATTCTTGTAACCTCGCAGTGCGGTAGTTGGCCTAAAGCTTGACTGTAATGCTGAAAATGCTGCCAACCTCAGCGAGGATCGACCTCAGCCTCAGCTGCATTTCTAGACTTATCGATGATCTGAGAACTGGTTTCAATCACAACCTCGGTGACCGAGCTCAACCTCGACCATAGTTGCCTTAGTGGATTCTTGATATACTTTATCATACATGATTACACCCTTGAGATATGTGGGAATATACCACATCACTACTGTGTTAGGAAATTGATGTAACGTACCTCGAAAGTACAACAGTGGAAGTTTACATTTTTTCCAAACAGATCTTCTCTGATTACGCCAAAACAACGAATATAACAATAATAATAGATCTGAGTTAGAACTTACAGATCTTCCAGCCTAGCGGTAATAATTCTTGACCTTAGGTATCCACGTGATTTCTCCTTTCCGAAAGAACGGTTGGATCTCCCACAGAGAAAGGCTATGAAATCTCTTCGCAGGGAAATATAATAGTAATACTGAATCTAAAAACTGATCTCTAGTTAAGAAGGAGGATGGTGTATTTATACTAGTTCTAAACTAGTTTTCCAATCACAATGAAAGTCTTTGTCATTAATGAGTTCTAGTCCTAACAGAACCAGTACCTCATATTGTTTAATTAATTAAGTAATATGAAATAATACAAGAGGGAATGAGGGCTCACGTGTGCCACTCTTCCTCTCTTTATCATAATTGAACATTTTACTTTCTTTTATAATTCTAAACTATAAAATAAATAATCATCTTTATTTAATTAAAAATACATCTTAATTAAGTTTAATAAATCTAATTTATTACACTTAATTAATTCTATTAAATAGAAATCTCCTTCAATCATCATGAATTAAATATAGTTTAATCTAATTAATATTTAATCCATTTTCAGTATTACGAATCAAATATTATTTAATCCAATTAATTTTTAATTTATTCTAACAATTTAATCGGAAGGTATAATAACCTGTTGTGTGACCCATAGAGCTTTATATATTAAGCACTAATCAAATTAAGGTCTTAGCAGAATCCCTAGACGATTTACCAGCTAGACAAACTTAATATATAAAGACGTTTGCGAGAATTATTCAAACTCCCTGAAATATAGAGTCATAGTGATACAGTTCTTTCATTCAACGAACATTCAACTAAGTCTAAAACATGATATTGTGTCTATTCCAATAACTTAGTCTCTGTCTCTCACTCTTTCTAGATGATCCATAACGATCATATTCAATATCCAAAATGAATATATCTTTGCATTGGCCAATGACTTTATAATCCATCTAGATATGAGAAGTAGAATGTTCTCTCTTAATCTATTACGAGGAATGAATCCTTTCTTGGCTCAACTACTACTCCATGTGCTTCATGATGTACCCAACCCATGCCGTGTCTACACACATGTAGTGCGTATTGACCTCAAGTCGGAGGACCTATTACACTACTCTATACGCCGATAACCCCATAGACACATGAATAGAACTTATCAAATGATTTATCGGTGGGTATGTCAATATTCTCTAAAATCTCTATGTGACCATCATGAATTACAGAAACTCATAGTTGTGAGATCGACTATACTTTCTAAAAGTATGATGCAGTTCACATACTAATCTTATCGCATATCATCAATATCCCTTTCTTGATGATCATTGATTGGGGCTATTTTAGGATCTTATGTTATATATCGTATAAGCTCCCACTTACTTATTGTCAACATAAGTTCAAGGGAACACAATTATGAATAAGATATTGACAATCGAAATACTTTATCATCAATGTGTAATACCATATATATCAAATATATAAACTGAATGTGATCAAGTACATCTCTAAAAAGTGATTGTCGCTAGGACATACGATAGTATATACTAACATACTGTATAGGGTATTTAGAAATGTCAAAAGCCAAATATTTTCTATCTTAAAACCATTGAAGTCAAACTAGAAACATAATCAATTATAAGATTTGGTGTCTTTTAATTCCTTTTTAAAAGTTTAGGGCCTGTTTACTAACAGAGATATTTTCCAGTTTTCCAGAAAACTGGAAAATTGGAAAACAGAAAACAGGAAACGTGTTTACCAAAGAAATTCCTGGAAAACTGGAGAAAGGAAAAAAGAAAAACGCGTTTACCAAATCGTTTTCCAAAACGGAAAAAATGAGACATGTCTCTCTTTTCCTTAATGATTTGGAGAAGTGACTTTTACTAGTTTTCCAAATTTGGAAAACGCAGATGCTACAGTGCCGTTGCAATGAATTTGCATACGTACACCTAGTGGTGGGTCCAGTCCCGCTCCGATGTCGATTCCATTCCGGTACCTCCATCCTCGTACCTTACCCCTTACCCCTACCCTACCTTACCCACCCAATCCCACCCCGCATACCCATTTTTTCCTATAATGACCCTACCCCACCCCCTACCACATGCCCCTACCTCGGCCCCACCCTGATCCACCCTACCGCCACCCCCCTACCACCTCGACCCCACCCCGACCCACCCTACCCTACCCCCACCCGTATATTACCCCTTACCACATGTGCCTACCTCGCCCCCACCCCACCGCCATCCTACCCCCACCCTCGTACCGCCATCCTACCAGCACCCTTCCGCCTAGAGGTGGACTCGGGCCGGGTGGCCCGACCCGGAACCAGCCCGGCCCGGCACTGTTCCGGGCCCCCCATTCCTGAACCGGAGGCCCGACCCGGGCCCGACCCGGCTCGAGTCCACCCATACTTCCGCCATCCTACCCCCACCCTACCCTTCCCCTACCTCGGCCCCACCCAGATCCCGGGCCCACCCTACCGCCATCCTATCCCACTACCCCTACCTTACTCCAACCCTACCCACTACCCCCACCCTTACCGCCATCATACCCCCACCCCTTCCCTACCTCGGCCCCACCCCGGTCTCGGCCCCACCCTACAGCCATCCTATCCCAACTCCATACCCTACCTCTACCTTACCCCAAACCCTACCCACTACCCCACCCTTACCCCTAACCACGACCCTAACCCACCCACTACCCCCACCCAACCCCCTACCCCTAGACCTTACCACCCCACCCCGACCATACCCCTTACCCCACCCCCACCCATAACTTCCCTACCCCGACCGCTACGAGTAGGTATGGATGGGTATGAAGGGTTGTGGGGGAGTATGGGTAGAGTGCAAGATCGTGGTAAGGGTAGGGGTCAAGGGTGTGGAATTGGAGATCTGGGTAAAACAATTGATGAACATGTTTTTAGATTTGAAAATGGAAAACTAAAAAATAGAAACAGAAAATTGGAGATAGAAAAACTGAAAAATAAAAACAGAAAATTGGAGAACGAAAAACAGAAGTAGAAAACAGGAAAATATCTCTGTTAGTAAACAGGCCCTTAGTGTCTCTTTACTTATTACTCCATATATTTTTCTATTTTTTCCTTCTATTTACTTACTCCAATTTTGTGTTATCATTTTTCAAATCTGAACACATTGTTAGAAGCATTAATGCGTTTGATGCACTGTAGCACCACTTATTTCCTTTCTGGAAAATACGGAAAAGTAACTTATCAAATTAAAAAAAATATTATAGACACATCTCATTTTTATTGTTTTGAATAAATAAATAAATAAATAAATAAACAAGTTTTCTAATATATCTTCTTCCAATTTTCTAGTTTACTGAAAAATGAAAAATATTTTAATCAGTAAAAGGCCCCTTATTATTTTGATAATTGTGTCGTTTCTTTTTTATTTTCTTACAAAGAATTGCATTGGTCAGTTATGTTACGTTTTACACTTTATTTAATTTAGTCCTCACATTTTTTCATTTTTGTCATTAAATGTAATTCGTGCATATGAAAATGTAACTCACGCATATGGAAATGTAGCTCTCACACATGATAATGTAAATCATGCATAATAAAATGTACATAACTCGCACAGAAATTGTAATTTGTGAATAAGAAAATGTAACTCAATGTATTATGAAATGTAATTTCAGGCATCGTCCATAAATGTAACTCACATGTATGGAAATGAAATATCATGTATTGTCAAATGTGTACAACACCATATAATTAAAATATATCAAAATATAAAAATATCAATGGAACAAAGCTAAGTTCATGAATATAAAAATATATCACAAAAAAAGTGTATGAATTTAAGAAAGTATTGCAAAATATAGTGTATGAATATGTATGCAATATGCTTATTTTATTTAGATTAATAATTTTTTTGTTATGAATGATCCAAAGAATAAAAAAAGTAGATTCAATTGTAATTTAAGTTGAAGATGAAGAAAATAAAAATCATTGTTAAATTATTAGTATTTTGATGGAAAATGAGAAAAGCATTGAAGAAAAGAAATAAAGAAGAAATTAGAAAATAAAAGGAAAAGGAAAAACAATACATTGCAGCGAAGAAGAAAGAAAGAGTGCAAGTATTTTATATGGTGTATTTTTAATACAAAATTACATCATGTTAGAATCGGTACATCGGGCACATAGTATAACAATCGGTATAATTTGTGTATCATGTGATAATGAGGTAGCGATGATGTTAGCAATGATATCGGTGTGAGGTCACTATGACTTGATTGTAGGGTATCGATGACTTGACAACTTTTGTAAGAATTCGATGCAACTTTTGTATTGGTCATGACAAAGTACTCCGTGTTTTCTAATAAAACTAATTTAAAATTTACACCGGAGTACTAGTATGTCATAACTTGATAGTCTTTTACATAATCTTATAACAATACATTTCATCTTTTAGGTCCGGAATTGATAATGAAGGGACAAAGACACACATGCACTATATTATATAGCGGTTGTCCTTAGAATCAATAGTAAGAACACTACTTAATGTCCTGGAATAAAAATTAAAATAGATGGCAAACAATAAAATGAAGGAAAGGATACAATATGTTTCTTTTGCATTTCTATACATCCTGCCCCTTCTCCTCTCTATCATCATCTTAGTGGCAGCCGTTTGGCTCAGCAATTCCTGCGTCAGCTTTGGAATCGCACGAGGATTAGTCGCATGTGGAATTGCGATGTTAATATCGGGCCTATCGAACACCCTTTAAAGTTTTCTTTGGGCCGGAAAGTATTGAAAACTCTCCGTCCTGTAGACTCTATATATTGTTGGTATGAGTACTATTAATCATTTAAGCTATTGTTAAGTATTACAATCGTCATATGATGGAGAGGTGAAAGTCAGTTGAAACTTGGGAGTTTGAAAAGTCTAGAATAAATGTTGTTGCTATTGAAACAGACGTCAAGTTAGATCAGACAAGAACACGATATGGCTGGACACTAAGAGCTCAATGGCTCATTGCTATTTTATTATTAATGCGTGTAGTCTCTGATTATTTTCAGCTGCTTTGTTTGGTTCAATATTTTGCTTTAGTTTTTGTTTACTCACTTTAAATTTGCTCAAGGGGTTGTATGCTTTACGCCTTTACCGTATTTAGTACTCCCTCCGTCCCGCTAAGATTGTCCCAGACACTATTCAATTGGTCAACACAAATCACTCTTAATCCCTTACTTTATATACCATATTTTTTTTTTATCAAATTTGATTCTGGTTTTTGCGACTTTATAAAGTTTTTAATGTAGTTTCTGAATATGTAATTTTTTTTTCTAAAATAATTTGAGTGCGGACAAGGATCCGTTTGCTTTATCGTCAGTCAAGGGTAAACCGAATTGTCCCAAACATAGTGGGACAGAGGTAGTATTAGGTTTAGTTGTTGATTGCAGAAGGATTTTGTTAAAGCTAGAAGCATGGTGATCAATATGGTCACTTGTGACTTAGGGTTGCTCATCAAGTAGTGGTCTACGACTCAAGTTGCTCCTTCAGAAGTGGACGCTTCTTTAATCCTAGGGCTATTTCTCGAGTCGATTCGTTTGAATTGCTTCTAAAGTTGTAACCATATTTGATTTCAATTCATTGATATATTTTTTTGGGCCAGATAAAAGGGATATTAAATACTCAGTATGAAGTATATTTTTATTCCAGACAGCCTCAGACGAGACAATTCAAGAGTAAATATCAAAGTTAAATTAAGAAAGAATCGACTACAAAACTGAGTTGTACAATTGTTGATTTTTTTGGGAAAATGAATCACTATAAAAATATTTTGTGATAGAGGGGTTTACTCACTTTAAGTATAACAAAATTAAAGAATTCTTCCATTACAATTAAGTATTTTTTACAATCTCAAATGGTTGCCGTCTGGATGTTGTATGCCACCGGCAGAATGTGAGTACACTTTTGTAAGTTCAACTAATTGGACGCCAAATAATCAAACAGGCAGTGACTGTGCAAATTGGAGCATTGACCAGAGACAACTTTGCTACTCTTGTGATTCTTGCAAAACAGGATTTCTAGCCAACATGACAAAGAGAATTAGAAATGTCAGTCTCATTATACTTATTCCGACATTGGTATCAATTTTTGTTCTTGTTGGGAATTTCATTGATTTTTGTAATCATAACAGGGATTGATACATTGAGGTTCTGCTTGTTGTGTTGATATATGATTGCTTTTGTTTTCTTATGTCACTTAAATTTTGACACTTCCTCTGTCTCGATTGTCCCATTTTACCTTTTTATGAAATCTACTAACATTTTCTCATATCAAATTTGGTAAAGTAATTTGTATGAGTATAAATCATTTTTATTTTATTCCTACTTTATCAATCACATTAATTTTATAAATTAACAGTGTCACCCCCTCTTGCCCCAATGTTATTGGGACGGAGGTAATACATATTACCAGGTAATGAGGTAAGAAAGTTTTGAAGAAAGTGTTGTAAACAAACAAAACTAACCATCATTTGGAATGAACCTAATGTGTGGCATACAGATGATTTGAAAATTGAAACAAAATGCTTCGTAACGAGTAGGAAATCTAGCCAAGTGAGTAACTTATGATAAGCACGCGATCAACAACTTTGAGAGCTCTAATAAGGGAATGTCACAAAGATAGTCTATCGAATTCTGAATCCACTAGACTAGGTGAAGCTTGTTTGGAGATTGATTTCTCTATAAAAGAAGACCTAGCTCAAATACATCAATGGCAAGGATAATTTCATGGTAAGGCCTTCACTTGAAGCTTCTTTTATAAAGTCATTGTCATTATAATATATGTGTGATTGTCATTATTTTGTTGGATATATCCCAAGAAGCATCATTTGGACACTTTGGATTTGATGGAAAGCAAGACTTGTTTTAGTAGACATTCTCTATACAAATATTTAAATGCAGTTTCTATTCTTTTAGCTAAATTCAATAGAGTGAATGGACAAATTCAAAACTTCCCATAAATAACAGAGGAACATCACTTTTCTGATGAATATTTTGGACTTACAAATTAGTTACAAGTCTTGTGGTCCTAATCATATAATATCATTTTTCATCAACATAAGCATAATTGTACATGTCTTGTCAATAGAATGAATCTTTCGAAAATATTATCCTAGCCTCACCACAGAATAACTCACTTTTTTTATGAATATCTTGAAATTACAAAGTTACGAGTCTTGTCAGCCTGGTCATATAATATCATTTTTCATCAACATGAACATAATTGTACATGTCTTAAAATAGTGATTTGATGAACTTGACACTGCTTTTTAAAATTCAGAGTTCTGAGATTGTTTACATGCTTATCTATCAATTTGGAACCAATTTATGAAGAAATGTACATGAGCGATAGCCACCACACATTCGCTGCGAGTTTCGATCCTTGGTCAATGTTCTAACTTTTCCACCACTCAACCAACTGAGCTACCCGTGTAGGTCAGCACTATTCCTTTCAAACATTACACACATGCACATTTCACTATATCATGGCACATTGACTATTTCAAAAGGAAAATAACATTAGTACACAAAGAGTTACGCTCTATATATACTGGTAAGACATGAGGTTCCATCCTAAAAGGTCAACCTGATAGGAGGAGTATCTCAAAGCCTTATATAGTATTTTATCGTTTTATAGCTTTCCGGTGTGTGACAAATACTTTAACACGCCCCCTCAGCCCGAACCGGGTTGGACAATATCAGGGTGTATAAATGGGACAAACAAACTCTTAACAAGCTACCCTTAATCATGGGTGCTAAACAAACAGTCAAAGCATAATCGGACTTGGCTCTGATACCATATTAAGACATGGGGTTCCAGCGTAAAAGGTCAACCTGATAGGAGGAGTAGCTCAAAACCTTATATAGTATTTTATTGTTTTATAGTTTTCCGGTGTGTGACAAATACTTTAACATATACACATTATAAATACTTTTCATGTCCTCTCTTTCCCTCATCCTCTTCCATCTCTCCCTTCTCTCTTCCCTCTCTATCTACCCATTCCCATTCGGCATCACAACTATTGTCTGCGTGATAAAATCTATGTAAATACAGACAACTAAAAAAATCACAGACAACTATTGTCGGTGAGAAACATAAACGTTGTCTGCGTGGTAATGTCTATCTAAAAAACTATAATTTGGTCACATTGGGCAGTACGCCTGTGAAGCGACAATTAATGTATAAATACAAACATTGCAATATCTATAAACTCCTACATTACCTGATTACCATGTTTGATATTGTGATGTACGGACTTTAAAATGCGAGTTGCCATGTTATTTCTTCCACATTTTGATTTTAAACATGATCATAAAGACATGTGTTTTCACAAACGTCCTATATTATACATTCATCACTTTAAATTTTGCACGAATCAAGCACAACATACCACACTCCCGTTAATTTGAAGTTGTTGCCCAGTATTCGAACGTCCAACGTTTGCCAAACTTTTGTCAATCACAAAGTATGAGTCTGACTTGTTCTTCGCTCAATTTTTGCTATTATTCTCAACTATCCGTAGGCTAAACATTGAAGGAGGGAATATTCACATTTTCCATTTCTACTAATTACAGGCCGTAATATCAGTTTTGTATGAAAGGAAATCTTCGAATGTGATGCACGCGTTCAACCTTAATGTACGGTATTTGGGTATACTCGAGTGTTTGTTACTCCTAAGAATAATGGACGAATTGAACATAGTAATCCTATATGTGCACCATTGCATTATTTTAGTTCTATTAGGATAACTTTTTTCCATTTTTATCTCCCAATGAACACATATAAACAAACAATGTACATGATAATAAGTATTATCATATAAAAGATAGATAGTACCACTAGTACAAAAAAGACTTTTCACATCGGTCAAAAAGGTTTTTTACATTGGTCAAAAAAGGCTTTTCACATCGGTCAAACAACCAATGTGGTTCAAGCCCATGTGAAAAGTAGAGACTTTTCACATCGGTCAAAGAACGAATGTAGAAAACCTTTCTACATTGGTCGTGCAGTGCCCGATCTAGAAGATTGTCCAAAACGGCGTTTTAAACGGTATTCCACATCGGATATAACCAATGTGAAAGAATTTACATCAGGTCAAAAACAACTAATGTAGAAAAGCTTCAATTTTTTTTTGCGGAACATAGGTTTTTCACATCGGTTGTTTTATCAACCGATGTAGAAATTTCCGGGGAAAAAAATGTAGTATGACCCCTGTATCACCAACAGTATCATCAACTACTATAGCACAATTTTTCACCTGTTCACTTGATCAATCAAAACAATAACACAAACTATTTTTCAATTCTTCCACAAATGTTAAACAAGTTTAAGTAACAATTTAGTACATAACAATAAACTAAAATAAAACAATCCTTGCACAAATCTAGAGTAATAACACATTGTCTAAAGTTACAAGTCTCATAATCACTCAAAAACTTAAACAAACATGTTCATCATGTGCCGTTGATGGATTGCGTCATTTCTAAGAAATATGATGCCCAACGAGTTCGTACTTCATCAATCTCTTTTGACGAGAATGGTTCCGGATTGGCGAATCGCTACAAATTAAATAAGAAGGTTATTAAAAAACATTACATGGAGAAAACGTATTGAGTGTAAATAAAATAATGATGTATCTCATCCCACATTTCAAGAATCACCGCCGAAACAATATTCAACATATGCAACATCATATAATAACCACATTCATAACTCTTAACATGCATTCGAGACTACAAGTTAGGACAACAAAATTACTAATCAGGAATTACGGTATTTGACTTGGTGCTACACAAATAAAAGTAAAAATAACATACAAAGTAAAGTAGCAAGTGCTTACCATAGGAATAATCCATTTCACTCTTCCCTTTCTTGGGTCGTGCCTACGGCTTGCCTCCATTGCACTATGTAATTTATAATATTAAATATATATATATATATATATATATATATATATATATATAATAATGAATGATTTATGTAATTAAGATATACAATATATATTCCAAAATTAATTGAAATGGAATGTACAAAACACGTACGCATCAATAATATTTTTGAACTATCTATTTGGCTTATTCCCCCCAAAACACAAGAAGACAATAGTGCTTTGGACTAGAGAGAGAATAAAGAGGTTGCCTATGATTCATGTATACATAAAAAAAATGACGAACAATAATTTTAAAAAGATATTTAATACATAAAAAATATTTTATACAACAGGAGGGTGTTGTCTTTGACAATTTTTAATATTTTGAATCTCCGTTTTCTCAAATCATTATCCCAAATTAAAAGTGACTTAAGCTTCAATAAATATGTGTTGTAGTAACTTTTACTTACTGGTAGTAATAAGGAGCCATGTGACATTGATTTCTACCTTCATTTAATCTTGTAGATATATACGTTTGCACCTTATTTATAGAATTGCCTACTCTTTGAATGGTGTGTGGATCAATGAATCCATACACATGACCAATAATTCTCGATATGCACAAGCGGTATAGATACCTAACACAAAAAAGTCAATGTAAATAAAATACTATTTTAACTAATCTAATGAGTAAACTTAAAATAGAGATAACTTACAATATCCACACTTGTACATCTATCAAAATTATATTTTCTTCCGCCTTAATAGTGGATTTTAACACTATTACATCAAATAGCCCCAAAGAACATAACATGCTCCTTTTAACGGGTCCCATCTCCTTCGCCCTTAACAAATGTTTTTGTAATTTCCTAGTTGTTGTTTTCGACAAAGGCCCAAATATCACCAATTTAGGAATCCAATACTTCTTCATCTTTGAAATAATAAACTTAGATTTGATAAAGGCTAAATGGTCAAATAGGCTCGTGTACCTGTCTGTAATGCTCAATTCGCCCCCTGAACTAAATAAAAGCTTCAATTGGCACCCTGAACTGGATAAAAAGTTTCAAATTTTACAATTTGCAGGTAACCATTCGGTCAACGCCACGTCATCAGGTCATGTGCCAATTGTGCAACTGAGGTGGCAACTTAGAGGGTCAACTAAGCCCCTAAACCCAATCAAACTGTTCAATTTACCCCTCAACCGTTAAAAAGTGTCAAAATTATGGGAAAAATGAAAAAATAAATAACAAATAAAAAAAAATAAAATAAAAAATACAAATATAAAATAAAACAAAAGTTGAAAATATAAAATATAAATATCAAATGTATAAAATTTGCGGTAAATTCATAATAGAAAATAAAATACGAGTATACACTTTAACTCTATTCTATATTTTATATCTATATTTTATATAGAGTAAACAATATATTTCCACCAACTATATTTAACATTGTATTTTATGTAATATATCTAAGATTTTGTTTTTTCGGTTTTTGGTTTGACGATTTATATTATGTTTATACTTTCCATTTTTATTTTTTCATTTTGTATTTTTAATTTATTTACAAAATAGATTAAAATATATTAGTTTGGTATAATTAGATATTAAAAGTAATTTATTTAGATGTAAATGTAATTATGTGGTTTCGAAGTATACTAATTCAAATAGCTGTTTTATATTTATACTTTGTTACTAATTATTTAGACCATAAAAACTTTACACAATACTATATAAGAAGTAAAATATAAAAATATTAGTTACATACTTTTATTATTTATTTAATATATATATACACACTAAATTATATTTAAATTTTAGTAGTTTTTTAGTAGTTTTTTACATATGAAATATACTACATAGTAACTATGTGTACATTATATTGTATAAAGTAAGGTAATACAGATATGTGTGTATGTATGTTTGTACACATAACGTTCACTTTTTTTTATATAAAATATAAATAAAATATTTGGAAATAAAGGTAAAGAAATTGTTTTAGTTTATATCTTATTTTTATTTTGAATTAAATGCAAAATACAAATATTTCATTTTTATATTTAATTTCCGAACATTATATTATTTATATTTATATTTTTTAATTTTTTATTTTATATTTTTTGTAACTTAGACACTTCAGAGGTGATTTGAACAATTTGGTTGGGTTCAGGGGCTTATTTGAGCCCCTGAGTTGCAACATCAGATGCACAGTTGGCACATGACCTGATGACGCGGCGTTGACCGGATGGTTACCTCCAAATTAACAAATTTGAAACTTTTTATCCAGTTCAGGGTGTCAATTGGAGCTTTCCTTAATTTAGGGTGTGAATTAAGCATTCTGGACGAGTACACAGGCCTATTTGACGCTTTAGCCTTTGATAAATGAAATGGATGTGTAAAAAACTTACAAAAAGAACTTCATTGAGAACACACAAAAAGAATTTAAAAATATAGGAAATATCATAGAAAATAAGATTAGAAAAATATGAGTAAACACATTCGTATGTAACAAAGTAATACTCCCTCCTAGGGATGGCAATGGGGCGGGTTTGGGGCGGGGGTATACTCCCCCATCCCCGCCCCATGTCTAAAAAGTCCCCCCATCCCCGCCCCATCCCTGTTACTCCCAGACCCGACTCGCTCCATCCCCGCCCCACCCCGTTGTCCCCCATGGGTGCCCACGGGTGCCCCCATATAGATTTAATTTATCGTTTTTGCATTTACTTTTAATCTCTTATTGTGACACCGCTCCCAATTTAAACTTGGATTTATTAATCCATTGATAATAAAATCTAAGGGAAAGTGCAATTACAAATTTCGATAAGGATGACTAGTTAAAGTCATGGATATATATCCACTTTGAAAATTTGTTACAAGTATATCGATCATACTAGAAATGATTAATTGATTAAATTGATACCGATTAAATAAATTGTGAGTCGGACCCCAAACATGGGGAGGGACTAACTAATACATATTCTTGGACCTCGGTAAATTGAACAAAAAGTCCAAGGATAAAGAAGTATGTGAAATATAATTGTTTGGGCCGAATAAAAGGTAAAGAAATAAGACGGGAGACTATTTGAGTCTACTTATTAATAATAGAAATATAATTGGGTATGAGCCCGAATATTGGGGAGGACCATCCAATACATTTTAGGATCGACCTACTATGGTCTACTAGCCTAAAATGATATAAATAAATGAATAAAAGTCACTTAGGCCCAACCGAGATATATCAAGTAACCAAAGTGGCATTTTTTTCCCCAACTTACCGAAAATAGCGAGTATGAGGGTGAAGAGCGTCCTACACTTTAATTCGGGGTATTCCGTATAAAGTGTAGACCATAATCAACGGGAGGATTAATTTGTTAATAGCTTCGGACCCGATTTAATAGAAAGGGGCAGCCCATGAGTACAACCCAACCCACTTAGCCCAACTTTCTAATAATAGAAAGGATAAGGGGTGGGAAGACTCTCCTCCTCCCATTTGGATAGCTTTGTGCGTGAGAATAGAGAGAGGAGGGAGCTCATCATAAGGCTTCACACGTTCCTTGGGCAAGGAGGAAGAAAGAGGGGGATTCCGGGAAGAAGAAAGCCCGATTCTAGGTAACCGAATGCTAATCCCGCTCAAACTAGTTATTTACTTCGTTTTGTGAATATGATTTTTAAGAAATCATATGTGGGATCAATGAGCATGTTCTACACGTTTAAAAGTGTATAAATATGATATAAAGTGTTGGGAATTAACTTAGAAGAGTTGTGGAAACGATAGGAATCGAAATCGCCGGAAACCGCCACTTCTAGGTGCTGTTTTCGTGCAGCAGAACCCAAAAGCCGGGCAGCTTTTGCAAAAGCCGGGCGGCTTTTGCTCTCTGCCAGCCAAGGTCATCTCAGGTCATTCCCGATCGAAGGTTTAACGACGGGGCTTCAATAGGCAACCTTCCTGGACATATATAAGGTGAGGATGGCTGACTATATTGTCTATAACTCGTGAGTTGAGCATGAGATTAACTAAGTAATCAAATTATGATTTCGATGGAATTAAATGATATACTCCAATGTGAATAAATGTGTTGCTATGTGGTGATACAAATTGATACATGATATTACTAAGGTGGATAAGCAAAGGCATTATGCATGAGGGGAGAAATCCTTGAAATATATTAATTATTGAATTGATATAGAGGATTAGCATGATATAGACAAATGTTGATAAATGTGTGATTCCATAAGATCTTAAAAGGGATATATGGATACCTATGTGGATAGGCAAAATGATTAAATGTGAAGTAAGGAATACTTGAGTTATTGACATGATCAAAGTGATATGAATCCGTAGTGATTAATTGTATGTGCTATCTATAGTATTGAATTAGATAGGCATGAACTTAGAATGAGTGGTGGACTATGGTCACACTCAAAGGAAATGGTGGAGTCTACCTAGACTATATGAAGGCAGCCCGGGGAGTCTTGATGAAGACTAGCCCGAGGTTGATAGATTATGATTGCTCGTGTACAATGAGTATACGGGGATATATATACGGGGTGTGTAAGCCCTAACGAGATAAAGGATATTACGCGGGGTGTGTAAGCCCTACACGAATAAAGTATTACGCGGGGTGTGTAAGCCCTAATGAATAAAGTATTATACGGGGTGTGTAAGCCCTACATGATAAAGTATTATGCGGGGTGTGTAAGCCCTAAATGAGTAAAGTATTACGCGGGGTGTGTAAGCCCTAAATGAGTAAAGTATTATACGGGGTGTGTAAGCCCTACACAAACTAAGAATATACGGGGTGTGTAAGCCCTAAATGAATCAAAGATATTATGCTGGGGGTGTAAGCCCAAAATGAATGAATACACCCGTAGGGTGGGTAAGTCCAACGTGGACGAGTACAAATGATAAATTGTGTAACCCTCTCGATGGAGTTGGGTTTAGACTAGGGGTGGGGTAACCTCCCGAGATTGTTATATGCATGAATAGGCCAAGGGCTATACAAAGGGAATTGTTTTGAAATAAAAATGAACCTACGGGTTGACTATTTTGACTTGGTATATATATTCTATACAAGTGATTTGAAATGGGGTAGCTGTAGGTTATGCCCATAATATAGTATCACCCTATGTTGAGGGTCTTGTGTTTGAAACATGAATTATATTCAGTATAGTTGTCATTGTACTTGTCAAATGCTTCCAAGTACTGACCTCCCCTTCACGGGGGAGGCCACCTCACAGTTTTTCAGGTAGAAGCTAGAGCTTGCTTCCTGTTCCCGTTGCTTCGGGTGATCTATGGAGAGAAGACGTGGTTCGTGCTTCTTCCAGTTCTATTTGATATAAATAAAATAATGCTCATGGAACTATTTTAATTTATAAATGATTCGGGAGCCTGCGTGCTCATGTTCGCCCTGTGTGGCCTTTGACTTTTTAAAAGTATTTGTATTCCGCTGCGTATATTTGAAATGCTTTATTTATGATTGTTTATGGATGTACTAGTGTGAATGGTATTCATGTACGCCTTGCATGGTTCGAGTAGGGTGAACTGCGGTTGCCTTAATCGGATTATGCGGCGGTTGTTAGCGCGTCCGGCCAGGCCGGGGCGTGACACTTATCATAAATATATGCAGTGTGATTCCAATGAGAACGATGCTTAACGTTGGAACACTCACATTTAATCCAATGTGATACACAATAATCCAATGTGATACACAATAGAGTCATTCTAGTGCACATTTGGACAGTTGGACTTTGCTCAATACAAGCTAATATAAATAATCACGTTGACACTTGTAAATATTATGCTAGATACGAAAAAGTGCATTGTGCAAGCCCATTGTGCTTCACATTGGGGGTAAATGTGGTGTTCGCACGTTCTCACGTTAAGCGTTGTTCTCATTTGATCCTTAACCTATATATATATAAGAATGATCAGGTCCCCACGTTCGGACAGGACCCTCCGTCCGAACATCCTCGTTTGGGGTCCTTCCCGGTGGAATTTTTTGATGAAATTTTTTAAGCATGTTCTTCATCAAGTCTAGTTTGTCCATACCAAATTTTAGCTCAAAATTCGATCGGGAAGGCATTCAAATCATTTTTTGAAGTTGACTGCGTTTTTATATGTATATTTTGACGCAGTCAACTTCAAAAACTGATTTGAATGCCTTCCCGATCGAATTTTGAGCTGAAATTTGGTATGGACAAACTAGACTTGATGAGAAACATGCTCAAAAAATTTCATCAAAAAATTCCACCGGAAAGGGTCCCAAATGTCCATGTTCAGACGGTGTTCAGACAAGGAATGTTCGGACCTGAACATTCCTCTCTCTCTCTCTCTCTCTCTCTCTCTCTCTATATATATATATATATATATATATATATATATATATATATATATATATATATATATATATATATATATATATATATACGCGCACATAGTGATATATGATACACACACGCAACGCTGAAGTATTGTGCTTGTTAAAAGTCAATAACGTCAATTTTAATAATTCTTCAATTTGAATAAGTTTGTTGAATTGAAGACAGTTAAAGTAAGAATATAAGTAAACATATTATCATCATATACATTATTTCAAAATTTTCAACAATTTTAATGCAATTAATTACATATTATATTACATATAAATGTGTGTGTATTTATTTACTCACTTGCTCACTCTTAATACTCATATAACAGATAAATATTTTTAATCATCACTAGCTTATTATTATTCTAGTATAATATGTATTAATTCATTAACCATGATTAAACCGTATACAATTATATATGTATGTCTATATGACTATATGTAATTATGTATATGTGATTGTTATATACGATAGTACTACATATAATTTGATTGAATATGTGTGTACAATATTTATAGATGTGTATATATATGTTTGAGTATATATTTTAAAAAATGTTTGAGTATATATATATTTATAACGGGGACGGGGCGGGGACGGGGCGGGTGTAGCAATACCTGTCCCCCGCCCCATATTTTAACGGCGTAAAAATATCTCACCCATCCCCGCCCCCACCCCACCCCAAGCCCCACCCCGGCCCATCCTCCTCCCGCGGGGCGGTTCCCCACGGGTCCCTGCCCCCATTGCCATTCTTACTCTCTCCGTTTCACAACCAAAGTCACAGTTTGATCTGACACTTATTAAGAAAATAAATTTACTAAGGGGTAAATTTTACTGTAGAGAACAACACTGTTTGACACTGTTTTGCACTGTTTCGTACTGTTTTGATGTAGATTTTTTTGCCAAATAAGGAAATAAGGGAAGTGTGAATTTGTTTTTGAAACATGCAAAAAAGGAAAGTGTAACTCTGATTGTGAAACGGAGGGAGTACTAAATAAGTAAATTCAAATAAAATGAAACAAAGAAAGTATAGTTCATAGAATGTAGTATACAATGAAAAATTGAAATAATAGAAGAATATTGCAGGAAATAACCTGGTTTTTGAAGGGAAAAAACATGTGTTTGACCGCTTGTAGTTTTGACAATTAGTGAAAACGATTATTTATATTGTTTGATAAATAGTTATTCCGTCCTAACTTTTTTAGACGAAATTGTTGAAATATAAACGCTACAAACAACAGGTTTTGAGTTCACCATTTTGAAATAGAGTATTACCTACAAGCCGCTACGATAAAAAAACTAAATTACGAAACATTTTTTATAACCCCAACTCAATTCATTGGTCAAATTAGCTAACAAAATTCGATATCAACAATGCGCTAAATAGCCCGCTAATTGCTGATGGAATATTACATATACTTCATTCGTTCCATATGACCATTGGCAATTTTAATTTTCTTTATTTACTGAATGTCCCAAAATTTTGTAACTTTTTTATACAAACAATTAATTTGCAATTCTTTTTATTTCACTCACCTATAATCGAATTTCAACCATCACAAATTATATTTTTGTATTCCACACACTAAATCGAATTTACAATATCAAGTGATGTAGAGGATGTTAGTAAACACATCATCAACATAAAAAGATGTTAGGTCCCTCTAGATTTTGATGATGCACTTGTATTAGACTAGACTAGAAGCTTGGTTTGATGTACTACCTCCGTCCCGGTGAACTTTGCCAAGTGCAAAGTAGGTGAGAAATAAGAAAAGAAAAACTGTGTGGTTGAAATTTGTGCAGAGGAGAGAGAAATGTGCAGACCCACAAATTATTTGCTTTCATGAGAAAGTGGCAAAGTTTTTTGGGACAACCAAAAAGGGAAAGTTGGCAAAGTCTAATGGGACGGAGGGAGTACTTTGTAATTTCTGTTGCTTTAAAATCACAAAAGAAAAAATTACTCATACAAAAAGCAAACAAAAATAAGAGTACTAAAAAGAGAAAACGGGTACCAAAAGAAAAAGGAAAGATACGAAAAGAGTTAACTAGATTTCTTTGTTCACCAGCAGCTTGCTAGTGCTTCTCACAAGCTGGCTCACAAGTTCAAGACTAGCAGAAGAGTAAAAAACACAAAGTCTTACTTCTGATGGGACCCACATTAATTCTCAAGAATGTAAATGTAAAAACAAGGCCAGTGAAATTACTGCTACATATTGCGACCAAGCATATGACCTTTACATATATTTGAAGACTTCAGAATTATTAAAAAGAAAAGATTTCCAAAATTATTTTTGTGGGACCCTCAAAAAGTAGAAGTATTAAATGAGCTACTAGATGGATTGTCTGAAAATCAAAAGTGAAATACGGCGAATGATTTTTTATATCCAACACATATTCCTCAAAATACATCACTACAGTAAAAAGGTAGTATAAATATAAAAAGGACATAAGCACGTCGTTTGAAGACAAAAATAGTTCATGCTCTCCAATAGTCAACCAACGGTGAAAATTGAATCTTCATCTTAGGCAGCGGGAGATATTCAACAATAAATGATCTATAAATATAGAAGAAGTGTGAAGCAAAAGAAGAAAGTGAAATAGAGCATCCAACACAAGCTTATACCGAGATCTAGCAAAGAGAAATTGTTAATCTATCACTTCGCTCTAAGCTCACTCGCACTTATTAAGCTCTTAGGGACTAGTTCACTCAAAGATGTACCTTTAGACCTTAATCTTATTTGAGAGGTTACAATTACTTTGTAATTAACAAACTGTAAATCTTTGGAAGGTATCCAAAGTGTGGGTAGAATAGGACTGAGTAACTTCTGAAGTTTGGTTCATTAGAGAAACACCTATGGATAGAGTAACTTGGAGTATTGTTGTACTCCTTGTGAAAACATGTCAATCTAGGTTGTGATCAAGGATAGATTGGGCACAAAGTGTATTGGGCTAATTAACTTAGTAGAAATTCATCTGAAAGAGGGTGAGACTGGATATAGGAGAATTACTCCACCTCTACTGAACGAGGATAACTCATTCTATCATTCACTTTTCAAGTTCACCCAAACACACCCCACTGTCTTAAGTTCTACAAAGATATTTTTCAACAAACATCTTTCTCAAAGATACCTAAATTGCATTAATACAAACCGAGTTTGTATATCCAATTAAGGTAAACCGATATCTTGCAAAAGTGTTCTCACCAAAGCAACCTAATTCATATGAGTTTCTTACACTCCTTTTGAACTCAACTTATATCTTTCAAATAACAAAGAGTTCAAGTTCTTTACTTAGCAATTGTCTCAACTTTACACCAGTAGCAGCCTGCTGCTCACCTCACTGCTAAGTTGTCGGCCACTTAAGCCTGCATTTTTTGTCGGAACCGATGTTACCTCCAACTTTTCACAAATGCTATAAGAACTCTTATCAGTCCAACTTCACAGAAAGATCTTTGAAACAACCCTTGGTCAATTTACTAAATAGAAAGTCATTTTTTCTATAACTGGAAAGTGTGTAAACAAACCATTCTAAAGAGGTCAAGCCTTCCACTGTGCATTATATAACCTCTCAAACAAAAAGTTTAGAATGAAACTCTAGTAAAGGAAAATGCTTTATCAATCGAAAAATTTGTAAAAGTCTATTCTCCCCTCTAGATTGTGAAAAAAATGTAAAATATGGATATATAATGAGCAAGTGTGTGAACAATGCAACCACTTGAGTTTTATTTATAGATATCTTAAAAGGTGATGTATAAAAGGGTGACAAAAGAAATGAGCATAACGAGAAAGGCCGGCCGGGCCTCGACCCATGGCCGCGCGCATGGGTGACTCCACTACGTTGCTAGCCGGGCCAGGTGGGTCCGGGCGGCAGGTTGGGCGATGGAGAGAGATGGAAGGAGGGAGGGTGGTGGGTCCCGCACGCAATATATTGGATTTATTAGCGGGCAATGCAATGCTTGGAAAGGCAAACAACAAAGAACAATCATAATGTCTTCCTCCACCTCTCTGACGCCCCTTCCTCCTTCCCATCATTACCATTTCCCATCTCTCTTCTTCCACTTCTTATCCCTCTTCTCCTTCCACTTCAGCCTCTCCACCTCACCAAATCCCATCGCTCTTTATCACCAACAAGAAGAAGAAGAACAAGAACAAGGAGAAGAAGAAGATTCAGATGGAAAATTAAAAAAGATGGGTTTTTTCAAGAACTAGCCAGGGTTTTCTCAGATTGATCCGTTCAGCTGAAGATACCCAAACCTGTCTTTCTCTCTTCTTATTCCGGGGAATCAAGCATCATGGTCCGATACTCCTTATATACACATATATTGCTTCCTACAATCCTACCTAAGCTAGCTATATGTGTTTCATGAATTTAATTCAAACCTGTATTTCTGTTGTATTTTCATACTGTACTTTTTTTTTACTTTAAGGTTAGTTTCAGGGTTTGATCTTTGATCTGCCTCGACTGATGTTTTTTCTTCTGTATGTGTGTGAAAAACCCATGGTTGCAGATTGAGCAGCCAGAAGAAACCCTAATAAATGATGTATACTTTTGTGTGATGAAAAGTAATGCAAAATCTACTTATATGGTTGATTAATTGTTTACATTGTTTCTCTTGCCGGTTAGTTTTGTTTACATAGTTTTTTAGCATGGGTTTAATGTTTTGTTGTTGTTAATGACTACTATTAGTAAATCAGAAACCAGACAAAATATATATAAACGCTAGCAGAAATCATGCACAATCCGATTATAAAGCTTTAACCAGACTTTAATCATGGATTAAATTGTGTTCAAGATTTAGAGAATTGGTTTCTATTTTTTAGGCTTATTTTTCTTCTGTTTATCAATAAAATGAATTTAATAACATGAAAATGAAGAAAAAAGATTGTATATTTATTTTTCGATTCTATTAAAAAATACACAGAGCATAAAAATGATACGGAGTAGAACGTAACTGAAGATATATATTCTTAATACTGTTTATAGCATTCAAACAATTTGGTTTTTGCGCTAAAGTAATGAAGTATTAAATTGAAAATACCAATCTATACAGCAATAAAGACTTTAAAAATAGAATTATTTTGTTTTGAGATTTAGGATGTTTTTGTTTTGACTGATTTTTCGGACAAGATTATATTATACATTTATACTGATAATTGTAAAATATAAGAGATCGGACATTCACCAGATCAAATAAATTTTAAATAGATCAGATTAAATCAGATCAGAAAATTTCTGTCAGATCAGATCAAGAAATTTCAGTTCAATTAAAAATACCATTATTTTTAAACAGCCAATTCATAGTTAATTAGCATATTGTGATCGATCATTAGTGTAAATTAGTTTTTACTTTAGCAACAATACTCCAGAGGTGGTTCTATAATTCTATTGAGCTACCCGCACGGGTAGCTCAATCAGGGACGGATCCAGGATTTCTATTCAAGGGGGGCGAAATTTTTCGGTAGTGTAGGGGGTGAAAAAAAAAATCGTTAGTGTAGTGGGGCGAAATTTTTTCCCTAGTGTAGCGGGGCGAATATTTTCCGCTACTGTAGGGCTATGCGGCTAATTTTATTCAAAAAATGATATTAATACATACACATCCCCAACGACATTTAAATCTATTAAGTAGTACATTCTAAGTTTAAATTAGACGATGACAAAGACATCAACCAAGACATTTTTAATAACTTCTACATTGTTTAACCTCATGAATCGGTTATTATTGAATTGTAATTTTTGTCCGGCCACCAAGGAGGGTGTTCGTGAGTCATGACTCATGAGAAGTTTTCTTAATATTACAATAGTAGTATGTATGATATTATTATTTTTAGAATAATATGCACCACATACACACACACATATATGGTGCATATTATATTTTAATATTTGTATTAATGCTATAATAATTTAAAGTTTATTATCTATGCAATAAATTATTTTTAGAAAGCAAGAAGTAAATGAATTATGTAATTTAATGTCAATAAACATTTATATTTTGGATTCATTTCACGTGATCTAAAAACTGTGTAATTAGTGTGTCTGATATTTAATATTGTTTGATATACGGAGTATATTTTACAAAATCAAGTACTTGTTATCTACTAAAGATAATTAAACACTACATAACTAGGAATTCTTATATAATAAGTATACTAAATCTTAAACAACGCGTTATTCTATTGTTTATTTGTTTAAGTTATGTAATTATTTTAGATGTTCCTTTTTTAAAATCTTCAATTAAGTATTACATTATGTAACACTATATATTAATTTTGAAAATTAAAAGATAAGGGGGGCGAATCTAATTAAATTATGAAAGTTTTATGAAAATATTACATATATGGTAGAAAATTTTAAAAGTCCAAGGGGGGCGGTCACCCCCCCCCCCCCCCCCCCCTAAATCCATCCCTGAGCTCAATTGATTGAATGATAGGTAAGTTAGAAAAATGATCAAGGATCGAAACACACAGTTGCCGTCTGGATGTTACAACTTCTGCGTGTTGGGCTGAACATCTGGTGTGCAAGGGTACAAGGTTTACCACCATTAGATCAACTAGTCACCATGACTTTCAACCTCTCAAAAGTCTTGTCGAGTCGGACATGGGCGTCCTGGCCAGATGGGTATTCAACTTTGGTAGAATAATTCTAATGAGATTCTCACAATGAAAATAGTATTATGATCATGATGTAGTCCGGGTGTGGTTCTATTGAGGTTTTGAGAGTAAAGGGTTTTGAGAGTAAGTGGTGTTTGGAACTAATCATAGCAAAAGCAGAATCAGCTTTCAGAAGCTCGTCTTCCCCAGATTCTAACAAAACTGATTCTAGGAATAAATTAGAGCACCAGAATCACTTCTGCACTTTCACCCAAACACTCCAGCTTCTGCTTCTGCTTGTTGGGTGTGTTTCGAAAAACAAAGAAAATTAATTAATAAAAATTAATTAAATAAAATGACTTAAAGAAAAAAAAAACAAGAAATGAGATGAAGCAGAATAAGCCAAAGCTCGTGCTACGCACGATTTCCTTAAAACGTATTCGTTGCCTCCCGGGGTGCTAGGAGCGTTGCAACGATCGTTTCCCAGGATACGATGACTTCGAACGTCAATAGTTTAGCACTCAAACTAAAGTTCCAACGAACGTGAACAAAGCTCACAACACAGAAGAGTTTTTATGGAATGCAACGAACGTGTGTTCTTTGCAAAGCACCTGCTAGCCTATTTATAGGGTGGATTTGTTGGCTGAACGTTTGCATGTTAATGGTGTTTAATGGAGTTGGCCGTTGGACATCAATGTCCAGCATGCTGGTATTGAATTGTCCTAAACGTCCACATGAACGTTGGCATTCAATAGCCAACTCGTTTGCACTGATCTGTCTAGAAAACGTTCCAGTTCCATGCATTAACGCATATGAACGTTGGGCGGTTAATGGAGCAAAAAAAAATAGGAACGTTACAGAAGAACAAAAATTAACGTTATCTTTAGAAGATAGATTTTCGACGGCATTCATGTGTGCAGGTCGCCCGCACACGCAAGTCACGCTTTTTGTTTTTCGGTTTCGGGATTTGATTCGCACCCTCCCCCATGCGCGCATGAGAGAGCCCTTCCCTTTAGGAAGCTTAACTCCTTAGCGGGGTTATCCTTTATAAAGGGTTCAAATTCCCTTGTGATTTTCGGTGTGGGAAAAACCCACATTTTCCTAGTTTTCTCCATTCCAACGGGTAAACTTTGAAAAGCGATTTCTCATTCACCCGTTATCCGTTTTGAGCGTACCATATATCGAATTGTAGCCCTAAGCAAGGACAATACGACACCACTTTGACCCAACCCAAATCGGAAGTGGACCACACTCAAAAAAATGCCCCAAAATGACCATTTAATGCAATTTTAACACACTTTTTCCAACACTGCTCTCTCAAGGAGTAGAAACAGTTTTAAGAATCAGATCCAAACACCCCCTAAATGCAAAAAATACCAGAATTAAGAGGCTTAAGTGTCTGTTTGATAACATTAAGATCGGGTGATTCAATTGATCAATTTGTTAAAATATAATTGATGAACTCGTAATTGAAACGGCTGAATCCGATGAATTCTGAAGAATTATAGAGAGTAGTATTTAAGATATACGGAGTCTCATATTAATAAAATAAAGAAAATAGTTAAATTGATTATTTTGTTTAAAACATGATTCAACACGTGAAATATAAAATTTCTAGTTTCACACAAAAGTAAATTAATAGATCGATAAGCTAAGCCAAAATTGAGAAAAGTGAGTTAAAGACGATGCATAGTAATTGCAAAGCTTTTTCTTTTGCGTTTTTTAAACTTATGAACATTTCCTTGCTGATATCATCAGGTTGGTGGTAATTAGGGAGTAATAAATTATTGCCTAGTATATCACTTCAACTAGGGTTTTCCTTTTCTGGCGTGACAATCATGAACAGATGAGCGAACTGTCATTCATGGCAAGCAGAAAATTAATTAAAGTGTGTATTGTATTAGGCTTTTGATAAGAACGTAACAAGGATAAAAGTTAATTGCAGCTAGCAGTTTAAAATGAGCTATGGAGTACTGTAATGATGAACTTCATTTAAAGCATTGTCCTTCACAGTTTCATGTATAGACTATAGTACTTTATGGACTTGCTCATCAGTGAAAGGATTCAGTTTGACTTTGCTATTCCTGTGCTTTCCAAACCAGCTAGCCTGCAATTAGCGCACAGGCCACTAATTGTTTGTTCTTTTCACAATTTATGGCATGCGGTGATCCATATATGTTCCTTGATACTTTAATGCTCATTTTAATTAGTCTTTACATCACAACTAAATAAATTTGAGAAATGATGGGGAATCTCATTTTGTGTATCCCATTCGACACACTATTTGTCTACGCAGATAGAGTTGTCTAAAATTGGGAACTACAAAATTGCCAATATACAAACAATTCTATCTGCATAGACAGACAATGTGTACAAATTGGGTACACAAAATGGGATAGACCTAGCATTTTTTTAGTAAACTTTCATTTTTAGATTGTTCCAAAAACATATATAAACACATTTTAAATTGAAGAATTTTACTTTTTTTTTACTTTTCCATTATATCCCTTTATATGAGGAATGATCATGTCTAGCTGGAGGGCAGGACCCCCCGCCCGGCTGCCGTCGTTTGGGGCGATTTTCAGTGAAGTGTTTTTATGAAATATTTTGAGCTTGTTCTTCATCAAGTCTAGTTTGTCTACACAAAAAAATTAGCTAAAAATTCGACCAGTAAAACTGCCAAATAATTTTTCAAGATAATTGTGCCAAAATATAAATTTAAACGCAGTTATTTTCAAAAATTTATTTGACTTCCTTCTCTATTGAATTTTTTGTTGAAATTGTTTTTGAATAAAATAGACTTGATGAGAAACATGTTAAAAAAATTATCAAAAAAAATCACTAGAAATCGCCTCATACGGCGACATACGTACAATGCCTCCTGTCCATCCGGATGGAAATGATCTTTCCCCCCTATATATCACCTCATTCTTTACTTTTTCGTGACTCGTCTTTCTTTTTTTACTTTTTGGAGGTTATAATTATAAAATAAACATTTTATCTTTTACTTTGTACTATTGTATTTTCTTAAAACTTGTCACAAACTCTCGCATACGGTTAAGATTTTGAATTTAATCCTAAAAGGTCGATTGATGAGAAATGTAACTCGAAATCTTATACGTAGTATATTAGTGTTTATGGTTTTATTGCTTTCTTATGTTAGACAAATAGTTATCTTACATTAACGGATCGGATGTAAAAATATACTCACATTCCTATTAGACTTTGTCACTTTCCTATTAAAACAACTAATTTGTGATTCTGCACATTTATCTCCCCTCTACATAAATTTCAACCACACAGTTTTTACAATTCTTGTTTCTCACCTACTTTGCACTTGACAAAGTCCACCGGGGCGAAGGTAGTAGGAAGTACGGACTATTTGATTTCAATCTTCTCTCTGCAAGAGAGTTTATACGATACCCCGTGTATGTGAGCATATAATTTTTATTGTGTAGATCAGATATTGATTCTTTCTTCATACAGTAATACTTCAAATATTACCATTAAAGTGTTTTCTTGCACTTCATCAACCATCCTAGCTAGCTTCAACTTTATTGATATCATATTACTACGTAAAATTGCTTCAAAAAAAAAATTACTCCCTCCGTCCCATTTATATTGTCCCGTTTTACCTTTTTGGGAAGTCCTACTTAAATTGTCTCATACCATATTTGACAAAGTTTGTGTGGTTCTAAATCATTCTTACTTTATTTTTACTTTATCAATTAATATCAACCACACAAACCCACTTTTCTTAATAACCGTGTCACCCTCTTCCGTTCCAATATAAATGGGACAGAGGTAGTACTACGTAAAATGCTCCGTAATAAAATGATGTCATATAAACAGTACTCCCTCCGTATCACATATATCTTCCCACTTCCAAAGTGAGTGAGATTAAGAATAGTAAAATGGGGTATGAATTATTGAGAGTATGATGGGAAGATGGTGAAATAATGTGATGGAATGAAGGATAAATCCAAAAAAAGTATGTGTAGTAGTGTATTATTTTTTAAATTATTGAGGGTATGATGAGAAGATTTAGAAATGGGAAGATATAAATGTTACGTCCAAAAAAGGAAAGCGGGAAGATATGAATGTTACGGAGGGAGTAAATTTTAGTCATTTCAATATTGAGCAATGTACAGTTCCTCTCTGGCCTTCTCTTTGTCGTTGACTCCCTGCAGTTGCACATGCACCCATCTTCATTCTTTCTGTCGATTACTCCGTATAATTTCTACATACACCATTTTATACATTTCTTACCCCGATTATTTAGATTGCAGGAGAGTTTCACTTTATTCTCAATCAGATTTTTCACATGCTATAGAATCCGGCCAATGTAGAATTTTTCAAAACATCAGGTTATATGTTCCAAAGGTTTTGATTCGAGACTTATATTTCCTACGTTCTATTTTAGTTGCAACGGTCAACATTTTGCCTTTGTCAACGCACGTTTTTTACAATAATTATATCTTAATCTCTATTAGTAAAAAATTTAAAAATTGGATTTTTAAACCGTGTAATGAGATGAATTGAACAATATCTTTTTTTAAAATCTTCATAAAATAATAGCGTAAAATTTAGTCAAAGTAGAGCTTGTGAATAGAGTAAAATTCAACATATTGCGATTAAAAAGAAACTGAGGATAGTATATGATTGATATTATAATTTGCTTTTGGGATTTTGATATACTATTTTTTATTAGGAAATAAGACTGATATAGAAGGTTAGTTCTTTTTTTATGTAATAAAAAAATCAGGTATAGTAGTGCCCAATCTTGATGTCCATTCCTGACTGTTGTTGGTAAACACTCCTAAGCTTGATCATTATATTAATTTTTGTTTGATGAAATAGTAGGTAGAAACCAGTGGCCAAAACAAGCGCCTTTAATACAAAAGAGATTTTTGGACTTGAAAACATCTAGAGAACTTGCTTGGTCCGTTTGAGAGATCCTTGAAAGGATTAGGGTTGTGGCTTACTGTCTCAAGTTAATATTCGAACTTGAAAAGATTCATGACATGTTTCATGTATCGATGCTCGGGAATTATGTACAATATCTGTCACATGTCTCAGGGTCGATTGTACTATTCGGGACATATTGGGATGACCTCTCACATGAGTGAGATCCAGCATACGTCTCTTTGTTCTCACACTAGCGGGCCGGGCCGGATCACGGGCCAGATGGCCCAACCCGAGTCCACCACTAATATAAAACAACACAAACACAAGAATATTTAGATTTCAGGCATCACAGCTCACAAGTAGTAAACAGAAGTTTGTAGGATCATATGAATCGTAGACAATCTCTTACCGGTTGACCGGTTCACAAGCAGTCTCAAATAAATAACATGAGTGCAATATGATCTCCATTACTCCAGCCAAATAGCTGGAAAAAAAACTGGAATCCGACATTCTAGTGATCTTTGAATGTCGATCATTTACATTTACTTAACTGTAAGGTAGTGTGAACTTCAAGAATAACGTTCTACCAAGGAAAGAAAGGAGAGAAGAAAACAAGTGCTTACAACTTTACATACTCCGTATTACATATACCAAGAGGCACATCCAAGTTGATGCATGAAACATATGATATAGTTTCGTGTATAAATATATATACACTATGCTGGACATTTGACTAAGATCGGAACAATGTCAAAACAAAACAAAACAGAAAAGCAATGATCTAAAAGAACTTGATGGCTTCGTTTGGTGGCGATCTTGGGTAAGTGAGCAAGGTTTGACCTATCTTGACAAATTCATCTGTAGTTTCAGTAATTGCCACAATTGACATCTTTTCCAAGGCTGTTGCCCTCTTCAGAATGACTCGTGCCAATGTAAGCAATGAAACATGCAACTTATAAATTTTTCTTCAAGTTACAATGACTAATACGTATTGATGGATAGTCTACCCGGGGGTATCTTATCCGAGGGGTTATCGCGGGAATAACTAGAGAGAAGTCAGAGCAAATTGGAGGAGAGAGAGTCGATTTATTAAATGAACTCGAGATGTGAGATCTGGGCTTTACAAGGAGAAATGGGCTGCTATTTATAGCAGCAATAAATGCGATGAGAGTACACGTGTCAACAATCCAACGGCCGAGGGGTCACATCAATCGGGTGGCACTGGCAGCGGCATGTTCACCGCATTGAATGCGGTGGGTGGATGTGACGTCGTATTAAATGCGGTGGTTGGCTGTCTCCAAAGGGAATCTTCGATGATTGAGTCTGTTTAGCCGAAGGCTCTTCATGCAGCCGAGGGCTCCAAGGGGCCGGAGGCCCTGTGTAGCCGAGGGCTTGATTCGGCCAAAGGCTTCTATGATGCCGAGGGCTCAACAGTGCCGAAGGCTCCTGTTTTCCGCCGTTTTCTCCCAATAATTTTGTATGCCAAAAAAGTTCATGTTGTGAGTTCTGGAGCCTTCGACCAAGGTGGCCGAAGGCACCCCCCGTGTGTATCTCGGGCTTCCTTGAACTTGGGCCACCGTATTTGGGCTTCGGATGCTCCTTGGGCTTAACGGGCCTTTGTGGGAGAAGTAGGAGTCTGTGGGCCAGAGGTTCCTGGGCCATATACTCCATCACGTAGTATAAATATCTATATTAATCAAATGTAATGATAATACCTCTGAAGTGTTTGAGCACCTGATATTGCCATTCCTTATTTTGCAGACAAAGCACTATTTTTATACATATATACATTAATTGATGTACTACTGTATCTTTTCAAGGAATGACTTATTCCTATTATTCTTATTTCCTTCTTAACATTCTTACAATAGGTTGAATTCCCAACCCAAGGGCCACCACACCCGACCCTGTTGGAGGTATTGGTCCTACCAAGGCCTTCCTTCCACTTTATTTGTTGAGGCTTGCACACTCTATTTTATTCTCTCTTGGATACCTTTTCGTTGGTATATATCCTGATGACCTGATCAAGTATATACCTGTTTGAGTGGTTGACTTACCCACTTGGCTGGGCCCCTTTGTGTTGTCCGCTGCACCTCTTGTCTTGGTAGCCCGTGAATGTCCTATTTGTTGTCTACCTCACCCGTGACTTCCCTTCTGGCTGGCAGCCTAGTATTTGTACCCCTTGCTTCTTCCTGATTGAAGCAGCCTGCGTGAGTGAGTATTCCAGAGAGCAGAGCTCCCTTCTTCCTCCTTTGTGTGATAGTAGAGAGGTCCTTAGTGGAGAGTAAGATATTGGTGTGCTATATCTTCCTTCTAGAGTGGTGCGTGAGAGTGTGTGTAGATAGACCTGAGCCAGAGACGGAAGTATACGATCCTTACAGTGGTATCAGAGACTTGAACCGCCGTCTGCCGCCGTACGCGGCCGCATTCCGCCACCGCCGTCGATTGGAGCTCGCCGAACGTCTCTGAAGCACCGCCTGAGTCCGTTCATCTCCAAGGTCGGAGCCCTTCGTCGTCTGGGAGGTATGTCAGTTCAAATTTGCGGCTAGATATTTCTGGAATCCATTGGAGAGCAATTTCCATCAGAGAAGGAAATCTGTCGCCCCGCCGTTGCCATCCGCCGCCTGAGAGTCGCACCAGAGTCAGCCACGACTGCCGGAGTCGTCGTTGTTGGAGCTACTCGTCCGACGAAGCCCTGTTCGCAGATAGTCTGAGCCGCAGGGACAAAGAGTACTACTACGTCATTCTCCTGGTCCGCTGGGTTGACTGGAGGTGAACTGGGGTAGTGGGCTGTTGTGATTTTGGGCTTCTGAACCTAGGCTGGAGCTGAGTTTGTGGGTTGCTGAATTGGAGCTGTTGCTGAGCCAGTGGACTGCTGGGCCGAGCTGAACTGGACTCCTGAGGAGCTGGAGTGGGCTGGTGCTGCTGGAGCTGGACTAGGCTGGTGCTGCTGGAGCTGGACTAGGACTACTGGACCGGGTCAACCGGTCAATGTCAGTCAACCGCCGCCGGTCAACGCCGGTCAACGCCAGTCAACCCTCCAGAAAAATCTCATTTTTTTTTAAAATTGGGTAGGTAAGGTCGAAACGCTCTCCTAGGGTTTCGCGAAGGTAAGTTTACGATAAACTTCCTATTTATAGCATTCCGGATTTAAGTTAATTTAATTTTTATTCCCCCTCCCCGCGGGCCGCCGGTTGATTTAATCCCGGCCGCCAACCCCCCAGGTACGTTCTAAACCCTCTCCTTTGTGGTTGATTGTTTTAGTGTGTTAATTGAATTACTAAGTGTTGTTTTAATTCAATTGTTATGCATGGGGTGGTTTATTGGGTGGTAGGGGTAGAATTCTTTAATTTTAATTGCTGCCCGGAATTGTTTAGTTGCCAAACTGTCAATTTTGCTATGTGTTGTATGCTGCCTGGGGCTATTAAAGTGTATACTTTGTATCCCGGGTTGGATTATTTTCTGTCATTTCTGTCTGTTTAGCTTTGTGTTCCTTTTGTGGTTGATACCATGGCTGCGAATCAGCATGGTATGCTTTCATTTAATGGAAAAATAGATTTTGATATTTGGAAACAGAAAATTAAGTGTGTTTTAATACAGCAAAAAGTTTTCAGAGCTGTCACTGGTATTTTCCTTGAATCAGAAGATAAGGCTAAGTAAATTGAAATGAACGAAACTGCTTGTTCTACTATTTACTTGAATCTGTCTGATTCTGTGCTTAGGAAAGTGGGTATTCTTGAGTCTGCTAAGGAGTTGTGGGAGAAATTGGATAGTCTCTATACTGATACCTCTTTGCCCGGGAAGTTGTTTTTACTAGAGAAATTCTTTAGGTTTAGGCTAGACCTGACTAAGGATATAGATGAGAACCTGGATGTGTTTAATAAACTGATACAGAATATCAAACAGGCAGGTGATAAACACATAGATGATTATACTCCCATAGTGTTACTTAATGTCATTCCCGACTCTTATAATGATGTTAAGTCCGCTATTAAGTATGGTAGAGATGAGATTTCGTTAGACATTGTTGTGAATGGGTTAAGGAGTAAGGAATTAGACTTGAAGCATGCTAGGGGTAGTTCTAGTCAGTCCAGGGACTCTGGTGAGGCTATGTTTGTTAGAGGTAGATCTAAGGGTAGGTCTAAGAATTCTAAGCAAAATAGTCAAAGTAAGAACACTAGTCAGCCTGGGAGGAAGAGGAGCAAATCTAGGAAGAGAGTGTGTTACAATTGTGGTAACGCTGACCATTTCATTAAGGATTGCCCTAACCCTAAGAAGACCGAGCATGCTAGTATAGCTGTTGATAGGTGTGACCTTGGTGACATTTTGATGGTTTGTGACCATGTTAATTCTGTGAGAAATTCCCTGTCTGAGCATGAATGGTTGATTGACTCTGGTTGTACCTATCACATGTCCCCCTTTTGAGATTTCTTTTCTACTTATGAATTATGTGATAGTGGCTACGTTTCCTTAGCTGATAATAAGAGATGCAATGTGCTTGGTGTTGGTGATATATGTCTGAAGTTTTCTTGTGGCTTTGTGTTTACCATTAAGAATGTGAGGCATGTCCCTGATTTGTGTCATAACTTGTTATCTGTTGCTGCTTTGGAGAGTAGTGGTTTATAGGAAAAGTGGGGGAATGGTTACATGAAAATCTTGAAAAAATCTCTTGTGTTGTTTAAAGCTGAGAAGGTGAATAACCTTTATGTGTGTCATGCTAAACCTTTTGTTGAGTCTGTGAATGTTGTATGTTCTGATAAGACCTCTCTGTGGCATAATAGGCTAGGACATATGAGGAATAAGGGTTTAGATGTCATGCGTAGGGCTGATTATTTTGGTAAGGACTATGTGAATTCTGTGCCTTTCTGTGAATCATGTGTGTTAGGCAAGCAACATAGAGTCAGCTTCCCTCCTTCCTCTTACCCTAATCTGTCTAAGTGTTCGTCTGTGCTTGAATATGTTCATGCCGGTGTTTGGGGTCCTGCCAGTGTTCCTACTCACGGGGGTAGGAAATATTTCCTTTCGATTATTGATGACTTTTCTAGGAAGGTGTGGGTTTGCCTGTTAGAACACAAGTCTTATGTGTTTGTGAGGTTTAGGGAGTGGAAAACCCTAGTTTAAAACCAAACTGGCAGGAAGGTTAAAACCCTTAGGACTGATAACGGGTCAGAGTTCTGTAATAAGGAGATGGATAAGTTGTGTGTGGATTGTGAGATAAAAAGGCACAAAATTGTGCCTTATACTCCCCAACAGAATGAGATAGCAGAGAGAATGAATAGGTCTCTGTTGGATAAGGTTAGAAGCATGTTAGCTACCTCTAGTTTTTCTAAGAAATTCTGGGGTGAAGCAGTAACTACTGCTGCCTATTTGGTTAATAGGTCCCCGTCTGTCCCTCTTGGTGGTAAGTGTCCTGAAGCCGTCTTTACTGGTAAGCCTCTTGATCTGTCTAACCTTCGGGTGTTTGGTTGTGCAGCATATGCACATCAACAGGGTGACAAGTTGGATCCTAGGTCTAATAAATGTGTCTTCCTAGGTTATCCAGAGGGGGTAAAGGGTTACAGGTTATGGGATAGGAAGCAGGTAGGCTTTAAGGTGGTCCTTTGCAGAAATGTGGTGTTTAATGAAACTGATTTTCCTTGCTTGACCAAGTCTGTTTCTAATCCTGAGTCTAGGTCTGATAGTACTCCTAGTGAGGTGGAGTCTGTCCCTATTGCTGCTAGTCCTTTATTTGTTGATCCTGTTATTACTGACGATATTGTTATGCATGATTCTGATTCCTCTGAGCATGATAGTCCCACCACCTCGAGTGAGGTGGAGCATTTGCATGATACGGGAGCATGATTTGCATGATATGGGTGCTGAATCTGATTTTCATGATAACAGTAGTTTGCATGAGTTGCATGTGGAGCCTAGTAGTGATGATTTGCATAATTATCAACTTGCTAGAGATAGGAGTAGAAGGGCTATCAGGATAACTGCTGATAGTATGCCTGATTATGCTTTCATTATGCATGATACTTCTATGTTTGCATTTTCTGTGTTTGAATCCCTAGAGCTGAATGAACGCAAGACCTACCGTGAAGCCTTAGGTTCCAAAGAGTCTCATAAATGGATTAGTGCCATGAAAAGTGAGATGGACTCTTTGAGAGTGAACCAGACTTGGACCCTTGTACCTAGATCCCCCAACTGTTCGGTAGTTGAATGTAAGTGGTTGTTTAAGGTTAAGGAAGAACCTAGTGATGTTAGGTTTAAGGCTAGGTTGGTTGCGAAGGGGTTTACTCAAAAAGAGGGGGTAGATTATGCAGAAATCTTTGCTCCTGTTGTTAAATTCACCACTATTCGTATGATGCTTGCTTTAGTTGCTCACCATGACTGGAAAATGAAACAAATGGATGTAACTACTGCATTTTTGCATGGTGAAATGGACAAAACAATTTATATGACCCAACCTGAGGGCTTTGTGGATCCCAAGAGAAGTGAGCATGTCTGTTTGCTTAGGAAGGCTTTGTATGGCCTGAAGCAATCCCCTAGGAAGTGGAACATCAAATTTGATAAATGCATGATATCTTTGAAGTTCCAAAAATCTTTTTGTGATCATTTCCTGTATTTCAAGAATATTTCTTCTGTGCCAGTATTTTTGTTACTCTATGTGGATGACATGCTAATAATTAGTCCTTCTCTGAATGTTATTAAAGATGTGCAAAAATGTCTTTGTGCGAATTTTGCCATGAAAGACCTAGGTGATGCCAAGAGGATCCTAGGCATAAACATTGTTAGGGATAGGAGTAAGCGTACTCTTACTTTGAATCAGATTTCTTACATAGAAAAAGTTTTGAGTAAATTCAATATGTTATCTGCTTCTCCTGTAAATGTCCCTATGGCATCTCACTTTGTGTTAAGTAAGGACCAGTCTCCCAAGACTGCTCCTGAAATTGAGAAAATGAAATATGTGCCCTATTCCAGCGCAATAGGGTCGGTTATGTATCTTATGGTTAGCACTATACCTGATATTGCATATGCGGTTAGTTGTTGAGTAGATATATGTCCAACCCTGGTTTGCCCCATTAGAATGCTCTTAAGTGGTTGTTTAGGTATCTAATTTCTACTGTGAAGCATGGATTAATTTTCTCTAAATGTGCTAGTGGTATTGAATTGATTGGTTATGTTGATTTTAACTATGCAAATGATAGAGATAACAGGAAGTCGGCCACTTCTTATGTTTTTACTTTGTGTGGCTCTTGCATTAGTTGAAAGTCTCAACTACAGCCTATTGTGTCCCTTTCTACCACTGAGTCCGAGTATGTTACAGCCACAGAAGCGTTTAAGGAAGCCATCTGGCTCAAACGCCTTGTCTCCGAAATTGGGTTTCTCAAAAAGGGAGTTACCATTTTCTCGGATAGCCAATCGGCTATCCAACTTTGCAAAAATCCTGTATTTCATGATATAACTAAGCATATCGATGTTAGGTTCCATTTCATACGTGATATTGTTGATGCAGGTGGAGTCAAGCTGTGCAAGATCCCGTCCGAGTTTAACCCCGCGGATATGGGTACCAAGTGTCTTTCTGCTGAGAAGCACTAGTCCTGTAAACGCGTGTTAAACTTTGATTATGGATAACTGTGGGTTGCGTAATAAAGTGTTTGCCCGTTTTGTCTTTTGATATTCCGGGTGACCCGACGATGATGAGTCTTGTCACAACCTTGTATTGTTACTCTACACCACCTAGGACCAATAAGGTGGAGAATGTTGGAGGTAATTGTACTACCAAGGCCTTCCTTCCACTTTATTTGTTGAGGCTTGCACACTCTATTTTATTCTCTCTTGGATACCTTTTCTTTGGTACATATCCTGATCAAGTATATACCTATTTGAGTGGTTGACTTACCCACTTGGCTGGCCCCCTTTGTGTTGTCTGCTGCACCTCTTGTCTTGGTAGCCCGTGAGTGTCCTATTTGTTGTCTACCTCACCTGTGACTTCCCTTCTGGCTGGCAGCCTAGTATTTGTACCCCTTGCTTCTTCCTGATTGAAGCAGCCTGCGAGAGTGAGTATTCCAGAGAGCAGAGCTCCCTTCTTCCTCCTTTGTGTGAGAGTAGAGAGGTGCTTAGTGGAGAGTAAGATATTGGTGTGCTATAGCTTCCTTCTAGAGTGGTGTGTGAGAGTGTGTGTAGATAGACCTGAGCCGGAGACGGAAGTATACGATTCTTACAGACCCAACAAAGCATATCGAAGGTTATGAATCACGGTCACTTAGTCAATTCAATGGTAGCAAACCTTGCTTTGAATTACTTCTGACATGCGGTCTTGAAATTGAGATAGTAAAACTAAAGTAGCGTTGAAAACCTTATGAACCACTATTAATGCACTGGGTTTCTGTGAGGTTGATATTCTCTTAAGAGAAATTTGATCAAGTCATGATTGCTATTGGGGTAGTGTTCCTTATTCAAAAAAAAAAAACTCAAGCAGAAGAGTACTACGAGTATTACTAATCTCTCAAATTTAAATGTGAAAATATTAGATGACATCTTTGTGGAGAAATATTTTGAGTTACTTATTTAGTTCATGTATTGAAAATTGGGATAGTTAAGACACTGTTCTTATGATTTCTCCAAATCAATAGGAATGTTTGTAAGTGTTGGATGATTATTTCATTTATAAAAAATTTAACATGATTAGCTTGTTCTAGAAGTATAAAGTGGCTTTTGAAGGAGAATAAATAACAAGTATATTGTTTCCCTAGTAAAACAACACAAATTACATATTCAATCTCAAAATATCTCAAAATGCATGAACTACATATGTCCACATATAATGATATATACTACGTAATAATTAACTCAAATTCAAAGTAAAGTCTACACGAAAGCATAAGAATATACGGAGTAATTCTTTAGAATTTGGATAAATGAGATAACAGATAAATGAATTATCATTACAATTATAGGGATAATTCTCAAATTATTTGTACTCTTAGGTAGTAGTACTCTTAGGTAGTTCCCAAAACTATCAAATTTTGTACTAAATAAATACAACAACGTTTACAAAAGGTCAATGTTATTGGGCACTAAGCCAATCGCGCATCGCGCGTTACTAAAACTAGTATGTGCATAAGACTATTCTCATCGTAGAATAGAGCTTATTTGGGGAGCAATAGTTAATCATGTCATATCTCATAACTCATAAGCATTAGAAATTGAACTACACATTCCGTCTCAATTCTGGTACAGAATCTTAATTTTCAACCACGGTACAGAACTTTAATTTTTTGTTCCAATCTCACTCTGGAACCTTAGTTTATCATCCCAATCTCAGTCTTGTACCCTAATTTTCTGTCGTAGTTATGATTTGATAACCAAACGATCACAAGGCCTTATGACCTTATCTACCCTTACCAACCACACATAGCTACCAAAAAATAGAGTTGGGTACGGCCGTACGGGTGAGGAATACATTATTGTAGATTAGGGTTCAATCCCCTCATACAACCTTTTCTAATGGAGGGCTAGATGGGTTCAACGGGTCTAACGATTTAAAACGGGGTATGGACTGGGTTTCAAACCTGACTAATGGGCGGGTTTAATTTGGACTTGATTACGAGTTAAGCTAGGAAGTAAAGTTAGTGGCATCCAAATTAGAAAAATGATCATATTTTTTAGACAAAATATATCGTACAAAATGAGACAGAAGAAATACTTAATAGGAGAATTAAAAGAACAAAGGTCCAAAATAATTTATCATTATTTAAAGAAATAAATAATAAACAACTCATTGTTTAAGACTTAGGGTACTTAATACTTCCTCCATTTCTTAAAAGTTGTAATGTTAGAATTTTTGCACTATTCACACAATTTACTTTGACCATGATTTTCTACTAATATTTATAATCAAATTATTGTGTATAAAATGATATCAAATTTCTATTCATGTGAGTTTTCATGGTGTGCATTGGCGAACATGAAAGTCAGATTGTTGCAACTTTTAAAGAACGGAGGATAGTATATAAAATTTCACAATTTTGAATTGTTTAATTATCCCTACTAGATTATTAGTACTCGATTTTGTAAAATATCAAACGATATTAAATTTCAGACACACTAGTTAAACAATTTCTTTATTATGTGATGTGAATCCAAAATATAAAGAAAAAATGGCACCAAAATAACTTCTCAACTTATCTTGGACAAAACTATGTCCATTTTTTGAAATACCATAAAAGTGACCCGGCCCACCACCTCTTTCATTCCGCTGACCTTCCTCTTCTATTCCACTGCTTCATCTTCTTTCTTCTATTCTGACCTTTTTTTAGGGAATCTTCCGCCTGAGCCTTCATTGCAATCGACCTCGCAACCTCCATCACCGGCGCAATAAACCTCCGCCCTCTGCTTCGTCGACGGCAACAACATGGATGAAGACTCCGATTTGAGGCCTAGCTCCTCCGTTTTGCTCGCTCGTCGCCCCTCCCATGGAGGAAGACTCCGATTTGGGGCTGACAGTTCGGAATCCGCCTTCATCAATGTTCGACGACTCTAATTAGGCCCCGCTGGCGCCGGATCCGCCATCTTGATGGATGAAGACTCCGATTTGGAGCCGCCGTTGCTGGCGGAGGTGCGGTGGTGGTATCCCGTTCTTCCTGCTTTCCTCATATGAAGACAGAAAGCTTGAAGTTGCTGCCCTCATCTATGGTGATGTTGCTGAGATGAGACTGGGGCCAGGGAGATGGGGTGGGGAGCTGGTGGTTGGGCTGGAGGCTGTGGAGGGGGCTTGGGGGGATGGGAAGGTGTCTAGGAGAGTAGGAGTGGCTGGGGGATTGGAGGGGGTTGGTGAGGTGACTGGGGGTCAGGGAGTCAAGTCAGGGGTGGGGCGGTGGTGGTGCGATGATGGTCGGCGGCGGTACAAGGGTGGTGCTGCATCACTGTGGCGGCGGCAGCCTAACTGTAATAGGCAGTGACTGGTTTGAGGGCACGGGTGGGGCTGCGGCAGTCACTGGCCAGAGGCGGTTACTGGCCGGGGGGTGGCGGCGACAGTCACTTTGACCGGAATAGTTGTGTCACTTTGACCGGAATAGTTGTGTCACTGTGGCTGGAATAATTGAGTCACTGCGGCGGCGTCACTATATATGGCCACAGTGACACGAGCGGTGGCTACAGTGACACGGGCGGTGGCTACAGTGACACAGACAGTGGCTACAGTGACACGGGCGGTGGGTACAGTGACACGGGTGGTGGCTACAATGACCCGCAGTGACATAAAATCTGACAGTGATAGTATGCTTTTTCAAACATATGACCTTCCTAGTCACGTTTTTGTCTTTTTGAAAAAATAGTCACAATCTAGGAAAATGGCTTTAATTTAGTAATATTGAAGGCAAAAGCCGGTACATACTATTGTACTATACTACTATTAGAACTCCTTTTGGCTCAGGAACACCATTTATAGCAATTTAAAAATCGAATCTTTATTCCGATACAATTCAAGTGGTTAAACAAGACAAACGTTATTTAAATATTATTAGTAAATGTGTACCTCTTAAACTCTTTATCTTCAAATAATTTGATAAAATATCATATATCATGGTATTATTTTTCTATGTTCAAATAACTTTCCTTTGATTTGCCAGTTGCTACACTTTAATGTGTCAATACTTTTTTGTAGGTTACTTCAATTATAAATTTAAAGTTATGTTTCAATTTTTAAACTTGGAATGTAATAAATTTAAATGTCATTGTCAATATATTAATATATTTATTTTTGAATAAAAAATAAACAAAGAGCTCTACATTAGTGAAAAAAATTGTCTCGCTACAGTAGCAAAAATAAATTCACCCCCTACACTAACGAAAAATAATACACTCTTGTTGACTTGAAATCATGAATCCGTCCCTGCATACACTAAAGGGGTGTTTGGAACTGATTCTGTTTCTGCTTCTTTTGTAAAGTAGACTCAGAATCAGTTTTCAGTAGCTGGTCACTCATAGATTCTAAAAATCCGCTTTTAGTAAAAAATTAGAGCACCAGAAGTACTTCTACACATCCATCCAAATACTGCAACTGCTTCTACTCCTTGGAGGAGAAGAAGCAATTTTAAAAAGGAAAAATTGAAAATAATAATCCCAACTATTGCGGGTCCGCTGAAAATAATCCCAACTATTGATTATTTTTGTATAATCCCAACTATATAGACTATCCGCCAATAATGGTCCATGACCATATATTACCTCTATAAAAAGAAAATTTTAAATAGAAATTTAGTGTAAAAATTAAAAGTTGAGATTATTTATAGGGATTACTTGTTATATCTCATCTCATCCACTTTAGAAACTACAAGAATTTATTCATATGGACCATTATTGGCGGAAGGTCCCTAAAGTTGAGATTATTCTGTAATAATCAATAGTTAGGATTATTATGAGCGGACCGCCAATAGTTGGGATTATTACTACCAATTTTTCCTTTTAAAAATCAGATTTAAACATCCCCAAAAATCAGATTTAAGAGTCACATCCAAGTTGATGTATGAAAGACATGATATAATTTTGTGTCTAAATAAATACAGGCTATACTGGACATTTGATTAAGATCAGAAGAATGTCAAAACAAAACTGAAAAGCAATGATCTAAAGGAAGTGGATGGATGCATTTGGTGAGGATCTCGGGTAAGTTAGCAAGGTTTGACCTATCTTGACAAATTCTTCTGTGGTTTCTGTAGTTGCCACAATTGACATCTTTTCCAAGGCTGTTGCCCTCTTGAGAATGACTCGTGCCAATGTAAGCAATGGTTCACCACCAAGAACTTGATCTGCCAAGCCAATCAACTCAACCGTCTTCAGGTGCAATAAGTCACACCCTAAATCATCCCTTGCAGGTGGTTCCCAACTATCATCCACCTACAAAGACAACAAATCTAACCTAATTATGTATTGAAGCTTCTACTTTAAAAATCCCTGCATAGGCACTTGCATTATCCACTTATATTTTTCAAAAGACCTCACTTAGATGCTAGCCCCCCCCCCCCCCAATATGTTACTCAATGGCTAGCTAGCACTTGTTAGAATAAAGTGAAACTATAAGAAAAAATGACTTTGCAAATCATTTTCAGATGGAGGGAGTAGTTTCTTTCAACCTTTATTTTCAAATCAAAATTGGTGTACACGATTATTATCTTTACATATCTAGACCCATACATATTGAATTACAGTACTATATATATGAGATTTTCACATTTATTTCTAAAACACTACTTCATCCTGACTCGAGAAACAAGTATGGAGTATAATATTTTATAAACCTCCTCCACCCCCACCCCATCTTTTGGACTAAACAAGAGTTAAGAAAATTGAGTTAAGCAAAGATCCATAAGAAAACAACATTCTGATAAAGAGTAACTGGTAGAGTGGTAGTATATTCAAATATTACAAAAAGAATACTGCATGTGTGAACCACATAAAATGAAACTGAATGAATAATTATTCATCCCAAACATGCATGCTTACCCCATATGGATCATCGCATTCTATGACCAATGCCACCAGATCAGGAGAAGATTCAAGCAGACTTACAATGGCAGAAACATAATCCTCACCATCAATAAACGTATTTATTTTCAAACTCTTTCGTGTAGATTTGGGAAGCTGCCAACTAGCATCCACCGCCAATGCTGCTATAGCCTAGTATACATGTCACAGAAAAATACATACAGAATATACAATGTAAGATCTGCTTGCAAATATACACATTTATGCCACACATAACAAATCACTTTGATAACATGATTTGTTCTTGACACTAAAGAAAGTAAACTCGCACATAGTATTCGTCATGGTGAAATTCATAAGAGATTCTGTTATGGATAAGTTTTGTACTGCCATACACAAAAGGCAACCTATCTTCATATACTCCATATGTCCCGAAATAATGCAGCACTTTCAATTTTGGGACACCCTTTTTTTTTCATTTCCTGAAATGATGCTAGTATGTAGACAATAGTGAAGTTGTTTTTCTTAAACTCATAAGTAATGGAGTAACAAAATCCTAAACAGTGAACCAAAATAAAGTTTTTTTTTTACATTTGTACCAAAATGACTTGATTTTTTTAGGGCAAATGTGATACTAAGGATGTTTTTACTTGGACTGCAATCTGTCCCAAAGCAGACCATATAAGACCTGACTTGGATAGTTATAAAAATACAAAGAAACCAAACCAGACTAGACCGGACCAATCCAGACCAGCAAATTACAGTCCAAGTAAAAACATCCTAACTAGCTGAAGGCACTAGTTCAGCAATTCCATGGACATATCTGTCTTGTACACAATAAACAACCAACTCTTGTATGACATAGTTGAAAAATCATTTGACAAATAAATTCCAATAACCCCATCCTAATTGAAAAACATTTATAAACAAACGCTGGTACAGGGTAGAAGCCAAATAATCAATTCAGATCATTTTGGGGAATTTTGGCTAAAAGATCATACCCCTAGGAGCTCATGACCAAGCTCAAGCTCCTTGACATGTTGAATGTTTTCAAAGATTTCTTTCGTATTATTGAGAACATCCTCATACATTGGACCGTAAGTATATCCAGCGAATCTAAATTGAGCACTAACAAGAGATGAAAGGTTAGTGAGCTTCAACTTTCTTTCTATAGGATACAACGAAAGAACCAAAGATTTTAGATAGGGGGCCGAGATCTCAAGGAAATTTTCACTTTCTTCTTCGTAGGAATCATGCACTTGAAGCTTATAAAGCTTTGGAGAGTTTATCTTCAAACAAGTAAATCCCCAACAAGCCCGCAGATTCAAGCTATTCAAAACTGAACAACATGAGAGTACTTTTTCAACCACACTCTGAGGCAAATCCACATTTGAAATCTCTAATGAAGTCAAAGACTGCCACTCGATTTTTCTTTCAGGATTCAAAATGCATCCACGCAACGACAATGATGTCAAGGAAGGGTATGAATACATCATGTCACAAAGAGTATAGAAATCTTCCGTGAAGCTTAGGTTAAAATAGATTTCTTTCACCTTGTTTTTTGAAGCAAACTCAAGCCAGTTATCAACATCGGATGAAAAACATTCCTGGTACGGGAATCTAACTGTCAACTTCTCCAGATACTTACTCTTACGAGTAGCAAGGGTCTTATGAACCCAAGCCACAAAGTCACTTATTTTCTTAGTTTCCTCATCACTGTTCTCCCAGAAATAGAACTCAAGCTTGGGCAACTCTGCCCAAAGATATCTCCATCTTTTACCCAAAACACTCGTAATAGCAGCTTTCTCCAAACCCAGAAAAGAAAGGATGTGAATAACTATGCAATCTGGCAATGCACTGAGCCTATCAATTGAACACTTAATCTGTTCATTGGAAGCATCATTATGCTCTGAAAGAATTAGTACATTTTTAGCTCCCAAATCTCCTACTCCGCCAAAATCAATTTCTCCCGATGGTTGTGTTTTGTTGGGTAAGGTTTTGTCACTCATGAAGAAGAGCAACGAAATACAGGCTGATTCACAGATAAAAGCTTGACTAACCACTGACCGAAGTGATGCCGGGCAAAGCCGTTTTCCTAGGCTTGCTTTGCCTTTCCCAAACGCCACCTCCAGACAGATCGGCTCCTGGACCTGATAAGCCGAAAATTCTCAATTCTCATGTGTATTAGGATAGGAAGTTAATTGGGTTTGGCCGTTAAGAGTGAGCGAATATGGGCATATGGCTAGTTGTGATTTATTTCTAAGATACACTTAACATCTTTCAGTTAACTTTTTCAAATACGTATTTTTTATTTCTCACGCTGAATTGTGTAATAATAAGAAAAAGTTAGATTGTAGTTATTATTCTGATTGTGTTGGCTGAAATTACTGTAGATAATCATTTTAGAACCTATTTGGTAACATGAAAATCGGTTGATTCGGCTGATTATGCTGAAATTTATGAAGTTCTGGCTAAAGTGTCTGCATTGGCTGATTCTGCTGATTTAAGAAATCATTATTTTAAAAATATATTTTATTAATAAAATAAAGAAAAATTATATGTAAAAATAGCTAAAATGGTCATCTGCATTGAATTCGGTCAATAAAGTCAGTAAAGTAACTTCAACCTTTCTTTTTCTTATTATTACACAATTCAGTGCAGGAAAACAAAAGTTACGTCTTTGGTGAAAAAGATGGCTGATAAGCTGAAAAACAAGTGTTACCAAAATAATTTAGTTCACTAATATAATTTAGTTCTATGCATAGTATGAATTTCTATTGAATTTCTTGAGTTCGGTTCGGTTTTGTTCGGTTTGTATCGGTTTTAGTTCGGTTTAATACAATTTAGAAGAAATACTATCAAACTTAAACCAAATTGCATATGATCCGATCGGTTCTTTTTTGATTTGTTTGGTATAATTCGGTTAAACTAAACCAACATGCTTACCCCTAATAGTGAACAAGCCATTTAAAAGATTAGTCTAAAAATGGAGTTTGGTAGGCTAACTTTTCCTGTTAGACTTGGAGTTAAGTTCGGGTACAGATATGCCTTACCAATTATTCATGAATTAGTTTTCCCTGGTTGTTTACCCATGTTACTAAACTTAAGTACTTTTGGATATGACAAATTATGATATGTAGTGTTTTTTAAGCTTATGCACATGAAGTTCAGAACTTCGTTTACACCCAATCACCCCATTAAAATATCCCTTTGTACTGATCAATTGTTGGAGTTTTAACAATGATTAAATCTTGCGATAACTTCATATAGTTGTCTCCTTCGATATATAATAATCGATAAATATCAAGGGCAATCACTTGAAAGGGTTGATTTATACATATCTAGACCTTTTTTAGTCATTGATAACTATATGTGAGTATGTGACATTATTAAGAGTTGAGAGCAAATATGGACTCAAGAACTTAAATTTACACATAATGTTAGGATATATTATCTTGGTCTGTTACTGTTCAGGGGCCCAAGACATTACCCAGTACGGAGCCCGTTCAGTGAGGTCCATTTCGAACCGTTTCGGCCATCTAGCCCAGCAGGCCTGCATTTTGCCCGTTGGGCCATTAGGGTGGCTTGCACCTCTTTCCCTTTCCCCTATAAATATGGGACATTCCCACATGTTTAGGGATCCTTTTTTTCTCTTCTTCCCCAACTTATTATTCTCTATAGCTAGCTTAGAACTCCATTAACGGTGAGGAGAGTCTAATGAGAAAAAGATGACTTGGACATTAGCCTAAAAAGTCTCGTGGATTTTCTCCCTTTCAGATTTCCATGTAAAAACAGAGCATTCATACCAATTTATATCTATATTTATCAAATCGTGTTGGATTAAACTCAACACATAATGAGGATGAAAAGTCATTATACAATATTAAGAATGTTACAATCAAAAAATAATATTAAAAAAGTTGTATTTAAAGATGTTTTTCAAAATGTGTAATAAATAAGTTTAATGTTTTAATATATTTTACCGGCAATATTTAATAATTAATGGACGATTCGATTAATTTCACATAATATTCTTTTACTTTGGTATTTATTGTACTTAGACTTTATGATAGTTGGTTGATGTTTAATGTTCTTAATAGGGACATTTTACGTTGTATCTTCACTTGAATTCTCTTTTTAAAGCTCATCGCGTATGTATTAATAGATTTATTTTTGAATAAAAAATGACCGCAGAGCTCTACGGTCAACACTAGTGAATTTGTTTTTTACCTCGCTACACTAGCAAAAATAAATTCACCCCTACACAGTTACACTAAAGAAAAATAACTCCCTCCGTTGACTTTAGATCATGGATCCATCCTGCAGATACTAAAGAAACATTCAAGTTCATATATGAAAGACATGTTATAATCTCGTCTCTAAATGAATATACGCTATACTGGACATTTGATTAAGATCAGAAGAATGTCAAAACAAAACTAAAAAGCAATGATCTAAAGGAAGTGGATGGATGCATTTGGGGAGGATCTCGGGTAAGTTAGCAAGGTTTGACCTATCTTGACAAATTCTTCTGTGGTTTCTGTAGTTGCCACAATTGACATCTTTTCCAAGGCTGTTGCCCTCTTGAGAATGACTCGTGCCAATGTAAGCAATGGTTCACCGCCAAGAACTGCATCTGCCAAGCCAATCAACTCAACCGTCTTCAGGTGCAATAAGTCACACCCTAAATCATCCCTTGCAGGTGGTTCCCAACTATCATCCACCTACAAAGACAACAAATCTAACCTAATAATGGAATTCGAACATCAAATAATCAAATCTTGGATTGATCTAGATAAATATCATAGTTAAATGCTGCGTAGTATCTCTTTAGCTTATGTATTGAAGCTTCTACTTTAAAAATCCATGCATAGGTACTTGCATTAGCCACTTATACTTTTCAAAAGACCCCGCTTAGAACCTAGACCCCCCTAATATGTTACTTGCTCAATGGCTAGCTAGCACTTGTTAGAACACTGAACTTATTAAGGTTACCTCTCAGGCTGTCACTGCTTACCTTCAGTACAAAATCCAAATATAATAAAAAATTAATATGCTAAATAAGTAGATAAAGTGAAACTATACTGACCAAGAAAAGATGACTCTGCAAATCATTTTTGGGATGGAAGAATGATAGGGCCCTGGGCTGTAGAGAATAATAGTAGTAGTTATAGTTTGATATTAAATAAGTATGGTATTGTTTAAATAAGAATCTTGGGCCATGTCTTAAAATGTGGGCTGGCCCGTTAGGATATAATAACTATAAGAATGGGAAGGGGAGAAGGGGGGTCGTTAGGCAGATTTTAGAATTTGGGAACTCGGTTCTGTGGAGAGTAGAGGCCCCTCGAAGTGCCCTGGCTGTATCATCTTCTTCTTTCTGCGATTCAGCACAATATAATCGATAGTTTACTGTTACGAAATCTGAGTACCTATCATTGGTATCAGAGCATCATTCTGGTGACCTGATTTCTCGTTGCATCATCAGAAATTTTTCGTTCCAAGCTGTGACTGTTTCGGACAAGAGCCAAGATGGAACAGCGATTGGAGGCTGTTGAACGCAGTTATGCAAATGGGAAAGAAACATTGCTGCGAATGGAAGCAAGGATGGAGGAGATGTGGACTAAGCTGGACGAGTCTATGGACAGTTTCCGTCAGTTTTGTCGCAGGCAACCTAGAGATCGATCGCGGACAAACAGGAGCCGTCGATCATCAGAAACGAAGGACTCAGCACCGGAAAAGAAGTCACGACCGATTTCTTCTGGTTCGCAGTCGCGGATGAATACCCCCTGTTCGCAGACTGCATCGCGCGTAGCAGCTCCCAGCTCGCAATCGCGAACTTCTTCGCAATCGCAAGTCGTTTCTCACAGTAGTTCGCAGAAATCGTCTCAGTCAGCATCGTACTTTATTTCTCCTACTTCACAGGTTTCTTCTGAATCGCTGGCCGCATCTCACAGTTCATCAACTCTAGCCATTTCTCACACTCCGCGAGCTTCACCACTCAGTTTGGGGTCTGTTAAGCTGTGGCAACCTTCCTCGAATGATAGGAGTGCTTCGCAGTTTGGAGAAAAGGCAGACAAGTTCACTGAAGGCGAAGATGAACTCGAGGAACCAGTATCGGTGATTGCGGGGCCTGAAGCTGGTGCAATAGCTGGACCAGAAACCTTCTCCAAGTACGAGTTCGTCAAGCCAGACCGGGAAACCAACAGGTCTGCAATGGTGTACCATCATTCATCAAACATTAATTGGGAAGGACTGAACAGGTTTGATAGTTTGAGCTGTGATCAAGCTGTAGGCATGGGACAGGCCTTTTACTTGTATAGTGGAGATATGAAACCTCCCAAGTTTGCTGTTAAGGATGGAACTCTTGCTTACATTGATCCTGGAATGATGATAGAATGGAATAAGATCAATCACTGTGAAGAGATTATTGCTGCAGCAGATAGGATTTCTGAAAGCGTGGATAGGGAAGAATTAACCAAATCCATAGTCAAAATCGATGCTGAAGCTAACTTTGTAGTTTTAATTGGAGATGCCTTGTGGTGGCCAGTTTCTGTGCAGGGTGTAATTATCTGTCAGAATTTTTCTTTGCTGAAATTGGGGGGAACAGATATATTACTCGAAAGGGGAGATAGTGATCCACAACTTGCTAACAACAGATGGAGAAAGAAGATGGTGACTGATATAGAAGGACAAGGCCAAGCTCCTTTGGGTGCAGATGATGTTATCAATCATTCAGATGACAAGGATATGATGCCCATAAGGAACTGCAGTTTGATACTCTCTGCAATTCGGGACTCTTGCAATTCTGGACTCAGATGGGCTGATGAGTTTTCTCTGGAATACCAGTCAGGTGAAATCTCCAGGCAAGGTTGGAAGAGAAAACAGAATACAAACGTCAAGTACTTGAAGATTTTCAACACATTGGTTGGAAGATTTTATGAGTTAACTGAGTGTCCGGTGTCTCTTCGGACTCTAGCTGATCATGCATCCAGGAATTCCTTGCACTCTGGTAGTCTGGTACTCTTTTTCGTAGCTGGAAACAGATAATACCTTCAGGCTGTTAGGGAGTGGGAGGCAGATGGGCCGAGGCTCTAGGAGGCAAACGAGCCAATGCTTCAGGAGGACGGGCCTCGCCCATTATTAGTTTATGGGTTGCTGTCAGTGGACCTAATTGGGCTGGGTTGACTGTTGGGTTTCATTACTTTATTTCAGTCTATTGTTATGTCTAATAAACTGTTGGGCCTATATGGTCATATTTTATTATTAGGTTAATGGGCCTAGATGGCCATATTTTATTATTAGGTTAAGGAGTATTTAAGGAGGTCTTGTGAACTATTATTCATTATCGAGAATAAAGATTTGGTTTGAGCCTAAGGCTGGGCAGTCGTTAACACCGTCTGCTAGGGTTTCTTTTTCTGCTTCTATCAATTTGGTCCGACCTGCCGGATCCTATCCACCGCCCTACGTTCATCATGACTCGTTCCACCATTGATCAACGCATAGATGCGATAGAAGCAGACCAGAAGGACATCAGGGCAGAATTGCAATCCACCAACGCCAAGTTGGATGCTATCACGCAAACCCTAGACAAACTGGCGCAGAAGGTTATGGCGTCGGGGGGAACGCTGGCTGATTCTGAGTCAGGAGGAGGAGGCACGGCTGACTCGCAGAACTCCCACAACCCTAGGTCTGTGACCGCACCTCTAACGCTACCGGCGTTTGAGGGGGCAGATCCGATTGGATGGCTTGCCAGGGCCAATCAGCAATTTGAAATACATCAGACCCGACCTGAGTTGAAGGTGGCGTCAGCCATGGTAGCAATGGAGGGTCCTGCTTTGTACTGGTTTTCTTGGACACGGTCGCGGAAACCAGGCATAGCTTGGGAAGAGTTTTCACAAGCCCTTGTAGCCCGTTTTGATACTCGGTTCAAAGGGAGCACGTTCGAACGGTTGGCTGACGTTAAGCAGACAGGATCCATGGATGACTATGTAAATTTGTTCGTGCAATTAGCCAGTCAGGTCCCAGGTTTGAGTGATGCCCACTACTTGGGGTACTTTATGAAAGGGCTACGGGACACCATTCGCAGTTCCTTACGGACCCTACGCCCAATTGATTTGGAAGCTGCTACGGAGTTAGCAAGAGATATCGAAGAAGACTTGGCCGTACAGTCCGGAGGGAGATCAAAATGGGGATACGACAATCAGCAGTGCCGTTCCAGTAATTACACCAAAGTTGGCGGGTTTTCGGGGCTCTCTTCCACGCCAGTTACTGGAAACCAAGGGGCAGCAGGAAGCACAACTTCCTCGCGATCTCCAGGTAGTACCTCGGGGTCCGGGTCAGCCATGACTGGCCAGTCGGAGAATCGCTCTCGGTTCACACGCCTCTCACCGCAGGAATTTGCAGACCTACGTGCAAAAGGGCTTTGTTTCCGTTGCAAGAAGCCCTATACCCCCAGGCATGAATGTCCCCTAAAACAGTTAAGAGTAATGGTTGTCGAGGAAGATGAGGAACTCGACCTCAATCAAACTGAATCTTTTATCCCGCCCGAAGAGGTTGAGCAGCTAGGGGAACAAAAGGAGAAACAAGCAGCAGCTTCTTCACTCCAACCTTGGGGACAAGGTTGTTTTGGAGGGGGATGAAATTGTTAGGGAGTGGGAGGCAGATGGGCCGAGGCTCTAGGAGGCAAACGAGCCAATGCTTCAGGAGGACGGGCCTCGCCCATTATTAGTTTATGGGTTGCTGTCAGTGGACCTAATTGGGCTGGGTTGACTGCTGGGTTTCATTACTTTATTTCAGTCTATTGTTATGTCTAATAAACTGTTGGGCCTATATGGGCCTAGATGGCCCATATTTTATTATTAGGTTAAGGAGTATTTAAGGAGGTCTTGTGAACTATTATTCATTATCGAGAATAAAGATTTGGTTTGAGCCTAAGCCTGGGCAGTCGTTAACACCGTCTGCTAGGGTTTCTTTTTCTGCTTCTATCACAGGCTATCTGTCTAAGTTCTTGTTGGCAATTTTGGATAGCAAGAAGCGTGTAAAGGTAATGATGCATAGTCTGGAGGAGTTGCGGTATGGTGTCATAGTTTTTCGGCAGTTAAGAAAGCAGCAGGTCCACACCAGGATCTGGTTGATGAATACCAATCAATTCTTTGCTAAAGTGGAAGCAAAAAGGCTTATGGAGTCATGGCAGGAGAAGTTTGCGGGATCCCCAGTTGGGTGGAGAATACCAGACACTATTTTTTTCACAATGTTTTCTGGAAATTGTGGAGCTACTCTAGGAAATATTTGGGAGAAAATACGTGTAGAAGACATAACAACAAGGGTTGATGAGCAATATGTGTATGCAGCAGTTAGGGTAATTGGCATGGATGTGCCTCCTCATGTAAAAGTAAATGCTTGTCAAGTACTGTCACAGTTTTTAACTGATACAGACTCTGGTGTCGATCGGCCACATATCAAGCGCTTAATTTCATCACTCATCAACCACACTATGAGCTACCACAACAAGATGCTACGAGCGACTTTCAGGGCAGATCTTTGTACCAGCTCTGAGGCTCTAGAAGTGTTAGTATTGGTGATACGAACTTTAGGATTACTTGAAGGAGCAAAACATGCATGGGATCCTGAATTCAAAGTGGTGAAGAGTGCATATCCATGTGTGATTGGAGGGTGCATATCAAAACATATAACTGCTGCACATGGAGAAGCACAGCACAAAGAAACAATTGTCGTTATTGAGTGCTTTAAAGCCACTGAAGAGACTGCGACTTCACTAGACTTATCTTTGGCTGCAGAAACATTTGTTAGGCGGGGGGAGGAAATACAGAAACTCCTGGTTCAGAAATCTGAGAGATATTGGGAAGGAAGAGGCTCCAGGATGAAGATGAAGTTCAAGATCAAGGCTGTGTCCTATCACCCACCTTGAGGACAAGGTGGTTTTTCAAGGGGGGAGATATGAGAGGGCCCTGGGCTGTAGAGAATAATAGTAGTAGTTATAGTTTGATATTAAATAAGTATGGTATTGTTTAAATAAGAATCTTGGGCCATGTCTTAAAATGTGGGCTGGCCCGTTAGGATATAATAACTATAAGAATGGGAAGGGGAGTCGTTAGGCAGATTTTAGAATTTGGGAACTCAGTTCTGTGGAGAGTAGAGGCCTCTCAAAGTGCCCTGGCTGTATCATCTTCTTCTTTCTGCGATTCAGCACAATATAATCGATAGTTTACTGTTACGAAATCTGAGTACCTATCAAAGAACGAGTTTCTTTCAACCTTTATTTTGAAAACAAAATTGGTGTACACTATTATCTTTATATATCTAGACCCATATATATATATATATTCAATTACAGTACTATATATGTATATATATGAGATTTTCACATTTATTTCTAAAACACTACTTCATCCTGACTCGAGAAACAAGTATAATATTTTATAAACCTCCTCCACCCCCATCCCTACCCCATCTTTTGGACTAAACAAGAGTTAGGCAAATTGAGTTAAGCAAAGTTTCATAAGAAAACAACATTCTGATAAAGAGTAACTGGTAGTAAATTGAATTATTACAAAAAGAATACCGCATGCGTTAACCACGTCAAATGAAACTGAATGAATAATTATTCATCCCAAACATGCATACTTACCCCATAGGGGTCATCGCAATCTATGACCAATGCCACCAGATCAGGAGAAGATTCAAGCAGACTTACAATGGCAGTAACATAATCCTCGCCATCAATAAACATATTTATTTTCAAACTCTTTCGTGTAGATTTGGGAAGCTGCGAACTAGTATCCAGCGCCAATGCTGCTATAGCCTAGAATACATGTCACAGAAAAAAATATACAGAATATGCAATGTAAGATCTGCTTGCAAATATACACATTTATGCCACACATAACAAATTACTTTGATAAACTCAAGAAAGTAAACTCTCACATATTTGTCATAGTGAAATTCATAAGAGATTCTGTGATGGATAAGTTTTGTACTGCCATACACAAAAGGCAACCTATCTTCATATACTTCATATGTCCCAAAATAATGTTGCGCATTCAATTTTGGGACACCCCGTTTTTTTCATTTCCTGAAATGATGCTGGTATGTAGACAAAAGTGAAATTGTTTTTTCTTAAACTCATAAGTAATGGAGTAACAAAATCCTAAACAGCTAACCAGAATAAAGTTCATTTTTACATTTGCACCAAAATGACTTGAAGGTTTTAGGGCATATGTGATACTAACTACCTGAAGGACACTAGTTCAGCAATTCCGTGGACATATCTGTATTGTACACAATAAACAACCAACTCTCATATGACATAGTTGAAAAAATCATTTGACAAATAAATTCAAATAACCCCATCCTGATTGAAAAACATTTATAAACAAAAACTGGTACAGGGGAGAAGCTAAATAATCAATTCAGATAATTTGGGGGAATTGTGGCTAAAAGATCATGGATTTCACAATGTATACCCCTAGGAGCTCATGACCAAGCTCAAGCTCCTTGACATGTTGAATGTTTTCAAAGATTTCTTTCGTATTAGTGAGGACATCCTCATACATTGGACCATAAGTGTATCCAGCGAATCTAAACTGAGCACTAACAAGAGATGAAAGGTCAGTGAGCTTCAACTTCCTTTCTATAGGATACAGCGAAAGAACCAAAGATTTTAGATAGGGTGCCGAGATCTCAAGGAAATTTTCACTTTCTTCTTCGTCGGAGTCATGCACTCGAAGCTTACAAAGATTTGGGGAGTTTATCTTCAAACAAGTAAATCCCCAACAAGCCCGCAGAGTCAAGATATTCAAAACTGAACAACATGATAGTACTTTTTCAACCACATTCTGAGGCAAATCCACACCCCAAATCTCTAATGAAGTCAAAGACTGCCACTCGATTTTTGTTTTAGGATTCAAAATGCATCCACTCAATGACAATGATGTCAAGGAAGGGTATGAATACATCATGTCACAAAGAGTATAGAAATAATCCGTGGAGCTTAGGTTAAAATCAATTTTTTTCACCTCGTTTTTTGAAGCAAACTCAAGCCAGCTATCAACATCGGATGAAAAACATTCGAGGTAGGGGAACCTAACTGTCAACCTCTCCAGATACTTAGCATTACGAGTAGCAAGGGTCTTATGAACCCACGCCACAAAGTCACTTATTTTCTTAGTTCCATCATTACTGCTCCCCCAGAAATAGAAGTCAAGATTGGGCAACTCTGCCCAAAGATATCTCCATCTTTTACCCAAAACACTCGTAATAGCAGCTTTCTCCAAACCCAGAAAAGAAAGGATGTGAATAACTAAGCAATCTGGCAATGCACTGAGCCTATCAATTGAACACTTAATCTGTTTATTGGAAGCATCATTATTCTCTGAAAGAATTTGCACATTATTAGCTCCGAAATCTCCTACTCCCCCAAAATCAATTTCTCCAGATGGTTTTGTTGGGTTGGGTAAGTTTTTGTCGCTCATGAAGTAGAAGAGCAACAAAATACAGGCTAATTCACATATAAAAGCTTGACTAACCACTGACCGAAGTGACGCCGGCAAAGCCGTTGTCCTACGCTTGCTTTCCCTTTTTCAAACGCTTGCTCTTGGACATGTGATCGTGAAATTAAGAACAATATAGGATTGGGTGAAAGTCAAATAGGTACATGATGAAATACATGATGAAATACGGGTTCAATGCACCAAATCCGCTCTGATTTGGAAATTCGGCGCATTAACCCCCTATGATTTAAAAAATGCGTCAAACCCCCTTGTGTTTTAATTAATCATGCACAGAACCCCCTTTATGAATAAATTTAATGATTTGAAAATCACTTTTCCTAATATTTTGATTGAATATGCAAATAAATATGTCAAAATCTCTGAATCATACAAAAATGTTAATCATTTTTCTTTTATTTGACAATTGAATTTGTTCACATAAGGGATTTGGCGCATGATTAATTAAAACACAAGGGGGTTTGACGCATTTTTTAAATCACAAGGGGGCTAATGCGCCGAATTTCCAAATCACAGGGGAGTTTGGTGCATTAAACCCGATGAAATACATGTACTGCCTTGTTTAACGGGCAGTTATGTTCAAAAAATTATTTGTCTGCCTTCCCGGTTTAATTTTCTGCTGAAATTTGGTATGGATAAGCTAGACTTAATGATGAAGATGCTCAAAAAATGTCACCAAAAACTTACACCGGGAACCGCCCCAATTGGCGACGGCTGGGCAGAACATACTATATAAGGGGCTAATTGAACACTTTAAGTTGGTTCATGTACCTATTTGACCCTTTAGCCATATAGGGTTTTTTGTCTTTCTGGGTGCCTTTGGTTCAAATTAGGGAAAGTTCCGAAATAGGAATAAAAAAGTTTGAAAATTCCAAAATAAGACTGTCATGTTTTTATTCCCAAAATAGAAGTAATTCCTGCCAAGTTTGGAAAATATTGCCATGTTTGAAGTCTGGTACTGCCAAAACCTAATAGTAATTAGTCCTATTTTGGGGATAAAAACATAGCAGTCCTATTTTGGATTTTTCTAACTCTTTTAGTCCTATTTTGGGTAATATCTATTCAAATTAAGAGTTCTTGCCTTTTAAAATAAGTTAATTAAAATTAATGTGTTGTGGAAGTGTAAACTTAAAGCACTTTATTAATAACCCATCTGGAAATACATAAATCTTTCCGCCGTTCAGCTAAAATTTATGAAATTCTCGCTCAATTAGTTGGATTGGCTGATTTTTTACTGATTTATGAAAAATTATATTTAATATATATTTTATTAATAAAATGAAAGAAAAAAAGTCATGAAAATAGCTAAAATAGTCTTTTATAGTAACTTCAGTCAATACAACCAGAAAAGCAACTTCAACCTTACTTTTTCTAATTATTACACATTCGCCGCGCGAAATCAAAAGTTACATGTTTAGTGTAAAAATTGATCAATAAGCCTAATAAATCGAAAAAAGGGATCACTAAGGAGGCTCTTTAGAGAGATTTGTTACGTTCCTAAGTGTTTAAAATTGATTTTGACTTTTTCAACTATATGTTTCATAAATAAATCACATTTTTTGACAAAGTAGTAACTTTTCTTTTCTCTAAAAGCATTTATATTACACTCGTAGAATATTTGTTATTTTATGCTTCCTTCCACATCAAATAAATATGTTGCTAGGACTTTTTTGATGCGGTTGAAGTATAACCGCATCAAATAGGTATTTGATTTGCACTTTTTGTTACGTTTATACTTTTATCAACCGCATCAAATAGGTATTCGATTTGCACTTTTTGTTGCGTTTATACTTTTTGCTACGGTTATAACTACAACGGCATAAAAAAAAGTGTAGTTTTTTCTAATAAGGGTAAAGGGTCAAATAGGCCCTCAAACTATCTTAAAAGTGCAAATCACCCCTTATATAAGAGGCTCTGTCCGGCCGTTGCCATTTGGGGCGGTTCCCGGTAGGATCTTTTGATGAAATGTTTTGAGAATCTTCTTCAATAAGTCTAGTTTACTCATACAAATTTTTAGATAAAAATTCAACCGGGAAGATAGTCAAATGATTTACTGAAATGTACTGTGTTGTTTAACTGCGCAGTTATCTTCAACAATTCATTTGACTGCCTTCCAGTTTGTATTTTTAGCTGAAATTTGGTATGAGTGAACTAGACTTAATGAAGAAGATGCTCAAAAAATAAGGGCTGATTTGCACTTTTTAAATTAGTTCGGAGGTCTATTTGACCCTTTAGCCAAAATAAAATACGTCGATCGTTGCATACATCTCAACAAAATATGTGGATTTTAACAAACAAAAAAAACCCTGATCTGATTACCAAGCACGGAACAAGGTGCATTTGAAATTATAAAAAAAAAAACTTTGTTTGCTACAGTTATAGCCGGACCACAACCAATGACTCTATTTGCGGCGCTTCCGGCTATAACCGCAACAAATAACACGATTTCTTTGATTTCTAAAAATGCACTTTGTTTCGCGCTCGGTTATTCAATTGAGATTTTTTTGAGATTATATTTTTTTTTGAAGATTTATGTAATGATGTATATTGAATGAGCTAATCATGTTTCTATAACTTTTGTCGTTTTTGCCTAATAATTTGATTTTCAAGTATCAAATTGCGAAAGAATAGTATTCATCAAATGCTCAAGTGCATACTTATAATATATTTTGAAAGTATTGTGCAAATAATTTTTACCAAAATTATTAGATCTAAAAAAAATTCATTCAAAAACACCTCAAGCGCCTATTCTCCCTCTTTGTCCTTTGAGAACCCAAAAAGCAAAGTATACACGCACAAGCTAATATTTTTACTGAATAATGTAGAAATGAGGCAATGCCACTAACCGAAAGTTTCCTAAATTGCCTACATTGAGATCAAGGCCGGTTCTATTAAGTTTTGGGCCCATGGGCGATAGACTATTTTGGCCTTATTTCCAAGATAAACAGTAAACTATACTTACTTAAAGTAAAAATTACGGAGTATAATAAAACTGTGAGAAATTACTCTAAATATGATATAAAAAAAACGTTTGTATATTCATATTCAGAAAATAAACAAATGACAATCCTATTTTGAAATTCTAAAAAGATACTCCTATTTAAGGAATTCTCCCTACAACTATCTAATAAAGATTATAAAATAAAGATGAAATTCACATTCATATTATTTGAATTTTATATTTGGACAAAAGTAACAAGTATCACAAAAGAACATTGTGAAGTAAAATCATCAATAATTTCTTTACAATCAATCTTTTCCAAAGATTTTATGTGCAATGTTTAAAATTGCTAATCAATTAAGTTTTTTGAGGCATAATGGATAATTGGGATGATGATTGAGAATTGGGAGGCACCGGCAGCCCACAAACAATAATATAAATTGGTAATTTTGTAATTAAAAGAATAAAAAATCTTAAAGGCTAAAAAGATGTGAAGAGACATATTTTTATTGATTCAATAACAAATGTGTTGACTTACAACCAACTTTAATTAAAAATCAAAACTAAATTTATATTCTTTTTTAAAAACTTGTCTAGCTCCATTCAAGACTTTTTAGTTATGTTCTAAAATTCTCAAATGATCAACAAAATCACACATTGGACCTAATTAATTAATTGAAGTTATAAATAAAAAAGAAGCCTACTCAGATTATATATAAAGCAAAAAAAACTTGGGCCTAATTTTCTTTATACTTTTTTTCGGGCCTGGGGCGGTCGCCCCTGCTGCCCTCCCCCTAGGACCGGCCATGATTGAGATCAAAAGATTTGGTTCAAGTGTTTTTTTAGTAATTCACACAAAGCACTAACAAAGTGACAACTACTTCCTATTATTGATTTATGTTTGCTAAAATTTCAATCATTAAAAGAGAAAATGAGAAAAATTAAAACATCAAAAGTTATGATATGAGAAAGAGACGAAGTTCGAATTATTTGGAGAAGGAAAATTAAGAAGATGAAGAAAGAGAAATGGATTTCATTTTAAATTGTCGTGTGTGGGACTAAATTTGCATCTTGAGAGGAGCCCTCGATCAACATCGACCTCTTTGTAGAGAACATGATAAATTTGAGATTCTAAAATAATTATGAGGAGAATTTTCGTGTCTTTACATTGATAATGAGAAGTGTATATATACACAATATGTAAGCCCTGGGTTACTCGGCCCATACCAGTGAGAAAAGAGCTAAATACAGCTAATGACAAAATAAAAATTATACAAGCCCATATTGGTTCAACATCCCCCTCAAGTTGGAGCATGCAGATCACAAATGCCTAACTTGCGAAGAAGATAAAGAAATTGGTTCTTTCCAAGCGCCTTGGTAAATATATCCGCGAGCTGATCGTGCGTAGAAACATGGTGAGTAGTGAGCAACCCATCCTGCAAAGCGTCACGAACATAGTGACAGTCAACTTCAATATGCTTTGTCCGTTCATGAAATACCGGGTTTTGTGCAATATCAATAGCAGACTTGCTATCACACATAAGAGTCATGGGACGAGAATGGACAACGCCGAGACTAAGAAGAAGACCCTTAAGCCATTTGAGTTCTGCAGTAATAGATGCCATGGAACGGTATTCTGCTTCGGCAGAGGATCGGGACACAGTATGTTGTTTCTTGGTCTTCCAAGAAATAGGGGAGCTACCAAGAAAAACAACCCATCCAGAAAGAGAACGTCGCGTAAGAGGACAGCTAGCCCAGTCTGAGTCACACCATCCAGAAAGAAGCAAATCACACGATGAAGAGAGAAGAATACCCTGTCCAGGGCATCCCTTAAGATACCGAACCACACGAAGAGCCGCATGCCAATGTTCTTGGCACGGTGCCTGCATAAATTGGGAGAGTATATGGACAGCATAGGCGACGTCAGGACGAGTAAAGGAGAGGTAAATAAGTCGCCCGACCAACCTCCTGTATGGCTCTGCATCGGCCAAAAGTTCTCCATTAGCAAGAGCTAGACCGTGATGTTGTTCCATAGGGAACGAGGCAGGTTTAGCTCCAAGGAGTCCAGCCTCCGATATGATATCCAGGGTGTACTTACGTTGGCACAAATAAATTCCCACAGCACTACGTGCAACTTCAACACCAAGAAAGTACTTAAGGTGCCCCAAGTCTTTCATATGAAAACAAGTATGCAAATAATGTTTAAATGCAGTGATAGCATCCGAGTCATTTCCTGCAATGATCAAATCATCCACATAGACAAGAACATGCAAGCTAATATTATCTCTGCACCACGTAAATAGAGAATAATCGGAGTAAGACTGAGTAAAGCCATATTTCCGAAGTGAAGCAGCAAGCTTCGCAAACCAACACCGGGGAGCTTGTCGCAGCCCGTAAAGAGATTTTCGGAGACGACATACCAGACCAGGCTGTGAGGTTCGAAATCCAGGTGGAAGTTTCATGTACACTTCCTCCTCTAAATCGCCGTGGAGGAAAGCATTATGTACATCCATCTGATGTAGTTCCCAATTCCTAGCCGCGGCGACTGCGAGAAAGACCCGCACGGTCACCATCTTCGCAACAGGAGCAAACGTCTCCGTATAATCAATGCCTTCCTCCTGATGATTACCAAACACAACAAGTCGAGCTTTGAGTCGTTCCACCGTACCATCAGAGTGATATTTAATTTTATACACCCACTTACTCCCAAGTGCCTTCTTGCCCGGGGGTAAGGGCTGCATATCCCAGGTATGATTATCTTCCAGAGCCTTGATTTCACTTTGCATGGCAGCACACCACCCTGGATCAGTCATTGCCTCGCGGAATGAGTGTGGCTCCATTCCTGCTGTAATAGCACCAAGAAATGCCCGATGCCGGGCAGAAAACCGATCACATGATACAAAATGAGCTATAGGATAGGACATACCTGAGGAACAAGTCGAGCCAGGTGGAGACGGAGATGGGCTCAAGTGTTGCACGTGATGTGTCACAAAGTCGCGAAGCAAAACCGATGTTCGCTTTTCACGCAATCCGCGGCCTAGAGAGATGATAGGCTCGGCCTCCCCATCCTGAGATTGCCCAGCCTCAGCTGATGAAGATAATGTCGCGGTAGGGGAGGTGTGTGTCTCAATGGAGGAGGATGGCAAGTCCTCATCTATCAATGGTGCCGTGGGAACTGCCTCAGAAACATCCTCATCAGTAGGTGCTTTGGGAAAAGGAAACTCATGTTCATGAAATAACACATCCCGAGAAACAAAAATGTCTCCTGTAGCAAAATCATACACTTTCCAACCCTTCTTGCCATGAGGATAACCAACAAAAACACACTTTCTACTACGCGGTGCAAATTTATCATTCTTGGCTCTGTGATCATAAACAAAGCATAGGCACCCGAACACTCTTAAGTGAGAGTGGTCTGGAACGTGGACAGTCAACGCCTCATAAGGTGTTTTTCCCCCAAGTAATCCAGATGGTGTACGATTAATCACATGAACAGCAGTCAAAACACATTCTCCCCACAAAAAAATAGGAATATTAGCTTGAAACATCAGTGCGCGCGCCACATTTAAAATATGTCGATGTTTTCGTTCTACCCTCCCGTTTTGTTGGGGTGTGTGAACACAAGAGGTCTGAAAAATAATACCATTAGCGTCGAAATAGGGAATTAAACCCTTGAATTCAGTCCTGTTGTCACTACGAACAATTTTCACCGAGCGACCGAATTGTTTTTCAATCATAGCCATAAAGGATATAAAGGATTGACAAACCTCCTTTTTATCGCGCAATAAATAAACCCAGACAGCTCGGGAAAAATCATCAACCAGAGTCAAAAAATAGACAGCATCACAAGTAGAGGGCGTTTTGTAAGGCCCCCATAAATCACAGTGGATTAATTCCAAAATACCACTAGCTTTGTTGTCACTTTTAGGGAAAGAATCACGAACTTGTTTAGCTTGTGGACATACCTCACAAGCGTGATTTAGTTTCTTAATGGCGGAACTAGCACGAATAACGGGAAGTAACTTGATTACACGGTCTGATGGATGTCCTAACCTTCGATGCCATAATTAAAACTCTGTCACAGGCTTCACAGTAACGGCATGCACGGTAGAAGATCCACGAAAATAAAAGAGCCCATCTCGTCGTTCACCGACTCCAATCAGGTTCCTCGAGTGTAGGTCCTGTATAGCACAAATTGAATCAGTAAAGGTAACTACACATTTTAACTGATCAATTAATTGGGAAATAGAAATCAGATGACACCGCAGTCCTGGTACATATAAAACATGATCAAGAATAAAATGTTTGGAAATAGACACACACCCTTCCAAATTCGCGACCACATTACGGCCATCCGGCAGACCCACCGAACAATCCCGAATAGAAGTAACCTCGGTGAGTCTAGTCAATTCTCCGGTAACGTGATGTGATGCCCCGGTGTCAAGTATCCAATCCAAATAAATATTCTTACCCATCATGTGATCAGTGGCGTTAGTTTTGGGTTTAAGAATATTTAAAATAGCCTGCACCTGATCCTTGTTCAAATCTTGCAAACTGCCTGTGTTAGTACCCGATCCATTACTGCCAAAGTCGGCTGATCTCAGGATTGGTGTCACAACATGCACCCGTGCTTCTTCTCCACGCGAATCAAATCTCCCAGGTGGCTCAAGTGGCTCAACTTGCAGGACAGACACGTGGGTTAGGTCAATTTGTGATGAAGCTTCATCCCCCATTTTTGGCCGTGCTTCTCACGCTGGTGATGCCTCTGGCCGAGAAAGAAGATGAAGTTTTACGCAGAGTGGTATGTCGATACCACAAGTGGCTCTGATACCATGATAAATGTGAGATTCTAAAATAATTATGAGGAGAATTTTCGTGTCTTTACATTGATAATGAGAAGTGTATATATACACAATATTAGGGGTGGGAAAAACCGAACTGAAACCCGGAAACCGACCCTGGACCGACCCGAATTATGATCCCGGTCCGGGTTTTTTCTTTTTAACCGGCCCGAATTAAAAAAACCCGGACCGAACCGAAAATTCCGGGCTCATTAACGGGCCTTAAAATATATAACCCGGCCCGGACCGAAAAAACCCGAAACAATTAGTTTTAATATAAAATTAATATAGTATATGAATATAAATAAAATATTTCCTAATATATGATTATAATCATGGTGGATAAAAAAAGATTTAGTAACTTTTGGTGACTACAAATATGTTGAATTTGTTTAGCGTAATGATGATCATGAAAATATATTTATAGCAACTCTAGTAACTTTTTTATTTATAAAATTTATTTCGTAATATTTTTAAGAAATCTATATTATTTATATATATACATCTTACATAAAATATTAAGATGATTATCTTCTTTAAATTTGAATTGTTGGTGATTTTGGAGACTAATATTTGTGTTATTATTTGCAGTTTGTATTTTTGATTAATTTTATTTGAAAATAAGTGTTAAAATATAAAAGAACAATGACATATTTCACGTCTGGGCTTTAACCGGTCCAACCCGAACCCGGACCGAACCCGGGCTACCAAAAACCCGACTCGGACCGAATATAATGGGCTTTTTTCCGGTCCCTAATTTTCATAACCCGAGACCTTCCGGGTAATTTCCGGGTTTAGCAAAAACCCGACCCAGACCGGACCGATCCCACCCCTACACAATATGTAAGCCCTAGGTTACTCGGCCCATACCAGTGAAAAAAGAGCTAAATACACAGCTAATGACAAAATAAAAATTATACAAGCCCATATTGGTTCAACAGAACATGAGAAAAAAAGATCTATGTTTTACAAGGCTGAACGGATGAGAAAAAAAGAAAATATTAATAGTTTAATACCATATGATCACACACCTCAATACTAGATTTATTTGACAATTTTCTCTTACCTTCTGAACTTAAATATTTATGAATATTTTTTTGCCTTTTGGTATCCCCTATTTAAATTTTCAAAGAAAAAATATCGCCTATTTAAAGTTACTAGGGGTGTATCGACATGCGAACCAACTCTTTCTCTCTCTAGTGTGAGTTTCCACCGTTAGGGTTTTTTCATCCGCTACCGTTTGTACCGAGGAGCGGCTGTCGCAGACGGACTTATGCTATTTTTCTTATTTGGCTTTGGCAAGATTAAGCGAAATGAAGATGATGATTGGTGTCTGGTGATCAAAGGTTGTGAAAATACGAAAGATGGATGATTCGTCTCCGGTGGCCAAGATCAGGGACGAAGTGTAGGGTTAGAGACTGGAACAGATCTGGTTTCAAGGTTGTCCGTGTTAGGTGGCAACAGAAGAGGCTTGGTAGAGAACATGATGAATAAGAGGCAAGGTGAGCAAGAAGCTACAGTGCTGCTGAATCGTTCCCCTCCTGAACCGCTGTCATGGAGTACAAGAGAGGCTATGATTTGGAAGCATCTTTTTAATTTTATACTTTGCTTGCAATTTATTTTTCATGATCAGTTTGCTTATTTTTCTATTGATTACTTTTATTATTGTAATAATCTTGCATTAGGAATGGGTGATAAGAATTCTGCGGTAATCGTCGATGGCTTAATTATGCCCAAGTTAGGATCAACGAGTTATATTGTTTTGTCAAATGTGATTAACTCTGAATCTGGTCCAAGAGCAGATGGTTACATGTGATCCTTTTGTTATTTCAAACCTGATCTGAATGTTATTTTATCAATATAAGCCCCCTTCGGGAAAAAAAAAATGTTACTTGGGGTGTAACGCCTAAATTTTATGTGATTGATGATGGTATAAATTCGAAATAGATATATCTACTTTTCTTTCAAAACATATGCAAGTTTTAATCGTCATGGTAAAATAGAGGACATGAGTCATACCAATGGAGCAATGGAAAACATGCAAGGTCATAACAACTAAATTTTGAACTCCATTTTCTCTCATATTATTATTACTTTTAGGGAGAATAATCAGGGAGAATAATTTAAATACTTCAAATTTTAATGTAGTGTGAGACAAGCACCTCAAACTTGTAATAAAATAATTTAAACTTTGTTTAATGCATTTTTTATTGCAGAATGCAATTAACATTCTAAAATTTCATTTGTGAAATAATAATTTTAAATCTGGTTTGTTGGGTTAAGGGCCCAAGCCGAGGTCCGGCCCACTAACCCTTCCTTCACCAGACGTACGTCCAGTCAGACCACAAGGCCAGCCCGCAGGCCCACATTCCTTGGGGAGAGACGAACGTCTGGGATTGGGAGCTCAGGCCCAGCGGATGACAACGAACGTCCCCATGGCGAGTCTATAGTCATCCGAGGAAATCCAGTCCACATGGAGAGAATCCACAAGGCCAGGAGACGAACAGCCGGAACCTCTTGGGGATCACTTGGAGCGATCCAGCTCGCTTCCCTGGCGGACGAACGTGCCCATTATTTAGGCGGGAAACCTAGATTCTGGCGGGAAGTGCATTTAATGCTGAAGATTTGGTGGTTGGGGCACAAGCGGTCCACAGACCTCCACGTCAGCACAGCCACCTGCCCATTGGCGGGTATAAATAGAAGCATTTATTTCATTGAAAAGGGTTGGCAACTTTCTATTCTTAGCACTCTAGTTATAGCATTCTTACTCGCAGCACTTCTACTGCCCTGTAAGACGAACGGCCGACGGAGCCTTAGCGAAGAGTATTGTATTAGGGAGTTATTAAGAGATAATAATACCTAATCATTTACTTGCTACCTTACTGTTTCTTGACCCCTATTATCTGCTTGTTGGGCTAGTTTATTTACACACACTCCACTCAAAATCCTTGGGCTTACGTGTTGGACCCGAGGGTTGAAGGAATAAACCTCAACACTGGCGCCGTCTGTGGGAAACTGAACTAAAAGTTTCCAAAAAACTCTCCCAAACAGCTACTGAATCTACCCGCAGCAAGCACGATGACAAGAAACAACCGCCAACGTGACCTCTCCGAACAGCTGTCCCGCGGACGAAGCAACCGCGGGCAAACCACGGAGCGCTCCGAGACGTTGGGGACAACTGGGGGTGAGGGCGGCCTCACAAACCTCATCCCCCACGAGGCCAGACACGACCCTCGACTCATGAGGGAGCTGGCAGAAACAATGCGCCGAATGGCGGACGAGCAGGAGGCGAACGAAGAGGTGTACTCAGCTAACACCATCTGGACGCCCATATCACCCATCCACCGCATGCAGTCCCTGGATGAAACAGCGGAATCTGCCGGGCGTCGGACGCCCATCCACATGAGGTTGGGTCAACATCCGTCCTCCCACGGGGCTGAAGGGCACACCGGGGCCAGCACCCCTCGATATGGTTGGCAGGATGATCATCGGGAGCGCACGCCGGATGTTCCCTCCGAACAACGGGGCACCACCATCACCCCTGCCGCCAGTAACATTGGACGACGTTTCCAAAGACATGGCGCCCATATCACACGGAGGCAACCCGACGCGGTTGTCCCACGAAGGAACATTGCGCTCGAGGCCGCCCCTCCTGTGTCCCCCGGAAGGGCCGCACAGGAGGCCCGGCTAGAGGCAATGGAACGGCGAATAGCCGAAATGGATAGACGGGCGGAGGCCACCCCAGCTACGCCGCGTTTCTCCCTCACTTCACCTTTCACCCCGAGGGTCATGAATGCAGAGATCCCGCGGGACTGCAGACCCCCCCAGGGGATAGTATACAATGGGACCGGAGATCCTAAGGCTCACCTGATCAGCTTCCAGGGGAACCTCTCCATGCTGGGGGCATCCGACGAGGCCATCTGCCGGCTCTTCTTCAGCACCCTGAGGGGTCCGGCACAAGAATGGTTCGGGCAACTGAGGCCCGGATCCATCGATAATTACGAACAGCTGTCCCAGCAGTTCATGGCACAATTCGCTGCCAGTACCACCCCCAAGAAGAGCTTCACATCGCTCACGAGTGTGAAGCAAGGAAAGGGCGAACCTCTGGCCCAATTCCTGGTCAGGTGGAGAGACGAAGTACTCCAAGTGGATGATCTGGACGAGCGGCTGGGGGTAAATCTGTTCACCAGTGCTCTGGCGACGGGGGACCTATACCGGGACCTTCGGAGAAATCCCAGCACCAGCTATACTGAAGTACTGGCTCGGGCGCAGAAGTATGCCTCCATTGAGGAGGAGATCAGATTGAGGGACGGCGCGCCTGCAGCCCCTTCCCGAAAATTGGCGGATAGGCTCGGCCCTGCAGGCGGACCATCCCCCCCGAGCAAGAAGAAGAAGACGGACGGCGGCATGATTCCGTGGAAGGCTCACCCGGAAGCCAGCCGCATACGTCCGGACGAGTACCACGTCCCTCTGGCATACCCCGTCAGCCAAATTTTCGACGCCATCAAAGACAAGGGCATTCTAAGGGAGCCCCAAGACAAGAAGGCACTTATGGGTCATGATGAGACCGCATATTGCGAGTATCACCAGAGGGTCGGCCACCTCACCGACAACTGCAAGCAGCTGAGAATGGCCATCGACGAGCTGATCCGACAAGGCTACCTGGGCGAGTTCACCCAGCTGCTAAAAAAGAATAGCCCGAGGCAGCCGAACCCGAGATCGCGGTCATGGCGCCGAGACGATCGGCACGAGGCGGAACCAAAGGACATAGATTATCGAAGTGCTGATAAACGTCCGGAGGGGTCCCTCGGCCCGAACGGCGGGAAGAAGAAGTTGGAGATCAAGGTGATCTTTGGGGGCGCTGAGACTGGGGACACGCCTGCGGAGCGGAAGAAATTTGAGAGGTCCCTCTATGTGGGCTCCATATCAGCTCCCCCCGCTAAGAAGAACAAGGTGGAAGCCATCACCTTCGGACCGGCCGACCTACCGATGTCACCGGCCCCTCACAGGGATGAGTTGGTAATCAGCATGGATGTCAACAATGCGATCGTCCGACGCGTCCTGGTCGATACCGGAAGCAGCGTGAACGTCCTCTACTGGGAGGCGTTTGAAGGGATGAAGTTGAGGAAGGATCAGCCGGCCCCCCTGCGCACCCCCCTCTCCGGCTTCACAGGGGACTGCATCGATGCGGAGGGCACCATCGGCCTCCCCGTGGAGATCGGGGATGGGCCTCACACTACCCGCATTCGGATGACGTTCGTCGTGGTCCGCCTAAAATGTGCCCACAACGCAATTTTGGGACGGCCCGGCCTGGAGGACCTTGAGGCCATCTGCTCCGTGCGGCACTCATGCATCAAATTCCCCACCGAAACTGGAGTGGGAGTGGCCCGCACGGATCCGCATATGGCCAGGGCCTGCTACACTAAAGCCATGGAAAGGTTCAGAGAGCAAGAGAGCCGGGTCAACAGCATCACTGAGAAGGCCAGGCAGGCTGACTTCGACGCTCGTCTGGAGCCGGCTGCCCTGCTCGAGGAAGTAGAGCTGGACGACCCTTCGGACAGGAAGGTGTCCATCGGTGCCGACCTCGAACCTGAGGTCAAAGAGGGGGTCATAGCTGTCCTCCGGAAGTTTAAAGTCCTATTTGCCAGAGGGCCGGAGGACATGCCCGGGATAGACCCCAACCTCATCTGCCACAGACTCGCCGTACGGCCGGATGCCAAGCCCATACAGCAGAAGAAGAGATACATGGCAGCCGAACGACGAGAATTCATCAAAAGGGAGGCAGCTACGCTCCTTAACATCAAGCACATCCGACCGGTCACCCACGTGGAGTGGTTGGCCAACGTAGTGTTAGCCCCAAAGGGCGACACATGGCGGATGTGCGTCGACTACTCGGACCTCAACAAGGCCTGCCCGATGGATCCATATCCAGTGCCGAGGATCGACTTGCTCGTAGATGAAACGGCGGGCTGCGAGCTGCTCAGCTTCATGGATGCATTCAGGGGCTACCATCAGGTATTCATGCATCCTGATGATGCAGAGAAAACGGCGTTCGTCACAGCGGAGGGCGTGTACTGTTACGTGGTCATGCCGTTCGGCCTGAGGAATGCCATGGCTACCTTCCAGAGAATGATCGGGATGTTGTTCAAAGACGTACTGGGGAAAACCATGGAGGCTTACGTGGACGACATCCTGATCAAGAGCAAGAAGAGGGAGGACCACATCCGGGATATGGAGAGGGTCTTCACCATCATGGAGGAGGCTAGCATGAGGCTAAACCCAAAGAAGTGTGCTTTTGCCGTCAAGGGCGGCAAGTTCCTCGGCTACATGATGAGTGAGCGGGGGATCGAGCCTAACCCAGAGAAGGTAAAGGCAATAGTTGACATGGAGGCCCCGAAGAATCTGAAGGATGTGCAGCGCCTCACCGGGAGACTGGCAGCCCTGAGCCGATTCATGTCGAAACTAGCAGATAAGGCAATTCCCTTCTTTCAGATCATGAAGAAGGCAAATCCCTTCGAGTGGACACCAGAGTGCCAGGCTGCCTTCGAAGATTTCAAGATATACCTCTCTTCCCCGCTCGTCCTCACCAAGGCGGACCCCGGGGAGCAGCTGTACATGTACTTGGCGGTGGCAGACTTGGCTGTGAGTGCTGTGCTACTCAAGGAGGCAGAGGGCGTTCAGCGACCGATCTATTTCGTGAGCAAGGCGCTGAACGGTCCGGAGACCAGATACACACTGATGGAGAAGACGATCCTCGCCTTGATAGCATCCATCAAACGCCTGGCACCGTACTTCCAGGCACACCCGGTGATTGTATATACGACACAGCCTCTCGCCACGATCCTCCGGAACCCCATGGCCAGCGGGAGGATAACCAAATGGTCCCTGATGCTCGGCCAATACAACATTGAATTCAAGCCAAGGCCGACGATCAAGGGACAGGCGCTGGCAGACTTCATCGCCGAATGTACTGCGCGCACCGAGGACGATCCCCAGGGCGACGGTGATTTCGATAACTGGTGGGAGATGTACACCGACGGGGCCTCGAGTGCAAAAGGTTGTGGTGGGGGAGCAGTGATAACCTCGCCTGAGGGTTTCAAGGCCTACTACTCCATGAAATTTGAATTCAAAGTCACCAATAACGAGGCTGAATACGAGGCGCTGATCGCGGGACTGAAATGTGCGAAGGCGCTCGGCGCAGCTCGTCTAAGGGTGAAGATGGACAGTCAGCTGGTGGTAACCCAGATGAATGGGACGGCCGAAACTAGGGAGGAGAGGATGAAGGTTTACAAAGAACTCGTGGAGGAACAGACCGCGCGGTTCGAACAAGTGATAATTGAGCAGGTATCACGGGTGGAGAACGCCGAGGCTGATATACTATCCAAGCTAGGCAATCCCCCGACCGATGACCTTACGACGAACATCCCCCGGCACATTAGGGGCTTCGTCAGGCAAGAGACACTCTCGGCTCCAGCAACGGACGTCATCCGGGTAGAGGCCATCTCCATCGCCGAACCTAATTGGTCGAAGGAAATCGCAGACTACCTCAGGGATGGAACGCTCCCCAAGCCTGAGGATGATGGCAGCTCCGGACGAGCAGCATGGATAAAGAGGAGGGCCCCCAACTTCGAGCTCATTAATGGGCAGCTCTACAAGAAGACGTTCGGCGGGCCGTACTTGAGGTGCCTCCCACCGAGCCTGGCAGCGGCCGTCATTGAGGAGATACATGAAGGCATCTGTTCCAGCCACCAGGGCCCTCGTACTTTGGCACGAAAAGTCATCTTGCAGGGGTATTACTGGCCGACCATCCAACAGGATTGCTTCAATCATACCCGGAAATGCGCAGTATGCCAGCAATATGCCCCTGTACCCGGGCGGCCGGCAAGCTTCTACACCCCGATGACGATTGCATTACCCTTCGCCAGATGGGGAATAGATCTACTAGGCCCTCTTCCGACGACGACCGGCGGAAGGAAGTTTGTTATTGTAGCGATTGACTACTTCACAAAGTGGGTAGAAGCCGAGCCGCTGGCCTCCATCACCGAATATCAATGTCAGAGGTTCCTCTGGCAGAATGTTATATGCCGCTTCGGGATTCCAGAACAGGTCATCACCGACAATGGCCGGCAGTTCGTCGGCAGAGGATTTGAGGCATACCTGGCGAAGTGGGGCATCAGGCACTCCAAGGCCTCGGTGGCCTACCCGCAGGCCAACGGCCAGGTGGAGAACATGAACCGGACCATCATGGACGGGATCAAAAAGAAATTGAAAGATTACGCGTCCACCTGGCCGGAGCAGCTCAATTACGTACTCTGGACGTACAGGACAACCCCAAGGACGGCAACCGGCGAGACACCTTTTGCCTTGGCATACGGATTCCAGGCCAAGGTGCCGACGGAGGTGCTGGTGCCCACACATCGCGCGAAGCACTTCCAGCCGGAGGACAACGAGGCAAACCTACGAGCGGAGCTCCATTTCATTGAGGAGCGAAGAGACCTAGCAGCTCGTCGCATGGAGGAATATCACCGAGCCACCCAAAGGTACTTCAACAAGGCGGTGAAGATCCGTGAGATTGAAGCTGGGGATCTCGTACTCAGAAAGAGGGAAAAGAGCAAGCCGCTCGAGGGTGGCAAGATGGCCAAAAATTGGGAAGGGCCGTACAAGGTCATGAGAAGATACAACCAGGGGACGTTCCTCCTCCACACCTTGGAGGGGAACCCCGCTGGGATCTGGAACGCCGAACACTTGAAGAAGTTCTACCAATAATTAGAGATAGATCGTTGTAATATTTTGGTCGAAGTACCATGTAACACCACCGATCGTCGTCTCTAAATGAAAAGGATTACTTCTGTTCTTCACTTCCACAGAGAGATTAAAAGCCGAAGTGCTATTGAAACGATTGCCTCCTCCAAAAAAAAAAAAAAAAAATATATATATATATATGAGAAGAGAGGAGAAGGGGAGAGAGAAGCTCCTATGAGAGAGGGAGTCTTGACGGGGTATGCCTGATCTTCCTTCACCACGTGACGAACGTCTCCCGACGCGGAGGTTAGTAGGAACGCGGGGGAGGCTAGACGTATCAAAGGGAACCTCGGCAGGATAAACCAGTTCCTTCCATGACCCGTGGATCGATGAACACCTTCTGCCAAAGCAGAAGGTTAGTAGGGCCACGAGTATGGGACGACGAAGCAGGGAATCCCGACGTGGATAAACCAGTGACCTCCTTGCGATCGTTGGATGACCGAACGTCTTCTTCGAAGTAAGAAGATTAGTAGGACCACGACAAGGACGAACGAAGCATAGTTCCTCCCCCTGATGAGCGCATGACGAAAGCCTTCTGCGAAGCCAGAAGACTAGTAGTTCGCGGCTGGGGACGAACGGAGATAGGGAATCCCGACGCGGATAAACCTGTTTTTTCTCAAGGCGGGGATGGCGAACGTCTCCTACGAAACCAGGAGACAAGTACCCACGAAGCTAGAGAAGGACAAAGACTGATAAAAAGACTCCAAAAAAAAAAAAAAAAAAAAGAGAGAGAGAGAGAGAGAGATAGAGACATGGAGCAAATAATGATTTTTATTCTTCGGTACTGATGACCGGAAAGTACAATATAAAAGGTACAATGTACATAATGGAAAAATGGGTACAAGTACAAAACTATGAGCGGAGAATCAATCTTGGCCAATGTCCGGAGTGGGGACCTTAAAAGAGACCTGCTTGGCTTTTTCCCGGGCCTCGGCTTCTTCGCGCCCCTTGCGCTCCCTCAGCAGCTCAAGGGCCCCCTTATGGGCATCCACCATCAGGGAATCAAATCCAGCGGCCGCGGGGTCAAAGGGGGCTCCAAAATGACGCTCAAAGGCCGGAAGATTCTCTGCCACAAGGCCGACCATACCCTTGAGATAAGTATCGTCGGCAAGATCATCGAGGAAGCGCTCCCCAGTGGGGGTGGCCTGAAGCAGTTTGATACCGTCTAAATAAGGGTCCGGGCAGGTGGCCAAGAACTCGCCGACGAACCTCGGAAGGAACCTTCTGGCCATAGTCTGGATGGCACCGGTGTAGGCCGTGGACTTCTGGAACTCAATGGAACCAGATTCCTTGATCTTTGAAACGTCGGCCTCATAGATGGGGACGTGATTATCCACACCCGTACGGCGGATTTCCACCTTTGCCTTTTCCACGGCCCACAGCCGGCTGCGAAGGTCCACAAGTTCGGCCTCCTGCTTCCTAAGAAGCTCCTTCTGAGAAAGGCTCTCCTGGACGAGCTTGTCATAAGCATCAGCCTTCTCTTGAAGTGTTCCGGCCCTGCCTTTGGCGTTCCTCAAGAGGGCATCGCATTCAGCCCGCACACGAGCCATTTCCTTGCCTTGATGCTCGAAGGCCATCCGAGCCCTGTGGAAATACAGCCCGGCCTTGTCAAGGGTGCTCTGCCCGCACTCCAGGAGATCCTCAGGAGCTTCCTGGGCGGCGAAATCTTGGGGGACCTTGAGGTTGAGGCCGCACCAGATCGAAGACGCGGTCTGGCCGAAAAGCATCATCGACTCCTTGCGAGGGCCAACCCCGGAGAATTCGATAAGGCCAAGGGAGGACCCGCTGGTTTCTAGAGGCGAAGGGGGACGAGCATCGTCAGAACCCTTGGTAGCATGGACATCTCCATCCCGAAGGCGACGGACCTCGGAATTCCGCGGAGGAGAGATAGGGGGCTTATTCTTGGAAGAAGGTCTGCGCTTCAAAGGACTCCCAGGCTCACCATCGGAGTCGTCAGCCACTACGATGGCCTTGGAAGCGGTACCGTCAATGCACGGCCTCTTGGAAGCCCCAGCCCCCGATGCGTCGTCCGACCGCCTCTTGGTCACCCGAGGCTCGATCTTGGGGACGAGCGGCTGCCTGCCCTTATCATGATCCTTGCTATCACGGCCGCGGGCATGCGAAGCAACGTTGGCACGTCCCATGGATGATGTAGACGGGAAAATTCCTGCAGGAAGAAAATCAAGACGTTCAGAGCCATAACAGCGAAAGGATGACAGGACAATGCAAGTACAAATAGACGCACCTAGCCCGGCCCGGGCCTTAAAGGGCTCGGCCACCAGCGACCGGAGGTTCTGGACGCCAAGACCAGCTATGCGCTTGGCATAGCCAAGCTCCTCATCCGTCATGGGCGGCGGAATGGACTTCACCGGGTAGGCGTTCCACCTATCGGAGAATGGCATCGGGGAGCCCACCTCGGCGAGGAAGAACCGCTCCTCCCAGCCGTCCGGGTTCCCAGCATTGTTTGAAAACAGGACCATGGACGGACGCGCAATCAGGGTTATGTACCCCGTACGCCCAAAGGGGGATAACCGGAAGAAGTGTTGCAGTAGATCCACGGTGGGGATCACGTCAACACTACGACATCTAATTATAAAACCCGCGAGGATCCTGTAAGCGGCGGGGACGAACTGAGCGGGCGTCACCTGGAGGCTCCTAAAAAGCTCTAGGTAGAAGCTATGAAGTGGAAAAAGAAGGCCGGCTATAACGGAGTCTAAATGGACCACCACATAGCCGGGCCGATGGCGCATTGGGTTGCGCAGACGACGGTCGTCGTAAACCCTTGGGGGAAGGAACCATTGGCTTATTAGCCGACGGTCCGCATTCAATAGACGCTGACGCTGGCGACGAACACCATAGAAGTTCAGATGATGGCGGGGGGCCGAGGTGGCATACCCCGCTCATAAAACTCTAGATCATTGCCAGAAGAACACCCGTCGTCAAAACTGTCTTCGGTGGACGACGAGCGGTTTCGGATCCTTGGATCAATATGGTGGGTTTCCAACCCAGACAAAGACATGACGACGTTCGGTACCTACGGGTGCTGGAGCCTGGAGCAATGCAGGGAAAAGCTAGAGAGGGAAGGTAGTTGCACAACACAAGAGCTAAGGATTAAGCAAATGGGGAATTCGCAAGACCTTGGGTACTTATAGGCAGCACCGCGGGATCGCGCCAACCACGGTGGAACACGTGGCGCCTGGATACCGGTACCTACCGCGGTATTAAAGGCTCCTCGATAATGCCACCTCACAGTCACCGCGAAGGAATCCGGTTTGATATCACGAACGTCCCCCATGAAGGCACACAGAGACCACATCCACAGATTGAAATCACGAGGAGACACGCGTATCCACGGGGTATGCTCGTACTTCAACACTTCGTACCACCGCAACACGCGAGAAGGATTATGATATTCCTAACGCGACGGACTTCTCTATCAAGGCATTGTTTCTGAGGAGTGCATCTATATCCCCACATCTCCCTGCAGACGAACGTCTCCCCACCAAGTGTAGTTGGGCACGCGCAGCCTGGACGGTTATGCCATAACCACGGGACGGACATCTTCACCAACTGATCCAGGAGATTACGGCCACATCCCGTGCGTCTTGGGGAGCGGTTTGCGTAGGAAGGGTATTCCAAAGCATACGTTCGTATACCCCACGAGAGCAAGATAGTATTAGCGATAAAAGAAAGCAGGAAGAGTTCATGAACGTAGAGACAATGATAGAGCAAAAGAGTTGTGTATTCCTCGGCTCTGCTGGCCGGATAAGTACAGGATCAAAACAAGGAAACTACAAGCTACGTTACACGAAATTTGGAGAAACAGGCCGGGATCCCCCAGGGATGGTTTCTTCTTCCTCCTCGGGCTCGGGCTCGGGGGACGGGGGCTCCGGGACCTCCCCTCTGGCTCTGGCCTCCTCCCGCCGGGCGTCCCGTTTCAGCTTGCCCACTGTCCGGATCAGCTCTGGGTCTGAAGTATGCTCGGCCAGATCAAATCGGGGGCCCTGAAGAGCGGCAAAGACCGGCAGTGTGGCTTTCACCCCCTCGTTGTAGCCAATGACGAAGGAGCTGTCCCCAACATCATATAAGAATTTCTCAGCCAGGGGCGCACTCTCTAGAACTCAGACCCCAAACTTGAGCCGATCCTTCGGCGCCTGCTTCTGCAGCTCGGCGGCGAATACATCGCCGAAAGCGCCACCGAGATACCTCTGGGCGGCGATCATGAAAGCCCCAGAGTTATGATACCCGGTATCATCGACGAGCCACTCAGGAGCCTCATCCTTGGGAGCAGGGAGAACTGGGACGAGCTTGAACCCGGCCTTCTCCAGAACCGCGAGCTTCGCGGAGGACTCGCGGGCCACCTTCAGGGCGGCCTGCAGTTCTTTGTCCTTGGCCGCCAGCTCTTTCTCCTGAAGACGAGCGGCCTCTCTCGCCTTCTTCAAAGCCGCATCTGCCTTGTTCTTGGCCTGAAGGGCGTCGGCTTCCCGAGCAGCTTCGGCCTGCAGCGTAGAGAGTCCAACCTGCAAAAGAGACACAGAGGGTGAGACTTCAAATCAACAGAATACGGAAATCCACCGCCCAGCGAGAGGCGAAGTCTCACCTGGAGAGCGGCGGCCAGAACCGCGTTGGAGGCCTCCGAAGACGTCCGGGGAGGCATTTCCACGCCGACCAGGGAGGCAATCTCCTGCCAGACATCGTGAGCCGGACGCCCAAGGGAGGAAGGGATCAACTCCTGCTCTTCGGGGGCCGAAGAGGAAGCCCCCCGGGGCCTCTTGGGCTTCTTGTCCTTCGCCTTCTCTCCCTCATGGGGATGGACGGCCTGCAGAGGTGCCACGACCTCAGGAACGCCAGGAGTAAGGATTGGGGCCTGGGACCCTTGCGCCATCACCGTGGCAATGAGGTGCTGTTCCGCCTCCGCCGTGCGACGGTCGGCCTGGGAGGCGGAGGAGTTGGAATCTGCTGATTGGGCGATCTTGGCTTTGGCAAGGGCAGCGTCAGCAGCAGCGCCTTTGCCTTTCCTCGTCCTGAGGAGCTTCTCGTGATTCATTTGTTCTTGGGTCGGGGGGAGACCTGAAAGGAAAATGGGAAATGTGTTAGATGGACGAGCGTCAGGAATAACTCACCTCGGAGGTCAGGACCGCCCGATACCCCGAGACGAGCGTAGGAGGGAAGATGCCCGAGAGTATGGGCGGTACCTATTCCTGCCGCGGCAAGTGCCTCAAAAGTTAGGAAGTCGTCTAAGGGCTGGACGCCGCCCGTTGAGATCTTCCTAATGCCATCCTCCAGATCGACGGTCAGCTCCGGGGACCCTATCTTGGGAGGATAGCCATTCCACCGTAGTGGCAGACGAGCATCCGCGTACCGTACGAAGAAAAACCGATTCTTCCAACCATGGATGGAGCTCGGTGCTCCGCTGAACAGCCTCCGTCTCGGACGAGCTGCAATGCTCAGGAAACCATCGGAATTTTGGGGGGTAAGCCGGTAGAAGTAATGGAACAAGTCCAAAGTGGCGGTGACCCCATTGTCCTTGCAACGGACTAGGAAGGCGGAGACGAACCGATAGGAATTCGGCATAAGCTGTGCGGGGGCTATCTGGTAACAACAGAAGAATTCCACAAAGAACGGATGAAGAGGGAAGCGCAGCCCGACCTCGATGGAGTCCAGAAGCACCATAACCATTCCTGGGCGTCTCCTCATCACGTGGGTTGCGCCACGAAGGCTGTATACGGACGGAGGGGGGAAGAACACCTTCAGTTTGTTGAGGGCCACCTGCGAGAAAACCTGCTCGTGGCAGAGGACGTTCTTGATTGGGCATAGATGCCGCTCCACATCTATTTTTAGCCCAAGTTCAAATACCTCGATGTCAGAGCCATCCTGCGCCTCGACCCCGGAGTCATACCCGTCCGGACGACCGTCCTCGCTGGCGGACTCCTGTTCCCCGACATCAGCCGCCGTATCCACCACATCGAGAACCATATTATTGTGCTCCCCCGAATCAGCGCCCTCCTCACCAGGGACAGTCGCAACAACACCAATTTGGGCTTCCCCGGCCTGAACAGTTCCCACGGTGGGGGCCGAGCCAGAACTACCGGAAGTGCTAGTTTCTCCCGAAGAGCGGGAGCCGGAATCGGAAGAGGAGCCCGAGGAGGAACCCGATGAGCCCGAGCCAGAACTTGACGAGATCTCCATCGAAACCATCGCGGCAAGAATTCAAGACAAGAAAGAGAAGCAGAAGATGAGAATTACCTTAGAAGGATTAGCCGAACTTGGAAGCGGGAGAAGACTTGAAGAGCTGCGGAAATTCGAAGACAAGAGAGCAGAAATTGGGAACCCTAATCCAGAGGGAAAAACCGGCATTTATAGGAGAAACACCGGTGGGGGAGCCAACGGGAGGCTGACGCGTGGCAGGGAGCGTATTCCGCCTCACGCGCCGTGCGTGGGGCGAAGGCGTAATGATGACATCTCCTTGGAAAATGCACCGCCGCTACAGCAGCCGTCACCTCGTTTCCTGAACCGTCGACAGCTGTTAAGCACCATGACCACGAGCGTACGCTTCCACCGGATGCGATACACACAAGTATCAAGACACGAACGTCTACTTTGAGGAGATTCATACTTCCTTATGTCCTGCGCATGCTCAGAACATCAGAAGTGGGGGACTTGTGTTGGGTTAAGGGCCCAAGCCGAGGTCCGGCCCACTAACCCTTCCTTCACCAGACGTACGTCCAGTCAGACCACAAGGCCAGCCCGCAGGCCCACATTCCTTGGGGAGAGACGAACGTCTGGGATTGGGAGCTCAGGCCCAGCGGATGACAACGAACGTCCCCATGACGAGTCTATAGTCATCCGAGGAAATCCAGTCCACATGGAGAGAATCCACAAGGCCAGGAGATGAACAGCCGGAACCTCTTGGGGATCACTTGGAGCGATCCAGCTCGCTTCCCTGGCGGACGAACGTGCCCATTATTTAGGCGGGAAACCTAGATTCTGGCGGGAAGTGCATTTAATGCTGAAGATTTGGTGGTTGGGGCACAAGCGGTCCACAGACCTCCACGTCAGCACAGCCACCTGCCCATTGGCGGGTATAAATAGAAGCATTTATTTCATTGAAAAGGGTTGGCAACTTTCTATTCTTAGCACTCTAGTTATAGCATTCTTACTCGCAGCACTTCTACTGCCCTGTAAGACGAACGGCCGACGGAGCCTTAGCGAAGAGTATTGTATTAGGGAGTTATTAAGAGATAATAATACCTAATCATTTACTTGCTACCTTACTGTTTCTTGACCCCTATTATCTGCTTGTTGGGCTAGTTTATTTACACACACTCCACTCGAAATCCTTGGGCTTACGTGTTGGACCCGAGGGTTGAAGGAATAAACCTCAACATGGTTTAAATTAATTTTAGTTGCATCCTCATAAATATTTTGTATATTTTAAAATATGTATTCAACATCATAAAATTACACCCACCGGTCCTAAATAAACTTCACACTTTCTCTTTTGGGATGGTCCAAAATAAACTTTACATTTCTATTTTTGGGAAGTTTTTAACATAAAGTTACTCATATACGTTTACTTTATTACCCACTTTACACTCACTTTCTCTCTCCCACCACACTATCACCTTTTTGTAGGGGCATGATGGGAAAGTCAAAAGTAAAAACTTCACTTTCTTAAAAATCTTAAAGTCAAACTATGAATTTTATTTAGGACCGGAGGAAGTATTTGTGAAAAAATATATGATCTCGGTGCTAATACTTTCTTTGTTTTTAAATAAGTGCAACATGTTGAATTTTATATAGTTCATATGTTTTACTTTAATTACATTTTATTTATTAATATTTTGATAAATTATTTTTATTAGAATATTGCTAAATTTGCCTCAAAGTAAATTTTCAGAATTTGAATTTTTAATAATAGAGAATTAAATATATCAATGATCAAATGTGAAAAGTTGACTGTTACACTTATTTAATTACGGAATTAGTATAACTTTTTATATAAAGTTTGGAATATAATTTATCTTTCCCTTACTTTTACTTTTAATATAAGTCGATATAGCTAGGGAACTAAATATTATATGAGCCGTGTTATTATTTCAATATTACGATATGTTTATTCAATTTCCTTAGAAGTAATCTTTTACCTTAGTCATTTATTATAAAAATAGAATAAACACAAGAATATTTAGATTTCAGGCATCCATCACACAGACAAAATACTAGTAAAATATAAAACACACACGTAGTATTGGTAGTAAACAGAAGTTTGTAGGATCACATGAATCGTAGTTGGATCTTTTACAAGTTCACAAGCAATCTCAAACAAATAACATGAGAGCAATATGAACACGACTCCAGCCAAATAACTGGAAAAAAACTCGAAACCAGCTTTATAGTGATCTTTAAATGTGAGTTACATTTACTTACATGCAAGTGTGCACTTCAAGATTAATGTTTCTACCAAGGAAAGAAAGAAAAAAAGAAAACAAGTGTTCACATATACTAAGAAGCACATCCAAGGTGATGCATGAAAGACATGATATAATTTCATGTCTAAATATATATACGCTATGCTGGACATTTGATTAAGATCAGAAGAATATCAAAACAAAACAGAAAAGCAATGATCTAAAGGAAGTCAATGGCTGCGTTTGGTGAGGATCTCGGGTAAGTGAGCAAGGTTTGACCTATCTTGACAAATTCTTCTGTAGTTTCTGTAGTTGCCAAAATTGACATCTTTTCTAAGGCTGTTGCCCTCTTGAGAATGACTCGTGCCAATGTAAGCAATGGTTCACCGCCAAGAACTGCATCTGCCAAGCCAATCAACTCAACCGTCTTCAGGTGCAATAAGTCACACCCTAAATCATCCCTTGCAGGTGGTTCCCAACTATCCTCCACCTACAAAGACAACAAATCTAAGCTAATCATGAAATTCAAACATCAAATAACCAAATCTTGGATTGATCTTCATAAATATCGTACTCCGTAGTTAAATGATATCTCTTTAGCTTATGCGTAGAAGCCTCTACTCTAAAATTCCCAGCATAGGCACTTCCATTAGCCACTTATATTTTTTCAAAGACCCCGCTTAGAATCCAGTCCCCGGCCCCAATATGTTACTCGCTCAATGGCTAGCTAAAACTTGTTAGAACGCTGAACTTATTTAAGGTTACATGTCACTGCTTACCTTCAATACAAGATACAAACATAATAAAATATTAATATGCTTAATAAGTAGATAATGTGAAACTATATTGACCAAGAACAAAAAACTTTGCAAATCATTTTGGGATGGAGGGAGTAGTTTCTTTCAACCTTTATTTTCAAAACAAAATTGGTGTACACTATTATGTGTATATATCTAGACCCATATATATTCAATTACAGTACTATATATATATATATATATATATATATATATATATATATATATATAGGGTAAGGTTCAAGTGAGAAGAACCCTTTGGGTGAGAAATGAGAATGAATCTCAGCCATTGGATTCGACTAAGTTGCAGTAAAAGACACTTCATGATGCACTGAAATATGCAATCTAGCACGGTGGCACTTCTGTAAATACTTCTGAAAAATCCGTATTACACGTATCTAGTGCAACATGAAGCTATTTCGGTGCAACGCCGTCAAATATTAGTGCAACATGAAACAGTTTTAGTGCAACATGTGCAAAATTTAAATATTACTGCAACATAAAGCCAATTTTAGTGCAACTTCGTAAATCCAATTGCTGAGATTCATTCTCATTTCTCACATTAGATGCATTTCTCACCTGAACCAAAATATATATATATATATATGAGATTTTCACATTTATTTCTAAAACACTACTTCATCCTGACTCGAGAAACAAGTATAATATTTTATAAACCTCCTCCACCCCCATCCCTACCCTATCTTTTGAACTAAACAAGAGTTAGGAAAATTGAGTTAAGCAAAGATCCATAAGAAAACAACATCCTGATAAAGAGTAAGTGTGGTAGTATATTGAAATATTACAAAAAGAATACTGCATGTGTTAGCCACATAAAATGAAACTGAATGAATAATTATTTATCCCAAACATGCCTACTTACCCCAGATGGATCATCGCAATCTATGACCAACGCCACCAGATCAGGAGAAGATTCAAGCAGACTTACAATGGCAGTAACATAATCCTCACCATCAATAAACGTATTTATTTTCAAACTCTTTCGTGTAGATCTGGGAAGCTGCCAACTAGCATCCAGCGCCAATGCTGCTATAGCCTAGTATACATGTCACAGAAAAATATATACAGAATATACAATGTAAGATCTACTTGCAAATATACACATTTATGCCACACATGACAAATCACTTTAATAACATGATTTGTTCTTGACACTCAAGAAAGTAAACTCTAACATAGTATTTGTCATGGTGAAATTCATAAGAGATTCTGTTATGGATAAGTTTTGTACTGCCATGCACAAAAGGAAACCTATCTTCATATACTCCATATGTCCCAAAATAATGTCTCACTTTCAACTTTGGGACACCCCGTTTTTTTCATTTCCTGAAATGATGCAAGTATGTAGACAAAAGTGAAATTGTTCTTTCTTAAACTCATAAGTAATGGAGTAACAAAATCCTAAACAGTGAACCAAAATAAAGTTTTTGTTTTTACATTTATACCAAAATGACTGAATTTTTTTTAGGGCAGATGTGATACTAACTAGCTGAAGGACACTAGGTTCAGCAATTCCATGGACATATCTGTCTTGTACACAATAAACAACCAACTCTTGTATGACATAGTTGAAAAATCATTTGACAAATAAATTCCAATAACCCCATCCCAATTGAAAAACATTTATAAACAAAAACTGGTACAGGGGAGAAGCTAAATAATCAATTCAGATAATTTTGGGGAATTTTGGCTAAAAGATCATGGATTTCACAATGCATACCCCTAGGAGCTCATGACCAAGCTCAAGCTCCTTGACATGTTGAATGTTTTCAAAGATTTCTTTCGTATTACCGAGGACATCCTCATACATTGGATCCCAAGTGTATCCAGCGAATCTAAAATGAGCACTAACAAGAGATGAAAGGTTAGTGAGCTTCAACTTTCTTTCTATAGGATACAATGAAAGAACCAAAGATTTTAGATAGGGTGCTGAGATCTCAAGGAAATCTTCACTTTCTTCTTCATCAGAGTCATGCACTCGAAGCTTACAAAGATTTGGTGAGTTTATCTTCAAACAAGTAAATCCCCAACAAGCCCGCAGATTCAAGCTATTCAAAACTGAACAACAGGATAGTACTTTTTCCACCACACGCTGAGGCAAATCCACATTTGAAATCTCTAATGAAGTCAAAGACTGCCACTCAATTTTTCTTTCAGGATTCAAAATGCATCCACCCAACGACAATGATGTCAAGGAAGGGTATGAATACATCATGTCACAAAGAGTATAGAGATCTTCGGTGGAGCTTAGGTTAAAATAAATTTCTTTCACCTTGTTTTTTGACGCAAACTCAACCCAGTTATCAACATCGGATGAAAAACATTCGCGGTAGGGGAATCTAACTGTCAACTTCTCCAGATACTTCCCCTTACGAGTAGCAAGGGTCCTATGAACCCTAGCCACAAAGTCACTTATTTTCTTAGTTCCCTCATCACTGTTCCCCCAGAAATAGAATTCAAGCTTGGGCAACTCTGCCCAAAGGTATCTCCATCTTTTACCCAAAACACTCGTAACTGCAGCTTCCTCCAAATCCAGAAAAGAAAGGATGTGAATAACTAAGCAATCTGGCAATGCATTGAGGCTATCAATTGAGCACTTAATCTGTTTATTGGAAGCATCATTATCCTCTGACAGATTTTTTACATTTTCATCTCCAAAATCTCCTACTCCGCCAAAATCATTTTCACCAGATGGTTGTGTTGTGTTGGCTGAGTTTTTGTCTCTCATGAAGTAGAAGAGCAACAAAATACAGGCTGATTCACAGATAAAAGCTTAATTAACCACTGACCGAAGTGAAGCCAACAAAGCCGTTGCCCTACGCTTGCTTCTCCTTTTCCAAACGCCGCCTCCAGGATGTGCTCTTGGACCTTGATAACCCGAAAATTCTCAGTTCTCATGCGTATTAGACCATTTGTAGGGGTTACACATTAGGAGTCAAAAAATTAAATATGGAATTTTTAGACTCTTAATTGAGTGTAGTGGGAGATTAAAAGAGGGAGTAAAAGTGGGAAGAGAGTGGAAGAGTCTAAAAATGGAGGGTGCAGTTGACAGGAGAAAAGAAAAGGAAAAAGAAAAAAAGAAAAAGAAAAGCGGCCGCTGCGCGTTGGTGTTGGTTCTGCTGACGTCATGATGATGTCACGCTTGTGTCATTAAAATCCCATTTAATTTTAAACTCTTATAACTTTTTTATTTTTTCTCCAAATTCTTCGAAAAATATATCAAAATTCATGATTTTTTATGATCTTTCATATGACACCAATATGAAATATATAAAATGAAAAATAAATAAATAAATTTTAATTGTTGAAGTTTTGTTGAACCCAAAAAACACGAAACACAAATTTTTAATTCATTAAGCCTTCACAAATAATAAGTGAATATTCCATAATCGAATTTTATTTTAACTAAGTTCTTTTTTGTTAACCAAAAACCGTTTAAAAAAGTTAGTGAAATTTAGTTTTTTACATCGGAATGCGTATCTTTTACTTCATAATTATCTAGGTAAAAAAATTAAAAGAAAAATATTTTTTATAATAATGTAATTAAGGTTTTACTAAATTGATAGGTAAAAAATATGCAGAGTGTATTTTATTGACGGTGCACGAATGCGGGAAAAAACAGTATTGACGGAGTCTAAACACCGTTTTCATATGGACGGAGTCCAAATCTAACAATTTAGACTCTCCACCACTACAAATGGTCTTAGGATACGAAGTTAATTAATGGGTTTGGGTGCCTTTGCTTCAAATTATTTTTACTTGGAACTTAATTTGCTGGTCTGTTCCGGTCTGCTCTGATCTGGTTTTTTTATATTTTTATAACTATCCAAGTCTGGTCTAATCTGGTCTGATCTGGTATGGGACGATTTACAGTCCAAGTAAAAACATCCTGTGTAATCTTAAAAGAATAAAATAATCAAAAGTTCACAAATGACCCAGTCATATTTTGATAAGGAAACTATGACACTTTTTTGGGAAGAAGTGTCTTATATTTCACTTTTTTTTGAGGAGATATGTCTTATATTTCACTTTTATTTTAGAAATAATTACATATTTAAGACTGAAATGAAGATTGTTTAAAAAAATGTTATTACTGACTAGAGTAGTAATGAAATCATAGTAATCTTAAGTTTAATTTTTAAACTTAAGTTACTATAACACTACATTGTAGTAACTAATACTTCCTCCGTCCCAGAAAATTCTTCCAAGTTTGACTTGGATCGGAGTTTAAGAAAGTGGGAATAAAGTGGAAATGTGTGGTTGTAGTTGTGTAAGAAAAAGGTGAAATGAATGTGAGCCACACAAATAATCAAAAAGGTGAAGTTGGAAGAATTTTCTGGGACATCCCAAAAAGGAAAGTTGGAAGAATTTTCTGGGACGGAGGGAGTACTTATGTTTGTGTGAATATGTTTTATTTTAGTAATATTTTTATATAAAAAAAACTTTACTTTAGTGATTTTTATATAAAATAATTCAAAATCAAATTTTTGTGGAAGTGCTTAATGTAAATTTAAGCACTTTTAAAGTGGAAATGATATGTTCTAAAGTGTTTCAATTTGATTTTGGCTTTTTAAATTATATGTCACATGAATAAATCACATGTTTCCATCATTTGCAAAGGAGCCAAAGATCCATTATTTTTTGGCTTGAGAATATGATGGAATAAAGCAAAATCGCTCACTAAATTGTCTGCACTTCTTTGTTATGAAACAGCAGTCAGTCCATGCAATTTTGGACGTGATTTTGACTATGGGTTATCCGGAAACAGTCTCTCTGTGCGTTAGTACAGGAGTAAGACTGCGTACATACGACCTCCCTTACAACACCGTAGGTGGGAGCCTTTGCGGCACTGAGGTAAATGAAAATGAAATGATGAATAAATCACATATTTTAAAGGTTAATAACTTTAATTTTCTCTAAAACATTTATGCTAAGAGGGATGTATTGTATATGGAGTTGGTTAAAAAATAGAAATTTGTGTATTTTAAATGTTTAGGTGGGTTTAATATGAACTTCTAAAAGTTTTTTAAAGCTTAGATGTATTAAACTTACATTCTTATGGAAGTATATACTATATAGAAGTAATTACATTCTTAGGACTCAAATAAATGTTTCTTCCAAAAATGTTGTTCTTTCGCTTTCTACTCATCGGAAGAACATATAGACTCGGTTTCAGAATCCAAGAAGAATTAGTTAGTCATTTACCCAGATTGAAAATTGGTCAAATGGTCCTCGCCTGATATGGGTGTGAGTACGATTTCTCTATGCAAGATTTACAAATGAAAACTTAACTTTAATCCAAAAAACAAATTTTATTAAAAAACAATCAAGTAAAGTATAAGGAAAGAACAGAAAGTAAACAAAAAATAACCAGGAGTAAAAAGGGAGATAATTTAAATAAAGACTGAAATGTGATTTTTTTTTCTTATTATTTTACGAAGACAAAAGACCGAAAGACAGAGAAGTATGAGATTCAACATGCAACTATTATAAAAAATTTATTAACATGAAAACCCACCACTAAACATAGCGAAAGTTTGGAAGAATATTAGTTTTTGTTATAAATTGTAAAATATTCTACGGATAATGAAAAGATAAACTCACTCTTAATTTTCTAGCATTATCGTTCGAGCGCAAATTATACCGTGGGATCGGCCCACCATGAGCAGGGTGTGCCGATCCCAAAACGACGGCGTTTTATACTCCGTATTAATTAAAACAGAGCTGACAAAAAATCACCGTCTTCTCCAACCGTCCAGCGTATGCTTCATCCCTGCGGCCAAAAATTTCCTTTGGTGGTACGAAGCTTCCTTGCTGGACATCCCTACTGAATCGAATTTCTTATACTCAGTGCATATGTATTACAGAAACGGATGTTAGCAGACAAAGAAGATACACAGAGCTTAAAATCTCAGATCCATTCATATATACCTCCATCTTCCTTATTTAAATGCATTTTGTTTGGGATTCACACTCTATTCAGACGTTTCTCTTCCCATATACATACTATTGGATTCTCATACAATTGTTCTTCTCACAATTACATTTGATAATACGAAGTACATGAAATTATATCTTTTTGTGTGTGAGTTACATTTTTATGTGTATGAGTTACATCTTTTTTACAAGCGAGTTACATCTTTTGAAGCGCGAGTTACATAGGGACTTGTCCCAACAAGTTACATTCTGTATACAACTAAGTTACATTTGCCATCAACGTGAGTTACATTTATAATAACGTGAGTTATATAAAAAAATCAACCTCTGGTATTAAAGCAAAAAATAGGATGATTTTTTTTTAAATTCTTTTGATGGTCATGATATTAAAAACAAAACATATTCACGATTTACGTAAAGTAATTGTGCAATTAGACATTTTTTTTTAATTATTTACATTGAAATCAATGTTTTATTTCTTATAATATGTATTTGACAAGTTACATTTCGAATGGACTTGAGTTACATTAATCAATAACGTGAGTTACATATCTTTACACGCGAGTTACATTATTCATGCTACTGGGTCAAAAAGAAAAAAAAGTTACTGTTCACGTGTTACTGTTCACGCGAATTTTTTTTAAAAATATTGTGCAAAACTACGTAGTTTCAGATATGGAGCACGATGCTCACCGTGGGATGATCCCACGGTATAGGAACTCTTGTTCGAGTATTGGGTCCAACAGAGGCAGGACCAAATACCCCCCTAGCAGCCCGACTGACACAGAGCCCAAGGTCCGACCAAGGGTGCGGGGGAGCTCGTTCGCCCCAAGCCGCCCTAGACCTACCCGTCGGGGATATCGTGACAATTGTCATTTCTCTGCTGCAACTATATATTATGCCTTGGAGAGCTTCACCAAGCAACTGTCGGGAAATCAAGAATTGGGGGGAGTTTATTTAATGTGCTAGATATGGAGAATTTTATGGTTGGGACTATCCATAATCCACTTAGGGCTCGATATGTCGCCTCATACACCTACTTCTTTGTAGTATAAATACTTGCAATAATTTCATTGTAAAGGATTGACAAACTTGCATTCAATAGTTTAAATTTCTCTCTAGTTATTCTGTAATCTTTTAGTGTAGAAGACGGGTCGTGATTCGGGCTCAGTAAGGGTGTACTGTAGTCGTTCTAAGTCCATAAAACATCTTGACCCACTTTACCACATTTCCTTTCTCGACATTGCTCTTGCCTTCATATTGCTTAATAATTAGAAGATATAAAATTCAAAAAAGATTCTACGAAAGCTCGAGGGACTATGTTAGGTTTTTAGACCGAGAGGACTTATCCTCAATGATAAGTCCGTATTTAGACACGCATTTGGTGTGTTGGGATTGACTTTTGATGATTTTCCTAGCTTTAAGGTGTTACAAGTCTCAATTTTGGCTCAAGTTATGTTTACCAGGCGTTGGTTCGAGTTTTGTGTCATTTGGAGTCAAAATCAGTAATTTAGAGTCCGGCACCGGCGCTTGAGAAGCAATTGGGAAGAGTTAGAGAGCCTTCGAGAAAGATTTGAGAGTTTCGGAGGCCACCGAGAGATTCGCGGTGAAGATTTGATGTAGACAGGGCTTTTGGATTGATCGGGAACAAACGGGGAAGAAAATAGCAAGAAAACGGTTCTAGAGCAGTCTGCGCGCCCCCGCGGGTCGGTACCGCACGCCCCGCGGGTGATTCTGAGAGCAAAAAGTTAAGGGGTCTGAATCGCACCTTGTGCGGCTGAAACCGCACACCGCGCGGTTCAGAAATAGCCCCCAGAAGTACCCGCATGTTTGCATAGTGTGGTGGTGTGCGGGCGGAGTAAAAGTCGGAGATGGGAAAACGCGCGCGTACCCGCACGGCGTGCGGTCAACCGTGCGGCCTGATTTTCGGCCTGTTTTCGGATTTTTCTATAAATAGACCCCTGTTTTGCCTGTTTTGACTTATGAGCTTAGAAATTCTTTGTAAGTTCTATCTTTTTAATTAATGACAATTATTTCTATTTATCCCAATTCTGTTGATTCTTCAATTATGAGTTGGGAGTAGTTTTAATTAGGGATTTGGGATTGATGAAGGGGTTGATCATGATATATGGCTAGTTTCTTGATGGATTAATTGCATGAATGTCGTTTAATTTGTGTCTGTATAACTTAACTGATATCTTTTGTAACCTGGAACTGCGACTAGAATTACAATTGCTTATAGAATAAATTAAGAGAGATCTATTGTATTCTATTACACATTCACACACACTTAATCGTTCGCTAAGATATTAATTAGTAGCGATTAAGGGGCCATAAGCTCGCTCGTCTTGGCAATAATTTAGGAACTTGTCGCATGAGAGATTAGTCTGGTCTCCTAAATTATTGTACTCTACGCCGCGAGAGCGGTAAAAACTTAGTAATGATTAACTAGACTCAATTGAATTAATTTCATGTAATTAAGTCTGATCTGCCAGAAATCTGATTATCCTGGAATCAATCTCTGTTCCCTTCGTCATTAATTAGAGAGAACCCATTTATTTTAATCGTTTAGTTGCATTTTAATTTTTCATACCAATCATATCTGGCACGGCGCATTCTTTTTTAACCGCTGAATTTAATTAATTCTTGATTCTCTTTTGTCCGTCCCTGTGGAGACGATACTCAGCTCGTACTTACACCACTATATTTACAATCAATTTTTAAGTGCGAGAAAACTCATATCACTCAACGATTCTAAAGACATAAGAATGTAGGCAATTTTTATGTGTAAACCCTATCGTAGTGGGGAAATATTTTATAACTCAATTTTTTTAAATTTTATATTAATACTTGATATAAATATGAATAGTGGGCAAATACTTTATTAAATTTTATATTAATAATCATCTTTAATGAATTTATCATTGATGTAAAATTAAACGTTTATATATACTATTTAAAATTATTCATGCCATAATGATTCTAATGTTATTTTTATAAACAAATGGACCAATGAATCAGACCAAAACCACCTGGGTAAACCAAGACATGTATGCACTGCCCCTTTTGTGGTATCTCCACACATATAAGAATCTATTACACTTACACTTATGTTCATGCAACATGCTCCGACGAGTGCCACGATTATCCTTCTCACCCATTGGTTATGATCATATATAACAACATATCATAACAAGATTGAATTTGCATGTCATAGTTAAATTAGCGATCAATCGATGATGTTTCATTAGATCAATCAGGATATATATACAAAGTATCTCATGCGCATAGGCTGAGTGTTTGGCTAAGAATTATAAACGTAAATTACTCAACTAACCAACCGACTCTTCTTATCACATGTATATATGAGTCAGCTAGTAATTATCTAAATACATATACACAAAATAATAAGAGTTTAATCAAGGCTGGAGACCTCCTTATGCACGTGGGTTTGCTGGCATGCAATTTCAATTATAATACGTTGCACTGCATGTGTTATTACGCCCCCGCAGTTGAAGCGGGCGGAGGTTGGACGCTGAGACTGGAACGAAACTCTTCAAACAGAATACGGGGAAGACCTTTAGTAAAGATGTCCGCAAATTGGTGACGAGAGGGAACATGTAAGACACGGACATCCCCGCGAGCCACCTTCTCTCGTACAAAATGTATGTCTATTTCGATATGTTTGGTCCGTTGATGTTGGACCGGATTTCCAGACATATAGACAGTGCTGATGTTATCACAATAGACAATGGAGGCTTTCTGTAGAGGAGAATGCAGTTCAAGAAGCAGATTGCGTAACCAGCATGTTTCGGCAACGACATTGGCCACTCCGCGATATTCTGCTTCGGCACTGGATCGGGAGATGGTAGGCTGGCGTTTGGAGGACCAAGAGAGTAAGTTATCCCCCAAAAAAACACAATATCCAGAAGTAGAGCGGCGCGTGTCCGGACACCCACCCCAGTCAGCATCCGTGTAAGCAACAAGAGAGGTGACCTTAGAGGGACGGAGAGTAATGCCGAGGTGAGAGGTTCCACGCAAATAGCGAAGGATGCGTTTGAGTGCATGGAGATGAGGCGCCCGAGGGTCGTGCATAAAGAGGCAAATTTGTTGAACAGCATATGAGATATCGGGCCTCGTAAAAGTAAGATATTGAAGAGCCCCAGCAAGACTACGATAAAGAGAGGGATCATCTACGGGGGGACCGGAGTTGCTACTCAATTTGGATTGAGTGTCTACTGGAGTGGCTACTGGATTGCAATTGTCCATGCCTGCTCGAGTGATAATGTCCGTAGCATAGGTCTGTTGGGAGAGGAAAATACCAGTGGGGTGACGCTGGACCGAAATTCCCAAAAAATAGGAAAGTGGGCCGAGATCAGTCATTGCAAATTCAGTATTGAGATGGGACATGATATCATGGCGGAGATGATCAGAAGAGGCAGTGAGGATGATGTCATCAACGTACAATAATATGTATGCGGTATCATTATGGCGCCGGAGAATGAAGAGTGAATGATCACACTTGCTGTGTTGAAAACCAATGGCGGCAACAGAGGAGGCAAAGCGATGATACCATGCACGTGGAGCCTGTTTGAGGCCATAAAGGGATTTGAGGAGGCGGCAAACATGAGTGGGACGAGATGCATCACGAAAGCCGGGCGGTTGGTGCATATAAACAGTTTCCTCCAATTTACCGTGGAGGAAAGCGTTTTTGACGTCCAACTGATGAAGGGGCCAAGAGTGAGATAGAGCCAAGCTGAGCACAGTACGAATAGTAGCCGGTTTGACCACCGGGCTGAAAGTTTCATCACAGTCAACCCCCACCTGTTGAGAATTGCCATTGACAACCAAGCGGGCTTTGTGACGTTCAAGAGAGCCATCTGACCTGAACTTATGTTTAAAAAGCCACATACAACGAATAATATTAACATCAGGTGGGCGGGGAACCAACTCCCACGTCCTATTTTTAATTAGAGCACTAAATTCGTCATCCATGGCGGCTTTCCAGTTTGGGTCATGAAGGGCGGTGATAGGAGATTTGGGTATGAGAGAGGGGGATGTGATGACCGAAAGATTAAGAGGGAGTCTGGGTTTGTGTACACCGGCTTTGGAACGGGTGATCATAGGGTGACGAACACGAGAAGTGGGAGATGGGATAATAGGTGGGGTTGACGTATGTATGGGTGGAGTAGGAGATATTGGGACAGGTGGGGAAATAGGGAGGGGATTAGTGGGTTGCCTATTATGCATGGGGCCTGGAGTGGAAGGCCATGCAAATAATTCAGGGACACGTACGGAGAGATGAGATGGCTCATCAAGGAAATTATATGATGAGGGTATAGGTGGGGAATTTTGAAAGGGAAATGTCTGCTCATTAAATGTTACATGCCGGTTGACAGTTATTTGATGAGTGGATATATCGAGACATAGGTAACCTCGATGATTATCCGGATAACCCAGAAATATACAAGGTTTTGAGCGAGGCTGGAGTTTGTGTATGGTAGCGGATGGTGTATGGGGAAAACATAAACACCCAAAGACACGAAGGTGAGTGTAAGTGGGAACACGGTGGTATAGAACAGTGGTAGGGGTATGATAGTTAAGGGAATGAGCAGGGAGACTATTGTATAAATAATTAGCCATTTTAATGGCGTGAGGCCAGAAAGTGGGAGGTAGGGAGGCGTGAATAAGTAATGTACGGGCCATATTATTGAGAGTCCGTAGAGTTCTTTCAGCCTTTCCATTTTGGGGGGAAGTATATGGGCAAGAATATCGAAAGTGGATTCCATGAGAGGCACCAAAATTATGAAACGAAGTGTTTTTAAATTCGGTGCCATTATCACATTGAACGACTTTTATATTACGCTCAAATTGAGTTTGTATGTATTTATAGAAATTGACAAATACAGAATATGTTTGAGATTTGGCATGGAGAGGATAAACCCACAAGAATTTAGAATAATCATCCAAGAAAATTACATAATAGCGATAACCACAAGAACTTAAAACAGGAGAAGTCCAAATATCACTATGTATTAAATCAAATGGATGATATGTAATAGACATGGATGATTGAAATGGTAATTTGATATGCTTTCCCATTTGACAGGATGTACAAAGGGAAGCATTCAATTTATTACAAGAAATGTTATGCTGCCTAAGAAAATGAATAATCGGATCGCCAGGATGACCGAGCCGATTGTGCCAAATTTCTGCGGGTGTGACAAGTAAAGCGGAAGACGAAGTGGTGAGTGAGCCAGGACTGGGAGATACGGGGTAGAGATGGCCGGAACTGTTACACCTCAGAACCTGTGCCCCCGAATGGAGATCCTTCACAGAAAAACCAAACGGGTCAAATTCCACGGAAACATTATTGTCAGAGGTGAATTGACGAACAGAAACAAGATTTTTAATTAAGTGAGGGGCATGGAGAACTTTTTGTAAATGAAGAGGGTGATGAGAGAAGGGAAGAATAGTATTACCATGACCCAAAACAGGAATGGAATTTCCGTTACCAACCAAAATACGATCAATAGTACTCGAATTAAAATAGGGTGTGAGAGTACCTGCAGATGACGTCATATGGGAAGTGGCCCCGGTATCCATGTACCAATTTGGATCTGGTGGAGATAGGGACATGGTATGCATGGCAGCGGTGACATCAGTAGGGGTCTGTGTGGGCATGCTTAAATGTGCCTGTTGCGGGGAAGGGCCAAGAATGCCAGCAGAGCGAGATGGTGGAGCCGCACCTGACCATGGGGTGGTTGGGTAAGGACAAGGGGGTGCTGCCCAAGGAGGTGACGGCCAGTATGGCCATGGAGGAAATGACCACGGTCCAGGGCGGGGATTGCCACCGGACGAAGGTGGACCACTGTCGTAGCGAGTAGAACGGCCTCTACCACCACGAGAGGACCCAGTGCGGCCGCGGGATCGTGAGTTGCGGTTGTCGGGACGGGCAGCAGGGACCACAGCCGGGGAGGGTGCACCTGGGCGACCTGGGGGACCGCCCGGACCGGTATGCAGCATGGCAGAAGCTGTAGGATTGGACTGGAAATTCTTGCGATCTTCTTCAAGAAGAAGCATGGAGCGAGCGTGACTAAAGGGCGGCAGTGGCACGGCCTGTTGGATAAGGGAGGCGACGGTATCATATTGCTCCGACAATCCCTGAACCAACCGGAGGACAAGACGTTCATTTTTAACTGGAGCGTCAACATTGGCCAATTTATCAGAGAGAAGTTTCAACGCCTGGCAGTAAGCGCTGATGTTGGGAAATTGGTCAAGGCGAGTATTGGAAAACTGGTTTTCCAAATAGACCGCCCGAGAATTCTTGTTGTCCTGAAAAATGTCCTCAAGGCGCTTCCAAGCAAGTTGGGCAGTAGAGTCTGGCACGATGATCGTGTGAAGCAGATCGTGGGAAATAGTCCCATAGATCCATTGAAGGACGATCGCATCAAGACGATCCCAAAGATTTTTGGATTCTGTGGCGGCAGCTTCCTGTTCGAGCTGTTGTTCCAGAGTGAGCGTGGAAGTAGGGGTAGTTGAAGAAGAAGGTGTATCGGTGGAAGGGGTGATGTGGTCTAGAACTTGATAGGCTCGGGCTGTTATTTTGAAAAGCTCCGACCAGGATGTGTATTCAGCGTTCTCGTTGTCGAGAGTGATAGGAATGAAATTTTTAATGTGGGAGACAGCCAAAGCTGGGTGAAATTTGGAAGAGAGAGCAGCCATGGCTGGAAGGTCGTCTGATACCAAGTTAAATTAGCGATCAATCGATGATGTTTCATTAGATCAATCAGGATATATATACAAAGTATCTCATGCGCATAGGCTGAGTGTTTGGCTAAGAATTATAAACGTAAATTACTCAACTAACCAACCGACTCTTCTTATCACATGTATATATGAGTCAGCTAGTAATTATCTAAATACATATACACAAAATAATAAGAGTTTAATCAAGGCTGGAGACCTCCTTATGCACGTGGGTTTGCTGGCATGCAATTTCAATTATAATACGTTGCACTGCATGTGTTATTAGTCATCCTGCCAAGTTCGAGTTCTTTGATAAAGAATAGGCCTAAATACTTTTCTTTAAACCAAATAACTAATTTATTAATAAGCGATAACAAAAATACAAGAGAATGAATAGCCTGAGACTACATGGGATGAGACATAGAACGGAACGGATTCAATGAATCCTTCTAGATCACTAACCCTGCAATAATATAGTCTAGTCTAACAGTCTTGCTGATCTTCTTGCTACTCCAAAGAGAAATTAAAAAATTACAACTAAAAGATCCGGTTTCACCAGCCACCGGAAAGGGAGAATTGGTTTGACCAGTAACCAACAAAGGGAAATCAGTCGAGTAGAAATTTCTTGAAGCATCGGTTTGACCAGCCACCGAAAAGGAAATCCGCTTGATCATCTTCTTCTTCCCAGAGTGAGGAGGTGGTTCAGGTGGTGGGCGAGTATTTAAAACATCAGAACAACAAGGTTGAAAAAGCTTCTCCCGATCGATTACACCTATTAGAAACGCACAACTTCTAGACATTGCTAAGAGAAAAACATACCACACGCTCACATGAAGCGGACAAAATTCTCGGCCAAAGAAGAAGCCGGACCAAATTCCTTGAAAATAGAAATTGAAAAAGAGCGAAAGCATAGAAAAACTTTTGATTCGATCTTTCATTGTATAGAGAATGTCTTCATCTTCCAAAATCGGATCTTAAAGGGGGTTGGGGATGGCCGCCTAGGGTTTCCCCTAGGGCCGCCTAGATACTAATATTTGATATTTTATTGTTTCATACAGAGTATAATTTTGTGTTATCAGTGATGGAACCAAAACTTTATTTCAAAGGGTCCCGAGAAGTATATGAAGATAACTTTTTGTTTTACACGCTGATTTACACATTTTGTACACTCCCCTAGTTATTTGTGTATAGCTGTCACTTCGTAAAAAAAATCAGAATTTTATTTTATAAAAAACGTACGGAATTGTCTAAGTGGCGTGTAAAATTGGCATGCAAATGTCATACATGTACTCGAAGCACAACTGATATATGAAACCTCAAAATTGTCACCAATTGATAAAAATATTAGAAAATAAAGACATGATTATCTAAGTTTGAAGTGTTAGAAAACTTAATGTTTACATCTAGGTATCAAACTAACTACTCTCATAAATAAATCCAACACGGGGTTGTTTTTCCCTTTTATTCTCTTCACTAAAAGTGTTTGACGACTCTTCAATTCGTATTAGGAATTTTAACATATTTAATACAACAAATTATACAAAAATAAATTCATATAAAAATCGCATAACATAAATTTATATTTAAGCACTAGTAAATAAATACTTGTATTTTTTTAATATTTTTTTTACTCTAGGGGGCGTCTGGGGGAGGTGGTCCAGGGGAGCCGGGAGTAAACTGGGCTGAAACTCACTCCATTGAGTTTCGAACCCGAGACCTCCCATAAGGGAGAGTGAGTCGGCGAACCTAATTCAAAACTATAAATAATGTTTCATTAAACCCTCGATCCCCCAATGTAACACCCCCAATTTCCACACCCAATTATAATAAACACACACATCCTTTTATTGATAATAAAACATCGAGTTCGGCGGAAGACTTTCAAAAGGAAATTGGATGCATTACCGCCACACTTAGCTTTACATCACTAAGCGATAAGGCTATCACCACATTATTTGAAAATACAATATTGTATATCCTTATTTTCTAAACATAATATCTAAACACTACAAAGCTCTCCGACTATAGCTTCAATCAGCAACAATAAAATATATCCTTATTCCACACAGTCATCTGTTTTGAAAACATGAAAAAAAAGAAAATATAGAGAAATAAAATTAGCTTGAAAGCAAAGTAAATCCAACTCAACCCCGTAAAATATTAGGATTTTGAAAAATAGTTTTCCTGTAGAGAAAATCATAGAGTTCAATACATAGCTGATATGCATTGAAAATATTATTTCACTTAGAAATCATGTCAGTGTTCAACAATCCAATCCTGTAATATTTTTTTAACACATGGGCGGGATTAAGGATTCCTCTAACCCAACGAGTTGTCATCAATTGTGAACCTCAAACGGAATACTGAATCTCATCCAAACTCAATGTTGGGTTAATGGCCCAATCAAGAGATCGGTCCATTACCCCATCTAATGACGAACGTCTAGGCCCAACAAAGGACTGGGTGCCAGACGAGCGTCGCCATGGCATCAAGGCTCGCCAAGGGAAATTATCCATCACAACCTAAGGCAGTACCGACGAACATCCCAACTTGGGTGTTCAGACTCAGAGGTCCTAGCCCCAGTATTAACCAGTATACTCCTACATCAACAGCCATAAGACGTACGATTCTCCACACTTGGTAGCACCATCTAGGAAAGGCCCAGGTTCGCCGGGACGCTCGTCTCCAGACATTGGGCGGGACACCAAGATTCTGGTGGGAAGTGCATTTAGTGCTGGAGATTTGGTGGTTGAGACCCCAGCCACCCACAGCTCTCCACGTCAGCATATTCACCTGCCTCTTGATAGTATAAATAGTAGAATTTATTTCATTGTAAAGGGTTGACAACTTACCCGCCTTAGCATTCTAGCATTCTCGTAGCTCTTAACAATGTTCGCAACTCTTCCCCTTGTGAGACATACGAATGGCCGTTGGCCAGAGCATTAGTGTGTTGTATTTAGACCCTTATCATCATTAATAAGATACGACTCACTATTGCAGATACATTTAAGCTCACCTCACTTGCTAATATCCGATATTCACACTCACTCTTCCACTCGAAATTCATAGGTTATGTGTTGGGCTTGCGGGTTGAAGGAATAAACCTCAACACTCAATTATGTGGAAACTGAACTTCAACGCCTTATGTGTATACACCCTCAAAAGAGATTCCAAGCTCATAGAATAGTAGGAAGTTCAAGTGGTTAAGATTTTCTTACCACTCAAAAGGAACGTTCATCCTATGTAGCTAGAAACTGCCATCACCTAGAGCGTTGTCGCTCTCAATTTTCCAAAACTCAATACAACAAATTCAACTCCAATAACAGTTTAACCAAAAGACAAGGATAATGGAAGAACTAGACTACGACACCTTGTATTATTTATTTCAAGGACCCAATCAATGTTCTCAGAAAACATAATTAGTTTTTCAAAAATGATTTTTCATAACTAATTCCCAAAATAATATTTGTATAGCCCTAAATTCATACTTGATCCCCCACTTCAGATTTTCATAATTTTCAGAAATTTACTCGTGGAAAAATATTCATAAATCGGAAAACATATTTAAAAAACAAATACTCATATAATTTCATCAAATCATAATTTCAGAACATTCATGTAATCAAATAATTTCATAGAAAGCATTTAAAACCCATAAAATGTATAAGTGGGAAAATAGTAATTTCATTGGTTGACTGGGTCTTGTTGCTTTCATATTCTGGTCATGATGTCTTCACAATATTTGTAGCTTATTGAGTTATTATTCACATGAGATTAGAATCGAGTCATTTGAGATTCTCTACAATAAGTTATGCTCGAATTACGGACAGAACGTCGTCCTCTTGGTACAAAAAATCATTTATCGCAATGTTTTATGCTCAAACTCTCATTCTGAAGGTATTTGCTCATTTTGTCTTATTTTCTTCAATAAATACTTTTAAATACTTATGTTAAACATAAGTAAATATAACGACTATCAGCCTCCCAACTTACTTACATCCTTTTAACTCTTGTTGCTAGCATTCTACCATGTTCATCCCGCATAACAACCCTCAATCCAATTTCACCATCCTTAAACATAGCTACATCACAATTTACTTTTATGAATCTGGTGGGTGGTTTCGCTCCATTTCTCATTCATCAATCCCGAGTAGCAGCTTGGAACAATATAAACATTTGTAGCATATTTTTTGTAGTCTTCAACACAATGGTAGAATTCGCATTAATTAGCTCCACTTTTGGTTCGCTTTGTTAAAAAACAACTTTGTTTCAACATGTCCAAACCACCCAGTAGTTGGTTTTAAAATCATATAGCTCCATCCTCATTTGCTCAATCACATAATTAAGTACCTCAGCAAATGAAGATAAGTTGCATCTTGAAATAACTTTTTCCAAACTTCACCAAGCCAAAATTTTCTAGCGAATTTGCAAGGCAAAAGCATATGAATTGGTGTTTCAATCGACTCAAAACAAACTGGACAGAAAGGTACCTCAACCAGTGAGAGTCGATCAGAAACTTGGCCGGCGATTACACGTCACGCGCTAACGCGTGAGTTGAGGTCGCCGAACTGTGGCGCCACACGTGGCTCACTCGCTTCGATGTTGGGTGTCGGGGTTTGGCTGCTGGGTTGTCAGCGATAGGCGCACCACCTGGGTATGATGGTGATGTAAGGCTTGGCCAAAAAATTTCTAAGGTCTACCACATACATTGTAGAAGTTAATTGATTTTCTTACTATTTAGCTCACTGCTAATTGATTTTCTATTTTTTTTTTGTTTATGGTTCTGATGTCATGTTGAAATATAAACAAGAATAATACGGAGTATTGAAGATAGAGGGAAAGGTTTTCTATGAATGTCATTGGAGGGTTAAGTTTCTTTATTTGAAAGAGAAAGTAGTAAAATTAGTAGGATAACTAAAAAAATTGTCATTAAGGAACATAGTGAGCATTATAAAGCATATTCTAAGATAGAAGAATATTGTAAAACATATTTTAAAGTGTAATCTAATACTTTTCACATTTTTCTTTGCACCTCATTTTGGGATGGGGAGAATATCATTTCAGTCAATTATAAAAAGTAGATTGTGCCTACTTTTATTTTTATTACATTTGATTTGTTTTAAATCAAGAATTCCTCTACTCGTTACAAATCAAGAAGTTGACTTGTAAGCAACTTGAGATCGACTTTGTTCTTATTTGTACTATGTACCCAACTCGACTAGATTTAAACTTGAATGTACTTATGTACTCGAAGGTTGACTCAAATCAAATTATATATCGGCTCGAAAAGCTCACAAGATAATCCATTCTGAATTAGTGTGGATTGTTTTAGACTCATATGTATGTATGACATTATATTGTATATTCATGTTGTGAATCCACACATAAAAAGTATACCTATTTTCTATTATAAATATATGGAGTATTTGATTTCCTCCTATTGATTAACATTTAAAGAATGTTCTAAAAGTATTACATGAATATAAACACTTTCAACTTTTCAAGCAACATTCAAGCAGATTTAAGTAGATTAATTGAAAAGAGTCCTAATATCTAAGAGACAATCAAGTGAAGATTTTAAAACAACATTTTTGAGTTTAAATATTATTGATGATTAAACAATAAACATAAACAATTAGCAATTATTATCATAGGATGTTAAATTAGCAATTAACAATTGCTAACGGAGAAATGGGTATATGCCACTAGGCTGAGTTTCTGTTTTTGATCTCCCGACCGAAGAACGGTGATTCTCTGGGCTTGCGATTATTGCAACGCTCGGCTTGGTGATCTGGTTTCTGGTTTCGGTCGCGGAAGAAAGGAGAGGAGAGCTCAAAGGACTTGGGCATCGAGACCGAAGGAGGTTGACTGCAGATGAAGATGACTGAAGTCGGTAAGCAGGGGATTGGAGGACAATTTCACGCAGATAAGGAGAGCTGAACTACGGACAAATTGGCGATCGTTAATGCTGACGAAGGGGCGGTCAAGTTGGAGTTTAGTGCAACAACAATCGTTGCAAGAGTCCGGCCTCCTCCAGAACCACCGCAAAGGGTTGATCGACGTGGTTTGGAGTTTGATTATTTATTTTTTCTGCATTTTAATTTCTAGGTTAAGACGTTAGTGTGTTGTTTTATTTTATGCGGTAAGACTCTTGCATTAGGTTTTAGGGATGAGAGGTCTGCGATAATCGTCATTGGTTTTAAGTTGCCCAATTCATGTCTAGCGAGTTATACTGCTTTGATAAAGGTGGTTAACTATGAGTCTCGGACAATGGCGGATGGTTACTCGTGATTCTTTTATTATCTCGGACAAGGGCGAATGCTATTTTAATGATATAAGCTCTCATTTGATAAAAAAAAAAACAATAAACATATGTTTATACTCGGAGTATGAACATATGCACTCCGAGTTTTTTTTTTTTTTTGAAAGGACATATGCACTCGAGCTAGACTCGCTTCATCAGCACCTACCCCGTATTATACATGTGGTTTCATATTTTACTCATTTAAATAAACTTCTTTAGTTTTTTCTGGTTTGCATTTTTTACCGCGTTACTTCTTTCGTCCTTGCTGTCTTTCGGATTAACATGTGTTGGAAAAGGCGAGAACTGTCAGGTCCTCGAACTTTAATAAGTCCTTATATATGAGATTCTGTCGGACCGTCGCGATTTAGGGCGGCTTCTGGTGGCATTTTTTGATAAAAATTTTTTAGCATCTTATTCATCAAGTCTAGTTTACTCATACCAAATTTCAGCTAAAACTTCAACCGGGAACGCATTCAAATTAATTCTTGAAGATAACTGTGCAGTTATATGCGCAATTATCTTCAAGAATTAATTTGAATGCAGTTCCCGGTTGAAGTTTTAGCTGAAATTTGGTATAAATACATTATACTTCATGAATAAGATGCTAAAAAATTTTCACAAAAAAATTCTACCGGGAATTGCCCCAAATCGCGACGGCCTGACAGAACCTCCTACGAAGTATATAAAGACTTATTTGACCTTTTTATAAAAGTTAAAGTACATTTGACAATTTTTCCTTGGAAAAACGTCTTAAACTCTCCGGTCAAAAAAAGAAAAGCTCAACATCAGGAATGGATTGTCCCTACACCACAAATAGTAATTACTCCGTAGTAATTAATAGCGCGGGATGTCCGATGATTTACCTTACCTTTTTACCCGGGGTTAGTTTCAACAACTCTGTAGATCTATTCCAATAACGCTGATCAGCTAAATTTATCATCCTCATCCCCGACCTTAATTATTAATCTTCCTTACCGTCTATCACCCACTTCACAAAGATCCTAGCAGAAAAAATGGGGGGAAACGGAAAGCAACACCGGTGGAAATTCTTCATCCAAAGAACACCTTCATCCAATTACGATCTGCAGAAAGACCCGCCCAGGGAATTCCTCTGCCCAGTTTTGGGCCGATTGATGTTTGACCCGGTCGTCGTTTCCTCCGGCCACACCTTCGAGCGCACTACTGTTCAGGTTTGCAAGGATTTAGGTTTCAAACCCCAGGTCCCCGACGGCCGGACCCCTGATTTCTCCGCTGTGATTCCCAATCTTGCTCTCAGGGAGACGATTCTGAACTGGTGCGACAGGTCCGGCTCCGGGAAACCGAAACAGCCGGATTATTACGCCGTTGAGTCAACCGTTCGGACAGCGATGATGATGACCAGTGAATCGAGCCGTGGTCAGGACGATTCTAGATTCGCCGTTTCGGAAAAGGAACTGCTCATAGCTGTTGCCGATCATCCTCCGCTGCGCCTTTCTCACGCTGTTACGGAGCTGACTCCGAGGAGGCATAGTCTCCACAACAGCTACTATTCTTCCAGTTCCGAAGAGTCTGTGATTGGCTGTAGCTCGCCGTCTTTAGTGCCGTTTACGGACCAGCCGGCGGCGATTTTATCCGCCGCGACGTCCCAGTCGAACTCGTCGGATATAATTTCGGAGGAAGCTCCGTCATCTGCTTCCAATTCGTCCTCAGCGTCGTCTCCTGATGAATACTATGTCGTACGGTTCGAGAATTTGGATTCATTTGACCAGGAACAGGCTGTGATTGAGCTCAGAAGGACGACAAGGACAAATGAAGAAGCTAGGGTTTCGCTTTGCACTTCCCGGCTGTTATCGGGGCTGAAGCCACTGTTAGTGTCCAAGTACGCCGGAATTCAGGCGAACGCCAACGCCGCCTTGGTCAACCTCTCGCTTGCAAAAGTCAACAAGTTGAAGATTGTTCGAGCAGGGATTCTCCCTCTTTTGATTGACGTTCTCAAGGGCGGGTTCGAGGAGTCCCGGGAGCACGCAGCCGGGGCGATATTCAGCCTCGCCCTTGAAGACGACAATAAGAGCGCTCTCGGTGTATTAGGCGCGTTGCAGCCGCTCCTGCACGCGCTCCGGACCGGGACCGAGCAGACTCGCCTCGACTCGGCGCTGGCTCTCTACCATTTAACCTTGGTTCAGAGCAATCGATCAAAGCTGATCAAGCTCGGAGCTGCCAGTGCGCTGGTCGGGATGCTGGAGGGCGGCGTTTTGGCAGGGAAAGTGGTGCTGGTGGTGTGTAATTTGGCGCTGTGCGCGGAGGGGAAGACAGCTTTGCTGGATGCTCACGCGGTCGAGGTGCTGGTGCGGTTGCTGAGGGACGGCGGCGCGTTGGACGAGTCAACTCGGGAGAATTGCGTGTCCGCTCTCTACACACTGGGGCAGGGGAGCTTGAGGTTTAATGGATTGGCCATTGATGCAAATGCGGTGGAGGTGTTGGAAGCGGTGGTGGACAGAGGAAGCGAGCGGGCTAAGGAGAAGGCGAAGTATTTGCTGGCGGCGCTTACCGGCCAACATGACGACGTCGACTAGGAAGAGGAGTTGGAGGGCGGAGTGAGCTCGGAGTTGTAAAAAAGTAGCTCAGTCGTAACTCAACGGAGTTCTAGACTCGAGCGTGAAAAGTTGGTAAAGGCGGAGTTGCGGTTATTAGGGGTCCTGTTTTTTCTTTCTTTCTTTCTGTCTATATATGCATTATTGTGTTCTTTGTCAAAAATTTGAACTCTTTTTTTTTTGCATGTTTTTGGGACCTAAGTTCTCTTTGTGGAATATACATCTTCTCATATTCTTAATATTTACATTTGATGAAGTGTTTATATGAGCAGAGTTGTATTTTTCAATGAATTGCGCCTTAATTTGGTGAAAATAAAGCAGACATACTTTCTCAGTGGCTTGTAAATTACGCAGTGGTTTTTCAATAAATTAAGCCCTCAATATATCTACCTTTCTTTTGGTTTTTGGTGGCTAATGAGATTTGAGAGTTAGGTCTAACTAAAACCTTTTTGTTTCAACATTGAAATTTCTACCGTAAAAGTCACAATTGGGCTTGTACTTTGACAAACGAAAAACACAAAGGACGACCTTTGTTCTCTTCTATTCTAGATTTTCATGTAGGTTCGAGATATTAATGTACCCTAAAGAATAAAGAGTGAGTGGAATTTAGGCTGGTTTTAACTTTTAAGTAGTGTATTTGATCTGGCGAGTAAGATCGTTTGACCTCAAACCTTGCCCTTTTCAGCCTCTTTAGTCACTTTTTTAAGAAGAAACCCCTCACTTATATCCCAACATGCGTTTTGCCTTGAGCATTTGCATAAACTTATTGCAGTGTGTCATGTGGCCGCAATCCGTCAACAACATGCGGCAACAATCAATACATGGTATGACTAAGAAGCCCTTCTCTTTGCCTGAATATGAATCTTTCCAATCTTAATAAATAGTCATATTCACAATAATAACAACTACAACAACAACAAAAAATCATGTTTGAATTTTTCTGATTTGATCTGAATCTTTCTGATGTGATCTGAATTTTTCTGATCTGATCTAAATTTTTCTGATCTGATATGAATATTTGATATAATCTGAATAAAATAAAAAATAAGCAATCAATAATAAGAAGTAATAAGACAAACAGCTTCTAAGTAATGAAAGTTGCACCTTCTTGTGCCTACACATTAAATAAATCTTATAGACACAGTAGTTGCACGTTGGCCCAAATTTGTATGAACTCATGATACCCGCACAGGTAGCTCCACTGGTAAAGCGGTGAGAAAGTTGGACAAATGATCAAGGATCGAAACCCGCGGTGACCGTGTGGAGGTCACAACTTCTATGTGCTGGGTCAGGCCTCTGGTGCGCACGGGTATAAGGTCTACTACTGTTGATTTACAACCTCTCATGTGCTCTGTCGGGTTGGAGTGGGGGGCCTTGGGGTTGGGGATTCAACCTTTTGAACAAATTGTATGAACTCATGATGAGACACTTGCTCATTTATACGAAAGGATTTAAAAATATTACATCAGTCCCGACTTAAAAGTCACATTAATTTAGACAATGGTGGTGTTTGGAAAATGAATTTTTAGTAAACAAATGCGGTTCGATCCCCTTTTAGTGTTTTCAATAAGTGAAAACGATATTTGATAAATAGGTGTTCGGTCCTAGCGTTTTCGGACGAAATCGCTGAAATGAAAACGCTGCAAATTGAAGAGTTTTAGATTAGCGTTTTAAAATATTAAATATGAAATTTTCTGCTAACATTTTTAGTCAAAAAGTTAAATTACCAAACAATTTCTGGCAACCCGCCAACTTATTCTGTTCTCAAACTCGTTGACTAAGAGCCTGTTTGGTAATACCCAAATCGTCTGTATTGGCCGATTCTGATGAAATTTATGAAGTTTTAGCTGAAGTTGCTGTATTGGCTGATTCTTATGATTTATGAATAAATTATATCTAAAATATATTTTATTAATAAAATAAAGAAAACTATATATGAAAACAGTTAAAATGATCATCTACAGTAACTTCAGCCAATACAGTCAGAAAAGTAACTCCAACCATACTTTTTCTTATTATTACACAATTCAGTACGTGAAATCATAAGTTACGTGTTTGGTGAAAAAATTGGTTGATAAGCCAGAAAATTAGTGTCACCAAACGAACTCTAAATCTACTTGATAGAATATAATTCTAGATAGAATTGAGAGCTGGGAAGATTTTTTTTTTCATTCAATGTTGTCAAACCTTACAACTACCCCAAAGGAGGTATTTATAGAGGAAATATTGGTTGAACTCTTAGGTTTTGGGCCTGAGAGGCCCAATTACAATGATGGACTGTTTAAAGGCTATTTACAGAAAATATTCTACTACGTACAATGTGGAAGCTATATGGTAAAAGGCCCTGGCCAAGGTGATTGGGTCGCGGTGACCGTTCTTGAGCTGATCTGGATTCATGTCTGGAATTCTTCATTTTCGGGGAATCTTCTGTGTAAGTGATCATCGTCTGGTCGACGGGGCCTAGTTGACGGTTATACTCCAGTAGCTTGTAGCCGTTTGTGTAACTATGAGTATGTGGACCATGAGTCAAGGCACATATACCCTATCACTGTTATTAACAATCCATGAGTCCAGGAGCATCGCTTGGGCGACCTCGCACGGCTAGTGTCGCTCTGCCTGATTCCCTCACTTGGGGTTTTCCACTTGACCCAGTTGATGAATATTCATACATATATCAACAAAACTCCATATGCGATATATATATATATAAATATATAATAGCTAAATCCATATAAATCCATGAAATCAAATATATATATATATTAACACTTTAAGAAGACCCGGAATCCAACACGATTGATCGGCCTAACCTTCCAGTGCTATGTACCGTATGAGATGTTGATGGTCCTAGTCCTACCTATTGATGGGATATATATAGGACTAGTGGAATATTGTAACGGTTGGCCCTTAGTATTCTAATAACTCCTTTATTATTATTACAATAATGATATTATTTAGAATAATTTATTAGGCCATTTTCCGTTACAATATCTTTACTGTTATCTCTTAGTTTACACGCACCGGGGGTCATAACCGTTGTATCACTTGAATGTAATATATTTAATTTGACCCGTCACCAAAAGAAATATATTATCCTGGTATCTACACTTTTATTATTTCATGAATAGCCACTGTATTATTTATCTGATGGTAAACACATTTTAATTAATTACATATTAGGCCCCTTTTATTGTTTTCCAACAATCTCCCACTGGGCCTTATATGTAATTCTTAACAAAATGTGTTATCTTTATGAGCTCAAAAATACCATCATATAAAATAACATCCTTAAACAATCTGGTCCATCAGTAATACTAATATAGAACCATTGCAGCATTTTGTTATGTTAAACATAACTATACCACCAATGATCACTAGTATCAATATTACATAATGACATAGATCAATCATGAAATGTGTAGCATGAAAATTACATGAAATGTGGCATGTACATGTAAATTTTCAACTGACCCTTCTTTAATAAACTTTAAACTTTAATAACTTAATTGTTCAGAATACACTAAATGTCAAACTTTATTCTGATCAGAAAACAAATTCATAAAGCAATAGAACATAACTTATAAACTCCCACTAAACTTGAGGTTCCTTAAAATCAATGACTCCCAAGTGAGCAGTATGCTCATGAAAAACTTTTGGCGGGAGACCCTTGGTTAAAGGATCCGCTAACATGGAGTTTGTACTTATATGTTCAATAGCGACTCTTTTATTCTGAACCCTTTCTTTAATAGCTCGATATTTCACTTCAATGTGTTTTGTCTTGCTCGAGCTCTTGTTGTTGTTAGAGTAAAGCACCGTAGAATTGTTGTCACAAAATATCTTGACAGGCTTCGGAACTTCATTTAATATTCTTAGCCCATCAATAAAATTGTGCATCCATATTCCATGGTTTGAAGCTTCAAAACAGGCCAACAACTCTGCCTCCATAGTTGAGGTAGCTATCATATCTTGCTTAACACTTTTCCAAGATACAACACCACACGCTAGTAGATAAACATAGCCTGAAGTAGATCTACTGGTGTCTTTACAGCCGGCAAAATCAGAGTCGGAGTATCCAACGACCTCCAAATGATCTGATTTTCTATATGTAAGCATATACACTACAAGAAAAATCGTTTATAGAGGCAACACTTTGAAACAATTTACCTCTAAAAGTCCCTTTTAGCGTCATATAAATCTTGTTGCCTCTAATCTTATAAGCCGTCAATACATTTGAAGCAACCAAAATTTTCTTGCCTCTAAAAGGTACTATTTGGAGCAATCTTTTCAGGGTTGCCTCTAAAAGCTTGTTGCAAAAGCATAGTCGCCCCTAAAGGTATTATTTGGAGCAACCTTGTTAGGGTCGCCACTAAAACATCTGCTTCAAAACATATACCGGGTATCATTTACACAAACAAGAGTTTGTAGCAACTATTTTCTTAGTCTTTTAATATAAGATGCAATTAATTAGATGAATTTCATTTTTTTGCTTCTAAAGTATTATAAATTTTAAAATCTGACTATATTGCAATCTTATGACCGTTTGGTAACATTAAAAAATTAGTTGAAACTGATAAGTTATGAAAAATTATATATCAAAATTTTTCACTAAAAAAATGACTCTTTGCAACAAAATATTTATGTACGGCTTCTTTTTCTAGTCACAAATATATTAAAATTAAATATCTTTTGGGACCATTTTTATATGTTTTCACTATTGCATCAACACCCGATCCTTAAAATAAACTCCGCTAGTCCGCTCATTGGCGGGTGGCGCCAATTCAAAAAATTAACTTGGCGCTTTAATTTTTAATGTTTTTCTTTTGTTTTCTTTCATCAATAGTTAGAAAGGGGTTCGGGCCTCCGGGGAATGGAGAACCCAAAAGGCCGAAACCCTCCCTCTTTTCCTTGAAACTATTAAAACAGGCCTCCGCCTCCGCCTCTGACCGCCCAAACTTCAGCGCCGCCGTAAGAGCACCGGTGGTGCGGCTCAGAGGCAAAACCTTCACCATCACCCTCAATATTAACCAGGGTGAAGCCGCTTCTCAACCAGGGAGCAATTTTCGTGGTCTGTGGATATATCGAAGCACGCCAGATTAGCTGAATCGCCGCGATCACGGTCTAACACGACGGCAGAAAGTACTCTTACCACAAGCGGCTAATAAGGAGCGGAATATCCACCACCATCGTCTCGAAGTCTCAAACCGCTTCCAGAATCTTCATCACCGATTCGCCGGCCACAATCCCATAATTGTTCCATTGCGCGGGATGATAACAAATCCGACCACGCTGCTGAGACTCTGTGACCAGAGTCCGCTCGTCCGTCACTGTCGGGCTGACTGCTCCATCGGTCACTGCCCCAGCTCTTGTATTCTTAAGGTAACCACATAACAAGAAGTTTCCCAATTTTGTTGCCACCTTCGTTTTTTTTTTATCTTTGGTTATACTCGTGTTTTATTAATTGTTTATGATGTAATCATATTTAATTATATGAGCTTGTGATTTCTGCTTATTCGTTTTACTACATCAAGTATATAGTCCCTTGTTCTCTTTAAGTGTCTCATAACTCTTTTGGCCGCCATCCAATGAGCCATTCCTGGATTACTGAGATATCTGCCTAGCATCCCAACAATATACGCAATATCCGGACGCGTACAAACTTGGGCATACATAAGACTTCCTACAACAGATGTGTAGGGAATCTTTTTCATTTCTTGAATTTCCAGATTTGTTTTAGTGCACTGATCGAGACTAAACTTGTCTCCTTTAGAGATAGGGGTATCACACGGTCTACAATCTTCCATGCCAAATTTTTTAAGGACCTTATCGACATAGTTCCTTTGTGATAACCTTAAGATTCCTTGTGATCTCTCACGAAGGATTTCAATTCCTAATACAAAGGAGGCTTCACCAAGATCTTTCATTTCAAAATGTTTTGATAGAAATCTCTTGGTTTCATGCAACATGCCTATGTCATTAGTGGCAAGAAGAATGTCATCAACATATAAGACCAGGAAAAAGATTTTACTCCCACTGAACTTATGATATACACAATCATCTACATCATTCATCTTAAAACCAAAGGATAAAATGACTTGATGAAATTTGTGATACCATTGACGAGAAGCCTGTTTTAGCCCATAGATGGATTTTGTTAATTTGCAAACCATTTGTTTTGGATCTCCGATTACAAAATTTTCTGGTTGCACCATATAAATAGTTTCATCAATATCACCATTGAGAAACGCTGTCTTGACATCCATCTGATGAAGCTCTAAATTAAAATGTGCAACTAAAGCCATAATGATTCTAAAAGAGTCCTTTGATGAAACCGGAGAAAAGGTCTCTTTATAATCAATTCCTTCCTTTTGAGTATAACCTTTAGCTACAAGACGCGCTTTATATCTCTCAACATTACCCCTTGAATCCCTTTTGGTTTTAAATATCCATTTACAACCAATGGGTTTACAACCTTCAGGTAATGGGACGAGTTCCCAAACTTTATTGTCTTGCATAGACTTATACTCCTCATTCATTGCCACAATCCACTTTTGAGAATTTGTACTTTTCATGGCTTGACGGAAGTTGATTGGATCATCTTCCATAACACCACTTTCTTCCTCATGTTCTTGAATAAACACAAGGACATCGTTCTCTGTATCCATGCTTGACGCATGTTCTTGGAGATATACAACATAATCATCTGGAATTGCGTATCTCCTTTCTCTAGTGGATCGCCGCAATGGCACGTTTTCTCGTTGCACTTGTTCCAGATGAAGTTGAGTTTGTTCATTTTGAACAATTTGTTCAGTTTGGAAAGGAGATGATGAAATAATGCCTCGTTGAGGTTCCTCACTAGTTTCAAAAGAAACATCCGTATGAATTGGTTCAGGTATTGAAATCAATTCTTCCTCAAAGACAATATCCCTAACTTTATTCTTCCCCCCAAACTCAACATCCTCGAAAAATATGGCAGTTCCCGTCTCAAAAATATTTTTATCCTCGGGATTATAAAATTTATATCCCCTAGATCGCTCCGAGTAACCAATAAAGTAACTACTAACTGTTTTGGGTTCCAGTTTCTTTTCATGTGGCCTATACGGCTTTGCCTCAGCTAGACAACCCCAAATATGAAAATGCTTTAAACTAGGCTTTTTGCCCGTCCAAAGCTCATAAGGTGTTTTAGTAGTTGCTCTAGCTGGCACTCGATTAAGAATGTAAGCTGCGGTCTTTAATGCCTCACCCCAGAGGGATTCCGGTAAAATAGAATGAGAAATCATACTTCTTACCATTTCTTTAAGGGTTCTATTACGCCTCTCAGCTACACCATTCATGTTAGGTGAACCCGGCATGGTGTATTGAGGGACAATTCCACATTCCTCTAGAAATTTGGCAAAAGGCCCTGGACGTTGTTCACCTGATCCGTCATACCTCCCATAGTATTCACCACCACGGTCGGATTTGACTTTCTTTATGCGTTTGTTGAGTTGATTCTCAACTTCCGCTTTGTAAGATTTAAACACGTCCAAGACTTGAGATTTTTCATGTATAAGAAATAAGTATGCATATCTAGAGTAATCGTCTATGAATGACACAAAATATTGTTGACCATTCCATGAAGGAGTAGGAAATGGCCCACAAATATCCGTGTGTATTAATTCTAAGACATCCGTAGCTCTATATGCACCTTTTTTCTTATTTTTGGTTTGTTTCCCTTTAATGCACTCAATACAAGTATTGAAATCAGAAAAATCAATGGAATTAAGTGTTCCATCGGACACAAGACGTTCAACTCTATTTTTAGAGATGTGACCTAATCGTGTGTGCATAAAAAACCAGATTGTGCATTATTAGCCTTTCGCTTAGTGCCTCGGGTGTCAACATTCAAAGCATTATTATATGAAGTTATTGTTTCAAGCATGTAAAGATTGTCATATGACATAAAAGAACCAGTCCCCACAATATTTGAATTTAAAGACAAATTAAACCGGAAGTTTCCAAAGGAACAATGATAACCTAATTTGTCCAAATAAGAAACAGAAACCAAATTCCGCCTAAATGACGGAACAATAAAAGTGTCTTTTAAATCCAAATAGAAACCAGTAGATAATAACAATCTAAAATGCCAATAGCCTCCACATGCACCGCTTTGCCGTCTCCCACATAGACGCATCTTTCAGCATCATTTGGCTTACGGTGGCTCAGACAACCCTGCATAGAAATACTGATGTTAGATGTTGAATCGGAGTCTAACCACCCAGTATTTCTAGGCACTGAAGCCAAATTGTTTTCAGTACAAACCAAGGCAAGGACCGTACCTTTCTTCACTTTCCAAGCATGATACTTGGTACAATCCTTCTTCATGTGTCCAGACTTCTTACAGAAGAAACAGGTTGTTTCACCTTCCTTATGTTTCTTCTGTAGTGGACCTTGAGCAACTTCATTCTTAATGGGAGTTCTCTTCCTCTTTTTACCCTTATCCTTAGAGGTACTAGCCAAGTGAGGACTTTCTATCTTATTTTGTTTCATCCTCTCTTCCTCTTGCACGCAATATGAAATGAGCTCATTAAGAGACCACTTCTCTTTTTGGCAGTTATAACTGACCTTAAAAGAATCAAATGCAATAGGAAGAGAGTTCAAGACTATGTGTACGAGAACATCTTCCGATATCTCAATCTTAAGTGTCTTGAGCCTAGAAACAATATAAGACAATAAGGAAATCCTTGGCATTAGTAACCTCATCGGATATAGCACCCCTAAAAGATTCTGGAATTCCACGCTTTATGCAGTGGAGGAGCTGGGGAGGGGCATGAGGGGGCAAGCGCCCCCGCTTCGGGCAAAAAATATTAGTACTACTACTTATAATATATTTAATGTGCCCCCTTGTTTTTTTCAAAAATAAATACTAATTTAGGATAATTTAGATTAACTGTTAAAATAAAAGGCAAAGTTTTTCATGAAACATACGTGTCTTCAGGAGTACAAGTATTGGCTGCAACATACCACATTCATTTGAATGAAAGTGTGGAGTTTTAGACCTCTAATGTCACACAGATTGACTTTTCGTGGTTATAATGAGCAAGAAAGTATTTAGTTTGACAAATATGTTGTCACATTTCTTGCAACAAAAGATCAAAAGATTATGTTGGATTCCCTCCTTAGTGGAGAAATTCATTCGAGTTTTAGAATTCTCAGAGATGTCCAAGATTCTCTATATGTGTGTAAAGAAGTACTGAATGTTCTAGAATAATAATGCGGAGTTTTATAGAGAAGCGTGGAACTCACTAAAATCGTGTGGAAGTGTGTGAAAGCCTCTAGAGCATTTTAAAGAATTGTTGTGTTTTCTAAATCGTTCTAGAAGATTAGAAAAACTTGTGGATACTTTTTGGAATAATATAGATGTGTAGTGGTGTATGAAAAATTATAAAGGAACTTTGATGAGATTAGTATAGAGAAGCTCCTTGTTTCTTTGTTAACCTTGAAGAGAGCTCTTGAGTGAGTGAAAGTGGGAGTCTTCTTGAGAAGGAGAATGAGAACCTTCTTGTGAGAAAAGAAGGCTCAAAGATATCGTTGAATGAAGTGCAGTGAACGAGTGAGGTAGAGTGAAATAGTCTCAGATACAAAGAGTGAGTGAGAGTAATACAAAGTGATATTGTCATTTCTCGATTTGTCACATTGAGTCTTTGTATTATGAGTGTATCAATATATAAGTGTACAAGAGTCTATGAGATTGTGATCCTGGAAAAGATTGGGGGTCGCGCTTTCAATTCCCAACATGAAGTTATTATGCAACATTTTGAAAAAAAAAAGTATACAACATTTTGAACAAGTTAAAACTCTTATGAACGATCTTTCCAGATTATAGATATGAGTCAAGTAGTATGTAATGAACTAATTTGTGCTAATGTATCACGTTTTTATTGTTCTCATTATATTTTGAGAAAATACATAATAATTCATACCCTTTAGTACGCCCCCGCTTGGAAAACTCGCTGGCTCCGCCACTGGCTTTATGATCCTAAGACTTAAGCGATTCGAGCGATCCCACTTCTCATAGTACTATACCTTCTTTCATCTTGGGTACTACCATCCGTAAGAGAAGCAGGTTGCCCTACCCTTAATGCTAAGTCAAGATCCATGCAGCCCAAAGTTATTAGAATATTTTCTTTCCATTCCTTAAAATTAGTACGTACCATTTAGGACAGGGATGGAGTTGAGATTGGCAGATATGCTCGAAAAATTAACGGTAGAAAGAACAAGGACAATGAACATATGTTTTAGTGAAATTGTAAAATGATTTTTAACCCATCACAAGATACCAAATGCACCATTAGTATTTCATCTTTGGACAATAATACTAATTGCTAGCGGTACTCTTGTTGTAACAATAAAATATAACAATAATACATATAAAAGAAAAATCCACCTTTGGGTTGACTTTTTCTTTTAAAGTGCAACCTTATAATTGTTATATATTTATTATTACCAAAATGTACATATATAACTTGATAAAATATTAATCTTCCTTTGGGCCGATTAATATTTACTTGAACTATATATACTATGTTTAATATTTTATATGAGCAACTTACACAATAGAATCACTTTGGTGACATATTGTTTCTATATACCCATTTTAAATACTAAACTTCCTTTTATTTTACAATTCCGTCACAGCCCGGAAAAATCTTACCGTAATACTACTTAAAAATTTGGCTTACGCCAACCAAATTTTATTGAATTATACATAATTTGACCATCAGTAATTGAATTCACCAAATTTGGTCATAGAAATATCATGAGAGTAATCAACTTTAACATCAACATATTTCTAGCAATTCAATGTTGAAAAACTTGATACTACGTGTATATATAAATTCCACCTCGTGGAAGAAATGCATTGAAATAGCACTATATATACACATTCGTGTAAAACAAATTGCTTGACACCATAATTACGTTGAATTATATTCATATACTAAGGCATGGATTCATGCAATTAAGATCAGAATTGAAGCACCGAATATCTTTAACAAATTCGGACATGAATATTCAAGGGGAAAACATGCAGCGGAAAAATAAACATGAAACGGCAAAGTATCCCTCTTTAATTAGTAATTATAAGCATATGAAATGATTCTTTTCTTAAATAAACCAAAGTTTATGAAACGGTTCCTTTTAAATAAATATACTTGAGACTACAAAGAGCCTTTGAACACGGCAAACCAAAACCGAGACAAAGTGCTTGAGTTTCATCAGATCAAAGTTTCATCCGTTCAAAAGGGGAAAAAATGATGAATTATTGATAAAAGCTTGATACTAAATCGGCAAGAAAAAAAATTTCCAGCGGCGATGTACATAAATATGTATTGATAAAAATATTCCTCACGAAACAACACTCAAACATGCCGCACAAGACTCCAATAATATGAAATCACATATTAAAACAAATTCCAGACAACACGATGAACACATATACAGAATCAAAAACAATTCCATGGATCTATAATGGTAGGCTCTGATACCAATTGATGAATATTCATACATATATCAACAAAACTCCATATGCGATATATATATAAATATATAATAGCTAAATCCATATAAATCCATGAAATCAAATATGTATGAACTAAGATTAGAACAATACCTTGAGAATTCATTTGCATTAACACTTTAAGAAGACCCGGAATCCAACACAATTGATCGGCCTAACCTTCCAGTGCTATGTACCGTATGAGATGTTGATGGTCCTAGTCCTACCTATTGATGGGATATATATAGGACTAGTGGAATATTGTAACGGTTGGCCCTTAGTATTCTAATAACTCCTTTATTATTATTACAATAATGATATTATTTAGAATAATTTATTAGGTCATTTTCCGTTACAATATCTTTACTGTTATCTCTTAGTTTACACGCACCGGGGGTCATAACCGTTGTATCACTTGAATGTAATATATTTAATTTGACCCGTCACCAAAAGAAATATATTATCCTGGTATCTACACTTTTATTATTTCATGAATAGCCACTGTATTATTTATCTGATGGTAAACACATTTTAATTAATTACATATTAGGCCCCTTTTATTGTTTTCCAACACCAGTAGCCATCTAAGGCGGAGCTGCTCCATGCAATTGGCGGGAAATATGAAATTGGCGGGAAATGCATTTGATGCATTAGATATGAAAGATGTTATGATTGAGGACCTATCCATTTAGGGTTGAGCACATCATCCGTTTTACCTACTACCTTGTACTATAAATAGCAACATTTATTTCATTGCAAAGGATTGCCAAACTTGTATTCTTGGCAAAAGACTTTTCTCTAGTTTCTTCCATTCAGCTTGATTTAGGGGTCAAAGCTCGAGCTCAACATAGGCGTTGTATACGTTCTAAAGACTTATAGATCTTGATCCACTTTGGCTCTAATCATTTGCTTGTAGTCCTGCTTCTTTCTTGCATTAAACACCCACTAAAACCAACTCACCAAAAGAGAACTCATACGAAAGCCTAAGAAATTGTGTTAGGCCTTTGAACATCTAGGAATAAATCTTAACAATAATTTTCTTATTTAGTTAGTTATACTCTGTATAATTTATTAGCCATAAATTGACAAAATACTATCGAGTCAACAAAAGTATGAGCGATGAAGTCTAGGGCTTCGCGCCGCTAGGTGTTTCGTCCGGTCTTGGCGATCAAACCAAGACGCGGTGGCTCTTCGGTAGCATCAACATCGGGTGGCCGCGGCTTTTAAAGCAGGTTGGTGGGGAAGGATCGCAGAAGCAGTCTCGAGGCTTGTTTGTTTGCGTCCGGTCTTTGCGAAGGAAGCCTAAATCGCAGAGAAGGTTTGCTTTGTTTCGCGGGCAAAGATGGAATCCATAGCGGACAGGTACCGGAGGATGAAGGTGGCGGAGAAGGAGACGGAACTGGACTACGATGACGCCGAGGAAGGAAAGGAAGATGAGGAGGTGGTTTGCCCGCACTTCTCGGTGGTTGGAGCGTTGATTGCAGACCGGAAGATCAGTTTTGTGGGCTTCAAGGATGCAATGGCGACGGTGTGGAGACCGGGCAGAGGAGTAGAGATCAAGGAGATTGAGGAAAAAAGGTACATTTTTAACTTTAATCATCCTGTTGATATGAAGCGTGTTGTTGAAGGAGGTCCATGGCAGTTTGAGAAGAATTTATTGATTATTAAAGAGATTAAACCAACAGATATTCCCCATAAGATTATACTGAATGAGGCAGAATTCTGGGTTCGGGTTCTCAATGTTCCTTACGGATTGCTGAATCTAGGGACTGCTAGGAAAGTGGGTAACTTTTTGGAAAAATTTGTGGATTATGACAAAAACAATAATGGGGAACACTGGAGGCCATATATGAGGGTTAGAGTTTGTATTAATGTAGAGCTCCCACTGAAAAAGGCACAACGTTAAAGAAAGATGGAGTGGGGTATTGGGTTGATTTTCAGTATGAGAGGTTGCCCAACTTTTGCTTTATTTGTGGGGTTATGGGGGATTCTGATAAGTTCTGCCCACTTTTGTATGAAGAAGGTTTGGTTTTAGAAAAAAGTTTTGATGCGTCATTTAGGGCAGGGGGAGGAGTGAAGACCAACCCTACAGGGTTAAACAAATGGCTGGTTGGGGAAAGCTCGAGTTCGGGAAAGGGGAGCCAGGGGTGGTCGGGGCAAGGGAAGGAAGAGAAAGGGCTGGGGGACAAAGAAGATGTGACTGACTCTGGGAGTGCTTCCAACAAGGAAGTGGTTCTGAAACAAAGCAAAGAATATGCAGGCGAAAAACGCAGGCGTACTTGGGAAGTAGGGACAACTCAAGAACAGGAATCAGCAGAGATGGCCCTGGACAACAGAAAAAACGTGGAGGCGACGAACTTAGAGGGTAAGCTCGTCCGGGGAGGCTGGGAGACAGAAAGCGATTGGATGGTGCTGCGGGGTGTTGTTTTGTTGTTATAATTATTATTTTTCAGTCTGGCGTGTCTTGTTTGTTTCTGACAGTTTTTGTCCTTCCTTTTGTTTTGTTTTCGGTTGTGCATGTAAAACGTTTGGGTTGGATTTGGAGGTAGGAGATGATTTAACTAGGATTACCGTCACTGGCTCAGTTGTGCCCACTTTTGGATCAACGAGTTATATTACTGAGGTAGTTGACTCCGACTCTGGTTCGCGGGACGGCGGTTATCTTAAGTTACTTTGTCAGTTTTCCTGCTATCAAGATGCTTTGAGTTATATGTAAGCCACCTTTCCTCAAAAAAAAGTATGAGCGATGAAACATCAAGTTCTATCTGATTTTCCTAAAAATGATTTGCACATATGTAAATGATAAGGTTTTTTATTTATTTATTTATCAAGAGTTATGTTGTTAGAAGTAAAATTGGAGTACTTCCTATACAACCCGAACGGATTCACGAAGATAAAACCGTTCAAGCAGCAAGCTAGCCGCAGTTCAAAAGCATTCTAGGCTTCTAGCACAAGGATTTTGTTTCTTGTACCTCATCGACTTTTTTGCTAAAAACGATAACAAACGTGCTACTTGTATACGCTAGATTACACGTTTGTTTATACGTCGAAGTGTAATTGTTTGTGCACATATAATTAATTCCAATTTTGGTAAATGGAAGTGTTTGTGACTCCTAATTGTCTACGCACAGACAATTACACTAGGACGTGTAAATCGGCGTGTAATCCAGTGTGTATAACTAGCATTTTTTTGAACGATAATTATTACTTGTATATAATGTTTATTGCAGTTTCAAAGAGTAAGACTTATTTTTAGATGAGAAACTAGTTAAATTGATTACGAATCATGCTTGGATCTTTTGAGTACATTAGTTAATGTTTTCAAGTTTTCAACATACACAGTTCATAGTTTCATTTGAATCTTTAGCTTGACCTCGAGTTCGAACATGTGTTTAAGAACTTGAGTTCACGAACTTGAATATTCAAGCTAAACGAACCGAGTTCCAACATACAAAAATTGATGAGCCGAACTCGAGTTTGAATTATCGAGCTTGGTCGAACTTGAGACGGAGCACAAGACAATATAACTATATCAAGTTCGATTTCTAGTCGAACCTACCCAAGATTGAGCTGGGTTCAACTCGTTATACCCATAACTGCAAAACACATTGCCTACCCAATATAAATTGGCTAAGACTAAATTGAGATCCAACCAGCCGAATCTATTAGCAGAGATAAGCGGAAGAAGATGGAAAGAGAAGAAAATGATCTCATCATTGTATAAAGTTTGAACAACAAGTATTTATAGTACAGGGATAGTACGCTATCTATCTAACTGTCTAACAATATCTGAACAAACTAAGAGAAAGGATGTGCTATTGTATATGCATCTTCACATAAGCTACTCCTGTGACTGCACAAATTGCTGCTTTAGTTTATACCCTCCCTCAAGCTGGATCGTATATGGAATGAAGGCCAAGCTTGGAGATACCTTGATGAAAAGCTGTGGGATATAAAGCTTTAGTGAAAGAATCAGCAACTTGATGATCAGAAGGAACAAAGAAAAGTTTGATGAGTCCTTCATCAACCTTTAACCGAATGAAATGGCAGTCCACTTCTACATGCTTTGTTCGTTCATGAAAGAAAGGATTTTTAGCAAGTTGAATGGCTGACTGACTATCACTGTAAACACAGAATGGAAGTTTAACAGTGATGTTTAAATCTTGGAGTACAAATTGAAGCCATTGCAATTCACAAGATACAGATGCTAAAGCTCTATATTCAGCTTCAGAAGATGATCTTGAGACTGTGCTTTGCTTCTTGGATTTCCATGATATGAGAGAGCTTCCAAGGAATATGCAGAATCCTGTAATGGATTTTCTAGTGTTAGGGCATGTGGCCCAATCTGAATCAGAAAAAGCCTGAATAGTGAAAGTATTGGAAGATGAATTGAACATACCACGTCCTGGAGAGTTTTTGAGATATATGAGAATTCTTAATGCAGCATTGAAATGTGTATCCCTGGGATCTGAAACAAATTGACTGAGGTGTTGTACTGCAAATGAGATATCAGGTCTTGTATTGGTCAGATATATGAGTCTGCCAATCAGTCTTCTAAAAGATGTAGGATTGTCTAATGGAATGCCAGAGTCTGAAGTCAACTTGTGTGAGGGATCAATTGGTGTAGGAGCTGGTTTACACCCTGTGAGACCAAACTCATCAATGAGTTCTAGACAGTATTTTCGTTGATTGATAAGTAAACCTGCTTTGGAGCGAGCTACTTCCAGTCCAAGAAAATACTTGAGATTCCCAAGATCTTTAATGTGAAACTCATTATGTAGATATGTTTTGACTCTAGTTATTTCATTTGAGTTATTGCCAGCAACTATGATGTCATCTACATAGACTAAAATTGCTGTGAATTGAGAGTCAGATTTTCTGATGAATAAGGAATAATCTGCAGAACTTTGTGTGTAGCCAGTATGAATGAGTGCATGAGTAAGTTTTTGATTCCATTGGTGACTTGCCTGTTTGAGTCCATAAAGAGATTTCTGAAGCTTGCATACTAAGTCAGACTTGGGTAAATGTAGACCTGGTGGTGGCCTCATATAAACTTCTTCACAAAGATTACCATGCAGAAAGGCATTGTCTATGTCCAATTGTTGTATATGCCAGTTATTCATGCATGCTATGGATAACAATTATCTGAGAGTTGTGAGTTTGGCAACAGGAGAGAAGGTTTCAAAAAAATCAACTCCTTCAGTCTGAGTGAAACCTTTTGCCACTAAACGAGCTTTATGTCTATCAATGGAACCATCAGGTTTGAACTTGAGTTTATAGACCCATTTGCATCCTACAGTTGGTTTTCCTGGAGGTAGACTAACTAAAGACCAAGTGTTATTATCTTGCAGAGCTTTCAATTCATTATTCATGGCAGTTTTCCAACACTCATGTTTGATGGCTTGGTTAAAGGTTTTTGGTTCAGTCTGAGTGGATATGTTATGACAGAAAGTGGTGTGGTTATTGGAACATTTAGAGAAGTCAAGATATGATTCCAGTTTATAAGGAGTAGTATTGGAGGACTTGGTGGAACCACAATAGTATGAACTTAGGTAACCAGGAGGTTTTCTAGTTCTGGTGAGGTTTTCTAGTTCTGGTGGTGGGCTGATTAGGAGAGTGATTTAGTGAGGGTGAGTTAAGATCATTGGAAGATTGATTTTGGGAAACAGAGGTGTGATCTTCAAAATTGTATGGATAGGGAGTGTAACACTTGAGATTTAATATAAATGGATTAATAGTACTACTCATACAAACAGAGGTGCAACTCCTTTTAAGGAAGCTCATCACCCAAGAACTCCAAAGTTAAGCGTGCTCGCACAGGAGTAGTCTTGGGATGGGTGACCCCCTGGGAAGTTTCTCAGGGCGCGCATGAGTGAGGACAAAGTGCGCGGTAAAGGCTTGTGGTGGTTTGTGAGGACAGTACTATAAAGGCGCAACGAGGACGTTGCGATCCTAAGTGGGGGTGATTGTAACACTTGAGATTTAATATAAATGGATTAATAGTACTACTCATACCAACAAGATGCATCTCCTTTTAAGGGAGCTCATCACCAAGAACTCCAAAGTTAAGCGTGCTCGCACGGGAGTAGTCTTGGATGGGTGACCCCCTGGGAATTTTCTCAGGGCGCGCATGAGTGAGGACAAAGTGCGCGTAAAAGGCTAGTGGCGGTTTGTGAGGACAGTACTATTGGTCCGAAGTAACTACCTCGGGTCCTGCGGGGCCGGGGTGTTACATTTGGTGTAACACCCCCAAATTTCCCACCCGAAAATACATTTAAAAGAGATAAAATTTCATTTATTTATTCGAATTGGAAATAAGTTTGCAGCGAAATTAACAAAAAAAAGGGAAATGGAGTGTTACCGCCACACCCGGCCACACACAGCCGAGTGCACAGGCAATCCCAAACGAAACAAACCAAAACAAGTGTTCAAAACATGAGTAAAGTATTTAATCTCGACTAGGTTTAACTAAGGTATCTTCTAGTACACTCTCGGACTTATGCAATCAACAATCAACATAATCACCATCACCTGCACAAATAAAGTGCAGAAACAAAACAAGGAAAGAAAACAAAAATTAGCTTTAGATCTAAGTAAGTACTACCCAACCCCGTAAAATAATCAGGTTTGGCTAAAATATATTTTTATATAATACTATATAAAAATAACACACTCCATAAAAATTCTCTTCTTCTTTGATTATCTCAAAAATCACTTCTTCTCTAACTTCCTAGTAATTTAGAAGGGCGGTGCTCAACCTTTCGACTGAGCCCGGTGGACCGTGGTTACGGACGGCCACCCCGAACAAGTGCCGGTACCACAACTGCTCTTGCGGAAACGAAACGACTACCTTAAGTGTGCACACCCCCAAAAAGGGATTCCAAGCCCTCCGAGTAGTAAGTCGTCACGAGTAATCGGGACTCAGTCTACCAACTACCCCTGAATAAGATATCTCTGAATGATTAGGGACTACTACTATAACTTCTTCTTAAAAGGGATCATAGATCCAAATGTTACTTCAAACTCAAACTGTACTTCTTAGTAGTAGCAGCCCTAGTCACCCTCCACATTTATCCGGATGTGGAAAACCGACACCGCGGATTTCTCCCGCGGTGCTCACCTTTCATAAAATCTTTACTTTTATCTTGAATTAAGATATACTTCAAAAATACTTCTCAATCTCTCTAATTAGTCTCAAAGGTATTTAAAAATATTTAATACCCCAAAAAGTACTCTTAATTTGTATTCCTCAAAATCACATACTCATAATTCACAATTCACACTTAATCACATAATGCATACTAAGCATATAATACGAGGAAACAATTTTGGATTGGCAGAGAAACTTACAGTAGGTCCTGACGCCCCTAGTTCTCCTCTTCTATTCCGGTCTCTAAATATTCACCTCTTCCAGACGGCGGACGGCGGAAAGGTACGTAGGGAAGTCTCTCGGCGACGGTGATCTTCTGAGGCAGCAATCCACCCCGGCGACGCAGCAGTTATGGCTCCTCCCTTTATCTCCGGCGTGAAGGAGAGTCCGGCCAACTCCGACGACCCCCGTCTCTACACCTTCGTTCTCTCCTTCCTCTTTCTTTCTCTCGTAGGCTATACTTGTATATATATATACTATGTAGTGTGTATACACGCTGAAGGTTTAGGGTGTACGTAGTGTGCTGCAACGAAGGTTGGCCTCTAAGGTCTCTATATATACACACATATGGAGGGCTTCAGGTTATACGTTAAAGGTTTTGCATTTACTTCCAATTATTAAGCTTTCTTTGTTAACGTTGTAACTACCAGGCATTCATGTGGAATGCAATGAGGCTTTGAAATCTTACGTTAGTATTTTAGGTGTAGTAATATATAGATAATTACTGTCTTCCTTATTAGTATGTAGCTTTTGTACACTTATATAACAATTCAACTTATTATAACGTAGTGATATTTTTAAACTTTTATTTATTGTTGAGGTTAGCCGGTTAGTCAATTAGCTTTTGTAATATTTTGTATAACTAAAATTAACCGGCATCTTATGAATTATCATTCACTAAAACGTCACTCTTATTAAGTCAACACTTTATCTCATCAATTAAAATGTCACTTTTATTCGACTGACGTTACTGTCATAAAAAGTTAACTTTCGACATTTTATTTAAGATTATTTATTTATCTAATTTATCCCCTTTACATTTTCTGGAGTGTAACATTCTACCCTCCTTAAAAGATGCTTCGCCCCGAAGCATAATTTTTTTTTTTTTTTTAGGTGTTACATTCTACCCTCCTTAAAGAGAAGTTACGCCCCCGTAACTAGAATTTACCTTAGTCAAACAACTCTGGGTAGCGCTTGCGCATATCGTCTTCGGTCTCCCAAGTGGCGTTTTCGGCCAAGTGGTTAGACCACAACACCTTCACCATTTTAACCACTTTTCTCCTAGTCTCACGAGTCTTGGTGTCCAGAATCTGGATCGGTCTCTCCTCGTAGGTTAACGTTTCGTCCAACTCGACCACCTAAAAGAGTCGAGGTTAGACGTGACATTCTTCGTTTTCAACTATCATAAGGTTACGATTCGTACCTCGGGGGTAAGAATATGCGATTCGTCGCGGACATACTTCTTCAGTTGCGAGATATGGAAAACGTTGTGCACCTATGAATGTATCACACGTTAAAAGATGTTTGCCAAGGTATTTACTAACGAGAGGTTTTAGAATGTAATATACCTTAGACAACTCTATGGGTAGGGCTAGACGATATGCCACTCTTCCCACCCGCTCGAGGATATCATACGGACCAATGAACCTCGGACTTAGCTTTCCTTTCTTCCCAAATCTCATTACTCCCTTTGTCGGGGAGACTCTGAGTAGGACCTTCTCTCCCTCTTTGAATTCTGCTAGCTTCCTTCCCAGGTCCGCATAGGACTTCTGGCGATCTTGAGCGGCCTTCATCCTCGCTTGAATCATCTTCACTTTCTCCATGGTGTCTTGGAGGTAGTCCGGCCCTAGCACCACCTTATCTGTCATGTCGCCCCAACATATTGGGCTTCTACACTTTTGACCATATAGAGCTTCGTACGGGGCCATCTTGATACTGGCGTGGTAACTATTGTTGTACGAAAACTCTATTAAGTCTAAGTGCTCATCCCAGGACCCTTGTAGGTCTAGCACACATGCTCTCAGCATGTCTTCGAGTGTTTGGATGGTTCGCTCAGTTTGCCCATCAGTGGTCGGGTGAAAAGCAGTACTCAACTTCAGCTTTGTTCCCATGGCTTCTTGCAACTCCTTCCAGAATTGAGACAGGAATCTTGAATCACGATCGGAAACAATGTCTTGAGGAACACCATGGTACTTAACCACGTGCTTAATGTAAGCTCGGGCTAGTTTCTCCATGCTCCAGGTCTCGTTCATCGGGATAAAGCGAGCGGTCTTGGTCAACCGGTCAACTACAACCCAAATTTTGTCTTTGCCAGACTTTGTTAAGGGTAAACCCCCAACAAAATCCATGGAGATTGAATCCCACTTCCATTTCGGCACATCCAAGGGTTGCACGAGTCCCTTGGGCTTACAACGTTCGGCTTTTACCTTCTGGCAGTTCAAGCATCGAGCGACGAATTCAGCTACCTCTTTCTTCATCTTTGGCCACCAAAAATTCTTTTTGATGTCTTTGTAGAGTTTGTCGCCTCCGGGGTGCACTGAGTAGGGTGTGTTGTGCCCTTCCTCCATTATTTTCTTCTTAAGTTCTTCACAATTCATCAGGACGCACCACCTTCCCTTGAAGCGAATGCTCCCATCTTCATGCAGTTTGAATGGTCCGTTCACCCCATCTGTCATTCCTGCTCGGATTCGGTCTAGCTTTATGTCTCCAGGTTGACCTTCTCTGATTTCGTCGAAGATAGATGGTGTAACGGTCATGGTGAGTAACCGCGTTTCCCGATCTACCTCCCCGAAATCCCGAACTTCCAAGTCTAGCTTTTGAAAGTCCCGATATAGCTCATCTGGTAGTATCCATGTTGCTTTGCAGGAGTGAGTTGATTTTCGGCTCAACGCATCGGCAACTACGTTTGCTTTCCCTTCATGGTACTGGATCTCTAAGTCGTAGTCCTTGACGAGTTCTAGCCAGCGTCTCTGTCTCATGTTAAGCTCCTTCTGCGTGAAAATGTACTTCAGGCTCTTGTGATCGGTGTAAACTTTACATTGTGCCCCATAGAGATAGTGCCTCCACAGCTTTAGAGCAAAGATAACTGCTGCCAGTTCTAAGTCATGAGTCGGATAGTTGACCTCGTGGGTCTTCAGTTGCCTTGATGCATATGCCACCACTTTACCATTTTGCATCAATACGCAACCCAACCCTTTCAAACAAGCATCAGTGTAAATCTCGAACCCCTCAGTACTGGATGGTAGGGTTAAGACAGGTGCAGTTGTGAGTCTCTGCTTCAGCTCTTGGAAGGATTCCTTGCATTCGTCACTCCATACGAACTTCGTAGTCTTCTTCGTGAGATTAGTCAAAGGCTTTGCTATCTTTGAGAAATCTTTCACGAATCTGCGATAGTAGCCCGCCAAGCCTAGAAAGCTCCGGACCTCCGTCACGGTTGTGGGTGCAGGCCAGTCTATCACCGCTTCGATCTTTGATGGGTCAACGGATACACCTTCTTGGGTGATGATGTGGCCCAAGAATGCTACCCGATCCCTCAAAAAATCACACTTCGAGAGTTTGGCATAAAGCTGATTCTCTCTCAAAGTTTGCAGCGCTGTTCTCAGATGCCCTTCATGTTCTTTTGGTGTTTTGGAGTACACCAGGATATCGTCGATGAACACCACAATAAACAAGTCGAGATAGGGTCGGAACACCCGGTTCATGAGGTCCATGAATACCGCAGGCGCATTTGTTAGGCCAAACGGCATCACGGTGAACTCATAGTGTCCGTACCTCGTTCGAAAAGCCGTCTTTGGAATATCTTTCTCCGCAATCCTCACTTGATGGTACCCGGATCTCAAATCAACTTTGGAGAACGTGCTAGCTCCCTTTAGTTGATCAAAGAGGTCATCAATGCGAGGCAACATGTACTTGTTCTTGATGGTTGCTTTGTTCAGCTCCCTATAATCGATGCAGAGTCTCAGACTCCCATCCTTCTTCTTCACAAACAAGACCGGAGCGCCCCAAGGTGAGACACTCGGTTTGATGTAGCCCTTCCCCAAAAGTTCTTCGAGTTGTTCCTTTAGCTCCTGCATCTCCTTTGGTGCCATTCGGTATGGTGGCTTCGAAATGGGTGCGGTGCCCGGCACTAGATCAATCGAAAATTCAACTTCCCTCTCCGGCGGCATCCCCGGAATTTCTTCCGGAAACACATCCGGAAATTCATTGACCACAGGGATTTGGTCAATGGTCGGATTCTCGGATGTTAAGTCTTTGATCATGCACAAGTAGGCCTCATACCCCTTCCGAATGTATCATTTGACTTGTTGCATGGTTGCCAGCTTCACGCCTGGCTTAGATGTAACCGCCTTGTAGGATACATGCTTCTTATTGGGTCCTCTTAAGACCACCTTTTGTTCATCACACAGAATTTTGGCTTTATATTTCCCTAGCCAGTCCATGCCCAACACCACGTCGATATCCTCCAAGTCAAACTGGATTAGATCTCCGGGTAATTCGGTATCGGATATGACTATGGAAATATTAGAGAAAACACTTCCACATGCTACAACTTTGTTGGATGCCGTTTTTACATTAAGATTAAGTCTAGTGGTAGGTTCTAACTTTAACTTTTCCGCAAATTTTGAGGCCATAAAACTGTGGGACGCACCCGAATCAAACAGTACATGAGCAGGTGTGGAGTTTACAAGGAAGGTACCTGACACCACGTCGTGGGCGTTTGCTTGAGCCTGATTCATGACGTAAATCCGGCCCTGGGTGTTGTTCTGCCCTCCATGGCCTTGCTTATGGTTGGCCTCCGCTGGACGGTTACCGGTATTACCACGGTTGTTGTTACCGTGATTATCTATCCCCTCCCCCGGTTTGGTTGTTCCCTTGGTTTTGACCCTGGCTCGGGGGTTTCCGGCACTCGTATGCCCTATGCCCCATGAGGTTACAGTTGTAACACTTCACCGCATTCCCCGCACAATCCTTCCCAAGATGGTTGTTTGGGCATAGTTTGCATTTGTAGTACCGTGCTTCAGCTGGCTGGTTTCTCCCCTGACCCTGGCCTTGGAAGGTTCTACCGCCTTGATTGTTTTGCCTTTGCTCAGGGCGGTCGGTTCGGGCTTTCTTTTGCTGTCGCTCGACATCAGCATTCTTCCGGTCTCTCTTCTGTGCCTCTCTTTCTTTCTGGTGTACCAGATAGTACTTACCAGCCTTCCTATATGCTTCGTTCAGGTTCCGCGGCTCTGCTACAGTCACGAACTTTTGGGCCCCGTAGTTGAGCCCGTTAACAAATCTGCGGGTCATGCTGGCCTCTGTTGACACCAGGTCTTTGGCAAAACGAGCCAGTTGGACGAACTTCGTGTGATATTCCTGAACAGTCAGGTCACCTTGCTTGAAGTTGACAAATTCATCATAATTTGCCTCTTTTACGTGATCCGGATAGAAGCGATCACGCAGCGCTACTACGAAGTCCTCCCAGTCAAAGCCCGGTTGCCCGAGAAGTGTTGGTCCATTGGCGGCCCATCAATGGTCCGCTTCTTGGTGCAGATAATACACCGCGATGTTCACTCGTTGCTCCATCGGGCAATTGAGTGAGTCAAAGAGCTTGTCAAAGGTGCGAATCCAGTCCTCCAAGATAAGGTGGTCCTCCTCGCCCATGTATTTTGGAGGGTTCCGCCCGGCTACTCTTGTTGCGTAGTCAATCCCAGGGTTCTGGGGTTGAGCCGCTCCGATGAGCTGCGCCATTTGTTGGATAGTTTGGGCAAGCTCCCTAATGGTTGGCGTTGCAGTAGGGTCTCTCCTTGGCGGCATGATTCTTAAGAAAGGAAACGAGTACTTAAGTACTAAGATACACATAAGGCACTACGTTTTACAAGTTCTTTACTTATCACATATAAGCATACAAAGATGTTAACGTACTCTACATAACTCACATAGTCACATAGGCATGAATTTCATGCTTTTCATAACTCAAAACAATCGCAAAGGTTTCACCTTCTCACCACGTTCCTAAAAGTCCTTGTTCCTAGTCTGTTCATTCTCCTAGTTTTTATGAAAACGTTTTGAAAATCCCCACTTTGAAGGTATAATTTCCACAGTTTTCTTCAAAGATTTCGAACAACGAAGTTTCAGCACAAGGAGAAATTCCCAGTTGGTTGGACGAGCGCAAAGGCCCAAAGGTCTGGAGTAACTACCTCGGGTCCTATGAGCCTTTGCGCTCGTCCAACCAACTGGGAATTTCTCCTTGTGCTGAAACTTCGTTGTTCGAAATCTTTGAAGAAAACTGTGGAAATTATACCTTCAAAGTGGGGATTTTCAAAACGTTTTCATAAAAACTAGGAGAATGAACAGACTAGGAACAAGGACTTTTAGGAACGTGGTGAGAAGGTGAAACCTTTGCGATTGTTTTGAGTTATGAAAAGCATGAAATTCATGCCTATGTGACTATGTGAGTTATGTAGAGTACGTTAACATCTTTGTATGCTTATATGTGATAAGTAAAGAACTTGTAAAACGTAGTGCCTTATGTGTATCTTAGTACTTAAGTACTCGTTTCCTTTCTTAAGAATCATGCCGCCAAGGAGAGACCCTACTGCAACGCCAACCATTGGGGAGCTTGCCCAAACTATCCAACAAATGGCGCAGCTCATCGGAGCGGCTCAACCCCAGAACCCTGGGATTGACTACGCAACAAGAGTAGCCGGGCGGAACCCTCCAAAATACATGGGCGAGGAGGACCACCTTATCTTGGAGGACTGGATTCGCACCTTTGACAAGCTCTTTGACTCACTCAATTGCCCGATGGAGCAACGAGGTGAACATCGCGGTGTATTATCTGCACCAAGAAGCGGACCATTGATGGGCCGCCAATGGACCAACACTTCTCGGGCAACCGGGCTTTGACTGGGAGGACTTCGTAGTAGCGCTGCGTGATCGCTTCTATCCGGATCACGTAAAAGAGGCAAATTATGATGAATTTGTCAACTTCAAGCAAGGTGACCTGACTGTTCAGGAATATCACACGAAGTTCGTCCAACTGGCTCGTTTTGCCAAAGACCTGGTGTCAACAGAGGCCAGCATGACCCGCAGATTTGTTAACGGGCTCAACTACGGGGCCCAAAAGTTCGTGACTTTAGCAGAGCCGCGGAACCTGAACGAAGCATATAGGAAGGCTGGTAAGTACTATCTGGTACACCAGAAAGAAAGAGAGGCACAGAAGAGAGACCGGAAGAATGCTGATGTCGAGCAACACCAAAAGAAAGCCCGAACCGACCGCCCTGAGCAAAGGCAAAACAATCAAGGCGGTAGAACCTTCCAAGGGCAAGGTCAGGGGAGAAACCAGCCAGCTCAAGCACGGTACTACAAATGGTATCAGAGCAACCCTGCGACAGTGTGTTGATCCGTTGGATATCGGGCGGGCACTTAGCAGGGGGGAAGATTCTGGGGTATGATTGAGATTGGTTTAAGGGCGCAACGAGGACGTTGCGATCCTAAGTGGGGGTGATTGTAACACTTGAGATTTAATATAAACGGATTAATAGTACTACTCATACAAACAGAGGTGCATCTCCTTTTAAGGGAGCTCATCACCCAAGAACTCCAAAGTTAAGCGTGCTTGCACGGGAGTAGTCTTGGGATGGGTGACCCCCTGGGAAGTTTCTCAGGGCGCGCATGAGTGAGGACAAAGTGCGCGGTAAAGGCTCGTGGTGGTTTGTGGGGACAGTACTATTGGTCCGGAGTAACTACCTCGGGTCTGGTGGGGCCGGGGTGTTACAGGGAGTGGTGATATTGAGATTGTGGAAAGGGAAATCATTCTCACAAAATATGACATTTCTAGAGATGATAATGTTGTGATGATGAAGGCCATATAAGATGTATCCTTTGGTTCCAGTTTTGAAACCAAGGAAGATGCATTTGCTGGCTCTGCTATCCAGTTTGGATCTTCCAGAAGTTAATGTGCTGGAATAGGTAAGACAACCAAAAGATTTTAAAGAATGAAGATCAGGTTTGGATTGATGAATAACCTCAAAGGGAGATTTTTTATGTAGAAGAGGTGTTGGTAATCTGTTAATGATGTGAGTTGCATATCTAACAGCATAAGACCAGAAATGGTGGGGAAGTTGGGCTTGAAACAAAAGGGCTCTTGTAGTATTAAGAATGTGTTGGTGTTTTCGTTCAACTATGGAGTTCTGTTGGGGACATTCAACACAGGAAGTTTCATGCTGAATTCCATGGGTTTGATAGAATTCAGAAAGAAGGAATTCTTTTCCATTGTCTGATCTAAGTTGTTTCAGATGACAATTGAACTGATTTTGAATAAGAAGAATGAAAGGTATGAGTGGAGATTTGACATCTGATTTTAGTTTGAGAGTGTGAATCCAAGTGAACCTGCTAAAGTCATCTACTATGGTTAAAAAATATCTATAACCATCGATAGATGTGGTTGTTAATGGACCCCAGATATCCACATGGATTCTTTGAAAAAAATGTGTAGAAGTGGTACGGCTAACAGGATATGGAATTCTCTTTTGACGTGAGAAATGACAAATGTCACAATTATGAAAAGAAGTGAAAGGAATGTCATTGTATTGATGTGATAATTCTTTTAGAACAATATTTGATACATGTCCAAGTCTCAAATGCCAAGCTAGAGATGAACAATCAGGAACTGTGTGTCCTGTTGTAGTTTTATTGATTACATTGGGAATAACAGCATAAACATTACAAGAAGAAAAAGCTACATTATTTTTGGAATGCAAACAGTATAGTCCTTGAAACTTGTTAGCTAGTCCAATCATCTTCAAAGATGTTTTCAGCAAAATGAAACAATGAAGTTCTGAGAAAAGAACAACATATGAACCAGAAGAAACTAGTTTTGGAATAGAAACAAGATGAGACTCAAATTGAGGAACATATAGGACATGTTGAAGGGTTAATTGTCCTATAATAACGGTGCCTGAGTGTTGAGCTGTGACAGATGAACCATTAAGCAGTTTTATATGAATAGAGGGAATAGGGTTCAAAAAAGAGAAGAGAGTTTTGGATGGACATATGTGGTCAGTAGCACCACTATCCATGATCCAAGAGTAAAGGTGAGATGGTTTACCAGGAAGTACCAAAGAATTGGTGTGAACTTGGTTGACAGAATGTGAAACAGGTTGAGAATTTATTTGAGAGTGTTGAAAGAGTGCCATAAGTCCTTGAATTTGCTCCTGAGATAAAGTAAACTGATCTGAAGCTAGTGTACCTGCAGAATTTGACAACTGAGAGTTTGCATTAGGATCAATGGTAGCCATATTAGCAGATGAAGAAGCAGAAATGCTGTTGTTTTTAGATTTATAGCTTGGAGGATAGCCATATATCTGAAAGCATGTATCCTTTGTGTGATTTGTTCTTCCACATTGTTCACAATAACGGTTCCCTCTGCCTCTTCCACCGGAAGGAGTCCTACCACCACCACGGTTATTCTGAAAATTGCCTCTAATATTAGAGGAACCTCTAGCATATTGAGTATTTTGGGATGGAACTTGAGTTACAACATTGCATGAAGGTGTGTTGAAAATATTCTGAGAAGTAATGGATCCAAATTCCCTTTCATGTTGTAGAATTAGAGAAAAAACTTTGCTTAAAGGAGGCATAGGAGCAATTATCATGATCTGTGATCTGGTGTGAGCAAAATCTTCATTCAAGCCTCTAAGAAATTTGATTGTACATTCATCTTCTCGTTCTTTAATAATTTTCTCCAAAATTCCACAAGAGCAAGTGGGAGAACATTTACAGATTAAAACAGTGCGGTATTGTTCTAATTCTTTCCATAAAGTCTGGAGTTTAGTGAAATATTGAGTTACCGAAAGAGATCCTTGACGCACCTGTTGAATCTCCTCAGTTAGGTCAGCAATACGAAACATGTTGCCATGTGAAAATCGAGCAGAAAGATCCTTCCAAATTGCAGTTGCTGTGTCAAAGTATACAACTGATTCTGCAATCTGAGAAGTCATAAATCTCATGAGCCATGCCATAACCATCCGGTTGCACCTTCACCATGGCTCGTAGAGAGGATCGCTGATGGATGGTGAAGGAAATGAGCCATCAACAAATTTGTGTTTGTTTTTGGATTCCAGCATTGCGAGCATTTGATGTTTCCATGAATGATAGTTCTTCTCGGTAAGAAGAGTTGAAACAAGAACCAGAGTTGGATTCTCATTTGGATGTAGATACAGCGGATTCGATGGATTAACAAGATGATCCGGAGTGGATTCGAGACCATCAGAGGAAGATCGAGTAGTAACCATGGTGAAATGAGATCAGGAAACTTCAGAAAGGATGATTAACATCTGATACCATATTAGCAGAGATAAGCGGAAGAAGATGGAAAGAGAAGAAAATGATCTCATCATTGTATAAAGTTTGAACAACAAGTATTTATAGTACAAGGATAGTACACTATCTATCTAACTGTCTAACAATATCTGAACAAACTAAGAGAAAGGCTGTGCTATTGTATATGCATCTTCACATAAGCTACTCCTGTGACTGCACAAATTGCTGCTTTAGTTTATAGAATCTCTAATGTTTGGCTCAATTCAACAAGTCCAAAAGCCTTGTCGTAGTTTAAAAACCGAAGTACAAGACATTCAAGTGAAATGTTCACTTGCCGCCGTGCTGAACATGATAGAGCTAAAATAGATAAAATCATTTATGATACTCCCTATTATTTTACTTATAGTTTATAATTATGCTCATTAGCAAATACTATAATATAATAGATTTAAAAGAAAATTATGCTCTTTTTTTCATTCGAAGTATCTAAATGGGTCATCTACAAAATTGTTTGGAAAACAAATTATACCTCTAGATAGAGACTTCAAAGAAGAATGAACACGCATTTTGCAAAGTAAGGACAATTTTCTGGTAAGTCAGAGCATATATTTTTTGGAAAGAGAACATAAATATTAGAGAGAATTTGAGTTTGTACTTCATATTTTGTGTGATTTTTGACTTTACATTTTTTTTTTAAATTATTAATGTTTGCAATTTAATTCACTATAGAATCATTTGAGTTTGCACTACATTCCTTCATAATTTTTGAGTTGATGGGATGCAAAATACAATATGACCTATAATATGTAGTGCGAAGTCAAATTCCCCCCAAATATAAATTAATCTTTTGTTTAATCATTTTAATTTTTTATGGTAATTTATATCCAACCTCTTCTCCAAGCCCCTTCCACACCTACCTAGACGCTGCCGGATCCACCGTTGAAAACCGTCATAAAAAAACTTGATGATTATTTTCTTTGTTTTTTGATTTTTTCAAAAGTTGCCGGCAATTACAATGACACGTTTCGTGACGGTGATGACATTTATAAATGACATGAAAATATAACAGTGACATTTGTGAATCGTTTTTCTTTTAAAAAATAACGGTGACATTTGTTAGTGATATGAAAATTTAGCATTGTCATCATATTTTCAAAATATATGAAATCATATTTCTATTCATATCTAAATCTAGTCATTTATGGTAGGTAGTACTACCTCCGCTTCAAATTGTTTTACAAAGTCTACATGTTTTTGTCAATCAATATTAAAGTTATACGAAACACATATAGCGGAAGCAATACACGAACAAATCAAATGAATTGTTCTAATAATTCCAAGACCTTCATCATGTTGAATAGTAGAGTATAATAATAATAATAATATACTACCTTGTTCCATAGTCAAGAATGCATGAAGAATGGAACGAGGCAGATGACGTTTGGATCTTCCTCAATCGAACCATCTTGAAGCCTTAGTCTCTCTTCCGATGGGGAGAAGAGAAGGTGAATAGTGGTTCAATATATTGGGGACTATAGCCTTTATATAGAGTGTGTTGGTCTAGCTAGAGCTCCCATTAAACCTTAACGAGCAACACGAGCCTCTGCCCATTTATTTGGCTCATACAATTTATCTTAATAGTCTAATGGGTTTAGATAATATTGACCACATAAAACCCAATTATAATAAATAGCTAATACAATAATTATATTATTCTCTTATATTAATTATTGGAATACAATATTCCAACAAAAGTTAAATAATTCATGTTGATAATTAATTCAATTTTAATGATTAAAACTTACTTATCTAAAAACTACATTAAAATCTCTATAAAATTGTAAAATTCAAATTAAAATATAATTAAGAATTAAAATTCTAATTAAGTTGATTGAAATGAGTCTATTTGATCCAATAAATCAAATTTGCAATTCAATATGGGATGAAGGAACTAGGGGTGGGCATGGTCCGGGACGGAACGAGAATGAAATTGTCCCAGTACCAAACCCGTTTTATAATAACGGTTCGGAACGGGATGGACAAGATGCTGTCCTTTTATTGTCCCATTTAAATCGGTACCGGAACAAAATGGGATGACTCAGGACATCCCAAAAAATGTAGTGAAAAAATTGCAATCCCAAAAACAAAGCAAAGTTGTTTCAATTTTTTTTTGAAAACTAGCGCAAGAAACTCTATGACAAAAAGCACTATAGCTAATCTATAAAATTGTGAGAAAAAATACAACTTACCATATTAGCTGCATGAAACAAAAGTTCCAAAAAAAAACTCTAATACAAAAACTTATCAAGAAATCTGTAAAAGAATGATAAAAGAATACTATGCGAAGTGAAGCCTTTCAGAGTAAAAATTAATTTTTTTTTTTTGTAGATAGATGATAGTTCATAGTATGTGATACTAGGTAATTTGGAGTTTTTTAGGTGTTTTAATTTATTATTAAAAAACTTGTATTTTAATAATCATTTTGTATATTAGTTGTGAAGAAAAGATAATTATTATTATTTGGATTACAAATGAGGTGTTAGTAGACTCACTAACCTACTACAAAGTACAATTTTTGATTCGGGACAACAAGACATAACGAGATATATTTTACATGTCCCGGTCATGTTTTATTTTGAAACGGTTCGTGACCTGTACAAGACAAAAATAATGTGTTCAAATATAACGGGACAATTTCGAAACGAAGCCGGAACATTCTGGAACAGACCAGCAGGACCGGATCTTTTGGCCACCCTAAGAAGGAAGTACCATTTTATTCAAAATCAATAATTATGCTCTCTCATTTTATTCGAAATATCTAAATGCATCATTTACAAAATCGTTTGGAAAGCAAATTCCACCTCTGGAAAGAGACTAGAAAGAAATATGAAGACGCATCTTGCAAAGTACGGACAACTTTCTGGTAGGCCAGGGCACGTTCGGTTGGCCCGTTCTCTTTTGCTCCTCCCTCCTTCTCCCTTCCACGTCCACTGCCCTAATTCAAAATCAGATTCTTCCTCTCAAATTATTTTTATTATTATTACAACTTCCATGAAAAGGAAATTCCCAGCCTCATCGCATTTAACGGGTGGGTTGTTTTCAATGGATCAATCCAAACGAAAATCGGAGGAGGAGAACGCTAACGTTATCTTCACCGCCTTCTCCGTTTTGCCCGGTTCCCACTCCCAGCCAAATTCTACCCATACGCCCACCATTTTTTGTTTCATTCCCTTTTCTCTTTGTTCTATTATCTCCAATAAAATAATAATTTTCGCAATATCTTGTTTTTGTATTTTCATCTGATAAAAATTTCAACTTTTTTTTAATTGTGTCTCTGGGCGATCTGTCTTATTTATTGGGGAGTATTTATTTATGGTCCTTCTTCTGCATCGTCTTCATCACCAGCTAACGCATGTTGGTCGTATTGTCTCCACAACTACTGGTGGGTCAAATTGGAATTTCCTACTCATGATCAGTCTCTTTGCTGGCCCCGGTTGGTGGGTTGACTACTTCTATTGTTATACTCGGTGAAAAAGAAAAACCCATTAAATCTTGTGGGGTTTTGCGGCCGTTGGAAATGTCTCAGAAGCGGCAACCCGAGGAGGCACACAAGCCTTCGCCGGACGGAGAGTATCCCGACGACAAACGACGCCGGAAGATTCCTTCCCTCAAAAGGTTACAGCTCCCTCATCTCCTGATTTGAAAAGTTTTTATCTTGGGGATTCCACCCATTAAGTAACTAAGTAGGTAGGTGGGATTTATAAGAATGATTATTCCCCAGAAATTTCGTTGAACCCATTTTGAGATTCTTGATTTATTGTGACAGTTAGGAAGTTTATTGCAAACAAAACTGGTATAAGTCGGTTGCCTTTGGATTCGTTGAATGGATTTTTCATGGCTTTTTAATATTTAGAGTAATAAAGAGATGAGAATAATGACAAATACCAGTGAGCGTGCCAGCATCAGTTTTTATTCATTAGTAAATGGATTTTGGTGTCAAAAGGTTCTTTTTTAAAACTAAGTTTTTCCACACTTCCACAGTCTGCTTTTGTTGAAAGAACATATATATAGAGAATAAACACAGTAGAACAAGGGGCCTACGCAATCTCTTTATTACTGTTATAGGATTCATCTAATTTACCATCATTAATACCACCTTAAATCACATTAGTTAAATTTTCTCTGTGAAATTATTATTTACTAATTATGTTTTACATTTCTACAGTGTGGTATTGGAGGTTATGAATATGCAAAAAATGCAGACCTTTATGGAGCCGGTTTTGGAGCCTCTAATTCGCAGAGTTGTAAGTGCACGCCTCTTGAGTTGTTTTAGTCCTTTCACAACCAAGTATAATTTGTTTTCCATGTATTGTTATGCTTAATAAATTTTTTATTGTTGACTTTCAACATTCTCATGCATTCATAAGATTTGGGCAGTTTGTTTTGTGTTCCTAGTTGCCCCACAAATTAAATCCATTTGGCATGTTAAATTCCATTTGGCTTGTGATGCTAATGAAATATTGGTTACTGTGTTTGTTCATGGGAGATTACAGGTAAAAGAGGAAGTCGACTGCGCATTAAGAAAATACATCACCAGTTTGAAAGGGTATGGAACACTCGATGTTCAATAAATACAGTTAACTGTTCATGAAGCATCAAACATATGTGATTTGCCTGCTTTAGTTTCGCTATTGTGAATTTGTGATAGGAATGGAGGCAGAGAAGAAAACCCTTACGAGTTGAGAAGCCTCAAGTTGAAGTTCGTAGATTCTATCTCTCCTCCTGTGTTTACTGGAACTCGCATCGAAGGAGAGGATTGCTCAGGTTTTAGAGTTTCTTTAGTTGATGGTCTTACTGGACAGGTTGTGACAACAGGCCCAGAATCATCCGCTAAGGTTGAATTGGTGGTTCTTGAAGGAGATTTTGACAATGATGAAGGGAATAGCTGGACTGCTGAGGAATTTAGAGATAACATTGTTAGAGCGAGGGAAGGGAAAAAACCTCTTCTTAACGGGGATGTGTTTCTGAATCTTAAAGAGGGTGTTGGTTTTGTTGGTGATATTTCTTTCACAGATAATTCTAGCTGGACTAGAAGCCGTAAGTTCAGACTGGGGGCTAGATTTTTTGACAGTTTTGATGGAATTAAGATTTTGGAGGCAAAAACAGAGTCTTTCATTGTTAGGGACCATCGCGGAGAGTGTAAGTTCATAATTTTTGTAGGACATAAGACATGGCAAGTGGCAACAAATAAGAGCATCCTTGTTCTTTTCAAAAAAAATAAGACTGATTCGGTCCTTATAAAAGCAAAAAATTAGCAAAAACTTCTTTGAAGTTTTAGAGAGTCTTGTTTTCCGGAAAAAAAACAATGATTATGAGAAAATGTGATATGGTTTAGAAGTACCAGTTGCCATCTCTCTTTGGAATGTATTGTGATAAATTATTGACTAAATAAATTAAATTATAGCATCACTTTTTCCCCATGTTTATTTGCAGTGTACAAGAAGCACCACCCACCATCTCTCTTGGATGAAGTATGGAGGCTTGAAAAAATTGGTAAAGATGGAGCATTCCACAGGCGTTTGAGAAAGGAAAAAGTATACACTGTAAAAGATTTTCTGACCTTACTATCAATTGACTCGGCAAGACTTCGAAGTGTAAGCAACAGTCTAGTTAAAAAGGAAAATACGATGATGAAATGAATTTTGTTGTTGTATGTATGAGACCTTGTGTGGAAATGTTGCAGATCCTTGGGACAGGAATGTCCACTAAGATGTGGGAAGTCACAGTTGAACACGCCAGAACATGTGTGCTTGGGAATAAACTGTACTCATACTACCCTTCTGGAACAGAGCAAAAGAACGGCGTTGTTTTCAACATTGTGGCACAAGTGATGGGTCTCTTTGTAGACTCTCAGTATGTTCCTGCTGACAAGCTATCTGAGACCGATCAGGCAAGCTTGCTTCTAATGGTCTACAATTACAAGGAGCTACGTTTAGCAGATTTTGCATTATGGGACAAAATGTTATTCTAGGGATGCAATAAATTGTTAGGCTTAAGTATGGGGTTATCTTTGTGAATATAGTGTTTATCGTTTTAGCTCCTCCAATTTTTTTTTCATTCCAACAATTTATGTTTATGTGATTAAGTTCCTTCTTCAACCTCCAAAAACCTCTGTTTCACAAAAATGACGGCTTGATTTCAATCGTATTTTCCCAAAGATACAATTTTTAAATGGTGCATGCTATTTTGGTTTGCAGAGAGCCATAGAAACCTACTTATTCTGCTAACATGAATGATCAGCTTCTTTTAACCTTTACTCTGCCTTTAATCTCTAAAAAGTTATAAATATTGGATGTTGAAAGTTTAGCATGGAGTTATGGAGTTCTGCATAAAGGAACTTCAAAGTAAAATCACAAGGATGAAAAAATGGGATCTAAAACAAAACATGGTATATTTGCAGGGGTTAAAGCCTTTTTGTTGTCAAAGTTCTGGATTACATCTTTCTACGCACATCCCTTTTTGTACAGAATTCTGGGTTTCATCTTTCTCTATTCATCCCTTTTTGTTCATTCCAGGCCGAGGCACATGAGTTAGTGATATCTGCACTTGGAAACTGGGGAGAAGTGGTCTGTTTTGACAATGAGTCGTTGGAGTTTCCACATATCCAATCTTCAAACTCATCATTTGGCATGGGTAATAACACTGAAGGTGGTGAGGCTCCAACATCACAAAAGGTTACAGGATACGATTATCTACCATCAAGTGCATCACCTGAAAACATGCCATCAACATTTTCATTTGGCGGTTTGAGTGGATTGGATCCTTATGATTTGCAATGTATTGACAGTTTGGATGTTAGTTTTGACCAACCGCTCCAAGAAACTGATTCCTTTATGGATGGCTGTAGAGGTTCTGCAAGTCAACCATTTGTAGGGGAGGATGAGACTATATCCTACTTTGACCCAGATTATTCACTTCACAGTAACTTTGAACAAGCGGATTGTTATTTACAGGGTACAGTGGTGAATAGCTTTCTCGGCAGTACAGCAGTTACACCAGACAAGGCACAGATGAGATGGACAATGTTGTTCAGTGTATTAAGGTGGTTCTCGGTTCGGAGGATTGTTGCTAGAAAGGGTCGCAAAGACTACTAATTTACCACTGGTCCCACTCATCCTCGATCAGTGTACAGAGAAGCCTTACTCACTGGAGCTTGTTTTTTGAGGCACTCCTAGAAGACTAGAATATACTTCGAAGACTCTTTAGTACTCATTTGGTTCTCTTCTAATAGCACTTTTATAATAGCATGCGGAGTGTTAATGTGGGCTTTCACAGAGTATGTCCCTTATCAATGTGTCCTCGTCCTTCCTTCTTGAGCTTGTTTTTTGTCACCGTCGTCATCATCATCGTTATTGCTGTTTGTTTTACTATTACTATTATCGGTATAGTTGTTATTGTTATAATAAGCATTAATATTTCTACTTATGTTGCAGTTAACTAGGTTTGTATATATCAATATATCATCAACAAACATTGATTGAGAGCCAAATTTATTTGGATTTTAGCAAGATGTCATGTTGTTGCTGTTCAAACTTTCTTGCCGTGTATAAAAGTTTCCTGTTATGAGACAGCCCATTGACGCTCACGTGCCCGCTCGTAAATTGTAGTGTGTATCGGCTAACTTATGAGTAAAAGAATAAGAAACTGAAATTGACACTGAAATCAACTGAGGGTGGAAAGTTGGAAACAGTCTGGCCTCCCAATGAAGAGAACCTTATTTGCAGTAGATTACAACTTACAAGTCGATGGATTCCAGGTTGGTTATAACTTGCAGCTGTGTATATGCTTCGATTTGGACTGTAAATCAGACAGCTAAAATTTTAAAACCTTCTCTAAGGAATTGGATGAGAACTGGGCGTGGTTTTTATCGAATGAAAAATCAACTGTTTCCTATCAGTGTCCGAGATGCTGTCCGCCCCTGGGATGATCCGAATCATGTTATTGGACATAAAGAAGCATTGTGTTCATGTTTATCAATGAAGAAACACCATCGGGTGAAGGATTTTTCTTTGTGCATGATCCATCAACTGCAACACCCTTTCACTCACAAATACCACGTCTCAAATAAGATTGTTTTTTCTCAATTAATACTCCGTACTATTTTAGATAAAATAGTTGTTTTACTTGTGAGTTGTGACTGATATATAAAGTGCTTTAGAGAGTAGATTTAGGAAACAATGTTCTTTTTCCTTCTTAAAATCTCTAACCAGTGGTAATCGCTAAAATGTGCTTTTTAACCCCTTTTACGCTTTTAGCCTTGTTTTATACTTCGATGATATGCCAAACACTTTGTAATTGTGCGTATATTGTGCACTGTTCATGCCAAGAAAAATAGAAGAGGAAAAAACTCGATATAGTCGATAAGGTCCACTGCTTAGTGTATCATTTACCTAAGTCCTTCACGGCTCATTTTTTCATTTGTTGTCTTGCTCACACCTCAATGTTCGATTGAATGGGCTTCATTTCATAAGCCTTTTGCAGTAAAAAAACAAATTTGCTGTTTTTACACCACATATTGTACACGCCGTGTGTAAAGGCCCGGTTTTCTGTTTGTAAATAGACAATTTGTTTTATCAATGTCATAGAAAAGAACAGATAAATACGGGCATGTACACACACCGGCATGTACAAGAAGCAAAATCCTTAAAAAATGACCCTTCTAGAACGCTTTTGTCATCTCCAAACTGAGAGTTAAAAGGGTAGATCAAGTTTTGAGGTATTGTGGAACCATAGAAAATTGATACATATCTAATAATCTGATATGAGCTCCATCAGTTAGGCTACAGCCCTTTCTTTTAAGGGGTGGAGAGATTTAATGGTACAGCCCTTTCTTTTAAGGGGTGGAGAGATTTAATGGTACAGTAAAAATATTCGAGGATATGATACAAATGAAAGAAAGGTAGTACATAAAAATGAGCAGTCATTAAAAATCTATGAGCTTCCTGCTGCCTCTGAGATGCTCACTAGTGAGGGTTGCCATCTGCCAGATGAGTACCTATGCTTTTCATCTTTTACCTGCCCCAATCAATTCAATCCATGTGAAATTGTGAATCAATTCATCTTGGGAAAACAGTCAAATAGGTCCTCGAACTTTCATAAAAAGATCAATTAAGTCCTTCTATAGGAGGTTTTGTCTGGCCGTCGCGATTTGGGGCAGTTCCCGGTGGAAGTTTTTGATGAAATTTTTTGAGCATCTTATTCACCAAGTCTAGTTTACTCATACCAAATTTCAGCTAAAAATTCAATCGGGAACACATTCAAATTAATTCTTGAAGATAACTGCGCATTTTTGCGTTCTCGAATTAATTTGAATGCGCTCCCGATTGAATTTTTAGCTGAAATTTGGTATGAGTAAACTAGACTTGATGAATAAGATGCTCAGAAAATTTCATCAAAAAAATCCACCGGGAACCGCCCCAAATCGTGACGACCGGACAGAGTCTCCTATAGAAGGACTTAATTGACTTTTTTATGAAAGTTCGAGGACCTATTTGACAGTTTTCCCATTCATCTTTTGTAACGCATAAGCAATAAGGAGTACTCCGTATATTTTAGAGAACTTCTTGTTGAACACACTTTTATACTCACCATGTTTGTGAAGAGTGTTTTTTTGTCTGTGAATCCGATTCACAGATAAAATAATTTGCACACATATATTTTGTCTGTGACCGGGATTCACAGACAAAAAAAAAAACTCTGCACAAACATGATGGGTATAAAAGTGGGTACAAACATTTTTTTTGTATATTTTAGCTCGTTAGTTTTACTAGTCCTTTTTTAGAGCAAACGTTCAATTTCATTTATTCCACAATACTCGTATAAATTAAGTAATTATTAAAATAAGTAAAGACAAAATTATTATCCTGGATACACTTTATTACTTGAAATAGATTATTATCAAATGGTATGAAGTAGAAAATGAAAAAGAATACAAATATGGAGTAGACAATACAAGAGGAAGTAGACAAAATAGGAGTGAAAAGTTAAAACAAACGGAAAAGACCATAGGGTATGGAAATGGGTCAATCTTCACATCTTTCAACAAAGGAATGTACGAAGAAAAAAAACTACTACCTCCGGCCCTGATTGTTCTTCCAAATTAAAGTGGCACGGTGATTAAGAAAGTAGAAATTGTGTGGTGAAGAGTTGTGCAAAGGAGAGAGAAATGCTGTGAAACACAAATTCTTTGCCAAAAAGGGAAAGTGAAGTTCTTTTTGGGACGAACGAAAAAGGGAAAGTTGGAAGTAAATTTAGGGACGGAGGGAGTACATATTTCAATTACCTCTTACCACTCATTTATATTGAGACGGAAGATGGTAGCACGATTATTAAGAAAAGTGGGTTTGTGTGGTTGATATTAATTGATAAAGTAAGAATGATTTAGAACCACACAAACTTTGCCAAATATGGTATGAGACAATTTAAGTGGGATTTTCCGAAAAGATAAAACGAGACAATATAAATGGGATGGAAGGAGTACTTTATTATTCTACCAAAAAACAAACCCTCAAAAGACAAGTATTTTAAACGGAGTATAATTTAGCTGTTTTAGCCTAATTACCTTCCAACTTTTATACTATTTGAAATCTTTTTTTTTTGCATCAGACTATTTGAAATCTTTAAAATCTAACAAAAGATCTTTTGTAGAGGTCGATAAAAACAAGATCTTTTGTAGAGACTATAGATGTTTTCTTTTGGACTGAAATTTGCTGGTCTGGGCTGGTAAATGTCTGGCCTCTGTGTATTTTATAACTACGGAAGTCAAGTCTGGTCTAATCTGGTCTGGGACTGAAAACAGAAATCATCCTACGTTGGATTGCTTTTGAAAAAAGTTCATTTACATTGACTAAACACAACACCTTATTAATTTGAAACAAAACTAAAAGCCGGTTAAGTAATATCAAAATTGTCTAAATCGGCTGATTCTGCTGAAATTTATGAAGTTCAGGCTGAAGTGGTTAAATTGACTGATTTTGCAGATCTATTAAAAAATTATATTTAAAATATATTTTATTAATAAAATTAAATAAAAAATATATTAAAAAGTAGCTAAAATGGTCGTCTACATTAACTCCACTCAATACAGTCAGAAAAGCAACTCCGGCCTTACTTATTCTTATTATTATGATATTCTGCGAGCGAAATAAAAAATTATATCTTTGATAAAAAAAAAGTTGGCTGATAAGCCGAAGAAATAGACAACGAAATAAAACATGCTCTAAATTAAACAATCATGTTTTCTTAAAATCTTGTAAAATTTGACTAACATAAAAGAATAATAAAATAAAAACTGTGTAGTTAAGCTTTATGCAGAGAAACAATAAGAATTATAATTTCATTTATGAAAATCGAAAGTGACCAAGTTTTTTGGAACGTTTTAATAAGCAAAAATGTCAAACTTATAAGTGACGGAATATATCTTGAACTAGCTATCCTGAACAGACATTGTTAAATAAACTTCCTTCATACTTTCATCAAATTCAATTAGTCCAACTATTTTATCTACCAACAAAATAGTTACTCCGTATATACCTGCTGGTTCTTATGCACTAATCCGCTGTTTGAATTTGAAGTAGTTGATTTTTCTTTGAACTTATTAGAGCATGACCGCTGCTGACTCATCATCATCATCTTTGACCCACTCTTCATCCGTAAGCCTTTCGCTATATCTGATCAATCAATCCAAACATAACAATTACTAAAAATTAGCGAATTCTAAAACAAATTAAAGACAAAAATGAATCCAGCTGCTAATTAATACGGACTAATCGTACAATAATATGGAAAAGTTAGTATTACGTATATACGGATTACGGAGTATATTAATTAACCTTGAGCAGTCATTAGTCTATAAACGTGTCCAAGGAGAAGCGTGTCGGTTGGTTTGAGGAGCTTTATGCGCGTGACACGGACCGGTACGACGTTGTTCTTGTTGTCGGCGCCGTTAAAGGCGGCGGCGGTGGTGGTGGTGAGGAGGAGGGCGACGTAGTGGCCGGGATGGGCGGCCATGACTTGACGGGCCGACAGGGGGGAATAGTGTTTTTCCACGCGCCCATTTGCTGGGAATTGGATGACCAAAACACTAGTTGGATTGCTGGTCTCTATAGTTGCTTGGCAGTTACCCATCTCATGGGCACGAATTGAATCAGCTGCCTGGCCTGGTCTGGATTTCCTTTCTTCTTCTTCTTCTAGCTCGATCTTATCCTGCCTATATGGGTGAATCAATCTTCTTTCTGCGTTGATAATTCAATGGCATATCCCTTGTTGAAAATGCAAGAAGGTACAACGTACTAGACCACTTATATAAACTCTATGTTCCCTCACGTCATGATTGAATACAAAGGTACATAAAAAGTTAATAGTCAATTATTGGTGTAAAAATTATAGTTGGTGTTATTAGAACAATTCAATAATTTAAAGTCAAATGCTTTAGTACTGTTTAAATTTGGTTTTTCTTTAAAATTTGGTCAACTTTAAATGGCACTTGGATTAATAAGTAAAAATTATGTTATTGAGGTTTATGTATAGAAGAGAGCATTAAATGCAACTACAAATTCTTTACTTAAAAAAAATGACAAAATTAGTGAGTCAACTCAAAAGGAAAAATTTGCAAAGTTGTAAGAGATAGAGGGAGTATTTTATAATTCTTTCTTTGGGTTGTCCCAAAATTAATGTCATGTTTCATTTTTTGCAAGAAATATGTGGTGATTATCATTTCACTTTATCATACTCAAATCTCAACCATAATTTTTACCTTACAATCAGTTTATTAATAATCGTGTCAAATTAAACAATGACAACAAATATGGGATAGATTTGATACTCCGTATTGTTTAAGTCTATTTTGACCTGATATGAGAAATGTCATTAAAGCGTTGTTTATGAACAATAAGCAGAAACTGCATTCTTTGATCGATTATCGAGCAATTTAACTCTCTCAAGAAAGTGTGTGACGTACTTCTCTTATATTCTTTTCTACTTTCAAAAAATTTGTTCTAAAGGTTGAATCCCCAACCTCAAGGCCCCTAACGCCCTGATCCGACATAACAAATGAGATGTTGTAAATCACGGTGACTTCTTTTCTTCTGTTAGGGATTACACAATAGGTGCGTCCTTTAAAGAATTCTTGGTATCCGAGGTGTTGCTCAGGGCCGGGGTAGAAAAAGTTTGCAACGATGAAGATGTCTCGGGTTCAAGTCCAAACAAAGATGCACAATAAAACCCCATTCTCTTTTCATTCGTATATAATCATAACTCAATCTATATCTTCTCATCACATACATTTATAGTCGATTCTAATTGGCTCTAAAATGGTGTGTCATCAAGTTTTTTAAAAAAATCTTGGTGAAAAAGAAAGCAAAGATGCATGGGCGGACGGGGGACAACAGAAGCATGCCATGTGACCATGTCAAATTAATAATATGCGATGCGACATAATTAGTTTCGTATGAATGCGCCATTAACCCAACATTCCTTCTGCATGTGTGTTCAATCTCCCGGCTCGTCTAAATTAGAAAAATACTTCGTATTGCACGGACACACTCGTAATAAAGGATTCACATTTTTCTGACTTTATTCAATGCACACAAACCATGTAAAGAATATATGGCATAAAGATAACAACTTTATATTCAATCAAAAAAAAGATAACAACTTTGATTGTTTGCAGTATTCAAATAGACCCTATTTTAAGCACACCATAATTACTTGTGAATTATTAAAATGTATTTTGTCGCCTTTTAAAAAACTTTTATTACTTTCCCGAAATAAGTACTCTAGAACACTTTATTTCATAAACAAATTTGTATAAATTTACTCTACTAGACTACTTGAACATCTCTAATGCAAAAATGTGAACGGAACATATGTGACATGAGACAGATAAATACATAAAAAATTAATAATTAGCAAAATATTTCTTTCCTAATTATTTGAACGCCAATGTATGTCTTTGATAAGTTTTTCACAATGTCAAACACAATGTCAAGATGTACACTGTGTGGTTGACATTATTGAGAAAAACTTATTAAAAATTCATAACATTGTGGGAAAAGGGAGAGAGAAATTATAGTGAAAGAAGCTATCTCTAGGATGAAGAATGAAAACTGAACATATTTGGGTGGAGACAGATTGCCTTAATGCATCATCTTATCAACTCTCCTACTCGGGACTCATCTTACGCGGGTACTATTATTGTGCGCTAGTTGTCGGTCTTTAGCAAGATATTTCGATCATGTCTTTTCACTTTATTCATAGATCTGCGAATTAATATACATTTTTGAAAATTCTTAGCAACAAATTCTTAGGCTAATATACATACTTCAATATTTTCTATTCCTTCCTGTATTCAACATTTTTTCAATTAATATATTACTGGTTTTATTTTTGTCCTAAAAAAAGTTTTTCTCATGTCACACTGTGGACATTGTAGTTTTGAAAATTTGAAGATTTTCCTATCATTAAGTTATGATGATTGCACAATGTAAGACAATTAATGTTAGCCTCATAGGCAAAAACTTAACAAGCAGTGTTAAAACATTCTACTTTACAAATCACTTTTTCCCTCAATAAAAATGGCATTCCACAAAGTCAAGGAAAGGAAACAAATTTATTTCCCTAAATGCATTTTATTCAAACTAGAAAGTTTAAACTGGGATGCAGGTAATTTTTTTTTGCAAATATTGCTCAATTTGTTTGAGTGTAATTTAAAAGATAACTTTTTACGCTTTTTGCTCAAAGTCATGGAAGCTAAACTATACATCTAAATAAAAATGGGAGAACTATAAAATAGATTAGTGATTTTTTTAAACAGGAATAAAAATGTGTAGAATTAATAGATATATAGTGTAATCAGAATCGTATGTAATCAGAATTAACAGATCATAGATTTGTAAAGCGAACGGGTGGCAATTATATTACCTAAATAATTATTAAATGGGAAGAGAACATAATAATAGATGGTGCATTTGCTTTCCAGCGCCAACACCATAATGGAGGTGAAGAATGTCGCCTTAAAGCTAAAGGCATGGGCCTGGATTTATCTCTGAGCGGTTGTTTTGTCTTCTCCGTGATTGACAATTCATGGTGGTGCTCCTCTTCATACGTTGCCTCCATGATTTGATTCTGGTCGCACCACCTAAAGTTACAACTGGGAATCAAAGGACATGTTCTTTTGCATTTATTGATTTTTTTGTCTTGCCTCATCATTTTTATTGTTTATTTTATCTCACCTTGTTTGAGAAATCGAGTATTCTTGTTAATTTGTGTATTGAAATCAATATCTTGAATTGTATACAATGAACTAGCCAGAAATATATGAAATTCCTTGAATAAGATTGATACATAGACATAATTTAATGCATAAACTTGATTATCATTGATTTTTAATTGTCCTCACTAACCTATGCTAACTAATCTATTATACTATATCTACTCTATATTAATGTCAATATTTTTGAATTGAAATAAATTTCGATTTTGTGACCTCCTCCTTGAGAGTGTTACAATAATTTCATCAACACTACAAAAAAAGGCGGGATTGACACGGAATTTGGCACGGATTTATCAATTTTTCGTGCCAAAGTGTTTTTGGCACGGATTTGGCGTATCCCTGCCAAAATCCGTGCTAAATCCGTGCCAAAATCCCTGCCAATCCCGTGTTTTTTTGTAGTGCAAACTTACTAAGATTATCGATCATTGTTTACTTCCTGAATTATGACTCCTTCACTCCTAATTAAAGAAGTGTTATACTTTTAATTGAATCAAATAAATCCTATTTTGAGATTACAACGTAGTTAGTACAGTCTTGTTTGTGTATTTTCTGTATGTTTTAGTCTTATTTCAAGCTATTTCCTACCTATATATCCGGTTGGCCCATGAACTGGTACAATATACGTTTCAAATAAATTTTGGGTGTGCTAAGGTGACCATCATGGCATCATGGGAGGAGGCGAGGAGCTATGAAGTTATGGTACGTAGGCAAGTGTACATTACCACAAATTTTAAAAGAAAAAGCTCAAGTATTAGTACGTGTAAAATATAAACGAAATTCTACCTTAAGTCCTATTAATATATTGTATCGCACTTATTGCACAGTCGGTCTATGTTTTTGAATTTGAACATGTTTGGGACATGATTATTGTGTTTAAGCCTATATATGTTTTTTTGTTAATGTTTCTGATGATTAAAATTGCCAGATATTGACAAAAATGATAAGGAAACATTAATCAAGTAATACAAGTGAACAAACTTAAATACATAGAGCCCGTTTGGAGACCTCTTTTTTCGGCTTATCAGGCTTATCAGCCAGCTTTTTCACCAAACACGTAACTTTTACTTTTGTGTGCTGAATTGTGTAATAAGCAGAAAAAGTAAGGTTGGAGTTACTTTTCTGGCTGTATTGGCTGAAGTTACTGTAGAGGACTATTTTAGCTATTTTTACATGTAATTTTTTCTATAATTTATTGATAAAATATATTTTTAAAATATTTTTTTCTTGAATCAGCAGAATCAGCCAAAACAGCCACTTCAGCCAGAATTTCATAAATTTCAGCAGAATCAGCCAAAACAGCCGATTTTCGTGCTACCAAACGGGCTCATAGAGTGAATGTGGAACTGACATAAACTCATAAGATCATAATGAAATTAATTCAAATACTATCCTCCGTTCTCTTTTAATCGCAACATTGGACTTTTTTCACTATTCACATATTCTACTTTGACTATATTTTATTCATTAATGTATTATAAATTAATTTTTAAAAAAATATTATTAAATCCTTCTCATTCTAAATTTTCAAAATATGAATTTTTTAAATTTTTTACTAATAAGGAATGAAAGATATTAATGGTCAAACTTGTGCGTTGGCAAGCGTAAAATGTTGACTGTTGCAATTAAAAGGGAACGGAGGAAGTATATATTTGGTGAAACTTTGTCGTGGGAACCAACGGTGGCGAAGGGTAGTTGGGTATAGTAGTAGTCATGCGGCGGTGAACAGTGACAGAAAGAAACTTTACTACAGGTTCTTTTGTCCAAGAACACATAATGACTACGGAGTACTCCGTACTATTTAAGGGATTTTAAACAAGGATTCCTATTTTTAGACCATTTGTAGTGGTCAAGAGTCCAAATAGTTAAATTTGGACTCCGTCAATTTGAAAACAGTGTTTAGACTCTGTCAATACTGTTTTTCCCTGCATCCGTGCACCGTCAATAAAATACACTCTGCATATTTTATACATATGAATTTAGTAAAATATTAATTAAATTATTATAAGTAATGTTTTACTTTTAATTTTTTTCCCTGAATAATTATGAAATAAAAAATACACATTTTGATGTAAAAATAAATAATTTTCATAATTTTTTTTAACATTTTTCTGTTAAAAAAATGAATTTGTTTAAGTGAAGTTTGATTATAGAATATTCAATTATTTCTGAAGGTTTCATGAATTAAGAATTCATGTTTCATTTTTTTAGCTCAATAAACTGTAACAGTTAAAATTTCAAAATAAAATCATTTTATATATCACATATGGATGTCATATGAAAGATGATAAAAATTTATGAATTTTGATATATTTTTTGAAAAAATTAAATGACAAATAAAAAAGTTATATAAGTTTTAAAAAAATTGGGATATAATGATGCAAGGGTGGCGCCAGCATGACATCATCCTCACCAAAAGAAAACATGTGGCCGTGCCTTACTTTTCCTTTTTTCTTTATTTTTCCTTTTTCCACTCCTCTAAACTCACCCTCTATATTTAACACCCTCCATCCCCTTTCCCACTTTTAATACCCCATATAAACCACCACTACACACAATTAGGAGTCCAAAAGTTCCACATTTAACATTTTGGACTCCTAATACCTCACCACTACAAATGGTCTTACACTTCAATCAGGTTCTACTCCTATTATATAGTTCACACAATTAATTAGAAAGACATTTTCTAATTAATTTTTGTATAGTTGTGCTCGTAATAGGGAAAGGCGGACATCTCCCTTGCATTAGGGTTTTGAGTTTTGCCGTCTTTGGTGCCGCTACCATTTTTTTAGCAGAGAAAGGGAACCGCTCGCAAGTAATAGACCTGTATCGATATCTCGCTGTGGCGGCCAATGAAGATAACTCTGTGGTAGCCGAGGAAGGAAGGAGGAGAGGCGTCTAGAGAGCAGGATGACCCAATGGATAAACTGATCGAGAAGTATGTTAAACTGGACATCAGTGAAGCACAGAATGAACTGGTGATCGATGATGAAGAAGAAGAGGCGGCCAAGCCGGTGGAAAATCGTTTTGGTGCGTCAACAATCATAACGATGGTCCAACCTCCTCCTGAACCACCGCCAAGGATTGAACAAGGTGCTAGGGTTCAAGAATTTTATTTTTCTTATTTATATTTCTTCGTGTTTCGCTTTTATTTGGATCTTTACTCTGTTTTGGACTTTTGGTTATGCCATGTTTTTCCGGCAAAAAAACTCTAGAATCTAGGACAGGTGATGATGAGTCTGGTCTACAAGTCATTGACTTAGTTAAGTCCAAAGTGGGATCAGAGAATTATATTGCTTCTACGGAGGTGATTAATTTAAGTGTTGTTCTAGCTTACGTTCTGTTATGATAATTTAATCAAGTTTCGTTCAAAAATAATAATAATTTTTGTATAGTTATATGTGAACCGATGAATGCTATAAACGAAGTACGATAGTATATACTACGTATGTAGTATCCGTCTACCCATCTACTCAACAAAGGAGGCCATTATATCAACTGATGTAAAAAAGAGGAAATTTTCTCATTCCATTAAAGCCAAAAGAGGCTTGAATGCTTGATAAACATAATGCATATGAAAAACTAGGAGAGTTTGTAAAGTAATCAATACTTAAGATAACCGTTAAGATATGAGGTTGTATATTAAAAACTCAATTTTTTAGAAAGAGTAACTCAAAGTTTAATAGGAAAAATGGTCAAATACACCCTTCAACTATCACCAAACCATCACATAGACCCATTACTAATAAAAACATCATTTAAGCACATTAACTTAATAAAATCAATCAATTTGGCCCAATTTACCGGGAAGCAACCTTCTCAACCGGTTAAAGTTAGATTTAACTTTTTTTTTTCTGTTTTCCTTTCCGTTTCTTCCAGCAAGTTTATTTCAGCCTATCCTAATACTCAGTATATACTACGTATATATATGCTCCTAGCCAACCCTGCCACCCAACAACTCTGTATTGCCAAGCCCTGTAAAACTGCCACTGACCCATTCTTTGTCCCGTCCATAGACCTCTCCAAACCGGCAACCGCCAAACACCTCCTCGTAAAAGCCTGCGAGGAGTTCGAGTTCTTTAAGGTGGTCATCCATGGAGTTCCCGCGGAATTCATAACCAGGCTTGAAGCAGAGGCCGTCAAGTTCTTCTCCTCATCTTTTCAAAAAGAAAAAGCATGGCCGCCTGACCCCTTCGGATACACGGAGTATATAAGAATATAATAAGAAGGTCGGAGTAATTGGCGATATTGGGTGCGTAGATTAATATACTTCCTATATACTTTGTATACAAGTATATTATATATATATACAGTGGAGGAGCAAGGGAGGGGCATGAGGGGGCAAGCGCCCCCGCTTCGAGCAAAAAAATTTAGTACTACTACTTATAATATATTAATGCGCTCCCTTCTTTTTTCAAAAATAAATATCAATTAAGGATAATTTAGATAAACTGTTAAAATAAAAGGCAGAGTCTTTCAGAAAACATACATGTCTCTAGGAATACAAGTATTTGCTGCAACATACCTCATTCATTTGAATGAAAGTGTGAATTGTTTTAGACCTTTAATGACACGCAAGCGGTTGACTTTTCGTGGTTATAGTGAGCAAAAAAATATTTAGTTTGACAAATATGTTGTCACATTTCTTTCAACAAAAAGATCAAAAGATTCTCGAGATTATATTGGATTCCCTCCTTAGTGGAAAAATTTATTAGAATTTTAGAATTCTCAGAGATGTCCAAGATTCTCTATATGTGTGCAAGGAAGTATTGAATGTTCTAGAGTAATAATGAGGAGATTTCTAGAGAAGTGTGAAACTCATTAAAATCGTGTGGAAGTGTGTTGAAGCTTCTAGAACATTTTGAAGAATCGTGGTGTTCTCTAAATCCTTCTAGAAAATTAGAGAAGCTTGTGGATACTTCTTGGAAGAATCTAGATGTGTAGTGATGTATGAAAAATTCCGGAGAAGCTTTGATGAGATCAGTATAGAGAAGCTTCTTGTTTCTATGTTAACCTTGAAAAGAGCTCTTGAGTGAGTGAAAGTGAGAGTCTCCTTGAGAGACGAGAGTAAGAGCCTTCTTGTGAGAAAAGAAAGCTCAAAGATATTGCTTGAAGAAGTGTATGTGATCGAGTTATGTAGAGTGAAGTAGTCTCAGATACAAAGAGTGAGTGAGAGTAATACAAGGTGATATTGTCAAATTGAGTTTTTGTATTATGAGTGTGTGAATATATAAGTGTACAAGAGTCTATGAGCTCGTGATCCTGAAAAAGACTGGGGATCATGTTTTTCCAACATGAAGTATATTTTTTTAAGGAAATCAACTCAGTTCACATTAATCAGATCGAAGGACAAACCTTCAACAATACAAGAAGGGGGAACACCCAATCAAGTCTGACAATCAGACGTAAACTGGCTGCTCTATCCAACTCATGAGTCACTATGTTTGTTGATCGTTGAACAAAAGAGAAAGAAATATTAGCAAAAAATCTACTGATAAGTCTAATATCCTCAACTATTATACAACATTTTGAACAAATTAAAACTCGAATGATTGATCTATCTAAATTATAGATATGAGTCAAGCAGTATGTAATGAATTATTTTGTGCCAACACATTACATTTTTATTTATTTTATTATATTTTGAGCAAATACATAGGAATTCCTAGCTTTCAGTACGCCCCCATTCAAAAAATCTCTCGCTCCGCCACTGTATATACAGAATCCTACTCCGTTTCAGACTTGTAGCTACCTTGACTGAAACCTCACTGTAATACTTCGTATGACTATATAAGGAGTAAATGGGTTTTGTATTTGATGTCTTAAGCCAGGGAGTAAATGTGCGTGAACGTATAGAAATTGAACTCATGTAACGGATTGTTTCACGGTAATCAAATGCATTAAGTCTTGAGAGTTGAATGGCAAAAATAAAACTGATCCACATTAAGAATTCCATCAATAGCATTAAGGATATTTATTTGAATTTGAATTCAATTTCATAACCCAATCAGCTATTGCATTGTTCCCACAGTTAGAGAGTCTCTAGAATTAGACCTTTAAATCTATCACTTATAATCTGTCCGATCAGGTGCACATATAAGTGAAAAAAAATTAAAATGTCACATCATCTTATATGATACTTGAACAACGTTCCTTATCACATAATGATTATAAATAATCTTATGAGACTGTTTATCCTCTAATACAGAACAAATAAATCCATTGTTTTATTAATACATCACTTTATATTCTTTAAAACTATGGATATTAATTTAAATCCAAATATGTAAATTATTCTTTGATGTATTATCAGTCTCCTCTCCATATTTAATACAATTATATCTTAGGACACAATAATGTGACCCAAGAAAATAATATTTATATGATCATATTTCCAACAAAAAACCACTTGTGTCTTTGTGCTTATGTATATAATAATAATAATATAGAGTACACACACATATCCGGTGACATACGGGCATACGGCCATGGAGGAATGCAGGAGGACACGTTTGTTGAGAGCTATGGGAAAGTACCGATTAAGCGAAGGGATTGGATATTTTAAAGAAGAAAAGAAAAAATGAAAAAAATAAGTAAAAAAGAAAAGAAAAAACTAGCAGGGAGCCAGGACCGGAGGTTAGGAGGTTGGGACGTTGGGTTGTGGGGACTGGGAAAGGAGTGGCGTAAGTGAAGCAAAAAAGAAAAAGAAAAATAAATGTGAGAGAAAAGTTAGAATTGACCGGCGATTAAAGATTACTTTTACGTTACTTGGCTCAATTGATTATTTTTTAAGGGTAAGTGGGTTTATAAGATGCTTTTATTAGTATATGGGTCTATGTGATGGTTTGGTGATACTTGAATGGTCTATTTGACCCCTTTTTCAAGTTTAATATAGTACTATATTACTTCTTAATTTACAGGTATGAGACTTTATCAATAACATTCCTAAACTAACTCAAAGTAAAGCTCCTGTAAATCTGCACATAACTCATATACTAATAAGACCATCAATCCTTTTTTCTCACTTTTGATATCCTTTAAATGAACACATTTAGGATGCCAAGAAGTTGTATGTTTAGCGTTTTGAACTCCTTATACATCCTCATTCCAAATAGTCTTAAGGAGTACGTGCGATGCATGTGGTTTCCACAATACGATAAAGGTGCTTGCTCACATAAACCGCATAAATAAAAAGACGACCCATCAAGATTGATGCTTTAAATGAACTTATATTTGTGCTAATGTGCTCCGTTATATTTTTGATGGAGCTAGTGACTAAAATAAGGGGTTGCTGGATGTCTACTGTCTAGCTGGATTAGGAAGGGAAGTCTTAAGTAGGTTAAAATTTCAATGGAATCACTAAATTAGCCGATTGCATATTGATTATTATCAGACTGCATGGTACTCGGAGCATCTTCAATGCTAAAACGTTAACGGTGCATACGTGGCATGAGAGATAACCAATTAAAAAATAATAAATAGAATATCTCTCTCCTTATCTGAAGGATCTTACATCATTTTGGTAAGTTTTTTTTCACAATGTCAAACACAGTGTCTAGATGTAGACATTGTGGTTGACATTGCAGAGAAAAACTTACTAAAAATACATAAGACCGTGGAAAGAAAGAGAGAAATGTCATAAAATCAAGCTTTTGTGTGTATCTCTCTCATGCCGCATGTGCACTGTGCACATTGTAGCATTGGAGGTGCTCTCATCGTCTAACCGACCTTACGACATACAAATTCGATGGTGGTGTGATTATTGGTAATTGGCAATGAGCTTTTAATATTGTCATATTTAGTCTAGTTTAATATCTAATTACATTTTTATCTAGTGGTATTTTAATGGTATTGGAGAAAAAACTCTCATTGCTTTCTTGGTTTTTTATGGTTCTTTCATAATTATACTCTCTCAACTTTTTCCTTTAAAACTTTACCAACTTTCTTCTTCTGGTTACGTTGTTAGACTAATTTTATCATTTTATATTTTAATTAAAGAATTTGTAGTTCTCGTTAATTTTATCTTATTTACACAACTTTCAATCATACACCTTTTACTTTATTTTTTCTTGTACGTATCTAATCCAACCAAGTTTTAAGGAACCGAGCATCCATTTATGCATATGAACAAAAGCATTTTATTAGTGATTTGATAAATACTACGTATTAGATATAATCATTTGAGAAAAGTACGGAAAAGTACTTGTGGTTGGGCCCGTTTTAGGATAGAGTCATGTTTTTCAGTCTTTATCAAAGTGGTTCATGTGTTTGAATTCCGTTATCACAAGAGGGTAACGCCGTTAAAACCGTCTGAAAAAGACCGTTAAAAGTAACTCCGATTTTCAAAAGTGTCTAGAAAATTAAAACAAAAATATAGGAAGGTGTGGCTCAATAAGACGACCGCTAGGCCATCTTTCCTTTTTTGTTTTCAGCCAACCTTGTCACCGGAAAGTCCACCGGAAAGGTGATATTATTGTAATCATTTAAAAATAATAATTCAAACAGATCTGAAAAATGCGAAGGCAAAGGTGGTTTGGAGGTCATCTTGGCGATGCGCACCTTTCGGTATTTTTCTTTTAATTTCCGGGCACTTTTGAAAATCGGAGTTACTTTTAACGGTTCTTTTCAAACGTTTTTAACAGCGTGACTTTGTTGTGATAACGAAATTCAAACACATGAACCACTTTGATAAAGAATGAAACACTTGACCCTATTTGAAAACGGACTCAACCATAAGTACTTTTTTTCCCCTTTCCCTATAATGGTTTTTATTCTTAAAGAAAGGTTGAGGTAGGGCCGTAGGGGTCAAGCCAAACCTTGCGCACCCCAAATTTAAAGAGAAAAATTAATTATTAGTGAGTAAAATTTGTGTAAAACTTAATCCAAATTATTTTTATACCAGCCTATTGCCTACTCCATAGTAGAGTATATATTCGTCGCTCAGGATGCCCTTGAAAAACACTCCGGTCAACTCTTTCCTCCCAAAGTCTCTTGCTCTATTCTAATTGGTGAAACCGATCAATCAAATCATCAAAGTATAGAGCTAATTTTGGGGAATGTGGGATTGTAATCCGTACTTTATACGTAATAAAGAAGCAAAAACTACTGTATAACTTCGTATTATTTTATCATGAGAAAAGGTAAATCGTGCTTAACTAACTGTGCAGTTAACCGTTGACCCCTGCATGCCAATAGCCAAGTCGTGCGCTATACGTACAACCGCCGCCGCAGATATCTCAACAACGGCGCGCACTCACATGAAGCTGGGCCCATCTTTTCCGAGGTCAGTAGCGACTATTCCGGATGCCGGAACCGACGCGTATCTGGCGGAGAAGTTCCGGCAGCCGTGCTCATTTTCCCACTCCAAATTCCGGCCCTTTTCCTCCGGCCCTTGATCGAAGTTCAGCGAGTAGCTCTGAGGATCGTACCAGAAACTTTCTCGCTGCCCCCTGCTTCCGGCTCCCTGTATCCGGCGAATGAAGGTCCTCCATTCCTGGAGCATTTTCTGGGCGCTGATTCCCCGGATCTTATACCACCACCTCAATCCGCGACGGCGCTGCCGCTTCTGGGATTGTATTTCCGCCGTCTTGCTTGCCGCTTCCACATCGTCGTATGAATAATATCCATTGTCTTCCATTGGAGTATATATATGTAACAGAGACGGGTTTTAACAGAAATTCATAGACACAGCTTTTGATCGGAATACAAAATTTATAATTGCGAATTTACTGCGGAGAATACTGAATCCGGCATGTTGCGATTGAAATGAATACAAAATAGGGAAGGGAAAAGGGGCAAATAAGCCCTCGAACTAATCAAAAAAGTGCAAATAAGCCCTTATGTAGGAGGTTCCGTCCGGCCATCGTCATTTGGGGAGGTTCCTGGTGGAATTTTTTGATGAATTTTTTTGAGCATGTTATTCATTAAGTCTAATTTAGTCATACCGAATTTCAGCTAAAAATTCAATCGGGAAGACAGTCAAATGAATTTTTGAAGATAAATGCGCAGTTCACTAGTGGAAAAACATCATTTTGAGGCGCTTAAAATTTGACACGGACGGCGCTTCTAAGCGCCTGGAATTTTTCCGACGCGAATCGTTTATAGAGGCATTTTTGTTATAGCAAGCGCCTCAAATACTAAAGTTAATTTCACCGATGCCGACGCTTTTTTGTAGATAAGCGCCACAAAACATAGTCACAAGCAAGGCGCTTTCTAGCCAGAAGCGCCTCAGGCTCTGAATGTATTTCATATCCAGGGGACCACCTTTGATGATTAAACTCTCCATTTGTTTAAAAAATTCATTTTTTTATTTTATTCAGCTTTCTACGTGTACTTCCAATGATAACACAAACTTTCTACGTGTACTTCCAAATATCGCAAATTATACCGTGGGATCGTTGCACCGTGAGCACGGTGCACCCGATCCCAAAACGGTACCGTTTATCAAATAAAACAGAGCAAATTTCTTGCACCGCTAAATAGACTGTCCGATCAGCTGATTTAGTGTAGGGGAAGTCCGCATCTGGAATAGCTTGGCTCCAACCTGGGAATTGCTTGGCTCCAATCTTTGACTTTCTGGTGCATCTCGAACTGCAAGACCTGCTGCGCCGCGTTCTGATTTCAGGGTTGATGTTGGGGTCTCGCCGGTGCTTCACTGAGGAAGATGACAGGATTGCCTGTGGGATTGTCTGAACTGAGTGCGCTTGGTTTTGCTTTAATGGGGATGTTTTTGTTTGAGATCTGGACGGTTAGTGGAAGTTGCCTTCAATCGGAGAGTGGAGTGGATGGTCTGGGTGGGTTGGTTTTAGTTTGTTTGACAGGATGAAGACGATTACCACCATTCGAAGCTTGGGGATGGAATATTTTTATTTGGGCTCAAGTTACATGTGTATTAAAGCAATTTACATTTCCATTTGGTTCAAGTTACATTTTCATACATACAGGTTACATATCAATTTGATAGAAGTTACACTTTGTAACACGTGGTTTACATTTCGTGTATGAAAGGTGAGAGAACCATTGAAGGGTGTAATATGAGTTACATTCAGGTATCGAGTTACATTTGTAGTTAACTGAAATTACATTTTATAACAACGTGAGTTACATTTCAATACACGCGATTTACATTTTACATAACGCGAGTTACACCATAATATAATGCGAGTTACACAACATAATAAGTCCTTGTTATTAAAAAAATAATTTTCTTAAAAAAATCTTTTTTATAGCACTGCTATTAAAAACAAAACATATACTCTATTTATGTAAAAAAAATAGGGAATTAGACAAGTTAATATTTTATTTTTCATTGAAATTAATATTTTATTTTTTATACCGAAGTATTATGTATTGGACAAGTATGTGAGTTACATACCGAAGCACTTTGACTTAGGGCTGGACTCGGTTCGGGCCGGGCCCGGTTCGGGCCTTGAACCGGCCGGGCCTCGGTTCACCAAAGGGAGGGCCCGGGCCCGAACCGGCAGGTGACCGGTTCCGGGCCGGTTCCGGGCCAGACCGGGCCGGTTCCGGGCCGGTTCACCCGCCCCATTTTTTTTTTTTTGATTTTTTGGCTTCTCTTATTTAACCCCCTACCCCTCCCCCTCAACCCCAAACCACCCCAAACCACCTCAAATGGCCCAAAATACCTAATCCAACCCAAAAATTAAAAAAAATTCAAAAAAAAAATTAAAAAAAAATTATTCCGGCCCGGACCGGGCCCGAACCGGCCGGGCCGGTTCACCAAATAGAGGGCCCGGGCCCGGAACCGGTTTCCACCGGGCCGGTTCGACCCGAACCGCCAGTGGACCGGGCCACCGGGCCGGGCCGGTTCACACAGTAACCGGGCCGGGCCGGTTCCGGTTCGGGCCGCCCGGCCCGAGTCCAGCACTACTTTGACTAGACTTAAGTTGCATTCATCAATTACGTGCGTTACATTTTTTTACACGTGAGTTACATCATTGTGCTACTGGAACAAAGAAAACAAAAAATACTGTTCACGCGTGTACTGTTCACGCGAATTTTTCTTTTAAATAATTAAAACTGCGTCGTTTTTTAATGTGGAGCACGGTGCTCACCGTGGGATGATCCCACGGTATAGGAACTGTCCAAATATGCAAGCTCTAATCATTTCAATGAATTTTAACACCACCCCAATATAACAAAACAATGATTACATTAAACCACAATATAATAATAGCGTATTTTCAATAATATCTACGTATACACCAGTATAATTAAATTACTACAAATTTACTTCAATATAAAATTTACATATTCATAACTATGTTTTCAAAGCCTATATTCCACTCTTGAGCATACTGGTTTTTCTTGAATGCCAATCTTGGAACCGTTCTGCTTAATCAATCTGTAATGAGTATAAGTGAACAAAAATTATGCATACTAATTCAAGACTTCATTAAATGTAAATCACTCATATGGTTCAATATACCTTTTCACTTTCTTGTAACATAAGAAGTATTGACTTTCAACGACCAGCAGCAATTTCATGAATTCTATAACATCAATTAAAATACACACACATGTTAGAACAAAAAATTCTAATACAATTATACAAACTCTGTCAATGAAGAAGTTTATTATTCTACATTCTAAACAGATGGAGGAAAAAATGAACTTACAGACTTGACAAATTAAGCCCGGGTGATGGAGGACAAATATCCAAACTCAAAGGCAGAGGACAAATATCCAAAATGCAAAAGTATTCCTATAGCAACATCGGGCAACATATATACAAAATATAAGACAAACACGTGAATCTAATAACATAAGATATCATTATATTCAATCAAGCACCATGAAGTCATATGAAAGGCCATGATTCAGCCTCTTTCTTTTAATACACACAAACATAATTATATCGGAGCAATATACATATTTAGTCTAAAGGCATTATACCTTTTCCACATACCACATCAGACCATGAGGCAGCCTCATCAAACAACAATCTTAATTGATTTTTGCTTCCTCTATTCATCCTCCCCAAATCGGTGATGACTACTAGAGCTAAACCTGGAATAAAATTGTGCGAGATTTCTCAGTGTAATACCATTATACTAAGAAGCATACAAACTGAATCTATTTCATACAAAATCTAAGTTTTAGGCTAATAGGCGTAAGTCTGTGTAGGAAAATAGTGAAAAACATAACGTGCTTCTTTTCCAGAAAAATATTCTCTCAATGTAATATGCTCAAATAAAAAATCACTTTCAAGGGAATCAAGAATTTCATATATCATTACCGGAATAAAATGATAGCAGAGACGGTGGCTGCACGACCGAGTCACGACATGGATAAGGGCGGCGTCAGAAGCACAACAACGAGGAGCACAACAAGCTCGTGATGGCGGTGCCGGAAGCTAAGGCAGAGAGGAGGAACCTGATCTCATCGAGCTTGGTCGTTTCTTCATCTACGCTCATCTGGCCGGCTACTTCTCCCAGATCTAATCGGCTAATCTGAAAGTTTACCAAGTGGGGCGGTTATGTAAGATAAAAATGGCGAAGCATCTAGGGTTTGTGATCGAAAAATGTACACCGTAAGATAAAAGCACAATGCTCTGAAAAAGGTGTACTCCTTTTCCAAACGTATTTTTAAATCTTAATCAGGACGGAATAAGGAAATAGAGGCGCTTACATAAATAAAAACGCTGCGCGTATCTTGAAATCGCATTTTAATTAGAATCGTTAAAGTATTTCAGGCGCTTATTCTTCAGAAGCGTCGCACGCCTCTTTAAATAAAAATTCATATAATTCGTTTAGTGTTTTAGAGGCGCTTCAACCTATAAGCGCCTCTAATGAAGCGCCTCCCTTTGATGTTTTTCCACTAGTGGTTAAACAACGCAGTATATTTCCGAAAATCATTTGAGTGCTTTCCCGGTTGAATTTTTAACTGAAATTTGGTATGGCTAAACTAGACTTAATGAAGAAGATGCTCAAAAAAATTTATCAATAAAATCCACCGAGAACCTCCCTAAATGATGATGATCGGACAGAACCGCCTACAAAAGGGCTTATTTGCACTTTTTTGATTAGTTCGAGGGCTTATTTGCCCCTTTTCCCTACAAAATATTTGCATTAATTACTCCATAACAGGGAGTATTTATTTTTTCAATCTGTACTAAACTTGTAACATGCCTTCAAAATAATATACTCCCTCCGTTTCAGTGTGTTTGACACACTTTACTTTTTTGGACATTTCAAAATGAATGCCACACTTCCCATTTGGTAAACAAAACTGTGTCAAACAGTGCCAAACAGTGTTAAACAGTGTTCAAACAATGCCAAACAGTGTCCAAACAGTGCCCAAACAGTAAAATTTACCCCTTAGTAAATGTTTTCCTTAAATGTTGACAAATCAAACTATGTCAAACAAACTGAAACGGAGGGAGTATGTATCAAAGTCGGCAATATTTAGCAAAATGAACAATAAAGACTGCATTAATTTACTTATTTAACATAGGCACATCAAATATGGAGGATAAAAGATCTAATATTTTATATTTCCATCTGCATTGAATGTTAAACAAATATTGGATCGGCCATAAAGGTTGTTTTTATCGTTTATTATCTTTGTTATTGTGGCCGAAATGTCACAATAACGAGATGTGAAACGAAATGTCACAAAACTATATATTTTAAACTGTACCTTTCTATTAAGTACTTGTATTTTTATAACATCTTCATTTCGTTTATGTTAAACGAGATGTCACAAAACTATATATTTTAAACTTTTTTTCAAATAAGGAGATAGAAGAACTAATCTGTTCGATTTTAAATCCTAGAATGACTAATATCTTAAAAATGACCACATCTATTATTAAATAAATAAATTATAACAATGCGGAGTTATAGTTTTTAAAACACAACAAAACAAGCCACAGATGAAATCTTAGGGATATAAATAGGCATTAAGCAATTTCTTTTTTGTTTAAATAAAGATGGTTTAAATAATGCAACCGAGAATTATAAAAAACTTGGCTCTTTCCTCTTTTAATAGGGAAATATAGCCTGTGGACATGTTTAAATATTTAGTTAAAAAACAAAACATTCTCAATAAGTAAGAATATGAATAATCAACCAATGTTATAATCAACTATATAAGTGACTTTTCGTTAGTTATAATTACTCATACATATGCAATGCGTGTGCGCACACATATGGTAAAACTAAAACAAAATTATTTTATCCCGTGCTCGTGCATGAGTAAAGTTTAGTGAGCAATTTTGCTTTATTCCATCATATTCCCAAGCCTCAAAATAGTGAGTCTTTAGTTCCATTGGAGATGATGAAAAGTAGAAATGAAAGTGGAATACATGAGAAATCCTTTTTAAACACTCCCAAATCATTTCAATAAAATTATGTAAAGAAGTTTTTAATAACTTTCAAATCATTTCCGAAAATGGAAAAAAGATTGAAACATCATAAAATGAAGTGGGAAAAATATAAAAAGCAAGATTGTATGTGTTAAAATTTGCTAAAAAACACAACTGTCTTAATGTTATCTCAAATTTATGTTCACCCTTCTGTCGGAATCAATTTTTTTTGATATGATATATGAGAGCAAAAGTTATCTTTTATTTAAGTGTAAATATTAACATAATCTTGATCTATTTTGATTGAGAGTTTCAGCACTGTGAAAGTTAATTAATTACATACCAAGTATAGCAATCATATCATGACACTAAAAGTGATGTTTTTAGGAACTAGATATATAAGTTAGACTATGTATAAGGGGTAATTCTATAACTCATGAATGTAACTTTAATATTGTAATATTTGGTCATGAAAATTGAGATATTTTAATATAGTGACATTTGGTCATGAAAATTGAGATACTTTAAAAAAATAATATTTGTTCATGAAAATTGAGATGCTATTGGTCATGAAAATTGCCATCATTATCATTTCTAAATATGGGATATTTGTCTTTTTAGTTTTCGTTGCATAGTTTGACATGTTCATGTTTCGATTATTAGTCATCATTTTATGTGAGAATCTTTTTACAGATTTAATTCACCTCACCTTCTGATAAAAATTGTCTGCTAAAAGTCTAAGCCCTGCAACCTTTCTTCGTTTAAGTTGCATTTATTTTACTTAATAAGATCATAATATTACTCCTCAATAACTCAATCTAATGACATTTAAACTAACCGCTACTAAGCGTATTATGCAGTCTGTTGTCGTCGTCATGGTTTTCATTAAAGAAACAAATCGAATGATGAATTTGCTAAATTCTAAATCATAGAAGGACTAATATCTTCAAAAAAGTTGAATACACCCATTATTAAATAAATTACAAAATGTGTAGTTAGTTTTGAAAAAACAGCAAGACACAAATGAAATCTAATGAATAAAAATAGGCATTGAACAATTTTTTTTGTTTACATAAAGATGATTAAAAAGACTAATTTCATTTGGATGCAATTGCAAATTATAAAAAAAATGGCTCTTTTAATTACAAAATGTAAACTGAGAACATATTTAGGTAATTTGTTCAAAAATAAGATATACTCAATAAATGAAAATATGAATTATCAATCAACTTTATAATAGATTAAATAAGAAATTTTCCGTTAGTTATAATAACGCATACATATGTCAATGCGCGTTCACACATATTACAACTAAAAACCCAAAATACCAGTGGACGTAGCTCAACTGGTAGCGAGGGAGTGCCACAAGGGTTATGTCACGGGTTCGAATCCCGGCAACTGCGATGAGGAGTTATTATGCTGAAAAATGCATAGGGCTTCTGCAAGTACCGGGGACAGAGCCCCACTTTCTATCTGTCAGATTGTGATTATAGTCCAATTTACATCTTCCCATCGTGCCATCCGGTCGGTGTTGGGGGGCCCTCATGAATGGGGTGTCATCCTTTACTAAAAACCCAAAATCATTTTATCTCATGCACGGCACGGGTAAAGATACTAGTATTTTATATTTCCATCTGCATTGAATGTTAAACAAATATTGGATCGGCCATAGAGGTTGTTTTCATCGTTTATAATCTTCGTTCAGGCTTATATGAGATATTCGTGTTTCGTTATGAGAAACTTTAATTGGGACGTTCAAAAACGGCAAATGACACAATTATGTTGGGACAGAAGGAATACTTCTTAGGGAAAAGAGGCAAATAAGTCCATGTACTAACAAAAAAAGGTCAAATAAGCCTTTATATAAGTGGTCCTGTTCGGCCGTCGCCATTTGGGACAGTTCCCAGTGTACTTTTTTTATGAAATTTTTTGAACATCTTATTCATTAAGTCTAGTTTACTCATACCAAATTTCAGTTAACAATTCAATCAGGAAGGCATTCAAATGAATTCTTGAAGATAACTGTGCATTACAAGCGCAGTTATCTTCAAGAATTCATTTGATTGCCTTCCCGATTGAAGTTTTAGCTTAAATTTGGTATGAGTGAACTAGACTTAATGAATAAAATGCTCAAAAACTTTCATCAAAAAATTCCACCAAGAATCACTCCAAATGGCGACGACCGGACAGAGCCTCTGAAATAAGAGTTTATTTGACCTTTTTTTGTTAGTGCGTGGACTTATTTGCCCCTTTTTTTGCCTCCGAAATAATGTTTTAAGTCCATTTATGTAAGAATATGTCATCCACCCTTTATTCATATGATATAAAGGGTATAGCTCACCCTTAATCTCATTCTCTTTCTATCAAAGTGAGATGAAAGCTCAATCTACATCCTCCCAAATAATTGTCTCGCCAATTATAGACTTCTAGAGTTCTAGGACCCTAGGAGAAGGAGTGTCATCCTTTCGCTTTACATAAATCATGGTCCATGGAGTTGTTTTTATTCCACTCTGCTCTGTCAAAAAGTTGATTTTTTAAAATCATTAATATTTTCACTCCAAATTTGAAAACTTAACAACCTTTTTGTTATCACCAATTGGAGTTCGCGTGATCGCGTCCTTTATTAACATTTTTTCTAACATTGAAGTGCAGCACTAATGAATCAAAAGAAAGTGGAATGCAAACTCATCGCTATACTAATAATAACAATAACAACATAAACAGGGGCGGAGCCAAGGGGGGGTCAAGGGGGTCAGCCGACCCCGCTGAAAGTTTGAGAGTATAGAGCTCTGAAATACCTTCGATTTGATATATTATGGCCCTCGTAACTCATTACGAGTAAAAAGTTATGACTTCTGGAAAATCAGCACTATCTAAACGTAAAATCAGCAAAATTTGATGCATAATATTGATTATTTTCCCAAATTTTATGAATAACGTATAATTAATTCATTAGTTACGTAACATGATTCAGAAACAACGCAAAGACAGTATATATTATTGCTTACGAATGCTTATTTATCTAAACTACAAATGAAATATTCAATTCGAACATTGTCTAAAAACGATGTACCGTTTTTATTTTGTACATAGTTGATTTTCGACCCCCCTGACCCGTTTTTCTGGCTCCGCCACTGAACATAAAGACAATATAAACACGCAATCTAAGGGAATGCCACAGGTTAAGCAGTTTACTACACAACAATTAAAGTGCTGAGCGCATATGCTAAGCCTAATCAGTGTCTAATCCATCTTGCTTCACATTAACATACATAAAACTACTTCAAACTTTCAAACAAAAGAAAATAGTGCCTACCACATAAAGACATTTAACTCATCATGGTAAGTGTATTCCTTACATGCCCAATCTGACCTTTCCCAGCATCTTCAAAATGAACTTTCAAAAACAACTTCCCCGCACTGTCTGCACTGCCAGTGTCCAAAGCCACTGCCCCAAAAAGTGCACGGAAAGCACCACAGACGACAGACGGTGTTGTGGAATTTGTTTTGGACGAAACCCGAACTATGTTCTGCAAACCTAAGCTCTTTCCATCCACTGCACATGAAGTCTCAACCTTTGACACTTCAGAAATATCCTGGTTCAGATCCTTGGACGAGATATCGATGTTTTTTACCAGCATTTGCATTGAGACTGAAGTCTCGATTACTCCCTCCCCCAAGATACTCAAAGCTTTGTTGTTCTCCTCTGAGTATGATGAGTGTGTCATAGCACGTCGAAGCAATCCAACATTCTGAAATGTATAGCTGTATGTACCAACCAAACATAAACAATAACAATGTGCACCTTCAGCTAAAACACAGAATGATTTACACATTGACGTCAAAGGCTTACTCCAGTTTATTTTAATAATGCATGAATTGACTACCTAGGGCCGTCTATTAGGGAATGCAAGAAGTGTCATAGCATTTAGTGTCCAAATTTAGGCAAGGCGAATCCTCTTTTTGTACAACCTAGGTGCAAGATTATATCTTGATAAAATCTTCTGTGTCCCAGGAAAAGGCTGGGTTTTAGCTTATAAATTTGCCAAATTAGTGGGTCTAGTTTTTGTTGTCTCAAAACAAGATTTGAAGTTATTAAAGTTGGAATCTTAGTTTTCACAGAATAAGTTTTTTGGACTTGTTAATTTACCAAATTATAGGCTTATGTGTAAAGTAATCCCACACCAACCAAATATAAAGATACAGAGTATTAAACAACAAATGAGACTCTAGACTATTCGTCCAATAAGATTTACCATTCAGGATAAATTATTTCATAATATAGTATGAAGAGTCAGTTACACACAAAAGATCAATGAGGAAAATTCAAGATGTATCTGCTTGGAGGAGTGATCATGCTACACCAGCCAAATATAAAAATGCTAACAAACGTATAAGGGCTTTGGGTACTTGGGCTCATTCCCATCCGGGAGCCTACTATGAGTTTAGATCTAATTTTTGAAATTATAGTCTAGTATATAAAAGCTCTTTTATTTAAACAAAAACTACTTAGTTTTTCAATTTGAAAATATGAATATCATATCGCAATATTTGTAACATATTTCTAGATTGAAATTATAAATATTATTATTATAGAAGGCCTAATTTATTTTGTAAGCGCTAAGCCTTCTAAAAAGTGTAAGAACACATTGCTGACAAACTTTACATTTTGAATTAAATGTCAAAGTTATGATGTTTGACTCAACAAGTGAAACTGGAAACTTAGTTTGGGAAACAGAGGTAGTATTTAAGTAGCTTAGTATTACTGTAAAAAAAAAGTAGCATACGAATTTCTAAAATAAAAACCAAATTAAAACAAAACGATATCATATGCATTCATATTTCAAATAACAAAAAGAAATTGGGTCTGACCATAAATTACAGAAATTTAAACAACCCACCCACACGAGGAGAGCGGACTCACTTCAGTTGATCTTGAAGGGTGTCGAGAGCAATGGAGAAAGGGGATTTGGGGACTGATGGATCAGCATCAACCTGTTCAAAATGGGTTCAATACTCTAGTTTTTTCAGTAAGAAAATGACCAAATAATAAAAGCTTTTGAGAACGCCCTTGACAACAACAACAAGTAGTGAAGCTTTTACCCTGAGATTGAAGGAGAGTGTGGCCACAATGACGAAGAAAATAAGTCCCTTGGAAACCATGATTTTTACAGTCGAGGTTTAACTTCTCGGGAGTTTGTGCTGAATCTGCCCTTTTGAGTTTAGATCTAGTCGATGGGGAAAAAATGCAAAATTGCGGCTTTGAAGCTATGTTGTAAAAACAGGAGAAGAGGGTGACCAGGAAAAGTTATGGGGTCAAGGGTCAACTCGGTCAATATTTGTTAAAAAATAAATATAAAATACGTGTAATTATTAATCTTATTAAATTTTTAAAGAGAAGAAATATTATGATTCCTAGTTTAATAATCACAATAAGTATTATAAGCTTATAAAATAGAAGAGTTGATCTACACTATAGTTTAACAAAAAAAAATCAAAATCCATTTAGAGTTACATAAATAATGAATATGGATATAACATGCATGTATTACAAAGCATTAAAAAGTGGTATGAGTATTTTTATTTATATTTGGAATGATATATCTAGACATCACATAACCAGACAATACAATTTTAGTAATATTAGGTATTACTATTATTATTTATTAAAAGGAAATCATAATGTTTTAAATTTCAACTTTAATGTTGAAATAATGAGTGAAGAGCCAATGAAACACACCAGCTGTTGTGGCTGAATGGGCAGTACCTTAGCAGAGTCCGGAGAGTCCAAGGATCGATCCCTCCTGTGGGGATATTTTTAATCCGGGTTTGCTGGGTTATTCCGAGTTCTGGGCTGGGTTTCCGGCCGGGTTATGAGCGGTTATTCGGGTTTCGGCGGGTTTAGGGTGATTTGCGGGTTAGACCTTACCCGGACCGGTATTCCAAGCGGGTCGGCGGGTTCCGGGTCGGCCCGCCCGGTCCGGTTCGGGTCTTACAACACAGCTTTGACGTAGAGAGTTTATGCCATATATGGATCGGGCAACGGATTGGCCCTGTTTTTATTTGCTACGACGGAAAATAGGATTGGGCCTGTTTATGCATCACGGGTATGTAACACAAAACAAAGATGAGGCATTTTATAACCCTTTATACTTTCATGTTTCAACCTCAATATATTTGAGAAATTGTCATATTTTTATTCCAAAATAGCATTGTCACATTTTTATTTCCAATATGTGAGTAACTACTGCCGTATTTTGACAGTACCGGACGTTAAATATAACAATATTTTTAAAACTTGACAATATTTACCTTTATTTAAGGAATACAAATATATGAGTCCTATTTTGAAATTCTAAAACGTATTACTCTTATTTCGGGAATGTGTCATCTTTTTTCGTTGCAAATAAGATAACTTTTACAACAAATTAGTCTGTTTGTTTCAAATTGCAAATATTATACCAAATTATAAGAAGTTAGATTTAATTATACAAATTTGGTTTTGAAACAATGGCGCAAATATTACTCTTAGAGTTCCGGTTGACAAAAATATGACTAATTTAGGTTTAGACAAAAAAGTGACCGCTTGGAATCAACCAACCTCACTTCCAGATCTCTGATTAGTGGGGCTTCCTTCCTCGACGCCTCACAGTTGTCGTCACTCGCCTCTGAACATCTCCCCTACGCCTGCAATCATCGAAGTACATCACGGCCACCACCACAGGACCTCACAGTCGCACCGCTATCCGATTAACCCCTTTTTCTCTCCCGGCACCTTTCTGTCTGGCTGCGCGGATAACGCTGATTCCCAACAACTGAGTGCGGAGGGAGCGGATCTGGGGCGAATCCGACGGTAACGGGCAAATCTGAGTGAATTCGAGCGAGATGGAGGGGCTGGGGGAGGGTTAGAATGGGACTGGCTCGTCTGTCTGCGTCACATCTGCCCTCTCTGTTGGATTGTTGTTTTTGGCCCAGATCTGTCTTCAATGGAACCGTTGTTGCATGTAGTGGCTGGGGGGCTACGTCGGGGCTGAGGCTGGGAGGCCTCCCACGCGCTGGAGAGGTCTCTGGTGACTTGGGCAATAGTTATGGTTATGGAGTCAGAGAAGCTTGGAGGTGGTTGGGGGCAGATCGGGGGGCGTGGCTAGAGGTGGCAGGGGCTGTGGGCCTGTGGCTGGGGTTTTCCGGTGTTGGGCGTTAGGATGGGTTGCGCGGTTGAAGTGCGGTGTATGGGGTGAAGCAACAATGGTGGTGGCCGGAATAACTGTGGCTCGAATACTTGTGTGTCATGGTGGAGTTGTCACAGCTGACATGTGATTGTGGTCGGCCGCGATGGCCGGTGGCAGAGATGTCATTGTGGCTAGAGGTTGGGAGAGGGATGTCACTGCGGAGGTGTCACTATGACAGCGGCGGTGGCAGACGGCGGTGGCAATGACACAAGCAATGGCGATTGTAGTGACACGGGCATTGGCGCTGAAAGTCACACGAGCGTTTGTAGTGACACGGGCATTGGCGCTGAAAGTCACACGAGCGTTGGCGGCAGTGGCTTACGACAGTGGCTTGAAAATAGAGTGGTGACATAAATATTTGGGCAGTCATTTTATATTTTTCCACATATGTAACTATTGTAGGCACTCTTTTGTCCAGATGTAATATGATCACATTTTTTAAAATTATATTTAGCTTAGTAATATTCAGGTGAAAATCCCTTTTGTGAGATGAAGGAGGGTCGCAATACTTTCGCAAATTTAATTTAAAGTGGTGATCACTTATCATTAATATATGAGAATGACACTTGTATAAGCACTCTATTTCATATTTAAGTATTATTGTATTACATGATGACCTACATATTTTGGTAAAAATTGTGAAATGATTGAATATATAATGAATATTTTTGAAAATATCTATTTTAAATCAATTTGCATTTTTATGTGTACTAACATTGTTTTATCTTGTACGATCAAAAAACATTATTTATCTTGTTTTAAAAAATTATTTTATTAGTTAATGGTATTTGATAATGGCATTATGCCTTTAATTGTAATTTTATCATTTAAGCTACTTACGACAGTTAGTTTTGTCAAACGTGATTATTTAAAACATGCAGCTTTTATGAAACAACAAGAGTCTTTTTCATCTACAAAATTTTCAGCTCAAAAAAGCTAACATACAGTTGCTAAAATTTCTAAAAAAGATTTTTTCAGCTAATAAGGCCAAACATAGACCATGGGGTATGTTTGTCACAACTAGCTTGTTGAGGTTTATTCCTTCAACCCTCGGGCCCAACACGTAAGCCCAAAAGTTTCGAGTGGAGTGGATGTATGAGTGTGTGAATATCTAGCCCAACAACTCCCAGATGAATCAGGAAACAAGGAAAATAGCAGGCAATGTAAGTAGGTATTATTAACTTCGTAATAACTCCCCTAAGTACAATCTACTTGCTCACAAGGCACGTCGGTCGTTCGTCTTACAAGGTAGTAGAAGAGCCACTAGTAAGAATGTTGTAGCTAGAGTGCTAAGAATAGAAAGTTGCCAACCCTTTTCAATGAAATAAATGCTTCTATTTATACCCACCAATGGGCAGGTGGCTGTGCTGACGTGGCAGCCTGTGGACCGCTGGTGCCCCAACTACCAAATCTTCAGCATTAAATGCACTTCCCGCCAGAATCTAGGTTTCCCGCCCAATCAGTGGGGACGTTCGTCCGTCCGGGGGGTGAGTTGGATCGCTCTAGGTGATCATCAAGAGATACCGGCCGTACGTTTTCTGGCCTTGGACTGGATTCCCTCTGATGACTACAGGCTTGCTCTGGAGACGTTCGTCGTCATCCCCGGCGGCCCGTAGTCCTGCTCATTGTCTCAGTATAGACGTTCGTCGTCGAGGAGACGTTGGGCCTGAACCCCCAAACTCCAGACGTTCGTCCCTCTTTTAAGAACCATGGGCATGCGGGCCAGCGTTGTCCTTTTACTGGACGTGCGTCTGGTCAGATGGAGTTAATGGGCCGGGCCTCGGCTTGGGCCCTTAACCCAACATAGCTGAAAAGATATTTTTACAGACTTTTTAATAACTGTTAGCTTTTATTGACTGAAAAGATCTTAAAAGTAAAAGGTGATAGGTGTTTGGTAAAAAGCGGACTGTTTGGTTTAGTTTTGTTTGCTATACAAGTTGTTGAGACTAATTAATGTTAAAATCAACAGACTTTTCTCAGATGATACTCCTTGTAGCATCTCAAAAAATATATTTTATTCTTTGAAAAACTCTTAAAAATTGTCATACCAAACATATAACTATAAGTTCTTGGGGACTTTTTAAATAATACAAAACGCTAGAAGGCGGAGACTTATGCCTCCTAAACATAGCCTATATAAAGCGCCATAATGGGCTATTGCAAAAAATTTAATACTATAACTAATTGGTATAATTTTTTTTTCTATAACTAATTGGTATAAAAATAAGAGCATAAACTAATTATCGCCGATGTTGATGTTATTATTTCTTTTGGACTGAAAATTGCTGGTCTGGTCTGTTTAAGTCCGGTTTGTTCTGGTCTAGTCTGAACTGGTCTATTAAGGGTCTGGTCTTTGTGTATTTTATAACTATGTAAATCTGATCTGATCTGATCTAGTCTGATTTGTTTAAGTCTGGTCTGGGACTGAAAGCAGTTCAAAAGAAAACATCCTAACTAATGTCACTTTATAGTAGCACACGTAGAGGAAAAATCATTCTTGTGAAATTAAAACCCAATTGAGATGACTAAGGCCCCGTTGGTAGTTTATTTCCTCTTATTCTGCTTATCACTTAATCGACTGAAATGGATATAACTAATGTTTTTCTTTTTCGGGAATTCATGATAATCAATTTTAGTGAAATCTGCCTTCTCAAAGAAGCACTACTAAATTTACTTAATTGATTGAGAACAAAGAAACAATGACATGTTGAGACAATCCATTCTTTTCCCTCTTATATATGTCATACAAAATATATTCTATATTCAATTGAATATATGTTCAAAACATCCAATTTAAAAAATGGGCATATAAAGTTAATTCTTAAGTAAAAAGAGAGTTTTGTTTTGAATTGAAACACCTTCAACGATATGAAGCATATGATCGAGGAAATTTTCCATTCTTGATGATTTCTAGAACAAAATGGCTATGAAAGCATGAGCATATAATTGATAAAAAGGTGAACATATCTTAAAAGTTCCAGGAAAAACATGAAAGTATCCGTCTTTTTACTACAAGAAAATTCTTTGAGAGAAAATAAAGAGTCAAACCAAGTCAAGAAACAATTAACAAACATTTGTTGAAAGAACCCAAATCTAAGACACAAATTAAGAAAAGAAGAAACGCTCGCCATAAGCTCAACATTGTGCTAAGAACTAGAAAGGCTTGTCCAATTATAAACAAGCAGAGGGATACACCTTTAGACCCGAAATTCCAAATATGAAGAAAGTTAACAAGAACACAATTGGTATCCGTAAATTCAAATCTTTCCCAAGCAAAAGACACCCCAACTTCTTAATTAAAGATTATTAGGGAAAAAAACTTGCTATCAGAGAGCCTTTTAGTCGATCATGAGAAAAACAGTACATAACTTATTTTCTCATCTTAAAGAAATTTGAGGGATAGGAAGGCCAGTAAGAGAAAAAGAAGGAAATACCCAATCTCTTAAAGAGTACCCTACTTTGGGTATGTGAAAAAACGCTGGTTTATCCGGCTGAAATGAGGGAGTTAGTCACCCCTTACGTGAACTCTGTTTAGTGAGGGTGGGGTGGGGGTGCATGTTCTATCTCCTGTCCAGGTGGATGTGGGGCAGGGAGGAGGGGAGCTCGATAGAGGATAAAAACAAGAAGATAAAAAGAAAAGGATGTTTTTTTTGGAAAGAATACAATTACACACTGCCAGCTATCATCGAGTCTTCTTCATCAAGGTTCTTACATTTCCATGGTGAAACTGAAATCTGTTTATATAGAGTCAAGAAACTTGTGTCATTAAGAGATTACAACGATTTAAACTGTTGTTTTGAACTTTTTTTGAATGTCTCACCAAACATACAATGCTTATTTCATGCACCCGATAATCAGGTTCTATTTTTGGTGCTTATTCCGTGCAACTGGCGATTAGGTTATGTGTTTGGTGCTTGTTTCGTGCACCTGATAGCAAGGTTCTGTGTTTGGTGCTTGTTTCGTGCACCTAACGGTAAGGTTATGTGTTTGGTGCTTGTTTCTACACCTGACGGTAAGGTTCTGTGCTTTGTGCTTGTTTCGTGCATCTGGCGATATGGTTTTGTGTTTTGTGCTTGTTTCGTGCCCGTGAGGGTAAGGTTATGTATTTGGTGCTTGTTTTGTCCACCTTACGATTAGGTTATGTGTTTGGATCGTAAAATAAAAAATAATGTTAATTCCAATAATACAATTAGATTATATCTCCAATAATGTCACAATTTTTACCAAAATGGCAAAATATGTAATTCATCGTGGAATACATAAAATGAGAGATGCTTGTAGTGCAACAACACATGATTCATTAAGGCCCCGCTGGTAGTTTATTTTCTCTTACTCAGCTTATCACTTATTCGGCTGAAATGGATATAACTAATGGTTTTCTTTTTCGGGAATTTATGATAATCAATTTCAACGAAATCTGCATTCTTCAAGAAGCACTACTAAATTTGCGTAAATGATTGAGACCAAAGAAACAATGGCATGTTGAGACAATCCATTCTTTTCCCTCTTATATCTGTCATAGAAAATATATTCTAAATTCAATTGAAAAAATGTTCAAAACATCCAAATTATAAAATGGCATATAAAGTTAATTCTTAAGGAAAAAAGAGAGTTTTGGTTTGAATTGAAACACCTTCAACGATATGAGGTATATGATCAAGGAAATTTTCCATTCTTGATGATTTCTAGAACAAAAAGGCTATGAAAGCATGAGCATAAAATGGATAAAAAGGTGAACATATCTTAAAAGTTCCAGGAAAAACATGAAAGTATCCGTCTTCTTACTACAAGAAAATTCATCGAGAGAAAATTAAACAAAGAGTCAAACCAAGTCAGAAAACAATTAACGAACATTTGTCGAAAGAAACTGTTGAATTATGATTAGTCACAAGAATCGGCAAGGAGTAGATGAAAGAACCCAAATCTAAGGCACAAAATAAGAAAAGAAAAAATGCTTGCCATAAGCTCAGCATTGTGCTAAGAACTAGAAAGGCTGGTCCAATTATAAACAAACAGAGAGATACACCTTTAGACCCGAAATTCCAAAAATGAAGAAAGTTCACAAGAACACAATTGGCATCCGTAAATCCAAATCTTTCCCAAGAAAAACACTCCCCAACTTCTTAATTAAAGACTATTAGGAAAAACACTTGCTATCAGGGGGCCTTTTAGTCGATCACGAGAAAAACAGAACACAACTTCTTTTCTCATCTTAAACAAATTTGCGGGATAGGAAGGTCAATCAAAGGAAAAGAAGCAAATACCCAATCTCTTAAAGAGTACCTGTCACGCCCCGGACCTACCGGACACGTCAACAACCCGCCGTACAGTACGAATAGTCAACCGCAGTCCAACTCATCCATACTATACTAGGCGTCTTGAATATCATTCACAATAGTACATCCATAAACAAACATAATGTAAAATAATCAATTGAAATCAGCGGAAACGTTTAATACAAGTGTTTATGCCGCACTCCGGCAAACATGGGCATACAAGCCCCAATAATCATTCAAAAATATCCATGAGCATTAATTGAAATGTTTTTAAAACAGAGACGGAGGAAGCACGAACCACGTCTTCCTTCCTAGATCTTCCCGAGACAACGGGCACTGGTAGCAAGCTCTACTCCCTACCTGAAACTGTGAGGTGGCCTCCCCCGTGAAGGGGAGGTCAGTACTTGGAAGCATTTGACAAGTACAATGACAACTATACCAAGTATAATCAATGTTTCAATTTCTAAGACCCTCAAAATAGGGTGATATCATATTATAAATAATAATTTATATTACCCACTTATTATCTCTATAATAAGTAAATTCATTTATTTGCCAGCACGCGGCCCATTTCATATATTCATTATACCCGTCGTTAGCACGACACCGCCCGTAGGTCTTATCATCCTTTACGAGACTTGTCACCGCTCTCCGAGGCCTCACCGGGCTCCCGGGCCGGAGTCCAACATCCCGCCCCTGAACTCATACCCATCGTCCCGTAGGAAGGTAAGGTCCATTCGGGGTCCTATCTTATGTGTTACCGCTGTCGGGAGCCTCGTAAGGTCTCCGGTTCGGATTCCACCCTAACCCGTGATCACGATGTAAGTCCATGCTATCCAACCCCGCTCTCTAGAGTCGGGAAGGGCCATGGTCCTTACTAATTACCAATACTCTATCGGCTAATCCTTAAAGACTACCGAATACACCCGTAGGCCAATCCTATTCCTAGGATCAATTTATTATTCACTTTATCTTGGGTATCCCTTAAGGCCTACCCCTAGCATCACTTATCCACCTTAGTATCTCTTAAGACTACTTAAGGCTCTACAATTTACAATCCAAACCTTGGATCAATTCCAACATATTTCATTCCAAAGCCCCGACTAGTATCATAATACTAGTCGGATTAATTCCAACAAAAACCCATTTTTCAGTTCATAGTCATATAGACAATTTCCAAACTAATTTTCCATTGAAAATATAGTTCATATCAATATACAAAATATAATCTTTAATCACTCATATATCCCTATATGAAGTTAAAATTATATTTCAACAAAATATTTATAATTAATCCCTTCATCAAGCCAATATGCTCATATTACATAATCATACACAATTTATCCTTAAATTTGTATATTATGCTCCTTTATTCATTAACAACAACATTTTCATTTAGGCATTATTAATCATTAATAATCCATGAAAATAACATTTAATTACTTTAGGTAATCTTACGAAATTAACCCAAAGATTATAAACAACATAGTCAGCCATCCTCACCTTATGAAGTGCTGAAATAGTTGTCTTTGTTAAGCCTTCCGATCAATCCCCGTTCTAAGCCGATTAGAAGTGGAAAACTTAACCAGCAGACGAAAGCCGGGCGGCTTTTGCAAAAGGTGGGCGGCTTTCGTGGTCTGCAGCTACGAACAGCCTCCTATACTTGGCGGTTTCCGGCGATTTCAACTCCTATCGATTCCACGACTCTTCTAAGTTAAATACCACCTCTTTAAAACATTATTCCACACTTTTAAACGTGTAGAACTTCATGTTTAATCCATCATATGATTTCTTAAAAATCATACATAAATAATACTAGTTAAAGAACTATTTGAGTTCTTACCTTTCTTCTAACTAGTTTCTTCTTGGGATTCCTTTGCTCCTTGCTTCTCCCACGTTCAGACTAGGTGAGAGCTTTCTCCCAATGCTTCTCTCTCCCTTGACTTGTGTGTATGGTGTAGAATGAAGGGGGAGGTATCTATCCTTACTCAAGAGCAAAAAATAATGAAGAGTATGGTCATGGGAGTGGTGTTTTGTCTTGTGCAATCCCATCTCCTATTGAGTCCGCCCCTCCCCATGTTTACTTGTCTCAAATCATCATTTTGAGTCCACAAAGCTTGTAGGAAAAACCCCAAATGGGGTATAGAAAGTCCCTCCCAATTATTCTCGCTATTTCAGGCCGGTCGGGTCAAAATAGCACTCGGGTTGTCCAAATATTTTATCAACTTCGGTTGGCATTTTATTGGGCTTCTATAATTTATTATGATGACCCAGCTAAATATTTGGTAGCCCGTTCTCATATAATGGACCCGATAAATAATTTAATTAATCGCACATTAATTAAATATGCCAATTAATTCCACGAATTTTATTTGCTAGGAATTTCAAATACAAGTCGAATTTCAAATTCAAATACATTCGGGTGCGGTGTCACAAGTTCACCCCCCCTTAACGGGAATTTCGTCCCCGAAATTCACAATGCTTATTCAAACAGAAATGCATACTGTTCCTTCATCAAGGCTTCCGTTTCCCAAGTTTCTTCTTCAACTCGGTCACTTTTCCAAAGGATTTTCACCATAGGAACTTTCTTGCTTCGTAGTTTCTTTACTTGCCTATCAAGTATTCTCACCGGTCGCACGGCATAGTTTAAATCCTCACGTATTTCCACCGGTGGTTTCTCTAACACGTGAGACGGATCCGGTACATATTTCTTTAGCATAGACACGTGGAACACGTTATGTATCTTCTCCAATTCTGGAGTCAACTGCAATCGGTATGCTACGGCCCCGATTCTTTCGAGGATCACAAATGGCCCAATGTATCGTGGGTTAAGTTTCCCTCGGCTTTGGAACCGAATGATTCCTTTCCAAGGTGAAACTTTCAAGAATACCTCATCTCCCACCTTAAACTCTAAGGCCCTCCGACGCTTATCGGCATAGCTCTTCTGTCTATCCTGGGCCGCCTTAAGCCTTTCGCGAATCATCTTCACTTTAGACTTGGTGATCTCCACCAATTCCGTGCTCTCGAGTTTGGCCATGCCAACCTCATCCCAACACAAAGGTGTACGACATCTCCTCCCATACAATGCCTCGTATAGAGGCATGCCAATACTCGCCTGATAACTGTTGTTATAGGCAAACTCCACGAGTGCTAAATGGTTGTCCCAACTCCCTTGGAACTCCAATGCACAAGCTCTCAACATGTCCTCCAAAATCTGTATAACTCTCTCGGATTGTCCATCCGTCTGTGGATGAAAAGCAGTGCTGAATTTCAATTTCGTTCCCATAGACTCTTGGAACTTCGGCCAAAATCGTGATGTGAATCGTGGATCCCTGTCGGACACAATGGTTATAGGAACCCCATGTAGCCTCACGATCTCATCCACATACAATTTGGCTAACCTCTCAAGTGCATAGGTAGTGTTGATAGGTAGAAAATGTGCACTCTTCGTGAGTCTATCAACCACAACCCATACATCATCATAATTCCTCACGGTCCGTGGCAGTCCTACCACAAAATCCATGGTCACGTGCTCCCATTTCCATTCTGGAATGAAAAGTGGCTGCAATAACCCAGCCGGATGCTGATGTTCTGCCTTGACCTGCTGACAAGTAAGGCATCGGCTAATGTATTCGGCTATCTCCCTTTTCATGCCTGACCACCAGTAACTCTCTTTCAAGTCACGGTACATCTTCGTGCCCCCCGGGTGCATGGCATAAGCCGATGAATGAGCTTCCTCTAAGATGGACCTTCGGAGCTCATCATCTGCCGGCACACACACTCGGTCACGAAATAATAAGAGACCGTCATCTCTTTCCCTGAAGTCCTCCACTAGTCCCGCTTGCATGCGCTCCCGGGTCTTCTGTTAGTCTCCAATTTTGATAGATTTTGATGATGCCACTATACTAAACAAATTTACATTGAGTCTTATTTTCAGAAGTAACATTTTAATTTAAATCATAAGTGACAAAAATAAATGTACAATCTTTAAGATTAATGATATATTACCGGATACATAAAAATGCAATAAGGTATCTTTTTACCTTTATAGGATATTTAAATCCTACCGGCATATATCATTTTACTTAAAGATTAAATATAGGTCACATTTGAGATGCTCGAATACACTAAATATTGATTGGAAGACAAAAATTAAATACACGGTCCTACAGCATGGGAGGACCTCTTGGAGTGAAGCTGCAGCGGCTGAAGACACACCCATACCGCAGCCCAATCATTCAAGACAGAAAACAAAAATATTCAAAGCTCCTGCACAAGAAGACAAATGTACAATTCGTCCTTGCCAGACCCTCAACGCACAAGATTAATCCATCTCAACCAACGGATGAGATTGATCAACCATGAAGGCCTATAAATATAGGTAGAAGCATGAGTTCAAAATAAGCTTGAGCATCCTAAGTAGAAGAATACCTTCATCAAAAACATATTCGAGCTATCTAGCAAAAGAGAAAGTGCAAAACTCAACTTTACTCTCTGCTTAGCCTCATGCTTCACTAAGCTCTTAGATTAGATCAACACTTTCATATTTTTAGAGCTTAGTTCATAGTTGGAGATTAGAACTTTCTTGTAATATTTCACAAGTGGTTGTAAACACTTAGGAGAACAGTTGTTCGAATCCTAAAGTGTAGTTAGTTAGATAGAGTACCTTTTGATCCCCACTGGATCATTAGAGAAAAGTCTAAGGACTGAGTAACTTTGAGTGGTGTCATACTCATTGTGAAAAACCTTCGATCTAGACCTAAGTGTTGTAAAGGCTAGATTGTCACTAAGTGTATTGGGCTTAATACTTTAGTGGAAATCCATCTGAAATAGGATGGGACTGGACGTAGGAGGATTACACCACCTCTGAACCAGGATACATCGTGTGTTGATTTACATTCATTCAACAAAGCACACACCAAACACTTCTCACTAAAAGAATCGTAGTTTGCCAGCAGCATCCTAAGCAGTAGTCTTAATTGACTTTACTGCTTATCCTACTGCTTAATAACTCACTTTTCCTTGAGACAACTGCCTCACACTAGCCTTGAATATCACTACTAAAAGGTGTGATTTGTCAGTCCTCAAAGATATTTCATTCATACGCAGCAGACGGGTTAGCAGTTTCCTGGGTTCACCCAACTGCTCAGACCCCTGCTCAGTCAAAACATCTTATTTTCTCCATCTCTACACATGTTCAGTTAGCCCTCATCACTCTCTACAAGGATATATAATCATCACTTTCAAACTACTGTTTTCCACTAGCAGTTACCTCAACAGTTCCCTGCTATCTAAGCCAACTGCCAAGCTAACTGCCAAGCTAACTGCTAGCTATCTAAGTCCAATCTTCCCAAATTAGAAAGTTGTCAAACTCTTATTATATAAAGGGTAAAGACTTCCGCTGTGCATCTATTAATCTCTCAAAAGATTATAGATCAATTCATCTGGAGGGAAAAACTTAAAAAAAAATTGAAAAAGATTTAAAAGTCTATTCACCCCCCCCTCTAGACTTTTACCCTATCCGGGACCATCAAGTGGTATCAGAGCGAAGTGTTCCTAGAGTCAGTTTCTGACTAATTTGAACTAAAGATCCAAGCCACTCTACTTCCCAAACACCTTCTAAAATGGACAGTCAGTTAGCAAAGAACCTTCTGTTCAACCTGAACAAATTTGATGACTGGAAAATAAGGATGAAAGCACATCTCAGTGCTTTACATGATGAGATGCTTGAAGTAATTACTGATGGACCTATCAAAATAATGAAGGTCATCACATCCAGAATCACAGAAGGAACAGATGATGTGTACATTCCAAAACCCAAAATGGAATGGACAACTGAGGACAGAAAGAGAAACAATCTTGACAACATTGCCAAGGACATTCTCTTCAAATCTGTTGATGAATCTATATTTCCCAGAATCAGAAAATGCGAAACTGCCAAAGATGTCTGGGATGAGCTCACAAAGATTGGAGCAGGAGATGAACAGGAGAAGGACAATAAACTGACCATAGCCCTCAAGAAATTTGAGGATTTCAAAATGCTGTCAACTGAATCTATCCATGAGATGGAATCCAGATTCCTGAAGATTGTGGCAGAGGTCTCTGACCTTGGGAAAGAACTATCTCAAAAGGAGATTTCCCTCAAAGTCTTGAGAGGCCTGCCATCAAAATGGGACATGAAGGTAACTGCTATGAGAGATAGCAGAGATCTCAGAACTCTGTCAACCGACAAACTCTTTAGTGATCTCAAGGCCTATGAATTTGAAATGAAGGAGATCAAAGAAGAGAAGGAAGATGAATATAAGACACTAGCTCTAGTGGCTGAGCCAAGCACTTCAAAATCTGCTGAAAAATCCCTCAATAATCTCCTCACTGACGAGCAGTTTGCTATGTTTGTGAGGAAATTTAAAAGATTCATGAAGAAGGAGGGAACTGCTCCAAAGAAAGCATACAACCTGCCACCTAGAAGACAAGGGAGACCTCAATCCAGTGAGGAAACTGTTCTATGCTACAACTGTAGACAGCCAGGACATTACAAAAATGAATGCCCTCTGCCCTTAGCCCAGAAGTATCAAGGGCAGCAGGGGACTGGTCTCAAAGCTAGTTACAAGAGGGACTTCAAAAGCAAAAGACAAGCTTTTGTAAGTGAAAAGAAAAAGGAGGAACCCCAATCTGAAGATGAAAGCAGCTCAAGCAATGAAAGCTCTTCATCTGAAAGCTCAGAGGAAGCACTTCTATGCCTGGGATCCTGGCAGGTGGCTGAAAAAGGCGGCAGCTGGCTCACTGGAGAAAGCAGCAGATGGCTCAGTGAAGATGATGAATGCAGCTCTCCTAAATGCCTAATGGCCAAAGACCACTACGATGATGTTGAGGTAACATCCTGCTCTTCTTATAGCTCTAGTGATTCTGGACCAACCAATATTACACTGGAATCTTTATTACAAGATTTCCAAAAAGTCCAAAATCACCATGTTCTCTTAAGATCAGAAAATGACAGATTAAAACAAGACATTAAGGCTGTTCACACAAGATTGCTAGATGCCTTAACCAAAAACAATGTCTTAGAAGAAGAGAACAAAGAGCTAAAAGACAAAATGAATAACTTCAGCATGGATAGTAAAACCAGTGACTCAACTACTAAAGTTGTTTTAAATAAGAAGAGAAGAGGCCTCGGATATGTATCCCCCACCAGACTCACTCAAAACTCACCCTCCACAAGCCACCAACAAAATACAAGAAAGCTAATCTACCAAAAATCCCATTCTCAGAATATTCCCATAAGAAGGAACCTGCCTGCTCCCAAATCAAAATCCAATCTCCTGTATAGACAAAAACTTCCCAACCATCAAAACCCAAGAACTCGTTGGCAATCAACCAATAAGACCAACCACAGTCAAAACACTAAGCAGTCTCCTCCAAAAGTCAATAATCCATTTTCCACTTCAAGAAGAAAAAGGATTAACAATTACATAGCCATTCCCCATGATTATAATACTTCAAATGGCTATAGACCAATCTGCTTAGAACTAAATGGTTCTAGATGGGCATGGATGCCCAAACTTGTACAAAGGAAGTTGCCCACTAACTTGTGGGCTACTGCTCAACAATGATGAATACAGGAAGGTGCTGGAGCAGTTGACTCACAAACATGGTACATAGATTCAGGCTGCTCCAGGCACATGACAGGCAGCAGGCGGCTCCTGTCAAACTATATGGCAAGCGAAGGACCCAAAGTTACTTTTGGGAATGTGGAAAAACAAGGAGAAACCAAAGGAGTTGGAGACCTATCCATCAATGGACTTACAATCCAAAACATATCTTATGTTAAAGGATTAAAGTTCAATCTCATAAGCACAAGCCAGCTCTGTGACAATGGCTATAATGTTGCATTCTCCAAAGACATCTGCTTGATTAGAGATGTCAAAAATGACAAAACTGTGCTCACTGGTAGAAGGAAGAAGGACATGTACATTGTTGATTGGAGCTCAGCTAAGGAAGGGATCTGCTTGGTAACAAAGGCAGATTCAAATTTGAGTTGGGAATGGCACAACAAATTAAGCCATCTCAACTTCAAAACAATCAACAAATTGTCCAGAAAAGGATTGGTGAAAGGACTTCCTGAAATCAACTTCAAAAAGGACCACCTCTGTGATGCTTGTCAAAAAGGTAAACAAACCAAGGTATCATTCAAATCAAAGGAAGTGGAATCATCAATCAGGCCCTTAAGCCTACTACACCTTGACTTGTTTGGACCAGTAGAACCAACGAGCTTAAGTGGTAGAAGGTACACTCTAGTTGTGGTTGATGATTACTCAAGATACACCTGGACCATATTCCTAAAGAAGAAGAATGAGACAGAAAAGAAGCTCCCTGAATTGATGAGACTAATTCAAAATGAGAAAAGCCTCTCAATTCAAAAGATCCGGTCAGATAGAGGTACTGAATTTATTAATTCTATAATAATTCAGTACTGTGAGGAAAATGGAATTCATCACCAAACCTCAGCAGCAAGAACACCTCAACAAAATGGTGTTGCTGAAAGAAGAAATAGAACTCTCAAAGAAGCCGGAAGGACAATCTTAGAAGCAGCTGGTTTACCCAAAAGATTTTGGGCAGAAGCCATCAACACTGCTTGCTACACACAGAATAGAAGTCTCATTCATAAGACTTACAAAAAGACTCCATATGAACTATGGAAAGAAAGAAAGCCTAATGTTAGTCATTTCCATGTGTTTGGATCCAAATGCTTCATTCTAAACAATGGAAAAGACTATCTCAAGCCATTTGATCCCAAATCTGATGAAGGGATCTTCCTGGGGTACTCAGCAACAAGCAAGGCATTCCGGATCCTCAACAAAAGAACTCTTGTGGTAGAAGAATCAATCCATGTGATTTTTGAAAAGCACCCCACTGCTCAATCAAAAGAAGAAGGTGAGTCATCTAACTCAAAAAGGGACACTGGAAAGGCTCCAAGCTGCCTTCCAGGAAATAATAAAGAAAAAATAGCTGAATCTAATGTCAGTCCACGGCCAGCAGTTGACTCAACTGTCAGCTCACTGCCAGCAGGTGACTCACCCACAAACATCCCTCCAGACCTTCATAAAATCCCTAATCACCCTACTCTACCAGAAGATAGTGACGAAGAAGAAGAAGAGGATGACCAACAAATTCAAACCAACATCAATCAGACATCTGACATTAGATGGCTGAATCAACATCCACCACAACAGATCATTGGAAACATCCATGAAGGGGTTCGTACTAGATCAGCAATTCAAAAAGAAGCACTATTCTCATGCTTCATCTCACAAATTGAACCCAAGAAAATTGAAGAAGCCCTACTTGACTCTGACTGGATACAAGCCATGCAAGAAGAACTCAACCAGTTTGAAAGAAATAATGTATGGGAGCTTGTATCCAGACCCTATCATCAACATGTGATAGGAACCAAATGGGTGTTCAGAAACAAAATGGATGAGGAAGGCACCATTGTCAAGAACAAGGCAAGACTGGTAGCCAAAGGCTACTGCCAGGAAGAAGGTATAGATTTTGATGAAACCTTTGCTCCCGTTGCTAGATTAGAAGCAATAAGAATATTCTTGGCTTATGCTGCTCACAAGCAATTCACAGTCTATCAAATGGATGTGAAAAGTGCCTTCCTAAACGGTCTACTAGAAGAGGAGGTCTATGTGGAGCAACCTCCTGGTTTTGAAATCAATAGAGAGAAGGATCTAGTCTACAAACTGCATAAAGCTCTTTATGGACTCAAACAAGCCCCAAGAGCATGGTATGACACTCTCTCTGATTACTTAGTGAATAATGGATTCACTAAGGGCAAAGTAGACAAGACTTTATTCAAAATTGAAGAAAGTCCCCACATATTGCTTGTTCAAATCTATGTTGATGACATAATTTTTGGAAGTTCAAATCAAGCATTGTGTGAGAAATTTTCAACTCTCATGCAAAGCAAGTTTGAAATGAGCATGATGGGAGAGTTGAATTATTTTCTGGGACTACAAGTAAAGCAGACTCCTCAAGGTATCTTCATCAACCAAGCCAAATATACAAGAGATCTCATGAAAAAGTTCAAGGTCGAAAACAAGTCAACTGTGAAAATACCCATGAATACATCCCAAGGTCTAAGTCAGGATGATGATGGCAAAGATGTTGATCCCACACTTTACAGAGGTCTGATTGGTTCCTTGTTATATCTCACCACTAGTCGGCCAGATATTTCCTACTCAGTTGGTGTGTGTGCAAGGTTTCAATCTAAGCCTAAGGAAAGCCATCTTCTAGCTGCCAAGAAAATTCTGAGGTATCTAAAAGGGAATCCTAACTCTGGATTATGGTATCCAACAAATGGAGGTTTTGAACTCTATGGTTATTCGGACTCTGACTTTGCCGGATGCAAAATAGATAGAAAAAGCACCTCAGGAACTTGTCAATTAATTGGTGGAAGACTTGTTTCATGGTTCAGCAAGAAACAAAGCTCAATTGCTACAAGCACTGCCGAAGCTGAATATATAGCTGCAGGCAGCTGCTGTGCTCAAGTTCTTTGGATGAAACAACAATTAAAGGATTATGGAGAAGAAACAAAGGAGATTAGCATACTGTGTGACAACACAAGTGCTATAGCTATTACTCATAATCCTGTGTTTCACTCAAGAACCAAGCATATTGAGATTAGGCACCACTTTATCAGAGAGCATGTTGAGAAGAAAACCATCAAGCTTGAGTACATCCCCACCGAAAAGCAGCTGGCTGACATCTTCACCAAACCATTGAATGAAGCTAGATTCAACCAACTAAGGCAAGAGCTTGGTATGTTAGATGATCTAGATCAAGTAAGGGAATAACCCTGCATCTATTCAGGGGGAACCTAATTCCATAATCAAGGGGGAATTCCTAGCCATCTGCTGAGGGGGAACCAACAAGGGTAGTCATCTCAGGCTACTCAAAATCCAAAAAGGAATGAAGTATCAAGGTCCAAAAAGGTCTATCTCAGACTTTCAAAAGAAAGAGGGAATCAAAATTCAAGAAGTAGGCTCAGCAAGTGACTACTCAAGACAGCAGTAGGGTCAGCAGGCAACTGGGTACCAGCCTACTGCTACTTGTGTAAAGAGAAGATGTGTATAACACGACAAATAAGCATGGAATAAGGAAGGAAACATGGAGATGAAGACACTAGCTCAAAAATTCAGGCAGGTACCTACCAGCAGATGTCTCCCTGCTAAGCAGATTATTGCCTCAGGTCAGCAGTTGGCTTAATTATTGACAAAGATACTTGGAATCTCAACTCATAAAGAAAACCATCTTGATCTCCTTGTATCAAGGATTCTAAAAGAAGTCATTCTTTCAGAAGACCATCAATACTACCAAGCCCTCTGCTACCAGTGTGAACACAATCAATACTAGATGAAACCAGCCGTCTTCTCCAACGGCTATATCTCAACGGCTAGTTCCCGATAGCTTATAAATACTTCTTCCGTACATTCCACTTCACACTTTTTACTTTACAACCTCTTTCTACCTATTTCTAAGCTCTCAAATTCTCTCAAAAAGCTCTCTTACACACAATCTCACTACTTCCAAAATCAAACATCTCATCAACCCTCAAATGGCCTCTTTCACCAAAATCTCTAAGTCCATTTTCACTGGCTCAATCCTAAACACTTCCAAAGCACTTGAAAGAGCAAACAACAATGATCTCATGAGAGAACTGCTAAGGAAGCTTGACACAACAGGGCTATTGAAAATGGCAACCTACACATACTCCCACTTCTATCCTGAAGTGGTAGCAGAGTTCTACATCAACTCAACCCCAGAAACATTGCAATCTGTAGTTATGGGGGTTGAAGTGGAAATTCAAGAAAAAGACATCAAGGAGTTACTCTCTCTTCCTGGTGACGAAGCCCCAGAAGTGGAGAACATCCTCTTGAACGAGGCAGAATTCAAAGAAGCTGTCTTCCTACCAAAAGCTCAAAACCTCAATACTCTCAAGATAAAGAAAAAGCTAATGGTTCAAGAATATGATATACTACTTGACATCCTCTACAAATGCATTGACACAAGAACCACAGCACTTGATGAGATCAATGCACTGAGAGCAAAGCCACTGGCCGCTATCATTTCAGGATCCCCATACAATTGGACCAGGTACGTTTACCAAGAACTCAGAAGATATGTCACAAAATCACACACAGGAAGAAAGGAGGATGGTACATTACCACTACTGGGCTACGGATTCCTCATCGGAGAACTACTCAAAAAGAAGGGCGTACTAGGGACAAGAAAAGAGGCAACTACTTGGAGGAAATTCCTATTCCAAACTTCCAAGGTAGGGGCTCCAGAAATTCCAAAGAATGATGATTCCTTCCTCTCGAACGACCTCCTCTTGGTATCCTTCAAAGTTGATACCAAGACCGCCAAAAGACTACGTTCTGGGTGTCAAGAATCACAGTCAAAAAGGCCAAGGACAGCAACCAGGAATCTACACAGAGAAATGGAAGAAGCAGCATCATCTAAGCATGCAGCAGAAGGCTCTCCTCTCACCATAATTCAAGAGGATGCAGAGTCCTCTTCCAACTCGTCCAATGCTAGCAACAGCTCTGCCATTCCGCTCTCCATTCTTCATCCAACAATACAACAGCAAGAAGACCAACCTGCTCAGATAGAAGAGCGGAGGACTCAACAGGAAGAGCAGGTGACTTCTCCACCTTCACCAACAGATCACTCTCCTACTCCTCTGCAACAATTAGAGGCTGAATGGGCAAGAGTCAAGGCTTGGAGGGAATGGAAACTCTCCAAAATTCTTCACCAAGCCAGGACCCTAACAAAGTTCATTAGTGAAGAGTACTTTGCTCTCACCTGGCTTGGAACTGAAGACATAGCCAAAGCCACAAATCTTCACCAGATGAATCTGGTCTATCTCACAAAGAAGAGGCAGCTAACTAATGAATCACCAGAAGAGCACTCCGAGGATAAGAATGATGATGGTAATTCTGATGATGATGATGACAATCACTCTGGTCCAAATAAACCTCCACAGAACAGAGGTAAGCAAATCATCTCCTCTTCCTCTTCTAGTGATAGAGAACTTCAAATGGCTTTGGAAAAATCTAAATTTGAGACTAGAGGAGGTGGAGAAACCTCCAAAGCAATGGAGGAAGTAGCTCATCAGCCCACTGCTGATCAAGAGCAGACGTCTAGTTCACACTCTCAAGAATCTACTCAAAACATAGAGCAGCACTCTCACACATTCATTCTTGAACCTGAGGACAATGAAGAGGACACTGCTACCCTGGCCGATGTCTTCATCAAAGAAAGAAGGGCTACCACACAGTTCATCAGCCGCGCAGAGGTCAGACTGCACAAGAGACTCATCAAAATGAAGAAGCAACTAGAAGAAAGGCTAGATATCAGATTTGGAGAAGTCCACAGCCACATCAGAAGAGATTCAATGATCCAACAAGTGTTCAATGCTGAGCAGAGAGCTCTACTCCAAACCAAAAACTCTCAGCACTCTGCCTTGACCAATGAAATAAAGCAGGAGATTGCTGCACTAAAAGCCAAGAATGAGGACCTCGAAAGACAAATGCTAGCACTTCAAAAGCAGCAACAAGCTCAGCCTACTGCAGCAGGTACCTCTGAGCAGCTGCCTTCTCTCCCAACCTTACCTCCTCATCTTCAGCAGACTTTCCAAATGGTGAAGGAGCATGAAGAATACCTCCTGAAACTAAGAAATGAGGAGTTCCCTGCCATGTTCAAGCTCTCTCAGAAATTCCTTATGGACCAGCAGGCTCATGCTAGAGCTTATGAACAGCTCACTAAAGACATCGCTCACAACTTTCAAGTTCTTCAAAAGGCTACTCAGGACACCTTTTGGAAGCAAGGGTCTGACTTTCAGAAACTAGGTCAGAGCCTAGTAGCTACACAGGACAAGCTTCAAAGATTAGAGAATGAGGTCAAAGATGAGGTCAAAACAGATCTTTTGGACGTCAATAATCATATCAAGGCCCTGTCCATCGAAGTATATGGTCTGGATCCATCAAGAAGGCAAATTGAAGATCCTGACTCTGACCCAGAAATAGAAGCACTCTTCAAAGAGAGTGAGACCTCTGCTGATGATGCCAAAAAGGGGGAAAGGACAACTCAAGCAGGTCCCTCCTCCTCCAGATCAGCAGCAGCAAAGAAAGCAGCTGCAACAAGAAGGAAAAACAAACTCTACAAAGAAGAAGCTGAGATAAGAAGAAGAAAGGAAGAAGAAGCCAAAGCCAAGGAAGAAGCTGCTAAGAAGAAACAAGAATAGATCAGTCCTCAAGTCCGAAAGTGACTAAAAACTATTGTACTTTAGACTATAGACCAATGTACAATACTCTCAATACGAATCAATAAAAACAGTTGTTTCTTGTGTTGTATAGTTTTGGCATCATCAAAAAGGGGGAAATTGTTAGTCTCCAATTTTGATAGATTTTGATGATGCCACTATACTAAACAAATTTACATTGAGTCTTATTTTCAGAAGTAACATTTTAATTTAAATCATAAGTGACAAAAATAAATGTACAATCTTTAAGATTAATGATATATTACCGGATACATAAAAATGCAATAAGGTATCTTTTTACCTTTATAGGATATTTAAATCCTACCGGCATATATCATTTTACTTAAAGATTAAATATAGGTCACATTTGAGATGCTCGAATACACTAAATATTGATTGGAAGACAAAAATTAAATACACGGTCCTACAGCATGGGAGGACCTCTTGGAGTGAAGCTGCAGCGGCTGAAGACACACCCATACCGCAGCCCAATCATTCAAGACAGAAAACAAAAATATTCAAAGCTCCTGCACAAGAAGACAAATGTACAATTCGTCCTTGCCAGACCCTCAACGCACAAGATTAATCCATCTCAACCAACGGATGAGATTGATCAACCATGAAGGCCTATAAATATAGGTAGAAGCATGAGTTCAAAATAAGCTTGAGCATCCTAAGTAGAAGAATACCTTCATCAAAAACATATTCGAGCTATCTAGCAAAAGAGAAAGTGCAAAACTCAACTTTACTCTCTGCTTAGCCTCATGCTTCACTAAGCTCTTAGATTAGATCAACACTTTCATATTTTTAGAGCTTAGTTCATAGTTGGAGATTAGAACTTTCTTGTAATATTTCACAAGTGGTTGTAAACACTTAGGAGAACAGTTGTTCGAATCCTAAAGTGTAGTTAGTTAGATAGAGTACCTTTTGATCCCCACTGGATCATTAGAGAAAAGTCTAAGGACTGAGTAACTTTGAGTGGTGTCATACTCATTGTGAAAAACCTTCGATCTAGACCTAAGTGTTGTAAAGGCTAGATTGTCACTAAGTGTATTGGGCTTAATACTTTAGTGGAAATCCATCTGAAATAGGATGGGACTGGACGTAGGAGGATTACACCACCTCTGAACCAGGATACATCGTGTGTTGATTTACATTCATTCAACAAAGCACACACCAAACACTTCTCACTAAAAGAATCGTAGTTTGCCAGCAGCATCCTAAGCAGTAGTCTTAATTGACTTTACTGCTTATCCTACTGCTTAATAACTCACTTTTCCTTGAGACAACTGCCTCACACTAGCCTTGAATATCACTACTAAAAGGTGTGATTTGTCAGTCCTCAAAGATATTTCATTCATACGCAGCAGACGGGTTAGCAGTTTCCTGGGTTCACCCAACTGCTCAGACCCCTGCTCAGTCAAAACATCTTATTTTCTCCATCTCTACACATGTTCAGTTAGCCCTCATCACTCTCTACAAGGATATATAATCATCACTTTCAAACTACTGTTTTCCACTAGCAGTTACCTCAACAGTTCCCTGCTATCTAAGCCAACTGCCAAGCTAACTGCCAAGCTAACTGCTAGCTATCTAAGTCCAATCTTCCCAAATTAGAAAGTTGTCAAACTCTTATTATATAAAGGGTAAAGACTTCCGCTGTGCATCTATTAATCTCTCAAAAGATTATAGATCAATTCATCTGGAGGGAAAAACTTAAAAAAAAATTGAAAAAGATTTAAAAGTCTATTCACCCCCCCCTCTAGACTTTTACCCTATCCGGGACCATCATCTTCATAATTTCTTCGTCAGTTTCCTGACCCTTCTTGATCTCATCGAGCAAAGTAGGTCTCACCTCAAATCGTGCCAATAAGGCTCCATTACTGGATACCTCCAGTTGGGCTCTTAAGGCCCTCAAGCTAGCTATCAATGCCCCAGATGAGCTCTTCCGGCTCAAGGCATCTGCCACCACATTGGCCTTGCCTGGATGGTACTCGATTACCAGGTGATAGTCTTTTATCAACTCCATCCACCGTCTTTGCCTCATGTTCAACTCTTTCTGAGTAAACACGTACTTCAAGCTCTTGTGGTCAGTGTATATGTGGCATGTCTCCCCGTAGAGATAATGTCTCCATATCTTAAGTGCAAACACCACTGCCCCGAGCTCTAAATCATGAGTAGGATAATTTACCTCATGCTTCTTCAACTGTCGTGAAGCATAGGCAATTACCCTCCCATTCTGCATCAACACACATCCAAGTCCTTGGATGCTAGCATCGCTATAGACATCGTACCCCATACCTTGCTTGGGTAATGCGAGTACCGGTGCCTCGGTCAATCTCTTCTTTAGTTCAATGAAACCTTTCTCACATTTGTCATCCCATACAAACTTAGCTCCTTTACGAGTGAGTTTCGTCAATGGTGATGCCAAAACAGAGAACTTCTCCACGAACTTTCTGTAGTAGCCTGCTAACCCAAGAAAACTACGAATTTCCTTGACGTTCTTTGGCCTCTCCCATTCGGTGATGGCTTCTATCTTCTTGTCATCCACCGCAATTCCCGATCCCGAAACCACATGCCCGAGAAAGCCAATCTCCTTAAGCCAAAATTCACATTTGGAAAATTTGGCATAGAGTTGCTTCTCCCGTAGTGTCTCAAGAACGAGTATCAAGTGCTCCTCATGTTCTTCCTCACTCTTTGAGTAGATCAAGATGTCATCTATGAACACGATCACGAATCGGTCCAAGTATTTGTGAAATACTCGGTTCATCAAGTCCATGAATGCCGCCGGGGCGTTTGTTAACCCAAACGACATAACAAGGAACTCAAAATGCCCATACCTTGTGCGGAAGGCACTCTTCGGTATGTCCTCCTCTTTAATCTTCAATTGATGGTACCCCGACCTCAAGTCAATCTTTGAAAACACGGTTGCTCCTCGTAGTTGATCAAACAAGTCATCAATCCTAGGCAAAGGATACCTATTCTTGATTGTGACCTTGTTCAGTTGACGATAGTCAATGCACATTCGAAGTGTCCCATCCTTCTTCTTCACAAAAAGGACCGGTGCTCCCCACGGGGAGTGGCTTGGTCTTATGAAACCGTTATCCAAAAGCTCTTGCAATTGGGTTTTCAACTCGTTAAGTTCTGCGGGTGCCATACGGTATGGCGGTATGGAGATTGGTTTGGTGCCGGGCTCGACCTCGATCACAAATTCAATCTCCCTATCGGGTGGAAGTCCCGGTAAGTCCTTTGGAAAGACATCCGGATACTTGCATACCACCCTCACATCATCAATGCTCGTCTCTTCTTTTGTTTTGTCTACCACGTATGCTAGATATGCGTGGCAACCCTTTCTCATCATACTCCTAGCTCTCACGGCGGATATGATACAACTGTTGGATTTGGCCCGATCCCCCTCGAAGCGTAAGGTTACCCCTTCATCGCCTTCGAGTTCAAGTATCTTTGTGTAGCAATCGACCCTAGCATGATGCTTCTCAAGCCAATCCATCCCCAGGATTGCATCGAATTCAATCATACTCAGCGGTACGAAGTCACACGTCAAGTTTTGGCCCTCCACTTCCACCTCACACGATGGATAGTGGCTATCTCTCTCGATGTCTTCCCCTAGAGGTGTGGATACCAATAGGGCTTGAGCCATCGGTACAAGTGGTTCTTTGAATCCCCCGGCAAACGCCTCACTCACGAATGATCGTTGCGCCCCGGTGTCAATGAGGATTCTTGCGTCTCTCCCGTTAATCTTTAGTGTTCCTACATTCATAAGCAATGTAAGACACACTCCCCACTTATTAGACTCATTTCTTAGGTTATAGAGTACCCCGGCTATGGTCTGGATGATCGTCATCTAACGCCCCATCCCAATTCCATCCCGGTTCTCACCTAAAAGTCAACATTATGCACCAACAAGGGAAAGCCGGCCGCTTTTCATGAAAGCCGGCCGGTTTTCGTACCTTGGCCTTCGGCTCGGAGAGAAAGGTTACGTAAGCCGGCCGGTTTTTGCCAAAGCCGGCCGGTTTTCGGTCGCCGAAAGAATTACAACTTTTTTAATTATAAAAGCCGGCCGGTTCTTACGAATGCCGGCCGGTTTTCATTAGCAGCGCCCCACACCGGAATGCCTGAACACAAGCCGGCCGGTTTTTACGAAACGCGGCCGGTTTTTATACGCCGAAAGATTTAAACAAAAATCAAGTACGAAAGCCGGGCGGCTTTCGTCAACGTCGGGCGGCTTATGGTCGCCGTAGGATTTTGCAAGTAATTCGAAGGCGAAAGCCGGGCGGCTTCCGTCAATGCCGGGCGGCATTCGTCCCAGGTGGATATCCATCCATTTCTTCGAACTTGCACATTCCCGGTGGCTATACAACGTATACACTTTAACACCTATATTGGTTACAAGGGAAAAACATCAAAAGTTCAAGAATTTACCCGCGACGGAGTCCGGGTTAGCACGTGCATCGGCCTCCGTAATCGCATAGACCCTCGCTTGGGTCCTCCCTTGATTTACGGACGGTGCATTGCTTGTGCTAGCTCCACCGTGCCCCAAGCTTGCACTCGGGTTTCCCGTTCGGTTCCTGCTCACCATGGTCCCACTACTCGGTCCGGAACCCGTACCTCGCCCAAGCTGTGGGCAACTCACCTTCATGTGCCCGACCTCCCCGCATTGATAGCATCTCGGGGGATCGCGACACTTGCCGTGGTGAAGCTTCTTGCAGTTGCTGCACCTTGGTACTCCCGAGTTTTGAGACCTCGAGCCTTGCCCGCTTGGGCCTTGATTCGCCCTCGATGGTGGTGCAGGGGCCTTGAATGAGCCACCTCCCCCGTGGTTCCCCTTCTTGTTAGAACCTTGGGGGCCATGGTTCTCCCATTTTCTTTTCTTCGCCTCCTCGGCGTCTCTTTTCTTCCTCTCTTCCCACTGTTTCTCGCCCTTCAAGGCTTGGTCTACTACTTGGGCAAAAGTCATGTTAGGCAATTGTGTTGCCCTATCACGTATCTCCAAGTCAAGAGCGTCCCAAAAGTGGTTCACCATTCGGTTCTCGTCACAAGCATACTCCGGTATGTAGTCGGCGAGATCCCGGAACTTGTACTCAAGTTCCTTCACTGTCATGTTTCCCCCCTGGGTTAGGAGGGTGTATTCCCTAACCTTCTTGTTCACCTCAAAGTCAGAATAATATTGGGCAAAGAACTCCCGTTGGAAGTCCTCCCAAACGACATCCTCCCCATACTTGGTCTTGGTCCCGTCCCACCATTTGGACGCCATCCCTTCAAGCAACCTTACCGCGATTCTCAGTTTAAGGTTGGGCGTGATTTGCATGTCAAGGGCTGCTTCATTCAACCTCCTGATCCATTGGGCGGCAACCGAAATATCTCCGGTCCCGTCAAAGGGTTTGCACCCCAAGTCTCTTGCTTCCTTGATAAACTTGGAGATCCTTATGGTTGGACCTCCATCATTTCGGCCTCCATGTGGTTCCACATGGACTCTAGATGCATTGTGGCTTCCTCCTCTTGAAGCCATACCCGAAGGTTGCCCCATTCGGCGCCTTCGGCGTTGCCTCCTCTCTTCACGCTCCCGATGGTATTGTCCGAGTAGCGCCTCAATCCTCCCAAGAGTGCCATTATCGTCACTCTCCTCGCTTACGTCGTCATCCTCCCCATCATATGGGGTTTCCACCGGCTCGGTTTCCGGCCTATAGGTTGAGTCCTCATAGGACCAATAAGTCTCACTCTCCGTGTCAACGTGGCCATCGCTCACGGTTTGTTGTTGGCCTCCACGGCCCCTTCCCCTTGACACCCTAGTGGACCCCCGGCTGCCGCGTTCGGATCCACCCGGTACACGGCCCGTCGGGTTCCTCCTAGTGATTCTTCCGATTGGCTCCATTTCTGAAAGAAGTTTAGATTGAGCCATTAGACTCGTATCAAATGTCAAGTGACGGATAGGTACTTAAAGACATCTTTTGGCTCAAATCACCGCCATACCAATTGTTAAGGGTACCATCTTAACAATTAGAGACCTTGCAACTCAAGTACCAAAAGTTCTATAAGTACAAAACTTTATGCTCATGGTTTTCAAAATCATTTTCAAAAGAATTTTGAAGCTTCATTATGAAGTTTACGGAACCTGGCTCTGATACCAACTAAATTGTCACGCCCCGGACCTACCGGACACGTCAACAACCCGCCGTACAGTACGAATAGTCAACCGCAGTCCAACTCATCCATACTATACTAGGCGTCTTGAATATCATTCACAATAGTACATCCATAAACAAACATAATGTAAAATAATCAATTGAAATCAGCGGAAACGTTTAATACAAGTGTTTATGCCGCACTCCGGCAAACATGGGCATACAAGCCCCAATAATCATTCAAAAATATCCATGAGCATTAATTGAAATGTTTTTAAAACAGAGACGGAGGAAGCACGAACCACGTCTTCCTTCCTAGATCTTCCCGAGACAACGGGCACTGGTAGCAAGCTCTACTCCCTACCTGAAACTGTGAGGTGGCCTCCCCCGTGAAGGGGAGGTCAGTACTTGGAAGCATTTGACAAGTACAATGACAACTATACCAAGTATAATCAATGTTTCAATTTCTAAGACCCTCAAAATAGGGTGATATCATATTATAAATAATAATTTATATTACCCACTTATTATCTCTATAATAAGTAAATTCATTTATTTGCCGGCACGCGGCCCATTTCATATATTCATTATACCCGTCGTTAGCACGACACCGCCCGTAGGTCTTATCATCCTTTACGAGACTTGTCACCGCTCTCCGAGGCCTCACCGGGCTCCCGGGCCGGAGTCCAACATCCCGCCCCTGAACTCATACCCATCGTCCCGTAGGAAGGTAAGGTCCATTCGGGGTCCTATCTTATGTGTTACCGCTGTCGGGAGCCTCGTAAGGTCTCCGGTTCGGATTCCACCCTAACCCGTGATCACGATGTAAGTCCATGCTATCCAACCCCACTCTCTAGAGTCGGGAAGGGCCATGGTCCTTACTAATTACCAATACTCTATCGGCTAATCCTTAAAGACTACCGAATACACCCGTAGGCCAATCCTATTCCTAGGATCAATTTATTATTCACTTTATCTTGGGTATCCCTTAAGGCCTACCCCTAGCATCACTTATCCACCTTAGTATCTCTTAAGACTACTTAAGGCTCTACAATTTACAATCCAAACCTTGGATCAATTCCAACATATTTCATTCCAAAGCCCCGACTAGTATCATAATACTAGTCGGATTAATTCCAACAAAAACCCATTTTTCAGTTCATAGTCATATAGACAATTTCCAAACTAATTTTCCATTGAAAATATAGTTCATATCAATATACAAAATATAATCTTTAATCACTCATATATCCCTATATGAAGTTAAAATTATATTTCAACAAAATATTTATAATTAATCCCTTCATCAAGCCAATATGCTCATATTACATAATCATACACAATTTATCCTTAAATTTGTATATTATGCTCCTTTATTCATTAACAACAACATTTTCATTTAGGCATTATTAATCATTAATAATCCATGAAAATAACATTTAATTACTTTAGGTAATCTTACGAAATTAACCCAAAGATTATAAACAACATAGTCAGCCATCCTCACCTTATGAAGTGCTGAAATAGTTGTCTTTGTTAAGCCTTCCGATCAATCCCCGTTCTAAGCCGATTAGAAGTGGAAAACTTAACCAGCAGACGAAAGCCGGGCGGCTTTTGCAAAAGGTGGGCGGCTTTCGTGGTCTGCAGCTACGAACAGCCTCCTATACTTGGCGGTTTCCGGCGATTTCAACTCCTATCGATTCCACGACTCTTCTAAGTTAAATACCACCACTTTAAAACATTATTCCACACTTTTAAACGTGTAGAACTTCATGTTTAATCCATCATATGATTTCTTAAAAATCATACATAAATAATACTAGTTAAAGAACTATTTGAGTTCTTACCTTTCTTCTAACTAGTTTCTTCTTGGGATTCCTTTGCTCCTTGCTTCTCCCACGTTCAGACTAGGTGAGAGCTTTCTCCCAATGCTTCTCTCTCCCTTGACTTGTGTGTATGGTGTAGAATGAAGGGGGAGGTATCTATCCTTACTCAAGAGCAAAAAATAATGAAGAGTATGGTCATGGGAGTGGTGTTTTGTCTTGTGCAATCCACCCCATGTTTACTTGTCTCAAATCATCATTTTGAGTCCACAAAGCTTGTAGGAAAAACCCCAAATGGGGTATAGAAAGTCCCTCCCAATTATTCTCGCTATTTCAGGCCGGTCGGGTCAAAATAGCACTCGGGTTGTCCAAATATTTTATCAACTTCGGTTGGCATTTTATTGGGCTTCTATAATTTATTATGATGACCCAGCTAAATATTTGGTAGCCCGTTCTCATATAATGGACCCGATAAATAATTTAATTAATCGCACATTAATTAAATATGCCAATTAATTCCACGAATTTTATTTGCTAGGAATTTCAAATACAAGTCGAATTTCAAATTCAAATACATTCGGGTGCGGTGTCACAGTACCCTACTTTGGGTATGTGAAAAAAACATCGGTTTATCCGGCTGAAATGAGAGAGTTAGTCACCCCTTACATGTACTCTGTTTGGTGAGGGTGGGGGCGCATGTTCTCTCTCATGTATGAATGGATGTGAGGCAGGGAGGAGGGGAGCTTGATAGTGGATAAAAACAAGAAGATGAAAAGAAAAAGATGGATTTTGTTGCAAAGAATACAATTAAACTGCCAGTTATCATCGAGTCTTCATCATCAAGACTTTCACATTTCCATAGTGAAACTGAAATCTGTTTATATAGAGGCAAGAAACATGTGCCATTAAGAGATTACAACGATTTAAATTGTTGTTCTGAACTTTTTTGAATGTCTCACCAAACATATAGTGCTTGTTTCATGCACCCGATAATCAGGTTCTATGTTCAGTGCTTATTCCGTGCAATTGGTGATTAGGTTATGTGTTTGGTGCTTGTTTCATGCACATGATGGCAAGGTTCTATGTTTGGTGCTTGTTTCGTGCACCTGACGTTAAGGTTCTGTGTTTGATGCTTGTTTCGTGCACCTGATGATGAGGTTATGTGTTTGGTGCTTGTTTCGTGCACCTAACGATAAGGTTCTGTGTTTGGTGCTTGTTTTGTGCACCTGAAGGTAAGGTTCAATGCTCTGTGCTTGTTTCGTGCATTTGGCGGTAAGGTTTTATGTTTTATGCTTGTTTCATGCCTGTGACGTTAAGGTTATGTGTTTGGTGCTTGTTTCATGCACCTTACGATTAGGTTATGTGTTTGGATCGTTCAAGATAAATTAATGTTAATACACATAAAATGCAAATCGATTTAAAATAGATATTCTAAAAATATTCATTATATCTCCAATAATGTCACAATTTTTACCAAAATATATAATTCATCATGGAATACATAAAATGAGAGATGTTTGTAGTGCAACAACACGTGATTCATCAAGGCTCCATTGGTAGTTTATTTTCTCTTATAAGATTACCCTACTTTGGGTATGTGAAAAAAACACCGGTTTATCCGACCTAAATGAGGGAGTTAGTCACCCCTTACGTGAACTCTGTTCGCTGAGGGTGGGGTGGGGGCGCATGTTCTCTCTCATGTCCGGGTGGATGTGGGGCAGGGAGGAGGGGAGCTTGGTAGAGGATGAAAACAAGAACATCAAAAGAAAAAGATGGATTTTGTTGCAAAGAATACAATTACACTGCCAGCTATCATTGAGACTTCTTCATCAAGATTCTCACATTTCCATAGTGAAACTGATTTTTGTTTATATCGAGTCAAGAAACTTGTGTCATTAAGAGATTACAACGATTTAAACCGTTGTTTGGAACTTTTTTGAATGTCCCACCAAACATACCATGCTTGTTTCATGCACCTGATAGTCAAGTTCTATGTTTGGTGCTTGTTTCGTGCACCTGACGACAAGGTTCTATGTTTGGTGCTTGTTTCGTGCACCTGACGTTAAGGTTCCATGTTTGGTGCTTGTTTCTTGCACCTGACGATTAGGTTATGTGTTTAGTGCTTGTTTTGTGCACCTAACGGTAAGGTTCTGTGTTTGGTGATTGTTTCGTGCACCTAACGGTAAGGTTCTGTGCTCCGTGCTTGTTTCGTGCATCTAGCGGTAAGGTTTTGTGTTTTATGCTTGTTTTGTGCCCGTGACGGTAAGGTTCTGTGTTTGGTGCTTGTTTCGTGCACCTGACGATTAGGTTATGTGTTTGGTGCTTGTTCTTGCAATTAAATGTAAGGTTGTGTATGGTGTTTGTTTCGTGCACATGGTGGTAGGATTATGTGCTCCGTGCTTGTTTCGTGCACCTGACGATAAGGTTCTGTGTTTGGTGCTTGTTTTATGCACTTTGCTTAGTTATTTTGTTTGCGTGTACATGCTCACACATTAAATTATTTAATTCTTTTTTTTTTAAGAAGAGGGTTTAGATTTATATCACAACATTCAGATAGGGGTTAAAATAACAAAAGGACTACATGTAAGTGATGTAACCATCCGCCCTTTAACCAGACTCAGAGTTAATCACTTTTGACAAAGTAATGTAACTCGCTGATCCTAAATTGGGCATAATTGAGCCAAATACGGTTACCGCAGAACTCTCATCACCCAATTCTAATGCAAAAGTCTTACAACATTCAGCAAAATAAAAATAAAAAACAACCCCAATGTGGAAATTAAAATGCAGAACATCAATAAAATAAAAACCAAAGTCTGTTTTCTTCAGCAGGAGCATCATTCGCATAACCGGCGGATCTAGAAGTTGGGACCCGTTGCCTCCCCGTTTTTTTGCTTTATCTAAAGCCATATTCTCGCCAGCTGGGTCCTCCGGTGTCTGCTTTTCCCAGATGCTTCTGCGCTTCTGGTCCACTGGCACATTTGCAGCGTTCTTCTTATCTTCTGTTCCGGTGACACTGTTATTACATCCATCTGTAGATTTTCGCCCTCCATCTTCCCCAGTACCTCACCCTCTTGACCAAATCTCCTCTATTGCCTAACCCCACTTGAACCTGAAGGTTTATCCACTAACCACTTATTGCCCCCTACCGGGCCCGACTCCTCCCCTCACCTGCTCGAAGCTCCACCCTAAAAGATTTCTCCAACAGTATATCCTCCTCATATTTCAAGGGACAGAATTTATTAGAATGTCCAATCACCCCGCAAATAAAACAAAAATTGGGTAGTTTTTCATATTTAAAATAGACCCAATGTCTAATACCTCCTCTCGTAAGGGTAGACCCCTTTTTCAGAGGCTTCCTCACATCCATGCTCACCCTAATTCTAATATATGACTCCCACTTTTCCATAAAATGGCTCTCATCAAAACTAATAAACTCACCAATATAGTTACTCACCCTTCTAGTAGTACCTATATTCATAAAACTATAGGGAACATTGTGCAATTGCACCCAGAACTCAGTTTCACATAAATTCATCTTATGGGTAATATCATCTGGACCAACTACCTTAAGCAGTAATAAATTTCTTTCAAATAACCATGGACCATCTTCAAGAACGCGATTCATATCCACAATATGATAAAAAGTAAACAAATACCTTTTATCGTCTATCTCCTTAATTCATACCCCTTTACCTGGCCGCCAAATTGAAGCCAACAGATCCTTGAAAGCCCGAAACTTGATCTTCCGATCCGTGAGAACGACTCCCACCACCGGAAATTCAGCCCCCTTCTCAGTTGAATCAATATCTCCGTCCTCCTCCTCATCGAAATCTAAATTGCTACTTTCTTCCCCAATAGCCATCTTTTTATATTGATACACAACGTCCTCCATAAGCCGAACCAGATCAACGAAAATTGGAGATCGAAGTTGTTGTCCAAATCCTCTGTTCAGGCCCACGAAACCAATTCGCTGAGAAGCACAGCCGAAGTCAGCTCCGAAGCCAAGCCTTTAGTCTACACCGGAGCCGCCTTATTGCGCAAGCCCAGGAAAACGCCGAAGCACCGTTCTTCGTCCTTCGACGAAAACGGAAGAGGAAAAAACTACTCTAGCGTAACCCTAGAGAGATATTATCTATTCTATTAAAAGCTAACATTCCTAATTATGATGATTTCAGACAGATGACCATCTCTTTAAGAGCATCATAGTAATTTCATCGAACCATAATGTACTTGATGTTATGCTTAGTTCCTTATTTGAACCATTTAAAATATTACAATTAAACAATTAAAATATAAATAAACGAAACAATGATGTAGACCAATCATATGTTTTATACATACACTAACCTCACTTTTTTTATAGAATACTACACCTTATGCCATAGTTTATTTTCGATTTAGAGCATTGTGGACACATAAAAATAGTTGGGCCATTTATGTGAATTAGTCGAGCTTTAGGATTGAATATAAATGATTGGGTTTCTTTCAAATGATTTTGGGCCGATATTCAATTATGCTGGACCACTCAAGATGATCTTCAGGCCTCATAAGAAGAAGAAGAAGATAGTGATATGGACTACTTGAGGAAAATTTAGTGATGAAATTAATTTGGATTATTTAAAATGTCCAATTAATTTAATTATAAATTAAGTCTCTGAAAGAATGGATCGATCCTATTAATTTCGATCCCATTGTCAAATATAGGCTCAATACATAAGAAGTATAACCCAATTGATAAAGAAAGCAATGAATCCGGTTAAGAAATATGTCTATATGCATGGAAAGAGGCTGCAAACCTTGTTAAAAGGGTTGTTCAGATACATCATATAGGTGCTGATTTTTTTAGCTATTAAAATGCAAGCAAATAGAGTCCGAAGCCCATTTTTATTGAGGCCCATGTGGTATGGACGAATTTCGGAACTCTAAATCATGTTTCATCCCCCTCCACACCTATAAATAGGGGTCTCAGTTGAGAGGAAGAGGGGGAGAACTTCCAGACGAAGAAACGCTGCAGCAAAGCTCTGAAGAACTCCCGAGAGGCTCTGAACGATTCCGAAGAAGAGGAAGAGATCAAACCACGATTTTGTCAAGAATATATGAATAATCCTTTGTGATTTCATCTATTCTCGATAAAATAAGTTCAAAAGTTGAAGAACGTTCGAAGATCTGAAGAACGAAGCTCGAAGATTCGAAGATCTGAAGAACAAGACTTTGAAGATTCGAAGATATGAAGAACGAATCTTTGAAGATTTGAAGATATTCATATGAAGATTGAATCAAAATTCAATTGAAGATCAGTCCATATATCCCAGGAGGCCCTTAAACAGAAGATTAAGCCATAAAACGGCCCTTTTGTTGAAGATCAAGCCACTTGAAAACCGGAGGCCCTTCAATCTGAATTCTTTATTCAAGAAGATTTGAAGATTCGAAGAACGAAGATGCGAAGATTTCAAGAACAAAGATTCGAAGATTCGAAGATCTCAAGAACGAAGATTCGAAGATTCGAAGATCGTTCGAATATTTGAAGGATTAGAGATTTAATTTTAAATTAAATTCTTTAATTATATTACTTCAAATTGCAAGTGAAGAATCGGAGGATTCATATTTAGATAGTGTACCCAATATTTTCATATTTTATTATTTGCGATCAATTTTAAGTAAATACTTAAAATTTGTTTCACAAGCACTTTTGAAGAAAGATATAAAATTAAATGATTGGTTTTATTGAATTTGTTGTTTAATTTATTCTAAAATATTTTTGACTATATATATATTCATTAACATATAGTGAATATGTACCCCTAATCCCAAATTGTTTTACAATTTTTTTTCCAATTTGATTAAATCGAGACACGAGAATGTAGTGCAATTACTAAGAAAAACGAGTTTATGTAGATGATATTGAATTGATAAATTATGAATGAAGTAAATATAATTTAGAATCACACTAACTTTACGAAATTCGGAATGAGAAATCTTAGTGGGACGCACTGAAAAGGAAAGATGAACAATCTTAACGGGATAGAGAAATATTAATCAAGTGTAAGATTAATTAATTGTCAATCAATAGCTTAAAAGTTGTGAGTGGACAATTAATTAATCGGGAAAACTGTCAAATAGGTCCTCGAACTTTCATAAAAAGGTCAATTAAGTCCTTCTATGGGAGGTTCTGTATGGCCGTCGCGATTTGGGGCAGTTCCCGGTGAAATTTTTTGATGCAATTCTTTGAGAATCTTATTCACCAAGTCTAGTTTACTCATACCAAATTTCAACTAAAAATTCAATCGGGAACACATTCAAATCAGTTCTTGAAGATAACTGCGCATTTTTGCGTTCTCGAATTAATTTGAATGCGCTCCCAATTAAATTTTTAGCTGAAACTTGGTATGAGTAAACTAGACTTGATAAATAAGATGCACAAAAAAATTCACCAAAAAATTCCACCGAGAACCGCCCCAAATCGCGACGACCGGACAGAGTCTCCTATAGAAGAACTTAATTGACTTTTTCATGAAAGTTCGAGGACCTATTTGACAGTTTTCCCATAACTAAAATATAGTACAATAGAACATGTGAATATAAATTCAATGTGTTGCAACTAAAAAAGAACGGATGTAGTATAATCCTTGTACAGAAAAAACTTCGCACTAACAATTGTGCAATTAAAAAATGCCAATGCATATAATTTTGAAAATATGTCAGAAATACAATTTTGTCTATGTTAAAATATATACAGTTTTTGGATTTTTTTCCTTAAATATGATAAAATTCAAGCCAATTTCCAAAAAGTGACCACTTTTACATATGAACAAAATTTGATGTTAGTGCTCATGTAACTAATAGATGTCACCGCAAGATTTAAATGTCACTTACAAATATCAATATCGTCGTGTAACATTTCACTGTGACTGCTTACGGCTATTTTTGAAAAACGGAAAACGAATAAAAGATCATTAAAAATGTAGGTAACTCTACCAGTGATGGTTTCTGGCGACTTTCCTAACGACGACAGTTTCTGGCGACTTTTTTTTTTTTTTTTGGCGATGGTTTACGGAGGCAGATACGACCGTGGTTGGGTAGGTGTAGGGGTTGGGGGTTCGGGCAAAGATTGATATAAGCTACAATAAAAAAAATTAATTGAACAAAAGTTTAGTCATATGTTTGAAAAAAAGGAAGAGTAGTCACTTTCTTGTATTCCACAGAGCTATAAGTAATATTTGTGTCATTATTCCAAGTTTTTTTGTTACAACCGTGTCTGCGGCCTGATCGACTTTTGTTTATTTCCCTCTTTCTTACATATATTAATTTACAAATGTAAGTATAAGAGCCTGGTTAGTAATACTAAAATCGGCTGAATCGGTTGATTCTGATGATATTTACGAAGTTCTAGCTGAAATGACTGTATTGGCTGATTATGTTGATTTATAGTAATGAATTTGTGGCTTTCTTCATTTTTTTTCTTTTTGTATAAACACCAACCACATAATTTTTACTTTCTTAATTTCACACATAATATAAAGTTTGCAAAATTGAGTGGGATGGAGATAACATAAAAATGATAAACAAAACAAAAATGAACATGAAAAGAAAAAACAACGAAACAAAATTATTTGTGTTGCTACTTGAAGGGAGATGATAAATAAAAATAATACTACGTAAAAAAATAAAAACCAAAATAAAGAGCAGGAATGAAAAAGAGGAAATAAATGAAGATGCTAAATTAATCTAAATTAATGCAAATACAAATTGAAAGAGAATGGACAAATGAAAAGAGAAAAGGTGTCGTAAAAGGATCAAAGGGAGAGGGGCCAACGAGGAATATTCGGTAAGATAAATGGTAACCTACTAACCTGGTATCACCGGTTGATATGAAGTCTCTTGATCCGTTTGATGGTTTTTTAATAGTAAGGAGGTCTAGATGATGCTTTTTTAAGTAAAAGGGCGATGTTTCCCTATTAGTACATGGGTTTATTTGACCATTTTCTCTAATTTCAAGATTGTAGTTGTTTGACTTATTTCTCATTTTAAATTAATGACATATTGACTATATTTACACTTCGAAATGCACTTGTGTATATGAGAAAATATAAATTTATTTCTAAGTATCTTAAAAATGTAAAATGATTCAATGTCATGAATGGATAGACGTCAGAGGATAATATATGTGTATTTTTTTAAATGTATTTTTAGTATTTATAAATACACCTCTATAACTTTTAATATTTATAAATACACCCTCATAACTTTTAATATTTATAAATATGACACTGTATCCTATTTTTTTGGTTTCGTCGTATTCCCGTTTCTGCGTACCGGTATAGGTGCTACACAGGCGAGACTTCGTGCCCAATGAGAAGTGGGGGTGGGGGGTGGGGGGGGGGGGGGTTAGAAATGTATGCTAACGTCATAGCAGAATTTTTACTTGAGACGGGGTACATAAATCAATTTTGTAATTGTTGTAATGTAATTGAATCATATTGATTCATAATGTTCATGAATGTGTAATGTAAATAATTCTTTAATAGAATAAAATTCTACTTATAGATATATGTGATGTTAATCGGGATGATGATAATTTGATAAATCGAATAGAATAGTGATATTTGAAATTAGTAATGTTTAATGTGATTGTCATATAATTATTAACTTAGTTTAATGTTTATTAGCATTTAATTAAAGTGATTAATAACAATTTATCTAAACATGAGTTTCAATATAGAATAGTTTACTTTATTAGTTTCAATTGAAGTATATTGAATCCATTACAATTTGAAAAGAAATACTCCGTATAAATAACTATTAATAAGAAAACCTAACATAGTAACATCTTTAATAATTTCAGTCATAATTTCAAACTGAATAGTTTCAGTCAAAAATACACTTCAATCATTTCACTAAATCCCCTCAAAATCAACATTATTAAACGAGCTATAAAGTTTGCACTTTTTCTTCGAAGGCATTTAGCATAATGGTCTCTATGCTTTTTATGAAAGTGATGCAATTAGATCATTAATCTAATGCAGTTATGGAGTATAATCTACTCAGCAGTTGTTTTTGTCCCAAAAGTCATTCCATTAGATTATAATTCTGCCGTCTCTTTCGGTGATAGTGTCTATAGGTAATTGACTAATTTGGCACCGGAATAAGGGGACATGGTTTTACCACTTAAGCGAATTAAGAATTTTTTTACCAACCAAAAGATTAAGTTACATTTACCTTACCCAACTTAATTACATGTCGTACAACTATGCTTTTTTCCTTAGTAACTAAATTGATTTCTGATATTTTTAATTAGGCTGTAATTTTGTTGTCTCAGCTGATTTGTTTAGCTCTTGTCTAGAACAGAAAAAAATAAACTAGGACACAACTATGCTATAATTAAGAAAAGAAGAAACACTCACCATAAGCTCACCATTGTGCTAAAAACTGGAAAAGCTGGTCCAATTATAAACAAGCAGAGAGATATACCTTTAGACCCAAAATTCCAAAAATGAAGAAAGTTCACAAGAACACAATTGGCATCCGGAAATCCAAATTTTTCCCAAGAAGAACACACCTAAACTTCTTAATTAAGGAGTTATTGGAAAAAAAAGAACTTGCTATCAGAGGACCTTTGAGTCGATCTCGAGAAAAACAGTACACAAGCGCATTTCTCGTCTTAAAGAAATTTACGAGATAGGAAGGCCAATTAGAGAAAAAGAAGGAAATACCAAGGGCCTGTTTACTAACAGAGATATTTTCCTGTTTTCTATTTCTGTTTTTCGTTCTCCAATTTTCTGTTTTTACTTTTCAGTTTTTCTATCTCCAATTTTCTGTTTCTATATTTTAGTTTTCCATTTTCAAATTTGAAAACATGTTCATCATTTTTTTTTCACACAGTTCTCCAATTCCACACCCTTGACCCCTACCTCTGCCCTTACCACGATCTTACACTCTACCCATACCTACTCGTAGGGGTCGGGTAGGGAAGTTATGGGTGGGGGTGGGGTAAGGGGTATGGTCGGGGTGGGGTGGTAAGGTCTAGGGGTAGGGGTTGGGTGGGGGTAGTGGGTGGGTTAGGGTCGTGGTTAAGGTTAAGGGTGGGGTAGTTGGTAGGGTTGGGGTAAGGTAGGGGTAGGGTAGGGAGTTGGGATAGGATGACGGTAGGGTGGGGTCGGGACCAGGGTGGGGCTGGGGTAGGGTGGGGGTAGGATGGCGGTAAGGGTGGGGGTAGTGGGTGGGGTTTGGCGTTGGGGTAAGGTAGGGGTAGGGTAGGGAGTTGGGATAGGATGGCAATAGGGTGGGGTCGGGACCAGGGTGGGGCTGGGGTAGGGAAGGGGTAGGATGGCGGTGGGGGTAGGATGGCGGTAAGGGTGGGGTAGTGGGTATGGTTTGGGGTTGGGGTAAGGTAGGGGTAGGGTAGGGAGTTGGGATAGGATGGCGGTAGGGTGGGCCCGGGATCCGGGTGGGGCCGAGGTAGGGTAGGGTGGGGGTGGGGGTAAGATGGCGGTACTGGGGTGGGGGTAGGATGGTGGTGGGGTGGGGCCGAGGTAGGAGGCATGTGGTAAGGGGTAAGGTAGGGGTAAGTGGTAATATACAATGGGTGGGGGTAGGGTGGGTCGGGGTGCGGTCGAGGTGGTAGGGGGGTGGCGGTAGGGTAGGGTGGATCGAGGTGGGGTCGAGGTGGTAGGGGGGTGGCGGTAGGGTAGGGTGGATTGGGGTGGGGCCGAGGTCAGGGCATGTGGTGGGGGGTGGGGGTAAGGTCATTATAGGGAAAAATGGGTACGCGGGGTGGGGGTTGGGTGGGTATGGTAGGGGTAAGGGGTAAGGTACGAGGATGGAGGTACCAGAATGGAATCGACATCGGAGCGGGACCGGACCCACCACTAGGTGTAAGTATGCAAATTCATTGCAAAGGTACTGTAACATTTGCGTTTTCCAAATTTGGAAAACTAGTAAAAGTCACTTCTCCAAATCATTAAGGAAAAGAGAGACATGTTTCATTTTTTCCGTTTTGGAAAACGATTTGGTAAACGTGTGACACCGCACCCGAATGTCCTTGGAGACTTGATTTAAATATTCAAAGTTTATGTATTGGATTTCTGATTCCCAAACAATTTGTAAAACGATTAATGTTCTACGTAGTGCATGGTTGAATATCGTACTGTTCAAACTCGTACATTAGTGTCGGGTTTCGCAAATACTTACTCGGGACTTATTAATAAATAAAAGAGCCCAACATTACCTAAATAGTGATACATAATCCTTCAAGACAATTTGAGGAAGGTCGGGCGGCCCAAACATTTTTTTTGGGCCCAACCTGCTAAAAATAGCAAGTATTCGAGAATGGCATTATAGACCCACTCGGGAGTGACCCACACGGCTAGTAGCCCAATAATACGTATGACAAATGTCAAATAAGTGATTGAATGATTAAAGAAGAATACAAATGCCTATAACCCCACCTTTGGCCTTATTGAGCTAAATAATGGGAGTAGGATTTTCCTTCTATAATATCCATCAAGTAAATTATTGGGATGAACCTACACATATTGGAGATCAATAATGTGATTTAGGAAGTTGACTTGTTCTAAATAAATTAGGATGAGTACAAAAGACATCTTTGACAAAGATGAGACAATAGGACCCATTTCCCCCATTTTTGGAAGTATTGGTAGATGTTTGGACCCCAAATTTAATGGGATCAATTGGAAACCACTCCACATGATATTAGTACCTGCAAAACAAATAAAAATGGGTTAGAAGACCTACCTTGGCCGGCCAGGATGTAGGGGAGCTGCACATGACTTGATAGGAATCAAAGCTTGGGCCACCATCCTTATTTTCGCACAAATTGGTGTGCTGTTTGTCTCCTCTCATTATAGGAGCTATACTCGACCAAACAACGTGAATAATATGTCCTTGGATAGCCTTTGAAGTCTAGTATCTCAATTGAGTGGCCTTTGTTCGAGGAGAGAGAGCTTATCTTACAAAATCGAGCTGGAGTGAGCGGTGGTCTGTAAACTCGAGCTGTGAGAGTGCAGAGGCTGTTTGGTTGATATCTCGAGTTATACCAATCCAATTAAGGCGTGTGAGATACCAAAAGAAAGCGCTCAAGACGAGGAATCCGTGAAGGTCTGGTTTGCATCAATCGGAGTAGTGGAAGGCTTCCAAATCGTCCGAGCAAAACACAACCTCGCAGAAACGGATTTACTCTTCTAAAGTGAGTTGTTAACCCCAAAACCTTTCCATTCATTTTCCAAATGATATGAACGATTGGTGGGACTATTGTACACTAATCCAAGTGTATAATATGTCCTTGTAAAGTTATTTTATTGATGTAAAGGTTGGATACTAACCTAGAGCAAATATTGGATAAACTAGGAAACAAGTTAGCCGGAAAACACCCATTCTAGGGACTGTTTTCTTATCGGCGATTAGGGGCTGAACTAGCAACTTGAGGGGGCTGTTTAACACCCATTTTCAAGCAAGGAACCAGTTCTCAATCTTCCTTGACCGAGGCTTTGACCATCGGATCAAGAAGGAAAAGTTTAAAGCTCATTTGAGGTGAGGACCGACATCTAGTTGCTTACAACTTGTAGGTTATGCATGAGATTACCTAAATGCTTGAATCATGTTTTTGTGAATAAATATGCTTGAACATGATATGATTGATAAGTAATGGACTTGATCATGAATTGAAACCATATTGATGAATATGGAGTTATGTGAGATAAAGGTATGCTAATATGGTAAAATGACCTTTCCAACTCATGTATGAATGTTATGTGTATGTAAATGTATAATTGCATGATGATGTTTAGTACATGGGAGGCTGCCACATATCTATTGATATGGAGGGGCTACCATTAAGAATAAATGAGTTGTAGGAACAATCTTAATAGTATTGTGATGCTAGTTAAGGATTGTTCTAAATGTCGATAGAATCAAACTTAAGGTTTGAGTTGTTTGTGATGAACTTGAATAAGATTCAAGTGTCAAGTGTGATATCATGGAGTAGGAGATCTATGGTGTGATTGTATGAAGTAGGAGATCTATGGTGTGATTGTATGAAGTAGGAGATCTATGGGGTGAATACATGAAGTAGGAGATCTATGGTATGATTATATGAAGTAGGAGATCTATGATGCGAGTGCATGATGATGTACTCGAGCCGAACTCTAGAAATGAGAAGCTATATTAGGGTTGGACCCTACGTATGTCGTGGCCATTGGGCACGGGGTTTTGGGAAATGTTTTGTAATAAACATGGGCCTTTGAGCCGACTACTTGACTTTATATAAAGTAAGTATATATTTTGAAGGGGTAATTTGGGATTACAGCCTATACTATATTATCACCCTATTTGAGGGTCTTGTGTGTGAAATACTTGTTGTATATCTATTAGATGCCTGCCACACCAGTACTTTATAGCCGTATAGAGTACTGACCCCTTCGGGGGCGTCCCACCACCATTTCAGGTTGAGGCTTGAGCTTGTTACCTGTGCCCGTTGCTCGGGTGATCCTTTGGAGAGAAGACGTGGTTCGTGCTTTCTCCATTCTGTTTTGAACAATATTAAACATGCTCATGAATATTTTACTATAGAGCCTGCGTGCTCATGAATAGCCATGTGTGGCCCTTTTGTTTTAAACAATGTTTTCCGCTGCGTTATGAATTACTTATTATGTTTGTTTATGGATGTATATGTGTGAATGATATTCAAGACGCCTTGTATAATATGAATGTGTTGGACTGCGGTTGACTATTCGTATTGTACGGCGGGTTGTTGACGTGTCCGGATAGGTCCGGGGCGTGACAAAACGTGTTTTTCTTTTTTCCTTTCTCCAGTTTTCCAGGAATTTCTTTGGTAAACACGTTTCCTGTTTTCTGTTTTCCAGTTTTCCAGTTTTCTGGAAAATTGGAAAATATTTCTGTTAGTAAACAGGCCCCAAATCTCTTAAAGAGTACCCTCCTTTGGGTATGTGAAAAAAACAACGGTTTATCCGGTTGAAATGAGGGTGGTAGTCACCCCTTATGTGAACTCTGTTCGTTAAGGGTGGGGTGGGGTTCTGTTCTTTCTCATGTCCGGGTGGATGTGGGGCAGGGAAGAGGGAAGCTTGATATAGGATAAACACAAGAAGATAAAAAGAAAAAGATGAATTTTGTTGCAGAGATTACAATTAAACTGCCATCTACCATCGAGTCTTCTTCATCAAGACTCTTACATTTACACAGTGAAACTAAATCTATTTATATAGAGTCAAGAAACTTGTGCCATTAAGAGAATACAACAATTTAAACTGTTTGAGATTTTTTGAAATGTCTCACCAAACATATCGTGCTTGTTTCATGCACCCAGTAGTAAGGTTCTAAGTTTGGTGCTTATTTTGTGCATCTCGTGATTAGGTTATGTGTTCGGTGCTTGTTTCGTGCACCTGGCAGTAAGGTTTTGTGTTTGGTGCTTGTTTCGTGCACCTGACGATAAGGTTCTGTGTTTGGTGCTTGTATCGTGCACCTGACGATTAGATTAGAGTTTGGTGCTTGTTTCGTGCACCTCTCGGTAAGGTTCTATGTTTGGTGCTTGTTTCGTGCACCTGACGATTAGATTATGAGTTGGGTGCTTGTTTCGTACACTTCACGGTAATGTTCTGTGATTGGTGCTTTTTTCGTGCACCTAACGGTAAGGTTTTGTGCTCTGATCTGTGCTTGTTTCGTGCACCTGGCGGTTAGGTTTCGTGCAACTGACGCTAATGTTTTGTGTTATACGAGTATTGCGCATTATTTTCTAATTTTTTTTTTCTAAAATGAGGCATGACATCAGACTGGTGGCCATTCTATAACTCCTCCCTTTCTCCACCACACCGCCTGCCCACTCTTTTCTTCACCATGGGAGTCAAATCACTGAATTGAATTTATCAATATCTCCAAATACCAAATTCTTAACTTCTTTTTACGAAGTATAACGCAATGTAAGTTGTTGATAATGTGTTTTTTTATCATAAAAGAGAATCCATACAAAACAATTTTCAGACATATTCAATCGTGAACTCTTGGAATAGACATAGAGTCAGCCACCTTATACAAAGCAACCTTACAGAGTCAAATCACTGAATTGAATTTATCCATATCTCCAAATACCAAATTCTTAACTTCTTTTACGGAGTATAACGCAATGTAAGTTGTTGATAATGTGTTTTTTTTTTATCCCGGAAGGCAAACCACCAAAATCAGTGGGGCAAATGCCGGGAGTCAGATGCCGTTATTTTATTAAAATAGAAAAGGGTACATAGGAAAGGGGGACTAGACCAAAACCTTTCCGGGATAGATTACATTCATTCTGCTAGACCGAACCCAAAATTAAAATAACAACGAGTAAAAATTAATGAAACTCGGAAGTAATTCAGTCCCAATTTGTCAGTCACTATGGAGCTGCCCGAAACCAAAACTAAAATTAGCAAAGACGAAGGGAAGGAATACCAAATAAATCCATATAATAAGCTCGCTTAGCTAACGATGGAAGAGAACCCGGGCTTTGAAAATTTTTATCTGGGCCAGAATCCATACAAAACAATTTTCAGACAGATTCAATCGTGAACTCTTGGAGTAGACATAGAGTCAACCACCTTATACAAAGTAACCTTACTCATTAAAACTGAAACGAGCAAATTTAAACCTAAAACGAACAGATCTAAAACCATACTTGTCAAAAGAACTCCAAAAATCCAAACGTTCAAATCAAATCTACTCGGACAAAAACAGAAACAAGTACTACTAAAGAGAAAATAATATTGAAATCAAATTTTTCTACAAAACTCTTCCTGATATGGAGGTGGTTCCACAAGAGGACGAACTCTTGCAATATGGATGAATACCAACTCCACCACCGTCAGAGCAGCCGACCAAGGCTTCACGATCCAGCACCTACATAAACTCCCAGCCGCAACTCGTTCATCCGCCAAATCTATCTCCTCAAACGTAGTTGCAATTCCAAACGTTAGAATACTTAAAATCAGTATAATCTGTCGCTCCAATATTGATAGTGGCGGCGGAAAATCTCAACCCCTACAAAGAGGGGAGACGGTCGCCAGGGTTTTCTCTCACTTCTTATATTTATAATGTGTTTGATAACACTTAAATTGGTTGAATTGTTTCAATTTATAGATAATGATGAAATTATGGTTGAATTAATTGAATATGTTGAATCTGTGAAATAAAGAAAAAATTATATGAAGAATAGTTAAAATGTCATATATGTTATAAAATTGATATTAAAAATGCGAGTTTAACTAGATAAAATCCTGAGTTTAAACAAATCACCAGACAAACAGCCAAATGCAAGGAAAGAAAGCAATAATAATAATTAGATTAAATTAAAATGAATAAATAGAAAAGATAAGAAAACTTATCGCAAGATCGCCCGTTAAAACGGACTGGCCTTGAATAAAGATAGCCCCCATATCCCGATAGCTACTCGGACGGGTCTGACTAACTCAGTTTTTATGTTATATTGTGGTTTAATTGGGTGCAGCTTTTTAGGTATGGCGCAATTCTTTTTGTATGTTTCGTTGTGTTTTTGTTGTTGTTGTGATATAGTTTTTGTTTAGGGGGTGTCCCTAAGGCCTTAGTTTATATATAGTTTACCTCTCGTATATATTTTAATAAGCACTCTGTATATCTCTTAATCATCTATTTCTGCTTTAGTTTTGCAGGATTTTCAATGATTATATTTACTAGTACAATCCTTATTGTTGTGGTAGTGATTACTGATCGACCCGATGTTAAAATTTCAAGCTACTAATTTAATGTTAATGTTAGTTATTGACCATCCATGTTATTTTGGATATTGACAATTATAATGAATATTAAACAGGATGATCCAGAAACTGGTGAGCAGCTCTTGAAAATGGGAAAGATCAATGTTTGACTCGTACTGGCGAATGGAGAATTGGAGAAGCACATGAAAAATATGTAAGTATATTAAAAAGATGTTGTTAATTGTAATCATAACGATATGTAACTGTATGAATTGTAATTTGATAGACTCAAATGAGCGAGGAGTACCAGACACAGCTAAGACAAGCGGATGATCATCTTCAATAAATGAAATTGATATTATGAATCGGAACTTGAAAAGACATCGCGGACGCCAAAGCGGAGTGGGTCCTGTCCTATCAAAGGGTGCATCTCGACGAATGGAAGATGGCGCTACTCCAACGTTCCAAGACCACCGTGATGTTCAAATAAGTGAACTGAAAGCAAATTAGGAGTTAATGCAAGCAAATCAGGAGTTGATGCTCTATGCCCTACAACAATTTATTCCTGGCTTTCAACTTCCTCCACGCAACTTTGCAAATGATGTTCATTCGACATCAAGTGCTAACCAAAATGATTAGAGTCTCAATGAAGATGATCAAGATTGATAATATCGAGTTGAATATGCTTTGTACTTGGTTAAGATGTACATGGATTTATTTATGTTTACATTTTGTGATGTTGTTTGTAATGGATTAATGATACTTCGTTGTAGGATAACTCGCTTTTATTATGACATTTAATGAATTTATGTGTTGTTGACATTAGTGGCAGTTGAACAGATTTTGGTAACATTGGTTATTAATACAAGTTTTGTATGAATAGCAATAGGTAATGTGGAATAATTACACAGGTGTATAGTGCTATTCGCGTCAACATGTCAACGCAAATAATGCATGATTACTTCCAGAAGATCTTTTTCGTCCATATGCCAAAGCGAATAAGATTTTATTAATTGTGTCAGACGTGGACGCAAAAACAATATTTGCGTCGCGGTATTTGCGTCGACCATTTTTCGTTGACATGTGGACGCAAAAAACTTATTTGCGTCGACTTTGGCTCTTTTGTGTCGACTTTTTGTCGACACAAGAACGTTTTTTCTTGTAGTGATGCTGATTGTTTTTTTTAGAATTTTGTGATTGTTTCCCCCCATTACAACATGAGCCTTCGGTTGAAAATCAACAGGTACAATGTAGCCGCTTTCTTATGCTCTTCCTCAACAGTTATGGAATGCATTAAAGATTTCCAAGTGATCTTTTTCATTTTATGTTTTACAGTCATACCAAAATCTTCCCATGATTTGGGAAATTTTTCTATGACGGTCATCACTTTAAATTTTTTTGGCAATTCCATATCCGCTTCACGAAGAGAATGTAAGATAAGCTCAAATTCTCGTGTCTATTCTAACACCGATTTACCATCTTTCATGTCAAATCGTAGGAATTTAGAAACAATATACTTTTCAAGATGGTCCTCGGTATTATATTTCCTATCCAACTTATCCCAAAGGTCCTTAGCCGTGCTGTGGAGAGAGCCAACAAAATCATGCCTTTTGCAATTTCATCCCTCTCACGTCATAAAGCTTGGCGTTCAAGACTTTTGGGATCCGATTCAACAATGTGGGGGGGGGGGGGGCACATCATCATAGTTACCGAGAGCAAACCCTTGGTGATTAACCAAATTTTCATGCGTTGTTGCCAACGCTTGAAAAAATGCCCAGAAATTTTTTTCGGCATTCCAGTTAAATCAACCCTTTGCGAGCCCGTGGCAACAGTAAGGTGTGTCTCCACAATTAGTCACAGACACAAAAATAACATTATTTTCAGGAATTTCTTTCACATTATTCTCAACAACAACATTTTCGGAAAAAACTGCATTTTCCAAGTTTGCCATTTTTGGAATAACCAAAACTCGAGAAATAATATCTTTCTTCAAGATTGTTAGAAAATTGATATTAAAAATGCGAGTTTAACCAGATAAAATCCTCGAGTTTAAACAAATCACCAGACAAACCGCCAAATGCAAGGAATGAAAACAACAACAACAACAACAACAACAACAACAACAATAATAATAATAATAATAATAATAAATAGAATAAATTAAAATGAATAGATAGAAAAGATAAGAAAACTTATTGCATGATCGCCCGTTAAAACGGACTGATCTTGTAGAAAGATAGCCCCCGTATTCCAATAGCTGCTCGGACCGATCTTATTAACTCGCTTCCAAGATAATCCTACTCCGTTTCAGACTTGTAGCTAAATTGACTGAAACATTCGATCGTTGCCCAAGGTGCCTTAAAAGAGACAGAACTTGGAATGAAAGAATAAAAGCCTGCTGCCCGAATAGAACTTTGGTTTGCACTCAAACTCAATAAACACTTAGAGAAACAAAATGATTAGAAGAAAGAAAGGAGTGAGTGCTTTTTTTCTATTACTCGCTAGTTGATACGTTAGGGGGAAGAGAGAAAAAAACTAGCAGTGATCGAGTGCTTTTGCTTATGATTTGTACGTATGGACTTTGGAGATTGATCAACGCATTATGTAACACTTCTGGAATCGGAACAACAATATAAAACCATGCAAAATGGAAGTAACAACTGTTTCATTGATCACATTAACCCACTCGGTAGTTCAAATTCAAGTTTGGTAACGTCCGAATGCAGCATAAAAGCTATCAGTTTTATTATCATTACAAAGATAATAAAACATTTCAAGATTGTTGTCCACACAATTTAAATGGTCTTTTAACTTTGAGATATTTTCCCATACAATTTAGATCATCCCGAACAGGCCTGAGCGTATGGAATAATATTTCAAGCCACTTTACGTGATACTTGAATGATATTCTTATCACATACTATTTTATTAATAGACCATCTATTTATGATATAGGACAATAATTTATCATTTTGATATTTCACTTTACAACTTTTACAACTATGGATTCTAATCACCGAATGAAATAAATCCAAGTATGAAAGTTGTATTCTGATAATAAGTCACTCCCATTACATATGTTTCTACGAAGTATATTACAAATATATCTCAAGACCCAAAACTTAGACCACTCAAAATAATTTTTTCCATCATGTTTCCAACAATATACAATAACTTCGGTCAATTCAGTTGAATAAGTAAATTCGACCTTAGTTTTTTATTATTATACAACTCAACGCACCAAATCAAAAGTTACATGTTTAATAAAAAGTGAGTTAATAATGTTGATAAGCTGAAAATACGGATTACGTACTAAACATGCTGATAGCTAATTAGTTAGCAAAGTTGCTCATTAGTCGTATGGTATGTTAGTATAGATCATGTCATCTTTTAGTCTACTTACAAGGGCAAGTTATTTTGTCTTTGTAACTTGTAAGAACGTATAACACTACATGACTGTTGAGCATAAAAACTCTAGCTTCATGCATTTAGACTCTTAGTTCTATAATAAAATATCAACTTTGCTTTCACACGGGTCGAACGAAGGATTATAGTTTACCATCTTTGAACATCATTTACTGGAAAATGACATTAGTGATCGAGTTATATGCTCTGTTCATATTATTTATACATATAATGCCGAGTTGGTTAGTTGGGATATTAAACAATCTATCTTTAAACACAAGTTGAATTGATTTGTGCATTTGTTTATATCATTAGCACATATGTCAATGATTGTGCATGAAAATCATGGTTTCTGACAAATTACTTGTATGTCAAATTGAATTCTTATGAAATGTACTACGTACATAATATACACTAGTCATAGTTGACATTTAGTTGAAAAGTGCCATCGTGCCATACTTTTGAGTTTTTGAGTATTTATTGCACTATATCACTTCTTTGATTCCTACTTCATGTGTTGCGCTCTTGGGTCACACCTGGATATGAAAAACTAACACATTGAAATCCCATTAACCCCAGTTCTTTCTCTTTCCATAATTATTGCCCTTTTTTAACATGAAAATACAAAAAAAAAATACAATAACAATAGATGCAATAGTCGTATGATCTAAAATACCCCTACACTAAAAAAAACTTAGCGGATTTGAACCGAACTTACACCTTAATCCTGATCATGATGTTACTCTATCACTGAGTTAAAGTGGACTATTTCGAACTCCTAATATAGTGAAAGTTAATTTATTCAAAACTTTTGAATAATAATTTAAATCATGTTTTATTCATTCATGTTTTTGGTTTTTATCTCTTGAAAATGAAGACGTGCGCCCATTGCTTTATACCGAGGGGCGCATCTCACCTGGTAGCAGTGGCGTATCCAGAAAAATTCGTCAGTGGGAGCGAACATGCCTTAGATATTAGGAAATTTCTGAAATATGAGTAAAAATGTTTGATAATTCAAAAATAGGATTGTCATGCTTTTATTCTCTAAATAGGAGTAATTATTATCAATTTTGGAAAATAATGTCATGTTTAAAGTCCGGTATTGTCAAAACATGATAGTAATTACTTCTATTTTGAAAATAAAAACACCATGCATAATCCTATTCTGGAATATACACATTTTTAGTCAATTTAGGGTAATTTCCATAGATATTATCTAACGAATCTCATCGACTAAACACACTAAGAAAAAAAATAGTAACAACAATCATAAATAACATAATATTCACTTGACAAAATCATTATGATATCATAATTAAAAAAACACAATCATAATAAATAAATTTCACTTAGTTATAAGTAAATTTTGATCACACGGTTTTTGTAATTTATTTGAAATTATATTAATAAGGGAAGAATAATTAAAATACCCCAAACTTTGAATGAGTTTGAAGTAAGCATCCCAAACTTGCATATGTAGTTTAAATGCCCCAAACTTTATATAAAATTTATTTTAGCACCATAGTCATGTATTATTTTTTCCAAAATGTTAACCTTTTGTGTTAATTTCACAATTTAAAATATTTTAGCATTCATGAAGATACAATTAACATTCTAAACTTTCATTGTGAAATAACTAGTATCACCCCCACTCTTTATAATTACAACATTTTCAATTTGCTATTTTAAATTATACACTTAACATCATAAATTTACATTTTTGAAAGAAAGGATACATAAACATGGTGTTAAAATAATTTTTTATATAAGTTTGGGATATTTAAATTACATATGACAGTTTAGGGTGTTTACCTAACACCCCTTCAAAGTTTGAGATATTTTAATTATTTTTCCCTATTAATAAATAAACGAACGAAATAAACGAGTTGAAGGATTAACTATGTACTTCAAATTAATTTAAATTTCGAATTCACAGGACATTAAAAAATGTTTATATTATGTACAAGAGTGATTGTGAAACTTTATGAATACAAATCTTTTCAAGAGGACAAAAACTAAATAAAAACATGTAATGTCACTTTAAATGATTTGAGGCTTCAAAACAATTCAGAAAACTTAAGTTTCGAACCCATTAACTTTATAAATCCTAAGTGAAGACCCGAACCTTTCTTGTTGCTATGCTATGGGGACAATTCATTTCTCTACTCGTGTTCAATGTATAAAATACATATATTTACACACACATAATTATTTATTGAATATATATAAGGGCTAGGTGGGGGTTGAGTGGGGGCAGCTGCTCCCGGCCCCCATCGTGGATACGCCTGTGCCTGGTAGGTAGAAAGAGAGTGACAAGAGAGAGATACCGAGTCCAACTCCAAGCGTGTAATGACTTGAGATTGAACCTCACTCTTCTTCTATCAGAGTGATCAAAGCTCAGCATACATCCTTTGAGATAGTTGTCCAATCAGTTCAGGGGGTCTCAGGAATAGGATGACATCCTTTTGTTTAATACTATCCTCCGTTTTTTTAATCGCAACATGTTGAATTTTACACTATTGACATGTTCTACTTTGACTACATTCTACGCTATTATTTTATGAAAATTATTTTTTAAAAATAATATTGTTCAATTCATCTCATTACAAATTTTCAAAATCTCATTTTTAAAATTTTGTTACTAATAGAGATTAAGATATAATTACGGTCAAAGACGTGTGTTGAGAATTGTGAAATGATGACCGTTACAACTAAAAAGAACGGAGGAAGTATAAAAAAATAAAAAGGCTAATGGTAGCAACATGTTGAGTGTTGACTACATTTCTCGTAGTATTTAGCTGTATACTGCCTGGATCACTGTATGTCATCATTTAAGCTAGTTATCGTCCGCTTAACGCATTTCAAAAAGGAACAATTTAACCATTAGGAAGGTGTTGATGATGAGATTTGGTGTCATTTACGGGGTGAAAAAGGACTCGTGGGTCAGTTTCACCAAACTCATAATTAAGTTTCCACTCGTTATTGTCCTTAGAATGTCTTTGTGTGAGTTGATCAGTCGATGTTATTCATGAGGTCCTCCATGCCGATTATGTGTACACTTTTATGTGCATCATCAGGGGCGGATCTAGCTTTTCCATTCAGGTAGGGCCTAAAATTAGTCAAATACATAGTAACTTATATTGCAAAAAAATCGACATGTAGCATAATAATGTGTACGTGACAAAAAAAAATTCTAGTATAAAATAACCTCTATTGCAAAAAAAATCAAAGATAAAAATAAATATTATAGGAGTAAGAGTTTTAATCAGAGTCAAATACAAAAACATAAGACATAAGTTTACAACTGTTCCCTACGCGTTTTCATCGATTGATATCGCTCAATAATGACATCATTGTCAATTTTCAAGAAGATGTCTTTTTCTACATAAACAGTAAGTCTATCATTGAGCCAATCATCACTCATCCGGTTGCTCAACCTATCCTTCACAATATTCATTGCTGAAAATACTCTTTCAACACTAGCGGTTGCGACAGGAAGAATCAACGCCAAAGTCAATAGCTTGTAGACTAAAGGAAACACCTTGTGCTTCTTAGTTTCCACCAACTTCTCTGCAAGATCGCCAAGTCCTTTCAAGTCATTAAATAAAGCATTAGAGCGCACATCAAAAATATAACTTTCAAGTTGATCTTTGAGAATACAAACATCTGACGGTGAAAAGTCTTGGGGATAAAACTCAGTCAATCTAAGCAACTTGTTCTTCTCAAAAGCTGAAAATGAATCTTGTGGAGATAAGCAAGCAATGCAAAGTAGCAACTCTGTACTAGCCTCCGAGAAACGATCACTCAACTCTTGCAATTGCAAATCAATCACAGCACAAAATAAATCATAGCGGTAGTGATGCAAATTTGTAAGAGTTGGTCCTTTACGTACGGGGCGACCTCGAGAGTCAAAACGGATAAATGTGTCATTCATGTTTGGGATAGAAATAGAATGTTGATCACAAAAAATACACACCTCCTCAAATAAAGAATCCCATCCGTCATCTCTACAAGCTTGAAGTCGGTGCCTACAAACTCTAACCAAATCCATCGCATTAATGATATCTTGATCACGTCTTTGTAAAGCTTGGGACAACTCATTTGATATTCCCAAAATAAATTTCATCATGTGCAAATTGAGAACAAAATCAAAGCAATGCATCATTTTGAGTAAATACTCTATCTCCACCTTTTGCATAGATGTTGTCACCTCATCATCGTGGATCACATCAAGCACATCACCAACAGCAGAAAACATTGAAATCAAGCTAACCAACGATCTGTAATGTGAACCCCAACGGGTATCACCCGCGCGCTGAAGGCTAGATTCTTGATTAAGACCTCGTCCACTTGATATTTTCCCACTTTCAAGCGCCTCAACAATGAAGTTCAATTGTTTTTCACGAAGAATGTCGGAACGTTTACACGAACCTCCGATAACATTTATCAATTGAGCAACAACACGAAAAAACTCAGCAATAAGAAGATTCTTTGTGGCAACAGCTACAAGGGCAAGTTGGAGTTGATGTGCAAAACAGTGAATATAATATGCAGTTGAGTTTTCATTAAGAATAAGTGTTTTCAGCCCACTGAGTCTCCCTTGCATATTACTAGCCCCATCATAACCTTGCCCTCTTAATCTAGATATGCTCAAGTTGTATCTAGAAAATAATGTGTCAATAGCTTCCTTAAGTGCAAGTGATGTGGTACTCGTGACATGCTCAACTCCAATAAACCGTTCTTTCACATGTCCAGTATCATCAACATAACGTATCACAACTGACATTTGTTCTTTTGTTGATACATCACGGGATTCATCAACAAGAACAGAATATAAAGAATCTCCAACATCTTGAATGATAACATTCAATGTCTCAATAGCACAAGCATGAGTTAAATCTTTTTGAATGCTAGGTGCAAGAAGTTTGCAATTTCCAGGTGCATTATCCATTACCACAGAAGCTATCTCAAGATTATGATCCCTTAAAAATTCCATGGTCACTAGAAAATTACCTGGATTTAAAGAGTCTTCTGATTCATCATGACCCCGGAAAGGTAACCCTAACCTCAACAAGTACCGCACACAATCAAGAGATGCAATCAATCGGATGCGATAATCATTTTTTGTCTGCATTGATTGCTTGTCCAAAACCGTTTCAATATGTGCATTTTGATTCATCAATGCATCACAACTCCTTCGAGCTTCATTGTGCTCGCTATCATGCTTCCCAACATGAACATTAAGTCTGGACTTATCTTTCCAACTGTTAAATCCCACTGTAACAAACACATCTCCCCCTGATTGTTTGCCTTTATTGGGTTTAAAAAGATAACAATAGAGGCAATAGGCAGCATCTTTAGATATGCTATACTCCAACCAATCATGTTCAGTAAACCAAGCTGGGATAAATCTTCGTGATTTATTTGCCGAAACCACCTTCATTGGGAACTTGTGCTCAAACGGTTGACAAGGACCCTTCTGCAAATATGCCCTTCGAACTTGATCTCTGATGTTTGGATTATAGCTTGAGATTGGTATTCTCAATCCAGGGTCAGATGGAAGTTGGGAAGAATCAAACTCTTCACCGGAAAATGATTGATTGTTGTTTGGTTCCTCATTCGTATTTGAAGATTCTTGAATTGTAGGTGAAGGAACTACAATTCTAGATGAGTTGTCTTCATTAGTTCCTACTTCATCAGGGTTATAGTATCTCTTCATTACCTTTATTGAAAAATGGAATTATTAATTACTAAAATAATTATATCAATACTAACAAATAAATCATATTAAGAAATAAACAAGATTTATATAATAGTAAGATTAATATACGGAGTACTATAAAGTAGTATATACAAAAAGAAAAATATGTTAATGGAAGTAATGAGCCAACCAAGATATGCATTACTATATAAATACAAATGATGCTCACAAAATACAAATTACAAATTAGAACTAACCAATCACAAATTACATTTATAACTATAAGGAATTCATAATAAATATTTTAACTACTAAGAGGCTCACTGTAAAGTCTGTAATAATCAAATACTCAAAACTCAAAAGAGTCCAATTCAATACTTTAATGCACCCAAATAAGCAGAACATCGGCTAATTGAAATAAGCAGAACATCGGCTAATTGGCTAAACAAACGCAGTTAGCAAACTGAAAAGAACAGAAATACACTTACCGGCGACAGGGCGAAGCGGGTCAGCCGGTCAGGCACTCAGGCGGACAAGCAAAGCTGGGCAGCCGGCGTTCGAGTGAAATTGGAGCGTTGCGACACTCCGATAGACGACAGTACGAGTGCCGGCGAACGGACCATCGATTGACGAAGTCGGCGAAGATCAAGCCGGCAAACGGACCATCGATTGACGAATATTTGGGGTTTTGCACTTTGGCCGTTTCATCGTTTGGGATTTTTTGCCGATGAGCGCTATTCGAGGGGAGTGCGTTTGTGAGGGGTCGATGACTGCTTGCGCCCTGCGTCATGCTGATCATCATACGATAGTATAATCAAATTCGTGATTGTATTCGAAAACTTAACAAAGCAACCACACAAAGTCACAAACATAACCTTATCAATGGACCCGCGAATAGTAAGTTTTTAAGTCATTAAAGAGGTCAATTTACTTTTCAAGTGGTCGTTCAAGTGGATTGAGAGGCAGGCATATTGTGCTAGAACTCTGAAATATTGCTCAAACAAATCACAATTCTTTTTGAGGAAGCGGTCCAGCGCAATTGGTTGCCGACTAACTCTCCTTTATGTGAGATTTCGGGAAACTCAATGGAGTGAGTTTCAGTCTTGATTATTCAAGGCCTCAGGTGCCCCCTGGAGTAAAAAAAGAAAATCACAATTCTTTCCTTGAAAGATCTTAAAATTAGTTTTATGAAGTTATGATCGACCACTTAAGGCGAATAAAAAGATGCTACCTATATGATATATAAGTGGCCATATACCGCCATGGCAATATAGGTTTAAATTTGACTAGACAAAACATTTCGGGCCTGTTTATTAACAGAAATATTTTCCAGTTTTTCAGAAAATTGGAAAACTGGAAAACAGAAAACAGGAAACGTGTTTACCAAAGAAATTCCTGGAAAACTGGAGAAAGGAAAAAAGAAAAACGCGTTTACCAAATCGTTTTCCAAAACGGAAAAAATGAAACATGTCTCTCTTTTCCTTAATGATTTGGAGAAGTGACTTTTACTAGTTTTCCAAATTTGGAAAACGCAGATGCTACAGTGCCTTTGCAATGAATTTGCATACTTACACCTAGTGGTGGGTCCGGTCCCGCTCCGATGTCAATTCCATTCCGGTACCTCCATCCTCGTACCTTACCTCTTACCCCTACCCTACCCACCCAACCCCCACCCCGCGCACCCATTTTTCCCTATAATGACCTTACCCCAGCCCCCACCACATGCCCCGACCTCGGCCCCACCCCGATCCACCCTACCCTACCACCTCGACCCCACCTCGATCCACCCTACCCTACCGCCACCCCCCTACCACCTCGACCCTACCCCTTGTATATTACCACATACCCCTACCTTACCCCTTACCACATGCCTCCTACCTCGGCCCCACCCCACCGCCATCCTACCCCCACCCGGATCCCGGGCCCACCTATCCCAACTCCCTACCCTACCCCTACCTTACCCCAACCCCAAACCCTACCCACTACCCTCACCCTTATTGCCATCTTACCCCCACCGCATCCTACCCATTCCCTACCCCAGCCCCACCCTACCTCCATCCTATCCCAACTCCCTACCCTACCCCTACCTTACCCCAACCCCAAACCCCACCCACTACCCCCACCCTTACCGCCACCCTACCCCTTCCCTACCCCGGCCCCACCCTGCCGCCATCCTATCCCAACTCCCTACCCACTACCCCACCCTTAACCCTAACCACGACCCTAACCACCCACTACCCCCACCCAACCCCCAACTCCTAGACCTTACCACCCCACCCCGACCATACCCCTTACCCCACCCCCACCCATAACTTCCCTATCCGACCCCTACGAGTAGGTATGGGTGGGTATGAAGGGTTGTGGTGGAGTATGGGTAGAGTGTAGGGGTCATGGGTGTGGAATTAGAGAACTGTGTGAAAAAAATTGATGAACATGTTTTCACATTTGAAAATGGAAAACTAAAAAATAGAAACAGAAAATTGGAGATAGAAAAACTGAAAAATAAAAACAGAAAATTGGAGAACGAAAAACAGAAGTAGAAAACAGGAAAATATCTCTGTTAGTAAACAGGCCCTTCACTTTCTTTCGTATTTAAATTTAAACCCTTCAAAAATTTAAAGATCATAAAGAAGGAGCTAGGCTCCCAATGGATGAAACAAATTTTTGGGAGGATGCAAATGGCCTAGAAACCATTATATACTTGGTATTAAATTTATTTTACCTTTTACTCGAATATGTGTAATGATTTTGTCCAGCCGGATGGACTCGACTTTCTGTCCAATCACCTCCGTTTGAGGTGGTTTCCGGTAAAACTTTTTTTAGCCTTTTTTATCATCAAGTGTAGATTATGCCTACAAAAACATTGCATTTTATATACGAATTATATATTTGACGCAATGTTTTTAATAATTTATTTAATTGATTACTCGATTGAAATTAAAACTGAAATTTTGCAGATAATTTTTGGGAGGATGCAAATGGCCATGAATAAAAACCAATTTAGACGAGTTCTTTTATGTGTTACAGACAATTTAAATTATTTATATACAGACAATTATACGTACACAAACAATGAAAATCTGTTTTTTCATAAAATGTCGATCAAGTTAACTATATAAAAACAATTTGAAGGGCGTGTATTTTTCAAAAATAATCTAGAAGTGAGATGACCTCACTCATACATAACCACAAGGGAAAAGGTGCAAATAGGCCCATGTACTAATCAAAAAAGGTCAAATAAGCCTTTATTTTGGTGGTTCTGTCCGGCCGTCGTCATTTAGGATGGTTCCCGATGGAATTTTTTGATGAATTTTTTTGAGCATCTTATTCATTAAGTCTAGTTTACTCATACCAAATTTCAGCTAAAACTTCAATCGGGAAGGCATTCAAATGAATTCTTGAAAATAACTGTGCAATTAGAAGCGCAATTATCTTCAAGAATTCATTTGAATGCCTTCTCGATTGAAGTTTTAGCTGAAATTTTGTATGAATAAACTTGACTTGATGAATAAGATGCTAAAAAAAATCATCAAAAAATTACACCAGAAATCACCCCCAATGACGACGGCCGGACAGAGCCTCCAAAATAAGGGCTTATTTGATCTTTTTTGTTAGTACATGAGCTTATTTGCACCTTTTCCCTAACCACAATATTGTCGACTAAGGTAATTGTCCAAGAATGGAACAAAATGGGTCTGGTCTCTATTACACACTCAACCTGACTGACGCGCCATCAATGGAACAGGGTGACAACTGACGCGCCATCTAAACCTTATCAAAAAGTCCAACAGTTATCCTTTCTTTTCCTCCATCTCTTACGTTTCAACTTACAAATAAGTAACGTATTTATTTTATGCTGAAACTAATCCCATACTTTTCCTTCTCCCCACCTAAACTCACTTTCCCTTTCCCTGTATCTTTCATTCTCTCGTAATCTGTTCAAAAAAATGCACAGGCTCATGTTGGAGGAGGAAACTCTAGGTACCAATAGTTTCGCCGGCGAAATGCGGACCTGTCCGGTGTTATCGCCGGAGGCCTCATCGTCCCCCAGCTTTAACTGCTATTCCAATAGCAGCTTAGCAGATATCGCCGCGAGAGTCGTCGAAGAATTCCGAGCTGATAAAGAGACTGATTCCGAATTTCTGGACGACTTTTTCTGCGATCTGGAAGATCATCGTTTAGATCCGGAGGATCACGAGGAGGACAGAGATGAGCCAGATGAAGGAGATTTCGAATTCGCTTTTGTCCCGGGAGCCGGGGATGCGGGGTTCTCTCTCATCTCGGCCGATCAAATCTTCTACAACGGACAGATCCGGCCGGTGTATCCAATTTTCAACCAGAATCTGCTCTCAGGCGATATGAAATTGAGCAATGGAACCTCTAAATCGTCGCCGGTTCGCCTGCCGTTACGAAAACTGCTAGAAAATGAACGTGATAATCTATCATCGGAAGACGATGAGCTCGACGGAATTCCGGCGGGAACCTACTGTGTCTGGCGGCCGAAGGAGGAAGCATTACTAGACAGGTGCGCGAAAAGCAACTCTACGGGCGCGTCGAAGCGCTGGAGAATTCGAGACCTCCTCCACCGGAGCCACAGCGACGGCAAGGAGAAATTCGTCTTTCTGGCTCTTTCCTTCAAGAAAGGGGATTATAAAAACAAAGGAGATAAACAGGTTGTAACCGAGAGTCCCCCACACGCCGGAAAGCCGGTCGGAGTTACAAAATGCATAAAACAGAGGAAATAAACGGCGCTCTGATCTGCCGTACCGACCTGTTTTGGTGCTAACGAGAAAGACGGATGGAACCTTCTAGACGGGATGCAAAAATATGATTACGCCGTTAACTTTAACGTCGATTATTGTTATGAGAAGCTAATTGGACGGAGAAAGCGTTGTGTATACATAGATAGATGCGGATGTGACAGTGTGGTAAAAGGCGCGTGAGCCGGTAGGACGATCAAGTCTATAGTTTTTATTTGGAAACATCTAAGACCCCGTTTGGTAGCACCAAAATCGGCTGTTTTGGCTGATTCTGCTGAAATTTATGATATTCTGGCTGGAGTGGCTGTTTTGGCTGATTCTGCTGATTTAAAAAAAAAATATTTTAAAAATATATTTTATTAATAAATTAAAGAAAAAATTATATGTAAAAATAGCTAAAATGGTCCTCTACAGTAACTTCAGCCAATACAGCCAGAAAAGTAACTTCAACCTTACTTTTTCGGCTTATTACACAATTCAGCGCGCGAAAGTAAAAGTTACGTGTTTGGTGAAAAAGCTGGCTGATAAGCCTGATAAGCCGAAAATAGAGTTCTCCAAACGGGCTCTAAGTCTATAGTTTGAAAGCGAAAAAAAATTGTGTATTGCAAGATGCAATTAAAATTGTACGGTTTGCGGTAGAAAAATGAGTTACACTTGACACTACGGATAGTATTTTTCCATGTTTGAACACTTTTAGCTTTGATGAATAGGTTATTTCTCTTTATCAAAACTCTTTATCAATAATGAAACTAAACAATTTGTGTACGGGATATTAATACTGAGTTGTCATTTTCAATTGGTTGCCTGAGTAATCTCTCTCACAATTATAATTTTTTTGAATAATTCGACACATCATTTAACTAATCTTCAAATAATTAATGAATAAAGATGGCCTAAGCATATTTATATCTTTTCATCATCAATGAGCTTAGATAGCTATTTAGAAACGACATATATATATATATATGTTCACCCAATCAATACATTTTTTTTTAACTTTTCACCATAGTATATATTTTTCGTTCTTTTTTTTTACATGGGATAATAAACAAATCATTACTTAGTTTATTTATAACAGTTATTTTTCTGTTAAAAAATTATTAGTAATTATTTAGACTTCTTCATTAACATGATAAACCATTTTATTAAAACAAAACAAATTGCATGTAGTTATCATTTGAAAATTTGTCCACTGTCTTTGTCTATTTTTCATTTTTCCTCGGAAATGTTTTTTCACATCTTATTTAGTAACTGTTAAAACATTTGTCCCACACCGAAAATGTATAAACAATTAAATACTATATAAGTCTTTGGATTACTTCTTCTATCATGTTGACCTCTTAGAATGGAATTCCAGGTCTTAACAGTAACATTTCTATAATTAATTATAATTCATTTTACTATATTCACATTGTATCAATTCTATATTGATTACTCCCTCCGTCCCACACAATAGTTCCTGATTTCCTTTTTGGGTCGTCCCAAAAAATAGTTCTCGTTTCCTTTTTTGGAAAGTTTTGTGTGGCTCACATTCATTTACTTTTTTCTTACACAACTACAATCATATATTTCCACTTTATTCCTACTTTCTTAAACTCCGATTCAAGTCAATGCGGGAACTATTTTATGGGACGGATGAAGTATATAACTTTACATTTTTTCAATAATTGTACCACCACTCTTGTCCTAATTTAATGGGGGGAGGGGTAGTGAAAATGATATAATTACTCCCTCCGTCCCCCTTATATTGTCTCATTTTACCTTTTTGGGAAGTCCCACTAATATTGTCTCATACCATATTTGGTAAAGTTTGTGTGACTCTAAATCGTTCTTACATTATTCTTAATTTATCAATTAATATCAACCGCACAAACCCATTTTTCTTAATAATTGTGTCACCCTCCTCCGTACCAATATAAAAGGGACGGATGTAGTATTTATTAACTTTATCCCCCGAGGTTTGGAATACGAGAAACGTTGTGAGTAATTTTTGGGTAAAGTTTTTTAACATATTATGAGCTCGTTTGGTAGGACGAAAATCGGTTATTTAGGTTGATTCAGCCGAAATTTATGAAGTTCTGACTGAAGTGGCTGCATTAGCTGATCCTGCTGATTTAAGAAAAAATTATCTCTAAAATATATTTTATTAATAAAAAAAATTATATGTAAAAATAGCTAAAATGGTCATCTACAGTCACTTCAGCCAATACAACCAGAAAAGTAACTTCAACTGTACTTTTCCTGCTTATCACACAATTCTGCGCGCGAAAGCAAAAATTACGTGTTTGGTAAAAAACCTGGCTGATAAGCCTGATAAGCCGAAAAACAGTGTTGTCAAACGGCCTCTATATGATATGTTCTTGTTAAGGTACTTGACACATTGTGAGTAAAGTTATAATAAATTAAAGGTACATAACAATTACCAAAATTGGACATGTAGTATCATTTAAAAAATGATTTAAGTAGGATAAAAACATTCATCAATTCAAAAATACAACTAACTTGTATTTATTTTCTAAAAACGAGTGTTTACTGTCATATTTTGACATTGTCATATTTAAAGCATAACAGTAATTTTAAAAATTGGTAGTAATTACGGAGTATTTTTACTTAGAGAATAAAAATATAGAGCTTGTTTGGTAATCTTGTTTTTAGGTTACAAATTTATCAATCAATTTTTTTCATCTCATTCTTAACTTTTGATTTCGCGCACAACATTGTCTAATAATAAGAAAACTTAAAATTGAATTACTTTTCTAATTGTATTAACCGGAGTTAGTGTAGATCATTTTAGCAATTTTCCATAATAAAATATATTAATAAAATATACTTCGTATTTTAAATATAATTCTTTATATAGATCAACATAATCAGTCAATCTAACCACTTCAACAAAAACTTCATAATTTTTTAGAGGATAATCCAATATATCAAACCGGACTCACAGTAACGAGATTTCTGAAAAACACATAGAATTTCCTACAGAGTACGAGTATTATTTTTGAAAAAATCTTACTGTACATGAGTTGTACACAAATTGTAAACAATTCCTCTCTAGTTGCACGTGTGCACAGACAATTCATTTAAAAATGGGCAGAACTTGATGACAAATTACTACTTAAGTAATGCACAAATGTTCATGTCCGTAATTCCGGACAAGAACCGCCGTCCGGACGATAGCGTTTGGCTGCCTTCCCGGAAAATGATTTTCGCAAGTTAACTGGTCCGGAAAATACATATTCCGGACCAGTTAACTTGCAAAAATCATATGACGACCTTCCCGATTGAGTTTTTGGCTAAATTTTTGTGTGGATAAACTAGACTTGATGGAGAACATGTCATAAAAATTTCATAAAAAAAAAGTCACCGGGAAGGCGGCCAAACGCCGCCGTCCGGACGGCGGTTCAGGTCAGGAATTCCTGACTGGAAGAGTACTCTAAGTAATGTACACATTTTATGTCCATTATTTATTGGGAAAACTATCAAATAAGCCCCTGTACTATACCGAAAAAGTCGATTAGGCCCTCGTACTTTACAAACACTCAATTAAGTCCTCGAATTATTAAAAAACGTTCAATTAAGCCCTTTCGGTCGGTAAGTAACCGGTTTCCTGGTTAAATGTAAGTCGTTTCCCAGCAGCCGCCGTTGTTGGCGTTCGAGCACATCGTCGCCGTCGTCGCCATTTAACCGGGAAACCGGTTACTTACCCAACAAAAGAGCTTAATTGAACGTTTATTAATAGTTCGAGAACTTAATTAATTGAATGTTTGTAAAGTATGAGAGCCTAATCGACTTTTTCGACATAGTACGAGGCTTATTTGATAGTTTTCCTTATTTATTTGTACTCCGTAACTAAATCGGACGCTCGCATCATGCTAACGCCATCATGAAGTCAGTATTTCGGTCACTGTCTTCCGCATCTTACGAGCATCTTCCATAGCTAATAGCTTAATACTACGGTCCCATTTTTAGATGTGTGATTTGAAAACAATTTTGTTCACCCCTCAAATGTAGGTGAACATCACCCCACCCTATTAGGCTGCCACATGGCATGACAGTTCTTTAAAATTTGGCAATTGTTATAACTTTTTCATTTTTGGTTCAATTTTTTCAAAAAATATATCAATATTTTTAATTTTTTATGATCTTTCATATGGTATCAATATTACATATGTAAAATTAAAAAAAAATCCCGTTAAAAATATACTTAAGAAAAAATGATTTTTCATTTAACTTTTTTGTATGCAATATGGATATCATTGGAAAGATCATAAAGAATTATTAAATCTGATATATTTTTTGTGAAAATTAGATTAGAAATTAAAAAGTTATAATAAATTTAAGGGAAAAAAGAAATATAATGCCAAATGGCATGCATTAAAGGGTGAGGGTGATGTTCACCCTCCTTAGTGGGGGTGAACAAAATCGGACTCGTGTCATTTGGGGTTTAATGCATCAATCCCACTAATGAAATATAAATTCAACGTATTAATCTTCTATGATTTAAAAAATATGTCAAACCTCCCTGTGTTATAATTAATCATGCGCCAAACTCTCTCCAAAAACAAATTTAATTTCCCAAAAATGAAAAATGATTAGTTTTTTGTATAATTTAGAAATTTTGACAGTGTTACTTGCATATTCGATCATATTATTGAAAAAAGTGATATCGAATCACAAGGGCCTAATACGCCGAATTTATATTTCACGAGGGGGTTTGGTGCATTAAACCCGTGTCATTTGGCTTACGCACGATTATTAATAAAATAGTTGAAAATGTAAAAGTTGTGATTGAGATTTGGGTATAATAAAGTGAAATGTTGTGAACTACTTTCAAAAAAGAAAATGTGACACTTATTTTGGAACAGTCCAAAAATTAAAGTAAGACAGATAAAAAGGGACGGAGGGAGTGCTATGTACTAAATTGAATTAAATAATACTCCGTACGGATTAGTAAATTATTACACTCCTGATAAGTAGTTGTTTTCCTTTTAATATTACCGCCAAATTTTATGTGTCATACTTTGATTTGATACAACAATAATAAATAAAGTGGTTGAAAAAAATAAAAATTGTGATTTAGATTTGAATATTTTTTTATCATAAAAGAGCGGTCGTTATATTAAAATGGGAAAAGTATAGAAATCGTACATGTGGTTTACGCCGATTTCAGATAGGGACATGTGTTTCATTTTTAACAAACTGATACATGTGTTTCAATTCTGTTCTCACAGCTGGGGCATGACATCTAGCGCCGTTAGAAAAGTTAACTCCGACTTTCAAAAGTCTCTGAAAAAAATAAATATGAAAATACTCGGAGGTGCGCCTCGTCAAGGAGACAAAAAACTGTCGTTCTTTTTGTATTGTTCGGCTCTATTTGAATTTTTTTAAAACGAATCCACTAATGTCACTTTTTCGGTGGACTTTCTGGTGACTAGGTGGCTGGAGACAAAAAAAAGGAAAGATGGTATGGAGGTCTTCTTGACGAGGCGCACCTCCGAGTATTTTCTTTTAATTTTTCGGAGACTTGAAAATCCGAGTAATTTTTCTAACGACATTAGACATCATGCCCCAGTTGTGATAACATAACTGAAATACATGTCTCACTTTGTAAAAAGAATGAATCACATGCCCCTATATGAAAACGGCTCAAACCACGGGTACCTTTTCTGTAGTTTTCCCAATTAAAATCAAGAACACATACAAGACAAGCTTCAGACAGATGTACATATCCAATACTTTAATCGTTGAATTTAGTTAAATCTTAATTCTCTTTTGTCCATCCATGTGGAGACGATACTCGTACTTCAACCCTTTACTACAATCATTTTTAAGTGCGAGAAAACTCACATCATATAACATAAGGGGATTAATAAGTGAACGAAACATTTTTTATCTCATATGTAGTGTTTTTAGGTATTATATCCTCCATTATTGATGCAAATAATTCTTTATAATCGATCTAAAAAATTATTCTATTTCAATATTTGATTACATCATTAGTAAATATTGGAAAGATGTCAATATATTAAAAAATGTGACATTTTAATAAAAACAAACTTCATTACACATGCCTTACCGATGAAAGTATAAAAGTATCGGTTAAAATGTCACATTTTATTAATAAATAAAAAAAAAACTTCACCGTGTTACAATAATGCCTTACCGAGAAGATAAATGGAGTACTATAGAACGAGAGAATTTTTTGTAGTAAACCCTAGGACTAGACCACCACATATAAAGCAACATGACGCGCAACATGACGCGCTAAACCTGAAATGAGCAAATTTAGGCCTAAAACGATCAGGACCGAAACTCTGCCCTTATATAAAAAAAAACTTCAAAAATCCAAACATTCAAACCAAAACTATTCAGATTAAAGCAGAAACAATTGCTACTAAAGAGAAAATAATACTGAAATAAAATCTTTCCACAAAGTTCTTCCTGATATGGAGGTGGTTCCGGAGGAGGACAAGCTCTTGCATTATATATGGGTGAATACCAACTCCACCACTGTCGGAATGGCCGACCAAGCTTCACGATCCAGCCTTGATACAATCTCTTAGCCGCACCTTGTTCATCCGCCAATGCTATCTCATCCGACGTAGTTACAATTTGCCGCTCCAAGCCCATATTGATTGGGGTGACGGAAAATCTCGCCCCCATGTAGTTAGTGTAATGTTACAGAGCATATATTACTTTTCAAAAAAACATTTATTTGGTGACAATTCAAAAATAAAAATAAAACTGATAAAATAGGACCAAGGAAGAATTTATACCACGAATTGGCCAGATAAAAGTGGACTGAGGATGTTTTTGCTTGGCTGTAATTTGTCCCAGAGCAAAGCAGACCAGATCAGATCAAACCAGACCAGACCAGACCAGACTTGGATGGTTATAAAAATACAAAGAAACCAGACCAGATCAGACTTAGATGGTTATAAAATACAAAGAAACCAGACCAGACCAGCAAATTACAATCCAAGTAAAAACATCCTGAATTAAGGGGAAGGCCCGACTATGGAACTATGATGTGATGATCTTTTGTTAGTATTATATTGTTCGTGAATAATACAATAATATGTGCGCTCGTGTATAATACAATATAATTATATAAAATACGATTATATATATGTTTCATATGTTCATGAAATGGATAAAGATACGAACGTGTTTTAAACGTTTCACAGTTAAAAAATACGGCATATAATATGTGTCCTATATACTAATTTAATGAGATAAATAAAGAGTAATCTAACATATGCACCACATTCTTCAAGAATTCAAAAGGTACTGAATAGTTTTTTCAGATATACAAATTTGAATTCATAGGCACAATAAGTAAGAAAAATGGCATTGCCTATTTGAGACGAAGTAGAGAGATATTACTAAAGAATAGTTGATGTTACTGTGAGTATGGTGTGCATGGAGCACAAGAGTACGTAATACAATAATAATATCAAAATGAGTTATGACTTTAAGCAGGGGCGGAGCTAGAGGGGTGGCCAACCGGGCCACGGCCCGCCCCAAATTTGAAAATTCTTTGTATTTTTAATCTAAAAATTTATGTGAAAAAAAATTATCTGAAAAATTCTTTGTACCGGCCCAGCCCAACCTTCAATCCTAGCTACGCCCCTGACTTTAAGAAACTAATTTATTAAATCTAATGACTATTAAATAATTAACGAACGTATAGTATAGGGCATAATAAATTTTTAAGCAATATAAATAGTATTGAGTCGCTAGACATTTCGCTTCAGTTGTACCATACCACTCCATTAAGCATCCGTTTAATTGTGCATTTTTTGGATAAAATATGTATCAATACGTACGGTATGTGTATTAAACATTTTATCCTTAAAGTACGCGATTTTTTCAGAATTTTCTATAAAATTCATAAACGGAGAGTTTTTTTCCGTATTAATGTTAATTAATTAATTATTTACGGAAATAATGCTGGAAAAAAAGTATTTACCAAAATACTGCTGGCCCTAACCGTGGTCAGGGCAAAGTCGCCCAACGGTTGGGCGACTTATAAGTCGCCAAACGGTTTGGCGACTTATAAGTCGCCCAACCGTTGGGCGACTTTCCCCTGAAATATGTTAACAACCGAGCAGCTACTGCCAGCCAGGCACGATCGTGCCTAGAAAGGTAGACACGATCGTGCCTATGTCCAAAAACAGCATTTCATCAGGTTTTTCGCTCCGGTTCAACCCAGACTCATCTGTTTGCTATAAATAAGGTCTCCCTTCTGATGTTAAAGTATTACGAACTAGATACAACACATTATAATCACCTACTCTCAACAGCATAAAAAACACCTTATAAACACCGCTAAAAAACTTTCAAATCATAACCGATATAACACAATTCAATCATCATATATGCCATAACAAATAATCATATAATATTCATACTCGAACACATCAATACAACATAGAATACTCAACAAGAGAAAATACATCAAAACTTGTAAATTGTTCCTACAACATCTACTGCATAAGAAAAACTACAATACAAAAGACAAACTACAAGTTCCCATCATCAGCTTCGTCATGGAGATGTTGCTGCTCATGTCTACGCCTACGGCGTTGTCGTGGTTGAAGAACCACTCTCTCATGTTGCGTCTGGGATGATGAAGCCGCAGCTGCACTAGACGTGGATGCCATCTCCTGAGATGCGGGCATGTGTATAAGATGTCCGTAGTCTACTCGACCCAACACATCTGAGCATAACGAGGCAATGCCTGTCAGAGTCTGTCCATACATGTCCACATCAGGAATATCAGTCACAGTGGCAGTAGCCCGCTGATGTATGCGCTGCAAAGCTCGTGTCTGCAATACGAAACACAATTACAATTACATTGAAATACATACAAGTATTACATAAATAAAATGACTTACTTTACTAATTAGTAATATACTCACTGTAAGATGCAATGCCAATGAGCTAGGCTGATAATGATGAGTAGGGAGTCTGAACGAAGGAGACACAAACAACCGAGTGATGCTGTAGTACCATCCCATGTAATCTCCTGAAACTGATGGCACATATGTGGGTGTCCCAGCCACAGCTAGCTCAGCTCTCCTATCCCACATAGTCACGTATCGGACATGTCTGAGTGCCCAATCCTCTGTATGCTTCCCACGCCTATCCAGCCTATGCAGCTCTACATAAGTGTCGATAGGACGTGGAATGACCTGCTCAAACCCAAACTGTCGCATGACTCTATCAGGCAAATGAAGCTCAACAATGTCAAAACATATCAGCGGCACACGTGCTCGCCATATGTGAGTCTGCTCTCGGCCAGCTGGGGGCAACTCTGCTAACATATCAGGTCTATACGGCATCCATGTGATCTGTTTCGTAAACATACAAAATTAGTATTTATTCTACACCTATTCTAGTTACTGTTATACTACACACACCATACCTGGTCCTCTGACATCCGATCCAATGCATCCCTGTACACACCGAGGCCAGTAGCGGATGACATGCGAGATAAACCAGCATATAGCCACCTAACCATTAATGTTACAATATCAATAATATGGATTTTATTAATGCATTTACATTCAACAAAAAGTAACACAAATACAAATGATTTAAAACATACCGACGGCCTAGAGGGTCCACGCCCCGTACATGATGTGGTCCTAGCAGACGTGGAGGCTCATCAGGCAGTGGCTGTCCATCAATGCCATGATATCCAACTATAATGGGACGGCCAATGTGGATATACTCCCATGACCAAATCTGGAGGAGTAGCAAAAATCCACCCAGCTCTGTGCTCCCTCTCTGGCACCCGCGACACAGCTGCCTGTAGAGATAAGCCAGGGTGGCACTACCCCAGCTAAACTGTGCTGCTACATCAAACCTCTCAAGCAAAGGCAAGTGTAGCACCTGAACCTCATTTCCGCTCTTGTCAGCGAAAATGGAGGCTCCCATCATCATCAATATATACGCCCGAGCATGCTGCTGGATGATCATCTCATCAGCGTCGGGAGGAAGGGCCTGGAAGTGCTCCCTCAACCATGGCATCCTAAGAGATGACCCCTGAAGGTCAGCCCTAAGAACGGGGCGGATGCCTAACAACCTCTCACACTCATCCACCCACTGTCGACAAGCAGTGCCTGTAACAGCTCTCCCATCAACCTCTAACCCGGTAAGTACAGCCACATCTCCCAAAGTCACAGTGACCTCACCAACAGGGAGGTGAAATGAATGTGTCTCCTGCCTCCAACGCTCAAGTAGAGCAGTGAGGAGGGCTCTATCTAAAGGCACAGTAGCCACTAACCTGTGCAGTGTAAAAAAACCTGCTGCACGAACATAGGCTAGGACTCTGGGGTCGACATGTAAATGGGACAAACCACGCAGATGCTCGCGGCACCTATCAACCTGCACATCCATGCCAAGCCAAACATCCTCACTCCTGTGTGAGGCCTGCAGTGTCAGGACAGAAGGATCACTCGGCCCAGGATCCGCTATCACCTCCATACCTACAAACAAAATTTGTATCAGTTGTAATTGTATTAGTTGTAATTGTATAATGTATTAAATTTTTTTTAACTTCCTTTTTTGAATTTATTAATTTTCCTTGCAAGGAAATAATGAATTATGATTGACTCTAAATATACACATACCCGGCGGACCCCCCCCTCTTGTCTAGATGATCTCTTTGCACATGTCGCTCTATTATGGCCGGTTTGGTGGCATCTTCCACATCTTACCGTTCCTCGTGGACCTTCATCCATCTCATTCTTAATACGGGTCGACTTTGGTCTTCCCTTTGCCCGAAGCATGGATGGATCGTGCACGATTTCGGGTCCATTGTAATTGGGCCAATAATCACGATCAGGAATCGGTTTGAACACCCTATGATACGTGGCGGCGTATTGGTCAGAAGAGAAGAACTTATCCACAAATGGAGCATAAGACAAACTACGTTGTCTACACACGGCTAATACATGGGAGCAAGGAATCTTGTATATCTCCATCTTTTTGCAAGTGCACGTTTTCCGTTGTAGATGGACAGTTTGTTTTCTCCCACCCTTTCCCAACGTTCGGCCACCACAACCGGTCTCCACCTGAAATATACCTCGCCCTAAATCAAATGGAGTGACAATGTGATGCTTTGCCTTCTCTCTATTTTTTTCAATTAAATCTGTGATGTATGGGGAGTACTCGTGGCCTTGTGTGAGCCTCAACTTACTAGTTTCACGCCTATTCACAAAGTACGCATTAACCCGGTAAAAAGACACCTGGACCAAGGCGGTAATGGGCAAATATCTAGCATTTTTCATGACGCTATTGAAAACCTCAGCCAGATTTGAAGTGATGGTACCGTATCTGTACCCGCCATCATGGTGCAGCGACCACATTTCTGGAGGAATGTTGGCCAAAAATTGTCGTGCATCCCTACTCATTTCACCTATCTTCTTGAACCCACCATCAAATTTTTTTTTCTGATGTTGTCGTGCGGTCCACACAAATAGATTTTTTAAATGAATGTCTTTGAAATGAGTGTGCACATTTGAAGCAAGATGACGGATGCATAGCCTATGATGCGCATAAGGCTCCTCCCAATTACTTCCCACCTCATTCATTGCCCTAACAATACCTCCATGTCTATCTGAAATGACACACAACTCCCTGTTAGTCACAAAATGCCTAATACATGCCATAAACCATGGCCAACTGTCTCCATTCTCCGATTCAACAACTGCAAAGGCGACTGGGAAAATTTGGTTGTTCGCATCACAACCCATGGCCACGAGCAATGTGCCCTTGTACTTTCCATACATGTGTGTGCCATCAATAGTAAGTACGGGTCGACAATGCTTAAAACCAGATATTGATGCCTTGAATGCCCAAAAAACTCTTTGAAACATCATATAACCTGTCGCACCATTGGGGGGTGGGTACCACTGAACAACAGTTCCTGGATTAGAATGTTGGTGTCACAGTATCACCATCATCTTCATCAGATTCTGTCATGTCGTCACCATTGATGTTCTCGTCTGCATCATCATCACTTCCCTGCCCATCCACAAATGACGCACCGTTGTGCAAATACCTGCCATCCTCCTGTATAACCATGTCTAGTACAGGAACCTTTGACGACTTCCCTGCATTCACCCCTGCACTGACATCATGCCTAGATACACCAGCATTTGATGTCGATTGAGTAGCATTGGCGTCAAAGCATTCCTCAATGTATACCTCCAGCGACGACATATCCTCCATCTGAATTATGCCCCACATATTTGTTATAGCTAGCTCATCAATGAGCGGCATAAGCATGTACTTTCCCCCGTTCATGGGAAATTTCATTTTCAACCGCAATGAACGGCCGGGATGAATCATTGTCGCTGCATGTATTTTTTGAAGAATCTCGACCATGCAAGCGCCACGAGAAACCATGACAAATCTCGTTCTGCCACCTTCATGGCATATTTGCCCACCATTCTCATAATAGTTCCCTCCCCAATGACACACGAGTGGGAAGCTTGAGAAATCCATAATCTAATAACAACTCATTGTCCAACATTCATGAGTAGGCATCAATATACACACTTTATACACATTCACATTTTTAATAGAAATTGCTTCCAAAATTGTAATATATCATTAACTCCAAATTCACAAACAATTCACATTTCAATAACAAACTACCCAAATTTTGATATCTACATTCAATGTCTACCTTTGAATACCCAAATTTAGGTACATTCAACTCTACCCAAATGCCCAAATGTCAAAATGCACACAACATTTTACAATTAATTTAAAATCAAATGTCAACATTTCATACATATCCACATTTCACAACAACTTCATTCACAATCAATTCATAATCCCAAAATTCAAAAATTTAACATTCTAAACCCTAGGTGCAAAATTAGATGAAATGGATTTGAATTTACCTAGAATAAGGAGTAAAGATTGTGTTGAAGATGAAGATGGAGGTTTTCCGGAGTGGGGAGGCTGGAGATGGAGCTTCGCCGGAGTTGGATAGGAGCTCGGTCGTCTTCTTCCTTGGTTATGTGGAGCACCTACAGCACCTACGGCAGACGAAGGAAGAAGACGACCGAGCTCCTATCCAACTCCGGCGAAGCTCCATCTCCAGCCTCCCCACTCCGGAAAACCTCCATCTTCATCTTCAACACAATCTTTACTCCTTATTCTAGGTAAATTCAAATCCATTTCATCTAATTTTGCACCTAGGGTTTAGAATGTTAAATTTTTGAATTTTGGGATTATGAATTGATTGTGAATGAAGTTGTTGTGAAATGTGGATATGTATGAAATGTTGACATTTGATTTTAAATTAATTGTAAAATGTTGTGTGCATTTTGACATTTGGGCATTTGGGTAGAGTTGAATGTACCTAAATTTGGGTATTCAAAGGTAGACATTGAATGTAGATATCAAAATTTGGGTAGTTTGTTATTGAAATGTGAATTGTTTGTGAATTTGGAGTTAATGATATATTACAATTTTGGAAGCAATTTCTATTAAAAATGTGAATGTGTATAAAGTGTGTATATTGATGCCTACTCATGAATGTTGGACAATGAGTTGTTATTAGATTATGGATTTCTCAATCTTCCCACTCGTGTGTCATTGGGGAGGGAACTATTATGAGAATGGTGGGCAAATATGCCATGAAGGTGGCAGAACGAGATTTGTCATGGTTTCTCGTGGCGCTTGCATGGTCGAGATTCTTCAAAAAATACATGCAGCGACAATGATTCATCCCGGCCGTTCATTGCGGTTGAAAATGAAATTTCCCATGAACGGGGGAAAGTACATGCTTATGCCGCTCATTGATGAGCTAGCTATAACAAATATGTGGGGCATAATTCAGATGGAGGATATGTCGTCGCTGGAGGTATACATTGAGGAATGCTTTGACGCCAATGCTACTCAATCGACATCAAATGCTGGTGTATCTAGGCATGATGTCAGTGCAGGGGTGAATGCAGGGAAGTCGTCAAAGGTTCCTGTACTAGACATGGTTATACAGGAGGATGGCAGGTATTTGCACAACGGTGCGTCATTTGTGGATGGGCAGGGAAGTGATGATGATGCAGACGAGAACATCAATGGTGACGACATGACAGAATCTGATGAAGATGATGGTGATACTGTGACACCAACATTCTAATCCAGGAACTGTTGTTCAGTGGTACCCACCCCCCAATGGTGCGACAGGTTATATGATGTTTCAAAGAGTTTTTTGGGCATTCAAGGCATCAATATCTGGTTTTAAGCATTGTCGACCCGTACTTACTATTGATGGCACACACATGTATGGAAAGTACAAGGGCACATTGCTCGTGGCCATGGGTTGTGATGCGAACAACCAAATTTTCCCAGTCGCCTTTGCAGTTGTTGAATCGGAGAATGGAGACAGTTGGCCATGGTTTATGGCATGTATTAGGCATTTTGTGACTAACAGGGAGTTGTGTGTCATTTCAGATAGACATGGAGGTATTGTTAGGGCAATGAATGAGGTGGGAAGTAATTGGGAGGAGCCTTATGCGCATCATAGGCTATGCATCCGTCATCTTGCTTCAAATGTGCACACTCATTTCAAAGACATTCATTTAAAAAATCTATTTGTGTGGACCGCACGACAACATCAGAAAAAAAAATTTGATGGTGGGTTCAAGAAGATAGGTGAAATGAGTAGGGATGCACGACAATTTTTGGCCAACATTCCTCCAGAAATGTGGTCGCTGCACCATGATGGCGGGTACAGATACGGTACCATCACTTCAAATCTGGCTGAGGTTTTCAATAGCGTCATGAAAAATGCTAGATATTTGCCCATTACCGCCTTGGTCCAGGTGTCTTTTTACCGGGTTAATGCGTACTTTGTGAATAGGCGTGAAACTAGTAAGTTGAGGCTCACACAAGGCCACGAGTACTCCCCATACATCACAGATTTAATTGAAAAAAATAGAGAGAAGGCAAAGCATCACATTGTCACTCCATTTGATTTAGGGCGAGGTATATTTCAGGTGGAGACCGGTTGTGGTGGCCGAACGTTGGGAAAGGGTGGGAGAAAACAAACTGTCCATCTACAACGGAAAACGTGCACTTGCAAAAAGATGGAGATATACAAGATTCCTTGCTCCCATGTATTAGCCGTGTGTAGACAACGTAGTTTGTCTTATGCTCCATTTGTGGATAAGTTCTTCTCTTCTGACCAATACGCCGCCACGTATCATAGGGTGTTCAAACCGATTCCTGATCGTGATTATTGGCCCAATTACAATGGACCCGAAATCGTGCACGATCCATCCATGCTTCGGGCAAAGGGAAGACCAAAGTCGACCCGTATTAAGAATGAGATGGATGAAGGTCCACGAGGAACGGTAAGATGTGGAAGATGCCACCAAACCGGCCATAATAGAGCGACATGTGCAAAGAGATCATCTAGACAAGAGGGGGGGTCCGCCGGGTATGTGTATATTTAGAGTCAATCATAATTCATTATTTCCTTGCAAGGAAAATTAATAAATTCAAAAAAGGAAGTTAAAAAAAATTTAATACATTATACAATTACAACTAATACAATTACAACTGATACAAATTTTGTTTGTAGGTATGGAGGTGATAGCGGATCCTGGGCCGAGTGATCCTTCTGTCCTGACACTGCAGGCCTCACACAGGAGTGAGGATGTTTGGCTTGGCATGGATGTGCAGGTTGATAGGTGCCGCGAGCATCTGCGTGGTTTGTCCCATTTACATGTCGACCCCAGAGTCCTAGCCTATGTTCGTGCAGCAGGTTTTTTTACACTGCACAGGTTAGTGGCTACTGTGCCTTTAGATAGAGCCCTCCTCACTGCTCTACTTGAGCGTTGGAGGCAGGAGACACATTCATTTCACCTCCCTGTTGGTGAGGTCACTGTGACTTTGGGAGATGTGGCTGTACTTACCGGGTTAGAGGTTGATGGGAGAGCTGTTACAGGCACTGCTTGTCGACAGTGGGTGGATGAGTGTGAGAGGTTGTTAGGCATCCGCCCCGTTCTTAGGGCTGACCTTCAGGGGTCATCTCTTAGGATGCCATGGTTGAGGGAGCACTTCCAGGCCCTTCCTCCCGACGCTGATGAGATGATCATCCAGCAGCATGCTCGGGCGTATATATTGATGATGATGGGAGCCTCCATTTTCGCTGACAAGAGCGGAAATGAGGTTCAGGTGCTACACTTGCCTTTGCTTGAGAGGTTTGATGTAGCAGCACAGTTTAGCTGGGGTAGTGCCACCCTGGCTTATCTCTACAGGCAGCTGTGTCGCGGGTGCCAGAGAGGGAGCACAGAGCTGGGTGGATTTTTGCTACTCCTCCAGATTTGGTCATGGGAGTATATCCACATTGGCCGTCCCATTATAGTTGGATATCATGGCATTGATGGACAGCCACTGCCTGATGAGCCTCCACGTCTGCTAGGACCACATCATGTACGGGGCGTGGACCCTCTAGGCCGTCGGTATGTTTTAAATCATTTGTATTTGTGTTACTTTTTGTTGAATGTAAATGCATTAATAAAATCCATATTATTGATATTGTAACATTAATGGTTAGGTGGCTATATGCTGGTTTATCTCGCATGTCATCCGCTACTGGCCTCGGTGTGTACAGGGATGCATTGGATCGGATGTCAGAGGACCAGGTATGGTGTGTGTAGTATAACAGTAACTAGAATAGGTGTAGAATAAATACTAATTTTGTATGTTTACGAAACAGATCACATGGATGCCGTATAGACCTGATATGTTAGCAGAGTTGCCCCCAGCTGGCCGAGAGCAGACTCACATATGGCGAGCACGTGTGCCGCTGATATGTTTTGACATTGTTGAGCTTCATTTGCCTGATAGAGTCATGCGACAGTTTGGGTTTGAGCAGGTCATTCCACGTCCTATCGACACTTATGTAGAGCTGCATAGGCTGGATAGGCGTGGGAAGCATACAGAGGATTGGGCACTCAGACATGTCCGATACGTGACTATGTGGGATAGGAGAGCTGAGCTAGCTGTGGCTGGGACACCCACATATGTGCCATCAGTTTCAGGAGATTACATGGGATGGTACTACAGCATCACTCGGTTGTTTGTGTCTCCTTCGTTCAGACTCCCTACTCATCATTATCAGCCTAGCTCATTGGCATTGCATCTTACAGTGAGTATATTACTAATTAGTAAAGTAAGTCATTTTATTTATGTAATACTTGTATGTATTTCAATGTAATTGTAATTGTGTTTCGTATTGCAGACACGAGCTTTGCAGCGCATACATCAGCGGGCTACTGCCACTGTGACTGATATTCCTGATGTGGACATGTATGGACAGACTCTGACAGGCATTGCCTCGTTATGCTCAGATGTGTTGGGTCGAGTAGACTACGGACATCTTATACACATGCCCGCATCTCAGGAGATGGCATCCACGTCTAGTGCAGCTGCGGCTTCATCATCCCAGACGCAACATGAGAGAGTGGTTCTTCAACCACGACAACGCCGTAGGCGTAGACATGAGCAGCAACATCTCCATGACGAAGCTGATGATGGGAACTTGTAGTTTGTCTTTTGTATTGTAGTTTTTCTTATGCAGTAGATGTTGTAGGAACAATTTACAAGTTTTGATGTATTTTCTCTTGTTGAGTATTCTATGTTGTATTGATGTGTTCGAGTATGAATATTATATGATTATTTGTTATGGCATATATGATGATTGAACTGTGTTATATCGGTTATGATTTGAAAGTTTTTTAGCGGTGTTTATAAGGTGTTTTTTTATGCTGTTGAGAGTAGGTGATTATAATGTGTTGTATCTAGTTCGTAATACTTTAACATCAGAAGGGAGACCTTATTTATAGCAAACAGATGAGTCTGGGTTGAACCGGAGCGAAAAACCTGATGAAATGCTGTTTTTGGACATAGGCACGATCGTGTCTACCTTTCTAGGCACGATCGTGCCTGGCTGGCAGTAGCTGCTCGGTTGTTAACATATTTCAGGGGAAAGTCGCCCAACGGTTGGGCGACTTATAAGTCGCCAAACCGTTTGGCGACTTATAAGTCGCCCAACCGTTGGGCGACTTTGCCCTGACCACGGTTAGGGCCAGCAGTATTTTGGTAAATACTTTTTTTCCAGCATTATTTCCGTAAATAATTAATTAATTAACATTAATACGGAAAAAAACTCTTTTATTTGTAATTAAAACATTTCAAAAACTACAAGGGTATATTTTCCAAACACACATAAATAGTCTTATTAGGGTGAATTAAATACTTGTAGTCCAATTTGTCCTCTTGAGCCACTTTTTTGACCTATTTAGTTTTTTAACTCGTGTATAATATGTGAATTATACGTTTGAGTGTATTGTTTCGTTTTTCTCATTTAAATCACTTCTATTGATTTATGTATACTATAATCACTATTTCAATCAAATCTAAAATTTTAAATGCATCAAACCCCCTTTTAATATATAAATTCAGCGGATTAGCTTCTTGTAATTTATAAAATTCATCAAACACCCTTGTGATATAATTATTAATGGCAACCCTCTCCAAACAACAAATTTGAAATCGTTTATCTTAATAATATGATTGAATATGCAAGTAGTTTTCTTAAGATGCCCAAATTATATAGAAATATTAATCATTTTTCATTTATTTGGCAAATAAATTTGTTCACAGAGAAGATTTTACGCATGATATATACATGCAAACGAGTTTGACATATTTTTTAAATCACATAGTCTAATGTGTCGAATTCATATTTCACAATGGGGGTTGGTGCATTAAATCCCTAACGAAAACCATTCCACTTTCTAACACATATACATTGATTCTAAAAACACATATTAGATCATATCATTCATTTATAACATAAGAAATATAGGAAAAAATGTTTTAAAGTGATATTTAACTAATATTTAACTTATGATCAAATCGATTCGATAATCGTATATGATTCGTTAACTATTCGTATTGTTAAACAAATACGAATATAAACCGAAAATATATTTGTGCCATATTTGAATAGGTATTCGAAATAATTAAATAAATAAAAATTCGCACTATTTGATTCAATTGGTTTACAGCCCTAATTGGAGAAAATGTTAAAAGAGGTATAAATCCATTTTAAAGCTGTAAAACGGTGAGGACTGACCTTATTATCAAAAATTGAAAGTCTTAAAATCACGTAAACTACAAAAATTGACAGCTATGGGATTTGAACCCACGCCCTTTCGGACCCGAGCCTAAATCTGGCGCCTTAGACCACTCGGCCAAACTGTCTTATTTGTTTTTCAGCTTCAAAGCATTTATATAATGTCTTAACGAATATCGATTAGTTATGATTACAAAAGTAACATCATTCATTTCACCATCAATCATAAATTGAATACAATCACCGATATATAAAAAAGTCCTTAGAGATATATTATGAACTATGAAGTAGTTAACTAGAAATCTAAAATGTGATCTCTCAAGTCGTTATTAACTAGAAATCTAAAATGTGATCTCTCAAGTCTAAAATGTGTTTTTATAGAATATGACTGTGAAACAAATTTTAAGTATTTACTTAAAATTGATCGCAAATAATAAAATATGAGAATATTGGGTACAATCTCTAAATATGAATCCTCTGATTCTTCACTTGCAATTTGAAGTAATATAATTAAAGAATTTAATTTAAAATTAAATCTCTAATCCTTCAAATATTCGAACGTTCTTCGAATCTTTGAATCTTCGTTCTTGAGATCTTCGAATCTTCGTTCTTTGGATCTTCAAATCTTCTTGAATAAAGAATTCAGATTGAAGGGCCTCCGGTTTCAAGTAGCTTGATCTTCAACAAAAGGGCCGTTTTATGGCTTAATCTTCTGTTTAAGGGCCTCCCGGGATATATGGCTTGATCTTCAATTGAATTTTGATTCAATCTTCATATGAATATCTTCAAATCTTCAAAGATTCGTTCTTCATATCTTCGAATCTTCAAAGTCTTGTTATTCGGATCTTCGAATCATCGAGCTTCGTTCTTCAGATCTTCGAACATTCTTCAGCTTTTGAACTTATTTTATCAAGAATAGATGAAATCACAAAGGATTATTCATATATTCTTGACAAAATCGTGGCTTGATCTCTTCCTCTTCTTCGGAATCGTTCAGAGCCTCTCGGGATTTCTTCAGAGCTTTGCTGCAGCGTTTCTTCGTCTGGAAGTTCTCTTTCATTCCTCTCAACTGAGACCCTATTTATAGGTGTGGAGGGGGTGAAAATATGGCTTAGGGTTGCATAAATTCGTCCATACCCATGGGCCCCAATTAAAATGGGCTTCGGGCTCTATTTGCTTGCATTTTAATAGCCATAAAAATCAGCACTTATATAATGTCTCTGGACAGCATTCTTAACAAGGTTCAGAGCTATTTCTCATGCATATGGACACATTTCTTAGCCAGATTCATCGCTCTCTTTATCAATTGGATCATGCCTCTTAGTGATTGGGTCACTATTTCATATTGGGCTTGAAATTAATAGGACCAGTACATTCTTTTAAAGATTTAATTTATAGTTAAATTAATTGGACGTTTGAGCGATCCAAATTAATTTAATCACTAAATTATATTCGAATGAGCCTATATTAATATTTTCCTCTTTTTTTATCAGGCCCAATAACCATCACAAGTAGCTCAGTAGAACTTGACATCAGCCCAATATCGTTTTAATGAGGTCCAATATGATTGGCCCATTAATTTTTATATGTCCACAAATGCCCCTCGAGACTTACTTGAGTGTTTGAACACGAGAAAGTAAGTGTCGAATTTAGCCATAAGAAAAATCCACTTAATAACTCAAAACTACAAACTTCTTTCTCTTTCTTTTTTTTTTGATCCACTTAATAATAATTCCTCGTAAGCCCAAAAGAGTCCATTGGTTTCACAATTTCATTTATGCATCAATCCATTCCCAATCACTCGGATTGAAGCAGCAACAACTCAAGCTTTTTTTTTAAAAAATCCTTTTAGGACTCTATCTTTCTGAAGTCCTTGCTAGAATCAATTGCCAGAAGAGAAACTATTTATTAGGAGTTTTCGAAATTTGTCTCCTGCTACGATCCTAATCCTTAAACCTGCGGCCAGCCTTTACATGCCAAGTTCAACTGTGATTCAAATTCTTCCAGCAACTTGTATAAATACCACCCTTAGCCGTCCACCTTTTTCACACGCATATTCATTGCTCTGTTTTAGAAGCCCAGCCGGTGGATAGCAACAAAGAAAAATAGGTAGATTTCTATTTAAATCAATCTTAATTTCCCTGTCTTTTATTTTATACTTTTGCAGGGGAAATTCGTTAGAAACAGAGCTCAAGATATTGCTGGCCGGAGTTTTGGTTGACGCAGCGGACACACGTTTTACAGAGGCTTCTGCTGCTGCGCCTTGGAGAAAGGAGGTCTCTGTTTCTGTTGGTTTGCTGAAGTTGGGATCAGTTTCTGATGATAGTCTTCAGCAATATTCTTCTGGTGGTGAGTGGCAGACAGTTTCAAGGAAGGTTGTTGCTGATTTCTCTCCTACCTGTACGCTTATTGAAGAAGAAGGCCTGGCCAAGCTTCGAAATTGATTTCTGGCCGGAGGAATCTGCTTTGTTGCTGAGATCTTTTGATTTACCTGGGAGAAGAAAGGTCACCGTCGGAGAAGGAGGTCTGGCCGAGCTCGATGCTGATTTCCGGCGAGGAGGAGCGACTGATCGATTTCTAGCGAGGGTGATCTGCAGCGGGCTTCTTTTGGTGATGAGCGGTGGATCGAGGCTTGGAAGAGGATTGCTGGTGCCGATCGCTGGAGAAGGAGATGATGTTACTGGTGCTGCGTGCCGGGCTGTTTGTTGCTGATGGTGGGCCGATTTATGTTGCTGGAGCCATTCGCTGCAGGAAATTAATGCTGAGATCCAAAGTGGCCAGTTCAATCGCAGGTAGCTGGTTGCTGTGAGAAGGATGTTGACGCCTCTTGCCGGACTGCTCGTGTTGGAAGCTAGTTGGTGTTGGAAAAGATTCTAATGCCTCTTGCAGGACTGCTCGTGTTGGAAGCTAGTTGGTGTTTGGAAGCTAGTTGGTGCTTGGAAGCTAGTTGGTGTTTTAGAAGCTAGTTGGTGTTTTGGAAGCTCGTTGGTGCTTTGGAAGCTAGTTGGTGTCGTCGTTTGAAGGAACCCGCCTTTGTACATGAGAGCTAGTTGGTGTTTGGCAGATTGCTCGTGCTCGTGTCGGATGCCGCGGAAGCTAGTCGGTGTTGAGAGCTAGTTGGCGTCGTCGTTGAAGGAACCAGCCGCTGTACACGAGAGCTAGTTGGTGTTTGGCAGATTGCTCGTGTCGGATGCCGCTTAGCCCTTTGTTGGGATGACACCGATTTAAGGAATTAGACCGGTTGCCGATTGTCGGTGCTGCTTAGCCCTTTGTTGGGATGGCACCGATTTGAAGAATTAGACCGATTCCCGATCGTCGCTGCTGCTTAGCCCTTTGTTGGGATATTGGCACTGATCAAGACTCCAAAGACGCCATTGATGTTGTCGTTCAAGAAATCATTGCTTTTGCTGTCGGCGTCACTTGCTCCGTTGTTGGGATGGTGGCGTCGTTCAAAGTTCAAGAGACACTACTGTTGCCACTGTTGTCGGTGCCACCTGCTCCGTTATTGGGATAGTGGCATCATTGTGAAGACGTCGTTTGAAGCTCAACTCAATCAACTTCCGATGAGGAGGAGATCAAAGAATTCCCAAGCCTGTGCCATTCATCTGACTTTTTGCTTTCGTAAGCCCTCTTCTGATATTTTTTTTTTGACAAAGTGACTTAATTGGGATTTATTTTGTTATAACTGAACTCAAAAATGAAACTTTTGAGCTGCCTACGTACTCCTGTGAAGAAGATCAAGTCAAACGTAGTTCATAAGTACCATTTGAATTGGTAATCTAAGTGGGTGGGGTGCCATACACAGTTTTAACTCATGCGGGCCAGGAGCTTGCCGTACACATTTTAAACTCTCGTGGGCCAAGAGTATCTATGATTATGCTCACCCATAGACAAAGTGAGATGTTTTAGCAGATTAGCCACTTACAACATCATTGGTGGTTTAAGCCATTCAACATTTCCTATGGCCATATGCATACCCCAAATATCAAGGGTAGTAGAGCTTTAGGAATCTCCCATTGATCGGGCCAATCTTTGAGCCATCTGCGTCGACCAACTTGTAGGCACCGCCTGAATATACTTCTTGAACAACATAAGGACCATCCCATTTAGGCGAGAACTTGTGTCCAGTTTTCCTTGTAATAATGATAGGTCTTCGCACAGCTAGAACTTTATCACCAACTTGGAAAGAACGAACTCTAACTCTCTTGTTAAAAGATCTTGACAAACGTGCTTGATAGCATTCTAGGTTCTGCTGAGCTTCTAACCTCTTTTCATCAAGTGCCTCGAGTTCTGTCAACCGCAACTTTACATTTTCTTCATCAGTAAGACCTTCTTGAATAGCCAATCTTAAAGATGGTATTTGGCGTTCAAGGGGAAGGACTGCTTCAGTACCATACACCAAAGAATATGGAGTACTTTGGGTAGGTGTTCGATAAGTCGTTCTGTATGCCCATAGTGCTTCTTCCATTCTTTCGTGCCAATCTTTCTTTGACCTTGACACTACTTTCTTTAACAGGTTGCACAGAGTCTTATTGAAAGCTTCAGCGAGGCCGTTGGCAGCGGCATAGTACATAGAGGACTTTCGTTGCTTGAAGTCGAACAACTTGCATATCTTTTCCATCAACTTGTTGTCAAAAGGTTTCCCATTGTCTGTCAAGATATATCGGGGAATGCCAAAGCGGTAAATAATGTGGACTCGGATGAAATCAGCAACATTTTCCTTCTTTACCTCTTTCAATGCAACTGCTTCAGCCCATTTTGAGAAATAATCAGTAGCGGCTAGTATGTATGAATGCCCTCCTGATGAGCTAGGCGTGATTGGTCCAACTACATCAAGTCCCCAAGCATCAAACGGCCATGATGCTACTGTCGGATGCAATGGTTCTGGTGCTTGATGGATAAAATTTGCGTGATATTGGCACGCTTGACATCTTCTGGCATAATCCATGCAATCTTTCACCATAGTCGGCCAATAATATCCCATTCTCTTGATGTGAAAGTGCAATTTAGGACCGGACTGATGAGCTCCACATACTCCAGAATGTGCCTCTTCCATGGCTTGTAAGACTTCATCTCCACCCAAACATCTAAGGAATAGACCATCAAAAGATCTTCGATAAAGTGTATCCCTATAATAGATGAAACGTGGTGAACGCCTCTTTAAGTCTACTTTCTTGCGGGGATTTTCAGGTAACTTCCCATCAGTAAGATAATCAATGAGTGGCTGTCTCCAATCTTCATTTTCAATATCATAAACCGATGTAGTTGGCATCTCGATTATCTCTTCGGCTGCACCATCTTCTCCGATGAAAGGAGGAATTACCCATTTTTGACATACCCGTACTTGAGTTTCATCGTCAAGATGTGCCATGTTTGATGCTAACCCTGCTAGTGCATCAGCTTGCTTGTTTTCTTTTCTCGGCACGTGTTCAATTGTAACTTCACCAAGCCATCCAATGAGTGCCCTTGCATATTTGTTGTAAGGATGTAGTTCAGGTTTCCTTACTTCATAGATTCCAAGCACTTGATTGATGATCAGTTTTGAATCGCCATAGATATTAACCCGCGTTTGTTTCATGTCTACAGCTATTTCAAGTCCGAGGATGAGGGCTTGATATTCTGCGACGTTATTTGAGCAATGTTCCATGAGTGTGAATGCATATGACAGAACTTGACCTTCGGGTGTGACAAAGACAACACCAGCTCCGGCTCCTTCTCTATGTGCAGCCCCATCAAAATACATCTTCCATGGAGGCAAAACTTCGATTATAAGCACATCTTCATCGGGTAGATCATCAGAAAGTTCCCATTCAGCAGGGATAGGGTGATCAGCTAGGAAATCTGCTAAAGCTTGTCCTTTTACAGACTTTTGTGAGACATAGACGATCTCAAACTGTTGAAATATCAAGTACCACCTAGCAAGACGATCAGATAAAACCACTTTGGACATCACATATTTCAATGGATTCGCCCTAGAGACGAGGTTTATGGTGTGAGCTTCGAAGTAATGTTTAAGCTTCTTAATTGCGAATATGAGAGCCAAACACAACTTCTCAATGGGCAGGTACTTCAATTCGTGTGGGGTCATCATTCTGCTTAAATAATAAAGGGCATTCTCCTTTCCTTTATCATTTTCTTGAGCTAAAAGAGCTCCTACAGATCTTTCTTGAGCCGCAATGTAAAGTATCAAAGGGCGACCGGAGATAGGAGCATTTAGAACTGGCGGCTTCATCAAATAAGCCTTAATTTTATCAAATGCATTTTGACACGCTTGGTCCCATATGAAAGGCACGCCCTTCTTCATTATTCGACTAAATGGTTGACATCTTCCAGATAAATTCGAGATGAACCTTCGTATGTAAGCCAGCTTCCCTTGCAAACTCTTCAACTCATGAATATTTCGAGGCTCGGGCATATTTACAATAGCATCAATCTTGGCTTGTTCTATCTCAATGCCTTTGTGGCGGACAATAAATCCCAAGAATTTCCCAGCTGAAACTCCAAAAGCACACTTCAGAGGGTTCATTTTGAGACCAAACTTTCTCAGGCGATCAAACACTACTCTTAAGTGTGGTAGATGCTCATTTCGGGCCTTTGACTTCACCACGAGATCATCAACATAGCACTCCACGATTTTGTGAAGAATATCATCAAATATTACCTGCATAGCTCGTTGATAAGTAGCTCCAGCATTCCTAAGTCCAAACGGCATGACCGTGTAACAATAGATTCCCTTAGGAGTTCGGAACGCCGTCAATTCTTCATCCGCGGGAGCCATACGGATCTGATTATAACCGGAAAAACCATCCATAAATGACATAATTTCATGCCCCGTCACAGCATCTATCATTAATTCAATGATAGGAAGTGGAAAGTCATCTTTTGGGCAAGCAAGGTTAAGATCCCGAAAATCAACACATATTCGGATTTGTCCATTTTTCTTTCTGACCGGGACAATGTTGGCTATCCAAGTAGGATATTTTACTTCTCGGATGAACCTAGCATCAATAAGTTTATCTACCTCTGCCTCGATTAATGGGATTAAATCTGGGCGGAAGCGCCTTTGAGCCTGCTTTACTGGTCGACATCCTTTCTTTATCGCTAAGTGATGAACAGCGACCTTTGGGTCTAATCCCGGCATTTCTTTGTAAGTCCATGCAAAGACATCCTTGTACTCTTGAAGTAAGGCTACATATTCTTGCTTTTCTTCACTCGAGAGAAGAGCACTGATATAAATGGGGCGAGGATCTTCCTCGGTGTCAAGATTTACTTCTTGTAATTCATCCAAGGCGGTTCGCACTCCTTCTTCAAACTCAGGAGGAGCTTCATCAGCATCTTCACCTTCGGCTGGAATTTCGTCTTCAAAAGTAACATGGTAAGATGAGGCAATGTATTCCTCGTCATCGGCCAGTTCATCAAATATCAACTCATTGTTTTGAAGCATTTGAGTGTGAACTATGGTTTTTAGTTGTGCTTTGAGAGTTTCTCCACACGAAACTTTTACATCAGTTTCTCGTCTCATTCTTGACGGAATCAAGCTTCTGCATTCATTCAAAGCTTGTGCCTTTGCATATTTGTTGAAAGACCTCTTACATGAGCGAATTTTCCCCAACCTTTCATGTACTGGTTTCCGTGCAAAGTTTTGCCCACTACATGGATCTTCAACGTCCTTTACGATCATCGAGATCATTGCAAGCCTTTCTTCTAAATTCTTCTTCGTGATCTTCTTTGGCTTTGGCCCTATTCTGTCAAATATGGCGGGCCTTGATCTTGCCCCCCCAATCCGATCAAAGACAGAATACTTCGGTTTAGAAGTCACTTCATCTTCTTCACCAGCACTGATATGATGCGTTGCGGCTCTATTTATGAGGATCCTTATGGGTTTCGGCTGAACATAACCCAATCCTGTGTGTCCTCGAAGATTGATCTGCTTCGGTTTCCCTTCACCACCAGCTTCTGGAATAAGTTTTCCCAAAATCTGTTCGTCGGGATTATACCCAGCCTTGGCCAGAAGTTTGTATGCATTTGGGTCAAATCCTTCATTTGTGCGTGCCTTAGGGAGCTGAAATGTCTTAACATCATTCTCGTGTTTCACTTCATCCTTGGATGTGTTTCGAGGGTGCCTTGATATTTCAATCTTTGCAAGAGGGAATACAAGCCCTTCTACGCTTTCAACGAGCTTCCTTTTCAACTTTGGTTCAGCCAAGGGGCGATACTCTTCTTCTTCTCTTCTTGCATCGTCATCTTTAAAAACTTTGGTCTTTAGATAAAACTTTGCGTCTGCAAAGTATGTCTCGGCTTCTGTGAATGGAGTTTCATCGGCTACTACCTTCTTTACAACGCCATTTTCCTCATACATGAAGCATTGATGCCACGTTGAAGGAATTACACCATTCTCATGGATCCATGGGCGGCCCAAAAGGAGATTGTATGAAGCCTTTGCATCAATGACATGGCATAGAGTGCTTGCCTTCAGCCCGCCGATGATCAAGTCAAGACGTATCATTCCAATCGCCCTTTGCCCTCCTTGATTGAAACCTTGAATCATTAAGCGGCTTTGAGATAGTTCATCCATGGATATATCAAGTTCTTTCATAGCTCGGACCGTCAAAATGTTAACGGCGGACCCTTGGTCTATCATAATTCTTCTGAATCTTCGTCCACGGGTGTATCCTTCAACAAAAAGCGGACGATTATGGGGAGTAGCACCCAACATAAGATCTTCGTCTTTAAAGACAATGTCAGTGGCATATGCGGTAGATTTTTGTGCTTCGACCATTTCTTGCTTAGTCGAAACTGGATTTGAACATCTACTTGAACCCTCAACTTCTTTCTCATGTGTGCTAAGGCAAGAACTCGAAATTTGAGTTACTTTGTTCTTGAAATCCTTTGGCATATAATCGTTAAGAGTAATCACCTTCCGTGCAACCTTGGAACGAACACGATCATTTCTTTGTTTCTTTTTCTTCAGCTCGTTTATCGGTTTTTGCATGACCCATTTCTTTACCATTTTCCTCGGTTGTGGCTTAGGTTTGTGGTTCTTCTTTTGTTTCTTTCGGGCAACCAAAATCCACGGTCTCCCTTTGTCATCAACATCCTCAAATGCCATTCCTTTAGTGAGAGAAGGACATTCTTTCGTCCTCTTGACAGTAAAAGGAAGTTTATGCTTTGGGTCATCATTGATCATAAGCGGAGCAAACCTACCAAATGTAATGGTAATTTGGTTTGTGCTTGCTGCAGAATCAGCAAGTTCAATCTTTCCTTCACGGGCTAAAGCCATAATCTTGTCTTTGAACACCCAACACTTCTCTATCGGGTGACTCAACACTCTATGATATTTGCAGTAGTTAGGATCATTGACCTTTGTAGCTTCTTCTGGTCGTTTTGACTGAGGCAAATCAACAAGTTTCAACCTCGTCAGTTCATCAAACATTGGAGAAACATCAGACTCCAAGAAAGGATATTGTTTCTCCATCATCTCTCGCAAAGTCGGCTTGACACGCCCCGAGGCTTCAGGTTCAACTCTAGCAACTTGCTTTGCCTTCTCGGTATTTTGAGTGAAGACTTTGACTGGTGAAGCCTTCACAACCATTGCTTCTTTCTTTTCTAATTTAGAAAAAGGCTTGCCCCCTTTCTTGGTATCTTGCTTTTCAGCAGCATTGTTCATGGGATAGATGCCCATAGCTTGTCTTCCATTGCTTGCAATACTCAACTCCATGTTACGAGCCTTGCTTGCTAATTCATCGAAAGTGGCTGGATTCACTCCTTTGAGAATATAACATAACTCCCAGTGCATACCTTCAATGCACATATCAATTGCGGAGTTTGTAGAGATCCGATCTTTGCAGTTGAGGGCAAGATCTCTCCAACGCTCGATGTAGGTTATCACGGGCTCATCTTTCCACTGGCGAGTAGTTGTCAACTCAAGCAAGCTCACCACCCTCCTTGTGCTATAGAAACGGTTTAAGAACTCATGTTCCATATCTTGCCAGCTATCAATGGAACCGGGCTCCAAATCAGTATACCAGTCAAAGGCATTTGCTTTTAAAGAACGCACGAACTGTTTGACAAGGTGATCCCCGCTTGTTCCCGCATTATTGCAAGTTTCCACGAAATGGGCAACATGTTGCCTTGGATTTCCTTTCCCATCAAACTGGATGAACTTCGGTGGCTGGTAACCAATGGGCATCTTTAGATCCTCGATCCTTTGAGTGTATGGCTTAACATAGGAGTAAGTAGATTTGCTTCCTTCCATCTTCCCCTTTATGGTTCCCATGATGAAGTCTTTAAGTTGATCAATCGGGATCATGCCCCCAGAAGTTGAGATATCCTTCCCCGAATCTTCTTGGTGAGGATCATTCTCTTCATGCATTTCGGGATCCTTTTCATGAGTATGACTTGACTCACCTTTCAAGCTTTCTACTTTGTTGTTCAGATCATTCAACTTTTGGTCTTGAGACTGCATGAACATACTCATCCCCTCGATGACCTTAGTTAGATGGGCGATTTGTTCTTCCATAGATGTGGTGCTTGTCGTCATAGTGGGCATGACGGTGTAGACATTTGACCACCGCGGAGTAGTTCTTCGTGGAGGACTTGATGGGGGAGTAGAGTCTGCTTCAGATGATGAGCTTTCACCTCCGCTTGTCCACTTCGGGGAAGTAACTTCACGTATGGGTGAAGAAAGCTTCCAGGCCATTTCTTGCGCAATTCGAGATCCATCCATTGCATTGGGAGTAGTTCCCGAAGATGACTGCGCAGCCAGGATTCTTGACCGGCTCCTAGTGATAGGGCCTTGCATGTTTTGATTTGAGCTTGACGATGCTCGAGAATTCAACGTGAACACGGGCTTGCTTGACGCCATTGTTTCGTTTTCCTTGATTAAAAGTGAAGAGATGAGAGGTAGAGTTGTCCCACCGGGCGTGCCAAAAAATTTGTGAAACAAATTTTAAGTATTTACTTAAAATTGATCGCAAATAATAAAATATGAGAATATTGGGTACAATCTCTAAATATGAATCCTCTGATTCTTCACTTGCAATTTGAAGTAATATAATTAAAGAATTTAATTTAAAATTAAATCTCTAATCCTTCAAATATTCGAACGTTCTTCGAATCTTTGAATCTTCGTTCTTGAGATCTTCGAATCTTCGTTCTTTGGATCTTCAAATCTTCTTGAATAAAGAATTCAGATTGAAGGGCCTCCGGTTTCAAGTAGCTTGATCTTCAACAAAAGGGCCGTTTTATGGCTTAATCTTCTGTTTAAGGGCCTCCCGGGATATATGGCTTGATCTTCAATTGAATTTTGATTCAATCTTCATATGAATATCTTCAAATCTTCAAAGATTCGTTCTTCATATCTTCGAATCTTCAAAGTCTTGTTATTCGGATCTTCGAATCATCGAGCTTCGTTCTTCAGATCTTCGAACATTCTTCAGCTTTTGAACTTATTTTATCAAGAATAGATGAAATCACAAAGGATTATTCATATATTCTTGACAAAATCGTGGCTTGATCTCTTCCTCTTCTTCGGAATCGTTCAGAGCCTCTCGGGATTTCTTCAGAGCTTTGCTGCAGCGTTTCTTCGTCTGGAAGTTCTCTTTCATTCCTCTCAACTGAGACCCTATTTATAGGTGTGGAGGGGGTGAAAATATGGCTTAGGGTTGCATAAATTCGTCCATACCCATGGGCCCCAATTAAAATGGGCTTCGGGCTCTATTTGCTTGCATTTTAATAGCCATAAAAATCAGCACTTATATAATGTCTCTGGACAGCATTCTTAACAAGGTTCAGAGCTATTTCTCATGCATATGGACACATTTCTTAGCCAGATTCATCGCTCTCTTTATCAATTGGATCATGCCTCTTAGTGATTGGGTCACTATTTCATATTGGGCTTGAAATTAATAGGACCAGTACATTCTTTTAAAGATTTAATTTATAGTTAAATTAATTGGACGTTTGAGCGATCCAAATTAATTTAATCACTAAATTATATTCGAATGAGCCTATATTAATATTTTCCTCTTTTTTTATCAGGCCCAATAACCATCACAAGTAGCTCAGTAGAACTTGACATCAGCCCAATATCGTTTTAATGAGGTCCAATATGATTGGCCCATTAATTTTTATATGTCCACAATGACTACTTATATTTTTTTAGTCACAACGGTATAATCATCATAGTTGTTCCCACTCTATGCCAATGTCTTTCTATCAAATAAGCCCCCCAACTTTTAAAAAAAACAATTAGACTCCCAAACTCAAAAGATATTCAATTAAACACCTAAACTTAGAAAAACGTGCAAATAAGCCCTTTGTGAGGTTTCCAACCGGTTACTAAGTAAACTATCACACGCGGTGACACGTGGCGACACATTTTATTTTTTATTTTTCTATTTTTCTATTTTTTATTTTTCTTCCTTCTTACAACTTTCATCTCGTCGGTTCCATCCATGTCCAACGCAACCACAACTACCAGCACGCATCTCATCTTCTTTCCACTGGACTGGACCGCCGAAGCTATGAGTTATATGATGAGTTCAACGATCTGGACGGCTGGAGATTGCAATTTCACATGTAATAATGCCATGAAACTCAACCACCATTAATGGTGGTTCGAGTTTCATTTTTGAACACTCCCCAAAATTTCGATTCCATTGAAGACGGTGAAGAGCGATTTAACACCGTCGAATGGAATTAATATCGTGCTCTCTATGTCTGCTCTCTATTCGAACCCAATCACATAAATTTCTCACCAACAATGCCGGATCCAGAGGATCCGAATCCACCAATGCCTGCTATGAAAAACCCTAGCTTAGACGAAATCCCCAATTACTAAGTGTGTTCGTATGCTCTGCTACACAAGCCTCCATGCTTCTGAAATTCAGGGAGGAAATTAAGAAACAGAACTGGAGCAGGGAGGGAGCAAGAAAGCTAAGCGGGCAGGAGCAAGAAAGAAAGTGAGCCGGAAGGAGGAAGAAAGAAAAAAAGAACATAGAAAAGAAATGTCACATCAGATCTCCCTAATGGGTTTTAATCGGGGCTTAATAGTTTAGGTGTTTAATTGAATGTCTTTTGAGTTTGGGGCTTAATTGATTTTTTTTGAAAAGTATGGGGGCCTATTTGACCGTTTTCCCTTAAAGAATATATATTTCTGGGAAAACTGATACGATTTTAATAAGATTAGAGTATTTTTAACACTATTTAATTATATTTTTATTTGTGCTTTGAAAAATCAACTACTTGTCCTTTCTAGTGTGGTCATTTGCCACTGGTCAAATTATTTATATCTAACACTTTTCAAAATGGGAGGCAAAAAATTTTGAAATCTCAAAATAAAGGTCATGTTTTTCTTGGAGAAAATTACACCACTCATCCTTTGATCAAATTGGCATACTTTTGGCATTACTAGCATTAATATAATAGTGTTAATGTCATAATTTGCAGTACTTTTCAAATATGATTGGTAGTAATAATTAGCCCTATTTAAGAGAGAAAAAATATTATTCCCATTTTTAATTTCACATTTTTAGTAGGATATAATCGGCGGTCATTGTCTAGGTATATCCTAGGGGGTTTGTTCCGGCATCTGTTTTTGGCTTGGTCCGACAGAGATTTCTTCTATTTTTTGTTGGATTAATCCGGCGGTTGTTTTGGATTGGTCTGGCAGAGGTTTCTACCAACTTTTGGTTTGAATTGATCTGACGGAAGTGTGTTTTGTTTCTTCTCGCAACGGCATGATGTGCTGAATCGGAATTGCAGGGGTATTGACAATCTAGTTGGGGCTCAAGGGTTGACAGATTTGGTTCCGGCCCACGGCACGGGTGATGAACGGCTGAGCAAGGGAGAATACAGATCGGCGGTCCGTCCCCTTCCTGAACTGCCGCCTTGGATCGATTGAGATGCCAGAGTTTGGAAGATGATATTTCAAGAAAACAATCAGGAAGGAGTTTGAAGTATTTGCGTGTTATTTTATTTTGGGAAAAAGTACAAATATACCCTTCTAGTATGGGTGTGAGAACAAATATACCCCTGTTCTATTTTTCGGAACAAATATACCCCTGAAGTTTATGTGAAGGTGCATATATACCCCTGAACTCTTAAAAGGTGAAAAAATACCCCTCATGTTCATATAAAGGAGCAAATTTATCCTTATTGACTTTGAATAAATAAAAAGTAAATTTTACAACACTAAAAATAAATTATACATTCTAAAGAGTTCGAAATAAAGATTTATTTTTATGTTAAAATATTAAGTCTTTAATTTTAAATAGCAAAATTATTATTTTTCCGTTGTAAATGAAGCACTTGAAATTCATAAGTATTAATTTTAGACTTGTTGCAAAATTTGAAAATTGTTACATTTTTTTAAATAACATTCTTTGATTTTATTTAACCTTAATAAAAAATATTACTATTTTGTAATCTTGGACTATTTATCATCATACAAAAAATGTAATTTTATAGTGCAAAGAATACGAGAAATTAATATATTTTTTACAATGCAACACATATGTTAACACTTTTCGAAAAGAATCTTAAATATAGAGTAAATTTTATACTAACAATATTAAATGGTGATCTAAAATTAATAAAATGGAGAATTGGACACAAGTAGTTTTTTATTTTTATTTTATTTTAAAATTTCAAATTTATAATTTATTTTTTGTGTTTTTAGAAATTTATTTTATATATTTAAAGTCAATAAGGGTAAATTTGCTCCTTTATAGGAATATGAGGGGCATTTTTGCACTTTTTAAAAGTTCAGGGGTATATATGCACTTTCACATAAACTTCAGGAGTATATTTGTTCTAAAAAATAGAACATGAGTATATTTGTTCCAACACCCATACTAGAAGGGTATATTTGTACCTTTTCCCTTTTATTTTTATGGTCTTATTTTCGTGTTATGTTTGTTTACGGTGGTTCACTTTTTGTTGATGACTTTAGTTTTAGGTTTACAATAATGATTGTCAATTCTGCTACATATTATGTCGTTAGAAGGATTTATATGACCAGGGGTGATCACATTACTCTTTCAGGGGTGATCGTGTCACGCCCCGGACCTACCCGGACACGTCAACAACCCGCCGTACAGTACGAATAGTCAACCGCAGTCCAACTCGTCCATACTATACAAGGCGTCTTGAATATCATTCACAATAGTACATCCATAAACAATCATATTGTAAAATAATTAATTAAAGCAGCGGAAACATTAATATAATATCCGAGCCACACGTGGCAAACACGGGCATACAAGCCCCAAATAAATATTCAAAATAATATCCATGAGCATTATTTAGATTGTTTTCAAAACAGAAACGGAAGAAGCACGAACCACGTCTTCTTCCCTTGATCTCCCCGAAGCAACGGGTGGTGGCAGCAACTCTTCAAGTTCTACCTGAAACTGTGAGGTGGCCTCCCCCGTGAAGGGGAGGTCAGTACTTGGAAGCATTTGACAAGTACAATGACAACTATACTAAGTATAATCAATGTTTCAATTTCTTAAGACCCTCAAATAGAGTGATATTATATCGTAGGCCGTAACCCCCGGTTACCCTGTTTTATAAATATACTTACTTTATATAAAGTCAAGTAGTCGGCCCGTGGGCCCATATTCATTTAGAATTTTCCATTTTCACTTTCCGTGACCATGAGTCACGACAACCCCATAGGGTTCCCTCGAGTCCCGATTGTATAACAAGGGCTCGGCCCAACTACATTTCTATACAATCCTTTAACTCAATTTGATATATCTAAATTTGTATGGCAAGGGCTCGGCCCAACTGCGTTTCCATACCAACCATAACTTCATGGCAAGGGCTCGGCCCAACTACGTTTCCATGAAGATCACAATGCATGGCAAGGGCTCGGCCCAACTACGTTTCCATGCTAATCACGTTACATGGCAAGGGCTCGGCCCAACTACATTTCCATGTAATCCTAGAGTCCGACTCTAATTTATTTTCATAGCTCAATTCTCAAGCAAATCTTATGCCTAGAATCAATTCACTTGGATGGCCTTTAGGCCTACCCCTAACACACCTTAGTGTTCGTACAATTCGACCTTAAAGCATCTCTTAAGACTACTTAAGGCATATCTATTCACAATCCTATCTCTTAGGATTAATTCCATCATTTATTTATATAAATCTCCCGACTAGTATTTTGATACTAGTCGAATAACCTTAGAACAACCAAGTTCTAAATTCATAGCCAAATAGTTATCTCAATTGATTTTCCAATCCAAATATGATTTAATCCCAATATCAAAAATATCACTTTTATCCATTCATGAATTTCATACATGAAGTAAAGTATATTTTATCACAATTTTCATAGTTAATTCCATTACCATACCATTTCTTTCATATCACATAATCATACACAATCTCTTACAAATTTGTATGTTATACTCTTTTCCTTATAGACCATAGTCTTCCCATTCTTAGGCATTATTAATCATTAATAATCCTTAAAAACATATTTAATTACCTTAGGTAATCTCATGAAATTAACCCAAAGATTATAAGCAATATAGTCAGCCATCCTCACCTTATGATGTGCTACAATAGTTGCCTTTGTTAAGCCCCTCGATCAATCCCCGTTCTAGGCCGATTGAAAGTGAAATCCCTGGACAGTAGCCCAAAAGCCGGGCGGCTTTCACCAAAGCCGGGCGGCTTTCATAGTCTGCAACTACGAACAGCTTCTTCTCCTTGGCGGTTTCCGATGGTTTCAACTCCTATCGATTCCACGACTCTTCTAAGTTAATTACCACCACTATATAACAATATTATACACCCTTAAACGTGTAAAACTCGTGGTTTAATCCATCATATGATTTCTCAAAAATCATACAACACAAAACTAGTTAAAGAAGGGTAGTAGAGTTCTTACCTTGAACTCAAGCTACTTCTTGTGGATTTTCCCAGATTTTTCCCTTCAAGTTGTGACCTTGGTGAGAGGGTTTCTTGGAGCTCTTCTTCTCCTATGGTTGGCCGAGAATGAAGAGGATAGGGGAGAGGCATCACCAAGTCAATCAACTCATTTGCTTGGTGATGGGGTCATGGGGGTGTTGGTTTTGTCTCATGGAGGCTTCCTCTCCCTTCATGCACGCACAAAACAACATGTGTGGCCCCCCTCCCTTATCATTTGAGTCTAATTAGTGTGTAGGATACCCCAAATGGGTGTAGAAAGTTTTCTCCCAATTATTCCTGCTATTTCTGGCCGGTCGGGTCAAAATAGCACTCGGGTTGTCCAAATATTTTTATCAACCTCGGTTGGCACATTATTGGGCTCCTAACATTATTATGATGACCCAACTAAATATTTTGGTAGTCCGTTCTCATTTTATGGACCTGATAAATAATTTAATTAATCTCACATTAATTAAATATACCAACCAATTACACGAAATTTATTCGCTAGGAAATTCAAATACATGTCACATTTCAAATTCAAGTACATCCGGGTGCGGTGTCACAAGTTCACCCCCCCTTAACGGGAATTTCGTCCCCGAAATTCACAAATGCCTATTCAAAAAGAAATGCATACTGTTCCTTCATCAAGGCTTCCGTTTCCCAAGTTTCTTCTTCGACTCGGTCACTTTTCCAAAGGATTTTCGCCATTGGAACCTTCTTGCTTCGTAGTTTCTTTACTTGTCTATCAAGTATCCTTACCGGTCGAACGGCATAGTTCAAGTCCTCACGTATCTCCACGGGTGGTTTCTCCAACACGTGAGATGGATCCGGCACATATTTCTTTAGCATAGACACGTGGAACACGTTATGTATCTTCTCCAATTCTGGAGTCAACTGCAAACGGTATGCTACGGCCCCGATTCTTTCGAGAATCACAAATGGCCCTATGTAGCGTGGGTTTAGTTTCCCTCGGCTTTGAAATCGGATGATTCCTTTCCAAGGAGAAACTTTCAAGAACACTTCATCTCCCACCTTAAATTCCAAGGCCCTCCGGCGCTTGTCGGCATAGCTCTTCTGTCTATCCTGGGCCGCTTTAAGCCTCTCTCGAATCATCTTCACTTTTGACTTGGTGATCTCCACCAACTCCGTGCTCTCAAGTTTGGCCATGCCAACCTCGTCCCAACACAACGGTGTACGACACCTCCTCCCATACAATGCCTCGTATGGAGGCATACCAATACTCGCCTGATAACTATTGTTATAGGCAAATTCTACCAGTGCTAGATGATTGTCCCAACTTCCTTGGAACTCCAATGCACAAGATCTCAGCATGTCCTCTAAAATCTGTATGACTCTCTCGGATTGTCCATCCGTCTGTGGATGGAAAGCAGTGCTAAACTTCAATTTCGTTCCCATAGACTCTTGGAACTTCGGCCAAAATCGTGATGTGAATCGTGGATCCCTGTCGGACACAATGGTTATAGGAACCCCATGTAGCCTCACGATCTCATCCACATACAACTTGGCTAACCTCTCAAGTGCATAGGTAGTGTTGATAGGTAGAAAATGTGCACTCCTCGTGAGCCTATCAACCACAACCCACACAGCATCATAATTCCTCACGGTCCGTGGCAGTCCTACCACAAAATCCATGGTCACGTGCTCCCATTTCCATTCTGGAATGGAAAGTGGTTGCAATAACCCAGCTGGATGCTGATGTTCTGCTTTGACCTGCTGACAAGTAAGGCATCGGCTAATGTATTCGGCTATCTCCCTTTTCATGCCTGACCACCAGTAACTCTCTTTCAAGTCACGGTACATCTTCGTGCCCCCCGGGTGCATGGCATAAGCCGATGAATGAGCTTCCTCTAAGATGGACTTTCGGAGCTCATCATCTGCCGGTACACACACTCGGTCACGAAATAGTAAGAGACCATCATCTCTTTCCCTGAAGTCCTCCACCGGTCCCGCTTGCATGCGTTCCCGGATCTTTATAATTTCTTCGTCAGTTCCCTGGCTCTTCTTGATCTCATCAAGCAATGTAGGTCTCACCTCAAACCGTGCCAATAAGGCTCCATTACTGGACACCTCCAGTTGGGCTCTTAAAGCCCTCAAGTTAGCTATCAATGCCCCAGATGAGCTCTTCCGGCTCAAGGCATCTGCCACCACATTGGCCTTGCCTGGATGGTACTCAATCACCAAGTGGTAGTCTTTTATCAACTCCATCCACCGTCTTTGCCTCATGTTCAACTCTTTCTGAGTAAACACGTACTTCAAGCTCTTGTGGTCGGTGTATATGTGGCACGTCTCCCCGTAGAGATAATGTCTCCATATCTTAAGTGCAAACACCACTGCCCCGAGCTCTAAATCATGAGTAGGATAATTTACCTCATGCTTCTTCAACTGTCGTGAAGCATAGGCAATTACCCTCCCCATTTGCATTAACACACATCCAAACCCTTGGATGCTAGCGTCGCTATAGACATCGTACCCCATACCCTGTTTAGGTAAAGCAAGTATCGGTGCCTCAGTCAATCTCTTCTTCAGTTCAATGAATCCTTTCTCACATTTGTCATCCCATACAAACTTAGCCCCTTTCCGAGTGAGCTTTGTCAATGGCGATGCCAAAACGGAGAACTTCTCCACGAACTTCCTGTAGTAACCCGCCAATCCAAGGAAACTACGAATTTCCTTGACATTCTTTGGCCTCTCCCATTTGGTGACGGCCTCGATCTTCTTGTTATCAACAGCAATCCCCGATCCCGAAACCACATGCCCGAGAAAGCCAATCTCCTTAAGCCAAAATTCACATTTAGAAAACTTGGCATAGAGTTGCTTCTCCCGTAGCGTCTCAAGAACGAGTATCAAGTGCTCCTCATGCTCCTCCTCACTTTTTGAGTAGATCAAGATGTCATCTATGAACACTATCACGAATCGGTCCAAGTATTTGTGGAATACTCGGTTCATCAAGTCCATGAATGCCGCCGGGGCGTTTGTTAACCCAAACGACATAACAAGGAACTCAAAATGTCCATACCTAGTGCGGAAAGCACTCTTCGGTATGTCATCCTCTTTGATCTTCAATTGATGGTACCCCGACCTCAAGTCAATCTTCGAGAACACAGTTGCTCCTCGTAGTTGGTCAAACAAGTCATCAATCCTAGGCAAAGGATACCTATTCTTGATTGTGACCTTGTTCAGTTGACGATAGTCAATGCACATTCGAAGTGTCCCATCTTTCTTTTTCACGAAAAGAACCGGTGCTCCCCACGGGGAGTGGCTTGGTCTAATGAAACCGTTATCCAAAAGTTCTTGCAATTGGGTTTTCAACTCATTAAGCTCAGCGGGTGCCATACGGTATGGCGGTATGGAGATTGGTTTGGTGCCGGGCTCGACCTCGATCACAAATTCAATCTCCCTATCGGGTGGAAGTCCCGGTAAGTCCCTTGGAAAGACATCCGGATACTTGCATACCACCCTCACATCGTCAATGCCCGTCTCTTCCGTTGTTTTGTCTACCACGTATGCTAGATATGCGTGGCAACCCTTTCTCATCATATTCCTAGCCCTCACGGCGGATATGATACAACTATTGGATTTGGTCCGATCCCCCTCGAAGCGTAAGGTTACTCCTTCATCGCCTTCGAGTTCCAGTACTTTCGTGTAGCAATCGACCCTAGCATGATGCTTCTCAAGCCAATCCATCCCCAGGATTGCATCGAACTCAATCATACTCAGCGGTACGAGATCACACGACAAGCTTTGGCCCTCCACATCCACCCCACACGATGGATAGTGGCTATCTCTCTCGATGTCTTCCCCTAGAGGTGTGGATACCAATAGGGCTTGAGCCATCGGTACAAGCGGTTCATTGAATCCCCCGGCAAACGCCTCACTCACGAATGATCGTTGCGCCCCGGTGTCAATAAGGATTCTTGCGTTTCTCCCATTAATCTTTAGTGTTCCTACATTTATAAGCCACGTAAGAAACATTCCCAACTTAATAGAGTACACCGGCTGCGGTTTAGATGACCGTCGTTCAACGCCTCACCCCGAATCCGCCCCGACCGCACTTCAAAAATCATCATTGTAAACCAATAGGGGAAAGCCGGCCGCTTTTCGCGAAAGCCGGCCGGTTTTCGTACCTTGGCCTTCGGCTCGGAATGGCTGGTTACGTAAGCCGGCCGGTCTTTGCCAAAGCCGGCCGGTTTTCAGCCGCCGAAAGAATTTCGAACATTTTACTTATAAAAGCCGGCCGGTTCTTACGAATGCCGGCCGGTTTTCATTAGCAGCGCCCCACACCGGAATGTCTGAACACAAGCCGGCCGGTTTTTACAAAACTCGGCCGGTTTTTATACGCCGAAGGATTTTAACAAAAATCCTTTACGAAAGCCGGGCGGCTTTCGTCAACGTCGGGCGGCTTATGGTCGCCGTAGGATTTATGTAATAAATCATAGACAAACGTCGGGCGACGTTCGTCAAAGCCGGGCGGCTTTCGCCCCAGGCAGATATCTGTCCACTCCTTTGAACTTTAAACAGGCTGGGTTGGCCATATAACTTATACATTTCAACATTTAAAAGGTTTACAAGAAATTAACATCAAGGTTCATGAATTTACCCGCAACGGAGTCCGGGTTAGCACGTGCATCGGCCTCCGTAATCGCATAGACCCTCGCTTGGGTCCTCACTTGATTAACGGACGGTGCATTGCTTGTGCTAGCTCCACCATGCCCCGTGTTTGCATGAGGTGCCGCTGTCCGGTTCCTGCTCATTGTGGTCCCACCACTCGGCCCGGCACTCACGGCTCGCCCAAGTTGCGGGCAATTGCTTCTCAAGTGTCCTGTCTCCCCGCATTGGTAACATCTTGGGGGATCACGACACTTACCCGCATGATTCCTCTTGCAGTTATTACATCTTATAATGCCTGAGCCTTGTGACCTCGAGCCTTGCCCCCCTGAGCCTTGGTTTCCCCTAGATGGGGGTGCGGGTGTTCTAAAAGATCCACCTCCCCCGTGGTTCCCCCTTTTGCTAGGACCTTGAGGGCCGGCGTTCTCCCATTTTCTCTTCTTCGCCTCCTCGGCGTTTTTCAGCTTTCTTTCTTCCCATTCTTTTTCTCCCTTCAAGCCTTGCTCCACCACTTGACTAAACGTCATGTTAGGCAACTGTGTTGCCCTCTCACGCACGTCTAAATCCAGAGCATCCCAGAAGTGGTTAACCATTCGGTTCTCATCGCATGCATACTCCGGTATGAACTCGGCAAGCTCCCTGAACTTATGCTCGAGTTGCCTCACGGTATACTTGCCTCCTTGGGCCAAGTTGGTGTATTCCCTCCTTTTCAAGTTCACCTCGAAGTCGGAGTAGTATTGGTTGAAGAATTCCTGCCGGAAGTTCTCCCAAGTGACATTCTCACCGTACTTCCCTTTGACTCCGTCCCACCACGTGGACGCCATTCCTTCTAGCAACCTCGTTGCTACTCTCATCTTCATGTTTGGCGGCAGCTGCATATCAAGAGCCGCTTCATTAAATCTTTTGATCCACTCCGCCGCAACGGAGATATCTCCCGTTCCATCGAACGGCTTACACCCCAAATCTCTCGCTTCTTTGAGGTACTTCGAGATCCTTATTATTGGGACCTCAGCACCCCGATCTACTCGGGACTCTACATGTCCCCTAGATCCCACATGGCTTCCTCTTCTTGAAGCCCCTCCCAAAGCACGCCTTGCCCGGCGCCTTTGACGATCTTGTTGATACTGTCGGAGCAGTTCCTCCATTCTTTCAAGAGCGTCATTATCATCGCTCTCTTCACTCACATCGTCATCCTCCCCATCATATGGGGTTTCCACCGGTTCAGTTCCCGGTTGATACGTTGAATCCTCCTCGGACTCATAAGACTCGTTCACTGTTTCAACATGACCGTCACTCACGGTCTGAGCTTGGCCTCCACGGCCTTGTCCCCTCGACACTCTAGAAGCCCCTCTACTGCCTTGCACGGACCCTCTCGGTGCCTGGCCAGTCGGGTTCCTTCTAGTTACTTTCCCGGTACGTTCCATTTCTGAAAGAAATTGAGAATGAGTCATTAGACTCGCATCAAATGTCAATTGACGGATAAGTACTTAAGACATCCTTTGGCTCAAGTCGCCGCCATGCCAATTGTTAAGGGTACCATCTTAACAATTAGAGACCTTGCAACTCAAGTACCAAAAGTTCTATAAGTACAAAACTTTATGCTCATGGTTTGCAAAATCGTTTTCAAAAAGGAATTTTGAAGCTTCATTATGAAGTTTACGGACTAAGGCTCTGATACCAATTAAATTGTCACGCCCCGGACCTACCCGGACACGTCAACAACCCGCCGTACAGTACGAATAGTCAACCGCAGTCCAACTCGTCCATACTATACAAGGCGTCTTGAATACCATTCACAATAGTACATCCATAAACAATCATAATGTAAAATAATTAATTAAAGCAGCGGAAACATTAATATAATATCCGAGCCACACGTGGCAAACACGGGCATACAAGCCCCAAATAAATATTCAAAATAATATCCATGAGCATTATTTAGATTGTTTTCAAAACAGAAACGGAAGAAGCACGAACCACGTCTTCTTCCCTTGATCTCCCCGAAGCAACGGGTGGTGGCAGCAACTCTTCAAGTTCTACCTGAAACTGTGAGGTGGCCTCCCCCGTGAAGGGGAGGTCAGTACTTGGAAGCATTTGACAAGTACAATGACAACTATACTAAGTATAATCAATGTTTCAATTTCTTAAGACCCTCAAATAGAGTGATATTATATCGTAGGCCGTAACCCCCGGTTACCCTGTTTTATAAATATACTTACTTTATATAAAGTCAAGTAGTCGGCCCGTGGGCCCATATTCATTTAGAATTTTCCATTTTCACTTTCCGTGACCATGAGTCACGACAACCCCATAGGGTTCCCTCGAGTCCCGATTGTATAACAAGGGCTCGGCCCAACTACATTTCTATACAATCCTTTAACTCAATTTGATATATCTAAATTTGTATGGCAAGGGCTCGGCCCAACTGCGTTTCCATACCAACCATAACTTCATGGCAAGGGCTCGGCCCAACTACGTTTCCATGAAGATCACAATGCATGGCAAGGGCTCGGCCCAACTACGTTTCCATGCTAATCACGTTACATGGCAAGGGCTCGGCCCAACTACATTTCCATGTAATCCTAGAGTCCGACTCTAATTTATTTTCATAGCTCAATTCTCAAGCAAATCTTATGCCTAGAATCAATTCACTTGGATGGCCTTTAGGCCTACCCCTAACACACCTTAGTGTTCGTACAATTCGACCTTAAAGCATCTCTTAAGACTACTTAAGGCATATCTATTCACAATCCTATCTCTTAGGATTAATTCCATCATTTATTTATATAAATCTCCCGACTAGTATTTCGATACTAGTCGAATAACCTTAGAACAACCAAGTTCTAAATTCATAGCCAAATAGTTATCTCAATTGATTTTCCAATCCAAATATGATTTAATCCCAATATCAAAAATATCACTTTTATCCATTCATGAATTTCATACATGAAGTAAAGTATATTTTATCACAATTTTCATAGTTAATTCCATTACCATACCATTTCTTTCATATCACATAATCATACACAATCTCTTACAAATTTGTATGTTATACTCTTTTCCTTATAGACCATAGTCTTCCCATTCTTAGGCATTATTAATCATTAATAATCCTTAAAAACATATTTAATTACCTTAGGTAATCTCATGAAATTAACCCAAAGATTATAAGCAATATAGTCAGCCATCCTCACCTTATGATGTGCTACAATAGTTGCCTTTGTTAAGCCCCTCGATCAATCCCCGTTCTAGGCCGATTGAAAGTGAAATCCCTGGACAGTAGCCCAAAAGCCGGGCGGCTTTCACCAAAGCCGGGCGGCTTTCATAGTCTGCAACTACGAACAGCTTCTTCTCCTTGGCGGTTTCCGATGGTTTCAACTCCTATCGATTCCACGACTCTTCTAAGTTAATTACCACCACTATATAACAATATTATACACCCTTAAACGTGTAAAACTCGTGGTTTAATCCATCATATGATTTCTCAAAAATCATACAACACAAAACTAGTTAAAGAAGGGTAGTAGAGTTCTTACCTTGAACTCAAGCTACTTCTTGTGGATTTTCCCAGATTTTTCCCTTCAAGTTGTGACCTTGGTGAGAGGGTTTCTTGGAGCTCTTCTTCTCCTATGGTTGGCCGAGAATGAAGAGGATAGGGGAGAGGCATCACCAAGTCAATCAACTCATTTGCTTGGTGATGGGGTCATGGGGGTGTTGGTTTTGTCTCATGGAGGCTTCCTCTCCCTTCATGCACGCACAAAACAACATGTGTGGCCCCCCTCCCTTATCATTTGAGTCTAATTAGTGTGTAGGATACCCCAAATGGGTGTAGAAAGTTTTCTCCCAATTATTCCTGCTATTTCTGGCCGGTCGGGTCAAAATAGCACTCGGGTTGTCCAAATATTTTTATCAACCTCGGTTGGCACATTATTGGGCTCCTAACATTATTATGATGACCCAACTAAATATTTTGGTAGTCCGTTCTCATTTTATGGACCTGATAAATAATTTAATTAATCTCACATTAATTAAATATACCAACCAATTACACGAAATTTATTCGCTAGGAAATTCAAATACATGTCACATTTCAAATTCAAGTACATCCGGGTGCGGTGTCACAGATCGTCTCAGAGTCTAGCCGTAGGGTTGATTGTGTTAGTTGGTTAGGGATAGTTGTTGTCAGAGTTGGTCTAACTGAGTTTGTTGTAACGACCTGATTCCTAATGATTTTAATATAACTGTTGGTTTTGATGATAAAAAAATCACATTTTCCTTTTATTTAAGATTAAGATATTTCTTTATGATATTTAAACCTCATTTATTACTTCTTTCATTTTGCGTTTTTTTAAATAAAAGAAAGTGTTAAATTTTATGGAAAACCTAGATCATTTTGTAAAGATTATGATCACCGGCAATAGTGGATAAAATAATTTTATCTTTCAAGTCACAGATTCTATGTCAAGTACTTTGTGGTCTATGGCATCGCTATGACACTCCCAAGGAGGAGGTCACAAGTTCGAATCTCATCTCAATTCAAGGATGTTGGCCTTAACATTGAGCAAATATTATATAGGTTAGAAATAATTGTCCAATAAAAAGTCACAGTACGACCTTAATCACCATTAGATGTTGAGATAATTAATGATATGTAGTCATTATTACAGCTAAAAATTTAATCGGGAGGACAATCAAATAAATTTATGAAAATAATCATGTTTTATATGTATATATTTGACGTAGTTATCTTCAAAAAACTATTTGGCCGCCTTCCCAATTGAGTTTTTAGCTGAAATTTGGTAAACTTAAACTAAACTTCATGAATAACATGCTAACAAAATGAGGTTTTGACCTGAATTTTACTAAAAATTGGATCATGTCAGAAAAAGTGACATTTTTTCTTAATTTCCAAAAATGTGACTAATAAACATTAGACTTACTGAATTAACCCTAATTTGCAGCGACTTTATCTTATAGTTACATGACCCGTCATAGTGACCCCCGACACAGTGATGCACGCCGCACTGACCACCGGCCGACGATGATCGGTGACTGCCGTCAGCCCCAGTGACATAGTGACTCCGGTCATAGTGACACTGACATAGTGACTCCAGCCGGTCAAAGTGACACCTCCATGGTGACTCCATTCACAGCAATACCGCCATAGTGACCCACCGCCGGTCACCACCACCGTTTACCTGACCTCAACCACTCGTACCCAAACCTAGCCTCCAAACTCCAACCCACCACCGCCATGACCATCGTCATAACCACCACTACCGATGGTCAACACATTGTACCACCACCACTAACGGGCACCACCAGCAACTACGGTCACCAGTGACCTCCGTGCCTCCGGTGACCACCCTTACTCCCCACCACAACCGTCACTTGTGACCCCCACCACCCCCCATAATGATCCGCATTGGCGCACACCCAATCGAAATCCTAGCCGCCCAGATCTGAAAATCTAGCTGCCCAAATATGGAAATCTACATACAATGACGGATGTGCTCCAAAGAGGCGACGAAAGAGTTGCATACGAGAAGAAAGGAGAAGAAGTGTGGCAGCAGCGGCTCAGTCGAGGACGCGAACAGCTGCAACGAGAAAGGGTGCGGTGGCGGACTATGGTGGCTCTGACTGACGAACGCATGTGAAGTCTGCTATCGCCGCTTCTGCGTCTTCATCGGAGCCGCGATCTTGAACCTCCATTATTGCTGCTTCAGGTCTCAAGCCTGAAGTGCAGGCGCGGGCATAACAAATAGGAGCTAAAGAAGAGAGAGTAAGTTAATGATAATGTCGTATTTTTATTATGTATTGTTTCACTTTTAATTAATTTTATTGTTTGTGGTTAGAGAAATTATACACTTTTGGTGTAATTATTTTATTTTTCAAGATAGATGTAATTTGTTTAGATTAGGATTATTCTGAGCCTAAAACAGGTCAAGATCATCCAAAGGATCAAGATTGGACCCCACAAGATCAAGGGAAGTGCAAGAGGACAAGATAAAAAGAAGATTGAAAAAAATATTTCATATACCCGGTCGGGTATAGACAATACCCGATTGGGTATTGAGTTGATTCGAGTGTCAAAATCAGAAACTGGAGAGACAAAAACGCGTGCAGGATTTTGAAGATTTGGCTCATACCCGACCGGGTATGCCTACATACCCGACCGGGTATGTCCAGAAAAGTGACTTTCTTGGAAATTTCCTAAGATACCCGATCGGGTATCCTATATACCCGATCGGGTATCAGACCCTCCAACTCCCAAAAGCCTATAAATGCACCTCTTTCCTTCACAATAAAACCACCAATTCATATACACTTCTAAGCTCAGTTTAGACAAGTTCTTTCTTTATATTTTTATTATGTTTAGTCTCCAAATGAGGAGCTACACTCTTCCATCTTGGTTTGGCTACTTTGAAGCTTAATGAATTTTAAGTTGTGAGTTATTTTCTTTAATCTTCTTCGTTGAATATTAATTAATCTATCTCTATATTAATGTTGGGGGGTGTTGCTAAGATGACAATTAGTTAACATCTCAACATTAGTTATAGTAACATTTATTTTCTTTAATCTTCTTCCTTGAATATTAATTAATTCCTATTTATATTTCATATTAATATTTTGAACATTACTTCAAGGATCAACTAATTTTGTTTCATATATTAATTATTACTAGAATCGATCGACGAATACGCTTGTTAATCTTTGTTCTTCTTCAAAAAAAATTAAAAAAAAAACTTGTTAAGTTAAAAATCTGAAAGGGCAACTTAAGCAAAAATAAAGCAAAAATAAGAGTGAGTTGTGAGGATTAAAACAGAATAATGTGGGAAGCTGGGATGAAAACCCGAAAGGGCACCTAGGCAAAATGAGAGAAAGTATTTTCTTTTATTTCTACAGGATCCTAAGGGTAACGAAAAAAATTGAGGTTGATAAGAAATATGGAGTTGAAGACCCCTCTTTACTCTTATATTTTTGGGGATATTTTTTGTGTTGTTCTAAAAACACACTTGGATGGTTGTGTTGATACTCTTGTCATTTCGAGGACTTCTTGGACACAATTTGGTTTACTCAAGACGAGTAAAGGTTCAAGTGTGAGGGTGTTTGATATGCACTAATTAGTAGTGCATAAATGTATCATTTTATGTTTGATTTGTGTGGATTGTTTACCATTTTATTTAGTTTGTAAACATTTGTGTGATTTTAGTTGTAATTGTATTGTAGTTCTCATTTGTAAGTTCTAAAGTAGAGTTAGGATTTATGGTGTTGGAAAGGAAGACTTTGAAGTGAAGAAAAATGATTATTGGCTGCCCAGGACAATCACGCTGTCGGGTGAGGTATTGCACCCGGTCGGGTAAGACATTGAAAAGCGAAGGTGGCTGGAAACTACAATCACCCGGTCGGGTCAGATGTGACCCGGGACAAAACGACGTGCTGAAACACAAAAACGTGGAAGATTATCTGATTTTGACATGCACCCGGTCGGGTGGGCACTTGACCTGGTCGGGTACCCGGCCCAAGGTGTTGAAAAACACCTATAAATAGCACACTTTTCCTTCACAAATAATCACTCCTTCTTCCATACTCTTAAGCTCAACTTAGAATAGTATTTCTTTTTGTTGGTCCCGTTTAATAGGGTAATCAGTCTAGAGGGGGGGGGGGGTGAATAGACTGATTGGTTTTTCAAACTTTCTCTAAGTTCAAAATGACTTATCAGAGAATGTCTTATTCTGGTGGCAGAGAAAGGCTGGTTCTGATATCAGAACTGGCCTTGGCAGCGGATTCTGATCTGTCCGGGTAGCCTCAGAAATACTAAGGCAAATGCCTTTCTGATAACTCTGAAAGCAAGATTTGCTGAACACAGATTCCAAGTCTTAGAGTTACCAGTTAATATCCTAAGTGCAGAAATGTAAATTGCAGTAAAGTAAATGACACCGGATATTTTTATAGTGGTTCAAGGAACAACTCGTTCCTCTAGTCCACTGTTCCACTAGCTTTGAAGTAGATCGGTTACAAAGCTAATTCCTAGCACTTAAGAAGTTCTCCACGCCTTCTTCAAGCCTAGTTGCCACCCAGGATGCAGTTCCACGTCCTGATGGCTGGCCCTTTCACTCAGCTTCCCGGAAGTATCACCACTTCACTACTGCAGTTACTTGGACGCCCTTCTTTTCAGAAGATCCTTTGAAAAACAGAGTTTTTCCTCCAACTTGCTTCGTCACAAATGATGTTTGATGAAGTTCTTGAAGAGTTGAAGAACAGGATGAACTTTGCTCGTTGTTGGGGATGAAAGATTTGGAGTTTGAATCTTCCCAACGTTGACTTTTCTTGTAGAGTGTTATGAAGGTTGAATCTCAAGAAGTATGTTCGGAAATGGATCAAGAGTTCTTGGCAAAGTTAGTTTTCCAGTTCTTCGGTGAGTAGCTTATATACTGAGGTTGTCTGCCCGTTGGAGGAGGAGACAACTGCATTAAATGTGCGTACTGTTGACTTGACCGCCGTTTTGGAAGGTTTCTATTTTTATAATATATCTTCCCGGATTCCTTGGTCAATCATTTGCAATCAATCCTTCAGCGTATCAGGCTCATTTAATGTGCATTAAATGCTTTCCTTTCATGCACAGTCTTCTAGCCGTTGGATGTTTTACCCGTTGGATTCATAGCTGTTGGATGTTGCTTGAAATCTTCTAAGTGTTAGTCGGGCTCTGATCAGGCTCTTCTGATGTGTTGGATTCTGATGGCTTTCTGATGAGTTGAGTTCTGATGGCATTCTGATCTCGGATAGAGCTCTAACTCTGACTCTGATATGTCCGCTGATGAGTACCTTTGATTTGTAGTTCTCATCGGTTATCAGATGTCCAAGTTTATCAGCAACTCTCATGGTGCAACTCTGATGGACTTCTGCTAAGAGAACTCTGATGGAGCAGTTCTCATAGAGCAAGTCTGGTCGAGCAGTTCTGATGCACTTCTGATCTGATCCAAAATAGAGCAACTCTGATCGTCGACTACACTAATACTTACAATTGAAAAATTCTAATACATAAAATCTAATTTGGGGGTAATCTAACTTTCTAATCCTATAGCATCATCAAAATCTAATTACATTTATTCCTTACAATTTCCCCCTTTTTGATGATGCCAAAACCCTTAAACTATCTCCAGAGAAGTGCCTTTTACCAAAAAGAAAATAAGTTAAAAATAAACTTTCATTTAAAGTCTTGGTGGGCACTTGGCATAGGAAGATAGCAAGAGTAAGATACAATCAATCAGATATGCAGAATAAGAAATAACACAAGATATCAGAGCATAAATAATCAGAATGCAAAAATTTGAAATTGCCATGCAAAATAGAGGCAGAGAGATTATTTTTATTAATCAGAGTTTTTCAAACAAGAAATGCAAAAGAGATAAAGTTTAGAAATCTTCCTCTGCAACCTCTGCAAGGACAGCCTCTTCTTTTGCCTTGGTTTCTTGAAGCTCAGCATTTACTCTTTCTCTAATTGAAGCAAGGTTCCTGGGAGTCATGTATCTCTTCCAGAGTGGAGTAAGCTGGCAATCAAGATAGTACCTTATTGCATCCTTCTCATCCTTCCCAGGTAGGATCCTCAACCTCCACCATTCCTCAGCTTCTTCTATGGATCCTCCATGAGCAATGGTGATGATGCCATTCTCATCTTGGATCAGATTCTCACACTGCAGGGGAGTCATATGCTTTTTCATCTCAGCAAATTGGACTTTGTCTGGTTTAGACAACCCACTGTTCAGCCATTGGTTCAGTGTGAAAGATGGAGATTTCTTCTTCGTTGAACGAGGAGGAGGAGGTCTCTGAATGCCAGCAGCTAGCCTCTTTTGCCTTGCTCTTTCATAGTATCTGGCAGGGTTAATAGCTCTTGAGCTTGGGCCTTCTGCTTCTCTGGGAGGTGGGACAGGTTCTCTGCTATCTTCCCCCTTTTTGGCATCAACAAGATCACCAAGTAGGAGTCCAATTTTCGAGAATTCTGTAGCATTGCTCTCTTTTATAGCTTCAAGGGTACCAGGTAGAGTTTGGGTCACAGAGGCCAGCCCTTCTATCAGCTCCTTTTGCTTGCCCACAGCCGATTGAATATCCTTGGTAGTAGCTTCAAGGAGAGTCAACTTGTGATCTCTGTCCTTTCCACTGTTTATGAGTTTGATGTCAAATTCTTTCAAGGTCTTGCAGATGTCCTCTACGTCTGTGAGTTGCTCAGCATGCTTATCAGAGGACCATTGAAGATCATCCACAGCATCAGACAGCTCCTTAATGGCCTTGTCTTGAGCAGAGAGGGTCAGAGATTGAGAGTAGAGGACAGTGTGTACACTGGCTACCTCAGATGCAATGTTGTCTACCTTTTCATTGGATGTCTTCATGTAGCTAAAGAATGTAGTCGACAATAGTGAGAGGGCGTTGGAGATTTTCTCAAGTCCTGACTCAATGTTGTACTGTACCAAATCAAGATGAGCATCATGCTTCTGATTTAGTACAAGTAACTTGTTCAGTCCAGCCACCATCTGATCGCCAAAGTCCTCAGCTGATTCCACAAATTCCTGGAAGGGAATGAGGACAGCTTTGGGTGGTTCTGGCTGAGGTATCTCATTGATTTGAGGTTGAGGTTGAGGTTGATCAGGAGATAGAGGAGGAGTAGGGGTCTTCCTTTTGTTAGATTGGAGGTCACAAGCCAGAGAGGATGTAAGGAACCCATCATTATCTTCAGTTGAGGAAGGAATCCTTACAACTGGTTCTCTTTTCTGAGTAGAGGCTGCAGAATGTTGAGGAGAGAGAGGTTTGGAGGATTTCTGATGTGGAGCAGATGTGGAACTCTGATTGGCTGAGCTCTGATGAGGTTGAGCTTGTAGAGCGGGGGTATTCTGATGTTGGGGTGAAGGAGGAGGTGAAGGTGAGCGGTTTCTGATGGGGTTTATCTGGTGGCAGGGTGATGGTTGTTTTGGTGTAGAGGATTTCTTGGGTGATGGAGTGGGTAATATGAGTGAGGGTGGAGGAGATGGTGGTGGTGTTGGGGTTGGTGTGACTGGTTTGGGTGAAGGGGATTTGGGAGGTGAGTGAGGGGGAGATACTGGTATTGCCTCTAAGACTGTTTCTTCAACTGGAGATTCTCTCCATTCTTTGATCAGGTTCTTCATGGCCAGAGGCACATCATCGGCAGTGGAGGGTTCACCCTCTGCACCTGGAAGGGGCTTCATCTTGATGAGAGACTCCCTTCTTTTCTTCTCCATCAGCCATGCATCAAAGATGGGAATCTCACTCTCTGATAGAGGCTTGACATGCTCTTCTGATGGTGGAGCAGTCAGTTTCTCTTTTCCTTTTAAGCTTTCTTTCTTCTTCTCCAAGACAGAATGTAAAAATTGAAGATCAAAGCATAGTGATACATCATCTGTACCTGCCCATTTGAGGACTTCTTCTTCTTCTGATTCAAAAGTAGCAGCCTGAGCAAGAATCTGTTGCAGAGGTCCCATCCTCCATTTTCTCCAAGTGAGTACCCTTTGAAATTGTCTGTCCAGAGCAGTAGTGGAGGTTAGCTGTTCTGTTGGAGACATGGGAATTTGCAGATCTGGTGCAGATAAAGGTTGGATCTCTGATTCAGGTTCCCCCTGAGCATCAGAGATCACCAGTGCAGTATCCAACTCTGGTGCTGGTTCCCCCTGAACCTCTGAATCCCTTGGGGGAGAGTTGGTCTTCTTCTTCTTCTTCTGGATTCTGATAGGAGACTTGGAGCCATCAGAATCACTCTGAATGATTGCTTTTCTTCTCCTCTTCTGTCTCAGCTTCTTGACAGGAGCCTCTGCTGGTGCATCCTTTTCTGATGTGTCAACCTCTGATGCAGGTTTCTCTGGGGTGGTGTCAGGCTTCTTCTGAACCTTCTTCTTCTTCTCTTTGGGTTGTTCATCATCAACCGCAGTTGTAGTGACTGGTTTTTCCCTTAATTGCTCAAGCTTGTTTGTTTTCTTCAATTCTGCAGCAACAGCCACATGAAGTTTTGGTGAAGCAGTGAGAAATATGGTCTTTGAATGATCAACTGTTGAGGGCTTTTTGAGAACCACTCCTTGACTAGCAATAGCCTTGGAGAGAAGAAGACCATGGCCCATCTTTGTGGTGAATAGGCCTGTTTTCTTGTCTTTCTTCTCCACTGTTTCAATGAGGGATTTGTACAGAACCTTCCCCCAGTTGATGTTCATCCCATGATGGACTGCATAGAGGGCCTTTGAGTTGGCGTTGTTCATCTGGTCTGTAGAGCTTGTTTTACACCATAAGCATTTGTGCATGATGCTCATCAAGCGCTCAAAGTCCTTCTTGAGCAAGTTCTTCTTCATATATAGTTTATCCACTCCGGTGGCATCTGGCCGGCAGTAGGTTTCAACGAATGCCTGCACAGAGACATCAACTGACTCCAGGTCGATGAGAGTGGGAGTATCTTCATCTTGTGAATCGAGTTCGATGTTGAAGAACTCGTTGAGGGCATCAGCATCGATTTTCAGGCTTTTCCCTTGTACCTGAGAATGAATGGCGTCGCCAGTGATGTGCGCGTTGAGGTAGAACTCAGCCACATCAAGGGTACTGAAATGCTCATAAGGATGAGCCACAATTTTTGTTAGCTGGGAATCATTCATTCCTGCAATGACCGCCTTCATTGTTTTCTGGTTTTCTGCTAATAAAGGTAGTGAGGACATATCAACCTTCATTCCGGTGGCAATGTTAGCCACAAGCGCCTTGGCTTCAGATGCTGAGAGGTCGGAAATGTTGATGAACTTCATTTTTGGATTCTTGGAAGGATTTGAGAGGTTTGAAGGTTGAAGATTTGGAGAAATAAAGCTTGAAGTCGAAGAGTAAAATTGCAGTAGCGGTTTAGGTTTTCAGAAGGGGTATATATGAATTTGGGTTAGTGGACGTTTGATATAATTTACGGTTTCGAGGTTGCATTAAATGGGTTGTGGGCGGAAAGCCGTTTTCCAAATATGGTAATAACTACCGGGGGTAAAATAGTAACTTCCGGTTTATTGAATAGTCTCGCCCGAATTTTAGAAAATTTTGCTAAGTCCACAGCCACTCTGATAAGTATTAGTTCTTGTATCAGAGAAGGAGATGTTCTGATACGAGGATCTCTGATGAACACCAGGTCTGATCTTCGCAATTCTGATTCAAGCTTTTGATGGATAAGAGTTTCGGGTATCATAGATGGGGTGTTCTGATGAATCCACATCTGATACTTCTGCAACTCTGATTCATGTATCTCTGGGAAGATCATCCATCATACCCAGTTCTTCTCTCAACTTGTTAAACCTTGCATCTGAGAGAGGTTTGGTTAAGATATCTGCAAGCTGGTCTTCAGTTGGTACATGTTCAATTGAGATGTGCTTCTTCTCCACATGATCTCTGATGAAGTGATGTCTGATCTCGATATGCTTGGTTCTTGAATGCAACACAGGATTCTGAGTGATGGCAATGGCACTTGTGTTATCACACAGCAGCTTGATCTCCTTTGCTTGCACTCCATAATCCTTGAGTTGTTGCTTCATCCAGAGCAATTGAGCACAGCAGCTTCCAGCAGCAATGTATTCAGCTTCAGCAGTGCTAGTTGAGATTGAATTCTGCTTCTTGCTAAACCAGGAGACAAGTCTCCCACCTAGCAATTGACAGTGACCAGAAGTGCTCTTCCTGTCCAATCTACAACCTGCAAAATCTGAATCAGAATAACCAATTAGTTCAAAATTACCTCCCTTAGGATACCATAGGCCTGCATTTGGATTTCCTTTGATATATCTGATAATCTTCTTAGCAGCAACTAGATGGCTCTCCTTGGGCTTTGATTGGTATCTGGCACAGATTCCTACTGCAAAAGCTATGTCTGGTCTGCTTGCAGTCAGATAGAGGAGAGATCCAATGATTCCTCTATAAGTTGTTGCATCAACATCCTTCCCTTCATCGTCTGGTCCAATTCCTTGAGATGCATTCATAGGAATTTTGACTGAAGATTTTCCATCTACTCCAAACTTCTTGATGAGATCTCTGGTGTACTTTCCTTGGTTGATAAAGATGCCTTCTGGTACTTGCTTGACTTGTAATCCAAGAAAGTAACTGAGTTCTCCCATCATGCTCATTTCAAACTTGTTCTGCATGACTTGAGAGAATTTCTTGCATAATTCTGGATTAGTGCTTCCAAATATAATATCATCAACATAAATTTGCACTAACAGAATATGATTAGCAACAGAAATTTTAAACAAGGTCTTGTCAACCTTTCCTTTAGTAAACCCATGGTTCACCAAAAATAGGGACAATGTGTCATACCAAGCTCTGGGAGCCTGCTTAAGACCATAGAGGGCCTTTCTGAGCTTGTAGACACAAGAAGATTGAGTAGGAATGACAAAACCTGGGGGTTGTTCAACATAGACTTCCTCTTCAAGTTCTCCATTCAGAAATGCACTCTTGACATCCATTTGGTAGACTTTGATGTCCTTGTAGGCAGCATAGGCTAGAAATATCCTGATTGCTTCCAGTCTTGCTACAGGTGCAAAGGTCTCATCAAAATCTATGCCTTCTTCTTGACAGTATCCCTTTGCTACAAGCCTTGCTTTATTCCTTACAATGTTGCCTTCTTCATCTGCTTTGTTCTTGAATACCCACTTGGTTCCAATGACATTCTGATGCTTTGGTCTGGGAACAAGTTTCCATACTTCATTCCTTTCAAACTGTGTCAGCTCTTCTTGCATTGCATTGATCCAATCTGAATCTTCTAGAGCTTCTTCCACACACATTGGTTCCATTTGAGATATGCAGCAGGTGAACATGGCTTCTCTTCTAGATGCAGATCTGGTTCTAACACCATTGGTGACTTGACCTATCACTTGGTTAGGAGGATGATCTCTTAACCAAGTTAGATCAGGTTCTGACAGTTGCTGTCTAGGCATCTCTGATGGTTCATCTTTTGATACTTCATCTTCATCTTCATCTTTGTCTATCAGAACTGGATTGGTAAAAGGAGTTGAGAGTACTGGATTGATAGTAACCTCTTCTGATAGGTCTGAAACCTTATCTTCAAGACTGATCTTCTGCAGGGTCTCTGATAATTCTTCTGCAGAGGTACCATCATCAAATTTGACATGAATGGATTCTTCAACTTGTAGAGTTCTCCTGTTAAGTATTCTATAGGCTTTGCTTGAACTTGAGTAGCCTAAGAATACACCTTCATCAGCTTTTTCTTGAAATACCTTCAGATTATCCTTTCCATTGTTTAGAATGTAGCACTTGCATCCAAACACATGGAAATAGCTGATATTTGGCTTCCTTCCTTTCCACAGCTCGTAGGGGGTCTTCTGATGATTCTTGTGGATCATGCTTCTGTTCTGGGTGTAGCATGCAGTGTTGATTGCTTCAGCCCAGTATCTGATGGGTAATCCTGATTCAGCAATCATAGTCCTTGCAGCTTCCTTCAGTGTTCTGTTCCTTCTTTCTGCAACACCATTTTGTTGGGGTGTTCTGGCAGCAGAAAGTTGATGGAAGGTGCCATTCTGATCACAGAAGTCCTTGATCACTTTGTTGACAAATTCAGTTCCTCTGTCAGATCTGATTGTTCTGACCTTCATATTCTTCTCAGTTTGAAGTTGCTTTAACAGAGATGGCAACTTCTGAAGAGTTTCATTTTTCTTTACTAGGAACATAGTCCATGTATATCTTGAGTAGTCATCAACCATAACAAGAGTATATCTTTTTCCACCAACACTGGGAGTTTCAACTGGTCCAAATAAATCCATGTGAATCAGATTTAAAGGACAAGTAGAAAGATCTCCAGCTATGGGTTTGAATGAGGTCTTCACTTGTTTGCCTTTCTGACAAGCACTGCAGAGGGTCTCCTTCTTGTAGACAATGTCAGGCAGACCATCTACAATGTGTTCCCTTGCCAGTTTGTTGATGGTTTTGAAATTCAGGTGGCTAAGCTTCTTGTGCCAGTCCCAGCTTAGCTTTGAATTGTCCTTTGCTATCAGACAGGTTCCATCTTTTGCTGTTTGCCAGTCAACAACATAGATGTTCTTCCTTCTTTTGGCTGTAAGAACCACTTTGGTTGTCTCATGCTTGACATAGCATAAGATCTTGGTGAATTCAACTGTGTAGCCTTTGTCACAGAATTGGCTAGCACTCAGCAAGTTGAACTTCAGACCCTTGACATATGAGACATCATCAATGATTATCTGGTTCTTGATCAGCTTTCCTCTTCCCTTTGTTTGACCATCCTTGTCATTTCCTCCAAAAGTGACTCGGGGTCCATTGATTTTCTGGAACTCTGATAGGCAACTCTTGTCACCTGTCATGTGCCTGGAGCATCCACTGTCAATATACCATTCTTGTTCTGAGATGGCTCCAGCACACAGTTCCTGCAAGATTAAAAGGAAGATTTAGGTACCCAAGCAATGTTGGGTCCTGGGGGGTAATGCAGTCTTGGTAGTTGGTACCATTTTGGTCTCATCAACTGAAACCTTGGTGGATGGTACCCATTGTCCACCTGGTAGTCGTAGTAAACAGATGTATGATTCACTTTGGGCAGATGCTTGTGAGGATCATGCTTTCTGTTTGCATACTTTTGCATAGCCTTCTTTGTTGGAAAGAAGTCCCATATGCTATCAAGATCAGAGGAGCGCTTAACTTTAGGCTTCTGAGGTTGACCAGACAACCTCTTCTGCCTATAGTTAATCTTTTCTTGATATCTGCCTTTCTGATAGCAGTTTCTGATACCATTGTCATGAGATTGTCTGATTGGATTAGGCCTTTGATTATTATTTTTCTGAAAACTCTTCCTTTTGTTTGAGTTTCTGCCAGGTTCATTAGTTTTCAATCTTTGTTTTGGTTTGGCCTTTAGAGTTTGTTTCTCTGGTGTGACCTTCTCATGAACAACTTTAGTACCAGAAGTACTAGCATGGCAAATGGGGCTCAGAGTCTGTGGCACTATGACCTTTTTAGCCTTAGCAACTTTGGTGCTAGGCCTTACAGAAGGCTCACCAGACTCTGGTTCAACATATCCAAGACCAGAGGTGAAGTTATGAGAGTCACCAATATTCTTCATGGAAGATTGCATCTTCAGAAGACTATTATATCTACTCTCAAGTTCCTCAATGTCTCTTATTCTTTTTAGAAGAGACTCATTTTCAGCCTTCAGTTTATCTCTTTCCTCAGTTAAGAGATTAAGTTTGCACTCAGTCTCTTTCCTTAGATCAGAGATATCAACTTTCAGCCTACTGTTCTCATCTTTAACAAAAGAGTAAGTGGTTTGGATAGTTTGGAACTCTTCCCAAAATGATGACATTGGATCATCATTTAAGGCTGTGCCTACCGAAGAGGAAACAGAGTCAGAAGTAGAGCATACCTCATCATCAGATTGTGCCATGAGGCAAAGGTCTTCAGTTTCTGCATCCAAGCAGCAGAAAGCTTCATCAGAGTCAGAGTCTGAACTGGACTCTGATTCAGAGAGTGGATCTCTCTCAGCTTGTTCTGAGACGAGTGCTCTTCTTCTTCTGTGTTGATCTTCAGGCTTCTTTTCTTCTTCGTGTCCTTGCTTCTTGGACACTCTGGGGTAAGGGCAGTTTGCTTTGAAGTGCCCAGGCTGTCTGCAGTTGTAGCATAGGTACTCTCCATTGCTTTCAGAAGATTTGGTCTTCTGATGTGGTCTTCTGATGGAAGATGGACTCTTTCCATCTTTCCTCATAAATTTTCTGAATTTTCTGGCAAAGGCAGCCATATATTCATCAGATAGAAGAGTTGAGGGATCAAAATTTGTAGCCTTAGAAGTGCTGGCAGTAAGGGCAGTTGTGGTTCTCTCATCTGGCACTTCTTCTTTCTCTTCAATCATCTCGAACTCATAAGCTTTGAGATCTGAGATCAATCTCTATGTGGGGTAGGTCTTGATGTTCTTGCTTTCTTGGACTGCAATCACCTTCATCTTCCAAGCTGAAGGCAGTCCTCTGAGGATCTTCATGTTGACCTCTTTGATGGTGAGCTCCTTTCCAAGCTCAGAAATTTCACTGATGAGAATCAGCAATCTCTCATGCATCTTAGCAATGCATTCTTCTGGCAGAAGTTTGAAGTCATCAAACTTCTTCATTGCAATGGTTAGCTTGTTATCTCTTTCTTGTTCATCTCCTGCTCCTATCTCATCAAGCTTGTCCCAGATTTCCTTAGCAGTCCTGCATTTCTTTATTCTATTGAAATATCTTTCATCAATAGCTTTGTAGAGAATGTCCTTGGCTATATTATCTAGGTTGTACTGCTTTTTCTCTTCCTTGGTCCATTCTGACCGAGCTTTCTCAATCATCTGAGGTAGATTGTTGTCTAAGGTATGCGCAGGGTTGACCTTCATGAATTGGATAAAAGGTCCATTCTCCAAGACTTCCCACATTTCATCATGCAGGGCACAAAGATGAGCTTTCATCCGGATCTTCCAGTCATCATATTTCTGATCTGTGAACATAAGATGCTTTGCAAGAGAGTTATCCATAATAACAAATAAATAGAGGCTAAGAACAAGTGGATCTTTGTTCAGAGAATAACCTAAAAGATTACAAGAACAAGGAGGCTCTGATACCACTTGTTGGTCCCGTTTAATAGGGTAATCAGTCTAGAGGGGGGGGGTGAATAGACTGATTGGTTTTTCAAACTTTCTCTAAGTTCAAAATGACTTATCAGAGAATGTCTGATTCTGGTGGCAGAGAAAGGCTGGTTCTGATATCAGAACTGGCCTTGGCAGCGGATTCTGATCTGTCCGGGTAGCCTCAGAAATACTAAGGCAAATGCCTTTCTGATAACTCTGAAAGCAAGATTTGCTGAACACAGATTCCAAGTCTTAGAGTTACCAGTTAATATCCTAAGTGCAGAAATGTAAATTGCAGTAAAGTAAATGACACCGGATATTTTTATAGTGGTTCAAGGAACAACTCGTTCCTCTAGTCCACTGTTCCACTAGCTTTGAAGTAGATCGGTTACAAAGCTAATTCCTAGCACTTAAGAAGTTCTCCACGCCTTCTTCAAGCCTAGTTGCCACCCAGGATGCAGTTCCACGTCCTGATGGCTGGCCCTTTCACTCAGCTTCCCGGAAGTATCACCACTTCACTACTGCAGTTACTTGGACGCCCTTCTTTTCAGAAGATCCTTTGAAAAACAGAGTTTTTCCTCCAACTTGCTTCGTCACAAATGATGTTTGATGAAGTTCTTGAAGAGTTGAAGAACAGGATGAACTTTGCTCGTTATTGGGGATGAAAGATTTGGAGTTTGAATCTTCCCAACGTTGACTTTTCTTGTAGAGTGTTATGAAGGTTGAATCTCAAGAAGTATGTTCGGAAATGGATCAAGAGTTCTTGGCAAAGTTAGTTTTCCAGTTCTTCGGTGAGTAGCTTATATACTGAGGTTGTCTGCCCGTTGGAGGAGGAGACAACTGCATTAAATGTGCGTACTGTTGACTTGACCGCCGTTTTGGAAGGTTTCTATTTTTATAATATATCTTCCCGGATTCCTTGGTCAATCATTTGCAATCAATCCTTCAGCGTATCAGGCTCATTTAATGTGCATTAAATGCTTTCCTTTCATGCACAGTCTTCTAGCCGTTGGATGTTTTACCCGTTGGATTCATAGCTGTTGGATGTTGCTTGAAATCTTCTAAGTGTTAGTCGGGCTCTGATCAGGCTCTTCTGATGTGTTGGATTCTGATGGCTTTCTGATGAGTTGAGTTCTGATGGCATTCTGATCTCGGATAGAGCTCTAACTCTGACTCTGATATGTCCGCTGATGAGTACCTTTGATTTGTAGTTCTCATCGGTTATCAGATGTCCAAGTTTATCAGCAACTCTCATGGTGCAACTCTGATGGACTTCTGCTAAGAGAACTCTGATGGAGCAGTTCTCATAGAGCAAGTCTGGTCGAGCAGTTCTGATGCACTTCTGATCTGATCCAAAATAGAGCAACTCTGATCGTCGACTACACTAATACTTACAATTGAAAAATTCTAATACATAAAATCTAATTTGGGGGTAATCTAACTTTCTAATCCTATAGCATCATCAAAATCTAATTACATTTATTCCTTACACTTTTATATTTTTATAGCATGTTTAGTCTACAAATGAGGAGCTAAACTCCCATTTCTTGGTGTTGCTCTTGAAGCTTGTTGATTATTAAAGTTGTGAGTTATTTTCTTAACTTCTTCCCTTGAATATTAATTCTTCCCTTAATTTATCTTTATATTAATGTTGGGGAGTGTTGCTAAGATGACATTTAGTTAACATCTCGACATTAATTACTACTAGAAACGATAAATGAACCGATAGTTAATCGTTGATGGTTTCACAAGTAACTTCGCTTTATTAATGCACGGTCGTGGTTAATAAACTTAAGAGTGATTAATTGTGTTGGTTAAACCAAAACCGTTGTGTTGATGTTATCAATCTCAATTGATTTCATCAAGGAGTTAAGAGATTAAATGTTACTATTAAATCGGTATGCGGCGTTGTTCTATATTTGATTAATAGTAAGGGTTATTAATGAACGGTCGTTGTTAATAACTACCCTCAATGAATTGAATATACTCCTCGATTGAGTATTTGAGAGGGGATAAGTTATAGATATAACAATGATCGACTAAATACATCAACAAGTGGAAAGTAACAAAACCAAGTCTTTTTATCTTTGAATTAAATCTCATATAAGTTGTTCATCTTGGTGTTTAATTAAATTAAATCACTCAATCCAAAAACCCTCCTTTTATTTACTAGTTTTATAAAAAGAGAATTATTTCTTTCCCTGTGGATACGAACTCTACTTCGCTATACTACGTATAAGTGTTAGTATTGAATTTATTTTGACGCACCGTGACAAAGTGCTCGTCACACTGGCCGGAAAGCAGTTAAACATATCATCCCTTATCTTTCTGGCACCATTACACATGGAATTCTCATCAAACCCATCCCTTTATCCACTATGTCTCTTCCCATTTCAGCATTTTGTGACGGTAGTTGGACCTTAGTTCCAACTATAGGAGATCTACATCAGGGTCTTGCATTTTTCTTGGTCCAAACATTATTTCTTGGTGGTCCAAGAAGCAACTGAGGATTGCCAGATCCTCAGCAGAGGCCAAGTATAGAAGTATGGCTGATACCACTGCAGGACTTCTATGAGTTCAGTTTCTTCTTCATGAACTTCAAGTCTAATTTGCTACTCCAAAAATCTATTGTAACAATCTAAGCACTGTTCAATTGGCACATAATTGACACTCTTGAATCAAGCATATGGAGATTGATCTGTTTTTTGTACGAGAGAAATTACAGTTGAAGCAACTGCAAGTGTTTCACACTCCTGCTCAACATTAATTTACTGATGTTCTAACTAAACCACTGTCTGCTTCATCCTTCATTGATTTAAAACCAAACTCATTGTGATTGCTCTTCCAGTACAATCATCCCGAGCTTGAGGGGGAATGTTAGATATACTATACGCAGTGTAATTAGTAAAAGTCAGTTCAAGGATAGTTAGTTAGTTTGTTAATTCAATTCTGTTGAATATTCTACCTCTATCTCTCTCTAGTTTTATTAGTAAGTATATTGTGTAAATACATTTGTCAATTTTTAAGAGACCTTTAAAAAGTTTTGAATCAGACCCTGAAATTGCTAGGATCGGCCCTGGGCCGGTCTCATGATGTTTTTACTTGAACGGAAAATTTATGGCCTAGTCTGAACAGGTCTGATAAATGCCTGATCTCTGTGTATTTTATAACTGTCCATGTCAGGTCTGATATGATCTGGTCTGGGACCGAAAATAGTCCTCAATCTAAAGAATATAGCCCAAGACTGGTCCTCGATCTAAAGAATATAGCCCAAGACTGGTCCTCGTGATTCGTGAACTGCCACCTGATCCTAAACCGAACTTTTCGTCCCCCATCCGATGTCCCTAACCGACAGGTCCGGTTCTTATATACTTCCTCCGTTCCTTTTTAATTGCAACAGTCAACATTTCACGTTTACCAATGCACAAGTTTGACCATTAATATCTTTCATTCCTTATTCGTAAAAAATTTAAAAAATTCATATTTTGAAATTTTAGAATGTGAAGAATTTAACAATATTTTTAAAAAAATTAATTTATTAAACATCAACTAATAAAATGTAGTCAAAGTAGAAGATGTGAATAGTGCAAAAAGTACAATGTTGCAACTAAAAGAGAACGGAGGTAGTATAAAATACGCATTGAGCACATTGAGCACATTGAGCAGACATGTATCGTCCAATTAAATTCATTCTTATGATATTAATAATTAATTAATCTCAAGAAAATAAAAAAAAAAACAAGTTTAATTTGAATGACACAAGATGGTTATCAGAAATATCAGATCAAATATAAAAGAATTTAAAAGATTCGAACAATTCAAATTTTTGATCAGATGAGATCAATTAGATATGAAAGTTTGAGATTCTAAATAAATTGAGATGCCAACCATTCGAGTGAGGAGGGCAGCTAAGAAATGAGATACATTAATAAAACGAAAGTGAAGCAAAAAATGAGATATATAGTTGTGATTTTGTAAACAGATCAGAGATACAACTATTGCAATTAACATGAAGTCTTTGTCATTTGGTTTCTTCATTCAAAATGGAAGATCAGAGATACCATTACAAAAGTATATATCTGTATAACATATGTACTTAGTATATGATGAAGGTGAAAAGGTAACAAAACTAAGAGCGTCTGGCCTGGATGAAAAACTACATGAGAAAAAAAACATAGTGTGCAGTCTTCTGAATATATTCTTCTTATCAACATTCACTACTCTTTGCTTTTGGTCTTCTGAAATCTACTAGGGATACAACTAAACATTGTTGTCTCAGAATGGGAATTATTCGGCCGATGGGCTTTTATGATTGCTGCAAGCCTTTCATCTCCGGCCAGCCTCCTCATTCTTTGTATCATTTCGTGCCTTGAGATTTTCCTTTCCTGCAGCAAACAAGTATGAATTCATAGGAGGAAGAAGAAGAAGAAGAAGAAAGCACTTACTCTATAATCAAGCAATCAGGCAAACACTTACTCTATAATTCTTGTGCTGCTCTGAAATCAATCTCATGGTGTGAGGAGGCAAATATTTTGCCAGTGCAGAAAGCAGAGCCGGAAAAGAAATCCACGGCGAAGTTGGCTTTCTAAATGGGAACTCCGCCGCATCTGTTCTTTCTCCTGAAAAGCAAACCAAAATCTGAGCTCCCAAATCAAGCATTCAACCCTAAAATCGTACATTGGTTTCCAATTATCAGATATACAAAAACAGAATCACAGCATACCAGAGGTGGAGGAGGAAACTCTGAAACTGATAAGGTACAGGGGCAAGATATGAGTATTCATGTGAGTGCTCCACACGATGTAGTTGGTGGGAGAAGCAGAGTCATCGACCCCAGAAACAAATTCCTGGGTGGTGGGATACCATTGCCGGGAGCCACGAGGCACCTCCTCCGTCTTCCCCAGTATCACCCGGCAAAGCAATATATGCCGTACTCCGTTCTCATCGGCCACCGCTGATTTCACGCTGCAACAGAAATAAGCTTCATTCATATAATATCACATATGCATATTCTGAAGTCTGAACCACAGGCAGGATTTTAGGAAGCTTAATTTGGAGTTTGGACTAGGAATTTTAAACAAAACCTAAAAAACTGCAATTACTCATAAGAATAACATGTACCTTCCGAGAGGAAATTGATCGGGTGAGAGGTAGATTCCATAGCCATGGTCTCCGTTCTTAATCATTGAAGGGAGAAACCCGTGTGAGAGAATGGTGTTGATATGTTCGACGGAAGCTCCGAACCAAGCATACCGGACATTAGCATTCCCGTCGCCGCCGGATTCCTCAGCGGCTTTGGCGAAAATCTCAAACGCCTGAAGCTTCGCCTTCTTAGTCGAGCTCGGAAAAGCATTCCTACGAACAGCCTCGATTGAAGTATTATGATCTCCCAGGCCACCTGCCAGAAGCTTCTGCCTGATCAGACTATGAATCCTTTCGTCTTCGCCGACTCTGATCAGCTCCGTGTCGAAATCCTTCATCTCCTCATGAAACGTCGTCGAAGTATCCGAAACCACGCTCTCGCAATCGGAAACAACTTCCTGCTCAGCATCTGAGCACAAATTCGAACGGCTTTCCATGGCGGGCAATAATGACATGGACTCCTGGAGTTGTTGCTGCATTATGACGGCAGGATCCGGAGCTGTTCTTCGAAGGGAAGAACGGAAATCAAAGGATCAAAATTGAATTCCAATTGTAATCTGAAAAGCAAGCTGAAGGACTTAAACTGGAATGAAGAACAGGGGAATTCTCTGGAACGACATATCGAAACGGTATTTATAGTTTTCTTGTTGATGTGGAAACTAAGCTTGGGAATCAAGAAAAGAGGATAATGGTGTTAATGGTTTATTATTACGATTACCGACTTATATTTATACTCGGTATTTATATTTGGAATCATAAATACACCTTTATTGAACACATCATTTTACTGATTAAAGAAAATATTAAAAAAATTGTTAAAAAAATCTTTTTTTGCACTAATAAGTTTTTTCGTCTGCAACACGAACAAAGAAAATATTTGTATACAGATAATTTGATCGATATGTAATTATATAACTTGTATATACTACGTATGTAATTATATACAGAAAATCATTTTATTTTTTTATGTATATATGTGAAAGTAAGAAGGGGGCTAGCAAAGCCCACGGATACACCGCCAAAGGTATTATTTTTTTTTATAGAAAGTAATCAAGCATGAAGTAAGGGCCACGTTTCAAGCAAAGATATGGCCGCTTTTTAATTTCATGCGGGCGGTGAAGGAGTCTGTTTGCGAAGACTAGCACGCCGTTTTGTAGGATCTGTGTTCTGTCAATCCCAATGGCCAAAAAGACATGATACACATGCATGTATCTATATTGAGTAATTAAAATAAAATATCACACGTTCAGAAAATTAAGAATGAATCTCAATTAGATATAGGATATATAATCGACTAATCGAGTTTGAATTTGATAAAATTCATTACACTTCACCGGTCCCATTCCAATTGTTTCATCTTTCCTTTTTAATTCAATTCATTAAAATTATCTATATCAAATTTGGTAATGTTTAAACGAATTTAAATAACTTATTTTGACTTTCTCAATTCAATATTAAATATATGAACTTACGCTTCTGGATAATCACGTCACCTTTTCTTGTAGGGAAAGTTCTCGAAATAGGACTAAAACGGTTTGAAAATTCCAAAATAGAACTGTCTTGTTTTTTATTCACAAAATAGGAGTAATTACTGTCAATTTTGGAAAATTCTGCCACGTTTGAAGTCTGGTACTGCCAAAACATGGCAGTAAGTAGTCCTATTTTAGGAATAAAAACATGGCAGTCCCATTTTGTAATTTTCAAACTTTTTTAGTCCTATTTCGGGTAATATTCTCTTTCTTATATTAATGTTAGGTGGAACTCTATCAAAACATTTAGAACACTTACAAATCTGTTTAATTTTATGATGCCTCCCTTTGCAAAATATGCCTTAACAACCTTGGTCCTCACTCCACGGAGAATTGTGCATTCTCAGCTTCCAGAAAGCTTGATGGTAAAATGTTTACAATATTTGTCTAGAAATCTGCAACCTAATGAATAATCTTTAGTAATGTTAGGGTAATTGGCCCAACACAAGATCGACCCAATACTCCGTTAGAAGGAAGGGACCAGGCAACGGCCTACGAAAGGTGCATGATGCACGTCTTGATATGGTGACACTCATCCACATCGCCTTGGCCAGTTATGGTCGGGATTAACAATTGATAGGCCTCAATGGGGACGCTCAACTTGGGCCGAGCGGCATCCTAGGCCTTGCGCTAATTGGGATCTAGAGCTATGGAGTTTGGAGACGATCATACTAGGCAATTCGCAAGGAATAGATATATTGGCGGAAACTGCATTTAATGCACTAGATTTGGTGGTTGGGAAGCTATCCACTCACAGTCATCCACATCATCACTACCACCTACCCCTTGTTAGTATAAATAGCAGCATTTATTTCATAGTTAGGGGTTGACAACTTATAATCACCAACAATAGCAATTATTCCCTCGTTTCTAAGCTCAGACTATACGATTGGCTCGATCCAGTAGGGTGCGCTGTAATCGTTCTTAAGACACTTAATAAGAACAAGTCCCACCTATTGTCTTTCTCTCTACTTGCCATTTGCTTGTCTCATTTACTACCGTTTACTAAACACATCCTACAAAACCCGAAGGTATTGAGCCTTTGAAGTTGAAGGAATAAACCTCAACAAGTAGAATAGCGAATCTCTCCCAGGAACCCCAATGAGTCTTCTTAGTGCCATTTCTGAAACCCCAAGGACAGGGATTGAAAATCCATTTAACTTTTTGAATCACAGTTTTAGGGGTATTCATAGATTAAAAGAGGTAGAGACACATAAAGTTAGGGACATGTTGAATCAGAATAGGTCTCACAATCATTGACATATGTTGATTCTCTCATTAGGATGTTTTTAATTGGATTGAAATTTTCGGATCTGGTTAATGTCTGGTCCCTTGTATTTTATAACTAAACAAGTCTGGTATAAGATGAAAATCGTCCAAGTAAAAAACATCTTAAGTCAGCTGAGCTCTCATTTTATTCACAGTTTCATCCAAATAAAGTATTAGACCTTTTTATAATCTCTATAATAGGGTACGCAAAATTTCAACTGAAATTTTTGGTGGGCAATAAGTTTTTATATGGCCATTGTTTGAATTATGATATCATCATTAGCATGATATTGACCTATTTATGAAATATGGTGTGATAGTCTTGTATAGATTCAAGAATAATCAGAATATATTTCTTATTGAACACCTCATTGTAAAAATCCCCTTATCAGCTTCGCCACAATGAAAAAAATCCCTCGACAGCTTTACGCCCTTGTTGCAATGAATTGCTCTTGAATAGAATATAAAGTTGAAATTCTTTCACACCTCATAAAAGAGACTCCCAACTGCTTAAGAAAATCGCGTTGATCAGGGACCAGATCCTATCCCGGTTTGAGAACATTCATGATACCATTCAATACCTAAATGGTTGCCAAACCAATGGCAAACTATCTTCGGCTAAGGTTTATGACCTTATCAGAGCTAGGGGGAACCTCAACGGTGGATGTCTTTCATTTGGAAGACCTATATTCCTCCTAAGTTCTCTTTCACTGTGTGGCTTGCCTTCCGTAACCGCCTGGCTACTTGTTATAACTTGTATATGCTTGATGTTGTTAATATTTGCCCTTTTGTAAGGATGGTTCGGAAACGGTGCCACGCCTATTTTTTGTTTGCTCCTTTTCAGGTAATGTTTGGAACATGGTCAAAGGCTGGTTGGGGATCCCTAGAGAGATGAGGACGCTGCATAGCTCGATGAAATGGATCAAAAGGCAAAGGCAAAGAGCGAGAATCAAAGCAAAGACGGCCAGGATTGCTTTCTGTTACTCTATCTATTGGATTTGGAGGACCCGTAATGCCACTATTTTTGATGGACTTACCCCTAAGGAGGATGACGTGTTTGCTAGGATACAATACATTGTTTATAAGATCCTGTATAATCTGTATCCGCATAACCTTGTAGTTTTTTTATTAATCTAGGGCTCGGCCTCCAACAGGTGCTTTGTTTGGTGCTTGGCCTCTGCTTTTTGGTTGCTGCCTTTCAAGGGTTGGGTTATCCTTGTTGGATAACCTCCATTTTTGTTTCTCTTTGTTTGTACATTCTGAACCTTTGTTTTCTTGGATGTTTTCTTGATATACTTACATTTCATCCAAAAAAAATAAAGTTGAAATTCTATGATCGAGTAATATGGATATAAGGGCCATAAGGCTTGCCTTCAAATCTAAGAGGATATCTATCTTATTCGATCTGCTCTTCCTTCTAGAATCTAGATCAAGTATATTTTTCAATCTTAAACAAAATTAAACCAAAACAGAATAAACCAAACTTCCATAATTGTAAAATACGCATACATCCCAACATCTATCAAAACAGACTTCTTAAACAGGGGATGCAAATTATTGTTTTCAAGAGAAGATTTGTACACATAAATGAAAAACATCCCAAATGACTTAGATATGGTTGTTTTCTGATCGTTCAAGCACCGGCTATTGAACCTGGTCGTGATAGTTAAAAGAGAAAAATCGCCAATTGAAGAATTAACCCCCTAAACCAAATCAACCCAGGTATCCTAGACCAATTAATACTCTGAACAGTCATTTATATAGCTTAATAATATGCGTGAAATAATCAAGTTTACAGCCAATACCCTATCTTAATGTAATCTACTATTGACTTTTAAAGTATTTAAATCCATCTATCGGTAGACTTAGTTCAAATCTACTCCAAAAGTTTAAGGAAAAATGGAAACTAATAATCCAACCTTTTAGCGGTCTTCTTATAATAGTCCCACCTTTTGATTATTCATGAATAATCCAACCTTTGCACCTCATCTTCATTCACTGGTCCCTGACCGGTTGATGACCTACTATTCCAAGTTATTTTCTTATCTTTGCAAAATATTATCTTTGTGAAAGGTGAGATTTATGGTATAATGGTTTGCAAAGATAAGAAAATAACTTGGAATAGTAGGTCATCAACCGGTCAGGGACCAGTGAATGAAGATGAGGTGCAAAGGTTGGATTATTCATGAATAATCAAAAGGTGGAACTATTGTAAAAAGACCGCTAAAAGGTTGGATTATTAGCTTCCATTTTCCCAAAGTTTAATCGGACTCAATTAACCATTTTCGTACTCATCTTATGAGTTATGACTTAACACGAGGTATTAATTCATCAATTTCGTAACTTATACTACGTATCTCTTATGTCAGTGTATTTTATTTTTTGCTCATCAACGTTTGAATCTATCTAATAGTCAAATTGATCAAACCTATCCATGAAATCTGATCCAACCCAATTAACACTCTATATTCTTAATTTTATTTATGACTCAATAAAGATATATTGAAAATTAAATGTCACAACTAACACATTGTCTGAATAGTTTTCAACATACAAACACTTATTTATAATACACCCAAATCTAAGATTGATTAGGACGAGCAAGCTGAGCTAAGCTGCAGCTTCATATCTGCAAACACAATCATAAATGTTGCCATTGATCAACCTCTCTGCTAGTCGCTGATTCTTCACCATGGCAAGCTGAATGCATGTACACAATCGTTGTTTCGGCTATCAGGAATTGAAGAGAACCAAATACACTAATTAAATAAAGGATTGATACTCTACTTTACCTTTAAAGCATCACATTTGAACTTGGCATTAAAGTTGGTATGCAAAGCTCGTCCCATTCCTTCCAAAATTATCTGTGTGACATTACAAATTAGGCAAGAAAAAGAAATATGCATAAGATGGGTGGAATGAAAATAATCAAAATAGCATAGAAACTTAAAAAACTCCTTTATTACATACCAAATCAGCATCCTTGGCAGCAGCAGCCAACTCAGAGCTAACCTGTCTCAAGTCTATACAAGGACTCCCACATCCATTCTCGACAACCATTAAAGGTACTGAGAAAGGACGGCCACCTCCTTCTCCTTTGCGCCCATCATCATCATCATCTTGGCTGTTAATCATTGCATCCACAAGAAGCCCACCTGCTTCTGCAGCTCCTCGCAGAATTCCACAATGCTAGTGCCCGACCAGAACAGTTAATTAGTTAGTAGAGGCAATTATTGTTACCCTTGAATACAACATAGTTTATTTGTCTAACCTCATGCTTTTAAGTCAAACAAATGTTGTGAGTATAAAGGGATAAGGGTCGATAGGGCCTCGAACTTGAAAAAAAATGTCAAATAAGGCCATATTTAGGATGCTCTGTCCGGCCGACGTCATTTGGGGTGGTTCCCGGTGGAATGTTTTGATGAATTTTTTTGAGAATCTTATTCATTAAGTCTAGTTTACTCATATCAAATTTGAACTAACAATTCAATCGGGAAGGCATTCAAATGAATTCATGAAGATAACTGCGCTTTTAACGGTACAGTTATCTTCAAGAATTCATTTGAATGCCTTCCCGATTAAAGTTTTAGTTCAAATTTGATATGAGTAAACTAGACTTAATGAATAAGATTCTCAAAAAAATTCATCAAAAAATTCTACCGGGAACCACCCCAAATGGCGTCGGCCGGACAGAGCATCCTAAATATGGCCTTATTTGACATTTTTTTTCAAGTTCGAGACCCTATCTGACCCTTATCTCGAGTATAAATTATCCGTTTTTAAAAGTCAAAGCACTTCACCTTCATCATTATAGTTATGTTTTCTACTCACTATTCTTGTATCATACTTGCAGAAGAAATGTCTTTGAGAGTAGCAAAGGCGAACGAATAAGAGCAACAATTAAGGTTTATAATGATAGTGTCTGCAGGAGTAGCACTGTTTACTTTTAAGAAAAGCTAGTTTAGAAAATTTGCATAAGATTGGATGGTAAATGAGATAAACATTGATGGATATGGGAAATTGTGAGAATAACCAAACCTCAAAAAGTAACTAATTGACTTTTGAAATCACAAGATTGGCTAGTAGTTATGACTTAAACTTGAGGGGGGTAGTAGACTAGTAGTAATTTTCACCAGTTTCTATTTCACACTAATAGATATAAACGCATCTTTAACTGAGAATAAAAACCTCTACCCAAAAATGTAATATAATAATTAGGCTACCTATAGCAATAAGCATGTGTGTGTACCTTGGCAGCTTCAGCAACAATATCAGGTAACTCCATAGCAGTAACATCATTTAATGCAGGGAGTGAGTTCGCTACCAGCACAACCTAACACAGAATGACAGAATAATTGAGTTCACTTAACACAGGGAGTGAGTTCGCTGCCATCTTGTATGAGGTCAATATATTCAATTGAGTTCAACTTTTCCCAGATCTAATCCTAGGACAAAAAACAATCACGAGCATTTGAAATGAAAAACTTACTTCAGTTCCACGCCTAAGAAGTTCTCGTGCAAGTGGAAGCATTCCGAGAACAATATCAGCACCTGAGTTGTCCACAAAAAGCAAAGCCCTTTTATGAGGAGGCTGTGGCGGTTTCTTCTCTCCACGCCCTAACATTCTCTCCTTGAAAGCATCAAAATCATCCACCTGGAGGGTGTTCATGATGGTGTCTAATATCACATTCAGAGTTTTTGTGTGTATAAAAGAGATTATACCTCATAATTGTTGATAGAGAGAGAGAGAGAGTTAGATCAAGTTGGATGGAAATTTCTTCAGGAGCGCTTTCATTTTTGACAAAAAGTAGTTCAGCAGTCCTGATCTTTTCACTCATTAAAATCAAATATTAATTTTAACCATTATATCATGTCAACGTTCATGTTTACCAAAGATAACTCCATCTTCGATGATCATTTGATTTGAACCATTAGATAAATTATAAAAGTGAGAAAATGAGTTTGTAGCATGTACTTTCGAACAAAAGAAGATCTAACGTTTGAAATTAATAGTCAGTGCTAAGGAGCAAAAAAAATTGGCATGTCGAAGTTATCTAATGATATTCATGTTGGCTTGATGCGCCTGACAAGTATAGTTCTTTGTGTGTGTGTGTGTGTGCATGTATGTATAGGTGAAGGTTCAAGTGAAAAGTAGTGCTCCCATGAAAAGTGATAATAAATCTTAGATTTTAATCAAAAATGGATGAATTAGATGGGTTTTTAATCAAAAGACACTAGGTAAAATAATGTGCAAATGTTTATAGTACAAAGTAGATCGTCTATAGATAAAAGTTTATTTATAAATGCTAAAAAAGATTTCTCATACTTTAAAAAAAAAATTATGCACATTCTATTTTGTATTATGATGCACTTTTTGCTCTAGATATACACTTTTGTTACAATGTTTTCAATTAAAATCCTTCACAATTAATAAAATCTCACCGCGTTTTTTACTTAAAATTTGACCTCTTCCACCCATTTTTTCATATCAATGGCTTATATCAATTCTTATTTTTCACCTAGGAAGCACTTTCTATTTGAACCAAATTATACATATGTGCGTGTGTGTGTGCTTGTTAGATGAATTGAGAGGTGTAGAGAAGAGGAGGGGAAGAGAGGGAGAGGAAAACCCAAATGGACTTCGATTAGAACCGATATGCGCTTATTCTTGGTTGGATGAGAGATGGCTTTGGAGAGAACAAAGTGGAGGGTGACTGATCACTTTTCTCTCTTTTCTCTCTCCCTCTTTTCCTTTTATATTTTATCTTCTTTATCTTTCTATGCTCCTATGTTATTTTTATCTCTTTTTTTTTTAACTCCAGGGGGGTCTAGGGGAGGGGGGCTGGGGGGAGCCTGGAGTAATCAGAGCTGAAACTCACTCCATTGAGTTTCAAACCCTTGTGTGTGCCTAGCGGGATTCGAACTCGAGACCTCCCACTAGGCACGGTAACCTCGCAACCAGCTAGGCTGGAGTGCTTGGTTTATCTCTTATCTTTCTTATGTTCTTTTATCTTTTTATCTTTTATCTATCTTATGTTCTTATGTTATTTTTATCATATATTTATTTTTACCTAATCCATTTTATCTTACCTTATCTTTTTATTTTTCTTATCTTTCTTCTCTTGTTGGCTCTGATATCATGGAACGATTCATGTTAGTTGACCCCAAAATCTTTTGGGAATAAGGCTTGGATGTTGTGTGTGTATACATATTTTGTGTGTAAGATATCTTTTGTGTGTATGATATCTTTTGTGTGATTACTTACCCGCCATGGTCTCTGCATCTTGTTGCGGCTCATTCTATATATTTCAATGATTGTTCCTTTGTGATAAAGATCAACACAAGCACGTGATCCCCAATCAAAGATGTTGGCAGCAAGCACCCCTTCAATTAGGGTAAGTAGTCTGGTTTCCTGGAAGAACAACAAAATACCCAACATCAGATGAAGATGAATGGGAAGAAAGGATCTTCATTGCTCCTAGATATAAATATAAGTATAAAGGGATTCAATAGAAACACATGATATCTCATAGACCATATTCCTAGTCGTCATTTCACGAACATATTTCCTTTTAACACATACCTCACTCATGCTGTCAAGCTCCATCAGAAGATCAGGTAAAACGGCAAGTGATGCTTCATTCTCCCTGATTATTATATAGAAGACCAGGTGCAAGGGATCATTTTCTGTGAAAAATGCACCTAATAATAGTTCACCTTTCCTATATTCACATACCTTTGTTTAATGCTTCTGTAGGCATCGAAGAAATGAAACTCTCTCAGGCATTCTTCTCGCAATTCCAAAAGGTTGGCCAGCCCTAGCTTACCATATGCAGAAGGCTCCTCCATCAACCTGTTAACCAACTTTTATAACAGAGATATCTAGCAGAAAAAATTTGCAGAGCTCACATGTTTATTGAGACAAGCATGGCAGAAATGGATATGCAAAATTCCATAACAATGAAGCATTAACTGAATAAAAAAGAGCATTGTCTTTGGAATGAACACAAAAAACATATGTTCTATTAGATACGAGGGACAAGTACAACTTGATGAATAGCTAAAACATATGTACCTTGCCAAATGTGCGGAAAATGCACGTGCAAATGCATCGCCCCTTCTTTTGGAATTTTCAGTGCCACCCTCACTTGCCACTGCCTGAGTATTTAGATAACACCAAACTGATTTAGCTTTACAATAATATCCAAATGCATATCTTGTCACATAAAAGTTATGAAGGCCACAAGAACAAAAATAAAGGCTTGAGCTCCTGATAACCATATTCTTAAACCAAACAGTGCTATCATGTACCTTATCAACGAGGTCAGGCAGATGTTCAGATAATACAGTCAACCAGTACCTAAAACAATGAATATTTAACACTAGCATAAAATTGAAAGAAAAAATTATGTGAAGAGAACTTGATTTGTCTCACTAATATCATTTCCAGTCCATTGAAGATGTATATCAAGGTTGTACACCAAACTTTAAGTTAAGCCAAAATACTATAAGTAACTTGAAGTTGATTATGGATTATTATGATGTATAATTCGTAAACCACAACCTTTCGCTTTAGCAAACACAATCGCTATAAAACTTTGGCAAAGAGAACTCACTCTAGCTCACTGCGATCTGAGAGGTCTACAGTGTTAGGTTCATATCTGTAAAGAAGAATAAAATGTTCAAACTTAGTACAAAATATATTCATAAAAGTGCTCTTTTGGAAAATAAAGGAGAAAGAGTAATTGCTTCCTTAAGGAAACATATTTAAGTTTGTCAAAAACATCAAAAAGAAAGAAAGAAAGAAAGAAAGAAAAATGAACAAATAACATCAGCAAGGTGGACACAATAAGAAGTGTTTAGGTTTGTGTTCAACAAGAACTAGATACGAAGTGCTAGATAGCATTGTTTTGTTACTCACTATGAAAGCCATGTATTATATAACCAAGAATCAGTTAATCTCATTAGTAATGGATAAAGGTACATATCATCAATATACTCAGATGTTTCTCATGTTTTTAAAGAATTGCAGTAAAAGAACTGCATGTTTATTCAACAGACTAAAATTACTTTTGAAGGATAAGGCATGAGATGCAAAAATGGAAAAGAAATCATGGATGCTCATCGTAATAATGGAAAGAAGTCAAGTAGCACGAGAAACTGAATATAAACGATGGTGTAATTAATGGGATGAAGCTTTAAGGAAATTTGAGATGATTCCATGAATCAAGTTGCAGTGTTGGCTTACATTTTTGGGTCAGCCAAGATTGGAAAAACCTCCAAGGTTGGGACAAGATGAAGGACACCAACATTTAACTCGCTCGCATCAGGGCGAAGAGCTCCTTTAGATGATGGAGCTTCAAAGCCTCCAAGCCCTGTAGTTCCTGGTGGAGCCATCGGAACAGGAGCAATAATTTCAGTTCCCTTCTGAACAAATTTTTCCATCCACGATATCTGAAATCAAAACAACCAAATTATTCCAGCTCACATGCTTCAAAAAGGAAATAATTAGATGGATTTGATCTACTGCTAAAGAGACCTAGGTCTACAAGCTAATTGTAACAGTATAACCTAAACAATTTGGGTATTAAAAGATCGGCATTTAAAACAAATTGGGTGTTAGAAAACGGGCGCTTTTCCCGGAATTCATTCACACATTTAACGTAACTTCATAACTACTAACTACTCTACATTTATTTTAGATATTTGATCAGTGTAGTTGGTTGTTAATGCTTTGGTTATATCGCCTTCTTGGGTTTGTATTATTGGACACAATTTCACACTTTTTATCCTTAATTCTTTGTAATAAACTATAAATCTATCTTCACCGTTTTAATCTTTAAAAAAACATAGTTTTGGACATTACAAACGTCACACCAAATAAACTTTTTGCAGATCAGAAGAAATATAATACTGCATACTAGTACTACACAATTACACAAATAATATGCACTAACACTGTCCTATGTTGCATCAGTTAGTAAGGAAATAATCACTTTGATCATGCCACAATGCCCCTCTCAATAATTATGTATTTCTTTCTTTAAAAAGCAGTTCCAGCTGGTTACCACTGGTATTGAAAATCATAAGTAGTATAAAGCAGATATGCCTAACTTTAGCTACTTACTCTACCCATAAGCAGAGTTCGAAAATCAACAATTACGGGAAATTAGTCTTTGCACCCCATGTTTTATTGCAATATTTGACTTTCACCCTGACTTTTCTTTTCTTCGAGCACGCACCCCAGATCACTTCAGAGTTGATGTTTTTTATTAGACTGCACCCCATTTGCTAACACGCATAAATGTGCACCCCATTCTACGGTGCATGCTCAAAGAAGATAAATTATGAGATGAAAGTCAAATATTAGGGTGAAACATGGAGCATAGAGGTCAACTTTCCCTAGGGTTAGAAAGATGTTATAAAAGCATTGATGTAAAAGCAACCTCCAAATCATGGAAAGAGATTGATATTGAAAAAGTACTCTACACTACTCGTGAAGAAGAGTGTATTCTCATGTTAATAACATCCTTGTTAACAATTGCACCCATATCTATCTACATTAGTTCAAATATACTTCATAGAGACGCTTTACCTTCTCATTCAAATCCCCTAGTGGTGGACCGTGAATATTTCCCCCCAGATACGGTGCACCCATTGGGAACCTTTCAACCAACTGATGGACCATTAGGTCATCCAAACCATGTTTTTCATAGCTCATAAATGCACCTAAAGCACCCAGAAAGCCTTCATGTCGTAAAAACATAGCTTTAGCATCACCCTTGGACCTAATCAAAACATATAGTGGTGAGGGGTGGAAATAAAATAGAGACAGTAAAAGAGAGATACTTGGAAATAATTCCAAAATGTTGAGGAATAGAAGTACAACTCTTCAGTCAACTACATGTCTTTCTCACCAGAAATGAACCGCAAATGAAATTGTGTCCATAGTGTATGCATGACCACGTATGAAAAATCCTCCAAAAAATATTCGCTTGAGACCATAACGCAGAGCATTCAAATAAGATATCTACAAAATAGGAAAGTCAAGGCCCTTGTGTAAGTAGCATATAGCAAGTTAAAAACAAAACAGGTAAAACCATTATGTGTGCACACTTCACTATAATCAATTAATCATTGGAATCAACCTTTGCCCACTTCTCACTGTAAAGGTAAACGTACCAGTACATGGAATTTTAGAGTTAATATAATTTATGTCACTGCCTTGTGTTTCTTTCCATTTCTAGTCCTCTATTCAAAAATGATGACTTGAATTGGTCCACTGGTTAGTGAAAATGTTTAACTTTTAGTTATCTGAATCCCTAAACTGCACTCATTTAAGACTATAAGTGAGTGTGGCACATTCTTAATAGCCAAGTGACTAAACCTGTTTGACTTAACTAGCAGACTAGAAAAGAAAAAATGCAATAGCCAAGGGAATAAATTGGAATAATATTCAACATTATAGTGCAGGGAAATATATTGCCATTAATCTGTACAACTTTAATACTACCAAGCATCCTCCCATAATTTATTCAACTGGAAGAATATTCTGTTGAACAATCATTTTCCCAATATTAATTATATTACTCCCTACCTCATATTTTTCCCCATAAAGCACATATATTTATGCACTTGTACCTATTACCTGATCTAGATGCCCTCTTTTACCCATATACTGCAGGTGACACAAGTAGGATGCTATGAATTGGATAAAGATGAGTTACTCAGTGAATCTCTCCATACCGTTTTATTTAACTGCTTCTATACATAACTTTCCATGATATATAAACTTTCTATTTCGAATAGTTCCTTCTCCAGATAGCTTTAAATGCATATTTTCATAGCATGAAATTAAATAGAATAAATTATATTTTCATTGCTTAGCCAGGACTCCAAAAATTTGAATTTGGGGTAGGCTGGAAGAATTAATTCATATAGATCTATACACTAACAATTTTACACATGAACAAAGGCTTGAGTCACACTAATAGCCCTTTTTTACTGGCACTCCTGCAACTACTCACTCGATATAGAGGCAAAAATGGTTGGTGTTTTGATTGAGAAGTACCTGGCCAATATTATATGAAATCATACGCAAGAGAGACAAAGATATATCTTCGGGTCTGTAGTCGTCAAGCTCCTTGTTTTCTGAAATGGCTTTGCCAAAACTTGAAGCAATTGTCGAAGCTGAGAGACCGATCTATAAGAAAATTAAGAATTTAACCGCATGATCAAACACATAAAATTGCAAAGAGGTCTTTGGGTAAAAGAAAGCTGGTCTTTCAAAAAGAGGATATCCCTATTCAACATTGTAGACCACCCTTACATACCTTAGAGTAATCCATTCCACCATAGATATCACCAACAAGCATATCTATAGTTCTATTGTCTCCACGCTGACTCAGCTCCAGCAATTCATCAAAACTATTTTCAAAATTAAATAAGAAATCAAATGAAGAACAGTAAATCTGAACTCTTTAGTACTATGAAGTATGAAGAATCAAGCAGAATCTTGGCACCTCTTGCACTTTGTTAATAGTCTTCCCAATCCCCAATATGTACCACCACCAACATTTGTTCCACTGACCCTCTGAAACTTCCCTTCCCCATCAACCTATGGTAGTTATTGTTGTCATTATTATTATTATTACTATTATACGTAGTAATTATTATTCTTTCAATTAATCAATGGTTGAACAATCCATTAAATCAGAAGTCAATCCAACAACTCAGATAATACCTTGATCATACTAACACCAGAACCAATATTGACGAGCAGATAGGGAAACAAATCATTCTGATCTATCTGCACAAACTCTTTATGACCTTCCATATGTGTAAACGCTTCATGACGAATAGCCTATTCAATCATAAAAATTATCCCAACAATCAACAAATAATAGCTAACAGTCATGTATATTCTGCAGATATTATGAAGCTCCCTCAATCACTATTTACTTTTCCTCATTCCACCTTATTAGACTCCAACAAAACACTCAGACTTAATAACTCTTTTTGTTCAGAAAGTGTTCTTATCTGAACAAGCTTGGAGTCTACTGAATATCCAATTCATATCCGCACCATCCACACCACAACTATAGAACAAGTTAGCATGCTGTGTTGAACTAAAATGTACCTTGAGCAGGAAGTTTGCTCCAGCTACAAGGCAATTCATTTCATCTTCTTTTTCTATGCTCACTCCAAGCCTTTCTTTGAAAAGATCAGCAAACTTGTATGCCCCGCCACCTGTGGCCTTCTCGAGAACTCTAATAGTTAATAAAAGGATGCAGGAACATTTGGCATATTTACAGTTTTAATGAGGCGAAAAGGTAAAACTCTGCAGGAAAATTTATCTTTAAGAGTCTTACATGTGTCAGATTACTAACCTTAGCTGCTATGCCTTACTATTTAAAATGAACAAATGTTATAGCGTAATAAACTTCAGAGTTCAGAACTCCCACTAAGAAGATTGCAGATTGTATCAATGTTAAGGGATTTATTCAAGGTGTCTGGTTCTAGTAAAGAATAATATGGTGAAAACTTATTGCACCACATATTTGCAAGGTAGATTGACAAATATCTAAACTAGTAGTCTTCAATTTCTTCTTTGTTTCAGTACTAATATAAAAAAATAAAAAACTACAGAAGTTGACAGAAAATTTTTCCTAAAAAATATCTTAATGCTTGATGTGTGAGTATGACTAACATACTTATAACCTTTCTATTGTTCCACTTCATTTACCACATAACGCACTAAAACCTAAAAATAAAAGATATGTCAATCAACTCGCCTGTTTCCTCCAATATTACTGCAATAACACTCATGGACTAATTTTTAAATATTCCAAAAATTACTCCCTCCGTCCCACTAATATTGTCCCATTTTACCTTTTCAGAAAATCCCACTATAATTGTCCCATACCAAATTTGGTATAGTTTGTGTGGCTCTAAATCATTCTTACTTTATTCTTACTTTATCAATTCAATATAAACCACATTTTCATTTTCATTTACACGAGTGCCGCAACGGCTCCCACCTACGGTGGGATAAGGGGGGTCGGATGTACGCAGTCTTACCCCTGTACTAAAGCATGGAGAGACTGCTTCCGGAAGGGGGGACGGGGGATGCAACATGAGGACTTCCCAGGGGGTCACCCATCTTAGTACTACTCTCGCCCAAGCACGCTTAACTTCGGAGTTCTGATGGGATCCGGTGCATTAGTGCTAGTATGATCCGCATCCTCAATATCAACCACATAAACTCACTTTTCTTAATAACCGTGCCACTAGTGGGATGGAGGAAGTACTATACATGTCACTTTTTATAGGCCATTGTGAGTGATTTTAATACACACCAACAGTGATGGTGACGAGGTCAAACGGCAAACGCTGCCACTGTCCCACATTTCACTATGACTGCTGCAGGCAAATTCCATTGACTTTTTCCGGCGACTTTTCAGGTCATTTTTTGGAGAAAATCCAACTGTGGTCAGTAAGGCCGGGTAGTTCGGCGGATGTCGGTAGGAAGAAGATTTTTTTATACATTTAGGGTTTTGAGGTTAGTCACTATTGTGGAAAATATTAAAAACATCTCTAGAAGTATTAGTTGTGCCATTCTTTCTAATTATTTTACCTTGATTATTGTATTCTCATTGTGAGGAGACTCTGAACGCCAACGGGGAGTATCCAACCCTATTTACACAGAAAACATATACAGAAAGTGTCAACACGCATGCCAATAAAAGTAGTTTGAACTGTTGCGATCTCGAATGAAATATGAAAAGGATCCAACTAATATATAGTTTCCAAAAAAGAATCTTATATAAAATATGAAAATGACCTATAATTTTATACTACGTATAAAATATATTTAAAAACAGCAAGTTAATAGATAGCGCATTAGGTTAAGGCCATGAACTATACCACCACAATGTAGCTGTTTGGAAGAGATAAAATCCATGCACTCATTAATCTTTGATGTCTCAAATTTCACGAAATGAAGCCTTCCTCCAAGGATGGGATAGGTCCTTCTGTTACCATTAGAAACACCAAACCTCTCCTTGACTTTCCTCTTTCTCTTGTCATCCACTTGACGACCCTCATGTCTTGAAAAGTACACCAGCTTGATAAGAGAGCCTACAAGGGTCCATTCAAATCACCAGGCACACACATTGTGAAAAGGAAAAACTGGGAAGAATGTAAAAATTGTTCCATGAACAAGCACATACCACAACAACAACAACATTACCCCAGTGCCGCAAAGGCTCCCACCTACAGTGGGGTAAGGGGGGGTCGGATGTATGCAGATAGTTTAGTGAGTCATTTGTCTTTATTCCATCATATTCCCAAGCCAAAAAATAGTGAGTCTTTGGCTCCATTGGAAATGATGGGAATCCACGAACAAGCACATGTGTATAGAAAAAGCATGATCATGACAGAAAGTAAAAACAGTGTAAAAAAATTATTCATTGGGAGTGGGAATCCTCCAAATAAGAAGTCACAGGTTCCATCCCTTTCCTTTTAGCCCAACACACACAAAACTGGAAGATGCTTATGATGGGACATAAAAAAGGACAAGTGTGCATGAAAGAGTAGCTCATATCTATAAAAAGAAATGAGATTATTAGAAAAGGTGAGGATAGGCATAGAGAAAAGGAAGAAGGGGGTTCACATAAGAAGAAGAAGAAGAAGAAAACAAGTTGACCTCCAATATCCAGAGCTAAATGGAATATATCATCTGACTGGTTAGGCAACAGAATTGTAGGATCCCTTTCCTCAAAATTCCCCTGAATTGCAGCTCCACTAAGGTCCAGCTGAGGACGAGATGTAGACCGATTCATTTGATCTTTCTCTTTCTCTACTTCTTCCCTCCCCAAGGTACCAATACTATCCTTCTTGGTAAGCTGCTCCTCATATATATCGTCAACTCCAAGGTCTTCCGTAGTTACACTTGCCATTAATCGCCCAATTCCCCTCTTTCCACCTGCTTCCTAACCATAAACGTTTCAGTTCATTCAAAATAGTCTACTTTGCTTAGCTCATTATTTCGTCCCTGCCAGACCAGCAAAAGATAAAATGAACAAATAATAAATAAGTGATCCAAGGCCGCCCTAAACTCATATTGAATTATCTAAACAGCCCATAATTTCCCCAAATTGAACATCCAAACACACGATGGTAGTACCTCTTATTAAAAATTAGTAATCTTGCAAGTAAAGATACAAAGGAACGGGAAAAGACCACTCTTTGAACTCTGGTCCAAAATATGATGCGAACTTTGTATGAATTCTTCCTTCCTAATTTGGCTAATGCCCGTATGGAAGAATTGAGCTGCAATTATTTTCAACAGAACATTGAATCCAAACTGAAAGCCGCGTTGAATGTTCCTCATTGTATATTTGCAAATTAATTAAATCCCCAAAGAAGAAAAATATGGAGTAGGAGATTACGGGTGGGATAGTTCCTATTCGGGTTTTGGGCGCTCGGGTTAGGGACATGTAATGTTTTTACTCTAGTAATTTGCTAGTCTGATCTGGTCTGGTCTGGTTAAGTCTTGTCTCATCTATTTATGTTTGGTCTGGTCTGTTTAAGTTTGATATGGTCTAGGACTGAAAACAGTCCAGGTAAAAAGACTAAAAACATCCTAATACCCAACAAAAAATTACATCTGATAAATTACATTTAAAATACTCCTACACGTCCCCATAAAGTTTTGTCACACTTAGAGCATCCACATTGATGATCTTCAACTTTACGGTTTTTATGGCCTATAATTGACATGTCACCTCCACATAAAATAATCTCAAATAATCTCCAAACCAATAAATTTCTCCTCATTCATGATCTTAATTTACCTTGGATAGAAGCATGAGCATGCACGAACTACAAAACTAGTCATCACCATAATTATGTGTATATGCCTAGAAGTTGGAAATAATCTCAAAATAATTCAGCTTTAGAATTTGATACGAGATTATTTTATCCATGATCCCCAAAAAATCATCCACATCATCAAAATGATCTAAAAAATAATCTATGGATGTGGATGCTCTTAGAGCATCTCCATTCATGCTACTCAATTTTATGGTTTTTGATGTCTTGTTGTTATCATACCACTTTCACATTAAAAAATTCTCAAATGATCTCCAACCCAACTAATTTCTCGTGGTCTTAATTTACTTAGATTTTTTATGAGATATACACTCATTTCAAAATCTCTAACTTAATTGCACACACTCACATGCACTCTACACGCACACACTATTTAAAAAGTTTACTATATTACTACGCATACTATATTATACTACCGTACTACTCCCTCCGTCCATGAATTATCTTCAAACTTTCCTTTTTCGTCCGTCCCAAAATTATCTCCTTTTTCTCTTTTTGGCAAAGAATTTGTGGTTCACAACCATTCTTACACATTCTTACACATTTCTCTCTCCTCTGCACAACTCTCCACCACACAAAACTCACTTTCTTAAATAATGTGCCTAGCTGAAATGGGAGAAAGATTAGGGACGGAGGGAGTACGTACGTAGTATATTACTACATATGCTATATATGTTGGATGTGTTTCGGAAAATAAAGAAAATTAATTAAAATAAATTAATTAAAATGACGAATCAAAAACAGAAAATAGATGGAGCAGAAATTAGTCAAAGCTCGTGTTATGCACAATGTCCTTAAAACTATTGTTTGAGCACACAAACAAAAGTTACAGCGAACGGAAACCAAGCAAGAACACTAAGAAAATTTTCGGCAGTAGCTGGAGGTGTTTTTGAGCTGAAGAAAACGTGCAGTTCGTGTATGATTGCATGTCTTGTTGCAAAGCACCTACCAGCCATTTTATAGGAGAATTGGTTTTGTGTTAATTGCGAATTAATGGACCTGAACGTTGGACATCAATGACCAGTCTGTTGTGCATTAAATCGTCCACGAACTATCCATTTAACGTTGCATAATGGCATAAGAACGTTGGGCATTTATTGTTGTAACGGTTCAAAACGCGACCAGAAGACCAGAACGTAAACGTATTCTGGTTCCGTAGTGGACAGAAGACCAGAACGTCTTCTGGTGCCGCAACGAACAGAAGACCGTCAGTCTTCTGTTTCCGGACAGAAGACCAACGAGCAAAAGAGCCCAGACGTCTCTAGTTCTGGAGCGATCAGAACAACACACACTTAGAAAAAAACGCTACAGGAAGAAACAAAAATTAAAAAGTATCTTTGGAAGATAGAGGATTTTTGGACGACATTCGTGTCCGCCGGTCGCCCGCGCACGCAAGTCGCGGTTTTTCTTCTTCGATAATGTTTTTTTAATATTCACTCAACCACACGTCACTACTATAATATATACACACACGTTTAAAAAACAAATTATTAATATGATACTACCTCCGTCTCATTTTATGTGTCTTAGTTGGACTTGGCACGATTATTAATGAAGTGGTTGAAAAAGTAAAAGTTGTGGTTGAGGTTTGAGTATAATAAAGTGAAATGATGTAGGCCACATATTTCTTTCCAAAAAAGGAAAGGAAACATTTATTTTGGGACAACCTAAAAAGGAAAGTATAACAGGTAAAATGAGACGGAGGGAGTATATTTTTGTATCTGATAATATATCTTTTAATTTATAACATTTTAATGAATGTATTTAAACATGCATATGTAGTAGTGCTAAACAAAATGACACATTAAATAAATAGCAATATATAAATTAGAAACATTTAACATAAGAATAGATCTACTCATAATCTAATTATTTTAATTAAAAAGCAGAAATGAGAACTACATGACATGGAGATATATTAGTACAAGTTAGTAATGATTTAGTTATTGTGGTTGTAGTGTGCCCAAACGTGTTCAACCAAATCGTGCCTGAGTTGGTAATGTAGTTGAGTGTCACAAATTTCAGAATTGATACGAATGTATTCTTGAAAGGCAGGGGGGAGAACATTGTTTATAATAAGTGGATCTGTGACGGCTCCATCTTCATGATTAAGTTCACCTTGATGATCATCGCACCAATTTAGTGCATCATCACCTTCATCCTCAATAATCTTGTTGTGCAAAATAATACATGCATGCATGATGTCACGCAAATTAACTCTATCCCAATGACGCAGATAGTATTTTATAATTTCCCAACGAGCCTAAAGCACTCCAAATGCTCGTTCAACGTCCTTTCCTGCAGCCTCATGCATTTTTTGAACTTCTTTCATTTGATGGGGCATGAAAAGCTTTTAAATAGAAATGACAATGGCTCGTTTCTAAATTCTAATATCTTATTTCTATACCAATTTTAAATTTTATAAATTTAAGATTTACTAGTTCAAAGTTGACTAGATTTATTAACTTATATTTTAAATTTGCTAATTTAAATATTTTACTTATATTTGACTTATATGAATTTAATTTTAACATTCAAGTTCCACGCATAATTTTTAAAAAGATTACCATTAATAGACTAGACATACTTAAAACAACCATATTACAATCCACAAGAAAAATAAGACATGTGGCTTTAAAATATAATTTAACACACTTTAGTGACAATGAAAACAAATAAAATTTCTAGTTGAAATCATACATAGTATATACGAATCTGTTCACAAAGCTTCTCATGGTCTCTCTTTTGTTGGGCATCCATGCCGGTGGTATCTTTAAAGAGGAACTCAAGGCGTTCAAGTTTAAGTTCATCTTCCTTTTGTCTAATTATTCAGTTACTTGTTGAAGCTTATCTTGTTCATGTGGCCCACTCATATGCTGGCAAACTCACTTTGTGATCCATTGCTAGTGTTCTTACCCCCCCACCCCACTTACCTTTGTCCTTTTTTCCGCCACCTTTTCTCCTATTGGACACTTTCTATTTTCACTTTCGTCAATATCAACACTTGCATCTCCATCGAAAGATGACATGTATGTACCTAATTCAGTAACTTTGGTCTTCTTGTGCGAGTGTTGGACATCGTCCCGTCGAGCAAATCATGGGTTTTTTTTGACAACTCTCCACACATGGTCATACCTAAAAGTCTTTTTCTCATCCGCGGCAAATTTGGCAATAACACGTGCATATATATCATCATCATGTTCCCCAATTTTCCTTTGGTTTCAATCATTGTTGAGCTTAGCTCCAAATTTGTTTGTTTTTTTCACCATTGCATTATGATGATTTTTTACTTGAATCGTGCTTCTCTCCGTAGTTTCGTTTGGTCGTATTTCATTGTAGTAAATTCGAACACGATCCCAATATGTATTTCTAGACTGATGGTTTCCAATAGATGGATCTTCATTAATGATTTCCTTTGCCTTTGCAAGAACAACCCTGTGAAAGTATATTATAATATACTTTAGAATATGCTTTAGAATATTTTAGGAATATACCATATATAGTATTATTGTATAGCATCTTTTATAGGAATATTCTATCTTTGTAATCTATATTTAAAGGGCCTTACCCTTCAATGAAATACACAGAAAATCCTTTCCTCTCCAATATTATTTCTTAGTTTATGTGCTCTATTTCAACATGGTATCAGAGCATCCAATTCAGTTTAGTTATTTCAGTTTAGTCATTCATATCTCAGTTTCCTTTCCAGTTTCACCAAAGAGCTGATTTCAGTCCAGAACTTTCAGAACCTCCTACCCTTCTCAGAACCTCTTCCAGAACCTGAGTTAACTCCAAAACCTTACACACCCTTTTGTCTGCAGAACCTCTACCCAGACCCTAGAACCAGATTCTTAATCCAGAAAATCAATTAGCTACTAATTTTACAGAAACTCAGTTCAGTTAGCTTTATAGCCCCAGATTCTTCAAGCCAGAATTCGAGTCAAAGCAATACTCAGGAGGTGCGCCTACCTCAGACGACCCAGCAGCCGAAATCCGACATCCAACTGCAAGGCGAGTGTGCTACACGCGCCACCACAAGCCCGGCGCGCGATACCACTTTTCTGGCCGGAGTTTTGACCGGAGCTCTTCGCCTGACACTCGCCTGAAAGTCCTCTGCCAGGTACACTTTTCTTTTCTCGTTCTTTGTCCAGCAAGGGACGGGATCTGTGGACCGAAGGAAGCCTGTGGTTGGTCGCTAGTGTCTGGCATCGGATACTGTGGACGCCCCAGGGTGGGTTGGTCACTGCCTCGCTGGTGTCTGGTCTCGGATATTGGTAAACATCCGCTTGCTCCTCTTGCTCCTTCGCTGATTGTTCCGCACATACTGGGATCTCGCATCAGACCGACAGCTTGAAATTAAGTTTGGAGTCCCACGCCCTGGATATTTTATTCTCCAAATTTTAAAGTCCACAAACGGGAACCTGCTGGGCTGCTGTAAGATTTCAGAATATCTCTCTTTTTCTTTATCTAATTATTGTGTCTAAAAAAAAAAAAAAAAAACATACGGAAAAAAAAAAAAAAATATGTCTTGTACGAGTGGATTTGACAGACGAGTAATATGCAATTACTGTAAGAAGTCGGGGCACTTGACCAAAACCATGATCACATGAGAATAGAATGTTTTGCAGATGCTGATTGGGCCGGTTCTAAAGATGATCGAAGATCTACATCTGGTTATTGCGTCTTTGTTGGTGGTAATCTTGTATCTTGGAAGAGTAAGAAGCAGAATGTGGTTTCTCGTTCAAGTGCCGAATCAGAATATCGAGCTATGGCACAATCTGCATGTGAGATCATATGGATAAGCCATTTATTGACCGAGCTCGGACTGAAGACATCAATGCCTGCTAAATTGTGGTGTGATAACCAAGCTGCTATACACATAGCAAACAATCCTGTATTTCATGAGAGAACAAAGCATATTGAGGTCGATTGTCATTTTATTCGAGAGAAGATACAAAAAGGATTGATCTCTACAGGATATGTGAAGACTGGGGAACAACTTGGAGATTTGTTCACTAAAGCACTAAATGGAATTCGAGTTGATTATTTATGTAACAAGTTGGGCATGATAAATATCTATGCTCCAACTTGAGGGGGAGTGTGAAAGTATATTATAATATACTTTAGAATATGCTTTAGAATATTTTAGGAATATACCATATATAGTATTATTGTATAGCATCTTTTATAGGAATATTCTATCTTTGTAATCTATATTTAAAGGGCCTTACCCTTCAATGAAATACACAGAAAATCCTTTCCTCTCCAATATTATTTCTTAGTTTATGTGCTCTATTTCAACAAACCCCTTCACCCACTTCACATATGAATGCTTTTTCTTTGAACTATCAACATCAGTTTCGTTCCCCCCATCCATATTCCCGTTGAGACGGCCGATATTATTTGGCCTTGTTTTTGTGGAGAATGACGAAAATTGAGTCTCTTAGATAGAAGATTGTGTTTCTACCTCTTGCCACGACGAACAAGTATCAACATTCTCCTTTAATTCACCGCGAGGAATTTGAGTGTCTTGGATATACATGTGACTATGAGGCATATTAGGAGTTCCATTTCTAGACCAATATTCTGCTCCCGGTACGTAACATGGAGGTGTGAATATATTGTTGGATCCATTTGAAAATTTACCAGAAGCTTGAAAATTTGGAAAATTAGGTGGATATAGAAATGGAATATTCGGAAAATTGTGAGGCATTTGAGGCAATGGAGAAGGTAGAGCTCCATTTGGAGAATTTTGTGAAGAAGACTGCTCAGAATTTCCCAAGGAGTTTAAGAAATTCTTTAAAAAAAAACTGTTGTATTATTTATATCATGTATGAATTTGCTAAATGAAAATGAGATAGAAAGTACATAATAAAATGTTTACAAAACAAATAGATGCATACTTATACACAATAGTTTCTATGTACCGTTGTACTTCAATTTAAATTGGGTTTTGAATTTTAAAAGTGGCAACCAAGTTTTAATGTGCAACGGTTAATTGTTTACAATTGACAACCATGTTAGTTTTCAAATTGGGTTTGGAAGTGATTGATGGATAGTATTTAACATTTCATATTTACGGTAACTTTAGTGGAGAATAGCGCAGAAGCCAGTCTCACGTTAATTATGAGAATGCCTGAAAAATTGAGAGAGGAACATAGAAGTTTGGAAATAATCTTCAGTAAATCCAGATTTAAAACTTGATAACAAATTTTTTCATCAAATAATCTTTTCAAATAATCTTAACATCTCAATCATGTTCTCAAAAAATATCATCCATGCCATCAAAATAATTTCTAAATAAACCTATGGATGAGGATGCCCTGATTCAATAGCTAGTTAGCCACACAATGAGGGAGTAGTTGCAAGTGTTCCTCGATATCTGATGGGTCATAATTCATGACTCGACCTCACATCATCTAATTTTTATGACTCTAATTGGGCAAGTAGCTCAGTAACACGAGGTTTAATTTTGAATTACTTTATTTTTCTTGAACACTCCATCATCTCATGGTGCACTAAGAAGTAAACAATAGTATCCTAATCTTCGATCAATGTAAACAACAGTATCAATTCATGACTATTCTTACTAGTGTGTTAGAGTGACTTGAAGGCGTGTCTTAGACACTCAATATAACACATTATTGTCTTAATCGCTTGTTTTGTGATAACCTAGCAGCACTACATGTTGCATCAAATTCCATCTTTCATAAATGCACGAGAGACATAGAAATTGACTAACAATTTTTGTTAGATCACTTTTAAGGAGGAATCGCCATTTTCACAAACTTTCCTTGAGTAGGTTGTTGACATCTTCATAAAAGTTATCACGTTCGAAAACTCTTGTCTCTTTACCAATATGGGTGTCATAGACCCTCATGCTCCCTCTCAGGGGGTGTTAGAAAAGTTGCTGAAATTATTAATGTATTTAAGTTTTTATTATGTAATGAGATTTTATTTCCTTGTAAGAGTATGGTTACTTCCACTTGTATTTAAGCTGAATTTCTTCAATAAATGGAGACACGGTGACTCATTAAAAATTCACACTGTGGTATGCAAAGGTACAATTCAAGCATGGCTGATTTTGTCAAAACTTTTCGCAGGTTATTTCTAGTGTGCCATGAGTTTTATTTTCAACTAGCTATAACGCCACTCGCTGCACAATTGACAATGTTTTTCATTAAAAAAAATAATTACTGAAAAAAATATTTCAAACTGATTTGCTTGTTATGACACATCGACAATGTCATCATCCTCTCTTAGATTTGTTTGATCGGGATATTCTACTCCAATAGAGGCAATAATTTTTCAAGAGTGCTATACTGCTTTTTCCATTATTATATTGTTAATAGTGTGTTTCCTCTCAAATCACATGTTATTATTCCGTTTCTCATCATATGTTATTGCCTATGATGGCAATTGTTGATGGTTTGGGCGGGAAGCACCTAGCTGATTGCATTTTTGTGTCGAGTTTAGGTTATTGCTTTTAGTTAGTTATCTTATGTTACTAGTTACTTTATGTTTCACTATTTTTGTTCTTTTTTTCATTCGTGATCGGTAATTGGTCGATAGAGTGAGAAGAACGGTAGCATGCATTGCTAAATAAGCTTCATTCTTAAATGATGGCCAATTACGCGAACTGATTTTCTTAATATGAACTTTATTATGTTTGATCATTCTATAATTTGAGTACTATTATAGTGTTAGTTTCCTATTCATAGTCGTTCGTGTATGATTTGATATAAGTTTTTCCCATTTAGAAAATCGATGTATATAATTTATTGTGTATTAGTTAACAATTTCTCGATACGTTGTAATTTAAATTTTCCCGTTTCCTTGTAACATTTTGATAGATGCAACTAGGCTCATTGATTGTTCATGCTAAGTTAATAATAGTTGGTTAGGACCCGTAAAAGCATTATATAAATCAATTAGCCTTAAGTTGTGCATACTAAGTTAAATATGATCTCTATGCAGTAATACATCGTAGCACACTAGCACTTACCACTTTGATCCAGAACCAAGCACAGAGCTTAACAAAATAAAAACTGTAAGCATTTTATTTGTTAAAAGATAAAGAAATGGTGTATCATTTCTGTCATACAAAATCTTTAAGTTTTTTTTCATTCTGTTTGCACATGATACTTGTTTCTTTATATTTGTGCGCAGTGTTCTTTTTGTGCTGATATGTCTGGACATGTTATAAGATTTGATCTTTATATTTATTATTTACTACATTTTTTAGCTTGGGAAAAAGTGTGTTATCTTTTTTTTTACAAAGTTTCCTAACCTATTATAGCATACTAGTATCTCAGCCGTGCGATGCACGGGCAGACAGATTCCAACAAACTACTCAAAGAAATAACAATATGTGTTGGGATATATTATCCCGGCCTATTACTGTTCAGGAGCCCAAGACATTACTCAGTACGGAGCCCGAGCAGTTAGGCCCATTTCGGCCCATCCGGCCCACTTTAGCCATTTGGGCCCACTCCGGCCCATGCGGCCCATTAGGGTGGAGAGCATCCCCTTCCCCTATTCTCTATAAATATGGGAGTTTCCCTCCATATTATGGATCCCTTTTGAGCTCTCCTTCCTCCTTCTTTTAGACTTAGCTCAATACTCCATTAATGGGAGCTTGTACAATGTAATTGTGAGGAGAGTCCTAATGAGAAAGAGAGGGCTTGGACATTAGCCTAAAAAGTCCCATGGTTTTCTCCCTTTCGGGTTTCCACGTAAAAACTGAGTGTTCATACATATATTTACTATATTGTGTTGGATTAAACTCAACAATATGCAACAAAAAGCTTTTCTTATTTCAATTAAAGGAGAACAACTAAATGTTATTACTGACAATTACTAATAACAAAATCCAACATGAGTTTTACAAATTTTTGAAAACCTTTTTGTAAACAACATTGATGGGTTTCGTTGTGCTTTAATAGCACTAAACATCAATAAATTTTTCACCCCTTCGCTATTGGTAACTCTTGTAACCGCAATGTAGAGTTGATCATACATGAGAGAAATCTGACTTTTTAACAACAATCCTACATGGGAGAGACTGACCTTCATTTTTGTTAGTAGTATTACATAAATGACCATTATTGGAAATTGACTCATCTGAAATTTGAAATGAATTTTTGCATCTGAAAGCGTTAGTGATAACCTTGAAATGAGAATGCATTCACCCATGCTCCTGCCAATGATAAGATTGGCTTCTAAAACATGGTTACCCAACCTTCCAATTATGAATCGAGTACCATTACATAATCACATTGAATGGTTTATGTTTCACATAAGTATCATAGAGGTACTGACTTTCAGTGTAGGCTCATGATTGGCTAAACCTGAAAGACAAATCTTATTAAAAAATATTGGAAATATGCAAATATGCAAGTAAATCATCATTAAAATCTGACTTGCATAGAGTGCATGAACTAAAATAAGTTCTACATTTGGAATCTATTAAGCGAAATCATGTTGGTCCTAAAATAGCCCTTTCTAAAAAGTAGTTGAAACACTCTCAACAGTAATATTCAATCACATTTAGATATTGTGGATAAACACTCTCAACAACAATTGCAATTAGATCTCCTAAAATTGATAGAAGAAGATTTCTAGTGATTTCAACGGAATCCTATATTTATCTACAATATTTATTTATTCTAGTCTCATAAAATTAAGTTAAATTGGTTATTTCAGACTAATCTAAAACCAACCCAATATATACGCCCATCTATCAACCCACCTACCGTATATGTACTGATTTTTCTTAGGATTCAAGATAAGCCGACACAACATTGGTTTCATCATATCACTTGTCTCTTCAAAGCACTCCACAGACAGCCATCCTCACCTCAACATCACCACCCGCCGATCCATTCCTCTTGAAGCTCACATCCTTCCCATCACCTTTCATACCCGAATTCTTCGGTGTACACATATGCCTTTATCTCCTGCTCCCTCCCCTAGGGGAATGCATACACTTGTATATTCGTTGAGTTAGTTTTACAAAATAGCGGTGTATTTGCTGTGAAATCAGTAAACACCATTGATGTGCTTAAGCATATTGATTTCGATGATAATAGAAAAAAGATAGGTACTCCTTACGTCTTAATTTTTCTTTAAATTATTTGTTATTCAATTATTGTATCAATTATATTTATAATATATTCACTCTGTGTTTTAAGACCATGTATCTTGATCTAATGAATACCAAAAGTTTTACTTCTCTATAACATGGCTTGTGAGAGTCTATACAAAATTACCAATTAAATAGAATTATCCATGAGGACAAATTATGAGATTGACAAAGATAAATCTATTCAATTGCTAATTCTCCTCAAAGTTTATATAGTATCGTGTAAACAATACTTTGCTAAACAAAAATAACTTATTCCAATGTTTAGCAGGGGTATTTTTTTTGTCAATTTTAGCGAATTTGATTCAGTAAACAACAAAATACTTTTGTCAACCTGTTGGTTTAACACATTCATCAACCATTATTTGGATTCGACTTCTTCTTTATCTCACAGTTTGAGTTAAATTGTTTAAATTAGAAACAACTTTCCAAATGTGATTTGCTATGAAACAGTAAATAAATGGTTTTAATTATTATATATGCATAAAAATTAGTAATTTTATGGTTTTATGAAAAAATTTCAAATAATGAACCTTTTGATATAACTTTATATTCAAAACATTTTGAATTAAAAATGTAATTTGTCAATTTTATTGTCATTTCCTAAAAAAATTCAATTTGACGAATGTTTTAGGGATGAAGGGAATATACATCATTTTTCTTGTAATAAAATCAGATATATCACAATAACTGATTTACTATGAAGTAATAAATCAATGATATTAATTATTATATTTGTATAAAATTTGGTAATTTTATAGTTTTATGAAAAATTTCAAATAATGAACATTTGATATAATTTTCGTATTCAATATATTTTGTATTAAACGATCAAGAATATATTTTGGATTAAAAAATATAATTGGTGAAATTTGATTTTCATTTACTAAGAAGTTAATTTAACGAATCATTTCGGGATGGAGGGAGTAGAAATTATTTTTCATTAATTTGTTACTATGATTTTAGGGAAAAATATAATGATTTATATTTTTGAGTACATAAGCAATCAATTATCAAAAATACTAAAGCATATGTGAATATTGGTTTAGGGTTGACCTTTGAGTATAATTTAAACTTATTTTTTCCTAACAATAAGCAACTGTATGCAAAACAGACTCTATAAGACATTTATTACGGAAGCCCAATCTATATAAAATACACAGGCCCACAATGAAAAATTAAATCTATATAGGCCATATTTTTAGGGTTTGTGCGGCATCCAGACGGTTCATTTCCTTTCTCCTTTGTAGACTTTCTAAAGCACCGACCAAAGCACGGCACCATGACCTAGTGTCCCATCGACTAAGCTACTGACCAAAGTACAGCCTACCGGCGCCGCATCGTAACCCAACGCCCCATCGGCTAAGCCAGTAGATCCACCACCGGTCTCTGCAAACGGGTGACACAGACTGCTTGCGGAGTACAATGCATATTATCTGATTCTTCAATCAACTGTAAATGTATGAACCTTGATTGGTTTTGTGAAATTCTCAAGAAAAATAATAAAAACAATGAAATATTATCATATCGTAAAGGTGATTTTCTTCTTTCTACTATACTAGAAACCTGTGTTGTGTTCTCTAGCTTATTCGAAGATTTGGCTGTGGATTGCATATGAGGCTCGAAAATTAGGTATCACTCGATTTTCCTACCTATAATAATACGGAGTATTTGTTATACAGATACTATTTTTGATATTTTTTCAGTAAAATCATCAAAAATACCTGTAATATAACTTTGCATCGATTATTGTTTTCTGGTATGTGTGTATCAGTAGAATATTTCCCTACTTATTAGTGATTGTATTAGATAGTAATTTTAATACCAAAATTACATTTATATGACTACTACTAATTTAATTTTCTGTTTTTTAAAGTTGAAACAGGTTCTGTAAATTATGTTATTCTTGACTATATCTATAAAAGATATGCCTATGTGTTGCTTTCACTTATATATGTCTCTATCAAACTAAATAATTTTCCTATCGATGAGAATATTTAATTATTCAACTATTTTTGAGTATTTTAAATATGATTAGAATTTTATTTGTAGAAATACTAACAATTGAAATTATATTTAGATTTTAGTTTTACAGTTGATATATTTAACAGTAAAATAATTTCCTTTTTATGAACAAATATGTGTGTGTGTGTACAGGGCAAATATATATTGTATTTATCTAAAACATATTGTATATATCTTGTTTCCAACATAGTCCATTTGTATGGATTGTATTTTCTCTTTAATTACAAAGCATAAATCGTGGTTGTTTCTATCAGTGATAAGGTGTGTGGGGCTCGAGGAAAAACTGGTGATACAGGCTTCTTCACCCATTTTGTTTTTATTAAAAAAATATGGAGTAATTAGTTCTCCCAAAAAAACTCCAGATTGGTTGTAATGGGGAGAGAGAAGTCATGGAGGAAGGTGTTCTTAGTAGCTCTTGGCAGCATTTTTTGTTTACTTCTTTGAATAAATCTCATTGATTTTTGCTTCAGTTTTTTGGTGTGCCATAGTTTGTACGGAGTACACAATGAATTAGCATCCCATTCCATCATCCTTGATCAGTATTTTCAGTAGTTTATTTTCAATCACCTCAGCATCATCATGAAATATACTCCATGGTAGGAGGAAGTTACTACTAAAATACACTCACTGCACCAACTTTAACAGCCCAAGATGATTTTCTTTGATGGAAATCCTCTATGAACCACAATTTGAATGAAGCAAAGGAAAGAGTAGGAATTATAGGGTCAGATGAATTGAAATGCAAATTGATCGATGACTCTCCGAAGCACTATATATATACAAATCGAAATACATTCAGCCTGCAAAAAATTAAATCTAGTATGTTCCCAAGACCGGCAAATTAAGAGTTTCTCGATGTGGGAAGAGCTTGAAACTTGAGTCGGTATTTGTATAGACAGTATTTGCATTTGGAATTGCTGCAAACAGTAAATTTAAAAATTAAAATTCAAAGCATTAGTGGTTAGGCGAACGGTTGGCATTCATCTGGAAAATGTGTAACAAACGCATTAAATGAAGGCATCTCATGTAAATAAAACACACACGAAATCCAATTCTCCATGAAATTCAATGATATTTTAATCCAGTGCATCTCTACATGCGGATTTCAGGATGGACTGCAGTGAAATGGGCGGGAACACTGTAGCAAAATCAATTTGCTATTATATTGTAATAGATGTTTTATGTTAAGGCCAACACCCTTGAACTTGGATGATAAATGTTTAATTGTTTTAAGTGAAGAAATAATCAAATAAATAATACTCTATATTTAGCCGTTTGAAGTTTGATTAAATTCCTGATCCAGGTAGTTATCACATTTATTAATGATAAATATAATTTATTAAGTTTTACTTGGAGTCAATTTTAGTTACTTCTGAGATTCTAGCATGGTTACTTTTTAAACATATGGCTGTTATATTGCAGTTTTTTATGTCGTGAGTTAGTGTAACATTTTCTTAACCATGAGAGGAGGGTTACATGTGTAGCTCCTTTATAAAAGGATAAACTGGCAAAATTATTATTATATATATATATATATATATATATATATATATATTCTATGTTACGTTTCATGGTGCTCACATATTTTTCCATCAATTTTTTTAATTTTAGTTGTTGTTGTTAATTTGCAAATGTGAATCGAGTAACTCCTGGCTCAATGCTTAAGAAATGTTAGAACTTATTAAAAGTTCTAAATGAATGCATCATGACTCATAAGCAACCTATGAATTAAATAATCCAAAATTTTTGCAATTATAAAAACAACACACAAAAGGCGTTTTGTATACAGTTGAGGGACAAACAAACTTTTTATTGTTGTATACGTAATGTGTGTATTAAAGGCAACCCGAGTAAATTGAATTAATATTACACCATAAATTTCAACCCCAATACAAATCCATGACCTAAGTTCTACTGCTCTCGTTGGACTCTTTTTCTCCATATTTCACTGGCTAGCTTGATGTTGTCTCTAATTCTCTTTTCATAAAGGTACAATTTCTTAATTCTCCTTCTCCACACATATAAATGGAGAGTTATTTATAAAAAATCAGAATCTACGTGTGACTTCAAACCAAATTAAGAGGTATCATTGTACAACAAGTACATTATTTTGTTGTTTAATCTTGTTTGTAAAATATGTATGTTTGTTTGATGGTTGTTTGGTGTTGTATGTGTATAAAAACACCCTTGTCAATTGGATGAAGAAGAAGTTAGTTCATGTATAACATAAAAAACTAACAAATGTATCATATTATTACCGCCTTTAGTGCACATAAAAATGCACTATCTGCTGACTGCTCTGACTAGATTATTAATTTAAACAAGATTAGGATTTTGGTGACCTCTCTAATTATGTTCATTTATTTACTCTCCTCTTTTAATAAAAAAGTTTGTTAAATATCGTAAAAATAGATAATATGATGCCGCAACAAATTTCACGAATTAGAATTTCACTTACAATTTTTGTATTGATTTCAGACACTAGAGTTTGTAACCACATTCTTACCTCTACATTATAAAAATATAATTGCAAAAAGTGATATTCTCATGAAATTGTGAAATATGGAGTGATATTTTCTTCTTCTGCACTTGTGATATTAAAATAGTGCAAGTGTACAACAGTGCATTTAGGAAGTGCACTTGAGCGAATAGAATTATGATTTGTTTAAGAAAAAATTGTTGTGTTTTGTATCTAACTTATTGCAGTTTTTTACATAATTAGAGTCATTGGATTACAAATTTGATTCTCACGGGAAGCAAATTTACATAACTTATTGTCACCAAATTTATTCATATTCTCACGGGAAGCACATTTTTTATTTGAACCAGATTATATACACATACACAAACATACATAGGCATACAACATACACACACATCCATGCATGCATATGTGTGTGTATGTGTGTGTCAAATTTATTTGGATGGGACAATTTGAATCTTCTGCTAGGAACCTTACTTTTACCTTCTAGCAATGCGGTATAAATTTCATGCATTAAATGATCATTTAGGTTCATATACTTTCTTAAGTTGTTCAATTCACAAAATCAAGTATTAGAAGTTTTAATTATAACCATCGTCAGAGCAAAAAAAATTATTAGTACATTTATCATGTTTCATATCAATTGTTTTACTTAGATATAAATAATGTACACATTTGAATGACTTAACTTAGGGAGTGTTTGCAATTGCTTCAACTTTAAAAAAGTGATTTTTTAAAGTGATTTTGGGAAAAGTGATTAATAGTAAAAGTTGGTAGTGTTTGAGAAAAAAGTGATTCTGAAAAAGTAAAAGTTGGTAGTGTTTGGTAAAATAAGTACTTTTTGTGTAATAGAAAAAGTGAGAAGCAGTTTAAAGCACCTTTCTACCTGCTTCCAGCTTTTAGCTTTTAAATGATTAATTTAAGCAGAAGCTGTCATTTGAAAACACTCTTTTCAACTTTTTTTAAGCCAAAAGCTGAAAAGCGCTTTTTTTAAGCAAACCCAAACACTCCTTTACTCTACAACGTCAAAAATTGTCAACATTGTGGTAACTAAAAAATGATTGCAATATTGCTTGTCTCCGCTATCCAATATTCACTTTATCTAAACATTTGATCATTTTCTTTACACACCCAAGTTTTAACTAAAAGACATATTCCCTTAACGACGTCAAAAGTTTTTTCATATTTATGTTTTTCATTTGCAACTATGAATAAAAAAAAGTTGACTATTTATATATTTTATATATCTCTGAATATTACCAAGAAGAGTGAGTGAGGTGCCGCCCTTGAACGGGTCATTCCGAATGATAAATGCCAGCTTGAATTTTAGACCATGAAGTATTAAAAATCACAGACGTTGTGAACTTTTTTCATGAACAAAAAGTAGCATTTGTGACTCTTTACATAAATCAACACATAAGAAAATGTGCATATGAAAATAAATGTTTTAATCGATATTTAAGTGTGTCCATACCAAAGTTGGGCCCCTCGCTTACACTCATGATCATAATGGGGTAAGGGCAAAAGATAAAGAAAGCATGTAATGACGTGACACTTTATGGTTGGGGAGGTGAATTGAAAAGTCTTTAATGATGCAAGATCACATTTGACTCTTTAGCATATTGAATATAATAAAAGGGGAGATCTGGATATCTATACTTCTTTACTAATAAAGTAGAACCTTCAAATTGAAATCGATTTGTCAACTATTTGCTATTAAGTACAATTTAATATTGCTATTGAGTACAATTGATTATGAGGGTGTAATTGCAAAAGTTTATTATTACTATTGAGTACATCTTATAGATTCTCAATTCACGTGTTTTCATTCCATGTATTTTGCATTTTTTACCTATTAAATTAATGAGATAATTAAAGCACCTACATAAGAAAGGAAAGCAATTAAATATTGAGCAATTTACTTCAAATACAACTAAATAATACACGGACCATGCATACACCTACTTATTATTTAATAATAAAGTAAAACCTATTAATTGAAATGATTTATAAATTAGTTGCTATTGAGGATGTTTTTACCTGAATTTTTTTCAGTCCCAAATCAGACTAGACTTAAATAGACCAACGCAGATCAGACCAGACCAAACCAGGCATAAACAAACCAGACCAGACTTAGCTTTCGTAATTATAAAATACATAGAGGCCGGATGTTTACCAGATGAAACCAGACTAGTTCAGACTATATCGGACCGCACCAGATTTAAACAGATCAAACCAGAGTAGCAAATTATAGTTCAAATAAAAAACATCATGAATGCAATTATATTACTGAATACTTCGCAGTTATTAATTGCAATTAAGTTCTAAATTCATATATAGTATTTACACACACACATATATATTGTAGAGGATCAATTTTGAAATTCTCTAAGTGTCGTTCCATTTAGAGAGAATACATATATTTGAAATATGTTGTAATACGGAGCATTGAATTTCATTTCATGTTTTTGAAAGCTTTATCGAGATGGTTCTAGAAAACCACATATAATTAGAAAATTTTCATTTGGTATTTTGAAATGCTTTGTATATTCTATTATAAGAATATACACATATTTTTGAAATGTTTTATATATTTCATATTCGAATCCATTTATATATCAATACTATATTATTTCCAGGTTTTAACCAATTCTGAGTTTTAAACTAAGCGAACTGAGTTCTTAAAAAAAAAGAACTAAGCAAACCGGGCTTTTGTTTGGGTCGCCGGGTTTCGGGTCGACTCGATCGTTCCAGGTTGGTTTTTTTAATATAGCTTAAAATAGGAGAATAATTTAAAAAGATAAATTATGATTTTCAAATTAAAAATTGAAATAATACTGATAAAGTATGATGTAATAAGTAAATTCTGACTACATACATATTGTGTGATGCTCCTAAATAAATGTAAACCATATTTACCTATATTTTTATATTCTGCATAAAACTATGGGAATAGTATATTACACTAAATGTGCATGTATTTAGGATAAGAAAAATAAATAAATTGAATTCATTCCCGTTTTTTGAATTCTCCGTATATATTTCAGATATAGATTATTGAGTTAAATAAGCATTGAAATACGGAGTAGTATTTAACAAATATATACTGAGTAATATAATAAGTTAATTGTGAGTACATACAAATAGTGAGATTCTCCATAATATTTTAGAATTGCTACTTTCTATTGAATGTGCATGCATTGGCAATACACAAAATAAATATAAATTGTGTTATTTCTTAATTCATTTTTTGGAATTTTTTCAAGCAATATGTTTCGATTGTGAAATAAATTCTTCATAAAATTTGATTTATACCTTGAGAAATAAGTTTCAATAATAGCCAATTTTACATTGCAATACAAAAAGTAATGAAGAAAGGCGTCTTATTATATTTATATATTCAAAAGAAATAAATTTTTTCACCAAGGTGGTGAATTTGGTTTATAAGGATGTTTTCCAAAACCTACCAATGTGATATTTGGTGTTTGTGGTGTTTTACATTACAATGTCACTATTTAGTACTTCTTCCTTCCCATAGACATGTTCTAAGTTTTCTTTTTGGGATGTCTCATATAAAGGTTCTCATTTATATTTTAGGAAACAATTGACACTCTTAAATGATAATTTACTCATTAAATATTAAAAATAACACATTTATAACATCACAGTTATCACTACTAATCTCACTATACTACCTCCGTTCTACTTAACAATGTGACAAGAAGGGTGATGCGATTATTAAGAAAAGTGAGTTAGTTTAAGTGGTTGATATTATATTAAATTGATAAAATAAGAATAAAGTAAGAATGATTTAAAATCACCAATCTTTACCAAATTTAGTATGAGACAGTCTTAGTGAGACAGACCGAAAAAGGAAGCTAAGGATGAGACAACTTTAGTGGGATGGAGGAAGTGTAAATATATTATTTAATTATTGTGTAAATAATCATCCCGTTTAAAGGTTCTCATGACAAATTAATTTGTATATTCCTTTTAATAAATTTCTTATCCACAACGAATATTCCTTTTAATAAATTTCTTATCCACAACGAACAAACACCAATTTAAAGTAAAATGATAAATTATTTATATGTTGTAAAAATATATATCTTACAAAGTATTCAAACATTCTCTAAATCCACCCGGGGCAACGCCCGGGTAAAACACTAGTTGACCTACTAAATTAAATGGACTATTTGTTTTTGGGTTGAAATAGAAATCACAATTCACATCAGTTGATGGTTGTGAATTGTGATTAATACTTTTTATAACTAATTGAGTGAATCGAATAACTCGAACATGTACACAACCAATACGACTATTTAGCCAAATTACTTTATAAAGATTTTAACTTGTGAGTTGTTACTTTAAAAGGCATGTTTAATAATGATGTCGATGAGACTACGAACACGTAATAGTAAAAAAGTATATTATCACTTAGAACTTGATAATTTAAACTAGATTTTACAACTCTTGTATGGTCTAGTTTGGTTTGGAGGATCAATTTAAATCTTGTTTGACATGTATCTAAAAACTTCTCACATGTCGCCAATAACATATCAAAAACATCACACGTTGAAACCTGGTAGCAAAAAGAAATTGTTATCCAGATGAGGGAATTTCACCTTATGACTACCCTAAGATTAATTACATCTTCGTATGCCACATCCTAATAGGTAGAGTAGGTTAGAATCGTATGCGTCAGCTTTTTGTTTTTTAATTAATGTGAGACAAACATTTCAATATGCCCCTCATCCCAAACTGGTATGAATCATATAAGAGGTGGATAAGTGGGTCGAATCGTGAAAATTCTTTATTTTATATTCTCAATTTGTCTTTGAACGTATTACAACAGTTCATTAACAAAAGAAAACCTCATAAATATGAGAGGAACATATAAGCGAAAACTATGAGAATATGAGTAAAACATAACAAGTTTCTTTGAATGTGATTATCATAATATGAACTTTAGTCCAATTGAATACCACAATATTCGTCAGGGTCACTGCCCCTTCCCACTATCCTTGTTGTTGCCATCAATGTACGTGGTTCGCTTCCACAACACCATCCTACCACTGACATTATTTCCCATTAAATTGTAATGAGGGTAGTGGAAACTGGAAAGAGACAGTGAAGACACGCACACACACACATATATATAACTAATAAAAATATATAATTAATAAAAATACACCATAATGGGCTTGTTTGGCAATCAACGGTTACAGTTAGCGGATAATATTAACAGATTCTAAATAGCGGGTTGGTTCAATGAATTTAACCGGTGAATTAATTTGGCGAGTTGCAGAAAGATGTTTTGTATATTAGTTGTTTACTTTTAGCGGTTAATGGATAAATAGACAAAAAAAGTCATTAGTTAATTTAGGTGTATGTCTCTTTATTGTTTAATACGGAGTATGATATAATTATGTATACTAATACTCCGTATATACGTGAATTAATTAATGATTTAAAAATTAACTGAACAAACAAACCCTACGTAATAAGTAAAAGTATACTTTGTATAATCAATGGAGTAATGGACGCTTATATTTTACATCTACATCCATATATATATATATATATATATATATATATATATATATACATACATACAATATAAGCACACATACAATATAATACTACATGCGTTCCGAATAGGTTCGCCATATTGCTTTTTTGTCAATGATGGCAAATTTTGGACAATGATTTTAATTATTATATTTCTATATACTCCCTCCGTATTTAATTGTTCTCTACATTAGGTTTGGGCAAAAAGTTTTAGGATAAAATAGTAGGGGTAATGAATAGTGTAGAAAAAGTAGGAGAGAGTGTGTAAAAGTATGAAAGAGAAGATAAATAGTGGAAAAAGTAAGGGTAGTTGAGTATTTTTAAAGGAAAAACTTACCAAAAAGGGAAAGTGTAGCAAACTTTTAAATAGATCTCAAAAAGGAAAGTGTAGCAAACTTTAGAATACAGAGGGAGTAATTTATAAATTTTATACTCTTATGAAAATATTTTGAATAAGGAACATTTTGATATAACCTTCATATTAAGAAAATTAGTATTAAAAATATCATTGGTCAAAGTTGATTACTATTGACCAAGAAAAGTCAATCTGAAGAACCTTTTCGGGATGTAGGGAGTATAAAAACAGTGAAGGTCTGCAGACATTTACATCATTACATGTACACCATATACTTATCTATAATCACACATACATACAATATATAAATATATACATGCATGTACAACGATACAATATATTTAAAATCATGGCATAAAATACGAGGGTTTGCAAATTATTTTACGTACGTGGCGATACTTTTGCTCAAAAGCGAAGGTATGTGGAATATAGAAGAATAGGAAAGGTCCGCCGAAGTGAAGAATACGGTGAGTAAACTTAAGGTTTAATTATATTACGCATTTAGAATTCGCTAACCCTAAACGCCCCAAATTTTGGCGGTGTTTTGGACCAGAATGTCAAGCACTTAATTTCAGTGACGTTTTGGCCGACTAAAAACGCTAAATTCGGTTAAACCAACCAATTTTAGGCTACAACGCTATTTACTAAACATGACCAATATATTACCACTTATCATCAACCAATTGCTACCTAGACATGAGACATATTTACTTTGACCGGCGGCCGGCGGCTTTTGAAATAAATATTAAATAATCTTCATAAAACAACCACAGAGAAAATTGTTGAAAAATTCACAGAATCTATCGTCGGAAAGCCACCATCGCGAAATATGTAAATTACTGTCTAATGAGTATAGCAAAAAGAAATCTACAATCTTATGTCTACAGTACAAAATGTTTTGGTCTAAGAGGATAAAAATATGTCATAGTTTACGAATAAAACATACTTGGTTATATGATTGAAAAACTCCAAGTCTTAGGTTCTTGTCTTGTATGGAATCATATATTACTCTGTTATGAAGTCATATGAACCTGTGACTTTAGCATAAGTCATAAGCACTCATGTGAAGTCATATGAACCTATGTGACCTAGGATGTGATGGACTGGGTAATGTTGGTATGTTGTGCTTACCTTTCAGTTTTGACAATGTCTCCCCCTTATATTTATAATTTATTTTAGGTCCATGATTTATAAATTCAAATATATATAACACTATGTAGGAAAGATTTTCGGTGCATCTATGTTCGGGAATGCTTTAGAGCATAAGTCATAAGCACTCATTTTCACAATTTGGAATCCCACTATAAAAATGAATGGTCATTATGTTGTGAAACAGCCTATATGATTCCATAGTGGAGTCATATATGGTTCACCTTTTGTGTTTACAACAATACATATGATTGTGCACTAAATTGTGACTTTATAAAACACAACCAAGTATGTATTTTAAACATTTAAAACATAGGTTAAATATCTGTCCACATGTTACACAACCTTACTTAACAAAGATGCATACATGTATGTATGTATGTATGTATGTTACACCGACATACAATAATAAAAATAAACTGAATTTTGGATACTTCTCTAACAATAACTACACATAATATGCAATGTAGCCCGAGTGATATCCTATCTCTAGAGTATTATATAAAACATGAAATTTGATCATATATCTAAAAATGTACCATAGTAGTACATCCTACAATCACATTTTTTATATTGAAAAAAAAACAATTCATGCTGTTTGTTATAGAATATTTGATATGCTTGGAAGTTAAGCTTGATATGTATGGATATGGAAAATATTGAACTTGCAAAAAATACAAGGTTATCATCATAGCAATGATCTCTCAAAACAGTAATAAGAATTGCTATGGTTTATTGTGAAAAAAGTGAGTTGGAGTTGCGCAGAATTTTAAGTTTCTGAACATATAAATGTTTTAATACATGCTTCAAGAATCATGTTTTCAGTTTTCCTAGGTTTGTTGGATTGATTCAAATGAAAGAACTAACAATTGCGACTAAAATATGATAGATTAACCTAACTTATTTTCATATGACTAGAAGTATAAGTAGTAGTTTTTGCATGACTAAAATGTATCATATACTATATTCACTCAACAAGACGGGGAATTGTCCAAAAAAAAGGCTATCAAATGAAAACTGAACTAAATTATTACTCAGTTTTTAAAGAAAAATGGCATAATCCCATTTGATCAAATTTGATATACAAAGAATCTCACCCTGGGTGGATTTTTATACAAATAATTGGCGCAACAATAATACATGATAGTAAAAGTAAGGACATGTTTACTTCATCGGTTATTAAATGTTGTTTATTAAAACATGTTTTACTTATAACACGATATTAACAAAGAGGTGCTAGCAATGTATATATACTTCATGAAACTTATGCATTTATTAAAAGACGATTTAACTTTAGAATTGAATGCCAATATATAATAACCTTCAAGTACTTCCCCCCCCCCCCCTACTATCACTCCCACCTTCACCAAGACTGTCATCCCTTATTTTCCACCCAAAAGGGTGGAGAAGAGCCGGAGGACATGTGCCCTTTGTAGGGGTGGGAGTGGATCAACGGAGTAGGGTAAATGTGGGGTGGTGGTAGTATGGGGTATGGATGGGGGTAGAGGTAGGTGGCTAGGGATGGAGTGGGCATAGGGTAAGGTCAGGGGATAGGTATGGGGTAGCGTATGTCGGGGTGGGATATATTTGTTAATATGTAAAAGTTTAGCATGTTACATACTAAAACATGGGAGGTGATATTATTACCGAGTAATAATTTAAGACATAAAAAAAGTGTTTACTAATCTGACATTTGACCAAAATATTGTTTATCTCACCCTATTAATAAGCTATGGGTAAGATTAACAATGCCGTAAACATGCTTGAGTGTATTGGTAATTTGGTAGTAAGACCCTACCAATGTCACATTAGATGACAATGAATGTTTTCATATGATGTGAGTACTAACGATGTTTGTAATGCATGGTTTGACATCATTGTTGAAACCCACTTGTAATGCATGTACCCAATACTGTGGCTGGGCATAAAAATCGAACCGAATCAGACCGTAATGGTACCGAACCGTCAAGGCCAGCCCACAGCAAGTGCGGGAAGTGCGATGACACAGGGCCCAGAAAAAATGAAGGCCCAAAAAATAGTGTACTATTATTATTATAACTAAACCTAGTGAGAAAATGAGCACTGTAGATTTAAAAAGAGGTGGGAAGCGGAGCACTGCTGTCATGGCAGCCCAACACGCAGGCCCTTTCCCAATTCCCAATTAATTATTAAACAAATAATTAAAATATTATATAAACAATATACAAAGTTATAAACAAAGGCGTTCCATACTTCCATGAACGGCAAAAGCGCATAGACACTCAAGGTTAATTAGGTTTGCATTCTTTTGTAATTGAATAATTTTGTAGAGCGAATTGTTAATTAGGTTCTTGATAATTGAGTAATTCTGTTTCAGAGTTAATATAATCATTAGGTAATAAGACTGTATATCTTTCAACTTTGTACCCTATAATATATTATGGGTAAATTAACTTTAGTTTTATAAGGTTGTAATTTAAACTTCTCCATTACTAATTTGCATTAAAAATTTGCAATTAGACTATTACTAATTTATTTATCATTTGTATAATGTTCATTTAAAATATATTTCTATTTGTGTTTTAAAAAAGTTTTTTATTGCACAAGCCCCCTGTTTTTTTTAGACTGGCCCTGTGAACCGTATACTGGGCCAAAACCGTACCATTTCAAATGGGTACGAGACCGGTCCTATATTTTGAGAACCGAAAAATACCGAATTGAACCGTTTAAAAATAATGCATTTGAGATTTTTATATTTCTTTCATACTAATAAATCTCTTTTATTGACCAACAATTTTATAGTCCAATTCAAGTATGCATTCATGCATCCCTAAAATACCTAAATGTGTGAGCTATTTAAATATTGCTATTTTTTCATTTTAAATAATTTATGTTATATTTGGTATATATTGAAAGCATGTTAAAGTTCTAAATATCATTAATTACTATTAATTTCTAGTAAATTAGTGTATATCACTTTTTGTTTTATCATATTTGTGTAGTTTTACAACTTAATTAATATGGTTTGAATTATAGCTCTTATGGTTCAACTATGAGTTAGATTAGAACTAATATTCATCCTAGAACAAAAAAGAAGAATGTTAATTTTTTCTATTATATTCAACAATTAGATGATACTCTTTTTATATTTTCACATGAATATAATAAATATGATATGTATTTGGTGTATCGTCATTTGCTATATTTTTCTTTAACTCTGTTGCACTATTTGAGTGTTTGTGAATTTAAATACAAAAGTTTCAACCTCTTGAATCTTTCCTTATATTTAGTATGCACTTCGTTATTGTTCTATCAACATTTCATGTGAATTAGACGATGTGATGATATATACTAATTGTAATACTTGTCCAAATGTTTTAGCATGTGTTGCCATTGTTCCGAACCGTTTTGTACCGTTCTGAAATGACATGGTACCGAATGGTTCCATCCCTAGAACCGGAACGTAACAAACCGTTAGAAATCTCACGAAGACATAGGTACATTACAAGTTTCGCTAATTTACCGGACCGCGCTCACCCCTACATACCCATTACCACATATGGGTGCTACAATTTGTTATGAGTTGTTACCTTTCTCATCCGCAATGTCATAGTCAGGGCCTCAATTGGACTGGATTGGCGTAAAGAAAGAATAACTTTATAAAAAAACAACAAATTGTGTTTCATTGATATTTAAATAATGGGAAAATTCCCAAAATAGAAGTTAAAGTTTTTGAATTTTCCAAAACTGAATTATCATGTTTTTATTCTCTAAATAGGAGTAAATGAGTAATTATTATCAAGTTTAAAGTCTGGTACTTCTAGAACATGACAGTAATTACTCATGTTTAGAGAATAAAAACATATTAGTCCTATTTTGGAATAAACAAACGTTGTTAGTCCTATATAGGGCAATTTCACTTGGATAATTTTTTTTTATAGAGTGGCTCGGACCTAGTATGATCCCCTAGTTTAGCCCATGGTCATAAGATCACATTAGATGTTTAATTGTAAAATCACTAAAATAAATTGTAACTGAAAATATAGTAACTAATTTCTCCTTTTTTGTTTATTTTTTGATCATAAAAGAGCACCCGTTATATTAAAATCGAGAACACATACAAGATAAGTTCAGAAAGAATTTACAGATCCAATCGTGAACCCTAGAAGTAAACTTAGAGTCAGCCACCTCATACAAAACAACATGACCCGCTAAACCTAAAAGGACAGATTTAGGCTTAAAGCGATCAGAACCGAAACCCCGCCCGCCTATCAAAAGAACACAAAAAATTAAATCCAAACATTCAAACCAAATCTACTCGAACAAAAACAAAAACAAGTGCTACTAAAGAGAAAATAATACTGAAATGAAATCTTTCAACAAAGTTCTTCCTGTTATGGAGGTGGTTCCGGAGAGGACAAGCTCTTACAATATGGGTGAATACCAACTCCACCACCTTTGGAATGGCCGACCAAGGCTTCACCATCCCGCCTCGATACAACCTCTGATCTCAGCCGCACATCGTGCATCCGTCGATGTTATCTCCTCCGACATAGTTTCAATCCAAAAGTATAATCTGCTGCTTCAACCACATATTTATAGGGGCGACAGAATATCTCATGCAACCCCTACAAAGAGGGGAGACAGCCGGCTCTCTCTCTAGAGAGAAGAGAGAACCATCCACTTTTCCTTTTCTGTTATACACCCTGTATAAATAATGAAATGAAATACAACAAATAGGGGCGTAGCTAGGGGCAATTTTGGCCCCGGTTCAACCCAAATTTTAAAAATGTCTAAATTTTAAGGTAAAGAATTCCATGTAATTTTTTTTTTAATAAATATTCTCTATATCGGTCTAATCCGATCCAGAAAGAAACATGTTGCATTCATATATACATTTTTCTTTACTTTTTTTTGAACGAAACTAGCCTCTATTCATATCATAAGTTTCAGGATCATTACATCAATGAGATGAAAAACAAAACAGACACCAAACAGACACCAACAACCAGGGGCGGATCCAGCATAGCCATTCAGGTGGGGCCAAAATCTAATTAAATAATGTATATTACAAGAAAAGTCAAAATGTAGTAAAATAGTATGTTATTTGACAAGATTTATTTTCAAATATTTAAAATAAAATCTATTTCAACATAAATGTCAAAGACAAAATAAATATAACAGGAATAAGAATCTCTGTCGAATGCAAAAAACACATCAAACTCATACATATTGAACTAATTTTCACATACCAAATACAATGAATTGAACAAATTAATTTTTCAGACTAATATTCAAAAAGACCAATAGCATTCACAATATTAGCATGTAGCTCATCTAACATTTGAGAATTGAGATCAATTGGTGATAGCCTTGTAGTAATTGATCTTAGAAGATTAGTGTTAAATAGATACTCCGTATATTTGAAGGACAGAGATTTTAAGAAAGAAAATTGAAATTTGTAAGCTATGCTCTCTATTAAAAAATCAATAAAAAAAACTCTTGATGAGTTTCGAACTCCCGACATATAAGGCATGTGCATTAAATTTCTTCCATCTTGCCAACCTATCAACTATGCACTAACTGCCTTTTTTTAAATTTTATATCATTCTAAAGGAATTATATATAACATAATATACATATATATACTAGTAATTTTATTTTTTTTGAGGTGGGGCCTAGGCCCACCCTGGCCTAGGGCTAGATCCGCCCCTGCCAACAACTACGACTGTAAACCCTATGGTGAGACTTAATTAGAGACGGTCACCCTTGAAAGAGCAACACGAATCGCTAACCATGTATCGGGCTTGACACAAAGACAGTAACGAGAATCCAAATGAAAAAAATAATAAAATCTCATCGGAGGAGGACAAAGCATGAGAAAATCTAAACAAGCAAAATAAATGTCTTGAACCCTAGCACCTCGTTCAACCCCTGACGGTGGCTCAGGAGGAGGCCGGACCTTCGTCGCTCGATTGGTTACCTCTCTCGCTGTCTCCCCGGATTCGGATTCAGAAACCCCATCATCATCAATCAGTAGCGCACCTGCCGTAGGACCCAAACCCATGTCATTGAATTGATCAATCAACTTCTCCTCCATGTTAACCATGTCCGCTGTTGCTACCACGATCGTCCAAACCACGCACTACGACGCTAGAGATGTGTCGAAAAAGCTACGCCGCACGTACGACGGCGAAAAACACACCCTACACGAGAAGTTCTCGCTAGGGACTTAGGGCCGACACATACAACAAGAATTTATATAATAAGAATGCTCGGATGAAAATTTTAATACTTCCTCCGTTCTTAAATAAATGCAACGGTTAACATTTCACACTTGCCGAGACACATCTTTGACCATTAATATATATAATTTTGTATTAGTAAATTTTTTTTTTTAAAAAAAATAGATTTTGAAAATTTACAATGAGACAAATTTAAAAATATTTTTTCATAAAATAATACTGATACATTAATAAATAAAACGTAATCAAAATAGAACATGTGAATAATGCAAAATTCTATATATTGCATTTATTTAAGAACCGTACATTTTTCTTTACTTAACGCACGCAAAATCCTGGTCAAAAGAAAAAAACGCACACAAAATGAATTCATTACCGGCTTCGCGCTTTGGATTATAAAGATGAAAGAGGCTTAGGGTTTGTTTGCAAATGCTTGTGCTTAAATAAAAGCACTTTTTGGGAAAAAGTGATTAGTAGTAAAAGTTGGTAGTGTTTGGTAAAATAAGTGCTTTTTGTGTAATAGAAAAAGTAAAAAGTAGATTCTACACGAAAACCGAGAAAGTAAAAATTGGTAATGTTTGGAAAAATAAGTGATTTTTTCTTAGAAAAAAGCCACAATCACTTATTTTAAGTGATTGCAAACGGAGCCTTATATTGAACTTATTTGAAGAGGCGGGGCTTATTTTGTACGGAGTAGTAAGTACTGTAGATGTATCATAAAGATGGGATGCCAACAGAAAATCCACATGTATCAAAAGCAAGTGATGAGGTGACGGTTGGTGGTCCATGTTCATGGCCTGGGGGTCTGTGCATTCGATCCATTTTTTGGAATATCAAGACAGCAGAAAAGAACCGAATAAAGCTGTTAATACCACAACCGAAAAAGAAGAAGATTATAGGAATGTACTCTCGTCTGAAAAAGTTTGACTCCCAACATGCATCTACTGTTGTATTTCTTCTCATTTCGTCCCTTTCCCAACTCAATTTCACTTCCTAAAAAATACTATTGGTTCATTATTGGTTCATTATTTCCACCATATGCATAACTTTCTTTTCAATTAAAACATTTAAACATGAAAGTATGTAAAACGGAAAGCTAACAAAGGTAACACACAAGTAGTTCAGTTGATTGGGTGATGAGAAAGTTGAAATATTAATCAAGGATCAAATCACACAACGACCCAATGAAGGTTGCGGCTCCTGTGTGCTGGGCTAGACCCCTCATGCGGGCGCACATATACAAAGTTTATCATCATTGAAACGACTGAGTCACCGTAACTTATAATCATTGGACAAAGTTACAAGACTAATAATTCATAAATGTGTAGGTTACATGATTATATCTAGAATATTTTTGCTCTCTTAATAGAATGATAACTTGTAGGTGAGTGCTTAGATGAATTGTGTTAATGAAAATATACTCTGTATAATTAGAAACTTCATCAAATGTTTTATTGTTACTTTTGGAGTCATAGGGGCCAGGTCATAGGTTTGAGTCGCACCACGATTAAAAAAATTGACGTTGTCATTGAAGAAATATTATGATAGGCTATTAGAAGTATCTACCAAAAAAACTCTTGCTTGCTGTAATTGGATGTACAAGATACATTACCTACATAAAAACGTTCTTTAGGAATCAGTTTAATCTAATTACCCAATTTGGAGAGGCAATTGTTTTATTTTTCATCAATCCACGTCTTCTGTCTTTGAAAATACATTATTTTATTCCATATACTTGCTTAATTAGCTGTTTTATTGAAACTTGAAGCATTCGGCCTTAAAACCCAAAACAGATGAAGCAATAAAAAAGACCAGAGGGTGGGCTCAAAGAAGGCCACCCAGCCATTTACCCTCCCCATTAAGTATGTATTTATATTTATCAATATTATTATCCATATATATTCAATTTAGCTGTAATGTTCTGGTTCTGCACTGCAAAGAAGCAAAGCATCTCCCTCCCCTTACACATTTGCCTTGCTTTACCCAGTGGGTATCCCACCTTTTCTTTGCTTGCAATTAATAATTTCCCATTCCCCCCTTTCCCATCTCTGATAGATCAATCATCAAACCCAAGAACTCATAATTTTCCAAGTGCATATCTCTACTGTTCAAATTCATCCCCAAACTTTCTGCTTCGCTGGATTTTCGGGAATTTCATTGACCCAATTCCTCAAACACCCTGCAGTCATTTCAGTTTCTGTGTATATATAACGCTTGCAGAGTTGCAGCTCCTCCTCCATTAATGCCCAGCTTAATTGTGTGTGAATTTACAGTCCTAGACTCCTCCTAGCATGATTTGCTTCCAGTTTCTTTAAAGAAAAGAAGAAAAAGATGAGTCTTTCCACAGAAGGGTCAAGAAAGGTGACATGGCAGCCTGGAGGGATGGTGGAAGATACAACCATCTCAAGTTACTGGATGAACTGGAGGGTGGGTTTATGCTTCCTTTGGATTTTCATAGCAGTGGTTTTATCAGGTGTGATTATATTTAAGTATGAAGGCAGAAAAGGTGGTAGTGGTAGAAAGAACAGAGGAGGAAGCAGAGAGCAGGAAGAGGGGTTCTCCTCCTCTGAAGCTGGTGGGCCTGCAGTTTTGTATGAAGATGAAGTGTGGAAGACATGCCTGAAGAATGTTCATCCTGCATGGCTGCTTGGATACAGAATTGTTGCTTTTGTTGTTCTTCTCTCAATGCTCATTCTTAATGCTAAATCTGATGGTTCTTCCATTTTCTACTTTTATACTCAGTAAGTTCATATCCATTAGAGCTTGGCTTAATTCTGCCTTTTTGTTTTTCAAATTCATTTTTTATTAACTTTATAGAAGTACTGATTTGGGTTCTTAATTACCATGCAGGTGGACGTTCACATTAGTTACCATATACTTTGGGGTACGAGCTTATCCAACTCATTGTTTTATGATTATTTGACCATCACGGTCTTCAACGTCATAATTGACGTACTATTAACACTTTTTGAGTGAAATTTATTAATTTCGACCTGTTAGTTATTCACTTATTCAGAAAGTATTAATCTTGACCATTATTTAATTTAATTTGACTGTTACTTTTAAAATTACTCGTATTAATTTCGACCTGTTAGTTATTCAGATTTTACGGAGTATGAAGTATAAGCAGGGGCGGAGCCAAGGGGGGTCAGGGTGGTCAGCCGACCCCGCTGAAAGTTTGAGAGTATAAAGCTCTAAAATATCTTCGATTTGATATATTATGGCCCTCGTAACTCATTACGAGTAAAAAGTTATGCCTTCTGCAAAATCAGCACTATCTAAACGTAAAATTAGCAAAATTTGATGCATAATATAGATTATTTTTCCAAATTTTAAAAATGGGGTGTAATTCACTCAATACTTACGTGACACGACTCAAGAATATAGCAAAAACAATCTATCTTGTTGCTACGAGTGCCTATTTATTCAAATTGCATATGAAATATCTGAATTAAACATTGTTTAAAAATTATCCCACATTTTCATTCTGTACATATGTTAGTTTCGACCCCTCTGAGCCATTTTCTTGGCTCCGCCCCTGAGTATAACTGTATAAGTTTATGTTTTTAAATATCAGCGATTAAATGTCAATTTTGAAAATTCAGCAAGTTATTTGTGAATTTAATTATGTAATTAAAAAGTACATTATATTTATAGGTAACAGATCAAATAAAAACCGTTTATCCGGTGAAAACTACAGCCGTTCACTTTTTCCCACAGTATGATACACTATTAGGTTTTTATGTTGCACATTTTCGCATTGACAGAAAATTTTGACTTATTTACACAAATGACACCACATTTTTTTATTTAGCATGATTCGACCGAAGTTTAAAAGTTTATTTTAAAAGTAAACGGTTTTCAATTTTCATATTAAGAGTGATTTTTACTTGATACAAAATCTATATTTATATTATAAAATATAGTAATACAGTTTCTTTTATACTCCTGTCGTCTCACACTCTCACTCAGCTTTGCTACATGTAATTAATGTCGTCAATTAACTTAGTTGGTGAATTGGTCAACAATTGCAAAATGCAAATGACAATGCTGGATCTTAATTATGTCATTAGTAAATACTATGTACTACGTAGTAATTTAATATTAGTATCACACTTCAAAACTAAAAGAAACATCAAAATAAAGTCTCATTTTGACTTGCACTGTCTTTGATGTATGATTCACTATTATTATATTATTATAATACGTAGTACGTAGTATAAGATATACACTATTAACAGTTAAATAACTTAGATGCCGTTTCGCAACACTGTTTTTCGGCTTATCAGGCTTATCAATCAACCTTTTCACCAAACACGCAACTTTTACTTTCGCGCGCTGAATTGTGTAATAAGCAGAAAAAGTAAGGCTGAAGTTGTTTTTCTGGCTGTATTGGCTGAAGTTAATGTAAATGATCATTTTAGCTATTTTTACATATAATTTTTATTTTATTTTATTAATAAAATATATCTTAAAAATAATTTTTTCTTAAATCAGCAGAATAAGCCAATGTAGGCACTTCAGCCAGAATTTCATACATTTCAGCAGAATCAGCCACATCAGCCTATTTTCGTGCTACCAAACAGGCTCTTAATAGTCTTGATAAAATTGATCAAGACTATTTTCAATTCTGAAAACAAGGACACATGAAATATTATAATCACAAACTAATGGTCAAAAGTTAATGAAGTTTGGCTTGAAAATTAAACCAAAGATACATGAAATATAACTATTACAAACTTTTCCCATATCTTATTACTTACTATGTATATATTAGCATGCATGAACACTAATTTTACATTATGACATTGTAGCTTGGGTCAATGCTATCGATGTATGGGTGCTACCAATACCATAATAACAGAATCAGCAGTGAAACAGATCATAATCCCAGGTCTGATGATGCAGAGTTTGGATCGGCCGGTCTATTTTCCCATCCTGCAAATGCAAAACAGTCCCCAGCACATGAAGAACCAAACAGAAAAGTTGCAAACTTATTGTGCTATATTTTTCAAATAATTTTCCAGGTGATGCTTCTTTAACTTTTCTATCTTCTACGTCTTATTTTAAGAAGAAAACATATTTAGGGAGTGTTTGGAATTGATTCTGCTTCTAATTCTTTTTTAAAGCAGAAGCAGAATCAGTTTTCAGAAGCTGTCTCCCCCACCTTCTAAAAAAAACCGATTTTAGGAGTAAATTCAGGGACGGAGCTACAACCATAGCAAGGGGGGCCAAGGCCCCTCCCAACTTTTCATTTTTTATTTAGTAGTATTAGATTTATAATTTTGGCCCCCCAACCTCTTATTCTCTCAAGTACTCCCTAATCCGTAAGCAGTGCATACTAAAGTGTATACCATAAGGATGTCCATAAGGATGTATGGTGAATTATATGTACGGTTCAATACTTATTAGATCCAAATCTCCATTTAATACTGTTATAAAATAGGATTTGTTTTATTACTTAATAATTTGTTCCAGAATTAGTGATTACTTACCTAAAGAAATACATCGTAATGTTTAATATTTAATAGAATTCTTAATTATTTAAGAAGGTGCTAGTATATATTGTCTCAGTTGACATATGAAATAAAGAGTTTTAAATCTAATCTTCTCTGAAAATTTCATTTTAGGGCCTTTTAGTGTTTATTTTTTCATTTAAATATTTTTTGAAATATCATACAAACTTATTTAGAGCCTCCATATTTCTACGACATGTAAGAGCGACATTCTAAAATTTTATTCATAACGCATTTAATCATGTTTTTTGAATGTTTTAAATAAATATAAATACATTATTTAACATTTAATTTATTTTATTTATATTCAATATGTTATTACGGAGTATTTTTTATTTCACCTTGGCCCCCCTCTGAAGCGAATACTGGCTCCGCCCCTGAGTTAATTAGAGCATGAGAATCACTTCTGCACTTTCACCCATACACTACAACTTCTGCTTCTACTCCCTGGATCATATCCGAACACCCCTTAGTCATATTTTTAGAAGTTAGAACTTTGTCTATTCTTTACTTCTATTTCGAGCAGTTTCTATGTTTTTATTCTCTAAACGTCGTTGTTAGCTTCAATGTGTTCCTTTCCTTCTTGTGAACAGGTGAATGCCGGAGCAGCAACTCTTACAGATTGTGTCTATTGGTTTGTGCTTGTACCATGTTTGACCATCAAAGGCTATAATTTGAATTCTGTAAGGATCATATCACAAGTTTTATATTCGTAGTATTTGAAAGATTATTAATGTAACTTATTAACCTGTTTAGTACTAGTCCAGTAACTTTAGTCACTTCGCTGCCAAAATATAATGTCCAATTTCCGAAAAATCACGTTAGTGTTGGGATTTCCAATCTGCTTTTGCCGGAAATTGTAATAAAAAACTCAGATAAAGTTATTACATATAGGATCTTACTCCGAATAAGTAAAGTTATGAAACTAAAAAATGGATGTAAATGAAAGTTACGCGACGAATAAAATAAAAAATTGGGTCTTTTTGTCTATATTTTTTTTATTGCAGTGTATTTATTATTTTAATTAATTGCAGTTGATGATAGGCATGCATTTGGTAAATGTGATTGTCCTGCTTATAGAGGCTGCGCTGAACTGTTTGGTAAGTCATGCATGATCTGCTCATTCAACAATGTTTCTTGTATTACATTGGGCTCATTTTTTGGGCTTTGAAGTAATCGGAAGGCAGTACATTGCTCATTTCAGTTTGACAATATTATTCATAAATTTATAAAATGATTGAAAAGTAATAACTACGTATTACTTTTAGTAATATAAATAAATAAATAAAAAAGAAACAGATCATTTACTTTACCACAACCCAAAATGAAAACGAGAGACTAATTCTTAAACGTACGGGACATCTAATTATTCAACAATGCTTGTTGTACTCACTCTTATACTCACCTTATACTTATCATGTTTGTAAAGGTTTTTTTTGTCTGTGAACCCGATTCACAGACAAAAAAAAACTTTCACAAACATATGTGGGTACAAATATGGGTATAAGAGTGTGTACAAAGATCATTTTTGTTTATTATTTTGTATATTTTGAATGAAATGTCTTGGTTTGGACAAATTTATCAATCACAGAATAGGTAAAAATAAAAGAATAATCAATAAAAGAATAAAGAATAATTGACACCTGCATAAGTTAACATACTACGTATTTATCATACGATACTTAATTATGTACTACCTCTACTCCTAAGATAAGAATATGAGGGGTGTTTTTTTTAAAGCAATGTTATATGATTGTTCCTGAATTGATAAGGTGTGAATAAAGAGAGAATGAATTAGATCCACTCAATAAAATAGGATGACATCATCCCTAAGGGTCCCCCAGAATCGATTGGAAAGTTATATGAGAGTGGGGTTCCATTCCAAACGACATAGTTTTATTAATAAAAAAGCAACCACCTCTTGTTCGCTAGCTAGGTATAGCCGGTGCTGCACTGCCACCGGTGCTGCACTGCCACCGACTTAGTTATTACGCAGCACAAAGGGAACGTAGCGAGCAACAATTCTTCCTGGTGTCTTGACAATTAAATCGCAAACCCTAGGAGCGGATGAAACTTCATGGTGTCCTGATGTCTCTTAACGTTGCTGCCATGAGGAACTTAGAAGCTATTTAGGAATCTTCTTTACACACACACACATATATATATATCTTATACAATATTGAACAATTTATATTTTGATTTGGCTCAAGTTATATTTGAAAATACACACAGTTACATAAATTTTGTTCGCGAGTTACAATTTCTTACCCATGGTTTACATCATTCATGTACGCGAGTTACATTTGAACTTGTCTTAGCAAGTTACATTTTGCATGAGCGTGAGTTATATTTTTTATCAAGGCAAGTTACATGTTCTATAACACGAGTTACATCACAAATGATTTACATTTTCCAAAACGCGTGTTACTTCACAATATAATGCGAGTTACACATTTTAATGAGCTAAGTTACATGTCTATTAGCGTGAGTTACATGTCAACTTTCCTAAGCAAGTTACATAAACTTGCACATGATTTACATATTATTTAATACGAGTTACACCGCAATATAATTCGAGTTACACAACACAATAAGCCCCTTGATATTTAAAGAATTTTTTTAAATAAAAAATTATTTTTATGGGCTGACATTAAAAACAAACCATATACACTTTTTATGTAAAATAGTTGGGCAATTATACTTTTTTTTTTCATTATTTACATTGAAATCAATGTTTTACTTCTTATACTATATGTATTTGACAAGTTACATTTCGACTGGACTTGAGTTACATTGATCAATAGCGTGAGTTACATTTCTTTACACGCGAGTTACACCATAATATTATTGGGACAAAAAAGATAAAAAAAATTAAAAGCTACTGTTCACGCGTGTTACTGTTCACGCGTGTTACTGTTCACGCGTGTTACTGTTCACGCGTGAATTTTTTTAATTAAAAGTTATGCAAAACTACGCCGTTTTGAGTAGAGGAGCATGGTCCTCACCGTGGGATGATCCCACGGTATACGAACTGCAATAAAATAGGATGACATCATCCCTAAGGGTCCCCCAGAATCGATTGGAAAGTTATATGAGAGTGGGGTTCCATTCCAAGTCATTGCATTGAGTTGAGCCTGAGACCTCTCTCTTGTGACACCCCCTTCCTACCAGATGAGCTATGCCCCCTGATTGAATTAGAAGATAGAACCACTCAAATTCTACCAAATGTAGTGTTGAAAAAGTGTGACAGAAATACGAAAAAGTGCAAGTGAAACATGAAAAAGTGCATATATTCGCACTTTGCACGAGAAGAAGGCTTTTTATTTGAAATATTCCCTTGTCTTTTGTTAAATGTCCCACACCGGACATCTTTGGAATGATTAAACACTATATTAAGATCCAGGCTACTCCTCCTATCAGGTTGACCTTTTAGGATGGAACCCCGGGTGTTAACATGGTATCAGAGCCAATTCGATCCATGGTGTGGGAGCCCCTTATGAATCGTGATGACACGATTATAAAAAAACTGACAATTACGGCCCGATGAAAAAAACAGACCGATGAAAAAAATACGAATGATGACACTATCCAGACGAAGTGTCTGGTCGTGAGGAGGGGTGTTAAATGTCCCACACCGGACATCTTTGGAATGATTAAACACTATATAAAGATCCAGGCTACTCCTCCTATCAGGTTGACCTTTTAGGATGGAACCCCGGGTCTTAACATCTTTGCTTTCTAATGATCTTCTCTAAACATACACTTTGCTTTTATAAAAGTTGAATTAAATCTGAATTAATTCTTAAAATGTGCTTAATAGTTAAAACTACTGGGGTAATTCTTAAGTTGCGCATGGTGTAGTAGATATACGTTTAATGTGTATTTATAATTGTCGAAGTCTGATCTGATCTGTTTAAATCTAGTCGGCTTTGGGGCTGAAACCAATACTAAATATTCTAACTTTAGTACTTTACACCGCATCTTATCAAAAATCTTGAAAACACTTGGATTGGTCAACGAATGTATATTAGTTTTAAAGATTAATCGAGTGAGCTAATTATGAAACATGAAGAAATTTACACGAAATATTGACGCAAAAAAAAAAAAAGTTTCTCCCGCTTCCGCCCACCATAAGATTAACATACATCACTATGTATGAGTACTTTTGTTTTGCGGTTTGAATTCGAATTTGCTCACTTCTAGTTTGAAACTTAAAGTCAAAACATTGCTATGAAAAGTTAGGGAGGAAATATATCCTTTGCCTTTTTCCTGAATACTCCGTATATGAAAACACAAACCCGTGATCTAAAGTCCCTTACAACACGGTATCAAGAACACCAACATAATCCCTTACCTTTTTCCTGAATATGATTGAATATTTAAATATTGATAATGTTTTTTTTTTCCAGCGCTTCCCTTGGTATAGAATTGGATATTTAATTCTGTGGACATCTATTTATGTCATTTTCCAATGGGCTCTCCATGCTTGCAACCAAATTTGGTAAACAACTCTCATATTTTTATTTTTCGCATACTTATCATGTTTTTACTTGAATTGTTTTCACTAGTGGAAAAACAGAAATTTGCGGCACGGTATAAGCGACGGTTATATAATAACCGCCACAAAATAAAAAAAAATAAGAATTCGCTTACGCGCGGCGGTTGGTACGTAAGGACCGATGCATATATTTTGAATTGATAAATTTTTTAATTTTTTTTTAAACACGCGCGGCGGTTATTATTTAAGAACCGCTGCGTACTTAAAAATGTAATTACAATTTAAAAAAGAACGAAGCGCGCGGCGGCTAATAACATAAAAACTGCCGCAAACGAGTTGATAAAAAAAAAATCGAAATCACGCGTGGCGGTTTCTTATTTAATAACCGCCGCATATACTAATTTCATTTTTCCTTAGCCGCAGATCTATCCGTAAACCTTCATCCTTGTCCCCAAAAATTAACCTAACCTCTATTTGGCTATTCCTGCGCAGCATCAGCGAGGCGGAGGCGATACGACTAATTTCAGTCTCAGACTAGACCAGATCAGACTTAAACAGACCAAACCGAACCAGACTTAAACAGACCAGACCAAACTCGACTTTTGTAGTTATAAAATACACAGAGACCAAACGTTTACCAAACCAGACTTAAACGGATCAGACCAAACTAGACCAGACTTAAACAGACCAGACCAGCAAATTATAGTCCAAGTAAAATCATCCTTATTCATTTACTCAAATGATGTGATCTTTAAAATTCATGTGATATGTACAGGTGGCCATACCCTTTCCTTAAACTGTCTTCTCCCTTTGCTCCTTTATGGTATGCAATCTTTGACTTAATTTGCTTCTTTCTTTTAAATTAATTCCTCTGCTTGCTTAATTAATAAATAATTAATCAAGTGTAATGATAAAATGATGATGATAATTGTGATGAAAATTCAGGTATTTATCGCTGGGGTTAATGCACATACCATGCTATGGCATGTTTGTTATGGTAATGAAGTTCAAACACCATTATCTGTCCAAAAGGTTTCCTCTGTCTTATCAGTGTGCAAGATGATAGAAGGATCGAAGGGTCGAGGTTTACTCCATGGCCAACGGCGAGTTGCCAAACAGAACTTTAATTTAGTTAGATATCTTCACAAGGGAGCTGAAGTTAAGAGAAATACGTTCAACTCCTTTGTATATTTTGATTTTGAGATTCGGGGGAGTGGGAGTGGGGCATTTGACAAGAAGGAAAAACAAATGGAAAAGGGATTTAATTTGTAGTACTAATAGTTATGTATTTATAACACATTTACACCTCATAAGGAATGGGGATAGTGAGGTTTGTTAGTAGGAATATATATACACAGTCCTGAATCGTTGATTACTTTGGTGGTACACAATATTGGATTTAATGAATCACACTTCCAACATAAACATTGACGAATAATTCCTTTTGTACACCTCCAAAGCCCCAACATGTACACGTCGTGTAGACGCCTCTTTTTGTCCGTGTACATTTTTTCATTTATAAGGTGAAATGTCTATGTCACATATAAATTATTTTTCATGAGCTACATTTTTTATCTATGTCACAAACAATTTAGTATTTATTTCATAAAATAAAATAAAAAAACGTTAATGCACACAAAACTGACCGAGTAATGGGCGTGTATGAGTATGGTGTATACACTATTAACATTGATTCTCTTGTGTATGCATTTTAGTCAAGCCTTGCTTCTACTTGGAAATCTTGGAAAATAATGGACGCTCGTAGGTTTTTCAAAAAAGTTACGAAAGAACACTCAGTGAGAAATAGAACATATGAAAAAGGAAAGTTGCTAGAGAATTTAGTAGCTAGAAGTAGTGTGTCTTTCTCATTTGGATTACACTTGCCTTTTATGGGCATTTACAAATTGTAACTGCTAAGTAAAATAATGACTAATTAATTACAACATTAATACATAGTTAACTACATAATTAGTCAGTGTAGTATTGATTGTCCATGGATGTTACTCTTCTGGATTGTCGGTCGTGCTGGCTCGCATGATGGATGTTTGAGTTCCCTCTTCGCCGAACTGAAGGACAGCTCTTTGTTGGACTAGCAGGCCAACTCTTGACTGGTAGGCAGGCTCCTGTCCGGGCTGGTAGGCAGACTTCGGTTTGGGTGTTGCTCTTCCAGAATTGCAAGTCGGATGCTTGAATTCCCTCCTTGGCGGGCTGACATGCAAGCTCCTCACTGAGTCACTGAGCTGATAGGCAGGCTTCTAGTTAGGCTGACAATCAGCTTCCGGCCAGGGTGGTAGGCAGGCTCTTCCTTAGGCTGCAAGGCAGGCTCCCCATTGGGATGCAAGGCATGCTTCTAGATGGGCTAGTAGACATGCTTCTACATGGACTCGAAGACATGCTCCCCTATGAGTAGGAAGACAGGCTCTCCATTGGACTAAAAGGAAAGCTGCGCGGCAGGATGGAAGGCAGGCTCCCCACTGGATTTGCAAACTCCCGTCCACGCCGGTAGGCAAATGAATATGCTTATGTGAGTACTGGGCACATATAATTGAATATGTTATATGAATATGCATGTAAAAGGTATAAAATGTATATAAAAGTATATGTGATGTTTTGAATGGCAAAAATGACAAATATTGATTGTTTATGACTTAATATGTGTTGTGTATAAGTTTCGGAGCAATCAAACTCGATCGGTTCGGGCGGTCAACGAGGTGTTGACCAGTGGCTGACAGTGGACAGGCGCCGGCTAGTGCGTGGTCGGAACCGGCGCCAGTTTGGAAACAACCAGTCGGTTCCTAGGGAAAATTCATTGAACCTACGCCGATCGGGCAGCAAACCAGCGCCGGTTTGGTCTAGAGTTTCGGGGCTGTTTTTTATAAAAAAAATTGCAAATCGGGGCCGTTTCGAGGTAGACCCGATCCCGGTCATTCTATATATGTATATTTTGCATGAATTTGCATGGAATATTTTGTTTAGATGTTAAGACTTGGATTAGTCATTGATATGAAATGATATAGACTATAGTTGGGTAAGGTATATGGTAGATCATTGGTTCGGGTGGAATATCCAGAGGCCGGACGGTGTCCTCAAAACTCATAGATTCAGGTGGAGTACATGGGGGTCGGGTGGTGTCAACAAAACTCATAGGTTCGGATGGAGTACCCACGGACCGGGCGTTGTCCTCAAAACTCGTATATTAGGGGTGGAGTACCTAGGGACGGGCGGTGTCCTAAAACTCAGAAATTGGGTGGAGTGCCATAGGACCAGATGGTGTCCTTAAAACTTTTTATTACCGGGAGAGTGGCTTGATGGTTGAGTAAGGCTATCAACACTCAGTTATATAATGAACCCTAGGTTATAGTGGGAGAGCTAAGCACCGGGTTGGATATGTGGACAGGGGATAGTCAAGGACTAAGTCCACCATGGTTTTATCGATTTAATTAAATGACCTACGGGTCGGTATTTTCCAAGTGTATATACTTATATGTATTCAAATACCTGGGGGAAACTATATGTGTATGTATCACCATATGTTTGGATCTTATACTTGAAATGTTAGTTATTTTACATTTAGCCCGCTTCTCGCCAGTACATGTGTACTTGACCCCTTTGAGGGCCATCGCCATTTTCAGATTGAAGCTAGGGCTTGCTATCTGCACCTTTGCACGGGTGAAGTTATTTCAAAGAAGACGTGGTTCGTGCTTCCTTTATTGATTTTAAACTACAAACTATGTTCATGGATATTTTGTATTGGATACTATGTTTTGGCCGTGCCAGCCCACGTTTTGCCATATGTGGTCCATGATTGACTTATGAAAATATTCACTATTCATTCAATTTAAAGTGCGATGTTGTTATGTATGTTTACTTATTGAGTATGGAATGAACTATGTTCATGGACGTCTTGTACAATCGAGTGGGTGTGACCTGCGGGTGACGTCACTTGATTGTGCGGCGATTGCACACACGCCTAGATGTGGTCTGGGACTTGACAATCTGAATGTAGGTTCCTTTCGCGGGTCATGATCTCTTTAGACAGTTGATTAATGGGCTTAGTTTATCAGTCCCGACTCGTACAATGGGTTTCACGCATGTGATCGGTTGCAGTCCATGATACCACCCTCTATTATATTATATGTAGTTCCCTTACTTCCCTATGATACAAAATATACTTCTATTATTATTATACTCCTAACCATGGTACATACAAATTTAAATATGCTATGTATTTGTCTAGCCTCCGTCTCTTTACATATAAGCCACTCAAGCTAAGAACTTTTTTGAGCTTTATTATGAATCATGATGCGGGGAATGACGCTCAACGTGTATAACTCTTAATTGAACCAGGCCACATTCCGTGCAATATTCGGAATTCTCAACAAAATTGTACAAACAAAGAATCCTGCAACACAAAAAGCAAATCAATAACGAGCGGTGTTGAAAATCATTTGATAAAAAAACAATTTCACCAAGGATGTTTTGTAATTTGCTGGTCTGGTCTGGTCTGGTCTGTTCTGGTCTGAACTGGACTGGTCTGGTCTGGTCTGGTAAGGTCTGGTTTCTTTGTATTTTTATAACTATCCAAGTCTGGTCTGGTCTGGTCTGAACTGGTCTGGTCTGGACTGGTCTGGTCTGGTCTGGTCTGGTCTGGGGCAAATTACAGTCCAAGTAAAAACATCCTAATTCACTTTTAGTACTAATCATTTCTTATCAACTAGGTCATGTCTTTAACTTTACTGTCAATTGGTACACGACCATTTTTCTTGCTTATTCGTGGTTTTGTTGGCCAAAATTTTGGACCTTCTCATAACCGAAAATTTAGCTGGAAGCCTGGAAAGACCACAATTTTGTACTCCGTATAATATTCTTAAGGAAATGAAGCAAAGCAAGATGGGGACTTGCAGGGTTGGTATCATTTTTGGGGAGTCAAAAAGGCGAAGGAACCCTACGTCCCTACCTGCTAGCGTGTCCATAAAGCGCCATGTTCTTCTAGTGGAACCCGAGTGAAATGCAGCTGCAGCATACGGAGTATGTATACAATTACTTTAGTTTTCTCAAAAAAATTGAATCACAATTGGACATTTGAATAAAGGAGAAACTGAAGAATATGGTTACACTAAAAAATTATACTCCGTATATAGACAAATTCTAAGATAACCAAATGTAGAGTGGTCTTCTTGTCAGGCCGGCCTGACGGGATGATCCGTCCGGACGAGCCCATTTGGGCACCTTCCCGGTGGAATTTTTTGATGAAATTTTTTGAGTATGTTCTTCATCAAGTCTAGTTTGTCTATACCAAATTTCAGCTCAAAATTCAATCGGGAAGGCATTCAAATCATTTTTTGAAGTTGACTGCGTCAAAATATACATATAAAACTGCAGTCAACTTCAAAAAATGATTTGAATGCCTTCCCGATCGAATTTTGAGCTGAAATTTGGTATGGACAAACTAGACTTGATGAAGAACATGCTCAAAAAATGTCATCAAAAAATTCTACCGGGAAGGTTCCCAAACGGGCTCGTCCGGACGGAGCATCCCGTCAGGCCGGCCTGACATGAAGATTTGTCACCAAATGTATCCTACTTTGCATACGTGGTCAATTAAAATATTGAAATTGAACAATTTAAATATTGCGGAGTAATAAATAATGAGATAGTAACATGAAGTCTTGAACCAATCAAATGTGTTATAAGTACATCCGTACAACACCTCATTTATATGCAAGTATGTCCCTAGCAGCTATGACTAACTATGACTAATGTCAACAAATTCAATTCTAATGACTTATTTGGGGATATTTTGAATGTTTTTAGTTGGAAAGAGACATTCTAATATGAGAATTTGATCTATTTAAGTGAGGTCTGATATGTTTTGAGATTCAAATCAATCCATTTAAAGTCTTAAAACATTGGGAAGAAGTTATTGCCGATCGAGCTAGTCAACGGAAGTCGAATAGTGCTGACCGCTGATCATGATTTGGCAACTTCGTGTAGCCGTGTAGGGAAAACTCACATACATTTAGAAGTTTGAGATTATATAAATCTTTGGCAAAAAATTAAAAATGTTCATTATGTTGTGATAAGTGATAATTCATAAAAGACCATAAAAATAAAATTACTCTGATTTTCTCATCACAACGATATTGGGTTAGAGTAAAATTACCTGCAGGTGAATCACAATGGGAGGTAGAATTCCAAGAACCACACATACACGCATTGGTATATTTACCGTCGGCCGCCGCCGTATATCCACAGGTCCCACCGGTTGCCTGGCAGGATTTACAAAAAACTTTGTCTCCATGAACAGAGAACCTCACTCTGATCCCATAAGACCACTCCTCTGCACCCTGCAATCTCAGGGGCGCAAGGCTATAGGCACTGCTATAGCCTTGGCAATCCAGTTCGGTCAAATTTATGGCCTTCATTGTTCCGAATGCGACCGCGCAACACTCCGGCGGGCCGGCGTAGGTGGGCCACATCCTCTTCTTAGCCGCTGGCAGCCCGATAACATTGTTCCACGCCGGGCAGTCGTAGTAGTCCTCGCAGCCCATGCCGGATACGTTCCGGCATGGGAAGTTTTTGCCCTTGCGGAATCCCTGGAAGAGCGGGGACTCCGCAGAGCATCCTAGGAGCATGAAAACGTTGTCCGTGGTGGGTTGGAGGTAGGTGGCCCGCCACGGCTCGACCACGAAGCCGTTGCCGCGGTTGCCGAGCACGATGGCGGAGCACGTCGACATGTGAGGATCGTCGAGTGTGAGGGTTTGGTAGGCGTAGTCTATGTTCAAAACGCGGTATGACCCGGATTGTACGTGGAACATGAGGACGTCATTGATGCAGAACAAGAGGTCCCGATATCCCGGATGGCCACATCCGGGACGGACCCCGAAAGGGTAGTCAATGCTTAAGTTCCCACAATATGATCTACACGAGAACGCCGCCGTATGACCGCCGTCGGAAATTGTTGCAGCCGTATCCATGGCTAGTAGGAGTGCTGATTGGAAAACAATTACGTAAATCAAGGAGAAATAGAAAAGAAAACCCATTGTAACGTACTACAATTTGACCGATTCGAGATGTTTTAGCTGGAAATGGATTGGAAGAATTGGAATTGAATTGAAAAATTATAGCAGAGTCGCTTACTCCGACCATATACCGATCTTTATAAAGTAAAAAAGCAACATTAATGCGCTGCTTATAGTATTGAACAAAAACAAAATAATGCGCTGCTGATACCTTGCTTGACCGGGGTGCTTATAGAATGGCCAGCTGGGGATTAAAGCATAGGAAGTACTTCCTATTATGGGAGAACTCTGGTACCCATTTAAAAAAATGAGATACGGTATCTACTCTTCACTTGATTGGTCTAAATAGGATATCATTTTTAATATAGACTTAAATAATTCAACTGCAACATTCTGATTGGTCTATGTGGACAAATGTATGGTACCTTATGAGTACCATAGAATGTACTTTATACTAGTAACACATCCATAATTGCTTTATTGTAACCTCCATTTGAGTTGATGTGAAAATGAAATTAATCTGGGTGTGGTATTATAAAAAGTAGGAGTTTTAGTCACTTTTGGTCCTCCGACTTTTATGTCATTGACACTTTTGGTATTCGACTTTGATCTTTTCCACTTGTAGTGCTTGACTATTGTGCTAAAGACACTTTTGGTACCCGTCTTTGAAAATTTCCACATTTAGTCCTCCGACTTTCATAAAAGCGACACTTTTAGTTCTTCAACTATTAATATAATGACATTTTTAGTCCTCCACTTAATGTGTCAAAATCATAGTGAATGAACTAAAATTGTCAATTTAATAATACTCAGGGGACTAAATGTGGGAAACTTTGAACTCGATGACTAAAAGTGTCCATAACACAATAGTCGATGACTAAAATTGGAAAAAATAAAAATCGGATACCAAAAGTGTCAATAACAGAATAGTCGGAGGGGACTAGAAATGGAAAACAACTCTAAGAAGTGTCACGGGAGTCATGGGAAATCTCAAATCCGTAGTGCTACGTACTAATTACTACTACCTCCGTCCCGCTAGAAGGTTCCCATAGCAAATCGGCACGATTATTTAGGTGATAATTAAATAAAGTATTTTGGGTATATTTTGAGAAATAATTTTAACAGGTATATATTATAATGTGTTAGTATTGATAACTGTGATGTTATAAATGTATTATTTGTAATATTTAATGACTAATTTGTCACTTAAGATTGTTAATTGTTTCCTAAAATGGAAATGAGAACCTTCTAACGAGACGTCCAAAAAAGAAAAGCAAGAACCTTCTAAATTGGAATAACTTTAAGCAAAACGACATATATGGTATAAAGATCGCATTAATGTTCAATACTTTATAAGCAGCGCATTAATGGTATTGAACCTTCTAAAAGAAAAGCAAGAACCTTCTAACGGGTACGGAGAGAGTATATAACTTTAAGCGTTCACATTATTTATTAATCTAGTTCAAGAAAAATTGGAATTTGTTTCTTTGAAATGAAATCGGCTTATATATTACGTAGTACTACCTCCGTCCCGTTGGAAAGATCTCATAGCAAAACGACACGATTATTTAGACAATAATTAAATAAAGTACTTCGAATGTATTTTGAGAAATAATTTTAATAGATTATAATATAGTTAGTATTGATAATTATGATGTTATAAATATTTTTTTTTAATATTTAATGATTAATTTGACACTTAAGAGTTAAAACTATTAATTGTTTCCTAAAATGGAAATGAAAACCTTTATATGAGACATCCAAAAAAGGAAAGTGGAAACCTTCAATTCTAATGGGACGGAGGGAGTAATATATAAGAAACTCCACAATCAACATTACACCTAGAACAATAAGCAAATACTATAATAGGTTTAAAAGAATATTCCAAAAAAAAACCTAGAGCAAAAGGACAAGCTAGCAAGACTAGAACACATAAGGAACAATCATCCCAAAAGGAACAATATGATTCGCTAATTCTCACTCAGGGGCGGCCCTAGTGGGGGTGCAAGGGGGCGGTCTCCCTAGGCCCAAAAACAATTGAGTAATAAATAAGCCAAATTTAGTTCTTTGTGATATGTGTGAGTAGGCTGATTTTTCAGCCCTACACTAACAAATTTTTGGGTGGAATTTGTTGAAGTTCTTTGTAATGCATTATATTTTTTGGGTGAAAATTTATGATCATGTTCTCTATGAAGTGTAGATTATGTAAAAAAGAAAAAGTTCAAAGTTCAATTTAGAAGTGAGTTAAATAAATTATTCAAAAGCATTGGTTTGTACGTATACATATTTTGGTGCATTGTTTTTCAGTAATTTATTTAACTCACTCACAATTGAATTTCAAACTGAAATTTTATAAGCATAATTTACACTTGATGAGAAACATTCTCTTAAAATTTCATAAGAAATTCCACTCAGAAGCAGATTAGTCTGATATGATTATTTGATTAGTTTATTTACTGATTTCATTCATAGTTGATTGCTTGATTTCTTAATTGTTGATTGTTTTCAATTGAGTGTTGGTGTTATAACTTGTTGATTTTGTTAGACAAACATTTTCAATCATGATAAAATTATTAATTTAATTAATTTCAATCGCAATAAAAAAGATTGAATCTGAATACGATAAATAAAAACGAGGAGAAAATTAGAGAAAACGGCATCAAGCAAAAAAAACTCAATGGAAAAGTTTACATGTGTAAAGAATTTAAATTCTGAATGTCCCCTTCTGGATGAGAACTCGTAATAGAATAATAATTTAGCTACTAAAAATAAAATGATTCAGAATGATTACATCATAGGAGCAGAGAATTTAGGAGGTGACAATAATAGAGTTAATTTCTTAAATATGACTTAAACATTTGTATAGTGTACATATAGGATCATCATTGTTTCCTTTCTAAATAAGGATCACCAATATTATAATATGATTAGTTTAGACAGAATAGGGGTTTACATATTTTTATAAATGTTTTGAAATATTATTATTATTATTATTATGCATGTCAATTAGATAGAACAGGGTTCTACAATTTTTTGAAATGTTAGCCTCATTTTAATTTTTCGTCCCTAGGCCTTCGAACATACCGGGCCGCCCTTGTTCTCACTTGAACAATTGTAACTTGTAATCCAATCATGATCAACTTAGAATCTTTGTCACATATCCTATCCCGAGCTTGACCCTCAACAAAAGAAAAAATTAAAACAGTACAGAGTCAGCCCGGGCAAAAACCACCAACAAAAACACCGGCTAGAATTCTTAAACAAAAGTAAATAACAATAATTGCGAAATTTAAATAACTACTAAATAAATTGCTAGGCGAGCCTAAGAACTCAGGTCCACCCCTTCCACATTTTTGGCTTGTACACCACCATAGCAATAGTAACTTGCTCTTTTTTTTTCCTGAAAATAAGACTTGTTGTGATGCATTTATACTCAGGCCCGCTCCAAAAAATTGACAACAAATAATCCACACTTTTACATATTTTACAAAAATAATTCCTACTCGAAATGTTCACAATGCAACAATAATCCCAACTAGCTAACTATTTTAAATATAGTGAAGCGAAAATATATATAAACATCGACAATATATATTTGAGTTTCATCTTATTTGTACTAAAATTTTAATTTAATATTCAAGTTTTTTAATAAAACATAATTTAAATATTTGAACACTACATAGTAGAAAATCTTAAAATTCTCTATTTGCTTTTATTCCTTATCCATATTTTATTTATATTTATTTTTGTTATTCATTATAATAGAGATTTCAAAGCAGTTTTAGCACTACACTACATATTAATACAAATTATGTAGTATATTGAATATTTATTATATGAGATATTACCCGAAATAGGACTAAACAAGTTTGCAAATTCCAAAATAGGACTTCCATGTTTTTATTCTCAAAATAGGACTTATTACTGCCATGTTTTAGCAGTACCAAACTTCAAACATGACAATATTTTCCAAACTTGGTAGTAATTAGTCCTGTTTTGGGAATAAAAACATGACACTCCTATTTTGGAATTTTCAAACTTTTTTAGTCCTATTTCGGGAACTTTCCCTTATACACACACACACACACACACACACACACACATATATATACATTACTACGTATATTTTATGAAAATTTCTAAATATTAATTTAAATTTATAGTAGAAAAATATTAAAATCAAATATACTGTTACATATTACGGAGTATTAAATTTTATACATACTTTTACTTTTATATTTTCAAAATTGAAAAATAATTATTGGTGAAAATTGAAAAAAAAAAAAGTAACAGAAAAATTAACATTGTTAGCACTCGAATTGTTTCTGTGGAACAGTTAATTAGTAGGGATTATTTTTGTGAAATTTATCAGTATGAATTATTTTTGTAAAATGTGTAAAAATAGGGATTATTGATGTCAATTTCACCAATAATATATTATGTACTTGCTGCTTTTTTTGTAGTTAGCCCACAATATTTCTTTTTTAGAAGTTTGTATTAGTTACGTTGTAAAAGGGAGGGTGTTCCATGGTGCAAAGATATGTTCTCCAACAAAAACATGGGGTTAATATTAAATTTCACCAACTACAAAAGGTTGCGCGCCAAAGATACGAGTAAATAATACTTCGTCTGAAATATTAAAACAAGAGTATGGTAATATATTTTTTCTAAATATGAGTAAGTTACCAACGTCCGTCATAAAATTATATTATCATATCTTGACATTATCAGACAATACACAATTGACAATAGTTTTCAAGAGAGAGACTAGTTACACATATTTAAAAAAAACATGTTGAATTTTATACGGAGTACTATTTACATACTCTACTTTAACTAAATACATAACTAATGCATTGCAAATTTAGTTTTTGAAAAATATTATTAAATTCTTCTGGGGTTACATTTTCAAATTTTTTTAATCTTTTAATAGGAAATTAAATATATTAATAGCCAAAGCTATGTGTTGATCAATGTGAACATGGAAATTTTGCAACTAAAAATGATCTTTAAGGTGAAAATACTAATTCATTTATTTTAAATACCTTTAGCGGTCGATTCAGTGTTTGTTCTTCATTTCATCCATTCCAAACCTAGTCAAATTGTTTTATGTCGGGTCTAACCTTAGATAAAATTCAACATTGACACATTTTATGGGAATTTGAAACAAAAAGTCAAGTACTCAGTTTACGTACAGATCTCTAGGAAAAATTACTCGATACCTGAAAAACACCACACATTCCGTTGAAAGTTAGGACCCATACTACGAATCAAGACAAAAAAGGGGTCAGACAAGAACATCGAGGAAACAAGCACCAATAGAGACAATGCAACAAACTCGCAATGGAGAAGGTAGGAGATCCATCACAGAGCTAAGCACTCATGTCGCGCAGAGAGTGCATTACGATCGAAAGAAAAGTGCCACATGCACTAGGGTGATATGCATTGAGAGGTTGCTCACAAATCTTCTCACTTTCTTGTGGGAATGACAACGAAAGCTCAAGCGGCTCTAGACGATCCCCTTCATGCCATCCTTAGAGGAGGAGCGTTTGGTACATGACTCTACAAGCCGAGGGAAGACTTCGGGACGGGTCCGCCAATAAGTACTCAATTACACCAACGTTTCATCGCCAAAACATAGGGGTTTGGGGTAGATAGTGTCAGACCTCAAAGACTAAGGGTGTTGGATGCTCCTTAGCTTGGTCATCGACAACCTCTCTATTCCGGGGCAAGAAGCCCGCATGTAGACCTGCACAAACACGGGCTCGGGCCGGGCTTATTCTAAAAAATCTGCCCACTTGTAGTGGGCGGGCCCGGCCCGGCCCGGTAAAACGGGCCTCCTCATATGTCCAAGCCCGCCCATGAGAGCGGGCCGGGCTGCCCACCGGGCTTTTGGGCCCGGAAAATATCCTTTTGTCAACTCTGGTTAAAAAAATGAAAACATTTATAAAATAACATCACAACATTTTAAATGCAATTAAATAATTAATGTACTCACAACACATTTTGAACACAAGAATACGTTTAAATGCAATGCACAAAACGATTCTGGAAAACAAAAAGCATCCAAATTCCAAATAAGCATCCATATTCCATAATTAAAAGCACAATCACAGATTCACAATGTGCAGCGGAAATAGTCATATACTGTATAATTATATATAGAATAATATATATAATATAATATATATAATATGTTTACGGGCCGGGCTTTTAGGCCCGACCGGGCCTATATTACAACCCAAGCCCGCCCATATTTTAAACGGGCCGGGCCGGGCCCGGCCCGGCCCGGTGGGCTAAAGCATGTGTCCAAACCCGCCCATTTATATGGGCGGGCCGAGCGGGCCGGGTGGGCCGGCCCGGTTTTGTGCAGGTCTACCCGCATGGAAAAGACTCATCATTCAGGTACGCCAAGTAAGTATAATATACTAGTACTCCACCCGTGCGATGCACGGGAGAATAAAATTTGCAAATTAAGTAGAAGTTTTATATTATTATTATTATTATTATTATTTTTCATATAAAAATGCATATTTTGTCATATATTGTGTTGGTGGAAATTTCCTAGCTAACAAAACACAGCTAACAAAACACACACTGTGAATGATACTTACAATTTCGAAACTCCTTATATACAACCGTCACAATTGCATTATTGATGATCACTGTTTTTTAAACTTGAGTTTGTTTATAAATTTTATTGTGACATATAACTATTTATTTTTTATTTTAGGAAATAATAAACACTTCTAATGATAATTTGTCATTAAATTAAATATTAAACATAACACATCTAACATCACAATTATCATCAATAACATCACAATATTATACACTAATCATAAACTAATGAAAAGTGTTTCTTAAATATGCGTGAATTACCTGTGTAATTATAATCTAATGTTAAAACTAATGTTTTGAACTTCTTGAAAATTTGTGTTTATATAAAAAGTATAGACACATAGTATAAGGTTTGTTCAATTAAATTTGGACTGGTTTTATTTGTGATTATTTGTTAGCAGATAAAATCAATGTGACTTCAAAATCTTTGTGTAATTTTTAAATTAGATTGTTTTCAATGTTATATGAGATCAAATCAAAATCCTTCAAAATAGATGTCATTTAAATAGAATAGATAAGAACAGATCATATCATACCAGATCAAACATAGATAATACGTAGTAATAAAATACGAAGTACACATTATTAACACACTTATATGATATCGAATTTTAAAACATTTAGAAATTCCAATAATTCCCCAATTAATAATCTATCTGATCGGCTAGATCAGTAACTGGAATTTCTGGAATTATAATTGGCTAGATCACTTTTAACACCTTAAGACACTTTTATAATCTAAGTGGGCAATGATAATCTAAGTGGCTAGATATGTACACATCCCAAAAAAGCAACATCATTAACACACTTTTATGATTTCATTTTATACTCCGCATTAGATTTAGAAATTCCAATAATTCCAACAAATTAATTGTTGGAATTCCAATAATTCCAATAATGTAACATCTTAGAATCTGGGACTACAGAACGATTACAAAGGCATGCCAAGTACCACCAATCATCATTTTGCAATGATGGTAATACTGTAGCCAACACCATATACAACCTTCCCTGTAAGTGTTTATATAAGTTAACGGCTTTGAAGTTATTAAACGTTTAAATAAATTTCACAAATGTTAACATCATAGAACCTCTTGACAGTCTTTCAGAGCTAGAATAGTTTTCATCGGGGTAATAGCTAGAAACTTTTCTTCCGAATTTCATGATTTCTGATCAGAAAGCTGAGTGACCACTTGAGATGGAGATATGATAATTTCGCACCTAATAAAAGAAAGCATGAAAATTAACCATACATATACGTGATATTTTAATATATATAGAAAAAATTCGTTCAAAATAACGTGCAACAATGTACATGATATTTTAAAATACCTGGTCATATAATCACGTGACTCTTTGCAAGTTGGATCAAATATTACTTTAGTACAATACATTGCATTCTGTAGTTTAATTTTCCCTGTGCAAGTCATAACAAAAAAGAGATGAAAACAAATAGTAGCTCGACTGGGACATTTATTAAATCAATGAAAAGTATTATTATTATTATTAAATGAAAAGGTCTAATGATATAACAAATAGAAAATAAAAACTAAAATCTTGGGTAGTCATATTATTATTAAATGAAATACATGGAGAATTAGCAGCTAGACACCACTGTTTTACACTTTTACAGGTGGAGTAATTAATAATGTGTTTCATTTTGGATCTCTTAACCGTTAAGATCCAACCCTAAACTACTAATATTAATTAAACAGAAATAGCTTTGTAGTCATCCCCAACATAGATTTGTTGAAAGAAATGTGTCTATTTTTTGAATTGTATAAATATATGCTGCCAAAGTAAACCATAAATATATTATTACGGAAATCCAGGGAAAGTTCATAGTTATGTGTAATAATATTTTTTTAAATGAAATCCAGGGAAAGTTCATAGTTATATATGTGTGTCTATGTTTGTTTTTAGGGACAGAGCAATTAATAGTAATTTCATTTTGATGTTATGTATGTGTGTCTATTTTTGTGAATTGTATAAAATAATCAAAACACAATTTTGTTAGCGGAAGAGGCTTAGTGTCAATAATATTACCGTCATAATGTCGTGCCTTGGCGAGTTGTACAATGACGGGAACATTGGTTGGCTTCCCAGAAGCAAGGTATGTATTCAGTTGATCGACATAAGGCTCAAACAACGTGCAATCTATTTTGCAACTGCACAAATATAAAAAATAAATGACAACATACTTCTGCCCACATTAAATTGTTATAAATAATTACAATTAGGATAGATTTTTTAATATGTCGATTAATATAATGTGAATAATTTTATAGATGGTATATGAATATGAAAGTAGAAGAAACATTACCCGTCAGCTTGCAATATAATGTAATTTCTTCTACTCTTGGTGCCATCCTTTTCAGTCTCCTTTTCAACTCCGTAATGTTTTAGGACTCCGATCACATCTTAAAAAGATTAAAATAAAATTCAATATATTTAATGTCTTAGTAAGTTTATATTTAAAAAAATCCCAATAACATACCAACCAAAACTTCCATCTCAATTTCTCCCCCACAAACTGAAGTCAAAGGCACGAAAGAGTACATTTTTGGAGCAATTTGTCCTTCCGCTTTAACAACCTTTGTCTCCATTTGAAAGTTTATTTTATATTTATGGGGCGCAACTCTGAAATCTCCCGTATTGGAGGTTAGTGTGAATGAACGAACTGAGTATACTGAACCTTCCTCCAGAGATTTTTGAAAACGATAAATCAAAGCTTTTCGAACGGAAGCTTGAATTTTACACCCCTATACATGGATGGAAAATGTTAGATTTGTGGTATATGAATATAAAGGAATTTGGCATGAATATTATAATATTAACGATTGTTGTAATTTATAATAACGATCATTGTAATACTTACAGTTTCATCCATGAAAAGCAACTCCATGGAACGATGGTTGTTTGGTCTACGGGAATGTGTCTCGGGAACAAACCAAAGCTTTACCAGAGACACTCGTAAATTCCAGTCATCTCTCACAGCAGAAATTTGAGCAATAGAATCGAAATTGGTAGAAGAAGCCATTGTGGACTTCAATTGTCAAAAGACTCTATGTATTCAAATGTGAAAGAGCTGATTTTAAAGACACTACGTATTGCATAGTCAACAGATTAATTTGGTAAGAAAATCTGGGGGTAAACATCTATACAAAAAAATAATAATTTTAAAACATTGAGGCAATCAATCGTTTAATGGAATGAAAAAATTGAGACAATCATTGCCTTATATACGAAACATGTACTTTCCAAAACGTATTAAAGTGGTATAAATATGGTAATATACTTTCCAATCTTATAGTGCATAAAAAACGGACCTAGGTATAGTAGTGAGCTTCAAAAAATGACACATGGCAATGGTAAATGTGAGAATGACATGTGGCAATGTGACCTATCAATGTATAATATATAGATATAGATATGATCTAAATAGTAAACTTGATGAATTGCAAAAAAAAAGGTCGAGGGAAAGAAGACTGTGGAAGTACCTGGGATCGTAACGTTATTGTGTACTTTACAACTATTGAAGTTTGTTTTAGTTTGATAAGATATGGGATTGAAACCAGTCGAAGTACACACAACCTTACTCCATTACGGAGTATATAAAGTGACAGGGCACGGTGTGCCAAATAATACTCGGCTTTAATGTACCAAACCCCTTTCTGATCTATAAATTTGGCGCATTAATCTCCTATGGTTTTAAAAATGTGTCAACCCCCGTGCTATAAGTATCCATGCACAAAACCCTCGAGAACAAATTTAACAACTTAAAAATCATGTTTTGATTGAATATGCAAGCAAATTTTTCAAGACCTCTAAATTATGCAAAATATATATTAATCATTTTCAATTTATTTGACAATTAAATTTGTCTACGAACAAGGTTTCGCTCATGAATAATTGTAGCACAAGGGAGTTTGATACAACTTTAAATCACTGGACCTAATTTGTCAAATTTATACTAGGTGTAAACTGATATCTGAATTGAAATAAACTAGAACTGAAATAAACTAGAACGATAGTGTTAACTGATATCTAATATTACCTCCGTCTCAAATTGTTTTGCAAAGTTAACATTTTTTGTCAACCAATGTTAAAGTTAAATCTTTCCTATTGATAAATATTTTAACTTTGATAATCAAAATTTACATATTCAGAATTTAAATTAAAATCTCTATAAAGTTGCAAAATTCAAAAATTGAAATTTAACCAAGAATTGATGTCTTAATTAAATGAATAAATAAGTTTTGCAACTCAATTTGGGACGGAGGAAGTAGAGTACTATTGGTACGTTGAAAAATTTAGTTGTATAGTTGAAAAAGGAAAAATATGATAGGTTAGTGCAATGAAAATAATAAAAAGATCTTCGCAGCCATGTAATGTAGAGTATTTTAAAAGCAGTTTTGCTACTTGTACTCAACCCTTATACCCACTATTTAAAATAGTGGAGATTTGACTTTGCACCCATTTTTTCAGTGGTATTGGACTTTGTACCCCATTTTGAAAAAACTTTGATTTTATAGGTAATTTTCACTGAATTTAAGAGTTATATTAAATTTAATTTAACAAATATTAATATCAGAGGATATAGTGAGAATGATCAAAATTAAAGGGTAACTAATTGTTTTTAAAAAATGCAAGATTGCATTAATAATTATGACATAACCCGAGGAGTCAATCGTAATTTTCTGACCTATGGCTGCTACAATTTTTTTTTTGTACACTTTTTTAGACGTGCTCCCAGAAGGGGATGAAAAAGGGGATAATATCATCATCGAAACTCCCAGGATCAGCAGTGACCATTTTTTTATCCCGCACATCCTTTAGTTGAAAACAAAACACATACGAAGTACTCCTTAATATACTCCTTAGATATATTGGCTGCATATCACTGTATCAGTATCTCGACTATTTGTTAAACAATCTTGATCCCCTCTCGACTTAGCCGGAATCGGGACAAATTTCCGATTACCCGGAATCGATATTATACTGAGAGGGACAGAGGAATACCTTTTTGAAGGGTGGTAGAAGATTTCCTTCTGACTCGGAAAAGGTGGTTCGGAGCTGCGATAAAAAAAAGTAAACACTGTTTCCTAGTGAATGAGAGGTTGTGCGTATGATGTCAATACCGAAGGAGCTGGAGCAAGTGATAAGGCATAGAGATGGATCGGTGCTGGGGAAAAGGACGATCCTCAAAAGCGACCATTTTCCTTCCTGCCAGAACAAACGTCTTTCTCCCCATATCGACGGTGCACCCAATTACAGAAAGGTTCTATGTTCTTTGCAACCTGCTTCTTCTTTTCCATTGATCAGTATCCAGTAACCCGATTGTCAGGAATTCTTACATATTCTTACTTTCTTAGCATAATACAAGCAAGTATATGTCATGGTTTTAAATTGTTGTTGCTGCCAAGCTGTGAAAATAAAGAAAGCTAAGAGTTTATGTGACCTCTTGATCTTAAGTTGTGGCATTCAGTTCTGCTGCGGTTTCCAAAACGGGTGCATTGCGGTTGAGCTTCTGACACACGACTATTTCTGTGCATTGCGGTTGAGCTTCTGACAGCAACCACAATAGTACAGCCGCAACACGGGTTGCACTAAGCAATTTAAAACTTTCGTATGTAGAAATGTTGTGAATCAGGGATGCTCCCATTTAATTCATGAAATTGATTTTGCTCTTCCCGGAAGCATTGATAGGAAGCATTTATAATTGGGATGCCAATAGGCTAGTTTCGCTCCCATCCCACTTCCATAAAAAAATCACCACTCCCGCCGCCTATCACCCGTCTTTGTCCCACCCCACCCAAATACCCGTGGGTATCCAGAATTATTTTTTGTCTTAATCCCAAAAGAACCTCTAATAGATGTTAATTTATATATACCAACACATACATAGTATTAATTTAAGCACCCACAATCATACACACATAGATAGATAAAGATACACACATAGGGAGGGGTTCTTATGAGAACTTTTAATCTCCATCTTTCATTTTTTAAATCAATGTCGAACACTCAGAAGATGTTATTTTAATGATCTTATACTCAAAAGGGGTGTTTTTGTAATTATATTAAAATGTTTATAAAATGCCAACTTGTCAACATTAGCCATTAATTAGATACTTTGATGGTGGAAAGTTAGAAATTTAAAATCTTATTTATGAATATGTTCTTGTGGTAAGATGCATTCTCATAAGAATCCTCTCCTATATACATACACACATATACACTACTACCTCCGTAACATTCATATCTTCCCACTCTAAAAGTAGGTGAGATTATGAATAGTGAAAGGGGTTATAAATTATTGAGGGTGTGATGAGAAGATCATGAAGTAGTGTGCTGGAATGAGGGATACATCCAAAAAAAGTAGTTGTAATAGTGTATTATTTTCAAAATTATTGAGAGTATGATGGGAAAATTTAGAAAGGGGAAGATTATTTAGTTACAGTTGAAAAAGGAAAGTGAGAAGATATGAATGTTACGGAGGGAGTATATATACATAAAAACATATACTACATCCATTCTTAAATAAATGCAACATGTGGAATTTTACAATATTCACATGTTCTAATTTGACTACTTTTTATTTATTAATGTATTAACAATTCATTTTAAAAAATATATTGTTAAGTTTGTTTCATTCCAAATTTTCAAAATCTGAATTTTTTTATTTTTTTTACTAAAAGAGAATTAAATATACTAATGGTCAAAGTTGTGCATTGACAAACATGAAAAGTTGACTGTTACATTTATTTAAGAACGGAGGTAGTACATATTTGTGCGCACACACATAGAAACAACTACGAACAACAGTTCATCCAAATACTCATAAGTGCTTCTCCATTATTAAGGCAACAATTCCAAATACTAAAAAAGGAATCACTTTCTCATTCAGCTAAAAGTTTTGATTCTAACCTAAAGATGCAGCATTTGAATTGATGCAAAACACCCACTTATAGTAAAATTCACATTACGCAATACGCATAACAGTCTTGCTATTTTGCCTTCCTTTTGGGTAGTACATGTATTTACAATTGATGACATTTACCTGAAATGAATTACATTTAAGCACACAGTTTCACCTTTGTCAATGATAGAAATAATTAAAGTATTTTATGTGAGACGAGTGACATAGCCTGGTGAGATAGTTAGGGTGGGCTTGAAAAATCCATTGATATAACATGTTTTACTTTTTGGCATCTGCCCCCATACCTACACCTATGCATTCTTCATATTCATGATTTTGCATTTGATAGTGGGGAGGAAGTTATTTTTTTCCAAATTTTGGGGTAGTCAAATTCAAATTTAATTTAAATGATGCATTAAAGGTGTTTGCATATTTAATTGGTTCATTGATCAGTAAATCTGAAAAGTAAAGTAGACGTTGGATGTTTCTATAGTCTTCTTATCATGTTCAAACTCTATGGATTGGTATAATGAACTGTCGTTACTCAGGGGCTGCATAGTCAATATTTTCTTAATTGAAGTTCCATATTGGCATCTATTAGATGGAAGGGAAATTGCCAATTTCCTTTTAAGGGTCATGACTACTGTGGAACTGTATCTTTTATTTTATTATGTCACAGTAAACGGATAGCTGCCCTCATTGCAAACAGAGAATACATATATATTAAATATCTAATTCGTAGGCTTGTTTGCTAGCCCCTAATCTGTGCATAATGCTTGGTATGACATTGCTTGTTCCCTAATGGGTGATTTAGAGCAGTAAAGGGAATCCCGGTTGGAAAATAAGGCAACTCTTACAGGCGAATGGACTAAATTTGTTTTTTCAATTGATGAATAGATATCTATATATGCTGTTATCTTAGAACTGTTGTTAGTTTATGCATTTTCTTCACATTATAGTTCATATCAGGTCGTTTTTTATAATATTTTTAAAAGATATCAAGATTCTAAGAGACGTTAGGGCAACCTTGTTGCCTTGTCCACCGTCATACGGCAGCATTTGTAGTTTTGTCTGTTTGGTTCATGTGGCTTCATATTTTCCATCTTGCATATGGCATTTAGAATGATTTAGGATTCCTTGTGTTTGTTATACTTCTAATAATTCCCTGACTTATTATAGGCTGATTCATTACATGTTCACGGTGTTGCTATCCCAACCATCAGTGGTATCCGGAATGTTCTTGACCACATTGGAACTCAGATAGATGGGAAGAAAACTCGTTTTCTCTGGATTAATCTTCGTGAAGAACCGGTAACTTGCTCTTATTCGAGTTCCTAGCCAATGCTAGGTTCCAAGGAAGTTATTTGTTACACTTTACATTAGGAACATATTTGAATATCATCCTTGTTGTTTTGTTTGTCCATTCTGAACGTGGTATTATATGTATGTGGAAGAGCCCAGTTAATGAATGTTGCATATTTAATGAAACAGGTTGTGTACATTAATGGACGCCCTTTTGTTCTGCGTGAAGTGGAGAGGCCTTTTTCTAACCTTGAATATACGGTGTGTACATATGGAGACTCTTTTTGTTAGACTTTAGCATATATTATAAAGTGTAAGTTTAAATTATTAGCTAAATTTGGTGCAGATGATCATGTAAAATCCAAGACTGAAATTCTAGCTGTTTCAATTAGAATTAAGTATTTATGTTAGATCATGCTCCCAGCCCCAAAAGATTTTGGGGTGGCTAACATGAATAGATACATGCTATTGGAGAAGAAGATAAGAAAGATAAAAAGATAAGGTAAGATAAAAAGATAAAAACAATAAAATAAAGATAAAGAAAAAATGATAAGATAAAAAGGATAAAAAAATATATGTATAAAATAAAAAGGATAAAAGGATAAAGAACATAAGAAAGATAAAGAGGATGGAAAAATAAAGGGAAAAATAATTAAAATACCCCAAACTTTCAAGGGGTGTGAGGTAAGCACCCCAAACTTGCATATGTAATTTAAATACCCCAAACTTTATATAAAAAGTTACACCATGCTCATGTATTATTTCTTTCAAAAAATGCTACTTTTTGGTGTTAATTTCATAATTACAAATATTTTACCATTCATGAAGATACAATTAACATTCTAAACTTACATTATGAAATAAATAGTATTAACCCTTCCACTCCATATAATTGCAACATTTTCAATTTGCTATTTTAAATTATGCAATTAACACCATAAATTTATATTTTTGAAATAAATAATACATGATCATGGTGTTAAAATAACTTTTTGTAAAAAGTTCGGGGTATTAAATCACTTATGAAAGTTTGGGGTGTTTATCTCACACCCCTTTAAAGTTTGGGGTATTTTAATTATTTTTCCCAAAAATAAAAGGATAAATAAGATGAAAAAAGATCAATCCTCCACACCGATATCCTCCCTCCACTTTGCTCTCTCCAAAGCGATACTCTCATTCAACTCAAGAAGAAGCATATCACTTGTGACTCATCTAATCCAGGTCTATTTGGGACTCCTCTAATACAAGTGCATCACTTGGTCTTCTACGCACATATCGCTACTCCCACCTTTTTTCTGATTGTCATTGATGGTCCAACAAATTAATATATTTATTAGAACAATTGAGGTAACTGGAGTGATGCTAAACTATGATCATTTGATTGCTGTAAATGAGTTTTTATTTATTTCCTTGAGGAAACTGAACTTATTTATGAGGTTATGTTATATACTATCTTGTCATTAACTATGATATGACTTGAATTATGGTTTCAAAAGACCAGTACTTTAAAAGTTGTGGGAGGTTGTAGCAATTTGAATTCCTTGTTTTGCCACTGAAGTCATAATGTTGTTCGCTTACATGTGATGATGTGAAATAAGATGTCTATTGTATTTATTTATCAAGATCAAAATTGCATGTTAGTTTTTATCTTATCCCTGTTGTGTATTTCCTTATATCTTGTTGATTGGAACTTACACTTTTATATTTAACCTAGGGCATTAACAGGGTGAGGGTGGAACAAATGGAGGATCGATTGAAAGAAGATGTCCTGCTAGAGGCTGCAAGGTTGATGGTCATCTCTATTTCTTATCTAGCTTATTCTTTTTGTTTTCCACAACTTCTCATTTACAAAAGCTATAATTGACAGATATGGAAATAAGATCCTTGTGACTGATGAACTCCCTGATGGCCAAATGGTTGATCAATGGGAACCTGTGACACAGGATTTGGTGAAAACACCACTAGAGGTTTGTCATTCAACATTTTTCAGATGCTTAACGTAAGAATGTCAGTGGTATCTGGTAACTCATATTTTCTCCCCATAATATGTCTCCAAGTGCAGGTATATCAGGAGCTACAAGCACAGGAGTACCTTGTTTACTATGAGCGTGTTCCTATAACAGACGAAAAGCCGCCCAAAGAGCTGGATTTTGATATTTTGGTCTGTACTCTTTATGCACCTTATGGTTTGATATCTTTTCCTCACTTCATTTATCAAATTTATTTAGCATTTGTTTGGTCGTAATTTTTTTTTGTCTCTGAGAGTCTGAGCAATTTTCCTAGTTTGCATTTTCTATTAAAAAAAGGAGACGCGGTTAAATTTAATTATTCTCCGATTTACAAAATACAAAATCATGTTAGCTCTAATTATTGCCCTTAAAAACATATATACATATGAGTTGTTAGTGAAAGTATATCTAGTTGTAGTAGTTGGTAAATAAATAGGGGCGAGGAGGGTGGGTAGATGTTATAGTGATGGTTAAATAGTGGAGTGCAGTGCATGCTCAAAAATATTTGATCTATTTCTTTCATCAATATAAAAACTCAAAAACATATACACATACTAATATAGATATAAGTCACTTAATTGAATTTAACTATTTAAGATTTTTGAAAAACCACTTATTAAGATAAAACTTCAAATGACGGAAGGGTATTAAAATTAGAATCTCTACTTCCTGCCGGAAAAAGAAAAAAATGAAGCATAAAATTTCAAAATATCATATGACCAGAATACAACAGTAGTCTTTTCACTCAAAGAAGAGGAGACTTGGCGCACCATCAGTCAAGGTCTTGATATGTGACCGTGAGGTCACGGGTTCAAGTCTTGAGAGCGGCCTCTTGTCAAAATTTGATTGGGGAATGCATATAGTTCAAGTCTTATACACCCTTGTGGTGGGGCCCTTTCCTAAACCCTAGCCTTGCGGGGATGCCTTTGTGCTCCGGGATGCCCTTTTTTAGTCTTTTCACTCAAATTTGACACACTATTTGTATCATCGGGATATTCATTATGGTTTTAAATTTTGGCACCACTTAAAATATTTTTGAACTCTTCGAAATGAAGAAGAGCAATTAACTTCAAGATAAAAGAGATGTGCAATAAAATAAAACGACACCAAGGAGGCTAAAGACTGCTAAGGTGCAGCTAAGGTCTGCTCAAGGGAGACTAAATTAAACGTAAGGCAACTAACACTTCATCACTGCTCATGTAGCATATACATTATAAATTTCAAGTTTGCTAGAAGTGTTATCAATCCCAGGATCCCTAATAGATTTAGTGAACATTTCCGCTAACTGATCATTTGAACAACTAAATTCTGTAGTTATGTCTCTAGAGGTACCTCTTACAGTCTTACGGGCGTGGTTGGGAGACAAAGAAGTAGGTTAAAAGCTATAAATATTAAGAGCTTCCCTGCCCTTGGCAAGAGAAAGGTTGCGCCTGACGCCCTGACCTAGTCAAGACACACATGAATTAACTCCAAAATAATCAATGATATTAATAATGAATAGAATCCCTTTGTTTTTATTAATCCCAAGAGTCGCAGTGAGCAGTATTAAGGTAACTTATTTCAACATTGCTACTAAGAATATTAACTGAAGTGTAATTTCAATAGTAACTGGAAACTAAGACTAATAATAATAGGAAACTAATAGTTATACTAAATGAGAGGGAAAGAAGGATGAACCAAATCTATTTCAATATTAATGCATGTTTTCATACTATCAGGTTAATAAAGTGTCTGAAGCTGATATAGAAACAGAAATAGTGTTTAATTGCCAAATGGGGCGTGGACGAACTACAACTGGAATGGTGATTGCTACTTTGGTTTATCTTAATCGTATAGGAGCCTCTGGTACTTATTACATCTATCCTTGATTTTCTGACTTATTTGTCATCCTCTATTTCCAGCTTGTACATTTAGGCATTACCCGTATTGTAACTTTTCTTCTTCTTTGATTTCTATTCTCGTACTTGGTCTTTTTCAACACAGAGGCATATGTCTTGAAATATTAATTTACTACAAATTTGTCTTTGTTAATTCATAGTACGGAGTATAACTTGTTACTCTAAATTCTCTACCCTGGTTTTTATTTTGTTTTCTAGTGTGGATGCTTATAACTTGTACCACATTTTTATAACAATGAGCCTAGTTATATATGACTATGTAGACACATAACCGGCAATAACCACGTAGCTAGATTGTGTGCTAACAAGTCAGCAGTACGTTCCAATTCTATCACTCTGTTATGTGTGCTAAGATTGTTGGCTAAGTATTATACTATTTTAAGTGTATGCCATAACCTGTTGTTGCTCTCAACTCTCCCCACTTAACCTGGAGCATGTGGAGAAACTTGTTACAATATACAAATCTATTCAGTGTAAGTATTCGAAGAGATGTAGTGAACCAGTATTCCAAGCATATTACAAACACACAACTGATCCCCTCAAGTGGACAAGACCTCGTGCGTAGGGTCGTGAACTAGTCCAAAGGCTACTAGTTTCTGGTGGTGTTACTTTGCTCAATGACACAGCACAGTTAAGTCTGGAATAATTCAGAAGCTGTGGAGCACTATTGGTGGAAAGTTTTGGATATAATGGTAAATGGCTATCCAGATGTGAAACATAGGGTGGTTTCGGTACCAATATATCATGTTCAGCGCGAGAAGATTACATTCTATTAGTTGTGTTGATCAAGACATAAATGCTTTAATTTATACACAACATATAGGGTTATGTTTCAATTTTTCACTTAAGAGAAATGAGCCCAGTCACCACCTTAATTAGGGTTAGGCTTAGCCTCAAATTTTCCACACTAATAATGTGAGCTAGGTCTGCTAGATAAATTGTTATTCCTATTGTTAAAATTAGAAATTAGAAAGAAAAAAAGTGTACGATATATATTCAAGAGGAAATCATGTAGAAATGAATGATGGTTACAAGAGATGACATGTTTGAATTTTTTCAGTACCAGACCAACATGAATATAATATAAAGGGATTACAGGGAGTATAGTGGATGTTTAAAAAGAACCTTAGTCATTCGTTATGGACTTAGGGGTAGTTTTAGATTGAGCAAAACTTGTATGTAAATTTGTAAATATTTGGAGGTTTGTAGTTTTACAGGATGATCCACCTTAGGGATCCTCTCTTTTCTGTTCCTCAATCACATCATGTCTCTTTTTGCAACTGCTATTTTTAGGTTCAACAGTGATGATTTTCTGTATTATATATCCCCTTTGTTAGTACAAATGTATTAAGTGAGAATGCAACGATAGTTTCGGTGCAATTCGATGTTCCTTCCCATGTTATCTGAGTAATGTTTCTTCAATTAGTTCTCTATTCTCTATGGTTCTATTGCTATCTTGAATAAAATAATCTTCTATAGCTAGTACATGAGACTCAACTTTGACCTGAGATTTCCATGCTAGGGTTTTATTGAACTTGTGTTGTCTATATGTTCCTACAAAGTTTTATTTCTTCATTAGCATGCCAGATAGTTTTTATATCTTTCAAGGTCTACAATTTACTTCCTTTTTTGTATAAGGATATGGAGTGGGTAAGAAAAAAGAGACATAACTATATTTGTATAGTTAGAAATCCCCAATATTTTCAACTTTGCTTGTATCTTTAGTTAAGTTAAACAATTTAAGCATGATTCCATACTTAATATATGCGGAATAACAGGAATCCCAAGGACAAATTCCACTGGCAGAGTGTCTAGCTGTGGCATCAGTGCTAGTGATACTATGACCAACACAGAGGATGCGATTCTTAGAGGAGAATATACAGTTATTAGAAGCTTGATTAGAGTTTTGGAGGTCTGAAAACCTCCTAAGCTTTAATATCCATGTTTTTAATAACTAATCTTATATGATTATGCTGATTAGAATTATATTTTCAGGGTGGCATTGAAGGCAAAAAGCAAGTGGATAAAGTCATTGATAGATGCGCCTCAATGCAGGTAGGGGTATCCTCAAAGTGTAGCTGTTTAGAATGGGTTATAGCTTTCAATGAAGTTTACTTCTTACATGATTAATTTAGAACTGTGTGATGTGATTCCAATCATCCTAGTTCAAGTGTGGTATCAATTGCTATCTGGTTCTATAGTTAAACCATATAAACTCTTTGATATGCAAGTCAATTAGTGACTGATAATATATGGATTGTCTTATTTGCAGAACTTACGTGAAGCTATTGCTTCGTATCGGAATAGCATTTTGCGCCAGCCTGATGAGATGAAGAAAGCAGCAGCGCTTTCCTTTTTTGTGGAATATTTAGAAAGATATTACTTTCTTATTTGCTTTGCCGTATATCTCCACACAGAACGAGAAGCACTTCACCCTAGATCCTCTGGCTGGAGCAGTTTTACTGATTGGATGAGAGCTAGGCCAGAATTGTACAGTATACTTCGTAGGTAAGATGAATGCCTACTCTGCATGCTTCAAGATCCACCTTTCTTTTCAAGATCCACCTTTCCTTTACTCTACTTTGACCACATTAATTATTGTGCATTATAAAATCATTTTGCAGAAAACATTTGAAATTTGTCTCAATGTAAAATTCCAAAATATGAAATTTATAATTTTTACTAATAACTAATAACTAATTAGATACTACGTATATTCACGGTCAAACTATTGCAACTAAATAAGAACAACGGAAGATAGGGAAGAGAATTGGAGGAATAACATGTTTAAGAATAGTTTTTTTTTTCAATTCTAACATTTTACTCTTACAAGATGTTTTCCTTTATGAAGTTATTCAAATGTAATGTAATACAGAAACTAAGACTATCCACCAAATATTAGAAATTAGAGAATCATGTTAATCGTGATGAAACATGAAAGTAATTACAACAACAACAACTACAACAACATCCAAGCCTTGCTCCCAAAACATGAAACTAATTGAATCAAAGAATTTAGGAAAGCAACTCCTTCAATTTGTGGACACTACTCGTGCTCCATGAGTCCATGGATGCATCAGTGGATTAGGCACACTTCGTTGTAACAATTTTCAGAAAATGTCTCTCTGCAGATTACTTAGAAGAGATCCAATGGGTGCACTAGGCTATGTAAGCTTGGAACCTTTGCCAGCTAAAGACGTGGAGTCCACCAATAACCGCCCTTCTGAAATGGGCCAAGTTGCTGCTTTAAGAAGGGGAGAGGTTCTTGGAAGTCAAACTGTTCTTAAGAGCGACCACTGTCCTCGTTGCCACCATCCAAGCTTGCCAGAACGGTTGGAGGGTGCTCCTAATTTCAGAGAAATTCCTGGATTTCCAGTCTATGGTGTTGCAAATCCAACTGTAAGTGGGATTCTGTCTGTCATTCAAAGGATTGGTAGCTGCAAAGGTGGCCGTCCAGTATTTTGGCATAATATGAGAGAAGAGCCTGTTATATACATCAATGGGAAGCCTTTTGTGCTCCGGGAGGCTGAAAGGCCCTACAAGAATATGCTGGAATATACGGTACAAATCTGCTTGTTGATATCTGGATAAGTATAGTTTTAGGGGATATTCATGTGCTAGTGCATGCTCTATGTCATAGAGATCGTTGGCTACATGGCAACCATTAATTTTGTTTCTCACCCACCCACATGTTTAAGAGCATCCTTGGTGTAGCTCTTAATACTCGCTGACTTGCATATGGTGTGGGACTTGATATGGCAGCATAACCCTTTCTTTTTTCAAAGATGGGTGATGACCTGTGCTATTGGCAAGTGAACTGCTTTTCATATATGAATCGTGGGGTCAAGCTCTAGAAACCATGCTTAAATAATTAAGGTTGCATAACAATATTTTTAACAGGATCTATATGATGCTAAATTGCACACAGGAGCCTTGCTTGCTGGGTGCAAGTATGTAACCATTACATTATGTTTTTTTTGCTTTCTCTTGGAATCAAGTGAAGCAATTGTGATTACTGATAACAGTTACTTCCAAATTATTCTTGTCTTTATCTTTTATCCTTCTTGTGTTGATACTGTTGTTTTCTAATTTTATGGCATATTTTAAGTCTATGGTTTATTTATTTTTAATGTTACAACTACACTTTCAAAATTTTATCAGGTATGTGTGTGCTTTGTTTTAACATCACAGTTCTATGTGCATTAATTCAAATTATAGGGAATTGATTGTGAAAGAGTAGAAAGAATGGAAGCTCGATTGAAAGACGATATTATGCGAGAAGCTGAACATTACAATGGTGCTATAATGGTTATTCATGAGACAGCTGATGGGAAAATATTTGATGCTTGGGAGCATGTGAGCTCTGATTCAATTCAGACCCCATTAGAGGTCTTTAAGTGTCTGGAGGCTGAGGGGTTCCCAATCAAGTATGCTCGTGTTCCTATTACCGATGGAAAGGCTCCAAAAAGTTCTGACTTTGACACGTTGGCAGTGAATATTGCATCTGCTTCTAATGATACTGCTCTTGTCTTTAATTGTCAGGTAATATCATCTTAGATCTTGGATGCATTAATACTTGAGCGTTTTAGTTTTGAATTTTCAGCCATTTTGGGCACCAAGTGCTAGATATTTATTGCTTTTTAGTGTCTTTTAGATCCCACACTGATGGGAGCTTTGAAAAAGCGTAACCTTTTTTGAAGGTTGGGCCTGGTGCAATGGTTGAGCCTCTCCATTGTGTCCTAGAGGTCACAGGCTGAAATCAGCCTCTGCCATAAGCAGGGGTAAGACTGCCAAGAAGTTTCCTTCTCCAGACCCCCAATTGGTTGGAGCTTCGGCACTGGGTATGCACTTTTTTCTAGATCCTTCAGAGATCACCTTTTTTCTCATTGAATATCATGAATATGCTGCAACCTTAACCTAGCATCTCCATGATTATTATGGCCCCAACCTATCTTCTGTTGTGCACTAGTTTATAGTTGTGTATAAACACATGCACTCTGTAAAACTTTCATCTCTATGGCACTCCTTATGCGTTCCTCTTTTCCAGTGGTGGGGTTCTTCTGATCTCACCACTATGCTGGGAACAAGCTACACTCCTGGAGCTTGTCTCACGTGCTGGCTGCTACCACAACTTCTACGGTCTGGGACAGCTCTCCTCCCGCGAAGAATCTAACCTTGTTGTTGCCACTAGCTTGCTCGTACCCTTCCACGGGTTCCGGGAGCGTGCTTGTCTTTGCTCGCTGCTATGGGATATTTTACTCTGCCGTATACCCTCTTTCATGCGATCACCATGGATAAGTTACTGGAAAGCGAAAACTTTCCTTGGATTGTTGTCATTGAACCTTGGTTCAAAGGCCAATGCCAGTGTGATCACTTGGCGAAAACGTTGAAGGATATTAGTATGTTACTGAGGTGTGGCGAAAAAATTAAAGGATATTAGTATATTACAGGTCGGAAGGTTATGGTAAAAGGTGGATGCATATGGTACGGCAGTCTGTTGATTGCAAACAAAGTTGTTTGGTGTATGAGACGTGTTACGACTTATGTTCCTATACAAATGTTATTCAACACATATGTCATGGGATATGCCTGTCTTTCTTGGTCAGACCGTCGGGTATAAGATTTACAACAAGAATTAAATAAAACTTAAGGTCATTGTGGAGACATCTGATGAACACACAAGAAACATGGCAAACTCTTTTTGGTGAGTCACATGTCCTTGAAGTGAAACCTAACTAATTGTTGTCAAGGAGAGTCGATGATCGGGAAGCATCCATTAGATCCATTTTAGTTCACACTCATGTTTGGCGTTCCTATTTTGTTAAATTCTACATTGGGATTTTGTTACTTTGATTTTTCATATGAAAGTGTTATGAATTGTTTCAAAATTTTAACGATATTGTGCTGAGATACAAACCCAGGTTGGCAAATTCATATTTTTGCGCATTGATAATGCCCAATAATTTCTTTCTATACTATAAATCTGTATGGTCTTTCTCGGATATTAGGGTGATAACTTAATATAAGCTTCTAATACTTTACCTAAGTTACCTCATTAAAAGCCTACCCAACTTTGTTTCTCTCAGGAAGTGGTAAATTGAATAGTACAAGAAGGGTAAATTTGATTCTTTTAATTAACATAGATTTAAAAAATAGACAGATAAAAATGAACAATGAAATTAGATCAACATAGGCAAATAAACAGGATCATAGTATATATGCATATACATATGTGTGTGTCATACTCCCTCTATTCCTAAATTATTTTCCATTGCTTTTTTGTCCATCCCAAAGACTATCACCCTTATTCTTTTATCAAAAAAGTAGCACGTGATTCATAATATTTCTTTCTCTTCTAAATAAATCTCAATCCAACATTTTACATTTTTCTAAATCACTTGCCCCCATCAAAATGTGCAATAATTTCATGAAGGAAGGAGTATATATCATTTTTGCGGATAGCATTTTGGAAAAAATATACAAATGTTTAGGAGAAGCACGTCCCTCATGCAGCCATGCTTCTCCAATCTCATTCTAAATACTTTTGGGAGAAGCAGAATCAGTCTAAAAAAGGTGATCCCCCAACTGATAATGGCAAATGATGCATTGCATCGATTAATATGATTAAACAAGGAAGGGCAATCCTAGCCACTAGAGAGAAAGTAATGGTATAATGTATAAATATATAATTGTTGAGTAAAAAACTACTACTAGTATTCAAATGTATTTTGACTTACAACTTCATGACTAATACTTGCAGGAAATTGATCGGCACTAAAGTAATGGTAGCATGTAAAGTAATTACTTTGCATGCGAAATGTAAGGACGTAAAATGTTTACACTGTTTGGTTTGATTATTTAATTTAAACTGTAGGTCACTTTTTTAAAACATTTCGCACTGTACCATGTAAAGTATTTTACGTGGGGGGAAGGTGGTAAAATACTTTGCATGCCTTTTATGAAGCACTGCAACGACTTTGCATGTAATTTAAAAATAAATAACACATCTAGCCAAACAATGTAATCTATTTTACATGCAAAATGATTGCTTCCCTATACTTTGCATGTGATCACTTCGCATGCAAAGATTTAATGTGCAAACTACCAAACGAGCCCTAAGTGTAATGGACAAGACCCCAGTGTATTTTGATTTTATATTTTTAGTGGTGATAAGCTATTGTGAGGTTATACAGTTGAAGACCATACTCCAGAGATTATAGTATGAACTAATAGCATTAATACTTGATAATTAGGCAACACTACGATTGCTTCGAACCTGGTGTATGATGTATCATTAAAGGATTAAGCATATGTAAATTGATTCTTATTTCATCATGGAGAAGGTCATGTATAGGTGCATTACTACTATATACATTAATTATGATGATCTAAGAGGTGGATATTCTTACCATGTTTCTTGGAGCTCCTAGAGTAGAATATATACATATATATAATACTCTGTTCATATGATTTTTATGCCTTTGTATGCTCCAGCTTGAGGCCAGGTTTTTAAAATTTTGTCAATATTATGTTGTAACCTTACCCTAGCTTTGGCCTTGTTAGTATGGCTGTATGGGCAAAACCCGTCTCGTGTTCTATATCTGTATGCATATGTATGTGCGTGCTCTATGTAAATACTTAATACACATAAATATGCACTATCTTTCCAATATTACTTTCTCACCTATGAACCCTCTTCTCAGATGGGGATAGGAAGGACAACCACTGGTACTGTAATTGCCTGCCTTTTGAAACTGCGTATTGACTGTGGGAGACCCATCAGAGTATTAAATGATGCATTGCACGAGGAATTTAGTGATATTTCAAGTGCTGATGAAAGTGATGGTCTTGCTCCTTCATCTGCACCATTTGTTTTAAAAACAAGGCCTAAGAAAGGTTCATGTCATGAATTTGGGATAAATGACATCCTGTTGTTATGCAAGATAACCAGGCTATTTGACAATGGGGTGGAATGCCGAGAGGCCTTAGACGCAATTATTGATAGATGTTCTGCTCTGCAGAATATACGCCAAGCTGTCTTGCAGTACAGAAGGTTGTTTAACCAGCAGCATACTGAGCCTAGGGAAAGAAGAGTGGCACTGAACCGTGGTGCTGAGTATCTAGAGCGCTACTTTCATTTGATTGCTTTTGCAGCATATGTTGGGAGTGGCGCTTTTGATGGATTCTGTGGGCAAGGAGAATCCAAGACAACATTTAAGCATTGGTTGCAACAGAGGCCAGAGGTTCAAGCTATGAAGTGGTCTCTTAGATTGAGGCCTGGGCGCTTCTTTACAATCCCTGTACGTTGTAAGCTTTACCCATAGTTTCTGATGTCAGTTCATAAGGTTTCTCCAGTTTTTTGTTTCTTTTTGTTTATATTACTTTGTTGTACTTTTACTTGCAGGAGGAACTAAGAACTCCACATGAGTTGCAGCATGGAGATGCTGTCATGGAGGCTATTGTAAAAGATCGTAAAGGTTCAGTTCTGGGAAAAGGGTCTATTCTGAAGATGTATTTCTTTCCTGGTCAGAGAACTTCAAGTCGCATACAAATCCATGGTGCACCACATGTTTTCAAGGTACTCATGAGGTGCACTGCATATTTTTAGACCAAATTTAGGAGCTAAATTTACACGCGTAACATTTGGTAATTTTTTATTATGCTCATGGGGACCTTCTAGCTCAGTACTTTACTTGCCTAAAAGAAAAGAGTTTATTTAGATTTATGAGGATAGTTTATTCCATTTATGAGTTGTTTTTTGTAAATAGAACATACTATGCCTGGTCGATATAAATAGAAATGGGTGGACGGATACAACCAAAAGAGGGTGTGTAGAGGTCTCAGTAGTTAAATCACTACTCACCGGCAACTCGGTCAAGGGCCAATTACTCGAGATTACTCGGCGATTGCTCGGCCCCGTATTCTTTAAATTAAAAAACATAAATGCCCAAAGTTCTGGTAACATATTAGTCTTATAATTTTTAAATATGAATAAAATAATAGTAATCCTAATAATGAAATAGCAAAAAATCAAAACAATCATAAACATTCCAACTTCCACGAAAATCAATCCCCTAATACGGAGTAATACTTAATTCTGATTTCTGAACTTTTGTCCGAAATTTAATCTTCATTGGGTTTAAGATCGTCATTTTCTTCTTCGTCCTCTATGTCCCCAAACCTAGACTGACTCTATAATGTTATTTTCCAATTTCTAAAATACCTACTAATTATTCATAAATTCCATAATATCCCAATTTAATTTAAAATTTTCAGATTTCACCCCAGAAAAAACGATTTACAATCTGCCGAGTAACTCGGCGAATCAACCTCGTCACAGAGTAGTGAAAATCGCTAAGTACTCAGTGAGTTACTTGGAAATTGGAATATTATGAATTAGAGTACTAATCGGCAAGGCCCTACCCCTAGTAGTGAATAGCCGAATACTCAGCAGCTAGATAAAACGTAGTTAGGGGGTAGTTATCCTCAATCTGTTAGGAAGAAAACTGAAAAGGTTAGATTTGCTGGCACTCTTCTATGTTAAGTATTTTTAATCCCCATTCTAATTTTGGATAGGTAGGGGGTGACACACTTTTAGGTTTCCAGTTTTCCTCGCCTTAGATCTTCTAAAATGAAGACTTCATTTCCATCAAGTGTAAAAGGATCTACACTTTCCCTTCGCTCTGAACTTAATATAATCTTTACTCATTTTGCATTTGTGACGTGTATATTATTTATAAAACCATTATGTGGGAAGTGTGTGATTGAAAGCTGAACCTCTTAGGTTCCATTTGGAAAGGAAGGCACAAAACGTTTTCTGGACAATGATTTGGGGACTAATATTTCATTTTCTTCAAGACCTTTTCCTTTTCTGCTGTTTGGCACTTTGGCTGAACGCCAGAAAATCTCTTTACCTGTTTTCTGCAAAGTGAGGAAATATCTGTTGCAAAGTTATTTCCAATAGAACAAGAATTAATTTAATAATAATAATTGTAATATAGCTATGCTAAAACCATCCAAATTTATCAGTGCAGAATAAAGTAATATAAAATCACATTGCACCATGCAAAAATAGCATAGTTATAATTTTAAGTACATCATACATATAATAAAAAGCGTTTAGTCAAATGCATAGAGAAGTAAAAGTACATCAACGACAACCTCCAAGCCCTAATCCCAAAAAAGTTTTGGGTCAGCTAACATGAATCGACATACGAGATATGACATCAGAGTTAAAAGCAATAAGTAGACAAACATAATCAGATCAATCCTCCACACGTATACTCTCTATCCATTCGCTCTCCCCAAATTCATACTCACATCTAACCCAAGAAGAACCATATCATTTTTACCACTACTCCACGCCTGTCTAGGTCATCCTCTCCCTCTCTTTCTTGTCTCCTCTCTTTGCTTCTCAATTCGTCTAACATGTCCATTGCTCAGTCCCCTACAAACATGGCCTAACCACAGGTGTGTGCTACTCCCACTTTTTGTCCGATTGTCTCATTCCTCAAGCATCTTTTCTAGTATGTCCACACATCCAACAATGCATGCGCATCTCAGCCACACTCATCCACATAGAGAAGTGAAAGTATAAAATATAAAATACTTATCCTAGCAATGTAATAATTTCACATAGCTTCTGCAATTTCATCTGTGTAATCTATTTTTGAACTTCTTGGTGTTCTCCCATTTCCATTCTCTAGCTTCTTTTCTTTTATCCCACTGTAGTATACACACAACACTTGCACAGATAGAAATATTATCCATCTATACAATTGATAGACAAATGATTAAACAATATTAGCACTACGAGCATCACAAAATAAAGGTATACTTCAAGCATTAGCATCTTATAGACATATACTCATACCATTAATTATATGAAAAGGCTTAGTAGCAGCATTTAACTGTCATTCAGTAGTGAGTCACTCCTTCGGTTAACCGCTCGTAACTTAACCAAGTTTAAAAAAATTGTCTTGCCCTAACATTGTACAATGTGGCTGAGTATTAACTAAGTTTCTAATACAATATTTGTAAATGGACCTGCTATTTTTCTTAATCAACCCCTCATTTCTAGTAAATTAAGCTTCCCAGCCAAATAAATTTGTAGTTAAACGAATGTGGTGAAACTATAACATGTAATACAAGTAGCAACCTTCAGGTAAGAGTTTTTGTGGATATTTTCATTCACTTCAAGGATAATCACTGCCTTCTTTAAAAACAGAAAGTTCAGTATAAAGGCCACTGCTTAGTACAATGGCAATTTCAAGGGCAATATGCAAATTATTCAATGCATCTCTTCACTGCAATCTTTTTATGAACATATATTTCAGTTAAGCTCTTACCCTCACTACCAGATATCCTTATCATCCCTCTGCAATTGACTGCGTATAACACTCCCTCTAGAACAGATCCAACTATTTTCAACAATATTGCAAGAACATGCTTCTTACCAGAATTTTTCAAAATAAAATCTCTCTCCTACGTACTTGTACTCCTTTTTCGGCTAGATTATAAGTGGAAAATGGTCGCATGCCTATTGGGATAATGATTTTTCCTTAGCATCAAATAATACCTGAATACAGTATCCTAGATATTTCCCATGTAAACTGATATCCCTCAAAGGGGAAACTCTACAGTTCACTCTATAAATGCCTCTGAAACCACTTAATCAGCCAAGGAGGGTGAGGAGGTCTGCGGTCTGCCCCGCTTCTCAGATCCGTCCATTAAATCATTGAAATCATCTATTACTATGCACACAAGGGAAATTATGAGAAGACGGGTCCTGAGGAGGAATTCATGTAATAAAACATTTGTGTGCTTTTACCAAGGTGTTTATCATAGTTACTTTATTACAGTAACGAACTAACGATATTCCAGCTTATATGATTGGAGTAGGCTTATTTGAACTATTAAGGAAGTGTGTAATCTATATGATTCTAATTTGTGTGTGTGGTATGTGTTTAGGAGTGTGTTTGGTGTAATCTATATAAGGAAGTGTGTGGTATGTGTTTAGGAGTGTGTTTGGTGTTATGTTAACAGAAAAAGCGTTGCAAATATGATTCTAATTTGAGTGTCGTGTTAGTATTTCAACAGTTACTAATTTGTGTATGGAAATTATGTATTATGCGAAATTGTTAGGTCCTTTTCATGTTTGTCGGTGATATGAAGCTACTAGCTGAAAACTTACTGTTTCAGGTGGATAAGCATCCTGTGTATAGCATGGCAACTCCAACAATTGCTGGTGCCAAAGAGATGCTAACTTACATGGGTGCAACGCCTAGGAAAGAAGAAAGCGCTACTGGCAGAGTTGTTATAACAGATCTTAGGGAAGAAGCTGTAGTTTATATCAATGGTACTCCATTTGTGCTCAGAGAACTGAATAAGCCTGTGGATACCCTCAAGCATGTCGGAATTACGGGCTCATTGGTATGACTGCTATAACATATTCCACGCTTTATGCTTGTGTTTTAACTATTTCAAGTTTATGAAACATTAAGCATGCGGTTTGTATTTTGGGTTTTCATATTCCTTTTTTGGGTAGTACTTGTGTATTTTATTGTCGGCATACTGTATGTCAAAATAAACCCCATTCTTCTTTACTTATAAACACGGTATTAAAGCCACAATGTTGAGGCTTGAAGTTGCATGAAATATTCTCTAGATCTGAAGTTCTTCTTTAATGGTTATTGAAATTATAGATTGTAGACATTTTGACAGTGTGCAGTAAGGGTAGCCTGTCTATTGTGTCACAATAAACATTTTTACATTTACACATCACCATATCGCCGTTGTTCTAGTCTCATGAACCAGGTGCGAGCTTTTCTGTTGATAATTCTCTAACGGTCTAACCTGATATTAAACCTAGTGTTCATGGCTCCCATAAGTTATCTGGAATTTCAATGAAAACTCACGGTGATATATTCTCCCATTTGCTGCAGTATGCTGTGTTGTGTTAAAGAAGAGGATATATGGGAGTGGAAGTTTTAGCTTAGGCTTGAAAGCTGTGACACATGAAATTAGTACTCACCAACCCTATACTTTGTTTCCAATGGTACCACAAGTCTCTAAAACCTTTCAATGTTGTATCAAAAGAAAATTTTAACCAATTTTCCTAATGTGGGTGATAGATATCCATGTCATCTCCAAGTGGATTTACGATAAGTGTACATTTGTCTATCACGTCAGCATTCTTAATATTAAAGAATTAAATATGCAGTACCCATAGATGGGGGTTAGAAAATCTTTTACAAAATCTAAAAGTTTATACTTTTTATTTTGAAAAAGCATATATAAAAATCAAAGTTTATATAATAAAATCTTATTATATGACAAGTGAAAGAATAAATTCTAAAAATTACTGTATTTAATAATTTTAAAACTATTGATAATATTTTACTATATTTATTGCTTTAGTTTTGAAATTATTAAATTATTTTAAAACAGTTTTAGAATATATTGTATCTTTCTTAATTAGTTTTACAATATTTTGAAATATTATTTTACTCTGTATTGACAAGTATGCTACAAAAGGGTTCGGCACAATGTTTAAGGGAAAATTAGTAGGGGTAATGAGTGGTGTAGAAAAAGTAGGAGAGAGGGTGGAAAAGTATGAAAGAGGAGATAAAAAAATATAAAAAGTAAGGTAATTGAGTATTTTTAAAGAGAAAACTTACCAAAAAGGGAAAGTGAAGAAAAATTAAGATACTTCCCAAAAAGGAAAGTATAGCAAACATTTCAATACAGAGGGAGTATTAGTTTTGTATTCCCTCCGTCCCAGCTCAGCTTAAGGTTCTCACTTTCCTTTTTTGGACATCTCAGTTAAAGGTTCTCATTTCTATTTTAGGATATAATTAGCACTCTTAGCACTCCCATTTCTGCCAGCAACATCTTTTACTGGACAGCTGTTATCAGTGATGGAACATCTCTGCCATCAACCAAGATGACCAAAGCACCACTTTCATCCCTCTATGATGTAAAAAGAATATGACAAAACCAAAACTAAGAGCTCTAGTATCTAGTTAGGTATGAATAAATGATATGGTATTTCTAAGTATGCAGATAACTTCCTATTAGTATTGATTAAGGATATAATAGACTTGACTTATTACCGATTGCGGGTGACACATCATATATGTTATGCATACGCTTTTTCCTTTGACTCATCATATTCTTATTGTTAAGTTTTGTTTTTTGTGTATATGTACAGATGCACTCTGCATTATTATGCCTTGTAGTGAATTATGTCATGTGGCTTCTTTTTCACCGTTCCACAGGTGGAACATATGGAAGCACGATTAAAGGAAGATATTATTACTGAGATCAAGCAATCTGGTGGCCGAGCACGATCAAAAGAAGACATTAACTCTGGAAAAAAGCTATCTGGTGGCCGGATGCTTTTACATCGTGAAGAATACAATCCGACACTTAACCAAGTTAGCATCATAGGGTACTGGGAGAACGTATTCATAGATGACGTGAAGACTCCTACTGAGGTATACGCTAGTTTGAAGAGCGAAGGATATAACATTACCTATCAGAGGATACCTTTAACGAGAGAAAGAGAAGCATTGGCTTATGATGTCGATGCTATCCGATATTGCAAGGATGAGTAAGAATCAATAACTATCTTGAAGTGATTTATTCTCTATGAATTTGTTTGCGATCTTTAACCTATGCATTATAACTTTGCTTTCATAAAGTAGTACTGCAGTTTGTCTATACTAAGTTCAAAAACTTGCTAGGTAGAAGCGTGTGAATTCCAAAGCGCGCTCAATGATTCTAAACAACTTTAATTAAAAAATTACAAACTTCACCTAGTTGAAGTAGCTAAATACATTAGCTTTTTAGAGTTTTTTACATATGCTCTAAGTTGTAGACTGGTTTCATTTGTATCGAATTGGGAAGGAAGTGATATACTTTCTATTCACACTCACAGGTTTTATTTTGGGCCTTGGCTATGTTGAGGTCGGTGACATGAAATATATATTGTTAATTAATTGTTAAGTTAGTTAATACTATAACTTCAAGCAAAAAACAGTGACAGTTTTACACTGGATGCCCTTCATGGCTTCATGAAGCAGTGACAGTCTGGGAAGAAATAGAAGAGTCCATGTGTTTAAAGGGAAAACACTGTGTTTATATCCTACATATAATTAATTGAATTAGGTTTTTTAATTGAGTTCTTCATTTCACATCTATTTGGAATGACATTTTCTTTATCAATTCACTCAAAAATGTTTTCTTGGAAACTTGACTAAATTTTATTGTTTTCTTTTCATTCCCCTTTGAACAGGTTAGCAGGGTCCTACCTTTTTGTATCCCATACCGGATTTGGAGGGATCGCTTATGCAATGGCCATTATTTGTTTACGACTTGATGCAGAAACAAATCAAACCTCACATATGCCCAGATCATTGGTTGATAAAGCTCATTCATTCCCCCCACCTGTTGGGAATCTAGCTTCCAAACTTTTTGATGATGAAACATGCAAAATGGGCGATTACCGAGACATATTAAGCCTAACTAGAGTTCTTGTGCATGGTCCAGAGAGCAAGGGAGATGTAGACAATGTCATAGAAAGGTAATTCCAAAAGAACCCAATAATTACTGTCTTATTACCTATGTGAAAAGCAAAAAGGGTCTAGCACAGTCTTGTTTTGGGATTGGTAATAGACCAGGGTCAGTCAATTGGTTCATTTGCTGGCATCAGTATACTCCCAGAATTTTCTAGTTTCTACAACATACCACTCTGTAATAGAATCTTGGGTCAAGCTATCATACCAATGTAGCATAGTGATTAAATGGATTTAGGAAAGTAATTAATTTAGGAAATTAATTACTTTGGTCAAGCTATCATACCAAGATTTTAGGCTTTTAAGTAAAAACATAGCCCAAAGTAATCTTACACTTAATCGATTGCTATCATTCGACTTCGAAGAGATCGTCTAACTCCAGAGACAGAAACACAAACTCACAGGAAGAGCAGACGAACTACCACTCTCTATCCAATTTTTCTGGTCTAGCCGATTTAGTTTTCTTTTTAATTAAGCTGTATATTTTTATACATATGTAATCCTGTGTATATACTATATATATATTTATATTATATTATATTATATTATATTATATTATATTATATTATATTATATTATATTATATTATATTATATTATATTATATTATATTATATTATATTATATCATATCATATCATATCATATCATATCATATCATATCATATCATATCATATCATATCATATCATATCATATCATATCATATCATATCATATCATCTCATCTCATCTCATCTCATCTCATCTCATCTCATCTCATCTCATCTCATCTCATCTCATCTCATCTCATCTCATCTCATCTCATCTCATCTCATCTCATCTCATCTCATCTCATCTCATCTCATCTCATCTCATCTCATCTCATCTCATCTCATCTCATCTCATCTCATCTCATCTCATCTCATCTCATCTCATCTCATCTCATCTCATCTCATCTCATCTCATCTCATCTCATCTCATCTCATCTCATCTCATCTCATCTCATCTCATCTCATCTCATCTCATCTCATCTCATCTCATCTCATCTCATCTCATCTCATCTCATCTCATCTCATCTCATCTCATCTCATCTCATCTCATCTCATCTCATCTCATCTCATCTCATCTCATCTCATCTCATCTCATCTCATCTCATCTCATCACCTCACCTCACCTCACCTCACCTCACCTCACCTCACCTCACCTCACCTCACCTCATATCATATCACTAAAGCAATAAAGCCAAATACTCACTACGTTTTGGCTTGACTATGATGGAATAAAGCAAAATGGCTCACTAAACTGTCTACGCTTTTCTATTATGAAGCAACAGTCGTCCATGCAATTTTTTAGGCGATTTTCACTATGGGTCATTTGGAAACAGTTTTGTTTTACTCTAGGGGGTTTGGGGGAGGGGGTTGGGGAGGCCTGGAGTAATTTGGGCTGAAACTCACTCCATTGAGTTTTGAACCCTTATGTGCCTAGCGGGTTTCAAATTCAAGACCTCCACTAGGCACGGTAACCTCACAACCAGCTGGGCTGGAATGCTTGGTTCCGGAAATAGTCTCTCTGTGCTTTAGTACAGGGACAAGTCTGCGTACATCCGACCCCCCCTTACCCCACCATAGGTGGAAGCCTTTGCGGCACTGTGGTAATGATGATGATGATATTATATGCACACGCAACAGTTCGAGGCTCAGAGCATCTGCTGATATGCTCGGTACAGTAGGATTGTATATATTAATTTAATCAAACTATTAACTATTAATAAAAACTACTTTGTATTATATACGGGGTATGTAATTACAATATTACGTAGACAAATGTATGATATACATATATGTAGTTTAACTTTTTTAGATCATTTTTATTCTTAATTCCCATTAATAAACCTTGCTTTCAATTATTAATTGTTGGTTTGAATTTTAGGTAATATACAATTTAATTAGTAATATATTATATATATAATATATAATAAATTACAAATTAAATATAGTTAAGTACTCAATTATATATAATATATTATACAATGTGCCTAATTGTTGCCTAGGTGGGCGCCTTGTCGCCTAGGCGATATGGCGGTCGGCTGACGCCGCGGCTCGCCTTACCAGCGTGACAAGTATATGAATATAACACAACATCCTCCCTCAAGCTGGAGCAAACAATTTTGAGCATGCCTAGTTTTTTACAAACTTAATCAACCCGGTTTTTTAATGAGTCCCTCTTTAAGTAAATCTATGAGTTGATCAGCAGTTGGGACATAACTACATAGATATAGAAATTAGTCCTAACTGGATCTAATCACGTATGAACTTCAATCTACCTGAATATGCTCTATCCGCTCGTGGAACATTGGACCACTGGCGACATGGATAGTTCACTGTTCAAAATGTGATTAGCAAATGAAACTTTGTATCAGTCTCCTGTAATAAGCTATGCATCCACACCCATTTAAATGTTGTTTAGGCCATAGACCCTCCAACTACATATCGCTTCTTGCTTTCTTTTCCACGAAACTAAATTTCCTCTAAAAACACAGTATGCTGTAGTTGACCTTCTATCACTTGGCAGTTCCTGCCCCAGTCAGCTTCAAAAAGGCCTCGGTGTGAGTATTTCAAGAATCAGCAATTTAGCATATAAAATTTTCGTTCTTGACAACTTGAGTTGCTGCTTCCCTGGCAGCTATTGTAGTAGCCTCCAAGAACTGACTAACTACACTGCCTGGGAAAGAAATGGTTGTGTGATTGTAAGATAGTTTGATTTTCAAACTAGTATTATATGCCGCTTTGGATCATCAAATAGCCCCCCCTCTCCAACCATCAGTCTGACATTTTGGTCTATGTATACAATCTGTATAACATCTTTGCATTCTTTTTACAGGACCTCCAACTATTAGAATTATATGTTATCTGGTTGACAATGAAATCAAAGTTTAAGGTGGATCCAAATTGGCACCATGAAACTGAGGCTTAGTCGAGTAGAAAAGTTGGACAAGAGCTCTTAGTATCCGTTTGGTTCAATATTAAAGAGGAATGGATTAATAATCCCTCTAAATCTAGTGTTTGGGATACCGTATTTATATTTAGATTATGTAATAAGTCTTGTCTAATTTAAAAGGTTGATCTGAAATGAAAAGGGGAAGTGGGGTTGAGATGATAAAATGTGTACTATAATGTCCACACACGTGCGTACGGTAACAGAGACTATCATGATGCTAATGAGTAATGACACTCTGTCTTCAAATTTTCATCTTGTGTTATGTACCAACTCTTCTATAGGTGTGCTGGTGCCGGACATTTACGAGAGGATATTGTTCACTTCGCAACAGAACTTAAAAAGTTTCCCAGTGATGGTGATGACGAACATCGAGCATACCTCATGGATATGGGAATTAGAGCTCTAAGGTCAGTCTCAAGATCACTGAGTTACCTTATACGTAGTAATATACTCTGCTACCATTACATGGAAGTAGTTCCTTTTTCTCTACGGTGTTAAGTGTGAACCCTTTGTGCATTTTGCTTAGCCAGAGTTATGATTGCATGCATGACTCAAAGTACCTTTCACTATGCATGGGGAAAACTATTCCTGTGGTTTATAACAGTCTCGCCTCTTTCATTTCCAGGCGGTATTTTTTTCTGATCGCGTTTAGATCCTATCTGTATTGCACATCTGCCAGTGAGATGAAATTTACCGACTGGATGGATGCCAGGCCTGAATTAGGCCATCTTTGTAACAACTTGAGAATTGATATGTGAAGCCAATGTATATCTTCATCAAAGGTAGAATGTAAAATCATTTGGTAAACAAGGAGCTTGGTGAGTTGTTCCAGTGAGTTGAAGTTGTAATTAAAGTGTATATGATGCCGTAGTTCAAGGATGCGAGTAGCCCTTTTTTGAACGACGGAGGAACGCAAGTGGTCGTTACCAATAAATGCCATTAGATATTTTTCATTATGTTGATAGTTACTATTATACCCACCCTAGGAGTAGAATTTAAAATATCTAAATGGCTCTCTTAGGGATCTATTATCTATAAATAAAAATGGGTTGTAACCAAGATCATTATGAGAAGGGCTGAAGCAATAATATTACACATCTCCATTTATCCTCTGTTGTATATTCTCTTTACATGCACAAGTTTATTATTCTTTTTGCTGCCTCATCTCTTTTCTCATGTACTTTTCAAGTCTGTATCTACATGTTATAAACACAAAGTTTTCCAATCATCTATCGTAAAACCGAAGGTTTAAATGTGCTCTAACTGCTGATACCATTTCCTTGTCTATCTGTATCGGAAGTCATGGCCATAGCCCATACTCATCATCATTTTAGAGTTTTTATCTTGACACAAGTTCTCTTCAAACAAAAGAAAGAAAAACAGATTCTATCATTCTAGAATACTACCAGGTATTGCATAATAAATAGATAAATAAAACTATCCTTTTGGGAATTGGGACCAGATCACCAGATACGTCTTATATCCTGAAATATTTATACAGATAAAACTGAAAATATCTCAGGACATGATTGACATCCTTGTTCCCTACAAGGCTACAAGTAATGCTTATCTAGGTGTACTTGGAACTGAAATACAGGCCATTGTAGTTCTATAATTAATGTGCAAGTTGAAATGGTTATTATCTCCTCATCACACGTAGGCGTTCTCGTTTTCAGAAACTATTAAAAAAGATTCCAAAATGTCTTGTGGCGTTTTGGTGATTGCTTCTATTTTAAAAATGTGAATTTATAGAAAAAGTGCTTATTAGTAAAAGTCGATAGCGTCTGAGAAAAAATGCCTTTGAAAAAGTATAGTAATTAAATACGCATCTTAAAAATAAATCTGTCCTCAATTTGAGTTATCAACTTTGGTCTTTGAATACTATAAATTTTAACATGTCAAATATAATACTCCGGATGATAGAGTATTTTTCTTTGTACTAAAATTTAAAAAAATGTAAACGATTATGGGATCCTTGATCGGAACCTTGTCAATCTGTACATATTCCCTACTTCACCATTTATAGTTCCAATTGGCCTAACAGTATTGGCATGTACTGCAAATAATAAAAATTTACTTGTGCATACTTCTTCATCCCGAGTTAATGGTGACGTTTTCTTTGCGCGCGTTGAATAAGAAAAGAGATAAAATATACAAAATATTCTTTGTTTTTACTTTGGTGAAAAAGTAAGTAAAGTAGTGATGACAAGGTAGTAAATTAAATTAGAGTATGATAATTTGCCAAAAAATATATCTTCATTTTAGAACAGTCTAAAAAGGAAGTACTTATTACTTAACTATTATTTTGGGCCAGATGGAATAATAAACAATATTTTAGAAAGACATATGTAGAGAGCTCCAAAATACTTAATATATCTCATCCAAAGCTACATAGTACTACCTCCGTCCCACTATGTTTGGGACAATTCAGTTTACGATGCTTGACCGGCGATAAAGCAAACAGATCCATGTGCTCACTCAAATTATATTAAGAAACTACATTGAAAGCTTTACAAAGTCGCAAATACCAGAACCAAATTTGATAAAAAAATTGATATATAAAGTAAGAGATTAAGATTGATTTGTGTCTGGGACAATCTTAGCGGGACGAAGTGAATAATATTTACAAGAAAACAAGGGCTCTGAATCATCCCCTTGAATTTACGCCGGTGGTCTCCTCTTGTTTGACTGCTCAGGTCAACACTTCAGTCAACTGTCTGATCATCACCAGTCAACTGCACAGTCAAAGCTGGTTAACTTCTTCAGCCCTATTATATCGCATTCCAACTCAATGGAAGAGTTGGCTCAAAGGAAAAACAACTAACAGTCCGGGGATACGATACTATATTGTACATTATCCCCTTCTTCCCTGTGTAAGGAACCACGAAACGAGTCCCAATGACGGAAACCAGCTAGTCCTAAGATGGAACTCCTCCTCGTGATTGTCAAGGCGATGTCTTCATCTTCGTGGGCTTCAACAACTCACCGTTCGCTGCTGTGATTTCTGGTGGTCGAGATCATATTCCTCTGGCATGTGTGGCCTACTCTGAAATCAAAGCAATGGTGCTCAGCCGACAACCTATATGGAAAATTCCTCTGCTTCAGGCTTACACACTGCACCGTCTTTACAAAAGCATGGACTTTTTTGGAAGATTTTTTTACAAAGAACAAAATTTTCTTACCTGTTTTCAAACGCTTCCTCAAATTGGTGATGGGTTTCTAATATGTGGGTTTCGTATTTTGAGCATCATTTTGAGTTTTTGGCTTGATACAAATTCTATTGAAAAAAAAGTAAATTCCACAACATTACACGCTATTGCATAATAAAAAGATAATAAAGCTATTCACTTGAGATCAGATACATCTTATCCTGGAATATTTGTACAGATCAAGATGAAAACAGCTCATCATGACACCCCTGCAAGTAATGCGTATCCAGGTGCATATGGAATGGAACTACAGCCCGTGTAGTTCTACAGCTAATGTGCAAGTCAAAATGGTAATGACAAGCTATTCACATGCTTTATTATCTCCTCATCACACGATGGCGTTCTCGTTTTCGGAAACGCTCAAGCATCAACTCGTCTGTAGCCGCCTGTCTTCTAACTGCTCCATCTGTCGCAACAGAATCACTAGCTCTACTACATTCAGTGATATTATCCACAGCATTTGTATCCTTGTACAACTCCGGATGTTCTGGAAAAAAAATGATGGTGTTCACTATAAGGTAGCACATGCATAAACGTGAAGTTCGTACATTAATGGAAAATGTTGTGCAAGACTCCCTGTGGAGATATAGCGTTTACCATACTCTGATTGAGGATGAACTTAAATAAAGAAACAAAATGATGTTCTTACACTTAAAGTGTGTCCCCTCATGGACTCATTTAATTATAGGAATCTAGATAAAGCTTTATATTACCAAAATATGTATAACAAAAAAGTACATTCGTTTTTTCCTCTTTATAAGCTTCCTCTAATATGCATGCACATTTTATATTATTGGTGCCTTGGTGGTAATTAATTGATGCTAGAGTTCTACAGCATGGATTGTTCTCAATTAGCAAATTGCAACCAACCTCTCCTAAGCTTCTCAGCATAATCCTTGCCACGGTGAAAGTAGTCCGCAGTATAACTTGATGTAATGCTAAGGTTGCTTTTGGTCCGACCAGTATATCTCTTCTCCTGTAGGACTTTTTTGGCTGCCTCCGTGTCCTCAATATTCTTAAGTTTGTACCTGGCAGACCACAAACAAACATATTTTGATATTGTGAAGAACATATTAATAGCAATGGCAATAGACTTCATAAGTAAATTTCGCTTCTCCATGTCCAGTTTAAGACATTTGTTTGGTTGGAGGAATCTTGATAGGTTGTTTACATAGATTGTTTGGTTTGGTTTTCTTTAAATAGAATAATGATATATTAACAATAGTTATGGTTTTTACAATTTTAAAATATAGACAAATTCCAACCACTCCACCATGCCATACTCCAGCCACCATCGCTGGATTCTAGCCACCCGCCAGACTCCACCCAGCACCACCAATTTGTAGATGTCCCTGCTAAACTCTTGCCACCATCACCAACTCCATTCGCCCCTGACGTATGGCCACCACTTCCAGATCCCTCCAACAATTCTAGACTACTTTCACCACCACACCCTAACATTGCCCCCAATTTTTGTCAGCTACTACATTGCCATTCTATCCTCTGCAAACACGCTCTCTGCCACCACTCACTGACTCACACTCTAACCACAGTCACTAACAATGTCCCCTCAAAAGAGTGACATAAACCAGCCCCAACATACAATTACTATTTAAAAAAATCACCAAAACAACCATGGAGGACTACTTTTACCCCCAAGCTTAATGGGTATTAAAGTATTTCCACTGTTAAAGAGCGGAAGCCCCTTTTTCCCCCAAATGAGCCAGTGGGAAGCAAAACGAAGTGGTAGCCACCACTTGTTGGCTTTAATAGCCTTCATATTTTCAACCAGATAAAACTGATATAGATGCCCCATTGGAAAATGCAGGTGGACACAGCCAAACTCTGTGAATCCCAGCAGAGATTCCAAAGTAGGTTGAGGTTGCTAGAGGGGGGCAGGAACAAGATTTAAACAGAGCATATCACTTCAACATCTGAAGCTCCATGTTCATCAGAAAAGAAACAGGAGATAAGATTCTTCATTCTTGTTCGTAATACATGGTGAAGATCACAAGGCCAAAGGATAAACATTACCACGCATCCCCTCAACACATCGCAGTTTATGGTATTTTAAACAAGAGCAGCACACTGGAGTCAGTGTGGTCATGGTTAGGCTTTTGGGTAGTGTAATAAAAGGAATTAGGGTTAATAATAGAAAAAGTAGTCCTATTTGTGTATAGGAACTCATTGAGTCCTACATGGCATACAGGTCATGTTTCAGCCTATTAACTAAAGGAAAAGGGATTAGCCATATTATGACTTGGGTCATCAAATGATTGAACAACTGGGAGCAATTTGGTTATGATACTTAGTTGGCATTCATCAAAAGGATATAATGAATTATGAGTTGAATACATTTTTTTTGGTAGAAAGATGGATATTACTTGCTCATTCTTAGACAATGACTTGTCCACAAACTTCATATGGGGCTAATAAGTTTCATTTACCATATCATGGGAAGCCCTTTTCGTTCCGCATAGACTTATTCCCCATGTAGGAATGTTTTAGTTATCAGTTCTATAGGAATTGGATGATCTTATTGGGTCAAACATATGGCTTACATTATGGTATTTGTGAACAAGTTCCTGGATAAACTGTAAACAAGTGAATATAACATGACGTCCTACATGGTATATGAGTCATGTTTCAAAATGGAGACCAGTTGAAGTAATGAACCTCCTTTTGTAAATAAGTTATTAATTTCAAAATGGCAGTTCCAAAAAAATGTATTTGTAACAACATTTGGAAAAGAAATACTTTTCAGGTAAGATTAAAAATCCGTTTCATTAGGAAAATCTCTTTTAACCAGTAATTTTAAAAGAACATTTTACAAAAAAAATATAAGACAACATTAGACTAAAAATGGATAGTGTTATCTTTATCATACTTTATTTTTCATTAGGTCATTGTAGTGACTAAGTGAATATTTAATGACTATGAAGTTCATCTATAACTTATTATTGAAATAATTTAAAATCCATATTATATATCAATAAAGCGGGGCCAATTTAGTTTATGATGAGAAACTGTTTACATGTTTTTCTAAAATATAAATTCCTATCCACTTAAGCATGAAAATTCTAAAACTCTTCCACTTTCCTCCCCTCCCAGCCTTTTCCCAATTTCTCCTCCTCACTCACACATCTTTTGAACCAACAAGGGGTCAGTGCAAAGCAATCTCTTTGAAGCAAACAGATAGCCACTTCCTTTGAACAATTAGAGTTCCTAATTCATCTTTTTGAATTATATTTTTAGAAATTATGCAAGCAAGTTATAGCTATTTTATGTTTATCCAAAAGCAATGCAAACATACTCGATGGGGAGTTGAATTTCGGCTATCCCAGTTGTCCATTGGGTAGAGCTTTCTTCTGAGTTTCGCCTCTTTACCTAAGGACCAGGGGCACCACAATTAAACATGAGTGTAAAATGACCAAACTAAATCATCATCATTACCCCAGTGCTGAAAAGGCTCCCACCTAAGGTGGGGTAAGGGGGGGTCGGATGTACGCAGCCTTACCCCTGCACGAAAATACAGAGACTGTTTCCGGATGACCCAAATTGAAAATCGCATCGAAAATTGAATGGACTGAATGCTGCTTCATAACAAAGAAGCGCAGACAGTTTAGTGAACCATTTTGCTTTATTCCATCATATTCTCAAGCCAAAAAATAATGAGTCTTTGGCTCCATTGCAAATGATAGAATAAAATGACCAAACTAAATGATTTAGGAAATTGAACAGGCATCAGATACACAGATAGGGTCTTAGATGGACGATTAAGAAGTTAAAAAATATAGATTTTGTGGAATAGGTAAACGCACTGGAATTACATTACATCAATTCCCCCCGGAACTTTTTTTTAAAATAAAAGTCTCTCACACACATATGGAGCAGACAGGCAGAACACAGTGCTTACTTTAAGATGCTCTGGAATCTGGTACAGTTCATCATCAGCAGCCTTAACTTCAGCATCAGCTTCATTTGTTACACTAATATCCTTGCCCCGTTTCTTAGCTAATGCCTGGTCAATGTATCTCAACCTACAACACGAGGCATAAAAAGACTTGAGCGCTTTCATAATTTACTTGTTAAATATAGAGCATATTTCAATCAAAGATAGAGGTTTGCAAAGAATCAATAGTAAGAACTCATATCAAAACTGGTTATAAATAAGAAATATATGCACAGTAATCAAAATGCGTGCACTTGAAAGAATAAAAAGAAAAAAGTCCAGCTATGGACATTTAAGACATGAATTACATATTGGGATCTTCGACCATGACTGCAGTTTCCTGTGCGAAGGTATCCTGCAACACCAGGTCATCCTTCTCGACATCTCCTTCGCCCTTGTCGCTAACTGGCTTGGACACTAACGCACCAGCAATCCCATTGCTAGAGACGCCCGGACCACCGCCTGGAGCAGGTTGCGCTGCGGTAGGAATGGCGGGAATTCCCAACTTCTTTTCCCTCTGTTTCTGAAGAAATTTGATCTCCTCTAACGCAGATCTGTATGATATTATTATTACATAGATAATTGTGTGTATGAGCGGGTGAACCCTAAAATATAAATGGAGAAAGGAAAGCGGTATGATCTCAATCGAATAACACAATTTGAGTTATGTGTACACCTCCGGTCTTGCTCGTCGTCTTCCTCTTCATCTACAAAATTTCTTTTGCGGAAATTCCTCCCTCCCGCCTTCATCTCTTAAACCTTTCAACCTTGCAGTTCCAAGTTTTGCACTTGAAGAAGAGCAGTAGTTCGTCTCATAAACAGCTGCAGGTTAACTTATCTTAGAGCCAGTTTGGAGACCTTTGTTTTCGGCTTGGCTTATCAGCCAGCTTTTTCACCAAACAAGTAACTTTTACATTCGCGCACTGAATTGTGTAATAAGCCGAAAAAGTAAGATTGGAGTTACTTTTCTGGCTGTATTGGCTGAAGTTACTGTAGATGACCATTTTAGCTATTTTTACATATAATTTTTTCTTTATTTTATTAATAAAATATATTTTTAAAATATTTTTTTCTTAAATCAGCAGAATCAGCCAAAACAGCCACTTCAGCCAAAATATCATAAATTTCAGCAGAATCAGCCAAAACAGCCAATTTTGGTGCTACCAAACGGGCTCTTAATTAACCATCTTCCGGTCTTCGTCAGTAAAACTTCAATACTCCGTATCATTTTTTGTCATGGAACATCTAATAATCTAACCTTTTAGCATTCTTCTTACAATAGTCCCAATAATCCAACCTTTGCACTCTATCTTCATTCGCTTGTCCCTCACCGATTAATAACCTGCTATTCAAAGTTATTTTCTTTTCTTTGCAAAATATTATCTTTGTGAAAGGTGAGATTTATGGTATAATGGTTTGCAAAGATAAGAAAATAACTTGGAAAAGCAGGTCATCAACCGATCAGGGACCAGTGAATGAAGATGGGGTACAAAGGTTGGATTATTCATGAATAATGAAAATGTGGGACTATTGTAAGAAGACCAATAAAGGTTGGATTATTAGTTTCCATTTTCTCTTTTTTGTTTCATACGTAGTAATTTTTTTGGAAAGTTTTGTTCCATGAAGTCATCTAAAGGGATGTCAATTTGCTAAAATTTATCTTAATAAAAAATTAAGGAGTAATGTTTTTCAGTCCCAAACCAGACTTAAACATATTAAACCGGATCAGATCAGATTAGACTTAAACAGACAAGATCAGACCAGATCAGACCAGCAAATTGCAATCCAAGTAAAAACATCCTTAACTAACAAAACATTTCAAAAACAAAATGTTACAAAAAAGATTGATCAAAATAAATAGGAAAAATTGATAAGAAAAATCTCACCTTTCAGTGGTCTTCTCATAATAATCTCACTTTTACGTAATTCAAGAATAATCCCACCTTTACACCCTATCTTCTTTCATTGGACTCTGACCTATTGATGACTTACAAAGGTGAGATTATTTATATAAGATTTTCAAAGAAAAGGTCCAATAAAAGAAGATGATGTGCAAATGTGGTATTATTCTGGGATTACGTAAAGGTAAAATTATTATGAGAATACCAGTGAAAGGTGAGATTATTCTTCTCAATTTTTCCAAATAAGGAAAAATGGGATGCATCCATAAAAGTAAAAATTGAAATGATAGACAAAATGAGAAAGTAAAAAAAGTTAATGAAATTTACTTTATGAAAGTGTTAATATTTTTTGAACAATCTAAAAATGAAAGTGTATCTTACAAAATGGGGTAGATGGGTGCATTTCATAGTGAAATACAAAGATAAAATAATAAATGTCCAAAAGATATTAACCAAGGTTGGTCCTAACATTTTATTCCAAAAAAGGGGTTGAGCCTAATTTTTATTTTGTTCAATATATGCAATTTTTAAAGTACAAATATAAAATGATATATTGTTTTGTACTACTGTATATTCCCTACTCATTGATTTGTCAACTTTGTCAACTTTCTTTCTGTGGTTGTCCCAAGAATTTTGTCATTTTTCTATTAACGCAATTAATTTGTGAGTTTGTTCACTTCTCTCTCATGTAGAGAGACTTCAACGACACAACTTTTATTTTTCTTATTTCTCACTTAGTTTAAAGTTGGCAAAGTCCATCAGAATGGGGTAATATTTGATTCCATAAATAGCATGTTTATAGTAGTCTTTTTTTAATTTAATCATTTTTTTCTTTGCAAAAAATCAACTATAAACTGCCGCCTTTCAAGCCTAGGCATGGACTTTCGTGCCTAGGCATATGCCTTTGATGGTCAACTCTTCAATTGACCATCTTTTTCATATCTTTCCACCATGCAAGGCATTTTCTTGTTGCCTCGTTTTAAAACACTACACAAAACTAAGATAACTTACATAATATTTAGTACTTATATCACGTGTCCACTTGTATAGAATATGAGTTCAAATCAAAATATAAAAATGAAAAAACTTTACAAAATCCAGACATGAATTTAGGGAGTGTTTGGATTTGATTCTGTTTTTGCTTCTTTTTAAAAAGCAGTAGAATCAGAATTAATTTCCCAAAAGTAGGTCTCCCCCAACTTTGCCAAAGCTGCTTAATTCTAGGAGCAATTTAGAATACATAGATGTACTTCTACACTTTCATCTAAATGCTCCGCTATTTGTCTCTATTCTCTGAAGCAGCAGAAGCAGATTTAAAAAAGATCCAAACACCCCCTTAGGCTCGAAAGGTACAAACCGGAATGTAGAACCACTGATGTATATCTGACATGACACAAACATAGCCTTTGGGGCGAGTTTACCAAACATGTAAAATACACATAAAATAGACATTTATTAGATCAGACCAAGCCTAAATAAACGGAATCAAAAAATTATAGTTAATTAATAACATCCTTGATGTGTTTAGTTTCGTAAAGTGGACAACAGTTTTTTAAAATTATTGTGCACCATGGGAATGGAAAAACTAATTATTTTACATCCAATTCATATAAATTACATAGTATATTTAAAAGAAAAGTACCCTTGTTTTTACATGCAAGTGATTGGATCCTTATACATTCTAAGTTCTTGGGATGCAATTATGCAAAGCTATTATGTGCAGACTCCCAAACACCCTCACACACATCCCAGATTCCTCTAAAGCTGAGTTCTATTTTCTTGGGCGTCCTTTCCTCAGTGTGCTGCATGGACCAGATCCGCGGCAACATGGACCAAATGTGCACCATATATAAGCATTTGAGCTCACCAATACCTTTCGAGTGTCACATGCCAAACCTTGGCTTGGTGGCACCACTAAGCAGGTGGAGATAAACTCATCACAAAGGTGGGGAAAAGAACAAAGCACCTACTCTGATGGATGATTGCTATGGCATATTCTTTGTGCTTCTTCTCGAACACTAGATATGTTGGCTTTTATCTCTTCACGAAGTTTGCCTTCAAGAAGTCGTACAGGCAACCATAATTTAGGCTCTACACGAACTGCATAGAAAAGAGTTGTGCACAATTCTTGGCATAATGCAGTATCACAAGGTTTTTCTCCACAAGTATTGCACTGTAACATCCAAAGCACTCAGCCAGATGAGCTCAACTCTGCAACAATATATCAACTTTTCTACCAGTAGCGACAGCAACTATATACTAATATAGCACAGGAGAAGCCACACGGATATGGTTTCAGTTACAATTCTGATCCAAACTCTTTGAATAGAGACCTTTAATTAAATGGAACACATAAAACTGGTAATACCCCATAACACAAGGGGCCCAAAAGAAAACAGTGTGGCAACAAGCTAGATATAAAAACAGAACTCTCAATTGATTGTGTAATGGCCAATTAATTGCAAGAGCCACAAATTCAAAATTGAAAGATGAAAAATAATCAATGCAGAATATACCAAACTGAAGGAAGGGCATATACATGTTCCACCGACCACTTTCCTTCAAAGACTTGAAAATCACCTTCTATCATCTTAAAGTAAATATCGCGCCTTTGGCCATGTTGAAGAATTTGGAGTTCTTTTTCATAGCAATCTATAACACCTTTAGCATCAAGTTTCAACCCAAATAATAAGGTTTGTTGTCCAATCTGTTATGTTTCAGAAGTGGTAAGAGAGGCTTAGTGTATCAATGTTTAAATCATACGAAATATATTATAACTAGTTTTTACACGCGCGATGCGCGATAAAATGAATGCCCAATGTAACTTCAACACCAAGTTTTGCTAAAAAAATATGTGAAATTCTTGTTTTAGGTGTACTTTGTACTCCGTAATTGTTTCAATGTTGTTTGAACGTAATTGAAGATGAAAATGCTCCAGTTGTGAATATTGAACTTTTGGAGTGTAAACAGTAAATGTTTTGATATTGCTTTGCATTGGATTATAATAAACATTTTACATGTCTCTAGGTTGGCTATATATTAATTTTCATCGAGAACAAAAGAGACAAATCACTTTTTAGTCTATACACAATTATAAAAAAAACAAGTAATGAAACAATGTTATACTCCGTATGAGATTACATGTAATTATTTCAAAAAAAAATCACTTTCATATCTCTTGTACTCACAACTTCATTTTAATAAATTAGGGAGTTCTCCGGCACCCCCTGTAACACTTGAGATTTAATATAAACGGATTAATAGTACTACTCATACCAACAGAGGTGCATTTCCTTTTAAGGGAACTCATCACCCAAGAACTCCAAAGTTAAGCGTGCTTGCACGGGAGTAGTCTTGAGATGGGTGACCCCCTGGAAAGTTTCTTAGGGCGCACATGAGTGAGGACAAAGTGCGCGGTAAAGGCTCGTGGTGGTTTGTGGGGACAGTACTATTGGTCCGGAGTAACTACCTCGGGTCCGGTGGGACCGGGGTGTTACACCCCCCACCTTGTGTGGTTTAAGCCGGAAAAAAAAAATCAAAAAAAAAGATTAATAGGTAGATGCTATATAGGGTAGGTGTAAAATATGACTTTATTCAATTTTTCCCGCTATTAAACCATTCAACCTTATGTTGAAGAGGTCTCTCCTCGCCCTGTGTTCAATGCACAGGTATTTATTTGCTAAGATATTTATATGCTCATATCAAGTTATTCCAAGGTATTCCAAGTTTAATAGTACATGTCTAAAGCAACGGTCAATTACCTTCTAAATGTCAATAACACACAATATAATATAGAGATGTTCTGCCAATGATCTTAAGTAATTAGCCACTGCTCTACCACGCAAAAAAGGCAACTTGCCTACTCAAACCGCAACCTTGCCTCTATGTGCTTTTATTAAATGTAAACATATGCTATGGAATATTTAGCAACTATCAAATACTCCCTCCGTCCCGCTATGATTGTCTCATTTTACCTTTTCGGTCCGTCTCACTAAGATTGTCTCATACCTTATTTGGTAAAATTTGTATGGTTCTAAATCATTCTTACTTTATTCTTACTTTATCAATTCAATATCAACCACATAAACCCACTTTTATTAATAACTGTGTCACCTTCTCTTGTCCCAAACTTAGGGGGACGGAGGTAGTATTAAACTACTGTAGAAAGAGACAATTTGAGCTCGTTTGGCAGCACGAAAATCGGCTGTTTTGGCTGATTCTGCTGAAATTTATGAAGTTCTGGCTGAAGTGGCTGCATTGGCTGATTCTGCTGATTTAAGAAAAAAATATTTTTAAAATATATGTTATTAATAAAATAAAGAAAAACTTATATGGAAAATAGCTAAAATGATCATCTACAGTAACTTCAGTCAATACAGTCAGAAAAGCAGCTTCAACCTTACGTTTTCAGCTTATTACACAATTCAGCGCGCGAAAGTAAAAATTACGAGTTTGATAAAAAAGTTGGCTGATAAGCCTGATAAGCTGAAAAACAGTGATTCCAAACAGCCGCTTAGTTTTAGAGCTAAAGGACACCTTCAAGCATGTCTGATTGTCTGCTTGTGATGTTTTCTCATGAATGTAACTCAACGATAGAGGATAATGTGTATTATAATTAATTTCATTGAAGCACAAAGTTGTTGAGATGACCTTGTAATGCTCAAAGTGTTATTTCTTTGAGCAAGAAAACGCAGCTACGCAGTTTATATCTGAATAAAGGATATAATACATTCGTGTGTGCATTATTGTATAAATAAAACCATATATATATAACAAAAAATAATGTATGGTCCAAGCAACAGAAGTTATAGAACAAAAAGATCAAAATGACATTCCTTATTTAGGCCCCTTTATGTTAATCCACTACGAAGCAGCTTGTTGACAAGGTTATGCCATTTCCTCTCCTCCGTAGAATCTAAAAAATGGAAGATTGGCAGCACATGATATTAAAAACTACGGAACGTCACTTTGCGTTCTTTTGCTTTGCTGCAGCCAACGTACAACTCTGTCATTGTTTGCTAAAAATTATAATCATATTAAAAAAGAATTTCTTTTTGTTTTTATAAGAGCTACAAAATCATTTTTAAAAGATTAATATTTAATATAAGTATTACGTATAGTATTAGTTTATTATATGATAAAACCAAGGTTAGTTAATCAAACAAAGAAATGGTAAAATGTACCACTAAAATTGGGTGTGATACCACTAACACACCTTACAATGTTAGGCTTGCAACCACCACAACCAGATGAATAGAAGTCAACAATGACCAATCTCTCAGTTAAGATTTTCTTTTCCACCGTCTTAGATATCTGCTAACACGAATTCAAGAAGCTTCTGCCTAAAATTGAATTAAAAAGTAAAAACCAGTAAAATGGAATAGTTTTTTTAGCCCCCTGCATTTCCAAACAAATGATGAAGAAATACGATAAATCAGAAGCACAATCTTACTAAACACATTAATAGGGGGGATGCTTGAAGCTTTAGTAATCTAAATGTTGAACCCCGTCACATCTAGAACCTTTACTTTAAGTAGCTAATAATGTTCTCACAAGACATAAGAGCTCACAGAAGTAAACGATCAAAGAATTCAAACACCTCTGTCAACAATCTGCGACAACATATGTTTAATCGGATTTTGAAAACATAAACTACAAAAGAAACAATTGAGTTTAGGTTTGAAATTTCAAAAAGAGTCATAAAAACGGGAAGTAATAGTTATTGTGTGATTCATATGATTATAGTTTAGATGGAGTGATTAACTTGAAAAACTAAATTAGACCTCATGAAATCTCAAAGCAGTCTTTACACTTCCCTGTTTTCTTCTCCGGAATTCACTTAACAATGTTTTCCCAGTTGATATACCATTTTTATAAATGAGTAGTATATCATCTTCCAAACTGCTATGGTTTTGTATTAGTTAAGGGGACGATAAATGTCAAGATCTTGGACCTTAAAGTTGATTTAGTAAAGTAAATAAAGCTGTATGTTCAAAGTCTATGACAAAAGGCGCCATAGCATGAAGACTAGGTCTCAGTCTAGAGAATTTCCTTGGGTTTAGTTTCAGGCTTTTCTTTCTCTGTAATGTTTTTTTCTCCCTTATTCCTCTTTCCTTTTTGCATTGTACTTTTCATTTTATTTTTTTTCAATAAAATTCACTTTTCCCTAAAAAAAAAAGTCTATGACAAAAGGCCTACAACATTAGAAGAATTAGAAATGCTCAAAAGAAATAAAAGAAACAATGAGAAGCTCATTTTGTCTCATTTGAATCTTGCATATTTCACAGGATATTCAAGTGACAATACCTTAATTAATTAGAATACTTATTCAAACTTCACACAATCATTGACATCTAACTCTATAGACTAAAAACAGACGAGCATAATGTATCGGGGGAAGACTGAAAGAGTGCAACTTGTGGAAGAACAATTCATAAGAAAAAAACACGAACATGTAAAAAAGAAGATTCCTAATATTCTAAATTCTAAAAATATAAGTTCAGGGATATGCATGCCACAATCCAACTGTCTGTTCAATCAGTAATCTAGGTTACTAGGGCAAATTATCTAGAAATAACATTTAGACATATTTACAAACACCTATCAATTCGTTCTTATTTCAATATGAACTATCAGCTACTCTCTCAGTTTTGAACATCCTATTGCAGCACCTCTCAGTTCATTCTTATTTCAACTACATTCAAAAGAAGATGAATCACAGTGTGAGGAAACAGAATGGAAGAAGTCAATGACAAGGTATTCATGGGGAAGAAGGTGAGGAGAACTAAGCAAAAACGGAATGGAAACAGACCTATTTGGTGCGAGAAGACGGGGGCACTTTGGAGGGTTAGTCTGTATATACTTGTTTGATATTTCATAAAAATTAGAAGATTAACATAACATCCGATATTATAAAATTGTAAACACCTTAACCCTTTTCTTCGTTTTTAGAAAAATTCTATGTAGTAAAAAAGAGATCAAGTCCTATGAAACCTCTTCTCCTACAACATGGACCTTAGAGGGTCAAGTGAGTCATTTTTGCACATTGATGATTTGTTTTCAAAAGGGGTGTACCCACTTCAAATCTGCCTCTTCTCATTCTTATTTTCCATTTTTCGATGGACACGATCCTAATAGTGAATTTAGATGTGTAAAACTTACTAGAAAAACCTAGTGTATAGAGAAATAATATTTCAGAACACGTCAAGTGGCAAGCATGTATAAAATGCTATGAAAAAAAATCTTGTTTTACACATAATTAGTACACAACCCCCTACTTGCCAGTGAACACAATCCTCTACTTGTTTGTTCAATTCGTTTGAAAAAGGGCAGGTTTTATGCCAAAATGTTTGTGTGCATTGTACAATTTGTGTACACAAAAAATTACTCAAATGCTAATCGGATGAAGAAAACTAAGATATATATATATATATATATATATATATATATATATATATATATATATATATATATATATATATATAGGGGAAAGATCAAGTACAAAGTGTGCTTATTGTGCAAATATTTGTACGATGCACCTTGACGTTATTTGCATTGCATATTGAGGTTCAAAGTATTGCACATTATAAAGTCATAAAAATAACAGTTGCACATTAAGGTGCAACGAGTTGCACCCTAAAAAGTTGGGTTTTATTACAAAAATGCCACCTTGCCTTTATGTCCTTTGGATCAACTCATCGGACGGTCAAGATGAGTTTGTACTTTGTAAATTAAGAAGGCTTTGTATATATATATATATATATATATATATATATATATATATATATATATATATATATATATATATTAAAGAGCAATGGTTAAGGTTGGAAAGGTCATCTCCCTAGGTTGCCCGCCAATTAGAAGGTGGTAACAACAACTTGGGTGAATTGTCAAAATGCCCTAAAAAGGTTTATCATTGTCAAAATACCCGAGTAATGTTCATTATTGTCAAGCTACCTCTCTCTGTTAAATGTGTTGGCCTACTTCCCATTACACCCCGCTTCAGTTTATAACGGCTTTCTCTTTCCAACCGTCACATTATAACGACCGCATCCCAACGGCTCCATATTTACAATGGTAGCATTTATTTCAGATTCTCATTCCTTTCTCCTTCATTATTCCACATTTATTTCAGATTTTTCGTCGTCTTCAACCTCCAGCCTTAGCATCATCGACTCAGTACCAAAAGCTTTGTAAATCACATTTGGATTCTCGTCATTCATCATCCGAGAAGAGAAGATTAGCTACATATACTAAACGCTTGGATAAAGGTACATCTGCATTCTTTTCAGATTCTCAAGCTTTTCTGGTGCGTAGAATCATAAAACTCGTATCATATTGTACTCTATGTGTCAAATTTACCCACGTTTTTCTTGCCACTACAAGGATAATTTAAATGCGTTCGAATATATTACAATCATATGGTCGAATAACAATTATATAATGATCGATCATGCTAATCGACAACTTTGGTTGTTCATAACCTTTATTATTTTAGTGATCGACGATAATATGGTCGTCTATTTGTTGAAATTTAACTTTACAAGTCACTATATGATTTTCATTTTGTCGACCATATGTTCGACCATCATATAGTCGAATAGTTATAAAAACTGTGACCAATAAGCTGTAAAAATAAATATAATGTGGAACAAACAAAACAAGAATATGGATGGTCAACCAAATATAGTTGATCATTTTGAAATATGTGGTCATATTAGTTGAATATTTTAGTGCAATGTCAAACAATAATATTCAACTTTATGCAGATGGATTCATTAATATATGTTAATGACAATGGGAAATGGGAGAACAACGATTTAAGAGAGTACAAATTTGGTGGTGACACTAAGATTGGTGCTTTCGTTTGGGATTCTAGTAAAGTGGATTTTGAACTGTTTATGAAGTGTATTTACGAAGAGACTTGTTATCACCCCATGTCTCATAAATTGATGAGGGTAAAACACTTTCTGCATTTTTGAAAGGCAAATAAATGCATTCAACTTTAATAAATGTTGAGGTTGTTGAGATAAAATATGTTACTGAAGAGATTGAAAAGGTAGGACGTGATGAAGATGTACCATCTGTTATGATAAACTCTTTAGGTTATGGGGAAGACAGTTCTAAGAATAATGAAGTTTTCTTTGAGAATTCATTTTTCCAATGCAATATTGTTGTTGAAGGAGATCCTAATGATCAATACCACGATTCATTGCACAATGATGATGCTACTGTATTCACACCCAAAAAAATGACAGATATATAGAAATATCTGATCTTACTCCTACCAAAGTAGTTGATCCTGAGGAAAATGTGGTCGACCAAGTTGTTAAGAAGGACGACCACTATGTAGTAGATCCTGACACTGATGTGGTCCACAATTTGGAAATTGTTGATGGTAGTTTTGAAGATGGTTCAGATTTCGTAGTTGGGTTTGAGTTTGAGAATAAAAAGACCTGAAGAATAAGTTTATGGAGGTTGCCATCAAAGCGAATTTTGAAATAACAACTATGAAGAGTGATGCCATCAGATATAATTTGAAGTGTAGAGGCCGTAAATGTAGTTGGATGATGCGGACAACTGAGGTAAAAAAATCTTCAAGATTTAAAATTCTAAAATAAAACAAGAAGCACAATTGCTCAGTTAGAGACGGTAATCGTACCAATAGTCAGATCACTTCAAAATATGTTGGAGAAACGATTTTAGCTACTCTTGGTGGTTCTGAGGAAATGATTAGACCGAAGTCTATAATGACCCTCATGCAAAATAAGAGTACGCCAATTACCAAAACAAATGCTTGATTGGGCAAAAAATATACATATGAAACTTTGTATGGTTCTCCCAAGTATAGTTATAGACACATGCCAAACCTTGGCTTGGTGGCACCACTAAGCAGGTGGAGATAAACTCATCACAAAGGTGGGGAAAAGAACAAAGCACCTACTCTGATGGATGATTGCTATGGCATATTCTTTGTGCTTCTTCTCGAACACTAGATATGTTGGCTTTTATCTCTTCACGAAGTTTGCCTTCAAGAAGTCGTACATGCAACCATAATTTAGGCTCTACACGAACTGCATAGAAAAGAGTTGTGCACAATTCTTGGCATAATGCAGTATCACAAGGTTTTTCTCCACAAGTATTGCACTGTAACATCCAAAGCACTCAGCCAGATGAGCTCAACTCTGCAGCAATATATCGACTTTTCTACCAGTAATGACAGCAACTATATACTAATATAGCACAGGAGAAGCCACACGGATATGGTTTCACCTTGATACGATTCTTTGCCACTATATATTGGCTTCTAGCAGTAAAAGTTATACTGCTAGAATCGGCATCTCGAAACGATTCAGCAGCATATCTTCATTCTTCATTTGTGTAAGATTTAGATTTTCGATTTATCGATAATCTGATATCGAAAAACAGGTTTCTCGAGGTGAGGAAGTTCATCTCGATTCGAAAACAGTGCAGCGTGTTTCTCGCAGCAAAGGACTTTGCAGAAGTAATTTTGAAATTGCGAAAATATGATCATAGAAGCCCTAAACCCTAAACCCTAAACCCTAAACCCTAAACCCTAAACCCTAAACCCTAAACCCTAAACCCTAAACCCTAAACCCTAAACCCTAAACCCTAAACCCTAAACCCAAAACCCTAAACCCAAAACCCTAAACCCTAAACCCTAAACCCTAAATCCTAAACCCTAAACCCTAAACCCTAAACCCTAAACCCTAAACCCTAAACCCTAAACCCTAAACCCTAAACCCTAAACCCTAAACCCTAAACCCTAAACCCTAAACCCTAAACCCTAAACCCTAAACCCTAAACCCTAAACCCTAAACCCTAAACCCTAAACCCTAAACCCTAAACCCTAAACCCTAAACCCTAAACCCTAAACCCTAAACCCTAAACCCTAAACCCTAAACCCTAAACCCTAAATGTGTAGTCGAGGAAGATGTTTGTTTATTTGAGGATTAACCAGGATATTTATACTTGCATGCATCGTTTGGGATTCTTGGTTGAGAATTCGAAGCATATTAAAGGAATTACGGCTTGATGTTCTTTTCAAGAATAAAATCACTACTACCACTACTGCCACTACTACCACTACTACCACTACTACCCTAAACCATAAACCCTAAACCCTAAACCCTAAACCCTAAATCCTAAACCCTAAACCTCGATAATTGTATAGTCGAGGAAGATGTTTGTTTATTTGAGGATTAACCAGGATATTTATACTTGCATGCATCGTTTGGGATTCTTGGTTGAGAATTCGAAGCGTATTAAAGGAATTACGGCTTGATGTTCTTTTCAAGAATAAAATCACTGCTACCACTACTACCACTACTACCACTACTACCACTACTACCACTACTACCACTACTACTACTACTACTACTACTACTACTACTACTACTACTACTACTACTATATTGTGAAATCAAGCATGCGCTGCCATAAATTGTGCCTTTTGTTTCATCAAAATCTTTCCACATAAAAACCCCACACCCATGTCCCTGAAATACACAGTCAAAACCAATTACAAATGAAATCAAGCTTCAAATAAAATTACTACATTTGATTCATTCAGAGGATATAACTGCTCACTGCATAATAAGAATGAACATGATAATTTCATTACCTTCCATTTTTGACACCCATAAAATTATTTCTCACTCTCTCGCCCTACACAAAGAGGAGTTTTCAAGCCACACCCATAAAATTATTTCTCACTCCATTTTCATCTTTCAATTTTGAATTTGTGGCTCTTGCAATTAATTGGCCATTACACAATCAATTGAGAGTTCTGTTTTTATATCTAGCTTGTTGCCACACTGTTTTCTTTTGGGCCCCTTGTGTTATGGGGTATTACCAGTTTTATGTGTTCCATTTTGTTCTCTTATCTCAATCTTAGTGGGACGGAGGTAGTACTACTTTGAAATTTAGATAATGACACATAAATAGGTAAACTTCAACTCATACATACTGATTTGACGTAGGTCATGAGTTACACACCAAGTTTTAAACATTACCAACATCACACGATTACAATGTCATTACATAAACACATATCACCATTACATCCGGAATCTCACATCCAGCTTACCAGTACAAATCACCTTTCCTAACATTAACACAAAGCATGGCTAGAACACATGCTACAAACATCATAGCAATTCCAAACAAAATCCTATAAAATCTGTCAACTTTGGCTTGTTTTTGAACTTCACTTCTAAGAGAACCAACATCTGTGTAAAGCGCTTAACTAATGAACAACACCTCCAAGCATGCGCTGCCATAAATTGTGCCTTTTGTTTCATCAAAATCTTTCCACATAAAAACCCCACACCCATGTCCCTGAAATACACAGTCAAAACCAATTACAAATGAAATCAAGCTTCAAATAAAATTACTACATTTGATTCATTCAGAGGATATAACTGCTCACTGCATAATAAGAATGAACATGATAATTTCATTACCTTCCATTTTTGACACCCATAAAATTATTTCTCACTCTCTCGCCCTACACAAAGAGGAGTTTTCAAGCCACACCAACGGTAAACGGCCGGTTCATACTATAGAGTACAACTTCTTCCTTTAGCAGATGTTGACGCTGACGAAGAGGACATGTGTTTTCAGGGAAGGAACGACGGAGAAGAAGACCAGCCTAGGGACCTGCGGCCTCCAATCTTTTACGCGATGGTGATAAATAATAAAGATGGACAACTTGTTAGGTCGGGATGCGACCCACTTTATCAACAGAGAGTAAATGGGTAAAAACCTCCACGAAGACACCACATAGGATTCCAAAGTAGAAGGGAACCTGCTCACCAGTTGGGAACCGGTTAAAAGGAGGTTTTGCACTAGGTTGGTTTAATAGGTCGTTTTACAACTACGGGGGCTTAATCGACACATTGGCCATAGTAGGAGGGCCTATCTTACAGTTTTCCCTATACAGAAATAATTCCTATAATGACGAAAGTAAAGATAAGGAATGAAGATGTGACTTGGTAATTTTAGAGGTTATAGTTATGCTTGAATTTTATATAAGTGTTACTTAAAAGTATACTCATAACCAATTTAGAGTCTTTTTTATGACCATGTCTTTCAACTTATCACACTTATAAACTTATTGACCAATATTTCTAACAAGTAACTATTGATTCCGCGCGATGAATTGTGTAAAAATCAAAATAAGTAAGATTGTAATTACTACTATGGCTGGATTGTTGAATTTACTACATAGAACCATTTTAGTTATTTTTCATAAAACATTTTCTTTATTGTATTAATAAAATATATTTTAAATATAATTTTTTAATAATACGGAGAAAAATTAATAATGGGAAAAAATATATTTAAAACATTTTAAATATAGAAAACGCTAAAATATTAAGAATCCGTTTGGTAATAGCTAAATCGACTGCATTGGCTGATTCTGTAAAATTCATGAAGTACTGACTGAAAAGTTACTGTATTGAATGATTATGTTGATTTATGAAAAAAATTATATTTAAAATATATTTTATTAATTAAATAAAGAAAAAATAACTAAAATAATCTTCAACAGTATCTTCAGCCAATATAGCCTAAAACGCAACCCAATATTACTACATTTTCTTATTATTACACAATCCGGCACGCGGAATAAAAAGTTATGTGTTTGATGAAAAAAATGGCTGATAAGTCTGATAAGCCGAAAAAATGGTCTCCAAACGAGCTCTAAATTTTGGTTTCCTGTTTGATGTAAAGTAACTGCATCTTGCTTATTTAGATTTTGACACAATTCAGCGCGTGGAATCAATAGTTATCTGTTTGATGAAAAGTTAGGAATATGTTCCTTTTCTGACTGCATTGGCTGAAGCTTTGTAGAGGATCATTTCAGCTAGTTTTTCATATATTTTTCTTTATTTAGAAAAAACATTTTAAATATTTTTTCCATAAATCAGTAAAAATCAAGTAATCTCACAACTTTAGCCAGAATTTCATAAATTTCAATAGAAGCAGGAAATACACCCGATTTGGGCAGAGAGAAGAGAGAAATAATGATAACTACAAATTGATTACTTTATAAAATTGATAAAAATTTTAAGAGAATGGCACCCATCATGGCATCATGTGTTGAAATCCACATTTTCAACAGGCTATTAAAATCTCTTTTCTAACCCAATAAGCCGTCGGTGTGGGAAAACACAAACGGAGTATATTTTGACTGAGAAATCAGCCCCTTATTAGCTATACCATTCCAGAAATGAAATTTGTGCTCACCACAACCTTTTTCGCGTTGCTTTATTATCATCAACTTCTTCAATTCATTTCCGATTCCTTCAACCTTTCCCTTACGTTTCTTTCCCTTCTTTTCGCAAGAAGCTTTGCTAAAAGTGTTTTTTTCTTTAAAAACAATTTGCGAAATTAGGGTCGACTTAAAACTATTTACAAAAATATTGTTGGACCAAACTCTTAGAAATGTTAGTGAACACCGCTAGCCAAACCAATCGGCGAATCTCTTAGAAATACGGAGGAATGCGTACAAGCTAGCTGGGAGAAAAGAGGGTGGTGGGGTCTATGTAAAAAAAACTCTCTTTTTTGGTTAAATTGTTATAACTTTCATATTCTTGCTCCAATTTAAAAAAAAACGTCAAATTTTATAGTTTTTTGTGATCTTTCATATGATATCAATATTGAATATAAAAAGTTTAAAAAATTCTGAAGACCATAAGAAGTGAAAAACTAATTGCAACTATCCACCATCAATAAACCTAATTATCAACTAGTTAAAACGAAAATTTCGTATTCACCCTGTCAGTTTTTCTTTACTAACATCGTCAATATATTAACCCAACAAAGTTTTTAGTTAACTTTTTACACTTTTTAATCTACATCAACGTTTAACCAAAAACACTTTACAAAAAAACTGAAGATTCAATTACCTAGTTTTTTAGCTCTATTTTAATGCAAAAAGAAACTCTTGATTTAATTTTTACAATAAAAGAAGTAAACTCTGGTTTTATATTTTGATTTAAGAAGTTAAACATTTCAATGCAATATAAAGTTGGAGTTTTTTTTCAAGTCTTTTCTTGAAAAATAACTAAAAGATGTATAAAATAATGCTGCGATTTTAATTTTAACACTCGAATCTACTTATGAAAAAAGTTAAGCTTAAAAAACTCTAGCCAATCCATAAATTTCAGATTTTTTAAAAAGCTTTTAGCTAAAAGTTGATGTAGATTAAAGTGTAGAAATTTAACTAAAAAGTATTTTGTGTGAATTAAGTTTATTGATAGTAGATAGTTACAATTAGTTTTTTCACCTCATATGATTTTAGAATTTTTTTAAAAAAAATATATTCAATATTGGTGTCATATAAAAGATCACATAAAGTTATAAAATTGGATATAGTTTTTAAAAAAATTGGAGCAAGAATATGAAAGTTTTAACGATTTAAAGAAAAAGAAGAATTTCTTTAACATAGGCTCCACCACCCCTATTTTCTCCTACCTAGCTTGTACGCATCATCCACAATTTTAAAAGTTGCCAACTGGTTTGGCGGCTTTCACTAACCATAGTTTGATCTGGTAGTGTTTTGGTAAATAGTTTTAACCCGATCTTAATTTCGTAAATACTTTTTTATTTAGCATTATTTTGGAAAAAAAACTCAAGGTATAAAACATTATGTTTATATTAAACACGATTCTTTTTCCATTAGTACAAATAAATGTTTTCTCCTTTTCTCATGTGCACAAATTTAATAGACTTGTCGGTTTCTTGTAGAGCCCAAAATACACGTTACAAGCTAGAAATGAACCCGCTAATATTTGACACTTTTCCGGTGTGTTGCCCAACTTGAGATGCTGTACTATAATACCATCTATCAAACAGTTAAAGTCTCAACTGAGCTTGAAACATTCTGCTACTACAACTTTCAATTGATGCATCTTATCCCTAGCCAACTGCAACAGTTAAAAAGATTCAAGAAATCAAATACTGAGTAAAATGTTTGTTAAGTGCACAGATGATAATGGATAATCGGGGAATCCATGATCTCTAATACAGGGACCCAAGTATGGCAGGGAAAACCTAAGATGCTTGTTAAGTTTCAGATAAAGAAATCTTGTAGTTGTTTGCAAAAATAGCATTTTATGCTGATATTGATGGGTTAAGCCACTACATATGATTTTTCTTTTAAATTTAAAATGCCCCATTGAATCATGTAGTTCAAAAGAGCACGCACAGAAGATTATGCTGATCAATAAATAAAGCATGAGCAGTATGAATCTACGGCAACATTAATTAACTGCAACAGCCACCACCATGTTCATTTGAAAAGTGAACACCTGAGACTTAAAAGTGCAAACGTGCAAATCCATCATTCTTGAATGTTTCACTTTTCCACGTTTCATGGGAAGGCTACTTCTTATTAGGGCCAGCCCAGGCCATGTGCAACAAGTGCGGCCACACAGGGCCCCTAATTAGATGAGGGCCCCTAATTAGATGAGGGCCCCTATTTTGTTTTATTATTAGGCCCATTAGGTATAATTAATTATTCCATTGTGAAAAAACTTTTTGTGCACATTTTACCGCTGTACACAAAAAATTACTCAAATGCTAATCGGATGAAGAAAACTAAGATATATATATATATATATATATATATATATATATATATATATATATATATATATATATATATATAGGGGAAAGATCAAGTACAAAGTGTGCTTATTGTGCAAATATTTGTACGATGCACCTTGACGTTATTTGCATTGCATATTGAGGTTCAAAGTATTGCACATTATAAAGTCATAAAAATAACAGTTGCACATTAAGGTGCAACGAGTTGCACCCTAAAAAGTTGGGTTTTATTACAAAAATGCCACCTTGCCTTTATGTCCTTTGGATCAACTCATCGGACGGTCAAGATGAGTTTGTACTTTGTAAATTAAGAAGGCTTTGTGTATATATATATATATATATATATATATATATATATATATATATATATATATATATATATATATATATATATATATATATATTAAAGAGCAATGGTTAAGGTTGGAAAGGTCATCTCCCTAGGTTGCCCGCCAATTAGAAGGTGGTAACAACAACTTGGGTGAATTGTCAAAATGCCCTAAAAAGGTTTATCATTGTCAAAATACCCGAGTAATGTTCATTATTGTCAAGCTACCTCTCTCTGTTAAATGTGTTGGCCTACTTCCCATTACACCCCGCTTCAGTTTATAACGGCTTTCTCTTTCCAACCGTCACATTATAACGACCGCATCCCAACGGCTCCATATTTACAATGGTAGCATTTATTTCAGATTCTCATTCCTTTCTCCTTCATTATTCCACATTTATTTCAGATTTTTCGTCGTCTTCAACCTCCAGCCTTAGCATCATCGACTCAGTACCAAAAGCTTTGTAAATCACATTTGGATTCTCGTCATTCATCATCCGAGAAGAGAAGATTAGCTACATATACTAAACGCTTGGATAAAGGTACATCTGCATTCTTTTCAGATTCTCAAGCTTTTCTGGTGCGTAGAATCATAAAACTCGTATCATATTGTACTCTATGTGTCAAATTTACCCACGTTTTTCTTGCCACTACAAGGATAATTTAAATGCGTTCGAATATATTACAATCATATGGTCGAATAACAATTATATAATGATCGATCATGTTAATCGACAACTTTGGTTGTTCATAACCTTTATTATTTTAGTGATCGACGATAATATGGTCGTCTATTTGTTGAAATTTAACTTTACAAGTCACTATATGATTTTCATTTTGTCGACCATATGTTCGACCATCATATAGTCGAATAGTTATAAAAACTGTGACCAATAAGCTGTAAAAATAAATATAATGTGGAACAAACAAAACAAGAATATGGATGGTCAACCAAATATAGTTGATCATTTTGAAATATGTGGTCATATTAGTTGAATATTTTAGTGCAATGTCAAACAATAATATTCAACTTTATGCAGATGGATTCATTAATATATGTTAATGACAATGGGAAATGGGAGAACAACGATTTAAGAGAGTACAAATTTGGTGGTGACACTAAGATTGGTGCTTTCGTTTGGGATTCTAGTAAAGTGGATTTTGAACTGTTTATGAAGTGTATTTACGAAGAGACTTGTTATCACCCCATGTCTCATAAATTGATGAGGGTAAAACACTTTCTGCATTTTTGAAAGGCAAATAAATGCATTCAACTTTAATAAATGTTGAGGTTGTTGAGATAAAATATGTTACTGAAGAGATTGAAAAGGTAGGACGTGATGAAGATGTACCATCTGTTATGATAAACTCTTTAGGTTATGGGGAAGACAGTTCTAAGAATAATGAAGTTTTCTTTGAGAATTCATTTTTCCAATGCAATATTGTTGTTGAAGGAGATCCTAATGATCAATACCACGATTCATTGCACAATGATGATGCTACTGTATTCACACCCAAAAAAATGACAGATATATAGAAATATCTGATCTTACTCCTACCAAAGTAGTTGATCCTGAGGAAAATGTGGTCGACCAAGTTGTTAAGAAGGACGACCACTATGTAGTAGATCCTGACACTGATGTGGTCCACAATTTGGAAATTGTTGATGGTAGTTTTGAAGATGGTTCAGATTTCGTAGTTGGGTTTGAGTTTGAGAATAAAAAGACCTGAAGAATAAGTTTATGGAGGTTGCCATCAAAGCGAATTTTGAAATAACAACTATGAAGAGTGATGCCATCAGATATAATTTGAAGTGTAGAGGCCGTAAATGTAGTTGGATGATGCGGACAACTGAGGTAAAAAAATCTTCAAGATTTAAAATTCTAAAATAAAACAAGAAGCACAATTGCTCAGTTAGAGACGGTAATCGTACCAATAGTCAGATCACTTCAAAATATGTTGGAGAAACGATTTTAGCTACTCTTGGTGGTTCTGAGGAAATGATTAGACCGAAGTCTATAATGACCCTCATGCAAAATAAGAGTACGCCAATTACCAAAACAAATGCTTGATTGGGCAAAAAATATACATATGAAACTTTGTATGGTTCTCCCAAGTATAGTTATAGACACATGCCAAACCTTGGCTTGGTGGCACCACTAAGCAGGTGGAGATAAACTCATCACAAAGGTGGGGAAAAGAACAAAGCACCTACTCTGATGGATGATTGCTATGGCATATTCTTTGTGCTTCTTCTCGAACACTAGATATGTTGGCTTTTATCTCTTCACGAAGTTTGCCTTCAAGAAGTCGTACATGCAACCATAATTTAGGCTCTACACGAACTGCATAGAAAAGAGTTGTGCACAATTCTTGGCATAATGCAGTATCACAAGGTTTTTCTCCACAAGTATTGCACTGTAACATCCAAAGCACTCAGCCAGATGAGCTCAACTCTGCAGCAATATATCGACTTTTCTACCAGTAATGACAGCAACTATATACTAATATAGCACAGGAGAAGCCACACGGATATGGTTTCACCTTGATACGATTCTTTGCCACTATATATTGGCTTCTAGCAGTAAAAGTTATACTGCTAGAATCGGCATCTCGAAACGATTCAGCAGCATATCTTCATTCTTCATTTGTGTAAGATTTAGATTTTCGATTTATCGATAATCTGATATCGAAAAACAGGTTTCTCGAGGTGAGGAAGTTCATCTCGATTCGAAAACAGTGCAGCGTGTTTCTCGCAGCAAAGGACTTTGCAGAAGTAATTTTGAAATTGCGAAAATATGATCATAGAAGCCCTAAACCCTAAACCCTAAACCCTAAACCCTAAACCCTAAACCCTAAACCCTAAACCCTAAACCCTAAACCCTAAACCCTAAACCCTAAACCCTAAACCCAAAACCCTAAACCCAAAACCCTAAACCCTAAACCCTAAACCCTAAATCCTAAACCCTAAACCCTAAACCCTAAACCCTAAACCCTAAACCCTAAACCCTAAACCCTAAACCCTAAACCCTAAACCCTAAACCCTAAACCCTAAACCCTAAACCCTAAACCCTAAACCCTAAACCCTAAACCCTAAACCCTAAACCCTAAACCCTAAACCCTAAACCCTAAACCCTAAACCCTAAACCCTAAACCCTAAACCCTAAACCCTAAACCCTAAACCCTAAACCCTAAACCCTAAACCCTAAACCCTAAACCCTAAACCCTAAACCCTAAACCCTAAACCCTAAACCCTAAACCCTAAATGTGTAGTCGAGGAAGATGTTTGTTTATTTGAGGATTAACCAGGATATTTATACTTGCATGCATCGTTTGGGATTCTTGGTTGAGAATTCGAAGCATATTAAAGGAATTACGGCTTGATGTTCTTTTCAAGAATAAAATCACTACTACCACTACTGCCACTACTACCACTACTACCACTACTACTACCACTACTACTACTACTACTACTACTACTACTACTACTACTACTACTACTACTACTACTACTACTACTACTACTACTACTACTACTAGTACTAAAATTTATATTGCTACCACTACTACCACTACTACCCTAAACCATAAACCCTAAACCCTAAACCCTAAACCCTAAATCCTAAACCCTAAACCTCGATAATTGTATAGTCGAGGAAGATGTTTGTTTATTTGAGGATTAACCAGGATATTTATACTTGCATGCATCGTTTGGGATTCTTGGTTGAGAATTCGAAGCGTATTAAAGGAATTACGGCTTGATGTTCTTTTCAAGAATAAAATCACTGCTACCACTACTACCACTACTACCACTACTACCACTACTACCACTACTACCACTACTACTACTACTACTACTACTACTACTACTACTACTACTACTACTACTATATTGTGAAATCAAGCATGCGCTGCCATAAATTGTGCCTTTTGTTTCATCAAAATCTTTCCACATAAAAACCCCACACCCATGTCCCTGAAATACACAGTCAAAACCAATTACAAATGAAATCAAGCTTCAAATAAAATTACTACATTTGATTCATTCAGAGGATATAACTGCTCACTGCATAATAAGAATGAACATGATAATTTCATTACCTTCCATTTTTGACACCCATAAAATTATTTCTCACTCTCTCGCCCTACACAAAGAGGAGTTTTCAAGCCACACCCATAAAATTATTTCTCACTCCATTTTCATCTTTCAATTTTGAATTTGTGGCTCTTGCAATTAATTGGCCATTACACAATCAATTGAGAGTTCTGTTTTTATATCTAGCTTGTTGCCACACTGTTTTCTTTTGGGCCCCTTGTGTTATGGGGTATTACCAGTTTTATGTGTTCCATTTTGTTCTCTTATCTCAATCTTAGTGGGACGGAGGTAGTACTACTTTGAAATTTAGATAATGACACATAAATAGGTAAACTTCAACTCATACATACTGATTTGACGTAGGTCATGAGTTACACACCAAGTTTTAAACATTACCAACATCACACGATTACAATGTCATTACATAAACACATATCACCATTACATCCGGAATCTCACATCCAGCTTACCAGTACAAATCACCTTTCCTAACATTAACACAAAGCATGGCTAGAACACATGCTACAAACATCATAGCAATTCCAAACAAAATCCTATAAAATCTGTCAACTTTGGCTTGTTTTTGAACTTCACTTCTAAGAGAACCAACATCTGTGTAAAGCGCTTAACTAATGAACAACACCTCCAAGCATGCGCTGCCATAAATTGTGCCTTTTGTTTCATCAAAATCTTTCCACATAAAAACCCCACACCCATGTCCCTGAAATACACAGTCAAAACCAATTACAAATGAAATCAAGCTTCAAATAAAATTACTACATTTGATTCATTCAGAGGATATAACTGCTCACTGCATAATAAGAATGAACATGATAATTTCATTACCTTCCATTTTTGACACCCATAAAATTATTTCTCACTCTCTCGCCCTACACAAAGAGGAGTTTTCAAGCCACACCAACGGTAAACGGCCGGTTCATACTATAGAGTACAACTTCTTCCTTTAGCAGATGTTGACGCTGACGAAGAGGACATGTGTTTTCAGGGAAGGAACGACGGAGAAGAAGACCAGCCTAGGGACCTGCGGCCTCCAATCTTTTACGCGATGGTGATAAATAATAAAGATGGACAACTTGTTAGGTCGGGATGCGACCCACTTTATCAACAGAGAGTAAATGGGTAAAAACCTCCACGAAGACACCACATAGGATTCCAAAGTAGAAGGGAACCTGCTCACCAGTTGGGAACCGGTTAAAAGGAGGTTTTGCACTAGGTTGGTTTAATAGGTCGTTTTACAACTACGGGGGCTTAATCGACACATTGGCCATAGTAGGAGGGCCTATCTTACAGTTTTCCCTATACAGAAATAATTCCTATAATGACGAAAGTAAAGATAAGGAATGAAGATGTGACTTGGTAATTTTAGAGGTTATAGTTATGCTTGAATTTTATATAAGTGTTACTTAAAAGTATACTCATAACCAATTTAGAGTCTTTTTTATGACCATGTCTTTCAACTTATCACACTTATAAACTTATTGACCAATATTTCTAACAAGTAACTATTGATTCCGCGCGATGAATTGTGTAAAAATCAAAATAAGTAAGATTGTAATTACTACTATGGCTGGATTGTTGAATTTACTACATAGAACCATTTTAGTTATTTTTCATAAAACATTTTCTTTATTGTATTAATAAAATATATTTTAAATATAATTTTTTAATAATACGGAGAAAAATTAATAATGGGAAAAAATATATTTAAAACATTTTAAATATAGAAAACGCTAAAATATTAAGAATCCGTTTGGTAATAGCTAAATCGACTGCATTGGCTGATTCTGTAAAATTCATGAAGTACTGACTGAAAAGTTACTGTATTGAATGATTATGTTGATTTATGAAAAAAATTATATTTAAAATATATTTTATTAATTAAATAAAGAAAAAATAACTAAAATAATCTTCAACAGTATCTTCAGCCAATATAGCCTAAAACGCAACCCAATATTACTACATTTTCTTATTATTACACAATCCGGCACGCGGAATAAAAAGTTATGTGTTTGATGAAAAAAATGGCTGATAAGTCTGATAAGCCGAAAAAATGGTCTCCAAACGAGCTCTAAATTTTGGTTTCCTGTTTGATGTAAAGTAACTGCATCTTGCTTATTTAGATTTTGACACAATTCAGCGCGTGGAATCAATAGTTATCTGTTTGATGAAAAGTTAGGAATATGTTCCTTTTCTGACTGCATTGGCTGAAGCTTTGTAGAGGATCATTTCAGCTAGTTTTTCATATATTTTTCTTTATTTAGAAAAAACATTTTAAATATTTTTTCCATAAATCAGTAAAAATCAAGTAATCTCACAACTTTAGCCAGAATTTCATAAATTTCAATAGAAGCAGTAAATACACCCGATTTGGGCAGAGAGAAGAGAGAAATAATGATAACTACAAATTGATTACTTTATAAAATTGATAAAAATTTTAAGAGAATGGCACCCATCATGGCATCATGTGTTGAAATCCACATTTTCAACAGGCTATTAAAATCTCTTTTCTAACCCAATAAGCCGTCGGTGTGGGAAAACACAAACGGAGTATATTTTGACTGAGAAATCAGCCCCTTATTAGCTATACCATTCCAGAAATGAAATTTGTGCTCACCACAACCTTTTTCGCGTTGCTTTATTATCATCAACTTCTTCAATTCATTTCCGATTCCTTCAACCTTTCCCTTACGTTTCTTTCCCTTCTTTTCGCAAGAAGCTTTGCTAAAAGTGTTTTTTTCTTTAAAAACAATTTGCGAAATTAGGGTCGACTTAAAACTATTTACAAAAATATTGTTGGACCAAACTCTTAGAAATGTTAGTGAACACCGCTAGCCAAACCAATCGGCGAATCTCTTAGAAATACGGAGGAATGCGTACAAGCTAGCTGGGAGAAAAGAGGGTGGTGGGGTCTATGTAAAAAAAACTCTCTTTTTTGGTTAAATTGTTATAACTTTCATATTCTTGCTCCAATTTAAAAAAAAAACGTCAAATTTTATAGTTTTTTGTGATCTTTCATATGATATCAATATTGAATATAAAAAGTTTAAAAAATTCTGAAGACCATAAGAAGTGAAAAACTAATTGCAACTATCCACCATCAATAAACCTAATTATCAACTAGTTAAAACGAAAATTTCGTATTCACCCTGTCAGTTTTTCTTTACTAACATCGTCAATATATTAACCCAACAAAGTTTTTAGTTAACTTTTTACACTTTTTAATCTACATCAACGTTTAACCAAAAACACTTTACAAAAAAAACTGAAGATTCAATTACCTAGTTTTTTAGCTCTATTTTAATGCAAAAAGAAACTCTTGATTTAATTTTTACAATAAAAGAAGTAAACTCTGGTTTTATATTTTGATTTAAGAAGTTAAACATTTCAATGCAATATAAAGTTGGAGTTTTTTTTCAAGTCTTTTCTTGAAAAATAACTAAAAGATGTATAAAATAATGCTGCGATTTTAATTTTAACACTCGAATCTACTTATGAAAAAAGTTAAGCTTAAAAAACTCTAGCCAATCCATAAATTTCAGATTTTTTAAAAAGCTTTTAGCTAAAAGTTGATGTAGATTAAAGTGTAGAAATTTAACTAAAAAGTATTTTGTGTGAATTAAGTTTATTGATAGTAGATAGTTACAATTAGTTTTTTCACCTCATATGATTTTAGAATTTTTTTAAAAAAATTATATTCAATATTGGTGTCATATAAAAGATCACATAAAGTTATAAAATTGGATATAGTTTTTAAAAAAATTGGAGCAAGAATATGAAAGTTTTAACGATTTAAAGAAAAAGAAGAATTTCTTTAACATAGGCTCCACCACCCCTATTTTCTCCTACCTAGCTTGTACGCATCATCCACAATTTTAAAAGTTGCCAACTGGTTTGGCGGCTTTCACTAACCATAGTTTGATCTGGTAGTGTTTTGGTAAATAGTTTTAACCCGATCTTAATTTCGTAAATACTTTTTTATTTAGCATTATTTTGGAAAAAAAACTCAAGGTATAAAACATTATGTTTATATTAAACACGATTCTTTTTCCATTAGTACAAATAAATGTTTTCTCCTTTTCTCATGTGCACAAATTTAATAGACTTGTCGGTTTCTTGTAGAGCCCAAAATACACGTTACAAGCTAGAAATGAACCCGCTAATATTTGACACTTTTCCGGTGTGTTGCCCAACTTGAGATGCTGTACTATAATACCATCTATCAAACAGTTAAAGTCTCAACTGAGCTTGAAACATTCTGCTACTACAACTTTCAATTGATGCATCTTATCCCTAGCCAACTGCAACAGTTAAAAAGATTCAAGAAATCAAATACTGAGTAAAATGTTTGTTAAGTGCACAGATGATAATGGATAATCGGGGAATCCATGATCTCTAATACAGGGACCCAAGTATGGCAGGGAAAACCTAAGATGCTTGTTAAGTTTCAGATAAAGAAATCTTGTAGTTGTTTGCAAAAATAGCATTTTATGCTGATATTGATGGGTTAAGCCACTACATATGATTTTTCTTTTAAATTTAAAATGCCCCATTGAATCATGTAGTTCAAAAGAGCACGCACAGAAGATTATGCTGATCAATAAATAAAGCATGAGCAGTATGAATCTACGGCAACATTAATTAACTGCAACAGCCACCACCATGTTCATTTGAAAAGTGAACACCTGAGACTTAAAAGTGCAAACGTGCAAATCCATCATTCTTGAATGTTTCACTTTTCCACGTTTCATGGGAAGGCTACTTCTTATTAGGGCCAGCCCAGGCCATGTGCAACAAGTGCGGCCACACAGGGCCCCTAATTAGATGAGGGCCCCTAATTAGATGAGGGCCCCTATTTTGTTTTATTATTAGGCCCATTAGGTATAATTAATTATTCCATTGTGAAAAAACTTTTTGTGCACATTTTACCGCTGTACACACTTTTACACACGTCTGTGAGAGTGTTTTTGTATGTGAATAGCCTGTTCACAAACAAACCATGTGCTACCGTGAATAGGCTATTCGCAAACATGTCTAAGACTGTGTACAACGGTAAAGTGTGTACAAAGAAAAAATTGTTTCATTATTAAGCTTTGGTCATACATACGGAGGAATCGGTTATTGAGAATCACTTTTCCATTGAATATAGAGAATACTAATCGTTTGACTATAACTCCTATAAATTCAATGGCCGGTCACCACCTATTCCCTATTCATCTATGGCTTCAATGAAATTTTCAATATCATGAGAATGACATATCTGTCAAAGCTTTACAATCTTCATTTCATGAGTTTAATCGTTCATTTTCAAAATTAGACTGCAAATAAAACCATCAATGTTTGAAAATTAATCGGCACTTCATTTCCGGCTTGGTGTCATCTTTGAAACATTTCTATCTAATCGGAAGCAGGAGGCCAAAGAAAGAGGCTTCGGACCTTCCAGCTTCGTAATTTATATCTCCAAATTCCAAAATCTCTATTGCTTCACGCTTCTAGAGTTATAGTACTCCAAGAGCTTAATAGCTTAGTAAGCTACGACTACAAATCTGATTATTCCAATTATATTCCATTATTATTAGTCAATAGTATGGTTAAAAGTTTGGGCTCATATTATGTCTGGCACAGGGCCCTCAAATTATCAAGGCCGGCTCTGAGTTCTTACTTGCCTCACACCCAAAAGGTATATATTCCAGAATTCCAGATTTCAGGGAAAGAAACTCACATGGTGGACATCAGTAATTCTTCTATGAGCATCAACAAGCTGACTTTGAATTTCTTCTTCCAGTTGCATGAGTAATTTTCTCTTTGATACTTCTACAACATCCAAAAGGTTCTCATCTCAGGGTACACCTCACATACATGTTAAGTATTCTTTAAGTTGAGAAAACAGTGGACGTTCTATATAAAAAAAATGGTACCATCTATACAACAGCATCAACAAGCCTAAAAAGTAGGCATGTCCATTAATGCCAAATGCATTTTATTAGGATTAACTCCTAAATTGATAGGCCAGCATAAAAACCATCCAATTTTGTGATGAATGAGCTTCTATAGCCCGTGAAATAATATAAGCAATATTAAAGATCTTGACATACTTTGCTTTTCAATGGCTGCTTTAAGCTCAGTCTCATGCTCTTCTAGATGCTCGAGTGTGCTTCTACAACCCTGGAGATGTTGATTTAGCTCTTCTTTGAATTTTTCATAGATTCCATTCAGCTGCTCTTGTTGCTCTATACCACAAAACCAGAACACATTCCAATGAAACTTCATGATTAGAAAAGTACAGGAAATATGTTATTTAGACATTTAGTGAGCGAGTACTAGGCCGCTACTCCGACCTTGACCTTGCCGAGCTGTATAACTATTCAGTCCAACTCTAAAAACAGAGTTACTTGGCAAATTTTAGTGACATAGTGAATATAATAATAACTTAGCGAGTTCAATGTAATAAAATGTGTTTTCAAAGATTTAATAGTTCGTAAAACTACAAATTCCGACTCAAGATGTGTTTGTGGACATGGAGGTAAGAGATGAAGATGCTGATCTTATATCAAATGATGATTAATTAAGGATATAAGAAGTTAAGATTGATTAGATGAAGGGATCTTATTTAAATGCTTTATGAGTTATGTTAGTTATTGTGACCAAATTTGGTAACATTTGTGCAGTTCTAAATCATTCCAACTTGATTCTCACTTTATCAATACAATATCAACCACATAAACTTACTTTTTTCATTCTAGTTATTGTGTGGCACCACTTCATTAATAAATTTACATTCAATAATAAAACTTAATTATCACAAGAAATAGCACTACTTCATTATGAAAATGTGCATAAACGGGAAAAGGAACAATCACATTTGCTGACGCTAAATTAGACAATTACCTTGAAATTTAGCATCTAGATGCTTTTGATTTGCTTTACTCCGGCTGATCAGTGTTCTCCTGAAAAAAATGAAGGAAATAAAAGAATGCAAGTAATGAATCACATACGATCGTAAGGCTGGACTCCTAAGCTTGTACTTAAATCATCTATAAACTCACAGATCAGCTTGAGTCTGAATTTCTGCATTATTCAATTCATTATGAATTCCCTCAGCTGCAGACATCAGAATCTCAGCAGATCTTTTGTCAGCCAGGGACTTCATTTTGCTTCTAACTCTTTGTAATGTGAAAGCAAATAAATTGACAGCCCTGAAAATTTCACGAAATAAAAAAGAAAAAAAGGTTCACTCAACAGAAACATTGATTCCATTACTTCAAAGCTGAAGCATTACCTGTCAAACCCATCATCTTCACTTGGACTAGACTGTCTCAAAGGAGAGTCACTATCTTCAATTTCTGAAATTTAACACAGCATGCATAAAACCAATATGTCAGGTTTGAACCCCATATACTCCCTCCGTCCCCTTTTAATTGTCCCGTTTTACCATATTGGGATGTCCCTGTTTAATTGTCCCATACCTTATTTGGTAAAGTTTGTGTGGTTCAAAATCATTATTACTTTATTCTTACTTTATCAATTAATATCAACCACACAAACCCACTTTTCTTAAAACTCGTGTCGCCCTCTTCTGGGACATTTAAAAGGGGACAGAGGGAGTATCTATTTATACCATTGTGGTCAGCTTGAGTGAAACTTACACACAAAATTTATTACTACCTTTTTCATTGAAGAAGCCTTTGCCTGGTTTGAATGCGAACTTTGGTTCATCTGCAGTAGCAATCTCAGCAGACAATAAAGGTGATTCCCTGCAGCCTATATTACATCATATAACAAAGCTTATCACCTGGGAAATAAAATAAGAAAAAAATGAACAAACAGAAAAATAGCATCCGCCTTTTCAAACATAGCCGTTCCTGGTCAACCAAAGATCACTATCTTCAAAGGCAAATATCACCTAGAAAGCAATCATATCACACACCAATATAGAAAAATAGCATCCGCCTTTTTAAAATATGTTTGTATTCAGCTGAGAATTCAAGTGTTCTACTCAATGGAAACTAATGCCAGAACGCATAGACCTCAGACATCAATTGTTAGCATTAAGTGACCGATTCCACCATTAGTAATAGGTAATAGATGACAGAAAAATGTCCCACTGAATACAGTGCTACCTTTTTCACTGAAGAAGCCTTTAACTGGTTTTAGTGCAAACTTTTGTTCATCTGTAGTACCAATCTCAGCAGACAGTGAAGGGGACTTCCTGCAACCTACACTTATTACATATAACAAAGCTTATCACCTGGGGTATAAAACAATAAGGAAATTAGCAAGCAAAAAACAGCATCCACCTTTTCACAGACAACCATATATCACTATCTTCTAAGGTAAATATTATCTAGAAACTAATCACATCACAAACCAAACCATCATTATTCACCTGAGAATTCAAGTGTCCTACTCTATGGAATCTTTGATGTCAGAATGCATAGACATCAGACATGTTTTGTTAACATAACTGATTGATTCCACCATTATCATCATACGGGGGAAGCAATATGTCCCATACCATGTTATCAATCAAATGCAAATTTACCAATCAAATGTCCCACTAAATTCAGTACTACCTTTTTCAGTGAAGAAACCTTTGCTTGGTTTGAATGAAAACTTTGGTTCATCTCTAGTACCAATCTCAGCAGACAATGACGGTAATTTTCTACTACCTACATTTACATCATATAAAAAAGCTTATCAGCTGGGAAATAAAATCAGGAGGAAATGAACAAGAGAAAAATGGAAGCTTATCCAACTTTTCACACAAAGACATTCCAGGTAAACCCAAAATCACTATCTCTTAAGGTAGGTAAATATGATCTAGAAAGTAATCATATCACAAACCAAACCATCTTTTTTCCACCTGACATTTCAAATATCCTACTCCATGGAACTTTTGATGCCAGAATGCATAGAACTCAGGCATGTTTTGATAACTCGAAGTGATCAATTCCACCAACAATTATACAAGGCAAGGAAGAACGCCCATAGCATTTCACCAACCAAATGCAAATTTACTATAACAAGCTACATAGTTAAATCACTATCGATAGCAACTCAGTCAAGGGGCGAGTAGCGAGTAGGACCTAGTACCGGGGATTACTCAGTGACTACTCGGTCCTGTATTAATTAATTTTAAAAATATTAATATCCAAAACTATTGTATATTATTTTTATAATTCATAGATACGCAAAAAAGAAAAAGAAAACTTGAAGGAGAAACGAGAAATAAAATAGAGCCATGGAGGAGAATAACTTACCTAGAGATGAGAAGGAACAACTGCTGGAATGAGCAGATGTATGAAATACTTTTAAACCTACACTTTTTAAGGTTTATTTCCAAATTTTAAAACACACGCCCATTATTTATAAATTCCATAATATTCCTCTTTAATTAAAACTTTTCAGATTTAACATTTTTAATGCCTGGCCGAGTAACTCGCCGAGTTGAGAAACTTGGCGAGTAACTCGGAAATAATATACGGACCGAGTCAAGTAGTTAATCGCCAAGGCCACCACCTGAGTTGTGAGTACTTGCCGAGTAGATAACCCAGATAGCAAACTCATAATTACAGATAAGTATTAACTATTAAGTATATATGTATATAACTGTGGAATGGAAATACTAAAAAACAAGTGGCATGTGTTGCCCCGTTCATCAATAGCATATATAATTACCAACTGTAATTACAAAACAGATAGCGTCATGTGCGGCTAGTAACATGAACAAATGCCATCAAACTCTGACCAAAGATGACAGAGTAATCATGAACATCATCAAGCAAAAGTGAAATGGGGGAATAACCTTCAATATCCATCCGATCTTCAGAGCTCTCAGGATTACTATCATGAGGTGATGGTGACTGAAAAGGCCCCACACAGTCTTCTTCTCCAAAGAGAGACTTTGGTTTTAAAGGAGGAGGATATTCCAATACAGCTGCATCATCCTAGGCATTCAATAAGGACAAACAAAAGAGACCAGGTGGGCAGGTAATATACCATACTATGAATATCATCAGCTCAAATATCATTTTTGCAAAAATGCGCGAGCTAAAGTTAGTTCAGTGGCCAAGCGATTAAGGGCAGGTTCTTTCTCTTGAACCAACCACCTGAAATAGAGCAATCTTGCACGCACACACACATAGCCAATTGCTCAATCATTAAGCATGCAGTAGCCTAGAAGGCTAGAAGGTCCTACTCCAGAATGTATGGTAAAGGTAGAATGAGCTGATATCTATCTCTTACTTCCTCACATCATGTAGGTAAGAGTTTCCCAATTTCGGTGGGACCTTTTGGGGGAGGGGGCTATGAAGGATACAGATGAGACATCCTGTTCATTTGACTTCTTTTGTTGGCTTGATCTTTGGAAACCCTTAAAGTTCTGAAAGCTCTTTGGGTTAAACAGTATCTCTGTATTAATACAACCATCCAGTTCAACCCTTCTGCTTTTTGGTAAGGATCCAATAAAAGATCTTTCTAAAGGTGTTTTTGTTGCAAAAGTAGAACGTTGCATATCAGGTTTTGGGTCAAAATTCTCCTTCAAGGATGAGCACGCTAAGTTTTCTGGACGATACAGATTTTCTTTCCATTTTGATCCATTAATGTCTCTCAGCTGCTCAGCTTTTTCTACAACTGGTGACTTGTAGGCATCTTTTTCTGAAGTGTCAACTCTCGGCTCCACAAAAACACTCTTTGACTTCTCTTTTTCTACAACTGGTGACTCGGATATATCTTTTTCAGAAGTATCAAATCTCAGCTCCGCAAAAACTCTCTTTGACTTCTCATATGATTGGATAGTATCGCTGGATCTTTCAGCGTGTGGCGCTTTGTTGCGCTTGGTATTCTGCTCTTTCTTCTTGACAGCATCCATTCCATTTGACATTTCAGGGACTTCTATCTCTGACCTCTTCCTCTTTGTTAAACTTTCATGTGTCGTCAAGGAGCCTCCTCCAGTGGCAGCGCCACGTAACCTCCTACTCTTCTTTCCTCCAGGATAGAGCATTTCGAATCTTTCCTCCTGAGCACAAGGGGACACTTTTTTCTTTGACTTCTTCAATTGTGATTTGGGTGTGGCTCTTTTTTTATTCAAAGAACGAGTCACCGGCCTCCTAACAGTAGGATCATGACTTTGAGTATCGTTTTCTATTGTATCTGAACTAGCCTTGGGATTATGATTTTGAATAACTACTTTTTCTGCACGAGACCCTTTTGCGCCATCATCTAATACTTCAGAATCTGAGCAATGTTTTGTAGGTGAAGAAACTTTCTGTAAGATCTTCTGTAGCTGCATTCTCAGATAATCAGTTCCATTTGTATCTGCTCTCTCGGATTTGTCCACTGCAGATGCTTTCACCGGCATATCTTCGTGTGCTTCTGTGAGAGAAAACTTGCCTGCAACATCTACAGCAGAATAGTTCCCTTCCTTCTCCTTGGCTTTGTTTGATAGGAATTCTAGGTTTTCAAATTCTGAAAACTGAGCTGAAGATGCCCTTGGTGTAATCTTTGTTCCAGATGATAGGTTGCACATTTCATGAGTGTCCAACAAATTAGAAGGTTCTTCCACAGGATGAACGGATTTTAATGTAGTTTCCATGTGGATGGATCTAGTAGAAATCATTGGAGATTTATCATCCAATGGAGGTTCTTGTTGATTTCCATTAGCACGATTAGCTACTCCTTTTCTGTTGTTTACTTTGCCATTATTTGTTTCACCAGCTACTGGAATTGCAACTCTGTAGGCATCTAGATTCTTGCTTTGAAGCTTTGCAGCAGAATCTACCATGATTCCTATGGATCTCTTCCTAGGTTGACTGCATTTATCCGAATTATTTCCGAAACTCTGGCACTGGCTCTCCTGACATTATGCTCAAATCAATCAAAAGTTATGTCATGCACTAAAAAACCACAAAATTAGAATTTTAAAAATTGTAAGACTCCCAAAATGACAACCACCCAGAAAGGTTTCAACCGACACTGAAGTGTTTGACAACCCCCCAGATGTTTGAAACAACAAGCAAACAAACAACTACCACCTGCGATGTGTAAGGAAGAAAAAGTGTATGAAACCCTTCTGGAAGAACAGCCTTTTGCAGAAACATGAAGTTATATTTATCTGTATAATAATGGGAGTGTCTGAAAAATAACTGTTCCCACCATTGTGTATAACTGCAAATCACATGTCAAAGTACTATTTCCGTATTTCCATTCCTGAGCGGCATTAATTAAAAAGAATAGACAGTGTCACTTAACTGACAAATTTGATCAGTGTCCGGATTACAGTACTTGTCCATTACCATCAATTTCAGTTTTTATTTATTTAGGTGGAGGCTATGGACGCAAAGTTAAAAAAAATGTACGGAGTAGTTAAAATGGAAAATAGCCCATTCTGAAAATTAAATACCCATTTCAGATACACCTTAGCTTCATTTAAAATACTGAGGAAGTTACACGTGAGTAAGTCAATTGTTCCAGCTCTATAAATAAATTAATGCTCTTTAGAAACCATACCAATTTTGATAGCAAGACAAGATTGAGGTTATGATATCATACAGATTCTTTAACTACGCCTTCCTACATCATGTTACCATTTCACTTAACGTTATTGTTTACTTTTTTCCATTTTAGCAGAGTATTCAATAATGCATATCATTTGTGGATAAGGATATATGAACAGAGTATATCAGATTTAGACACCTGTTTTTTAGTCCCCAATTTCATCGCCACGTGAGATCTGAAACCACAAAAAAAACAAAGAATTAGTTCATACATGCAGAAGAACGGGAACAAGGGATCAACAATTGTAGATGTTAACTACTCAAAATACTTATCTTTGGATGGATACCGAATTATCCTATAGCATATAAAAACTGGCGTAATAGCTCAGATTTGAATTTTTTGACACGATTAAGAAAAGGTTTTCGAAAACAGATTCGTATAAAATTTAAGATATACAGTTTTAGGGCTAGCTTTTAGGGGTACGAATATATTAACAAAATATATCTACCCAGAAATGTGATAGTCGATTTAGTGTGTAATACAGTAAATCTGGAAAACTTAGAGGGAGACTGTGTTGGCCATTGAGCATGCAGTTTGAAAGCGAATTGAAAACACATTCAGGAGCTTTAAGTTGGCAATGGAAAATACGAACCTCATAGCTGGGTTGATTTTAAGCTCGACCATTTAATGCTTACTATCTGGTTCCATTTCCAAAAATGGCGAGAACGACTTGGTCATGTACTCGGCGCCATGGACTTCTGAGCTGAGACAAACAAGGTAGTCGACGAAAAGGAATATTTCAGATTTGAAAGGACGAAGAGGGTGAAAGTTGGAGAGTGGCGGGAGTGAGGGATTTCGTTGAGGTATATACGGTTAGCGTGTAATCACGCCCTTCTAACTGAAGTCTGAAAAGTGACCTTTTCACTAATATACGTAGTATGTCCGAAAAGTAGGAAAAATTCAAATAAATACGGTTGTTATAGTTATTCAAAGTTCAAATAGAGTCTCTATTCGAGAGGTGACATAAAATTGTCACACTCAAATTGTACATGGACCCTTAAACATCTACAATGCAACAAACTCTAGTGTTCAGTGATAAAAACATAAAAATTATTGTCACACTCAAATTGTACATGGACCCTTAAACATCTACAATGCAACAAACTCTAGTGTTCAGCGATAACACATAAAAATTAATTAATACTACGTATAATATTTCTCGCTATGTAATTCTTCACAATGTCAAGCTGAACGTCTAGATGTGGACTTTGTGTTTGGTATTTTTTCTATGAAAACGAAAGTATAGAAGATTATGTATAAAAAGAGAAAGAAATTTGATTGATTTCATTTTGTGTGTATATCTCTCGTGCCATGTAGGCACTGTGCACATTGTTGCATGTTGACATGCTCTTAATAGTTTGTGTGCATAGACAATTCATCAAAAAATTGAATAAAATTAGAATATCAATATACAAATTTATGGAATAAAAACAAAATGACTCATTAAAATGCTTGTGTTTCTTTGTTATTAAGCAGCAGTCATGTCATACAATTTTCAACATGATTTTTGTTTTGGGTCATTCGGAACAGTCTTTATGTGCTTTGGTACATGGGTAAAGTTGCGTACATCCGACCTCCCATTACCCTAACGTAGATGGGAGCCTTTGCGACAATAGAATAATGTTGTTGCTGTAATGTATGAATTTGTCTATACATGACGCACATACGGCTCTCACAGTCTTACACCGTAACATAACGACACAAACCTCAATTGAGAATTTGTAGTATTACTTCATTGCAGATTACTTCCCTCCGTAACAAAAAAAATCTTCTCACTTTCCTTTTTCGTCCGTAACAAAAAAATCTTCTCACTTCTAAATCTTCCCATCATACCCTCAATAATTCTAAAAACAATACACTATTACAACTATTTTTTTTGGATTTATCCTACATTCAATCACATTATTTCACTATCTTCCCATCATACCCTCAATAATTCATATCCACTTTCACTATTCTTAATCTACCTACTTTTGAAATGGGAAGGTTTTTAAGTTACGGAGGTAGTATATAATAATATCAGTACCAAAATACATTTTGAATACTTTTTGTGAATAATAAAATGATTGATTTATTGGTGGACGCATGTATAAGTGTAACAAACATCTAGGTTCCGTCATTATTTATCATAATTATTTTAAATCCAAACTCACATTTTATTTTATTTACAACAAAATGACATTACATTTACGTATCTTTTCATACACATATAGCATTTGTAACAAAAATTATACAAAACATATCATTTGTGTATCAATAAACAATCTGAACTTATACATTAGTCATATGTTTTTTTTACTAAAAAACCCCGTTTATTTGAATATCATCAATGAGATGCTCTAATGAGCTAGCTTTTCTCCTATAAATAGGAGTCTTCTCCTTCTATGTAACATGCTATTACAACACCATAATCACTCCTCTATCACACATTCACACCATTAAACTAATAATATCTTTATCACTAAGTGTTCATATTATATTTTCTCTCCCTGATCTTCTGCTTATTTCCTTCCATTTTATAACACGTTATCAGCACAAATTTCCTCCTATTCCCTGAAATCATCATTTTCCCAGGTATATATTTTCACGAATTTATCAATTCATAGATATGTGAATAACGAAAGGTACAAAACTTGAAGGCTTGAACTCTTAGAATTAAACTCTCGCTGCATAGGAGGTATCATCGGGATGAAGAAGAAAGAGTTCTGTGAGTCACATGTATTTCTTAGAAGTACAACATAAGTTACAATATATTAATATCACATTTTGCACCAAAATACACAATTCATGTAAATAGACACACATTTAGTTACGTTCTTTACGTGTAGTTGCATTGAACATAACTTTGTGTACATTTTTCAACATTTAGTAAAACATAACATAACTTGATTTGTATCAAGCATATGTCATTTAAATCGACAAGTTATTCTAAGTAATATCACACTCACACGTCGACATTACGCAATACTACCTTGGCCAGAAAACAAGTTCTCAAATTTTAGGAAAAACTGTCAAATAGGTCCTCGAATTTTCATAAAAACGTCAAATAAGTCCTTATATAGGAGGCTTTGTCCGGCCGTCACGATTTGGGACGGTTCCGGTGGAATTTTTTGATGAAATGTTTTGAGAATCTTATTCATCAAGTCTAGTTTACTCATACCAAATTTCAGCTAAAACTTCAATCGGGAACGCATTCAAATTAATTCTTGAAGATAACTGCGCATTTAACTGCACAGTTATCTTCAGGAAATAATTTGAATGCGCTCTCGATTGAAGTTTTAGCTAATTTGGTATGAGTAAACTAGACTTGATGAATAAGATGCTCAAAAAAATTCATCAAAAAAGTCCACCAGAAACCGCCCCAAATCGCGACGGTCGGACAGAGCCTCCTATATATAAGGACTTATTTGATGTTTTTATGAAAGTTCGAGGACCTATTTGACAGTTTTCTACAAATTTTATTATTTGAGTGTCTCAAAATGGACTTCCGTTATTGTAAAAAGAAAATTTTATATAGCAAATCTTATAACTATCCTTGCTTTTTATTTGACACAAAGTAGGGTTATGAATAGAAGCTCGAGCATTATTTGTAGTCTGATGTAGATAGTTACTGTTAAATGTTATCTATGTGACAGGTATTTGATAGAGTACATGGGCTTGTACAGTTGTGCCCTCATTCTCGCGGCTATTGGACCTGGACAGCGGTTTACACGCTCTCAGCTGATATCATCTATATTATTGTAAATTTTGCTATTCATTGTATATGTTAGATTGACTTTTATACACATGCCTACTATACATGCCTCTTCTTCAGTAGCTCAATCTCTCCTAAATAATATAGTTTGGATCATATTCTCCATCAATATTAATAAAAGTTGTCATTCTTTTTTTTGACCATTTTTTACTAATATTTACGTCGATTTAAAAAACGATTTGTTCCATTATGATTCATAGTGATTGGTGCTTCTATATAGTAACAATAGTTCACCACCTAAAACGATTTTAACGTTCTTTCAGGAAAAAACTGAATTTAACGTTATCTACAAAAAGTGATGCAATAATGCGTCATTTACTCGGTAAAATATATCATACAGCCGGCTGTACCGTGCGCACGGTGCGACCGGACTTTTTCCAGAGCTTCCGCGCTTCTTCAACCTGGCTTTGCACCAGACTTCTTTGGTCTGCCTTTGCAATGCACCAGGCTTCTTCGGTCTCGCTTGCTTCTTCGAGTTCGCTTCGCACCAGGCTCACTGTCGCCAACGTTCACCCCCTTCTCCTCCAGCTCGCTACTCGTCGTTGCCGCTCACCGGTACTCGCCCCTTCTTCGCACGAACGCAACGACTCAGGCATAGTTACCTCTCCCCCCCCCCTGTCTTTCTTTCCGCTCTTTTCCTTTTTCTCTTTTTCTTACACAGTTTTGTTGTTTGAGGTTGTGATTTTCGGAGACAATGGGAGTCTACTTTGTTAGTGCTGAAGAATTCATGCTGCTATTGATCTCAAATGAGTTTTTATATTAAACTCAAATGAGTATACGCCTAGAAAGAATGAACATACATAAGTGAATATTGAGCACATTATGGATGAGTTTTATGTAAAAACCCCAAAATGAATTAGCATACGTAAATGAGTTTTTGAATATTTTTATACTCATTTTGTAAGTTATGTATGTTCATTCGGTACTGCTTTACGCTCATTTTAAAATGTTGCACATTTCAAACGTATCATACTACATTAGATTCACACATTGAAATTAATTGGAATTGATTATAGACATAATTTAAGAATTTTTCATAAACGAAAGGAAAAAAAGTGAATTAGAAGCAAGATATGAAACATGGATCACTAATGCTCACTGTTAGGTTCTGAATACTCAAAAGAACAGGTTAGATGCTCACCAAAACTGCATCAATGCTCGTTTAAGAGAAGTTGTGATTTTCACCAAAAATACAAAAATGCCATTGGTTGAACGGTACCAGTCGTACAACCGGTTGTATGGTATACACACTCTAATTTAGTCATCGTACCTAAACTTTTAATCTTAAATCGACAACCTTAAATGTATATTCTTGAGAAAGTGTACAAATTATAAATTATATTATGTGCAGCACAAACGTGCAAATTGTGACATCCTCAATTTTGTCGCATAAATTCTTACATTCCTAGAATCAGTGGCGGACCTATACATTTATGAGAGCATGTGCACACTGGACGCCAAACTTACAATATAATAATAAATTCCAAATGTCATAAAAAGGATTAAAAAAAATAAGTCTTTAACATAAATTATACTAGGTGGTTGATTACATATTATATCTGTTCTTTTTTAGTTGTAACATTGGCGAAATTTACACTATTCACATACTCTATTCTGACTTGAGGCTTTGAAAAATATTTTTAAATTTCTCTCTTTTTAAATTTCCAAAATATGTTTTTTAAAATATTTGTACTATTATGGAATAAAATACATTAATGGTCAAACTTGTAATGCGTTAACAATGTGGAAAGGTGACTATTGCAACTAAAAACGGATAAAATATTAAATACTATGTAGTTAGGGGTGAGCACGGGTCGGGTTTGGGTCGGGCGGGTTCAAAAACACAAGACCCTATCGGGTTTTCGGGTGACTTGAATGGATACCCGATCCTATGCATTAAAAAATTACTAAAAATCGGTTTTTTAAATTTCGGGTTATGCTCGAGTTCGGATCGGGTATCGGGTTGAATCGGGTTACAAAATCATCTCAAAAAATCAAACTTTAAATATAATTTCAAGTTTGCAAACCAAAATGGAAATCTTCAAACTTCAAACTTACAGAGTTTAAGTCCAAACAACATTAAACTTGGCAGATTAGCCACATTTAGAAGATGACCATCGAGTACTTGACCACGTTTAACAAAAATTACAATGTTATAAACTTATAAAAGTTTGACTGTTAGACAGCCTAGAATACTAGTCAAGAAATATTACAAACTGACATTTCAAATTACAAATAGGCAAAATCAGAAGTTCCCACTTGAGTACTTGACCACTTCCCAGCTTGAATATGCCAAAACTTAACAAGTTGATTACCTGGATACAACATAGAAGACATAAACAAGTATCAAATTCACAAAGAATTGGAGTATATCATGAAAATAATACTTAGAAGAAACAGATTAACTCTTATTATATTACAAGGATCCAAGGATCCAAATGACTATACAAGATAATGAGATGGCTCGGAATGCTTATTATCATTCATAAAGGATAGGGGCATCTGCCACCATTTCAGTTCTCACTTATAAACTGAAAGAGCAACACCACCCCTAAACCCCTCAGATTCAGTAATGAGTGGAACCTTCATCATTGCCAGTTTACCAGATTAATTAATATATCATATATATCATACTGATATGTTAATAGTGTGACAAGAAAGACTGAAAGAGAACATGACAATTCAATGTTATTTCATATAAACTCAGACTTAATACAAGCTTAACATCAGCATACCAAGATGATTACTTGTTGAATACTTCATGCTTCACAGTGAACATTCCAGATCCCCGACCATCAAATTAACATTTTTGATATTTCATCATGTTTAAGTAAACTATAGAAGTAAATACTCATAAACAGTTTAAGGTATGTCAATTTTAAAGAAGTTGCAAAGTTAGGCTCAGATTGATTCCATGTTATCTCACATATGATCTCACAAAGTATATGGGCATACAATTCAAACAAGATTAACCCTAGAAAGTAATTACTCAAAAGTAAAAAGTCATAAAAGTGGTTTGCCCCGGAAAGATAAGGTATGTCAATTCAAACACCAACATAATCCTCTATGAGTCATGGGATAATTACTCAAAAGTAAAAAGTCAAAACTCAAAACCCTGGAAATATTCATCACTGCCAAATGTCTGTTCATGTGCATGAATTGTAACATGAAAGTGGTTTACCATGCTAGCTTTCCAAGGGACCAAGGGACAAACGGATAAGGGGCCAATATCATTGTACCGAGTGGGCACTGAAATCTTAATTCCATCATAGTAGTTCTTTCCATATGAAATGCATCGGAGTCACAATTTCAATATGAAATGCATCAACAACCCATAATTAATAGGTTGAGATGTACCATGTTTTTTTGAGTGACAACAATATATTTTGGCACAGTAATCACACTTTCCCTTAATAACCACACCTTTGCTATCCTTAATCTTGGTAAATTGCTCCCAAATCTTAGATCTGACTTCAACATGTTTTCTTTTTTGTCCAGAAATAGGAGGTGGTGTTGTGACTGCAGTTGGGTCATTGGTAGTGTTAGGATCACCAATTTCAGCTCCCACCATTGTTTCTTGACTCAAAGGAGGTTGAGAATTGAGATCCAGATAAAGATATGTTCCCATTTTCAGCAATTTGACCTTCCATCTATTCATTGGAAGTTGCATAATCATGTTGTTGTTTAAGTCACATAATATCGGGGTAGCTTCCACTCATCATCAATTCATCATAATGTTTATGTGATACATTTGTAAGATTACAACTCAAGTAACATCATGCGTGATACATTAAGTCTGGAACGATCAACAAGCTGATCTACAGAAGGATAATATGCAGTGTGCATAATCACTTCTTTACATACTTAGAAGAAACTAGCAAACTCTCATTACTCGTTTGAGTACAAGAGTACAAAAAGGCTTCTTCATCATAACATAAGTGCAGTTATGTACAAATAGGCAACACATTTCACATCATAAGCTTCCGCATGATGATATGCCATTGTACATTCAGAAAATAAACAACCGAATAACCAATTCATGTTGACATGTTGTTGTTTAAGTCACATAATATCAGGGCAGCTTCCACTCATCATCAATTCATCATAGTGTTTATGTGATACACTTGTAAGACTACAATTCAAGTAACACCATACATGATACATTAAGTCTGGAACAATCAGCAAGATGATTTACAGAAGGATAATATGCAATGTGCATAATCACTTCTCTACAAACTTATAAGAAGTCAATTAACTCTCATTACTCGTTGGAGAACCAGAGTACAAAAAGGCTTCTTCATTAAAACATAAGTGAAGTTATGTACAAATAGGCAACACATTACACATTGCACATCATAAGCTTCCACATGATGACACGAGCCATGAAATTGTACATTTAGAATTCAGGAAAAAATCAACCAAATAACTTAATAGCCAATTCATCATCATTCTGAGGTGTTGACATGGTGACACTCAGAATTCAGAAACGACACACAACCATTTCATCATCACTCTGATGTACAAAGTCCAAACACCACAATACCTTATTCAAGCTTCCACATATGAATATACAATTACACAATACCTTACAATAATGATTTATTGAGAAACCGTACCCAAATACTCAATCATAATGATTAAATCCATACTCAGTCAGCATATAATCAATACTCACTCAACAATTAAAAGGGCTTAAGACTGTCATAGTCTCAATCTTAATACTTCCACTGAAACAACACGAATTCATCATCAAGGATCCAATAAACATCAATCAATGCTTCCAAGTTCTAACATGCATAAGTATTTATTATTTTATACCCCAGTGATGCTCAATGCTCAAACAAAAAAGATTGGGTCACACAACTGCAGAAGGGCAGAGTTTAGGAATTCGGACTATAGGCTTCCACCGGACCACCACCACATAACAACAAACGTCTATCACTTTCTCAGAACACAGATGGTCTGAAACAAATGAAGAGAAACCAACACATCAAGTATCAAAGACAGACATAAGTCATAATACGAATTACGAACCGAGAAGTCATAGACAAAGAGAGAAGTAGAGAAGTGAATTACTCAATTGGCTCAGACGGCCGTCGAAGATATATGTCGAATACTTAGACGGCAGTGGCGGCTAGCCGGCAACAACGACCAAGTCTGAGAGAATCTGATTTTAGAGAGAAGTCAGAGAATTGAGAATTGAGAAGGTGGTGTTTAGAGTTCGAAGGAAAGAGGCGCTGAACGATTAGGGTTAAAGGGTGTAGGGTTGGGTAATGGGTTATGTGTAGTATATATATGGCCCATATATATCGAGTGGTCGGGCGGGTCGGGTAGCTAATATTCAAACCCTACCCGAAGCCCGTTGTCCGCCCAGATGCCTTGGGCCGGTTCGGGTTATACATTTCAGATCGAATAATCCGACCCATGGCCCAATAATCGGATAAATCCGGTCGGGTCATTCAGGTTGGGTCGTTTTTGCACAACCCTATATGCAGTTCATTAATGCAACCTCTGAAATCAAGACCGCGAGTTTTCATATTTTTGAACATGTTGCTTAATATTTTCATTATCAATGCTTCGCAAAATATTTGTTGATGTAGCACACTAAGCAGTTCATAAAATAGTCATCTCTCATTTTGTTGTGAAGATTTGTCATAATTATATTCAACGCGGAGAATCTCTTTTAGTGCAACTGCTAATACAAAAGATAACTCAACGAGACAATATAATAAGTGAAGACGTTTGCGAACTTTAGGCTCAATCATCTTTTTAGAAATTTCGAGAATAGTTTGTACACTAATAGTTTGTATGGCAGAACTAATTCACCTTTCTCATTTCATATATCCACACCTGGAGTTGCTCTTTATCTCCATTCAATCAACAAATGAATAATCACATGAATATAACTCTGGAAGGTTCAATAGCTTTGATTAATAGAAATTAGAGAACTTACTTTTAAGATCAAGACATGCTAAACAAGTGAGTAATTCTGTAATTGATTTACTAATTCTTTGAAAACTCTTCATCTTTTACTCCCTCCGTCCCGTAATTAAGTTCACAGTTTGACTTCACACATATTAAGAAAATAAATTTGACTTTACTGTGGAGTGCACTGTTTTGCAATGTTTAAACACTATTTGACACTGTTTGGACACTGTTTGGCACTGTTTGTCACTTTTTTGATGTAGATTATTTGCCAAATAAAAAAAGTTTTGAAGTGTGAAGTTAATTTCGAGACTGCCCAAAAAGGAAAGTGAGAAGTTAATTTTGGGACGGAGGGAGTAATTAAGTAATTTAATTCAACTCATTTTTTTTTTAAATTTATATAACCAGGATGTTTTAGTACAGTGGTAAATTTTTGTCCAAGTTGGGGGCACTAGTATTTTTTTGTACAAATAGGAGGGCATTGATTTTTATCGTACGTACTAATAGTGAAATTTCGAGTCAGAAGCGGGGCCACTTGCTCCTCCAGCCCCCTTAGGTCCTCTGGTGCCTAGAATCCCCATCTCAAGTTTGATAAGTTGATTTTCTTCCAGCCATTGGCCTTGTTTGGCAATCGGATGTTAGTTGTTAGCCGTTAGCTGGTTGTGTCAGCGGTTTGATGACAACTGGGTTGTATTAGCTGTTTTGATTGCCAGATTATGTTAGCTTAGAGCATCTCCAATGGTTCCTCCCAAGGACTTGCTTGCAATTTTTTAAAATATTCAAGCTAGTAGTCTACCATTGGAGTGTATATTACCTTCTAGCTTGGACAACCTAATTAGCCAAAACAAGCTAAATGCTAGAAAGGAGAGAAAATTGAACTAAAATGGTAACTCCCAAATATATTTAATTTATTTATTATAATTAATATACAAATCTAAATAAAGAGAAAGTCAGCAACGGTAATGTTTAAAAGGGTTTCAATATTACTGTTAATTAAAGAAGTGCAACCCAATGATTTTTTCATAAAAAAAAAAGGGATGACACCCCATCCCTGAGCCCCCCCCCAACACCGACCGGACGGCACGATGGGAGGATGTAAATTGGACTATAATCACAATACGACAGATAGAGAGTGAGGCTCTATCCCCGGTACTTGCAGAGGCCCTATGCATTTTTCAGCATAGTAACCCCTAATCGCAGTTGCCGGGATTCGAACCCGAGACCTAACCATTGTGGCACTCCCTTGCTACCAGTTGAGCTACCCCCAATGATTTTTTCATGAAATACTTAAGTTAAAGTTGATATTTTTCATATAGAATATTTTCGAGCAAATTTTGTATTCCTTATTTTGTTACTTAACAAAATACATATTTTTGTACTAATTTTAATAATATGCATTTTCATCCTCGTCTGCTTAATGTTGGGCGTTGGATTAATGTTTGGTCAAAGTCATAGTTGATGACCAACTCGATCAATCTGCCAGAAGTTTGGTTATGTTTGCTTGTCAACTTGATCGATTTGAAAATATTTAAAAATAAATATTATTTTTATTATATTAACAATAAAATTCATTCAAAATGTATATTTCAATATTGATTGATTTGTGGGGCCTATTCAAGAGGCAAGGGTTGTAGCTAACCATTGGACCATCACATTGCTGGAAAATGGATTAGCTAGAAAAAACTGAGGTGGCAAGCAAAGCTACAAAGTGTCTAGCTGACCGCTGGAGATGCTCTTATAGTTAATCAACGTTTGGTAAAATTAGTTGTTCTGAAACAATTGTTTGAATGTAAAAGAAAATTTAAGGACATTAGTGGTAATGTTCCCAACATTACAACATTATAAACACCTGAGTAATGCCCAAAGTGGTAATGTTAAAAATGTAATTACGTAGTCTTATTTTAAACACATAACTTGTAAAATATTTCCAATCCGTAAAAACAACATTAAATAATTACGTAAAAATATTCCCAACATTACAACATTATAAATGTACACACTTAATATTGTTTTAAAAACAATATTCCTACTTTGGCATTAGAAATGTAAAAAGAATAAATAAATTAAGATAAAAGATTCTAAATAAATAAATCATTCGCACAACAAGTGCTCATAATACATTAATGTCTATTAATATGACATAGCTAAACTGAAAAAAGTAAAATTCTTAACGTTAGACTAGCTTTTTGTATTCCAATAATTTTTTTTCCACAAACGAATAAAATTAATTACTCCGTAATAAATATGCACAATGGATTGCAAGTGTGGAGCAACAAAGTTCGACTCGTTTAAAAATGAATTGGCCGAAATACATTACGTAAGAAGAGCATGAAAGGCATAAATAGGAACCGGCTAAATTAAACGCTGGACATGGTAGCGTTTTGGTTTTCTACTGGTTTAGTCTCATAAGCTAAGTGAACCAGCCATTTACCAAACAATAATTTCAGTTGTTTGCATAGTCAAACTAATTTATTATGGTCAAAGAAGCTAAAAATAGCTCATCAGGAGCCGTTATCCAAACAAGGCCATTAGCTTTTAATTACAAATCACAATTCGACTTCCTCTTAATCGATTAAAATAGTTTTGATTCTTAATGCATACAATTTTTTTTTGAGGCAATGGTTGTATTCCAAGTTTGGCAATGATATTTTTCTCATGTGAAAACCTCGATCCTTGCTGTCTAAAGTAGCAATTCTTTAATGTTTAAATTTTCTTTTGTAAAACAGTCGTATGAATTGTTCTCCCCATGAAAAATGCCATTTTTAGAGATTGAGTTCGAGTTATTTTCAGTACAAAAAATGATAGAGATACATAATGGGTAAGGTGTACACTCTATTTATTTGTCCCCCTATCTCCTTCCTTATTCTATTCATCTTCCCTCCTTTCTCCCTTCTTCTCCCATTCATACGGTTCTCTCCACTTTTTCTCTTTTTCTTTCTTCCATCTTCATCACCTCATCCTCATCATTTCCATACCCAATAGTCCAACACCTTTCATTCCACCATTTCCATCTTACCCATCTTCTTTCTTCATTAACGTACTTTTCATCTTCACCATGTCATATTGTGTCATCTTTTATCTTACCTATAATCATTATCATCGGAGTTAGCACAGGAAGTGTCACCAAAAAATAAACGGTGTTCAAGTCGTCGGAAATGAAACGTACATACACTGATACACAGGCATTGATTTTCTTTCTGTGTCGGTGTACACAATAAGAAAATGTTATAAAAAGTCAAGATTAGGTTACACCGAAACAAATGCTTGTGTACACAAACAAAAATTGTACATGTGCAAACATTTTTTTTGTCTATAGAGACATCTAAAAACTAATGTCTTTATGTCTTTGTACACAAACATTGCTTCTCGACTTGTCTGCAAAAAGAAGTACGTCAATCAATATGATTTACATGCAAACCAATGTTATGTACACAAACAACTAATGTCTGTGTGTAACATTTTTATTTGTATACACATACAACTTAACTCTGATATTAGTTGTCTGTACAGACAAAATCGACTCTACATATACATTTTTTGTCTGTGTACACCGACATTGATTTCCATGTAACCCAATCTATAAAAAAAGTACAATAATCAATTTGCTCCCAAAGCAAAACAAAATTATAAACTTATCCACTAGTTTTTTTTTTTTGAAATAACTTATCCACTAGTTATAAAACTTGTTTATAGTGGTTTTCTTTTTTGAAAGGTTTATAGTGGTTTTCTATTGGCCAGAGACGGTAAATCTATCACTGGGCCAGTGCAGAACACTCAGCCTTGTGCCAGTACAGAACATTCCGTCGACAAGTGAATGGTGCCGACAAGCAGAGGAAAGAAGACCGACTAGAAGAGGATTTGACGATCAGATTTCGTGAAGAATGAAGAAAATTTAAAGGAGTTACAAGTAGTAAATACAGTACCAAGGTGTCAAGGAGAAGCTTTGCAGTTCATCTGTAATGATCTGTAAATCTGTTCGAACGTGAGTGTGGAGGCAGAATTCGCGGCTCGGGACAAGAGAAGGAGAAGCGAGGGCTAAGCCTGAAATAATCTGACCCATTTCGTATTCGACAGTTGACCACCTTGACTGTGCGTCGATCTCAGCGGAGGAAAGCCACCGTCTCAGCCTTAGCGATCGATGAACTGTCGATCTATTCGCTTCATCTCTCTATGCGTCCCCGCAAGAAATGTCTAGTATATTAGAGCGTCTGCGATGGATGATTGCTGGTTTGAACAGACCAACTGTGACGCCTAGGAAATTGAACAGTACTGAAGATAGACCCACAACATTGTCACAGCGGCAGCATGCCTCACTAACTAAGTCTAATAACAGCTCTATGTCATACCATACGAATTCGAGGCCCATGTTGGATGCTGTGTGTGAGATTGCCATCTACATTCACAGGTTTCACAATCTGGACCTATTCCAGCAAGGGTAAGTTCTTTGTAAATTTCTGTACTTCGTGTCTTTTCACCCTCTCATATTGAGATTTGAGAATCATTTTCTAGCGTGGGTGTTCTTTTTTTCTGATACGCAGGTGGTATCAAATTAAGATTACAATGAGGTGGGAGGATGATGGTTATGATTCAGCTGGAACTCCATCAAGAGTTGTTCAATATGAAGGTAATTCAAATGGGCATATCTTTTTAGTAATAAATTATACATACATTTAGAACAACCTTGGTGATCTAAGTGGGCAGCTTTACATCGAAAGGAAATTTCTGTATTTTAGAATTTCCATTTCTATTAATCAAATTATCCCGTACATGGAGGTCTATTACAGAATTGAGTTCATGCATTTCTGATTGGAGTTATTTTCTCTCAGATATTTATTTAGTAGTAGTAGTGCAATACACAACTTTTTGCTCACGTAGAAATTTATGCTGGTGTTAGTTTTGAACCTCATGCTTATCTCTTTTCTTTTAATATGTATATATATATATACACATATCTACAGCAGAGATCATACCACACACTAATTTCTTTTGAAGTAACCCCACTGTAATTAATGGTCTTAACTTTTAAATGGACTATTTGCATGGGATGCAGCTCCTGATATGGGCTCTGATCACATATGTGGAGTGTGGATGATTGATGACACTGACAACAGTTACTTCACGCAGCCATTTAGGATCAAATATGCGAGGCAGGATATCCTTCTCTCGGTGTTGGTCTCATTTAGTTTATCTCTCAGTAAATACGAGGTAGACTTCTCCTCTTGTAGTGCATAACTGTCGACCTTTCTATCTCTTATCAGGAAACTCCTATCATTTTATCAATGTCTTATATCTGTAGCCTATATGTGTGTTTTTTCTTACTCTATTTGGATTTTGGATCCTTTAAGTGTGAAGAAGGGGCAAGTGTAAGGAAAAAGAAATAAAATCCAACAAGCAACAGTTTTAATCTCCTTGGTTGGGTTACGTAAAAATATAAGGAATACAAATATTTGCGTAAAGTTGTCTTTTTGATACAAATATAAGGTATGAATTTAATTCTTTTCCATGAACAATAAGTCGTGACTTGTGAGATATAATGAACAACAACAGAAAAGGAAACAAATTTGTAAAAGCCTTTACATGAGCTGTGGTTTGTGTAGACAAAATAACATTCTTTATTTTTTTATCTTCCCCAATTTATGGAGTAAATTTGGACTGAAGGTAGGTGGATCTGATAGCAGAGTGTAAAGTTCCCGCTCTGAAGAGAAATGATCTGCATAAAACTAGTTGGTTTATTGACTTCATGGAGGAAAGAGTGGAGACAGTTTTCCAATAAACGTTGTTTCCATTTCTTACTTTTTTTTGCTCCTTCAAACACTTAGTTGTGAAACGACCACTTTTATGGAATCTGGTTTACCCTTTTCTGCTTACATTCCATCGTTTCTTGCGCTTCAACTTTCAAGTGATGCCTTAGTAGTAGGCATTCACTGGGTCAATAAACCTGGGGGATGTGCAAAAGAGTACACATGGAAGTTCAAATGCTTCATCTAATATTAACATTGAAGTTCAAATACTTTATCTAATACTCCCTCCGTCCCTCAAAACTTTTCCAAGTTTGACCGGCATGGGAAATAATAAATTAAAAATTGTGTGGTTGGTATCTATGTAGAGGAGAGAGAAATAATAGGAACCACACATTCATTGATTACAAGGGAAAGTCACAAAGATTATGGGGCATCTAAAAAGGAAAGATGTCAAAGTTATAAGGGACGGAGGGAGTATTAATATATTCAAGTAGTGCTTGTAATATTTCCACATTTATATCTTGTATTTTGTCAACTAATAAGTCCTTTAAATTGGCAGGGTGCATATTCTTCTGCCATTATTCTGAAATTTGAGCTTCTGTATGCACCTGTATTGGAAAACAGGTTAATTTGCTTGAAATAAGCTCTGTAGCAATTCTTCTCCACTTTTGGACTTTTGGTTATATAACTTTTCTTTCGCTATCTTGCATTAAAGTAAAAATCGATTTTTGGCAATTCCACAGATTAGCAACTTTTTAACGTCATTTACAGGTCTGGTATGCCCGCCTCATTAGGCACAAAACCTGTAGCAGTTCATGAATTTCGAATTCCTCCTAAGGCTCTTCTGGGAATGCATTCTTACTGCCCTGTCCATTTTGATGCTTTCCATGCTGTACTTGTTGATGCAAGTGTTCACATATGTTTATTAAAGCGTGGTTTCCACATCCCCTCATCAAAGGTATCAAGGTTTGTCACTGCTTCCTCTTACTAAAATAGTCAAGTCGCTCAATTAGAATAAAACTGCCAATCCAAATTTGAGGCCCCATAGTTTTAATATTTTCAATTGTTGATTGGCTACTAAATTATGCAAAGAATTGAGTTCATGCAAATAACTTCTAGATTTGGTCTTTCTTATGCTTTCTTGCACAGTGAAGATGCTTCAGCTGAAGACTTTGATAGAGCAAAGCAAGTAGGTTCTTTCAGCGGAACTTATATATTTATATATCTTTGACAGCTAATCTTGTGTGCACTAAGATCAAAATGTAACATGTTTGATAATAATGTGATATGACTAGTTGGCCACTGCTTTGGATTTTCATGTTGTTATCAGCATTTGCTCAAATACTATTATCATCTATTTAATGAAGTAACAAATGCATCTGTAGATGGTTAACTGGTTAACCGATGCATTTATTAAAATGGTTACTTTTTTCAGCTTTAGGCAGTTAGGTTCATTCACTAAATTACTATGCTTTCAAAGCTTTATAAACTTATTTATCTTGTGAGATATATAGCATTAGATCCTCTCCATAATTCCTGATGGTCTAGAATAAGACATTATCAGTTTTTCCCCTTTAGATCTGCATCTTTTATGGAAAAAGTGGTACCACAGCTGTCCTTAAAGCAGTAGAAGTTTATTGGTCTAGAAATTTTCTGCATGGTGGTATGATATGTACATTATTGAAAAATCAAGGCATTACTATATAGGAGGCTTCTTTTTGTATCGGCAATCAAAATATGGCCACATGTCAGACTCTAAGGATATTTCACTTCTGATGTAAGCACAGTTGATAATTTGATATATATCAATATATGCAAGTGTTTCGAGCCACTAATTTTTTAGGATCTTTAGTTTATACTGAATAATATATTACGTACTCCCTCTGTCCCCTTAAGTTTGTCCCGTTTTACCTTTTTTGTCCGTCCCACTAAGTTTGTCCCATACCATATTTGGTAACATTTGAGTGGTTAGAATTCATTCTTACTTTATTTACACTTTATCAATTCAATATCAACCACACAATTCCACTTTTTCTTAAAAACCACACCACACCCCTCCGTCCCAAACTTAGGGGGACGGAGGGAGTAGAATTTAGTAAGTATTATTTCACCACGGCCTTTCCACTATATCCTTTAAGGCATAATATACATTCCAGCATTCTTCGTTTGCATTGTGTGTGTGTGTGTGTATATATATATATATATATATATATATATATATATATATATTCCCCTCTATTCTTCTTTTGCATTGTATCTCAAGCCTTTTTTCTGAACATTCTTGGTAATATATGCCAGTAGTTAGTGGGTAGCACTGTAGCAGTTACAGAGCCGGCCTTGGCGGTTTTATTTCAGAAACTTTGCAGTATCGCGTATCTATGTTTGTAGAGTAACATTCTTATTGTGCAATTTATGTATCCAAGAAAATACTTCTAAAGTACTGTTGGAACAGATTCTGCTTGTCAAAGGATTCATAACTGCTCGTGCCATATTGCTTGAAGAGCTAAAGAAAGTCAGCAAGGCTATTAATCAAGCTATTGATGTAAATGATTTTTCTGCCAAGCATGAGGATAAAGAACTGTTGAGTTTGAACCAAAATTCTGCTTCTTCAACAGAAGATGGTCAGGTTTCACAACAGTTGTCAAGCCAAAAGCAGAACGTTTCACAGGTTTTTTCCCAATCTTTCGATGCTTCAGCTTTTGTTTTCCTTTCATGGTGCTTTGTTGTCTTCCTTATTATCTTAATATTTCATTCCCTGCTAGCAGAAACAAAATGGCTTGACTGATATAGAAAGTGAAGAAGCTCTTCAATCTCTATCCAATGATGAACTATTGGGCATGTTTCATTCTTTTGGCAACCAAGTATTTTACTTATGGAGTGTATTCCTAAAGTTTCACAGGTTTGCTTTCACTTCTCACATTCAACAGCCTTATGTTTAATTGATTGATGCATTAAACTTAAGACTTAAGAGTAAATCTTTGCACCAAGGAATAAGGTTAAAAAGGGGAGGATTATCGTAACCTGATGCTAATCTCATTGAAAAGGGAAAATATAACTATTGCTTATAGAGATGAGACTTTAACATGTGAATTTGTGAGGATGACAATAGCAATGAAGCAACACAAGATTAAGGAAGATATTCAATATTTATTGCAAGTTTCTACATTGAACATGATCATGTAAATCAATCTATTACGGAGTATTATTTATAATTTAGTGGTTCATTCATTCTGGTATCTGAATTAGTGCAGAATGACTCTAAATGTGGAAGTTGAAGACTGAAAGTTAACCTTTTGCGCTTCATTTGATGCTAAATTAATCATTACTGTCCATGAATTAAAGTTTCATTTGATATTCTTTTGTTATGGATCATGGCGTTGTATTTCATGTGAAAAAAAATTGAAGAATGTATTATAGAGTTCTGTCTTGTGAAAAATGTAAACTAGAAAATTTCAAATCCAGCTTCCTTACATCATTCCCATTGATTTGGGTGTAAATATACAAGCTTTAGGAGGATCGCATCAATCATTTTATCTGCCTAATTATATTTCTTCTTAGATATACACATTTAAAAACAAATTAACGTTTAAGGCCTTGATATAGAATGAGTAACCCTCTATGTATGTTATTCCGATAAAGATCTGAGTGATAGATTCAAGTATAGTATGAGGGAGAATAATAATTGACGAAAAGGCTTAAGCAATTGTGTAGTTACTTGGGCAGAACGTGCACTTTGCCCCCTTTTTGGGATGGGGGAGAAAATATTTCTTAAGTCCTAACCTTCAGCCTATGCATAATTAGTAACATGTTAGAACTATTACTTGCTTACCAGCCTTGGTGCATCCACAATTATCAGATTCTTCTGATGACCTTAAGGCTTAAACAGTGTCTCTCAAGATTATGTTTCCGACGTCCTTCTAGATGCATTTTGTGCTCTTGTTGTCACTTGCAGGCTACATTGTTTTCAATTTTTTTTTTTTAATTTTTGCTCAGGGTTCATAGAACATCAATTTTGGATTTCCTTAGAACTCAATGGGCCATTGATAGAAGAGCCGAATGGTCAATATGGATGGTTCATTCTAAAGTTGAGATGCCTCATCAATATATTAGTAGTGACGTTGATAGTTCTTCATACCATGGTACCTATGGGAGACCACCTATTACCCGGAAGCTCACAGAAGATGTAATTGGAATTTAATCTTTTGATTTACTATTCTTTATATCTAAAATCATATTAATATCATCATCACTGTATATATTTTGCTTTAATCGGATTTATCATAATCTTAATATTTTCTTGTACTACAACTAGCCTGCCCAAACTGCAGCTATGCGAGCTGAGCTTCATCGGCGGAGTATTGCACAAATGAGGGTGAGCTGTGTCTTCTTATGATACAATAATATGTCTTTAACTTTGTAACACCTTCATTATTAGTAGGATAGCTGAACAAAGAAATTTGGTTTGATACAGATTAACAATTCCTCAATCCAAGACCTGCAAATTTTTGGAGACCCGTCACACATTCCAATTGTGATTGTAGAACATGTTGTAAATGCCCCTGTGCGTTCAACTAGTAGAAATTCGTACTCAAATCATCTAGAGCAAAAAGATGCAAATATCTTTCTTCGTGAGATGATAAACTCCAAAGCCATAAAGAAGCCATCTGATGAAAACCCTCAGCAGAATGGACGAGATCTGAAAATTGTTGTCTTTGTCCATGGATTTCAGGCATGCTAACAATATCATCTTACTCATTACATAAAATTATGTTGTCTTTACCTTTTTGTTAAAGTTTAGTCATATGGTTCCTTTTTCCCCTCCAAAACACTTAATTGGAATAATTAATTTTTAAACTCATCTCAAATCCTTGTGATTCTAAAACCATGTGCACCCTAGGTACACATGGTTTTAACCATATGCAACTAATACACGATATTTGGTTTTAAACCTGTAATATTAGGATTTATCAATTATCATTGTTGTTGTCGTTATCGTTGTTGTTAGTGTTAGCATTGCTTCCAAGACAGATGACCTTTCTGACTGTGCAAAATATGCTATGAGCAGGGGCATCATTTAGACTTGCGGCTTGTAAGGAACCAATGGCTTTTGATAGATCCTAAGGTAGAGTTTCTGATGTCAGAGGTTAATGAAGAGAAAACTTCTGGGGATTTCAGAGAAATGGGAGTAAGGCTTGCTCAGGAAGTAACTTCTTTTGTGAAAAAGAAGATGGAGAAGGCCACAAAACATGGAAATTTGAAAAGCATCAAGATCAGCTTTGTCGGTCATTCCATTGGGAACATCATCATAAGGACTGCATTAACAGGTTCGTTTTGTTCAACATTGTGTTTTTGTTGCCTCCTTCAATCAAATCTTTAAATATCACAATAAGTTTGTGTTGCTACTTTTTGTAGAGAGCATTATGGAACCTCATCTCAGATATCTGCATACATACATTTCTATATCTGGCCCACATCTTGGTTACTTGTACAGTTCAAATTCTTTATTTAACTCTGGGCTGTGGCTTTTGAAGAAGCTCAAGGGCACCCAGTGCATTCACCAGCTTACCTTTACTGATGACCCCGACATTCAAAATACTTTCTTGTACAAACTTTGCAAGGTACTGTTGGTCTCTAGAGTTCTTTTTTTGGGGGGTGGGGAGTCTGTATTCTCAAATTCCCTTTTAGTGCACTACAGTTTCATTATGAAAGGGTCTGTTATATGAAACATGACACTTATTTATGTAACAAAAAACAAAACCGTATAAACACACTTTCATGATGCAATTGCCAGAGTGCATTACTTCCCAATCTAATTAGTGGGTTAGTTTACTGAAGACTAATAACTCATGTGTGACTAGCAGCGGAAGACCTTGGAGAACTTCAGGAATATTATCTTGTTATCGTCTCCTCAGGTATTCATCATCCTTTTCTTTTTCAAAGCACAGATGCATTGGATTCTTGAAAAGAAAAATAAAATAAAAATAATTTCTGGTTTTTTGTCCTTGAGAACTAAGAAGCCATCACAGCTTGTAACCTATATTAATGCAAAGAATCACGTGGTGCTACTTCTTCAGGATGGGTACGTTCCATACCATTCAGCTAGGATAGAGATGTGCCAAGCATCCTCAGTAGACAACTCAAAGAAGGGGAAAGTTTTTATGGAGATGCTCAACCAGTGTTTGGACCAGTTACGCGCCCCTTCATGCGATCACCGGGTTTTCATGCGTTGCGATGTTAATTTTGACATATCCTTGCAGGGGAAGAACTTGAACACCATGATCGGAAGAGCTGCTCATATTGAGTTTCTTGAATCTGACGCTTTTGTGAAATTCATCATGTGGTCGTTTCCAGAACTCTTCCATTGATTGCTTATAAGATGGATGCTTATGATGATGGGCAGTTTTACTTGCTGCATATTGCACCTGGGAGAGCTTTTCAATTTCTTGGTACAGTTTTTAGTATCAGATAGGTTTAATTAGTTCTCTTGGGTGATTGTATCCTCCTAGCATTTACCCGAGTAAACAAGTTAATTTTTATTTATTTATTTATTTATTGATTTGAGAAATAGTGCAGTCATAGATTTTGTGGAATTTTAGTCATGACTAGGTAAGTAGTTTAAGATTGTGCACAACTTGTGTGCTACTCTTAATAGTATATGTATAAAATAAATAGTAATGTTAATAATAATATTATTAATATTATTCAAATAACTATTGCGTATATGAGTTTGGCGTTAGTGTAATATCCGGGGTAATACGTAGTATATTACTCCGTACTATTGTAAAAATAAAATATTACTCCGTCGTATCTTGAACTTGGTATGTTATACTGTTGGGTGGGGGGTGGGAGTGGCATAGGCATGGACCAGGCCTCGAGCCGGGATTGGGGGCGGGACTGGGTTTTGGGATGAAGGCCCGGTACCGGCCCAGATTGGTACCGGGACGGCGGGACCAGACTGGTACCATCGGAACATTGTGTGATACATTATAAAATGGAAAATACTTGGTGTACCTGACTTGTACACATTGTACACAAAACCTCATTAGTTGTCTGTGTACATAGACAATTCTTTTAAAAAGAGGTATTACTTCATGTCAAATTGTTTGTGTGCACAGACAATGTACACATTTTGTGTACAACTTGTGTACACCAAGAATGGTTCTTATAAAATATCTTTATATTTTGTACACTCGGTATGGGCCATGGGGTATCCTTAATGTGTGATAAGAAAAGATTCAAAGTTAAGAGTATGTTTGGCACAACTAGGTGAAAATATACTTTTATAGACTTTTTAGTAATTGTTAGCTTTTAGTGACTGGAAAGATCTTAAAAGTAAAATGTGGTAGCTGTTTGGTAAAAAGCTGACTGTTTGGTTTAGTTTTGTTTGGTATACAAGTTGTTGGGACTAATTTGTACTAAAAGCCACAGACTTTTCTCAGATGCTACTTCCAGTAGCATCTAAAAAAGATCTTTTATTTTTTGAAAAGCTCTTAAAATTGACATACCAACATATAACTAGGAGCTTTTAGGGACTTTTTAAGTAGTACAAAAGCTAGAAGGCAGAGACTTATGTCTGCCAAACATAGCCTAAACCACATTGTATAATTTGTAATCAATAAAAGCCCGTTTGGTGATCATGTTTTCGGCTTATCAGGTTTATCAACCAACTTTTTTTGATTCCACACGTGCTAAATTTTGTAATAATAAGAAAAGGAAGGTTGAAATTATTTTTCTGGCTGTATTGGATGAAGTTATTGTAGAGAACTATTTTAGCTATTTTCATATAACTTTTTCTTCATTTTATTAATAAAATACAGTTTAATTAAATTTTTTTTTACATAAATCAACAGAATCAGTCAATCTAGTCACTTCAATCAAAACTTCATAAGATTCAACCGATTTAGTATTACCAAACAATTTCTAAGTTAATTAAATGTCATTTGATTCAATATTCATAGTGCGCGCACACAAATATTTATTCATGTGTGCCAATATTAATGGAGTAGCAATTTTGTAACACCCTAAATCAGGTTAATCAGCCAAGTCTAGGAGGGCGAAGGGCTGGGTGAGGACTCATCACACTTCGTTTCTATAGGAGGCATCAACCTCGTCAAAGAGAAGATAAAAGGAACCTGGTGAAATGGGATATATATTGAGAAGTTCGTGTATACACCAGGGCGTGTACATGTTGGTTCTTACTTCTTACAAGTCATACAACATGGGGCCAGGGGCGGAACCAGGATGTGACCAAAGGGGCCGAAGTATTAGTGTGTCCTTTACCTTAAATTTTCCATAATGTCTACCCTTGAATTTATTTAAGTTTACACTTCATAGACGCAACCATATCTAATACTATGTAATATGTAGTATATTTTTGTAATAAAATAATTAAATAATTAAATAATTACGCCTCTAAATTAGCGCGGGCACCACGGGATGATGAGGTTTTTATTAACTATTAAAAAATGAGCGATAATTAAAGTGTTTTTTGCTACCACACCAAAATTAACAAAAATTGAGGGGTCAAAATATATTACAAGATAAAATTTAATGAAATTTAAAAAATTGCTAAGAGACCAAAGCCCCCTGAGGCCTGAACCCCTACTGATTATTCAACATTTCACACACTCATTGAACTCTAAACATATTGTAACTATCATTACAATTTTATTAGTCCAAATTAGGTGGTGTTATCCTTTTGGAGTTTTGGTTATCACTGTAAACGTTGTTTGCTCTTATTAGTCCAAAACATGATACTCACCGAACGTTGCTTGCTTGCTGGTTGCTAGTACAAAAGTTTTACTAATAAGGAATACTAATATAAAAAAATTAATATGTTGGGAGGGGCCATGACCCCCTACCCCTAGGCATAGCTCCGCCCCTGGTCATACATACAATTGCCTTAAAAAGACTGAACTATTTTGACAAATTGCTTGTGTTGTTTGTACAAAAAGAGAGCATTAAAAAACCGTGTAAAATAATGGGTATTAACCAAAATTTTCCATACATAATACTACTAGTCATCACTAGAAGGTCACATCATTGATAATGTTTGAGTAAATAACATATCTTCTCTAAGTGGAGGTTGCCAAGTGTTTCCACAATCACATTATCATATTTTATTCGATTGTTTGAAGTAAGAGCCAAGTTTCACCAAAACACAATATAAGAACCACTCAAAGATTGAAAGATATAAAGAGAAATGCGGGCATCGGTATCCCAACAGACATTGAAAAATACTTAAAGAAACGTTACTCCACAAACACAAATAAAACTCACAAAAGATATGCCACACACAACGTAGAAATGAGATTGACGGGAAACAAATATACCTTTGAATCGCAAGTATGGGTGCAAATGATTCAAGCTATTCGCTAGCAATTCATGAGCGGTTCAAATGAAACTTGACTTAAATTTGACCAAATCCGAACATGTGCCGAACTCGAGCCATCTCATTAAGCAATTGAGCCAAGTTCACGCTCAATCCTATTTGCCTATGAATCCTGAACTGATTCACGGGTAATAATGTAAATATATTTATTTTTCATTTATTTATTTTACTAATTAATTAGCTATTTACATATTTATTTATTTATTTATTTACATATTTATCTATTTATTTATTTATTTATTTATTTATTTATTTATTTATTTATTTATTTATTTATTTGTATGAATATATTATGAGAATATTATCCGAAATAGGAGTAAAAATGTTTTTATTCAGAGTAAATGTTGGAGTACATATTTCTAGCCCCGCGTTTCTGGAATGCGATGGCCGATGAGGCGCAGCAAGGTCAGTAGCCTTCTCTTCTCTCTCGTGTCTGAGGCGCCTAATTCAAACCTATCTTGAAGCGCGATTATTCTGGTGACCATGCCGAGACCCCCGAAACGAGACAAGCATCCCAACTCTGTTGCCTCTCCTCATCCACTACCAGAACTGTAATTATCTCAATACAACTCCAACCTTATAAGCTTTTAAATTTCAGTAGTTCTCTATATATATGTGCACCTCCTTTGGCTTTTGTTCTTCTGCGAAGCTTGCGAATTCCCTTCATTTTTGTTTCTTCCCCAGATGCTTCGAAGGAGAAAGCCTGGATCATCTCCTTGAAGCCTTCTCCAGGTGAATAATTGCTTATGTTAATAGTTGGTTGGCGTGTCTCTTTTCACCCCCTCTCCGCCTTGAATAATCACCTTAACATTGAATAGCGAAATAGAGTCTGCCAGAAGCACGGACACAGCTTTGCCGGAGAAATTCTGGTTTAAGGTTGGTAATTTTAAATTTTTGAGTTTCTTACAGAATTGCCAGTCATGTTGGACTAGGGTTTTTCTGATTAACAACACAAGAAAAGAAGGGGTAAGATAAAATGCGAATGAGAGCAGTGGAGCATGCTAGCCTCGGCCCGTCCCAACAATTGTAAAATATTGATTTTAAGAGCCATTTGGTAACCATTATTTTGGACATACTTTTTTTAATTAATTTTTTATTTTGCATGTTGAGTTTTGTAGTAACGAAGTAAGATTGAATTTACTTTTATAGTTGAATTGATTGGTTTTGGCTAAGACTTATCTTAGTTGTTTTTCATATAACTTTTCTTTATTTCATTGATAAATATATTTTAAATATAATATTTTCATAATTCAGCAAGTTCAGACGCTTTAACTAGAATTTCACAAATGCTAATTGCAGTGTTACCAAACGACCTCTAAGTGTAAACAAAATGTGTACATATTTATCTAGAAAAACTTTATACCAGTTTATCAAAAATAACCTTCTGACTACACCACTGCATTTTATGTGTGTGTGTGTGTCTAATGAGCAGCAACAGTTCTCAATGGGAGTGAATGAAGTGACACGAGTGCTTGAACGCATGCCCCCAGTTGCTGCCACGCCCAATGACGATTCAGTCCAAGCAGTTCCTCCTCAGACTCAACTTCAAGTTACCTACTCTGGCTTAATGTCCAATTCAATACTCTGTTGCTGGTTCAGTGATCATTTGCTCACTTTTCATTATTTAACAACAGGCTATACTGCTAGCATCTGATTGCAACCCATGGGGGTTGACCAAGCATCTATCCAGCTTGGCTGCTTCTAGGAGGGTGCCTCTTTTATTTGTGAAAGACAAGAAAAGAGGTTCTCTTAGGTTAGGGGAAGTGGTCAAACTCAAAACTGCAATTGCTGTTGGTGTGAAGGTTGTTGCTGTTAATCATAATATGGTGTTTATGTGACAAAACCCCTTTGATATACAACATATTACTTGCATTAATAATTTATTATTATTCCCTTAATTCAAGAAAAATGAAAATAACATAATCTGCTGAAAAGATAACATTTCATTGCTGGGAAACATTCACAGTATGCCTTTATATTTCCATTTTTGCTTTATCCAACTAAATTAGCATTTACTGCCGACTTATATGACATTGCACTTGATGTTGTGCAGGTTAGAGGAAACGCCATCAATAAATTGGTCAGCAGTCTGCTTCTTCAAATGCCTACATAGTTTTTTTCCACTCTAGTCTCTACATAATGACAACTCCCAATTCCAATTCAGTTCTTGTAGTTCCTTTCAAAAAAAAATTCAGTTCTTGTAGTTAAATATATGCATACCCAAGATGCAGTGTTGCAATCAATTTTGATACACCAGTAGTTTTCTGAGCAAGGAAAAGTATATTGTGAATGGATGCCTATGTTGTAAAAATGAAACTAGATTCCTTTCTGCATTTTAATACAAGATGTAGTTTTTGTACAACCACCAAAGCTCTCCTTAGTAAACCACTGCAGAAAATTCAGTACTCTATCTGTTGTACACTGTCCTACAGGACCTAAACCCTTAATTCCTCAAAGATGTGATCATTCTAGGGTGCCTCCTGCACTAAGCTGTGTGGCAGCTGGAGTAGCATCATTAGCAACCTGAGCTTCACTCTTCTCATTGTCTTCCCTCCCATTTGTATTCAGATTTTCTGTGTCGCTACTTTTCTTGTCTTGTTCCTTTACTAAGACAGGTTGAAACTGTCCAGGTAAATGAGATAAATAGGTCAAACAATTCACACACACATAATAACCTTTAGGTGAAAATTGAGGAAGTATGGCGCATTAAATTGTAGGCCTAAGGGTTAAAAATTGAGAGAAAACTGAGAAAAAATGTGATGTCCCAACTCCGAAGTGCCTTAACGGTGTGGAAAAGTGTACCATTCTTGATTTTTTTTCTTTTACATACGAGACATGCACCCTATTGTACACACACATGCTCCATATGTCCCATAATAAACTTCTTGGTTTTGACATGGGGAATCAAAAAATTGAAATAGTAAGGTCATTTTCTATAATATGATCAAAGTAAAAAGTGGTAAGTTTCTTTGGACAGAGAATATACTCTGTATACATCTAAGAGCATTGGTGGATTCAGAAACAAACCTGGTAGACTGAATATATGACATTCCTCCTTATTTGTGCCATCATTTCAATGAAAAGGTTGTATCCTTCAAGCTTGTACTCAATGAGGGGATCCTTCTGGGCATAACCTCGCAACCCTACAGCCTGTTGTACAAACTTAAGTGCTTGCAAGTGTTCTTTCCACAGCCTATCGATGTTGTTTAAAATCAAGAACTTCTCTGCCTGTTTCATCAATCCTGGAGCTTGTTTCTCCACAACGTCCTAAGGGGGAAACCCAATAATTCATATCTACAATTTAAGATACAAACCCACTAAAAGAAAAAAGACGCGTGCTTATTTGCACATGCAATCTTCCTTGCTAAAGATGGAACAACCATGAGCTCAGTTAAATGTCACTTATCGGACTTCAATGCACTGAACATAAACTTACCCTTTTCTGTTGATACACTTCTCGACCAAGTAACCTGAGATAATCTCGCAATTCCTCATAATTTGAGCATTTATCAGCCAGTAGACTGGGGGTCAAATCACTCATTAGATAGCAATACCTGTAAGAAAAATCAGAACTTAGAAAATACAACCATCACTAGTTTGCTAGAAATTTAGCAATGCTCCACGGTACACACTTACTGTTGGAGTTTAGCAATAAGCTTCTCAAGATCCCAGGTATCTTTTGGAGAATCGGGACTAACATTTGCCTATCACGTGTTTAAGAAAATTGTAAATGTAACAGAAATTGAATTTCTATGATTTCCCTCTGAATCCAGCACACTATTCATAGAGTTTCACCTCGAGGATGTCATCCATTGTCAATTCAGCATATTCGTTAAGGAGTGATTGGAGATCATCTGCTTCTAGGGCCATCCTTCTCTCTGTGTAGATACGATCTCTTTGGCTATTTAAGACCTCATCAAATTCAAATAGCTGCTTCCGAATATCAAAAAAGTAATTTTCAACCTTCCTTTGAGCTTCATCTAACGCTTTTGTCAGTATCTTTGATTCAATTGGTAGGTCTTCCACCCTAAACATTCTCATTAACCCCTGATAAAGTAATGACATTAAAGTTTCAGCATAATCTAACATTGCAATATCTAGAGCATCTATGTTTATGTTTAGGCTGTTGTCAAACTAAATTCAAACCTGGATACGATCACCACCAAATATACGGAATATGTTGTCTTCAAGACTAAGGAAAAAACGGGAACTTCCGGGATCTCCTTGCCTCCCACTTCTACCTCGCAGCTGCATATATCGAAGTATCTAACACATCTCAACAAATTGCCAGCACTACTAATAGTTACTCCCTCCATCCCGCTAAGATTGTCCCATTTTACCTTTTCAGGAAATCCCACTAAGATTGTCTCATACCAAATTTGGTAAAGATTGTGTGGATCTAAACCATTCTTACTTTATCAATTTAATATCAATCACACAAACCTATTTTTCTTAATAATCGTGCCACTTTCTTCCGTCCCAATCTTAGTGGGACGGAGGTAGTACATTACTGAATTTAGGAAACCACTACTGAATGATATTATATTTTTTTCTGAAAAATATTATCAACATCCTCCGCCACCTTTATATCACCGATGTTGGGCAGTGTCAATCAAAATGTATAGAATTAGTTAACATTATATATATTCATGTAAAAGTAGAAGCACAGTTTTACGCCATATGCTTCTCCATACGCGCCCACCGTCTTACAAAGGAATAATCAGATGATATTCCAATACCATCATCATCACAGGTTTTTCTACTTGTAAAAAAATCAAGTAATGAGGAGATATAGTAGTTATGAGGGCAGATCATATCAGGCCGGCCTGACGGGAACCGCCGTCAGGCCGAGGCTATTTGGGACCGTTCCCGGTGTAATTTTTTGATGAAATATTTTGAGCATGTTCCTCATCAAGTCTAGTTTATTCATACCAAATTTCAGCTAAAAGTTCAATCGGGAAGGCGGTCAAAAAAATTCCCTACGAAAAATATGCATTATATATATAAACAGCGCAGTTTTCATGGGGAATTTTTTTGACTGCCTTCCCGATTGAATTTTTAGCTGAAATTTGGTATGGATAAACTAGACTTAATGAGGAACATGCTCAAAACATTTCATCAAAAAATTCCACCGGGAAGGGCCTCTGATGGCCTCGGCCGGACGGCAGTTTCCGTCAGGCCGGCCTGACAGGATCGGGACTCTTAGAAAATACTATTTTCTTTGAATCATTGTTACAAGATTGAAAGTGTACCTGATTGTCAATTCGACGCGACTCATGACGCTCAGTACCAATTACATGGAGCCCACCCGCAGATATGACCTGTCATTACTAAACTGATAAAGTTGCAGAAAGTGCATCCCACTATTCTAAGATCCCATGAATAGATAAGAGGTTCTAGATGAAAGCATTACAACGCAAACAGCACGTTGTATTTAACAAAAGGAGCTGAGTAAAGGAAATTGCCTTTTGTTTCTCTTCCTCAGTATAAAACTTATACTCTCTCGTAATTTCCAGAAAAGCACTACGAAGTTTTGATATTACTTCATCTTGAACAGGACCCTGCAACATGATTTTTCTTTATAGAGTACTTGTACAATGACATGGTTTTTCCGTAGAAAAAAAAGCATCTGTCACAAACACTCGCCTTTTCACAGGAACAAGACAGTCGCTCCTCTGCTTCAAGTTCAGTCAAGGATCTTGGGCCCCATATTTTTACAGCAAGTTGCACTGTTTCCTCTGCCAGCTTATAACTTTCTTTAGATAACTTGCATGGAAATAAACGATCATTCACCTGCAATTAGCCACTTACATTCAGACAGATTACATAAAAGGGCATATGTAAGTGTAGTAGTTATGAAAATTGAAATCGGGCTGACCTTCCATGTCTTTATTGGAGAAGGTTTCTTTATGGAAACATATGCCCCTTCTGCTGGTTTAGCAACCCTATAACACCATGGCCATTCAGAATGCATTTGAAAATCTCATCATTCTAACTTTCTAATAGGTTGCGGGTTACAACTTTTTAACATTTCCTTATTGGTAAATAATTATCAAATAATTATCAACACCTAGTAAATTTTATCTCACAGTTTGTAGAGATTTACATCAAAACCTTTCTTCCATGCTCAACTACAAGGATCCCATATCTTCCTTCATGTCATAAAATGTACTACATTGAATCTGTAATGTGACGTTAATTTTTACAAAGTAATTTCCACAAATTTCCACAAAAGAAGCTTATAAGATTTCTATCAAGAACCACCATACATAAGAGTATCGTAAGCACTTGATGTTTCCTATATGTGGAAGCCTAAAACAAATCAGAATGCATATCACAAAGCTAATAGAACAATTTAAAAAATAAACATAACAATGACAACAACGACTAAAGTTACAAAAAAACTCTCCTTTTCAAAAGGTTTCTCCAATAAGGTTTTCTCAGTGTTAGGAGTAAAATTGTGCTAGTACTATATGGCATATGAAAAGTGAAAAAGTATGGGAGATTTGATAAGTAAATAACATACGAGAGAAGAGAAAAAGTAAGGGCATCAATGACATTTGATAAGTTTGTATTTGTCAAAAGGGGAAATTGGACAAGTGACTAAAAACTTCCTTAAAAGGAAAGTGGAGCAACATCTGAAATATGGAGGGAGTATTGAAAGATACTTAGATACCTTGGCATTAACATCTCTCTTAACTTCAACCTAGCCATGAACTCTGCGTTACCACCAAGGATAATATCAGTACCACGACCTGCCATGTTAGTAGCAATTGTAACGGCCCCTAGACGGCCACTCTGTGCCACAATTTCAGCTTCTCTTTCCACATTCTCGGGTTTTGCATTGAGTACCTTAATTAACATTACAAAGGACTTGAGATAAAAAGATAAATCCTTTCAGGCGAGTTAGCAGTGTAACCAGTGTTGTACTTGCCTCATGGGGGATTCCAGCATCATGCAGCTTTTCTGACAATGCATCACTTTGCTCAACGCTGGTTGTACCGACAAGCACAGGTCGGCCTATTTTATGCATTCTAGAAATCTCCACAACCACAGCCCTCCACTTTCCTGTAGCTGCCCTAAAAACTACATCTGATTCATCCTTGCATGCAAAAATATATATATGTATAAGTATTAGGATGACAATACATTATCATGGATGGGGACTCCTTTATATACTGTATGTGTACAGAAGTAGGACTAATAAATATAGAGATACATGCATGCATGTAATAGAGCAAATGGTGTAATGGTAACTTCAGAGGCCGAGCTCTGGGCTCAGCTTTGGCATGAAACAATTGCATTAGAGTACTCTTATCGCCGGTCAGTCTCGGCTAAAGTAGTCCAAGTTGCAAGGTGCACTCAAGGCATTAGAGTACTCTATTGCCTGAGGTGCAATGCGCAAAAAAAGCACTCGCCTAGCTCACGTCATGCATAGTGTTTAGAAAATAATATGTAACTATTCTAGAATTATCATACATGATATATTCAACATAACTATGAACTAAATGCATTAAAAAATAATGGTTCACAAAAAATTACCACAAATTAGAAGCCACAACTTGAGTCTTAAATAATAGTAGTAAAAGTAAAATTGAAACTGTTACATTCTAGACACCAATTCCCAAGTCACAACTCTTAATGATCATTCATCGTTAATGAAGGTATCCATATCCTATTATCAGTATTTGTTTCAGCATTCCTAGCAACATGTGAAGCTCCACCGTCCATATACTAAGTATAAGGTAATAAACAATAATCAAAGTTTTAAAATACTACTATTAAACATGTTGCAGAAAAAACATGTCAGGCGAAAAAATATAAAACAAAAGAAGAAAATTGTACTCGTAGAAAATAAGAAAAACAGAAATAAAAATTTATACTTTAATGAAAAGGTAGAAATAAACAAAGAAGATATAGACTGTACTTCAAAGTAAGGAAAGAAAATGTAGAAAATAAGAAAGAACAAAGAAACGATGTGATGTGTGTGGTGTGAGTTGAACACAGGAAAAAGAATGCCAGCATGCCATGATAATGAACTTCCTAAGTTACTGTGTACTCCTTAATACACCGACTGAGAAGGGTTTAACACAGGGTTTATGTTGCTTTCCCTATTAGATGGATTGGTTATACCTTACATTGAATATGGTTTTATTTAAAATTGGCTAAAATCTTATTTGCAAATGGAAAAATAGGCTGACAGGCCTTTCCCAGCCCATGCACAACAGGTGTGCGCTTCTTTCTCTTAAATTACGCCTGAACCATATCACCTCGCTTGGGAGATTATTAAGTCGTTGCACCTCTTCAGCGCTTTGACTACCTTGGTGTCATCTCAGCTGGGTTAAGCCTGTCACCAGTCCACCACTTACTGATATGTGCGTACATGAATGGCAATCTGACATTAATTATTAGGGAAAAGCATCCTGTCTTGTGTTTATTAATACAATGGCTCATGAAGTATTAAAGAGCAATTTGGGCAATTTGATCCATAAACATTTAAGTTTGCTTCAATGGCGAAAAAGTCCAGGCATAAATATTTATTAGGCTATTAGGTGTTGAAGTGAGAAAACCTTGCAGTGTTCCTTTCGGGGCGAGCTGGGGTAAGGGATTTGATTCGGCCGGGGAACTATTATGCAATACAAGTTTACTCAAAATCCAACTTATTATGTACTACCTCCGTCCCAAAAAACTTTGCCATTTTCAAAACTTTGACCAACTATATCTTTTTAATGAAAATTACTTATAATATAAAAATTATATGAAACTGTTCTTTGTTAAAAATACTTTCAAAAAAGTATAAAATTTATACCTTCCATAATACTTCGTATTATACTAATCAAAATTATGGTTCAAAATTTAAGAAATGGCAAAGTTTTTTGGGACGGAGGTAGTAGGTCTTAGTGGAAAGAAAATGCTGGGGTGAACTTCTACCCTTGAATTATTTTTTATTTTTTGGGATTAAGGCTTGGGTTTACATCATTTGCAATAGACCCAAAGACTCGCTATTTTTTGGCTTCGGAATATGATAGAATAAAGCAAAATGGCTTACTAAACTGGTTGCGCTTCTTCTGTTATGAAGCAGCAGTCAATCCATGCAATTTCGACGCGATTTTCAATATGGGTCATCTGGAAACAGTCTCTCTTGCTTCAGTACAGAGGTAAGACTGCGTACATCCGACCCCCCCCCCACCCCACCGAAGGTGTGGGAGCCTTTGCGGCATTGGGGTAATGATGATGATGGGATTAAGGTTTGGATGTTGTTGTTGTTGTATTTGCCTTTTAGTGATTCCTCCTAGATTCTCTTTCCGCTATATTTTTAAACTTCAAGTATTCATCAAGTGAATAAAAAGTACTACAAACTATAGCTACTCAGGGAAGTTTATAGCTAACCTTCCTAATCATAGGCTTGTTAGTGGGAACAATTGTAACTTTCAGATTGTATATGCTCTCAAACTCTGCACTCTCTGTTGCAGCAGTGCCAGTCATGCCACATAGCTTTGGGAACTGTTGATCAGACCAAAAAAAAATTCCAAAGGCATCATAATAGGAAAAAACGCACTAGAAATTGAAAATCATAGTAAATATTCAAGGCAGACTCCTAACCTGGAGAAAGAAGTTCTGGTAGCTAATTGAAGCCAAAGTTACAGTCTCATTTTGGATCGGTAGGCCTTCTTTTGCTTCAACTGCCTGGTGAAGTCCATCACCCCAACGTCTCCCCTATTAAATAGCATCGGCACTAACAGCCATCAGATGCAATGTTTACCCCCTTTTAAAGCAATAAAGAAATTTGGCAAACCAAATGGAATCACATGTTATTCAACTTCTATAGTTGCTATATTTTTTATAGTTGATATAATTATGCAGCTTTTCCATCATTTGCAATGGAGCCAAAGACTCACTATTTTTTGGCTTGGGAATATGATGGAATAAGCAAAATGGCTCACTAAACTGTCTGCGCTTCTTTGTTATGATTTATGAAGTAGCAGTCACCATGCAATTTTCGAAGCGGTTTCACCATGGGTCATCCAGAAATAGTCTCTCTGTGCTTTAGTACAGGGATAAGGTTGCGTACATCTGACCCCCCCTTACCCCACCGCAGGTGGGAGACTTTACCGCACTGGGTAATGATGATGATGATATAATTATGCAACACTTTTACTCCTTAGAGAAAAAACCTATTCAAGGATATTTAACTACATAAATAAACTGTTTAATTCATGAAAAGGTCTAGACACATGTTCCCAAGAGGGCCCCCCCCCCAAACTTTCCTGGGTATGAAATTATAAATTACAAGGGAAAACGTTATTTTGATAATAGAAGTTCAGACAATGAAATGCACCTGCATGACCCGACCAGTAAACTCATCAACTATAAGGACATCCGTGCCACGAATGATATAGTTAACATCTTTAAGAAAAAGTTCTTTTGCTTTTATAGCGTTCAATAAATAAGATGCCCATTGTTCTCGGGGATCATATAAATCTTTCAAATCCAGAATTTCCTCGGCATCAGCATAACCTTGCTCTGTGAGCAAAACAGTTTTTCGTTTCTCATCAACCTGCAATAGCACAGATTTTAGGTGATAACAAATTTATGATGATGATGATGATATAGATAACAGTTTCTCCCTAACTATGGGAAGTAAAAAGTATATGAGCTCTCTGAAGATCATAATAGAATAAATTAAACTCAATGGACAGATATTTATGCTTGATCAATGGTATGTAATGCATTATCTTGTTGCCATTACCCTCAATCCTTACTGTGTAATGTATATCCTGCTCAAAGGCTGCAGCTATCTTAGCCGCTTTGTAATACTTATCACTTGGCTTTTCAGCAGGCCCAGATATGATAAGAGGAGTTCTGGCCTCATCAATTAGAATAGAATCAACCTCATCAATCACACAGAAATTAAAACGTCTCAACACTAGCTCATCCACACTCTGCAGTGGAATAAAATAAAATGAAATAAAATAAAAGCACCAAGGACAGGCGTACAGTAACAACTTGTACACTATTACTAAATGTGTTTTTCATACAGTATTACATAAACACCTTTTTTATTAAAAACACCTCAAATAAAAAATATTACTTTCCGTGGCAAGATTATCTCTCAGGTAATCAAAACCCAGCTCACTGTTAGTCACGTATGTGATGTCGCATAGATAATTTTCTTTACGCTGCTCGCTTGTCATATTTTCTGCTTGATGTAAAAGCCACAATTAGAGCAAACGTCATCAGCAAGCAAGAATGGGCAATCTTCATAATTAGATACTTGTAAATTAATAGACGAAGCCTGACTACCGCTTACCAAGGGCCAAACAAAGAAACCATGAGAATCATAAGATAATATAGAAAAATAGCATAAATGAGTAAGTATAAGCAAAGTGGCGTATTTATGATTGAAGAAAATGATGCGGGTGATCAATTGAGATAATTAAAGGTTAACAGGCATACGTTGAATCAGGCCAATTTTTAGTCCAAGAAACCGAGGAACTTGACCAACCCATTCACAATCTCTTCGAGCTAAATAATCATTTACTGTAACAACATGAACTCCCTTTCCAGTCAACGCATTTAAATAAGCTGGCAATATAGCAACAAGTGTCTTTCCTTCTCCGGTCCTCATTTCAGCTATTTCTCCCTTATGAAGAACCATGCCCCCTATTAACAACAGAACTAAAGTGATTGAGAATCCTGAAGAAGAGATGAAATTCTGAGGGAGAGAGCACATCAGCTCATAAACAACAACATCCCAAGCACGTCAGCTCACATGAGCTTATGAAACATGTGACTTCATACAATCTATAGCAAGTGATTTTCCAATTGTGTACAAATTGAATCATATTTCTAGTCTCTATATTTAATACTCCGTATTTATCAAGTTGCTACATGTGATTTACCATGGAAGACAATGCTCTTGAAACACATTTTTCGAGTTTGCCAAATTAAGCTACATGCAACAACAACCCCCAAAAGAGTTTGAGGTTGGCTAACATGAAAGACATATGAAATAGGAGCTACATATGTTGAAAAATTGGACCACAATCCTACCTATAAGTTGAACATCAAAAGGACGAAGCCCTAGAACCCTTTTTGAAGCCTCTCTCACAACAGCATAAGCTTCCTGCAAGTAACCCAAGCTTTACACTGTTAACATGGATAATCTGGAAATTTCTAAAGTATGGCATAATTTTTATATTCTGAATTACTTAGTTCTCTGTACATATTAATAGGCAAGAACTAAGAAACGTGATAGCCAAAGTACTCACGAAAAGCAGGACGTTACTATAAAGACCTTATGCTCGTGTATAAGTTCACTGCTCCATGTAAAACCTAAAGAAATACTGTTTCCATATATTCCGGAAAAGGGTGTTTATATATAAAGATCCTTATTTGTTCCCTGGAACGGCCAGATTATACAGATACAGATACAAACAGTAATAGACAGATGGTTAAGGATATGAGGACTAGACTCTCACAGGTAAATGAGACTCCAAAGTTTCACCATTACGGGCCCTTTGTTGCAAAGTGGCAGTCATATCCCTCAACTGGGAGTCCGACAAAGAAGACATTTGGGAATCGAGACCGTTGATTAGTGAGAGCGTGGAGGAGTACAATTTTCGCGTGGACTCGCCGGAATCTTTGGACTTGAAGATCCCCGCGAAGAGGCCTCCTATAGAAGAAGCCATGATAGGGCGGCTCCGCCTCCTCCTCATCCACCTCGCTCTGAGTTGCGCAGTTTTAGTCCCAGCGAGATGCAGCGGTACTATTCCACCCGCTACTAGCCGACTGTTGATCCCTGGCTTCATTTGATGATAGCAAGGTAGAGGAGCAGCGCCGGAGATGTGAGAAGCCTCATGAAAATAACAGTTAGCAGAAAGGGCGGCCGGAGGGTTTGCAATCGCCATTGTCATTTCCCGGCTAAAATTAATTCTATCGTTTTAGTTAGTGCATCTCCCAATTCTTTTTCTTACGTATCTCTTCTCTTCTTCAGCTAAGGTAGCTCGGAGCCTCTGAGATGGCGACACTGGGATCAGTGTGGAGGAAAATTCACAACAGCAAAAGGGATAACTAGTGTCGCACGGAGTACTACGTAACAGATAAGATATGCCGCCAAAATGTCAATTTAAGAAGAGCTGATATTAACATTTTTTATCTCGTAAATACTATCGTAATTGATAGTAATAATCTCAGCTATTGATGGTCCGCCCATAATAATCCCAACTATCGATTATTTCAGAATAATCCCAACTTTAGCGACCTTCTGCCAATAATGGTCCCTATAAATAAATTTTCGTAGTTTCTAAGGTGGATGAGAAGAGATATAACAAGTAATCCCTATAAATAATCCCAACTTTTAATTTTACACCTAATTTCTATTTAAAATTCACTTTTTATAGGAAGTAATATCTGTTCATGGACCATTATTGGCGGATGGTCCATATAGTTGGGATTATACAAAAATAATCAATAGTTGGGATTATTATCAACGGACCAGCAATAGTTGAGATTATTATTTTCATTTTTTCCTAAAAAAATAACATTTTTTATAGAGAAAATATGTCATTAAAATTACAGGACAATTATTACAATCAAAAAACAATTACAAAAATTATACTATGAGTAGTATGGAAGTATCGTCTGTCAGATCCATATTCCCCGTCACTTTCAGTCGGGCGTTCTTGTATGCTAAGAAGAGGTTTCACTGATATCTTCATCCATCAAAAATATGATTTTCTTTTGCGCCGATATTGAGAAGGATCACCCACCTCTTGAACCGCCGCCGTTCTACGACGATGAGATCATTTGGATTGCTTTCTTTCCGGTGACTAGTGAAAACGGGACAAATTCTACAGTTGGCTCTTTACCTGTGGCTGGACAAAACCGGGATATTTAAGAATTCTTTTGATAATTATTGTGATCGTACCGGGACCAGTCAATCTGCAGGTAGGTAGAGTCTACTCTTTTGCGGGATTAGCGATTCAACGTTTTCAATCTGATTCGTCTGATTCGTAGCCTTGAGCTTTATGATTGTAATGTTTCTTCTCATCTTTATTAATACGTAATATTTAAGTTATTTGTTTTAAAAAAATCTTTTATAAGATGAGTGTTCTGCCGAGTGCCTATACCGTACACCCGGCTGTACGGTGCAAATCGTACAGCCGGTGGCAATTTTGTAAATTTAGTGAAGACCATGGTTTCTGCTAGATGAGTATTAGTGAAATGTTAATGAGCAGTAGTCCAATTGTAATGAGTACTAATAATCTAGTAATGAGCACGGTGTCATTACATGAAAGCTGATATCACAAATAAAAAACGATGACATTTTTGTAATTTCAGTGAAAATCGCGATTTTGATTAGATGAGCATTAATACATGTTTAATGAGCATCAGACATATTCTACTGAGTATTAAGAATCGAACAATGAATATTGTGATATGAACTTCATATATTGTAATCCACTTTTTTTCTTATTTTTTCTTTTATAAAAATTCATTAAATTGTATGTATAGTAAACTTCTATGAACTTCCATATGTGAATATAATGTAATATGATACTCTTTTAAATATGTATTGGAAGAACATTTTAACATGAGCATAATACGAGTACTGCATGAGCATGTGTAACTTACAAAAAGAGTATTAATATGAAAATCATATTTTTTTAGTTGAGTGTCAAGACATTTGCTTTGAGTATCAAACCCTCTTTATTGAATCTAATAGTACACCAATATCAAATGAGCATACTCACTTTACGAATGAGTATCAAAAAATTCAAAAGGCTCATTCAAAATGAGCATATATAGCTTACGAAATGAGTAGTGAAAAAATTTAAATGAGCATTACACCAATATGCATGGATATCACATTTTGAAACGAGCATTACACAAATCTAAATGAGTATACATAAATTATGAATAATAACTTATAAAAAATCTTAAAGAAAAAATAAAGAAAAGAAATAACTAAAACAGGAAAACAACAAAAAGTGAAAAGCAAGAAACGATTAAATGAAAAGTCACTGAAAAGTGAAAAGCAAAGAAACGATTAAATGAAAGTGAAAAGCAACGAAAAAAAGAGGAAACCAAAAAGAAAAGAAAACGGAGTAAAGCCATAGTGCGTGAGAGGTACTCCGTATTTCCCAAGCTTGGCGCTGGTAGTCCGTAGCAGCCATCAGCGAAAAAGAAAAAAATCGGCGGACGAGCAGTGGGGAAAAGAAAAGCAGCAGCATCCATTAACCTCACCTTTACCACTGAACTTGGATTTAATTACAAAAAAACCCGGCTGTACCATGCCCTAGGTACAGCCGGCTGTACGGTATATATTACCCACTAAAAGCAAAAAAGAAGGTTTGGTAAGATATGAAATAATTACGAAAAAGCATTCGTTTTTGAGTTCGTGTTTAATTTTTTGATTTACATATAGGTTACACTTTTAGCATCCCGACTATTATCTTATCAACATTTTTAGTCCTCTACTTATCAAACTTTAGTAGAAAACTGTCAATTTCACCAGGGGCGTAGCTAGGCGAGGGTCAGCCTTGATCCTGACCCAGCTCAAATTTTAAAAATGTCTATATTTTTAGTGTAAAAAAATGCCTGTGATTTTTTTTCAAAAATATTCTTTGTACCGGCCCAGTCCGGCCCAGTGCCTTGGCTCTGCCCCTGAATTTCACAATACTCATGAATTTAATGAATTTTTAATTGAACTGTAATTTTTCTAATTTGGTATGTTTTGATATGATCTAGTTTATTTAGTCTGGTCTGGTCTAAAGTGGTCTAATAGCTGCTTGCTCTGTGTGTTTTTACAACTGTTAGAATCTAGTACGACCCGATTTAAACAAGTCTGGTCTGAATTGATATGAGACTGAAGCCGATTCAATTAAAAATAGGGCTAAGAGTCACTCATAGAATTTGAACAACTTAAAAGTGGGGAAATCAATCAGGTACCAATATTTCATACTTGAATATTCTCATATGACGCCCATTATTGATATGGATCATAGTGCTTAGAATATATTCACTTGAGCTAGTATTAGAGGTTTGAACTAGTTTAATTGATCTGGTTTGTCGTGGTCTAATTCAATAAAATCCAGTATTGTATGTATTTTACCATCACCTATGTATGATCTGATTTGTTCAAAACTAGTTTGGTTAGGTCTATTTAGATTTGATCTAATCTATGCTCTGCAAAAATATGGATGTTTTTACTCAGACTTATTTAAGTCCCAGATCATATAAGATCTGACTAGGCCAGATCGGACTTTAGGAAACCGAACCAGACTAAATTAGACTTCTGCAATTGTAAAATACACAGAACCCAAACAACAACAAAAACTCAATCCAAGTAAAATTTAAGTGAAGCCATTTTTACACTTCCACATTTATCCAAGCCCTTAGCTTTTGCAAACTACCTATTTCGTTTTTTTTAAGTAAAAAGAAATGAACCTAGCCTATACCATTCAACAAATCGATAAATAAATTAGAGATTTTGGTTGGTAATTCAATACATATCACTGTTTGATTTATAAGTGATTTGAAGTTGCTCTTGTAGTTAGTTCTTCTATGTCAAGTATTATATGGTCTCACAAGTCACAACATCATTTAATACTCTAAGAAGGGAATCATAAGTTCAAATCTTATCTCAGTTTAGAAAACAAAACCAAGAAAAAAGTATACAAAAAATCAAATTGTGAGTGTAGAAGTTGGACTCATGAAATGTAATGGAGGAAGATACAAATTTAGGGGAGGCCCTGGGGGAGGGCAAAAGGGGCAAGGGCCGTAGGCCTAAAAAAGGTGGAAAAAAATTAAAACCAAATTTATGTTTTATACTACGGGTGAGTAGGTTAAGTTTTTTAGCCTATCCAGTATTTAAGGTCCAAAACGATGAGTAGCAAACAAATCATAAAAACACCAGAGATTGCTCTCACTTATGCTTGTACAAATCTCCAACATTGTGCGTCGCCCCTTAAATCCCCAATCTACGCTTTCTTACTTACTACATTAATATATTATTAGTTAATAGTTATGACAACTTTTTACATTTTATTACCAAATTTAGATTTTTAGTTGTTAACTTAAATATTGATTGTTGTCTTCTTGAATCATGGAGTACTGAAATTGTAAATTTGTTCATAAAGTTATCTGATCCTAAATTTGTGTATTGTAAATTTATTGTAGTATTAAATACAGAGTATCATTTTGTCAAATAGTGAAATTGCAAATGTGTTTTAACTTTTCTAGTTAAAATGGTAACAACAACAACAACATCCAAGCCTTAGTCCCAAACGATATTGGGGTCGGCTAACATGAATCGATACATGATATCACCAAAAGGAAAATAAAGAAAATAAAGATAAAAAAGATAATATAAAAGAGATGAATATACATATAAAAGATAAAATATAAAGGATAAAGTAATATTTATATATAAGGATAAAAATATAAAAAAAGAGGGGAAAAGATGATACAAGATCACTGCTCCACACGAATACCCGCCGCCCTCCATTTCGCTATCTCCAAAGTCATACCCTCATCTAATCCAAGAAGAAGCACATCATTTCTGACTCCTGTAATCCACGTCTGTTTGGCCCTTCCTCTCCCTCTCTTCCCTGCCTCCTCTCCACACATCTCAACTCGTCTGACAGGTGCATCATCCGGTCTTCTATGCATATGACCAAACCACCGTAGTTAAAATGGTTATGAAATTAAAATGTGATTTTGCGATAGTATTAAAATTTCACAATCGTGCGAGCGTTGTTGCTACGAGTACTGCAATCGTGCACAGTCCGAGCCGCTGAGATCTAGTCATCTCCTTTGTTGTCGTTAGCTTGTTCGATTGGTGGCCTGAGATTTTGACGATAACATATCCCAATTTGATGGTTGCAGGAAGCCCTCCATCAGTCCCATTCACCGTTGCCGCGCCAGTAAAGTCATGGGCAGTGACGGCGGCAATATCCCCTAGAGTCGCCAGATTCCCTAGGTCCCTTCCGTTTTTCTTTTATATTTAAAATTTCATTAAATATATATATAATTTAATTAATTTTAAAGTGTATTAAAATTGGACGAATCTAGATGAGATACAGTGAGACGAAGAAGAAGAATAGAGAAAACATTTAGAATATTTTTTAAAAATTAGGTCTACTACACATTACTCATCCCAAGGCCTTGAAACCACCAAGACCTGCCTTTACAAAATTAAAGAAAGAGAAAGGTATAATCATCATTTCATTTTAGATGCATCAGAAGTGGATGTCTCAAGGAGGATACCATTTTCTTTTGTTCTGACTTAGGAGGCATATTGACAAAGGAGGTGACCGCGGACCGCCCTTGCGTGATCAAGAATTTTCAAGCGGCTACCAATTGGAATATGGAAGAGCTCATTTGCGATGCCAGACTGAGCTTGATTTTGTTGTGAAAAGCTAGAAATGCAGCGCATCTCAACACCCGGACAGTTACCAATCTTGTTTTAAAGACAACGACTACCGTTATAAGCTATTGTATAGGCTTTCTTTACCCAGATTTTTTGGCTGTGTTAGGGCATGCTCAGTTAACCTTGTTGTACACAACATGTCACTCTTGAACACCAAACTAGTCACCGGGTAAAAGCAACCTATAGTAAGGTAGGGTGAAACCTTATTTCATCTGCCTTGATGTGTACAATGTAATTCTGTAAATACAAAATGAAACAAAAGTATACCAGGTATCGATTGTCTAAAAAAACTGTGAGAATGACTATCAATGTGGGCAAAGAGGTGCGTGCAATTCAGTCTCTTCCAGCACTGCAATTAATGTGGACAAGGCCACCTCAAACTCTACTTTCGGCATTGAGATCTCCACGATGTGAATAAAGAAACTCATTCAGAAATTGATTATTCAAAAGGGCCCCACCTAGCTAGGTTCAGGCGGCAAAACTTTGAAACTCCTCATCCATTCACAGAAGCTAGGATCGTCGAAGTGAAGGAAGCTGCTTTTTAGTTTCGTCCTCTGTTCGGTCGTCAGTGTTCTAAGCTGCGGAAACCTTGCCTCCTGCATTCACATATCTATATAAGCTACCAGACAATCCTTTAGGATTTTGATAGTTCCTAACTCCCTACAAATATTCTACTTGAACACACACATAGAGGAATGATGTTTACTTTTGACTTAATGCGCGCGCTTAAGCACACGAGTGACTCAATTGCTAACCCATTATTACGTGCTTACTCGCAGCCTAATTTGAGGATGACTTATTGGTTCAGTAAAAAACAGACTTAATGTTAGGCTGTGACACAGTTCTCCTCATCAACAATACAACGTGAAAATAGCCTTGAATTACTTTATTTTATTTATCCCTCAGACAAAATAAACAACACCTTACACAAAGATCACTTACACAAGCATCTTAATCCAAGCGAATCAATGGCAAAGAGAGCCCCTCACAGGAGCTATAAGGCTAAAACTCATTCTGATTTCTGACTATTAGATCACCTTCGACAGTTCAAGTCATTAGATTTTCCCAACTCGACCTAACTGGAACGGTTAAACTAACAACCGTATAAACACAGGAAACTTAATTCCTTGCACCCCTGCAGTAATCTTCTTATCGAATTACCTCTCTTGGGTAACGGGGATACAACTTTCAGGAGTTTCTATTCATAAAAAATGCATCATTTCAGCAAGGCCGAGTTGGAAACCGAAAAAGACTAATAAGGAAAAAACTGAACTGTAGAAGTGATCCAAAGGTTGGAATCTTTGTTGTTATGACTGAATTCCATTGGTCTGGCCTATGAAATTGTCACTCTTCCTCTATGCACATACACATGCATGCGCATTACGGAGAATCTATAAATAAAACCATTATCCACCTCACACACATTTCCACACACTGAGACACACATGTGTGTGGAGAAAAAAGGTGCGACATATGCAGCTAGCTTAACTCAACTGACATATTCTCCAAAGTTTTCATGTACTAAACAAAGAATTTCATATCTAGCCAGAGAATGGTTGTAACTTGTAATACTCAGATATAAAAACAAGGTATAACTACAAAGAGCTGTTCAATATATCTAGTGCACAAGCTACCAACATTTAAATTGGCAAATGAGGAATTTGTATGTTCACTGCGAAGGATTTGTAAGCTATAATGTATAACTTATTCAGTTTTATTTGGGATCTTATTAGGTTCCGCTACAATAGTTGATCACAACCCTAAAAAAAATTCGACCATGGGAAGAATATGTTTAAATATGTTCTTGAATTTATCAGAGATGTGATAAAGCTCAAAGTGAGGAAGAATATGCAAATAGATCCAGGAAAAATAACATTAAGCAAGTTGATAACTTTTTTCAGGTGTCAACTATGGTGTACATTTCATCATCATTACCCCAGTGCTGCAATGGCTCCCACCTATGGTGGGGTAGGGGGGATATCGGATGTACGCAGTCTTACCCCTATACTAAGGCACAGTGAGACTGTTTCCAGATGACTCATAGTGAGTCTTTGGCTCCATTGCAAATGATGGAAACTATGGTGTACATTTCATTCTTCAATAATTTCAGACCAAAATAATACTTTTAAAAAAGTTCGAGAGAACTGCAGAAAAGGAGACAAAAATTTCTCAAAAACCTAAACATATAAATAATGAATTCTCAGATGAAGAGTAAAACTAACACTCTCAGGTATAAGTCCATAATTACCTGTTCGTATGGAGGGTCTTTGTGTGCTGGTATCAGCCGAGAAACAAAATAACGTGCCTGAGAACTCCCCTCCTTTAATTAGTTTCAACAGAAAAGCAAGAAAAAAGTCAAGACTTCACTTAGCCACACAAACACATTTATAGGCAGCAATGTGGGATGGATAATATTGATAACCTTGAATGCCAGGATGCGTGGAGCCGGGAACCTCAATTCAGTCAACTCTTCAGCTAATGTTCTACAAGCAGCCAATGCTGCTGCACCCTTTCCATCTTGAGCATCTAGTTCAGCACCCTGAAGAGAAGAAGAAGAAAGATTAAGTGAAGCAAGTTGCAATGACAAATAAAATTATTGTTCATTTGAGGTCTAACAAAAGAAGGCAACTTAGGGAGCATACCAACCAAATGAAGACATCAGTCCCATGATCAAGGACAACAGCTGCATCGGATTGCATGGCAAGATCATAGGCAGGTAGTTCCTCAAAAGTACCACCTTCTCGATGCATCAGACAGCGAGGGGCAATCATTCTGAGGGACAAATCAAATGATGCATTCAAGAATAAGTTCCGCAACACAGACCTTTCATCTTCATGACCAAGAATGCCTCCCAGAAGTGGGCCCCTTCTAAGATGGAACAAGAGTTCTGGCAATACGGAAAGCTCCTTGGGGAACTGATACAGCTTAGATTTGGGCATTTGGGAGCCAAACTTGACGGCAATATCTTTGATTCTTTCATCTATAGTTCCCTTCATTTCAAGTGCGTCATTGGCACTCTTGGCACGTAAGAGTGTCCTCTTGGCAATAAGAACACCGGCAACTTCATCTTGAACACTAGCAAGATAAGCTGAAATACTATCTACCGTAGGCAATCTTGCACTAATCACTCTGGATACATCGGATTGATAAATATCTGAAAAGTGAAATGCAAACTGAAAATACACAAAGTCACTCTTGATGTCTCTCTTGGTTTCCATGGATAGTGCCAGGCTTTGAGTCTCCTCAACACTGAGCATCTGAATGGAAAGTGCATTGTCACTCTTGAAACTCTCATGGTTGTCTATATGTGACTCCTCACCAGGACCTATTACTTGACTTATAAAAATATCATCTGAACAGCGGATCTCCAACCAACCATGGGAACCTGCAGCTCTTCCAGATGCTCTCTGTAAGTTCACACCAAATGCCTCTCCGAAGTCATCATGGAGAACTAGAACACCACCAGAAGCTTTTGCAAGCGGCTGCAGAACAGGCACTCGAACCGGACACGTGCCAGCACACAATATGTCAATGACTGTGTTATGCCTGTGGGCTTCACGGCCAAGATTCTCCATCCACTTCAATGCTGTTTTCTCCATATGAGGATAGTTTGGGTGAGAAAAAGAGTGAGGAACTGAACCAGGACCACATGTGTTTGGTCCACCTGCACAGACAATTATCCGGCTATTTCCTCCTGGCCTCTTAACAACTCCCCTTGACATTTCAGCCGAAGGCCCTTGAAGTATTGCCAGGGCAACCTTCACTGCAGTGCCCAAGCATCGGTCTCTAGAAGCCTCTGGTGTATTATTAAGGTTATAGGGTCTCAGGGATGAAAATATTGAGTGGGCAACAGGGAGTGAAGCGTGCATGGGTGAGAGGTATATCCCTGCCCCATAGATCAACGCTTTTAGAGATTCCTGTGTTGGTGACTTATTACCAGGAAAGACATCGGCAGATGCTATAGATTCTTCTGAAAAGTCATAGACTGACACTGTGCGACCATACAAAATAATTCCAAGTCTTGTTGTTGGGGGTAGAGAATCCACAAACGCATGCAAGGAGCTTTGCAGATGCTGCAGGTGTGATTCATCTAAACAATCGTCTATAACAAGAACAATTGGTGCTGAGACTCTAGTATCTGACACTGGGAAAAAACCGGGTCTTTTATTCCCTGTCTGGACATAATCAACTAAAGGTGATGATAGCTCTGGCATATTATGAAGCTCTTCCTTGCTAGAAGCCACATACCTTCCTTCGCTTGCATTCAGGTTACGGCAAATTACACACTGCCACTGTCCAGACCCAAGCAAAATGTTGCAATAAAGGTTGGCATAAGACCCACAATTATGACAGCGAATGGGATCACGTTGAACAACATTAGGACCTAGTGCTACCTCCCTGCCAGGGGAAACTAATGCACCAAACCCCAAACTTGGAACATTTGCTAATTTCTTCTGTTTCAGCACCTAAACAAGAAACGGTAATCACATAAGGCCAAAATCCTGAAGTAACAAGGATTCATATGCAGTGCATTTATTATGAAAAGATTTGTTTATTTTCCCTCACAAAACCAAGGCTAGATGCCTGGTTCTATTACAGAAAGGTTATTGAAAATGAAGTAGGAATACTGTACCTTTAAGAAATGGACAATTTTCATTATTTAAAAGAACAATTCATGAAATACTGTACCTTATAAGCTGAAAATAGAACATTTGGAGATTCTGTCGAATTTGTCCATTCTTCTCTATCAGCAGAAGTCTGTTGTAGTTCCTCAAGAGACCCATTAGATAAATGTGGAGGGGATGATGTAGGTAGAGATGAAGCTGAAGAGTATGCAACAGGTTGAGGTGTGGCTGGAGAAGTTCGAAAAGGTACAGAAGCAGGTTGAAGTGGTGAGGAAAAGACGGGAGGTCCAGGTGGAGTGCTCAGTAGAGGACCCGGACTACCAGTTCTAATTCCGTTGGATGGTGAATGAATATTAGGAGTCTTAATAGATGGAGAGTGAACTTGATTTGGTTGTACTAATAGCGAAGGAGGAAATCTGGGGGCTGATGTTGAAGGCAAAGTAGGAGAGGTGAGTATTGGATCCGGGATAGGAGAGTGGCTACCTTGATGAGGGGGTTGAACAGTACCTGATGAGTAGCTTAAGGAAGACTGAGGCTGATTAGCCATTGGCAATAGTTGATCAGCAAAAAAACAGGCTGGTGATTGTGACCAAGAATTTGACTTTAGATGTCAAACTCCAATCCTATACATTTGGCTGAATAGGTGAAGAGTTGGCACGATAGTTGTGTGAGCGTTAAAAGTCTGTAGAAAGTAGTTGGAATTAAGGGTTCAAGAAATTACAGAATTGAAGTATATAGAAACATAAGCCCAGAGAAACCCATCAAGAACATAAACCACTGGAAAGGAGAAGGGTTCCCCCTGCGAGATGTCACCTTTCATGAATAAAAAACAATCACCATCAATTAATTTATAAAAGCAAAAGAAACTTCCTACAGTGTTCCCCCTAAAGAACTCTACAGGAACAAATACACCTAATCATAAGGAAAAAACCCACAAAAATGTGAATAATAATGTATTAAAGTAAATACAAACAAGCCCCATTCTATGTGATATCACACAGCTACTTCTTCAACAATGTGCAAAGCTATGATATCACATCACATGAATGCAAAGCCACAAAAACACCATACAATCCCTATAAATAATACTGAGTAGCAAATTTTTTGCCAGATGGGCAACACTGAAGAACCCTTGGAAATTTGGGATTTAAAAAAATTATGAAATTTACAAATTCTGTGGGTTACATCCTTCGTCAAAAGGATAATACATTTGAGTTTGTTCTTAAAAGCTTCAAGATTGTTGAAAGTGAAATTCTAAAAAGACATAGCAAATGTTGTATTAGATTACCCATTTTGCTGATTCAGCCGGCTTTAGTTTATGATATATATATACACACATAAACTAACAAGAACTCGCAAACAATGTATGTACCAATGGCACATATATATGTATCTATGCACATATACATCTATACACACCCATGTAATATGTAATGCATATGTGTATGTGTATGCGAAATAAGTCAAGGAACAAAACATATAATGATACAAAGAAGGTTCAAGAAGGACAATAACACAAATTCTGGGTTGCCAAAAATTATGACAGCAAAGCTAAGTGTATAAAAATAATAAAGCACAAACATTTCAAAAAATTGCGCTAAAGAAGTTCAAACGATATACATATACATGTATGTGTGGATTTTTTTAGAAATTAAATAAATATAGGAAATTCAAATTAAATATAAAAATATTGTTTTTTCCCAGAAAACACATGGGGAGTGAAATCCTTCATTAAGTCATAAATCCACTTCGATTTTGATCATGAAACCTAAAATTAGACGCGGAGAAAATGGTGGTCAATGGTTATTGATGAAAAATAAGTAAATGTCAATACTTTACCTCTCTGAGTAAGACCTGTACTCGACACAATCAAGGTTGGAGTGGTTGTGCGAACGAATCTGGCATCGAACGGCTGTGGATGGGGGTAATCAGTGCAGATTGAAGCCGTGTAGACGGTGCAGTTATCAGAGAGCTTTCGGTTAGCCTTCAGTGTCGGGGTGGGGTGGGGTGGGGTGGGGGTCAGCTTACAAGGGCCGTCGTTTTATTTGAGAGAAGGGGACGAAGGCAGGGGAGAAAACTAAAGATGAATTTTACATTATTATTCCCCAATTTGAACGTAATGGGGATTTGCATCTTCAAACTTCAAACTTCATATACTAGGACATGTTTACTTCACGGATAGGCATGGCAATCGGTGAAGGCGGGTATTGCAAGACCCGGATCCACCTGTGACTTGGCGGGGTGGGTTCGCCCCATCCCGTGACCTGCACGGGTCTAAACTTGTTGACCCATGACCCGCCTCGCCCCGCCGCAACCTAATTAGCTAGTTTGTATTTTTATTTGTGTGAAGTTGTTACCAATTGAATCTACATAATGTTTATCTCTAAATAATAATTAAAAATCAATATATTAAATCAAATTCATGATACGCTAAAAATTTCAAAAATTAAGGAAAAATTACTCAAACGTGAATAGTTAATCTAATTAGTTATATTAATAATTGAATAAATGTATTAAAATTCTATATATAAAGAAGACATTGATAATCCGTCGTGCATCTCATTCTAATATATATTCATATATTATAAGATCAAAGAATTTATGATTTATTGTACACACATATGTATGTTGAAGTATATTTGTAGTATAAGTTAAGAAAAAATATGTATACTTATATATTGAGCGGGTCGGGTCGGGGCGGCACGGGTCAATTCTAATACTCGGACCCGCCCCATTGTATAGGCGGGGCGGGGCGGACCCGCCCCATTTGCAAGACGGGGCGGGGCGGACCCGCCCCAAATGTCTCGGGCCAGGGCGGGTCATTGCGGGTCGGATTTTTTTACATCCCTATTCACGGATTAGTAAACGGTGTTTTAGTAAGATACGTGTTAATAAGTGGCGCATAAAATAAGCAATGGTGTAAGCTCATGTTTACTTCAAAAGATTTAAAATATTGTTTAACATTAAAATGTCAAAAATAACCATATACATATATAGACACATAAACATTCATGAATACAAGTATATAATATGTGGGGATACCTATACCCCTAACCCCTACCCTGCCATATACCTCAGTACCCCCTACGCTACACCCTACCCCAATTACACACCCTTGACCCTTACTCTAACCACAACCATGCCCTGATACCCTATACTCATACCCCTAACCCCCTACCTACTCATAGGGGTGGGGTCAGGGGTCGAGCTGGGGTTGAGGTAGGGGCAGGTGGTATGAGGTAAAGGGGTAGGGTAAGGGTACGGGATGGGGGATGGGGCAAAGGGGTATGGTCAGGGTAGTTTGGAGTAGGGAAGGGGTGGGGTAAGGGGGTATGGTCAGGGGTGGTGGTAAGGGTCGGGGTGGAGTCGAGGTAGGGGAAGGTGGTAGGGGGTAAAGGTGTAGGGTAAGGTGGGGTACGAGTGAGTGGGGTGGGGTCAGGGGTATGGTCTCTGGTATAGGGTGGGAGTCGGGTCGTGGTCAGGGTGGGGTCAAGTTAGGGGTAGGGTCGGGGCTAGGGTAGGGGTAAGGGGTAAGGTAAGAGGTAAGGGTTGGGGGTAAATAAGGGGTCAGGGTCAGGATGGGGTTAAGGTAGGGGCGGATGGTAGGGAAAGGGGTATGTGTTGTGGTTGGGGTGGGGGGGTTAGGGTAGGATGGTAAGAGTGGGGTCAGGGTTGGAGTGAGTTGGGTCGAGGTAAGTGAGGGTTGGGGGCGGGGTGGGTAGAGGGGTAGTGGGTAGAGGGGGTAACAATATGGAAAGGGCAAGGGGTAAGGGTAAGTGTAAATTTGGAAACTAAAAAAACTTAAAGTGCCGCTTAATTAATACATGGAGGTGGTTCAGGTGGTATGCTTAGTAAGCGGCACTTTAAGTACCTCTTTCGGTTAGTAAGCATCTTTTTAAGCAGATTGCGTGTTTACTTCGCCTGTCTTACTAACCTAACTGTGACTTTAGCAGCGAAGTAAACATCTCCTTAATGTGTATTGCTTTAGTTTCAAATAATCATATCGGTGTTTGATGGATCGCTGACCTAGGGGTAGTCGGAATCCGGGAATATAGGAAAGACAAAAAACCGCTAAGTGAGATCGGGTAGAAAATTGGACAAAGTAACAACAAGTTCTTACAACAAAATTTAGATCCCTTTCCACAAGCTGAAGGGTAATACTTATACTAAGGGAAAAATATATGGCCAACAAGTAAAAAGATGTTATTCTATTGTGGTGAAGACAGATGTTTCACCTGCCTAACAGAATTAATGTATTAGTCTAATAATATGGCGACATGTGTAAAGGTGATTGAAGAGATATTTGGGACGTCTGGCTGATTAGTACTGTGCGTAACGGATTTGTACCAGAACCCACATATGTGCCACACGTGTACAATCCGAAATATTCCTTGTGGTGAGTGCCATGATGATGTGTCCCTAGTGTAGTGGTAGTGATGTGGATGTGGCTTGATACTCGATTGCTGAGAAGTCTAAGTCCACAGCCGATTGGTGAGGCCCGATCTCCATAGGCGGGATTGGAGCTCGGGTACAACGAACTTCCCTCAGAGGGTTCGACTCTGGTCTTCTGTTTGTCCAATAGTGATGGTTCCCTGGCTTCCGTGGACTCCAGTTAACTTTGACTTGGCTTCATATCCATGACCGAGGTCAGTCTGACCCCGACCTCGACTAGGGTCGAGCTCAGATTCGGTCCTATTTTGATAATTTGGGGGGCCTAATGGTGGGCTGACCTCAGGTGGACCAAGGTTGGCCTCGGCGGAGTATTGACTTGGTGTCCTGGAGACTCCTTGTTCGTGAACGTTAATCTATCGTATTTTTTATGGGATTTTCCCCTTAATATTACTAAGTTAAAGCTATTCTCCAAAAATGTGATCACATTTACATTTGGACAATAATGTGACTAAAACAAAGTGACAACAAAAAATTCATGTCACTACCTGATTTTAGTGTCACTTTCGGATGTCACTGCCGCCATATCACTACCACTGTCATCGTCGTGTCACCATCATTGCCACCGGTCACAACACCAACGCCGCCAGCCGCAGTGACATCGCCACTGCCCAGTGACACCCGCCGCCGCTGTCACTTCCAAACCGTCTACTGCCCCTACCCCTCCAAACCACATGCCCCTGCCACCGTCGTAGTGACCCGACCACCGCCAATCACCACCCGCCCTCAGCCCCAACCTCCCGCCCCCATCGTCCTCTCTCACCCCCACCATAACTTCCCAAGAGGGACCAAGACCATGCCCAAACCTTCTTCCCTATCCCAGGCGCATCAAGGCCCGCCACCGCCGCCAATTTCATTTACCTGGTCCAACCACCACCAATCTCATAATTACCACTACTTCCGTCCACCACCACCTCCAACAACCACCCACGATCACCGCCCCTCCAACCCACCCCAAATTAACAACACCACCCTACCCACACCAGCCCAGCCCCCTTGCCTGTTAGCCTACCCCCAACCCCAACTGCCAGCCCTCCCCTGCCCCCAATCCTTGCACCATCGCTGCCCCCATCTCCCAAACTGCCATTGAATCTCCCCAACCCAATCTTGTAGTGTCGTTGCCTCGCCCTATGAGTCGTGGCCTTACGAACCCTGGGCTAGGAAGCACAGAAACTCTCCATGGATCACGTTTCCACGTTTCGGAAACTCGGAAGCGTTTCGGAAACTCGGAAACTTCAAATTCCCGTTTCGGGGCCGTTTCCGTAATTAAGAAAAAAATTGGAAACCCGTTTCACTATGTTTTGGAAACCTCGGATTCCAATTTTTTTTCTTTTTCAAAAGATTCTGTGGTGGAAAATAATTTTTTATAGTGAATTTTTGTGGTATTTCTCAGCGGCAACACTTGTTACATTTCGTAACGCAGTGTATTGCTAGAAATGTATTACTCCGTACATTTTATGTTTAATTATGTACTAATATGAAATAATATCTAAATTCGAACATGTAGAGTGATTTTATTATTTGGTTACTAAACAAATTATATTAAAAAAACATGTGCATATGGAAAAACCTTGTGTACATATATTAAAAAAATATTTATAAATATATCCTTATATTTTATAATATTTACGCGTTTCCCCCACGTTTCGTGTCCTATATTTTTTAGAAATTACGTTTCTCGCGTTTCCCGTTTCCCGTTTCACATTTCCCGTTTCCCGTTTCACGTTTCCCGTTTCCGTGTTACTTAGACCCTAGGCAATTCATTCGCAGTCACAAAGGGATGAAATACACGAAGGCAAAAGGAATCACACTTAGTCAGTCTCCAAATCCAAGCTTCATCAGTCGCCAATGAAATCCATTCTTAGTCCTTCGTCCATGAAGCTGTCGTTCGTCGGCCACACAGGTGATGATGAAGCTCGTGATTAAGCCGAATGAAGGAGGAAGAGACGGCTTCAACGGAGGCAGAAGCGACGAAGAGCAATCGACAATGGAGACGGAGACCATGCGGCGACAGAGAGCGGCGTTCGAAGTCGATGACACGGTGCAGCAAACGAAGGAGACGAAACGATGGGGGACGATGGAGAAGGGGAGTAGATCTAGCGATAAAGAAGGAACGACGCAAGCGATGGGGTCTGGGGATTAGTCATTTTTTGTAAATTTCTAAAATGCTCATATTTTTGTCAATTCAAACCCTGAAAAGTGTGTCTAACATCATCCAAGATAACACCAAAATAGGTTGTCTCTTCTCTTTCCCTTAACCCCGTCACCACCATGAGGGAGTCCGTCTCCACAATCACATTTGTCCAAACTTGCTCTTTTACCCAAGACAGCACATTCTGGATACCCGCGGCTCCTAACATTCTTACAGTCCATTTTGCTTTAACAACTGTGCTTCCACCCCGAATAGACACACCATCCGCATCTTTAGCCACCAAGCCCATGCTTGTCTATTCTGTCTATTATCTAAAGTCACATCAACATTTACCTTAACCGTACCCACAGTCAGCTTCATCCATATGGAGATCATGTTATCCTTGTTGATTCGCATCAGTCTCTTCTCTTGTGCTTTATTCCACCCTTGAAGTGTTGCAACTCTCATCCCCATCACCTATCTCCATTCAAAAGGCTTTCCAAATACTCCACAAAGTGACAACAAAACAACATAAATTTTCTTGTGACAAGTTATCAAACATGCATTTAACCCAATTAGTTAAAAAGGACCCTTGTCTATTAAACCTTAAACCAAGCTTTGCACAGTTTCAAATAGTGTCCAATTAAAACCATGTCAAAACATTACACTTCACAAAATATTTACCCTTTAACAAATGACATACATATCTCCTTACTCATCGGGCAATTACAAAACAGATGGAGCTCAGTTTCTTTCTCCCCATTGAAAATACTACAATTAATATCTAACTCCACTCTCTTTTTACTTAAATTGTTAGCCCTAGGCAATACCCCTACCATGTGAAAAGAAGTGCTTTATTTTTTTGAGGAATTGAAAGCTCCCATACCCTTGTCCATCCGAGCCAACTTTCTTCTATACACTCTTCTCTAATCAATCTGGATGATTGTGTCCACGTTTTGTAGGGTAGACCCCCCCGGAATCTCCTTGCCACAAAACCCATCAATAGTCCTCCTCTTTCTCAATGGTATACATAAAATTGCCTTTTTTCCTCCATCGAAAAAAGATTATTGATGTGGTTAGTAATTAGTTGGGTGTCTCTTTCTCAAACCCCGAATGTCCTTCGTCATTACTCATTAGAGTAGCCACATTCATGTTAGCAATGCCTGCTGGCGGCGGCGTGATGATCCTACCATCTCCATCTCCCGACAGCCATTTCTCCCTTCAGACGAATACCAGGTGCCCGTTGCCGATCCTCTTCCTTAGCCCCTTCGCCTTTACCTCTCGGACATGCATTATACTGCTCCATATAAAGGAGGAGTTGGTCCCCACCTCCGCTTGTAAAAATGAAGAATTAGGAAAATATAGGGCTTTATAGACTTTTTCCACAAGAGCATCCATATAAGTAATTAGTCTCCACTTCACTGCTTTAGTTTACAAAGTGTCTGCCAAGACTTCCAACGGATGCCCTTACAGCTCCTTTGGTAATAAAAAAAGCATTCATAACATAAGTTGGTATAGCTTGAATCACTTTTTTCAACATAACCTCCCTTCTAGCCTTTGACAAAAATTGTTATTCCAGCATTGTGAACTCTTCAAAATTCTCTCTTTAGTATAGCCCAAAATTTCCCGCTCACACCGACCTATAAGTGACTGAGCCCCAAATAACAAAAAGAGACCCCTCCTATGAGACACCCAACTAATTACAAATACTATCTCTCACCCCTAGCTCACATTAGGACTACACATGACATACAATTTACTATAATTTACTTGTTGTCCCAAACTTAATTCATATTCTTGTAACATGTCTTTCACCACCTCACACCCATAGTTACAAGTCTGGAAAAAAGGCAGCTATCATATGTAAAAAATAAATGAGAGACTTTCAGTGCTTGCCTAGCAATAACAACTCCCTCAATGTTTCCCATAGCTTCTTGACGTCGTATAAGGCGGGCCGCTCAGGCCCTCATCAACTAAGATGAACAAATAAGGTGACAAACGATCTCTCTGGGATGATTGGCCCCACGTCACATCCTACAACCAGAATATAGTGCTCCACTGATTCAGTACATGATTTTATTCTTCTGATTCATCGGTCACCAAACAGTATTGCTTGCATAATTATAGCCTCTAGATAGCCTCGTGTTTTTTAAATGAGAGTTTTCAAAAACAACATTGAAAACCGGCAATGTTTTCAACTGGACAAGTTTTTTCTTATTCTTTTTATATTTTTGAAAGGCTTGTTTGAAATATTTTATATTTATGATTAAATTAAATACTCTTGTATTAAAATATGACATTTTAAGTACATTGTCTAAAATTATAACTATAATCAATATACGTAACGTGTCATGTTTTTATAATGTCCTAATATAAATTAATAACTGAGGCGCAAATCATTCATCGAGGATGTGGTGTTTCAGGCCGAGGGATCGGGGCAGACGGCTCAATCCTGTCCGATTCCAGAGTCCATTGTGCATCTTCGAGTCGTTTGAGTGATGGTGATATAGGCTGGGCGAAGGGGTCTGATCGAGAATGGATTCCAGTTGGTTGTTTGGAATGGCTATGTATGTTAATGAGTGTGTGATTTGTGAGTTTCGGGTCATATATACCCCCATCAAAAACTATGTTTGATTTGGGTGAGTATTAATTTGAGGTCTTGCTCAAGCATTCCAACTTATTAGATATTATAGGGGTTAGAAGATATTTTGGTTTAGGTAGACAAGTTGATCAGTCATGCCGGTTTTGCAATTTAAGATATGAATGAGTAGTGCAAATATTCCAAAGGTACGCCGGTTTTACTTGAAAGTCCTTTTATGACCACTATACAATCCATAATTGATGTTCAAGATTGAAAAAGACTATGAATGTGCTTGATGAGACTACTAAGTGCACCATTGTAAAATCCTTGAACATGCGAATTGATTCTGGTTCGTGTGTCTGCATTCAACAATATATATTTTATTGTTTCTTAAATATCTTACACCAAGATGAGTTTAGAATGATTAATGGACACAAATTTACAAAAAAAAAAGCACTAATCATTCTCAGAATGAGTCCATTTTGAGGAAGGTTCAATTTTTTTAATGGGAATAGAAATGTTGTAATTTGGTTATCATTTAAGACTTTCTCCAATAATAATAATAGAGTAGGTGATATGGGTCATCTATGATTCACCAAGTTTGCTCCTAGAGTGAACACTGTATAATTAGTGAGGCTTTGATGAAATCGTGGAACAAGTTATGTGTCTTGAGAACATACTTTTCATAGAATTGCAGTTTTAAGCCCACCTATGTGCATTTTATTTCTGGTTGCTGTATATTTGAGCCTAACTACTCTCAAGCACTGTTGTGCTTTTGATAATAAATTATACGAGATTAGTTGACTACACATAAATGTTAACCCAGAGAACCAATATAGTCATAATTTATCCGATAATACTTAAATTGATAGAGTTTTTACGGGGTTGATTATCTTAATTGAGAAGTGGATTTGAAGAAGATTTAAAAACATTTGAGAATATCAAAAGAAAAAAAGAAGAGAAAACAGGGAAAGAAGAAGAATAAGTGAGTTGAAAGTTTACTCTCATCTTGTGGAGTTTTCTATTGTACCCTTTTATCTTAAAAGTGAGTTCATACTTGTCAAATTTCAGTGATTCTTTTTCATATATGAACTCTTCATAGGATCAATTTGGTATGCAAAGTGTCACTCGTTTGGTCCCAATAATTATTACTCATACTAAGGCTCGTAATGTAATTCATTTTCTGGCTTATCAACTTTAAAAAGAGCATTACATCCCTCCTTAACATTGATACAAGAGGATCGAAGATAGTGCAGTTAAAAACAGGGGCGGATTGGGCCTATGGCCAGGGAGGGCCTAGGCCCAACCTCAAAAAAATATATTTTTTAACTAGTATATAGGTTTAGAAATTAGGCCCAACCTCAAAAATTAAAATAAAAACTTAATATACCCAATAGAGCTTGTACGTCCAAATTCCAAGCAGCGAAGCCCAAAAATAAACACGGCCCAAGTTTCCAAATCATCAACGAGCCACTTAGCCAAACTGCCAAAGGAGCCAATTAGCCAAATCGATCGACGACGCAATTTACCCCTAGTCATTCAACTTCTTCACGACTTCGCAACATTGCTACTCGGTGGACCGTGGACGGTGGTCCGTTCGGCTGCCGCTCGTCGGCTTCGTCTCCCGTGGGACGGTCAGCACTCAGCCGCAAGTTTTTGTTCCAGAGCTCGACTTACGACTACTCGAGGCCTCCAGCATATAGACTCCGGTGCTTTCCAGTCGCCAACCATTTTCGCTCTTCGTCGCTCAGCCGCCTCGTCGGACGCCGGTAAGTTTGTTTTATGTTCTTCTAACTTTGCTAATTGCTACTTTCTGCATTGCTAAGTGTTTTAGCCGTAATGTGGGTGAACTATATTCAATTTGAGTCATTTGATATTTGAGTGAACCACTTACTAATTTTAACATTTAGTATGAATTTAATATGGATGTGATTTGTGATTCCTTAGTTGTAATTCGTCATTTGTGAGCCTCATTAATATTAGTATGAATTTAATTTGATTTGTTAGTATTAATATGAATATAATTATTTAGTCGGAGTATAATTAATGATAGACTTATTGGTTATGTATAATTCGGCATCTTCTTGAAATTTTAAAATGATGTCATTATCAAACGATGTAAGTGGGTAAAAGCTCGTAGAGAACAATTGTAAAACTGTGATATTTTTTTTGCATTTGATTTTGACGAAAACACTTGGTCCTAAAATATTTACTTTTTTCTGTGATTTTTTTGTAATGAATGTTATTTTTATACTCGAATATAAATTTTTTGAAATAGACATTATCATATTACTTTTTTTGTGCAGTGTTAGTTAATTTAAATTAGGCCCTACCTGATTGTCAAAGCTAGATCCGCCCCTGGTTAAAAAGAAGTGAGTTTATGTGCACTACTAGAAAATGTTGTATTTGCTGCGGTTATTTTAACCTATTTGCTGCGGGTTTGAACCGCAACAATTGCAGGAGCAGCAAAAAGTGGAAAATGCTAATTGCTGCGGTTCAAAACCACAGCAAATAGGGATATAATTTTTTTAAAAGAACACTTATTGCTGCGGTGATGGTACGACCGCAGCAAATAATACGGAGTATAGATCAGCCATAGCAAATGACATACATATCACTTAAATGACAAACTGAATGTAATAAACTTTTCAATAAAGTTATACTCAGTAGTGCATAGGATTACAAGAAACTTTTTAAAATGCAATAAAATTATTCACCGTATACAAGTACAAAACATTACATATCCAAAGTCACTAAATAGTACGGAATAAATACTAGTACATCACGTCCAATACAAAAGACTACAGTAATAATGATTCCAGATTTCTTCCTTAGATCCAAAAGCTGCTAGGAGTGCTAGCTAAATCACTGGAGGCTGCACATATCATATACTCCGTAAGAGATAGTATTAGTATTAGAGACGTGGTTATAGAATAGTGCTATTGATAAACATATAGTGCAAACTCACCGCTTCATACTATCTCACCATCTCAAACTTAGGTTTATATGGAGTATGTAAAATCAACAATTTGATCCCAGAATGTAAGGATTGACCAGTAGACCTACAAAAGACAATTTAATTAGTAAAATCACATCCAATAATCGGCATTGTCATACATTTGATATGAGATAAAAGACACATACTGTCCAAAATAGGAAAATAGACTGTGTTTGTGCTACTACAATTTTAACTACTTATTTGACTGGATTAGCCTCATAATAAAAATTGCAAACGTAAATAGTTGAAATGAAAATAAATGGAATTTTTATCTTAATCTTTTAAATACAAGTGTGAAGTATTATTCATTCATTTTTTTTTGTAAAAACCCGTCCCAAATTAGCTAATTCTGCCACTTCAACTACAACATTAACAAATTCAATATACTTACTCTTCAATGAGAAGATCAATAATGTCTAGATTGATTTAAAATGTTCAGTACTATAAATGTAATTGCAAAATGGAAGAAGAAGCAGGTTCCTTTTACTAGATGGATGCAACTACAATGAATTATCAAAAGAAGGAGAACAACTAGTCATCAACTACAAGTCCGATCCACACAACTTATCAAATTCTGATTTTTTTCACTAAACTTCTATTGATATACCAACTAACGCACCTCTATTGACTATTAAACACACGAAAGCACAAGTGATCATTGAATTTCCAGTTAAACTAGGAGGCCTAGAACTAGTAAGGGTCCCAGTTATCATCCCCATAACACCCAACAGATATAGAAAATTGATAACAATTTATTTATTATCCCCACAATAGCAACTAGGTGTATGTATTTATTATGTTGCTTCAGTGAAACTTTAGTCCAGAAAGGAAACTTTTTCATTGCTTTCATTTTTAGAAGGTGAACTTCATACATTCAGATTTCAGACCGAACAACAAGAAATGAAATAAAGTCAAACAATAGAATGATATAACCAAAAAGGATGTGGTTTAATACCCTAACCTCTTCTTCTCCTAGTCCAGACTCCGGAGCTTACAATAACTGACCTGTAACAACATTAATTTTCATTCACAATGAATGTATTATAGGTGGAGTAGCAATTTGCCTACTAAAGTCTAAAAACTCATGCCAACACTTTATCAAACGTGTAATATAACATGTGCAGTATTAAACTTTCATATGTGACTACTAATTTACCCAATTGATAATCATCAAGCCATCAATACTAATTTTATGAGTTCATACAACAATTAAATTTTTCATAAAATGAAACATAATTAAAACAAAGCACTCAAATGACACTTTTTGCAGTAAGCATGAACATCAATACTAATTTTTGTTAATTGGGTGCAATTATTATAGTCATTAGTTAATCTTCATGCTACGTATTACTTTTTTGTTTGTTCTTTAACTTCAAACTTAAGAACCAAAACCACTAATTCACTATTTTCATTAAAATACTTATATACAGTCATCAACATTAATACTAATTTAATAAATTTATAGAAATATAAAACTTCCATAAAAATGATAAATAATTAAAAGAAAGTAATAAAATATCCGAGTATAAAATATTGAGAAATAAACCTCTTATAAGTGAAGAGGCGGTGGCCAGAGGGAAGGGCAGAATTAAAAGGCTGCGGCGGCTGAAGGTGAAGCGGCCACTCAACGTTGGCAGCTTGCGGGAAGAGCAGAAGAAGTGGAAGAGGCGGCTGAAGGTGCAGCGGCGACTCAATGTTAGCGGTGTGATTTGATTTCAAAATTGTGAGACAAGGCAGTGGCGGTCGGCATCTTGGTTTCACGGCTGCAACTTTTTTTCACTGGTATTGACGGTGGTGTAAGATGGGAGCGGCGCGACTTATATATGGGAGAAGAGCAACGTGCTTCTCAGATGGGGGGCATAGCTTATCTTGGGGATGAGAATGGGATCTGGAGTTAGGGATTTCTAGATAAGACTTAAGGAAAGATATCCTATTGCTGCGGTTACTCATTTACCCGCTGCAAATGGTGTACTCTGTTGTCAATAATTAATTTGTGAGGCGTTAATTGCTGCGGTTTGTATTTCCCCGCAGCACACAAAGAAAAATTTGAAGTTATTGATGCGGTTGGATTAATGACCGCAGCAACAAGTTAAACAAATTCGTTATTTGCGGCGGTTTTATTTTGGACCGCAGCAAATAAGCAGCAGCAAATGAGAGAAATTCTAGTAGTGGTGGTTAATATTGAATTAATAAAGTGGGAGTAAAGTAATAATAATTTAGAACCACAAACATTATCAAATTTAATTTAGTATGAGACAATCTTAATGGATGAATGAAAAAATGAAAGACGAGACATTATTAGCAGGACGGGAGATATATTTTGTTTTACCAAACATTAAACTTTTATTTCACCATTGAATTGTTTAATAATAAAAATTGATAGATAGCTAATAACGGGATACCACTAGTGGTGTGTAGAGAAAAGTCAGAGCTATTAAGCAGGAGAGAGAGAGAGAACGATCATATACGTAGTAAATGAATATTTGAACTGTTACAACTGCCCAAGGGGTTGCTATTAATATTATTCATAAATGCTAAGTGCATTAAATACACATACATGTGTAGGCTAATCTATGGTGAAGAGCTCTGATGTGCAGCGGAGACGGGCACATGACACTACATTAAATGCGATGGTTGGTTGCTAAGGAGCGTGAGCCCAAGTGTTCTTTGTGTTGAGGTCGAAGGCTTCGCCTTCGGGGAATGAGGGCCAAATCCGGGGGCTTGCGTGAAACAGGAATGATTTGGTCCGCATGTGTGAGGTTTCCTCTTGCGAAGCACTGCCGACTGACGAGGGGTGTACAATTGTTGTATTTGGGTCGGCTATGATTGTTGGGCCTATTGAGGTGGGAGTATGAGAACCGATAGACCCTGGGCCATATACTCCATAAAAATTTAAAATTTGAATTATTATTGGCTGAATTTGGTGAGGAGGATCACATCAATATATAATTACTATTAAATATTTAAGTTTATTTTTAGTCCTCTATAGGACAATTACTATTATTTATTTACATTATTGATATTTGATATCATATTATTTGTTCATAGTAAAAAGAAAACCCGAACCCAATAATAATAAAAAATTGATAACATATATTGTACTTTTTCACAAAATAAAAAATGTCAGTCAACTTAATTGCTTAAGCCATAACTTTCAATAGAATTTATTGATGACTAATTCCATTCACAGTCTCCAATTTGCTATTTATAGTCGCCCATTAATTATTAATAAATATACATCATAAATTTATAATGATTCAACACACGCCACTTTGTTTATAATCATTACATTTTATATTAATATTAATCATTTAAGTCTTCAACCATTTTTATAAGTCTATACCCATAATACACACACACACACACACACATATATATAAGGAGCAGATCAGGTGAGAAGTGCTCTTAGGATGAAAACTGCGAAGTTAAACTTATAGACTAAATATAGGAACTTTTAACCAATAAATCATAACTTATAGACCCCTCGAAAATAATTACGAAATGTCACCACAAAAAAATAATTACGGAAATCTGGAATTTTTTTGGATGTGGTGACATTTTCGTAATTATTATGGAGAAGGGAAAACAGTCAAATAGGTCCTCGAACTTTCATAAAAAGGTCAATGAAGTTCTTCTATAAGAGGTTTTGTCCAGCCGTCGCGATTTGGGACAGTTCCCGGTGGAATTTTTTGATGAAATTTTTTGAGCATCTTATTCACCAAGTCTAGTTTACTCATACCAAATTCCAGCTAAAAATTCAATCGGGAACACTCAAATTAATTCTTGAAGATAACTGCGCATTTTTGCGTTCTTGAATTAATTTGAATGCGCTCCCGATTGAATTTTTAGCTGAAAATTGGTATGAGTAAACTAGACTTGATGAATAAGATGCTCAAAACATTTCATCACAAAATTCCACCGGGAACCGCCCCAAATCGCGACGACCGGACAGAGTCTCCTATAGAAGGACTTAATTGACTTTTTTATGAAAGTTCGAGGACCTATTTGACAGTTTTCCCTTATGGAGAACTTTATAAGTTAGAGAAAATTATCTCTCTTATGACTAAAAGAACATGATGTTCCCAAAGTATGACTTCACCAGTTTTTTCCCCAATCTAATGCTCCTACAACGTGAATGGTCGTACACGCGCCTCTATTATTTGTTTTAATTCCAATCATGTCCTCCACTAAGCAAATAAATAAGTACCATTACTGCCGATCAAATAGGATGGGCGTAAACAAACTTTTACTTCAAACTCCTAATAATTAGGAATAAATTGCAAATGAATTAATTGCATTATGGTAACTGCCAAGTGCCAAGTGTAGAGTAATATGGGTGCCGAGTAAATTAGGAAAATACGCACATGATATATGCTCACATTATTATTATTATTATTATTATTATTATTATTATTATTATTTGTTATTATTAGTATTCTTATTGATATTGTTATTATTATTATTATTATTATTATTATTATTATTATTATTTACTTCAAAATAATAATAATAATAATAATTATTATTTTATTGTTATTGTTATTATTATTAAGTGTCCTCATTATATGTGTTATATTTTTATGTAGCAATTGGGCAGTAATTTATCTATAAAATTGTCCGCGTTTTGTCTATTATTGATTTAGTTGGTATATTTATTGCCCTCACTTTTTTTTCCTATTGATTGAATTTTACTATCACAGGCAATAACTTTTATTATGCCCATTATATCATATTCTCCCTATCTTACTACACCTGTATGTATCAGGGCAATAAATTATATAGTCCACTGTCTTCATTATGTGTGTTATAATTTTACGTGTTCATTTACTGTCCTCCAATATATGGGCAGTGAAGCACACATGTCAATTTATTGTTCATTTTACATCAAAATTTCTATTTTAGTAAAATATTCTTTGTGATTAATTTTTGTTAACGTATTCATTTAATTGTCAAATGTCCTGTCGTGTATCAATGGGGCAGTAATTTATGTCTGTCCTAATTTTCTCTAGTGTTGATTTAATCGGTACATTTACTGCCCTCACAAGTTTTCATATTGGTTTAATTTTATTGCCACCCTATGGGCAATAACTTTCAATATGCATTGCCTTTACGTCTATTGCACTGCTGGCTCTAGTATAAATACGTTTATGGGAATAGTTCATTCAATTCTAAATCTTTTTGTAAAATAATTCAATATATGGAGTAAACTCCCGTTATATTTATACTGCAGTATAAACATGCAAAAATAAATATTATAAAATTATTTAAAAGATTAAAATATTAAATGTAAATCATGAATGTCCTTTTTGAAATATGGCTCCACGTCAGGAGCGATAATCACGGTTTCTACAACAATGCGTATTAATTGTCTGGATTCCATTTTGAAAAGATTCCTTTTTTATAAACCGTGTGTCTACAAGGAAGTTAGGGGTAATAGAGTAAAATTGCATCTTTATTAAATATCCATTTATATGCATAGGCACGTATTTAGTCATACGTTAGACATAACCGTATTTTAGTCATATATTGAGAAACTCTGTTTCTTTTAGTCATATAACCGTATTTTTCCCGTTAGGTTATGATTTTTTGGGTATAAGTTCCTATATCTACTTTATAAGTTTATTGCGTTGTAAGATCAGATGCAAATCCAAGGGCTGAGATTACGTCTCACTTTATCATTTTAAGGGGCACTTCTCACCTGATCTTCTCTCTCTCTCTCTATATATATATATATATATATATATATATATATATATATATATAGTAATCTTCCGGTCAGGAATTTCCTGACCGGAGTGCCGTCCGGCCTCCTCCTTTTGGGGGCCTTCCCGGTGGTATTTTTTGCTCAAATTTTTTGTGTATGTTCCTCATCAAGTCTAGTTCATCCATACCAAATGTCAGCACAAAATTCAATCGGAAAGGTCATCAAATGATTTTTGCAAGTTAACTGGTCGGAATATGTATTTTCCGGACCAGTTAAATTGCAAAAATCATTTGATGACCTTCCTGATTGAATTTTTTGCTGAAATTTGGTATGGATGAACTAGACTTGATGAAGAACATATAAAAAAAACTTTGAGAAAAAAAAAACCATCAGGATGGCCCCCAAATGGAGGAGGCCGGACGGGGCTCCTGTCCGGAATTTCCGGACAGGAATAATCCTATATATATATATATATATATATATATATATATATATATATATATATATATATATATAAAGGGAAAAGATCAGGTGAGAAGTGCCCCTTAAAATGAGAAGTGAGAAGTAATCTCAGCCATTGGATTTGCATTTGATCTTACAACGCAGTAAACTTATAGAGTAAATATATGAACTTATAACTAATAAATCATAACTTATACAGCTCTCCGTAATAATTACGAAAATGCCATCGCGTCAAAAATTTTTCCAGGTTTCCGTAATTATTTTTTTGCGGTGGCATTTTTGTAATTATTTTCGAGGGGTTTATAAGTTATGATTTATTGGTTAAAAGTTCCTATATTTAGTCTATAAGTTCAACTTCGCAGTTCTCAGCCTAAGAACACTTCTCACCTGATCCGCTCCATATATATATATATATATATATATATATATATATATATATCATTTTATTGTTCATCTAAAGAATGCAAAAATAATGTATACAATATGAAGATTTTTTTACTAATCCTAACTCAAAGTAATTGTTTTATGTAATTCATATGAGTGTATTATCTCACTCTTTACATACAGAATTATTGTTAAAAAATATCCTACGAGTATATTAAATATATTAAATATCAGAAATGTATTGTGTATTATAAAAAATGTACGGAGTACTTTATTTCTTAATATGTATACTAGATATTTTAAATAACATGATTTATAATATTTAATTTGGTGATCATAAATGTAATTACCAATAAACAAATTGTGTAGAATCATTACAGATTTATGATTCTATTTTAATGTATGAATATGAAGGGTCAAATTATTTTTTAATTTAATAATGTTCTTTTATGAATTAATATTTCTTGGAGGACTATAAATAATAGAATGAGGGTTTTGCGTGTCAAGTGGCCCAAGTGACCGGTATAATCAATCTCTTTATTATACTACTTTCTCTGTCTCTAAAAGAAGTTCCATTTCGCTTATCGAGGTTCAACTTAAATCACTTTTAAACTCTTACTTTTTATATCAAAATTTTATAAAAGTTGAATTATTTTTTGCACGCTTTGTAGCGGGTTTAATGTAGTTTCTGAATATGTGAATTTTATTTACTAAAAATAATCCGAGTTTTCACAGGGATCATTTAACTTTATCGTCGGTCAACCTTCGTAATCCGCAATTGGAACAACATTTAGGAATGGAGGGAGTACGTAAAAAGGAAGAAAGAATTTGACTTTGTATCCCACTTTTGAATGATATTAGACTTTGCACCCCATTTTGAAAAAATTTTGATTTTGCAAATCAAAAAATAAGTGGGATGCAAATCAAATACTACCCCGTCCTCTTAAGTTTGAGACAAAAGTGAGTTTGTACGGTTTATATTGAATTGGTAAAATGAGAGGGCTGTGATCAATCTCTGCCCGCTTCTGCTTGAAGTATCAATACTTTCTTTCCGGAAAACAGGATGTGCATTCGTAGACTGACCTGTTAATGCTGTAAAATTTTCATGACCTGTTAAAGGTGATCTTACAAGGAATTTGAAGGAAACCCTTACTTGGCTTACTGATACACTCCGTTCCACAAACTTCGTGAATGCTATTCCTTACCATGGTGTAATATCGGGGTGCCTACCGTATAGAGTAATCTTTGATCAAGAACTGTAGGAGGATCTTCGGCTCCGGGGTGAGAGAGATGGCAGGTGGTAGCAGGGAGGAGGACTTAGCTGGTGCTTCAGTGAGGCTGATGAATTTTGTATCAGAAAATCAGTTGGAAGAATCAAAGCGAACCCGCGGGGCTCGGGTTGAAGATGGTACTGCCCAAAGAGATAGATCCTTATACGAGGTCATGCTGTCATTAGTGTTGTTTTTTAAGTAAATAAGTTACCAGTACAAAATACTTGAATGCAGTCCGTGTAGCAGCAGCAATTCATTGTTTGCCTTTCCTAATTTTACCTTGAAGTTAGATTGAATTTGGCTGCTAAAAATTTCTATCCAATTACAACTTACAGGTATTACAGGAGAACAAGGACAAGAAGGATGCAGAATTCAACGAACGCATCAAGCATAGTAAGGCTCTTAAATTTTTGTCTGTATACATACTTATGTGAGTAATGACTTGTTTGATGTTTCATAATCAATTATTTCAATTGATTTTGTTCTCTCAGGGCCACCCAAAGCTCTAGATGAGGAAGAAATGGAATTTCTTGATAAACTTGAGGAGGTGAGACTATTTTGTTGACCTAGTGAGGCTAGCATGTACGGTATGCTTATATTCTTATCAAATTTCCATTACTGTGCGAGATGAGTTTATATTGTGAGACAAAAGATAGTAATACTCTTGAAGTATACTAGGACCAATTTAGATGGTAATGCAGAAATACTTTCCTCATTTCCTTCTTAGATGCCTAGCCGTCCTGCTTTATATTTTTCAAACGAGTTATCTACTTCCGCTTTTAGTTTTCATGAATTTTTCATAGTCAGATGTGCCTAGTTACATTACAGGGCATTTGATAATACAGAGGGTATTTCCTGAATATACATAAAACGGACCTGCCAAATCTGACATTTTTAGGGCTGTCAGCAATGTCAGATTTATCAAACCTGCTGTCGCTATTCTTTTCTTTTTCTCCCAATTTTCAGAAATCATCAATCCGACTTTCCCAAATACATCGTTTTGGGAAATTGCTTGGTTCAATTTCACAACAAGAACAACATCCAATTAGTATGCTACAACAGCTCTCTGAAAGCGTGAAGCAGGTCAAAACAAAAAAACAAAGATTATATACACTGTAATAAGTTGCATTTCACTACGGTGAAACTTTATGCTTCCATAACTAGCCACAAAGGCAAAAGCATCTCACATGTTAAGATGTGGTTATCCAAACTGTGGCATCACAGAAATGGATACTTTTGAATTAAAACTGAGGGAAAATTAAGAAGGTCACTACTTCCGATCACAAATTGGGTGATCCCAACAGCTTAGAGCCTTAGACAGCCACAAATACTGTTTTTTTTTAACTCTTTCAGGATTTGGTGAGTCCAATATAGGAGATAGGGAAAGGTTTAGACAGCCACAAGTACAGTTTTTATTTTTTTTTGAAAATGATTTTTGGGTTTGTCAAATTTGATTTAGGAGAGATGAATAATGACTTGGATCAAATGTCTGATCTACCAACTCTGTTACCCGTTTTTATATGCTAATATGAATCTTCAGATTTTGGGAACACATACACAAAAGGCCCGTTTATTTGTCATTTCCCCTTCATTAATGTGGTCAAGTGGATTAATTTGATAATCTATGACCCATTACCTCTGGAGGAATAAGAAAGTGGAAGTAATTTATGTTGATGTTATTCCTGTTATGATGTGATTTTCATTAATTCTATGAGGGCTTTGAAAATCCAGAAGTTGTGTTTGAGAATCTGTGTAAATTATTATGTGCTCGTTTTCTCATATCCTATTCATGTTCCTTTATAGTCGAGGCGAGAGTATGAAAAGCAACTTATTCACGAGGAAGAAAGGCAACTACAATCTTTCCAAGTAAGCTGGAACAGTAACAGCTTTTATATTTTAGCAACAATTCCATCCATGTCCCACCTGAATGTTGATTTTCTTGTTTCGCCCCATTGCTAGGCAGCAGTTGCTGCACAGTCTGCATTTGTCCACGAGATCAAAGAAACACCAATAGCTCCTAAAATTCAAGTGAGTTGCTGCTTCTTTATTAACTAGTACAAAAGTTCAATATACTGTGAACCTTAAAACTGTTCATCCCATTTTTATCTACAGACAAGAGTCGTTCTATATTGCCAACTATAAGTGGATTTAATAATAACAGTAATATATGCTAATGCTAACTGCCTAACTTATGGTTTGCATGTCTGGATCTGGGGTGTTTGCAACTAGAACCAGAAAGTGGTGACTAAAGTAATCTTATGAAAGGATTTATGCCAAACTTGTCAAACAATGAACATGTACTCATTTTCCATCACACAATTGAACATGTTCTTATTTCCAGTGCATGTAAACTCATTGATTTCCCTTCGTCTTACAAATAGTCAAATACATGTACGAGTTTTATACGTTATACAACTATGCATTGATATTTGATTGTCATTACTTTTTTGTTTAAATGGACAATCTTTAGACGGAATATCATTGGGTGGTTGTTTTAGCCTAGTGCCAAATCCTGAAGAAACTGTATTTGAGTCCAAAATAATTGCCTTGGGTAAAAATGACTATACGGCCATAACCCCACTTTCTCGTTTTATGGCTTGTAATTTAAGTGGGGTAGGAGGGTGGTTTGTCTGGCCTTCACACCCTTAGCTCCAATCCCTTTATGCAGGAACAAAGAACATCCAGTTCTGCGAGGAAGAACCCTTCTGCCAAACCATTGGGAATTATGATTAAGGTTAAGCCACCAGCAAAGAAAGCTAAAATGGATATCGCAAATTCTGAAGCTTCTGTTTTGGCTGGGACAACTTCTCATGGTGATCTCAAAGAGTTGGAGGGATATGTGAAGACTCCACTTGTTCATACTGACAACACTGAGTCTGTTTCCAAAAGTAGCTTAGTACAATATAGCGATGAAAGTGATGATGAGTAATTGAGTAGTAGTTTAGTTGTTGAGATGGAATTTGGTGATCTTAACTTGTGATCTTACACAACTAATATTTCTTCCAGTATTTGTGATTTTAATTCTAACCTGGAAATTGGTACTGCCACCCCTGTACAGTGTCCACAGTAAACATGGAAATTGTCCGAGAGCAAAATCGGACCTGATCCCGTTCAGGTTCCTCCAAAACAGGGCTAGACATGCCACTGCCTGTTTGTTTTTAATTTACAAAACCAGTAGGAACTGGATCATGAATGGCTAGTTCCACCAGCACAGAACCAAACTAGTATTACTGGTTTCTGTTTTACCTAAAGGTCCACCAGAGCCCGACCAGAACTAACTCTTTCTACCCTTAGTCCAGAACCCTTTGAAAGCGTTCATAGCCATACTTTAGATAAACTAAATATACCATATTACCATCTATAGCCTCATGCCCTCATGACTCATGAGTCATGAATTAATTAATACAACAGAAAAACTAAGTTAATTCTAATTATATAATCTGTTCATGAATATTATTGTTGTTATTATTAATACTATATTATTATTATTATTATTATTATTACAACCAATCAAAATTGATTTTTTTTTACATTTTGAAATGACATACGTACAAAAAGGATTCATTTTCAAATTAATATGGATGAGCCAGCACTACATACTAGTTAAGATGATAAATTTATGAAGAAGTGATGTGAAGGGAGACGAGAGAAGCATAAAAGCCTTCTTTAGTATTCATGAGAGTGTCGTGATTCCCCTTCTCCACAATGACGCCATTTTTTACCACTGCAATGACATCTGCCCCTCTGATGGTTGATAAGCGATGTGCAACCACCACGGTGGTCCGACTCACCATGATTCGGTCCAGCGCATCTTGAACAACTCTCTCTGACTCGGCATCAAGTGCGCTGGTGGCCTCGTCCAACAGCAATATTTTTGGGGCTTTCACAATAGCACGTGCAATGGCCACCCGTTGCTTCTGCCCGCCAGACAATTGAACTCCCCGTTCTCCCACAGTTGTGTCGTATCCCTGTTGTAAAGCACTGATGAAGTTGTGGGCATTGGCCAGCTCTGCTGCACTAGTGATCTCTGCTTCACTCGCTCCTTCCTTTCCATAGGCTATGTTTGCCCGGATGGTGTCATTGAACAGTACTGGCTCTTGGCTCACCAACCCCATCTGCTGCCTTAACCATTTCACTTGCAGCTTCCTGATCTCCACTCCGTCCAGTGTTATCTCCCCTGAATCTGGATCATAGAATCTTTGCAATAGTGATATCACTGTTGACTTTCCGCTCCCACTTTCTCCCACTATAGCAACAGTCTGATAATGATCCAATTGTATAATAAATAAACACATGCGCACACACATATGTGTAAAAACAATATATATTGGCTTGAGAATATGACAGAATAAAGCAAAATGCCTCATTAAACTGTCTGCACTTCTTTGTATAAAGCAACAATCAGTCCATGCAATCTCCAACGCGATTTTCATCATGGGTCATCCGGAAACAGTCTGTTTATGCTTTATAGTACATGAGTAAGGCTGCGTAATCCGACCTCCCATTACCCCACCGTAGGTGGGAGCCTTTGCGGCACTGGGGTAATGGTGTTGTTGATATATATGTGTGTGTATGTGTGTTTGCTCAATAAGAAAGATCTTTCCCATGATAAATGAGATCTAATGGTTCTATGTTTTCTATCAATGCATGAACTTGTACAAAAACAAGGTGGTACTTTGATTAATAAACTACTCTTTTTAGTTTTTACCACATAAAAGTGCATCATTTAATTGGAAAAAGTTCACCATTCCAAGGTAAAAATGCAGTTTTCGTACCGGAAGCACACCTTTTATTTGAAAGTCACAAAATTTATTCTCCACATAATACAGATACATATAATTTTTTTTAAATAATGGATCATCACCTTCCCGCTGCGAATTGATAAGCACAGGTCCCTCAGGATTTGCACGTCAGGCCTTGTTGGATACTTAAAGCTAACATGTCTGAACTCAATTTCTCCCTTCACACTCTCCAGTGTCACACCGGACTCATCACTCGGATCAATTTTAGACTTGCTATCGAGAATGGCAAATACGGAAGCAGCCGCACTCGTGGCCTTGCTTGAATCAGGTGCCAATGAGCTGGACTGGGAAATAGCCATAGCAGCCATGGTCAATGAGAAGAAAACCTGTATGTCATGTGTATATATTAATATATTAACAATTTTACAAACCTCATTTTTATAAGAGGTTATTATGCAAATTTATGAAGTTCATTATACTGACGCGAAAAACATCAGAGAATGTGATCTTGTTATCCTCAACAAGGCGAGCTCCTGCATAAAAGCTTGCTGCATACACTAAAAATAGTAAGGTGAAGGAAATCCCAAAACCAGTTCCACTAATCAGCCCTTGCCTAACCCCTGCCTTCAATGGCCCTTCACACTTTCTTTTGTACATTTCCATCACTTTATCTTCAGCACAAAACGAAGCCACTGTCCTTATGCTTCCCACTGCGTCATTCGCAACCTGACTTGCTTCTTCATACATAATCTATATACAGTACCAAATAAGCCACACATTAAATTACACTTAGATCAAGGGCGTTAAATGTAATATTGATGAACAAATCTTCTTTATTACACTTAAGAGTGTTAATTGGGTTTGATATGCTTTTTAGTACAAATTTGACCCGTAAATAAATTAACAACATTTATGGGCTAATACAGAATTACACTATAGCGTCCTTTCTTTTTTTTCCTGATTTTTTTACCTTTGCATCAGCACTGAATCCTTTCATGAACTTGATTTGAGCATATCCATTCAGTCCAATCATAGGTAGCATAGCAAGTATGATAAGGGCCAATTGCCAACTTGCTTGAAATGCAATAGCTAAACCAGCAGCTGCTGATGCAGTATCTTGGACAATCTGCGCCAGAGCGTCTCCTACTAGACCTCGCACGGTAGCTGCATCAGCAGAAATCCTGGCACCAATAATCCCACTCGAGTGCTCAGCTTCGTCAAACCAACCGACCTCCATATGAATGACCTTCTCAAAACACATTGACCTGACCCTTTTGATCAATCTGCAACCAGCCACCCCAAAAAAGTATGTCCTTGCTGGACATGCCAGGAATGAGACAGCACCAAGAATCACAAATATTAGTGACCAAAAGTTTGAATCTTTCTTAAGTTTATGTGGCGGCTCATAAAATGCTTTGATTACGTTAGAGATCAAGATGCCAAAAATTGGAAATATTGCACCATTAATCACACCAGAAATGGTTCCTGCTATGAGAACTGGAATCTCAGGCTTGTTGAGGTAGGCAAGGCGTCGTACTGGGGCCTTCACAGAATGTTTCTCTGATGAAGGAACTTCAGGGTCTGCAACCGTGGTCTCAGAAACACCAATTCCAGTGGGCAGACCAAAGGAGGCAGAAATGGAATGGCGGCTACTGTTTCCTATTCCAGACGAACTCCGGCTTATGGAACGTAAAGAGGAAGTCATCCTTTGACTTGATTGCCTTCCATATTTTTCTGTGTCCGTATGTCTCTCCTGCAAACGAACAAGCTGAGAGTATGCTCCCTCCGAGTCTTTAGATAATTCAATATGTGTGCCTGAAAAACAGTCGGCAAGAATTGCAGAAAGTGCTAGTATATGCATTCATGAGTTTGTGCTAAATGTCACAGAAAAGAAATAGTAATGTATATTCTGTGCTTAACTACAGCTTAAGGGCTTGTTTTGTTCAGAAAATTTGGAGGAAAGGGAAGGGGTAATTAATATTTATTTTACCAAGTTATCTATATTTTTTAGTTTTATTTTAGAAATACTTACATGAATTGTAAGATCATTACTTTCGATATAGTTTATTATCTTCACTTTATGATTTCCAACAATCTAAATGTAGAAAGTATTAAGAAACGTATATCATATCTCCCCTTTCCTCTCTGAGATCACCGAAACAAACAAGCGCTAAAAGTTGGTACCTTTTTCAACAATCTTTCCATGATGAAGGACAGCAATCATATCAGCATTTCTTACTGTGGTGAGACGATGCGCAACAATGACAGTGGTTCTATTGACCATAATCCTGTCCAATGCTTCCTGCACCACTCTCTCAGACTCGGCGTCTAATGCACTCGTTGCCTCATCTAGAAGTAAGATTCTTGGATCTTTTATTATTGCTCTTGCAATTGCAACCCTCTGCTTCTGACCACCAGAAAGCTGAGTCCCATGCTCACCAACCATAGTGTCTAGCCCCTGGTTAATTAAGGTTTAAGTAAATACACACACATACATATGTATTGATGTATGGATGAATGTACAGAAGACTGCTTAGGTCCAGATTTTTTTCTCTCCGGCGCGACCATCCAAAGTTATGGGCAGATTAAAATACTAGCCAACAACCACTTACGATCTAATGGCCTACAATAAAAGTTCTAACCATTTTTTCATTTCTGTATATATATATATATATATATATATATATATATATATATATATATGTAGTAATGTAGTATATTATCTTGGCAGTCCTTGTAGTCAGTTTCAGTTAAAAAGGAATCACATGAACTGTTATTTGTGCTAAAGTTGTTGACTCAATTAGGGAAATAAGCATGATCAACTGTTCTTTTGAGCTCTTGAAACCGTCAGAAAAGACTGGGATGAAGGACCGACACAGCAACACTCATATGTGTGTGTGTGTGGGGGGTGGGGGGTGGGGTGAATCAAGAGTGACCTGTGGAAGCTTGTCGATGAATTTTGCAGCATTTGAGAGCTCTGCTGCTGCTTTGATCTCATCCAGACATGCATCGGGTTTCCCATATGCAATATTATCCTTAATGCTTGCTGTGAAAAGAACAGGTTCTTGGCCGACAAGAGCAATTTTTTGTCTAATCCACCTAAGCTGGAAGTCTTTGAGATTGATCCCATCTATGAGAACTTCACCAGCTTGTGGATCATAAAAACGCTCAATCATACTGATCACAGTTGACTTCCCACTTCCGCTTTGTCCTACTAAAGCTGCAGTTATGCCATTGTGTATGAACAAAGAGAATCCGCGAAATATTTGCTCGTCTGGTCTTGCTGGATAACTAAAGTAGATATCCCTTAGTTCGATATCTCCACGAATGTCATCACCATCAGGTATCTTACCAGCTCTGGTGTCATATGCATCTATGGATGGTTTTCTGTTTATGGTCTCAAACATCTTGAATGCTGCAGCTTGGCCAGCTGCAAAAGCACTCATACAAGGAGATGCTTGCCCTAACGACATGGAACCAGCCAACACCGCAATAATCACATTGAACACTTCTCCTCCTGTGTAACCCTTTTCCAATATCATCCGGGCTCCAAACCAAATAGCCAAACCATAACTGCAAAACATGACAAGAAACGCCGACCCTAGGCCTAATCCAGTAGCCAACCCTTCTTGTACACCAGATTGGTATGCTTTTTCAAGGAACTTGTTGTAACTAGCCATGGCTTGCCTCTCCCCAGTAAATGATGCAACCTAATTAAGTACCGATAAGACAAAGGGAAGAAGTCATTAGGTGGATGGTTTAATGGGAAAAGATACACATAAATCATAAGAAGCTTACTTAGCCACATGCTTACCGTACGAATGGAGCCTATAGTCTGTTCAACCACAATAGCGGCCTTGGAATAAGCAGCTTGACCACGGGATGCCATCTTGGCAATGACAATAGACATCACACCGCCTGACATCACAAGTAGAGGTATAGAGGACAACATGACTAGAGTCAGAAGCCACCCTTTGATGAATGCGATGACAAAGCCTCCCAAGAATGTTGATACTAACTGAATGAATTTCCCCACCTACAATGTATTGAAACACTGTATATACAACGTGTTTAAGAGTTCTATACATGCTGATAATGCCTTGGGTTAGACTTCGCTGACCAGCTAACTAAACAATTGAACTTGCTCTTTATTGCGATTTGATCCATGTGCATTTTAACTAAAGTTAATGAGCTGATCTAGCAATTAATTCATATTACGTATATATGGCACTTTTGAGTCACTGCCACTAGAGCTAAGATACTCAGAGATTCTTAACTATATATGGAAGTGTTTGATGCATGTAGGGTATACCTTCTCACCCATTGCATCTTGTATAAGGACAGTGTCACCAGACATCCTCCCAACAACTTCTCCAGTATTTGCCTCCATATCAAAGAAAGCAATGTCTTGCCTTATAATGGCCTGCAAATACAGACTCCGAATTCGTGCCGCCTGCCTCTCACCACTCACCATCCAACAACTCATCTCTGAATAAAACACATAAGATCAAACGTTAGTGCCTTGCAATTCAGTAAGCTAAGTTAAGTTGGGACCAATGAGAGATTTACCCAAATAGGACCAAAACAATGTCGTTTTCCTAAAATAGGACCTACTACTCTACTAGTTTATAATCATACAATGCCATATGCCATAAGGCATAAGTAGGACTTTTTAATTGTGATTGGACAAAAATAGCTTCATAGGGTAGAGCACCACTGCTCCCAGGTCGCCAGACCACCTGCCACCGGATGCTGATTTTTTTCCTTAGATTGTTGCCGCGTTTGCCAGACTGACGCACCACCAACGGACCGACCTTGGTTATGCAAGGGAACTAGGAGGCAATTAATTATATTACTACCTCCGTCCCATTTATATTGTCTCGGAACAGAGTGACACAGTTATTAAGAAAAGTGGGTTTGTGTGGTTGATATTAATTGATAAAGTAAGAATAAAGTAAGAATGATTTAGAGCCACACAAACTTTGCCAAATATGGTATGAGATAATTTAAGTGGGACTTCCCGAAAAAGGTAAAACGGGACAATATAAATGGGACGGAGGGAGTAATTAATTAAATTAGGGGTAGAAAGGTAATGTTTAGTCCTATTTAGAGAGAACCAAATATATGATCCTACTACGTATTTGTGAAGAAATGCTATGTTTTAGTCCCCCGGGACCAATTGTGCATATGTCAGCTTACGAAGAAATGAAGCTAAGCCAGACCCCAAAGCCAAGTACACAAATTTCAGCGCCACCTACGATAAAATAATACACGCATGTCAGTTTTAGCATTCATATTGATAGGGTATTTCAAATGGATTTTGGTCGAGTAATTAGTATAGCAATGCGGTAAAATTAGTTTGTTTAATTTTCTGTGACCCACAATTTAGACCATCTTTTGAGACATATTGATAATTTAATTAGTTCTGTATTGAAAATGATAGTCCATGAGTAGATCGATACTATTCAGATAAGAGAACATGCAATAATAGTGATACGAAAATCATGTTATATACGTAAAAACATATACATTTTCTTTAATGTTAATGAGATAATTTAGTCTTTAACTTTTGTTTGTGACTTTTATTAAGTTTGCAATTTCAATTACTTGCACATCATCTTGTAAACTTATAAGTTTTCTGCCAATGTGCCAATGATGATTTTTTATTTCGGAAATAGTGCATTTTGATTCAAAAGTCCCAACTTTATTAGTTAAAAGATGTGATCTGTTATTTGTAATGGAAATTACATAATTTAATTATGGAAACATATATGTTACAAAGTTAAATATACATTTTTTCTGATGTTAGTTTATTTTTTATGGAAAAGTAGCAAATAAGCCTCAAACTAACAAACAAAGTGCAAATCACCCCTTATATAGGAGATTCTGTCCGGCCGTCGCTATTTGGGGCAGTTTCCGGTGGAATTTTTTGATGAAATTTTTTGAGCATTTTTTTCATGAAGTCTAGTTTACCCATACCAAATTTCAGCTCAAAATTCAAACGGGAAGACAGTCAAATGATTTTCTGAAATATACTGCGCTGTTTAACTGTGCAGTTATCTTCAAAAATTCATTTGACTGTCTTCCCGATTGAATTTGTAGCTGAAATTTAGTATGGATAAACTAGACTTAATGAACAAGATTCTAAAAAATTTCATCAAAAAATTCCATCGGGAACCTCCCCAAATGACGACGGCCGGACAGGGCCTCCTATATAAGAGGTGATTTGCATTTTTTTGGTTAGTTCGAGGGCTTATTTGCCCATTTTCCCTATTTTTTATTTTAATTCTTGACAACCATTTTAGCATTTCTGGGTATCATGCATAAAATTGACATTTTACAGGAATACTTAATTAAGAAGTTCTCCAATCTTTTTCATTTAAATTTGCAAATTTCAGTGGTTTTGAGACAAAATCTTAGATATTCGAACAAGTACATAGATCTAAGTTGTCAAAAAATATGCAAATATTCTGATCTGATAAACTCTATGCTTTCTTGAAAAAAGATGTACTTTCATGCTATGAAATTATACAGAACAAAGAGTGTATAAGTATATTAGTTGTTCAATAATATATTTTTGAACATAATTATATATTTATGACTAAAATAAAGATTGTTTACAAAAATGTGATCAACGACTAGACTAGAGTAGTAAGAACATCTACAATGGCTAGTTAAACACATTTGTAGCTTTGCTTGCCACATAAGCTTTTTCTAGCCAATTCAGTTTCCAGCAATGTGATAGTCTAATGGTTAGTCACAATGCATGCTTGCCTCTTGATAGGCCCCACAAATCAATAAATTTTGAAAATATACATTTTGAATGAACTGATTTATTACTAATTTAATATAAATAATACTTATTTTGAAATACATAAATTACGTACTTATTTTGAAATAATACTTAATTGGAAAAATGTAAATGATATTTTTAAACCCATAAATTATCAGCATTATTATTATTATAATGAGCATAATTTTAAAATAGATATTTTTATAATTAGTATGAAAGTATGTATTTTGTTAAGTAAAAAACAAGGAATAAGAAATTTTAACAACACATACATACTAAAAAATATCAACTTTAAATATTTCATAAGAAAATTAAACATTTTTAAAATCAACAAAGCAAAAACAATAAATAAAATAAATATACTAAATTAAACAATATCATTTCAAATGTGGTAGTTACCATTTTAATTCAAATTTCTCTCATTTCTAGCAAGTAGTTCGTTTTTAGCTAATTTGCTTGTCTAAGCTAAAAGGAAAGATGTATTTCAATGGTAGACTAGTAGCTTCAAAATTGCAAGCAAGTCCCTAGAAGCAATCATTGGAGATGCTCTAATGACAACACATTGTAGTAACTATTATTCATATTTGTGAAAATAAGTTTTGTTTTAGCAACACTTTTGTAAAAAAAAACCTATATTTAATTTAGTACAACTATTGAATATATTTTTATTATTAAATATTATTACCATGGACACGTATAGGCCTGGACTCGGGCCGGGCGGCCCGACCCGGAACCGGCCCGGCCCGGCCACTGTAGCAACCGGCCCGGCCCGGTGGCCCGGTCCACCGGCGGTTCGGGTCGAACCGGACCGGTGGTTCCCGGTTCCGGGCCCGGGCCTTCCATATGGTGAACCGGCCCGGCCGGTTCGGGCCCGGTTCGGGCCCGGTCCGGGCCGGATTTTATTTTACTTTTTTTTTTTTTTGAAAATTTTTTTAAGTCTTGGGTTGGAATAGGTATTTTGGGCCATTTGAGGTGGTTTGGGGTGGTTTGGGGTTGAGGGGGAGGGGTAGGGGATTAAATAGGAGAACCAAAAAAAAAAAAAAAATTAATTGGGCCGGTTTGGCCCGGCCCGGCCCGGCCCGGTTTGGCCCGGAACCGGAACCGGAACCGGAACCGGAACCGGCCACCGGCGGTTCGGGCTCGGGCCTCCCTTTCTTGGCCCGAGGCCCGGCCGGGCCCAGGCCCGAACCGGCCCGAGTCCAGCTCTAGACACGTACATTAATTTACACATGTTTAAAAATCAGGAACTTCTGATCACAACTACTAATAATGTTTTCATCTGATCAATATATGTAGGAGGAGTAATCTTCCGGTCAGGAATTTCCTGACCGGAGCGCCGTCCGACCTCTGCTTCTTGGGGCGGTTCGCGGTGGTATTTTTTGCTGAAATATTTTGTGCATGTTTCTCATCAAGTCTAGTTTATCTATACCAAATTTCAGCTAAAAATTCAATCGGGAAGACAGTCAAATGATTTTTGGAAGATAACTGCGTCAAAATATACATATAAAGTGCAATTCCGGTCAGGAACGGAGGGACATGAATAATCCTCTATGCAGGATTATTGAATTTATCTTTAGTGAATGCTAATAAGGTGCCCGTTAATAATTTAGAGTACCATGCCTATAATGAATTTTATTGATGCATGTCATTAATGTGCCTATAATTCACATGCTATTTTCAATTGGACAAGAATTTGTTGGTTTGATCAGGCCTGATCTGATCTATTTAAGTTTGGCCTTATCTGAATTGGTTAATAAATGTCTGGGTTTATTTTATAATTATGGAAGCCTGATCTGGTGTGTTTCAGTCTGAATCGATCTAATATGTTTAAGTTTAATCTCAAAACGATTCAAATAAAAACACCCTAATTTACCATACTTTTTTTTTGGGTAAAATTTACCATACTTTCTTAAAGGTACATTAGAATTGCCCATTATCTTTAAACGAAAAATGAAAGAGGCCTAGATTATGGATTTAATTCTGAAGAGATATTACCCGAAATAGGACTAAAAATGTTTGAAAATTCCAAAATATGACTTTTATGTTTTTATTCCCAAAATAAGACTAATTGTTGTCATGTTTTTGCAGTACCAGACTTCAAAAATGACAATATTTTCTAAACTTGACAGTAATTACTCCTATTTTGGGGAAAAAAAACATGACAGTCCTATTTTGGTCCTATTTCGAGAACTTTCCCAATTGTGAATTATAAAAACGTCCAATTTACCATACTTTCTTAAAGGCACATTAGAATTGCCTATTATCTTTACACACAAAATGAAAGAGGCCTAGATTATGGATTAAATTCTGAATTATAAGTAGTTGACTATCAAAATAAAAACATCCTAGATATTTATGTCAATCTACCTTAGAAACCGCGTGAACGACGCCGTTGTTGGATTGAGTTTGACCGAAGGCATCAGTGACGTCTCCGAAGAGAAGGGTCATGAAGGGGAGGGAGAGGCCATTGGCAACCGCAGCAATTGTGCCCACCGCCATTAACGCCACGTCCGTTGAATCTGCAAAGGCAAAAAGCTTGTAAAAGGGCACCGTTTTCATGGCGCCGCCGTCTTCTTTCTTTTGTCTGACGATCAGTACCGCCCTCCCGCCCGCCGCCGCTTCTTCTTCTTCCTCCACTTTTTCTTTGTGCCCATCACCTCGCATGTTTGATTTCTTGCCCGGAACTGGACCCCAAGAAATGGGTTTTGATCGAAAGACTTGTTTTTTAGACCAGCAATGGAAATATGGAATGAAGCTGCAGCAGTTAGCTAGCTAGAAAGTATGTATTTATTTGATATAATGAGAAATGGGGTCAAGCACTTTGCTGGCTTGTAGTATGTCCCATATTATATATTCCCTCCATAGGTAAATAAACTTCCCAACTTCCTTTTTTGGTGTCTCCTAAAAAAGTCTGTTTTCTTTATTGGGTAATTAAATACGGAGTATATATATCAATTTATTCTACTATCGTTAAATAATAATGACTGCACAATACAAAACAGAGCCAAACTATGTCAAACAATGTCAAAATTATGTACTCTATGATAAAATTTACTCTTCAGTAAAAGAGCATATCAAGAAGTCAAAGAAAAAAATTACTCATTTCCTTAATAAGTTTGCAAGTGAAATGAGAATTTTAAATAGAGACGGGAGGAGTATTACACTATTACCTCTGCACATTATGAATTAGACGAAAATAAGAAAAAAAATAATTGTATTTGAGATTTGTGAGAAATAATTGAAAAGAACTATAAATGAATTACGGAGTACTTTTTATAAGAAAATGACATAATTTTTAGATAAAAATAATGAGAAAGGTAGCAAAGTGGATGGAGGGAGTAATAATACACAAATAGAGATAAGAAAATGATTATGAATGGTTGACTTTATGGACTTTATTCCCCTTCCTAATATTGTAGCCTTTTATTTGCTTGGACGGCAAGCTAGCCAGGTAGGTTGCTTTTTTGGCTTTTGTATATATGTGAAAGGGTCAATCCACATGCAGTAACTCAAACAAGGAACAATTAGCCACTGGTCCCATTCTGATGGTACTCGGGAAGACCTGGTACTCCGTGGCTAATTAGGTTGGTTCTGGGTTTTTTATGAGGTCCCCAAAAAGTGGGGTGAGTACCGGACTTCTATTACAGAAGTCCGATCTTAGACCTGAAAAGAGTCAACAAATACTTTAATTTTAAAAAAAACGACTTCCACTTTTATAAGAGCGGTTTGTATTCTCTTTCTTTATGATGATAGAGAAATCAAATAAACATACTCGTAATTTTTTTATTATTTTTACAATATTGTTTATATTGATAAGAAAAACTCGATATTTCCAAACTTATGTACCCTTCACTTGTGGTTGTATCCTCCATGAAATGGTGCACTAATGTGATGTTTCATTCTTGTATATGATACTTTAGTTTTAACTATTCGTGGAAATAAATGAGTTTTTCAAATGATTGTGCACCCAGTTGAGTTCTTACAAGCACTAAATCCTTAAACATTATTAGCATTGCCATTACAACTGTTACAATATGCATAGAACCTGTTTCTTCATTGCTGAGACTTGAGAATGCAAGAAATATAATTTCTCTCTTTCCCCCATTTTAATATATCAAATTCTACACTTTCTTCATATTCACAAATAAATATGAGATACAAAGAAGGCATGGTAATCGAACTTTTTTTTTATCATAAAAAAAAGTCTCTTTTGTGCAATAATAGTATATAGGAGTAGAATCAATTTTTTCAAAAGATCTTTTGTGATATTTTATAAAGAGGTGTTTGTCCTCAAAAGAAAAAGAAGTTTCTTTCCAAGGAAGGCATAATATTGAGCTTTTACGTTAATGGCTTTGTCATGGAAAATCATCAGAGAAAATCACAACAATAATCCAAAAGGCCTCGTAACTATTAAAGGAAAATCTACAACTAAACAGAATAAATTAAAAGAGAAAAATAAGCGCAGAACATTTTAGTTTTGTTTTCATATGACTAGGCATGGAGCCGGGCCGGGCCGGGCCTAGGCCCAGTCGGGCCTTTTGTGGTTGGGGGAAGGCCCGGGACCAGGTGACCGGCCCGGGTTGCCACCGGGTCCAGTTCGGGCCGGGCCTCGGGCTGGGTAGGGATGGACTCGGGCCGGGCCAACCGGCCCGGAACCGGACCGGCCCGCTACTGTGCGGGCCCGGACCGGTCCGGTGAACCGGTTCGTGCCCGGTTCGGGCCTCCCGGCCTGGTGGTATAGCGGTCCGGGCCCGGGCCTCCAGTTTAGTGAACCGGCCCGGCCGGGCCGGAATTTAATTTTTTTTTTTTGGAATTTTTTTTAAGTTTTGGGTTGGATTAGGTATTTTGGGCCATTTGAGGTGGTTTGGGGTGGTTTGGGGTGGAGAGGGAGGGGTAGGGGGTTAAATAAGAGAAGAAGAAAAATAAAATTAAAAATCCGGGTGGCCCGGCCCGGCCCGGCCCGGAACCGGACCCGGAACCGCCCACCACCGGTTCGGGCTCGGGCCTCATTTTTCTGAACCGAGGCCCGGCCGGGCCCAGGCCCGAACCGGTCCACCCCTAGGGCTGGGTTCTAATTTTTTTTCTTTCCTAACTACCCCAACCCCCCCCCCCCCACCCCCAAACTCCCCCAAAACATCAAGCCCAACCCAGGGAAGCCCAAAAAACTGAAAAAACAAAAAAAAAAAAAAAACAGTTTGAGGCCCGAACCAGGCCGGGTCCCCATTTAAGCAGCCCGAGCCCACCCCCGCTTAGGCCTTCAAACCGGGTCAAGGACCGGTTTCGGACCCGAAGCACTGGGCCAGGCCGGGCCCGCACAGTAGCGGGCCGGGTGGCCCGAACCGGGTCCATTAATACATATGACCACACAAAAGTTGGGAACATTGGCTTTCTCTAGGGATATAGGTATCATCAGAATTAGAGAAGTCATACCATATACGCAGTATTACTACAAAAAACGTATAAAAGTAACCATATTTGTTGAAGTTATAAATAGATCAAGTGACAGCTTCGTTTTCAGGATCTTGTTCATATATACTCCGTGAAAGCCATATTGACAGTTGAAACTTAGGAGCTAGTGATATAGTGAACTGGAAACGGGAATGCATGTGAATAGGCACATATCCACATAAAGAAGTAACTGTTACTTGTACGAGAATTTTTTTTATCTTGGTCTCTGTTATTTGGGAAAGCCTTCTTGAATCTTGACACCAAACGGAAAAGATAGCAACGGTTACTTGTATAATGTAAGCACATCACGGTCTCTAGAGTACATTACACTATTAACTGCGTAATTTATTAATCTATTTCTAAGAGGGGCAACCTCAACTATTGTCTATAACAAAGGGCGATAGCGGAAAATTATCAAAATGTAGCAACGGCAGTAAACCTTTATTCTAGAACTTGAATGGGAAATTGTGCTGCCATGAAAGCTTCCCTTCCTGCGTTGCATAGTACACAGCTATCGCCAATAAAATGACAAAAAGTATCATCCATAAATTGAACCCTCCTGCAAAGGATGTAAATACTACATGATTTACATGTTGATGTCACAAAACTACACCATCAACTGAATAATACTCATTTTATTTGATAAATAAATCGTGAGTATTGGAATTAAAGAAACTACAAACCATTTTTACTGTTATTGTCCTTGATAAGTGTCACTCTTGCACTTGAATCCATTGAAGCAGATAGCAAAGCCCTAAAAAGTAAAAACACATGAATCATTTGGTCTATTAACTCTATATATATACACATACAAAATTTCTGATGAGACAAAGATGGTAGTTTTTAGTAAGTTATAGGAACCTTGAATCATTGGAGAATGCTACTTTGGTAGGTATACCCATATGTGCTTTCTTAACCTTCATCAGCACTCGCATATTTTCAGAACTCAAGACTCTTACCTCGCCTTCAGTGGTCCCACTGAAAAGAAAATTACCACATTGGTTCTTCCACCCTTTTCTGATTATTTTCATTCTAATAGTAGAAAACTAACATAAAGAAATGTGATTTGTAATGAACGATAAACAAAAGAGCACCCTAATCAACGCAATCATGTTCTAATCAATCCATTTTAGTCCTTTTCTATTCAACTAACCTCTTGCTTAACAAGGGTGTGTGACTTGTTTGCTTACCTGCCATTGCAAATCACATTTCTTAACAGAACTCAAGTAATTTCTTTGTATAGGAATGTCTGTCATTGCTTAAAAAGCACTTTTGTTCTTTCTTCTTAACAAAGCTAAAAAGTTCTAAGCGAGGGTGCTTTAAAATGCTTTTAATTTTTCTATAATATTTTACCTGACTAATACACCACGAGTTACTTTTTAAACCAAGCACTCTAACGTCTATTTTTCCGAAATCACTTCTCTTTCTAAAAACCACCAACTTTTTAAGTATGGATTTTCTCTACATTCTCTAAAATAATTCATTTCCCACAAGCAGAAGCAAACACTGACACATCCAAATAAAACTCAAAATCAGACTTGTTCACAACCAAATAAATTGCACTCCTGAGTAAGTCTCACACTGCTAGGAGCTTCCCATCAGCTGAAACATCAAATGCTGAAATCGGGAGAGAGACAACCAGCTTTGAGTTCATCCTCTTCCATGTAGTGGTGTTCCACATTACAATACTTCCTCCTTTTCCTACAAACGTGGAGAGAAACACATCATGTGATCATTTTTTCTAGACATGAATCCATAAATTCAGCGGAAACGAAAACGAAAGAAACATCCAAAATTACATGTTTACCCTGTGAAGCGATGACGTAGATGGTCTGGTTCTTACTACGCGAGAACCTACAAAATCCAAACATCTCATCCTGGTTGTACGAAAAGAAGCACACACGGTCAGAAGACTACTGCAAGAATAGGGGATTAAAGTGGCAATGAAAACAAGAAACTCACGTAGGCGGACACTAGACTTACCATAAATAAGTGAGTTACAAGTTAGAACAGCCTTGGATGTATAATGCATAACATAACTTTTTTGAATAATTTCAGATTTATAGAAATACACCAAATAGATTTTTCCAAGTTGAAAAAATAAAGATATTTAATTGGCCGTTATGTAGCAACTTTTTTTTTGACTTAATGCTTTATATCAGCCATTTTTGTATACTAAATGCATATTTGCTTGACTGCACGCGCTGAACGGGTTTATAATGAAAGAAAGTAGGGCTAGAAATAGTATTTAGCTGAAGTTACTAATGATGATCAGTCGATCACTTTAGCCATCTCATTACATATTTTCTCTAATTTATCAATACAATGTATTTCAAATACCCACTCTTTCCCTAATTAAACTTCTTTTTTATTTAACACAGATTTTAAGCTAATGGAGTATGTGAATATGTGATTGTGTGGAAAGGAACGATAAAGCAAAGATATTGGCTTCAACAATACAAAGCATGACTAGTTATTGAACACCAAGGAGTGACTCTGGAAACTTAAGTCATACATTTTTCTTCCGCAAAGAAGCCACCAATGTTAATGTTGAGACATTCCAGACCCTACAACAGCCACTTTCGAGAGATACGAGAAATTTTCCATCAGGGCTGCAAATATGACCACATTGACCCAATTAAAATCCTAGATTGAAACTGTAGATTTAAGAGGTATTGAAAGTGTGACTTAGCGATTTAAAAATAATGTAATCACTATGAACCTGAAATCTAAATCTTTTACAGAAGAACTATCCTTGGGCTCATCAATAATAATCTCCATGCTTGGCCATTTGAAAACTTTAAGCTTGCCATCCTGTTCTGCATAAAAAAAGTGATAATACAGAACAATGTTTTTGTTTTACGGGAAAATACTTTAAACTTTTTCTCGCTGCATTTTAAAATAACAAATAAGGGAAAGATCTTACCAAAAAGAGGACAGAAATAGGCAGGTGCCCCTATTCTATAGACGAGAAAACATACTGTTAAGTGATAGATAGCTTACCAAAGGCTACTATACAAAAAGAAAATGACAAGTACACCTGGCCACTTGCTGATTCACTAAAACTCTAATTCTGGTCCTAGATATTTTCTTTTTTGCTCTGAGGGTATTTTATCATTTTATGGACAGACTTTTTCCTGCCTCTGAGATAGAGTCAAGTTGTCAAGATACAACTAACCGCAGCTTTGTGCCTTTTTCTGCTTTATCTTTCAAAATTCAGATTAAAAGAGTTTTCTACAATGTTGTGAGCCAAACACTTAAAATTGCGAACAGTAGAAAAGAAGACACCTACCTCACCACCAACAGCAAGTAGGGAACCCTCATTGTTAAATGTTAGTGCTAGTTGCAGCTCAATGTCTTCCAAATTCTTAAGAACTCTCTGAGACCATTTTAGAGCTAAAGCACCATCATCTGTGGTATTGCTTGCATCCCACTCAAACCACCTGATTTCAACATTCATGAAAAGAGTGGACTTAGATTGGAAGTTCAAAGTCCAAAAAAGAGTTAAAAAGTACACAGTCTACCCATGTTTACCCATGTTTAACTGTATATATATACTCCTTCCGTTCCACAATGAACTTCTCATTTCCTTTTGGAGGTGCCCCAAAACCAACTTCCTACTTCTCTTTTTGGTAGTATTTTATGAGTAAAAATAGAGTAGTCAATGACGCAAATGGCGTTCGCCATTGGCGTTTGGGAGGGCCTTCGCCACAATTCCGTGCTGGCATCAATTGTACATGAGGCGTCGCTATGCTCACCATATTTGGGTATTATTTTAGGTTTTTTTCAAAATAGGGCTGTATTAATTAGGCCCTTAGGTGTAACCGTGTTAGCATAGTTGTCATGGCGCATGGCGATCGCCATGGCTCAAAGGCATTTTTTGTGGCGCATGGCGATTGCCATGGCTCAAAGGCATTTTTTGTGACGCATGGCAATGGCGCCTATACGAATGGTGCATGAGGCGCATATGGCGATGACCACTTTTTCATGGCGATGGCGCATGTGGCACATGCCATATCTCGCCATTGACTACTATGCGTGTAAGTCAGTTAACTTAGGCCTCAACATTAATTATTTTAAACCCTAAATGGCTAACACGTGAGCGACTGAGGCATACGATCCGTTACTAGCAAATAACAGATAATACCAAAAAAAAATATGGCACATTGGCACAAAAACAACCGAAGACTGTAATTGAGTAAGAGAGGCCATGCGACCACCAACACCCACCCAGTAGGCAGCGACCACCAGACATGAACCTGGGGGCTGTTGTTAACTGCTAATAAAGTGGTTAAGTGTGTTTGATTATAATTACTTTTGGTACTATTATGACTTGCTCACGTGATCTATTTAGATTTGGTTACTTAACTCTTTTATTGGTGGTTAAGTCATAGAACTCTGTTGCCTATAGGTCATATTTAGCCTACTTATTTTTAGTATTGGTGGTTAACTCTTTTATTGGTAGTAGTTTTTGCCTCGTTCGCTAACAGTGGTTTTCTAGTAACAAGTAAATGATTGGTCATACACCATACTGCAAGTATACCTGCAACTTTTGGGTAAAGAACAAATAAGACCTTCTCCTCCAGGGTGAACCGCCATCCTGTAAGGCACATCAGTACCAGTTCCAAGACTTGCCACCTTAAAGGAAATTCAGATGATATATTTTAAAGAAAATTCCTGAAATAAGAGAAAAAATAATGTAAAATGCAGAATTCCAAAATAGAAGTATTACAATTTTCGCTCCTAAGTAGGAGGATGTTACTGATATACTACAAAATTGACAGTATTTTAGAAGCATGATAGTAATTACTCCTATTTAAAGGAATAAAAACATAATGCCGCTACTTTGCAATTCATAAACATTTTTACTCCTAGTTAGGGAAATTTCTCTCTTGGAATGTCCCTACATAATGCTCTCTTTCCTTATTGGTAAACGAATTCCTATCAATTACTCTATTACCCCTATCAATTACTCTATTACCCTTAAGTAATGATGATTGTAGAATATGAAACAGTGTTAAACCATACCAAATAGTGTCGAACATTGCACTCTACATTACTTGCCCAGTAAAAAGGGCATTTCAGGAAGTCAAAGAAAAAATATATATTTTTTTAAATTGTGTGCAATTCAAACTAGGAAGTTCAATAAGGGACGGAAGGATATTAAAAAGTAATTACTATTGTTGTATTGGGATACATGTAACCCAATCCAACAGAGAGTTTGCCTATGGGTTCTTGATTTGATGAAAGATATAATTAGAAGAAAACAAAATATTTGCACCTCTTCTGAAGTTCTGCCTTGACATATTCATATAAAATGCACATATTGAAGATTTAAAGGATTTACACATTTGCATATATTTTTTGTGTGATGGTTGCAGTTTACTAATTAGCATAATTTGAGTATCTCAATATTCTAATACCAAAACAAGAAGCAACATGAGTTGCTTCAGTTCCCGGTGTTGGCCATTTTCATGAAATTAAAATCCAACTCGCTACTTTGCTAGCCCCCTTTACTTTCAGCTTATTTCCAATTTTCCCACAAAGGCGGTTTTCTTCATTTCTAGTTTAGTTTAGTTGTCTTGTAATAGTTCATACCTACCTTTTATTCTTCTACTTTATTTTCTCTGGCATGTTTACATCACAAGCACACAAGTTTTCAGTAAACATATATTTGTGTGCGTGAATGAGTAGAGAACATGCGTATGTGTCTTACGCGCAGGGATAGGAAGAAATTAGTTCTGTAACAAGACAACATAAATAATGTTGAGAATGCCAAAAAATAGCACTCACTGGTTGGCTGGATAGAATATGGGAGTCAGAGTCGAATTGAACAAGGAGGATAGCGTTTGGGATGCCGCTACGCCCTTCACCGCCCCCTCCAGCAAGGAAAATATAGTTGTCAGCAGTGAGTGAAGACAACTTGTCACCAGGGACCATACTGTCTCCATCTTTCTCTGGATTTGGTTCAGGAGTGGATGTGATGGCCCCGGACGGGACCCACGCAGCCCCGTAAATTGGGACCCCGTACTTCTTGAGTCCTCCATCGTCAGCCATTTGAGGTGATGCTGATCCCTTATATCAATATATTATAATGCAATGCAGTTTACTTTGCCAATTTTCCGGTGAAAGCTGACAAAAAAAACAGTAACAAATATAGATAAATATATGCACTCCAACAAAAAAATAGCCATGCTGATTGATAGAGATGGTATGTGGGAGTTGCGAACTTGTTCATAGAATTATTTTCAGGATTGGTGCAAAATTCTAACTGTAGCACTTATTGTGTGGTGCCTGATAACAAAATAAGAGTCTTTTTACAAATTCCAGCCAAGAATGTGGGGGTGAAAATAGATCGTGCTCCAGATTAGTAAAACAGTGAAACTAACAAGCCAATGATGGATTAAATTAGAAAAACATCGAAATACAAAACGAAAATTTACTACTTTTCTTCTATCATTTCATCTCCCTTTCCTATCACACAAAGAGGTTCCAAGATAGAAATCAGCACATGTTAAGATAAGAAGAGATGGGAGATGAGTCTGAAACTTATAAAAACCAACCCGAGATCCGGAACCGATCGAATCAACTGAGGACTGGGCTACAGCTTTCCGCTATTGACTCATGTTAAGGCCCCGAAGAGGATCGGAACAGGCGGAACGAGAGGGAGTCAGGTTGAGCGGTTGAGGAGCGGATTTGACTGCACGGAAACTCTGCTCAAGTTTCCAGTTGGAAACCGTTTTACTAAGCTTCGGAAATGTTGGATTCCAATTTTTTTTTTCTTTTCATAAAGATTTTGTGTTGGAAAATAATTTTTTATAATGAATTTTTGTGGTATTTCTCAGCAGAAACACTTGTTATATTTCGTAACGCAATGTATTGCTAGAAATGTATTATTCCATACATTTTATGTTTAATTATGTACTAATATGAAATAATATCTAAATTCGAATATCTAGAATGATTTTATTATTTGGTTACTAAACAAATTATATTAAAAAAACATGTGCATATGGAAAAACTTGTGTACATATATTAAAAAATATTTATAAATATAACCTTATATTTTATAATATTTACGCGTTTCCCCCACGTTTCGTGTCCTTTGTTTTTTAGAAATTACTTTTCTCGCGTTTCTCGTTTCACGTTTCACGTTTTCTGTTTCCGTGCTACTTAGCTAAGGTGTGTTTGGATCTACGTTAAGACTTCTTATTCACTAGAATCACATAAAAAATTGATCATGATTCTCCCTTAAAATGAAAAAGTAAAGGTGAAATTGATCCCTATTTTCACCTATTAAACAAAAATAATCCTATCCCTACTTCACACTTTTACACAATTAATCCAAACCTCCCATGAGGGCCACATAAACATAATAAACCATACAGAACTTTGTTTTAGCATAACACCGTTTAAACCCCCACCCCTTTTCTTTTATTCCAGGGGGTCTGGGGGAGGGGGTCTGAGGCGAATCTGGAGTAATCAGGGCTGAAACTCACTCCAATGAATTTTCAACCCTTGTGTGCCTAGTGGATTCGAACTCGAGATCTCCCACTAGGCACGGTAATGCTGGGTTCCGTTTAACCCTTTATTCTATTGTATATGTTCGTTACCTCTCTTCTCCATCTGTATGTCTCTTTATCTTCCCGCCTTCCCCACGCCATGAGTCGTTCGCCTTTCGCATAACAGAGGGCTGAAAATCGAAGCGGACATAGAAGAGCTGAAGTCACAAAAGTCTACTACCCAAGGTTTTCGCATCAATCTAGGGGTAAGTTTTTTTTTTTTTTTTTATGAGAAGAGACTTAACTATCATTAATCAAATCGTTGGCCAAAGCCGGGACAATACAAGAAGGAGGAAAATGAAGCCAAGATTGCGAGTCAGACAAAGAACAAGCCGCTTTAGCTAACAAATGTGCAGGCTTATTCGCTGATCGCTTAACATGACAAAAAGAAATGTTGGAGAAGGAATTCGCCAAGTCTCGTATGTCTTCTCTCAGTAGACCCACCAATGAACAACTTGAACCATTACGAATTTCAGAGATTGCTCCCGCAGCATCAGATTCTACCTCGATTGATGTCCCGCCATAATCTTTTAGCCAGCTCAAAGCCTCTCTGATTCCTACCATCTCTGCACCCAACGGCAATAATCTTCCCGGCCATACCTTGGCAACGCCTGCAATGAACTGTCCGTCTTCGCCCCGGAGACACCATCCTAAACCGCACCTATCTGCCCTGGTAGCCGCATCTACGTTCAGTTTCCAGAAGCCAGAGGCTGGTCTGCGCCAAGAAATTCTATTCTGCTGCCCGCCCTGCTGTCTTCTACCTCCCAGGACCTGCTTCTGGGCCTGCTTCCAACCATCCACCAGTGCCCGAGCTCGGACCGCCTGCTGCCGCGTCATTGAAGCTTTGCCCGTCCAGACACGTTGATTGCGCTCATTCCATAGCGCCCAACATCCCCAAACCAGCCGCTCAAGATCCTCCATCTTCTTCCTCTTAAACTCCCAGTTAACTTGATCTAAGAAGCTCAAGTCCTCCCTGGATCTCCACAGCCACTGAATCTCCGTCCAAAGGTCCTGGGCCGCTGCACACTGTCTAAACAAATGCTCCGGTGTTTCGGCATCAACTCCACAAAGTCCACAAAGCACCGAACAATCAATTCTACGAGCCCGCAAATTTAATCTCGTAGGAAGACAACCGCTGCAAACCTGCCAAAAAAACATTTTAATTTTAGGTGGGAGTTTAAACTCCCACATGGCAGTCCACCCTGTGTCGGAGTGACCCCCCAGTTCCCCCACAACTTTGCGGTAACAACTTCGAACCGAGAAAATCCCATTGTCTTCCCATCTCCAGCAGATAGAGTCCTTAATAGGAGCTCTTCTCAGAGGTATCCCCCGGATGATGTCTGCATCCCTAGCCTAAAAAATATCCCCTATAATATCCTTATCCGATTCACGTTGATTTAACTCAAACAAATTCGCCACAACCACCTCTTCCAAGCCCTCGCACTTTTCTGAGATAACCCACGGATTGTCTCTGTCTGGAAGCCACGGTTCCTCCCAGATATTGATGGAGTGACCGTCACCCACTCTCCAATAGTAGCCATCCCGAATAATATTTTGGGTATGGAGTAAGCTGCGCCAGATAAAAGACGGATTACTCCCAGAATTAGCTTTAAGAAAATCCCCCTTCGGAAAGTATCTTGCTTTGAAAGCTCTAGCCACCAGGGAATCGGGGTTCGTGAAAATTCTCCAAGCTTGCTTGGATAACATGGCCAGATTGAAGTCCCTGAGTCTTTTGAAGCCCAATCCACCCGCTCTTTTTGGAAGACATAGGGCCGCCCAATTTTTCCAGTGAATTCCACTACCTGCCTTACCTTTCCACCAAAAAGCATTCATAGCGTTCTCAATCTCCCGACACAAATCCACAGGCAATAAAAAGACATTCATGGAATAGGTTGGCATAGCCTGGATAACGGCCTTCAAGAGAACCTCCCTGCCAGCCTTTGATAAGAATTTATTGTTCCAGCTATTAATTCGGGAAATCACTCGCTGCCTGAGATAGCTTAAAATACCTTTCTTATTGCGACCTATCAGCGCAGGCAAACCCAAATACTTCTCATCCTCTCCAGCCAATCCGACTCCAAATAATTCAATCAAACCCTCTCGGTAGTGAGCATCAACATTAGAGCTAAAAAATACCTTCGATTTATTAAAGTTAATTACCTGGCCTGAAGCATTTTCGTAATCCACCAGCACATCTTTAATCAAGGAAGCCTCATCATGGTTCGCTCTGAAGAAAAGAAGGCTGTCATCTGCAAAAAATAAATGAGAGATCATAGGGGCCCCTCGGGCAATGGAAACTCCATGAAGACGGCCAATAGATTCATATTTTTGGAGAAGGGCACTGAGGCCTTCCGCTACAAGTAAGAATAGGTAAGGGGACAGAGGGTCTCCCTGCCGTAGCCCCCTCCCCGGAGTTGTCAGCTCAATCACTCCGTCATCAAAAGGAATAGAATAAGAGACCGACGTGACGCACTCCATGATCACCCCTATCCATCTTTCATGAAAACCAAGACTCCTCATCATACCCTCAAGAAAAGGCCATTCAACACGGTCATAGGCTTTGCTCATATCTAATTTCAAACCCACCAGCCCCATCTTTCCTTGGCGTTTGCATTTTAGAAAATGTTGAGATTCGAAGGCCAACATAATATTATCAACAATATTCCGCCCAGGTATAAAAGCACTCTGTTGCTCAGATATGCACAAATGAAGAATACTTTTCATGCGATTAGCCAGAACTTTAGAGAAAATTTTATAGATAACGTTACACAATGCAATCGGCCTCCATTCACTAAGAGATTCAGGTTTATCCTTCTTCGGAATAAGAACAATGTTAGTGTGATTAATGTGATCTAGAAGCTTACCTGACTCAAACGCTTTTCTGCAAAAATCAACAATATCCGGCCCCACCACGTCCCAGAAATGCTGATAGAATCCCGGACTAAAGCCATCCGGACCAGGAGATTTGTCAGGGAACATGTCAAAAACTGCATCTTTAACTTCATCACCGCGGATGGGTCCCAGAAGGGTATGATTATGTTGATCGTTTACGCGACGTTGCACACACCCAAGCACATAGTCAGCCCCCCCGTTACCCGCCGAGAAAATTTTATTAAAATAATCTCCAATTAGTTTTCCAACTTCAGATCTATCAGCTTCCCACCGGCCATCCTCAAGCCTGAGCCCCTCCATTTTGTTCTTGCGTTGTCGATGTTTCACCGCATTGTGAAAGTAACGGGTGTTGAGATCTCCCCCTTGCAGCCAAAATTCCTTAGCTCTCTGGCGCCAAAAAATATTTTCCTTTTCAAGAAGCTCGAGGTACTCCTGTTTCACTTTCTGAAATTCGTTCACACTCCATGAGTCCCACTTCTGGCGTAAAAAATTAAGTCTTTTTCTGCAAAAATCAATGCGCTTTCCAAAAGACCCGGATTTATTATGCCCCCATTCCCCAACAGCTTTGCTACAGGAGAGAACTTGTTCCATAATGCCTGAGTTGCGTCCCAGCCCCCAGCTACGAGCTACAATCTCACGGCAGTCAGCTTCCCTAAGCCAGACGTTTTCAAATTTAAAATTACGTCTCCGGCGAATATTCTGAGAAGGAAGGAGTTTGATAAGGAGAGCTAAATGGTCGCTTGGCGCCCCTTCAAGAGATTCGGCCACCGCCGCTCCGAAAATGTCAAGCCAGCTATCAGACACCAAAATCCTATCCAATTTCTCCTTCACCCAATTCGGAGACCCTCTCCAACGTTCCCAAGTAAACTGATAGCCTTGAAAGCTGAAGTTCCTCAACCCACTAGCCCAAACAGTTTCCCGGAAACCCCTAAGAAGCCAGGGAGGGTGGGGAACCCGACCTCTTTTTTCAGAAGCGAACATTAAGTCATTGAAGTCTCCCATGACCAGCCACGGTCTATCAGCTCCCATGCTCAAAGATTTCAGAGTATTCCACGATTCCCGTCGTCTGGCGCGCTCCGGACAGCCATAGAAGCCTGTAAAACGCCAACAAGGCGCACCCTCCTCCAGGCTAACTCGAGAGTCGATAAAATGATTTGAGGACCCTTCGATCTGGACCCTCACTCCCTCCCGCCAAAGCAAAGCCAGCCCTCCTCTATGCCCGTCACTTGCCACCACGAAGCAGTGGTCCATACCAATTTTGCGTTTCACTCCCTCTACCCTATTAACATCAGAAAAAGTCTCCATTAGAAAAACCACAGATGGCCGCTTAAGGTGAACAATATCCACCAAGACCTGAACTGTCGCCGGGTTGCCAAGCCCTCGACAGTTCCAGCTTAAACAACTCATAGCTCTCGGCGGGTCTGGGAACCAGAACCCGCCGCTACTCCGTTTTTTGGAGAAGAGACCTCCATATCTTGCTCTGTTGAAAACACGTCACTAGCCATCTCTGCCGATGCCTTTCTTTTTTTAGCCCCTCCCCCTTCCGTTTGCAGAGCAATCTCTACGTCGGGATCCTCTTCCAGTGGAATCACAGGTGTGTTTCTGCCCGAGGGAGGATCCCCATATAAAAATTTGCCCTCCCCATTGACCAACCATTTGCTTCCTTTATTCATGTTGCTCCTGCCAGAGGATACCCGCAGCCAAGAACCAAACAACTTTTCCTTTCCCGTTTTTGCGAACTCAAAGCGCCAACCGCACATGCGGTCAACATGGTTCATGAGACCACATATAAAGCAAAAATGGGGTAAGCGCTCATATTTTATATCTCCACAAACATGTTTTCCACCTCGCTTTAGAGTAATCTTACGTTTAAGGGGCGTATCCACGTCGAGAGAAATACGAATGCGTAAGAATTCTTTCCAACCACGATCAAAATTACGATCATCCGCCAGTACGTAAGAGCCAATCTGATCCCCAATTATTTTGCAAATCTTCTCAGTGAACAGTTCTAGGGGTAAGTTATTTGTATCAGATTACTTTGAAAGCTTTTTATTGCTAACAACCTTGGAAATTTACTTTCAGTGCATCCTTTGTTCATGGAATTGAAAATTGCTATTGGTAGTCCAAAAGTTACCCCATCTTTACCCCATATAAATACCTCCCCCACTTTTCTCCTCCCCTTCCTCCTCCCTCCCTCACTTTTCTTCCCCCTCCCTCTCTCCCCTGGTACTTCGTTCCTTTCACACAGTCCATCCCCTCCCTTTTCTCTTTTACTTTTCTCCATTTCAAGATCTCTCCATTTCTTAAATGTTTCTCATTTTTACCATCTTTTCCTCCTCCAACCTTCTTCTCCCACTTCTCTCGTCTTCCGCCTTTTTTTTTCCGTTTCAAATGGCGGAGCTACAGTAATCGGACGAATGGGGAGAGCTAGGTGAACAAGAAGGAACGACGAAAATGTAGACCAAGAAGTTTAGAGCAGATCTTATTTTCTTGATTTTTTGTTCTTGATTTTGTTTTCTTGGTTTTTTTGGGTGTGTTTTCAAAATAAAAAGGGATGTCTGTCTGACAGACAACTTGTAAGTGTAGTGTCTGTATTTGTTAGTAAAACTCGTTAAGTTGTCTGTCATTTGAAAACTAAATGTCTGTAATCGATATGTAATTGTCTGTCATTTTCTTGTAAGTTGTCTGTATTTTTTGAGTTGTCTGTCATGTTGTTGTGAGGAGTTTGTAAGAGTCGTGAAGTTGTCTGTCTGTCTGTAATTGATGGTTAATTGTTTGTCATTTGTTTTGAGTTGTTTGTATTTGTTTTTGAGGTGTCTGTATTTGTTTTGATTTGTCTGTATTTGATTGTGAACTGTATCTAATTACTTTATTTAATTGAGATGTAATTAGTCTAACGAGACATACATTAAATATACACATACAAACATTATTTTATTGTGAATTACCATATTCACATATTGGCATATGTTTCATAAAAAGACAGACAATACGTATTTCAAGGTACCAAGTACCAAGTGTGCGGGTTACACCCACCACTCTTTGAAAAACACCAAGTGTTTTTTACTAAGCCATACCCCACGAGGACGCCCTCATGCATACATCATGCATATTTGTGCATACTCTCCTAAAAAAAACCGGGGGGTACAATACCCCTCGGCTCCGGCTGGCACTAAGTGCCCCTGGCTATTTGTGCTCTACACACAAATAAAACCCTTCCCTGAAACGTTTTCCGCGCCATCCCCCAAGGGGAGGAAGGCAACGGACCATGTCCCGGGCCCGGATTCGACTTTCACAAACGAAACGCCCCCCGCGCTATCCCCCAAGGGGATGCAGGCAACAGACCATGTCTCGGGCTGAGGGGACGACTTTCAAAACCGAGGCGCTTTCCGCTTTCAGAGAGGGCTATTAAGGCTTTATTGCCTTTAATAACGTTTTTATATTCATTTTTTTAGCTTTTAGGTTTTCAGCTTTATGCCTTTATATAATTCTATTTTTATATTAATGTTTTCTTCTAAATTGATTTTGACAAAAATTTGTTCTTGTAATATTTATTTCTGTCTTCGACATTTATGTTGCAACAAATATCAATTTATACTCAAAAATAATAATACAAATGTAGTACGGAGTATTATTTTACTACATTTTCACTTTTTATTTTTTTGACAATATACGTCATTTAATTAAATTTTGGCCCTTCATTAAAAAAAATGGCCCCTACTGAATGTTAAAGCTAGATCCGCCCCTGTGCACGGTGCACATGTGCCATGATTGATAGCCACATAAATATTAGCAAATAAATTATCTCTCTTCGTATTTGAATGATTTTATTCAATTTTTGTAAGTTTTTCTCTGCAATGTCAATAACAATGTCAACATCTAGACGGTCTCCTTGACATTGTGGAGAAAAACTTACCAATACTGTATAAATTCATTTAAATAAAGAGAGAAAGAATTTATTTACTACTAGTAATATTTATGTGGATATCTCTTATTCTATGTATGCACCGTACACATTATACCATTGAAAATGTTCTTACGTGGCTAGCCATTTAATCACCTGCTTCTCACCACATAGTATTCTTGTGCGCCTCTAGTTTCTACTCGTTAGATGTATCCATTTAATGCATTGGATTGCTTCTTATTTCTCTCTCTCTATATACACACACGTAGTATATATATGTTTGATGTATAGTTTTTTTTGTATATAATTCACACACTTCCTTGCACATGCACAGACAAAGCTGTCTATACATATAGACAACTTTTGTATTTACGGTAGAGTTATTTGTATACAGACAACTTTGTCTCTATATACAAACAAAGCGTACGAATGCTGTATAAAAAATGAGTTACACCAAACATTTTTGGACTTTAAGGGGGTGTTTGGATGCGATTCTCAAAACTGATTCTGCTCCTTCAGAGAGCAGAAGCAGAAGCTAGAGTGTTTGAGTGAAATTCCAGAAGCACTTCTGGTGCTCTAATTTACTCTCATAATCAGTTTTTTTAGAAGTTGGGGGTACCAGCTTCTGAAAACTGATTCTGATTCTGCTTCTACTTTAAAAAAGAAGCAGAAGCAGAATCAGTTCCAAACACCCTTAAAATAGGAAGGAGGCTCCAAAATGATGTTTGTTGTACGACAATGAAATTTGACACAGGCTCAAACCCAGTTGTCATCCACAAAGTGAAGAAGAGACACCTTGTTTCAGTGCTTTTGTTGTTGTTGAAATAATGCTTCTTGTTACAACTTGCAACAACAAAAAAGGTACTTCAATTCGTATATAAAGTGCCAAAGCAAAAATAAAGGTGCGCCAATTTAGGGAGACCGCATATTAAAATCTATTGCGTACGCAGTTATTTACGCTCAAAACCAAGTCAATTCCAAACAACGACTTGGATATGAGACTTTATATTTTTTTATGGTTTTTTTGCTCTAAATAGGATTAAAATGTTACTTAAATTCCTAAAAGGGAGTAAGTATACTTCTATTCCCTAAATAGGACTATTGTACCAATTTACCCCTTCATTTAATTCAATCCAGCAGAACCCGTGTTTCCCATTCAAACCTGCGCATTTCTTTGTTTTCACACTTGCACAACTCTCCAACAACACTTTCAATGTGACGGACAGAGGCAAGCAAGGGTAGGCAAGTGGTGAGCAACATCGAGCGATGGCGAGTGGCGAAGGTGTCGCGAGTAGCAGTAGCGAGTGGCGGGTACCTGGTGAAAGAGAGACGACGAACGGTGGTGAGAGTTTTGCAGCAGCCAATGACAAGCTTAACTTCAGATCTGTTTGTGAAATTTAGGATGTTTGTTCTCCCTTTCTCTTGCTCAATCTCTCCTTTCTATTTTGTTTCCCTCTTCGTCGGTTGATATGAACACAACGGCAAACACTCAATGTTCATCTTCTTCATTTGTTTTGATTTTTTCAAAAATGCCAAATGTTATTTAAAATTGCCATTAAAATGGCATTTTTACTCTTCAAAAATGCTAATGTTTCTTTTGAAAATGCCATTAACATTGCATTTGGGATTCATTTTGGCATTCGGATAATAAATTTGGCATCAGTGACGGTGAATGCGAAATCTGCACTGGCGGAGGCCGGGTCCGCAGAGGCAGTAGCCGGACCTGCGGTAGCAGTCAGTTTTACGCCGCCGCCGGCTAGATCTACGGGGGCGGCGTCCAGATCTACGATGGAGATGGTCGGATCTGAACCGGCGGCTGTCAGATGTGCAGTGGCGGCCAATCCTACGGCGGTTTCGGTAGCTCCGGCAGCCGGCGACTAATGGAGTTCTGTTGTCCTGTTTTGCCATGCTTGGGGATATTTCTGTCAAACTCCAAATAATAGCTCCTATTTGGGAAAATTTTAACTTTGACTCCTATTTTAACAATTAATGATTTATTTAGTCCTATGTAGGGAATAATCTCTTTTTTCATCCGTGATCAAAGCTCAACCTACAACTCCGCAAAAGAGGCGCACTTTTAAAAGTAAAGTAAGATAAGTAAAATGGGACGGATGGAGTAATAGTTACTCCCATTCATATGATAAAAATACTACGATCTATAATTACGTTTGTAGATTAACATTCGTAAGATCTTCGTTTTACATCCCGTGCAACACACGGGTGAAAAACTAGTAATAATAATATTTCAACACATTCATAAAAAATTGTACGTAGCGGTCCTTATTTAGGAAACAATGGTGGTCCAATCCCATTTGTGCACTTTACCAGTGTTTTAATCTTATTTAAGGAATTTACTAAATTATTATCATCTCCTAAATCCCCCCTTCAATGATTTGTTGATTCCGAACCGTTTCATTTTCAGTAGCTAAATCATTCTTCTTATCTGAGTTGTCATCTTGAGGAAGACATTCAAAGTTTGACTTTTTTACCCAAACAATTTTTTCCATTCAACTTTTTTTTTACTAAGCACCGCTTTATCTAATCTTCTCATCTTTTTTCTTTATCCTATTCAGATTCAACCATTTTTATTACACCTTGAAATTAATTAAAGTTATGAATTTAATTAGAATTGAAAATTTCCTTCTTAAAAAAAACCAACAAATTATAACACCAACATTCAATAAATCACAATCAACAATTAAGAAACCAAAAAATCAACTATGAATGAAATAGATTAATAAACTAAACAAATAATTATATCGAACTAATACGCTTCCAAGTGAAATTGTTTTATGAAATTTTGTGAGCATATTTTTAATCAAGTATAGATTATGCCCATAAAATTTGAGTTTAAAATTCAACCGGGAAGTCAGTTAAATAAATTATTGAAAAACACTGCGTCAAAATATGCATAAAAAACACAGTGTTTTTCAATAATTTATTTAACTGACTTTTAGATTCAATTTTAAACATAATAGTTTTTAACATAATCTATACTTGATAGAGAACATGCTCATAAATTTTTATCAAACAAATCTTACATGGAAGCACATCAAAAGATCTTTAAAAAGTTTGTACATAAAAGTAAAAGTTTTACCTCTACGTGCCAAATTACTTCGAGCTAGAACTAGAATGAGAAGCCGATAGGCTAAAAAGACTAAAATCACGGAATAAAGCGTTGATTACCCTTAGGTTAGGGACCAAATATACAATTTCCTAATTATATATAATGGGGAAGCTGGAAGCATTATATATAGTGATATACTACTCCAGTATATATTATACCGGAGGCTCCAAATATTCAGCAGTGTGGAGCTTGAAAGAAGGCGGGGGAATGATGAGAAAGCAAGAACAACATGAGACTGATCAGACAACCCCGGAAAAACCGCCAGCTGGTAAATTACTTAATGCAACAATGCTTCCTAATAGGCTAATATAATTAAGAATCTACCTAATAGATATTTAGGAATTTGCCTAATATCTATTTAGGAATATTTTGTATTTTTTTTAATGGGAAATAGGTACTCCAATAGGAGTCCTGACAGATATATTTATAATAGAAGAGTTACCAAAATACAAAATATTCCTAAATAGATATTAGGCAAATTCCTAAATATCTATTAGGTAGATTCTTAATTATATTAGCCTATTACTTCCAACTCACACACATTACACATCTGATCTGCATGTATATATGTATAATGTACCTTAATTAGGTCGAATTGCATATATTTTGATACGTTAATTATATTTATACTGTATGATATGATTATCATACACACACACAAATCACAATGTTTGTATTGTAACACGGTTAGTGTTGTGCTGTGTACATTTTTTATTTAAAAGCAACACAGTTTTACTCATTTGATCCCCTAATTTTTTCTTGTGTCCATGTTTGTCCTATAACTTTACTTATTAATTTGATCATGTAACTAATAAATTATTCATCAATAGGTTTTTATCGGAGAGTGCACTTTGCATTGAGAATGTTTTTCAAATGGACAAAATTGTTAGTTACAGTACCAAATCTATAAGTGAGTAAAGTTACAAAAGCAAATACTCCGTAACAAACACTATCAAAAGTTATGAAACTTAAATGACAAACCTCTTTATAGAACAAATACTTCAATTTTATAATTGAAGTGTTCTAAATATGTTACGATTCGTGCCAAACTCGACTAACCTGTGCCACATCAATGCCAATATCATTTTTTTTTGTAGTGAAAATTTACCGCTAGATTAAACACCTAATTAAGTGCTACCAAATTAAAATAAAATTTATTTGATTATTAAAAAATGTTTAAAATGTTACTCCGTATAGTTTGTCCGATGATAAAGAGTATAATTGATGCACATCCTTCTATTTTTTAAAACTATTTTTATTAAACTTAAATGCATGAAAATTATTAGGACGGAGAATCAAATGTTTTTTTGAACTATGGAGAATCAAATGTTTGAATAACATATTTTTGTTTAAATGTGTTTAAGTCTAAGTGATGGATTGTCTACCCGGGGGGTATCCTATCCGAGGGGTTATTGCGGGAATAACTAGAGAGAAGTCAGAGCAAATAGGAGGAGAGAGAGTCGATTTTATTAAATGAACTCAGCGTGGAGTAAGATGCCGATCCTTTTACAAGGAGAAATGGGCTGCTATTTATAGCAGCAATAAATGCGATGAGGGGACACGTGTCAGTAATCCAACGGCCGAAGGGTCACATCAGCCTAGTGGCACCGGCAGTGGTACGTCAACCGCATTGAATGCGGTTGGCGGATGTGACGTGGCATTAAATGCGGTGGTTGGCTGTCTCTAAAAGGAATCTTTGATGATTGAGCTCACCACTACCGAAGGCTCCTTGTGTAGCCGAGGGCTCTTTGTGCAGCCGAGGGCTTCCTGGTGTGGCCGAAGGCTTGGTTCAGCCGAAGGCTTCCCCTGGTGCCGAGGGCATGGGAATGCCGAAGGCTCGTGTCTTCGCCCGTTTTCTCCCAGCAGCTTCTTATGCCAGAGAAGGCTATCCTGTGAGTTTCGGAGCCTTCGGCCAAGGAGGCCGAAGGCACCCCAGTGCGTATTCTGGGCTTCTTCGAGGCTTGGGCCGTTGTATTTGGGCCCGAGTTGTTTCCTGGGCTCAATGGACTTGTGCAGGAGAAGTAGGAGTCTATGGGCCGGGGGTTCCTGGGCCATATACTCCATCAGGAGTCCCTCACTCCTTTTGCCGAAAGGTACTTGAGGGAAAAGGAGTAGATGTGTTGATTCTTCTGGAGGCTTCATCATCTCGCTGGGTGCCTTTGCTGGGGAACTTGTTTTCTGCTGATTGCCGAAGGCTTCCCCCAGTCCCTCACATGTCGAGGGTTTTCTGAGGGAAGGTATTCATAACCTTCGCATGTTCGCTGGGGGCTCCCCTCAGTCCCTCACATGTCGAGGGTTTTCTGGGGAAAGCATAAATGTATCCTGTTGTGATGAGGGCTGCTCCATTTCCGCAAGTGATTTGTGGGAACTTTTGATATTCTGCCTCTGCCGAAGGGTATATTGGAGCATGAACCCCGGGAGGTTTCTGCTCTGATGCCCGGAGGCCACACGCGTCAATTGTAAATTTTGGCATGAGGGAATTTTTGTTTGTGTATGATTCCCGAGGGGTGTATCCCAGTCCCCCACTCCTTTAGGCCGAAGGCAAGTTCGGGCTGAAGGAGTTATGGTGTTTGAGCGTAACCCCGAGGGGTGCCATTGACAGGGGGGACTAAGAAGAGCCTGGTAAGCTGAAGGCTTATATCGCTCGAAGGCGCCCGGTGAAAACATGCACCGGAGGCTGTAGTTGGTGATAGGCGGAGGCTATTACCTGGGGGCAACCCGGCAATTCGGAAACATGTCCGTTGAAATAGAGCCGTTGGAAGAGGGGTACACGTGGCATGCGCCGGTTGGCTGAAGGGGGGCGGCTGCCACCCATTGGGTGATGGAGAGGCGCGTAATGATGGCGCTTTCAAGTCGAGGCCCAGTTCTCGAGGCCCAAAGTCTATATATACCCCAAGCCGAATTCATTCTCTCCTGTGCGAACCTGAGTGATAGCGGAGCTCTGCAAAAATTCCTAGAGAGATAAAGTGCTTCTTCTGATCAAACCCCAAGTCACAAGGTCAGTTCTTGCCTCGTTTCTTATTGCCTTAGCATTTTTTGCTCCTTTACCCTTAGACCGAGTGTTTAGAGATCTTAGGATCCCTCGGCCCAACTTTTAGGTAACCCTCTCAATCAAACACCTCTCGGTTGGAAACAATGTCATCGCAAAGCGATTCTCAGGATATCTCGGGGGAGCCGTCGGCACAAGAGGAGAGCTACTCGGACGTGGAGTCGTCTAGTGAGCAATCGTCGGTGGGGAATGATGCGGTGGTGGCCCAAGAAGTGCAAAACAATCTTCGCGCGGAGCTTGAGGCCGAAGACTTCGAACAAGTGGCGGATGATGAGGAGCTAGCCCTCGCGCTCCAAGTTGCCGAAGAGGAAGAAGAAAAAGAGAGGCAACAGGTGACCATCGCCATCCTGCCCTCGCATGCTGAGGAAGCGAGCTGCTCTCGTCCTCTCAACCCTGACCCTATTCGGGTGGCCTCCGGGAAGAAAAGGAAGAAGAGCGGGGCGGCCTCGAAGAAGAAATCCGCTGCCGTCGATGCTGGCCAGCCAGTGGGCATCCCCGAAGGGCATTCCTACCTGAATACTGACGCCCTCGAACTGAAGACGACGGCTGTGGCTTCGGACTATCAGGCCACGCAGTTCCTGGTAGGGCCCTCGGCGCAGGTCATTGAACCAGGCCCGGAGGATCTCTTGTCTCATCCTCCCGAGGGGTGCTTTTCCGCCCATATCCTGTCCGTGGATCTCGGCCTTAGGTTCCCGCTGCATCCCTTCGTCGTGCAGTACCTCCGGTTCGTAGGACTTGCCCCCTGCCAGCTGACCCCTAACAGCCACTCCTACCTGGCGGGGTTTCTGTCATTGTGCGATTCCCGGGGGGTGGAGCCTACCCTCGACCAATTTTTCCTCTCCTTCAACTTGTGCAGGGGGGGGGGCCGCCAACAGTGAGGGATTCGCCAATCTCCAACAGCTCCCGGGATGGAGGCTGTTCTCGGAAGTGCCCTCGTCCCACAAGGGGTGGAAAGACAAGTTCTGCTACCTCCGGGTACTGGGGGCTGAGTTCCCGAGGCCCCTCCGCAACCACTTCCGTAGGCACCTCAAGGTTGGGAATGCTGCTCTCGAGGGCAACGGAAGAAAGCTAACGGCAAAACCTCCGGGATCTGAGAAGCTGATATCCATCAAAGCCGCCACGCTCCCCGAAGATCTCTTCAGGCTAGAATTCCGGCGATACCGCCTGCCGGGGGAGAGGGATGAGAGATACCCTCCTATTGACCGCGTCTACCAGAGTGCCGGAGGTTGTGACCGAGGGCTCCTGATTTCTGTACTTAGTAATATTTCCATGTTGCACTTGCATTCTAACAGCTGTGTATTTTCTTTGTCTCAGGTGAAGCTATGGACGTAAGCTCATTTGCCGCGCTGAAGAAGAAGCTGGCCAAGGAGCCGAAGAAGAAGGAGGCGGGGAAGCAGAAACCCGTCGACGGCTTCTTCCCTAGGACCGAAGGCTCCCTGCCGCAGGGGGAGCCGACAAAGGAGGTAGCGACTGCTGCCGCAAATGCTGAGACCGGCGGCTCCCAGGCTGAGGAGCTAAGGAGAAAGAGGGCTGGCAAAGCCCTTGCCCTCCCGGAAATGAAGAAGCAGAAAAAGGGGGCCGCCGGGAAGAAAGATGCCCCCATAATCATCGCCGAGGAGCAACCTCCCTCCAATCCTTTGGCGCACACCCCCCCTCGCTCCCCCCCGGCACATGTCGACGAGGAGGTTTACCAGGCGGAGCTCATCCAGTTCCCCGTTAAGGCGGGTACCTCCGTCCTTCACGGCACACTCCACCCCGTCGGGTTTCTGAGGGGTGTGATGGCATCGAAGGATAGGTCTGTGCTGGCCCGTTACGAGGATGACATCCTCGACTACAAGGTGGCAAGCTACAGCACCATGGTTAGTTGCCTTCACTCTTTACTTTTGTATCAATCTCCCACAATCTACTTCTGTAACAAACGTTTGTATCTGTGTCGCAGGCTGCCTTGGCCGCGTCTGAGCAGGCCCGAAGGGTCGAGCAGCTGCGGATCGCGAAGATCCAGGCTGACGAGGCCCTGAGGAAAGCTGATGAGGAGCGGGCGGCCCTCAGGAAAAGGCTTGCTGATGCTGAGGAAGCCCTTCGGCTGGAGAAGGAGGGCACCGAGCAAAGGTTGAAAGATGCCGAGGCCAAGGGGAAGGCCGCCGCCGAGGAGTCTGCCGCAGCCACTGCCAGGGCTGTTGCCGAGGCCGCCGAAAATGAAAAGGCTGAAGCGATGGCCGACGCGAGGAAGAAAGCAGTTGAGGCTTTTCTCGCCGAGGGCTGGACGGCATCGGACCACGAGGGGTGGGTGGCCTCGGTGGTGGAGCAGAAGGTTGACTCCTGGGTGAAGGGCCCCGGGGCCATGTGGCTAGCCCAGAAGGGCAAGGATTACTATGACGGTGGCGAGTTCTTTACTCAAAACCTCATTTACCGGAGGCTAGCCAGGCACCTCCAACTCGAGCCGAAGGCATTCGACCCCGCGGCATATGGGCTCCCCCCTCTGCAGCCAGATGTAAGAGTCCCTCTTCCTGAGGGCGAAGAAAGGCCGGATCTTGAAGACTCCGAGCTCATGCAGGAAGGCGGTGAAGAGGCCGGTGATGATGCCACTTCCAAGACTGCCGAGGAGGGGGCTCAAACTGCCGATACTTAGCTTTACCTTCCTTGTTGTTTGTAGTTGATAGTGCCGCCCTTCGGCCTTGTATTGTAATGACATTTCTTGTAAACTCCAACTCTTGATGATGAATGATATGCCTCCGGGCTTTGTTATATTGAATGCTTCGTTTTTGAATGTATGCTCTCGCCTCTTTTTGTATTTGCATATGAGTGATTTTCCTTTCTTGAGTGAATGTTTGCTTTCCCGGAGGCCACAAATTTGTGGACTTAGAAAAATCTTCCAAATGAGAACTTTTGTCAACTAGCCTTCGGTTATAGTATAGGTTTGCTTTGCTGGGGGCTTGTAGTTGTGGACTTAGAAATTTTTCTAAGTTAGACCAGACCAGGACCCTTCGGCCGTGTTGTAGAATCACCGGAGGCTCGTGATTGTGGACTTAGTAAAATTTCCTAAGTAAAATTCCATCGCATGTCTCCGGTGATGAACCATTGGGACTGCCTCCGGGTTGTAGCAAATTCACCGAGGGCTAAGGTGAATTAGATTTAGGAAATTTCCTAAGTGAAGTTGCCTCTAATGCCCTCGGGAAGCTTGGGATCCTTTGTTTAGTAGTGTAGATTTTGGCTGTTGCCAAGTAGTTTGGGGGGCCATCGGCCGCAACCCCGTAAGTGAAGAGGGCATCCCTGTTTTCTCCCGAAGGGTTTCCAATTGTGGACTTAGTCAAATCTCCACAATATTCCAATGGTAGTTGTAGTTAACCTTCCGGTATGGGAACTGCTCTGAGCCCCCGGTACATATGGTTGCCGAGGGGTTCGAGATTATGGACTTGGTGAAATTCTGAGATTTGTCTCCCATAGAGTGACCCTTCGGTTGATGAGACTGCTTCGAAAGGCACCAAATTGTCATCATTGAGTGGGTTTGGTAGTATTCCGCCTTCGTCGGTATGAACCCTCCGGTTTGTCTAGGTGTAGATTTAGCTTGCCTTAGAACTTTGTGGAGCCTTCGGCATGTCGCATAGTTGACTTTGATCCAACCTAAATTTAGCCAAATTTAGGTGAAGTTTTTGCTTAGTGAGCTGTCTTCTTGGGCTTCCGGGGAAACCGTTGTGCTCCAAGGCTTTATGTAGTGAAGCTTTCGGCTATGTAGCCAGATGACTCGATGTTGAGAGATTTTCTTGTGCATTTGTAGCAGCTTTCGGCAATGTATATCCGAAGTGTTGAGCCTCCGGGGAGAATAGTATCCGGGGAGTTCCTTCCCCCCTACACATCTCTTTTTTTTTTTTTTTTTTTTTTTTTTTTTTTTTTTTTTTTTTTTTTTTTTTTTTCTTTTTTTTATTAGGATGGTGTAGGAGGGGCATCTAGAAACTTGGTTTCTAGGAAAGGCTTGGCCTATATGGGAGGCAACGGAACAAACCGTTGGCTCCCCCTTCGGGAATGACCTTCCGATATCCCGTAGGGTTTGAGGGTCGTTTCCTCGGCCCGAGACATCGTCTGTTGCCTGCTTCCCCTTGGGAGATAGCACGGAAAGCGCCTCGGTTTTGAAAGTCGTCCCCTCAGCCCGAGACATGGTCTGTTGCCTGCTTCCCCTTGGGGGATAGCGCGGGGAGCGTTTCGTTTGTGGAAGTCGAATCCTGGGCCCGGGACATGGTCCGTTGCCTGCCTCCCCTTGGGGGATGGCGCGGAAAGCGTTCCTGGGAAGGGTTTTTATTTGTGTGTGGGACACAAATAGCCGGGGGCACTTGGTACCAGCCGGAGCCGAGGGGTGTTGCACCCCCCGTTTTTTTTTTTTTTTTTTTTTTTTTTTTTTTTTTTTTTTTTTTTGAGAACATGTATAATATGCATGACGTATGCATGATTGCGTCCTCATGGGGTACGGCTTACTGAGAAAACACTTAGTGTTTTCAAAAAGTGATGGGGGTGACCCGTGCACTTGGTACTTGGTACCTAGATTGTTGTTCCTCCTTCATCAGAGGGAGGGGCCTTGGGCCTATTTTGGTGGAGAAATGAGGGCTTGGCCACTCATGTGTAGGAGAGAAGGGGGCCTTGGGCCGTTTGTACAATATGTAGGTGATGAAGGCTTGGCCTCTTGATTATTCTTTAAAAACAGATGGGGCCTTGGGCCATCAATATTTACACTTGCTGAGGATGAGGGCTTGGCCGCTCATGCCTTATTGATAGAATTTGACAAGGTGGTGCACATTCCAATGTCTAGGGACCTCCGTCCCACTGGGGCGTTTAAGCTTGTATGTCCCCGGTTTGATGATGGCTGAGATGATGTAGGGGCCTTCAAACTTAGGCGCCATCTTTCCGCCTTCGGTGGGTAGGCTGGCCTCCCTTCGTCGGAGGACGTAGTCTCCCACCTGGAATTCCCGGGAGCGGACCTTGGCGTCGATGTATCCTTTCACTTGTCTTCTATAGTTTTCGGCCCTGAGGAAAGCTTGCTCTCGGCGTTCCGAGATGAGGTGAAGATCGAGGGCCATGTTGGCGTCATTGACCTCGGGCTCATATTGTTCCACCCTTCGGGTGGGAAGAGTCACTTCTGTTGGAGCCTTTGCCTCAAAGCCATAGCATAGGGAGAAGGGCGTTTCGCCCGTCGCCCGCCGAGGGGTGGTGCGGTAGGCCCATAAGATGTTGTGAAGCTCTTCTACCCAGCCTCCCCCTTCGGCTTCTAGCTTTTTCTTCAATCCCTCAAGGAGAGTGCGGTTGGCATTTTCTACTTGTCCGTTGCCCTGAGGGTAGGCAACGGAAGAGAATGTGTGCTTGATGCCCCAAGCCTCAAGGAGGGCACAGAAGGGGGCCGCTTCGAATTGAGTCCCGTTGTCGGAGATAATTTGTTGGGGGACGCCAAACCTTGTGAGAATATTTTTGAGAACGAAGTGGCGGCACCGGGCCTCAGTGATGCTGGCGGGGGGCTCGGCCTCTACCCATTTGGTAAAGTAGTCAATGGCCACAATGATGTACCTGTTGTTAGAGGTACCCCTCGGCAGAGGGCCCATTAAGTCAATCCCCCATCTGGAGAAGGGTATCGCGGTGCTGATGGGAGCATAGTTGACCGCGGGTCTGCCGGGGGCCTTCTGAAAGTGTTGGCAAGCGGTGCACCTTCGGGCTAGATCAGCACAATCCCTAGCCATCGTGGGCCAGAAGTAGCCCTGAACTATGAGCCTTCGGGACATAGAGAAGGGTCCCTGGTGAGCTGAGCAAGTGCCACTGTGCACTTCCTCCATGGCGACTTCGGCCTCATCTTGGTGAAGGCACCGAAGGAGGGTGCCGTTGTAAGATCTCTTGTAAAGCCTCCCGTTTTCGAGGGTGTAGCTGGGAGCCCTCAGTTTTGCTAACTTGGCGCGGGCTTCGTCTTGGGGCAGTTGCCCTGTGGTGATGAAGGTGATGATGTCAGAAATCCAATCCTCCGGCCTTAGGTGGATATTCATAATGGGGCTTGCGTGGATACTTGAGAGGCTGAGCTCCTCGATTCTTGCAATTTTTGAGAGGTGCTCGGGGGATTCATCCGAGAGTTTGGACAAAATGTCGGCCTCAGAGTTTTGAGCCCTCGGTATATGGGTGAGGGAGTGTGCCTCAAATACCTTGAGCAACTCTTTAGCCGCTTCTTTGTATTGTTTCATCCTCCCTTCTTTGGCTTCGTACTCCCCGGAGATTTGACCCACAACAAGTTTGGAGTCACACTTGACGTGGATCATCTTAGCCTTCAGATTTGCTGCCAGCCGAAGGCCACAGAGGAGGGCTTCGTACTCGGCTTCGTTGTTGGAGACTTTGAAGGAGAAGCGGATGGCATAATAGGCGCGGAAGCCTTCGGGTGTGATTAGGACTACTCCCCCTCCGCATGCTTTGGTGGCCGAGGAGCCGTCGGTATAGAGGGCCCACCATTCATCGAGGGGTGCCGAGGGCTCCTCGTCAGTCGCTGACCTTGCGGTGCATTCCGTTACGAAGTCTGCCAGGGCTTGGCCCTTAATTGCAGGCCTCGGACGGATATCTATGTTGTACTGACTGAGGAAGATGGCCCATTTTACCATCCGGGAGGAGCTAGTGGGACTCCTCATGAGGGCGCCGAGGGGTTGATGAGTGAGCACTTGGACCGGATGAGCTTGAAAGTAGTGGCCAAGCTTCTTGACGGTCCAAACGATGGCTAGCACCGTCTTCTCGACGGGAGAATACCTGAGTTCGGCCTCCCGGAGGGTTTTGCTGACGTAGAAGATGGCATGTTGGATGCCGTCTTCCTCTCGGATTAGTACTGAGCTGATAGCCGCAGGGCTAACACCGAGATATAAGTATAAGGTCTCCCCCACCTTCGGTTTGGAGAGCACTGGGGGAGAGGAGAGGTACTTCTTGAGTTCGTCGAAGGCCTCTTGACACTCAGATGTCCATTGGAAGCCAGCTGTCTTCCTCATGATTTGGAAGAAGGGGAGGGCCCTCTCGGCTGACTTAGAGAGGAATCGGTTGAGGGCCGCCAGGCGACCCGTCAGCCGTTGAACTTCTTTGACGTTGCGCGGAGGCTCCATGTTGATGATGGCCTGGATCTTCTCGGGGTTGGCCTCAATACCCCTTCGGCTGACCATGTAGCCCAAGAATTTTCCTCCTTGTACGCCGAAGGTGCATTTCTTCGGATTTAGCCGGAGGTTGAATTTTTGCATGATGGCAAAAATCTCCCGGAGGTCGTCGGCGTGAGTGCTTGCCTTCTTACTTTTGACGATCATATCGTCAACGTAAGCCTCCATGGTGCGTCCTAGGACAGCTTGAAAGACCCTAGCCACCATGCGTGTGTAGGTGGCGCCTGAATTTTTGAGGCCGAAGGCCATCACAAGATAGCAGAAGATGCCTTCGGGTGTCATGAAGGCAGTTTTTTCAGCGTCTTCCTCATGCATGTAGATTTGATGATATCCGCGGAATGCGTCGAGGAAGGACATAATCTCGCATCCCGCGGTCTCATCCACAAGTTGATCGATGTTCGGCAGAGGGAAGGGGTCCATAGGGCACGCCTTATTCAGATCAGTGTAGTCCACGCACATGCGGAAGGTAGGAGGCTTCTGTGCGAGGACAACGTTTGCCAACCAAGAAGGATATTTCACCTCCTTAATGTGTTTGATGGAGAGGAGCATAGATACCTCCTTCTTCACGAACTCCCTTCTCTCGGCCGAGAGGGGCCTTCTTCGTTGTTGTACTGGTTTGGCCGAAGGGTCCACCGCTAGGCGGTGGGTGATAACCCTTCGGTCGATTCCTGGCATATCCTCCGGCCCCCATGCAAAAACAATGGAGTAGGCGCGGAGGGCCTCGGTGATGCCAGCCTTCAGGTCTTCGGGGAGCTTGGCTCCGATCTTCAGGACTCTCTCCGGCTTGGCCGGATTGAGTATCAGGTCTTCAGTCTCCTCGGCAGGCTCAGCCCTCGGCCTACTTTCTACCTCCTCCAAGGCCTTGGTGGTGATGGTGTCTATACGTAACTCTGTTTTACTAACCTTCTTGGTGAGCTGAAGGTAGCAGGCCCTGGAGAGTTTCTGGTTCCCCCTCGAATAGCCGATGCCGGTGGGTGTGGGGAACTTGAGGCAGAGGTGCCTCATGGAGATGACGGCCTCCAAATCCTCGAGGGCGGGCCGGCCGAGGATGATGTTGTGTGCGCAGTCGAGGTTGACGACGACGAATTCCACTTCGAGCTTGGCTCTATGGGACCCGTCGCCGAATTCAACCACGAGGGTGATGACGCCTTCGGCGTCTATGCTGTCCCCCGTAAATCCGGAGAGGGGGGTGTTGATGTGTCGGAGGGACCCTCTGTCAAGTCTCAACTCCTGAAAGGTGCTGAGGTACATGACGTTGACAGAACTCCCCGTGTCGACGTAAGTCCGGAGGATGATGGCGTCGTTGATCTCAGTGCGGATGACGAGGGCATCCCTGTGCGGCAGAGAACCCGAGGGGAGGTCCGCATCCGTGAAGAAGATGGGTTCCTCCCTCGGCCTTTTAGTTGGGGGCATGTGATTGACTTCCCCAACGTAAAGGGACTGAGCCCACTTCTTCCGCTGGCTGGCGGAGTCTCCACCGGTGTTGCCGCCGTTGATCATGTGAATGTGGCGCTTGTATTGCTGATGGGAGCCCTCTCCCTCGTCATCGAGGCCTCCAATTTCACGTTTCTTCCCCTGTGGGTTCCCCAAGGGGATGGTGTTGGGGTTCACCCATTTGTTGGCCTTCGGCGGTGGTCCTTGATGGTGAAGGGGACCCTGGGGAGGAGGGCCCCTGATAAATTGGGACAAGTGGCCCGCCTGTATCAGCCTCTCGATGGCGTTCTTCAGTTGATGGCAGTCGTCGGTTTTGTGTCCATGGTGGCGGTGGAAGCGGCAGTAGGGCTCATCAGGACCGATGGCATAAATCTCGAGGGGTGTACGGGAGTCCCGCTCAACGAGCCCCCGCTCCTCTGCATGGTCAAGAATGACGCTGACGGGATGTGTCAAGGGAGTGCGTGGGTGCTCAAGGAGGACGGGTTGCGCCCATGCCTTCGGATTATTCTTGTAACCGCCCCCGGGTCTGGCTTGGCCACCTCGGGAGCGATCGCTGTACTGTGGCTCTCGGTTGGTCGGAGGGGGAGGCCCTCCTGGCCGATTCCTGCCTTCATTTTTTTGAGAGGGGTCCGTGTTGCGGCGGTCCTTCTCTATTTCCTCCGCTTCAGCGTATCGATCCCCCCGCTGAAGGGCCTTTGTATAATCGCGGGGGGGATCAGTGATAAGGCTCCGGGAGAAGTTACCGTTGCGGAGGACGGTGTGGAAGAGGGCCATCAAGGTCCTGTCATCGGCGCCCTCGACCTCGAGGGAGGCCTGCCTCCAGCGTTCTAGGAAATTCCGAAGGGTTTCCTCCTTCTGTTGTCTCACATTCAGAAGGTGGGAGAAGTGTTTCTTTGAGCGGTGCCTCCCGGCAAACTGCGTAAGGAAGCGGTGGGCAAGTTCTTGCCAAGAATCAATGCTGCCTTCGGGCAACCGGTTGAACCACTCATACGCTGGTCCCTCCAAGGTGGAAAGGAACCAACGGCATAAGTATTCATCCGATGCCCCCATCATCATCATGCTGTTTTGATAACGGCTATAGTGCTCCTGGGGATCCGTCTTCCCCTCATATGGTTTGATAGGCTGCCCCCGATATTTGTGGGGGATTTTGGCCGCCAACACCCTTGGGGTGAAAGGCGTCCTAGTGCGGAGCTGAACGAGGGGCTCGCCTGAGCCTTCGGCAAGTTTACGTTTCATTTCCTCCACCTGTGCCCGGAGGTCAGCGTACTCCGGATCTGGCCTCGCTGTGGAAGCCGTCGGGGGTGCCTGTCGATTCTCCTCGAGTTGACGGAGGAGGGCTTCAATGATTTCGTCCTTGGGATCCTTCGGGGCAACCCCTTGGGAGTTGGCCCGGAAGGATTGCGCCTGGTTGATCTGGTGCCTGGCGTCATCGGCATGGAGGAGGGCTTTGCCTTTGCTCCGTGGGGGAGGCACGCCCTCGGCGCCCGAAGCAGAGGCTCCGCTCTCCTGGGGCCTGCTGAATTCCTGTTTGCCGAGGCGGTCTTGGACCCCTCGGCGTATGGGAGCTCCCCCAAGCCTCTCAAGTGCAGAGGTCCGGGGTTTCTCCTTCATCAAGGGACGTTTATCCCTGGACTGGGCCTCTTGGGAGGCGGTGTCCTGCGCCATGACCCCTTCGGCGTTTCCAATCCCCGGGGGAGGATTGGTGAACAGAGGAGGGAGTGGTGGCAACTGAATAACATTTCCTCCAGCGTAGGGCTGGAGGGGTGCCTGAGAGGCGAGGGCTCCGGAATTGAGAGCCATGTTTTGAACAAAGGCCGCAAAGGCAGCTTGAAGATCGATGGCCGGGGCCGGAGGGGGAACTTGGTTCTCACTCCGATCCCTCCTTCGATTATCAAGGCCAATGCGGGCATCAGGGGTATTCCTCTGCAGCTGCTGGCGTAGGTCGGCGGCGGCTTGCTCTAATTCGAGGATGACGCCACCCTCGGGTACTAAGAGCCTGTTGGAGGCCTCAGCCCCGTTGGTTTCGCCGGGGGCTACGTAGTTCTCCTCAAGGTTCTTGGATTGGGCTCGGGTGGTCCTTCCCATTTTTGGTGAGGGCTTGTGTTTGGTAGAGGGGGAGGGTTTCTTACTCGATAGTTCAGACCTCTCAACGAGAGCACCAAATGATGGATTGTCTACCCGGGGGGTATCCTATCCGAGGGGTTATTGCGGGAATAACTAGAGAGAAGTCAGAGCAAATAGGAGGAGAGAGAGTCGATTTTATTAAATGAACTCAGCGTGGAGTAAGATGCCGATCCTTTTACAAGGAGAAATGGGCTGCTATTTATAGCAGCAATAAATGCGATGAGGGGACACGTGTCAGTAATCCAACGGCCGAAGGGTCACATCAGCCTAGTGGCACCGGCAGTGGTACGTCAACCGCATTGAATGCGGTTGGCGGATGTGACGTGGCATTAAATGCGGTGGTTGGCTGTCTCTAAAAGGAATCTTTGATGATTGAGCTCACCACTACCGAAGGCTCCTTGTGTAGCCGAGGGCTCTTTGTGCAGCCGAGGGCTTCCTGGTGTGGCCGAAGGCTTGGTTCAGCCGAAGGCTTCCCCTGGTGCCGAGGGCATGGGAATGCCGAAGGCTCGTGTCTTCGCCCGTTTTCTCCCAGCAGCTTCTTATGCCAGAGAAGGCTATCCTGTGAGTTTCGGAGCCTTCGGCCAAGGAGGCCGAAGGCACCCCAGTGCGTATTCTGGGCTTCTTCGAGGCTTGGGCCGTTGTATTTGGGCCCGAGTTGTTTCCTGGGCTCAATGGACTTGTGCAGGAGAAGTAGGAGTCTATGGGCCGGGGGTTCCTGGGCCATATACTCCATCAGGAGTCCCTCACTCCTTTTGCCGAAAGGTACTTGAGGGAAAAGGAGTAGATGTGTTGATTCTTCTGGAGTAAGAATCACCCCTATCCATCTTTCAAGTAAGAATAGGTAAGGGGACAGAGGGTCTCCCTGCCGTAGCCCCCTCCCCGGAGTTGTCAGCTCAATCACTCCGTCATCAAAAGGAATAGAATAAGAGACCGACGTGACGCACTCCATGATCACCCCTATCCATCTTTCATGAAAACCAAGACTCCTCATCATACCCTCAAGAAAAGGCCATTCAACACGGTCATAGGCTTTGCTCATATCTAATTTCAAACCCACCAGCCCCATCTTTCCTTGGCGTTTGCATTTTAGAAAATGTTGAGATTCGAAGGCCAACATAATATTATCAACAATATTCCGCCCAGGTATAAAAGCACTCTGTTGCTCAGATATGCACAAATGAAGAATACTTTTCATGCGATTAGCCAGAACTTTAGAGAAAATTTTATAGATAACGTTACACAATGCAATCGGCCTCCATTCACTAAGAGATTCAGGTTTATCCTTCTTCGGAATAAGAACAATGTTAGTGTGATTAATGTGATCTAGAAGCTTACCTGACTCAAACGCTTTTCTGCAAAAATCAACAATATCCGGCCCCACCACGTCCCAGAAATGCTGATAGAATCCCGGACTAAAGCCATCCGGACCAGGAGATTTGTCAGGGAACATGTCAAAAACTGCATCTTTAACTTCATCACCGCGGATGGGTCCCAGAAGGGTATGATTATGTTGATCGTTTACGCGACGTTGCACACACCCAAGCACATAGTCAGCCCCCCCGTTACCCGCCGAGAAAATTTTATTAAAATAATCTCCAATTAGTTTTCCAACTTCAGATCTATCAGCTTCCCACCGGCCATCCTCAAGCCTGAGCCCCTCCATTTTGTTCTTGCGTTGTCGATGTTTCACCGCATTGTGAAAGTAACGGGTGTTGAGATCTCCCCCTTGCAGCCAAAATTCCTTAGCTCTCTGGCGCCAAAAAATATTTTCCTTTTCAAGAAGCTCGAGGTACTCCTGTTTCACTTTCTGAAATTCGTTCACACTCCATGAGTCCCACTTCTGGCGTAAAAAATTAAGTCTTTTTCTGCAAAAATCAATGCGCTTTCCAAAAGACCCGGATTTATTATGCCCCCATTCCCCAACAGCTTTGCTACAGGAGAGAACTTGTTCCATAATGCCTGAGTTGCGTCCCAGCCCCCAGCTACGAGCTACAATCTCACGGCAGTCAGCTTCCCTAAGCCAGACGTTTTCAAATTTAAAATTACGTCTCCGGCGAATATTCTGAGAAGGAAGGAGTTTGATAAGGAGAGCTAAATGGTCGCTTGGCGCCCCTTCAAGAGATTCGGCCACCGCCGCTCCGAAAATGTCAAGCCAGCTATCAGACACCAAAATCCTATCCAATTTCTCCTTCACCCAATTCGGAGACCCTCTCCAACGTTCCCAAGTAAACTGATAGCCTTGAAAGCTGAAGTTCCTCAACCCACTAGCCCAAACAGTTTCCCGGAAACCCCTAAGAAGCCAGGGAGGGTGGGGAACCCGACCTCTTTTTTCAGAAGCGAACATTAAGTCATTGAAGTCTCCCATGACCAGCCACGGTCTATCAGCTCCCATGCTCAAAGATTTCAGAGTATTCCACGATTCCCGTCGTCTGGCGCGCTCCGGACAGCCATAGAAGCCTGTAAAACGCCAACAAGGCGCACCCTCCTCCAGGCTAACTCGAGAGTCGATAAAATGATTTGAGGACCCTTCGATCTGGACCCTCACTCCCTCCCGCCAAAGCAAAGCCAGCCCTCCTCTATGCCCGTCACTTGCCACCACGAAGCAGTGGTCCATACCAATTTTGCGTTTCACTCCCTCTACCCTATTAACATCAGAAAAAGTCTCCATTAGAAAAACCACAGATGGCCGCTTAAGGTGAACAATATCCACCAAGACCTGAACTGTCGCCGGGTTGCCAAGCCCTCGACAGTTCCAGCTTAAACAACTCATAGCTCTCGGCGGGTCTGGGAACCAGAACCCGCCGCTACTCCGTTTTTTGGAGAAGAGACCTCCATATCTTGCTCTGTTGAAAACACGTCACTAGCCATCTCTGCCGATGCCTTTCTTTTTTTAGCCCCTCCCCCTTCCGTTTGCAGAGCAATCTCTACGTCGGGATCCTCTTCCAGTGGAATCACAGGTGTGTTTCTGCCCGAGGGAGGATCCCCATATAAAAATTTGCCCTCCCCATTGACCAACCATTTGCTTCCTTTATTCATGTTGCTCCTGCCAGAGGATACCCGCAGCCAAGAACCAAACAACTTTTCCTTTCCCGTTTTTGCGAACTCAAAGCGCCAACCGCACATGCGGTCAACATGGTTCATGAGACCACATATAAAGCAAAAATGGGGTAAGCGCTCATATTTTATATCTCCACAAACATGTTTTCCACCTCGCTTTAGAGTAATCTTACGTTTAAGGGGCGTATCCACGTCGAGAGAAATACGAATGCGTAAGAATTCTTTCCAACCACGATCAAAATTACGATCATCCGCCAGTACGTAAGAGCCAATCTGATCCCCAATTATTTTGCAAATCTTCTCAGTGAACAGTTCTAGGGGTAAGTTATTTGTATCAGATTACTTTGAAAGCTTTTTATTGCTAACAACCTTGGAAATTTACTTTCAGTGCATCCTTTGTTCATGGAATTGAAAATTGCTATTGGTAGTCCAAAAGTTACCCCATCTTTACCCCATATAAATACCTCCCCCACTTTTCTCCTCCCCTTCCTCCTCCCTCCCTCACTTTTCTTCCCCCTCCCTCTCTCCCCTGGTACTTCGTTCCTTTCACACAGTCCATCCCCTCCCTTTTCTCTTTTACTTTTCTCCATTTCAAGATCTCTCCATTTCTTAAATGTTTCTCATTTTTACCATCTTTTCCTCCTCCAACCTTCTTCTCCCACTTCTCTCGTCTTCCGCCTTTTTTTTCCGTTTCAAATGGCGGAGCTACAGTAATCGGACGAATGGGGAGAGCTAGGTGAACAAGAAGGAACGACGAAAATGTAGACCAAGAAGTTTAGAGCAGATCTTATTTTCTTGATTTTTTGTTCTTGATTTTGTTTTCTTGGTTTTTTTGGGTGTGTTTTCAAAATAAAAAGGGATGTCTGTCTGACAGACAACTTGTAAGTGTAGTGTCTGTATTTGTTAGTAAAACTCGTTAAGTTGTCTGTCATTTGAAAACTAAATGTCTGTAATCGATATGTAATTGTCTGTCATTTTCTTGTAAGTTGTCTGTATTTTTTGAGTTGTCTGTCATGTTGTTGTGAGGAGTTTGTAAGAGTCGTGAAGTTGTCTGTCTGTCTGTAATTGATGGTTAATTGTTTGTCATTTGTTTTGAGTTGTTTGTATTTGTTTTTGAGGTGTCTGTATTTGTTTTGATTTGTCTGTATTTGATTGTGAACTGTATCTAATTACTTTATTTAATTGAGATGTAATTAGTCTAACGAGACATACATTAAATATACACATACAAACATTATTTTATTGTGAATTACCATATTCACATATTGGCATATGTTTCATAAAAAGACAGACAATACGTATTTCAAGGTACCAAGTACCAAGTGTGCGGGTTACACCCACCACTCTTTGAAAAACACCAAGTGTTTTTTACTAAGCCATACCCCACGAGGACGCCCTCATGCATACATCATGCATATTTGTGCATACTCTCCTAAAAAAAACCGGGGGGTACAATACCCCTCGGCTCCGGCTGGCACTAAGTGCCCCTGGCTATTTGTGCTCTACACACAAATAAAACCCTTCCCTGAAACGTTTTCCGCGCCATCCCCCAAGGGGAGGAAGGCAACGGACCATGTCCCGGGCCCGGATTCGACTTTCACAAACGAAACGCCCCCCGCGCTATCCCCCAAGGGGATGCAGGCAACAGACCATGTCTCGGGCTGAGGGGACGACTTTCAAAACCGAGGCGCTTTCCGCTTTCAGAGAGGGCTATTAAGGCTTTATTGCCTTTAATAACGTTTTTATATTCATTTTTTTAGCTTTTAGGTTTTCAGCTTTATGCCTTTATATAATTCTATTTTTATATTAATGTTTTCTTCTAAATTGATTTTGACAAAAATTTGTTCTTGTAATATTTATTTCTGTCTTCGACATTTATGTTGCAACAAATATCAATTTATACTCAAAAATAATAATACAAATGTAGTACGGAGTATTATTTTACTACATTTTCACTTTTTATTTTTTTGACAATATACGTCATTTAATTAAATTTTGGCCCTTCATTAAAAAAAATGGCCCCTACTGAATGTTAAAGCTAGATCCGCCCCTGTGCACGGTGCACATGTGCCATGATTGATAGCCACATAAATATTAGCAAATAAATTATCTCTCTTCGTATTTGAATGATTTTATTCAATTTTTGTAAGTTTTTCTCTGCAATGTCAATAACAATGTCAACATCTAGACGGTCTCCTTGACATTGTGGAGAAAAACTTACCAATACTGTATAAATTCATTTAAATAAAGAGAGAAAGAATTTATTTACTACTAGTAATATTTATGTGGATATCTCTTATTCTATGTATGCACCGTACACATTATACCATTGAAAATGTTCTTACGTGGCTAGCCATTTAATCACCTGCTTCTCACCACATAGTATTCTTGTGCGCCTCTAGTTTCTACTCGTTAGATGTATCCATTTAATGCATTGGATTGCTTCTTATTTCTCTCTCTCTATATACACACACGTAGTATATATATGTTTGATGTATAGTTTTTTTTGTATATAATTCACACACTTCCTTGCACATGCACAGACAAAGCTGTCTATACATATAGACAACTTTTGTATTTACGGTAGAGTTATTTGTATACAGACAACTTTGTCTCTATATACAAACAAAGCGTACGAATGCTGTATAAAAAATGAGTTACACCAAACATTTTTGGACTTTAAGGGGGTGTTTGGATGCGATTCTCAAAACTGATTCTGCTCCTTCAGAGAGCAGAAGCAGAAGCTAGAGTGTTTGAGTGAAATTCCAGAAGCACTTCTGGTGCTCTAATTTACTCTCATAATCAGTTTTTTTAGAAGTTGGGGGTACCAGCTTCTGAAAACTGATTCTGATTCTGCTTCTACTTTAAAAAAGAAGCAGAAGCAGAATCAGTTCCAAACACCCTTAAAATAGGAAGGAGGCTCCAAAATGATGTTTGTTGTACGACAATGAAATTTGACACAGGCTCAAACCCAGTTGTCATCCACAAAGTGAAGAAGAGACACCTTGTTTCAGTGCTTTTGTTGTTGTTGAAATAATGCTTCTTGTTACAACTTGCAACAACAAAAAAGGTACTTCAATTCGTATATAAAGTGCCAAAGCAAAAATAAAGGTGCGCCAATTTAGGGAGACCGCATATTAAAATCTATTGCGTACGCAGTTATTTACGCTCAAAACCAAGTCAATTCCAAACAACGACTTGGATATGAGACTTTATATTTTTTTATGGTTTTTTTGCTCTAAATAGGATTAAAATGTTACTTAAATTCCTAAAAGGGAGTAAGTATACTTCTATTCCCTAAATAGGACTATTGTACCAATTTACCCCTTCATTTAATTCAATCCAGCAGAACCCGTGTTTCCCATTCAAACCTGCGCATTTCTTTGTTTTCACACTTGCACAACTCTCCAACAACACTTTCAATGTGACGGACAGAGGCAAGCAAGGGTAGGCAAGTGGTGAGCAACATCGAGCGATGGCGAGTGGCGAAGGTGTCGCGAGTAGCAGTAGCGAGTGGCGGGTACCTGGTGAAAGAGAGACGACGAACGGTGGTGAGAGTTTTGCAGCAGCCAATGACAAGCTTAACTTCAGATCTGTTTGTGAAATTTAGGATGTTTGTTCTCCCTTTCTCTTGCTCAATCTCTCCTTTCTATTTTGTTTCCCTCTTCGTCGGTTGATATGAACACAACGGCAAACACTCAATGTTCATCTTCTTCATTTGTTTTGATTTTTTCAAAAATGCCAAATGTTATTTAAAATTGCCATTAAAATGGCATTTTTACTCTTCAAAAATGCTAATGTTTCTTTTGAAAATGCCATTAACATTGCATTTGGGATTCATTTTGGCATTCGGATAATAAATTTGGCATCAGTGACGGTGAATGCGAAATCTGCACTGGCGGAGGCCGGGTCCGCAGAGGCAGTAGCCGGACCTGCGGTAGCAGTCAGTTTTACGCCGCCGCCGGCTAGATCTACGGGGGCGGCGTCCAGATCTACGATGGAGATGGTCGGATCTGAACCGGCGGCTGTCAGATGTGCAGTGGCGGCCAATCCTACGGCGGTTTCGGTAGCTCCGGCAGCCGGCGACTAATGGAGTTCTGTTGTCCTGTTTTGCCATGCTTGGGGATATTTCTGTCAAACTCCAAATAATAGCTCCTATTTGGGAAAATTTTAACTTTGACTCCTATTTTAACAATTAATGATTTATTTAGTCCTATGTAGGGAATAATCTCTTTTTTCATCCGTGATCAAAGCTCAACCTACAACTCCGCAAAAGAGGCGCACTTTTAAAAGTAAAGTAAGATAAGTAAAATGGGACGGATGGAGTAATAGTTACTCCCATTCATATGATAAAAATACTACGATCTATAATTACGTTTGTAGATTAACATTCGTAAGATCTTCGTTTTACATCCCGTGCAACACACGGGTGAAAAACTAGTAATAATAATATTTCAACACATTCATAAAAAATTGTACGTAGCGGTCCTTATTTAGGAAACAATGGTGGTCCAATCCCATTTGTGCACTTTACCAGTGTTTTAATCTTATTTAAGGAATTTACTAAATTATTATCATCTCCTAAATCCCCCCTTCAATGATTTGTTGATTCCGAACCGTTTCATTTTCAGTAGCTAAATCATTCTTCTTATCTGAGTTGTCATCTTGAGGAAGACATTCAAAGTTTGACTTTTTTACCCAAACAATTTTTTCCATTCAACTTTTTTTTTACTAAGCACCGCTTTATCTAATCTTCTCATCTTTTTTCTTTATCCTATTCAGATTCAACCATTTTTATTACACCTTGAAATTAATTAAAGTTATGAATTTAATTAGAATTGAAAATTTCCTTCTTAAAAAAAACCAACAAATTATAACACCAACATTCAATAAATCACAATCAACAATTAAGAAACCAAAAAATCAACTATGAATGAAATAGATTAATAAACTAAACAAATAATTATATCGAACTAATACGCTTCCAAGTGAAATTGTTTTATGAAATTTTGTGAGCATATTTTTAATCAAGTATAGATTATGCCCATAAAATTTGAGTTTAAAATTCAACCGGGAAGTCAGTTAAATAAATTATTGAAAAACACTGCGTCAAAATATGCATAAAAAACACAGTGTTTTTCAATAATTTATTTAACTGACTTTTAGATTCAATTTTAAACATAATAGTTTTTAACATAATCTATACTTGATAGAGAACATGCTCATAAATTTTTATCAAACAAATCTTACATGGAAGCACATCAAAAGATCTTTAAAAAGTTTGTACATAAAAGTAAAAGTTTTACCTCTACGTGCCAAATTACTTCGAGCTAGAACTAGAATGAGAAGCCGATAGGCTAAAAAGACTAAAATCACGGAATAAAGCGTTGATTACCCTTAGGTTAGGGACCAAATATACAATTTCCTAATTATATATAATGGGGAAGCTGGAAGCATTATATATAGTGATATACTACTCCAGTATATATTATACCGGAGGCTCCAAATATTCAGCAGTGTGGAGCTTGAAAGAAGGCGGGGGAATGATGAGAAAGCAAGAACAACATGAGACTGATCAGACAACCCCGGAAAAACCGCCAGCTGGTAAATTACTTAATGCAACAATGCTTCCTAATAGGCTAATATAATTAAGAATCTACCTAATAGATATTTAGGAATTTGCCTAATATCTATTTAGGAATATTTTGTATTTTTTTTAATGGGAAATAGGTACTCCAATAGGAGTCCTGACAGATATATTTATAATAGAAGAGTTACCAAAATACAAAATATTCCTAAATAGATATTAGGCAAATTCCTAAATATCTATTAGGTAGATTCTTAATTATATTAGCCTATTACTTCCAACTCACACACATTACACATCTGATCTGCATGTATATATGTATAATGTACCTTAATTAGGTCGAATTGCATATATTTTGATACGTTAATTATATTTATACTGTATGATATGATTATCATACACACACACAAATCACAATGTTTGTATTGTAACACGGTTAGTGTTGTGCTGTGTACATTTTTTATTTAAAAGCAACACAGTTTTACTCATTTGATCCCCTAATTTTTTCTTGTGTCCATGTTTGTCCTATAACTTTACTTATTAATTTGATCATGTAACTAATAAATTATTCATCAATAGGTTTTTATCGGAGAGTGCACTTTGCATTGAGAATGTTTTTCAAATGGACAAAATTGTTAGTTACAGTACCAAATCTATAAGTGAGTAAAGTTACAAAAGCAAATACTCCGTAACAAACACTATCAAAAGTTATGAAACTTAAATGACAAACCTCTTTATAGAACAAATACTTCAATTTTATAATTGAAGTGTTCTAAATATGTTACGATTCGTGCCAAACTCGACTAACCTGTGCCACATCAATGCCAATATCATTTTTTTTTGTAGTGAAAATTTACCGCTAGATTAAACACCTAATTAAGTGCTACCAAATTAAAATAAAATTTATTTGATTATTAAAAAATGTTTAAAATGTTACTCCGTATAGTTTGTCCGATGATAAAGAGTATAATTGATGCACATCCTTCTATTTTTTAAAACTATTTTTATTAAACTTAAATGCATGAAAATTATTAGGACGGAGAATCAAATGTTTTTTTGAACTATGGAGAATCAAATGTTTGAATAACATATTTTTGTTTAAATGTGTTTAAGTCTAAGTGATGGATTGTCTACCCGGGGGGTATCCTATCCGAGGGGTTATTGCGGGAATAACTAGAGAGAAGTCAGAGCAAATAGGAGGAGAGAGAGTCGATTTTATTAAATGAACTCAGCGTGGAGTAAGATGCCGATCCTTTTACAAGGAGAAATGGGCTGCTATTTATAGCAGCAATAAATGCGATGAGGGGACACGTGTCAGTAATCCAACGGCCGAAGGGTCACATCAGCCTAGTGGCACCGGCAGTGGTACGTCAACCGCATTGAATGCGGTTGGCGGATGTGACGTGGCATTAAATGCGGTGGTTGGCTGTCTCTAAAAGGAATCTTTGATGATTGAGCTCACCACTACCGAAGGCTCCTTGTGTAGCCGAGGGCTCTTTGTGCAGCCGAGGGCTTCCTGGTGTGGCCGAAGGCTTGGTTCAGCCGAAGGCTTCCCCTGGTGCCGAGGGCATGGGAATGCCGAAGGCTCGTGTCTTCGCCCGTTTTCTCCCAGCAGCTTCTTATGCCAGAGAAGGCTATCCTGTGAGTTTCGGAGCCTTCGGCCAAGGAGGCCGAAGGCACCCCAGTGCGTATTCTGGGCTTCTTCGAGGCTTGGGCCGTTGTATTTGGGCCCGAGTTGTTTCCTGGGCTCAATGGACTTGTGCAGGAGAAGTAGGAGTCTATGGGCCGGGGGTTCCTGGGCCATATACTCCATCAGGAGTCCCTCACTCCTTTTGCCGAAAGGTACTTGAGGGAAAAGGAGTAGATGTGTTGATTCTTCTGGAGGCTTCATCATCTCGCTGGGTGCCTTTGCTGGGGAACTTGTTTTCTGCTGATTGCCGAAGGCTTCCCCCAGTCCCTCACATGTCGAGGGTTTTCTGAGGGAAGGTATTCATAACCTTCGCATGTTCGCTGGGGGCTCCCCTCAGTCCCTCACATGTCGAGGGTTTTCTGGGGAAAGCATAAATGTATCCTGTTGTGATGAGGGCTGCTCCATTTCCGCAAGTGATTTGTGGGAACTTTTGATATTCTGCCTCTGCCGAAGGGTATATTGGAGCATGAACCCCGGGAGGTTTCTGCTCTGATGCCCGGAGGCCACACGCGTCAATTGTAAATTTTGGCATGAGGGAATTTTTGTTTGTGTATGATTCCCGAGGGGTGTATCCCAGTCCCCCACTCCTTTAGGCCGAAGGCAAGTTCGGGCTGAAGGAGTTATGGTGTTTGAGCGTAACCCCGAGGGGTGCCATTGACAGGGGGGACTAAGAAGAGCCTGGTAAGCTGAAGGCTTATATCGCTCGAAGGCGCCCGGTGAAAACATGCACCGGAGGCTGTAGTTGGTGATAGGCGGAGGCTATTACCTGGGGGCAACCCGGCAATTCGGAAACATGTCCGTTGAAATAGAGCCGTTGGAAGAGGGGTACACGTGGCATGCGCCGGTTGGCTGAAGGGGGGCGGCTGCCACCCATTGGGTGATGGAGAGGCGCGTAATGATGGCGCTTTCAAGTCGAGGCCCAGTTCTCGAGGCCCAAAGTCTATATATACCCCAAGCCGAATTCATTCTCTCCTGTGCGAACCTGAGTGATAGCGGAGCTCTGCAAAAATTCCTAGAGAGATAAAGTGCTTCTTCTGATCAAACCCCAAGTCACAAGGTCAGTTCTTGCCTCGTTTCTTATTGCCTTAGCATTTTTTGCTCCTTTACCCTTAGACCGAGTGTTTAGAGATCTTAGGATCCCTCGGCCCAACTTTTAGGTAACCCTCTCAATCAAACACCTCTCGGTTGGAAACAATGTCATCGCAAAGCGATTCTCAGGATATCTCGGGGGAGCCGTCGGCACAAGAGGAGAGCTACTCGGACGTGGAGTCGTCTAGTGAGCAATCGTCGGTGGGGAATGATGCGGTGGTGGCCCAAGAAGTGCAAAACAATCTTCGCGCGGAGCTTGAGGCCGAAGACTTCGAACAAGTGGCGGATGATGAGGAGCTAGCCCTCGCGCTCCAAGTTGCCGAAGAGGAAGAAGAAAAAGAGAGGCAACAGGTGACCATCGCCATCCTGCCCTCGCATGCTGAGGAAGCGAGCTGCTCTCGTCCTCTCAACCCTGACCCTATTCGGGTGGCCTCCGGGAAGAAAAGGAAGAAGAGCGGGGCGGCCTCGAAGAAGAAATCCGCTGCCGTCGATGCTGGCCAGCCAGTGGGCATCCCCGAAGGGCATTCCTACCTGAATACTGACGCCCTCGAACTGAAGACGACGGCTGTGGCTTCGGACTATCAGGCCACGCAGTTCCTGGTAGGGCCCTCGGCGCAGGTCATTGAACCAGGCCCGGAGGATCTCTTGTCTCATCCTCCCGAGGGGTGCTTTTCCGCCCATATCCTGTCCGTGGATCTCGGCCTTAGGTTCCCGCTGCATCCCTTCGTCGTGCAGTACCTCCGGTTCGTAGGACTTGCCCCCTGCCAGCTGACCCCTAACAGCCACTCCTACCTGGCGGGGTTTCTGTCATTGTGCGATTCCCGGGGGGTGGAGCCTACCCTCGACCAATTTTTCCTCTCCTTCAACTTGTGCAGGGGGGGGGGCCGCCAACAGTGAGGGATTCGCCAATCTCCAACAGCTCCCGGGATGGAGGCTGTTCTCGGAAGTGCCCTCGTCCCACAAGGGGTGGAAAGACAAGTTCTGCTACCTCCGGGTACTGGGGGCTGAGTTCCCGAGGCCCCTCCGCAACCACTTCCGTAGGCACCTCAAGGTTGGGAATGCTGCTCTCGAGGGCAACGGAAGAAAGCTAACGGCAAAACCTCCGGGATCTGAGAAGCTGATATCCATCAAAGCCGCCACGCTCCCCGAAGATCTCTTCAGGCTAGAATTCCGGCGATACCGCCTGCCGGGGGAGAGGGATGAGAGATACCCTCCTATTGACCGCGTCTACCAGAGTGCCGGAGGTTGTGACCGAGGGCTCCTGATTTCTGTACTTAGTAATATTTCCATGTTGCACTTGCATTCTAACAGCTGTGTATTTTCTTTGTCTCAGGTGAAGCTATGGACGTAAGCTCATTTGCCGCGCTGAAGAAGAAGCTGGCCAAGGAGCCGAAGAAGAAGGAGGCGGGGAAGCAGAAACCCGTCGACGGCTTCTTCCCTAGGACCGAAGGCTCCCTGCCGCAGGGGGAGCCGACAAAGGAGGTAGCGACTGCTGCCGCAAATGCTGAGACCGGCGGCTCCCAGGCTGAGGAGCTAAGGAGAAAGAGGGCTGGCAAAGCCCTTGCCCTCCCGGAAATGAAGAAGCAGAAAAAGGGGGCCGCCGGGAAGAAAGATGCCCCCATAATCATCGCCGAGGAGCAACCTCCCTCCAATCCTTTGGCGCACACCCCCCCTCGCTCCCCCCCGGCACATGTCGACGAGGAGGTTTACCAGGCGGAGCTCATCCAGTTCCCCGTTAAGGCGGGGTACCTCCGTCCTTCACGGCACACTCCACCCCGTCGGGTTTCTGAGGGGTGTGATGGCATCGAAGGATAGGTCTGTGCTGGCCCGTTACGAGGATGACATCCTCGACTACAAGGTGGCAAGCTACAGCACCATGGTTAGTTGCCTTCACTCTTTACTTTTGTATCAATCTCCCACAATCTACTTCTGTAACAAACGTTTGTATCTGTGTCGCAGGCTGCCTTGGCCGCGTCTGAGCAGGCCCGAAGGGTCGAGCAGCTGCGGATCGCGAAGATCCAGGCTGACGAGGCCCTGAGGAAAGCTGATGAGGAGCGGGCGGCCCTCAGGAAAAGGCTTGCTGATGCTGAGGAAGCCCTTCGGCTGGAGAAGGAGGGCACCGAGCAAAGGTTGAAAGATGCCGAGGCCAAGGGGAAGGCCGCCGCCGAGGAGTCTGCCGCAGCCACTGCCAGGGCTGTTGCCGAGGCCGCCGAAAATGAAAAGGCTGAAGCGATGGCCGACGCGAGGAAGAAAGCAGTTGAGGCTTTTCTCGCCGAGGGCTGGACGGCATCGGACCACGAGGGGTGGGTGGCCTCGGTGGTGGAGCAGAAGGTTGACTCCTGGGTGAAGGGCCCCGGGGCCATGTGGCTAGCCCAGAAGGGCAAGGATTACTATGACGGTGGCGAGTTCTTTACTCAAAACCTCATTTACCGGAGGCTAGCCAGGCACCTCCAACTCGAGCCGAAGGCATTCGACCCCGCGGCATATGGGCTCCCCCCTCTGCAGCCAGATGTAAGAGTCCCTCTTCCTGAGGGCGAAGAAAGGCCGGATCTTGAAGACTCCGAGCTCATGCAGGAAGGCGGTGAAGAGGCCGGTGATGATGCCACTTCCAAGACTGCCGAGGAGGGGGCTCAAACTGCCGATACTTAGCTTTACCTTCCTTGTTGTTTGTAGTTGATAGTGCCGCCCTTCGGCCTTGTATTGTAATGACATTTCTTGTAAACTCCAACTCTTGATGATGAATGATATGCCTCCGGGCTTTGTTATATTGAATGCTTCGTTTTTGAATGTATGCTCTCGCCTCTTTTTGTATTTGCATATGAGTGATTTTCCTTTCTTGAGTGAATGTTTGCTTTCCCGGAGGCCACAAATTTGTGGACTTAGAAAAATCTTCCAAATGAGAACTTTTGTCAACTAGCCTTCGGTTATAGTATAGGTTTGCTTTGCTGGGGGCTTGTAGTTGTGGACTTAGAAATTTTTCTAAGTTAGACCAGACCAGGACCCTTCGGCCGTGTTGTAGAATCACCGGAGGCTCGTGATTGTGGACTTAGTAAAATTTCCTAAGTAAAATTCCATCGCATGTCTCCGGTGATGAACCATTGGGACTGCCTCCGGGTTGTAGCAAATTCACCGAGGGCTAAGGTGAATTAGATTTAGGAAATTTCCTAAGTGAAGTTGCCTCTAATGCCCTCGGGAAGCTTGGGATCCTTTGTTTAGTAGTGTAGATTTTGGCTGTTGCCAAGTAGTTTGGGGGGCCATCGGCCGCAACCCCGTAAGTGAAGAGGGCATCCCTGTTTTCTCCCGAAGGGTTTCCAATTGTGGACTTAGTCAAATCTCCACAATATTCCAATGGTAGTTGTAGTTAACCTTCCGGTATGGGAACTGCTCTGAGCCCCCGGTACATATGGTTGCCGAGGGGTTCGAGATTATGGACTTGGTGAAATTCTGAGATTTGTCTCCCATAGAGTGACCCTTCGGTTGATGAGACTGCTTCGAAAGGCACCAAATTGTCATCATTGAGTGGGTTTGGTAGTATTCCGCCTTCGTCGGTATGAACCCTCCGGTTTGTCTAGGTGTAGATTTAGCTTGCCTTAGAACTTTGTGGAGCCTTCGGCATGTCGCATAGTTGACTTTGATCCAACCTAAATTTAGCCAAATTTAGGTGAAGTTTTTGCTTAGTGAGCTGTCTTCTTGGGCTTCCGGGGAAACCGTTGTGCTCCAAGGCTTTATGTAGTGAAGCTTTCGGCTATGTAGCCAGATGACTCGATGTTGAGAGATTTTCTTGTGCATTTGTAGCAGCTTTCGGCAATGTATATCCGAAGTGTTGAGCCTCCGGGGAGAATAGTATCCGGGGAGTTCCTTCCCCCCTACACATCTCTTTTTTTTTTTTTTTTTTTTTTTTTTTTTTTTTTTTTTTTCTTTTTTTTATTAGGATGGTGTAGGAGGGGCATCTAGAAACTTGGTTTCTAGGAAAGGCTTGGCCTATATGGGAGGCAACGGAACAAACCGTTGGCTCCCCCTTCGGGAATGACCTTCCGATATCCCGAAGGGTTTGAGGGTCGTTTCCTCGGCCCGAGACATCGTCTGTTGCCTGCTTCCCCTTGGGAGATAGCACGGAAAGCGCCTCGGTTTTGAAAGTCGTCCCCTCACCCCGAGACATGGTCTGTTGCCTGCTTCCCCTTGGGGGATAGCGCGGGGAGCGTTTCGTTTGTGGAAGTCGAATCCTGGGCCCGGGACATGGTCCGTTGCCTGCCTCCCCTTGGGGGATGGCGCGGAAAGCGTTCCTGGGAAGGGTTTTTATTTGTGTGTGGGACACAAATAGCCGGGGGCACTTGGTACCAGCCGGAGCCGAGGGGTGTTGCACCCCCCGTTTTTTTTTTTTTTTTTTTTTTTTTTTTTTTTTTTTTTTTGAGAACATGTATAATATGCATGACGTATGCATGATTGCGTCCTCATGGGGTACGGCTTACTGAGAAAACACTTAGTGTTTTCAAAAAGTGATGGGGGTGACCCGTGCACTTGGTACTTGGTACCTAGATTGTTGTTCCTCCTTCATCAGAGGGAGGGGCCTTGGGCCTATTTTGGTGGAGAAATGAGGGCTTGGCCACTCATGTGTAGGAGAGAAGGGGGCCTTGGGCCGTTTGTACAATATGTAGGTGATGAAGGCTTGGCCTCTTGATTATTCTTTAAAAACAGATGGGGCCTTGGGCCATCAATATTTACACTTGCTGAGGATGAGGGCTTGGCCGCTCATGCCTTATTGATAGAATTTGACAAGGTGGTGCACATTCCAATGTCTAGGGACCTCCGTCCCACTGGGGCGTTTAAGCTTGTATGTCCCCGGTTTGATGATGGCTGAGATGATGTAGGGGCCTTCAAACTTAGGCGCCATCTTTCCGCCTTCGGTGGGTAGGCTGGCCTCCCTTCGTCGGAGGACGTAGTCTCCCACCTGGAATTCCCGGGAGCGGACCTTGGCGTCGATGTATCCTTTCACTTGTCTTCTATAGTTTTCGGCCCTGAGGAAAGCTTGCTCTCGGCGTTCCGAGATGAGGTGAAGATCGAGGGCCATGTTGGCGTCATTGACCTCGGGCTCATATTGTTCCACCCTTCGGGTGGGAAGAGTCACTTCTGTTGGAGCCTTTGCCTCAAAGCCATAGCATAGGGAGAAGGGCGTTTCGCCCGTCGCCCGCCGAGGGGTGGTGCGGTAGGCCCATAAGATGTTGTGAAGCTCTTCTACCCAGCCTCCCCCTTCGGCTTCTAGCTTTTTCTTCAATCCCTCAAGGAGAGTGCGGTTGGCATTTTCTACTTGTCCGTTGCCCTGAGGGTAGGCAACGGAAGAGAATGTGTGCTTGATGCCCCAAGCCTCAAGGAGGGCACAGAAGGGGGCCGCTTCGAATTGAGTCCCGTTGTCGGAGATAATTTGTTGGGGGACGCCAAACCTTGTGAGAATATTTTTGAGAACGAAGTGGCGGCACCGGGCCTCAGTGATGCTGGCGGGGGGCTCGGCCTCTACCCATTTGGTAAAGTAGTCAATGGCCACAATGATGTACCTGTTGTTAGAGGTACCCCTCGGCAGAGGGCCCATTAAGTCAATCCCCCATCTGGAGAAGGGTATCGCGGTGCTGATGGGAGCATAGTTGACCGCGGGTCTGCCGGGGGCCTTCTGAAAGTGTTGGCAAGCGGTGCACCTTCGGGCTAGATCAGCACAATCCCTAGCCATCGTGGGCCAGAAGTAGCCCTGAACTATGAGCCTTCGGGACATAGAGAAGGGTCCCTGGTGAGCTGAGCAAGTGCCACTGTGCACTTCCTCCATGGCGACTTCGGCCTCATCTTGGTGAAGGCACCGAAGGAGGGTGCCGTTGTAAGATCTCTTGTAAAGCCTCCCGTTTTCGAGGGTGTAGCTGGGAGCCCTCAGTTTTGCTAACTTGGCGCGGGCTTCGTCTTGGGGCAGTTGCCCTGTGGTGATGAAGGTGATGATGTCAGAAATCCAATCCTCCGGCCTTAGGTGGATATTCATAATGGGGCTTGCGTGGATACTTGAGAGGCTGAGCTCCTCGATTCTTGCAATTTTTGAGAGGTGCTCGGGGGATTCATCCGAGAGTTTGGACAAAATGTCGGCCTCAGAGTTTTGAGCCCTCGGTATATGGGTGAGGGAGTGTGCCTCAAATACCTTGAGCAACTCTTTAGCCGCTTCTTTGTATTGTTTCATCCTCCCTTCTTTGGCTTCGTACTCCCCGGAGATTTGACCCACAACAAGTTTGGAGTCACACTTGACGTGGATCATCTTAGCCTTCAGATTTGCTGCCAGCCGAAGGCCACAGAGGAGGGCTTCGTACTCGGCTTCGTTGTTGGAGACTTTGAAGGAGAAGCGGATGGCATAATAGGCGCGGAAGCCTTCGGGTGTGATTAGGACTACTCCCCCTCCGCATGCTTTGGTGGCCGAGGAGCCGTCGGTATAGAGGGCCCACCATTCATCGAGGGGTGCCGAGGGCTCCTCGTCAGTCGCTGACCTTGCGGTGCATTCCGTTACGAAGTCTGCCAGGGCTTGGCCCTTAATTGCAGGCCTCGGACGGATATCTATGTTGTACTGACTGAGGAAGATGGCCCATTTTACCATCCGGGAGGAGCTAGTGGGACTCCTCATGAGGGCGCCGAGGGGTTGATGAGTGAGCACTTGGACCGGATGAGCTTGAAAGTAGTGGCCAAGCTTCTTGACGGTCCAAACGATGGCTAGCACCGTCTTCTCGACGGGAGAATACCTGAGTTCGGCCTCCCGGAGGGTTTTGCTGACGTAGAAGATGGCATGTTGGATGCCGTCTTCCTCTCGGATTAGTACTGAGCTGATAGCCGCAGGGCTAACACCGAGATATAAGTATAAGGTCTCCCCCACCTTCGGTTTGGAGAGCACTGGGGGAGAGGAGAGGTACTTCTTGAGTTCGTCGAAGGCCTCTTGACACTCAGATGTCCATTGGAAGCCAGCTGTCTTCCTCATGATTTGGAAGAAGGGGAGGGCCCTCTCGGCTGACTTAGAGAGGAATCGGTTGAGGGCCGCCAGGCGACCCGTCAGCCGTTGAACTTCTTTGACGTTGCGCGGAGGCTCCATGTTGATGATGGCCTGGATCTTCTCGGGGTTGGCCTCAATACCCCTTCGGCTGACCATGTAGCCCAAGAATTTTCCTCCTTGTACGCCGAAGGTGCATTTCTTCGGATTTAGCCGGAGGTTGAATTTTTGCATGATGGCAAAAATCTCCCGGAGGTCGTCGGCGTGAGTGCTTGCCTTCTTACTTTTGACGATCATATCGTCAACGTAAGCCTCCATGGTGCGTCCTAGGACAGCTTGAAAGACCCTAGCCACCATGCGTGTGTAGGTGGCGCCTGAATTTTTGAGGCCGAAGGCCATCACAAGATAGCAGAAGATGCCTTCGGGTGTCATGAAGGCAGTTTTTTCAGCGTCTTCCTCATGCATGTAGATTTGATGATATCCGCGGAATGCGTCGAGGAAGGACATAATCTCGCATCCCGCGGTCTCATCCACAAGTTGATCGATGTTCGGCAGAGGGAAGGGGTCCATAGGGCACGCCTTATTCAGATCAGTGTAGTCCACGCACATGCGGAAGGTAGGAGGCTTCTGTGCGAGGACAACGTTTGCCAACCAAGAAGGATATTTCACCTCCTTAATGTGTTTGATGGAGAGGAGCATAGATACCTCCTTCTTCACGAACTCCCTTCTCTCGGCCGAGAGGGGCCTTCTTCGTTGTTGTACTGGTTTGGCCGAAGGGTCCACCGCTAGGCGGTGGGTGATAACCCTTCGGTCGATTCCTGGCATATCCTCCGGCCCCCATGCAAAAACAATGGAGTAGGCGCGGAGGGCCTCGGTGATGCCAGCCTTCAGGTCTTCGGGGAGCTTGGCTCCGATCTTCAGGACTCTCTCCGGCTTGGCCGGATTGAGTATCAGGTCTTCAGTCTCCTCGGCAGGCTCAGCCCTCGGCCTACTTTCTACCTCCTCCAAGGCCTTGGTGGTGATGGTGTCTATACGTAACTCTGTTTTACTAACCTTCTTGGTGAGCTGAAGGTAGCAGGCCCTGGAGAGTTTCTGGTTCCCCCTCGAATAGCCGATGCCGGTGGGTGTGGGGAACTTGAGGCAGAGGTGCCTCATGGAGATGACGGCCTCCAAATCCTCGAGGGCGGGCCGGCCGAGGATGATGTTGTGTGCGCAGTCGAGGTTGACGACGACGAATTCCACTTCGAGCTTGGCTCTATGGGACCCGTCGCCGAATTCAACCACGAGGGTGATGACGCCTTCGGCGTCTATGCTGTCCCCCGTAAATCCGGAGAGGGGGGTGTTGATGTGTCGGAGGGACCCTCTGTCAAGTCTCAACTCCTGAAAGGTGCTGAGGTACATGACGTTGACAGAACTCCCCGTGTCGACGTAAGTCCGGAGGATGATGGCGTCGTTGATCTCAGTGCGGATGACGAGGGCATCCCTGTGCGGCAGAGAACCCGAGGGGAGGTCCGCATCCGTGAAGAAGATGGGTTCCTCCCTCGGCCTTTTAGTTGGGGGCATGTGATTGACTTCCCCAACGTAAAGGGACTGAGCCCACTTCTTCCGCTGGCTGGCGGAGTCTCCACCGGTGTTGCCGCCGTTGATCATGTGAATGTGGCGCTTGTATTGCTGATGGGAGCCCTCTCCCTCGTCATCGAGGCCTCCAATTTCACGTTTCTTCCCCTGTGGGTTCCCCAAGGGGATGGTGTTGGGGTTCACCCATTTGTTGGCCTTCGGCGGTGGTCCTTGATGGTGAAGGGGACCCTGGGGAGGAGGGCCCCTGATAAATTGGGACAAGTGGCCCGCCTGTATCAGCCTCTCGATGGCGTTCTTCAGTTGATGGCAGTCGTCGGTTTTGTGTCCATGGTGGCGGTGGAAGCGGCAGTAGGGCTCATCAGGACCGATGGCATAAATCTCGAGGGGTGTACGGGAGTCCCGCTCAACGAGCCCCCGCTCCTCTGCATGGTCAAGAATGACGCTGACGGGATGTGTCAAGGGAGTGCGTGGGTGCTCAAGGAGGACGGGTTGCGCCCATGCCTTCGGATTATTCTTGTAACCGCCCCCGGGTCTGGCTTGGCCACCTCGGGAGCGATCGCTGTACTGTGGCTCTCGGTTGGTCGGAGGGGGAGGCCCTCCTGGCCGATTCCTGCCTTCATTTTTTTGAGAGGGGTCCGTGTTGCGGCGGTCCTTCTCTATTTCCTCCGCTTCAGCGTATCGATCCCCCCGCTGAAGGGCCTTTGTATAATCGCGGGGGGGATCAGTGATAAGGCTCCGGGAGAAGTTACCGTTGCGGAGGACGGTGTGGAAGAGGGCCATCAAGGTCCTGTCATCGGCGCCCTCGACCTCGAGGGAGGCCTGCCTCCAGCGTTCTAGGAAATTCCGAAGGGTTTCCTCCTTCTGTTGTCTCACATTCAGAAGGTGGGAGAAGTGTTTCTTTGAGCGGTGCCTCCCGGCAAACTGCGTAAGGAAGCGGTGGGCAAGTTCTTGCCAAGAATCAATGCTGCCTTCGGGCAACCGGTTGAACCACTCATACGCTGGTCCCTCCAAGGTGGAAAGGAACCAACGGCATAAGTATTCATCCGATGCCCCCATCATCATCATGCTGTTTTGATAACGGCTATAGTGCTCCTGGGGATCCGTCTTCCCCTCATATGGTTTGATAGGCTGCCCCCGATATTTGTGGGGGATTTTGGCCGCCAACACCCTTGGGGTGAAAGGCGTCCTAGTGCGGAGCTGAACGAGGGGCTCGCCTGAGCCTTCGGCAAGTTTACGTTTCATTTCCTCCACCTGTGCCCGGAGGTCAGCGTACTCCAGATCTGGCCTCGCTGTGGAAGCCGTCGGGGGTGCCTGTCGATTCTCCTCGAGTTGACGGAGGAGGGCTTCAATGATTTCGTCCTTGGGATCCTTCGGGGCAACCCCTTGGGAGTTGGCCCGGAAGGATTGCGCCTGGTTGATCTGGTGCCTGGCGTCATCGGCATGGAGGAGGGCTTTGCCTTTGCTCCGTGGGGGAGGCACGCCCTCGGCGCCCGAAGCAGAGGCTCCGCTCTCCTGGGGCCTGCTGAATTCCTGTTTGCCGAGGCGGTCTTGGACCCCTCGGCGTATGGGAGCTCCCCCAAGCCTCTCAAGTGCAGAGGTCCGGGGTTTCTCCTTCATCAAGGGACGTTTATCCCTGGACTGGGCCTCTTGGGAGGCGGTGTCCTGCGCCATGACCCCTTCGGCGTTTCCAATCCCCGGGGGAGGATTGGTGAACAGAGGAGGGAGTGGTGGCAACTGAATAACATTTCCTCCAGCGTAGGGCTGGAGGGGTGCCTGAGAGGCGAGGGCTCCGGAATTGAGAGCCATGTTTTGAACAAAGGCCGCAAAGGCAGCTTGAAGATCGATGGCCGGGGCCGGAGGGGGAACTTGGTTCTCACTCCGATCCCTCCTTCGATTATCAAGGCCAATGCGGGCATCAGGGGTATTCCTCTGCAGCTGCTGGCGTAGGTCGGCGGCGGCTTGCTCTAATTCGAGGATGACGCCACCCTCGGGTACTAAGAGCCTGTTGGAGGCCTCAGCCCCGTTGGTTTCGCCGGGGGCTACGTAGTTCTCCTCAAGGTTCTTGGATTGGGCTCGGGTGGTCCTTCCCATTTTTGGTGAGGGCTTGTGTTTGGTAGAGGGGGAGGGTTTCTTACTCGATAGTTCAGACCTCTCAACGAGAGCACCAAATGATGGATTGTCTACCCGGGGGGTATCCTATCCGAGGGGTTATTGCGGGAATAACTAGAGAGAAGTCAGAGCAAATAGGAGGAGAGAGAGTCGATTTTATTAAATGAACTCAGCGTGGAGTAAGATGCCGATCCTTTTACAAGGAGAAATGGGCTGCTATTTATAGCAGCAATAAATGCGATGAGGGGACACGTGTCAGTAATCCAACGGCCGAAGGGTCACATCAGCCTAGTGGCACCGGCAGTGGTACGTCAACCGCATTGAATGCGGTTGGCGGATGTGACGTGGCATTAAATGCGGTGGTTGGCTGTCTCTAAAAGGAATCTTTGATGATTGAGCTCACCACTACCGAAGGCTCCTTGTGTAGCCGAGGGCTCTTTGTGCAGCCGAGGGCTTCCTGGTGTGGCCGAAGGCTTGGTTCAGCCGAAGGCTTCCCCTGGTGCCGAGGGCATGGGAATGCCGAAGGCTCGTGTCTTCGCCCGTTTTCTCCCAGCAGCTTCTTATGCCAGAGAAGGCTATCCTGTGAGTTTCGGAGCCTTCGGCCAAGGAGGCCGAAGGCACCCCAGTGCGTATTCTGGGCTTCTTCGAGGCTTGGGCCGTTGTATTTGGGCCCGAGTTGTTTCCTGGGCTCAATGGACTTGTGCAGGAGAAGTAGGAGTCTATGGGCCGGGGGTTCCTGGGCCATATACTCCATCACTAAGTTTACCATAGTACGTATGAGATTTGTTACTTATACTCCCGCCGTCCCCGATAACTTTGCCAAGTTTGACTGACACGAGGAGTAATAAAATAAAAACTGTGTGGTTAAGGTTTGTGCAGAGGAGAGAGAATTAACTGGAATCACAAATTCTTTACTTAAAAGAAAAAGTAGCAAAGTTAAGGGGACATCCATAAAAAGAAAGTTATGAGTATAATATTACAGTATATGTATACAGAGGTAGTTGTTCAGCCCAGCTCGTCACCGACTCACTCTCTGACCTTATGGGAGGTCTCAGGTTTAATTCTCAATGAAGTGAGATTGATCCCAATTTATTCCAGGTCTTCCAAACCCCTCCCCCGACGCCCCTGGGGTAAAAAATAGTGTAGGTGTACAATATTGTCAGTTTTCAAAAACTAAATGAATTTTGTGTTTTTAATGTCGAACAAGTTATAATATTTGGATATACTTCATTTTATCTAATTAAAAACTGTTTAACGATATATTCAAGTATCATGTACGTTGTAAAACTAATAATTTTGAAAACCACAAAGGGGTAAACACAAGTACATTTAATTAATTAAAGTATGAAAGTATTACACACACTCCATACATAATGGAAAATTTCTATGTTCACCCCATTTATGTATAATAGGTTACAATTTTTATACTCAAAAGTTACTAATGTAATTATTACTTCATATAAGATTTTATATTTTTATCTACCATTTTCACTTTAATCGTATATAAATCATTATTTCATACGTAGTATCTTATTTGCTCCTTTAATATTTTGTGGCTGGATCGGACTCCATTAAAAAAATTAAAGGTTATCCAACTGGAAACACTGCACCTGGAAGGGAAAAGATGAACTACAATTTGCCGGTACAGAGCAAGGTAAGGGGCGGTGATCCAGCAGCGCCAAAATCAGATCCTTGTAAATGTTGGTAGGTTATCCGAGATGTACTAATCATTTATCCGAGAATTACCTCTAAGGATGTTTTCTTTTGGACTGAAATTTGCTGGTCTGGTCTGGTCTATTTAAGTCTTGTCTGGTCTGGTCTGCAGGTCTGGTCTGGTAAACGTCTGGTCTCTGTGTATTTTATAACTACGGAAGTCTGGTCTGGTCTGTTTAAGTCTGGTCTGGTCTGTTTAAGTCTGGTCTGGTCTGGTCTATTTAAGTCTGGTCTGGTCTGGTCTGTTTAAGTCTGGTCTGGTCTGGGACTGAAAACAGTCCAAAAGAAAACATCATAAATATGGCTAAAAATCACGAATAGAACTAATCATTTGAGTTTGGACAACTATACCCTTGTAGCTTTTTGGATTGGCATACCTAGCCGCCACCGCCGGCCACTTCTGCCGGCCACCACCACTGGCCATCTCCCAACCTATACACTTTTTATACACTTGTCCATGGATATGTATACATACAATAACAACTTTTTTAAACCGGCTTCCTCAAGTAAATAAGGGGTGTATATAAAAGTGTTCACTTTTGTGCGCACCTAGTTTTTGTTTTAAAAAAGGAATATACCTCATCCCTGACGGCCCCCTAAAACCGATCGAGACCTCTCTCTTATGACACCATCTCCTTAAAAGTATATACTCTCTCTATCTCAATTTGATGGTCTGATTGCGGTTTACGAGATTTAATTTGACCGACGATAAAGAAAACGGATCCTTGTGCACATTCAAAATATTTTTACAAAAAAAATTACATATTCAGAAACTACATTAAAAGTTTTGCAAAATCGCCAAAGTCAGAAGAGAAAACTGTCAAATAGGTCCTCGAACTTTCATAAAAAGTCAATTAAGTCCTTATTTCTGAGGCTCTGTCCGGCCTTCGCGATTTGGGGCGGTTCCTGGTGGAATTTTTTGATGAATTTCTTTCAGCATCTTATTCATCAAGTCTAATTTAGTCATACCAAATTTGAGCTAAAACTTCAATCAGGAACGCATTCAAATTAATTCTTCAAGATAATTGCTCATTTAACTGCACAGTTATCTTCATAAATTAATTTGAATGCGTTCCCGATTGAAATTTTAGCTGAAATTTGGTATGAGTAAACTAGACTTGATGAATAAGATGTTCAAAACATTTCATCAAAAAATTTCACCGGGAGCCATCCCAAATCGCGAAGGCCGGACAGAGCCTCAGAAATACAGACTTAATTAATTTGTTTTATGAAAGTTCGAGGAGCTATTTGACCGTTTTCCAAGTCAGAATCATTTGGGACATGATAAAATATTGATGTATAAAGTAAGATATTAAAGTTGTTTGTATTGACCAAATGAATAAGAAATTGGGATAGAGGGCATTGGATGAATGCCAATGCGCGTTTGCGTCATTTGATTTGTTTGTGCAGTGGTAACAAATGTTTGGATTGCCTTGGATGTTGGGGCGTATTCAAGTGTGGCAAATGAAAACTTGGTTCTACCAGTACGTCTTTATGCGCTTAGGCCAGCTGCAATCTAATCCATCAATAAACTTGGTTCCCAATAAGTTTAATTCATATGAAATGTATTCATTTTTTTAATTCAGTTTTTCCCTACAATTCAGCACTATCAATATATTTATCTAGCACAATTTTGTAATTAAATCCTTACTTTATCATTATACTTATTTTTTTTGCAAATATTTGTTGTGGATAATTATTGATGGTACTAGAAGTCTGCCACATGGCCCATATAAATATATGTTACCAGTTCAGCTATAGCCCAAATGACAAAACGGGCCAACTCGTATAACATAGAGTGAATTCCCTAAATAGGACTAAAAAGTGGCAAAATTGCACAAATAGGATTACATTTTTTAAATTCCCTAAATAGGACTATTTATGTGTGTTTGGACAAATATACCCTTGTAACTTGTGAAATATTTTAATTAATAATAAAATCATAAAAATAATAATAATAATAATCGAAAAAAATACAAAAAATCATAAAAAAATAATATAAAATTAATAAAAATATTTTTAAAAAAAAAATTAAAAATTTTAAAAAAAAAATAAAAAAATCGTAAAATTAAAAAAAAAAACATTACCACCCCTGCCACCCCCAGCACCACTAGCTCCCATCACCGGAGAAAAATATGCCAACATTTTAAATTATGCCATAATGATGGCATATTCAATGAAAATGTTGGCATATTGAAGAGTAATTATGCCATCTTTTTGGCATTTTCAGAAAAAGATGGCATTTTTTTACCAAAAGTGGAAGAAATTTCACCAATCGGAGGTGGTGGTGGTGGGAGGCGGCAGGAGGCGGTGGGAAAGGTATCCATAATTTTTTTCATTTTTTTATGGGTTTTTACTATTTTTTATTATTTTTTAAAAAAAAGTTTAAAAAAATAAAAAATTAAATTTTTTATTTTATAAATTTTTTATAATTTTTTTATAATTTTTTTACGTTTTTTAAATATTTTTTACGTTTTTTATGATTTTATTATGAATTAAAGCATTTCATTATGAATTAATACTCTTAGGGGTATTTAGGGTAGAAAATCAATGTTTAGTCCTATTTAGGGAATTTAAAAAGTAGTAGTCCTATTTGTGCTTTTAAGGAACTCATTAGTCCTATTTAGGACAATTTCCGTATAACATAAGAGGAAATTAATGAACAAGTCAAGCCTGAACAAGAGAATCTGAATCCACCATGAGGTCGTCCAGACTTGGGCCGACCTGGCTTATGCAACAAAGGTCGGATAATTGATAAATAGAAAGACAACAATATTCAACTGATGAAACATATTTATTAAAAAGGCATTAATACGGAAATTATGACAAGAACGTTACGAAAGACAAGAATCGTTAATGGTTAGGTCTCCTAATAATTGCCCTAAGAAAAAATGGCCCATATATTACTAATGCACTTTTGGAGCCATCTTTCAAAATTATGGCCCATCTTCCCAATTGAAGCACGGGTAATTCTATTCACCGCCTTCCCTATGATACCTTTATTCCCATTTTCAGCCCTTCCTCCATGTTATAATATCAATCAGTGAAGAGATGGTGGACATGAGACAGAGAACCGAGGATTGGATATGATTCAAGAGTGAATCTTTGAATGCGGGTACAATTGCACATTAACATGTAGTGGTTTTGATTTTATGAGGAATGAGAAAAGCTTCACTTTGTCTCTTTGCTATTTGACGAACTCAGAGCCGAAAAAATAGAACACTGAGAAGGAAACATGGAAAGGCCGGAAAAATCAGGGCAACGAAGATATCCATACCGGCTAACTTAGAAGAACAAATTAATCGAAGTAATGCTCAGATCTTGGAGTCCAATGAAGTAACATCAAAGCCTCTCAGAGCTCAAAGAACATTTTTTAGATGATGAAACATGGTCTCTTCCGGTAGAGTTGATTGGCCTCTTGCATGCTGTCCAAGAAACTGGAACCAAGCTGCTGGAAATTCTGCCGTAGCCCGGAGAAGAAAGTTCTTTTAATTTTTTGTTTGCCGGAGTAGGCCCTTGACCGCCGGTAGACTTTAAGCTATGCCCAAATGCCCCTTTTTCATCTCTAGCTACCCATCCCCACAATCTTAAACCCCTATCCTCATCAACCGCCCCATCAACATTAATTTTATTCCACCCGACATCTCATGCCATTTGGCCTCCACCTCTGCCAGACCCTGAACCCACCCCGCTCGCTTCCCTCCACCCTGATAACATAGCCATTGCCCTCTGGATGACACCATCCCCATCACATGATTCTTCCTTCCACACTAACACATTTCGCCTTTTCCAAATGCTCCTCATGAGCATTACGAACTGACATTGCTTCTCCACATTCACACTCTAAAAATACCATGTACCCATTCAGCAAAAGACGAAGCCTCATTTACGAAACTTCCATCCCCCTGCTGCCACACAGTTCGAACACACGGACAACACCTCAACGCATGCTCTGTATTCTCATCCTCAGTGTCACATAATATGCAAATAGGGGAAATCTGGACTCCCTACTACAAACCCTTACTGCTGTAGGTAGACACCCCTCCATAATCTTCCTGAAAAATAATATAATTTTAGGAGGGATATTAAGTTGACATACCTTTGTCCACTATATTCATCTCTCTTGTGTCGAACTCCCCCTGAGATAACGATAACAACTTCTCACTGAAAAGTTCCCATCTTTCTCCCCCTTCCACCAAAACACACATCTAACCGGTCCTCTATACTAATTAATCGGTATGCTGAGAATTTGTTAAGCCTCGTGTGGAATAAAAAGGGATCGAACCTTTTCCATATGCCATCCGATCCTTTGCCATCCTCTGTGCGCAAAGCTGTCACATTCATATAAAAATTTTGGCCGGCTTAGGGGAAGTAATTTGTCCCGAATCTGAGCCCGAAAGTCATGCATTCGCCCAAACTTGAGGATTCCTATCATTCCCATCTCTCCTACGAATACTAGCCACCACTACCGATTGAGCTTCCAAAGTACTGCTCCAAATGAAGGATGAAGTATTCCCCGCTTGTGCCTCCCAAAAAGTGTTATTTGGGTAATAACGGGTCTTACATTTTCTTCCTACAAATTAAAAAAGTCGTATAGCAGTTAATCTCCAACCCTCTTTAGCGTTTTCAATAAATAATATGGAAACGCTGCAAATAAGAGGGTTTTGGTGTAGCGTTTTAAAATATGACACTTTCTACTAATTGTTATGGCCAAACAACTAAATTACCAAACATATGCTGGTAACCTGCTAACTTATCCCGCTAGTCAAACTCGTTGACTAATCCGATATTAACAATCCACTAACATAATCTGCTAACTGTTGAATGTCAAACACGCCCTAATGCCCTATGAATATATAGTGAAAGTGGATATAAACTATTTAGGGTGTGATGGAAAAATAGTGTGATGGAACAAATGATAGATCCAAAAAATGTAGTTGTAATAATGTATTATTTTCAAAATTATTAAGGGTATGATGAAAAATTTAATAGAAATTGTCCTGAATATATAGGAGTAAAAACAATTTCGAATTTCAAAATAGAACTTTCATATTTTTATTCCCTAAATAGGAGTAATCCATGTCATGTTTAAAGTCTTAAAATGCCAAATTTGGCAGAAATTACTTCTATTTAGAAAACAAAATGACAGTCGTGTTTTAAAATTTCAAAACTTTTGTACTTCAATTTAGGAATTTTCCCAAAATTTAATAATGGAAAGATTATTTATTTAGTTATAATGAAAATTAAAAGGAAGGTGGAGAGATTTGTTAGAGCATCTCCATTCATGATCTCTAATAATCAATTTTTCCTATGATTCTTACCTTTTAAATATTGTTATATAATTAATTTTTAAATAATCTCAATATTTGCTTATGTCTCCCAACCATCATCTTCAAATAATCCGATTTTTTTGGTCCTGCATTAACTTCTATTACATATACAATTTAAATAATCTGGTTTCATATTTTGATCCCGGATTATTGTAGCAAATAATCTCATTAAATAATTTATGTCTCTCAATGATGCTTCTATAAAAAATCCGCCACGTCACTTATTTAATCTCTTAATAATCCTACCAATGGGGATGCCCTTAGGAGTAAGAATTTTGTTTCTTACTCCGTAATTTGGTAATATGAAGTGTGTCATCGGGCTTTGAACCCTTACGAAATCTGACGCATAACAGTGGCGCCTAACCCTAGCTAGCGGCCCACCCGTAACATTACGTACCGCAGCTCCCATGCATCTGCCTTTTTATACATAGGCCGCTACCTGTTCTTCTCTTCCATTCATCGGCTTCAACCCTCCTCCCACACTTCCGCCGACAACACTATGGGTCGCGTCATCCGCGCTCAGCGTAAAGGTGCCGGCTCCGTCTTCAAGTCTCACACCCACCACCGTAAAGGGCCGGCCAAATTCCGCCCGCTTGATTTCGGGGAGCGCAATGGCTATCTCAAGGGCGTCGTGCAGGAGATCGTTCACGATCCCGGCCGCGGCGCCCCGCTCGCTCGCGTCAATTTCCGCCACCCTTTCCGCTACCAGCACCAGAAGGAGCTCTTCATCGCCGCCGAGGGCATGTACACCGGCCAGTTTGTGTACTGCGGGAAGAAGGCCGCTCTCACCGTGGGGAACGTGCTCCCTCTCCGGTCCATCCCCGAGGGAGCCGTCGTATGCAATGTCGAGCACAAGGTCGGTGATCGGGGCGCTTTCGCGAGGTGCTCGGGCGACTACGCCATCGTGATCAGTCACAACCCCGACGCTGGGACGTCTAGGGTTAAGCTCCCGTCGGGGGCAAAGAAGATTATTCCCAGCGCGTGTCGGGCTATGATCGGTCAGGTGGCCGGAGGCGGGCGTACGGAGAAGCCGATGCTTAAAGCCGGGAATGCCTACCACAAGTTTAGGGTGAAGAGGAACTGCTGGCCCAAGGTCCGTGGTGTGGCTATGAACCCGGTCGAGCATCCCCACGGTGGTGGTAACCACCAGCACATTGGTCATGCAAGTACTGTTCGCCGAGATGCGCCGCCGGGACAGAAGGTTGGGCTGCTCGCCGCCAGGAGGACTGGCCGTGTCCGTGGTCAAGCCGCCGTTGCGGCTGCCAAGGCTGACAAGGGCTCTTAGGTTTAATTAAAACACTCCGTATATTACTTCAAATACCTCTCGTATGTTACGTTATTTTATATTTAATTATTTATTTACGGAGTATTTATTTGTTTTATTATTTATTTTACTTCGTATTGATTTTATTGAGACCCTTGATATTGGCCTGGTGTTTGTTTAGTCCTGGTACACTACCACCAACGCAAACTATTGAATAATGTTATGTTTTACTTTTAGGAAAAGTTTCACATGAGTTAATACGTACCATATATATATACTCCGTAATAAATAAAAGCCAAAAGAGAATATTACCGGAAATAGGACTAAAAATGTTTGAAAATTTCAAAAAAGAACTATCATGTTTTTATTCCCAAAATAGGACTAATTACTGCCATGTTTTGGCAGTATCAGACTTCAAACATGGCAGTATTTTCCAAACTTGGCAGTAATTACTCATATTTTGGGAATAAAAAACACGACAGTCCTATTTTGAAATTTTCAAATAGTTTTAGTCCTATTTCAGGAACTTTTCCGAGCCAAAACTGAATGTCTATCATCTTGGGTATGTATATATACGGAGTATCGTAATATACAGAATATTACGTACGTGTAGTAGTTTAATTCAATTTTCATTGAAATTATGACATATCACAAAATCTTGCTAGTAGAACAAAAAAGCCCATCTTTAAAAAAAGAACAAAAAAGCCCCCCGGGCCGGGAGAATGTTTGAAAACCTGAACCGGGCGGGTTTTGGTGGTGGCTTTTCTAGAAGCTCAAAAGTTCCAAATTTATCTTGCATTGAATTGTTGTACCTTAATATGCTTAATTTCTCTGTTGCTTTCATTTTGTAGAAGCTTCATTTCCAGTGTTATTGATGTGTGAGGTGTTTGGGTATTTGCCCTTTTGTGTTGTACTGTGTGTATTGTGAGTTAAATTTATTGTTAAGGAAGGCATTATTCCTTAATACAATTAACTCCTCATAATAATCTTGAATTATTGTTTCTCTTAAAAAGAAAAAAAGAAGTTCCAAATTTATCTAGGTTTTTGTGTCAACCAATTTAGATAACTATCGAAATATTTTCATACTTTTGGTTTGATTTTGTTTTTCCTCTCAAACTATTGTGCACGACACTAATGTTTTTTGTTGTCATTGGGCATCTTGTTTTGTTGATTTGGTTGATAGAATTCCCTCCCATCCCAAATGGATGGTCCCATTTTAGTCTCAAGTTAATGGTCCTATATTTTTTGAGTTCAAATATTGAGAAAGTGTAATAGAATGATCAATATAATCTTACTTTTCTCACCACTTGTACTTTTCATCAAAGAATGGGTATAAATGATAAAACCATTGGGACGTCCCATAACATTTGTCACGATTATTTAGAAAAATGAGTGTATGCGGTTGACATTGATAATTTAATAATAAAGTAAAAATGATTTAGAATCACACAAACTTTACCAAATTTACAATATTGTTTCTACTAAAAAAGAAAACATGAATATCATTTTGAGATAATCCAAATAGAAAATAAACAATCATCATTTTGGGACAGTGGTAATATTATACGGAGTACGTTATTTGTTACCTCCATATCTTGTTTATATTATAATACTAGTATAAATATATAAGAGAACCTTTGTTGTTATGAAGTTTGAATGGTATTCAACGATTCAAGTTGCCGGCACCTACTACTAGTGCTGGACTCGGGCCGGGCGGCCCGGCCCGGAACCGGCCCGGCCCGGAACCGGCCCGGCCCGGTTACTGTTAGGCCCGGCCCGGCCCGGGGCCCGGTGGGTCCACCGGTTCGGTTCGGCCCGGCCCGGCTGCTGGGCGGTTCGGGCCCGGGCCCAGGTTTTGGTGAACCGGCCCGGCCGGTTCGGGCCCGGTCCGGGCCGGATTTTAATTTTTTTTTTTTTTTTTTGAAATTTTTTTAAGTTTTAGGTTGGATTAGGTATTTTGGGCCATTTGAGGTGGTTTGGGATGGTTTGGGGTTGAGGGGGAGGGGTAGGGGATTAAATAGGAGACCAAAAAAAAAAAAAAAATTAAGTGGGCCGGTTCGGCCCGGCCCGGCCCGGCCCGGTTTGGCCCGGAACCGGAACCGGAACCGCCCACCGGCGGTTCGGGCCCGGGCCCTAGTTTTCTGGCCCGAGGCCCGGCCGGGCCCAGGCCCGAACCGGGCCCGAACCGGCCCGAGTCCAGCCATACCTACTACTCTTTTAGTTTTAGGAAGGCTTGAATGCTTGATCGAATATAATATTCCCTCCGTCCTACATTTAAGTTTACAGTTTAACTTTTTGAGTGACACTTTGTTAACTTTGAGCGTTAATTAGTCAAATACTGTATTATTTTATAATACCAAAACTGTTTTGAATTATTCATATTAATAAATATTATTGAAATGTTACTTTATTATTATAAGTTTTTTAAGGGTATATTTTTACATATCAATGCATGGTTAAACATTACTTTTGGAAACCGTGACATGTTGATTTTAAACTTAATATTGGAGTAATATACAAGACGTTGAGGTATATTAAACACGTTCAGTAAAACTACTCCCTCCGCCCCGAACAGTACTTGACGTTTGCTTTTGGCACAGTATTTTTGGAGCTCAATTAATAGAAGAACAAATGTCTTGTTTTGTTATCGTTTTCTCTAAGATAACGATAACATAAAACAAGACAGATGGTTACGACTTAAGAACACAAATCATACGCCTGATTGAAAAGCTACTCCCTCCGTATTTAAATGATCTCTACACTAGTTTTGGGCACAAGATTTTAGGATAGAATAGTAGGAGTAGTATATGATGTAGAAAAAGTAGGAGGGAGTATGTAAAAGTATGAAAAGAAGATAAAAAGTAGATAAAGTAAGCATAATTGAGTATTTTATAAAGGATAAACTTACCAAAAATGGAAGTGTAGAGAACTTTTAAATGCATCCCAAAAAAAAGTGTACGTAGGGAATTTTGAAATGGGAGTATAATAATTTGAGCTATTTTCTTGTTTATTTTCACGATCTCTAAAGATTATATGCTGTCTTCTGTAATAAATTGAGCAATTTCCTACTTTATTTTCATGATCTCTCAAGATTATATTGCCTCGGATCGGAGGTCCTCATCTAAATGAGAATGAATAACATGATGCACTTTTATAATTAAACGTTAGTTACACATTTGAATTGCATTTATTTACAATTATATGACATCGTACGTGTTGATTGACGTACAATTTATTCTTATTTATTTATGGGAGGGCCTCTCCTATACTCACCTGCTACGGCGATAACAATCAACAAGACAGATGATGATAAACACAAACGCTACACCGGATATACACCCTATTACAATGTAACAAACTTTTCTAGATTTTTTACTCCTCCAAGTCCTCCTTCTTTGGTGAAGCCTTCTTGACACTGAAAGAGTAAGCAGCGGCGGGTGCTCGGGATCGGGATCGGGTAGATCACCCGCAAGATCCAGAGAAGTAGTAGTAGTAGTCGTAGTAATAATAGGATGGCGGTGAGATAGGAAAAGATTATTATTCCCTCCAAATGAAGAAGGATGAAATCGCCCGAGGGGTGAGGGGATGGAGCCAGTGAAGTGATTGTTACTTAGGTTCAAGTGCTTAAGATTGGGGAGGTGGCCGAGGCCAGGCGGTATCGGTCCGGTGAGCGAGTTATTCTCAAGATGGAGAGTTTCGAGAGCATCCAACATATCTATTGTATGCTCTGGGATACACCCATGGATTCCAAACCCGGGAAGATGAAGCTCAACTACTCTCTTCCTCCCATTTGCTGCATTGCTGCATTTGACACCGACCCATTGATTGCACACTAGACCTCTCGGGTTCCAATCCAGCTTATGGTTCCCAGGGATAACCAAAACAGCATTAGCAAAGTCCAAAAGGGCTTGTCTCTCTCCTCCTAGATCAGATGGAACCACTGCTTGAAAGCAGAAGGTGATAATGCTTATGATGAAGAAGAAGTGAGGATGTCTTTTGTCCACCATTTTGTTGTCCTCACTGATATTCGTGGGTACTGGAACCAATGATCTGCATCACCACCGTCCACCAATCAATTTTTCATGTACAAACATATTACGGGTTAAAGCCTAAAGGTCAATTAGCTATAGAAAAAGTCAAAAATCACTAATTAAAAATGGACAGATTAGATAAAGGTTGCAATGGAGTTTACTAAATAGTAAATATAATCAAATCAAACCAATGAACCAATGCAGATAAAAACATTACTCCGTAATTATTAAACTACTTCATTTGGTAACACTGAAATTGGATGAATCATTTTGCTGAAATTTATGAAAGTTCTACCTGAACTGTATAAAAATACTTCGTATATTTTATTACTAAATTAAAGAAAAAAGTTATACGGAGTATGAAAAAATAGTTAAAATTGTCTTCTTCAATAACTTCAGTCAATTCACCAAAAAAAGTAACTTCAACCTTACTTATTTTGATTATTATACAATTCGGTGCGCTAAATCAAAAGTTACTTGTTTGATGAAAAAGAAGAGTGATTGGACTGATAAACCAAAAAATAAGGTCACTAAGAAGTTGTTCTCTTCAGCTGATCTGAATGTTTCTGATCTGAATTTTTTAGGTTCTAATCTGATCTGATTTTTTCTGATCTGATCTGATCTGAATCTTTCTGATCTGAATGTTTCTGATCTGATCTGAATCCTTCTGATCTGAATCTTTCTGATCTGATCTGATTTGAATATTTCTATAATTATAATTATAATTACTATAAGAGAAAACCGTCAAATAGGTCCTCGAATTTTCATAAAAAGGTCAAATAAGTCCTTATATAGGAGGCTCTGTCCGGCCGTCGCGATTTGGGACGATTCCCGGTGGAATTTTTTGATGAAAAATTTTAAGCATCTTATTCATCAAGTTTAGTTTTCTCATACCAAATTCCTGCTAAAACTTTAATCGGAACACATTCAAATTAATTCTTGAAGATAACTGCGCATTTAACTGCACAGTTATCTTCAAGAATTAATTTGAATGCATTCCCGATTGAAGTTTTATCTGAAATTTGGTATGAGTTTACTAGACTTGATGAAGATGCTAAAAATCATTTGACGACCTTCCCGATTGAATTTTTTGCTCACATTTGGTATGGATGAACTAGACTTGATGAGTAACATACACAAAAAATTTGAGCAAAAAATACCACCGGGAAAGCCCCCAAATGGAGGCCAGACGGGGCTCCTGTACGGAAATTCCGGACAGGATGAGCATTCTATATATATATATATATATATATATATAATTATGATCAAATGAGAACATGATCTTAGGAGAGAAATAAGAATGAATATGGAGCGTTGGATTTGCGTATCGTGCATTATGTAAAACACAAACATGCACTATCATAAATTAGTAGCATTTGAATTGTGCATTAGTTTATCCACAAATGTGAACATTTGAACTTTGCATTATTTTAACTATAAATTTGCACATCAAGAATCATAATGAGCATTGTTTTGAGTTGTTCTCATTTCTCAAAATAACAAATGTTATCACCGGAACTTGACCCTATAACCTTTAGATCAACTCATTGGATGAGTTTGCAAATTTGGAGATGTTGGTATTTGATCATTTATATATATGATCAAATGCGAACCATATTTAATCAAATGAGAAGTAATATAATCAATGTTTAATGGCTATGATCAAAGTGAACTTGACTAATAACACCAAAGTGCATCACGAAATTGATCAAAGTTTCATAAAGTACATGTATAGACATTCCTAATCCTAACAAGATTTAACAAAAATAGCAAACAAAATCCAAACCAATAATTAATCATAAATGCACAGGCTAGTTGAATTGAAAGGAAAAAACATTAGAGGCTTACATTTAAATTTAACAAGTGCTAAACGGCTCAGCTTAGATACTTATTAAGTGCTATGTAGAAGCTTAGCTTCATCACTTTCTTAATTGAATTGGTATTCAAGCCGGTCTTAATATATATAAATGGCCAGGTAGATGCAGACGCGAAGGAATGTAACGAGAGAATATTAATTATGTGCATATAATAAGTTAAGTAACTACGAAAGAGAGATGATACAATTTAATAATCAAATTCGAGAAAAACATATTCCGTATTAACTGATACTCCATATATAACTTGGTAATAATGTATGTGTGTATATATATGTATATATATATATAATATATTCCCAAAATATCAGTAAAGGCAATTTAAAGTATAAAATATAAATATAAATATATTTATATTTAAAACATAAATATACAATTTTTTCCTGTATAAGAGTAACATTATTATCCTGATGATGAGTTTTACTGCGTATATTCTTAGATTAGAAGTGCACGATTATATACATTATTTCTAAGGGAGGATTTCAAGGTATCTTTTTCTTTCTTTAATTAAGCTTTACTTTTATTTCTTCGTCATGCATGACACTGATAAAAATAAAGCTTCAAACACTTGAAACCTAATTGAGATTCACGTACTAGTTGAAAAACGTGTTGGAAATTTTGGGGTATTTCAAATGAATAAGGTTTTAATTAATTTTGTGGGAAACTTATCATGACTCAAAACACCATTTTACCGAACACCTTTTAAGTTATTATTATTATTCCTTGAAGGTTAAACAATTAACTTAATAAGTATTTGTCTTAACATATACTCTTAACGTTAGGCATGTATAGTACATACGTTATGCATGTATATTATATTCACTATGATTTAATTGTCTTTAATATTAATCAATTCTTACTTTAATATCATTAATTTAATGCTTATAATGCCTCTTATACCCATGTTCGTATCTCAGCTCCTTGAAGTAGAAGAAGGGATAGAGATTAAAAGCAACAAAGCTATTTTACTAGCAAGCAGTAGTTGAGCAGTACGATCGAAAATTGTTTCAAACACTCAAGGAGCATCAAAGTGCATTCCTTACTTTTATTCTTGTTACGTTGGGGAAGTTTTCTTCACAAAAGCTACTATGCTAAGATCATATTTTATTATTGGGTTCATATATAGTTTTCTTCTCGTTAGTTCTGGTACCGGTTTTATAACCGAAGGGCTCGTTATATCCTGGGGAAAATTTCTGTACGCCGGAAATAATTCCTTAGGACAGACGCTGACGCGTCTCGAGCTTCTAATATAATTTTTAGTTCTTTTTAGTGATTATTTTGCAGGTCAATTCTCGGAGCTAGATGGTCAACGAGGTCAACTTAGGAACAACACGGTCAACACGTTGATTCTGGAAGGATAGAGCCAACAACCTAAGGAATTATTTGGCGAACAAAAATTGCAGCTACAGAACAGTCAACGTGGCGGACACACTTCTTGTCATGACTAGTGACGCCAAAAGTACGACTACATTTCTAGCTCCCAACCATGATCAAATTTATGGTATGTTTTTTATAGCCTTTGTTAAAAAGTGACTTTTAAATAATGAAAGTTTTGGGGAAAACATCCACCAAAATAAAGTGTAAACTTTGTTGGCGGTGATGATATAACTGGTGCAGTTATTTTTCAAATTGACGAGTGATGTGTGAATGAATATGTGGTAGATTTTGAGGCTACCAAATTCATTTGTGAATACAAAAGCGTTTTCCTCCTATTGTCAAATAGGAGATGGCGAAATAGAGGAATTGTTTAAATTCACATCAGAAAATTTGTTATCTTTAAATGAGGTATTTAAAGAGTTTGAATTTTGAAAAAGTTGTGGTTAGAGTTATTTCTTATATGTGATAAAATTATTATGATTATTGAAAAAAAAATTATGAAATGTGTGGTGAACTATATAAATTTTATTTTACGATGACTTGAGATTGTAAAAGACTATTGTAAAAATGGATGTCACACATTGTATATGTTTAGTTTTCTGAATTAATAGCTTGCTCTATAATGTTTTAATTGCCTGTATTCGTTGTCTGTATTTGTAATTTTCTATTGTTTATAGTTTTTTATCTTTTAATTAATATCTCCATATTTACAATGTCATATATAATATTTTGAAAATTCTTTGAATCCTTTCTATTAAAATTAACTGTGATTGTTGAAAATTGAGAAATGCATCGATTAAGGTTAATTAATTTTCATGTCCGAAAATCATTTTTGCTGGATGCATGATTCAGTGGTACGTTCAGACCTCTTAGATTACAATTTGTCTGTGGATAGTCTTCTTTATCTTTATATTTAAAAATTAATTGAAGTATGTATTCATGCATGCAATTGTGAATATATGTTGAGAATCAAACTGTGTTGAATAGGCCTTGGTGATTGCAAAAGATTATCTCCACATAATAACCTTCTGTTAGGAGCTTTTGAGTGCAGTGGTCTTACTATCTGTGTGCATGCATGCCTGGTATGTAGTTTTGGATGACTAATTTTGAACCATTTCTTTTATATGAGAATTGTCTATGAGCCTAATTTTTCAAATGTTTAAAAATGTGGGGGTGCTTAGCTAAAATCTATTTACTTGGTATAAAAAGAGAAAATAAATTTCTTGGTAGACAAGAAATACTTTTGTGAAGGGAAAAGTTATATTATTTGAAACGTATATTTGGTGAAATTGATTTTGACGTGGATCATCGTGTTTTATGTTGCTAATTGTGTCGTTATGCTTATTAGCTACCTTGAGTTAATAAATGGCTTATATAATTGTTTTTATGCATATGTTAAAATAGTGGAGCACATGGTTTTCTTATATTAAAGAAACAATGTGCTTGTGTGTGATGCTTTAAGCTATATTATTTTTTAGATTAATGTGATGAATTTTGAAGAAGGAAAATTGCATATGCACTAAATGATGCATGTGAGATTATTGGTTTATGTGTTGCTAGATTTTATTATTATTTTTATTTCAGTAGCTATATTGAGTTGATATATGAAGTCAATAAATGTAATTTTGAGTATTAAAGCCATAAGGAAGAGTGATAGTATTTTACTATAATTATATTGAGATACTTCTAAGAAGTTTGGCATTTCAGTACTAATAATGTGAATATCCCTTATGACTTTAATAGAAATTTAAAAACAAAACACAAAGATGTGATTCTGAGGCTTAACATGTACTTTTAAATTGTGAGATTGTTACAATTAACGAAATGTATGAGACTCGTCATAATTTAAAATGTCGGAAGATTGAGCCAACATATAAAAAAAATACAAATGGGCATTGTGGTATTTGAGAGGTACCATTAATTATGGTATATCTGATTGAGATTATCCGTTGTAATATATTGATACAACGATGATATGTTTTCTTGAGAAATATCTGTTGTACTAGAGCTGTACAATGATGTTATATATGAGAATTATCCATTGTACTATGATGATACAATGATGTTATATATTATATTGAGAATTATCTGTTAGGATATAACATATTAGTGGAAGTATCTGATGTACAAAAGTGTCACATCAATGCTATATCTTATTGAGAGTTATCCGTTGTATTGTCGGGATACAACGACGTAATCTGAGTCGACTCACATGAGATAAAATAAAATAGTGGATATCCATTCACCCTTAAAAGTGGTGCAATGATGTTTGAGAAATATAATTTGTCTAAATGACTTTGAAGAATGGAATTATCTCCATTGATTTTGTGAAGTTAGAAGGAATTAGCTACTCCTTTGACTGAATCCCTAGGACGTTAAATTATTAATTTAAACATCGAGGGAAATGGACTAATGTCACTTTATAACAAATAGGGACGGGAACCCAACTTGTGTGATTGGAGATCAGATCCCATGAAGCAAGTTCATATGGGTAATAACAAGTCTTCTATTTGTTCTGCTAGCCTTGAAAATGTCCATTTCTACGTGTGGAAGGCTAGACTGCACTTCTTTGTGAGGTTGAGTTAAAGCTCTTAATGATTGTCATAGCCCTTGTCGGTGGTGTGTCAAGTGCGGGACACACTTGATGAGATCACCTATATGAGTGTGAGGTGGGGCCGCCTCCATGAAGCATTGACAACGCTTCTAGAGCACTCAAGAACACCAGGCACGCGCACGGCCGAAAGGCGCACAACGGCGTTAACGACGAGAAAGGTGGGGTGAAAAATGATTCCCTAAGACACTGACTTACCAAAGTAGATTATTGGTTCATAGAAACTATACGTTTCACCAATAAACTCGGTATTTAAAGACTTAGACGTCTAGGTCTGGTTCAAGTTTACGAACACCGGATTGAAAAACCTCACCCCATATATGAACCCAATAAGGAATTATTTTTATTTTCATAAATAGAATATTCATTTGAAAGATGTGCGGGATTGTTGGAAATTTTGGGATATTTCAAATGAATAAGGTTTTAATTAATTTTGTGGGAAACTTATCATGACTCAAAAGACCATTTTACCGAACACCTTTTAAGTTATTATTATTATTATTCCTTGAAGGTTAAACAATTAACTTAATAAGTATTTGTCTTAACATATATACTCTTAACGTTAGGCATGTATAGTACATACGTTATGCATGTATATTATATTCACTATGATTTAATTGTCTTTAATATTAATCAATTCTTACTTTAATATCATTAATTTAATGCTTATAATGCCTCTTATACCCATGTTCGTATCTCAGCTCCTTGAATATGAGTATATATGCTACTCCCTCCGTCCCGCTAAGATTGTCCCATTTTACCTTTTCGGGAAGTCCCACTAAGATTGTCCCATACCAAATTTGGTAAAATTTGTGTGGCTCTAAATCATTCCTACTTTATTCTTACTTTATCAATTTAATATCAACCACACAAACTCATTTTTCTTAATAACCGTGCCACCTTTTCATGTCCCAATCTTAGTGGGACGGAGGTAGTAGTTTTTACACGCGCGTTGCGCGATTAGATGAATGCCCAATGTTATATATATACATGGAATACACTTTTGTAGGATTGTATCAAATTTGATAACGGGTAAAAAAAATTAAGAGTGTTTGATAAGATTAAAAGGCATACGCCTTTGCAAAGCCACCTACGTCAATCAAGAGAGTGTTTGATATTTTTCTTTTTAAACAGAAAAGGTTCTAAAAAATGTAAAACCACCCCTAATTAATTTAGAACAAGCATGTGTAACGCTCCATCCAGCTGAAGTAGAAGAAGGGATAGAGATTAAGAGCCCGTTTGGTAACACCAAAATCGGCTGTTTTGGCTGATTCTGCTGAAATTTATGATATTCTGGCTAGCTGGAGTGGCTGTTTTGGCTGATTCTGCTGATTTCATAAAAAAATATTTTAAAAATATATTTTATTAATAAAATAAAGAAAAAATTATATGTAAAAATAGCTAAAATGGTCATCTACAGTAACTTCAGCCAATACAGCCAGAAAAGTAACTCCAACCTTACTTTTTCGGCTTATTACACAATTCAGCGCGCGAAAGTAAAAGTTACGTGTTTGGTGAAAAAGCTGGCTGATAAGTCTGATAAGCCAAAAACAGAGGACTCCAAACGGGCTCTAAAAACAACAAAGCTATTTTACTAGCAAGCAGTAGTTGAGCAGTACGATCGAAAATTGTTTCAAACACTCAAGGAGCATCAAAGTGCATTCCTTACTTTTATTCTTGTTACGTTGGGGAAGTTTTCTTCACAAAAGCTACTATGCTAAGATCATATTTTATTATTGGGTTCATATATAGTTTTCTTCTCGTTAGTTCTGGTACCGGTTTTATAACCGAAGGGCTCGTTATATCCTGGGGAAAATTTCCGTACGCCGGAAATAATTCCTTAGGACAGACGCTGACGCGTCTCGAGCTTCTAATATAATTTTTAGTTCTTTTTAGTAATTATTCTGCAGGTCAATTCTCGGAGCTAGATGGTCAACTTAGGAGCAACACGGTCAACACGTTGATTCTGGAAGGATAGAGCCAACAAAACGTCGATTTGCAGCGTTGAATAAGGGGCCGTTTCAAAGAAAACGCCACTTTTTTAAAAAAAATAAAACCGGAGACGCGTGCATATTTTACCATGAAACTGACATCATTTATTTGATAGTCTCGTTGCGGTTAACGGTGTTTGACCGACTATGATAAACGTTCCATGTCAACATTCAAATTATTTTATAAAATAAAATTTACATATTCAAAAACGACGTTAAAACTTTTACAAAGTCGCAAAAAAGTCATCAAATTTGATAAAAGCTGGATATATAAGGTAAAAGATTAAAAGTGATAATCAAATTGGGAAGGAGGTAGTACAATTTTATTTCATAAATTGGTACTCCGTAATAAAAAAGAGTGAATTACATAAAGAAGATTATGCTCCTGCAAGGTGCTCCGGTGACTACGCCATCGTGACCAGTCACAACCCTGATATTGTCTAGGTTAAGCTCCTGTCTGGGTTAAATTGTTAAAGAAGATTGTGCCCAACATGTGTGACATGTCGGGCTATAATTGGGGAGGTGGCCGGCGGCGGAAGTACGGAGAAGGCGATGCTTAAAGATGGGACTGTGCACCACAAGTTTAGGGTGAAGGGAACCGTTGGCCCAAGGTTCGGGGTGTGGCCGGAACCCGGTGGAGCATCCCCACGGTGGTGATCAACACATTGGTCACACAAGTCTGTTCATGGGGATGCGTTGTTAGGATAGAAAGTTGGTCTGCGCTCCGTCACGATTAATGTTCGTGTTCGTGGACAAGTTGTCGTTGCATGCCAAGGGCTCTAAATAGGGGCGGCCCTAGGGGTGCAACATGGGCGACAACCCTAGGCCCATGAAAATAAGGATAAAAAATAGGCCCAAAAGTATTTCTTTATATGTAGTGTGAGTATGTTTTATTTTTTAATTTTAAGCTCAATTAATTGGCTAAAGGTTTAATTTTTAAAATAAATGTAAAGTGACACGCCTCTCTTAATTCTCTTCGGATCTCTATGTTTTATAATCTTTTTAATTACAAAATTACTAAGTTATGTTCGGTCTCCCAAGTCCAAAACTCCCAATTCCAAACCTCATCCAAATTGATTTGTTTTATCCAAATTCCAATATCAACAAGAGTAAAGAACTCTGCAAAGCGGTGAATGCCTCAACGGTTTGTTAAGAATTGAAGCGAATCAATCGAGGAGCCCAAACGGCGGTCGGTGACCGAAAAAACTTCTTCTTTCAAGGCTTCAAACAATAAATCTGTGAACAATAAATCATTCTTGAAAGGTTGGTGAATCAGGTTGGGATAAAGAGAGAAAGAGAAGAAGATTAGAAAAAACAGGGTTAAGTTAGAAGGGATTGATGGAAAGTTTGGTGTTATACTTTAGTTTGTTAAATATTTGTACTTTCTTTAGATTAGGATTATTCTGAGTTTATAACAGGTCAAAGTCATCCAAAAGATCAAATAATGGATCCCAAAGACCAAAAATATGCAAAAGGGACAAGATCAATTGAAGATTTGAAAAATTGTTCATGTACCCGGTCGGGTATATGCTATACCCGATCTGATATTGCCCGATTTGCAATCCGGAGAACAAGAGATCGTGACTAAGTATATTTGAAAATATTGTCTTCTCCGTATAATATATACCACATAATATTGCGTTAAAATAATCTTCTTTCTTGCGTTAAATTAAAATAATCCTCTCCGTATAATATATACCACATATGGTAACTAAACGAGTTCATAAACTAAATGATGTTTTTGACATCTTTCTTGCAATATCGATTAGATTACCTAATAAAATGAATAATTATGCAACCACAAATAAATAAATAAACTCATTGCATCAATCTAGTACTAAAAATAAATTTACAAACCAAAATGTTTAATGAGATTATAATTTGTAAATTCCTAATAATTAATAAGAATTCACCAAAATTTAGATCATGTTATATTTATTGACTTAATTAATAACTAGTTAACTAATAAGTTGACTAAATCAATTAAATTCCAAATTGTCTTTAATGTTACGGAATACTTGATACCACTGTTCTAAAAATCAGCTTAGTCAGACCGATTAATCGGTCTAGCCAGCCCTAACTGTAGAGGATTAATCGGTCTAGTCGGTCAAAAAATCGGGCTAGTCGACCGCCTAGGCGTTAGGCGCCACTCAATCGCATGACTAGCGCGTAGCAAAATTTAAAACAATGCTTGATATGAAATTGAAAATATAGCAAAATACCTCAAGCAATTTAAATTGTGTTGTTAAACTTCTATAATTGTGATATGCTTTAATTTTTTGAAGTTCCAATGAATTCAAAAATAACCACTTCAAAACTTGCAACTTGTGATATATTTATGGTGAACCTAATTTTAAATTGTACTCCGTAACTGTTTAGGCCTAAAATAACATATAGACTAATAAAATTACATAATAAGATGGGGGCCAATGCCATAATAATTTCTTCTGCCACAATTCCATGAACTCTTCGTATGTCATTATAATAAGATAAGATGAAGAGTTTTAATTAATATATATAGTAGGGATGGGCATAACGGTTTGGTTTAACCAAACCGAACCGTACCAAACCGAACTAAACCGAACCGAAACCGGACCGTATGCAATTTGGTTTGAGTTTGGTTCTATTTCTTCCAAACTGTATTAAACCGAACCGAACCAAACCGAAACCGATAAAAACCGAACAAAACCGAACCGAACTAAACAAACTCAAAAAAACTTTCATATATTAATAAAATTGGTGGTTTGGTTTGGTATGGGTTTACTAAAGTAAACCATTTGGTAAACATTTGCTCAAACCGAATGGTTTGTGATGGAGTATTAATTCTAGAGAGAAGTGAGAGATAGAGAGAGAAAGTGAGTAATTGTATTTCTCAACCCCCTATAACTAGCCCCAAGGGGTCTATTTATAGGTAAAAATGTGGATTTGGGCTCCTAGCCATGGGCTTAGGAGACCCATTACAATAATCATGCCTTCTTTGGGCGAAATATATAGGGCCACTAATGGGCCGTGTACAATACTTAGTAAATAAAGTAGAGAGATGCATTCTGCCCGGACGGAGTCGGGCCGATGCGGTGCCTTTTGGCCGATGCGGTCTCATGGCCGATGCGGTCCATGGGTCGATGCGGTCCCGGTAAGTTTCTGGCCGATGCGAACCCACTGGCCGAAGGGGGGCCACGTGGGTGTTCTGCTGGTCATCGTTGACTTGAGTATGTGGGCCATGGGGTCCAGGCCCATATACTCTATCAGTTTGGTACCTTGATTTGGTTTGATTTAGAAAAACCGTAAACCGAAACAAATACCGAACAACATATATATACATATACATGTATATACAGTGTATTTATCTTCACTCTTCGTTTTTAAGATATAAATAAATAATTTAGACATGAAAATACATATCTAAGCATATACTTGTATCATTTTAACTTTTACACATTTCATACATTCATTACGACCTCTGTTCTAAAAATCGTTCTAGGCGTCCGACTAGTCCCCGCCTAGGCGCTATGCGGTGGTCGAGCGCCCCGATTTTCGTCTAGGCGCTCCGACTAATTGATTTACCGTCTAGGTGAATTAGTCGGCTGCCTTTGCCGCCTAGTTGCGCGCCTAGAGCGCCTAATCGGCCGCCTAAGCCGTCTAGATTCACCAAACATTACTTTACTTTTTAATTTTAGTTTTCTAAGTGATATACGTACTTTAACTTTAGTCATGGATATAAAGAAATTGAATTGTAAATAAAGATAAAACTATATATGTTTCTCTCTCTCTCTCTCTCTCTCTCTCTATATATATATATATATATATATATATATATATATATATATGGGAAAAGATCCCATGAGAAGTCCAATAAAAACTGAAAAGTGAGAACTATTGTACACCACACGATCAACTCATATCTCCCGTCAGATTTGTTATGGAGGCATGCGCTTCATTAATGGCATTTTGGTAAATATAACAAAATATGTAGCTATTTATAAGTCGGAGATAATCTAAAAAGTATTCACCCGTTAAGTATCTATATCCTCTCTCCTCCATAGTCGATCGATGCCCTGCTTCTTCGCTAGTTAACTAAATTTCTCACACATGTTAGCTGATGGCTTTGAGTCTTTTTATTTCCAGGTACAAATTTAAATATTTAGGTCTTTAGGTTTATCTTGAATTTGTATTGCTTTCTCCCCTACCATCTGATTTACTTCAATACTGGAAGCCACTTCAAAATTGGAATACTTGTAAGTTATGTCTATAAAGTGTTCGCTGAAATGTTTCAATGACAAGTGATATCTATTTTTCATTTGGTATGAGAATATTTGTAATTTATATAACTCTGAACATACGAGGTTGATATTTCCATTAGTAAGTTAGTATAGACTGTATAGTCAACATCTTATATGCGAGTTCTCTAAACTCAGTTGTCCCACAAAACTCCCAGTATAAGCCCATAAATATCTGATAGAAATTGCAAGGCTCAAATGTGTAATTTTTTAGTAATATTGTGTCATCATGGTTCTGACTTTTGATTTCTATTGAAAGATATTGCCATATTGGTAATTCTGGTGAAATTATTCTAGATCATTTTGTCTGTGACTAGTTGGAGAACTACTCTTAGTGGTTACTATTTTTATAATAGAAGTTAAGCCTTTTTTAAAAGTTAGATTATCTTTCATAGAAGGTTTTTACACAGTTATTTGTACGGGTCTGCCACGCATTTAAAGTATTAGGATTATGTTTTTTATTGATGTAATTCAATTGTGTCATGTGTACTGCTGTATACATGTGTCATTTTTTCAACTGTGCCGTTGTTGATTAAAGAATCTTCAATTTCTTTAGGATTTATAATGTTCCAATGTCCACGCTATTCTTCATTCCTTCAACATATTTTCATACTGGAATGTTTGGCATTAATTTTCTCACTTGTGTAAAAGTGTTCGGGATGAACGTGGGAGGAGTTCTTTGGACTAACCAAAAAGAACTAGAGTTGAAAGATGGTTTTAGGAATGTCATGTTTCTGTGTGTAGCAATGTTACTGTTTGTTCTTCTCTGCTTCCTTTTCCCGACACTTTATAGTCAGTTCATGGCTTGGAAAAGAAGACAGGCTATGAGAAGAAGTTGATCCATCAACCGTAGATCTTTTGTCAGAAGAGGTACAGGTTGCATGAATAGAACTGGAAGAGGCAGCTATCTATGTCTTTATTAGAGAATCAAATGTTTGGTCCATCATTAGAGTAAGCTATTCGTTTGTGCGGGTCAGGATTGTGCAAATGAATCAAGTGGAAACTCATTGCTGCTGAACCGTTTTCGTACCAGACATCCAAACAATTGGAAGTTATCATTTTGCTAGAAAGGGTAAAAGAGAAGGTACCAGTTTTGTTGTAGTGCCTGTTTTTTATTGAAAGGTATCTAAATTTAGGGTGAAATGTTACGTTACAGTTTATACCTATTACAATAATATAATAGTCATTTTGTGTGTCTAGTTAGAGACTTATTCTAAAAGGTCACATATTTTGGAATAAAAGTTAAACTTTTTGCTTTAAAAGTTAGATAATTGTAAATACAAGTTTTTTATGCGCTTGACATGCTAGCGACAACCTTCAATGGATGTAGTTAATGAATTTTGAACAATGATTGCCATCAATTACCTTCTACATGTAATAACGGAACATGAGCTCAAATGGAAGTTTGCAAATATCAACATTTGTGTGGGTTCTAGTCATTGGTAGAGCATCAGCCATGGTTAACAGAGCTCAATGTCTTGATTGATGCAGGGATGCAACAACCATCGGGCCATATGCCTAGAATGTTACGGAGTAATGAGTTTTGCAGTGCGATTTTTATTGTTGGTTAGTCAAGGAGCTAGAATGAGTCCTTTTATTTTGGATCTTTTGCGACTTCAAATTTGTCTTAATTGGTTGATTTATTATTTTCCCTAAATTTCTCATCTCAATGCTTTAATTTTAATTTTACTTTCACTTATAAAGGCTATTAGCTTAACTGGTAGAGCAATATGCAAATTTGCATAGAGGTGTGGGTTCGAGTCCCACATAGCCTAAATAATGATGTTATTGAATATTATTAACAATATATTATTCTGATTTCAAAATATGAATAAATTATTTACACCTGCTAGCATCTTTTTATTCTTACATATTTCGTTTTTTCCTGGTACAACTGCTTTTCTTTCAAATCTCTTTGCTGTTTCCCCCCCATTATATTTCAGCGAGTCCGCCAGAATACAACTACTCTTATGTTGTTTGAGTAAACTATGATTGAGTGAAATATACTTGAAACATAAGCTTATAGTCTGAGAAGTAAAATCATTCGATAACAAGGCATATTGGAAAAGAACTGCTAAGTAAAGTCAATATATGGCTTTGGACTGTTCTTTTGAAAATAGTATAGTACAGAGTATGACAATAGCTTTAAGAAGAATACAGAACAAAAAAAACAAAAAAAATCAAATTGTCTCCATTTTTTAGCACCAATGTATGCTTCTTTGGTTTATCTGAAGCCATTCTTGCCTGCAAAGGTGAGAATAAATCATTTATTATTAACACACACTAAAAGAGCCAGAATAATAACTAATAGAAATGAAGTCATAACTTCTAGTACAGAGTATGACAATAGCTTTAAGAAGAATACAGAAGAACAAAAAAACAAAAAAAAAAACAAATTGTCTCCATTTTTTAGCACCAATGTATGCTTCTTTGGTTTATCTGAAGCCATTCTTGCCTGCAAAGGTGAGAATAAATCATTTATTATTAACACACACTAAAAGAGCCAGAATAATAACTAATAGAAATGAAGTCATAACTTCTAGTACAGAGTATGACAATAGCTTTAAGAAGAATACAGAAGAACAAAAAAACAAAAAAAAAAACAAATTGTCTCCATTTTTTAGCACCAATGTATGCTTCTTTGGTTTATCTGAAGCCATTCTTGCCTGCAAAGGTGAGAATAAATCATTTATTATTAACACACACTAAAAGAGCCAGAATAATAACTAATAGAAATGAAGTCATAACTTCTAGTACAGAGTATGACAATAGCTTTAAGAAGAATACAGAAGAACAAAAAAACAAAAACAAAAACAAATTGTCTCCATTTTTTAGCACCAATGTATGCTTCTTTGGTTTATCTGAAGCCATTCTTGCCTGCAAAGGTGAGAATAAATCATTTATTATTAACACACACTAAAAGAGCAAGAATAATAACTAATAGAAATGAAGTCATAACTTCTAGTCTAATACTACGTCACATTAAACCAGATCCAAAATCACTATCTAAAAAAGAGAAACAAAGTTAACTACATCATCCGAAAAATAATCTTTTTTAATTTTCTTCCTTCATATATTTGTTCTCACAGTTCCACCTAAAAAATGTAACTAAAATAAAATAAGATCATAATTTTGCTACCACACTAATATGTCCAGAATGCTAACTTATAAACATAAAGTCATAACTTGTAATATAATTTATTTTTAATCTAACAAAGAAAATAAATTACTTAGAGTACCATAAGTGTATCAACATGAGTGTGCTAATCTCTCAATGGCTCTTTGACACTATCATTGGCTACTTCAAGGTTTTCCATATCTACAATCAAGAAAAGATACTTTACAATCACACAAATAGAGCTTGATTCATAGATTCTGATGAGAAATTCATAGCACTTAGACCAATAACTTCAAAAGACCTTCCATTGTTTTGTAATATTTCAATAGTAAATGATATAATTTCAATTTAATTTCAATTTAATTTCTTGAGTTAAGTGTAATCAAGTGCAACCTTTAAATAATCAAGTGTAACTAAGTAATCTTGTTGCTTCTTTTTATCCTCAGTTGTAAATAATCAAGTGTAACTTCTAAGTCTAAATCTATGACTATTATTCCGAAATTCATAACATCTAACTAATTATCAAAGCATAATCATGACTTAACTACTGAAGTTCATAAAGAAAAAGTTCATTGCAGTGATTCATCTGAATAATGTCTACAACCACGAAAGTAAGCCTTAGATGTGTAATTCTCTCATATTAGTTGGCAGCTAGAGGGTTTTATATAAGCACCGAATCATAAAAAGAAATTGTATAAATCATAACTTATAACTTAATCACTCTAAACAAAAAAAAAGATCTTCATAGTAACATATGGTTTACATATTACCAAGACAATACTTAGTAGCAACAACGACATATTTACCTCAGATGTTCCAAGTAAACTTAATGAGAAAACATAAACTAAAACTATATACTAGTATAATTAACAACAAGAGTAATTACATTTCCATCTCGATAGTTTTAAAATACAGTAGGCATATGCTGATTGAACCAGGAAAATAAAATCTTGAGAATACGTCATAACTTATGACTTAACCTCTAAATGAAAAGCACAACTTAGCAATGATAAAATAAGAAAGTGTAAGTTTATGTATCAATAGTGAATGTGTATGTGTAAGTGAATGTACCAATTCTCCTTTGTGAATAAAAATCACTATAACTTTTAAATAAATAAATATAACTTTTAAATCATAACCCGCAACTTTTAAGGACTTAGTGTATATATTTATCATTTTTTAACCAATGGCCAATATAGAACACAATGGATGATATCCACCAGCATCCCTCTATCTCTCAGAAGGTTGGTTACCAGATCCCTCTATCCCTCTTAGGAGTGCAAAATTCTACTGTTTATCACATGAAGTATAGAAACTACACCAATGCAGGATTGCAGCCCTTCCAAACCTGTAAGGACCAATCTCTCATAGCTACAAATGTTTCACCAGTATTTGTGCAAGCTCACTCAGAGAAAGGATTTGCAGGTTTTGTTATTGACTTTCTCATGGGTGGAGTTTCTGCTGCATTTTTCAAGATTGCAGTTGTCCCTATTGAGCGAGTTAAACTTTTGATACTTACAAATGGCGATAGACCTACTTCCTACCCAACTAAAATAAATGACATACATAATTTAAAAAGATCAGAAGAACATTAAAATAATATTTCAACAAACAAATGGTATCAAACAAGAACATTAAAATAATATTTCATTGAGACATTTCAACAAACAAATGGTAGGTGCAACTCAAAATCATCTATAAACCAAACAAGATTACATATGCACGAACACCTGGAAAACCACATTCTTATTCAAGACGACACGCATGATTTTCTATCTTATTTGTATAACTAGGCACATAATTTTCTACTTCTCATGTTACAATTCCAAAATAATCATAATTATATCATCAACTGACTTATGAGGAGAGTAGGGGACTTATTCTTGATTAGGAAATTAGTATATTATTACCGAATTGCATTATATGAGTAGCGAGAAAGGGAATTTCCAGAAACCAAAAACGGATAATAAGACTCTTTGAGCGAGAAAAACCGTCATAGAGAGTAGGAGCAACTAAACTTTGTTACTAATAAACTAGCTCAGGGTTTAAAAAAATTGGTCAACAGATTACAGATGCGAAAAGATCGGATCAGCGACTTGAGATGTATTTCGAAATTGGATGACACAAGCATAAGAATCGAGTGGAAGTTTTTTGAATTTTGTAAAATTACCTTTGAAGATGCAAGCGGAAGCTCGTTGAAATCCGATTCAAGTTCGCTGAAGTCTGATTCAAGTTCGTCGAAGTCCAATCCAAGTTCGTTGAAGTGATTACGAGAGAGTTTGAAAGTAATTCTGAGCGGACGAAACTTCTCAAGTTGTTCTATCGCGGTTATGGAGAAGTTGTCGAACCAAAATTGGCAGCGTCTAGGACTTGCTTGGCTGCCACTCTGTTTTGTTTGCTTTCAAAATATAGTCGTAGATTACTTTTAATCGGGCGATCGGGATAGCTTCTCATTTTTCAGCCGTACAAGGCTTCTCACCAGATTCATTCCCTATATATATATTTCATCATTATTTATATTTATAACATAATGAAGTTAATTAGTGATTAGTTATCATATACTACATATGATTAAATTTGATAATTCTATCATTCATGTTTGTTAATATATATATCATTGTTCTAAAACTCGCTAGGCGCTAGTCGGGCGGTTGAGGGGCGCCTAGCGCCTAGGCGGCCGACTAGGTCGATTTTTTGCCCGACTAGGCCGATTTTTTGGCCGACTAGGCCAATTCGGCCTCTACGGTTAGGGCCGACTAGGCCGCCTAGGCCGATTAATCGGTCCGCCTAGGCCAATTTTTAGAACAATGATATATATATATATATATAGAGAAAAGATCCCATGAGAAGTCTATGTTAGGATGAAAAGTGAGAAGTAAATCCTGCCGTTAGATTAACTCCTCCCAGCCCTCCGATTTCATCAAAACGGCCAGATTGTATCCATATACGTAATAAGCATTTCATTAATGGCAATTCTGTAAATATTAGAAACTTTATACCTTTAATATTACATAGGACAAATTCTTTTCATATATGCTTTGTCTTCCACCGCTAGCCCTGTAAGAGTATATACGGTGCAATTTTGGAATCCCTATCTCCATCTTGTTCTCCGCCGGTGATTTCTTGCTTCATTCTTTTGCACATCGGTATTTTTGTGGGGTGTGTCCATCTCTAGGAGGCTGCGTGGATGCTGAAGATGGATTGTCATCGAGCACGCCGGTCATGAACAGCCGTCGAGGAGCTCTAGGCTACAATGATGATAAAAAACGGTAAGAAAAGTTTGTTGCCTAAAGTTTTTCAATTATAATGTCTCCGAATTCAGAAAAACATTAATCCTAGCTCATCCTTCATTTTTAAAAAGAATGAATTGAAATTGTATCTTCCAAGTGTTTGTTAAAATCTCTCAATGGTAAATAATATCAATAAACTTCATTTGAGAAAAATTTTGGCTTCTTAAAAATTCTGTAACTTTTCATAATCGATGGTGGTGTATTCCACTTATAAGACTTATGGTTTGGACGGTACTCAAAGAAATATGAATAGCAGGGCTCAAGAGTTATTTCCCTTGTGCAGTGTATTGAATATGACTTTTTTTGCAATTTCTGTAATTTTTATAACACCAATGACTTCAGAGTGTATACTCTTGTAATGGACATTAGCCAGCTCCACTTCATATCATGCCCTGTTTTTTTATATCATGCACAAACGCCTTTAGGTGATTGAAGGTTACTGATTTGTATTTAGCTAGTTTGCTTTTGAGCCAATACAGTGTTTGTGGAGAAGTGGTGAGTGGATTTTGAGCAAATGTATAATATTGTCGCGAAGATAGAATTGAGCTCTTTGCTAGGACCATTGTAGAGAAGAAGAAGCTGGGATGTGAACTTGCAAAAAGGAAATTTTTTGTTATTAAAAGTCATGTTTTTTCATGTTATAAGTTATGTTAATTCTCTTAGAAGTTATTGTTAATTGAACTATCTAAGCTTGGAAGACTAAGAATGAAATTTGGTGTTCATGGAAAATCTTCAAAGAGAAAAGGAATGATGAAGTTAAGGAAGTCTGTTATTGACGTTGATTGTCTCGGGTTTGATTGTTTTTATTAAAAGTTAAGTATTTTGTGATACAAGTTATATTAATTCATGTATAAGTTACTATATATTGAAGCAGTTGGGATTGAAAAGAAAGGTGAGTTTTCTACTTGCAAATATAATGTAATATACTTATTGATGTATGTCATTTACTAGACTTCTTACATGCATAATTTTTTTTCATAATCACATGTGCTGATGTGCTTATGAACCAGTATTTTATTATGTTCCAGGACTCAAATAAAAATATGCCAAAATTGGAACTCTTTCTGTAACAAGAGTATATATGCTTGAATATTGTTTATCTTTTATCCTATTTCTCTCATGCTGGTAACAAATATATCAAGTTCCGAAAGCATCCTTGAATCAAACTGTCAATATCTTCTATAAATTCATTGTGAGGATGAGAAAGTGTTGAGTTCCTCTTCTTGCTTATGTGTTCAATATCTTCTATAAATTGATTGTGAGGATGAGAAAGTGTTGAGTTCCTCTTCTTGCTTATGTGAACAATATAAGGAAAACTTTTGGAGAGTTACTAAGTTTATGCTTCAATTTGTAGGTCATGTTGCACTGAGTTTTGGTTATAAAATAAATATTTAAATCGTAAAAATTTCATGTCAAAGCTATTAGCTCAAATGGAAGAGCAATGTGCAAACGTGCACAATGATGTGGGTTCGAATCCCACATAGCTTAAATATATATAATGTTATTATTTTAAGTTTTCTATTAAATACAATTAGGGAACTAGAGAAGTACTTTGCATTTCTTCAACTGCGTTTTTCCTCTTCACATATTTAGTTTTAAGAATATGAAAAGATAATACATGGAGTATTTTTTTCAATACCACATCAACAATGGAAAGAAGATCTAGTATATTGAAACTGAAATTGCATGCTTGTAGAAAATAAATAATAGAAGTAACAAAGTCACTAGTTGCTGCTGCTAATGTTTCCAATGGGAGAATAAAAGGAGGCAATCATTAATAGGCATCTTAACCTAGGAGGATTCCAGGAGATCTCCATTTGGCTTGAAACCCCTCCCTCAACTATTTTTCTCTTGTCTCACTAGTAGACCACTCACTTACACAAATGCATAGGTATTGTACGATTAATAGATAACCCAAAATTAGGAAAAGAGAGAAGAAACAAAGAAATACACTATTGTTTTGTTCGACCTATGCAACTATGTTTTTTTTTTAAAAATAATTGGTCATATCTAGGAGAAACACCACCATATGGTCATATCTAGAAGAAACACCTTATTGGTGGTCTATTACAAGAGTATGCAGAGCTCATCTAAGAAAGTTAAAGGCTTTGATACAACAAACATGACAATATCTCTATTTCACTTGGAACTTACACTAAAATACATTTTTTTTTAAATCATAGAAAAAACTGGACCTTTGGTGGCCAACTACAAGAGAAGCAAGATATGACCCGATGCATCATTTCCACTTGTCCTCCTATTTCCTCAATTCTCCCTGCCATTTTCTTGGCCAACTTCTTGAGCTTCGTTGCTGAGCTGTTGGTCAGGTTCTTTCTTCAGATCTGTTTCAAATTCCTTTGCTGCCTATTGGAAGCCCTTGATCGTCTTGCCAATACCGCGGCCAATTTCGGGCAACTGCTTAGGGCCAAACAGAAGGGCGGCGACACCACCGATCACCGCCAGCTCCGGTACCCCAAGCCCAAACAAGCAGTTGCAAGAAAGACGCTTTCTGCCATTACTCCTAACTTTGTTATCCTACCTTCTTAATTACATGACTTATGTGCTCCTTTGCAGCTCTTTTTTTGCCTCATCAAACTTCTTACTCAGATTTCAGACTTATCGATTACTTTGTATATAAGTTGACTCTCAACTATGACATATTTGTTGAGGTAGCCTATGTGGGTTTCGAACCCACATCCTTCATGCAATTACATGATGCTCTACCAATTGAGCTAATAGGCTTTACGAAAAAGAAAATATAATGCACTTGATCTCTCTCAACCACCGCAACTTAATAAACTTCATTATGCTTTGTAATTTTTATAAAAAGTACATAACTATTAAGTGAAAATTTATAACTTTTTCACAAAAGGAAAACTTCTATTTTTTTCCTGAAACTTGCAACTGACACATGTTCTGTCTTAAAAACAAAAACAAAATATAACACCATCATTTTCATCCGCGCCTATATAATAAATCTAAAAAAGAACATTTTATCAATAAACTAATAGAACCAGAATACAAACTTCTAGAATTAAATTCATAACTTTTAATTTTAGACACAGTGCAATCACTTTTTATAGCATCAAAATAAAAACAATCAGATAATGTTAACTTATACTAAAAAACATTTAACTAATAACACAAATATTGTAACTCTGAGGCAATTCTCTTAGTTCTGGTTCTTTGGTTATAAGTTAATAAGTTATTCTTTTAGAGGAACTTAACAACACAAGATTGTCATATATTTGTATTCAAGGTAGCTTATGTGTCCAACTGTCCAATAAAAAACTCATTTCCTGAAATAACTTTTACTCAAAAAACTATAACTTTTATATGAGTATACATAACTTTTACTACACAACTCAAATGAACGCTAAGGTTAAAGAGCTTATATTTTACTATCAATTTAAAGAGGCCAAAGGTACACCAAACAAACTAAGTTTCAACGAGGATTTATATCGAGTCACTAATCAGATTTTTCCTTATCTTTTTCTAATTAAATTTGCATTATCTAAGTTCCAGATTAGTAAGAATAACTTTTCTTCAAATAATGGCAACTCCTAGGAGTTTATATTCAATTATAAACATAAACAGAAATAAACTCAACTAACAAGAAGGTGTGCTACTATATTTGCAGTCATATAGACTTAAAATCAAAATACAAATGACAAAAATGAAGTATCTGAACATCATTTACCATTAATTAGAACATTCATCAAACAGTTGGTAGGCATAACACAAACTCAAACTGAAATTCACATTAACGGATAAGATGAGATACTATTCTAATTGTATTTTACTATTCAATTCAGTAGGTGAAAAAATACCCTAATAATAAATGAAACTAGATAACATTAGCACTGTCTAAAACTTAGAAATTGAAGGAGAATCAAGCTATATCTCAAAGAACGACATAGATACAAAGTAGATAGTTGCCGATTACTCCATAAAACAAAATTCCGTAGACCACAATTCAAAATTGACCTACTAATCTGGTCTGTTGGTGGATTAGATCATAAGAAATTCGTCAAGGACAGTAACTGGGGCAACTTTAGCGCATAAAAATCATAGGGAGACCTCGACGGAAGAGAGAAATCTCGAGCAGGAACGGGTGTAGAAATCGGCAACGAATAGAGTGTAGATGTGTCGATGATGAGGAGCATGAAGAATATGAAAGGTCTGATTTAATTAAGTATTAAGAACACGAACCATTAGATCTGATTTAATCGTGCGGCTGACATGACTTCTCAGTTTTCAGCGTATGATGACTTCTCAGCCGATAAAATACATATAAAATGCAGTTTTCTTTCAAAAATCATTTGATGACCTTCCCGATTGAATTTTTTGCTCAAATTTGGTATATATGAACTAGACTTGATGAGGAACATACACAAAAACTTTGAGCCAAAAATACCACCGGTTGTCGGAGTTTTCACGAGTTTGCATTTTAAGCATGGTTTGCATTTGATCTCTTACCTATATATATATATATATATATATATATATATATTGTACACACAAAAATATAATATTACTTATCATATTTATGCAAAAATATAGATAAAAATGTAATTTCTTTGTCTCTGACTAGTCCCCGCCTAGGCGCCCGCCCAGCTGCCTAGGCGCTAGGTGCTGGATTGGCGCCTGACTAGCGCCTAGCGCCTTTTAGAACATTGATTACGACAAAGTTAGCTAATACGACATATTTGTATCCATCATGTTTGGCGATAAAAATAGCAAATTGCATTTATATTTTACATGATTCATTTGAATAAAATTGTGAATATCACAACATTTGTATCATCGACTCTTTTAGGCTTTTTTTAATATTATATGTGATATTACAAATGCTAATCAACTATCTTATTTTTTGTAAGAAGTGAATTTTTTGTAGTGATAAAAAGGTGTTAGAAGTTTTAATTTATAATATTTTATTATTTATTTTTCTATCTTTTATTTCCTTTTACATTTTATTTAAATAATCAATAAATTTATAAAAGATGAGATGGACTACTACTTTCATTTTCTAATTCTAAAATATAGAACTTGATCAAATAAAATAATAATCACAAGCAAACGAAACGAATCAAATCAAACTAAATTAAACATAATACTGTATTTTTTACTTTGGTAAACCGAACTTCAAATCGAACCGAACCAAAACCAAACCAAAATCAAACTGAAAAACAAATGGTTTTAGTTTGGTACAAATTCTCCCAACCCGAATAAACCGAAACCGAAAAAAACCGAACCGTAAACCAAATTGTCCACCCCTAATATATAGTGTATCATAGTAGTACTAACAAAAAATTGGATGGGTGGTCAAGGCCCCTGAAAAGACTAGGGATGTCGGGACCAGTCCACCCTAGTCTCAATGAGGCAGTCCTTGATCATTGCCATGTTTATGATTTGACATTTTTTCAATAAAGAATTCTATCGGGTATTGTATAATACTACCCCGTCCCAAAATGATGGTCCCGTATTTCCTTTTTGGGATGTCCCAAAATGATGGTCATGTTTCCCTTTTTGGAAAGAAAGATGTGGTCCACATCATTTCACCTTTTTCTACTCAAATCTCAACCACAACTTTTACTTTTTCAATCACTTTATTAAAATTTGTGCCCAAAAGAAATGAGACCATCAAATTGGGATGGAGGGAGTATTAAAAAACAAAGGAGGAGGAGGAGGGGTTGACTTAGCTTGGTGGCAAACAACATATGATTACCAAGTTCAAGGTGACGATATCAAGCGTATTTTCGTCATTTTACATGGAATCGTGTTTTTGTGACAATATTCAACTTCCTCATAGGAGATCGGCAGTTCGTCGTGTCATAAGTGATCATAGCAGAGGCAACAGTGCGGTGGTTACACCCTCATTGAAGAAGGAGATATCTTGAGGAGCTAGGTGTAACTTAATTTGGTGGATGCAAAATAACATGTCCCCAAGCACATGGAGCCATGGAGGTAAATAACAATTTATCAACAATGGTAAGGCGATATGATTGTAGTGGCTTAATCGAAGATTCAGCATAACCATTTTGTGTGTGCACGCGAGCAACATGATGCTCCACATCAATCTCGATCGACATACAATAGTTATTAAATGATTAGGGTTTTAATTTTCGGGCATTATCAAGTCAGATTCTTTTTATAGAATGATTAAGAACATGAGCTTTTTATTTATAATTTGACCAATGACTTTAGCAACTGTTAAATTTTTAAATGATAAATGACTAACATGTGACCAACGTGTTGAAGCGTCAATCAACACCATGAAATATATCTAAATGGTTCACATGGTGGAACAATTGGTCCACAAATTCTCCTTGAATCTGTTTTTGAAATGTAGATGATTCAATTTCAAATTTGTTCATAGAAAGCTTGATGATCATTTTGTAAAAAAATCATGTCTTACAAAAAAAATCACTTAAAAATGGAAATATTTTATTCTTTGATGTGTTCTATCACGAGACTCCTAAATCTTTGCAGAAGACAATGGCATTCTAGGCACATTTCTGAGCAAGGCTAGAGCTTAGGGCTGACCTCTAGCCAAGTTTGAGTGAACATTGCTAGTGCCGCAACAAATTTATGATAGTGCCCAAGTTATTAATAATTTTATGTATCATTAGATGGCATGGGTGACTTAAACGCTCATGCCACATTTCGGATGTTTTTTATCATCTAACTTTACGTGGATACCAAATTTATTTCAAATAGACTAATATGTGTGTAATATAGTCCTGCGGAATATATATTGACATTATTTTACAAAAATATTTAGTGCGGGATTTAATTTTTGTAAGACAAAGATATTCATTTTGATTTTCATTCATGATTTCTATATGATAATCATTTTGACGTGTATCTTTAAAACTCAATAAAATTTTCCATGATTTACTTAAGTATAAAGCGTCATTTATAATTAAATTTATCTCACTTAGGAGCATCACATATGCTTTCCTTGACCCTTCAATGAGTTTCGCAATACCTGATATTGTAGTGACTTTAGTTTCAACTAAAATCATTTAAGAAAAGTTTGTTTTATATTTGAAAATAGTGTGCATTGTGGCGCTGGCTATATATCATGCATAATTATTTGTCATTTTTATTATTCATATTTGCAAGAAGATGATTTCTGAAAGAATTTTGAGTTAATTCGTGTTGATAACGTGTTCTGAAATGAAGAAGATTTAGAGTATAATGTATCAAAATAGATAGATAAATTAGCAGTCTCTTCTTCTTTATATGAATATTTTGTTGGGTGAATTTGGAAAAATAAAGAAATAATTAAATAAAATATCCAAGAAAGCTATATATAGGGACAAATTTGTTAAGTGGTAAGTGCGTTTTAATGGACCAAAATGTTGAATTTAAATGACCAGAATGTTGGACTTAAATGACTAGAACGTTGGGACGTCAATTCATCCATAAACTCTCAATTCATCCGCGCAAGCAAGTCACGTTTTTTCTTTTCTATTTTCAGGATTTGGTCCGCACCCCTGTGCGCGCAGAGAGCCTTTTTACCTAGGAATCTTAACTCCCTTTATAAAGGGATGAAAATCCATTGGATTTTCCGGTGCGGAATGAATAACACTAGAAACTCGTCATTTTCCTAATTTTTTCTATTTCAACAAGTGAACTTCGAGAATCAATTTATCATTCACCCGTTATCCATTTTGAGTGCACCATATATTGAATCGAGCTTCTTAACAAGGAGAATCTGAAACCACTTTGACCCGACCCAAATCAGAAGTGGACCACACTCAAAATATTGTCCTAAATTAATCATTTAATGTATTTTTAACACATTTTTTATTTTTCCAACATATTTTTTGAATGGTTTACAGAAGAAAGATTACCCTTATTTATAGTAGTTGGGGTTGGGGCCTGGGGTGAATCATTTAGGAATGATTCTAAACAATTTGGTGGCAATATAATCAAGTATAGTCACTTGCTTTATATCTAGAGAGTTATGTTGTTGTTTTTTTTGTAATTGACTGATTCTAAATCCATTCCTAGAGCTTACGATCGGTAATAGGTGTCTAAATATTACTATCGTATCTTACATGTTTGTTGTAGTTTAATGAAAGCCGTTTTTGTTATAAAAAGGATTACAAGCCGTTTTTGGGAGTATCTTGCACGTTTGATGAATGACCTAATTACAAGCATCAACAATTTACATTTGTAATTCTGAGGATTTTACAACAACAAAACTTTTTGGGTGAGTTTTTATTTGCCTCTTTAGAAATGACTATGAACATTCGAATTCCTACACTAATCTGCTACATACACGGTAGTAGCCGAAAGCAAAAAGTCAAATCTCCTAAAAAGCTCAAAATAGTGCCCAACACGACATGTAAGAGTATATACTACATTACTTACACTATACACGTTTATAACATGCCCCGCCATATATACATCACTTTTTACATTACATGTCATAAAAACAATTTCATAATTCATACGAAGTTTGCTTCATAAAAAATATGCATTTCTTATGAATTGATCGTGTACCAAAAATTAGAGGAGGAATGTGTACAAGAATGTATACACAAGCCTTGTATAATAAGAAAAATTCTTATATAAATTCTCTTCACAAATTAATAAGCACGTCTCATGCAAAGTCTTGCACAAATGAATTCATGGTTGAAAAGCTGATTTTTTTTGTACACTTTTTATACCAATTTGCAAGTGTTCCGCCGTGTATAACTCTGTATTTTACAGAAATGGTTACCTTATCAATTCAGCTAAAAGGACGAGTGATTAAGGTTTCACTTGTATATACACATGCACTGATGCACTCCTTCAATTCGTCCTATCATAATTAGTTAACATCTCTAACTTGTTGTCCAGTTTACTGATAATTAATTTCATCCTTAATTAATTAAACAAATTATCCATTTTATTTAATTTCTCTGCCATTTAAAAATTCTCAATCATACACTCAATTTATTTATCTCTGAATCTCATATATATATTGTTGAGGTTTATTCCTTCAACCCGAGGGCCCAACATGTTTCCCTAGGGTTTCAAGTGGAGAGTTTAGTGACTATGAGATGCAAGCAAGTAAAAATGAGTAAAATTTAGTAGCAAGTGGGTCGTATCTTATTAAATGATAATAAAGGTCTGTATATAACACACTTCAATCACAAAGCCTTGAGGCCGTTCGTCTAATTCAGTAAAGAAGAGCTAGATATATAATTGCTACTCCGTATTTACTAAGGATAATAAATTGTCATGCAACTCTTTACAATGAAATAATTGCTACTATTTATACTACAAGGGAATAGGTAGAGCCACTGACGTTGAGGGTTGTGGATGGCTAGCTTCCCAACCACCAATCTACCGCATTAAATGTGCTTCCCGCCAATATTTGGTTCCTGCCATTGGAATTGGACGAGCGTCCCCTTGATCCCAGGTCGTGGGTTCTGATGGAACAAAGGCTAGGGCGCTAGACTGACATCTGACACTTGTTGGGCTAAGGCCACAGAGGCCGATCGTCCTATTGGCATAGACGAACGTCTTGTGACTCCTTAATCCGTCATAGTTACCTGCCCCTTATGGGCTGTGTACACTTAGGCCGAGCGTCGTGGGCCTTGCCCAAGTTGGGCTTGTTGATCTACGTGCTAAGGAGCTAATGGGCCGATCCGCCATCGGGCCTATTAACCCAACATATATGTAGTAAAATTTGGTAATATTTCAATTTATTTTTTCCAATTCAATAGATCGAACTCCTTATCTAAGAGTTTTTGAATATATCAATTCATCATCATAGTATATTTTTTTGTTAAGGGATCCAAGAGAAGTAAAGAAAAAACAAAAAATGGATTTAAAATAATGTAGATCCGAAGAAATTTAAATTTCTTAGTTTACTATCAGTCCCCCCTAATCAGCAACGAGCATTGCATTTACTTACATCGACCATATCCGTTTTTATATCAATTGTTGCATTTATCCATTCTGACCTTACAATTAATGTGTTGTGGCATTTCACTGTTATAAATATTCTCATAAGATTTATTCATAAGTTTTTTCAAGAAAAAAATGTTCTATTATCCGCTAAACGGCTAAAGTATCCATTTATTACGAAATGAGACATGCACGAGTAGAAAAATATTTTGGGGCATATATATGCCTGCTGAATCAATAAGATAATTTTCAGCTCTAAAAGAACAAGAGTTTTAAGTGTACTTTTACTTTTAGTAAAAAGGTTTGAAAAGAAGAGTGGTATTTGAAAGATACGTAATCAAAGTTAGTGTTTGATGAAAAATTTGTTTTATTTAATAAAAAGAAAGAAAGACAAGTTAAAACACGTTTTCACTCGCTATTAGTTCTAGAGCCCGTTTGGTAGCACGAAGATCGGCTGATTTGGCTGATTCTATTGAAATTTATGAAGTTCTGATCGAAGTGGCTGCATTGGCTGATTCTGTTGATTTAAGAAAAAAAATATTTTATTAATAAAATAAAGAAAAATTTATATGTAAAAATAGCTAAAATGGCCATCTATAGTAACTTCAGCCAATACAGCCAGAAATACAACTCCAACCTCACTTTTTCTGCTTATTACAAAATTCAGCGCGTGATAGCAATAGTTACGTGTTTGGTGAAAAAGTTGGCTGATAAGTTTGATAAGCTGAAAAACAGTGGTTCCAAACGGCCTCCTAGTGTGACTTAGGGGTTGTTTACTTTTTTTCCATTAAGTCCTGAATAGATCAAGACGTCTGTCTGCATTAAGTTGTCTATCTGAATTAAGTGACACTGAGATAACAGATTGTTTACTAAGTGTGCTGAATGAGAGTCTGAATCATTTGAAATGTCCAAATAATCCTCCAGAACAACTAGAAATCTGCAAAAAATCCATTCACGGTTTAAGAGTTCTCATTATTTGGAGAGGTTCATGAGCTATGTCCACTCTAAGGGACTGGTTTGGGTGGTTCGGGTTCTATTAACATTATGTAGAAAGGTGAAAGATTTAGGGAGATTCGAGAGGCAGGGAGATCTCCATGGGGTGAATATAAGCCGCACTGCACTTTCGCAAGCAAGCACCAAACACATATCCATGGAGGTTTAGAATATTGCTAACAATTATCTCAATTACAATTTTCATCTATTCTTTCTGGAGGCAGGAACCATGTTTAATTCATAAAAAAGTCTTATTAAAGATTACATGGGAAATTTGAAACAAAAAGGCAACCAAAACGGACAAAAAAAACCATGCCAGATTTTGATGAACAGGAGAGAGAAAATATAATACATTGATCAAAAAACGGTGAAGCAACAATGCAAAGACATAACAGATGGTGGAGGTTTCGGTAATTTTTACTTCGAGATAAGATTACCACTGATTGGTGGTGCTCTGCTGCCTTCGTTGCTTATGACGATGAGAAACTCATCCAAAGGGGAAAGGTTATTCAGGGTTAAAATAGAGAAGGTTTGTTCATTCCCGTGTATGAATCGGAATGAGTATAGTTTTGTAGCTGAACGAATAAGTTGAGATTTGACTGAGCCAATAAGTTATAATTTTTGTTAAGTTGTTAGTAAACGAACCTTTATAACTGAATGGTTAAGCTCTCACCCCATTAAGTTCATTAAGCTCCAGGTAAACAGCCCCTTACTCTTAGGATGTTTTTAGGATTCAAATTTACTGGTATCATCTGTTTAAGTTTGTCATGAACTAATGTAGTAATGTGTTTTAACATTGTTTAAATCTAAACTATTTAATATTTGTCAGATCTCATTAAAGTTGGTCTGATTTGTTTGAATCTTGTTTTAGGATGACTATATATTTTCAGTCACATACCAAACTAAAACAAACCAAATCAGATTTAAATAGACCAACTCAGATTTCAACAGTTGTAAAATACAGATACACTAGACATTTATCATACCCGACCAGTGTGTACCAAAACAAAACATACTTAAATAGACCGACCATAAAAGACCGGACCATAAAAATATAGTCCGATTAAAAGCATTGTTACATGGACGTTTTGGTACTTTTTTTTACCCCGAAGGTCGGGAGTGGGGGTCTACCGTTTTGGAGTATGCTAACTTTTAGCATTAGTATCATGGTGAGTGACTGAGTGATATGGTACTTATTAGAAAATGAAGCTATTAGTATTAAAACTCAGGGTTGGGATATTTAACGTACCTCCTCACCATCAGACATTTCATCTGGATCGTGCCATCATTCATGTTTTATTCGATTCATCATTGTCATTTTGTTAATAACCGGCGTCATCATGTTTCATAAGAGGCCCACATCATGGACCGGTTTGGTTCTGATACCATGTTATGGCTCGGGATTCCATCCTAAAAGGTTAACCTGATAGGGGGAGTAACCCATGTGCTAATATAGTATTTTATTCATCCAAACTTTTCCGGTGTGGGATATTTAACAATTACAAATGTATATGCATCGGATTAGTCTAATTCATCATTTTTATCAATTAGTTATGTTTATATTGTTCAATTGTAATATTCAAATTGATCAATGTGAATAAGATATTAGTTTGTTGGAGATATGCATAATTTGCCTATTACTCCGTATCATTTACCTTAGCATTATGTAATCTATTAGTTTTCAACTCGCACGTTGCGCGATTGAATAAAAATGTCCAATGTCTTTTCTATTGAGAAATATGTATATTGTATGTTATTGATATGTTTACATATAGTATTTGACATGTTAAAATTTGTATCAACTTAAAACAAAGTTTTTAATGTTCTTTCATATAAAAGAGGATCCAAACATAAAAAGCTTCATTGAGAAATACCTAGTACATATCTAACTATTGATGATTCTTATAAAATCCAATATGGGATCTTCACATGATAATACACGAGATATGAAAAAAACACGGAATATGAAATGAAAGATATAGTAAATGAAAATCAAGATAAATATAATATTTACTAATATTCAAGTTACACATTTTTATTGTTCAGTAGAAAATAGCGACCTATTAAGTATTAATTCTTGTATTTGATTGATCAAGATTCAAGAAGATCAATAAACTATTAATTACAACTCTTAGTAATAAATATTTGTAACGAAACTTTAAATATCATTAAAGTCTCACACCAGATATTTTAGAAAGAATTAAACACTGTTTGTATTAAGATCTGAGCTACTCTTTCGATCAGGTTGACCTTAAAGAATGGAATCTCAGATCTTAACAAATATGCATTGTATTATTTTGCACTGCGGACATTCTTTGTCACTTTTGATGTTCAATACAAAAGTTAATCATCAAAATATTATAAGCTCACATTCCATCACTCTTTTTAAGTGAGCACACGCTATTCTATTTATCAAATGTTAATCAGTAAATAGTACTAACTCTATCTCATTTTATGTTTCTTATTTTGATTTGACACAATTTTTAATAAAATAGTTGATAAGTACCTATGAAAACATAAAGTGGAAAAAGATAGAAAGTAAGATGAATACCCTTCTCCTGCGCGTTGGTAGCAAAAATCAAATCACTCTACTTTCTTCTTTTTTTCACCCTCTTCTCGTGCTCGCTCTATACATTTTTAATTTTTTTTTATTTGTGAAATTGTATTTTTCACAAACTCATCATATTTATCTACGCTATTTTGTAAAATATTTAAGAGTTATTACCTTATCAAGGTATGTATCCATTTTTGTTGTGATTTTAGGGCGATTCTTTAAATGTGAAAAGAATACATGTTAAGATCCTGTTATGTAACATAAAATTGGTTGAATCGACTGATTATGTTAAAATTTATAAAGTTCTTGATGAATTGACTGGATTGGCCGATTTTGCTTATTTATGAAAAAGTATTTAAAATATATTTTATTTATAAAATAAATAAAAAGTATACAAAAAATCACTAAAATAGTCATCTAAAATAATTTCAACCGATTAATCATAAATAACTCCAATCTTACTTACGCAAGAAATATGGAATGGAGGGGCAACAATAAAAACATTATGCATTAGTGCCTTAGTGGCACAATATGTACAAACGTACTCCGTATGGCGCATGAGACTGTCCACTAACATACAAATGTTTAGAATGGCATTTACATAAATCTAAAATTATTTGTATTAGAATGGCATTTACATAAATCTAAAATACGGAGTATAATACAGAGTAAACAGTAACCTACAAAAGTTTAGAATGCCATTTACATAAATGGAAGTATAAATCATTGCACTGAAAATTGAGTGGAGGAAATGCCAATTACGGTTACAATGATGGTTACAACGTGAGGAAAGGCAAAGAAGGTGAGATATAATGAAGGGGTTGAACGTTTGGGTTTTAACGGAAGTAACATAAATGAAATATATGGTAAAATCATGGGAGTATAATGTATAACAATATGTTGTTTTGTGTTACACCAACATATTTTATATACTAAAAATACTCTAACCATCATTAGTGTTTATAAAGCATCACGTCAACATCTATTATTTCCCAATCCTAAAGCAAGTAATCAATTTTAAATCGTTGTGCACGTAGCGCTGTTTAGTTCACAAGTAGCTTAATCTAACACAATTCGACGTAAATTGATGTCCTTGTGACCTTAGATCTAACTTTTTACGTGGTATTGGTCGTTTACATTATCATTGTCTACTAATTAACGCGTTTTACTTTGACAACGAATCTCATTCAATTCTTTTGATCATCGTATTTTAACTTCAAAAGCCATTGATGAACTATCCCGATAATAAAAATGATTTTGCACCTTGCAGTCGAGTCGAAAATGAAATTTACACTCATTTCCAAAACAAAACAAAAAAACTAAAATGTACGAGTATATCCCATCCAATTCAAATAATTTCATCGGAAATCTGTTAATCCAGAAAATAGTTAGAATATGTTCCCCACGGGGCCGGCTCCAAAAATCGGGCACCTTGTCCAACATAATAATACGGCCCTTTTAATACAAGTAAAAAGATTAATAAAAATTACCTTATATAGGTCTACAATTTAGCTAAAAAGTACATTGGTTTTTACGCTAAATACCCCTAAGGGTATTAATTCATAATGAGATGTCTCAATTCATACTCCGTAATAAAATCATAAAATAAATCGTAAAAAAGAAAAGAAAAAAACCCCATGTGTGAAATGAGATATCGGGTGTCAAGTTCTTGAGTGAGCAGTAAGATCTCGGGTGCCAAGTTCAAGTGAAAAGTACCCGGGTTGATATAAGTTAGTAGTGTGTTGAGAAAAATGTTTTGAAAAAGTAAAAATAGGTAGTGTTTGATAAAAATAAATACTTTTTGTGTAACCGAAACAATGAAAAACACTTTAAGAGTATGCTTGCAAAAAAAAAATTTAAAAACAATTTTCAACTTTTGACTTTAAAAAAACTGAAAAGAGTGTTTTCATGTGACAACTTCTTAAATTAAACACTTAGAAGCTACCCGCACAGGTAGCACAGTTGGTTGAGTGGTGGGGAAATTGGAACATTGACCAAGGATCGAAACCCGCAACAGTCGTGTGGAGGTTACAACTCCTGCGTCACCGTGACTTACAACCTCCCAAATGCTTTGTCGGATCGGGGTGAGGGGGGCCCTTGGGGTTGAGGATTCAACCTTTTAGAACATTTAAACACTTAAAAGCTAAAAGATAAAATTTGCCTTATACTTTTTCTATTATACAAAAAGCACATATTTTACCAAACATTATCAATTTTTACTTTTCAAAATCAAATATATTCTCAAACACTACCAACTTTTACTATAAAACATTTTTTAAAATCACTTTGAAAGGTAATTTATTTAACGAAGAAGCAATTGCGAACGCTTCCTAAAGCACGTGACAACCTGCTTTCAACTTTTAAGTGGTGACAACCTGCTTTCAACTTTTAAGTGTTTAATTAATATAGATAGAAGCAGTCATTTCAATTTTTTTAGGTCTAAAACAGAAAAACATTTGTTTTTAATTTCTTGGCAAGACTAGCATTGAGATGTCACATGGAAGCTTTTGCCTGCATATATATAAAATGACAGTGGGGCGTTGCTTGCTAGATCTGGCATTCAAGAATTCCAGGTGGCGCCGCCGCACATTTTCCCCACAAGCTTCCGGCGCTTCCCCTTAATCTCCGCCTCATTCTCCTTTCCCTTTTATACAAACTTAAAGCAAAATAAAACATAACCGCCGCCGGTTGAAGCTATTTGCTTGCTAGCTCAGCTGCCATGGAATATTTGCTGCTTCAAGCAGTAGCAGTAATGCTCCTCCTCTGTTCTGCTCCATCTTCTTCCTCTCCGATTTCAGCAGTGGGGGACCCCGGAATGAGAAGGGACGGTCTCAGAGTGGCCTTCGAAGCTTGGAACTTCTGCAATGAAGTCGGCGAGGAAGCTCCAACGGGCAGCCCCCGCGCCGCCGACTGCTTCCGCCTCTCTCAGCCCAAGACGACGGCGGAGACACCGGGAGTCAAGCACCTCGTGTCGGAGGCGGATAACAAACTCGGAATCGGGAAGCCATTCCCCGGATTGAGACCCGGATCTCTGAATAACCCGGACCTGTACGCCGCCGATAAGGAGCTCTACCTGGGCTCTCTCTGCCAGGAAGAGGCGCCGGCGGCAGATTCGTCCCGCAAGAGGCGGCGGCCGTGGCAGTTTTGGATGATTATGCTGAAAAACGGAAATTACGACTCCAAATCCGGCCTCTGCCCCCAGAACGGAAAGAAGGTGCAGCCATTTTCCAGCGGCAACTTCCCCTGTTTCGGGAAGGGTTGCATGAACCAGCCCCTCTTATACCACAGCCGAACCCGGATAGTCGGCGGCGGCGGAGGCGGCGCAAAAATGGTGGGCGGCTTCAACGGCACCTACGACCTGCAGGGAGGAGGAACCGGCGGTTCTTCATCGTACTTCGAGGTGGTGTGGGAGAAGAAAGTGGAAGAAGGAGGGTGGGCGTTCCGGCACAAACTGAGGACCTCGAAAGCGTATCCATGGCTGATGCTCTACCTGAGAGCCGATGCAACGGAAGGATTTTCCGGCGGCTACCACTACGCCACCCGCGGCATGCTCCACACTGTAAGCCGCCGCCGTCCCTGCATCTCTTCCCCTTCCCCGAATTATTTTACATTATCACCAATTCACCATTCATTAATTAAGAGTCTCACTTTCCAATATTCATCAAGTTTGACCGCGACAAATAAGAAACTGGGAAACTCTGGTAAAACCATAAAAAGAAAAGTCACCAAACGTCACTGCTGGAATAAGAAATTTTCCAAAAAAAATAATGTCAAAGTCGAAAAGTTATTTTCTTTTGTTTAGACAGTGTAGTCCTGGTACAAGAAGTTAGTCCTTACTACTACGTATTTATTTTGTAGGAGTGAAGGAATTCAATTTTCATAAACAAAACAAAACAATGGGTAAATCATATTTGAAAATATGTTCTGTTTTAATACAATTTAAAGAATTTTGTCTTGGTCAAATTAATTAAACAAGCACGCACATTGAGTAAATAATTTGTTTCTTTGACTTACTGAAATGTCTTTTTGATGAAGTTAAATTTTACTACAGTACCATTGTTTTGACATTGTTACTGTTTAATGCAATATAATCATTCTTACTTAGATGTAGAGTAAGATTATAGATGGTCTATCAAAAAAAGTTTGTTAAATGTCCCACACCGGAAAATTGAGAAGCATTAGAGTGTTATATTAAGCTTCGGACTACTCCTCCTAACGGGTTGACCTTTTAGGATGGAATCCCGGATCTTAACATGGTATCAGAGTCAAATTGATCCATGGTGTGGGGCCCCTTATGAAAAATGACGAACCGATGAAAAAATGAATGACGACACGATCAAGATGAAGTGTCTGGTCGTGAGGAGGGGTGTTAAATGTCTCACACCGGAAAATTGAGAAGCATTAGAGTGCTATATTAAGCTTCGAGCTACTCCTCCTAACGGGTTGATCTTTTAAGATGGAACCCCGAATCTTAACAAAGTTAAAGAAGTTCTGTTTTTTAACAGTTGGCTACTTTGATTCATATTTTTTATTTGACAATTTTTTCATGTCGGTAATTATTAAAATTCCTTCACAAAAGTGTATTCTTTATTTATATTTTTTGTGATTTGTTCAAAAAAAAATCATAAATACAGACATAAGAAAATTAATAGATAAATATAGTTATATTATTATAGGGAATGAAATGTAAATAAATTTGTATGCTAAACTAAATCACAAGTAGAATAACTTGACATCTAATACGAAATTCTTTAATACGATATTATGATTAATGTTTAATGGCTAACAAATAAAATTTCAGTTCATAGTTAGTTCGGTCTATTTTGTTCGACAAAACGAAACAAACAACAGTTCGATTCTTCTTTTTTTGCATTCGATTTTAAGTTTTCTCTTTTTCGAACACGGTAATTCAAATGCGTAGTAGGAAGTACTCCGTATATGTGTATATCAGTGTATGGAAGTCGGACTGGGATCCTCTGCCTTATGGCAGAGTACCTTACTCAAATGAAGGGTCAAGATTAAAATTCAGGGTATTGAGATTGGTGCAAAAATGGAACCACACATCCTATGCCATTGATTTTATGATCTAAAGGCTCACAATAAGCAGGCACCCTCCTTGCCTGCTATAGCAAGGCAGAGGAGCCGTATCCATGGAAGTCCAAGCGTACATTTTTTCCTTGCATTTTCTACCTACCTCTTATCTGTCATCCACATAAAAAGTACTCCCTCCGTCCCATAATGGTTGTCCACTTTCAATTTGGCACGATTATTAATAAAGTGGTTGAAAATTAAAAGTTGTGGTTGAGATTTGAGTAGAATAAAGTGAATTAATAAAAACCACATATTTCATGCCAAAAAAGGAAACAAGACATTCATTTTGGGACAACCCAAAAAGGAAAGTAGGACAACCAAAATGGGACGGAGGGAGTAGATAATTACTCAACCTTCCAAACCATCTTGCTAAATAATGTATTCATATCTCCCTATCCTTGCTCAATTGTATTGTATAAGGTAGCTTGTCTCTAACAAGAACGTCCTTTTTTAGACTTTTAGTCTCATCTTGCTGAATTGACAAGCATTTGCTCATCAGATTGTGCATTTCTCCTAATTTGTTCGTTTCTTTGTTTTTTGTAAGTACTTTTTTGTGCAATCAGATTGTGCAATTGTAGTTCGGATAGAAGAATAAGTATGAACCCACCCAAATGTTTTTGTGAAAATAGGAAACTTTTTTACATCCAAAGATAAAAAATAAGACTAGAATTACATTTAGAGCTCGTTTGGTAACACTCAAATCGGCTGATCTTGCTGAAATGTATGAAGTTCTGTCTTAAGTGGCTGTATTGGCTGATTCTGCTGATTTATGAAAAAATTAAATTTAAAATATATATTACTAGTATTAATAAAATAAAGAAAAAGTTATATGTAAAAATAGTTAAAATAGTTATCTATAGTAACTTCAGTCGAAACAGCAAGAAAAGTAACTTCAGCCTTACTTTTTCGTACTATTAATCATTTCAACGCGCGAAACAAAAGTTACGTGTTTGATGAAAAAGTTGACTCATAAGCCTGATAAGCCGAATAATAGTCTTATCAAACGGGCTCTTAATGTAGTTTCATGACCACTTAAGTGTCGAAATTGAACATAAGTTAATAGGACTAATGTTAAAGCATTTGTCTCACACCGGAAAGCTATAAAACAATTAAACACTATATAATGTTTTGGTCTATTCCTCCTATCAGACCTTTTAGGACGAAACCCCGAGTCTTAACAACTATGGATTTACTTAAAAACAGGAACAAACGGAACGACACTTACATGGTCTGATGTATGGGTAGGCCTGTCAACGGGTCGGAACTATAAATTCCGTATCCATATCCGTTGAAATTTTTTTGGTCTAGATCCGGACCCATTTACCCTTCGGAGCCTAAACATATGTTCCAGATTTGGATCCGGCGGGCAGTGGCGGAGCCACTATGATGCAAGTGTTCAATTGAACACCTAATATTTTGAAAAACATACTAGTATATATGTATAGATTTCATTTAATTTTTTTTTGTCCTTTCAAATTTTAATTCTACAAAAAAATGAACACCCAAAACTTGAAACATAAATCCGCCACTGCCGGCGTGTCTCGGATCAGGGCCAGGTATACCCGCAAAAAAACTAAATGACATATGCAAACAAATATAATATATAACAAAAAAATGTTCATGTTGAAAGAGATCAAATATACCGTAAATAAGCAAAATGTTGTTCTATCCATTACTCCGTATGAACTATACAATAATATACGGAGTATGTATATTAGTGAAATCATAGAGAACCTAGAACAGTAACTCATTAGCGAAAATTCCATTATAGTGGGCCAACCACTAACTAAGCTTACAAATATTAAAACATTTTTTTATATTTGATTATTTTCCTTATTTTATATTTAAATATTTCTATGTATATTGTGTGTATATGTACAAAAAATGTAACTATAATTATATCATCACGGGTCCGGTCCCAAACGGGCCGGAACTTAAAAATCCATATCCGACCCATTTCTCAATCATGTAACGGGTTCGGATCCGGGAAACGGTTCTAAATTTAGACCCACACCCTCAAATAAAGTGTCGGGTTCGGATCGGGGTCTAGACCCGACCCATTGACAGGCCTATTATGGGTATTGAATTCACGTGGATGGTGGACCCACATGGCTTACTCGATTGGGTTTATTAGCACAAGTTGTAGACTTCTAAGAAATGTGTCCACATCCTTATTTATTTACTACTCCGTAGTAGTATTTTGTTGGTTCGGTGGTCCAAGGTTCAAGTCTAACATCCCCATGATTCCGTTTTACATTGTCCCCAGCCAGCTTATAATGTCTGTCGTTACCAAGGCAGCTTGTTTTATTTTTCTCATAATAACATTCTTGATCGAAGCAATCAAGCTAAAAGTCCTAAAACCTTTACTTAATTGATACAAAGCTTTTCTATTAAAAAAAGAAGCTTAAAGCTTAATTGCACTTAAGTGTAAAATAGTGCTTGGTTATAATTGTTTTCTTAAAAGAAAAAGTATATCGTATAAGTGTATAACATTATGGGGCTGTTCATGACTTCATGTGATTCTCGGTGCAAAAAGGGTTCCCACCACGACAAGCAACGTGAACCACTTAATTTGCTGCTATTCTAAGATTGAAGGCTTTATGCCTTTAGTTTTATACTGTTATGCCTTTTATAAAGAAAATAAAAGACAAAAAACGAGGAATTTTTCTGTGACGTGTTGGGAATGCTTTACTTTTTAAGGAGTAATAAAAAGAAACTACGTAAATAGGAATATAAAATCATTAAGAAATTTGACTATCCTTCTTGTGTATGTTGAAGAATAGGATTAATCCCGTCATAAAAAATGAAAGTAGTTAGGATTAATTGTTAAGACTCGGGGTTTCATCGTAAAATGTCAACCTGATAGGAGAAGTAGCTCAAGATCTTAATGTATTACATAGTATTTAATTGTTTTATAACATTCTGGTGTGTTACAAATACTTTTACACGCCCCCTCAGTTCGAACTGAACTAAACAAATTCGGAGCGTATAAATGGACCAAATCGACCCTTAACAAGATATCCTTAATCATGGGTGCTAAATAAGAGTCAAACAATGATATCATTAAGATTCGGGTCCTATCATAAAAGGTCAACCTGATAGGAGTAACTTAAGATCTTAATATAATGTTTAATTGTTAATTTGTTTTATAGCTTACGTGTGTGGGACAAATACTTTAACATGAATCTTTTTATATGTGAATGAGTAATATTTTTAACAAAAGTTTCTATGTTGGAAAACATGTATTGACATGTTTGTTTTAGTCTTGTTTATAAGTTTTCCCTTAAAAAACTAGTGTTAGGATTTGGACTTCCATTCTAATAGATCAAGTTAATAGGAGCAACTCATAATATTAGTTCAACAACTAGAGTATTACTTCAACAACTATAGATCAACTTTATCACTTCATATTTCACATGGAGAACTTCAACAGCTATAGAGTAGTATTTTTCTATTTTCAATCTAGCTTGGCCTATAATTATGATGATGAATCAGCAGCTCCCAGAGTCTCCCAACTTCAAGGTGAGATTGAGCCTGGATGTGAAGCAGGGGGGAGGACCTAAGAGCCAATTCTACTTGATTGATATGGGGAGCTGCTGGAAGAACAACGGGAAACAGTGTGATGGGGATGTGCTCACAGACGTCACCCGATACAGCGAGATGATCATCAACCCCGCAACTCCCGCTTGGTGCAGCCCGGGTCATCTTCAGAACTGCCCTCCGTACCACATTACCCCGGATAACAAGCTCATCCACAGGAATGACACGGTCCGTTTCCCTTACGGAGCTTATCACTACTACTGTGCCCCAGGGAATGCTCAGCACTTGGAGGCACCATACAGCCTCTGTGATCCTTACAGCAACCCTCAGGGTCAGGAAATTGTTCAGCTGCTGCCTCACCCGATTTGGGGACAGTATGGGTACCCAACCAAACAGGGAGACGGGTGGGTTGGAGATGCAAGGACTTGGGACCTTAATGTTGGTGCCCTTGCCAGCAGGCTTTACTTCTATCAGGTACGGTAGTGGTAATAGCTACTCCGCCTACTAGTATGCTTAGACATGGTTCTAGTTCCAGACCTGTCCAAATCCGGCCTAATTCAAACGAGATAAAATCGGTTTAAAATGGAATAGAATACAACAATCAAATAAAGAATTAGCATGGTTGAAGTAACTAGAGTCTTGTTTTTAAATTTGGGTGAAAAAAACACTCTTCCCTTCAAAATTTTGTAAATGAAGTATGAACGCAAGTTTTAGACCTTTAAAGATATTTCCAAACCGGCCTCTATTTGACTGCACCCAAACCGTTTTCCCGGTTCCAAACCTGTTCAAATCTGGCCTAAGTCCTTTTAAGTAAGACTGGAACCAGCCCGTGTCTACCTTCAATCATATGAAACTTTGAATATATATTACAATTGGCATTGATGATGATATTATTATTATTACTATTATCCGCGCAGGATCCGGGCACCCCTCCCGCTAAAAGAATATGGACGTCATTAGATACCGGGACTGAAATTTTTGTTAGTGACAAAGATGAAGTTGCAGAATGGACTTTGAGTGACTTTGATGTTATTCTCACCTCTCCTCACACTTGATAAAATCAAGTGGTCATTGGTGGCAGGGTTTTGTCATCACCAAGCAGCACCAAATGACTTGCTCATCTGGCTACTATTATACCAATTTTTATTTCTAATGTTACCTGTGTCAGTTTCTTGAAGAAGTTCTGCTTATCATCATCACCCGCCACACCAGAAAGAAGAAAAAGTATTATTTCCAAGTTCTTTTATTTTGTAAATAAGTAATACTTGAAGGTAGTTTTCCTGCACCTTACCAAATGTAATAAAAACTAGGGGGTGTGTTTGTTTGGAAAGCTACTTAACTACGATAAGTATTGTTGAGGGAGGAACTGAAGGATATACAACTGAATCAATAAAACAGCCCAAACCTTCTCCCTGCATCACATTTCTATAGAATTTCTGGTAATCACAATGCTGTGATCAGTAAACATTCATTGGTTAATGTTATATGCTCGGATACGTTTTGATCTGTTCATCTGTTCCGCTGCCAATTGTTTCATCAACTTGGCTTAGAATATTTATGAAATTATGATGGGTTAAGAATTTTTAATTCATGTATTAAAAATAAGTAATTCATTGAGGTCCCAATTACTCGCTCCGAGGAGGGTTTTGATCTAGGGTGCGAAAATGGCATTTCAACAACAAAAAAAAGCGATTTTCCAATCTCTTTTTAGCATTTTCAATACATGAAAACGTGAATACATTAAAAACTCAACAAATATCTCATTCATTAAATGAAAATACATTGCGCGCATCAACCTATCGAGTCTGAAGACATGAGCTTAACATGCGAAAATTGTAGTGAGAAAAATACTAAGCAAATGTCTAGATACATTATATTCCAATGAGAAAGCAAGTGTGCATCATTTAGTTCTATTTAATCCTCGTCTTCAACTCCTTCAAGTAAATCCCACCATTGCAAAACACATAATACAAATAATTAGCACTCATGTTTTTATATTTTCCACTCTTAGTGTTCTGAACTTGTTATTCATTTTCATTATCTCTATTTCCAAGTGCGCGAGTGTGCATGTTTTTTACTACAACATACATGAGCAATTGTGTGGACTGTGCCACTGTGGTATTGATCTTGAACTCCATTGATTACTAGAAAATACAGGGACCAAGTGATATGGCGATCCATATAGGTGACCACTATATTATTTATCAACAAGACCACCAACAAAAGGAAATTAGGTGACAACTATATTCAAATACAAAATATGATCATCGAGCAACATAAAAATAATACAATCAAACAATACATTGATTGTAATCAAACAAAATGTAAGATGAATTAATCAAAGAAGCTAGATTAACGTACTACTCGTTTTTAACTTCTTAATAAACTAGTCATTACTTCAATTAAGTAAATTAATCTTCATAATTTTCATTAAAAATATGTAAATCTCTAAAGTCTAAACAGTTAAAGTGGTAAAAGAATAATCTGTACTAAGCTAAATACGAAGTATCTATTTTAAGATATTTTCAATTAAATATTGCTATTCATTTATTGATTAATTTCTAAAGTTTGTAAATTGTAAAAAACCTAGCGGCCGTCTCCCCTCTTTGTAGGGATTGAGATTTTCCGTCGTCCCTATCAATATGGGGCTGGAGCGGCAAATTATTCTGATTACAAGTGTTCTAATGCTTGGGATTGCAACTACGTTGAAGGAGATAACGTTGATGGATAAACGGATTGCGGCTGAGAGTTTGTATTGGTGCTGGATCGTGAAGCCTTGGTCGGCCGCTCTGGCGGTGCTGGAGTTGATATTCACCCAATTGCAAGAGCTCGTCCTCCTCCGGAACCACCTCACCAGGAAGAGTTTTGTGGAAAGATTTTATTTCAACATTATTTTCTCTTTAGTAGTACTTGTTTTTGTTTTAGTCCGAGTACGTTGGTTTGAATTTTTGGGTTTTTGGAGTTCTTTTGATAGGCAGGGTTTCAGATCCGTTCGTTTCAGACTTACATTTACCTGTTTCAGGTTTAGCGAATCAGGTTACTTTGTATGAGGTGGTTGATCACTTGATCCTATATCTACTTCTAGGGTTCACGATTGGATCTGTAAAATCTGTTGAAGATTGTTTTGTATGTGTTCTCGATGTTAATATAAAGCCGTCAGTTTTACGATAAAAAAAGTTTGTAAATTGTAAAATGTGACATTATTATAATCATCAAGAGAATAATCAAGCAAGTCCGTATTAATTAAATTAAATGATATCACTAATGACGTATTGAGTAGAAATAAAGAAGTATTTAGGAACTTCCATTTTAGGTCAAATTTCCATGAACTTTCCTCGAACACTAATGACAAATTGAAAGACTAGATTTCAACCAAGAACAATTGATTGGAAATATTTAAATTAATTTTTATTTACTTATTATCAATTTTGATTCTGAGAATGCCCCAATTACGCATTATCAGGAAAATGACACTTTTAAAATCTGAGAATGTCATAATTATTGGCTATTTTAAAAAATGTCACTTTTAAAACATTATATTTCCAATCCTAAACTTATAAAGAAGTCAATTTTAATACGACGACATCATAATTTCTTATGAAAATGTGACTATTATGAATATGAAAATGCTTTTATTTCTCATCTAAAATTCTATATTTTTATAGTTGAAAATGTCATATTTTATACAAAAAAATGTAATTTTTCTATCATTACTCTTATCAAGATAACATTCTCGTTAGAGGTTCGCAGTGACTTGTCGGAAGACGGTGACTTCACAGGAGGATGGTGGCGGCGGTAGACTTGCTCAAAGGCATACCAAGCCTAGTACGTATGATGAGTCCCGGTGCTTAGGATGTTTTCTTTTGGACTGTTTTCTGTCCCAGACCAGACCGGACTTGATTTCTGTAGTTATAAAACACATAGAGACCAGACGTTTACCAGACCAAACCAGTTCAGACCAGACCATCAAATTCCATCCCAAAAGAAAACATCCTTAGACGCATGTCATCGGCAAACTAGCGCCTTAAAGTCCGGGAGCCTGGGAGCATATCGGCCCGATATTATCGGGAAACGTAACTTGAGTTCATTAAGGGTAATTTTGACATTTTAATACATTTTTAGTCCTAAAAATCATAGTAGTCCTATTTAGAGATTTATCTCTTATGAATAGGGATCAAATACAAACCCTTCTTAATTTACAAAGTACAAACCCATCTTGACCGTCCGATGAGTTGATCTAAAAGACGTAAAGGCAAGGTGTCATTTTTGTAATAAAACCCAACTTTTTTAGGGTGCAATAACAAATCTTGAACGTTAATGTGCAACTGCTATTTTATGGCTGAATAATATGCACTACTTTGAACATTAATATGCAATACAAAGAACGTTAAGGTGCATCGTACAAATGTTTGCACAATAAGCAAAGTTTGTACGGGATCTTTCCCCTCTATCTTATTTTAGTCTTATTTAGGGTATTTGTAAAAATTTAAAGGGAAAATTCCTGAAATAGGACTGTCATGTTTTTATTCCCTAAATAGGAGTAATTACACCAAGTTTGGAAAATATTGCCATCTTCAAAGTCTGATACTGCCAAAACATAGCAGTAATTAGTCTTATTTTGGGAATAAAAACATGGCAATCCTATTTTGGAATATACAAACGTTTTTAGTTCTATTTAGATAATATCTTCAATTTAAATAATTATCGATACAGAAGGTTTAACTTTAGGAATAAGGACACAAATAGTACTAATAGCTTTGTGAAATACAAAAAAGTAACTACTTTTCCTTTTTCGCAAAAATAGCACTTATCCAGCCCATCACTTAATTCACTTTACATCTCAGCCCATACTTTCTGTCTCTGAAGCCAAGTCTACACCATCAAAGGACTCCCAAAGGCCATCGCAGGAGCAGAGAAATCATCTCCCAGGCGTTGCAGGAGTAGAGGAGACCACCCCCAAAGTCATCGGTGTCGCCTCCACGGACATGGTAGACAGATCGCTGCCGCCGCCACTGTCTTCTCCCTACGCCTCGCCTCGCCTCCGCCGGCTACCGAGGTCGCGGCCGTAGATATTCCGTCGCTGCCGCCCTATTTTGGGCTAGGGTGAGTCGATTCTTCTTCTTCGCTGTGCGATACCTTCTTCTTCTTCTTTGCTTGAATCGTCGTCTTTGTTGTTCGTCGGCTTCAACGATCTCATTCCGCCGCCCTATTTCAGATCTGGGGGTTGTTAGGCCTCCTACAGCTCGGGCGAGACAGGGAGGTGGTAGTTTGAGTTGTTGTGAATCGTTGGGGTCATGTGGCGGCGGCGGCGTAGTGGTGGAGTGCGGCAGTGGCATGGTGGTGGCATGGAAACTGACAGAAGGGCCTTGATCGGAGTACCTTGTATGTAACTGTGAATTTGTCACTACGGAGATGTAACCGCGGACTTGTCACTATAATTGGGTCACTGCGGTGGTTATGACAGATTGACAGTGGTGACGAGCTATATATAGGTCTAGGGTTCGGGTTGAGGATTGGGGATGAGGTCGGTGCCTGATGGTGGTGGACACCGGTCAGTGGTCGGCGGCGTAACTGTGGATGGAGTAACTGTGGCCGGAGTTGTTGTGACCGATGTCACTGTGGAAGTATCACTATGGACGTGTCACTATGGAACCGTAACTGTGACCGGCAACAATCACCGGTCGGCGGCGATCCCTGACCGGTGGCGGGTTGGTGTCACTGCGTCGGATGTCACTTTGGGGGTGTAACTGTGGCAGGTCATGTAACTATAAGACAAAGTAACTACAAATTAAGGATAATTATGTAAGTTTAAGGCTTACTAGTCACATTTCTGGAAATTTTTAATAATGGTTACTTTTTGGTCAATCATCCCATTTTTAGTACTATTTATGGCAAAACCCCCTTAACTTTAACTTTGGTTAACCAAAAAATGTGAACTTTCCTAATCAATTTGGGATGTATGAGTATTAGGTAATTGCTAATTGTTAAAGAAGAAATCAGATTCTGAATAGGACCCGGAGAGAAAGTGCCATTAATTAATAATTAGAACTCCTAATTAAATAGGACTAAGGACTAAGGAGTAAGGACCAGTTGATACGTAGTATTTAATCGAGTTTTTTTTCGAATTAATGCTAGTTAATTACGAAAATAATGCTGGGTTAAAAGTATTTACCGATCTACTGCTGGGTTTAATCATGGTCAGGCAAATTCGCCAAACGGTTGGGCGACTAATAAGTCGCCATTCGGTTTGGCGAAGTCGCTCAACCGTTTTGCGACTTTGCCTTGAAGATTGGCGAAGGAACCAGCTACTGGAAGCCAGGCACGATCGTGCGTGGCAGGGAGACACGATCATACTTGGAGGCGAATTACCCCCTACATTTGCAAAAACCAGTAAATTCAAACCAGATACAACACATTATAAAACATACAACACACCTGCTCTCAACAACATACAAAACACCACATACATACCCGATACAAATAAGATACAAAATAGTAGATTCATAACCAGTAAAACACAGTACCATAATCCAATATTCATAACATAGTACAATCATCTAATATTCATAACCGAACACATCAACACATCATAAAAGAGTTTGCAGGTGGAAATACGTAAAATAAAGTCAATTGTTCCTACAACATCCAGTATACAAGAAAATTTCTAATACAAAAGACAAACTACAAGTTCTCATGGTCTTCTTGATCGTCTTGGTCATGGAGATGTTGTTATTGCTGCCTACGCCTACGCCTACGCCGTTGTCGTGGTTGAAGAACCGCTCTCTCATGTTGAGTCTGGGATGATGAAGCCACTGTTGCACTAGATGCCAATGGCATATCCTGAGATGGGGGCATATATATAAGATGGTCGTAGTCGACTCGCCCCAACATATCGACAATGCCCGTCAAAGCCTTACCGTACATGTTCACGTCATGTGTTTTACTCACTGTGGCAGTAGCCCGCTGATGTATACACTGCAATATGAATCACAATTACAATTAGTTAGAAATAAGTAAGTGTTAAATAAAGAAAATGACTTACTTTAGTAATTAGTAATATACTCATCGTCAGATGCAAAGCCAAGGAGCTAAGGTGATAATGACGAGTAGGGAGTCTGAACGAAGGAGACACAAACAAATCAGTGATGCTGTAATCCTGGACTCCAGCAACTCAGCAAGTGAATTACAGAGTATGAGGGTGTTTGGATCTAATTCTTAAAATTGCTTCTGTTTTTTCAGATAGCAAAAGTAGAAGTTGAGGTGTTTGAGTGAAAGTGTAGAAATTCTAGTGTTCTAATTTACTCTTAGAATTAGTTTTGTAGGAGGTGAGGGAAAGCATCTTCCTAAGAACTGATAAGTGATAACACCCCTGTAAACAAGAGCATACACTCGGAACTTCAGAAGAACACAGCTCTGACAGTGGAATATGATAAGGACGATGAGGAATCGGGTTCAAGGTCGTAATATTTGGCGGGTAAATAACATTTCCCGTTTTGGCGAGTTGTTTAATCGAGAAAAGGATCCGAAACATGGAAGATCTGCAGCGCACTTTGTTAATCCACAAGGCTCTACAACAGTACCACCTTCCGTGTTAAATTTCAATTGCTTTTACTCTACTGGTCTGCTCCGATATCCTTCACATTTCTAATCTTCTTCCTATTTAAACTAAATGAAGCATACTCATTATCCCCAACCGAAATGACAGAGTTGCGGCCGCAGTTATCACTTGACCTAATCAAAATTATGGAGCAGCGGCTTTCTTCCATTGAAAACAGGACGTCTTATCTTCAGCGAGTCCTAGACCAGGTTATCATACGTTTTGATTCATTTCTTCGGAGTTACTCCTACTATTTTGACCGAGCTGTTTGTAAGCGTGCCTTTTTTTGTTTTACAATTTCTTTTCTTGGATGTGAAATTCTGCAATACCTGGGTTGATTAAAGACAGCCGGAATTGTCTCCTCCTGAATATTCGACAGCCAATAAAGAGCTTAGGAAACTCAGGGATGTAATGCAGCTTATAACTGAACTCAGGGCTGTACAGAAGGTACTTCTTTTGCATCCGCCTTTCTTAGTTTGCGTGAACTCATATTTCTAGTTAAGAAGCATGGAAACCCCCCAGAGCTATTCCGTAAACCTCAATTCTTTGTTTTCATGCCATTAATGTAATTCAAATGAGTTGGCAAACATGTATCCATACATTTATGCTCCATTTTTTATCTTTGATGGGGTTCTTTTTTGTAAATTACCTTGGTACATAATTTCCTGATGGATTTCATATGGGACTTATTCGTACTAGAGGGTGACTTTGAGGTTTGGACCCAAGCTCAATACACCCAGTCCCACACTGTTCTTAAAATCCTTTGCTAGGCTTCTTTTGAAACATATTTTCATTTGCATATTATTCTGTGAAAAGGCCACATTAACTTCTTTTTGTTAACTATGACGGAAAAATGGTTAACATAGTTCGATATTTTTAAAGAAACGGAATTGTTTCCATTGGAGATGCCACACTGAGCACACAATAGACTAATGGAGGGATGACTATATGGAGTTGTTACTCGCCTCTCTTCTGAATGAAGTGGTGCACATAACTTCCTCTTTGTATGAGGGAGTCAGTTATATTAATTACTGTCCTTGTGATTTTTTGTCTAAATTGGTATTTCTTTCAATTGAATTTTACCCCTATTGTATTCTCTCAGACTTTTTTATGATAGTTTTCCTCTTCTAGGAAAAACGGGAACTGGAACTAGTAATTTCTGAATGTTGCGATGACAAAGAGATGCAGAAAATGGCTTCTGAAGAATTGAGTCAGGCCACTGAAGGTGAGAAAAGGCTGCAACATCTTCTACTGAAATCACTACTACCAAAAGATGATGCTGATGAAAGAAACTGCATTCTAGAAGTGAGAGCAGGTGATTGTGACTAACTAATCTTTTCTTCTATTTTTGTTTCTTCATGTCTTGTTGCTCTTTGGATGTGATTTTATCTCAGTAAGTAGTGACGTAAGAAAACTGTGACAGGAACTGGAGGCGAAGAGGCTTCTTTGTTTGCGATGGACGTATTCAAAATGTGGGTTACTGCACAAAAATAATTTTGCTTTAGGTCCCTCTTTGTCTTATAATTTATGTTTCTGTCCTTAATGAAAATGCATCAGGTATGAAAGGTACTCAATGGTGAAAGGTTGGAAGTTTGAGATTCTAGGTGTGGCTGAATCTGATCTCAAAGGATACAAGGTACATCAAGAACCAAACACTGTTGAGAAGGACTAATAATATGTTTAACCTGTTTAGGTTAAGACAGGTTGCTTCAATCTTTAATTAATGGCTAATGAAAAAAGAGTTTTCCTTGCATGATTAACATATCAGAAAGCTGATGCTAAATATTTCTTCACAGGAAGCCAGTGCAGCTGTATCTGGACCCAGTGTGTATGGAAAACTAAAATTTGAGAGTGGTGTTCACAGAGTTCAGGTACTTCTGATGTCAAATCCATTTATGGAATAATCTTTCCTGTAGACTATTTGCATAAGATTGCACCTTTTGCAGAGAGTTCCTACTACAGAGAAATCTGGCCGTGTCCACACTAGTGCTGTGTCTGTTGCAATACTCCCTCAGGCGGATCAGGTCTGGATCTTTTATTTTTTAGTTGGCCTGGTTGATTTTTTTTGCTTGGTAGCATAGGTTAGTGACTCTTATTTCCCAACACTGATGGATCAATTGTCAAATGGTGAGGTATTGGCCATTTTAAAGTTGTAACTGAAACCCCAAGTGGGACTCATTACTTTCCTATGAAGTGGTGTATTAGTATTTAGAAATTATGAAGGATGGTAAGTTGTAAGTTTCATATCAATGAGAGTTGTATTACTGAAATGGTATCAAAACCTTGATGTGAAATATTTAAAAAATACCATTAAAACCTTAGTAGCCTCTTTTCTACTTGCCTTCTAACCATTGGGTTTGAGTGCAAGGGAATTGAGATCAGTGGCCCAGCCGCGTCCAACTGAAACTGCATCCAAAGTTATAAAAAGGGCAACCAGGTGCACATTGGCGTCCCTGAAAGAGAGGGTCCTGGGAAGGCTCCCACCACAAGGGTGTATAGGGGGCGAGCCTTCCCTTGTCAAATTTTGACAAGAGGCCGCTCACAAGACTTGAACATGACTCTTGGTCACACAACAGCACCTTAACCAGTGATTCTCAAGCTATATTCATCCTAATTGGGATTAGTTACTTGCTGTGGATGTGCATTATATTTTTTGTCTTTGAGTACATCAGACTTTCTTACTGTTGTGTTTATGGCAATTAAAGATGTGGTGTTACCTGGTTGATGGGAGTTCATGAGGGACGGACTTCAACTATCAAGTACCTAATATCCCAACAATTCTGCAGGTTGATGTTCAGTTGAGAAATGAAGATCTGAAGATCGACACATACAGAGCTGGTGGTGCAGGAGGTCAGCATGTAAACACCACTAACAGTGCTGTTAGGGTGACTCACATTCCTTCGGGGTTAACTGTTGCCATACAGGATGAGCGCTCCCAACATATGGTAAGGGAACATAATTGTTTGTGATTTCAACATTCTTTATTAAGTACTCCATTGGTCGTATAAAAATTCCCGTTTTTCCAAGTTACAACTTTCTATTTTTCGGTTTATGCTAGAATTGCTTTCATGGTTTGCCTATTTTATAAAATAAAACATGTTTGTTTATCAATTTCTGATTCCCAGAATAAAACCAAAGCTCTTAAAGTGTTATGTGCAAAGCTCTTTGAATTGGAAAGATGTAGACTTCAGTCGACAAGATCAAAACTCCGCTCAGAGCAGGTAAAGTGACCTTTGATGATGAATGCTGTTGCAAACAACAATTGATTAGTATTACCTGTTGTGTTTTTTTTCTTCTTTTAAACAAAATTGATGAGCAGATTGGCAGTGGGGACAGATCAGAGCGCATCCGAACGTATAACTTTCCCCAAGGAAGGGTTACTGATCACAGAGTTGGGATTACCAGTCATTCGATAGATGATGTGATGCAAGGAGAGGGTTTGGACTGTTTTATTGATGCTCTTCTTTTGCAGCAGGAAATTGATGCTGTTGCATCATTCAGTTCCTCCCTCACATAATACATGTTGTAGCTAAGTACCTTTGCCCACAAGCACCCCCTCCCCCAAGTTATTGCATTTGGTGATGTGCGGGAAAACTACATTTAAATTTTATTCTTTATTAAATTAAGTTATTCTTTTCTTTTATTAAATTAAAGAACATAAAAGGCATACCCTTTTCACTATATTTCTTGTTTGATGGATGATGACAAGCAAAATATCTTCATTATTCAAGAAACTAGTACGATTAAGATTATAAATGAAAATCATACATTACGCTTAATAGGTTATGTGCAATTCGAGTTTTGCTACACTCAAGTGTTCCTTGATTCAGCATTTCAGCTTGGCTACCATAATATTTGAATATTTTTTCAATTTGGGTATCACATCTTTATCAAGTTATTTGCTAACTCTTTAAATGTGTATGGTTTTAATAATCGTACTTGATGAGGAAGCGGTCCAGTTCAGATGGTCGCCGACTCACTCTCCCATACAGGAGGTTTTGGGTTCAAAACTCCATGGAGGGAGTTTCAACCATGTTTATCTCAGGCTCCCCCTAGCCCCCCTCCCCCTGACCCCCCGGGGTAAAAAAAATATCTTACTTGATATCTTTCAGACTTGTTTAGAATTATTAAGGATTGTTTAAAAATTGGCTTTTAGTTTTACAATGATGAAAAATTAAACAGTTGTTCAATGTTTTTTATTTTTCTTGACTAAAATTCCCCTCGCACTAAATTTTGACAACCTTTTATTTGATCGTATCATTTTTTTACTATTTCCCCCTTTAAAGTAATATAATTGTGGTTCATATTATTTTTCTTTCTTCAATCCACACTTCAATCACACAATTTTCATTTTTTGTTTCCACCGCCTATCAAATTTCAGAGTTTATTCGATTTTTATGAAGATATGAAATGCTAAATTATGGTCTACTCTAGTGAGTATCCAAAAATAATGGTGAAACTTTTACAGTGTTAGGTTGCGCATCATTTTTGTGAAAATGTTAAAGAGTTGGATAATTGCTCTGAGCATCTTTTGTGGGAATCAATGTTTCATAAATATGAACACACGTTTGGATTATTTTATTTTAAAAGTATAGATTTTATGTAATAGCCATATTGTGTACCTTTATAACAATCTCAATAACTTTCTACTCCTTTTTTAGCTTTCTTTAGTTCGGGTCTATGATCAGCGCGAAGTAATTGTACACTCATCAGGTGTAGTTTGAGTAACTGTATTTTTAACTAGGTATCGCTGAACTGTACCCTAATCATAACTCATAAGCTCTGCTTTATGGTTAAAGCTTCTCAGGGGGGGTGTACTCCTAGAAATGGAATAATGTAAAGGTACTCCTAAAGTCCTTATTAAAGAAATCAACAATGCCTTACTCATATTTAGAACAATTTTCTTTGTTTAAAATGCGTAAAAATCTGTATTATTGGTGTCATCGATTTCACCATTCAAAACAATTTTGCTGCAAAGTTATCCTTCGGATACTTGTTGGTTGTCTGGATTTTATTATAATGGTAACTAAAATAAATCAAAAAATTTTCTTTAATCAGTAAGCAATTAATATTTTTACGTGCACCAATTAATACATACATGAATACATAATGAGTTACTTTACTCGTTTTTTTCTTTTAATTATGAATCAATTCATTACTTTTCATTTCCCTAATTCCCAATGGTCATTGATCATCTAGTGAAACTGAGGGCAAAAGGCACGCCGGTGGTGTGCAACCAGGTGTGTCCATCGAGCCATGGTCCAGCAGTGAATTGGCCGGCAGTCTTGCGATCAATCACCTGCCACTTCTTGAAGGCTCTGTTCCTCCTCCTGGTGTCTGCCCCTGGTCCGAAGTTACCATGCTCCTTGTAGATGCATGTGTTCTCAAACTTCTCCCCGTCCCAAAGCTTCCATCCGTCTGGGCTCACGACATCGCCCACTTCACTCTCCATGACCACTGTTGTTGAGTATGCCTTCCATGGCCTTCCGAGATAGGTCTTCAATTGGAATCGAGCCGGGAAGAGTGCAGCCTCCGCAACGATCCTGCAGTTCTGGAGCACCAATCCTCCCTTGGCCTTTGCCAGCTCTTTCCCATCTGCGGTGATGGTGTTGAACTGGTTCGCCAGTGGCTTCCTTGCGATGATGACGCTGTTCTGAATGAGGGCAGTGCCCTTACCAAAGATGAAGTCGATGGTGCCTGAGATGACGCAATTACGGTAAAACTGGCGGTAAGTGTGGTAGTACAGCGTGTCTTGGTAACCTTCGATGGAGCAGTCGAAGAGGGCAGACATATCAGACTGGCTCCTGTAAGCGACTGCCTGATGTCCTTCTGCGCCTGCGGTGTTGCGGATGGTGATCCCACGCGCGACGAACCCGCTCCCGAGGGCAGTAAAAGTAGCAGTCTTGGAGGTGGTGATCTTGTCGAAGGCGAAGTTCTTCTTCCCGGTGATGATGGTCTTTCCAGCACCATCTCCGTACATGAAGACATTGTTCATCTTCTTGTCGACCAACACTGTTTCATCGTACACTCCAGCTTTGACATATATGATGTATTTGCCTTGATGTTTTGGTGGGTATGCGCTTAAAGCGGCCGAAACAGTCTTATACTTGCCGCTTCCGTCCTTGGCCACCACAGCGTGAGGTGTCACCTGTCCTGCTTTTTGTGCCGCCAAAAGCTTCCTGTATGCTGAAGGGAACCATGCAGGATAATCACCATGTTCCTCACCTTCCAGAAGGCGGCGGGAGGCAGCAGAGGTGGTGAGTAAGTCGGTCGCGGCACCTGTGATGTTGAACGCCTCCATCACCTTAGACATCTCAGCAATGATGTTGATAGCGTTATTAGTGAGTTGGGTGGCGTTCACCATCCCTTCCTCGATGGCCGATTTGTACTCTGGCTTCTCCAGCTGCTCCATGCAGGTTGTCTGGTAGGCGTAAACCGCAGACAACCAGTTGAGCAGCTCATCAACACGGTCATTGAGGGTGTGGAGCTCGCTATCACCGACTGCTGAGAAAGATGCCTGGAGATCTGCAATGGCATCCTGGAGCATGTCTTTGCAGTCCTCCACGGCCACGTGGTCGTAAGGGTCCGCAGCCTGGTCGACCTTCGTGTTGAGTGCGACCTGGTGGGACTTGGAGGCCTCATCGATGGTGGCTTTAAGGATTGCGAGGATGAAGTCCTTCGTGGTGGCCGATTGGTTGTTGGCAACAGGGGAGAGGCTCTTGGCGCATGCGTCTTTGAATTCGGCGTACTGGCAGAAGGTGGTGACAGACTTCATAGAGCCTGTGGAAATGCCGCCATGGTCTTCCTGGGATGATCCGTCACCGCTCTTGCGGAACACGAACACTGCCCCGCACACAATGCCCACCACTAAGACGAGGGACACTAAGGGAAGCACTATTTTATTCGCAGCTGCCATCTTTCTCCTTAAGCTACGTTATTTTCTTCTTTTATTGTTACAGTACAGCATCGAAGAAGGGAGAAGAAAGATGGCCGTGTGGATATGAGATGTGATGATCATGGGGGATTTTATACATGAAAACAGAAAATGATCAGAGGCTATGCTTGGTAAACGCAGCAACGTGAAACAATGTAGGGTGTGTGGCTTGGTGTGCATCCATTTGCATGGATGCCCGACTTTTTAGATCTTAGCAAATGTTGAACATATTTTTGGTCTTACGTATGTTGCACTGAGTGTTTATGATCTTTCATTTCACAAAATCGTGCTAAGAATGCATAATTTTTTTGGAAATATATAGTAATTAATCAACAATTCTTATTCAGAATTTCCATTTTTTTGGCATTTTTCAATTGATAGAAATGCATATTTTGTGTATATTTGTTGTCCATAATGTTGACTTGAAAATGCTAAGAGCCTAAAAGTAATGGCGTTTAGGTTAAGAACTTTAGGGTAGGGTATTTGGAATTGATTTTGTTTTGTTTGTTTTTTAAAATTAGAAGTAGAATTAGAATCAGTTTTTCGAACCGAAATCTCTCCCAACTTCTAAAAAATTGGTTCTGGGAGCAATTTGGAGCACCTGAAAGTACTTCTACACTTTCACGTCTTTAATGTGTTATTATAAATTATTAAATGTTAATTTTAAATGCTCGTTCAAAAAAGTAAAAAAACTAATTTATGAAACACTTTTGTAACTCGCCACCTCAATCAACTAATCAAATCAGGCGTTTGGAAATTGGAAGTTGGAACCTCTATAGTCTATACATTCTCTCCTAATTGAATCTGCTATTCGCTAATGCAAATAACACCCTTGTCTTTCCTCTCTTTTAGAACTACTATTCACTACATCGTTTCTTTGTTTAACAAATACGTTAAAAGAACTTAAGAAGTCCGTTTTTGTGACATTCTAGCATCCACTACTGCAAGATAATGGAGTAACCTGTGTTCCATTTCTGTACATTTTTGGGATATTATTGTCCTCGTAATAAAGAAATGGAACATAGATATGTGTTAAAGGAGTGTTATTACCCTGCAGGACATGTTTTTTTTTTACTCCGGCGGGCGTCTGGGGGCCTGGAGTAGTTAGGGATGAAACTCACTCCATTGAGTTTCGAACCCGAGACCTCCCGTAAGGGAGAGTGAGTCGGCGACCAACTGAGCTGGACCGCTTTCTCGAGTAGGACATGTTTGTAAGACTAAATTTAACGATTTCTAAAAAAGTGGTTAATAGGACATGCATACCCTTAAACTAATATTTATTATTAATACTAAAATTTCAATTATCATCGGTCCAGTGACATTAACCGCTCAATAACAACCCATTTATCAACTACATTTACATTGATGTCAGTGGTGATCCTCATGTTGTCTATAGTGACTCACCGCCACTAGTGACACTAGTAGACTAGTGACTCAGTGCGCCATTGACTTGATGCATGCCAATCACAACCTCATAAGTACACCACTTCCCCGGTGTTGACACTGTCGTCGTCGTCGCCAGCGCAAACGACATCAATTCAGGCCTTCAGCGAACAAACTTCTTCCAACAATAATGTCGCAAACAACTCCAAAACATCAAAAATAGTTGTGGAATCCTAGTTGTCGTTGCGGCTTGTAACCTAGTTGCTACCAATCTTAATCTTAAACTTTAGTAGTCAGGCAGTTCCTCCAACGCCCATGACAATAGATCCAACAATGGCGATAACCTCCGAACAATGACAACATCAGCTCCTTGGTGGTGGCGCTCAATCAAAGATGACTATGTATTTAAGGGATGTTCTCATGAGCAGTGATGATCACTGTGAATACAAAGCAAGGTGGTGGTGGTGGATTGCTAACAAGAAGAAAGGAGAAGAAGATAACATGTGGAGTTGCAACGACAGACACAACATTGTATATGCAGGCGACGGTGCACCTGCACTGGAGGCGTGTTGGCTGAAAGAAAATTAAAAGGGACAGATGTGGTGACATGGGCTAAGCAGTCCAAACAAGATTTTAACAAACCAAATCAGATTGGACAATAATAAAATACACATAAACAGACTTATAGACATATACAAAACAAGACACATTCAAATCAAATCATATCAAGTCAAATAATAGCAAAATACTACGTATATATAAGACATTTATTTATCACACCATATTAAACTAGGGTTGGGTCCGAATAACCGAAAATCGAAAATCGAATCAAATTAAACTGAACCGCAGCCAAATAAAACCGAACCGCTAAGAAACCGAAACCGAATGTAAAAACCGAACCGAAGTTGTTTGGTTCGGTTTTGGTTTTTACCCTTCAAAACCGAACCGAACCGAACAAACCGAACTATTTAAAATCTGAAATTTATATGTTAATTGTTAAGTATTAATCTTAATTACATCAATAGTCTTTGATTTTCTTGTGTTAGAGAAATAATGTTTGTGTTATGTTTAATTTAATTTGGTTTATAAATTCATTTACACATTCATTGTCTGTAATAATGTAGCTATATTGAATGATGATAATATTTGTTTACTAGTTATTAGTAGTAATTAACTTTTATTTTTAGATAACTTAAAGATTTTATATTGATAAAATAATAAATATTCATCTCAACTATATCACATACTACGTAGAACGTATATATTCATGAACTTTTTTCGAACTACTCACAAACAAATTAAATCAATAATATATATAGTATTTATCCCGCATGGGGAGGGTTCTAGTGAGAACCCCTTTAAAATGAGAACCCATTTATAAATGAGAACTTCTAATCAACACCCTTGATTTATGGAATCAAGGGTTAGAATTAATAAGGTGACATTTTTGTAATAACTATACAATAGTTACATAAAAGACCTCATATGATTTTTCAATAATTACGCAAAGTACCACATGTGCATCCTACCAATGATTGAATTAAATAAAAGGTTATGATTAAAAGTTCTCATGATAACAAGTTCTCATTTTAAGATGAGTTCTCACTAGAACTCTCCCCTATCTCGCATACTCATATAATTCAAGATATATTTATCTCTTCTCATTTTTTTATTTGTTGTTGTATTGTGCTTGCATTCTTTATATAATATGTTTGATCCCTCTAAGTATTATATCAATTTTAAATCAAGCGAGAATTTTTTGGTAAAAAACCGAAAAAAACCGAAACCGAATTAATCAAACCGCGGTTCCAAGTTTTGGAGTGTAAAACCGAACCGAACTTTTTACTTTGATTCTATATTTGGTTTTAGGTCAAAACCGAACCGCAAGAACCGAACTCACCCCTATATTAAACCAACTCAGATCAAATCATATACGGGGAGTAAAATTTAAAAAAAAAAATCATCCAATAAAAAAGTTATAAATGGCTTAATGCATTTATGTGTATTCAATTGGACCACATATGCATGATGCATTGATGCATCTCAAAGACGCATCAGAGTTGAATAATTGAACAAGTGAAATCGGAAGGTAATGCATTTTTCGTTCCGATCTAATCTGGGGTTCGTTTCCGGATGCTTGTGCGTTGAGCCTTTGACAGTCCGGAGATGCTGGCCGATGAGGCAAAAGCCTTGCTAGGGTTTTCCCCAGATTGTCGCCCCTCTCCATCTCAGGTAGCTCAACGAATTTCTCTGTTTCTGCAGCTTTATCCATTCATTAGACGAACGTTAGTCGCATCATGCCTGTCATATCTTTCTATTTGTAATTTGATCCCGTATCTAGGAGTTACGTTTGCACTTCCTGATATGTTTTCAGAAATCTGTTCAATTTTTTCTTGAATTGAGAATTGAGTTAATCATAGCTGACTTACTACTCAACTTAAGGGTCCGTTTGAAAGATGAAAGTGCAAAGGAAAGAAACAGAGGGCAGATTATAAAAGAATTCTGTCATGCATTTTTTTCAAGTTTATTTCTATTACTAATAATCTAATATACGTAGTAAATGCTAGAAAATCTTAACAGTTGGAAAAGAGTTTTAAACATTAATCATCTTTCATTTTCCCCTGCATTCCGTGCTAAAAGCATACATAGTAAAATAACTTTCCTTGGCATTTTCTTCACCTCCCCTAGCATTTTGTGGAGAATTATGGATAATTTTCCACAATTGACTAAAGATTTAATCTCCTGCTCTTGTTCTCTAATATACAAGCTGAAAGCGCTATAATGTAAATCTGTGATCTGTTTTGCGGTTTACACACACAAACAAAAATTAGAGGGGTCAGGAATGTAGAGATGATGTTTCTTATTTACTTCTTGCGACAAATGTATGGTCAGGTTAAAACTGCTTATAGAACAAAGGTATGGGAAACTCACCCCGATCGCTTTCCTGCTCAGGAAAAATCACGTGCAGAGTATAAGTTCAAGATGGTGAGCATAATCTGCTATTAGTCTTTTGTCCACTTGCCCAAGTATGGTTATGCTTATTTATTATCCTTTTCCTGCTTTGGATTTTATAGTTCTTATGAAATGAGTGCATTGGTGCAGATCTCAGAAGCATACAGTTGCCTACGCTCTGGTATTTCTCTCTTCTACACTTTCACATCTCATATATTTTGCTGCCATAATTTATCATTCCCTTCCCAATGATTCATCAAGTAATCAATTGTTGATTTTATGGCCTTTAAATGGTGCAGGGGCAATGCCCCCTAGGCCACTACCCCCACTAAGATCATTAATTTCAAAATAAGTGCAACTGTAAGGTTTTGTTTAATTATAAAGGATTCATGTTAAAAGTTTAAAATTATAAGGGGTTCATATTTATAAAGGATTTCGTTTAAATTATAAATGGTTCATATTATTAAAGGATTTTGTTTAAATTATAAAGGATTCATAGTCAAAGTTATGAATGTGTTTCCATCTTTCCATTGCATCATTGCATGTGAGGTTCTACTTTTATTGATCACTAAGATCATTAATGTGTTTTCCACTAAGATCATTAATTTCAAAATAAGTGCAACTGTAAGGTTTTGTTTAATTATAAAGGATTCATGTTAAAAGTTTAAAATTATAAGGGGTTCATATTTATAATGGATTTTGTTTAATTTATAATTGGTTCATATTCTTAAAGGATTTTGTTTAAATTATAAAGGATTCATAGTCAAAGTTATGAATGTGTTTCCAACTTTCCATTGCATGTGAGGTTCTACTTTTATTTATCAGCAATGGGGTGGTGGATATTTGTATCAATGTTCTGCACAATGTGACCTCCCTCTACAATTGTTGTCATGACTCACTATGTACTAATGTCTAATGTACTCACCATATTTAATGAAATAAAATGTTGCCAACTTACCAATGCTTTTTGGGCTTGTTTGGTTCAAGGATTTCGGAGGTCAAGGTGGGGAGGGGTGTCTTTATTTTCACATTAATTTCTACGTTAAACTGGTTCGAAATAAAGCGGAGATAAAATATTATACCAATTCAAACAATCTAACCATTCTTACGGTTATTTCTTGTTTACAACTAATAAATAAAGATGAGTTAATGAAATAAAAATCACTCGTTTATTTCCCTCCCGTTCCAAAACCCTGAACCAAACAGAGGCCCCTAATGTACACTACTAAAATTTACAGGTGCAAGAGCACAAAACTCCTCATGTGCGGACACATCACACTCATATGTTGTGCGGACTGGAGTTCCAAGAACGCACGGTAGGAGGGGGAAGCAGCTACTGGTTGGGCTTCCATTCCTCTTGGTCATCTTAGGTACATTTTCACTGGCAGGATCAAGTGTGGCAAGGTGAATGATTGTGGGCATTATTTGTATACAGATCCCTTAATAGTAATAGTAATATTAGGGTTGGAGGCAGTGGCAGAGCCACTCTAGTGCAAGGGTGTCCATTTGAACACCCAAAAATTCTAGAAAAAAAAGGAAAGATACATATGTAGAATTAGTGTAATAATTTATTTTAATTTATTTATATAATATTTCTTGCTTTTTGCTCTATTTCTTACAGTGGTTTTTTCGGGAAAACTTTTATTGTAACTTTTGGACATCCACTACCTAGATGTTAAATCTGCCGGTGTTTGTAGGATGAAACTATTATGTGTCACTGATTCGAATCTATTGTCTTCTTACATCAATCAGGGCTTACAGAAAGGAAAAACAGGCTCATCCTTCTCACAATCCTTTTCTTCCTTGATCAAGCAGCAGCTGGAGGTGGCATATCTATGTATAGAATATACATCGACAAATAACAGACTTGGTTTTGATTGACTATATGTTTGACTGCATTATGGGTCAAATTGATCTATGTATATATATATAGGAATCTTTCCGGTAAGGTATACCTTACCGGAGCCGCCGTGCGGCCTCCACGTTTTGAGGACCTTCCCGGTGGAATTTTTCAATGAAATTTTTTGAGCATGTTCTTCATCAAGTCTAGTATATCCACACCAAATTTCAGCAAAAAATTCAATCGGGAAGGCAGCCAAATGATTTTTGGAAGATAACTGCGTTTTATATGTATATAAAAAGTGCAGTTATCTTCCAAAAATCATTTGACTGCCTTCCCGATTGAATTTTTTTTCTGAAATTTGGTATGGATGTACTAGACTTGATGAAGAACATGCTCAAAAAATTTCATCGAAAAATTCCACCGGGAAGGCTCTCAAAACGCGGAGGCCGCACGGAGGCTCCGGTAAGGTATACCTTACCGGAAGAGTTCCCTATATATATATATATATATATATATATATATATATATATATATATATTACTTCGTGTATAGTAATGATCAATGCAGGGAATGGTCCGAGTAATGAGGTGGAATTACTCATGCTTTTCTATAGTCAAGTTTCCAATCATTGAGCATTGGAATACAATCTCCATTATGATGCACACTTCTCCTAACTAGACCTGGACTCGGGCCGGGCGGCCCGGCCCGGAACCGGCCCGGTTACTGTGAGGCCCGGCCCGGAGCCCGGTGGGCCCACCGGTTCGGCCCGGCCCGGCTGCTGGGCGGTTCGGGCTCGGGCCGAGGTTTTGGCGAACCGGCCGGTTCGGGCCCAGTTCGGTTCGATGTTTAATTTTTTTTTTTTTTTGAATTTTTTTTAAGTTTTGGGTTGGATTAGGTATTTTGGGCCATTTGAGGTGGTTTGGGGTAGTTTGGGGTTGAGGGGGAGGGGTTGGGGGTTAAATAGAAGAGCCAAAAAAAAAAAAATATTTCCGGGTAGGCCCGGCCCGGCCCGGTTTGGCCCGGAACCGGAACCGCCCACCGGCGGTTCGGGCCCGGGCCCAACTATCCTGGCCCGAGGCCCGGCCGGGCCCAGGCCCGAACCGGGCCCGAACCGGCCCGAGTCCAGGTCTACTCCTAACCATTCCCTGCAAGTGTCACTATTCTTTATTATTTTAGCAGAAAGGAAAACAATCTTTTTTTTCTGTCTTTGATTAGCTCATTCACAGAAAGATGTTTATCTTCTTTGTTTACAAGAGAACATTTTTAGTTCAATTGTGAGTTGCTGAGTTTATACTCGACTATTGTTATGCTTCAGAAGACTGGCAGTATAAGCCATTGTTATGTGTCCATGATTTTTTTAAAACAGATAAAATAGCAGATTCCTATAACAAATTGAAATTGAGAAAGTTTGGTTACAAAAAAAGCAGGTAACAATGCAATGTTTGTAATCCGGAAAATGCTTATGAAAGAAAGTAGGGAGGAAATTTGGAATGAAACAAAACTATATGGTTCAAATGTAAAACCTTTTAGATCGATCATTCATAGCATTTCATTGTCCTTGGCATATTTACCTTTCTTTATCCTAGTATTTTCTGGGATGCAATTAGGGGTGGTCTGGGCCCAGGCAGGCCAACCCGGGACCAGAACTGTTGGTATTGGCCCGGGCCTGGTTTTCCGTTACCGGTACTGACCCGAACCTTGGGTAGAACGGGTCAGGCTTCGGACTTGTTTTTTGGGACCTGTCAGGCCCGGTCCGGGCATAACCGCTACTTTTTCAAAAAAAAAAAAAAAACTTTTTGGAATTAGAGAAAGGGCCGAACCCGGGGATGACCTGGGACCAGTATTGTTTGGGCCCGGACCAGGACCGGTAGTCCGGTACCATACCAAAGCACAACTAATCATACCCGAGATAGTCAATTTTAAAACAACCTATCTAACCTTTCTCTATTATTGGTCCACACACCACTGGGCCTAGTGTGAATAAAAAGATGATGTGAATAAAAAACAAATAGTTCAGAGATGGTAAAATGAAACTATTCGCATTTTCTTTTACTGTGAAGAATGAAGATATTTAACATGGGAGTACATATAAACAACCTCGGAGGGGCAGGCTAGAAGTTTGATAATATGGCAGCTAGGGAATGAGTTGGGCACAGGAGGGATCACAAAAAAAACGCAAAATTGTTGGGGATGACGAGAACCAGGGAGTTTCAATGGAGGAAGATAGGAATAACAGTCAGCCAAAAAACGTATTAAGGGCGGGATCTAGTTTCCAGGCCCGCCTGACATTATGACGTGCCTAAGTTGGAACTGTCGGGGGCTTGGCAACCCGTTGGCAGTTCAAGTTCTGGTGGACTATGTCCACTCAAAGAGGCTGAGTATTGTGTTCTTAATGGAGACGTTTTCCAGTACTATTAAAGTGGAGGAAGTGAAAAGGAAGGAGGGGCTGTCATCAAGTTTTGTCGTGGATTGAGTCGGTCACCGGGGAGGCCTAGGTCTCTTATGGGGAGACGGAGTGGTTATTCAGATTCGGCAAGCAACACAAAACTACATCGATGTTTCAGTGCAGCTAGAGGCAGGTGACCCTCCGTGGCGCTTCACTAGGTTTTATGGTTTTCCAGAGCGTTCCAGAAGGGGAGAATCTTGGGATCTACTGAAATCCTTAAGTTTGAGGTCAGACTTACTTTGGCTCGTTATTGGAGACTTTTACGACTTGATGTCTGCAGAAGAAAAAAGAGGTAGGATTCCCCATCCACCCTGGTTGCTTCGGGGATTCAAGGAGGCAGTCTGGGCCAGTGGTTTAAGCAATTTCCATTTCGAAGGCTACCAATACACCTGGGAACGTTGGCGAGGAACTCCGAATTGGGTAGAAGAGAAACTAGATAGAATCCTGACCTCTGAAAGTTGGTTGGACAAATATGGAAGTGCATCGGCGGAAGCTTTGGATGGTTCCCCCAACGATCATATGGCCCTAATAATTAGATTACAACCTGTTAGAGGAGTTCAAAGAAGGAGGAAGTTTAAATTTGAAAATGTGTGGCTAAGAGAAGAAGAATGCCGAGAGGTAGTGGTGAGGGGTTGGTTCATGGGGCGAGGAAGGGGTGTAGTGGGCCAGATTGAGGATTGCAGCAGGGAGGTGGGCTTTTGGGACAAAGACTGTTGTGGGGACTACAACAAACACATTGGTTACGGTAGAAAACGGATGAACTATCTGCGCCAAAGATCTGATGGTTGGAGTGTAGGTGAATTCAGCAGGGTCAAAGCGGAATACTCGGGCTTATTAGAAAAAGAAAACCAGTTTTGGAGGCAAAGGGCGACGGAGTTCTGCTACAGAGGAGGTGACCTTAACACCCGATTTTTTCATAATGTCGTTAAACAAAGGAGGAACAGAGTAGAGGGCTTCAAGATGGAGGGAGGAAGATGGGAGCGGAATCGGGAGGAACTTGGAAGGATGGTGGAAGAGTATTTTATTAATATTTTTTCCTCTGTGCAGGGAGATATGGAGCAGGTCCTTAGGTGTGTATCGCCAACATTAGAGGATTACCACAATCTGGAGTTATTAAGGGCAATTCGGGCAGAAGAGGTCAAGAGGGCAGTTTTTTCAATGTATCCAGACAAGTCACCCGGTCCGGACGGTATGAGCCTTGGTTTCTTCAAACACTTTTGGGCTGTGATAGGTCCAGATGTGGTGGATTATTGTAGAGCTTCCTTTGAGTCAGGTACGCTGCCAGAAAAGGTTAATCATACTCATATTGTCCTAATCCCAAAGAAGGATAAGTCGGAGGTATTGGGTGATTGGAGGCCTATTGCTCTCTGTAACGTGATTTGCAAGATTTTTGCAAAAGTATTGGTTAACAGAATGAAAGGTTTACTGAATAATTGTGTCTCAGAATCTCAGAGCGCATTTATTCTTGGGCGTTCTATTGTAGACAATGTCATGCTGGCTTTTGAAACTCAACACCATCTGAAAAGGAAGAGACAAGGTAAAATGGGCTTTGCTGCTCTGAAGCTGGATATGAGCAAGACTTACGACAGGGTTGAATGGGATTTCTTGGAAGGCATGATGAAACAATTGGGTTTTGGTGATAAATGGGTGCATCTAATTATGGAGTGTGTTTCATCTGTTTCAGATTCAATACCCTTTGATGATAGGGAGTTGGGACCGATTTTTCCATCTAGGGGTCTGCGTCAAGGGGATCCATTGTCTCCGTATTTATTTATTTTGGTGGCAGGGGGGCTGAGTGCACTCATTCGTAGACAAGAAACGAGTGGTCGCATTCACATAATAGCGGTGGCAAGAAGGGCGCCACAGATCTCTCATCTTTTATTCTCAGATGACAACCTTTTATTTTTCCAGACCACTGATGGTGATGTCTCTGCCATTAGAGAAACACTCCATGCTTATGAGGCTGCTTCGGGTCAAATAATAAATTACAATAAATCAAAATTCTTTTTTAGTCCTAATGTGGCTAATAATACAAAGGAGGGGTTAATTGAGGTTATGGGTGTTGGGCTGGCAGGGGAGGCAGAGAAATACTTGGGCCTTCCAGCTTTGTTTGGAAAGGGGAAGAAACATATTCTTAGCTATATCAAACATCGAGTGATTAATAGAATTCAAAATTTGAACATTAAATTCTTGTCTAGGGCTGGGAGAGAGGTGCTATTAATGCTATGAATGTTTTCTTACTACCTCTGGACCTTTACCGGGAATTAGAAGTCATTATGAACGGGTACTCGTGGAATGGTAGGTCTGAAAAAGGAATCAGATGGCGAAAATGGGATTTTCTGTGTAAACCAAAGAAACATGGGGGGTGGGGTTCAGGAAAATCAGAGACTTTATCCTTGCCATGCTTGCCAAACATGCTTGGAAGTTACTGACTGAACCAGACACTTTGGTAGGAAGAGTTTTTCGGGCCAGATATTATCTGGAGGCTCAGCAAAACTGGGAGGAAATCCATCTTTTATTTGGAGAAGCCTGTTTGAGGTTCAAAACATTATTGGAAAAAGAGTTAAATGCCGGGTAGGAGACGGGAATTGTATAAACATATGGAGAGACTCTTGGTTTCCAGATCGAGATGATCCCAAAATTTCGACTGAGTGTGTTCCGGGGTTGGAGGAGGCGACAGTAGCAGGGCTTCTAAATACTTCAGGATAAAATGATTTGGTCTGGGGAACAGGACGGACATTTCTCTGTCAAAAGTTGTTATAGGCAGGTGGTGGGAGAGTTCCAGTTAGAGGAGTGGCTGGGGTGGACAGCCATATGGCAGTTTCAGCTTCCTCCCAAAATTAAGCTCTTCTTCTGGCAGGCTTGCTGCAATTGTCTACCAACCATGCATAATCCGAGAGAGAGGGGAGTGAATTGCAGGGTAGCGTGTGGGCTTTGTGGAGAAGAGGGAGACGAGTCTCTTATGCATCTTTTTGTTACTTGTTCAGTAGCTAAAAAGGTGTGGGATACGGTGAAATGGCGTTATGTAGACAATACATCACCAGATTTTTTAACTTGGCTACAATTGAATTTTCAGAAATTGAAGAGAGAAGATCTTACCTGGATGGTGGTGGGCTGTTGGGGACTGTGGGGCGAACGGAATCAACGACTCTGGAATGGAGCTCAGCTTGAAGATTCCCAAATAATGCGAAAAGTTGGTGCGTTTGTTGACGAATGGGCGAAGGTGCAGCAACCAGGGATGGTGTCAGGTGATAATGTGCAGGAGAGCCTTTCTTTGTGGAAACGTCCTGGAGCAGGTAGCTAGAAACTGAATACAAATCCCTCGCTTGGGAAAGGGACCTGAGGTTTCGGTTGGATTTTGAGGGACTATGCCACTCTGGTGGCATTTTTTTGGCAGGAGGAGGCAAGTTGAGCACCAGTAATTTCCCTCCTCTTGAAGCAGAACTATTGAGTATCCGAGAAGCCCTTAGTTGGCTTAAAGATCAGGAGTGGAATCAGCTTGAAGTGGAATCTGAATCTCTTCTAGCCATTAATGAAATACAAGGTGGCACTAGTTTATCACTTTATCCTATTCAGGTTTGTTAGCGTAAGATATTAGAGAATTAAAGACGAGTTTCGATAAAGTGTCGTTTTCTCATGTTAGACGTTCAGCGAACCGTGTAGCTCATGCCATGGCAGTATAGCACGGGCAGCAGGTTATATATCTGGGTGTCACGTTTGGTTATCTGTTCCTCCCTATTTTCTTGGTGATGTATTCCTAGTTAGTTAAATACGGTACGGGAATTAAACGAGGTTTAATACGTTCGCGTTTTATTCGGTAACATGAATGAAAAAAACGGTCAAAAATTCGTTGAAAAAAACGTTGACTTTTATAAAACGTGTAAATACGTATACGTGTATAATACGTCATCGGTTACAAAAATTCGGACAAAAAATACGGGGCATTATTTTGAACATTTAAAGTATATACTTTATATAAAACAACATATATAGTAAAAGGAAATAAAAGTACACATATTCATGTAGCAAATTCCATTACTACATAAAAATAATTCGTAATTCTACCGGAGAGCCTCCAGGACAAGGAGGCAAATTCCATTGCTACCTAAACATAATTCGTAATTCTACTGGAGAGCCTCTTGGTGCAAGTCCAAGACATAATTTTGCAAAATGACGTCAAAAAATAAGGCATAATAACAATAGAATGAGACTAAGTTAAAATCATTATCTTTCTATTATCATCAAATAACACTCAAGTTATACTCATAATTTTCATCAAGATGACGGATGACATATGAGAAAAGTTGTGCAATTGCTACGCTTATTATTGTTTGTGTAAAAGTTTATACTAAAAAATGTCCAGTTTAGAAAAACCTTAATTTTGATAAGCTTGTTTGAAAAAACATCAGAAATCTAGTACTCCCTCCGTCCCTGAAAGAACTTTCAACTTTCCTTTTTCATTCATATCAAAAGAACTTCCACTTTCCTTTTTTGGTAATGAATTAGTGATTCACAACATTTCTTACACATTTCTTTATCTTTTGCACAACTCTCCACAACACAATACCCACTTTCTTAATATGTATGTCATTTGTACTATGAAAGAACTATTAAGGACGGAGGGAGTAGTGTTTTAAGTTTTAGTCTTTAGGATGCTAGCTTTAACCGTCATGCAATTAATTTTAGTGATTAATAATTGTATTGTAATTAACAATACAAAAACACGGGATCACGAGGAGAGTGTTTTCATTTCTACTTTTAAACTATTGTTGATCTTCTATGCATTTAATGCATTCGTTTAATTGATCAATTCATGTTTCTGTTTTTTGTAAAATACGGGAAAAATACGTTTTATACGGGAAGTAGGAGTTTTTTTCCTTTTTAAACGGACCGACATTATTTTTTGTTTTAAACGTGTTTTTTTACTCAAAAAAACGGTACGTGTTTAAAACGCGTTTAAAACGGAAAAAAGCTAACTAGGGATGTATTGGATTATGATTTGATTAATAGTAATTAATTTTATTACTCTAAAAAAAATAAACAAATAATAAAGAGCCTAGTGAGGCCGTGAGAGTAGGAAGATATGAGTCATCTCAAGTACAGCAGGTAAATGGAGTGTCTTCATTTAGCTCACATTGATTGAAATTTTACAACAAATCACAGTATATCAAGAGGAAAGCTAAGACACTTGGCAATTACACTAAAGGAATTGTAGGTTATAGAAAATTTGCACAAAAAACGGTGGTGTACAGATAGTTGGCCGACCTCAATTCTTGTAATAACTATATCAATCCAGCAAACAAAACAAAGCTTGCCGCAACCCCCCAGTAATGGGTCAAGAAGAGTAGCCGCCTCCAAGTTGGCTTCGCCCAAGATGAGAGATTCTATTTGAAGAGATCAACGGTGCTTCTTCATCCGACATCAAATCTTGAGACCCATTCCTTGTTCCACTACTGTTAACAACGTCATCTGGTACGAACAGATCAGAGGACTTCTTCTCCATCTTAAGCTCCTGTGTGATATAAATCGGGAAAAAGAAGAATAACTATAAAATCTAAAGGAAACAATAAACTTCTTATAGTATCTGTTCAGGAAAAATGTATAAAACCAAAAGAGGTTCAATAGCCTCATTCATACTTTACATGTTCTGTCCACAATACTTGCCATAGGAAGTTGGGATGCCCGGGCATCCTTTACCTTCAAATAATTGTACATCACAACACCACATAATGCTGAAGAAATACAAAACCAATGTCAATACAACATATTTTAATTCAACAGGTGCTTAATCAACGTCAGTCTATGTACTGAAGGTTATGTTTGGAATCCAGAAAATGGTAAGCAGGAAGGATTTGGGGTGAAAACACAAGAAAAATATACTATCATCTGTATCATATTAGTTGCAACATTGCAATTTATGCATTATACATGTAATCTACTTTGACAACATTTTATTTTATTTATTAATGTATGTGAATTATTATTTTTTAATTCGTCTCATTACTAAGTTTCATAATCTGATTTTTATTTATTTTTTACTAATACAGAATTGAATATAATGACGGTCAAAGTTGTGTGTTGACCAAACGTGAAAAGGGGAATGTTGCAACTAAAAAAGAACCGAGGAAGCATTTTTGAATTTGTTTTATCTTTAAAAAGTGAGATAAAAATGAAGTTTTATTAGAAATCTTTAGGAGTTTAAGTATAATTAGATTTCTTAGTGACTATGTGACTGAAATATATACTTCGTATATAGTGTATGTATGTGTGTGTGTGTATAATGAGTTCCAACAAATATAAAAAAATAATTTAATTAGTCTGATTTGCTTTCTCCCTAAAACTCTTTCCTTCTTATTTTCTTGCCCTAACATTCTGGCAGACCCAAAGAGGAAAACAGACTCCCTTAACCAGGAAACAATGACATGGGATGAGAATTGCATACCTATGGCATATCCTATGATATTAAGTTTGGTGATTGTTGACTCAGGGAACACAACAGTTGATAGGGCAATAAGAATCCAGTCTTTTAAGACGCCTGCAACTCGGATGGTCACAGCACCAGTTCTTCCAATCACCAAGAATATTGAGAAATTCAGAGCCAAGGCACATAGTGCGTTTGAAAAGAAAATCCAGAAGTTGAACTGAATTTGTGTGACTTCCATTCCAGGCATCTCCAAAAGGTACCATGGAATAAAAAGGAACACAAAGCTGCATATAGTGACATCAGATCATAAGTATCCCATTACAGCTACAGGCTTTCGTTCTAAGCTTCGATCCTTTATTGGTAGACCATTACTATTCTCTTAAATTTCTTAATATATTAAGCGCCATATATATTTCACAAATTCATGCCAATTCAGATAGTAGGAACTAATTTGTGCTATAGACTAGGCAAATAGCAAAATGAGATGTGCCAGTCCCACAAAATTGAAAGATGACTATGCCTGCATGGTGTGATGTATACAAACTGGGCAATACTCTGCCATATATATTTCTCAAATGTATATGCCAATTCAGAAAGTAGTGATGGTCCACAAATTTGAGAGATGAATACCTGCATGGTGCAATGTAGTACAAGCTGGTGACAGGATTCAGAGTTAAACCCTTCTTCTGGAGAAGAACTTGAGTTAAAACCAGCCTAAGAGCTTCAGCAAATATCCCAGTCACTTGGTAAACTGTGCCCACAACATTGAAGTGAATTTCCCCATAGGAGGACACAACAACACCAATGCTGACCAATACCATGTTCAAGAACACGTCGCATCTCAATTTGTCTGTTCCACAAACCACTGCCACAACAAATGTTGCGACTGGCACTGTATTTTTGGGAGGAAGCATGGAAAGCCCAATTTAATATTTGTTTAAAATGTGGTGGCACAACTGAATTTAACAGAAGGTGGCTACGAACAATACAGAAACATACTTAGAGCCTTAAGCATCTGGATGAAGGCTACGGATATGAACAAGTAAGCAGTGTTGCCAAACCTGTAGCGACACAAAGTAGTTAAAATAATGTTAAAGAAACACCATAGTGCATTTGTGTTAGATTTCAGACGCTAAAATATAATTTGTATTTTAACAATAGCAGTGAACGAGGCTTTTTACTTAAAAAGTTAGTATTAATAACAAGTAAAGCATGAATCCTCTGTCATCAATGAAGGTGAACATCCTATTGAGGTCTCCATTGATAAAATCCACATAAAGTGATGAGAAATTAATATAGAGTTAAGCCAGGATCGTTGGCAAAAAATATAGCTACACTCTAACAGTCAATTTATACAAAATAAAATTGTGATTATCAAGGAAAATGGTAGATGCAATAAAAAACAACATAGAACAAAATTGAAAGGCCTTGGTAGAAGCCAAGAATTAAACTTAGTTCTATATTTGAATTACTTAGGCACTTACCAAAGACTAGCTGCAAAGAATGCACTGATAGGAATCACACATGTTGCATATCTGTGGATGCATGAATAAAAAGTAAATACAAAGTGTTAAGTGTTACTACTATTATATCAACATAGATGTGAATGTAAGTAGCAGCTATCTTACATTTCAAAAGTCATCTTGACAGGTGACACAACCTACACGGGACCAAAAAATGAAAAGCAGTAAGTTATTTGTGACTTGTGAGATACTGGAATAGAGAATAACTAGACTCATCTACAATGACAAAGATTAATTGCTAACTCATTGTTGACCAATGAATCAGTAAACTGATTAATAGCCAAAACTGCCAAACTATCCAACAGTAAAATTTGAGAAGCATGAAAAACACACAAGAAACTAAACCTACAAACCAAACTGTCAACTGTCCAACAACTATCTTCTACACTCTACAGACAAACACACATGTAATGTTCCTACTTCCTAGTATGAGAGCCTGCGGCAGTATGCCTGTACCTTCCTTATATTGATAAATAGGTGAGCTTAGGTAAACTGGAGTAACATAAAATAGGAACATCAAAATGATCAAATATACATGAAAAGGAACCTTGACCTGCTACAAAGCTGTGAAAATAGGTATTCCTCAAGTCTTTATATTCTTATGGAGTCAGTCTTATGTTCAGTGGTTTAAAAAATAAGCCAATCCATTAAGAACTCAAAAAGGAAATATAATTGAAATTCAGAACTACCATACCTTGAAAACACGGATAAGAAAGAATGCCACTAAGCCTGAAAATCCCATGTGAATCATGGTGAGCGTTATAGGAAGTGGGAAATTGAAATATTTTGGTGATAGCACCCACTGCAACAAACAAGAAAGCACACAGAGATCATGATGAGCTCGTTAGATCATTTCATAAAAATAGAATATCTGCATACAAATAGAATAAAGAGAGTAGCAACAGTCATAAGACAAGCCCAGTCCAAAGATTGGAATTGACCAATTTGATAGAAGATAGCACGATTGTCTAGATTATATTCAAAGCACACCCCATAAATGGCACATGAGACTGGAATTTAAAGAGTAGAGTTGCTGAAAATTAGAACTGGGGCTGAAATTCTTGTCTTATGATAAAAAAAACTTGCAGGTGAAATAGATGGAAATAAACCTATACAATCCATGCTAAACTAGTTTGTATAGCCAATACACATCAGGAGTGAGAATGGCTATGCAAAAAAACTACTGCCGCTTTTGTGTGGATAGAATAAAGTGATACCAAATTATCAATTTGGTATTGGTTTCAATTTAAGTCCCCATTATGTTGCATTTTTTCTCTTCACGTTTAGTAAGGAGAGCAAGAGTTATCTTAAGGTCTGGCATTGCGGGGGGGGGGGGGGGGGGGGGCTTGTCATGCTTCTATGAATACAATAATAGAATATCCCAATAGGCTCTATTAACTCTATTGCAACATCCAATGCGAGCTAAATTCTGAAATGAATGAAAAGGCATTGCTGAAATGAAGCCCGAAGCAGATGGAGCATACCTTGTTGTACAATATAACGCCAGAGGAAAGCAAAATGTAAATAAGGAGATACAGATATGTCAGAAGAAGCTGTTTGCTGATCATCATGTCCGGATACCTATGGAGCAATGGCACGCCAAACCTGGGTGAAATGGCGTGGCCGACACTCCAGCTGGAATCTGGTTGACCGGGTACGGTGTCAAAGGTACCGCAGACGGCCGGGATAAGTCTGCATACGACGGGGATAAGAAAAGGCTCAGGTACTGCTAGGCGATAGAGGGACTGAGTTCAGAGTGGCATGGCGAGAGGCGGAGCAGGCGGAGGAAGAGCGTCGGGGTTGGAAGAAATGAGCAGGGGTGAATTCGGTGATAATGGGTTTGTTCTGCAGAATGTGGGGAGGGACGCCGGGGGAGCCGGAGATGGAAGGTCCACACTCGACAGAAGCGGTAGATAAATGGTGAGATCTGTTCTGTTTGGTAGATTTTGGGGAGGAGTTTATTTTCAGATCTTTCGGTACTAGGGTTCCCTTAATTTTTTCTGCAACCTTTCCTTAAATGACACTTTAGTAGATAGAATTCATTTGCAGTCTGAAATCACATTTGATAGAATTCATTTGCAGAAATCACATTTGACTTGATATTTGGATGTTGGGCATTCACTAAAATTTATAAAATTTTGCTTGAAGTGAATTGATTCTACTAATTTACAAAAAAAAAAATTAAAATATACTAAGTATTTTATTATTAAAACAAAGAAAAATTATATGTAAAAATAGTTAAAATGATGATTTAAAATAAATTCAGCCAATACAGACATAAAAGTAACTTCAACCTTACTTTTTCTTATTATTACACGTTAGCGCGCGAAATTAAAAGTTACGTGTTTGATAAGTTGACCGATAAGTCTAACAAGCCGAAAAACGGGCTTACCAAACAAACTCTTACTTTCTAATATACGTAGTAGTACCCAAATCAACTGCATTGAAATATTCTGCTGAAATTTATGAAGTTCTGGTTAAAATGATTGGATTGACTAATTAGATTTATTAATATAAAGAAAAATGTACTGGAAAATAGCTAAAATATTCATTTACGATAATTTCAGGTCTTCAACCAATACAACCAGAAAAATAAATTTAGCCTTACTTTTCCTTATTACGTAGTATTCCGTAGTAGACAACCTAGCGGACGAACGGGGTGTTTGGTTAGCAGCCTATCAGCCATTTTTTGGCTGATTTGACTGCTATTTGACTTTTTGATCAAATAAACCGCTTATAAGGGTGAAGGGTGTTTGATTAATTGACCTTTTTATTTTTTTATTTGAAACAGCCAAATTTTAAAAAGCTAATCAACCTAGCGTTTTGGGTGTTGGCCGTTCTAATTTTTATCACAAATTCCTATTTTATCCGGACTGCGCACTGCACTGTATCCCTTCTCTTCTTGCTTGTCATCTCCCACACCTTACGCAAAAACAAAACAGGGGAGCAAATTAAAGCCTTCTTCAACATGAGATGCTTCTCCTACACCAAACTATTGAAATTTCTCTGCCGTATTGTTCTCCCTTCACATTAATTTTCTTTTGGATTTATCTTTTTCAATATGACAAATCAGTAATTCTGAAACAAATGAAACAAATAAATGATGTCCTTAAAAGTAATTTAAGGAGTTAACAGCCGATTGTAAATCGCCGTTTAAACAAACACTATTTTACAAACAGCTAATATTATCTGCTAATCAAAACAGCCAACAGAATCGGCTATTACCAATCAGCCAACAAAATCAGCCAACGACTAACAGCTAACAGCCAATTGCCAAACAACCCCGAAGTCTAAAAATACATCTTTGATGAAAATTGTGATTGACAAGGTTGATAACCCGAAAACAATGTCACCAAATGGCTCTAAAGCTATCTATCTATCTTAATATAAAAGGAAAAGAAGTTTTGTGAATAGTGTTCCCTCCCAAAACTGTGAACATCAAGGAAATAGCAACAAATATCACATAAAAAACAAAAATGATAAAATCGTATGGTGTCCAGCAATCCAGCATGTGGCGTACAAATCCTACCAAAATATTTCCAAATAGTGAAAGAAGGGTATACATCAAACATATAATAGAAAGTGGAATAGTGAGTAAACAAATCCTATTGGTCCAAAGGGAGGTGGGGACTGTTGACACTATTTCTATTGGTACAACCGTACAACACACTTTTTTATGCTTTGTTTCTATTGGCTGAATTGGGTGGTGAGCACAGTAAATGAGATTGAGTGTATCTCAATCTTTGAGAGTAGCATGGGGTTGCTCAGCTATAAAATCAGAGATTTCTCACATCCATTGCCACAAAAATCTGCAATAGCAAAAGATTAGATATAGTTCTTTCAAAATTGTTGGAATGTGTTCTATGATTCAGGAGATTGATCAAAGCAGTACCAGTTGGGCCATAAAGAACTAAGCAACAAGAGTTTATCGAGAACATGTTGGATAGTTGTTGCACATGATGGCTTCAATTCTTCCAACCATGGTGGCCAGGGCAATCCATTGGGAACCTGCACATACGGAAGAAAGCTATATGTTTTTACAAAAGTGAAGCTTTATGTGTCATGTGTGTGTGTTGTCAAGAACTTTTTGATGGAAGAAAACATTATTTATGATTAATTATATCTAGCGTTTTTGTATGTCTTAAGATTTTACAATGCTAGAAGATTCACAATGAGTTGAATGTTATTCAGTACGTGAGTTTTATACAAATATAAATACATGTTGATTTAAGTCAAACACAGTACACAAAAATATGTTCAGGCTAAAAATGGCAACATTAGTATGCTATCATTCAAAGTTAAGATTTTTATGAAGTTAATGGACATTTTTTGGAAGAAAAGATTTTTCTGCATTCAAGATATTTATTCGAAGTTGTGAATTTATCCAAAGCAAAGCCACCAAACATAGACTCTACTCAAATTCCAAATTAGGTATGAACTTATACAATAGAATAGAATATATTTCTACAACCTTGAAATGATATACATAGTATAACTTAATATTACTATCTGATTTCTAACTATTTCATATGTTTGGACTAAAAATTGATTATGATTCTTCACACAATACCAACAATAAAACTCATTGTGCAAAAGGCAAGGACCATATCTGAAACAATATCTAACGTCAATAACTATAAGAAATTAGAAATACTAAAAAGCAAAAAACTTAAAGACTGATAGTTTTTGACTCAATATATGTTGCGGATTTATGGTAGTGTTGATGAGGATTTTCAGCACTTCAAATTCAGTTAATGAAACATAATGTTTTAAATGATTTTAAAATTGATTAATATAACAAATTTAGTTAAGTATGAGTAAAAAAAAGTTGAGCAAAGATTATCAAAATGTGATGCATTTGATTTGTTTTGATACCTACAACGAGTGTCAATTTTGAAACCATAATCCAAATACTAAACAAAACATGGGAAAAAGATAAAGGGCTTACATATTGGAGCCTTGAAAATAGTCCGAACAGTTATCTCAATATATCTGGCCCTATCAAAAGAATAAAATTGTTTCTTACTCACATATAAAAATCATAAAAATGTCTATGAGACAAAATATAATAGGGAGAACATTTATACCGAGTACAAAACTTGACTAAAAGCTCCCAATCTCAAACTTTACTTAACTTGAGTTGGCTGTGAATTTCATGTTCATAAAGATAATTTGAGCCGAAAACATAAATCTTTTCATTAGTGAGAGTCCACGCACAAAACTAAACAAAGAAAACTGAAGTTAAGGATATACTTTAATATTTTAAGTGTAGATGGAATAGAAAATATAACAATATTCTTAATAATATATATAAAAGCACGCACTTACCAATCTGGAGATTATAAGGGAAACCCTTTGTCGAGCTTCACTGTTTTTCACATTTGAGAGATTGTCTGTTTCATGTCAGTGAAGTATTTTAAGGGTGGAATCGGTGTAATTGTTGAAATAAGTGATTTTGGTAGCATAATCGGTGGTGGAGATTGTCAATCAAAGGAGTAATTCAACAGATCGGGTTTGGAAGATGAGGGCCATGATTCCGAGTGATATCGTATGAGGGTGGTCAGGTTGGGATTTTGGAGGTCAGCAGAGGGCATTTGCATGCAGAGGCGAAAAGGTTCAGACGAGTGTGGTGGTGAATCGGTGGTAGCCGGCCGGTGAAGCTTGAGGGTATGTGCGTATGAGGGAAGGGAGATTAGATGTCACCATGTCTGAGGTGCAGATTGTGGAAGCCAAAAGGTTTGACTATATTACCCTAGATGTGTGATTTGTATATACCTAGGTTATATGTAGTATGTTTTGGGCTGGGGTTAAATGGTGGGCTTCTCAAATGGGTTAAACGATATTTAATATATACGGAGTAATTTAAGGTATAATTTAGGTTGTTGAAAAAATATCTTTGGACAAAAAAGTTTAAACAAGGTAGTAATTTATCCTATATTAAAGAAAGTAGTAATTTGTCCTTGAACTAAGATAGAATATGTGGGAAAAAACTATAGTTGTCGGTGAAATAAATTTCAAAAAAGTGTGGACAAACATGTGACTTTTTATCCCAAAGTTTGCCCAGTCGAGGAAAATAATAAATTCTCAAAAGGACAGATGCTTAAAATAGTACGCAATGAATAGATCCACGGATATTGCAGATCTAGGGTTTGAAACTTGATTTTCGTTTAAAATAGATTTGGGTTGTTTATGCAAGTAAAGAAGCGTGTTCGAAAGGTGGTGCGGTTTGGTATGAAGAACGTTACCGATGTCGGGTGACGTTGAATGACAGAATAAATCGGTTCCGTCGGTTTTGGTTATGGTTGGAGGCGATGTGTGTGGCCGGACAGTAGCATGACAGGTCGGTTCCGTCGAATGCTTTCGTCGTTGCTGCGATCGACTTCCAGTATAGGATGCCTTCCGTCGATTGAATTGATTTATGACCGTTGCCTGAATACATTGCCTGCGTATCCGTATGGAGTTGGGTCTGCGAGAGTTCTTGGTTGGAGAGAGGGCTGAGCCGATTGGGGTTGCTGTCTAGCTGGAAAAATAGGAAGGTTGTTCCTTCTACGAAGGCCTCAAATTTTTATTAAGATGAGTTGTTTTTCTGCGCTTCACACTCATTTTCAATGGGCTGCTCATTCCAGGCCCATTTAAATGGATGGATCGGATATATCAAAATACTCACAAATGTGTTACTTATGCACTCTGTAATTGTTTTAAGAAAAATACTCCATAATGTGTTACTTAGATTATAAATTTATCATAGATTGTAATTGATTGAATAATGAGTTCAGCCAATGTTAAATTTGACAAAGTCTTGAAGAGACAGAATTGGTGGAATTTACAGAATTATAAAAATACATATAAATATATTTTGTTAATAAAATAATTTAATAATAAGAGATTTTTCAAATAATTGTAATTTATACATTTCTAGGGGAATAGATTAACAAGAAAGATTGTGGTGGTAAGATGTTTTCATGGCAAGTCATCCGCGCATATATTGTGTCATTATAAAAGATATAAAATGATACTAAATTTGTAGGGTAAAAACAATTTCTATTTCATTTTCCTTTCATTTCGAGAAGGTGCAATTTCTCTAAAGAAGAATGAAGTTAAATAATTTTGGGGTTGAATTTTGTTATGGTGAATTTAGATCAAAAAAATTGAAAGACATAAAAAAGTATTTTGACCATAGTAACTATGCTTAACATGTCACATTTTCATAAACAACCTTTATTTTAATCGTATTTATGTAATCATTTAAAAAAGTTACATACACATATACATAAAAACATTATATGTATAAATACTTATTTGAAGATTTTCTCCTAAATTTATATTTAAGTATAGTTTAGGAAAGACATAACACATTTTCACATATCTGCACACCCCCTGATTTGCCATGTTACATCAGCAATTCGTCTTAATAATGTAATTCGTATAGATAAAGACATAACACATTTTCACATATCTGCACACCCCCTGATTTGCCAGGTTACATCAGCAATTCGTCTAAATAATGCAATTCGTATAGATAAAGACATAACACATTTTCACATATCTGCACCCCCTGATTTGCTAGGTTACATCAACAATTCGTCTAAATAATGCAATTCGTATAAATAAAGACTTAACACATCTTCACATACCCCCCCCCCAATTTGCCAGGTTACATCAGCAATTCGTCTAAATAATGCATTTCGTATAGATAGACAACACATTTTCACATATATGCTCACCCCCTGATTTGCCAGGTTACATCAGCAATTCGTCTAAATAATGCAATTCGTATAGATAAAGACATAACACATTTTCACATATCTGCACCCCCTGATTTGCCAGATTACATCAACAATTCGTCTAAATAATGCAATTCGTATAAATAAAGACTTAACACATTTTCACATATCTGCACACCCCCCCCCCCCCCCCCCCGATTTGCCAGGTTACATCAGCAATTCATCTAAATAATGCATTTCGTATAGATAGACAACTCATTTTCACATATATGCTCACCCCCTGATTTGCCAGGTTACATCAGCAATTCGTCTAAATGATACAATTCGTATAAATAAAGACTTCACACATTTCACATATCTGCACCCCCCCCTCCCCCGATTTGCCAGGTTACATCAACAATTTGTCTAAATAACGCATTTCGTATAGATGTAATGTCACCATATTATTTAGTAAGTACAACATTTTATACCTTCAGTTAACATAAATAGACCTTTGATTTGAAAATGAAAAAAATCTTTGTCAAAAAATTACTTGAATGAAGGATTGTAATAAGGGAAAATTTTCGAATATGAGTAAATAAGTTTGAGAATCCAGAATAAGATTGTCATGTTTTTTATTGCCAAAATAGTCATAATTAATGTCAAACTTGAAAAATATTGTCATGCTTAAGGTCCAATTTTGGAATACATAAAACTTTTTGTCCTATTTATTGTAATTTTCCTTTTATCAAGGATTAATGCTAGACAGAATGTACAAAGAAGTGTTTCATAAAATTTGCCATGGAATGTAATTTGTTTTCAAATGATGTTTATATTGCATATTACTTACTTTTTTGTGGGCTATAAAAAATAATGTACCACTCTGTAATCATTAGTAAATTATATTTATATGTTTCATTTACGTCAAGTTTTATTATTATATGGAGTATAATTCTAAACAATTCAATTAAAATTATAAGTTTGTTTATTTTTTAATTAAAATGTTGGCTAATGTAATTTATACCCGCGGAATTTCACCAATCGTGCATCACACGGGTACTGATGAAGAAGAAGGAACCACTGAACAAGACTCGGAATTTTGTATTAAAAAAGTGTTCAACAATGTTTAGGGTTACATGAAATGTATATTTTCAATGTTATGCTTTCTAAGTATTTGTTGGATGTTTTTGATCTTTTAAGTAATGCTTAGTTCTCTCTTTTTAACTATAATATATATTCTAAATGTGTTTTGTTTATTGCTTGAAGTTATATCAATATTCCATGGAGATAGATGCTCTCATCAATTGATAGTGTAATTTGAATTAATGAACACAAACAAATTTGAAGGAAAATTCTTAGACCGTGCATCGCACGGGTGAGATTACTAGTTAATCAAACATCTAAAATTGAATAATACTTAAATATTTTAATATTTTAAAATAAGAAAATTATAAGTTCATGATTGGTTAATCTATTTTTTCACATTTCGGGTCGATAAAATTCAAAGGTGAAAGGTAACCCAACCACATTTTGGCTGAAGTTACTGTAGATGACAATTTAAGCTATTTTTACATATAATATTTTCTTTGTTTTATTAATAAATATATTTCAATTTTTTTTCTTAAATCAGCAGAATCAACCATTGCAACCACTTCAACCAGAACTTCATAAATTTCAACAGAATCAGCCAAATGAGCCGATTTTCGTGCTACCAAACGGGTTCAAAGTTTCGTAACAAAATACTACATCAAAATACTACACCAAATGGGTTCAAAGTTTCGTAACAAAGTACCTAAAACAACTTCCACTTTACTTATTTGGATATCCATAATTTAACTTCTCATTTCCTTAAATGGAAAGTTCTACATCAAAATAGTGTCAAACAGTGTCGAAACAGTGCCAAAACAGTAAAATTTACCCCTGGTAAGTTTATTTCCTTAATATGTGTGAAAGCCCGACCGGGAAGTTGTTTCGGGGCATGGAAGGACTGAAGGGGTAAGTAAATTACTCCCTCCGCCCCCAATTATGTTCTGTGTTTGACTTCACAAGTTTTAAGAAAATAAATTTAAATTTATTGTAGAGTGCAATGTTTGGCACTGTTTAGACACTGTTTGGCACCGTTTAAACACCGTTTAGCACTGTTTGACATTGTTTTTATGTAGATTATTTGACAAATAAGAAAAGTATTGAAGAATGAACTTAATTTAAGGACTGCTCAAAAAGGAAAGTGAGAATTTAATTGGGGGACAGGAGTATAATTTTTCATAAATAAAATTAAATTTAAGTATAGAAACATTACCCGATTGACCGATTCCATCAAGTTTATGTTTTTCTTCAGCCCTGTCTCTCATATTCCGTCAAATTCCATCTCTAGTCTTCGCCGCTTCCACTTCTGACCGTAGTATACAGACTCATAGCACTCAGCCCTTTGCCCGTATCCCTCTGTAGCCGCACTTGCCAACAGAAGAAACGGTGGGAAGTCAAATGAAGCGCAGGCCGGCAGCCGTAGAACGGTGGAAGTGAACGGCGACGCGACGCTGCTATCCACCAAGCCTGATAAGACTAAGAGAATTGCGTTTTTTATTTCCAAACTGGCGAACCCGCAAGCATCAACTTCAAGCGGTCAGTCGTGGCCAATGGCTGCCGGCTCTCTACTGCTCCTCTTCCTAATTGTCGCTCATGTCATTGCTCTGGTACCCCAATCCAGTACAACACGCGCTCTCCTTCACACCGTTTTTTCTTACTTTCGTTTAATGATTTTCCCTGTGTTTCCTTTAATGCAGGTTTACTGGATTTTTCGCCTTGCAACTGAGAAGCAACCTCAAAGAACTAAGAGAAACTAGTTCTCCACATTTCTCGGTAATTGAGAAGCTACCCTGTTTTCCACATTTCATTGCAACCCTTACTGTAAAACGGAAAAAATGTTGATATTTTGCTCTATCCATTGCTTTCTTAATTTTGGGTTGTAGTTGAATTGCAATGCCACAAAAGCATTTGTTGTAATATACACTATCCACTAATAGTGGACAAATTGGAATATTTCCCAATCACACACCTATTGCCACAACTGCAGATATTGGTATTGTGGGGCAGTTGATTCAGCAATTTCTAGTCTTCATGTATCTGGTGTTTAAAAAATGAAAATTCTACAAAATTTTTATGGTTTTAATTTCAATAAAAAGAACTGGCTCAAATCAGAAATAAAGCACTAGACTCATAGAATAGACCAAGTTGTTTATGCAAGTGCACCCCCCCCCCCCCCCCGTTGGGGGCTTGGGGCAATGGTTAGTGGCTACCAAGGAATGACATTCCTTGAGGGAGCTTAAAATACTTTGATATGAAATAGATGTTAAAAGACTCATGTAGCCCACTAGCCCTTTGATATAGAAACTCTATTCACAGAGATGTATACCTTGAGGGAGCATAAAGAAATGGGTTTATTTTACTAAACTTGATACATAGTACGGAGTATTAATTAGTAACACAATAGTTCAAGTATGCAGAATGTTACGATTCTTTGCCTGTTTGAATGACTGTGTCACCCTAAACTTGTTAAAAATAGGGAAATTGTGTTATCTTATTTGTTGGGGGTCTCATGGCATGCTTTTTACTTCATGTGAATTTGATAGACTATTTAAAACAGCATCACACTCAAATGCACATTGCCACATTCTTTGGTCAATAAGTTGCTTAACATAAGATTTGACAATGTGAGGCTCAGACTAATGCATGTCTGAGACTTATCAACAAGTGGATCACTGGAAGAAGGAAATGACCTACAGTAAAAAACTTGGATGTTATTGTTAGTTAGCAATATAAAAACTTGTAAGGTTTATTTAGATATGTTCGACAGAGAATATTCAAAATATGTTTACAATTTTAGCTACAAACTAGGTACTAAATAATTATAACTAATTTAGTCAAATTAACTCATAGATCTACTATTACATTTTGATTTCAACAGGAAACAGTAATAGTTATGATGTCTTTCCTTTACTGTGCTCAAGACACACAAAGAACTTTTCCTTCCCTGGGATTCTGTTCCTTAGAATGCATCATATTACCCAATTTACTTAACAGGAAAATGCATGCATGAATAGATTTGGGAAGTGAAAGTATTCACACACTTTACTGTTTGTCACAAGTGTATGATTTCTTTTAATGTGTGAATCAGGTTTATCAATGTTGATATGTAGGGATTTGTCTGGAAACAAATTGAGTGGTCAACTATATGCTTCAGTGAGGAATCTCTCCTTATTTTTTACATCGTATGTGTTTGTACTCTTTATCTGATAATTACTATCATTTGTTTGAATACAAAGTGATATTTAAACTAATGGTGTAAAATAATTAAAACGTTATTATAAATAAAAGTTAAAAATTATGTAGTATAATAATTTGATTCTCATATAATTTGAAACTATACTCTTACATAAATGTCTAATTTTTTTAAACCAATACTCCGTTTTGTATTAATTTACATTTGAATAATCAATGCTATATTGAAGTTAGTGTGTGTGTATGATTAGTAAGTATTCATGAAATGATGAAATAGTTGTCTATAAAATATAGTACTGATACTGAGCTGGACACTGCCCCATGGTGAGCTGGGAGTGGATATAAGAAGCTCAAATCGATGTAAAGTAGGTTGAGTTGTGGATCTAGGGTCCCCAAGCCAGTTGAAGCTCCTATATTTTCGTTTTTTTGACATAACAATCACTGCTAACTTCTTTATCATATGGTTCATCTGGGAGTGGTTGAAACTTAGAATACCATGAACTGCCCACTGAAATTTTCTTATCACAAATCATCTCATATGCAGGGGAGAAGATTGCAAAACCATGAGCGCCTTTACTGCATTATCTAGTTTAGCCATACTTGGTGATTCCTGTAAGATTACGCGTACATCTAGACAAGAAATAAGACCGTTCTCTAGTACAACCACACAGAGAATTGAGGAAGATTATGGAGCAGCTCGCGCTGCCTGGGGAGCTGCGGCTGAAGCAATCAGACAAGACAGAATATGCAATGGTAGTTACTTTACTGCTGAAGATGTACAGTTTAGAGTCCATTTTTCCAAACCATTAATATGCACTGGGCTGATGTCAAATAACAAGGTTGGCAGTTTAACATTATCTCCTGTCGTGCCTCCGACTGAGTTATTATTGACATCGAAAGCAAAAGAAAAGAAGCTGGAGAAAACTTTTATGCCAGATTTGGTTGGATCAGACCAGTCTCAGCCGGAAAAAGTCACTGCCTCTGAAAAGAGCATTACCGAGGACAACCTTCGTGAGAGGTTGCCAGATGAAGGCATTTTAACTCAGAAAAAAGAAAGCAACTTTGCTGATTTGGTTGGATCAGATCAGTCTCAGCTGGAAAAAGTTAATGCCTCAGAAAAGAGCATTACCGAGGACAACCTTCGTGAGAGGTTGCCAGATGGAGGCATTCCAACTCAGAAAACAGAATGCAACTTTGCTGATTTGGTTGGATCAGACCAGTCTCAGCTGGAAAAAGTTACTGCCTCAGAAAAGATCATTACCAAGGACAACCTTCGTGAGAGGTTGGTTTCCATTTATGAGAAAGTTTTCATAGTCAACAACATCTCACTCGCCAAGGAAGTTGTCAGTAAGCTTACAAATGAGTACAGGGATTCAATCCACGCATGTGATACTGAGGCATGTGTGCTGCTTGTTTTGCATCAATTTTCCCCCCACACAATTATTATATGCAAAAAAGAGTTGTTGTTTTTGTAAATATACAAAATGTGCTGTGTCTGTGAAGTTGACTATGTTTTGTCCCACGTAAAAAACATAAAAAATATGCTAGTAACTATATCTGAGTTTATTCATCAGTTTGCTAACAATTAATAGGTAGCAAAGATTGATGTCAAGAATGAGACACCAGTTGGTCATGGAGAAATCATATGTTTCAGCATTTATTCTGGATCTCATGCTGATTTTGGAAATGGAAAATCTTGTGTCTGGATTGATGTCCTTGATGGTGGCGGGAAGGACATTTTAGTAGAATTTGCCCCCTTTTTCGAAGACCCGTCAATTAAAAAGGTAAAATATGTATAATCGGTAGCTCTCTCGGATTTCTTAAATGGTTCTGGTTGGCTAAAATGCTCTGCTTTCATTTTTTCCTCTTGGTTTTTATAGAAAACAGTATACTTTTAGTCTCATGACTATTAAGTTATTCCCACTTCTGGTCCCCTAGTTTCATTTATTTCACATTTGGTGCAAGAATATGAATTCTTATCACTTTTGGCCTTTCCGGTAAGGGCGGTAATCATTAGCAAAAAGTAACATAAAATTGTATGGAAATATGCTGGATATATGGTCAGAAGGAACAAAAGCTCAAGAATTTATAGTTTTGCACTGAAAGCCGAGAACATGGAAGCCGGTGGCCAAAAATGGGATTGACCATTTGGTCAAATAGTTGTACAACTATAAGTTGATTTTTTTAAATCTAAATGTAAGTAGGAATATCCTTTTACCTTATTTCACTGTTAGCACTTGCGTAGTTGTATGAAAAAATGACTCATGCTTTCCATAGGTATGGCACAACTATAGCTTTGATTGTCACATAATAGAGAACTATGGTCTCAAAGTGTCTGGGTTTTATGCTGATACAATGCACATGGCACGATTATGGGATTCCTCTAGACGAACAGGGGGAGGCTATTCTCTTGAGGCACTTACAAGTGATAAATCTGTCATGCGTGCTGCAAGTGTGCCGGTGCCCCCTGCTGAACAACTGTTTGGTAAGGTGTCAATGAAAACTATTTTTGGCAGGAAAAAGCTGAAGAAAGATGGAACTGAGGGTAAAGTTGATATCATCCCATCTGTTGAGGAGCTGCAAAGAGAGAATCACAAACTATGGGTTTCTTACTCTGCATTCGATGCTATAAGTACATTGATGCTTTATGATAGTTTGAAAACCAAACTCTCTAAAGGGGTCTGGAAGCTTGATGGAGTTTATAAAGGGACCATGCTAAACTTTTATGAGAGATACTGGCTTCCATTTGGTGAGCTTTTAGTTCATATGGAAACTGAGGGCGTGCTTGTTGATCGTTCTTATCTTGCTGAGTTGCAGAAAGTGGCCCAAGCCGAGCAGGAGATATCATCTATCAGATTTCGCAACTGGGCATCCAAGTACTGCCCTGATGCAAAATACATGAATGTGGGCAGTGATACTCAGTTGCGCCAGCTCTTTTTTGGAGGTATTCTGAATAGGTATGGGCCTTCATGAAAATAAATAAAACTGTTGATAACAGAGTATGTGACAGACCTGTTGGGTGATGTTATTTGGCTGAAATTGCTGAATATTCTGAAAGAAATAGTGTTCAGTAAAATCCATTTCAGCCAAATAATAAAGTTAAAAGCTCCAAGTATTATGCTTGACTTTTCTGATTATTATGCTGATGAGCAGCATAAGCTGAACGACGCTACCAAACAAGCTCTACACCTTCTATTCATTTTTTTCCCTTTAGGTGTTAATTAATTGATCTTGTATTAACTTCTCTTGGTTTTTTCCTTTTCTTCTTCTCTTGTCTTGTTCTCATCCCTTTCACATACAGGAAGGACCCTGATCAGACTCTTGACATTGAGAAGGATTTTAAAGTTCTGAATGCAGATAATATAATTGAAAAAGACAAGAAGGCTCCAACAAAGTATTGTAAGATCACACTTCGTAAGATTGGTGATGACATCGAGACAGATTTCTATACTGCTAGTGGTTGGCCATCTGTTAGTGGAGATGCTTTAAAGGCTCTTGCTGGTAAAGTTTCTGCTGATTTTCAAATCATGAGCGAAGCAGATGACAAAGAGGAGGAAGTGTTCTTTCCAAGCAGTGACGAATCTCCTGGGCTTCATGATGAAACATGTACGGAGCCAGAAGCTTCAGGGTATGGAACAGCTTATAATGCTTTTGGAGGTGGAAAAGAAGGCATAGAGGCATGTTATGCCATTGCCTCTTTATGTCAAATATGCTCCATTGACTCTCTAATATCAAACTTCATCATCCCTTTGCAGGTGATTTTCTGTGGTACTAATTTATCATTGTGCCAAGAGAAAAGGGGAAGTTTGCATCCCATGTTTACTTTGAATAGGACTTCACACCCCATTTTTGAATGCTTTTAGTTTGCACCCCAATGCCCCAGAAGTGGTTATTTTTAAGAAATTACCCAAAATAGGTGCAAGTATTGTCATACTTTCATACTGAGATCATATTTCCATTTTTCTAATGCCTGATAATACCATGATATTGCAAATTTGCAATATGATTTCAGGATGACAGTACTGTACTCCGATTGGGGGGGGCACATAGTCCTCGTATTTAGTGAAAACCCTTGCTTTTACTCCTATTTTGAGAAATTTGTACGGCGGTTGTACCTGATAATTAGATTAATGATTGACTTTGCAACCCATATATGATTCTATAAATTGAAGTGATTGATTCTTGGTGCTGTTTTCTCTCTTCAAGGGAGGGGCGGTTTCAGGAAAGGATGGACGCATCCATTGTTCACTGAACATAAATACAGAAACTGGGCGCTTGTCAGCTAGGAGACCAAATTTGCAGGTATTACATGCATCAGATTCCAATCTTATTGGATTACTGTTTCTATTATACAAAAGACCTCAGTGCGCATTTTGAATTTGATATATCCTGCACGAGTTTCCCGCAAATTTATGAAGTATGCCTTTTTGGGGGAGGGGAGAGGGCTCAACAACCATGCGTTGAGTTTCTGTTAACTCTTCAAAATGTTTTCCAACAAAATGCTACAATTTGCATCCCAGTAATCTCATCTCATAGTGTGAATTGGCAATACCAAAAAACACATTTCTCTTGGGAACCAATATCTGTTTCTACTTACGTAAGTACTAAATATATTTTCCTGTAACGCAGAACCAGCCAGCTTTGGAAAAAGACAGGTATAGAATCCGTCAAGCGTTTATAGCTTCACCTGGGAATTCCTTAATTGTTGCAGACTATGGGCAGGTAAGCAATCATTATGACTTTTAACTGTGTTTAATAGTACAAAATTGTATTATCCTTTTTGTTCCACAACTATTTACTTTTTCCTTCTGTTACCTAGTTGGAGCTTAGGATTCTTGCACATCTTGCAAATTGTAAGAGCATGTTAGCTGCCTTTGAGGCTGGGGGAGACTTCCATTCGAGAACAGCTTTAAATATGTATTCGCACATACAAGAAGCAGTTGAACAAAAACGTGTTCTACTTGAGTGGCACCCTCAGCCTGGTGAAGATATGCCACCAGTTCCACTACTAAAGGTTAGTGCAAAAAGTTTGGTTTTTCTTTTACTCTTTGAGGCATTTTCAATTCTTGTCTGTTCTATCTTCTATGATCTGCACTCCCTTGTTTTTGGCTGAGATAGAATGTACTGTATTGACATGATATGTGGATCCAAATCTCACACTTGCGTCCTTATTGTTGGAGATAAAATGTAGAATATTGTAGTGATATTGTGGCTGGAAAAAGAAAGTGGCAATACGCCAATACATGCTGTTGTGCTCACGATGTCCAAAAGCAGTCAGTTTCTAATATTTTTTTGATGAAAAAAGGCTCCCTTCATTTACTAAAACTAATTGTTTCGTTTAATATGGTAAATTGAGTTTAGCTGCACCAACATATAAATCTGATTCGTGATTTATGATAGTTGTACTGTACAAATATCATATGTACCATACCAAAATTAAAAAGTTATACATTGGTCAAATATGAGTCATATGACTTTATTTTGACGTAGTTAGCACTTAATAATGGTTATAATTTTTTAGAGGGATGGCCATCGAAAAGTATTTTAATAGGTTGTATTCTTTAGTGTGCATTTTTCAGGATTCTTGAATCTTGATAGTGGTAGCATTATGGTGATATTTACTAGTAGGGATAAGGGTCAGATAGGGGCTCGAACTTGAAAAAAAATGTCAAATAAGGTCATATTTATGATGCTCTGTCTGGCCGACGCCATTTGGGGCGGTTCCCGGTGGAATTTTTTAATGAATTTTTTTGAGAATCTTATTCATTAAGTCTAGTTTACTCATATCAAATTTGAACTAAAACTTTAATCGGGAAGGCATTCAAATGAATTCTTGAAGATAACTGTGCAGTTAAAAGCGCAGTTATCTTCAAGAATTCATTTGAATGTCTTCCCGATTGAATTGTTAGTTCAAATTTGATATGAGTAAACTAGACTTAATGAATAAGATTCTCAAAAAATTTCATCAAAAAATTCCACCGGGAACCGCCCCAAATGGCGTCATCCGGACATAGCATTCTAAATATGGCTTTATTTGACATTTCTTTCCAAGTTCGAGGCCCTATATGACCCTTATCCCTTACTAGTGTTATTATCATTATCATTATCATTATCATTATCATTATCATTATCATTATCATTATCATTATCATTATCATTATCATTATCATTATCATTATCATTATCATTATCATTATCATTATCATTATCATTATCATTATCATTATCATTATCATTATCATTATCATTATCATTATCATTATCATTATCATTATCATTATCATTATCATTATCATTATCATTATCATTATCACAATTGTCTCAGGATGCTTTTGCCTCTGAAAGAAGAAAAGCAAAGATGCTTAATTTTTCTATTGCTTATGGAAAAACTACTGTGGGGCTTGCTCGGGATTGGAAGGTATCCATCCATGCCTTCTTAATAGCACGAAGAGAGATGCATTTTCTACTTGATGTGGTTTGTGCAACTGGATTAACGCCAACAAAACATACACAGGTATCCGTCAAGGAAGCCAAAGAAACAGTAGATCGGTGGTATAGTGACAGGAAGGAAGTTTTAACTTGGCAAGAACAACGTAAATCTGAAGCACACCAGTTTAGACGTGTTTACACACTGTTAGGACGGACACGCTTGTTCCCTTCACTTAAAAATGCAACCAATGCTTTTAAAGGCCACATTGAACGAGCTGCCATCAATACTCCTGTCCAGGTTTTTGTGTTTGCCTTTTTTACCCTTCAGAAGGAGGGATGTGAGGGGAGGAGAAATGTTGAGGAAAATGATGTGCATATTATCAAAAAGTTGTGTTTGGATTACTGGAGTGATGAGGAATAATTTTTTTAGAAAAATTATTTGAAAATGGTATTTTATTTAATATCTATTAACATTAACAATACAGTAATCTTTTCTACATGCACCGTCTCTTTCTTGCTTCCACAGGGAAGTGCTGCAGATGTTGCAATGTGTGCCATGCTAGAAATATCAAAGAACCAACGGTTGAAGGAGCTTGGCTGGAAACTGCTTTTACAGGTTTCCATTACCCTTTAAATTAAAGAGAGCTCTTAGGGTTTGTTTGGAACACGGAACATGTCTGGAATATGTTAGTGAGGAAAAATTTAAAGAGAATTTAAATGGGACAAAAGAATTTATTTACAAAGTAATTTTTATTTATTTAGTGTCCTGTTATAAAGACAAAAAAATCTATATACGGTTATATGTAAAGTTTCAAAGAAGATTTTAATCAAATTATATTTTCTTCCTATTTCTAGCATAGGAGCCATTCTTACCATTTTTCTACTATTTTCCCCATTTCTTACCATTTTACTCTCAATGTAACATGATTGAATAGTTGCTATGTATAATCATCAATGTTTTATTACGCGAAGATTGATTCATCCAGATTATTAGAAACTTAAATTGCTTTCAAACCTATGTTTTGTGTTTGATGTTTTGCTTCAATAATGTGTGATTAGGTTCACGATGAAGTAATTCTTGAAGGGCCGACCGAATCAGCAGAGGAAGCAAAGGGTATTGTAGTTGATTGTATGTCCAAACCCTTCGATGGAAAGAATATTCTAAGAGTTGGACTATCTGTTGATGCTAAATGTGCTCAAAATTGGTATTCTGCCAAATAGTGTTGTTTTAGTCCAAATGCCCTTGCATTCAAGCACAGTAATATGAAAATGAGAATTCTATTGGTAATGTTAAATTTTATCACATCAAGTCAGTAGCACGTGGTTAATTAAATGTATATTAATGATATCATCTATTTTAAAATTAGCAAGTTATTGCTTACAATTAGTAATTATATAATCTAAGTTGCAAATTACAGTTATGTAAGAAAATGAACGTAGGTGGCGTAGTTTCTTAATTGCTTTAGTTAATCAAATATGGTGGTAAAGCGTTTACTAATTGATCAATATTTATTATTTATCAATCGAGTGGTTGTTAAGCGTTTATTTTTTGAACGTTTATTAATATCACATCCTTGTGTAGCAAGTCATAACTACCCATTCGTCGGCCTGAAGATCTTCAATCCTGGTCTGCAAATTTAATTCCGGTGAGCTTTTCTGCTGACTCGATTTCCAGGATCTCTTTCCAAATTGACTCATATGGACTATGGATAAGAATACATAGTTGTTTAGGAATGTTGGTAAGAGTTTTTTCCATTTTCGATCCTTCGACTTTTGCGTCATTGACACTTTTTGTTCTCGACTTATAATTTTTTCAATTTTAGTCCTCGAGTATTGTTTTAGGGACACTTTAAGTCCCGGACTTCAAAGGTTTCTACATTTAGTTCCCTGAGTATTATCAAATTGACATTTTTAGTCTTTCCACTAGTGGTGGACCAGTTCCGGGCCGACCGGCCCGTGGCCCGACACTGTTGAGAATTGGCCCGGACCGGTGGCCCGGCCAGAGACCGGTCTGTGTAGGCCTGGCCCGGGAGTTACACTGCGCGGGTTCGGGTCACCCAAAATAGGAACTGGTCGGGCTTGGTTCAGGCATTTTTTTTCATTTTTTTTTGTTTTTCCCGGGTTGGGCTGGGTGTTTCGTGGGGGTGAGGGGGCTTAATTAGAAAAGCAAAAAAAATAAGAAGCCTGGGGACCGGCCTGGGACCGGACCTGGTGAAAACCAGGGCGGTTCCGGGCCCGAAGCCAAACCCAAAAAGCCCGTCCAGGACCGGCCCGGGACCGGTCCATGTCTACTTTTCATTGTGATTTTGACTCAATAAGTGGAAGATTAAAAATGTCATTTTTATAATAGTTGAAGGACCCAAAAGTGTCTTTTATGAAAGTCGGAACCCCCTAAATATGAAATTTTTCAAAGACGGATATCAAAAGTGTCTCTAGCGTAATAGACAAGTACTAAAAGTGGCAAAAACTCATGTTAATTTTAATTGGATTACAATTTCTAGTATAATTTGATTTGTTTAAATTAGATCTGATTGCCTTTTTTTAAGGAATTAGATCTGATTGCTAAAATGCTAAGCCCGGTAAAAACAAACTTTTTTGGACCGATGAAGTGATATACTAACGATAAGCCCATAAAAGGAAAACGAATCACATTAAAGGGCAATTCTATTCACAGCCACACTTTTACTAAATACAACCACCTATTATTTATAATTCCAATTATATCCTATTGGGGAATTCTATATGCAGCTCCCATTTGCTCGGTACACACATCATCCGAAAACTATTTTATAATACCCATAATAACCGCATTATTTAACAATCGGTTGAGTGGAATGATATTGAAATTTCGAGTCTAATCTCCTGTCGGCTACCCAAACAATTTCCAAAGTGAGGAAGCATTTAAACGTCGGGAGCAAACAATAGAGTTACTATTAATGTGATGATGATTAAATTTCGAGATATTACCTAAAATGGGACTAAAAAATTTGGAAATTCCAAAATAGGACTTCCATGTTTTTATTCCCAAAATAGGACTAATTACTGTCATGTTTTGGCAGTACCAGACTTCAAACATGGCAGTATTTTCCAAATTTGGCAGTAATTAGTCCTATTTTAGGAATAAAAACATGACAGTCCTATTTTGGAATTTTCAAACTTTTTTAGTCCCATTTCGGGAACTTTCCCTTAAATTTCAGGCGGAGGTGTGAGGTGCTGAGGTCTATGCTCGGGCCGTTGTTGGAGTTGGTTAAAACATCGAATATTATAGAATGGGTGATCCACGGGTGATTGGGGTAACCCTGTGAACATGGTACCAGTAGAAATCCATTGATCAATTTCAGATTGATCAATCCCGACCTCGTTTTGTATGGTGAGACCAAATTTGGATTGTATTTTGAGAATATTTGAAAGAAAATGAGGAAAAAAAATCCAAAGTCTGTAATTGGAGACTTATTGGATGTAATTAAATCCGTGTGTTGTGCTCATTGGCATGGATGGTTATGACACTTCCATTTGCATTTCTGTCATTCTGTTTGTGTCATTTTTGAATTTCTTGTAGTTCTGCCTTACTCGGAAGTCGGAAGCAGGGTAGCCATCCATTCCTGGGTAGATGACTTCCAATAAGAGATATTACCCAAAATGGGACTAAAAAAGTTTGAAAATTCCAAAATAGGACTTCCATGTTTTTATTTCCCAAAATAGGACTAATTACTGTCATGTTTTGGCAGTACCAGACTTCAAACATGGCAGTATTTTCCAAATTTGACAGTAATTAGTCCTATTTTGAGAATAAAAACATGACAGTCCTATTTTGGAATTTTCGAACTTTTTTAGTCCCATTTCGGGAACTTTCCCTTCAAATAATTGTTATTTACTAATAAGGGTAATTTAGACATTTTATTATTTAAGTGGCTGTGAATAGCAATTTATGGGTTGTAAATAGAATTACCCCACATTAAATGATTAAATTAAATTATGCTCGTATACTTTTGAAGTAAAACTGAAACTAGTAGCTCCATCTTCCTGGAAATTTTGGAGGTAAGGGGAAGGAATAATTGGTTTCCTATTCTACTAATTTATCTTAATTTATTAGTTTTAGACTACAAATATCTATGTACTTGTATATACTTCATATTTATAATTATGTTAAATGTAAAAATTATGAGGAAGTATAATTAAATATCATACGACGGTGTTAATAATATGAAATTATGAAGAACTCCCTCCCTATTAAGATTGTCTAATTTCTTTTAGAAAATTTCACTAAGATTATCCCATTTTTTCATTTTTGAAAATCCACTAAGATTATCTTATACTGAATTTGATAAAATTTGTGACTTTAAATCTCTTTTACTTTATTCTTGATTTAACAATTCAATATCAACCACATAAACTCGTTTTTTATTTTAATAATCGCCTTCTTGTCCCAATGTTAGTGGGATGGAAATACGGAGTAGTATATATTCACTGCATTTAATTTGCATATTAATAATAACTCTTCCTCTTTAATCATCTTAAATTACACCCCAAGGAGTAAGGACATTAGTTAGCATTTGACTTTAAAAAGGAACAGTAATAACGGCCGGAAAGTGTCATGTCCTAACTGCATCACGTACGCTAAAACGTGCCCAAAATTGGAGCAATGCATCTGGACCTCTCTGGTCAATGATGGGCCTTGAAACTTGAAAGACCAGACAAAGAATCTTCAGAAAGTACGAAATGAGGGCTTCCTTTCCTTTGGCTAAGAGGACACAATCACCAAGCGTGTCCGGCTTCACCACCAATTCCAGGCCGCGTATTCAGAAGAGGCTGGAGTGCCTTCACCACAATGCCCATGTTTGGCCTAAACTCTGGTTCATATTGCACACACAATGAAGCAACAGCTGCAAACTGCACACCAAACACAAATCAAGCAGCATTCAATCAATTCAGCTATGCCACATTTTTCTGTCCCTTCCTAATTTTAAAGAGAAATTGTCCTCAATAGGAGTAAAAACATTCTGCAATTCCAAAATAGAAATGTCATGTTTTTATTCTCGAAACAATAGTAATTGTTGTCATGCTTTGGTAGCATTAGACTTTAGAAATGGCGGTATTTTTCAAATTTGACAGTAATTACTCCTATTTAAGGAAAAACATAAGTCCTATTTTGGAATTCCAAGACGTTTTTACTCATATTTCAGGAATTTTCCCCTTTTTAACCTTTGGTCTTGTGTTTAACTCGACCGGGCTGTAAGGTGCCTAAGCCAAACCACACTAAATCATCATTCTCTCTGTAAAAGAATTCGGACCACAGGCTGCTGGGATGGACTGCCAGGCCAAACAGGGACAAACAACACTAAAAGATTAAATCCAATTTATTAGCCAGTTCCACTCTATGTCTTGTTAGCCATCACTCTCTCTCTCTCATTTCAACACAATTAACACAATACTAGTCTTTCTCGGTCTGGATAGAGTAAAGGAAAACAAAGCTTTTATGTAAAACATATTACTTTTCCAATTGCCCTGGGGGGATACTCCCCTGCCAGTCTTGCATCCACACATTGTCGAACCTTGTCTTCGCTGAGTTTTGGGGTAGCCTAGCAGATGTCACAAAAAGATTCAGAACGTATAAAACGAATATGTGATCTCAAGATATTTTTAGTCATCAGAGGTATAATACCCATGTAACAAGACTTTGTTGGCCTCGGGGTTGGGTCTGATCAACTGGTTTACGCCCTGTGAGCAGCTCAAGGAGCACAACACCAAAACTATACACATCACACTTTGCATTTAGCTGCCCGGTCATTGCATATCTACCCATTCACAAAACCACAAGTTACAGATGCTTCAACATCTACAGCAATACAAGCAACTACTCACAATGGAGATATATGATGATGATGTGTGCATAAAATAGGCATGAGACCCATATTAGCTTACTCACTCAGGAGCATGATAGCCAAATGTGCCAAGAACACGAGTTGAGTGAAGACGTGCCGCCATTTCAGGAGACTGATTGGATGGATCAAAATCAGCAATTTTAGCTACATAATCATCAAATATTAGTACATTGCTGGATTTGATATCTCGATGCACAAATTCAACTTCAGCCTTTTCATGTAGATATTCAAGGCCTTTAGCTGCTCCTACAGCAATCTTAACTCGCTGTGTCCAGGAAAGCACAGGGCCAGGCTGTGCTCCTTTTACACCCTTCCTCCCTGAAAATATGGAAGTTGAAAGACTAAGGCAAATAGCAATACTTGGAATCTGAAAACATGCCTCAAAGTTTTAGAAGTGAAATTTTCACCTGCTCTATTCTAATAGTCTTACATTCTTTTACAATTAAACAAAGAAAGAGTCAATACTCAATAACAAGGCATGTTTCGTTGTTTAGCATAACCAATCTATAAATATATATTTGATGTTCACTAAAAGGAACACTGCAAATAAATTTAGAAAAACAATCAACTGAACCAGACATGTGTCATTTACCGCTTAGAGCAACAAAAAGTTATTATCCTGAACCAGACATGTGTCATTTACCACTTAGAGCAGCAAAAAGTTATTATCCTGGATAATATATTCAAATGTCAGAAAAAAGATCGATACATACCATGAAGAATATCATGAAGTGATCCATTGGATGCAAATTCATAGGCAAGAACACGTTGTTTCCCATCAATACAATAGCCCAGTAACTCGACAAAATTTTCATGCTTTAACCTTGAAACCAAGGAAACCTGTAAACATTGAATGCTTAGTTGTATTTTCGAGTGAGGCAAAAAAAAAGTGGTTTCCAATATTCAAAAGCACCTCCGCCAAAAATTCATCTTCAGGTTGTTTGCTTGAATCCAAATTTTTAATTGCAGCAGCCCTCCCAGTTTTGAGGTCTCCGTAATACACTCTTCCATATGAACCTTCCCCTATTAAAGTCGCATTCCCAAAATTATCTGTGATCTCCCTAAGTTCATCAATGGGAATTGCGGGGACTGCAATAAGCTTAGGTTTCACAGCTTCAACACGACCAGCTGGTGCCTCTTTGTTGTGATAAGTTCTATCTTTACCTGCAGCAAATTAAAATATCAATCTTGTGTTGAGGTAGAGTACGTAACATCCTCCTGGGCCCTGCTTCCACCTGGGACTCCGGGAATGTTTGGTTTGGAGCAGTTATATTAACCTATAAAACATACTAACATTATTTGTTCAGATATCAATAGACTCAATACCATAAAAATCCCAAGACTAGGAGCTCATATACAATACACATGTACAATGGTACAATAAAATAAAAATATTATTTGAATAAAGGAAAGAAAATAGTACGGAGTGTGTAAAACAAATATCCGTTTCAGCAAAACAATAGCTCTACACTGAGTTTTTCATTATCAGCCAAATCAGCAGGGGCAATGACATATGAAAGTGTTTGGTACACAAAATAGGCTTAGCCAAATCAACCCTACCAAATGAAATAAAAGTATAGAGGAAGCGCTGAAAGGACAGCCAGATTGATAATAAGTTGACATTTTCACAATGAAACTGTTATTGGAGCATATTTAGTCAATAACTCATATCCTGAAGTCACGGACCTAAGGGAGGCTCACCATGGAAAAAAAAGTAGATTCATTTATTTTCCATTTAAGAGTGGTACCATTATTCAAGTCCCACACTAAGTAGTAACGCAATAAGTTGAGCTGACATACGTGTTGATCTTTTCAATGGATGCTGGTCTCCCCCATCAGAAATCGGATTGAAATCAACTCCCTTAAAACAGCTAAAGCAGCTCATAGATTGATCTCCTTAGTTAGACTCTGCAAAAAAACAAAACAAAATAGCTTCATTTAAGATCAAAGTTTCAGTTAGAGTCTAATTTCTAAATTTTCATTCGTCGTAAGGGAAACACAAAAACAAGTAGCAAGAAAATTGCCTTCTATAGAGGAAATGATTTAATCAAATAAAATAGTATAAAAAAGAGGAGCCGGACAGAAAGATGTTTCTCTTGTATCAGTGAACAAATGGCAGACTTCATTGTGCGTCGAAATTGACAGCAAACAGGATAGAAGTTAGAAGATTCAAGGTGTCGACCCCTGACTCAAAAGCTGAATAGTCATAAGATAAGTAGATTAGCACATGGAATGGAGTTATCATCTCCCATGCAATTCTGAAGTGCGTGCATGTGCACATTTTCATTTCCTTCTCTGTAACAGCATTGAAAACAACAATAACATCTCTCTTTGATCTCAAACAGAATGTCTTTTCTTAAATTGGAAACCCATAAGCCTGTTTGAAAATCTTAACTAAATTCCCAGTATCAAGTTCTTCAATGTTTTGGAATCTGATACTTATATCCAAGTATCCAACTAGAAAAAACTACAGTAAGTTTTCCTATACAAAATAGCATTTGACAATTAGATTTGGCAATTGAAACTAGCCATGAGTGTCAAGAAAGTGACTAGATGCCCTAAATTGGGAATGTTTAATCAATGATAGTCTTTGTTCTCTTAGGCTCAAAGGGGCAGACATAATTTCCCTATTCTTTAGTTTTTCATTAGAATAAGTAGAATAAGTAACTTCTGACTTACGTTTTTACTGCTAAGATGGATGTTACCAAAAGCTATGACTTAGAGAAAAATTACCAGTTTCATCCAAATAACCCCTACCAAACAGAACCTTACATAATATGAAGAAGCCCATAACGCCCGTCTCAGGGTATGCCTGATCTTTGTTGGACAAAGTGTACTTTGTTCAACTCTAAAATGAGGTGGGATGAATGGTAAACACGATGGTAAGGCCTGAAAACACTGACTGGGTAAGTGGTAATGAGAATATGAGATGATCCCCACACAATAAACACAAAAAACATAGTGGGCCTGCCTGCCATACGGGATTCGGCAAGTTGGCTTGTGCAATTGCAATTTCGATTGAGTGTGAAATGTACACCCCACTACTAATGGATGAGTGGCATGCAGTTCAGATTCCTGTCTACTTTTAGGGACAACGAGCATAATAACATCATCACATCGAACATCATCAACAATTCAACACAAAAGGAAAATGGACTCACGGATAAAACCTGCTCGGGAAATGTCAGACGACAACTGTGGAATGGTGAAGCCAGCCGGAACCTGGTACAGTGGAGACGAATGCCTTCTTCAACGGACCAAGAGGATTGCTCCAGCCGGAGTGATCGGGGTTTTGATTATTGAAGGACCGAATTTCCAAAGGCGGATATTAATGCGCAAATCAAGCAAGATAATATGAACAGGGCGGGGAATATTTGCAGTAAAAGTCGTGATTAAGGATGTTTTTACTTATTCGTCCCAGACCAGACCAGACCAGACTAGACCAGTCCAGACCAGACCAGACCAGTTCAGACCAGACCAGACCAGACTTGGATAGTTATAAAAATACAAACAAACCAGACCTTACCAGACCAGACCAGTTCAGACCAGACCAGACCAGATCAGACCAGACCAGACCAGACCAGCAAATTACAGTAAAAACATCCTAACTAGCTAATTGTACTCCGTAATGAGTACGGGTAGGAGATTGGGAATAACAGAAAGCAATCAAGGGGATAATTAATAATTTATGACTGAATGATCTTCTGTAAATTATTGAACATTCATTAATGATTTTGACTTCTGTTACACAACAAAAAATAGGTTAAGCGTTTGTTTTTTTCTAGTTGCAAACTTGCAAATTGTAGTGTCATTACGCGACAGTTTTTACACGTAGGTCAGGTTGTTTGCTATATGTGTACAAATAATTTGTCCGGCGTTTAATGAAGAAAATCAATTTTCACACAGACAAAATAAAAAATTTGTCTGTATCACATACATTTTAAAATTCTCGTTTCAAATTGTCTGTATCACAGACATTTTATGAAAATTTCTCTTCTAAAATGTGTGTGATACATACAACTTTTTATTTTTGTCTGTGTGAAAATCGGTTTACTTCATAAAACGCCGATCAAATTGTCTGTACACGGACAATTTGACCGGCATGTACACAAAGCGGGACTCTTTGAACATTGAGTGTACTCGATTCCGAACTGAACTCGAACCGGAATAAAATCGTCAATTTTTGGTTCCAAATTTCGGAGAATTAGAATTGAAAGTCTAAAACCGCACGGTACTAGTTTCAAGAAAAATGCTTGGTGTACGCAAAAGTTGTACACAAAAGTTGTACACTTGTCTGTTCCCTGCAAACAAATTGTCAGTCCGGAGATGAGTTGTTTGTGGAACAGACAATTTGTTTGCGGGGGACAAGCAAGTGTACAACTTTTGTGTACACCAAGCTCCACTCTAGTTTCAAAACTGGCGGTTCATGTTATTTATCAATTTTTGTTTTTTAGAGATTAAAGTTTGGTTGGTTTTTGAAATAAAATTAAAAATAACCAATATGATTATTCAAATAAGTGTTCCCAAAACTACTAGTATAACTAATATTTATCATTATTGTTAATAAACACAATAATAACATACTAAGTAGTTAATATCTAAGTAGTTTTTATTAAGTAGTTATATGATATGACCCTTAAGTAATTTAAACAAATACAAGAGCGGGAGCTGCATCTCAAACGAAGGAAGGAGTACGAGTACTCTTGATGGGCCAGTTGAATAAAAAAAACTATAGTTGGGCCGTATCTACTTATTATTATTACACTCTTTTTCTATGTTTAGACCCATTTGTGTAATTGGGCCGAGACTACTTACTATTTAAATATATGAATGGCAGATAGGGAATAAAACAAGTATTACCCCTTTATCATTTTTTTTCTCTTCCTTACTCTCTCCACACTTTCCTGCTCATTTCTATCTAACTGTACGGACTTCTTCTTCTATCTCCTTCCCAATTTCTTATCTTCTGCACGAACCATAACATTTGGTATCAGAGCTGTTCTGATCCAGGTAGATGGCGGAGGGTACCAGACTGAAGGAATGTCTAGATGGTCAGAAGAGGATCGAGCAGTCCCTTTTAGCTGAAACTCCGAAACGTGAAACTGCTGAACAAAAGCAAGGAGAGATTCAGATGAAAATTCTTAAACAGCTGGATAATATACAGAAGAGGATGGAGGTCATTGAGATTAGATCTGAACCGCATACTTCCACACACTCACCTCATGGTAAGGAACATTCTGGAGGCATTTTCACTGATGAGAATCCCTTTGCTACAGAGCCTTCTATTCTGGGGAAGCCGCCATTCACAATGGACCTGCACAACCATCAACATGATAGATCATACCAAAGATTTAACAACATTGGTAATACAGGTAATCATCAACCACACCTTCCCTTCCCTAAGCTAGATTTCCCCAAGTTTGATGGATCTAATCCACGCGCGTGGACAATCAAATGCCAAGGGTATTTTAAACTGATGCCCCATCTCCCTAAGGATCAGCATGTTACATTAGCTATTATGCACTTTTAAGGAAGAGCATTAGCTTGGTACCAACATCTAGAGAATAATATCACTATGTTAACATGGGACCAGTTCATGGGGGTCATATCATCACGATTTGAGGGAATAAAGGAATCATCAGTCATTGAGGACTTTAACAAACTGGAAATGGGTAATGATTATGAGAGTTATGTGGAAAGATTTGAAGATTTGAAATCTTGTATGTTGTTATTGAACAAAGGGGCATTCACTGAGCAATACTTTATTGCTAGTTTTGTTAGTGGGTTATCTGAAGAATTGAAATCCTTTGTTAAACCGTTTAAGCCTATTGAATTGGCTATTGAATTGGTCAGGCATCAATTTTCAGCATTGGATACCCTTACCAGGAGGATTAAATTGGGGGGGGGGGGAGCAACCTATACTCCACCCAATCCTCTCGGGAGGGGAGAAACATCCATGATTTCCCATAAAGGACTTAACCAAACTCCACCCTTCAAGTTGCTAACACCTGCAGAGATGACAACAAGAAGAGAAAAGAGATTATGTTTTAATTGTGATGAGAAATTCACTCCTAGGCATAGGTGCAAGCAGAGGCATGTCTATGTGTTATTAACAGGGGATGGTCCAGAATTCCCTACCCCGGACACACTGCAAGAAGAGGAAGAGGTGGGCAACTTAGATGAAGTACTACTAACCTTGGGTGCTAATAGCAAGACCAAGGGAACCACCACCATGACAATGTGGGGGAGATCTGGTAAACACAGGCTACACATACTCATTGATTCAGGGGCTTCCTGAGTTTTATCAGCCAGAACACAGTGCAAAAGTTAGGAAGTAAGGAAGTAGAGGCCAAACCCATAAGGGTTACTACTGCAGAGGGCAACAAGATGAACAACATCACTCAGGTGATTGACTTAAAATGGGAGATGCAACAACATACCTTTGGTTATACCTTTAGGGTTCTTGATACCAATGAGTTTGACCTAATCTTGGGTGGAGACTGGCTCAGGGATCTAACCTTAGTAAAGTATGATTATCACAAAATGTTTGTCACTGTGACTTCAAGGGATGCTCAGATTGAATTGCAGTGTGAAGACAGATGCCCTCTAATCACTAGCCATATGCTATACCAAACCATTTGTGAGGAGAAACCAAGTTCAGTGGAAGAGGTCTATTGGGTTAAGCTAAAAGAGCCTGGAATAGAACCACCTGAAGAATTACTGGAACTATTAAGAGAATTTGAAGATGTGTTTGATAAACCTACTACATTACCACCCCTAAGAGGTGTTGAGCACCAAATATTACTAACAACTGGGAGTTTACCTAAACAACAATACCCTTATAGGGTTTCCCACAGCCAGAAGGATGAAATAGAAAAGATAGTTGCAGAACTCCTGGCAACTGGGGAAATTCAACCTAGCAAGAGCCCGTTTTAATCACCCGTGCTTTTGGTGAAAAAGAAAGATGGTAGTTGAAGGATGTGTGTAGACTACAGGTACCTCAAAAACTTAACTGTGACACATGACTACCTCATCCCTGTTATTGATGAGATACTAGATGAGCTTAAGGGAGCCAGATTCTTCTCTAAAATTGATCTGAGGTCAGGATACTTCCAGATACTCATGGCACCTGAACATAGGTACCTGACTGCATTCATAACTCACCATGGGCACTACGAGTTCCTAGTTATGCCCTTTGGGCTCTGTAATGCCCCAACTACATTTCTATCACTAATGAACCAAGTGTTCAAAGATCAGTTGAGAAAAACAGTCCTTATGTTCTTTGATGACATCCTAATATACAACCCTACCTTCCAGCAACATCTACAAGACCTTAAGTTGGCACTAGAGACTTTGAGGAAACATATGAAAAGAAGAGTAAATACATGTTTGGTCAAGAAACAATCTCATATCCAGGACATATCATCTCCCATACTGGGGTGGCTACTAACCCATAAAAAGTTGAAAGTATGCTCAGTTGGCCCACCCCAACTAACCTAAAAGAACTAAGGGGTTCCTAGGACTGACAGGATACTACAGAAAGTTTGTCAAGGGACATGGGATAACCAGCAGGCCATTGACATCCTTATTGAAGAAAGGGGGATTCCATTGGAACTCAGAGGTAGAACAAGCTTTAAGAGAGCTAAAAGCTGCAATGATCACCACACTAGTGCTAGCACTTCCAAACTTCTCCAAACCCTTCATTCTGGAGACTCATGCTAGTGGGGGTGGCATAGGGGCAGTCCTTATGCAAGAGGGAAGGCCTATAGCCTTCATAAGTAAGAAACTGGGTATTAGACACTTGGGGCTTTCAGTTTATGAAAAGGAGTTCTTGGCAGTACTCATGGCCATCCAGAAATGGAGGCACTACTTACAAGGAAATAAATTCATCATCAAAACTGATCAACAGGCCCTGAAACACTTGTTAGACCAGAAAGTTACTACTCCACTACAACAAAAGTGGATAACAAAGCTTCTGGGGCTTGACTATGAGATACTTTATAAAAAAAGGTGGGGAATAGAGTGGTTGATGCCCTATCAAGGAGAGAAGCACAAGAAACAGGTTGCTGGTCACTCTCCACATTTAAGCCCTTATGGGTACAACAAGTGTTAACTAGCTATGAAGGAGACCCAGTTACTACCCAAATCCTAAGTGACAAACTCAAAGACTCGGCAACTCATCCTGACTTTGAGTTCATTAGTAGAGTTATTAGGAACAAGGGCAGACTGGTTATTGGTAAGGCTACTGACCTTAGATATATTATTTTAAAGAGCTACACTCTTCAGCAATTGGTGGACACTCAGGGATACAAGGGACTTATATGAGAATAAAAAGGGCATTTTACTGGCCAAGGATGAAAAGTGATATTACACTTTGGACAAAAGAGTGTGAAGTATGTGCTAAAACTAAACCGTAAAGGGGATGTTACCCAGACTTACTTCAACCCCTATCCATCCCTGACCAAGCTTGGAGTCATATAAGCATGGATTTCATTGAAGGACTTCCTAAATCCCAGGGTAAAGATGTCATATTAGTAGTTGTGGACAGGCTCACTAAGTATGGACATTTTCTGCCCCTCTCCCACCCTTATACAGCAACCTCAGTAGCCAAACTATTCCTAGACAACCACTGGATATCCTCACTGATAGAGATGTTGTATTCCTGAGTATATTTTGGAGGGAGTTATTTAAACTCATGGATACTCACTTGAGCTATACATCTGCCTACCACCCCCAGACAGATAGGCAAACAGAAAGATTGAATCAGTGCTTGGAAACCTACCTCAGAGCTATGACCCATCAAAACCCGAGACAGTGGGTTAAATGGCTACCTTTGGCCGAATATTGGTATAATACAAACTATCACTCCAGCACAAAAACCACTCCATTTGAGGCATTGTATGTGCACACACACCCTACTCTCTCCTTACCCACACCCTCTACCACAACCCACATTGAAGTTAAAGAAATTATAAACCACAGACAAAAACTTAAACATGATTTGAAGGAAAACCTCAAATTGGCTCAGGAACGGATGAAACATTTTGCACACAACAAAAGGACAAACCGGGATTTTAATGTGGGCGACAAGGTATTCTTAAAATTACAACCCTACAGACAGCAAACAGTTGCAATGAGGAGGAATCAAAAACTTGCAGCATGCTATTATGGACCCTATACCATACTAGAAAAGATCGAAAATGTGGCTTACAAATTGGACTTACCAGAGGATGCTAAGGTACACCCAGTATTCCACGTTTCACTCCTGAAGCGCTGCATCAGACCTCAGGCGGAGGTGACTGCTACCCTTCCTCCTGTTGACCAAGACAGGCGTTTCTTCATATCCTCTGCTTCAGTACAGGCTATACGCATGGAAGGAGGAAGGCGTGCTATGGTGACTCTAGTTCTATCCTTGGGAGGCAAGGGAGGAACTGTGGAAGGATGGATCACAAAGCGTAGGCTCAGGAAATTCCTTCAGCAGATTGATCCTTGGGGTCAAGGATCTCAAAATGAAGGGGGTATTGTTATGACCCTTAAGTAACTTAAACAAATACATGAGCGGGAGCTGCATCTCAAACGAAGGAAGGAGTACGAGTACTCTTGATGGGCATGTTGAATAAAAAAACTATAGTTGGGCCGTATCTACTTATTATTATTATTACACTTTTTTGCTATGTTTAGACCCATTTGTGTAATTGGGCCGAGACTACTTACGATTTAAATATATGAATGGCAGATAGGGAATATAACAAGTATAAAAAATGATCTTTGTACCCATTCTTATACCCACTTTTGTACCCACCTATGTTTGTGAAGTGTTTTTTTGTCTGTGAACCCCGGTTCACAGACAATATTTTGCACAAACAAAATATTGTCTGTGAATCAGGCTCACAGACAAAAAAAACATTCACAAACATGGTGGTATAAGGTTTTCTGTGGTGGACCAATTCGTTAACATACCGGCAAGCCATTTTTTATTAACATAATGACATCGGGCCTTTATGGAAGCTCGGGCTACTAAATTAGCTGTTTTAGTGTTAGTACCCACAATTAAAAATTTTTTTCCTCTACTTGCTGCATCAAAAACCAAATCACAAGCTTCCGATAAAAAACGAGCAGTTCCGATCAGATTTATAATATGAATATCTTTACGCTTTATAAAAATAAAAGGTGCCATTTTAGGATTCCATTTCCTAGTACCATGACCCAAATGGACTCCAGCCTGCATCATTTCTTCCAAATTGATGTTCCAATATCTTTTTGTCATTGAAATAGATCCCCCCTTTTAGATTCTGTATAAGAGTGAGTGCATCAAGCATTGTTGAGCAAGTATTACCCCTTTATCATTTTTTGTCTCTTCCTTACTCTCTCCACACTTCCCTGCCCATTTCTAACTAACCGTACAGACTTCTTCTTCTATCTCCTTCCCAATTTCTGATCTTCTGCACGAACCATAACATTATACATTAGTTTCTGCAAATCTACAAGCTAGTATATTAAAATAATTTAGATATTAATAAATTATTTATATTCATTGCTAATAATTTAATGAAAAAGTATTACAAGTTTATAACTATACTAGTATTCCCTTCATCCCGTTAAAATCATTCCATTTTTTATCCGCCCCACTAAGATTGTCTCATACCAAATTCGATTGTGTTTGTATGATTCAAAAATCAAAATAATTCTTACTTTATTTTTACTTCAATTTAATTTAGTATTAACTCCATAAACACTTGGTTACCGCACCCCCACTTCTAATATGAATGTCAGGGGAACTGAGGTAGAGCAATAAGCCAATAACCAACTAGTAACAATTATACTCTATAATTGTTATTTCTATTATTAGTACAACTACAAATATTACAATTTTATATTATAATCATTGTTATTATTGTGATTAGTAATACGAATATTACTAGTTAGACTATTAAAAGTTGTTCCGAACCGGAATTGTCAGGTTCAGAATAGGAATTGACGATTCAGGAATCATTTTTTTGGAGAATCAAACCGAGCTACTACGCTACTCGAGCTCTGGTTCAAATTCTGAGTTAACCATAAATCACAAACAGATATGTTTGAACATAGGCAATGTTTGGTATGATGTAATGCAATGCAATGGAATATTAAAGTACGTAATGCAATACAAAATGTAATGTAATGGAATGAAGTCTCTATTCCAATACTATGTTTGGTTACTTAAGTAACAACAACTTTGAATTGTAATCAACATTACATAATTTGTGTTTGTCTATCCCCATGTACAATTAGAACCATTTGCGTGAGTTGTAATCTCAAATACACATCTTGTTTAATGTAATGCTTATTACATTACGTTTTAAAATAAAATGACATACCAAACATCGTAATCAAATCAACATATAATGCTCATTACATTACATGGTTGATTACGTCATACCAAACATGGCCATAGAGAAATAAACATACTTTTTAAGTGGAGTACGAAAAGTCGAAAACTAGTAGTAGTACTCCCCCCGGTCCTTATTAAAGTTCCCATTTTGACTTCACACATATTAAGAAAATAAATTTGACTTTACTGTGGAGTGCACTGTTTGACACTGTTTGGACACTGTTTGACACTGTTTTGTTTCCTAAAATGGAAGTATGAACTTAAATAAGGGACATCCCAAAAAGGAAAGAGAACTTTAATAGGGACCGGAGGGAGTAATAAAAAGGAAGTAAGATAGAAAAGAAGAATAAGGAAAGAAGAAGAGTGAATTTGACTCTGCACCCCACTTTTTGGATGATATTGGACTTTGCACCCCATTTTAAAAAATATTTGACTTTGCACCCTATCATTTAACATTTGTGAAGGAAAATTTCAAAATGGGGTGCAAAGTCAAAGGATTTTGAAGTAAAATGGAATGCAAAATCAAAGTTTTTTTAAAATAGGGTGCAAAGTCCAATTTCATCCCAAATGTGGGGTGCAAAGTCAAATTCCCCCAAAGAAGAAATAAAAAATAAAAAATACGGAGTATAAAAGATGATAAATGTAAGAAAATTATTCGAATAAATCCAGTGAAAATTGTTAAAAGGGGAAATGGATTAAAGAAGTGTTTTCCATTGAACTTAAAACATTTGCTTGTGCGACAACATAGGCAACCCAATTTGACACAAAATAAAAAATTAAGGGCATATTTACTAATAGAGATATTTTTCAGAAAACTGAAAAATTGGAAAAGGAAAACAATAAACATGTTTACCGAAAACATCTGCTGAAAAATTGGAGAAAAGAAAACGGCAGAATGTATTTACCAAATCAATTCCAAAACCAAAAAATTGGAGAATGAGTTTTACTAATTTTCCAATTTTGAAATACACGAATGTTGTAGTGCATGTATGATATGGTCGATGACCGGGCAGTCCCTATCCGATCTCATCGATGACCAGGTGGTCCTGGCCGGCCGGTCAATGACGCGACAGTCCCTGTCCGATTTGATCGACGACCAGACAGTTCGACCCCCGTTTTAAATTATTTATTCGAATTAAAAATTTTCAAAAAGACTCATTGGTTTGCCAACCAATAGGGAAAAGAGAAAAGAATCAGTGAAACTATCCATTGGTACCGATCGGAACCGGCCGGTTTCAGTCCCAACTTTCCAATATCCGGGACCGGGTACCCTACTTGAGCTGCACTAGATTCGGTTCGGGACGGAGACCGTACTTTATTTCGGTCGATCACATAACCGGGTGGAAAAATATGATTAACATGTTCTTAGATTTGAAAATGGAAATGAAAATATAAAATTGGAGATAGAAAAACTTAAAAGTTAAAACAGAAAATTGGAGAATATAAAACAAAAAAAGAAAACTAAAAAATGTCTCTTGGACCCTAAAATTTGCATGTACTTTAAGTGACTCCATAATGTCATCCACCACCAAATTGAGATAACACAGACCCCCTCATTTTTACCGCTTGAGCAATTTGAAGTTCATCTCAGTATCTGACTAGTATTGCTATTCGAAGGTAGTGGACTAGTCCCAGATCTAATCTGGTCTAGACCCCAAATATGTCCAAGTTTAAAACTTAATTTGTAATACTTCGCATCAATTTTAATGTGATCTATGTAATACACTCATTTTTTTCTCTTCATTTGTAATGATAGATATCAACCTGATGACATAAATACCAGCCCAATATGGTAAGCCCGATTGAAGGTGGGCTTAGCCCATAAATGATATGGACAAGACGATCATGGGCATCAGGCACAGGGAAGTACATGGTCAACATACCCGGGTTGAGAATCATGGAGTCACATTTACAAAGATATGGCGCGCTGAGTATGACGTGATCTTATCTTTACAATGGGGCTTAGACATGACATGCTGAGCACGACACACTCTTACCTCTACCATACGGCCTGCTGAGCATCACATGGTGAGCCTCAACGCGCGTGGTGCACAAGCGCTTAGACCATCGCACATGCATGATGCTACTTCCCAGAAGCTACGTGACCAACACCAAATCTCGAAGATCACGGGTCAACTCGCAATCAGTCCTACAAATCAGAGGATGGTGGCGCGTCAGTTCAGGCATGGCGACCACGTCGCCCAAATATTTCTTGTCTCAATTTTGTATTATAAATTCATGTAACTCTTGTAAGAACGATCAAGTTGAATACACTGAATACACTATATACATTTATCTCTCTAAGTATTATTCTTAGTGCTTTAATTATTTTCGGCTATCTATTAATTATTTTCCGGTGGATTTACTTCCATCACAACCTAATATTTAGAAGATGAACTCTCGTACTCATATACTGGCCATAGGGGCAAGCGGACATCTTATACAGCATTACCTCATAAAATATAGTTCAAATGTTCTATAATTCCTTTTTTCATTTTATAAGAATGATTTTATTAATTTTGTCTAATTTGATTTGAATCCTTTTTGTCTGATCAAGTTTGACTTTATATCGATCTTACGTATGTGTGTCAGAGATGAGCTCAAGGGGTTTTGCCGATCCAATTATGCATGTGTGTATCCCCTAGTATTTTAGAAAACTAAAAGAATGACAAAGTTAATAAGTACTCCATCCCTCGCTTAAAACTTTTTCAATTTTTCTTTCGATGTCCCATTAACTTTTCATTTTCATTTTTGAAATAAAGAATGTGTGGTTTTCGTTAATTATATCTCCTCTGCACAAACATTACTTACACATTTTTTACTTTATTAATCCTCTTTCCGGTTAAACTTGGAAGTTTAAGGGACGGAGGAGGGAGTATAAGTATGGTTATGCATGTTAGGATGTTTTAATTGGATTGGTTTCGGTCCCAGACCAAACTTAAACAAACCACACTAGACTTCAATTATAAAATACATAGAGACCAGACATTTACCAGACCAGACCAGACCAGTTTATTAGACCATATCAGACCAAACCAGACTAGACTAGATCAACAAATTATAGTCCAAGTAAAAACATTCTTATTCTCAAAATATGACCAATACACTTCGATTTTGGAAAGTTTTAATCAACTTATTCTTTTAATATGACTAAATAAGTCTCATTTGAGAAATAAAACATACTTAGTCATCTTATTTTTGAATTTTGTCTTTTTATCCTATATCGAGCAATTTCTAAATATTTCATTGTTAAGGAAAAAGGAGTGACACCCTTTATCTTTCTTTTGGGGAACCTATACGCATGAACGTGAAACGCTGATATGGTCGAAGCCTAGTGGCGGATCCCTAGCATCGAATACAGGTGGAATGCATAACTTATTTTGATCGATCGATTGCGGCAAGGCTTTCAATCGCGTTTGGTGAGGGCTCTCCGACAAGGTTCTGGTATTCTGTTTTCGTTTCTGTTTCAGGTTTTGTTGGCTTACGGGCTTTGGTTCCAGTCGTTTTGTCCGGATGAGTGCTGCTCTGACCAAGGGTTTGTCCGACTGAGTTTCTCTGGCCAGGGGTTTGATCCGTTCCAATCGTGAACGTGTTTGGGCTGTTGATCGTGAATCTTGTTGCTTCTTTTTCTCCGTCTCGGATCTGACAATCGTTTTATTGGCTATTAATGGAGAGCTTAAACCAGGCTTATGAAAGGATGTCAATTTGAGGAGGTTGATGGTGAGGGAACAAAAAATGGCAAGGCGACAGTGCTCCCGAAACAATACCGCCTAAAATACAGATAGGTCCCATACACAATATGATTCCTTTGGAGATGGTTTGACAAACCTCTTCTCCCTTTCCGATGACTGGTAAAATCAGAATGCTTCCTTCGGAGGAGGATGGACAAATCTCTTCTCCCTTCCCGGTGGCTGGTAAAACCAGCATGTTTGATTTGTGTTGTTGCTTTGTTTTAATTTCAATTCTAGTTGCAGGTGCACCGTTGCTGTTAGTGAAGTCTACCACATTGCGGGATTAGCAAGTTGGGCCGCTCTTATGCGTGATTACAACTCTGAGGCTCATCCGAGTGTAGCCTTTGACATGGTGATTTTGTATCTGGTGTGAAAATAATGGGAAAGGTTACCCAATAGGGTACCTCACACATATATTTATAATAATAAAAGGTTTCCAAAGATACAAAGTATTCCTAATTTAATATGAGGCTATTACACCCCCTCAAACTGTGCGGGAGATACAACGCGCAGGTTGTCCTTTAAAAAATGAAATTGCTGACTAGAGAGACTTTTAGTAAATATATCTGCCAACTGAAGACTGGTAGGAACATATTTAACAACAAGGTCACCATGAGCCACACATTCACGAACAAAGTGATAATCTATCTGGATATTCTTACTCCGAGCATGCTGAACAGGATTGGCTGTCAAGTAGGAAGCAGAGACGTTGTCACAGAACAAACATACCGGTGCCGTGAATGGAAAACCAAGCTCGAATAGGATGGACCGAATGTGTATTGTGTCCTGCACCGTGTAGGCGAAGGCTCGATACTCTGCTTCTGTAGAGGATTTGGAGACAGTAGGTTGCTTCTTTGACTTCCAAGATACAAGATTGGGCCCAATAAATACCGCGTAGCCGGTGGTGGACCGAGAGGTATCGGGACACCCGGCCCAATCTGCGTATGAATATGCCACAATGCAGGTCGCCTTAGGTGTAGGCTGAATCCATAGACCATGATCAATGGTACCCTGCAAATATCTAAAAATCCTCTTGACAGCAAAAAAGTGAGTGGTACGTGGGGCATGCATAAATTGAGAAACCAAATGCACAGCATAAGTAATATCAGGTCTGGTCAAAGTTAAATACTGTAATGCACCTACCATACTGCGATACCCAGTCGCATCTGCAAGAAGCTCTCCATCAGTAAGAGATAAGGAAGTACGAGACGCAAGGGGAGTGCGAACTGACTTGAGAGTGTGTAAATGAAAGCGGGATAAAAGGTCAAAGACATATTTATGCTGGGAGAGAAACAGACCTTTAGGATTACGGATGGCCTGAATGCCAAGAAAATAATGAAGATCACCCAAGTCTTTCATGGAAAAATAGTGAGAAATAAGATGAATGAACCGAGTGACAACAGGTGAGGAATTGCGAGTAATAATAATGTCATCCACATATAGTAACAAATAGATAATCGAAGTGCCCTGACAGTAAATGAATAGAGAGTTATCCGACTTACTACATAAAAAATTATGAGAAAGTAGGAAACTACTGAACCTATGAAACCATGCCCGCGGGGCCTGCTTAAGACCATAAATAGCCTTGCGCAGACGACATAAATGATGAGGATACTAAGGATGAATAAAACCTCGTGGCTGACGCATATAAACTTCTTCAGTGAGATGACCATGAAGGAAAGCATTTTTAACATCAAGCTGACACATAACCCACCCGAATGAAATAGCTAAAGTGAGAACAGTACGAACAGTGGTGGGTTTAATAACAGGACTAAACGTTTCAGAAAAATCTACACCGGCCTGTTGATTAAACCCCTGAGCAACTAACCGTGTCTTGTGGCGCTCAATAGACCCATCAGAAAGAAATTTTGTCTTATAAATCCACTTAGAGCCAACAATATTTTTAGAGTTATCAAAAGGTACCAAATCCCAAGTGTTGTTAGCAATAAGTGCATTAAATTCCCCAGCCATAGCCTTACGCCATATCAATTGTTTATTTGCCTCAGAAAAACAAGTAGGATCCGCTGAAAGAACAACTGTGTTTAAATTAAAAATAGTTTTGGGTTTAAAAATTCCAGATTTCGCCCGAGTTTGCATCGGGTGGACATTAACAGGGGAAGGGGGCTGCTGTTCGGGATCGGGTCCTGGGCTAGTCAGAGGGGTTGTAGATGGGGTGACAGGTGGGCTGGTCGGATGAGATGGAGTGGGGTCAGATACAGGGCTGGTCGGTGGACTGGACTCAGCCGAGGAGAGGTCTAGGTGGCTTCTGTCCGGTGTAGTGTGCTGGTCCGGAGTGGAGAAGTTGAACGGGCTGGGAGGTGAGGTTGGGGTGGTCGGACATGCATGCTGTTTGGCTGGTTTGAGGTGGGCCGAAGGTGCTGATGAAGAGGTAAGAAGGCAGACGACTGGGGATGGGACTTTGGGTGTGAATCTGATCGACTCCAGGAGGAAATAGGGAGGGGAATTTGGGAGGAAGAAGGCGTGTTATGCATAGTAGAGGTCAAAGTGGTGTACGAAAAAATATTTTCACAAAAACGCACATGCCGACTTATGTATACTTTTCCGGTTTTAGGATCAAGACAACGATAACCTTTATAACCAGATGCATATCCTAGAAAGACACATTGAATGGATCGGGGAGAAAGTTTATTGGAGGAAGTGGCAAAAATATTTGGAAAACACGCACAACCAAACACACGTAAAAGGGAATTATCACGAGATTTTTGAAAAAGTTTTTCATAAGGAGAGTGACCAGACAGCGTTGGAGTGGGTAATCTGTTAATAATATATACAGCCGTAAACAGTGCTTCGACCCAAAAATGACTAGGAAGATATGCCTCAATAAGCATAGTCCTAGTAAGTTCAAGTAAATGACGATGTTTACGCTCAGCAAGCCCATTTTGTTGAGGAGTGTGAGGGCAGGATTTTTGAAAATAAATTCCATGAGAATAAAAAAATTGCTGCATATTAGAATTAACAAACTCACCCCCTCCACTTTGAAAAATTTTAATTCGAAAGTTAAAAAGATTTTCAACTAAAGATTTAAAATTTTTAAAAGAGTCAAAAACCTCGTTTTTAGTACGTAATGGATAAATCCACATAAAACGAGAAAAATCATCAATAAAGCAGACATAATATTTAAATCCCAAATTAGAAAGAACAGGAGACTGCCACACATCAGAATGAATTAATGGTAAGACAGAGGAAGAAGTGTGAATAGCACCGGAAAATGGTAATCGTTGAGACTTGCCTAACCGACAAGAAATACAATCATGTGAAAAACTAGAGCTATTACATATGCGTTTTTGACCACTTAAAATACGTAAAATATTTTCATCACAATGACCTAATCTACGATGCCACACAGGGCCAGTGGTGAGAACTGAAGATAAAGCTAGGCTAGATGGTGGACTCGGGCTGAGAGGATAGATATGGCCATTAGTTGTTGCCCGAAGAAGAACCGCCCCCAAAATTTTGTCCTTAACAAAAAAGGAATTTTTGTCAAAAATAACAACACAGTTGTTATCAGCACACAATTTTTGAATTGAAATTAAATTAAATTTAATATTAAGCACATGATAAACAGATTTCAATAGTAGTTGGCGGCCAGAGGAATTTAGAGAAATATCACCAACATGTTTTATAGGGAGTTGAGCACCATTAGCAATACTAACAATAGTTGGACCAGAATAAGTACATTTATTTGTCAAAATACCTTCAGATGAAGTCATATGAGCAGAGCCACCAGTGTCTGAATATCACAGAGCTTCATTAGCTTGACCGGTGAGAAGAATAGGTGCAGTAGATGGAGAAAAACGAGAGGGACAGCTGATTGCAGAATGGCCTGCAGAAAAACAGATTTGACACAACAGGTGGGGGAATTGCCCCAAGAATTCCCTCAGTTGATGAAGAGCCTGCAGATTTAACATTAGTACAACAATATAATATAGCATTAGTATTTAAAGTGGACAAAACAGAATTACTCATTGCACCTGCATTCGGAGGTCTCAGTTGTTGTTGCTCCCCATGATGCTAGCCGAACCCCTGCTGGTGATGAAGCTGACCTGGCTGTTGTACCTGCTGCTAACCTGGATGCTGCCCTTGGCCGAGAGAGGGCTGCTGGCCGTACTGGTGGTAACCGCGGCCCCTGCCGCGTCCAGCTCTGCCGCGGCCACCGCGGCCTCCACATGGTGCATTGGCCCGATCTTGAACTCCGAAGGCTTGGTAAGCAGGTGGAGCAGTTTGCTGGCGAATATATAGGACCCTCTGTTCAGCCTCTAACAAGCTCCGGTGAAGAATGTCTGGCGGAAAATTTTCGGGGAAAAGAGAAATAGTGCCAATGGTGGATTCATATTCTGGTCCGAGCCCCATAAGTGTGGTCTGAATAACTTCTTTATCGGACACAGGAGAATTTATTGCAGCTAATTCACCCACTAATAAATGAATTTCTCTTAAATAATTTTCCATAGACTGATTTTCCTTCTTTTTCATATTAGACAATAACCGCCTAAGTGTCATCGACCTAGCGAGACTAGCAGACCGAAATCGATTTTGCAATCTTTCCCAAATCTCAAAAATCCAAGACCGAATTGTTTGATCAACCCGGAGCCAATGATAATAGTCAGTATTAATGATTTGGCGATTATTAAAATCAACCGTGTACATCGGAGGTACCTGAGTGGAACCATCCAAGAAACCAAACACACCTTGAGAGACTAGGAAAGACTCAACTTGAGTCCGCCATGTGATGTAATCTTGCACCTCCGTGAGTTTGATTGTAACAATCTGAGTGACGTTGTTGGCCGGAGAAATTGATTGAGCAATAGCAACCGTCGGGGACTGAAAGAGACAGTGGTCTGCCGGTCGAGATAACCCAGGAGCACCGGAGAAGGTGGAGCCAAAATACCCCGGACTGGGGTTCAGTTGTGGCGTAGGAGTCACCGTTGGGGTCGAGAAGATGCCGGGGATATTGGGTACAGCAGGAGGCTGCCAAGGAAACACTGGAGGAATATTCTGAAATAAGGAATACGCGCCGGGAAGTTCTGCAATGGATGATGAAGTCACCGACAGTATGACCAGTCCCGGTTGAGAAGAAGGGACCTGCGGCGGCACTATATCGAAGACAGCGGCGCTAGTGATGGCTATGTTGGTGACGGTGGAAGAGACCGGCGCCATTGTTGAGGAAGTAGAAGCTATGGTGAAGGCCTCCATGGAAGAGAAGGAGGATGCAACGGAAGGGGAGAGAGTCTCGGCGGAAGTCATGAGGCGAGACCGAGGGTTTGAAGAGAGAGAAAAAAAAAAATTTAGGCTCTTGATAACATTTGAAATAATGAGAAAGGTTACCCAATAGGGTACGTGACAGATATATTTATAATAATAAAAGGTTTCCAAAGATACAAAGTATTCCTAATTTAATATGAGATTATTATCTGGATCTTGTTTTTAATATTAATTAAATTATCTTTTGCCAAAATATATACGTAGTATTTTATTGTTAATCTTCGCCCCCTTATACTAAACCTCAGGCTACGTTAGTGACTTTACTAAAGTCTAAATTGGTTCGATTGGTCCTCACATTATCTGATCATATATGAGTTTGAAACATGTCTAAACAAATCATTTAAAAATTTGAGTCATTTTTTCTTCAAACACTAAACTATTAATTTTACGCAATTGTGTTATAATCAAAATCAATAAAGAAAAAGTTAATTTTCCAAATTAAATTTACTGAATAAGGTAATTTTAATTTTTTCATATACTTTTTTCTTTGATTTATTAATAAAGTATTTGAAATGTAATTTTGATGATTGGACTAGTTCAATTATCTCAATTGGAAATTCAGTAATTTTTAGTGCTTCAATTCTGCTTTCTTAGGGATGGTTTGCAACTCCTTTTAAAAAAGCACTTTTCAGATTTTGGCTTTAAAAAAGTACTTATTTTCCCAAACACTACAACTTTTATTTTTTTCGACTTCCGCATCAAAAGTGCTTTTACCTTTCATATTACACAAAAAACACTTATTTTACCAAAACACTACCCACTTTTACTTTTCAAATTCACTTTTTTATCAAACACTATCAACTTTTATTTAATCATTTCTCTCAATTTCATTAAAAAAGCACTTTTTTAAAAGCAGAAACTGTTGCAAACAGACCCTTAGCGTTGCAAGCCTACACCAATATAAAAAGGGTCTACTCATTTAAGTATTGGAATTAGATGTAGAAACAAAAAGGTTTTAGCCATGAGAGCGATTAACCACTCTCATTACCCAAGGTCCCAAGTTAAGTTGGACCAATAATTTAACGCAGCACACTTAGGGTATGTTTGGCACAACTAGCTGAAAAGATACTTTTGTGAGCTTTTTAGTAACTGTTAGCTTTTAGTGACTGAAAAGATCTTAAAAAGAAAAGGTGATAACTGTTTGGTAAAAAGCTGACTGTTTGATTTAGTTCGGTTTGGTATACAAGCTGTTAGGACTAATTAATACTAAAAGTCACGAGCTTTTCTCAGATGCTACACCTGGTAGCATCTCAAAAAAGATCTTTTAATTTTTGAAAAGCTCTTAAAAAATGTCATGTCAAACATACAACTAGAGTCTTTTAAGGTCTTTTTAAAGAAAAGAGAAGCTAGAATGTAACACCGTCCCCAAATATATTTACTTTTATGTAAATAACGTATTGAACCTTATTAAAGGGTTAATGAATTTACGAAGTTGTAAATTTTTACTACTTGTTTCGCGTGAATAGTAAATTGCACGTGGGACCCACGCCGAGTGTGGGGGCTGCCCGACATTCCCGAGACCATATATTTTATTCATCTTGGTCTAGATAATAAATATATATTGGTGGATATTTCATTTGGGCCATGGAAAGGCCCAGAGTTGACCGATCGGTCAAAAGAGGCCCAAATTACCGGTACTGGTAATTTAACGGATAACAGCCCGAACTGAATTTCGGAGGCTTATAAATTAAAGTTGGGGAATGTATATTCATTATACATGTCATAATGAGTAAGAGCACATAATATGTTTTATTTGACCCGATGAAATAAAATATATTTAAAACAGCCCGAAAAATACAACTTTCGGGACCGATTGTACACACCGGGACACAAAGGGATGACCTCCCACATGAGTGGGGGCCACCCCACGTTTTTTGTGGGCTGTGAGAGGAGGGGAGGCTGGCTGATTGGAGAGGAGGGGTGTGGGAGTGGTTGACTTGAGGGGATTGGCATCAAAAGGACACATGGGGGGTCCTTGCCATGTTATCATGGTGGAATAAGCCAAAAGGTGGCATTTCCTCTCACCTCCACCCCCATTTTCGACCAACCCCATCAAGAAAGGAGAGGGAAGCTCTCAAACCATCCTCCATAGCTGCAAAATTCGAGTTCAAGCATAAGTGCTCAAAGAAGGAAGATTAAAGAGGGAAAAAGTTGGGAAAAGTGTGAATAATTAAGGTAATGACCTTATTATAACTTCTCCTTTATTTTTCTTCTACCATATGAGGTATATATCATGTGAAGGACCCTTAGTATGGTTCCACATGTTATAAGTATGGATTTATGGGTAGGAAGATGGTTCTATGTCCAAGAACGGACTTAGAGACCAAAAATACCGGTTCACCGGAAAATAACCTTTTTGAGGTTATTTGTATTAACATGAGTTTTATGATTATAAAACCTTGTTAGGCACTTGTAAAGGGTATTTCAAGTGATTCCTCAAAGTTGGAAAAGTCGCCGGAGTTGTTGCCGGAGTTGACCGAAAGTCGCCGGAGTTTCACCGGAGTTCAACCAAGAAGGGTAGAACTTCATAACGCAAATTCAAGGTGAGTGGACGGCTTAATATCTTATAACTTTTGGGTTAATTATAAGATTACCTAAATAAATGTTATATGAATTCATAATGATGTTTAAAAGATATTTAAACATGTGATTAGCCAATAGGGTTAAGTTTGTATGAAAGAAATAGATTGTTTATGCATAGAATATGATATGAAGAATTATATAGAATGCATATTTGCTTGAAGTGTATTAGAAGCACAAATGAATATTTTAACTTAATTATGTGATGATTAAGTTGATTTGTACAAGGTTTGTAATGGCGGTCAACGACCACGTTGACCGGTGGATAATGGATTAATTAATACCGGTCGATATTAATTAATTGTACATTTACATAATTGCATGGCTTTGCATGGAATGTGATACATAAGTTTTATGTATTGAATTAGTTATGAATGACTAAATATGATATAGACCCTATCTAGCGTGATATGTGGTAAGTCATAGGTCGGGTGGAGTACCCAAGGATCGGGCGGTTATCCTCAAAACTCGGTTATATAGGGTGGAGTACCCAAGGATCGGGCGGTTATCCTCAAAACTCGGTTATATAGGGTGGAGTACCCAAGGATCGGGCGGTTATCCTCAAAACTCAATTATAGGGTGGAGTACCCAAGGATCGGGCGTGTATCCTCAAAACTCATAGATTACATTTAATGATCTAGGACCGGGCGGTGTCCTTATGATAATTTATTTGACCAAGGAGGAGTTCTATACACTCATAGGTATATGGGTGGGTTGGGATTTAAGTCAAGGATATTGACTACTATTATTTTCCCAAATAAACAATGACCTACGGGTCGGGTATTTCCAAGTGTATGTATACTAATATGTATTTCAAACTTGGGGGAAGGACTATACGTATATGTATCATCCTATGTTTGGGTCTTATACTTGAAACGCTAGTTATTCTATATTTAGCCTGCTACTCGCTCGGTACTTGTACTGACCCCTTCGGGGGGCCCCACCATTTTCAGGTTGAAGCTAGGGCTTGCTACCTGCACCTTTCTACGGGTGACATCAATCAAGGAAGACGTGGTTCGTGCTTCCTCATTTTATTTCAAATTACCAAACATTGCTCATGGATATTTTTATTGTCATAAACTATTCTTTTGGGGCTTGCATGCCCATGATATTGGCCGGTTGTGGCTTATGACTTACCGTTGAATATTTCCGCTATTCATTGGTTTAAATGTGATGTTGTTATGTATGTTTACCACTGAGTATGGATGGATTATTTTCTCGAACGCCTTGTGTAATCAAGTGAGGTTGACTCGCGGGTGACGTCACTTGATTATGCGGCGGTTGTACACGCGCTTGGATTGCGGTCTGGGGCGTGACAATTAAGTGGTATCAGAGCCATCTCAGTTCTAAACTATATAATCAACCTCTCACAACAGATTTTACAAAAGAGTTTTTACCGAAAACCATGAGCATTGTATTTTGACGTTTATAGGACTATTGGTGCTTAAGTTGCAAGGCCTCTAGTTGTTAAGACGGTACCCTTAACAATTGGTATGGGGGTGACTTGGGCCAATATGTGTCTGTAACGTTTTTCCGTCGATTGACATTTATAGGAGTCTAATGACTCATCCATATTTCTTTCAGAAATGGAGGGCAGGCGAATGCGGACCAGGAACAATCCGAGGGGGCAGGCGCCGGTAACATCCCAAAGGGGAAGCCGGGCTGCATCTCGGGGTTCAAGAGGAGGCCGTGGAGGCCGTGGAAGCCGTGGAGGTCATCAAGCTCAAACTGTGAGTGATGGCCATGTAAGCTCGGTGTATGAAACCAACACCGAGGATTATGACTCTACGTATGTTCCTGAGACAGAGCATGAGGAGACCCCATATGATGGGGGTGACACATACACCGATGAGGACAATGATGAAAGTGATGCCCGCTTCGCCCAAATGGGTGAATTACTTGAGTGGTATCAAAAGGAGAAACTGAGGAGAGACCTTAGGCGCCAAGCGAGGCGTGGCTCTCGTGGTGGTTCGGGTCAAGGGAGCCGGGGAGCTTCCGTGGCCACCCCAGCGGCGTCACAAGGTGGGCGTGAAGGAGGTTTTGTTGTGAGAATCTCCAAGTACCTCAAGGAGGCTAGGGCCTTGGGGTGTAGGTCCTTTGACGGCACCGGTGACATTACCGTTGCCGCCGATTGGATTAAGAAGGTGAAGGATGCGTCAAGAGACATGCAAATCACACCGGACGTGAAGTTGACTGTCGCTTCACGGCTACTTGAAGGGATAGCCTCTACGTGGTGGGAGAGCGTGGAAGGGAAGTACCAGGGGGAAATAACATGGGCGGACTTTGAGCTAGAGTTCTATGCTCAATACTACTCCGAGTACGAGGTGAATGTGAAACGGAGAGAGTACACTAACCTCAAACAGAAAGATGGCGGCACGGTTAAGCAGCTGGAACAAGAGTTTAGAACCTTGGCGAGGTTCTTGCCAGAGTACGCGGTTGATGAGAACCGCATGACGGAGCACTTCTGGGATGCATTACTCTTGGATATCCGTGACCGAGCTACGTACTCTCGCCACATGTCATTTAGCGAGGTGGTGGAACAGGGTCTTCTTGGAGAGGCCCAGTGGAATGAGAGGAAAGCAAGGGACGCCGAAGAGGCGAAGAAGAGGAAGTGGAATAATTCGGGGCCACCCGATCATTCTCGAAGGAACAACCACGGGGGTGGTGGTGGTGGCGGTGGTTCATTCAAGACGCCGGCTCCACCGGCAAAGAAGAATAGGGATGCGAGGTGGCACGGACCTAGGCCACAGAACTCGGGGCCACCTAGATGTCCCAATTGCTCAAAACAACACTTTGGGAAGTGTAATGAACCACCGAGGTGTTTTAAGTGCGGGAATGCGGGCCATATGAAGGCCAATTGCCCTCAATTGATGCAAGAGAGTGCCTCGGGAGCCGGGGGAGGGACCATGACGGGAAGAAACCGTGCGGGACCGTCAAACGGCGGTACTGGAAGAGGCGGTGCATCCACAAGCCATGCCGCATCTGTCAACCAAGGTGGGACCCAAGCACGAGTCTACGCGATGACCGAGGCGGATGCGCGAGCAAACCCGGACTCCGTTGCAGGTAATACACTTATTTTCCTGTATTTCTAGGCTTATTTGGGTCATACGAGTCATTGGGTTTGGGTGCGGGCCACCCCGGGGTCAAACCCCGCGAATTCGGGGCGAAACGGGCTAAAAACAACTACGCGCGATCGCGCGTACCTACAGACGCACGACCGTGCGTGCGAGGCAGCAGCCTCTGGCCAATTTCCGCGCAGACGCACGCCGTGCGTGCAGGTAAGGCACGCCGTGCGTGGACGCACGATCGTGCGTGACCAGCTACGCACGATCGTGCGTAGCCGGCAGTGGCGGATTCCGGATTTTTCAAGCACGCACGACCGTGCGTGCCACCCAGGCACGCCGTGCGTGGACCCCCAACACCCGAAACTTGATTTTTTCGCCCCGTTCTTCTACGTTTGGACCCCCGTTTGATTCCAAACATTAGTATGAGCCTAATAACCTCCTAAAGATGTGTTAAAACATTAGAAAATGTATCTTACATGTGTATAAATGTAGGAACATTAAAGATCAATGGTAGGTGTGCGAGGATCCTCATTGATACCGGGGCACAACGCTCATTTGTGAGTGAGGCGTTCGCCGAGGGCCTTGACGTGCCATTGACACCTATGACTCAAACGTTGCTAGTCTCCACACCGTTAGGAGACGACGTGGAGAGAAATCATTACTATCCGTCGTGTGAGGTAGAAGTGACGGGTCAACCTTTGACTTGTGATTTCGTACCTCTAAGCATGTTGGAGTTCGATGCAATCCTAGGAATGGATTGGCTCGAGAAACACCATGCCCGAGTAGATTGCTACACCAAAGTGTTGGAGCTCGAGGATGATCAAGGGAACACGCTATGCTTTGAGGGAGATCGGGGGAAACCTAGTGCTTGTATCATATCCGTGATGAGAGCACGGAAGATGATAAGGAAGGGATGCCACGCGTACCTTGCCTACGTGGTGGACGATACTAAGAAGGAAGTCGACATCAAGGATGTACGGGTCGTGTGCAAGTACCCGGATGTCTTTCCCAAAGACCTACCGGGGCTTCCACCCGATAGAGAGATTGAATTTGTAATTGAAGTGGAGCCGGGAACCAAACCCATTTCGATTCCTCCTTATCGAATGGCACCGGCCGAACTTCAAGAGTTGAGGGTCCAACTACAAGAATTATTGGACAACGGATTCATCAGACCCAGTCATTCACCGTGGGGGGCACCTGTACTCTTCGTGAAGAAGAAGGATGGTACACTAAGAATGTGTATTGACTACCGACAATTGAACAAGGTCACAATCAAGAACAGGTATCCCTTACCGAGGATTGATGACTTGTTTGATCAACTTCGGGGGGCAATAGTGTTCTCGAAGATTGATTTGAGGTCGGGGTATCATCAGTTGAAGATCAAGGAGAGCGACATACCTAAGAGTGCATTCCGCACTAGGTATGGTCATTACGAGTTCCTTGTGATGTCGTTTGGTTTAACCAACGCACCGGCGGCATTCATGGACTTGATGAACCGGGTGTTTAGTGAATACTTAGATCAATTTGTGATAGTATTCATTGATGATATCTTGATATACTCCAAGAGTGAGGAGGAGCACGAGCATCATTTGGGGCTTATACTTGATCGGCTAAGGGAAAAGCAACTCTTTGCCAAATTCTCTAAATGCGAATTTTGGCTCAAGGAGATTGGTTTTCTCGGTCACGTCATATCCGGTTCGGGCGTAGCTGTGGATAACGCCAAGATAAAAGCTATTATGGATTGGGAGAGACCCAAGAATGTGAAAGAGATACGTAGTTTCCTTGGCTTAGCGGGATACTATCGTAAATTTGTTGAAAAATTCTCCGTATTGGCGTCTCCATTAACGAAGCTCACAAAGAAAGGGGCCAAGTTCATATGGGACGACAAGTGTGAGAAAGGGTTCCTTGAACTGAAGAAACGACTTACCGAAGCACCAGTCCTCGCCCTACCCATACAGGGGATATGGTATGATATATACAGCGATGCTAGCATCCAAGGGCTTGGATGTGTACTGATGCAAAACGGTAAGGTGATTGCATATGCTTCTAGGCAATTGAGGAAACACGAGGTGAACTACCCTACCCACGACCTAGAATTGGGGGCGGTAGTGTTTGCACTAAAAATTTGGAGGCATTATCTCTACGGGGAGACATGTCACATTTATACCGATCATAAGAGCTTGAAGTATGTATTCACTCAAAAAGAGTTGAATATGAGACAAAGGAGATGGATGGAGTTGATCAAGGACTATGACCTGATCATCGACTATCATCCCGGAAAGGCCAACGTAGTGGCCGACGCACTGAGCAGGAAGAGTACGTCAGGGACGTTGCTTACTTGTCTGCAGGCATTGAGGGCACGCGTGGAGGTGTCCACGTGCGGGGCTCTCATTGCTCAATTTGAGGTTAGGCCCACCCTATTGGGTGAGATTAGTCGAAGTCAGGCCATTGATGAAGAATGTCAGAAGATCCGTGAAAGAATCCTTGAAGGACCCGTTGAGAACTTCCGAGTACGTGATGACGGTCTATTATTGTTTAAGGATCGTGTATGCATACCAAAGAATGAGGAACTCCAGAAGTTTATACTTGAGGAGGCTCATTCTTCAGCTTATGCTATGCATCCAGGAGGTACTAAGATGTACCGAGATTTGAAGGAAAGTTACTGGTGGTCAGGTATGAAGAGGGACATCGCAGAGTATGTGAGTCGATGCCTTACTTGCCAGCAAGTTAAGGCAGAACATCGGCACCCGGCAGGGCTTTTGCAGCCACTCACCATCCCAGAGTGGAAGTGGGAGCACGTGACCATGGACTTCGTGGTGGGGCTACCACGAACAGTGAACAACCATGATGCAGTTTGGGTAGTGGTTGATAGGCTCACCAAGAGTGCACACTTTTTGCCTATCAACATTACTTATCCTCTTGAAAGATTGGCCAAGCTCTACACGGAGGAGATTGTGAGATTACATGGAGTCCCGATATCCATTGTCTCGGATAGGGATCCACGATTCACATCCCGATTTTGGCCAAAGTTTCAAGCATCGTTGGGTACTAAACTGAAGTTTAGCACAGCTTTTCACCCACAGACGGATGGACAGTCTGAGCGGGTGATACAGATTTTGGAAGACATGCTTAGGGCATGTGCCCTGGAGTTCCAAGGAAGTTGGGACAAACATTTGGCTCTAGTGGAGTTTGCTTATAACAACAGTTATCAAGCAAGTATCGGCATGCCTCCATATGAGGCATTGTATGGGAGGAAGTGCAGAACACCATTGTGTTGGGACGAGGTTGGCGAGGCCAAACTCGAAGGAGTGGAACTAGTCGAGATCACCAAGGCCAAGGTGAGGGTCATTCGAGATAGATTGAAGGCCGCTCAGGACCGACAGAAGAGTTATGCTGATAAACGGCGGAGACCGTTGGAGTTCGAAGTCGGTGATGAGGTCTTCCTAAGGATTTCTCCTTGGAAGGGCATCATTCGATTTGTATCAAGGGGAAAGCTTAACCCCCGATACATCGGTCCATTTGAAATCCTTGAAAGGATAGGGGCCGTGGCTTACCGACTCAAGTTGACGCCTGAACTTGAGAAGATACATGACGTGTTTCATGTATCAATGCTCAAGAAGTACATACGAGACCCCTCTCATATTCTTGAGAAACCGCCAGTAGAAATCCGTGAGGATTTGCAATATGCGGTGGAACCAGTGAAGATTGTTGGTCAACAAGTAAAGAAGCTTAGGAATAAGGAGATTCCTATGGTAAAGGTCCTTTGGAGGAGTGATCGAGTCGAAGAAGAAACTTGGGAGACCGAGGTCTCAATGAGGGAGCAATACCCATTTCTTTTCGATTAGATACTTGGATTTCGGGGACGAAATCCCAAATAAGGGGGGGTGAACTTGTAACACCGTCCCCAAATATATTTACTTTTATGTAAATAACGTATTGAACCTTATTAAAGGGTTAATGAATTTACGAAGTTGTAAATTTTTACTACTTGTTTCGCGTGAATAGTAAATTGCACGTGGGACCCACGCCGAGTGTGGGGGCTGCCCGACATTCCCGAGACCATATATTTTATTCATCTTGGTCTAGATAATAAATATATATTGGTGGATATTTCATTTGGGCCATGGAAAGGCCCAGAGTTGACCGATCGGTCAAAAGAGGCCCAAATTACCGGTACTGGTAATTTAACGGATAACAGCCCGAACTGAATTTCGGAGGCTTATAAATTAAAGTTGGGGAATGTATATTCATTATACATGTCATAATGAGTAAGAGCACATAATATGTTTTATTTGACCCGATGAAATAAAATATATTTAAAACAGCCCGAAAAATACAACTTTCGGGACCGATTGTACACACCGGGACACAAAGGGATGACCTCCCACATGAGTGGGGGCCACCCCACGTTTTTTGTGGGCTGTGAGAGGAGGGGAGGCTGGCTGATTGGAGAGGAGGGGTGTGGGAGTGGTTGACTTGAGGGGATTGGCATCAAAAGGACACATGGGGGGTCCTTGCCATGTTATCATGGTGGAATAAGCCAAAAGGTGGCATTTCCTCTCACCTCCACCCCCATTTTCGACCAACCCCATCAAGAAAGGAGAGGGAAGCTCTCAAACCATCCTCCATAGCTGCAAAATTCGAGTTCAAGCATAAGTGCTCAAAGAAGGAAGATTAAAGAGGGAAAAAGTTGGGAAAAGTGTGAATAATTAAGGTAATGACCTTATTATAACTTCTCCTTTATTTTTCTTCTACCATATGAGGTATATATCATGTGAAGGACCCTTAGTATGGTTCCACATGTTATAAGTATGGATTTATGGGTAGGAAGATGGTTCTATGTCCAAGAACGGACTTAGAGACCAAAAATACCGGTTCACCGGAAAATAACCTTTTTGAGGTTATTTGTATTAACATGAGTTTTATGATTATAAAACCTTGTTAGGCACTTGTAAAGGGTATTTCAAGTGATTCCTCAAAGTTGGAAAAGTCGCCGGAGTTGTTGCCGGAGTTGACCGAAAGTCGCCGGAGTTTCACCGGAGTTCAACCAAGAAGGGTAGAACTTCATAACGCAAATTCAAGGTGAGTGGACGGCTTAATATCTTATAACTTTTGGGTTAATTATAAGATTACCTAAATAAATGTTATATGAATTCATAATGATGTTTAAAAGATATTTAAACATGTGATTAGCCAATAGGGTTAAGTTTGTATGAAAGAAATAGATTGTTTATGCATAGAATATGATATGAAGAATTATATAGAATGCATATTTGCTTGAAGTGTATTAGAAGCACAAATGAATATTTTAACTTAATTATGTGATGATTAAGTTGATTTGTACAAGGTTTGTAATGGCGGTCAACGACCACGTTGACCGGTGGATAATGGATTAATTAATACCGGTCGATATTAATTAATTGTACATTTACATAATTGCATGGCTTTGCATGGAATGTGATACATAAGTTTTATGTATTGAATTAGTTATGAATGACTAAATATGATATAGACCCTATCTAGCGTGATATGTGGTAAGTCATAGGTCGGGTGGAGTACCCAAGGATCGGGCGGTTATCCTCAAAACTCGGTTATATAGGGTGGAGTACCCAAGGATCGGGCGGTTATCCTCAAAACTCGGTTATATAGGGTGGAGTACCCAAGGATCGGGCGGTTATCCTCAAAACTCAATTATAGGGTGGAGTACCCAAGGATCGGGCGTGTATCCTCAAAACTCATAGATTACATTTAATGATCTAGGACCGGGCGGTGTCCTTATGATAATTTATTTGACCAAGGAGGAGTTCTATACACTCATAGGTATATGGGTGGGTTGGGATTTAAGTCAAGGATATTGACTACTATTATTTTCCCAAATAAACAATGACCTACGGGTCGGGTATTTCCAAGTGTATGTATACTAATATGTATTTCAAACTTGGGGGAAGGACTATACGTATATGTATCATCCTATGTTTGGGTCTTATACTTGAAACGCTAGTTATTCTATATTTAGCCTGCTACTCGCTCGGTACTTGTACTGACCCCTTCGGGGGGCCCCACCATTTTCAGGTTGAAGCTAGGGCTTGCTACCTGCACCTTTCTACGGGTGACATCAATCAAGGAAGACGTGGTTCGTGCTTCCTCATTTTATTTCAAATTACCAAACATTGCTCATGGATATTTTTATTGTCATAAACTATTCTTTTGGGGCTTGCATGCCCATGATATTGGCCGGTTGTGGCTTATGACTTACCGTTGAATATTTCCGCTATTCATTGGTTTAAATGTGATGTTGTTATGTATGTTTACCACTGAGTATGGATGGATTATTTTCTCGAACGCCTTGTGTAATCAAGTGAGGTTGACTCGCGGGTGACGTCACTTGATTATGCGGCGGTTGTACACGCGCTTGGATTGCGGTCTGGGGCGTGACATAGAAGGTAGAGACTTTTGTGTGCCAAACATGGCCTTAATTATAGGGCTACAGGCTACCTCTAATTAAGTAGCTTAATTATCTACTCCGCATTAGAATTGCCCAGTTAAGAATGCGACAATTACTTGTTTGTCAATGACATCTTATACATATAGGGATATCAAATAAGCCCCGAAAAAGTCAATTAGGCCTCGTAGTTTACAAACACTCAATTAAGTCCTTGAACTATTAAAAAACGTTCAATTAAGCCCTTTTAGTCGGTAAGTAACCGGTTTCCCGGTTAAACGGCGACGATGCGCTCAAACCTCAGCAACGGCGGCTGCCGAGAAACGGGTTACATTTAACCGGGAAACCAGTTACTTACTGACCGAAAGGGCTTAATTGAACGTTTTTTAATAGTTCGATAACTTAATTGAGTGTTTGTAAAGTACGAGGGCCTAATTGACTTTTTCGGTATAGTACGAAAGCTTATTTGATAGTTTTCCCTATACATATACGAAGTATATAGTATGATTGCTTCTCCCTTAAAAAAGTGATTTTTTGAAGTGATTTTCAAAAAAAATGTTAAATAATAAAAGTTGGTAGTGTAATAGTCTTTGAGAAAAGCACTTTAAAGTACACTTCCACCATGCTTTCAGCTTTTAGCGTGCTTAATTTAAGTAGAAGTTATCATTGAAAAACACTCATTTCAGCATTTTTAAGCCAAAAGTTGAAAAACAATTTTTTTTGCAAATAAACACTCCATACATTCTCATGTTTTTAACCGAAAATACAAACCATTAAGAGGCCGTTTGCAACACTGTTTTTCGGCTGATCAAGCTTATCATCCAACTTTTTCACCAAACACATAACTTTTGCTTTCATGCGCTGAATTGTGTAAAAAGCAGAAAAAGTAAGGTTGAAGTTACTTTTCTGGCGGTATTTATTGAAGTTATTGTAGATGATCATTTTAGCTATTTTTACATACTCCGTATAATTTTTCTTTATTTTATTAATAAAATATAATTTAAAAACATTTTTTTTCTTAAATCAGCATAATCAGCCAATGCAGCCACTTCAGCCAGAACTTCATAAATTTTAGCAGAATCAGCCAAATCAGCCGATTTTCATGCTACCAAACGAGCTCTAAAATCACCGAGATAAATAAATTTATCAAATTTTATTACGTAAAATATAATACAAATACGTTCTGAATTATGTACTATCGTATATCATATTGAGAGAATTAAATAACTTTTGAAAGTTAATAATATTGCTAATTGTGTACTACGGAGTACTCCGTATCATATTGCGCCCACCCCCTTGTTGCCTTAGCGACATCAAATGCTCTCTCTGGTCCTTGTTAAAGTTCTCAGTTTGACTTCACACAGATTAAGAAAATAAATTTGATTTTACTGTGGAGTGCACTGTTTGGCACTGTTTGGACACTGTTTGACACTGTTTGAGACTGTTTTGCACTGTTTTGTTTCCTAAAATGGAAGTGTGAACTTAAATAAGGGACATCCCAAAAAAGAAAGTGAAAAGTTTAATAGGGAGTGGAGGGAGTAAGTCATTTGGTAAAGCTTATTGAAAAAAACCCTTTTTAATATTTTCTAAAAGGTCGTTAGAATTTTTTTCGAGGGATCAAAATGACATGTTCGACAACGACATGAAACTTGTAGCAACTAGCAATGACACTGATAGTAACTTGTAAAAATTGATTGTCGACCGTAACACACTCATATAAATAGGTAGTGACATTCATAACTTTTGAATTGTATTGCATTGTTAGTCACATTTTTTGCCAAAATCTTTTGGAGTTGAGCTTCAATAATAATGTTTTCTTTTGGACTGTTTTCAGTCCCAGACCAGACCAAACCAGACTTAAACACACCAGACCAGACCAGACTTAAACAGACCAGAACAGATCAAACTTTTGTAGTTATAAAATACACAGAGACTAGATCACGTTTACCTGACCAGACTTAAACAGACCAGACCAGACCAGACCAGACCAACAAATTTCGGTCCAAAAGAAAACATCCTAAATATGTAAAGAAAATCTATAGAAAAATACTACGGAATACTACGTACGTAACTATTGGAGTAAGAAATAATATCGTATAAAATCGTATTGTATCTCTTGAAATAGTATTCAGTAATTGAAATTACTACAGTATTATCGTGACTTACGATGAGTATTTAAGTACTCCGTATTAAATTTGTTTTGTCCCAATAGCATAAAAGTCCGTATCCTACTCCACTGCACCATAATCAACAAAATCATCTTTGAACTCGCTAAATTAATCATCTCCTCTGTACAATTAACAAATAGAGAAAATGCATTGCATCTAATATAATATAGAAAAAAGATACAGAACAGCTGAACAGGAGTTAGTACAGTATGAATATTGAAGTTAAATATAAGTAGATATCGAAGACCAGTTTTTGTTGCATGTTTTGTCGCATTGAATACTGGATTATTATATACTTCCTATATAATATATGCGCATTTTGTGCGTGTTAATGGCAACATGGCTCTTGTTTGAAGGGAACATGCTATGTTGTACCTAGTGTAATTTGATTAGTTTTATTCATACATGCTTTATTTATTACTCCATATCATTGTGTTATTTTAATTTTGTGTTATGATTTCCTTTTTACATAATTGATAAAATTGAGAGAATTAGAATGTTTGTACTTTGATTTATTTCATTCCTAGATCATACGAGACTTAAACGAATCATATCAGACTTTAATGAATCAAATCAGATTTTAGCAATTGCAAAATACATAGATATTATACATTTATTAGACCATACGAGAATAGGTCAGACTAGACCAGATTTAAACAAAGCAGACCAGATTAAAAAATTTCATCCAAGTGAAAACATCCATACATGCCATCCAATTTATACGACCAGATTAAGTTCACCATCACAAATTTTTACTTTACTTTTTCATGTACAAGTTAAAATTAGTCGAATTTTGTTGGATGCAGATAGAACCATTCAAAAGAAGAGAAAGTAAGGGTGTGTTTGGAACTAATTCTGCTTCTGCTTCTTTTGTTAAAGCAGAATCAGAATCAAAATCAGTTTTTGAAAGCTGGTTTCTCCCATCTTCTGAAGAAACTGCTTCTAGGAATAAATTAGAGCACCATAAGTACTTTTGCACTTTCACCAAACACTCTAACTTTGGTTGAGCAGAAACAGTTTTAAGAATTAGATCCAAACACCCCTAAGACTAAGGATGTTTTCTTTTGGACTGTTTTCAACCCAGACCAAACTAGATTAGACCAGACCAGACTTCCGTAGTTATAAAATAAACAGATACCAGACGTTTACCAGACCAGATCAGTTCAGACCAGACTGGACCAGACCAAATTTCGGTCCAAAAGAAAACATCCAAAAATGAGAACCAATCAACCAAGTGATATATTACGAAAAAAGTCAATATGAAAAATGAATTAAGTACTAAAAACTTCCTAAAAAGGAAATTGCTCTAAGAGAAAAAAAGAATTATAAAATGAAGTGAAAGTATGGTCAACAAGACAATTCCATACCATAATACAGAGTAATAAATTTTACGAAGATTAGTTAGCTGTTAGCATCTTTTTCATTTTTTCTTTGCTGTGCGTCACCATATGAGAGGCTAGCCGCTAGAGCTAGTAACTAACTTTCCATGCAATGGTGAAAAACAATAAAATAAAATAAAGAGAAAAGGGAAGAAGGCGCTAATTACACATCACCACACACGCCACTCCCTCTCTCTCTTCTTCTCTCTCTTTCTTTCTCCCACCACTGTACTAACATCCTCCATCTTATCATCCCTTCCTACCCAACCTTTCGCATTTTGCTACAAGCCTTCCTTTCCCAACCCTTAGCGCCGCCCTCAACTAAGATTTCAGCCATTCTTGTAACCCATATATTTATTCTTTTGGTTTCTTGCCTTTTAAATCTACAAAAGATTGAGTCTTTGGAGATATATTCTTCTACCGAAGAAATTCTTGTGGCCAGTTCTCTCAATTGAAGTATATAAGCTGTTCTTTGTTGAATGAGAGGAAAGTCATGTGTGTAGATCTTAGCTGGAATCATGAATCTATCTGGGTAGATTTTCATTCACTGCTTCTGGGTCTGAGTGATGCTGATTAGCTTGGGTTAATGTTTCCCCCCTTTTGGAAGAGTTTCTGGGAATTTGTGCTCTGATCTGCAACTGCCGCAAGATTCCGACTTTCTCTTTCTTGATAGTTACTACTTTGGGTGTGTCAATCTGGCAGGCCTATAAATGGAGGCCAGGATTGGAGGTCAAGCTCAACTGTTTTATAATTTAGGCTCAGCAGATTTGAGGGTTGTCGGGAACAGGAGCCTGGATTGGGATCCCTGTGATTGGAAATGGGACAGTCATCTTTTCCGCGCCACGCCTATCAATCCCAACCCACCAAATTTCCAAAGCAGGGAGTTTTTCCCGCTCCAAACAGGAATCTCCACATCCAACAGCTCCTCCTATTGCTCTGATGAAGTGAATATTGTGTCTAGGAAAGAGGTAAGGGGGTTTGAGAAGCGGCAGAGGGTTGTTTTCGTGGAGGATGAAGATAACCTTGAAGGCGAGACGGGCAATCTCACCTTGAGGCTTGGGGAACATGGATCTCCTAGTGATGAAAGAGAAGGGCAAGCCTTGGATGGAACAGTTGGGAAAAAGATCAAGCTCTCTGGATCCACTTCAATCCGAGGCGCCGCTTGTCAAGTGGAGGATTGTGTGGCAGATCTCAGCAAAGCTAAAGACTACCACAGAAGGCATAAAGTTTGTGAAATGCACTCCAAGGCAACCAAGGCACTTGTGAGCAACATTTTGCAGCGTTTCTGCCAACAGTGTAGCAGGTCAGTATATGAATTTTAATGTGCTCTCCCATCTCATAACTTTCATTTTGATTGATCATTTCTGGAGAGGCTGGCATATTATGCACTTCTATCAAGATTGGTCTTTTCTAACTTTGTGACTCTAAACAGTTTAAATTCTCAATTTCTGAATAGTTATGTTCCTTTTTCTGCAAGTCTTTTGAAGCTGTAAACTAAGAATACGTCTGAACTCTAAAGTTCAGCATTTTATTGCCACACTAAGTTGCAGATCTTGGTCCTGCAAAAGACCGTTATTTAGTGTCATCAAATTTATCTTGTATCTATAGGTTTCATGCGCTTGAAGAGTTCGATGATGGGAAGCGTAGTTGTCGAAGACGACTAGCTGGTCATAATAAAAGGAGAAGGAAGACTCAACCAGAAACAGTTGCTAATAACAATGCAATGATTGATAACAATAATAGCCAAGCTACTAGTTATCTTTTGATGAGCTTATTTAAGATACTTGCCCACATGAACGGTAAGTAATCCTCTTTTTCCTCTATATTTTATGTTCACCATATTGTCTTATCATCAAACTTAGACGTTTATCAATGTTTTTTTAATACCATGAAATTTATCTTATTTTTGTAACTGCAGCAAACACGGGGAGCTCCAAAGAGGACCAGAACCTTCTCTCTCACCTACTAAAGAATCTTGTTAGCCAGGGTGCCTTGACCGGAGACAAAAGTATATCTGGCATTCTAAACGAGTCTTCGAATTTGCTGAGCAATGGACCCACTTTTAGAGATTCAGAATTAATATCTGCCTTGATCTCAAATGGGTCTCCGGCGTCTTCACCACCAAAAGAACAAGCTCCCACTGCTTCTGTGTCTAAGTTACCAATAGAAGCAGTTAGCATGTTTCCTAATGAAAGCAGTTCCTTGGCTACTGCATTGGGTCAGGAAAGTTCTGCTGGGAGGAGTAAATTGGCTGTTTTTGATTTAAATGACATTTATATTGATTCGGACGATGGTGTTGAAGATGTAGAGAGGTTGCCTGTCCCAGCTGATTTGGTTGCTGGCTCCCCGGAATGCCCATCGTGGGCACAAAAGGACTCCCATCAGTCAAGCCCACCTCAAGCAAGTGGGCATTCAGACTCAGGTTCCGCACAATCACCATCCAGTTCCAATGGAGATCCTCAGGTACAGTATATTTGTTCCTACCTTTGCACCATTGGATTAGTCATTTTTTACCTAAATCCATCAATGAATGTAATTTGTTATGTTGTAACGTTGTAATAACTTTTTGTTTTTTGTACTGTAGAGCCGCACTGATCGTATTGTTTTTAAACTATTTGGAAAAAATCCAAACGACTTCCCATTTCTTTTACGTGCACAGGTACAACATTAAGCTCTTACGCACCTCTTTTTCTATTTCATATTTTTGGAGGTTGAGTGCCTTGCTCATCATTCCCCACCAGTTCAATAACTTTTCTATTTTGATATTGAATGACAGATTCTGGATTGGCTATCTCACAGTCCTACTGACATGGAGAGCTACATTAAGCCTGGTTGTGTCATACTAACTGTATATCTTCGTCTACCTGAATCTTCTTGGGATGAGGTATGGTTGCTACCTCAAAGCACGACTTTTAGACAATTTGTCTGCAACTACTTTAGAATTTGTCAATATTTGGGCTTTGTATTGCTTTTGTAGCTTTGCTGCTGTTTGGGTTCCAGTTTAAGCAGACTTCTGGATGCCCCTGAAGATAACAGTTTCTGGAGAGATGGATGGACTTATGTTAGAGTGCAGAACCAAATAGCATTCCTGTGCAGTGGTTTGTTCACATTATATGTTATTTGGATAGTCTACTACTTTACTCCCATTCCCTACCAAAGAATAGGAAATTGTCTTTGTTTACTTCCTAGTTCATATTCTAAGATGTTTTTTTAACCTTTTGAACTTTTCCTTGTTATAGGTCAAGTTGTAGTGGAATCTTCTCTGCCTTTCAAAAGTAATGAAAACAGCACAATTCTAAGTGTCAAGCCTATTGCTGTACCTGTGTCTGGGAAATCTCAAATCACAGTGAAAGGATTTAACTTATCTGGGCCCGCCACAAGGTATGATATATGTTACTTTCAAGCCACAGGCCCACAGCCTTTTTATATAGATTTATTTCTTCTGGGGTACAGTTTTGCTTAAAATAATGTTTGTAGATAATCTATTGCTCCGACACAGCGATACTCTCCATGAAGATGCAAATTTTAAAATTTTGTTGTGGTAAAGTACTTTTGCATAATTAAATTATCATCACCATCACCCCAGTGCCACAAAGGCTCCCACCTACGGTGGGGTAAGGGGGAAGGTCGGATGTACGCAGTCTTACCCCTGTACTAAAGCACATAGAGACTGTTTCCGGATGACCCATAGTGAAATTTGCATCGAAAATTGCATGGACTGACTACTACTTCATAACAAGGAAGTGCAAATAGTTTAATGGGCCATTTTGCTTTATTCCATCATATTTCCAAGCCAAAAAATAGTGAGTCTTTGGCTCCATTGCAAAAGATGAAAACTTTTGCATAATTAAATAATTGAATATTTTTCTGAAATCTTGATTTCCTCTTCCCAGGCTGCTCTGTGCAATAGAAGGCAACTATCTTGTTCCAGAGGCTAGTATAGAGACAACAGAACATAATGATAATGACCTTGAGCAGTGTGATATGGTCGAATATGTAAACCTTACATGTTCTTTTCCTGCAGCTGCTGGAAGAGGCTTCATAGAGGTGAGTTATAGCTGACTTCCTCTGTTTTCCAGCCTTCTCATTTTATGTGAGCTTATACTTCTCGTGCCAAATGGAATCCAATATGTTTCTAATAGTACAAAGCAAGAGGGTCTTCTTCAAATAAATGATGGTTCTGTTACCTTTGTTTATCCAGGTTGAAGGTGATGGTCTTGGTAGCAACTTTTTTCCTTTTATAGTTGCTGAGCAGGATGTTTGCTCTGAAATATGTACACTTGAGAATGAGATTGAGTTGACTGAGAAAGAGTATCTTGATGGGGAAGTTGATAAAATGGAAATAAGAAATCAAGCCATCGATTTCCTACACGAGTTGGGCTGGCTTCTTCATAGAAGCAATTTGAGATCACGATTGGGGGAATCGGAAGATCCTAGTGAGATGTGCTTCTCTTTAAACCGGTTTGCATGGCTTATGGAGTTCTCTGTGGACCATAATTGGTGTGCGGTTGTGAAGAAGCTGTTGGACATTCTTTTTAATGGGAGTGTGGGCAGTACAGATAATCCTTCCTCCTTGAAAGTTGCCTTCTCTGAGACGAGTCTCCTTCACAAAGCGGTTAGGAGAAATTCGAGGTCTTTGGTGGAGCTGTTATTGAAATACACTCCCGATAGAGTGGCTGATGATCTAAGTGTGGAATATCGTGACCTGGTGGGATATGAAAGTGGATATTTGTTCAAACCTAATGTTGCAGGTCCTTCAGGTTTGACACCTCTCCACGTTGCAGCAGGTATAGATGGATCTGAAGATGTAATTGATGCATTGACAGATGATCCTGGAAAGGTACTCAACTCTTCTACTTAGAAATGGGCAGTCCCTTCTGTTTCACATTGACTAACGTTTTAAGTTTAAGCTCACAAATTAGGGAACTCATTAAGGTATGTTTGGATCCTAAATATACCTCCAAAAGCGGGAAAATATGATCAGGAAAGTTTTTCACATGTATGGTTTTACCTTGGTAATTGAAAAGGAAAATGAAGCATGATTAATTATTTTTAAAATTCTACATTTAGGTTTCAGTCTTTAAATAATAAGATATAAATAAAATGAGAATCAACAAATATTAAACTAAATTTGTTAATTTCAAGTCTTTTATTTTCCCATTAGTTTTCTTTCCTTCCAATTTTCCTCTCTATTTTCTTCCCATGATATTTTCCAGATTCCAAACAGACCCTAAATATCCTAGATTATTGCCCAAAAAGTCAGGTATTATATCTCCCTTAGGGGTTTAATCCTAAAAGTTCCATCTGAGAAGAGGACTAGCTCTATGTCTTTAGGTTTCTTTGATATATTTTATGTTTAGCTGATGCCAAACTACATCTAAACTACCCTTAATTAATAATCCTGCTTGAAACTGTTAGAAATGACTTTAATGCATGATTGAGATGGAAAAGAAGAAGAATGGATGTCGGTAATAATGCTCTATTGATTTTATAAAATGACATGTGCAGTGGTAGTTCTCATAGACCTTTTATCTAACACGTTTTATTACTACATGGAAACACATTTTTGGATGTTAACATGGGGGTTCTATGCAGGTGGGAATGGAAGCATGGAAGAACTCTCGCGATAATGCAGGATTTACTCCAGAAGATTATGCCCGCCTGCGAGGGCATTACTCATACATCCATCTCGTCCAGCGAAAACTACTTAACAGGAAAGCTTCTACCACTGGCCATGTGGTAGTTGATATCCCCAGTGTTTTTTCTCTGGAAGGGAAATACAACTTGAAGCAAAACAACGGTGCGGGCACAAGCTTTGAGATTTCAAGGACTGATATGAAACCCATTCAGCAGCTGGCAGCGTGCCGGATGTGTGATCAGAAGACAATTCCATACCGAACCGGCAGCAGATCTTTGCTTTATAGGCCGGCCATGCTCTCGATGGTCGCAATTGCTGCGGTATGTGTTTGTGTCGCTCTTCTGTTCAAGAGCTTACCTGTCGTCAATAACTTGTACTGTCCCTTGAGTTGGGATTCTTTGGACTATGGTTCAATCTAATTTGGGGTTAGTGCACAGCCCACCAGTAGGACCACTGCTCCCTCCTTTGTATCTGTTGTGTATGCGTGAATAAACTGTATAACTGAGGTGTCCTTAGGAAATCCCCCTTAAATATACTCCTATATTTATGTCAGTGTATGTATACCTGTATTTTTATTATTATGTTATATATGACGATATGATTGTTTTTTTGGCTTCCAGTTCAAGGTACCTATTTGTGTAGGCTTGTGTCCATTTTCTATATCCCTCGTTCAGTTTACTGGTGCATGTACTTTTTTATATGATGTTTCAGACACACACACACACACTCCACATCAAGATTGTATATGCCTTTTGGATTAAGAGGCGGTGCAGAAGGATTCAGTTCCAATCTCCATACACACACTCGCCAATGTGGGTTAACTGTTGCAGATTCCGGTTCTTGGTCTGGTTATGGGCTGTCCCTCTCCAGAATGTTGAGCTCTGTAAAAGAAATTGAATTCGGGATTAGAACCAAACCAATTTCGGGTCAATTTCAGACTAACCGGACCGGACCGGACCTTCCCTACTTGGGAATTGGGATACACACATATGATTAGTTGGTATATTTGAACTAGCCAACTAGGGGTGGACACGGGCTAGTTCCAAATTCCAATGTTCTTTATGGTAAGAACCTTGACCAGAACCTACAATAGCAGCCCAGCTCTGGGATGGGTAGAATTGAGTGCTCTGAGTATGCTTTAATTCAGTTACTAACCTATTAAAAAAACCTTTGGTTACTGGAAACAGACATGTTCAGTCTTATTTTAGAGATTAGAGAAACCGCAACTGGACCCAAAAATAGCATGTTACGGGTACTTGTTCAAGACCAGTCGCCCAGTTAAAAACCAGCATTTCCCGATTTAGAATGGGATTGTACAACACAGATTTGAGCCATTACATATTTACATCTATAAAGGTACAGTACACTGTAATTTTGTACATATTAATATATAGATAAAGAGTCATGATAAAAAGACTCTAAATACACACTGCAATTTTGTACATGCTAGTTGCTAATAAGCATGCCATAGCAATGGATCACCAACAATGTACCTTATCCAGAGGCAGGTATGTAACAAGAAAGATGTGCATCCAAATGTAATTCCATCTATAAGTATAAATACACACACATAATATGGAATATTACGCCAAAGGCCAAACATATGAAAGTAAGCTTATCTACAAAGTAATAAAAGACCAGACACTTGCATCAACATATGGAGGGCGGTGAAGGAGAAGAATTGATGAAGAAAGCAGCAGCTGAGGTGGAGTACTGCGTGACAGGAGGCACGGGTTTGATAGGGGCTTACCTGGTGAAGGCCCTTTTGGAGAAGGGATACAAAGTAAGAACAACCGTCCGTGACCCTGAAAATGAGAAAAAGGTCGGGTTTCTACGGGATCTGAATGGCGGAGCTTCACACGAAGGGAGGCTCAAGATTTTGAAAGCTGATGTGATGGTGGAAGGAAGTCTGGAGGATGCTTTTGAAGGAGTGGATGGGGTTTTTCACACTGCTTCACCTGTGCTTGTCCCATATGATGGCAACCTCAAAATGACACTGATCGATCCCTCCGTAAAGGGCACCTTAAATGTTCTCAACTCTTGTAGCAGATCAAAGGTGAAAAGGGTAGTCCTAACCTCCTCCTGCTCCTGCATCAGATACCGCCACGATGCCACCGAGCTCTCCCCCCTCAATGAATCTCATTGGTCCGACCTCGACTACTGTAAAAGCTACAATGTACGTACTCCCATACACACATATTTACTCCTCCCTATTTCATTTTCTACTTCAAGAGCTGCTGCATTAATGACCCAAACTTTTGAGGGCGAAACCTTTTTTCCTATGTACTCACTGCTTGATGTAAACTACATTTATAAAAGTTTTGGAGAGAAACAATATCTAGCTTTTAACTTGGATCTTGTCCAGTTTAGTCTTGTCTTATTTCATGTACAAAAAAAAAAAAACCTTCAGGCTAGTGTTCATTTACTTGAACTTTTTGAAAAATACAATAATTACGACCAATTATTTACCATTTCTGAGAAAGCACTACATGGGATCAATTATTTAAATTACGGACTGGTTGAAAGATCATATTTTAAACAGTATGTGTTGCGCTATGTCACGTTTCTAGCATGACACATGCAAAAATGCTACTTATGCATGCTGGTTTACACGTTCATTTACACGCCAAGTGTATATGTCTCTACGCAGATAATTGCTTTTCATTTCAACAAGGGAACTTTTCATTGTAATAAAGGGAACTATCTGTGATCCCAAATTGTCGGTAAGACAATTCACTTTTTCGGGGATGCAGCTATGATATGGTTATAAAACATAAGAAGTCCTAGAGCTATTTCTATAATTTAGTACCAAATTGGATGCAGCTGTGGTATGGTTACGCGAAGACGCTAGCAGAGCAAGAAGCGTGGAAATGGGCGGGAGATCAAGAAAGCGGGAAGAAGACGGAGTTGGTGGTGGTCAATCCATCTTTCATCATTGGTCCTTTACTCACTCCCCAACCTACAAGTACACTGCAACTCCTTCTCGCGGTAGTCAAAGGCGTGGCGGGAGAATACCCCAACAAAACTGTGGGGTTTGTGCATATTGAAGACGCCGTGAAAGCCCATTTGTTGGCCATGGAGACACCCCGTGCCGCCGGCAGCAGGCTCATTTGCTCCGGCGCCGTCGCTCACTTCTCTCAGATCATTCAGATGTTGAGGACTAAATATCCATCATATCCTTATGAAACCAAGTATTAACAGTTAGAGTATTTCGTTATCGAGAAATGCTCATCTCAGTTAATTCTGACTGAGATCACCGTCCAAACTTGTCTATTTGAGATGTTTTCAGGATGACTTTTTTGACAAAATTTTGTGATAATGTTTTTCAGATTATGTCCATAAAATGTCAGCTTAAAATTCAAACGAAAATTTAGTTAAATAAATTATTAAACAACATTACTCCAAAATTTATATAAAAAACGCACTGTTTTTCAATAATTTATTTAACTGAATCTTGATTAAATTTTAAGCTAATTTTTTTTGACATAATCTATACTCAATGAAGAATATATTCACAAAATTTCATCAAAAAATTTCACACGAAAGCACCTCAAATACGTATATTTGGATGGTGGTTCTCCTCAAAACTAACTGAGGTGAACTTTTCTAGTTCATTATCATTGCTGATTTATTATAGTGGGCCAAATCATTTTATATGTGGTATGCATATGATATATGATTGGTGTTTTGCAGGTGTAGCAAACAACAAGGAGATGACAGCCCACACAGTTTAGACTGCACCAAAGTAATGGAATTGGGCTTTCCAGCCCCTTTTAAAACTCTGTCACAGATGCTTGATGATTTCATCCTCAGCTTCCAGCAGAAGGGCTTTCTCTCATGATTTTATATCATCCTTGATTGACTTTCTAGAGAAGTTCAAAACTTCAAATAATGGAATACCATATCTATATAGTTGAGTACTTGACATTTTCTTAAAACAAGATATGTCCCTAATGTAATACATTTCCTCAAATGGAAACCATCCATTGTTAAAGGAAGTTTTAGTTGATTTATACTTTTATTTGGACTAGAAACAATCCATACCTTTTTTCTTTTCTACACCAAACATTTTATCGTACTCTTGATGCAGGAAAAGTCATCAGTCACCAACAAATCGTCTTCCTATAAGTGTCATATATTGTATTTTTCTAAATTTTAATAAAGTCATAATTTGCCTATGAGTATATTTTTAGTCATATTTGAGGACAACTCGTAAAGCTTTTCTTTGATGGAAAACCACAAATTTGTAATAATTGAAATAAGGAATTTCTGAGCACAATAGACAATGAAAAAACAAAATTACTTAGACATGCTCATGATGCTCAACAATGAGAAATGGCGACCATCAACTCATCAATAACAACTTGAATCAATAACTATCGATAGAGGTGAAATTTTTCCCAACCATAAGTTAAAGGTTCTCATACTTCTAATTAAATGAAACTAACCAATATTATCGATTGCGAAAACACATAATGAAGCAAAATGTTCCAAGTAAACTAAGAAAAAACAAAAACAATTTAAGCAATTAAAAAAGACAAAATGTTGAATGCTAGCTAAGCATCTTAATAAAACTCGTCAATGAACTCACAACTCCACCATAATAGCTTTAAAGAATACACAATTGTTGATCCGTCCTATCACAGAAATCATCGGATATTCAAGCAGGGGACAAGCCTGATGAGAAGCTTGAGTTGAGTAACATAGTTGAGAATAATGAATAAAGTGGCTATGAGAATGTATACTCTCACCGTCCCTTAAAATATTCCTAGAAATTTTTAGTCCTTTTAAGAATTCTTTTAAGAATTACGTAGTATGAGACAATGTTAAACGGAGCCAGCGCCTAGCAATGTCAAAACGGACAAAACCGTCTAAACACTGACTTGAATGTCTCATATATAACTTAGGGAGTGTTTGCGATTGCTTCTACTTTAAAAAAGTGATGTTTTAAAGTGATTTTGGAGAAAGTACTTAATAGTAAAAGTTGGTAGTGTTTGAGAAAAAAATGATTCTGAAAAAGTAAAAGTTGGTAGTGTTTGGTAAAATAAGTTCTTTTTAAGTAATAGAAAAAGTGAAAAGCAGTTTAAAGCACCCTTCCACCTGCTTCCAGCTTTTAGCTTTAAAGTGATTAATTTAAGCAGAAGCTGTCATTTGAAAACACTCTTTTCAGCTTTTTTTAATCCAAAAGCTCAAAAGCACTTTTTTTAAGGAAGTGCAAACACTCCTTTAGATAAACTGCAAATAGTAGTTTAAACGAGACCGATAAAGTTATAGATTTGATATATACCGTAGTATGTCGTATCTCTCTCCGTTCTGAAATGAAGTTTCCGGTTGAACCTACACACATTTATGTGAGATAGAGACATAAAGTTTTGTTTTGATTTTCCAAGTATACCTTACTTTATGTTAAAGTAAAAAAGTATGAAAAATACTACGCAGATAAAAAGTAGGAGCATTTGTGATTTTTTACTTTTGGTTTCCTTTTATACAAATGAGAACTTCTTTTTGGGACTTTCATAAAAGGAAAGTGGGAACTTCTTTTCAAGACGAAGATAATATATTACTCCCTCCGTCCCAATTTGTTTTGCAAAGTCAACATTTTTTGGTCAACCAATAATAAAAGTCAAACCTTCTAATTGATAATTAATTCAATTTTTAATAATTAAAATTTACATATTCATAAACTACATTGAAATCTCTTCAAAGTTGTAACCTCCAAATCGGAATATAATTAAAAATTGACGTCCTAATTAAGCGAACAAAACAGATCTATTTGACCAAGAAAAGTCAAAGTTACAACTCAATTTGGGACGGAGGTAGTATAAACTTCACGTAAGTAATGAGTGAAAAAAATTGGAAATATACATCACTGATATTTTAAGTCGAATTTTACTCATTTCAAATTTAGATAGTCGCGATTTTCAAAAAGTCATAACTTTTTACTCGTAGTGATTTAAATGAGCTACAATATATCAAATCGAAGGTAATCAATACCCTATATGAGTCAAACACCTCATATTTCTATATATGACTAATATGAGTATCAATGTATCATTCAAACTAATAAATTCTGCTTATGAGAGGGGTGTATTTTTTGACGAGTAAATCACCAGCTATTGAAATTGATAAAAATCAAACTTCTAATAAACTAGGAACTTCAGCCTAAGGGAGTGTTTGCAACTGCTTCTGCTTAAAAAAAAGCACTTTTGGAGATGTAATGAAAAAGTGATTAGTAGTAAAAGTTGATAGTGTTTGAGAAAAAAGTGATTTTGAAAAGTAAAAGTTGGTAGTGTTTGATAAAATAAGTGCTTTTTGTGTAATAGAAAAGGGAAAAACACTTTTCACACGCAAGCCGAGAAAAAGTAAAAATTGGAAGTGTTTGGTAAATAAGTGCTTTTTAAAGCCAAAAGCTGAGAAGTGCTTTTTCTTAAGCTATTGCAAACACTCCCTAAGCCCGGTGATCTAACACCTAAATTTTGGACGCTCGAAGTTATTTTAAATTTGATGAAACAATTCTACATATACGAAGTACATCTTTTCAATAACAAAAATTGACAAGTATGAAGCTGAAATAAAGAAGTACTATACCTCTAAACTAATAAAATAAAATAGGAAAAATTGACATTAATAGTCTCAACTATTGCCGGCCTGCTAAAAATAATCCGCCAATAACGGTCCATGACCAGATATTACCTTCTATAAAAAGTGAATTTTAAATAAAAATTAAGCGTAAAAATTAAAAGTTGAGATCATTTATAGGGATTACTTGTTATATCTCATCTCATCCACTTTAGAAACTACAAGAATTTATTCATAGAGACCATTATTGGCGGAAGGTCCCTAAAGTTGGGATTATTCTTGAATAATCAATAGTTGAGATTATTATGAGCGGACCGTCAATAGTTGAGATTATTACTATCAATTTTTCCAATAAAATAGCGTATTACATCAATTTTTACAACAATTTTTTCAATGTATTTTTTATATGATTGCGTTGATTGCTCCACGAACTTGCAGTTGATCAAACAAGACCTACATCCCTTACTCTGACAATCAAGCAGCACATCATATACCACTTAAACGGTTAAACCGGTTTCCAACAAACATACAAAACGCATAGAAATGAATCGTTACTTTGTAAACGCATAGAATCTATTGCTAGCAAATAGATTCTAGCGTTCTGCATCTCCTCCATCAAACAAGTGGTTGCCATTTTAACAAAAGCACTTGACACCGATCATTTTTAATTTCTCCAAAACAAATTAAGTGTTCCTAATTGATCTTCACACGCCACCTTAAGAGGGGTATTTAAGTATATATTATTGATATCATTAGCCACATCATTAATTTCTACATTTTCCATTAGAAATAATCAAATAAGCACATATATATGACTAAAATAAAGATTGTTTACAAAAATATGACAAGTGACTAGAATAATAATGAAATCATAGTCACGGGCGGAGCCAGGGCACTCGGACAGACTGGGTCGGTACAAAGAATATTTTTGGGAAAATATTTACACAATTTTTTTTACCATAGACATTTTTTAAATTTGGGCTGAGTCAGGGCTAGGTTTGGCCCCTCCCTAGCTACGCCCATGATCATAGTAACTTATGTTCATTTTTAAACTTAAGTTACCGTTACACTACATTGTAGTAACTATTAGTCATATTTTTGTAAATAAGTTTTATTTTAGTAATATTTTTGAAAAAAACCCTTTTCATTATTGAATGTGTACTCTTTCATACTACTACAACCAAGGGCGGAGCCAGGACACTGAAGCCGGGGCTACGCAAGTACAAAGATTGTTTTTGAAAAAAAATACCCGTAAGTTTTTACACGAAAAATAAATACATTTTTTTTTAAAATTTGGAGTGTATCAGGGCCTTGGTTGGCCCTCCCCTAACTCCGCCCCTCATGTCTACAACAAACCTACATGGGAGCATGTATGCATGGTCCATGCACAACTTGTCATATCAATTCTCTTCTTTCATATCTAGTTGTATTGTATACATGGATCTTGCAACCAAATTTTTGGTGTTCAAAATGATTTTATCTATTTCACAATAATACTGTTTGGTCCACCAATTGAGAAAAATAACTTTTTCAACATTAAAATCCCAACAAATAAGGTTATGAGCATGAATCATTACATAAAAATCAATATACAAATTATTACACCAATTTTATATGTGTATTTATACGTTTTATTTTCGATATTTTGGGTGTTCACATGAACACCCTTGAACAAACGAGCTCCGCCACTGATTGTATACCCCTAAGTGTGACTAAACATGTATTGAAGAAATGCACAAATAGGACTTCCATATTTCATACGACTAAAAATGTAAGCTCTTCGCAAAATTATCCTTAATGAATTTTTAAATCTATTTACATTAAAAACAAAAAATAAAAAAGTTGTCCTAGAACCTTAGTTTCTGCCGTCGACTCTGCCATCCACGACTCCGCGCCCCCATTACCGGCTCCGCTGCCACTACTCTCGACACCGCCATCATCACTTCCAACACCATTGATACTGCCACTCACGGCGCCGCCATTTTCACTTTTGACACCATTGCCGGTTTTATAAATAAAAAATGCCGGCTTGCTGTAAAAAATATATTTTATTGAGATACAAATAAAATAAGGGCATTAACTTTCAGTCCCTCAATTAGTGCATACATTGAAATATAGTCCCCACATTTTTAAGTGTGTAAATGTCTCTCCTCAATAGTCGAATTGTTGTAAATGTGATCATCGTCCACATTGTAAATGTCACCTCTCAAAGGACCATATTTAAGGATCCGAATATGTTATTTATATTTAACCTATTTAGTTATGGTAAAATTCCACCCGGAATTGTATTTCATATTTAATTAAGAATCACTTGTGAGAGTTTCTCCCGTCTTGACCCATTCTATTCGATCGGTATGGATGTCGAGGTCATGTTTGTGGTGGTAAGACGGGTCAAACTCATCGTTGAATAACTCGAACCGGATTTGGGGTGGCAGCAGGTCAGGTCAGATTTATATCGGGTGAAGGCTCATCCGCGTCCACCCGTTAATTTTTCATATTCCACTCACTCGTCCATCATCCATTAAAAACAACATCCACATTCAACCCATCCATCATGAGCGGGTTATCGGGTGGATCGGGTGAGTAACGGGTGAATATAAATGTTCTAACTTGAAAAACAAAATAAGTAAATTATAAATGTAAATTATGACAATTAAAAACTAAAAATTAAAAATTCATTGAATAATAACAACAAAAACTTGAGCAATTAAGTATATTAAAGTCATTAATTCACTGCCAATAAAGAAAGAAGTGATTGTCAAACAAAGTATCATAAAACTTTTTCAAGCTGTCAAACACTACATACATCGGTACAAAACTATTTTTGAAGTTCAACTGTCACTTCTTGAAACTCTTCAACTGTCTTTATTTCACCATATTTCATAGATATGTGTCCTCTTCATTAACAAATACATATCTATTACTTCGTAATATATTAATATTAATTATTATATATTATTAAAATATTATTATATTTTTTAGTGATTCATATATCAGTATAAAATACAGAGTAATAATTACCAATAGAAGTCTAAAACATCTTTTCACGTCTAGGCTTTGTCATGCCTCACGCATTTTAGAACACTGGACAAAGGTAGTACTCCGTATTATTTTTACATTTAGATCTCGTTTGGTAACATTAAAATTGACTGAATCGATTGATTTTACGGAAATTTATGAAGTTCTGGATCAAATAATTGGATTAACTGATTTTGTTGATTTATGAAAAAATTATATTTAAATACTTTTTAAAAATAAATAAAGAAAAGAATATATGAAAAATAGTTAAAATTTTAAAATGATCTTTTACAATAACTTTGATTAGGGCTGGGACTTTGGAACCAAGAACCGGAGAACCGAATCGGACTGAACCATTATGAACCGGTTCGGTTCAGTTCCAACATTTATTAGTTATTTGTCAACGGTTCGGTTTTCATTTTTTATTAACGGTTCGGTTCTCGATTCCTGAAAAAAATATGTAACAAGAATCGTTAAGGAACCGTTATATATCATAATTAAAATTATATACATATTCTTAGGAGTATATATATTTTAATGCATATTTACTTACTTATTTTTATATTACATTCATTGTTTTAGTTTTGTTATTTAACTATTTAAAACTATTATTCACTTCAACCGGTTCTCTTAGGCCTCTCATTAGGTCCAAACTCCAGCGGGTCGAAACTCGGAAGGTCCAAACTATTTAAAATTATTATTCTCTTTAACTGGTTCCACATATTTGTATGTAATTTCCAACGAAAATGTCTTTTTGCCAAAAATTTAGTTGTAATTTGTAAGTATTTTTTCAAAGACTAGGAACCGTTAAATGATAAGAACCGAACCGTTAAGAACGGTTCAGTTCCTTAACGGTTCTATAAAGTAATTTATAAGAACCGAACCGTTAGTAAAATTTTCGTGTTTTCAAACGGTTCCACATATTTTGCCTAGGAACCGAACCGGTCCGAGGCCTAACTTTGATCATCTCTAACCAAAAAAATAATTTTAAGCTTAGGTACTTCAATTATTACAAAGTTTTGGTACCCCAAGCTTGCTGCTTTTCGCTCAATCGCTTCTAGCACGAGATGGAACTGTGCAAGCTATTCATGGACATCACAAGAAAAGATCATTTGTCCTAAGTAAGTGATTTGTTTTTATAATACACCAATAACAATACACCATCATTTAGAGATTTCATGTCCATCACTCCATCTACCGGCCATTTTCCATTTGTGGGTTTTGAATTAGAACTTTGGACAACTTATATAAGTTTAAAGGTTCCTGGTAATTTTTATGCTTCATGCTTTTAGTGCTTCAAACATTCATGAATATTACCAAAGTATTTAGCATTCTTGCCTCCAAGGTGCTTGACAAAATTTCTATAAGAAATCAAATAATTCTTGAACCTTGTTCTTGTTCATTTTTTATTGGAAATTCTAGATAAAATGACAGAATATTTATCGCACTTTTGACCATTGAGAACGTAGATGAATTAGTACACGAATGTGCTAGACAATTTATTTTTGGGGGTTAGTATATTTCTTTGATACTTTTAAATCTCTAATGATTTGGTGGCATGAATTTTAAACTTTTCAATATGGAAGTGTTGTTGTTTTGCTGGGGTTAGTATGCATGTAATATGTGTTTATTTATTGTGCATAAATGCATAACAGATGGGAAAAAAAACTTTCTGCCAGGCTTGTTCACTGTATCTTGTCAACCATAGCTGAGTAAATCGAAAACACATATTACATGTCTAACAACTGACTCTTTTAGGTATACAAACCTACTGACTGAATTCCATTCGGTTGGGTTACCCGTTCACTCTTCTGGAAACCAACAAAAAACATCCGACACTGACCAAGACCAACCCAGCGAACACTCCTACCTTAATCCAATGTAATAACTGTAGTAGGACAAATATCCGCAGTTAGAATTATACATAGTATTTGGCAAGGATACATCTCTCTCCAGTGATCGAGAAAGTTATTGACCGAGTGGAGGCAACGGAATCAGTCATTTGGATTCGAACAGTCCATGCTTGTATTTCATGATTGTGTTTTATCACCTCGATGAGTGAAAAAAGTTTAGCTAAAGAAACTCAAGAATCTGGAAAAAGCGATTTACGCAAAGGAGAAGAATTTGCAGCTGAAAATGTAGAACTATATTCTGAAAATGTTAGGAAAAATAATCGAATTAGGGATTCAATTGATAGGATCAGTGCATTGCCAGATTGCTTACTTGTTCACATCATATCTTTTCTGTGTGTGAAGGAAGCTGCTCATACGAGTATTTTGGGGAAAAGATGGCAGTTTCTTTGGACTGAATTGCAAAGCCTTGAATTCGAATTCTATGATTGGGGTGAAAGTAAGGAAAGTAAGAATACAATTGAATTTGTGACTTGGGTTAATAGGATCATTGCTAATCGTCGTGGAAATTATCTTGAGAAGTTGATGGTTGATTTCAAGTACGAGGATTGCTTTTCTACCGATGTTGATAACTGGCTCCAGTTTGCCTTGAAAAATAAGGTGAAAGAAGTTAGTTTGAGAATGAACTTCAACCAAGATTTCTACATTCTTCTTGAAATGATGTATTCAAATTCATCCTTGACATCATTGTATCTGGAAGGTTGCATTTTGGATCCTGAAAGAACAATCAAATGGTCATCCTTGACTAAATTACAAATATCGGGAGTGGATTTGCCTCAGTCTGTAGTTGAGAAGAATTTATCAGGGTGTCCTGTTTTGAACTCCTTGGATCTGAGTGAGTGTTGGGGATTCACTTGTTTGGAGATCAACTCTCAAAATCTATGTGAACTGCGAGTAAGGGACTCTGAAAATGAAGAAAGTGTTGGTTTTCTTCAAATTTCAGCACCCTATATAACATATTTGAGTCTTTGGTTGCATCATGCCGGAAGACAAATAAACCTCAAAGACATCTCATCTCTTGTTAGTGCTAGTTTTTATTTCATCGAACCCTTTTGGAATTTGATAATTCCTGAGGATGATTTGAGTAGTACGAAAGAATTTTTTGAAAAGATTCATCATATCAAGGAGCTTGAACTGGGTCCCGAACCTCTTAAGGTGTGTATTGATGCTCCAAGTTTTTTTCCCATTCATGTGTCTCAAAAATTGAAATTCAAGTGATATAGCCAAACTTATAAAAAAATATCTTAGTTGAATTCATTTATGTTGTCTCAATAGAATAGTCTCATTGAATATCTATACCAAATGATCTTCAATATGTAATTCAATAGTTGGTTTGTCATTGTTTTTAAAGGTAGACACTACGATAAACCTGTTGGAGTTTATTCTTATGCAAACATGGGGTTATAATGATAACACAGGTGATAAATCTTGTGGACGAATACATCTCATTCACTAGTGTCATGGCATTAACCAAATTGACATATCTACTGTGTCTATATAGGAGAGTTACGGGAGAAAATAAATTTTGGACACTAGTGCAAAATACATGTTCTATAACTCGTCTTTCATATGGGGTAGCTAGGAACCGTAATAGTAAGTAGGAGCGAGGTCTATTTCATAAATAATTAAAGGTTCTTGTCACTTTGATGGGTACAAATTGAAATTAAAAATCTTATTCTATAACGGTTGTAAGAAACACCGACATTAAAAGAGAAAACGGGGTTATATTTATAATTTTATGAAAAACAAATTACATTCGGGGTCTTTTTTATGAATTTGAAGAATACGATTTTTACGTCTGTTCCTTTTGAACCCTTGTGGAAAATTTTTAAGGAGTATTTCATTGAGCCCAACTTCACTTGAGAGAAGCTACACAAAAGACATAACCCATTAACCCTAGTTGGCTGAACTGAAGACACTCCTGGACGCCGCCGCCTCACTATCGCGGTTCCACTATCGCGCCTCACCATCGCAGCTCCACCATCGCGGCCTCACCATCGCGGCTCCACCGTATCCTCGCTCCACCATTGCCGCCCCGCCATCGCCCCTCCACGATCTCCGCTCCTCCATCGCCGCCTCACTATCGCCGCTCCACCATGACGCTCCACTACCCTGCTTGCTCGTCCATCCTTAGTTGCTGGAGTTCCATCTCCTAGTGCCTCTCTGTCATCCATTACGGTAAAAATACGATTATTTGCCATGTGTGTACATATCAAACGAAGCATAATAAATTTCAACATAGTAGCTTTCTAATCCTTCAATTATACTGGAGTGATTTGATTGTACTAAGTAAATCAACTGTAAGATGGCTACTATGAGCTGAGTCATTTTCACACTCATACTAGATATTTAACAAATTGCACTTCTAGTTCTATTTTGTAAGTGTTTTTGTATTGGGTTTGTCAATTTACTCTAAAGTTAGATTTTGTCTAAAAAATTATTAGTACTTTTAACTTTTATATTGCTGAGTATAATTTATTTTTTTTAAAAAGCCTTAAACTTTCATAAAAATTTGCCTTCAAAATCTCTGTCTTATTAGATTAGAAATTAAAGAGAAGAGATGGTTAATTTTAAGTATTGTCCAATGTTCTCTCGACTCTTATTTTTTTCAAACTGAAACATTTTATTTATATTTCCCACCCTAACAATTAGATACCAAGGTGTTCTCCATTATTCTGGAACTATTACTAAGGAAAAAGGAACATGAGCTCCTTTTTAAGGTGTTGGAGGTATTGGTCCTGCCAAGGCCTCCCTTCCACTTATTCGTGTTAAGGCCTGCACCCTAAGTTTAGCCGTACTCCTATTATTTCCTCTTGGTTTGTTCACTACCTAATCACATGGCCTTGTTATGTCTTGCCCGTTGCTATCCTATCTGCTACCTTACGTTTGGGCTCCCTTTGTTTTGTCTTTCTTAGACATGTGACTCACTTGATTAGGAAAGCATCTTTTTGAGCTCCATATATTTGTGGCCAGTGAGTATGAGAGAGTTGACTTTCTCCTTTGTGTGAGAGAGGCGTGAAACTAGTGGGCAGTAGCTATTGAGAGTGTATCTCCTCCTTTGTGTGAGTAAATAGAGAGTTAGAGTATAGTCCTTCTTCTTCCCTTGTCCTCTGTGTGAGCTTGAGAGGTGAAAAAGAGTGTGGCTAAATTTGGTGAGTGGTGGAGTGGCTAAACAATCCTGGGGTGGTGTGTGTGAGTTGTTCTGGTTGGAGACCTGAGCTGAAATACACACCCAACAGTGGTATCAGAGCCTGGTTGCCGTCTGCCGCCGTACTCCGCCGCCGTCCGCCGCCGTCCGCCGCCGTCCGCTGCCGTCCGCCGTCGGAAAGGGCTCGTCGCAGGTCCCTGAAGCTTTGTCTGACCTGGAAGCTGCTGGAGCTCGTCAATCGGAGAATCGCCACCGTCGTTAGTGGTTGCTATTTCTCGTTCGCCGTTCGCAGGAGCTAGGTGCTTCGTCCACCATCGAAGCTAGCTGTATTCCGCGTGGGAGTCGCTGACCAGGAGGTGGACTCTCGCCGCTTTCCACCACAGGACACCAGCCGTCACAGGGAGGTCTTCGATCGCCGATTTGTTCGCCGATGAAGTTGTCACCCGAAAGCCGCCATCCACAGTCGCAAGAGCTCGCCCAAACCTGTTCTTCGAATTCCGCAGGGAGACGATTTGAGGAGCTCGGAAGCTGATGCAGAGGACCGGATCTGGAAGCATTGGCCCGAACCAACGCAGGTCTGGAGCAGGGCTGTGAAGCTGGACGCGTGGTGTTCGTCGCTGAGCTGCTGAGGTCGGCCGTACGTCGCTGGAGGCTGAGACAGTGAAACTCGGTAGCTTCCGATCTCCGTTCGAATCTTGCGCAGAAGCTTTCTCGCGTACAAAGGACGCAGAGAACATTTTACCTGGACTGTTCATTGGAAGCTTGAGACTTGAACTTTTGGGCTGGTCAAAGGTGGATACGTGGGGCTACTTGGCTGCTGGTTTGCTGGGCTTGGTTTTGGGCTGGATTGCTGGATCTTGGAGCTGGACCTGGAGGCTTGACGTTGAGGCACAGTAGGTGACTTTACGTGAAGTTGCTGGTGCAGAATAGAGGAGCTCTTGCCCCTTGGTGGACTTGGTCAAATCGGTCAAAGCCAGTCAAAGGCAGTCAACGCCGTCCGAAAAATCCCAATTTTTTAAATTGGGTGGGTAAGGTCGAAACGCCTCTCCTAGGGTTTCGCTCCGGTATATTGACTTTTATCCTTTTTATCGCTTTTGTAGTGATTTAATCTTTTATTGTGTAGAAATTATGTTTTAGGTTTATTACTGCTTTTAAAATTGATTGAATTGTTGTATTGTGTTTGTGCTAAAAATTTATTATTTATTTGTGCTTATACGGAAGAACAAGGGGTTTGAAGTTGAGTTTGGTGCTCATTAATACTCCCCGCGTGTTCGTGCTAGTTGCTCCGTATATTTGTAGCCTTATAAATATTTAAATTGTTTTTAGCGAAAATTTACAGTTTATTTTGTTGCTTATTTTTCCTCTGTGAAAATGTCTGCTTATAATCAGTATGGTATGGCTCCATTTAATGGAAAATCTGATTTTAGCATTTGGAAGCAAAAAATTAAATGTATTTTAATACAACAAAAATGTTTTAAAGCAGTTGGTGAAACCTATTTAATTTCTGACACAGAAGATAAAAGGGCTGAAATGAATGAAAATGCATGTTCTGTGATTTATTTGAACTTATCTGACTCTGTGATTAGAAAAGTTGGAATTTTAGAGAGTGCTAAAATTCTGTGGGATAAATTGAATGAACTGTATACTGAGACCTCTTTGCCTAACCGGATATTTTTACTTGAAAAGTTCTTCAAATTTAGACTAGATATGTCTATAGATATTGAAGAAAATCTAGATGTTTTTACCAAACTTATTTCGGATATTAAGTTGTGTGGTGATAAGCATATAGATGATTATTCCCCTATTGCTCTTTTAAATGCTATTCCTGATTCCTTTGGTGATGTGAAATCTGCTATCAAGTATGGTAGAGATAATGTGACTCTTGACATTGTGATAAATGGTCTTAAGAGTAAGGAATTAGATTTAAAACAGATGGGTGAGGGTAGAAAATCCGAGGAAGTTATGCATGTGAGGGGTAGAGAAAATAATAGTAGACGACATAGATCTAAGTCTAGGTCTAATTCGAGGCGTTGCTATTATTGTCACGAATCTGGTCATTTCATAAGAGACTGTCCTAAATCTAAGAAAAATGAGCATAGTGAGCATGCTAATTTGACTACGTGCGTAGATGATTTAGGTGATGTGCTTATGATGAAAAATCTATGTGATTATGACTATTTGAGTTCTGTGATATCTGATTCCTTGGGTAAATCAGATTGGGTGGTAGATTCTGGTTGTAGTTTTCACATGTCCCCTATGAAAAATGTTTTTTCAAACTATAGAGAGATTGAGCATGGCTTTGTGTTTTTAGCAAATGAGAAGAAATGCAATGTGCTAGGAATAGGAGATGTATGCCTTAGGTTTTCTTCTGGTTATGTGCTTACTTTGAAGAATGTTAGGCATGTTCCTGAGCTGTGTTGTAATTTGCTATCTTGTGCTTCTCTTGAAAATGAGGGTTTGAAGGGAAAATGGGGAAAGGGAATCATGAAAGTTGTGAAGGGTTGTTTAGTTGTTTTCAAAGCTGAGATGAAAAACAACTTGTATGTTTGTCATGCTGAACCCGTACTTGATTCTGTGAATTGTGTGCAACCCTGTGTGCTAGGAAAACAGTCTAGAGTTGGTTTTCCTGATCTGCCTAAGTGTACTAATCTGCTTGATTGTATTCATGCTGACTTGTGGGGTCCTTATAGTGTTTCCACTCATGGTGGGAAAAATTATTTTCTGACGTTGATTGATGATTTTTCAAAGAAAGTGTGGGTTCTGTTGATTGAGAATAAATCTGAAGTTTTTGATAAGTTTAAAAACTGGAAAACCCTTGTTGAAAAACAAACCGGTAAGAAAATTAATTTTTTAAGGACCACTGTCAGTTTTGATTTCTGTGATAGTCAGCTTGGTGATTTATGTGATACTTGGGGTATTTCTATGCATAAATCTGTTCCCTCCACACCCCAACCGGATGGGGTTGCTGAGAGGATGGTTAGAACTTTATTAGAGAGGGTGAGGGCTATGTTAGCTTCATCTGGGCTCTCTAATAAGTTCTGGGGGGAAGCTATTTGTTATGCTGTTGATTTGATTAATATGTCCCCGTCTGTTCCCTTAGGAGGGAAATGCCCTGAATCTGTGTTCATGGGCAAACCACTTAACTTGCCAAATTTGAGAGTGTTTGGTTGTGCTGCTTATGTTAATCGTGTGAATGATAAATCTGAACCTAGGACTAAGGAATATGTTTTCTTAGGATATCATGATTGCATGAAAGGTTATAGGCTTTGGTGTAGGAGTGAAACTTGTTTCAATGTGTTGATGAGTAGAAATGTCATTTTTGTTGAAAATGAATTTCCTTGCCTGCTTGTTGCTCCTGATGTTGCTCCAAATGAGGTGGAGCATTTGCCTGATGTTCATTCTGATTTACTTGTTGAAACCGAACCCAAATTTGTGGATGAAAATATTTTTCATGGTGAAAATAAAGAAAATAATATTTCTATTAAGGTGGAGCATGATATGAATGTTGTGTGCAATATGCTTGAGTTGCGTGATTGCCATGTTATTAGAGATAGAGACATTAGGAAGCATGTGAGAAATAATATGTGCAATGTGTTTGACTATATTTCCTCTGAATTTGCTTTAAATGTGCTTAATTCTCTATTAATTAAAATCTTTGTGATATTTGGTATGCTATTTTCTTTCTGTTTTGAAAATGTGATACCAAGTGATTATGTGAGCTCTACCTGTGCTAGTTATAGAAATAATATTGTTTCTTTTATTTTCTTTATACTTGCTTTGTGTGGTTGTTGGATTAGTTGGAATCCCCAACTTCTCCCGGATGCTTGCTTGTGTGGTCTATTAACATGTGTTGTGCTTGTTAATAGTTTTGTGATGGTTTTGGTTCTGAACTCGAGGACCGATTGGTAGAGTTCAGTCCATCGTGAAGTGGGTTTGCACGGTAAGCTTGGTCCGAAAGGGAACTTTGGTTCTCATCTATTACTTGTATGATCGCAATGATGTACTTGTAATGGTTCAGCGATGATGAGTCTCCTCACAACCGTGTATTTGTTACTCTACACCACCTAGGACCAATAAGGTGGAGAATGTTGGAGGTATTGGTCCTGCCAAGGCCTCCCTTCCACTTATTCGTGTTAAGGCCTGCACCCTAAGTTTAGCCGTACTCCTATTATTTCCTCTTGGTTTGTTCACTACCTAATCACATGGCCTTGTTATGTCTTGCCCGTTGCTATCCTATCTGCTACCTTACGTTTGGGCTCCCTTTGTTTTGTCTTTCTTAGACATGTGACTCACTTGATTAGGAAAGCATCTTTTTGAGCTCCATATATTTGTGGCCAGTGAGTATGAGAGAGTTGACTTTCTCCTTTGTGTGAGAGAGGCGTGAAACTAGTGGGCAGTAGCTATTGAGAGTGTATCTCCTCCTTTGTGTGAGTAAATAGAGAGTTAGAGTATAGTCCTTCTTCTTCCCTTGTCCTCTGTGTGAGCTTGAGAGGTGAAAAAGAGTGTGGCTAAATTTGGTGAGTGGTGGAGTGGCTAAACAATCCTGGGGTGGTGTGTGTGAGTTGTTCTGGTTGGAGACCTGAGCTGAAATACACACCCAACATAAGGTAACATTATTGACCTCATGTAATAAGTTGGATGTTTTAGAAGTTATACTCATTGGTGTGATTATTCATTGTAGGAGATGGAATCAAAAGGCCCTATTAATATGTGATGCTGGTCTCATTTTTTTGGATTGCTAGAGAAGATAAAACAGCTTCATGCCCAGGTAAAAATAAAAACAAAATCTATTACTTATTCAGAAATTACCCTAAATAGGAGTAAAAACGTTTTGAAATTCCAAAATAGGAGTATCATGTTTTTTATTCCCTAAATAGGAGTAATCTGCCAAGTTTGGAAAAAAATGCCATGTTTAAAGCCTTGTAATTTCCAAACTTGGCAGAAATTTACTCCTATTTAGGGAATAAAAACATGATACTCCTATTTTGGAATTTCAAAACTTTTTTACTCCTATTTAGGGAATTCTCTCTTACTTATTTATGCTCTAAAAATTCTTTGCTGCCAAGAGATGATATGAAATGAGCCAATGAGGTATAAAGGAATACAGGATGAAACTTGTCAAGTTAACAAAGAAGTGATCAAGATGCTATAGGGTTGAGGAATGATGTTTGGAATGAAGTGAGGTACTTATTTATATATTTGTCTAGTACCATTTGTAATAATCTCTTCTTTAATTTGTGTTTATAATCTGACTTGCATCACTTATGGAAATAGTTTTTGCAGCTAGTACGTGAATTGCCATTTCACACAATGTTGAAATCAGTTTCTTTTCATTTAGACCGTTAGAGCTCTGTTGTTTATACATAATACATTGCTCAAGAGTCACCAGTAACTAATAGTTTGGATATAATACACGAACAATAATGTATGAATAGATATTGCTTTTGGATATAATACGTTGAGGATAGTGTATTTCTCTTGTAGAAAAATTTTGGTCTCTTTAAGCACCTAAGTGTTGCTTTATGTCTTTCACTGAACGTTCTAATTCTATTCCTAGAGGGAAAAAAATGAAAATCTGTGATGATACTTATAGTTTACATGTATGGTATGTAATATTAATTGACTTATAGATTAATTTGGAGTCTCGAATGTTGACATATTTGGAAATTTGCTTTTATCTATGCAGATGATGATGATTCCATACATGGTGGTAATAACGTTTTACTTATATTAATATTTTACTTATCCTTCTACCTTTTTTTACTTGTGCACTTGTACATGTTTTACTTGTGCTTACTTTTTCTATTCAATTTGTAGGTTTTCAATGTTCAGGATCCATTATTCATTCAATGTAACAAGACGCAAGAGCAGTGGGCATCCTCTGACATTACGTGCATTTTGTAGTATTTTTATTGTATTTTATAAGCATCTCTTAAAATGCTATGTAATTTTTGTTGAATACTTGGAAAATATGATATCTAGTGGGATTGTGGAAATATTGTATTCCGTATTTTTAATTAGCATGATTTATAATATGCAATTGATATGATTTTGTTATGTTGGCATTTTTCTTGATATTGAATTGCATTTTTAAAAAAAGGATCTAATAGTGGAGATAAAAAACAAAAAATCATTTCGGTTCTATCCACTAAAATTTACATTCAATAACGGTTGACTTGCAGATGACTTTGAATGTGTAATTCGTACATATCACATTCCATAACGGTTCCTGTAATAGCCGATATTGAAAACTTTCCGTAACGGTTCCTAGACCCCATATAAAAGGTGTCTACTTTTAATGTCGACTGAATCTATGTCGGGTCTAGAACCGACATTAAAAGTCGATTTTAACCGACATAGAAAGCTCTTTTTCCACTAGTGGGATAAAGACAACGAGTTTAGAAAAAACATTTGTACAGAACCAAATTCTAAATATTATGCATTCTAAATATTTTTTTTTGTTTCCAAGAAAGAATAGCAATTAGCTAACTTAAATACTTAATTGATTGCAAGCTTGCTAGTTTTGCAGCAAAAACCATTTGTTATGCACTTGGGGTGATCAGTACGTCTTGGTTTCACATATTGAAGTGAAATGTGGGTTAAATTCTAGAAGATAGTTGGTCAAACATAGATTTAATATTGTGTGAAGCATAAATGAATATTCAAAAGTAAGGTTGGTTTTAGAAACCAAGAATCCAATCAATATAAATTGAAACACAATAAAAAATAAACGAAACCACAAAAGGAGAGTGCACAACTTTAAAAAAATCAACTCTTTTTTCAATACACAATACTAATATAATCTTACTTTGACATTGTTCCAAAAAATCAGACAAACATCTGTTCTCTAACGCATAATGCAAGGATATATTTATTCATTCTCCACTTTTTATCTAGTATGTTCGCATTGTCTTTTTATGTTGCGGGTTTGGTTTTTGTGTCACTTTTTAAATCAAATGACTACTGTACTATAATTTTGTGTAAAAACGGAAGAACTGAACCAATCAAATCGTGGTTTCATGATTGATTTTGTCTCAAAGTCGAACGGGAAAACCAAACCCACTCCTATTTAAAATTTATTTTCTTGTGTCGAATATATTCAGGAAGATCTACATTAGCATATACTATGTAAATATAATATATGTGTTTCTATGCAACATGTCCAGGCTCTAGCTGTGTTGGTGCTTAATGGTTGGCAGCTTCCAAAATATAAGCTAAGGTGTTTGGAAATAGAAATGATATGTGGTGCTGGGCAAACCATTCCTGGCATTTTAGACGTGCTTGAATCTTCTCCAGAAATTGAGACATTGGTCATGCGTTCTTATCACAACGAAGATGTAAGTGTTAACTTTCAGGCCTTGATTTTTGGTATGAATATTTGTTTATTTTTGTCTCAGATAATTAATATAAATGTGTGTTTACTCCACATTACGTAGTACTTCGTATTAAATATAAGTTTGTCTTAAATTTGTTGTGATTTTAGATGGACGATGACTGGGGCCCCACCTACAAGGGATAATTTGGTTTGTGACTTACTGCGTGCATTTGAAGACAATCAAAATGTTTAAGTTGGCAGATCCAAATCTTGGTGGTGAACCAATGCTTACGTTGGCTCGAATCCTTCTGAAGAGGACACCAGTATTGGAAGAGATGGAGATTTATGCTCATATTGAAGATACAAATATCTTTGTCAATATAGGACAAACCTTGCTCAATTATCCTAGATCCTCGCCAAAGGCAGTCATCAATCTCTATTAGATTGTTGGCTTTATGTGTTCACAGGGGCGGCCCTAGGGGGGGTGCAAGTGGGGCGGGCGCCCTAGGCCCAAAAAAAATATGGGTAAAAAATAGGCCCAAGTTTAGTTCTTTGTAACATGTGTGTAGGCTGATTTTCGACCCTAAAGTAACAATTTTTCGAGTGGAATTTGTTGAAGTTCTTCTGAATGTTTTCTATGAAGTTTAGAATATGTGAGAAAAAAATCAATTTAAAGTTTAATTTAGAAGTCACCTAAATAAATTATTGAAAACACTGCTTTTTTATCCATATTTTGGCACATTGTGTTTCAATAATTTATTTAACTGACTTCACGGTTGCATTTTAAGCTCAAATTTTATGGACATAATCTACACGTGATGAAAACATTCTCTAAAAAATTTCATAAAGAAATTTCACTCGAAAGCAGATTAGTCGGATGTGATTATTTGATTAGTTTATTAATTGATTTCATTCATGGTTGTTTGATTTCGTAATTGTTGATTGTTTTTTATTGAGTGTTGGTATTATAACTTGTTGAATTTGTTAGACAAACATTTCAATTATGATAAAATTATAAACTTAATTAATTTCAAAGTGTAATAAAAAGGATTGAATCTGAATACGATAAATACAAAAGAATAGAAGATTAAAGAAAGCGGCGATAAGTAAAAAAAAACACTCAATGGAAAAGTTTGTTTGTGTAAAAAAGACAAATTCTGAATGTCCTTCTCAAGATGAGAACACATAGTCAAATTCTAAATGTCTTAAAATATTATTATTATAATTATAATTATTATGCATGTCATTTAAGATAGAAAAGAGTTCCACAAATTTCTTGTAACATTAGGCCCATTTTTATTTTCCGCCCCTAGGCCATTGAACATACAGGGCCGCCCCTGTGTGTTCATTTTCTCAATTGTGTAAACAATTTGCTATAGCTACTCTACCTTTTTTTTCCCTATTTGCAGAATTTGCTACTAGTGGCATGCTTGAGATTTAATGTCTAGACATCGTATTTCATCTACTTCTAGTAGAAGATTAATTATGAAGGTGGAGAAAATGAACCTTTGCTGAAAATGTTGGGCGCTTGCTATATACAGTCTTCGGTGGTATTTATGGCCGTATCATTAGTTCTTCTATGAAAACTATCTAAAAGCATCATTTTCACTATTCTTGTTACGAGGGATATCGGCCATCACCCAAGTTATGGCCTACTTATCATAGCCGTCGCCGACCATCTTCATTCATAGCCTCACTTCTCACCACTGAGAACGGTTGCAATAAAAACACAGTACCAAGTACCATGCATATAAATCACATTGACAAAATGCAATGAGTAGTTTATAAATTTTGTAAAAATATTGAGTCGTTTATAGTCTAATCATGAGAATATATGAATTGTCTATAAATGAAAATTCAACAAAGTAAGAAACTAAAGCAAAAAGATTTGATTGAAATGGACGTAGGGTAATACAATTTTTAAGGTAAAACGGTCAAATATGTCTTTCTACTATTTCTATTCATCACTTAATTCCCTGTCCTAAGATCGAAAGTATCTTATAAATGCGTTTAGTTTAAAAATAGGGGAAAATAATTTAAATATTTCGAACTTTAAAGGGTGTGAGATTAGTACCCCCAACTTGCACATGTAATTATTTCAATATACTACATGCGTTCTCTTTTAATTGCAACATTGGACTTTTTACACTATTCACATATTCTACTTTGACTATATTTTATTTATTAATGTATTATAAATTATTTTTTTTTAAATATTGTTAAATTCTTCTTATTTTAAATTTTCAAAATAGGAATTTTTTAAATTTTTTACTAATAAGGAATGAAAGATATTAATGGTCAAACTTGTGTGTTGGCAAACGTGAAATGTTGATTGTTGCAATTAAAAGGGAACGGAGGAAGTATATAGCCTAAACTTTATATAAAAAGTTATATTAATACCATGATCATATATTTTTTCCCAAATATAATTTTATGGTGTTAAGTGCATAATTTAAAACACACCAAACATTTATGAGGATGCTATTTAAAAAAATCGTACCAGATGTAATATTATTTATTTGACAAATGAAATTTTAGAATGTTAACTCCATTCTAACAAAGCTTAGAATATTTTAAGTTATGCAATTATTCAAATAAATTTGAATTTGTAAAAAACATACAATCATGGTGCCAAAATAACTTTTTATAGAAAGTCCAAGCTATATATTACATATATATGCGAGTTTGAGATACTTATCTCACACCCTTTTAAAGTTTGGGGTATTTAAATTATTTTACTCTTAGAAATACATTCAATTAAGCCATTTTACCTGCTATAGCAGGTTATTAAAAAAACAATTAAAAGTTTTATTATTCTTACAAAAGTTTAATTATGTAAATTTGAAAAATAATGAAAAAATAATATAAAAACAATATCAGCTCAAAAGTATAGAAAAAACTTAATACTTTAAAATAATAAAATATTAAAAACAATCAGTGAAAGTGTAAAAATTTAAAATTAAAATGTAATAACTTTTAAAAGATATAGAATATACAAATCATTCCAAAATTACAATAATCTAAATTACTTGTAATATCTTTTAAATTATATAGACTATACATGTTCACCAAAACTTTTTAAATAACTTAGAATGTTTTCTTGTGGACTGTAATTTGTTGATCTGGTCTGGTCTGTTTAAGTCTGATCTAGTCTGGTCTAGTCTAAACTGGTCTGGTCTAGTCTGATAAATGTCTAGTCTCTGTGCATGTTATAACCGTATAAATCTGGTATGGTCTGATCGGTCTAAGTTTGGTCTGATCAGTTTAAGTCTGGTCTGGTGATCTGGTTTAGTTTGAGCTAGTATGAGCTGAAAACAGTCCAAATGAAAACATTCTTAATTAACCTTATTTAATTCCATGAATCTTATTGAATTAAATAATTACTTTTGAATTACATTTTTTGTCTATCAAGGGTGTTCCTAAGCGACCAGAAATTTTCTTAATAATACAATAATATATACTACCTCTATTCCACTAACATTGTGACAATAAGATGTGACATTGTTATTAAGAAAAATGAGTATATTGAATTGATAAAGTGAAAATAAAGTAAGAAAGATTTAGATTCACACAAACTTTACCGAATTTGATATTAGACAATCTTAAGGTATTTTCCGAAAAGGTAAAATGAAACAATGCGGAACGGAGAGAGTATAAAATTATTTATTTTAAAAATAATATTATATTCCTAATTCAAGATAAGTGCATATTATGATTTGTATTTATTAATGCTACAATAAGTCTAACATTTATTGTTTGTGCAAAGTTCCTTTTAAAAAAGTAAGAACTCAAAGAATTGTATAATTTTAATGTGTCAAAAACATTTACATTTTGGATTTACTTTACATTATACAAAAATTGTTTAACTAGTGGCTGTGTTATTTAATATTGTTTAATAATTCACAAAGTCGAGCACTAATTATCTAATAAAGATAAATTAACATTATAAAACTAGGAGTTTTTTATAGAGTATCATAAGTCTTAACATTAATAAGTTGTTCTATTGTTTATTTGTCAAAGTAAAGATAAATTATTTTACATTTTCTCGTTTTACGTCATATTAAGTGGAGTATTATATTCTCTCCCCTGCTCCGCTAAGATAGTCTTATTTTTCTTTTTTGGTCTGTCTCATTAATATTTTCATATACTAAAGTTGACAAAATATGTGTGATTCTAAATCATTCTTACTTTATTCTTACCTTACTAATCAATACATCAACAACATGAACTAATTTTTTAATAATCGCACCTCCTCCTCATATCCTATTGTTAGTGGGACGGAAGTAGTTTATTATGTAAAGCAATATATAGGTTTTGAAAATTAAGAGTTATAGGAGGCGAACACGCACGTATATATCTTATTAAAAGGTAAAATTTTTATGAAATATTACAGATATAATAGAAAATTTTGAAAGTATAATGAGGGCAGTTGCTTATATGATGTGAAATGATCTAAAGTGATGGATATGAAATAATAGAAGGACATATTTGACACTTCCCCTTGTTATAGTTTTGTAGTTATTAAACCTAGTACAAAACTGGCAGTTTTGCAATATAAGCCATAAATGAGTTCGAATGAAATAAAAAGTGCACTTCATAAGAAAAGTAAGAATATCTCAAGCGTATCCAATTTATGATCAAACGGTTCTAAATATGTCAATGATGCGTTAAAATTGATCAAAATGCGGTGACATGTTAGTAATTAAGTTTTTTTTGACCCGAAAGACAAACCACCAAAATCAGTGGAGCAAACGCTAGGGAACGTTTGCCGAGTTTTATTAAAATATTAAAAGATGACAAAAGAAGAGGGAGACTAGACCAAAATCGCACTAGATTTTAAAAATGATATAGTTTCTGGTATATAATAGGAATAATGTCAAAAATATTAGTAATGACTTTTACAAAGACAAAAATATGAACTCAATTAAAATTAGACAAAAAACAGACTAAACTTAAATCAACGGAAAGAAATGTTCCCGACCTTATTCTTACGTTCGCAGCACCCCTCGTCCTTCTCTCTTGCGCAGCAAAGCACCGGCTCTCCTCCTTCACTGCTCTCATCATCAATCGTCACCGCCAATTTCTTTTTCTTCTCCTTTCTCTCACGTGGTGGCGATGGAGGACGATGAGATCCAACAATTTGCAGAAATCAGCACGAATTGCAGATACGATGGCTTCGGAGCAAATCCAATCGGCGAATCCGGCGAATCTGAGCGGCGAAGATGGCAAATCTGGCAGCGGCTAGGGTTCAATTATAGTGACGGGCGAGTTACAGGGGTGGCGACTCCGGTTTGAGGCACGCGGCTAGGTTTTGCTTCAGGGCTGAGGAGGGGCCTGGTTCGATGTGGACTGGGAAGGGTGTTGGGGTGCTGGGACATGGGGCTCGGGAAGGGAAGGGCTATGTACGAGTGTACAAACATTGCAGTGGGCGGCGGTGCCGACGTGGTGGTTTTGGGCTGCGATTGTGCAGGACTTGGGGCTGGGGAGGGGCTGGTGGGTTGGGTACGGGCTGGGAGGGGTTGGTGGGTTGGGGGAGGGGATGGGGAGTGGGCTGGTGGCTGGGGACAGTGGGGAGGGGCTGGGGAGGGGGCTGGTGGGTCGGGAAGGGGCGGGTGTAAGGTGGTGGTTGTCAACGGGTGATTGTCGGGGAGGTGTTCGGGGCTGAGTGCGAGTGTGGGGGTTGGGGGTGGCGGGAGATCGGTCGCGGTCGACGGCGGCAATTTTACTAAACCAGAAACTGTCACTCTGACATATTTTTCGGCGGCAGTGACATGTTTTCCGGCGGCAGTGACGTTAAAATCTGATAGTGACATCCGTAAGTGACATTAAAATATGGTAGTGACATTTCATGGTGACACGAAAAAATCATAGTTACATAAAAGTTCACAGTTACATGGTTACTAGAATCCGATGTCACTGAAATTGTAGTAATGGAGGCGGTGTCACTGGAACGGTAGTAATTGAGACGATGTCACTGGAGCGGTAGTAATTGAGACGATGTCACTGAAGCGCCAGTAACTGGGACGGTGGTCACTCAAGCGGTTGTAACTGAGACGATGTCACTTGAGTGCTAATAATTGGGACAATGTCACTAAAGCGGTTGTAACTATGATAGTGACCAAAAGTGGTGGCTGTAACTGGGACAGTGATAACTCGGACAATTGTCAAACAATTTTCATATTTGAAATTTTATCCTCAGAAATAAAATTGAAATAAAAAAACATTAATTTTTGTAGATTTATTATAGAGTGCATGGATTGCATTTAAAATTTGAATTGATATTAAATAAATAAAAACATCAACTGTTATAGAGTGCATTGTTAACGTAGTATATGCCACCTTTCAAATAAAAAACGTAGTATATGCCACGTGTAACTTCTAAGCTGATTCAGAAGGTGTTGTTCAAGTGCCGTTTCCAATTTTAGTAGCCGCTAGGTCACTTTTTCGGCTTTTTTAAATTGGACTCACTTTTGTGGAATTGGGCCTCCTAATACTAATATTGGTGTCCTTTTCCCTATATAATAAGGTAAAAGGTACAAATATAATTAATATATGCTTGTAGTATGTGTGTGAGAACAAATATATTTTTGTTCTATTTTTTGGAACAAATATACGTCTGAAGTTGATGTGAGAGTGCATGTATACATCTTAACTTTTAAAAGATGCAAAAATGCCCTCATGTTTTCAATAAAGCAACAAACTTACCCTTATTTACTTTAAATAAATAAATAAATTTTATAAAACACCAAAAGTTAATTATAAACTCGAAATTAAAAATAAAAAAATTTAAGAGTTAAAAATAAAGAATTATTTTTATGTTAAAATATTAAATATTTAATTTTAAATTGCCAAATTATTATTTTTCCCTTGTAACTGAAGCACTAAAATATATTTACACATTGTTTCATTTGTTTTTTAAATATCATTCTTTGATTTTGTTTAACTTTAATGAAATTAAATACACCAATTTTGTAATCTTGGACTATTTATCATCATACAAAATATGCAATTCTATAGTGCAAAGAATATAAAAAATTAATGTTTTTTACATTGCAACACATATGTTAACACTTTTCCAAAAGAATCTTAAATATATACTACGTCCGTCCCCATAATATTGAGACGGAAGGGAGTGATTTGGTTTTTAAGAAAAGTAGAATTATGTGATTGATAATGAGTTAATAAAGTGGATATAAAGTTAGAATGATTTAGAGCCACACAAAATGATACTCCCTCTGTCCCATTTATATTGTCCCAGTTCCTATTTACTTGGTTAACACAAATCACTTTTAATTTCTTACTTTATATATAAAAAATTTATCAAATTTGATTCAGGTTTTTGCGACTTTGTAAAGCTTTAAATTTAATTTCTGAATATGTAATTTTTTTTCCTAAAAATAATTTGAGTGCGAACAGGAATCTGTTTGCTTTATCGTCGGTCAAACATCGTCGTAAACCGTAAAGAGACAATATAAATGGGACGGAGGTAGTACCAAATATGGTATGAGACTATAATAGGGGCATCCAAAAATGAAAAAATGAGACAATTATAGGAGGACAAAAAGAGTAGTATGTTTTGAAATAATATCTTATAGTTACAATATTAAATTATGATACAAAAATAATGAAAGGGAGAATTGGACACAAGTAATTTTTAATCTTTAAATTTATAATTAATTTTTGAGTTGCCAAACACCTTGTGGTTCGATGACATCACTGTGACACTCCCAAAGAGGAGTTCACATGTTCGAAACTCATCCCAGTCAAAGATGTTGACATTTAACAATGAAGTATTGAACATATACTATAAGAGAGACTAAAAAGTCTAGCAAAAAAAGAACATTTTTTGAGTTTTTTCCCTAAATAATGTCAAACAAAAAAATATTTCCAAAATTAATGTTAGGTTAAACGTATTTCCGAAAATACTACATAAACAAACCTGAGTTTAGAGAACCGTCACTTGGAAAAAAAAAGATGACACCCCATCCCTGAGGACCCCCCAACACCCACCGGACGGCACGATGAGAGGATGTAAATTGGACTATAATCACAATCTGACAGATAGAGAGTGTGGCTCTGTCCCCGATACTTGCAGAGGCCCTATGCATTTTTCAGCATAGTAACCCCTCATCGCAGTTGCCGGGATTCGAACCCGAGACCTAACCCTTGTGGCACTCTCTTGCTACCACTTGAGCTACGCACACCGGTAGAATCGTCACTTGAAGAGTTGAAGTGACGGTTTATGGAAAGAGAATGTAGCGATGCCAAAGCCAAAGGATATAAGGTAATGAGTCTCATCCAAAATAAAATCTCGTGTTTTCTAATAAAGTGTCGTAACCATTTTATTTGTACTCTAATTGTTACAAAAAGTATATCAAAACTCATAACTTTTTATTACCTTTCATATGACACCAATATTGAATATATAAAAATAAAAAAATAGTTTAACACTTTAAAAATTATCTATTTTTTGTTGTGGAATATTTTTATTTGTACTCTGAGGATGTTTTTACTTGGACTGTAATTTGCTGGACTGGTCTGATTTGGTCTGGTGTCTTTGTATTTTTATAACTATACAAGTCTGTTCTGGTCTATTCTGGTCTGGTTACGTCTGGGACAAGTTACAGTCCAAGTAAAAACATCCTGATTGTAACAAAAAATATCTAAACTCATAACTTTTATCATATTTTATATGACACCTATATTGAATATATAAAAATAAAAAAACAATTCAACACTTTAAAAACATACTTCGTATGTTTTTAAAAAATGCATGATATACCATTTTTATTTGCACATCAAGTTTGTACAAAAAATATACGGAGTATCAAAATTCATAAATTTTTATTACCTTTCATATGACACCAATGTTGCATATAAAAATAAAAAAATCTATTAATTTATGCAGTTTATAATAGTTTTTTATCTTGCACGCTATTAATCAAGAGTGATGACTTAGAATAAAATAGCATAAATTCTCGCGCAAAGAATAAAATAAATAAAAAAAGTGATAGACTTTGTGCAATTTTATTTTAATCTATCACTCTCGATTAATTGTGTGTACGGTAAAAAATGATCCTAAAATGCATAAATTAAGATATTTTTTATATGAAACATTGCTTTCATATGAAAGGTAATAAAAAATATGAATTTTGATATATTTTGTGTAATAATCAGAATACAAATAAAAAAGACATAGTGATTTAAAAACAAATGATTTGTAAAGTGTTAAATTATTTTTTTGATTTTTATGTATTCAATATTGATTCATATGAAAGGTAATAAAAAGTTATAAATTTTGATATATTTTTTATAATAATCAGAGTACAAAGTAAAACATTATGACACTTTATAGAAAATAGGAGATTTTATTTTGGGTGGGTCTCATTACGTTATGTTCTTTGACTTTGCCATTGCGTGTTACGTGCATTCTTTGAACAGTATTTGGGGAAATACTTTTAACCTAACATTAATTTGAGAAATATTTTATTACTCCCTCCCTCCGTGCCCTTTTAAATGTTTTGTTTATCATATTGAGATGTTCCTATTTAATTGTCTCATACCTTATTTGGCAAAGTTTGTGTGGCGCAAAATCATTCTTACTTTATTATTACTTGGGTTTTTTACAAGATTATTACTAAAATAAAACTTATTTACATAAATATGACTATTCATTACTACAACGTAGTGTTGTGGTAACTTAAGTTCAAAACTTGAACATGAATTACTATGATTTCATTACTACTCTAATAACTAATCATATTTTTGTAAATCATCTTTATTTTCATCATATTTATGTAATTATTTCTTATTTTACTTTATCAATTAATATCAATCACACAAACCCACTTTTCATAAAACTCTGTCACCCTCTTCCGTCCCAATATAAAAGGGACAGAGGTAGTATTTGATATTATTTTGGGAAAAAAGTCTTAATTTTTGGCATTTTTTGAAATTTATTTTATCTGGCAATAAGAGTAAAAGTTAAGAATTATGCAATTCCACACTAAAATATTTATTCCAAACAAAATATCAATACATTTGTTCTTGCACCAGAACATTATTTTTTATTGGAACTGAACCTTTTGAGAGAGGAATGCTCAGGTCCATCCGGAGAGAGGGGAGGCTCCGTCCGAACTTTACTGTTTGAGGCGGTTCTCGGTAGAATTTTTTGATGAATTTTTTTTAGCATGTTCCTCATTAAGTCTAGTTTATCCATACTAAATTTCAGCTCAAGATTCGATCGGGAATGCATTCAAATAAATTCTTGAAACATACTGCACATTATATGTGCGCAGAATGTGTAGTATGTTTCAAGAATTTATTTGAATGTCTTCCCGATCGAATCTTGACCTAAATTTGGTATAAATAAACTAGACTTGATGAAGAACATGCTTAAAAAATTTAATAAAAACAATTATAACGGACACCACCCCAAACTATAAAGTTCGGATGACACCCGGTCTCTCCGAATGAACCTGAGCATTGGTATATAAGTGGTATATAAATAAGAGTGAATTCCCTAAATAGGACTAAAAAGTGGAAAAATTGCACAAATAGGACTACATTTTTTAAATTCCCTTAATAAGACTATTTATGTGTGTTTGGACAAATATACCCTTGTAACTTGTGAAATGTTTTAATTAATAATAAAATCATAAAAAAATAATAAAAATCGAAAAAATACTAAAAATCGTAAAAAAAAATAATAGAAAATTAATAAAAATATTTTTTTTTAAAAAAAAAAATTTATAAAAAATAAAAAATAATTAAAAAAAATCATAAAATTAAAAAAAACACATTACCACCCCCGCCACCCCCCAACACCACCATCTCCCATCACCGGACAAAAATATGCCAACATTTTAAATAATGCCATAATGATGGCATAATCAATGAAAATGTTGGCATATTGAAGAGTAATTATGCCATCTTTTTGACATTTTCAGAAAAATATGGCATTTTTTTACCAAAAGTGGAAGAAATTTCACCAATCGGAGGTGGTGGTGCTGGGAGGCGGCGGGAGGCGGTGAGAAAGGTATCCATAATTTTTTTCATTTTTTATGGGTTTTTACTATTTTTTATTATTTTTTTAAAAAAATTAAAAAAATAAAAAATTAAAATTTTATTTTATAAATGTTTTATAATTTTTTTTTAATTTTTTTACGTTTTTTAAATATTTTTTTACGTTTTTTGTGATTTTATTATGAATTAAAGCATTTCATTATGAATTAATACTCTTAGGGTAGAAAATCAATGTTTAATCCTATTTAGGGAATTTTAAAAATAGTAGTCCTATTTGTGCTTTTTAGGAATTTTTTAGTCCTATTTAGGACAATTTGTGTATAAATAAAGAGTAGTTGACAGGTAAACCAGATTCAACCCATATCTACTTGTTCCTGCGTTTCATTTCAAGTTGAAGAAAGATGGGGAAAGCCCAAGCCTTCAAACAACAATTCACTCTCGGTTTCTTCCTTTCTCTAATAACTATTTCCCCAGTTTTAGTGAGTCATTTTTATTGTTAATTTTCCCCCTAATCACCTAATCAATTGCAGATGAACGGCTCCAAGAATCGCAAGATATGATCGCCAAATATCCTGATCGTTTGCCTGTACGTTCCCCTTCTCCTCTTATCCAAGCTATATTGTTCTTACTCTTCGTTTTTTGGTGACCATTTCTCAGTTCGGCAAAACTTATAGTCAAATTGTTAATTTTTGATGATGATCGGTTAGCATTAAATAGTCAATTTAGGGGATTTTAAGTTTAGGTAAGCTGTATTTCGTCTGTGTGTACCTTACTGGCTGTTAATGGAATACTGGATTAGTGTGATGCATAATTCTCAATAATTTAGCAATTTGCACAGCAAACAAGAAAAGTTTTAAAGCATTAGTGCTTTGCATAATCTTAATAGTTGAACTTCATTTTCTAGCGGAGACTCTGCAATAATTTAACATTAGTACTACTAATTGCCAGCAGTGATGTAATGCAATACTCCATAACTACTGATAATTTCCACAAATAGGGACAAATAGCAAAAGATGTTGGGGTAGGGGATGGAGGTAATAGAGGAACTGTATTTAGAGAAATTTAAAATCCTGGGTATTCCATTGTCATGTATAGGGAGTGTTTGTGATTACTTCTACTTCAAAATGTGATTTTAGAGAGAGTGCTTAATTGTAAAAGTTGGCAATGTCTTGATAAAAAGTGCTTTTGTAAAAGTAAGAGTTTGTAGTGTTTGGTAAAAGATGTTTTTTGTGTAATAGAAAAAGTGAAGCAATTTAAAGCACTCTTCCTCTTGCTTCCAGCTTTAAGCAAAAGCGATCACTTGAAAAACACTCATTTTAGCTTTTTTTAAGTGAAAAGCTCAAAAACACTTTTTTTTAAAGTTTTTGCAAACACTCCCATAGTCCTTTAGTACTCTGTATGTCTGCATAAGAATCCATATAGAACCTCCGTGTACAGAATTTCTCGCCTCACAAGGAGCTTCCTTGTTTGGTCTTAATTCCCCAAAAGTTACAGACAACCTTTTGGAGAGTTTCTAGTGTAGATGACCTTTTAATGCCACAAAAATGCTTGCGAGATGCTATTAGGATTTGATTTACATGACATGAGTTCTTCTTGAACCATATCCCCTACATAATGTCTTTTATGCTGCTAAATCCATGCCATAACAGTTTGCATGCGCATCACTATGCACCACAAATCTAAAGTCTTCAGAGTCACATAGAGGAGTTTTCCCCACTTTTAGTCCTTTTACTAGAGTGAAAATGACTCTTTTGGTACTTGTCTTCAAAGCTTTCTGTTTTTAGTCCTTGACTATTGCAACATAGACATTTTTGTAACTCTTTGATTTTTTTTACCGCAAATCCTCAAACTATATAGTGACACATTTGACGTTTTTGGTCCTCCGTATCTGTAGGGGGGGTTGAAATCTACCATCTTCATCATCCATATTCATCACTAATGCATATTTAGACCCTAGAGTTTCTTTGGTTACCCTTTTTCTCTCTTCACAAAATCTCTGTCACACTCTAAAGCAAATGAATTTTACTACCATCTGGCCTTTCAGTAGTTACATTGCTTCATTCTCTTGCACACATTAGTTAAAACTGAATTCAAAGGTAAGTATCATCCCATTTTTTGTGTATGTGTTTTCCATTCATAAACTTCAAAGAAACTGTATGTGAAATCTTTCAGTTAGATGTTTTTCTCATTCAAATGTAGAGCTTCCCCATTTCGTGTTTACCTTTTCTTGGTTCCTAGACTTCTGTGTCCGTGGCTCCGTGCAAGGTAGTGTAGGAGTGCATCTAAGGTTACAACTTTATTAACCCTCCTTTTTTATGCCCTCTGTGAGACATGGGAACTAATGACAATTTTAATTATTAGTACTATAATTGTGAAATGTTGTACTTGAAGGCGCAATGCCATCTCAAGCCATGCTTCATTTTTGTAATTTTTTGCAGGTGGTAGTTGAGAGATATTCAAAAACTGATCTCCCTGAAATGGAGAAGAAGAAGTAAGCAATCGGTCTTGCACTTTTTTTAATGCTGATTTTTAGCTTGTTGATGACTTTCATTCCCTGTGTCATTGTGATGGATAGATACCTGGTACCCCGAGACATGCCTGTCGGACAGTTTATCCATATTTTGAGTGCCCGACTCCATCTGGCCCCTGGGAAGGCTCTGTTTGTATTTGTGGAGAACACCCTGCCTCAAACATGTGAGAGTACTTCTCATATTTCTTCTGTGTCTATTCATTCATGGGTCGCCGTATTATTTGTCACTTTATTTTGTCCTCATTCTTTTTCTTTTACATTATTTTTTTGCAGCTGCATTAATGGAGTCTGTTTATGAATCGTTTAAGGATGAAGATGGGTTCTTGTACATGTGCTACAGCAGCGAGAAAACCTTTGGCGCCTTAACTCCTCTGTATTTTACATAACATTTTTCATACTCCTCTGTATGAAAGAAAACCGCGTTTACTTTCATCTGTACATTTTCTTAAGTTGTGTGTGCATATTTTTAATATAATAATATTCCACTCATCTCATATTCAGTTGCCCCATATATCCATACCGTCCAAAAATGTCTGTGCTATGCCAAATTTGTCCATGTTTTGTTGCTCAAAATTATTTGAGATGGGTATGAACTTTATTATGGGTAAATGCTGAGGCAATCTTTTTGGATGAGCTGTAGAAATATCAAATATACTATAACCAAAAGTGTACCTAATTCAAGGGGCTTACCCCAATACAACAATCCCATCAGTCAGCAAAACTCATACTAAAACCTCCAGGAAACAGTAATAGTTTTAGAAAGTAGAAACCAGCCTACAAGTTTAGCAAAACACTAACGGCCTGTTTGGATCAAGTGTTGGAAGGTGTTAGTAATGGAAGTGTTGAGGAGGGTTGGTTCTAACACTTGTTTGGGAGATTTTTTTAGAAAAATTTGGAGTGTTGGTAAGTGTTTAAAAGTGTTAGGAAAAACCTCCATAACACCTCAATAAGTAACTTTTTTAACACTCCAAATTGGAGTGTTTTGGAGTGTTGGACAAAACTTCCCTTCTTCCTGCCGTTCTACCTCCACCCTTCCGTCAAAATGGTAATCGTCGACACAATCCTACCATCGTAGCCTTTAGCAGTCATCCCATCCAATTGAAATCATCTTTCTTTGCTTATGTTTCCCACTTTCCCCACTTGCCATCATGTATTATTTGCAGATTCATGTCTTGACTCATCGATTTTATTTTTTCTCTACACATGTCATCCATGGGGTTTAATTATTACAGATTCATGTTTTTTTTTCGAATTGCAAAATCATGTTATCAAACAAAATATACTCCGTATCAGTATTTTGCCAAAAAAGAAGTAAAACATACCGGTACTTAGTATGTGGTGTACGAATCAGGCCTACAGAGAAGCTTTTGAGAAGTAGAGGTATTTGCAGAATTGCAAGGCTTCGATTCCATCGAATATATATTGCTTTTAGAATTTAAAAGAGGACATTATTGTCAACTTAATTGAAAACACTTCCGTTGTTAAAACTTCATTTTTTTAATTCTCCCAATCAAGGTAGGTTTATATTTTACACTTATCTTCCCTTCCGGGTCATTGCCAACACTCACTAACACTTTCATTACTAACAGCTTTCAACACTTCATCCAAACAGGAACAACACTTCATCCAAACAGGAAAGGACTGGTCAAAAGTTTGATGGATATAATTTGTGAAGTACTTTACACTTTTACAGTTTACTAGTCACCACCTTGCATAGGCTATTCATCTAATTGTATGGTGCATGTACTTATTTTAATATTTATGCTGAGTGAAGTGATAATTATACTCGAATTATGAGTATTTTTCTCAAGCCCAATTTGTTTAAAAATTGAGCACCTCCAAATAGGGCTGGACTCGGGCCGGGCGGCCCGACCCGGAACCGGCCCGGCCCGGCCCGGCCCGCCCACTGTAGCAACCGGCCCGGTGGCCCGGTCCACCGGCGGTTCGGGTCGAACTGGCCCGGTGGATACCGGTTCCGGGCCCGGGCCTTCCATTTGGTGAACCGGCCCGGCCAGTTCGGGCCCGGTCCGGGCCGGAATTAATTTTGTTTTTTTTTTTTTGAAAATTTTTTAAGTTTTGGGTTGGATTAGGTATTTTGGGCCATTTGAGGTGGTTTGGGGTTGAGGGGGAGGGTTAGGGGTTAAATAAAAGAAGCCAAAAAAAAAAATTAAATACCCGGGTGAACCGGCCCGGTCCGGCCCGGAACCGGAACCGCCCACCCCCGGTTCGGGCTCGGGCCTCATATTTCTGAACCGAGGCCCGGCCGGGCCCAGGCCCGAGGCCCAAACCGGCCCGGTTCAGTCCAGCCCTACCTCCAAAACGTGTTTTCTTTTCTTTTTTCTTTTTGGTTGAGGGATATACTAACTTTGCAATATTCTATTTAGGTGTTGAAAGTATGCTTAAAAGTTGTATGTTGATTGAAGTACGAGGAAGATAATGAAAGATTCTTTGTAGTTGCTTCCAGCGGTGATAGAAATGCTAGTAAAATTTTGTTTATTTATTTCCACAATCCCAGTAAGCTTTTTATGTACATTAAGCTAAAGTATGCCTGCATGTTTAAGATATGGATCATGAAAATAACATTGACAAATGACAGTCAAATTAGAAACGTGCAATCAAAGGTCAAAGTGGATCCAATTAGGTTCATCAAATTGGCCTCTTAACTTCTCACCGTTGCTCCTACCCGCCAAATCCACCTCAGCTATTGGGTGCCACGCTGGCGTGCCATTCTCATATCCATTTGCCGTTAGCCTCTGCAGTGAAGTCCCATCTAACCTTACAATGTATAGGTCGCCGTACGGCTGAAACTGGTTGGGCAGCGATACTGGTTCTGCCGTTACTCCACCCAAGTTGGCCGTGAACAACATCCACTCACTGTCCGAACTGAAACAAACATGATTCAGTCTCTCCCTGCTGTTCACCTCATCAAACCCTTCCGGCCCGGCAACGTGAATCCTGCGAAGATCAGTTCCGTCGGGACGAATGACATAGATGCTAAACTGAGTGGCGTCGTCTGGGTCGTGTCTGTTGGACGAGAACGCGATCAGTTTGCCATCAGGTGACCAGTTAGGCATGGTATCAATCCAAGGCCCGTCTGTTAACTGGCGGATTTTGCCGTCTAATTCTCCATCACGGGAATCCATTACGTAGAGATTCTTGTATCCCGATCGACCAGACCGAAACACGATGTGTTTCCCGTCTGGCGAGCAAGATGGAAATGCGTTATTCCCGGTGGATTCTTTCGTTAAAATTTTGACATCCGCGGGGACATTTTCCTGAGAATCATTGCTCAAATCCGTGGGATCGAAAGTAACACGGGCTATCTGGACGGAAGCTTTGACAGACTCGAATATAGGCCCTATTGACGTGAAAATCACGCCGTGCTCCGTCGGGCTCCAGGCATTGCCGAACGCCGTGCGGCCAGTGATTAACGTCCACCGTTTAGAACCGTCTGACTTGACAATGCTGAGGCCGTTTGTGATGCTCGATTGGGAGTCCAATTTACGACTATATGCAATAAAATACCCCGATGGAGAGAAAGCAGGGAATGATCCATTCAGTCTAAACATCCTAAGAGTGTTCACCGGAGAAGTCACCGGATCCAAATTTGGAATTATGTCTTCATCGTGCTGTACCGATTCTCCTCTGAATCGATGGTAACCGAGCACATTTGATCCTGGAGAGACAAACGGGCTGTAGTGGTTGCAGTTAGGGTTTAGTAATTCGGTTACCGGATAAAATTCACCTGACTCCGTATCAAAAATTTCAATGTGCCGGTAACTACTGCCCCGCCGTCTGGTTGCGGTTGCAATTCTACTTGAATTGTGCATTGCTGCAGGGGTGAAGCAGTGAAGGCCCGGAGGAGTTACTCGAACAGGGGCGGCGCATGTGTGTTGAGATGAAGAATCGGTACAGGCGAAATTTTCCGGCAGATCAAACCTGTAAATACTCCACCAGCCGTCGTCGGCTTGGCGGTGAAAGTAGATTGTCCCATCGCCGGACCACGAAGGCCAACCACCGTGCTGGCACAGATGAATCCGCCTTGCTGGATCCAACTCTGGAAAAACGACGATATCCGTTTGGAGATCGTGAAACTCACCTGGCCAAGTACGAGACCCGTAAGATGCGACGGCGACGAATTTTCCCGTTTGAGAAACGGAGGGGCTGAAATCGGCTTCGCCGTACGGCGTCAACCGAGTGATTTTCCTCTGACGGAGATCGGTGGAGTAAAGAGCTGACCAGCTCTTGAAAAGCTCCGCGGGAGGTTCATGAGCAGAAATATAAAGCAGATGCTGTCCATTTCTGATGAGAGGGCGGTCATGGAAGACGCTTTGGGAGGGAGAGAGTAACTGCTGCGGCTTTGAGAGATTTTCCTGCAAGTAAACCCGAGACGATCCGGATCTCTATGAGACGAAGACGAGCGTGGCTCCTTCATCGAGGAACTGGCCATTGAAATTAACAGAAACACCATCCGTCAGGCGTTGCTCGGACAGAGTGGAATTGAGTTGGTCAAGAGATGGTGGAAGTGTGACGGAGAAGATATCGAAGCCGTATTGAGTTCTGCCTACGGTGGAGAATACAACAGTTCCGGAAGGATCCATATGTAATTTAACTGTAATCCTTTGTGTTACTAGGAGTGGATGAGTAAGGAAGATATGGCATGCATTTGTATGAAACCGATAAGATCATGCAATATAAAGGCGGTAGACAATCGTCATCGTCATAGGCGGTAGACAAATTGGTTTTGTATAGCCCCGGTGTAAAGTCTCCATTGCTGCAAGGGTAGACAAATCGGTTGAAACGACTAAATTTGTTGAAATGGTTGAATTGGTGGCTTCTCCGTATTCATTCAAAAGTATACTTAAAATACATTTTATTAATAAAATAAAGAAAAAAATTACATGAAAAATAGCTATAATGGTTATCTACACAAACTTCAGCCAATACAGCTAAAAAAATAACTCTAAACTTACTTTTTTACACAAGTCAACGCACGAAATCAAAAGTTACGTTGTTGGTGAAAAAGTTGATTGATAAGCCTGATAAACCGAAAAATTGGGTTATCAAACGGGCTCTTAATTTGGTTTGAATCTAATATTATTTAGAAGTGCAAATATGTTATTGAATTTTGTAAATCTCTTAGGTGTAAACTTTCCTATTTTTATGATCATTATAAGTGTCACGATATGTTTTTGATGTTGTTTATAATAATGTTATAGGTTTAACGTAGACTTGATAAAAAGTAAGACATTCTTGGTACTATAGAGCACGATATACTTTATTAAGATGCAATGTAGCTGCTTTTGAGATAGATTTATTTTCGAAAATGAAAATGTGACAATTACTCCATAGTTTAATACAACTGATGATATGAATACATGATACGTATAGAGTTATAGTAATACAAAGAGAATATATATTTTCAGAATTTAATTTGGATCAATTTGATTTAATACTACTTCTAGAAAGAGTAATTTTCAAAGCGAATAATGTACTTCCTCTGTCTCGTTAAAAATGTCTCATGATCTCGTCTTTCTTTTTTCGGTCTGTCCCATTAAGATTGTCACTAGTAGAGTATAGATCTAAGAAGTGAGAGCTATAGAGAGAAAGCTTGTATGCAATGTTTTTCAACCCCTACGACTAACCCCAATAGGAGTATTTATAGAGGGAATGTGGATTGAGCTCCCGGACCTTGTGTTGGGAGGCCCGATTACAACTAACAATGGGGCGCTAAAGAACTTATTACATGAATTCACTTAGCTAAGTATAAAGTAAAAGATGTCTGTTAAAGCCCTAGCCGACACTGCCAGGACAAGGGTGCATGGCTGAGGGGGTTAGACCGTGATGAGTTGATGACCATTATTGCTCCATTCCTCCGATCTTTAACTTCTGGGCCTCATCTGTGGAAGCGGGATCGTCTGGCAGAGGGAAACCAGTCGAGGGGTGCACCAATTCATTCGTGATAGATGTATGTATTTCATGAGTGTGTGGGTCGTTGGGGCTAGACCCATATACTCTATTAGTCACATACCAAATTTGATAGTTAAACTGAAGTAGTATAATTTAATTTCTATTCAATATTTTTTATACATTGGAAATGCATTCAATTTAATTTGATTGGAACTGACACGATTTGAATGTGCACTCTATAAAAAAAAAACTAATTTAAATAAATGAGATACTGCATGGTGGACTAAATATATGGCCCGGGATCCCACGATCCACATACTTCCACTGTCTCATTAAGTCCAACAGTTAGCTCAACCCATATGCAAGAGCACATATACGGCGGCCCAAGTGCAGACAACCTAAGATCAGCTAGGAACACCACTTAGGACATAGCCCGAGGGCATCAAATTACAACGTTCCAGTACCGTTCACCCCGACAAGATGTCTGGGTCATTCGCTCCTCCAGACGAGCCCTCGACAAGAGCCTTCGGCATCGAGGGTGAACCCCACGGCCTCGGCACAACTGAAATTCAGGCTGTCATTTCCCAACGCTTCAACCACCACATTTAATGTTGTGCTACGTGCTCGCGCTCGTGCCACTGGAATGCTCTCCTCCATAGATTAGTTTACACGTGTATGTGCATTTAATGCACTTAGCATTTATGAATAGTAGAAATAGCAACCGTTTAGGAGTTGTAATGGACTATTGTTCAATTAATACTATTGCTCTCTCTCTCTCCTACTTGTTAGCTCAGCATTCTCTCTAGATATCACTAGCGTTATCCAGATATTAATTGTCTATCAATGCACAATGCAGAATTGCAGATGGTGTAAAAATGGAGATTTGAATATAAAAGCAAGTTGATCAAAATGATATTACACTATGCAAACAATTCTTACCTTTATTCTTATAATAAAAATACCAAACTTATTATTGGATTATGACGTCAATTTAATACGGAGAACTTAAATTTAAGGCGAACGACCATTTAATAGAAATGTTGCACGATTCCAAATGATTTTAATAGAGTTTTGAGTTCAGTAAGATTTGAGTTTGTGAAGAATTTAAAAAAGTAATAATGTTCTATTACTCTGTATTACTTATTTTGATTAATTACATAGATAATTTTCTCTAATTTTAAGGGATTATTATGGAAATATTACTAAAACATAGATGATTTCCCACAATATGACTATATCATGAGATTTCCCATAATATGATAAACACAGTTACCATATTAATCATATAACCGTGCATCCATATCATTCCTACTATTTAGGAAGAGTAAAACCCTTCCTATAAATACTCATACACGTAGTAATATTGGAAAAAAAACTCAAAGACTCATACATTGGGAAATGATTGATCTTTTAGTCACAACATAGATAGTTTTCTCTAATTTTAATTGATTTGAGTTTGTGAAGAATTTAAAAAAGTAATAATGTTCTATTACTCTGTATTACTTATTTTGATTAATTTTAATTGATTTTAATATTCTACATACAAAACAATCTACCACAAATTTTGCAAGCATGCTAGATTTTAAAATCCACAATCTTTTAATTCCATTGGATAAGGAACCGAAATACTCCGTATGAAGAGGTGGGTGTGTGAAGTTTGTTTTCATACTTCATAAGTTCATAGGGAGCTAGCTGTTGAATACTTGAATGTACTACGAATTATTTTTGGCGTGGGCCCTACATCTAGCTTACACCACCGTCGCCAACTAACTGATAACATCCCCGGCTGCCGGAATGTCTGCAATCTCTGCCGCCGTACCACTCCCGACTCCCGCTTCCACCTCGCTAAACAGCGTTGGTAATTTCCATCAGACTCTTTTCCCATTATTCACCGATAAGACAAGAAAGTCAACTCCTATAGAGTCCTCACTCATCAGCAGATACAGCAACCATGGCTTTCTCTACCGGAGGGTCTCTCGGAGATCACCCCCCAGACTTCGATCCCTCTTCTCCCCCGTCATGAAATGGCAAGATTGCAAGTAATATTCTTCAATTTCTATCAATTATTGAGTATTCTTATTATAAACTATAGTGTTTTAGCTCACAATAGTAGCAATGATACTAATAGTAATATATAATGTTACTATGTTAGGAGTAGTAATGTGCGATATTAATCATCATTATCATTACCCCACCGCAGCAAAGGCTACACCTACAGTGGGAGTGGGGTAAGGGGTCGGATGTATGCAGTCTTACCCCTGTACTAAAGCATACGAAGAATGTTTCCGGATGACCCGTGGTGAGAATAGCGTCGAAAATTGCATGGGCCAACGGGTGCTTCATAACAAAGAAGGGCAGACACTTTAGTGAACTATTTTGCTTTATTCCATCATATTTTCAAGCAAAAAAGTAGTGGACACGATATTAATACTTAATACTATAGTAATTTATTATACGCATAGCGTGGACAACACCATGTCTATATTTGTTACATAACTCGGGTTCCATTGTCAAATCTGATATGAGGAGTACTCCATAATCGTTTTTTAGAGCGGGTAATCCGTAATTTTATATAATGGTCTATTGTCTTATACCAATATGATGTGAGACAAATATCAACACGTCCCTTAGTCCAATTCGGGTCGGGCAACATCGGGATATATAAATGGATCAATCAAACTTTTAACGAGCACCTTCGAATAGCTCACTTTTTAATAAAGTGGCAGAAAGGGTTACTAATGGATGATGGATCTCATATATGCAGGGTGAAGATGGACATAGATGTACCCTCTTCAATTGCTTATAAATGCTATGCCGATCGTGAAGCAATTCCCCAGTGGATGCCTTTTATTTCGTCCGTTAAGGTTTGTGCTGCTAGAATCTCTTGTATTCATTCCATTCTCATTAAGCTGCTTCAGTAAGAACTCATTGGTATTAGTTTTAGGAACACTTGATTTTGATATCTCTTGACCATCACTCTTGTGCCTATATATGAGTTAGTGTTTCTACATGTGGCAGTTGCATCGAAGATTTTAAATTTGATACTTTTTTGCTGTAGTCACTCTTATATATTACAATAAGAGCACTAACCTTGCTCCCATCATGCTTTGGAGTTTGGAATTTGCTGCTAAGAGAAGTTGATTTAGATTGTAATGTCAGGTTTTAGAAGATAAGCCTGAACTATCTCGATGGTCACTCAGTTATAAAGCATTTGGACAGAATATTGAATTCTCTTGGCTTGCCCATAATATGCAAGTAAGGTTTTCTTTCATGTCGAGCCTAAGTCTTAACTTTTTAGTATCTTTCAAGCACACTGTGGCACTGCCATTCGACTCTTACAGGTGGTGTTTTTCTGTTTGTGCACAGCCTACTCCAAACCAGAAAATTCACTGGAGATCCCTTGAAGGTCTTCCCAACAGGTACTGAATATCATGATGTCAATTTTCAGATGCTTTCACATTTTTGGACCATTTCACTTTGACCAAATCTTTATGCACTATTCCAGTTTTGGGATTTCTGAAGGTTTTCCCACTTCGGTAATACACTGATACATAGACTCACAGAGATAAGGAGATGGGAAATAATCCATTTAGTTCAAATGCTTCAATGAAAAATAGAACTAGATATTGCCTGTGTTTTCAGCATGTATTCCATGAAGTGTCTATTTTCAATTGTTACTACGTACATTTTAATACATTCACCCTTTTGATCATAGGGGAGCTGTTCGTTTTTTCCCTAAAGGCGCTTCATCATGTACTGTAGAAGTAAGCCATCATCACTGTCTTTTCCTTACTGCACGATACATTTGGGCGTTGCCTGGTAAACCAGTACGGTGTGATATGATGCTTTACCAACCTGTGGTGTGATTGTCAAAATAAAATATAAGAAAAAGAAAGGAAATGGTTTCCCAAATGGGTATACGTAGATTGTCTGAAACATGAACATAACTCGTGCAAATTTTCCATCCTATTGATGGGACTCAAATCAGACCAGCTTGTCTTTATATTTTCTTTCATTTATTTTTATTTTCATTATTTCAGCTAACAGTTTCATATGAAGTTCCTTCATTGTTGACTCCTGTGGCATCAGTAAGAGTTCCAGTCTTATCTTAGATAATAATACTTCATTGCGTTTTTAGTTTCACTCTGAATAATGAAGCCTTTTGTTTAAAACATTTCTCAAATTTCTCTTATATGTCCAGGCGTTACAACCTTTTACTGAAAGCTTACTGCTACGCGGGTTAGAAGCGTTTGCAAAATTCGCTCGAGGCTACACAACTGTGCAACCTATTGATATCGAAACTGTGAAAAGTGACGAGTGATATCTTGTACTCTTACAGTCTTATGTTTTCCTTGAAGTATAACAAAGCATGTTGAACCTCAGCTGCTGTATATCTCAACACTTGGTGTGCGTTTCGCAGAACTTACTTAAGAGATTAAGGACTCAATTAGTTCCAGTGCCTAGGCGACTATAGGTTGTTTTAAGCTTTAAATAAGATATTAGTTCTTGTACATGTTTTCATCTGGTAAGCTATATCTCATCCCATGAAGGAAACAAACTACCATATAGTAACTTTTTATTTTGTTCCACCAATGCCCACTGTATTATGTTACATAATCAAGTCTTCAATCATTATCGATCTTTGTTTTTTATGGAGTATAGTATTAGTTACTGAATTCTTAGTTTTAGCAAGGAATTTTATTATCAATTAGAGCTATTGAATTTTTATATTCCAGCAAATGTTAAGCCTTAGAAGATATTTCTAGTTCTGCGTTATATCGTTAATCTCTTACACACCAATGGAATATAGCACTAGAGTACGTTATAAACTAGATTCAAATTTTGTAGACGAGCAATTTGGAATATTCAGCACGCCTCAAGGCTTAAGCCAGGGGGAATTGATTGAATGAAAAAATGGATCCAAAAAATTGATTGAATGAACTAAATGATCCAACCCGATCTAAAATGGTTGCCCCATTTTTTCAGGGTTTTGTCGAAAATTTTAAGAAGAAAAAAGGAATCCAAAGGTCAATGGTGGTGTGCATATTATATTTGGGGCTATGAAGGCTATCAGTATAAGACAGAAAAAGAAAAAGTGCAATGTATAAATTATCATCAAAATAACAGTATGGAACAGAAAAATGGGTAATCAAATAAGTCAACATACAACAAAGTATGCCATAATAAAAGGAAACTATGAGAACAGTATCTTTCTCACATCTAACCATAGAGGGGAAGAAATGTTTTTTCCCAGGCAAAGAGCAGAGTGTTATTACATATTTGCTTCTTACTATATGTACAATAAGATCATAAATTACAAAAGAAATGGATATCAAGCTGTGCATCTACCTACCTCAGGTAAAACACACTACAAGAGTCATTCATCTTACGTTACACTATTTCCCCAAACCAATTCTCATGTACACTCTCCACCCCCTTCCAAAACTGCTATTTCACAAACAGCTTTATTCAGCAACACTCTACAGTCAGGCACTGCCATTACTACCATTTAGCAAGCTCCGAAGGTTGCATATGGCCTCCGGGGAAAAGTGGCAACACCTTAACCTTGGATGGCGTGTTGGGGACAGTTCAAGATGTTCGAAGGAAGTAAAACAAACAATGATCACTGTTAGATTATCAAACGTGTTTAACCGCAGGGCCTCCATGACCAGGTCTTTCGCACACTGTTCAGGGTCATCGTGCCGCCTCAGCCCACGTCTCACAAGATGTTGGCTGTTGGGGACAGTTCAAGATGTTCGAAGGAAGTAAAACAAACAATGATCACTGTTAGATTATCAAACGTGTTTAACCGCAGGGCCTCCATGACCAGGTCTTTCGCACACTGTTCAGGGTCATCGTGCCGCCTCAGCCCACGTCTCACAAGACTGACTGCTTCTTGACTTGACATCACATCCCATATCCCATCACAACCGATTATGAGGAACTCATCATCCTCGGTAAGAAGAATTTGTTTCAGTTCAGGCTCTGCGATGAGAGGGGATTGAGACCCATGAGGCAGCTTCATGTCCCAATCACCCAAGGCCCGAGTCACTGACAGAACACCGTTCAGGTAACCATCATCAATGAAGGCACCCAACTCTTCCACTCTTGTTCTCTCTAGAGAGTAATTAGGTCTGTGGTCTTGAGACATATCGAATGCCTCCCCTTTCCTGCTAAGAACTGCTCGACAGTCTCCTGCGTTCGCTACCATTAATAGCCTGCATTAAACATCAAATACTCAATCACGAGGAATGAAGGGCGATTGTATAGTCACTCCACACACCTGTCAAATACTCCCTCCATATTGAAATGTTTGCTATAATAGGGTGTGGCACAATATTTAAGGGAAAAGTAGTAGGGGGTAATGAGTAGTGTACAGAAAGTAGGAGAGAGGGTGAAAAGTATGAATGAGAAGATAAAACGTAAAAAGGTAAGGTTAAACTTACCAAAAGGGAAAGTTAATTGAGTTGTTTTAAAGGAAAAACTTACCAAAAGGGAAAGTGTAGCAAAAATTGAAAAACATCCCAAAAAGAAAAGTGTAGCAAGCATTTCAATACGGAGGGGGTATAAAGATACAAATCAACGAGACTACTCATATCTGGTGGTAAAAACCAAGTTTTAATACGGTAAAAAGAGCAATATACGATAAATAAATCAGACAAACAATAAAAGAATACACAAATTTACTGAATTTCATGATTGGTCTGCTCTGACAAGAAACCTAATTATGGGACAGGTCAAACCATTCCAATTAGCTAAACATAAAACCAACATACATAGGTGTTAAGCTACTTGTAAAATTAAACTAAGGCGAAAATGAATTATGCTTTTCTCATTAGGAATACACACCCTGTGCGACCCAATACTTTGTGTCTTCTAGACCATGCATTTTTCTTATAAAGGAATGTGCATTTGATTGTGTGTTCACGGTTTCACACTTTGTGTGTGCATCTTTTTAATTGGACTATTTGTTGGATTGATTTTGATACCTAATGAAGTCTAGGAGTCTATCCTTAAATATTAACCTCAAAGGAGTAGTTCAACGTCTTATATTGGTTTGTTATTTCATATTCACATATTGTTCAACACCACTTCCGTCCAAACTCAGTATTTGGACACATCTATCACAGCCCAATAACGGACATAACTCAACACCGGGAAATGGGATCAAGAAGTCATGATTTCAGGGTTCATCCACTCCACTCTTCAGCAGTACAGATTATATCCTATTTTGGGAATAAAAACATGGAAGTACTATTTTGGAATTTTCAACTTTTTTAGTCCCATTTTGGGTAATATCTCATAAATCTACTACTATGTACAGTATTATAGAAGCAAAATATGACATGGGGCCTTTACCTTCCCAAGACAAGGGCAGTGAGTGCAGTTGTTCCAGAAGAGCTGCTAACACTACTACACTCATCAGCCAGAGCAAGGTCTGCAAGAAGAAACCCTCTGCGCAGACTGTCTTCAAGCTCTCCCAAGAAAGCATCATCCACTCCCTCACAAGTTTGGGGGAAGTTAGCATCTTTGAAAAAGAATCTTATGGCATTCTTTCTGACATAAGCTGCCGCTTCAGCTCCTCCATGTCCATCAAATATCTGCAGAGATTAAATCCCATCAAATCACACCAACATCCAAATACATGATCAATCGCATGAAACCAGTTCAATTCAATCACACAGATGATGAGTTACCCCATAGAAAGCGCTGGGTTTTGGAAACGTGAAGAGTGAGCCGAGATGCGTAGATAGATCATCTATTCTGATGTGCTCATCTTCCATGTATCTTCTTGGCCCAATATCTGAAAAACTGCCGGACCTGATGCTCGGAACGAACTGCAAAACAGCTGCTGCATCCTGGGGTTTAACATCCTGCCAGCGAAAAAAAGAAGCTACCTTTTATCAGTCTTGAAAAGGCCCCATGGCAAGATCAATCCTTAGATCAAAGGGTTCAAAAATAAGACCAAGTGTAAATCAGCTCTGAGCTTATTCCTAGCTTAAACGAACCCTAGATCTAAGCAGAGGATCAGGTTCAATCAAATAAAAACAAGAAAACCATTCAGCTTATTAGGATATACTTCGAGTATCTCAAAATGAAAATTGAGCACTGAGCAGAGAGGAATTAGATGAAAGACGGACCATGTCAGAAGAGGGGACATCCAACACAAGGATGCTCTTTTGCACTACAATCTCGCCTTCGGCTACCATCTTCTCCTCCTCCTCGAAGTTTTTTCCGTTTTTTCTTTGGGTTTCTGAATACTCACACAATAATTGTCCAGAACAAATCAAATGAATCAGCTGCTGCTGCTGCTGATGGGGAAATTGGTGTCCTTATTACTCTGGCTTGGATTAATCGTGGGCGGAAACTGGAAAGGAATCTTCTCTGGTTCTTCTCAGCCAATATGACAAAGAAGAAAATAGTAGAAAGGGATGATAATTTCGGGAACGTTCTTGGTTAAAATTTTCAACAGCGAAGCAACGGGGGGATTGGGTGGGTGGGGCGATGACATTTCTGGAGCTCTTAAAAAAGGGAGTGCAGTAGTGCAGTTGACTTCTGACATTGTGGATGGTGCGCTACTTCGCCACATGTGTGATGGCTAAGAAATGTGTTCACATTCACTGTTTTCCTCATGAGCCCAGGTTGACAAATTTATTGAAATGATTGACCCATCATGAATTATTACCCTTTGAGTAAATGATCATCAATTTGGGATTTTTAATTAAAAAATGCTACTCGTAGTTATGATATAAAAAAAAAATTATGCTAGTGGTACGTGCTAGCTTACGCGTCCAATTACATGCCAAATATATTACTCCCTCCTATTCTTAAATAATTCCTTAAATAATTTCTTGACTTCACATATATTAAGAAAATAAATTGGACTTTACTGTAGAGTGCGTTGTTTGGCACTATTTGAGCACTGTTTGGTACTGTTTGACACTGTTTGCATTGTTTTAGCACTGTTTTGGTGTAGATTTGTTTGACGAATAAGGAAGTAGGAACTTGCTTGGGACATCCGAAAAGGAAAAAGTGAGAACTTAATTACGGGACGGAGGGAGTACGTTTGTGAATAAACAATTGATTTTTATTTTAGTAAAAGAATCGTTGGTAGCTCTGAAAAAGTGAATTGTCTATGCACAAATAGGTTGAGGTCACATACAATCCTTTTTACTAAAATAAAATCAATTGTATATAAATAAATAAAATACATTTGGCGTGTAAACGGATGTATGAGTCAACGTGTACATTTGTTTTTTATTTGACCAATTTTCGATTTTCTAAATTATATCTAACTTTAGACTCTTGTAACGTTCTAGTACAAAACAAAGTGATTAAATTTATGGTATTGATATTAAATTGAAAAGGTGATAAAAAATAAATACAGTTTAAAACCATATAAATATCACTAACTCCGTCTCAAAAGATTATCATTTTCAAAACTTTGATCAACTATATCTTTTATTGAAAATTATTTATTATATAATTATATGAAAATGTTCTTTGTTAAAAGTATTTTCGTCAAAGTATAAGATTTGTAATTTTCATAATATTATACTAATCAAAATCTTAGTTCAAATTTTATGAAATGACAAAGTGTTTCAGGAGGACGATAGTATCAAATTTGATCTATGGACAATCTCATTGACACATATCAGTATATCGGACAATCTGATCATTGACACATATCATTATATCTTATACTACCTCCGTCCCACTAACATTGGGACGGAAGAAGGTGACACAATTATTAAGAAAAGTGAGTTTATGTGGTTGATATTGAATTGAAAAAGTAAAAATAAATTAAAGTAAGAATGATTTAGGGAGTGTTTGCAATCACTTAAAAAAAGCATTTCTCAGCTTTTGGCTTAAAAAGCACTTATTTACCAAACACTACCAATTTTTACTTTTTCTCGGCTTGCGTGTGAAAAGTGCTTTTCTCCTTTCTATTACACAAAAAGCACTTATTTTACCAAACACTATCAACTTTTACTTTTCAAAATCACTTATTTCTCAAACACTATCAACTTTTCCTACTAATCACTTTTTCCTTACATCTCCAAAAGTGCTTTTTTAAGCAGAAGCAGTTGCAAACACTCCCTTAGAGCCACACAAACTTTAATTTACCAAATTTGATATGGAACAATCTTAGTGGGACTTCCCGAAAAGGTAAAATGGGACAATCATAGCGGGACGAAGGGAGTAGTACATCTTATCCCTTTCTCAATCTCTTAACATCACACGAAGTACTTTAATATAGTCTAGATGATATGTCAGAATATTTGGACTGGAATTTTGTGGTCTGGTCTGGTCTATTTAAGTCTGGTCTAAAATGGTTTGGTCTGGTCTGGTAAACGTCTGGTCTCAGTGTATTTTATAACTAAGAAATCCTGGTCTGGTCTGGTCTGTTTAAGTCTGGTCTGGTTTGATCTGTTTAAGTTTGGTCTGGTCTGGAAAAGTGGGACATAGTGGGACAGAGGTAGTACTGAACTAAATTTAAAAGACAAAAATATGGTTTTTTTTATTTTTATTTTTTTTAAAATGTGACATATTCAGTGACTAGTTTGTAGTGACTCACAATCTATCAGTGATTTTCACTCTTGAAATAACTATAGTGACCCTTCTAGTTACTCGTACCCAGTGATTGATCATATTTTTTATCAAAAAATATAAATAGTCATATTTTTGTCCGGGAAACTCTAATAGTAATATATGTGACATTTTTTCATAAGTTTTTTTCAATTTTATTATGAAGTGATAAGAAATAGTCCTTGGTTTGTCATCACAATTTATTTGTTATAAAAGCATTAAGAGCGGGAGATTTTCTGTTAAAATTCTATCAAAGTATACAATTTTTTGGGTGAAAGATTATAATCTAGCTCTTTGGATTTTTTGATAGAAGGTGGAAAAGTGGATAGGAGGTTTAATCGGGAGGGTTGTTCTCGTGGATGAGTACGAGTTTGGTGGAGTTTGGCGTATGGAGTACAAAGCTATATCGGAAATGACTCTTTTTGAGCAAAACTAAGTATGAAAAGCTCCCAAATTTCAGATGTGTGCGTAAATTTTGTTGGGCATGAAGATAGGACTATATATATATATATATATTTTTTTTTTTACTCCAGGGGGTCTGGGGGAGGGGGGCTGGGGGGAGCCTGGAGTAATCAGGGCTGAACCTCAGCCCATTGAGTTTCAACCCTTTTGTGTGCCTAGAGGGATTCGAACTCGAGACCTCCCACTAGGCACGGTAACCTCGCAACCAGCTAGGCTGGAGTGCTTGGTTGGACTATATATATATATATATATATATATATATATATATATATATATATATATATATATATATATATACCCTCAAAACTTAAATTTAGGCGGACGACACCCTAAATAGGGTTTAGCTTGGGCAGGGGCGGCGGCGTAGGCACGGCGCTAGCTCTCTGAGTTTGTCTCGCTGGGCCACTATCGCCGAAGGCAAGGGTTAGGTTGGAAGAATGAGCATCATTTCGTGGAACTACCGCGGGTTGGGAAACCTCGCAACTATCTTGGTATTATTGGACACAAATGCTTTGCAAAAGATAGTCAAGGCTTGGGGGGAGGGGGATTTGTCTAATGTGGCGAGATAGCATTTCGGTTGAAATTATTGGTCATATGGCCAATTACATTGATTGATTAATTCAAATCGACGATGATGATCCGAAACGGCATTTCACAGGGTACTATGGCTATCCAGAGCGAGTCACGAGAAGAGAGTCTTGGGCACTGATTAGACACCTATCACAACTCTCGGACAAGCCTTGGCTTGATATGGGAGACATCAATGACATCGTTTCCGACTCTGAATGGTAGGGCAGATTACCGCAGCACCCTTGGATGTTACGTGGATTCCGAGAGGCGATTCACCGCAGCGGTTTACAGAATGTACCCTTTAAGGGTTACCAATTAACGTGGGAAAGAAATCGGGGAACCCAATACCGGATTAGAAAGAAGTTGGATACGTTATTGGTTAACGAGAATTGGATGAATTTATTCGGGGAGTATCAAGCATCCTCGATGGAAGGTCCGACCAGTGACCACCTCATGCTATACATCAGAATGATTAAAACAGGTACCAGGAAGAGGAACAGGTCCTTCAAGTTCGAAAACCTTGGGCTGCGTGAGGAAGGATGTTGAGAGACGGTGCAGCGAGCCTGGGCGAATTCCAGTAATTTGGAGGTTTGGCAACGTCTTCTGAGTTGTGGTGTTGAGCTCGAATTATGGAGTAAACACCACCGGGTGAATTTTCAAGCAAGGGTTGAGGTTTGCAAGAGGAGATTGGCATACTTGAGCCGGGAAGGAGGTCATGAAGGCATTAAAAGCGCAGTTATCTTCAAGAATTCATTTGAATGTCTTTGCGATTGAATTTTTAGCTGAAATTTGATATGATTAAACTAGACTGAAGGAATAAGATGCTAAAAAAATTTCGTCAAAAAATTACACCGGGAACCACCCCAAATGGTGACGGCCGGACAGAGTCTACTATATAAGGGCTTATTTGACCTTTTATGTAAGTTCGAGAATCTATTTGACCCTTTTCCCAAGAAATTATTTGGATTATGAATAGTATAATATTTAAGAATGTGATAATTATATTTTTCTTTAGACGATAAAAAATTATTATATTGCTTGAAAAACACTGCTAATACATATACTTCGTATTTGATTTATGATTGGATTAAAATATTAAATCAGTAGATCACTAATCACTAATTTACATATAGATGAAAATAACAAATGAGACTTGGATAGTGATTAATAACGAACTAATTTAGTTTAATACTCCCTTTCCTTTTTTTAGTAGTCCAAAAAAGAAGTTCCATTTTTCCTAAATGAAAAGTTATCCTACATCAAAACAGTATCAAACAAAGAAGTTCCATTTTTCTTAAATGAAAAGTTATCCTACATCAAAACAGTATCAAACACAGTATTACTAAATGTTATTCCTGATAAGTTTATTTGCGTATAAGTCAAATAGGAACCATCTTTGCGCGAGGACGGAGGGAGTAATAATCAAGACTAGATTAATATCAAAATTGCAAGCTAGTCCGGGCAGCAAGATCCCGGGCATGGTTTACAAAGCGGGTGAGTCCGGCACCGGAACATCGACGGCGAAGGGTGAAATCGGAGTGAGAGAGGCGGCGGTGATGGCTGCAACGGATGTGTTGAGTGCTGAAAACGAGGAGTTTGTGTATCGAATCTGCACAGCCGAGGAGTGGGAGGCATTGCAGAAAAGCGGAAGTTCCTTTGGGGGTGACCTCGACGCTACTACTCGTTATATACATCTCAGCAAGCTGGACCAGGTTAACCAAACCGCGCCTTCTCGGTGGTCATAACTTGTCATTTTTTAAACCAAAATCTGCCATCCCGTTTATAATCCGTCCTCCATTTTCCAATTGATATGAGTCAGTATTTCTATGTTTAGTAGGTTCATATGATATGAATTATATCATGAATCATTGCATACTACTATTTGGTTATTGGTCTTAATCCATATCCCAGAGGGTTTCAAATCTGTTATGGTTTTGCAGGTTGGATCAACCCTAGAGAACTTTTTCATGAACGTAAAAAAGGATCTATATTTGCTGCAAATTGATGCTAAGAAGGTAAAAATTGTCATAACCATAATCTTTTTTCATTCATGATTTTCAGAACATATTTACTAACGTGGATGAGTTTACTTTAATCTTTCAGCTAGGGGAGGGATTGGTTTATGAAGCAGTTGATGATTCTAACATATTTCCTCATTTTTATGGTCCATCCCGAAGCTTTAGTCCTCTCCCACTTAATGCAGTAGTGAGATGTGAGAAATTAGTTATGGAAGATGGAAAATTTAGATGCAGTTTGCTGAGCTAAGTTTGTTCACTTGTTCCTATTAGTTGTTTTGATTGCATTAAACGAGACATGAATGTTTATTAATTATGTATGTGTACTAATTGGTAACTTATTATGTATTTATATACTAATTAATAACTTTAAGTGGTTTGATATTTAACGTAAGCAGTTTGCATTCATTATTTCAATAAATCATGCAATGAATAATGTACAATGCATATGAATGTTGTCTTTAACTTCTTCGAAATGCCCTAACCTTTTAATGCTCTATATGCACCCCCTTGTCATCATGCTATATTTCTTCTCTGCAAAAACAAACAGATCTCTGCAAGTTTCAAACTGAAGGAGGCTAAATGGATGTTAAGGAAAGAGTGTGCCCTCTTCCCTCTCTCTTCTTCCCCTTCTTTAGTTTCCCATTACTACTTTTAATTGGCCTTTTACTGCTTGTTTGTGGTCTTTCGGATTGTAACCCAAAACCCGTCATTTTCAATTTCGGTGATTCCAATTCTGATACTGGAACGTACTTCATCATGCACGGAAGGATTTCACAAATATCACAGACCCTTGCCCAATCCTTGTCCATTCAGACACAGGGCCGTATGTCTGATGGACAATTAGTACTTGATTTCTTTTGTGAGTATACTACCAGCTCATAAATCTACTTTTTTTCCTGCCTGAAAATGAAAAAATGTTTATTTGATGTTCTTTATTGTGTGTATTTTGTAGGTGAAAGCTTGAATGCACATTACCTGAGTCCGTTCCTGGAATCCATAGACGCCAACTTCACAAATGGTGTTAACTTTGCTATGAGCGGTTCTTCTATTGCCCCTACTTCTGTGTTCTTCAGCTTGCAAAACCAAGTCGCCCACTTTAGTAGATTCAAACGACGTTCTCTTGATTTTGTTTCTAAAGGTTATATAGTCAATGCTAGTAGTAACACATATAGTTTAATTAACACTTCACACGTGACACGTCTCACATAATTTTTCATTTTAGCATATCCTACGTATATTATTATACAAAATAACTATCCTTTTAGAAACCCAATGCATATTCTGTAATAATTTCCCAAATTTCCCTATATCAAATGTTATTTTTCCTTAAAAGAAATAAGAAGCATTCAATGTTGAACACTTATGGGGACATGGTTTTCATTTTGTAATGTTGTGTGCACTTTTATAAAACGTCAATTGAATTTAATCCAAAGGAGTATGAAGCAAGGATGGTACAGTGTCTATATCTCTGATTTTGCCTATTCTGTAGGGGACAAGGATTTACTTGGAAATGAGGACTTTGAGAATGCCATATATGTCATTGACATAGGCCAGAACGACATAGATGCAGCATTTTCTTCTCAATCATATGTTGTAGCTGTGCAGAGAATTCCCTTTTTCATTTCTGAAATTGAAAACGCCATGTGGGTGAGCCCTTAGAATTAACACCCTAGTAGTTTTGGGCATTTGAGTTTGCAGAGAAATAAGTTTGGGGCACTTAAAGGTTCAGAAAAGACTCTAAAAATGCTTTTAATTTGACAAAACTCTTTATTTGAGGATGTCTCATGTCTGAGCTCCAGGCTTCCCTCCTAGTGAAGTGATTCAGGCATTGTCTGAATTTTTTTCGAATCTTTTCAACCTTTTCTTTGTTCATATCCTTAGTCAATTGCATTAATTATTTTATTCTTTGTTATAGATCTAATAGTTTCTTGGTGATGCTCCACATAGGTCCTTTACCAGCAAGGAGCAAGGAAATTCTGGGTGCACAACACAGGTCCTCTTGGTTGCTTGCCAAAAACATTAACAAGCAGCAATTTTCCTGCCAATGACCTTGACCAGCATGGTTGCGTGACCAGTTTCAACAGTGGTGCACAGCTTTTCAACGAAGGCCTGCGTCGGCTCCGCGACAAGCTTGCCCATGAAATGAAGGATGCCATCATAGTGTATGTGGATATATATGCCATCAAATATGACCTCATTGCAAATTCATCCGTGTACGGTTAGTACAAGGGTCCGTTTGGTTTAGAGTTATCTAGCTGAAATGGAAGATTGTGTTAAACTTTTCTGAAAGAAAAATATCTATTTTAGGCCAAGTTTGCGTTTGTTTGTGGGGAAATGTGATTTTTAAAGATTTAAACGAAAGTGTTTATTGATAAAAGTTGATTGTGTTTGAAACTCAAAATGATTTTATAAAAGAAGTCAAGTCTCGGGGAAAAGGTAAATCTTTATTAATTGGATAAAATATTGTAAAGTGAAAAGTTGTTTTAGGCACCCTTTTCCATACTAGCACTTTTTAGCTTTAAAGTGCTTAAAGTCAACCACAAATTGCGATTTAAAGCACTACTTATAGTTTTTAAAACCAAGAAGTACAAAAGTTGTTCTGAAAGGCGACTGCAAGCACTCCCGTCGTCAAATAAGTGAGTCATTAGCTTCTACTCATTCTACTAATAAGCACGATAAGGTGCTACTTATCTAATCTAATAAAGCCTAAAGTTATGTGCAACTCACAATCGGCTTAATTTCGAACGGCAGGTTTTGAAAATGCGGTGACAGCTTGTTGTGGCTATGGAGGGGGGCAATACAACTATGATCCCATAGTCCAGTGTGGCGTACCAGGGTTCAAAGTCTGTGAGAAGAGATCTGAGTATGTAAACTGGGATGGGATTCACTACACAGAAGCCGCTAACAAATTTGTTGCCAACAAAATACTGACCGGTCATTACTCCACGCCTCAGGTTGCACTTGCTGACATTTTATTCTCTTCACATTCTGCTGCTCATGCTTTGGCACCTGCACCTGCCTGAGCATGAGAACACTACCGCACCTTCATTTTCCATTTCGATTCAGCAAAGTTCTATATTCTTGTGGTGCTATCATTTGAATGAAAGCAATGTTTGTAAGTTGTAACACCCAATTTTCCCCACTTCTAAGAATTTGATTTTATTAGAATAATACTACTTCCGTCCCTCTTATATTGGGACACAAGAGGGTGGCAGACACGATTATTAAGAAAAGTGGGTTTGTGTTTTTGATATTAATTGATAAAGTAAGAATAAAGTAAGAATGATTTAGAGCCACACAAACTTTACCAAATATGGTATGCGACAATTTTAGTGGGATTTCCCGAAAAAATAAAACGAGACAATATAAAGGGGACGGAGGGAGTAATAACTATTACTCCCTCCGTCCCTATTATATCTTCCAAATATGTTTGGCACGGAGTTTAAGATAGTGGGTATTGTGTGGTGGAGAGTTGTGCAGAGGAGAGAGAAATGTGTAAGAATTGCTGTGAACCACAAATTCTGGCCAAAAAAGAAAGTGGAATTTTTAATTGGGACGGACGAAAAAGGAAAGTTGGAAGTTTATTTGGGGACGGAGGGAGTATTATTATTACTTAAAACCAGTGTTCTAAAAGGCCTTAAAAGGCTCCGCCTAGGCGGGCCTAGGCCCAAGGCGTCAGCCTAAAGCCTCGCACAGCCCAAAGGCGTAACAAAAGGCGGCTCATATTTTAAGGAAGCCCATAGCAATTAAAACTACTATCCTGGACCAGATAAGCCGGTCAACTAGCTTTCAACTAGGTCGCTTGTCGCTGATTTGGCCATGCGTTGGCGAGGGACGAATTTATAACGCGCTTGGAAGGCTGAAAAATGTTTTGTAATCGGTGTGGGAAAAACAAATTGCATAAAGTACTCCGTATTTGCTAGGTGCAGTTCCATCTCACCCACAACTTGCATGTGCTCTTTTAAAATTTGAAACTGTGAAACTTTATATATTACTCCGTATTATTCCCTCCGTTCTTTTTTATTAGTCATTTCCTTTTTGGGACGCTTTTTTTTTATTTGTCTCCTTTCCCTTTAAGGAAAGTTTTTGAGAAAATACCCCCATTTTTATTACTTTTACCCTACTTACTTTTTACAAACTTCTTTCTCTTTCCTACTTTACCATCAATTTACTTTTCTTAATACACTCTCTTTCCTACTTTATCATCATTTTACTCTTTTCCTACTCTTTTCCTACTATCTTCCAACGAGATGAAGATAGTACTATAATAAAAATCATGTTCTTGAATAACGTTATTTAAAAATAGCTTTAGAAAAATTAAAATAAATGATAACAAATCGATCAAAACGCCTTTTCACGCCTATGTATCGCCTAGGCTTCAAAGGCTTAAGGCTTGGATGTGCCGCCTCGACACGCCTTACGCCTTTTAGAACATTGCTTAAAACAATAATCTTTGTGCAAGTATTTTCAGCAGAAGACCATCACATGGTGCGATGGGAGATCGATGAGTTTTCTTTATAAACCATCAATACTTTTGTTGTATGAAAAATATTACACGGTTCTTTATGCTGGTGCACTGGTTTTTTCGTTATTGAAAATCAATATTTCTAAAGATAAATGAAGTTCACATTTTTATAAATGATGTTTACTACGTACAACGTACTGCACGTTAAAACTCAAAAGTTTAACACTTGTTCTAGTAGGAAATTAGGTTTGATTTTAGGAATAATTTTCATAAAATGTGATGTGTAAAGAAGAAATGTGTTATTTCTATTTTTATGATTAGAAAGATTAGAAATAGTAATACTACGTAAGAAATAGAGATGTCCCTTCATAAAAGAGTCTCATTGCAACACTTTGGCAAACAAACATGACTATTTTGAAGGCACAAATCTATGAAATGACATTTATTTCATATAAATAAGGAGCTATGAGAGCGAGAATATCGAACAACTGGTACGGTATAATCATACAGTCAGGAGTATTTTTGTAATATTAGTTGATAATTGCGACTTCGGTTGATTGAGCGTTAATTCATTTTTATTGAGTGTCACGTTCATGGTCTTGAGTATTAAGAGTATTAAGTATCGTAACATTTAATTACGTATGCTTCATATAATCATATGTTAGAAGACGAGAGTTTTGTTCACAACAAAGTTCCAACATATTACAAAAAGACTTTGTCGTACCATGTTGTAACACATAAATTGCCGAACTACGTTTCCAAGTTAAAAAATAACATTGCGTACATTCTCATCATCCTATTAGAGGTGATATATACAAATACATATAATATCTATTTTTAAAGCTATAATTGGATAATTATTACAACTAGTCGGTCATCTTCTTGGGTCGTCATCGTTGTCTAAATTATATTTGGATTAATTATGTACTGTGTTGTGTTATATACACACAGTAATATATGGATGGCATCTTCACATTTTGATCCCTAGTACGACAATATATTATTTGTGATAGACAATATGGACTATGACTACACGGTCTGACGACTATTGGACACGGACATCAACTTATGTTCACTTAGCAAACATCATTTGTATTAATGTATATTTGTACAGTTTACATATTCATTTTGTATCTACTAGATTAACTGTGTACGTAGTTGGCAATCAAACTCATACTAAAAGCCCGACTCACTATTTCTCTATATATACTACTTATGAGAGGCATCGTAAATCCTAACTAGTCATCCAATATTTATGCACATTCTCTTTCTTTCTAGCTCAATCTCCCTTGAATTATACTGTATGGCTAACAATTATCTATCAATTATACACACTATAATTCAAAACAAAAGTTTATGGAGAAATGTTAAAAGTTCACAACAAAAATTTCACGAGAAGTGTTAAAAGCTCAAAACATGTTTTGTTTGTTTCAAGATAATAAAAAAAGTTCTCATAAACATGTGTAAAAGTGTGTACAACAGTAAAATGTGTACAAAAGCTTTTTTTTCTATAATTTGTACATTGTATAGAATTAAAAATTTTATATAGCTTTTTTTACTTCTATAAACTATAAAATTATAAAAATAAAAAAAAGTACAACTTGTATACTTTGAAAACGTATATCTGCATCAAAATTAAACACTTTTAATATACTCTTAATATATGATTATATCAAAATAATCTATTATATATATAATTTTAAATAAATTAAAAATATGAAATGAAAAAATACAATCGGAAAATATAAACATAATATGAATTATCAAACCAAAATCTAAAATATATTCATAGTACAAAATATTAGATATAATAAATCAAATAAAAAACTAAATGTAATCGGTAAAAATATAATGTTTATTTTCTTAAATAAAATATAAATATAAATATGGAAATAAAGTTAAAGAATTTTTTTTATTTATATTTTAATTTTTATTGTCTTTACTACTAAATATAAATACTTCATATTTATATTTTATATTTTTTTCGACTCGTATTTTTATATTTTATATAAATTTTCTATTTTTAATTTTTAATTTTTTCGCATTTTGGACACTAACAGTTGAGGGGTGAATAAAACAATTTGATCAGGTTTAGGAGCAAATATGAATATATGATTTCTTAAGTTGTTGCATCAGATACAGAGTTGGCACCAGCTGTTTTGGCAGTGGCCAGGCCTTTACCCGCTTAAAGTTTTGAATCTTTCTATTAGTGGTGGTGGGGGGGGGGGGGGGGGGATTTAACATTTCGGGCAGGAAGAGGGTCTCTTCAACCCTGTGGCCTTAGTTTTATCATAGGTGAAACCTTGTTATCGAAACGAAGACGCTAGATCAACTTTAAAAAGAAGTAATCTAGACATGGCAGTGGTGAAGAAGGATAACCTGGAGTCAACAATGCCCTAAAAAAAGTCCATAGTTGTATGATAGTTTACATGGTTGAAATTATCTCCACCAAAAAACGAAAATATGAAATTGCTATTACAAATTCCAGGGTTGCTATTACAGCAGCAAACCGTCAGTGTTGCAGGGTTAGTCATTAAGGAACATAGATTACTGCATTTGGTGAGGATCTCGGGTAAGCAAGAAGATTTTGTATTACACTAACAAAGTCATCTGTACCAACAACATTAACAACCATCTTTTCCAAGACGGTACACCCCTTGAGCAAAAGTTGCGCCAGTGTCATCATTGGTTTACCTTGAAAATTTGGATCCGGCCATATAGTGATTTCAATTGTCTTTAGATTCAATAACTCACAGCGTAAATCATATGTTACACATTCAGGATCGAAACAGGGGCTATTCTGTAAGAGCAAAGACAATAAATTAACGTATTCCGAAATTGAATTCAAATATAAAAGTTGACCTTTTGTGATATACAAAGCATAAAGAGTATTTAGTTACTGATTGATATTGAAATGTACTACTTTGATAGGTTAAAGATCTTAACTCTCACTTCAGATTCATTATACTTTTACCAAAAAAAGATAATACTAAACAAAGTGAGGCTTTGTCTACGACCAATATTTCATCATATAACTAAATTTAAGTGTCAGATTAACAACTCTATATTAAGACATAAGCAATTGAAAGTGCAACTCCTAAACATAAATCCAAGCCTGAATTTAGAACAAGAACACTTACCTTTTTGGGTTTATAGCCATCTATGACCAATGTCTCAAGGTTTGGAGAAGATTCAAGCAGGCATATGATACCATCAATGTCCAGATCATTGCATGAGACATTTGCTTCCAAACACCGTCGGGTAGAATGTGAAAGCTCGAAGCTATTCAGTGCAATCATTGATATAACCTAGCATACATAGACAAACAGTATGAAGCAAGATCTTAGTATTTCAAAAATTACTTTGTAAGTAGTTAGTAAGTACCATTATTAGTTAAGGGTATAAGCTGAACTAGGGATTAAACACGTTTTTCGCAACATCATATTAACAATTTAAACAATTCAAAAACCATTTGGCCGTCACATATTGTAGACAATATGGATCCCAAGATGCAAGAACATAATATAATAACAAAAATAATACTACATAGTAGACAGTAGAAACCTGCATGATATCACGTCCCAGGTTGAGCTTGTTAACATGCTGAAGGTTATCTAAAAAATCTTTGGTGTTACTCAATATTTCTGAACAGCTTGGATCCCAATCAGATCCAACAAGGTCAATAGTAGCTTTAACTGCGGAAGAGATGTTTGCGACCCGCCATTTTCTTCCTTGGAGATACGGGGTAAGAAGTAAAGTTTGTGCTAGGGGAGCTGAAATTTCGAGTAGGGGATCCTTATTTCCATCTTCAGAGTCTCCTATCCCAAGCAAGGTGAACTTTTGAATGTTGGCCTCAAAACGACTGAATCCCCAACATGATCTTAGAAGACAGTTGTACAAAAGAGGACAGCCTGCTATAATCTTGTCGAGTACGTCCTGTGGCAACTCTATGTCTTCGAGGTACAATCTACCCAAAGAAGCCCAATCAACTACTGTTAGAGGAGCCAGGATGCATCTTCTCAACCACAAGTCTTTCAGATGTGGATAATCAAAGATCAAATTGGGTAGCTTGTATAAATCTTTGGAAGGTGAGGGGTTTAGCAGCAAACTAAATTCAAACACATCAGATTTCAGAGCATAAACAACCCAAACAAAAAGATCTGCAGCAAAATTTTCATAGTAGGTGAGCTCAACTTCAAAGTTCACGACATATTGAGCGTTAAAAACAACAAGGATCCTATTGATCCCTGCTGCAAATTTGCGAATTTTCTCAATCTCCAAACTTTTTTCTCTGAATTTGAGCTTTGTCACCAACATCCAGACATATCTCCATCTTTTGGACAGCACACTAGTAACCATAGATTCCTTTGTATCCAAATTTGAGAGGATGCTAGCAAGCAGGGCATCAGGCAAACGACTGATCCGATCAACCGACACCTCCTGTTCATGTGTTTCTCCATTCCTTTCCCCCCTAAATTCTTCATCATCACTTGTGTCGTCACTTGTGTCATCACTTGTGTCTTCATCACTCGTGTCGTCACTTGTGTCGTCACTTGTGTGGTCTCCTCTTCCAGCCACTTCCATCTCTTCCTGTTCAAGAAAAAATTGCTCATCTTCGTTCATTTCTTCTCCACTGGAAGTGTCAGATTCAGATTCATCCTCCATAAATTCGGGTGCTATTTCGTCGCTCATAGCTGTATCAGACAGGAACCGCAAACTCCAGACTATGTATCAAGCAATTCAACCCTCAATTAAAACAGTCCAGAACAAGCAACGATCTTACGCCGACTGCGCAGCGGAGGATATCGGCTTATAGGCACTCACCACCGCTTGCCCTATTAATCTTCAATCTTCTCTTTTACTTCAGATGAATCCGGGTAGACGGCGCCGAGCCCAGTACGATTTTGTTCACCAGGATTGAGCATAACCCTCGTTATTATCGCGTGAAAAACCCTTGACAACACAAAGCACTTTCTCTGCGCACTGCATTAATTTCTAGGCGCACCCATTTTTTTTTCTTAATTCGACTGTTTTGTCCTAAGGTTGTAGGGTCGTGTTTGGCTGTTTGCTAGAACTTAAACACAAGTGCATGTCACCTTTTCACTAAAATGAGTTTTTAAAATGACAGCTTTGGGAGATTTTCACGGGACAATATTAAATACTCCGTACTATCGTAATAGGTACTTCGTATATGATTTTAAGCTTTAACATATGTTCATGAAAGACATTTATCAATATTGTGAAAAAATACTGACGGAGGATTAACTCTCTCTAGAGTGGTTTGACGTTAGGGTTTTTTTCTCCACTATCAATATCGTTGTGGAGCGGGTCTCCCTACATAGTCAGAATTTTTTGTTCCGCCGAGCTTCATGTGGTTTGGATTTTTTGCTCGTGCGGTTTGGATTCTCGTGGAATGAGAGCTTCATGTGGTTTCCTTTTGAGAGTTTTGGAACGTGAGTGGAACGCAATGGCGAGGGGTGCAGCTTGGATTTTGTGGGCGAAGAAACACAAGGGAACATAATAGAGTTTTCTTCTACACCTCGGACATGGATTTCAATGACAAATCTCAAGGAGCAAATTGGTGGGCGCAAGAAGGATAGAGTTTCGACGAATTTTCCGGGAAATGAAATTCTCTTCTACCATACTACAACAGATCGTCCTCCTCTGGAACCACCTCCGTGCGAGGAAGCAATTTGGATAAAGTTTTTATTTTCGTATTACTTTTTCTTTCATACTACTTATTTTTATTTCAGTTCGTGCAGTTATGGTTAGAATATTTTGATTTTTGAAAAACTTTTGATGGACAATGCTTTATCTTCGATAGTTTTAGGCTTTATATTAATGAAAAATCGTTTTGATAATAAAATAAATGACAACCTCTGGTTAAAATAAGCAATTAAAAGTTAAAAGCTGGAAGCATATGAAAGAGTGATTTGAATTGTTTTTCATTTTTTCTATTACAACAAAAAACATTTATAGTACCATACATTATCAACTTTTACTTTTTAGAGACACTTTTTTCTCAAACACTATCAACTTTTAGTATTAAGTACTTTTTTCCAAAATCACTTTAAAAAATTATTTTTTGAAGTAGAAGCAATCCTAAACACTTCCTAAGTTTGCTCCTTCTTTGTTACGGAGTACTATTATTTACTACGTAACATAATTTATTCTCCACATTTTATTCTTTTTTCTTTTAATTTTTACTAGTACTCCGTATTCGTTAACTTCATTGTGTTTAGAATACAATTGACCTCATTTCAAAAGTTAAATCATTCTATACCGAAATTTCGGTATACCGGCCATACCACACCGAAAAATACCGAATTTACCGAACTTTTCGGTATACCGAAAAATTCGGTACGGTATGATACCATACCGGGTCACTTCGGTACGGTAACGGTATGAAATATTTAAATTTTCGGTATTTTGGTATATACCGAAATACCGTTAATTTTCGGTATGGTACGGTATATACCTAAATACCGAATTAGAATTTGTAAGTTATTTAGGATTTTGGCCCAACCATACCCATTAAATGAAATTAGTAAAATAAGGCCCAAAATTTTAAAAACCCATCTTAAGTTACTACGGGTCTTCTTCATTCTCCCCCTTCATTCTCCCAAATGGAGACCAAATCCCTAACCACGTATCGAGGATGAACTGACGAAGGCACGAAGCTGTGAACTATGAAGCTCTGGAAGAAGAAGCTGCGGACAAGTGACGAGAGCACTCAAGAACGGCAAAAGACTTTGAGAGTTCGAGCTGGAGCTGTGGACGAGTGACGAAGACGCCATTGACGAAGTAAGGAGCTTTGGACGACCTTCACATTTGCTAAAGCTTCCTAATCCTGGTAATATGAACAATATGGTCTATGTTCATCAATTTTAACAAATAATTGATTACCAAATGTTAATATGAACAATCTGGTCTGTGTTCATCAATTTTAACAAATAATTGAAAATCTGGTCTCTGTTAATCAAATTTGTGAATGAGGTGGTACATTCCTTTCTTTAGCACGCTCGCATCATAGACATGTTTTGCAGGTGAAACCAGGTTATTTTCACTGTCTTGTTTAATTCAGTGTTAAGATGCAAGCAGCTAAGAACTATATGAATAACTATCTTAACACTGTATAAGTTAAGATAATAAACTTAGTAAAAAAGAGTTTAGTTGCATGTTTACTAAGTTCACAGCTAAACAAAGTGTTCACTGGCAAACAACTAAGCAAAGTGAAATGCAAAATAAACTACACTACTTTCTTATGCGTTATTTTCACTGGCTTGCAAGCAGCTAAACTACTAAGAAGATAGTGTAAGTTTATTATTACGTATTAAACTGGCAATAAAGTGTAGTTTGGAGATGTCTTGTTCACTGGCAAAGAACTATTAAGAAAGTAGTGTAGTTTACAGTATTTTGCATCTCACCTTCCTTTGCATTTTCTGAAGTAGATTCAAACATAACAAAATAACATTTCTGAGCATTTTGCTTCCTTTCCCTTCCCATTTTCCATGATCCTAACATAGCCATAGGATTTCCCTTCTTATCTTACATGATTTTTCAACTTTCTATTTGTTTATTTTTCTTTTCAAACTTTTTGTATATGCTGATATGCATGCAACTTCTTATCCGATGATCCTACAAACAACAAGATTACTCGATGGTCCTAATTGGTCTATATTTGGAGTAGAACTTTATTGAAGTGGAAAAGATAACTCCACATCACTTATTTAAGTCCACTTATTTAAGTCTGTCTAAATATATGTAAAATTGGAAGGATTTAAATACAACAAAACTGATTTATTTTCATTTTCGGGAATGAAGGAGGAATGAAGGAGTGAAGTTTTAGCCTACTTATCTTTTGGAGCTGCAACAATGATTTGTTATTACTAACATTAATTATCATTGATTTATGTTGGATAACTTTTCTAATTTTCATTATGGATAGTGTTGAGACTTGAGATATTAGCACATAATTTTAGTATTTTCTACTTTGGATTAAATATTGTGTTTTAGTTTGGGTATAAGCTTAAGTAATTAATGTCATATACTACTTTCGACATATTAAAATCATATTTTTTGGATGTTCGGTAGGCCTTTTATGCCGATGCTTTCTGCGGAATCATCTTACAAGTTAAGTGTTGTGAATTTTCGGTATAAAACGGTATGGGTCACATACCGTACCGAATTTTTGGTATACCGAAATTCGGTATACCGAAAGTTTCGGTATGGTAACGTATGACTTTTACAAATACCGGTATTTCGGTACGGTATGCGGTATGCCGGTATGGCGTGAAAATTTCGGTATGCCATACCAAACCAGCCCTAATCTTGGTTCTAAAGTAATTGTAAATTGATCAAAAATATATTATTCACATGCTCTTTTTTTATTGTATTTTAAATATCAAGTTATTAGAATTATAATTTGTGAAAAGTTGTTAAAATTTTCTAATTGTAAATGTTACGAATATAAGTTTTTAATTTTTACTAATAGGAAATAAAATATGTTATTGATCAAAGTTATGAACTCAAAGATTCTATTTTTTCGACAATGACCCCGCTCAATGGTAGAATGAATTCAAAGATTATACTAGACCACTACATCTCAAATCATAAAATTTCAAATTAGACAAATGAGGCCAGATTAAATCGAAACTAGACCAACCGGGCTACCATTATACTAGAAATAATTACCTATCTATCTAGATAATACATTTGACATATACAAATAAGAAAAGTATTCAACGTATCATGTTCTAGGCAATTCTTAATTAAAAGTTTTAAACAACACGGAATATATATATAGGTTCAAGTAAGAAATGCAACTAATGTGAGAAATGAGAATGAATCTCAACCATTGGATTTAAGAAGTTGCACTAAAAATGGCTTTATGTTGCAGTAATATTAAAATTTTGCAATGTTGCACTAAAACTGTTTCATGTTGCACTAATATTTGACGGCGTTGCACCAAAATAGCTTCATGTTGCACTAGACAAGTGTAATACGGATTTTTCATAAGTATTTACCGAAATGCCACCGTGCTAGATTGCATATTTCAGTGCATCATGAAGTGTCTTTTACTGCAACTTAGTCGAATCCAATGGCTGAGATTCATTCTCACTTCTCACCTAAAGGGTTCTTCTCACTTGAACCTTACTCTACACACACACACACACACACATATAAAGATCAAATGGGAACAATGCTTAACGTGAGAACATGAGAACACCACCTTTACCCCAACGTGTTGCACAATGAAGCTTGCATACTGCACTTTTCCCATTTTCACAATATTTACCAAAATGCCACCGTGCTTATTTATTATATACTTAACTTGAGCAAATTGAAAATGTGCAACATAACAACTCCATTGTGCACCACATTGATTTAAATGTGAGTGTTCTCACGTTAAGCATCGTTCTCACTGGAATCGCACTATATATATATATATATATATAGAATAGAGATCAAATACAAAGTCTTCTTAATTTACAAAGTACAAACTCATCTTGACCGTCCGATGAGTTGATCCAAAGGACATAAAGGCAAGGTGGCATTTTTGTAATAAAACTCAACTTTTTAGGGTGCAACTCGTTGCACCTTAATGTGCAACTGTTATTTTTATGACTTTATAATGTGCAATACTTTGAACCTCAATATGCAATGCAAATAACGTCAAGGTGCATCGTACAAATATTTTCACAATAAGCACATTTTGTACTTGATCTTTCCCCTATATATATATATATATATATATATATATATATATATATATATATATATATATATATAGAATAGAGATCAAATACAAAGTCTTCTTAATTTACAAAGTACAAACTCATCTTGACCGTCCGATGAGTTGATCCAAAGGACATAAAGGCAAGGTGGCATTTTTGTAATAAAACTCAACTTTTTAGGGTGCAACTCGTTGCACCTTAATGTGCAACTGCTATTTTTATGACTTTATAATGTGCAATACTTTGAACCTCAATATGCAATGCAAATAACGTCAAGGTGCATCGTACAAATATTTGCACAATAAGCACACTTTGTACTTGATCTTTCCCCTATATATATGTGTGTGTGTGTGTGTGTGTATATATATATATATATATATATATATATACACAAAAGTTCATGTCCGGAATTCCGGACAGGAACCGCCGTCCGGACGGCGGCGTTTGGCCGCCTTCCCGGTGGCTTTTTTTGATGAAATTTTTATGGCATGTTCTCCATCAAGTCTAGTTTATCCACAAAAAAATTCAGCCAAAAACTCAATCGGGAAGGTCGTCAAATGATTTTTGCAAGTTAACTGGTCCGGAATATGTATTTTCCGGACCAGTTAACTTGCAAAAATCATTTGACGACCTTCCCGAATGAGTTTTTGGCTGAATTTTTTTGTGGATAAACTAGACTTGATGGAGAACATGTCATAAAAATTTCATTGAAAAATTCCACCCGGAAGGCGGCCAAACGCCGCCGTCCGGACGGCGGTTCCGGTCAGGAATTCCTGACCGGAAGAGTACTCTATATATATATATATATATATATATATATATATTCCGGACCAGTTAACTTGCAAAAATCATTTGACAACCTTCCCGATTGAATTTTTGGCTGAAATTTGATATGGATGAACTAGACTTGATGAGGAACATACACAAAACATTTGAGCAAAAAATAATACCGGGAAGGCCCCCAAAAGGAAAAGGCCAGACGACGCTCCGGTCAGGAATTTCCTGACCGGAAGATTACTCTCTCTCTCTCTCTATATATATATATATATACACACACACACACACACATATATATATATATATATATATCTTAAAAGCAATTCTTAAAGCCTCGATTAAAGAACTCCCAATTTGACATGGACATTGGATCCTGGAGCGATCCTAAAGTATTGCTGACAATTTTATTATTTTGTGTCTTACCAAAACAAAATCTCACGTTTTTAAAGTGTTATAACTTTTTTATTTGTAGTATGATTGTTACGAAAAAATACATCAAGTATTATTCCGTTTCTTACCAAAATAAATTTTATTATTGCATAGTTTGACCTGTTTATGTTTCAGTTATTACCTACCTCATGACATGAGAATCTTTTTAGAGCCAAGCGATTAGGAAAAACCAATATTGACAGGGGTCTTGTCACTACATTGATTGAGAGATGGAGACCAAAAACACATACTTTCTGTTCACCATTTGGCATGGTAGGCATTACCTTGCAAGATGTACAGGTGCTAATCGGGTTACCGATTGACGGTCTCCCACTTACTGGTCCGATGACACATGTTAAGGGTGAATGGATGCAGATGTGTGAGGGTTATGTTGGATTGAGTCCACTAGATGATGATATCAAAGCATCCACCATCAGAATGCTAACCATTCAGTGCGCCCCGTTATCACCGTGGAGCACAAATATTGATATTAGGATGTTTTTACTTGGACTGTAATTTACCCCAGACCAGACCAGACCAGACCAGTCCAGACCAGACCAGTTCAGACCAGACCAGACCAGACTTGGATAGTTATAAAAATACAAAGAAACCAGACCTTACCAGACCAGACCAGACCAGTTCAGACCAGATCAGACCAGACCAGACCAGCAAATTACAGTCCAAGTAAAAACATCCTTATTCGACATACGGAAGTGCTAATTTGGCAGTTGCTCGGTGGTTTGTTGTTCCTTAGCACTAGCGGTAGAGGGACGTTCTACTTTCTTGAGTGGTTGCAGAACAACATAGAGAATATAACTAGGTGGAATTGGGGATCGGCTCTATTGGCATTTTTGTACCACAACTTGTGTCAAGCGGCGAAGACTGGCAAAGCTTCGGTGGGAGGATATTTAATCCTTCTACAACTCCAGATATGGTAGAGGTTGTCAATCGTTCGACCCCAAGGGGTTCTTTCACAGGATATATAGAATATACGATTTGCCCTATGGTGCTAGGTAAACTTCACTAATATAATATATTACATATACTCTATTATGGCAAATATGGTTTGTCTTACAAGTCGTTAAATATAGGCGGACTTGTCCGCATAACTTGTTGGACACTAGCAGATTCATTGTACGCATTTATAGGGATCAATTTGACAGATTAAGAAAGTGTGAGGTAAATTTAAATTAATTTAATGAACTGTTTTTTATTTATAATTTTTACTAATATGGAACAACTTTTTGTGCAGTTTGAATGAATCCCATACTCGCGTATGAGTCTTCCACCATTTCGCACAGATGCATATAAACCGTGGTCAGCTCAATTCCACTTATTTTGAGACATATTATCCTGCCAATTTTTTTCGTCAATTCGATGCACTTCAGGATATACCAAATTCAGTGATTTATAGCGACCGTCACCATGCTACTTGACCACGGTCCAGAGCTGGCTTAATTAGAGAATGAGAAGATCGACGACAAAATTTTTATGTGTTTGACAGACTAGGGGGGCTTCACCGAGGAGTATTGTGCATGGTTCTGTTACGTGGGTAAGATGCAAATTAACAACCCCTCACAAGGTTGTCATAGAGCTGGATTTGTTCCGAGTCATCCAGAGTCAGCTATTATAGTATTAATTGTATAAATTTATATTGTAGCTTCAATGTTTGGCGAAGGTTGCTTGAGAATTGTGTGACAGAGGTGACCCTCGAGATTACCCAATGATGGAGTGAATCAAGAATTGTTAAAGGTGAATAGGTGCACAAGAAGTCATAGATCAAGACATAATCACATATCAGAATGTTGAAGGACACGCATCGCCCCACTGCCATGGCCAACAAAGCAGATCCACAAGATATGGGTTACATGATGAGGATACACATCATGATACACATAGGGAGCCCCTGTCACAATTGGTAGTTCAGCTCTATGCAGAACGACGTAATGCTGATATGATGTGGAAATGTGGAATCAAAATGGATATCAATATCCGAGGAAAATCCAAAAGGAAATTATGGACCAATGGCAACAAAGGCATCACACTGTTGTAATCCCGCACAATCATTATAGTGGAGTTTACCCAATATTCATAGAAAATGTAACTCCGGTTACGATAAACTTGTCAAGGCATGACTGTGATTGCGAGTGTTGGATGATGAACTAGAACTTGATGCCATGCACCCACGTGCATGCCGTGTCACTTCCTCACTCGCCATTTCGATCAACTTATTCCGGAGTTATATAAACTAAATTATTACGTTAATGCACATGTGAGTGATATTATGCCATTACCAAATACGAATGAGTGGCTCGATATTGGGTTCCATCTTTTACCGTCGCAGTATTTATCACGAACTTCTCAAATGAGGCGTCATCAAGAAACAAGGTTTCAAATTGAGATGAATATGCGTCCAAGCAGAAGAAGATGACGACAATGATTTCATGTATTTTTAATATTTTAGCGCCTTTTGTAATTCATTATGAAATTAATGTACTTTATTACTCTGTAGTTTATAATAACAAGTTGTTTCTTACCATTTGAATAGATATTTCAATTCATAACTTATAAATTTCCCTATGCACAAGTTTGTTTTTGAAAGGTTGCATGAGATAGATAACGCATTCTACTAATGTTTTTAATGAAAATGCTAGAACATCTTCAGCAAATCTGTTTCTACTTCTTTTTAATGAAAATCATTGAACAGATTTGCCAAATCCGCTCCTAATTTTATTTTTAATTAAAATGCGAGAAAATGTTTGTCAAATTCGTTCACCTTTTGCAGATCAGGATCTACACTTTTTGAAATGGTCCGCAAAGTATCTACCTTGTTTTGTAGAACTCCTGGGAGGCTGGGAGGCTGCTTTCAAGTTCCAAGTTCCAACCTTATTTTTGTAGTAAACGAAATCTACTAGTCCCAACTAGGGGTGGGCAAAAATACCGAAATATCGGTATACCGCACTTACCGTACCGAAAAATACCGGAAAATACCGAAATATTGGTATACCGTCATTTTCGGTACGGTATCATATCGTACCGATCTATTTCGGTACGGTAACGGTAAATATTTTCAAATACCGCGGTATACCGGTATAATACCGTACCGACTCTCTACTCAACAATTACCTTTAATTCTAATATATTGTAGAAATCCATTACAATTTTGAAGCCCAAAATTATACTTAAGTTGGTAACAAATACAAAAATAAAGGTTCAATTTCTCAAACCCACTATAACCTTATAGGCTTCTACTACGCTAACCTTAATGACTAATGAGTAATGTACAAATGTCAAGAAACAAGTTCATCTTGTTCATCAAAGAGCTTGCAAGTCGTGATGGCTGGGCCGCTAAGTAGCTGACGAGTGAAGAGAGATACACTTATGTGACAAGTGTATCTACATAGGGATTCCGCGAGTCGAGACACACAACTTTGTCCGAAAGTCTTATTCAATTTTTAAAAAATTATTAAAATGACTAAATACACAATATCATATTAGGAATAAATGATTTTATATCCATGTTGTTTGAATAGTTTTATGTATTTTTGTTAGAGATCACTATTGATTTAATTATATCTATATTGTTCAAGTTATTTTAGGAGTATGTGTTACTTTTTAATATGTGGCATGTTGAACTGCTTAAATATACTAATAATAATTATTGTTCAATATTGAATTGACATCAATAGATTATTAATTGTATTTCGTAACATTTTAATAATAGATTTAATATGTCGCTAGTAATAACGATTTAGTATATTTCGTTAGTCTGTGATAGTTTTTTGTATTGGGAGACATGCACGGTAATTTACCGATACCGTACCGTTACCGAACCGAAACTTCGGTATACCGAAATGCGGTATACCGAAACTTCGGTAAGGTAAAGGTATGCAAATTTTGCATACCGAAAGTTTTGGTACGGCAAAGGTATGAGAAAAAATATAAGGTATACCGTACCGAACCACCCCTAGTCCCAACTCCCATACTCCCATTCCAAATGTCTAATTAGAAATAATTACCATCAATCCATCATATTTTGAAAGTATTATAATTTGTAAGAGTATATTGTCATTTTTAAAGTCTGACAATACCCAAACAATTCTTTATGTTGAAGTTAGTTCCATTTACTAATTTATTTAATTAATTATTTATTTAGTATTTTATTTTTGTAAAACAATTTCATTTTGCTTTTCCATTTTTCGGTTAAATGATTATTCAGCGTCAAAATGTTGGTTAATCAGGATCCAATTACCCGAAATAATAATATGACTAATTGTATTTAGCCGTACAAACTAATTAATATGCCTACTTATGACCATTGCCCAGCCGGACCAGCTGCCCCTGCAAAAGTACAAAAGTACACTTCGTGCAAGAAAAATCAAATTTCAGATAATTTTATATTTGGAAGATTATATACTCCGTATTAATTTTCGAAAAATTGAACGTTCAAAAGAAATCTTGGGCAGAACTTTTTGACTGCTCGATCATCTTCGATTCTTCGGCATTCATATTTCAAGCAAGAACAAAATTACCAGTTCCTCTGGATTTTTGTTGTTATTTCCACCTGAACAATTAGAAGGTTTCCTTTTGCTCCAGGGGCGTAGCTAGGGGGTGGCCACCCCTGGCCCTGGCCCAGCCCAAATTTTAAAAATCTCTATATTTTTAGTGTAAAAAATTCCGTGTAAATTTTTTTCCAAAAATATTCTTTGTACCGGCCCAGTGTCCTGGCTCCGCCCCTGTTTTGCTCCCCACCTTACCGGGGCATCGGCGCCCCAGTGACTCCTACAGCAGTTGTCTACTTTTCTTTATCAACTGGAGGTCGGCGGGGTGAATGGGATGGATTTTCCCACCCGAAGGGCGAATATATATACCCACTTTGGGCCCCTTCCTGATTCCTATACTTGATGATTATATGAAGAATGAAAAAGCCAAAATTTAATTCTTATCACTTACAAACAGCATGGGTTACATAAGCCTAACAGCATGGCAACAAACCATTTACCTTACACAAACGAAAACATGAAGCAAAGCTGCACATATATGCAGCATAATTAAAAACAAATTCTGCCAGGGTGATTAAAACTGTGGTTGCATGGCTAACGAAGTTCGATAACAGCGTTTGGTGAGGATCTCGGGTAACCAAGCAATGTTTGAATTACCTCGACAAAGTGAGTTGTATATTCAACATCAATCACCATCTTCTCCAATACTGTTGCTCTCTTCAGCAGAACTTGGGCCAATGTCATCATCGGTTCACCAGCAAGATTTGGATCAGGCCAGATTGTGATATGAACATACTTCAGATGCAAAAGGTCGCAATCCAAATCACACTTTGCACCGGGGCATAAAGTCACGGCTTCCTAAAAGAACAATGTAAATTCTAATGCCAATGATAAATTTAAATATATTGGAAGTAAGTTTGTTTGGTGGGATCCAAAGCAATGGTCTGGCATGATTCCTATAACGATAGGTAGAGAGGTGCAGGCTTACAGAAATGTTTTCATTTTTCAAGTAAAGGAGAAGGTGACTTGCAATTTAGTTATTGACAGAAATTAAAATATCATATTAAGATGTTATAAGGAGTATTAAAGATCATATAAGGAGTATTAAAGATCTCAACTACCACCGATTCAAATTCATGATCCTCTCTTGCACTTGAGAAAAAAATTACCTGGCAAAGCAAGACGCAATCTCACACCAACATACTCGTTTAGGATAGCTTAATTTTGTAAAGACTGCAGAAAAAGGTTTGCAAGTGTAGGCATGATAAGTGCATCTCTTCATTTGGAATCATCATTTCATTTCATTTTCATTTACCCCAGTGACGCAAAGGCTCCCACCTACGGTGGGGTGGGGGGTGGGGGGGCAGATGTACGCAGTCTTACCCCTGTACTAAAGCATAAAGAGACTGTTTCCGAATGACCCATAGTGAAAATCGCATCCAAAATTACATGGACGACTGCTGCTTCATTTGGAATGTTTGGGTTAATTACTTAATTTTAATTGGAAAAAGGAATTAACATTAATGGAGGGGTTAGGATTGCAAAGGAAAAGATGATTTGTTCATACGCACACACAAGATGCCTCTTTACTTTAATTGCATGGGAGATGTTTTTTTAGCCTGATCAACATAAATGGGCTACAAATACATGATACGTATACCTAAAGGAGTGTTTGCCACAAATTGAAAAAAAAAAACACTTTTCAGATTTGGCTTTAAAAATGTTAAAATGGTTGTTTTCAAACACCTACTTCTACTTAAATTAAGCAATTTAAAACTAAAAGTTGGAAGCTGGTATAGAGGCGGTGCTAAGTCTTATAGGTATTCTTGTAAATAACTCACAACTCTAAGGATAATTATAATACCAAATATATTCACACAACCCTAAGTCCCAAAACATCCTCCATCCCTAATTCCTTTATTTCCGGCTTCAGCATTTCTTCGCCACTGTCAGAGCCTCTCTCATAACCCTGACGAACTGTTCTTCTTTCTACATACATACGTGGGCTATTATTTCCAGAAGTTAGGACACTTTCATCGGATGACTCCAACCATTTGCAACACATAGTGGCCTATTATTTTATGAATAAAAGAAAGGGATTGTGGGGGTATTATTTTAAGAATTAAAAGAAAACACAGCCCTGGGTTTTTAGGTGGAGCATGGCAGAGATTAACCCCGGAAGAAAAAATAGAAGGCCGCTGGGTTGGTTTCCTGGTCTGTCAAAATCCCTCTTTCATTAAGAAAAAATAGAAGGCCGCGGGGTAGGCAAAATGCTGGGAGAGAAAGAAGAGGTTGCAGGGGTTGGCTTCTTGCATGCCGGCAGTTTTCTCTCTTTCATGCTCATTTTGGATTCTTCAATTAATTTATAGTTTTATACAAGGGTATTTTGGTACACTAAAAAAATGTTACATCCAAAAGCACTCATTTTACCAAACCCTCCAACTTTAACTTTTTTACTTTAATCACTTCTATTATAAAATACTCTCACCTTTTGCTTTTAAGCACTTTCTCTAAAATCACTTTAAAAATCACTTTTTAAAAGTTGAAGCCTTCACAAACACTCGAAATCACATTCTACACCTAAAAACTAGATATTACCAACCAGCTTCTTTCATATTTTGAATAACTTTTTTTCTTTACAAACATCTTAATCTATTGAATTGTCGGATTCATTACCAGACTTGAAGTTATAAAAGCATATTGTTGGCATGCCTTGATCTCCCTCGTGCAGACCTGTACGGGGTCTCACTGCCGAGTCAGAGGTCTACATTCCACCCAGGTTTGGGGATTAAGGGGTAAGAAGTATCCCTGATGACTTATGGTGTATGTTAAATTAGGTCTAGGTTTCCTGCTCTGGGTTATCTACTCAACGAGTACACGGCGAGTACTCGCAACTCGGGTGGTGGCCTTGCCGATTAGCTACTTGACATGGTCCGTATATTATTCCCGAGTTACTCGCCAAGTTTCTCAACTCGGCGAGTTACTCAGACAGTCCTAATTTGTTTTTATGAAATTTGAACAGTTTTAATTAGTGGGATATTATGGAAATTACAAACAATGAGTGGGTATTTTAAAAAAATGGAAATAAGCCTTACCAAGTCTAGGTTTAAAAGTATTTCATATATCTGCTCATTTCAGCAGTGATTGTGATTCTTCTCCTCATCTGTAGGTATGTTATTCTCCTCCATGGCTCTATCTTTTTCCCCGTTTCTTTATTAGCTTTTTTTTCAAATCTAAGAATTATAAGAATAATATAGGGAAAACTATCAAATAAGCCCCCGAACTATGCCGAAAAAGTCAATTAGGCCCTCGTACTTTACAAACACTCAATTAAGTCCTCGAACTATTAAAAAACTTTCAATTAAGTCATTTTTGTCGATAAGTAACCGGTTTCCCGGTTAAACGGCGACAACGGCGACGATGTGCTCGAACCCTAGCATCGGCGGCTGCCGGGAAACGGGTTACATTTAACCGGGAAACCGGTTACTTACCGACCGAAAGGGCTTAATTGAACGTTTTTTAATAGTTCGAGGACTTAATTGAGTGTTTGTAAAGTATGAGGGCATAATTGACTTTTTTGGTATAGTACGGGGGCTTATTTGATAGTTTTCCCAATGATATATTACTATAATTAATCAAAGTTTGATTCCATAGTTTGGTTAGCACATAATAAGTAATTAGTACATATTATGTCACTGAAGATTTCTGTCATATCCATGAATGAGTTTCACTTAAAACATATGTGTGTGCATATAAATAAGATTTTTTCATAGGATTTGTCATGGTAAGAAAAATTTAGATACACATGCAACTATATGTAGAGGATTACAGTCTATCTTCATACAAGATTTAGTTAGCTTTTCCCAATATTTATCTATAGCACTGCATGTTGTTTTTAGAAAAGAATTCATGCCTTGAATGAGAACAAGAGCACTTACTTCATCGGGTCTATAGCCAGTTACAACCAACTTCTCAATGCTTGGAGAAGATTCCAGTATGAATAAGATGCCAGAGATGATCTGCTCATTGCATGTAGTATTTACTATCAGAGAACCTCGCTTGGATTTTGGAACCTCCCATCCATTCATTGCCAACATTGAGAAAACCTTATGCATGGTTGCAGAAACAGATAAATAATATATCAGGAGAGATATAAGTGCCATGAACAACATAACAATAAAATGATTTTAATTAATCTTCAAATACTCATGTTTGACCCACACACACAAGCACCTGGTTATCGCATAGCTTTCCATTACTCTGTTAATGCTCTAATAAAATGGGATATATTGGCATTGTAGAAAAATCTTGATTAATTTCTGCTGTATATTACACAAAATTCACTACTTCTTTGGAATTAAAACTACCCTACTCTCAAATCTCACCCATATTACTTGCATTCAAAATGGTTCATGACAAATATAATTCCATCTCAGTCTTGATGGTCTTGACTCTAGAAGCAGATTTGGAATTTCTTTGATGATATAACTTTTGTCAATGAACAACTTCATACATGAAATAAAATAGAGGTCAAATTGTTAAAAAGAATATCTTCCCATATAGAAGTTGTCCAGAAATAAAGCAATTTAGTTTTTGTTTCTCAAATGTTTATGTTTTTCAACCCACAAGAGAGAAGATATAATATGTATAAATTTTTATTCAGTTTGTTCCATATGTTAATCAAATAAACTTAAAATAGTATATTGCTTATGTGGTTTGTGAAAATGTTTCACACTGTCAACGGATGTCTACAGTCTACCCAAAGTTCACAGACATGGAAAGGACATCATCAATTGCATTGTAAAATATCTAGAAAGTTTGGCTAGTTGATAAGGATTAGAAGAAGAAAACATAGAACCACAACAGCAACAACCAAGAATAACACTCCCAAATCATTGGTGTATGTTATTTCCACGAGCAAGAATATGTTTTAAAAAATAGTAGAAACCTTAATGCAATCGCTTCTCAACTCAAGCTCTTCGACATGCTGAAGGTCTGCAAGAAGATCTTTCATATTACCCATCACCTCTACAGAACTAGCGTCCCAATCAGATCCAGCGAAATCAATATTAGCTTTAACAACAGAAGGGATGTTAGTTACACTCCATTTTCTTCCTCTGGGGTATGAAGTAAGAAGTAAACATTCCGTTAGGGGCGCTGAAATTTCCAGCAAAGGATCACTGACTCCATCTTTAGCGTCCCCTATCCCAAGTACATCAAGTTTTTGAGTCTTCACTTCAAGACGATTGAATCCCCAACATGATAATAGAAGCAAATTAGTCAAAAGAGGACATCCTGATAATAATTTATCAATTACATGTTGAGGCAACTCCATTTCCTCAAGGAGCAATCTAGTCAAAGATTTCCAATCAATATTTCTTCGAGGAGCCATGATGCATCTCTTAAACCTCAACCGTTCAAAGGATGGATTGCAAAACAGAAGCTGGGGCATCTTATATAAATCTTTGGAGGGTGAGGAGTTTAGCAGCAAACTTAATTGCATCACCTCACTTTTGATAGCATTCGCAAGCCAAGCATAAACATCAGAAGCAAAGCACTCGTAGTAAGTGAACTCCATCTCAAAGTTCCACAAAAAGTCCGAGTTATAAATGACAAGGAGCCTATTAACCCAAGACACAAACTTGCTTATTGTCTCAATTTCTTCACTGCTCTCACGGAATTTGAGCTCTGGACTAAACAACCAGAGAAGCTTCCATCTTTTGGACAATACACTAGTAATCACAGCGTCCTTTGTGTCCAAACGTGAGATGATGCCAATAAGCAAGTAAATAGGCAACTTACTGATCCGGTCAACTGGCTGTACGGTCGCTACCTTGAGCCGTTTCTTTGGTCGCGATAATGATTTTTTTTCTTTACCATCTTCAGTTTCTCCTTCATCTACTTCTTCATCTAGCTCCCTGGCTTCATCTTCCTCAATTAATTCTTCATCTTCGCCCACTTCTTCTCCTGTCACTTCTATTTCTTCTTCTTCTCCGGTCCCTTCTATTTCTTCTTCTTCTCTGGCCTCTTCCATTTCTTCTTCATCTCCAAATTGTTCTCCCGCCTCTGCAATTTCTTCTTCTCCGGCCCCTTCCATGTCTTCTTCTCCAAATTGCTCCTCATCTCCACTAACTCTATCTCCTCGGTCTAAACCTTCCTCTCCAAATTCTTGTTCTATATCATCGCTCATTGCAGCGTGACACAGGAATCACAAGCAAGACTTTAATTTAATGATTTAAACCTCGACGAAAACAAATCTAGAACAGCCACTAGTCCACTAGCATTCCGTTGTCTGCGCCGCGGGTGATACCGCCTCAGCTCCTATGCTTGCCCTCGTCCAACTTTTCGGCTTTATACCCTTTTTCCCCTAAACGTTTTCTCTCCGTAAATAACAGTCACTTTATACCATAACACAGTGACATAACTCGCATTATTGATCAATATAACTCAAGCTCATCTAAAATGTATTTTGTCAAATTTTGATTTCAATGTAAACAATGAAAAAAAGAGTCTAATTGCACAATTGTTTTAGGTAAAACGTGAATATGTTTTTTTTAATATCATGACCATAAAAAATATTTTTATAAACATTGATTCAATGTAAACAATGAAAAATTGATCTTAATAGCTTAATTACTTTTTTCTAAACAGTGAATATGTTTTATTTTTAATATTAGGGCAATAAAAATGATATAGTTGGAGTTTATTCCGTGTATAACTCGCATACATTAAGATGTAACTCACATATATTAAGATGTTACTCGCGTACATTGATATGTAACTTGCGCAGAAGAAGATGTAATTCCATGATATATTATCAAATGTAACTTCAAAAATCAAAATAAACAAACTCAATGTCTTAAAACCTCTAAAAAATTGTAAATTCAATAGTAATTTCAATTGAAGAAAAAAAGTAAAAAAGTTGTGTATGATTTTTTTTTGGCAAAAGTAGTGTATGATTATTAATGCTATATACTTATTTTATGTGGATTAATAAAATTTTGTAATAATTTTTTAAAAGAAGTTAATTGATCAGTTATAATTAAATTAGTTAAAAATAAAGATAAGCAAAATCACAATTAATATTTTTAGTATTTTGATGGAGATGAAAAAAGAATTCAAGAAAATATAAGAAAAGTAAAGAGAAAGAAATAGCATACCTCGAGCATTGGATGACTTGAGGGAAAAGAAAGTGGGTGAACTTAAGGGAATTTGGGAAAAGAACAAAAAAACATACGTAGTGCTCCCATTAGAAAGAAAAACGGTGTCGTATGTGGTACAGACATACCATGCTCATGGTATGCCGGTACCCCCGGTATAATTTGCCAATACCAGTAGTTATATGATGATTATACTCCGTATAATTTATATCTAGGGGTGGGCAAAGATATACTACCTCCGTCCCATTTTCTGTGTCCTAAAGTAAGATATACTACCTCCATCCCATTTTATGTGTCCTAGTTTGACTTGACACGATTATAACTAAAGTGGTTGAAAAAGTAAAAGTTGTGGTTGAGGTTTGAGTATAATAAAGTAAAATGGTGTAGATCACATATTTCTTTCCAAAAAAGAAAATGGGACACTGATTTTGAGACAACCAAAAAAAATGTAGGACATGTAAAATGGGACGGAGGGAGTACCTTGTTTGTATACTACACTTAAATACCGAAAAATATGGGTATGCAATTATTTTCAAAATGGTATCATATCGTACAAATTTATTTCGGTAGATCACTGTTTTCAAATATCGTGACATCCCGATATAATACCGTACTGACTCTCTACCCAACAATTATTTTTAATTCTAAAATATTGTAAAAGTCCATTACAATTTTGAAACACAAAATTAATACTTAGGTTGGTTACAAATAGCGAAATACAAAAACAAAGATCCAATTCCCAAACCCACTATAACCTTCTAGGCTTCTACTACGTAACATTCAAACAAACTAACCTTAAAGACTAATGAGTAATGTACTAATGTCCAGAAACAAATTGATCTTGTTCCAAGAGCTTGCGAGTCATGGTGGCTAATCGGCTGAGTGAAGAAGGATACACTTATGTGACGAGTATATCTATATAGAGATTCCGCGAGTCGAGACACACAATTTTGTCAAAAATTCCTAATATGACTAAATACACACTATCATATTAGGAATAAATGATTTTATATCCATGTTGTATGAATAGTTTTATTTATTCTTGTTAGAGATCACTATTGATTTAATTATATCTATATTGTTCAAGTTATTTTAGCAGAATGTGTTATTTTTTAATATGTACAATTGAACTGTTTAAATATACTACTAATAATAATTGTTTAATATTGAATATGAAATCAATAGATTATTAATTGTATTTAGTAACATTTTAATAATGGATTATATGTTGCTACTAACACCGATTTAGTATATTTTGTTAGTCTATGATAAATTGTTCTATTGGGAGAAATGCATGGTAATTTACTGAAACCGTACCGTTACAGAACCGAAACTTTGATATACCGAAATGTGGTATAACGAAACTTTGGCAACGTAACAGTATATATATTTTGTATGCCGAAGGTTTTGTTACTGCAAAGGTATGAGAGAAAATATTTGGTATATCATACCGAACCACCCCTAGTTAGGACTAAAATTTGTCTCAAAATCAAGAATAGGATTAAAGCCCTAAATCATTCACAAACATGACTAAATTTAATTTTTTTACCCTAAATATCCTTAAGTATATTAATTCATAATGAAATGTTTTAATTCATAATAAAATCATGAAAAAAAACTCATAAAAAAATTAATAAAATATTAATAAAATATTTATAAAATAAAAAATTAAAAAAAATAGTAAAAAACCATAAAAACTATAAAAAAATATGGATGTCATTTTCCCACTGCCTCTACCATCTTCCAGCACCATCACCTCCGATCGGTGAAAGAAAAATCCATTTTTTGAAAAAAAATACGTAGTACTGTTTTTTTAAATGTCAAGAGAATGAGATTTTACTCTTTGCTAATGACAAAATTTTCATTGAAACTGCCATAAATATGACATTCTTAGTGCATGTTGGCAGATTTTTCTCCAGTCACCGGAGCTGGTAGTGATGGGGGTGGCAATGGTGGCGGTGTAATTTTTTACATTTTTTATTATAATTTTTAATTTTTTTTATTGTTTTATTTTTTTGAATTTTTAATTTTTTCCCTAATTTATTACTTCTATTAATTTTATTAAATATTTATTTTAGTGTACAAAGCTACAAGGGTATAGTTGTCCAAACACACATAATTACTCATACTATGGAATAAAAACAATGTAGTCCTATTTATTATTGTTGACTATCTTTTACTCCTAGTTAGGTAACTAAGGATGTTTTTACTTGGACTGTAATTTGCCCCAGACCAGACCAGTCCAGTCCAGACCAGACCAGACTTGGATAGTTATAAAAATACAAAGAAACCAGACCTTACCAGACCTTACCAGACCAGATCAGACCAGACCAACAAATTACAGTCCAAATAAAACATCCTAACTCTAGTTATATTACAAGTAGAAATGTTTTTAATTACATTGAAACATTCTTGTCTGATCTGGTTTGATATGAATTAATTTGATCTAGTAATATATGGTCTCTATGATTTTATAATTATGCAAAATTGATCTAGTCTGGGATTAAAAACAATCCAAATAAATTTTACTTCAAAAATAAGCTAATTCAAAACTATCAAAACCAATTTAAGCAGTGCAATTTATTTTCTTTGCCGACCTACTAAAATTTATATAGTTAAAATTGAAATACATGAAACGGAACCAATGAATACCCCAATTTAATACGTAGTAGTAAGTACTTGGTGAGTTGGTGCACCAACTCTTGCTATTTAAGGACAGGGTCCAGGGTCCTATTCCTGTCCAGCCGGCCTGAGAGGAACCGTCATCCGGACAAGGCCATTTCATGCACTTCCTGGTGGAATTTTTTGATGAAATGTTTTGAGCATGTTCTTCATCAAGTCTAGTTTATCCATACCAAATTTTAGCTAAAAATGTAATATGGAAGGCAATCAAATAAATGATTTAAGAACGTTGCGCAATTAATATATATAAACAGCGCAGTACTTTTCAAAAAATCATTTGACTGCCGCGCCGATTGAATTTTGGCTGAAATTTTATATGGATAAACTAGACGTGATGAACAACATGCTTAAAAATTTTCATCTAAAAATTTCATCGGGAAGTTCCCGAAATGCCCTCGATCGGACGATAGTTCCCGTCAGGCCTGCTGGACATGAAAGATTCTCTTCAAGGACAAGTATGCCTTTCATCTAGTCTTTTTAGTTTACTTATAGTACCCCATAGACTTCTCTTCTCATTAACAATACTTTCGTGTTGAGATTCAATGTGGTTCATACATCGTACGATCGGCTATACGGCGTAAACTGTACATTCGGCTATAAGGCGTAAACCTTATGGCCAGTGACACTTTGTAATTTTAGGTGAAAATCACGACTTCTATGAATTGAACATCAATGCACTTTACTTATTGAACATCAGACATATTTTGTTGAGTATTAAAAGTCCATTATTGAGCACCGTGATCTCATTTCATATTTTCTAATTCACTTTTTTTTATAAAATGTCTTAAATTATACTCCGTATCTATAATCAATCCCTATGAATTCTAATATGTGAATTAATATATACTTTTGAAAAATGCATTAATATGAAAAGTAAGTTGTAGTAGTTGAGTATCAACATATTTTCATTTAGCATCAAACATGAACTATAAAAATTCCAAAACCTATTAAGCATCAACACATCTTGAATGACTATCATGCTCTATACTATTTAGCATCGAAAGAGTGTGGCTACTCTCGGGAAACCCGACAACTTAGCCGGTGTGGCGGTAGATAAGAGGCAGGGGCGGAGCCAGGAGGTGAGGATGGGGTGGGGGAGGGGGGGGCAAAATGCTACTACATAATTTTTTTTGAAAGGATGCGACTACATAATATACTTCTTCTCTTTAAGTTTATTATTACCTCAATTTTTCTTATAATTCTTTTTTATATTAGACACTTTGAAACTAATATCTTCAATATTGCTCCATAATATATTATCATAATCTAGTATAGTATAACTATTTCTCCAAAGTATAGTATTATAGATTTAATATTTTCCAAATAACTACTCCTAAAGAATATAGTGCTTTTATAGATATGATATTTCAATGAAGCATTGAAAAATTATAAGTGAAGTATAAACTATAAACATATACAGCATATTTTGAACTACTACGCACTACACTATTATAGAAACACAAAATTGGGAGGGAGGGGGGCAAAAAAAAAAATTACAAGCCAATAAGTCAATAACTAAAAAAAATCAAAGTCATGGGAGGGGCAAAGGCCCCCCTGATTTACACATAGCTCCATCCCTGATAAGAGGGAAGGAGGCAGTGATCACAAGATTCAGACGGCCTCGGGTGGCAAGAAGATTCCACCGGCCTCCAATTCTCAACAGGTCGAGCTCCTATTCAGCTCCTTCAAGATCATTGTCGAAGAGGCCCAACTGCAGGACAATACACCCCAATGATGCCCGAAATACTCACTAAAGGACTTGACTCGGAGTAATATATAAAACACAAATGCACCGAACTTTAATTTTATTAAACTTAATAAGTCAAGTCAATATTTTTATGCATGTAACACTTTGATGCATATGGCTGGTTCTTTAAAATAATTGTATTACCATACATTATTTTGTATGAAATGGTCTTTTTTTATTTCTTTGCTGAATTTTTAGTTATAGATAATTTGAGCAAAGCAGTACAATGAACCACTATCCTAATACTATTGAAGTGTGATGAAAACGGTTAGCAACACAAGAGGGGGGGTGAATTGTGTGTGTGTGGAACCGTGACAGTTTTTCGCCCAGTTCTAGTGCGGGGTAAAGGGAATTGCGAAATAGTAAAGTGCACAAGAATTTAACGAGAAAAAATCCCTTGGATTAAAAAACCTCGACCTCCCTCGGAGGAATTTTAACAACTTCACTAAAAGGCCTTTGAATGATTATAAGGGAAACTCTCCTAGTCTACCCTTGAGCCACCCCAACTCTATCCTCTCTAGGAAGAGTTACGCTTCTCTACCTTGTGGGTAGAGAGCCTCTCAGCTTTACAACAAAGCTCTCACTCACACAAATCAACCCGAGGAGGCTACTCTTAGCCAATCCTCAAAACCCCATTATAATATGAAGAAAGGAAAGAAGAAACTCTATCTAGAACTCCGAGTGAGCAGTTTCAGGTGCCTTGAACTTCGTATTTTTCTCGAGTGTGTCTCTGAATATTTCTCTGGTCAAGCACACTCCTTTCTCTTCAGCTTCTTCGATTATATATAGACTGCCTTAAATCCGTTGGAGCATTCTTCCTTTTAATAGATGATCTTCTAATTTTGGGACTTGCCTTGATATTTTGAATTGTTTTCCTTCCATAGAAATTGCCAAATCTGAGCTTTAATATATAAGTCAGTCAACCAAAATATCAAGGTAATAAATCATGCATCAGATCACGTGAGATTAATAAGGATTCCAAGCTTTTTGAATTTATTTCCAAATAAGGCGAGCTATGGTCAACTCTTTAAAAGGTAGGGAATTCTTCACAATAAGAGCAAAGAAGCAACGACCCTATGAGGATTCTTTTAAAAACAATTTCCTTATTTGAGTGGATGCAATCATTAAAGAACTTTATCAAAAAGATATTCAATTAATCATTTAACTAAGGATTACTTTTTCAAACCTAAAGGGAGTACTTAGCATGCTACGTATATAACCAATAATGTAGGGATCATGCACTCACATTTAAGTAAAGATACTTTCCATAAAGTAAAAAACTATATATTCCATAAAGTGATATGCCACTCAAATAAGCACTCATATAATCAAATTACGTATATATTATTCCCTATAATATTCTTGACAAAGAATGAGCACTCACATAAGGAAAGCACATTAATTTTCAAGTAGGTGCAATCAATATTAATTCAAACCATATCACGGAATAAGAACTGGGAGCGGTTCTGTCCGTCGTTCCACCTGCATGGTTAGTCATCAACTATAGACCAAAAGTAACACCAGTCGTTTGTCATCAACAAAACAATATGTTCCAACAAAGTGCATTCTCATAATTAAACTATAAACGACTCGATGCTTTTGTCAATTGGATCAATCCGTATGCACAACACTGTTTTTATTGCAACCGTTCAGCGGCAGAGAACCCCACTATTGTCATGACTCATGAGGCTATGGATGACCAGGGTTGGCGAATGAAAATTCACACTTTAGAGGATAATGGGACTTGAATTATGACCGATATTATATCCTAGTCAGTTTTGTTGCGTTTTAAACTTGTTTTTAAAACGCATAGCGTTTTTTCAACAAAAGAACACGTTCAAAACCAAAAATATTAAACAGGGAAAAACTCTTACTTCCCGTATAAAATGTATTTTTCTCAAATTATATAAAAAATAGAAACATGAACTTATTATTGAATGAGTGCATTAAATGCATAGGAGATCAACAATTGTTTAAAGAAAAAAAGGACAACCTTCTCCTCGTGATCCCATGTTTTTGTATTGTTACAATGCAATTATTAGATACTAAAATTAATTGAATGGCGGCTGAAGCTAGCTTTCTAAAAGACTAAGACATGAAATACTAGTGGATTTATGATGTTTCTCCTAACAAGCATATCAAAATTAAGGTTTTTCTAAACTTGACATTTTTTGGATAAACTTTTACACACATAACAATAATAAGCGTAATATAATTTTACACACATAACAATAATTTTTGGATCCAAGTTTTGGGGTGGCATGTATAAAGAATTTTGCACATACATTTTTACCCATATAATTTTACACCAGAAAGAAAAAATTCAAAGAATCTTTACCAATTTGCTCTCGCTACTTTCGGTTTGGTCTCGACTTTGGATCCCATTTGAGTTAAATGGGGGCTGGCGCCGATTATAGCTACAACCAGTGTCGATCTTGCTGGACGTACACTACATGCATGGTTTTGCATGGATTGTTGTGACTAAATGTTAAGGCTTGGACTAGTCTTTAATAATGATATGATATAGATGTAGCCGAATAAGGTATATGGGTAGATCATAGGTTTGGGTGGAGTACCCTAGGGCCAAGCGGTGTCCTTAAAACTCATAGGTTTGGGTGGAGTACCCTTGGACGGGCGGCCGGTGTCCTTAAAACTTGGATATTAGGTTTGGCGTACCCAGGGCATGGCAGTGTCCTAAAACTAGGAGATCGGGTGAAGTATCATGGGACCAGGGCGGTGTCCTTAAAACTTGTAATTACCGGGAGAATGACCCTGTGGCTGAGTAAGGATATCAACACGCAAGAGATAATGAGTTCTAGGTTGTAGCGGGAGAGATAGATACCGGAATGAATATGGGACGGGAAAAGTCAAGGACTAAGTCCGCCTTAATTTTATTTGTTTAAATCAAAAGACCTAAGGGTCCAATATTTTCTACGTATATAAATACTTTATGTAAAGCTTGGGAAGAAGGCTATATGTATTGTATCACATTATGTTTGGGTCTTATACTTGAAACATTACTATTCAATATTTATCTTGCGTCTCGCCGGTACGACTATACTGACCCTTTTGAAGGCCCTCACCATTTTCAGGTTAGAGCTAGGGCTTGCTACTTGCACCTTTACATTTAGTGAAGAAATTCCAAGGAAGACGTGGTTCATGCTTCTCTTTTCATTATTTTAGAGTAATAAACAATGTTCATGGATATTTGGATTTACTATAAATTATTTTAGAGTAATAAACAATGTTCATGGATATTCGTTAAGTATTTGAAATACGATGTCTAGATGTTAAATCTCAAATATGCCACTAGTAGCGAATTCAGCAAAATAGGGAAAGAAGGCAGCATAGCTATGGCAATTTTTTAACGCATGAGAAAATGAACACATAAAAGCTAACAATCTAATAGAGATCGATGACAGCCTTTGGTGAGGATCTAGGATAATTGAGCAAGGTTTGTCCTATATTGACAAAGACATTGGTATCTTCAATATGAAGACAAATATCCATCTCTTCCAATACTGGTGCCCTCTTAAGAAGGATTCTAGCCAACGTAAGCATTGGTTCACCACCAAGATTTGGATTTGCCAACTCATACATTTTGATCGTCTTCAGATGCAATAAGTCACAAACCAAATTATCCCTTGCAAGTGGGGCCCAGTCATGGTCCAACTAAAATCACAACAAATTTAAGATAAACTTATATTTAATAATGTGGTGTAAATGCATATTTTGAGGCTGTTTGGAATCTGGCGTATTGGTACAAAACGCCGTTTTCTTATAAAAGAAAACGCTAAGAATATCAACGTTTACAGATCAAAACGCCAAAAATCAAACAAGGCCTTTATCATAAAATACTACAAGTACACAGCAGTTTTTTTAATTACCTGAGACAAAAAATACAGATATTCATACCAAAAATCAAGGCTTGAAAAGTTAGCACTTACAGATTCGGGGTCATAAGAATTCATGACCAATGTCTCAATGTCTGGAGAAGATTCGAGCAAGTCTAAAATGCCAGGAATGGTTTGCCCACCACCATATATCTCATCTACTTCTAAACACCTTAGCTTATATTTTGGAAGCTGCCAACCATTAAGCACCAGCGCAGCAAGAACCTGGACATGATGCATAGAAACACATATATTATAGTTACAGTATATGCTAAGGTAGATCTCCGTGGATATATTCAACACAAGAAAATTATTTTGAATAGGGATAAGTTCAGTTTTAACCCGTAATAAAACATGAAACCCATGATTTGATTGGTTCGGTTTTTCAGTTTTTAACACAAAATTGTTGTCACTTGATTTAAAAAGTGACTCAAAAAGCAAACCTTTAACATAAAAAAATGCAAACAAACTAGATACGAAATGGAGAATGAATAAATATATACTTGAACTATACGTTAGAGACCACACATTTTTTTTATTTTTGGAACCACGTGCAAATTACGATTATATAGTATTGTGTATAAAAAAGAGATTTGAATATTTTTTATTTATGTACTCTCCTTCTGCAGTTGAATTATTTTGGAAAAATTGAAAATAATAATCCCAACTATTGCCGGTCCGCTGATAATAATCCCAACTATTGATTATTTTTGTATAATCCCAACTATATGGATCGTCCGCCAATAATGGTCCATGGTCATATATTATCTCCTATAAAAAGTGAATTTTAAATAGAAATTAAGTGTAAAAATTAAAAGTTGAGATTATTTATAGGGATTACTTGCTATATCACTCATCATCCACTTTAGAAACTACATGAATTTATTTCTATGGACCACTATTGGCGGAAGGTCCCTAAAGTTGGGATTATTCTAAAATAATCGATAGTTGGGATTATTATGGGCGGACCACCAATAGTTGGGATTATTCCTATCAATTTTTCCAATTATTTTTCTATTGTGTTTCAGTTTATTTTGATTCGATTTTTGGTTTCTAAAACTCACCAAACTTTTAAATATTCTTATTCCTCACACATTATAAACCCATGTTTGACCAGCTACCTTCCAGGATTTAACCCACATTTCACTTCAATATGTGAAATCGTGACTGAACACCGCACATGTGCAAAACAAATGAATTTTGATGCAAAACTAACAAGCTTGCAATCAATTAAGTTAGCTTATTGCTACTCTTTCTTGGAAACATGTAACACATACATGACACTCCTGATGTTAATTCTTTGATGACATATTTTGTCTATCAAAATTATATTTATGCATATTTTTAGAATTTGGTTCTGTACAAATCTTTTTTTTTTCTAAACTCAGTGTCTTTATCTAAAATGTATTTTCTCCCATAACTCTCTGTATAGGAAATGTAGATGAATGATGTATCAATTCGGTTAATGCCATGCCACTAGTGAGTAAGATGTGTTTGTTCATACCATTTATCACCTATGTTATCATTATGATCCCATGTTTGCATAAGTAATTTCTGCCTTTAAAAACAATGAGCAACCAACTATAAAATTTCAGATTGAAGACCATTTGGAAATATAGAAATTCAATGAGACTATTCAATTGAGAGACAACATAAATGAATTCCACTAAGATATTATTTTATAAGTTAGGCTAGATCATTTCAATTTCAATTTTTTAGACATAATAGTGGAAAAGAAAATCTGGAACATCAATACACACCTTAAGGGGTTCAGGACACAATTCAAGCTCCTTGACGTGATGAATCTTTTCAAAAATTTCTTTCGTACTACTCAGCACTTTCTCAGGAATTATTATATCCCAAAAGGGTTCAATAAAATCAATATTAGCACTAACAAGAGATGAGATGTCTTTGAGGTTTATCTGTCTTCCCATAGGATACAACCAAAGACTCAAATTTGTTATATAGGGTGCTGAAATTTGCAGGAAACCCTCACTTTCATCACCTTCAGAGTCCCTTATTTGCAGTTGACGTAGATTTTGAGAGTTGATCTCCAAACACGTGAAACCATAACACTCGCTCAGATCCAAGAATTTCAAAACAGGACAACCAGATAATATCTTTTCAACTACAGACTGAGGCAAATTCACTCCTGATATTTCTAATTTAGTCAATGACCACCACTTGATTGTTCTTTGAGGATCCAAAATGCAACCTTCTAAATACAATGAAGTCAAGGATGAATTTGAATAAATCATTTCATGAAGAATGTAGAAATCTTGACTGTTGTTCATTTCCAAACTAACTTCTTTCACCTTACTTTCCAAGGCAAACTGGATCCAGTTATCAACATCTGTAGAGAAGCAATCCTCGTACTTGAAAGTAACCTTCAACTTCTCAAGATAATTTCCACGACGAGTAGCAATGATCCTATTAACCCAAGCGACAAAGTCAGATGTAATCTCACTTTCCTTACTTTTAGCCCAACCATAGGAGTCGAATTGAAGGCTCGGTAATTCAGTCCAAAGAAGTTGCCATCTTTTCCCCAAAATACTCGTACTAGCAGCTTTCTTCATACCGAGTAAAGATATGATGTGAACAAGTAAGCAATCCGGTAATGCACTGATCCTATCAATTGAAACCCTAATTCGATTGTTTTCCCTAACATTTCCGTGAAAATAAATTTCTAGATTTTCAGCTCCAAATTCTTCTCCTTTGCATAAATCACTTTCTCCACATTCTGGAGTTTCTTTCTCTAAACCTTTTTCCCTCATCGAGGTGATAAAACACAATCACGAAATACAAGCATGGACTGTTCGAATCCAAATGACTGATTCCGTTGCCCCCGCTCGGTCAATAACTTTGTCGATCTCTGGAGAGAGAGATGTACCCTTTGCCAAAAACTGTGGTGACTAGGGTGTACAGTCTAACTGCGGCCAGGGGCGAATCCAGAACGTTACAATAGACGGGCTGAGAAATATAATTTGAAGACACATGCATAATGATATGTCAATACTTGAAAAAAAGTCAACGCTTTAATCAAAACATTATTTAAGTTGTGCCAGAGCCACCACTTTAGAGTAAAAAAACTCATCAATAATGGAATATACATCTATATTATTGACAAAATCTCATTCAATATAGATAAGTTTGACAATCCACTTTCATAAAGAATGATGAATCACCTCCTTTCCTTTCTTGGCAATATGTTGGTTATCCATTCTAAAAAAATTATACATCAGTGACGAGATAAGAATTAAAATACTACTACTCCGTATAAAAGTACAAAACAAATACATCAAAATGTTATAACTAATAAGTAATAGTAATCGTTTAACATTAACACTTCAATCTAATTCCGAATTTAAAAATTGAATTTAAATTTTTTAATTCTTTCTTACACGCCCAAACAATAAATAAGTCATTCTCTAATCTTGAATTGTATATGAAATTGTGATGTATTACAATTAAAAGAACTACACTTATGAATTACATTTTAAATTAATAGAATTAAGACATGTACTAAATTGAATAGAATTAAGACATGTACTAAATTGACAATATCTTTAATCTTTATAATGAATAAACACATTTTTATTACCTATTAAAAAATTCAACTAATAATCCATTAGAATTAAAAAACAAAAAAGTAATAGGCAAAGAGTAAAACCTGGACAGCGGATTGCTAAACTGGGAATCGGAGAGAGCTCTAGAGGCAGGAGGCGAAACTGAAGTGCCGCTATGCCGGCCAGGAGGCAGCAACGCGCCAACGCAGGTCGCAGACTCGCAGGGACGCCGACGGCCGACGCGGAGACGCAGGAGTGCAGGACTCTGGACGGCGGGAGGCGGCGCAAGTCAGCTGGGCAGCTGGACTGGAGGGCTACTCAAGGACGCGCGACGATGACGGCTGACCGGATGGGAGTGACTCATGGGAATGTGGAGCCCGATGTCGTGCCTTGACTACCTCAGTGGTTTTTATCGCTGGTCTGGTTTGTTTAATTGGTTTTTATTGATGGTATGGTTTGTTTAAGTCTGGTGTGATCTATTTAAATTTGATCTTTTTTGATCTGGTCTGTTTATCTTTTGTGCTAAATGTACACATTTATGTGTACACCTTTTGTACATTGATTTGTCTAACGCACAAAGAATTGTTTATTTACAGACAACTCTTTGTAATTGTTATGAAATGGAAGGAAACAAGGAGAAAAATCCTATTTATAGGAGAAAATGTGAGCTTAATCAAGTTAGGAGATGATTATGAGGCACACAATTATCATCTTGAAATCATAATTATGATTTCCCAATTATATAAGTAATGATTATAATAATTCTTAATCATGAATATTTTATCATAAAAAAGACGACTTTATATGAAAATTGAGAACACATATAAGACAACTTTCAAATAGATTTTACAGATCCTATCGTGAACCATAAGAATAAACATAGAGTCAGTCATCCAGGGGCGGATCCAGGAATCTGAGATGCCTTCGGTTGAATAGAAATTATACTAGGATTAAAGATTAGAGGGGTGAGCTAAACATGAAAAATGGAAAAAATTACACTAAAAAAATTGAAAAATTTCTAAGTTGCCCCGGCTTCAGCCTATCATAGCCCGTGCATAGATCCTCCCCTGCAGTCACCTCATTAAAATCAACCTGACTTGTTAAACCTTAAATGAGCAATTTTATGTCTAAAACGAACGAATCTAATCATTCATTCATTTTGCGCCTAAAATGAACGGATCTATACCTCATACAGTCATACACTTTTTGCTAATGATCCCAGAAAAAAGACATGAATATTAAAAAATTTAAAATCTGTTTTACAATCACATAGTATAAAAGAAATCGGTCAAATCCCATACATTTTTTTTTATTCTTCCAGTTATGGTACGGGCAGAATAATTCTTCAATATGAAATGGAAAACTCAAATTGCAGCGCAGCCCTACTTTGGATGAAGGCACTAATTAATCATACGGAGTCTATATAGCATAATAGCACGCGCCCAACATATTAAACAAAGGTTCATTTTCTTCGTCTTCATAATCTTCTACCAGAAATAGACGTTAAGTATTTGAAATGTTTATCTGTCTTCCATTAGGATACAACCAAAGACTCAAATCTAAAAACTTATAAGTGCAATGAAGGTTAGGGCAGTTTAGGTATATGAAATGTGTTGGTGTAAATTAAAGCATTTGACTGTTGTACACTAAGTTTCAGCTATTGTACCTCAGACAGCGTAACTACTATTCCCTACTTTGTAACTCTGTTTTCGTTAACCTCCGTCACCGTCTCTCCTTTTTCTGCTCTGTCTTATACATATGTTATATTGTTACAATTGAATTGAATGATTTAATTGACGTTGTAAATAATTATTACAATTATAGTTCTCTTATTTCGTACGACCAATGAGAAGTCATCATTCTTCGAGATCGGGCGCTCACCGTGACCCCTTCTGCTTTGCATCGCCGTTCCCCCTGTACGAGTTATTTTGCATTTCCTTTTTAAAAAATTAAAAATTCGATTAAAATTGACATGTACTACTTACCTAGACAACTTTTATTCATTACTTGAGGTTTGCACGTAGTAAGAAGTTAGGTGTTTAGGTGTCCGAAAGATGCATAAAGACAAATTTCAAAGCAACGTGGATTTATAAGTTGTTTGGATCTGATTCTTAAAACTGCTTCTGCTCCTTCAGGGAGCAGAAGCAGAAGCTAGAGTGTTTGGATGAAAGTGCAGAAGTGATTCTGGTGCTCAAATTTGCTCTTAGAATCATTTTTTTTAGAAGCTGGGGGTGATCAACTTCTGAAAACTGATTCTGATTCTGATTCTGCTTTAAAAAAAGAAGCAGAAGCAGAATCAGTTCCAAACACCCCCTTAAGCTATTGTGTGTTTTACTGCTTTTTACCTTATTTTCTTTTGGTGATATGAATGAGTTGTCCCTAGAGAGATGATGCTCATTTTAAATTATGCCAATGAGGTGTTTGATATATTGCTATTCTATTCTTTCTTTCTTTCTTTCTTTAGGTGTATGTGTACTTTCCAATTTTTTTACAAATGCTCAACTGATCGTACTCTTCTTAATTTAAGAGTGTTTCAATTGTATTTATAATTTACAATCTGGTTTATCTTTCATTATAATGATTAGATCATAATGCATTTATAGTTCACTTCATGCATCCTTTTGTTTCCATGAAAAGAAGCAACAATCGGAAGTGCAAAGTCTTAGTTAGTCTATTACCGGCTATATATGCAATTTTTCCTTTTTGGATGCACTGATACATTAGATGAATGAAAAGAGATCATATTCATTTGACGAATGGGGAAGCAAATTCACATGCAGGAAAAACATACTTGAATCACTTACTCTTCTCCCTTTCTCTTTTTTTTGCAGTGAGCGGATTTTCTTAATTTTTTCCTTGTTAACTAATTGCATTCATGTCTGTCCCACAACTTTTAATACAAGATCACGCAAGCTTTGCTATTCCAGGGACATTGTATCATTTGTATGTTACTTACTCCCTCTGTAACAAAACAATCTTCAATTCCTACTTTCTTTTTTCGTTCGTAACAAAAAAATCTTCTCACTTCTAAATCTTCTCATCATACCATCAATAATTCTAAAAATAATATACTATTACAACTACTTTTTTTGGATTTATCCTACATTCCATCATATTATTCCACTATCTTCCCATCATACCCTAAATAATTCATACCCTCTTTCACTATTCTTAATGTACCTACTTTTGAAATGGGAAGATATTTAAGTTACGGAGGTACTTATTACATTCTTTTATATTTTCTTTTACTTAGTCATTTATTGGCAATTTTTTTTCGTGGGCCTAGGATTATTGTACTCGTCATTTTGTTTGTTTCCAGTTTTTTATTTCTTTCTCGGAATTCTCGCATTGTACTCATTTTTATGGCTAAAGGGTCAAATAGGTCATTGAACTGACTTAAAGTGTTCAATTAGCCTCTTATATAGGATGTTCTGCCCGGACGTCGCTAATTAAAGCGGTTCCCGGTGGTTTTTTTTTTATGAAATTTTTTGAGCATCTTCTTCAATTCATTAAGTCTAGTTTACACATACCAAATTTCAGCTAAATATTCAACCGGGAAGGCAGTCAAATGAATTTCCGAAATGTACTGCGCTGTTTAACTTCACAGTTATCTTCGAAAAATCATTTGACTGCCTTCTCGGTTGAATTTTTAGCTAAAATTTGGTATGAGTAAACTAGACTCAATGAAGAAGATGTTCAAAAAAATTCATCAAAAATTTCCACCGGGAACTGCCCCAATTGGCAACGGCTGGGCAGAACCTCCTATATAAGGGGCTAATTGAACACTTTAAGTCAGTTCAAGGGCCTATTTGACCCTTTAGCCCATTTTTATTTGCAATAAAAGCTTTTGTTTAAAAAAAAATGGCAATTTTTTTTGACCGAGTATGTGTACTTTCATCGGTTTAGTAGTAAACTATAGGCCAAGCCTTCTTTTTCCATTTCTGTTGACAGATGCAATTAGAGGTTTTGGATTGTAATCCTGTTTGGTTTATTTAGGGGGTATTTCAGTAGCTCGATACTCGACTTAGATCTTTAGTTTTTTTTAAGAGGCAATGAAGGTAAGCAGATTTGGAAGCACATAAGATGGTTTTAGTTTCCTTATTAAGTTCACTTTAATTTCTAAATTAACAAAAATGAAACACACATTAAACCTTATGATGGTCAAAGTTTTAAACCTTCAAGGCTTCAATGATCCATTGATACAAGTAGAAAGACTCAACCGGGATGATAACCCAAATGAACATATACAATTTATTTTCACCAACCAAAAATAAAATTCAATGTTAACATTAAATAGAAAATTCTTGGGCATTTGGCTAATCGCGCAACGCGCGTAACAAAACTAGTGTGTTATATAGGGGGCTGAAATTTGCAGGAAACCCTCACTTTCTTCATCTTCAGAGTCCCTTATTCGCAGTTCACGTAGATTTTGAGAGTTGATCTCTATACAAGTGAAACCCCAACACTCACTCAGATCCAAGAGGTTCAAAACAGGACAACCAGATAATATCTTTTCAACTACAGACTGAGGCAAATTCACTCCTGATATTTCTAATTTAGTCAAAGACCACCACTTGATTGTTCTTTGAGGATCCAAAATGCAACCTTCCAAATACAATGATGTCAAGGATGAACTTGAATACATCATTTCACGAAGAATGTAGAAATCATCTTGACTGTAGTCCATTCTCAAACTGACTTCTTTCACATTATTTTCCAAGGCAAACTGGATCCAATTATCAACATCTGTAGAAAAGCAATCCTCGTAATTAAAATTAACCATCATTTTCTCAAGATAATTTCCACGACGAGTAGCAATTATCCTATTAACCCAAGCCACAAAATCAATTGTATTCTTACTTTCTTTACTTTCAGCCCAATCATAAAATCTGAATTCAAGGCTCCGTAATTCAGCCCAAAGAAATTGCCATCTTTTTCCCAAAATACTCGTAGTAGCAGCTTCCTTCATATCCAGTAAAGATATGATGTGAACAAGTAAGCAATCCGGCAATGCACTGATCCTATCAATTGAAACTCTAATTACATTGTTTTCCCTAACATTTTCGTGAGAATAAATTACTAGATTTTCAGCTCCAAATTCTTCTCCTTTGCGTACATCACTTTCTCCAGATTCTGGAGTTTCTTTCGCTAAACTAAAACACAATCACGAAATACAAGCACGGACTGTTCGAATCCAAACGACTGATTCCGTTGCCCTCGCTCGGTCAATAACTTTGTCGATCTCTGGAGTGAGAGAAGTACCTTTTTCAAAACAACTAGACTTAGGTACACATTTTTGTACACACACTTACACACTCGTGTCAGTAAAGTGTTTTGTTTTGTCTGTATACAGACACAACTTATTTCAAGACATTACAAATGCGTTGTGTCTGTATACAGACAAAAAAAAACACTTCACAAACACGAATGTGTGTGTACAAAATATGTGTAACAATAGTTTTTTTCTTTTTAAAAACTACGATAGAGACTAGGGTGTATGTTCTAATTGTGGACAAGAGGGTGTTGAACAAAATTCATATAAATATAAATCTGCATGCATTAATCAAATAATTAAAAAAATAAATAGAAATACTTGGATGAACCGAGCCCAACAAAAGAGTTGTCTCCTTAAGACGTTATTGCCCGACATACGTAGCAACCGCCTCCCAGGATAGAACGGTTCTTCGCTCCCAACGGGATTCCGGCGAACTCAAAGATGCAACGAAGAAAGAGAATATGGAGAAATTGATTTGTGAATTTCGGATTGATCCAAAAAATGAAGACAAGGCGGATATTTATAGAGCTCTGGCCAGGAGTCTCTAACCCAAAAGACACCTTTTAAAAGAAAGTTCATGACCTTTCTTTTAAAACGAATGGATGTGTCTTTTACTTGGTTTTATCCGAAAAGAAATAAAACGTAGCGAAAATTAAATCTTCCTATCTTAAGCCCGATTGTTGACTGGTCAAAAACCTGAACCCGAACCCGACCCGACCGACTGACGGCGGCAGTGTGTCCGTGTTAAATATATTCCACGCTTTTCTTTCGGGGAACAATTTCCCATTCATTTCAAAATGATTTTTACAAATAATATTAATGACTAATATTAATTTGTAAAACCATTTTTCCAACAATCCCCCACATTAGTGGTGGACTGAACCGGGCCGGTTCAGGCCTCGGGCCTAGGCCCGGCCGGGCCTCGGTTCAATAATAGCAGGCCCGAGCCCGAACCGGGGTAGGGCGGTCCCGGGTCCGGTTCCGGGCCGGACCGGGCCGGTCGGGCCACCCGGTTTAATTTTTTTTTTCCCTTTCTTCCCCCCCCCCCCACCCCCCCACCCCCCCAAACCCCCCCAAACCGGCCTAAACAGATAGCCCAAGCCCAACAGCCCAAAAAAAATAAAAAAAAAAATAGATTTGGCCCGAACCCGGGCCCGAACCGGCCGGGCCGGGCCGTCAAACCCATGAACCGAGCCCGGAACCGCCCCACCCCCGGGCCTCCGGCCCGAACCGGACCCGGACCCGGAAAACCAGGCCGGGCCGGGCCCGCACAGTGGCGGGTCGGGCCGGTCCCGGGCCGGGCGGCCCGAACCGAGGCCATGCCTACCCCACATGAATGGGAAATTGGCTTAAAGACAGGAAACCGATTGGAATTTGACATGGGAATATGGGAACTCTCCATAGGGTTAGGTAGTCGTGAAACTTTGAACCTACCGTAGTGTATATCCATCGGATTTACTGGACAATCGGTAGCACTTTGCTTTGAACCGTCAGCCATTGTGTAAACCTAGACAATCAATAACACACAGAGCCCCGGGTGCATCTTTGGTTCTCACGTTTGTGTTCATTTCGGTCTTGAACACCTCCTGGTTCTCTCCAAAACACCCCCAAATGCTCAATTTTTAAATTTCTCCAAAATGAAGGGTTTTGAAGAATAACTAACTAAATGATCATTTAAGCTCATTTTAAATGAATATTTGTTTAACTAGTTCAATTCACTATATCTCAAAAGTGATTTCATAAAAGTTGATAGTCCATTTAAAAATTCAAAAGATGTGTAGATGAGGATGGAGAGGGTTTAAAAGTGTATTAAAAAGGGGATAAGACTCGAATTGGACACTATGGTTTTTTGAGAATCTCATATTGGACATTAAGGTTTCAAATGGACCAAATTGAACACTATGGTTACATATTTATCTCATATTGGACAATGAAGTTTCAGAATTTGTAGTTTTTGGACACTCACTAATGATTCTCGATCCTCTTTCTTTAATAAAAATCGTTAGTCTTATATTTCCTTTCCTTTTTGGTGAAAATAAACTAATTTAATTACGTATATAATTTTGGAATATTTAATTTGATGTTTTAGAATATATATTTTGATTTTAATTAAATAACTTCTTATAGTTAACAATTTAAAAATATACTTAGGACTTTTCATTCATATGATTTTTATGGAACTTTAAGAAATATCGATTTGTTAAATTGATTTAACAATATTAAAGAATTCAATTACATTATAATAGATTTTCTTAATTGGAACTTCTAATTATAGGCGGTTGGGCTGGCACCCGACTAGCGCCTAGCACCTAGCACCTTTTAGAACATTGGTCTGCCATAACATTGAGGTAAATGAGCTTCTTTAGTTCTTCCTTCTTACTCATTCACTTCACTTTATTTTGGTAGTCAGCTAAAAAATTAGCCATGATTGAATAAGCACACAAACTAAAACTAAAAAAAAATATACACCAAGTTACGAACGCCACCCAAGTTTCAAAATTCAATTTAAAATCAAAATAAACTAAATTGGATTATAGCCGTATAAATTTAATACAATAGATGATACATTCAGTCTAGGTTCTCAACGCTCACCCCAAGAACAAAAAAGTTAAGTTGCATTCAGAAATGGTAAGTTTTCAAAATAGATAAGCCCATAAAGTCTACAACAAACTAGTGCCTGCTACCTGTCCACCAAACATTGGACACGTGATCACAAGGAATCAAAAAAAGAAGATTTCACAAAAGAAGTAGCAGTAAGAACAATCCAGTGGTAATGTTCAGAGGCTTCTCCGCTAGACAACATTTCCGTCATGTGCTCTTGCAATAACATTACATTTCGGGGGGTCTTACCTGAACTTAGGACGCTTTGGGAGGCTACCAATACTGCTTTGCCTTGACTTACCAAAACTCTTCTTCCTCCGTCGCCTCTCATCCTCACTGTCTGATTCATCACCTTTCTCCCTATCTGCATAGCTTGCTTCCTTTTCCAACTCTTCCCATGTTTTCCCTTCCTCTTCCTCTGACTCTTCTGCCTCTTCCTCATCATCATCATCGTCTTCAGACTCCAGGGATTCGCTATCAGACTCTTCATCCTCAGACTCTGATTCAGGTTCAACTTCTGTAGGCTCAAATTCTCCATCTGAATCCTCTGTATTGTCAGTCTCAGAGTCACTCCCATCCAAGTTCAAGAACTCCCAGCCTCCTTCATCAATGAACCTTTGTGGATCATCAATGATTGTTTTCAAAATGGGGCGCCAGTTCAGATTAAGCTTGCTCTCGTAGTACTTAATGTCAGTTGTGTCAAGCCACTCTTTGATTCCATCGAGTGAGGCTATAGGGATTGAATCTATACGCATCACATCACGTTTGAAGTCCTTGAAAACAATTGCCATGTCAAAATTCTTTTGTCCGAAACCCGCCCTCTCCAAGTTGACAATCTCTATCTCGCCAAGGGTGATGACCAGGAATGGTGTCTCTATAAGCTCAACCAAACAGCATGATGTTGGAACTATGAAGGCTGATGATTTGTAGGGAACACCATGAAACCCAAGCTCTCTGAGCGGTTGATCGAATTCCAGGTCGAGACCCTTGAACTGCGGTTGGGTCCAGATATCGTTCACCCGGTTTGCAAAGTTCTGGAAATCCATGTTGATTTTGTTCTTCCGGTCCCTCTCCCTCTGTTCTTCTTCGATCTCATCTGGGTCATATGCGGACCTCTTTCCGCCACCAAGAGTTTGGACCACATCCATCACCTCCACATAAAACTGCACATCCTTGGTTTTCTTGTTTCCAACCATTATGTGGTTGTGGAGATGAAAATGGAGGAGTGTGATCATTTCTTTCTCTGCTGGCTGGAAAAAGGCATGCTTGACATTTCCATACATGATATCAACACGTTCATCCTGTCTTGTGGTCGAATAACGGAATCCATTCATATGAGCTTCCAGAGTGCCGGGGAGCTTTCTGGCACGGCCGCCAAAAGAGGGACGGATCCATAAGTCTGGTAACCTGACTGGCTTGAATTTGTTTCCAGCCACTACAAGCTTCTCTTGAGTGACCAGTGTAGCCCTCTCAGCTCTTTCAGACTCCCTTGCCATAACATTGCGTCTAAGTGTTTTAATCTGCTGGTTCAATTCAGTTATATGACGAGAGTCCTTGGAACGATAAGAAACTTCTTTCAAATAAATAGCTGATTGATTCTTAGACACATTTGCATCACTTGATGCAAAAGGCATGCCTGGGACATTGAAGATGATTCGGATGTAAGAGTGGCGACTAGTGTCAGCCTGACTGGTCACGGTCTTCACAGTAGAGATATGGAATGGAACCATGCTTCCATATATAGGTAGAAGGAGAGCTTCATTCTTCTGGTCAACCTGAACCATCATTTCTTTAGGAGTTGGTGGTAGATCATTGACATTCTTGTAGGCTACAAGATCACTTGAAGCACGGACAGCAGATCGGTTGTCTCCATTGGCAACACCATCACCGGCAAGACGTCGAGCAGTTTCTTCATTCTTCTGCCGAGCCAGTTCGGCTTGGTGCTGCCTCCGCAGCTCTTCCTTGGATATCTCTTGGTTGTCTGAGCGCAGTGTTGCCTTTGATTGTAAGGCTTCCTTGCTAATGGACTCGGCTTTGACTTTAAGCTTCTCTTCCTCTTCATCCTCATTGAATGAGTATGCCACCTCCTTCAGAGCTTTGGAGATCAGTTGGGTTACCACATTACGGCCTTCGCTGGTTACAATCACCGTGTCTGCAAGCAGAAGTGAGAAGTTCCTCTTGAGTTTGCTGGTCTTAGCCACCACATTCTGAAAACCAAGAGAGACATTAAAAACCATTCCTGCTTTAAGCACTTTGTCATTTCTCGAATTAAGCAGCAACCCTGACTCTCGAAACTCCAGTCCAATTCCAGTTCCGGCCGTTTTTGTCAAGTTGCTAACCAGTTCAGGAGCTTCCCTCTCAACCACAGCAAGTGCTGCCTGATAAACAGCACTAATCTTGTTTCCCTGTTTCAAGGCATCAATTGCTGCCTCATGGGCTTTAAGAAGCACTTCATAAGCCTTGCTCTGCATTGGAATCGAATCAATGAGGAATGTTCTGGCAACATTTGAGCAGTAGCTGTTGTATCGAGAACCCACGGCACATATGATAACGCTGGCAGAATCATAGTACAGAGTATCATCATCGCTAACTGCACTGGGTCTGAGATCAAATTTCTCACCACTCTGGAAGATGGGTGGGTAACATATATCAATATTATCAGACTTCAGCTTCACTTTGACTTTAGCCGGTTCAAGCATAGCCTTTTCTGTCTCATCCGTCAATGAAGAATGTGTTACTTTTTTCTCCTCGTCTATGACCTTCTCAAGCTTTGGAACCACAAAGTTCTTCAATGTTGAAGCAGTCAAATAAGCAGCCTTCTTCACATTCATTATCTCATTCTGGTCTTTTACAGCTAAAATATCAGATATTCCATGTGTTATATCACCAAGTTGAAGTCCAGAGTTCTTTAACTTGTCAGCCCATGTCTCAAGGAGTTTCCCCTCAGGTGCCTCTTTTGCAATGTACCCAATTACAGGGGACTTCCGTTGAGAGCTGATGGAATGAAGAATAGCATCCATTTGTGTAGTCCCATCCTCACTTTTGGCCTTCACATGCATAATAATATCAGCACCTATAACATCTTGAACTGTTTCTCTAACAGCTTCAAGTAAGGATGCTTTCTTTTGGCTACATAAAAAATTGATCTGCTTTTCTCCAAAAATCATAATTGTTTCTGGGAACTCATATCCTAGCAACCAAATGTTCATGGCTGAAGATTTCAAGTACCTCAAGTCCTCAGAAGGAGGAGGTGTTGCTATAGCAAGGACATCAGAGGAACCCCACAGATCATCTCTATGTTCACGCCAATGTGCATATAGAGCTTTAAGCCTTCTACTAAAGGAATCCAAATCAAATTTATAACCACTCCCGGTAGATGCATTCCCATTGGCAGGTGGACCATTTCCCTTTCGTTGTTCAGGCATGACTAGTCTGCATAAATAAGAAATGCCAATTGGTCCTTTTTACAACAAACAGTACTTGAAGATTTGTAAATGCAAACTTATTATTCACAAGAGTGCATGGAACCACATGTTGAGGACATAGAGAATTGGAGATGCATCATATGTTTATAGTCGTATACATCTTTAGACTGTATTTGCAACCACATACTTGTAATTAACATGAGAAATTTTACGTATTTTTGCACATTAATTTCATATGTTGATTCATGCTAGCTGACACCAAACTCTTTCGGGATTGGCTTGGATGTTGTTGTGCACCAATATCTATATCTATATAATAAATTTAGAATGGAAGCGTTTGCCAATTAGCTACGTTCTGGGTTCAAAGCAACCGTGTTGTTATTTTGTAAGTGAAAACTTGCAAATTTGAGTATCAAGAATATGGATTTCAAACACTGCCCCAGTCGTGCAATATTTTACACTTTCAGCTTATCCGGCAGTTTCTAAACGGATTGATTAACTGCCAACGCTACTACAAAAGATCTTTTTGCCCTCAAGTTTTGTGCAATTTCAACATATGTGAACCAATCGGCTATGTATAAACTTTGTTTGGTGCGGCCATATAGGTCCCCAACGTTTTACTATATAGTTTCTAAAGATAGCTCTGGGTGTCTATTTAATGATGCAGAGGTATGCATTTAGTTTTGAACATGTCTAGGGTCTACAGGGGATACGCCTGTCAGGGATAAGCTACACAATCTCCTAAAATTGGCCCTTTTTCTTGGGAAAAATTACCTTGTAACTTGGCAAAGCACTAGTGTTAGACACAAGCTATAAATTCCAAAGTTTAAGAAATTTTATCGATCCAGGACTTGAAAGATAGATGAACCATCAATCTAAGAACTAAATGCTCAATTCATAAAAATTATTTTTATAAATTCAGTACTTGAAAGATAGATGAACTTTATTATGTTTTATCAACTCAGGACTTGAAAGATAGATGAACTTTATTGTTTTTATATTAAAAGTTTTAAATATTACTCCCTCCGTCCCAAAATGATGGTCCTGTATTTCCTTTTTGGGATGTCCCAAAATGATGGTCTTGTTTCCCTTTTTGGTAAAGAACTAAAAGTGGATTGCCATTCATACCCCTCCTTTTTAATAAACAGTAAAAGTAAAAGGATGAACAGTACAATAAAGTACAATAAAGTAAGGTTCTGTAGTCTTTCTATCACACTTTCTTAATCTTTGTACCCAAAAGAAACAGGACCATCAAATTGGGATGAAGGGAGTATTTAATTTTATTAAATTAATATACTTTTGTGAAGAAAATTCATAAAAATCAGCAATGTAATTAACAAAAAACAATTAAATCACAACCTATGATATTTTTGGTCTTTGAGTGATAGCTTCCGATCATTCAAGCCATATATCGACACATTTAATCTTACAAGTCTCCGATTAATAATTCATCTATCTTTCAGAACCTGGATAAATAAAATTCCAATTTAATCACAACTATAATACTCATCATAAACTCAATTTAATCAATGAGAGCAGTTCTGAACAACAATTCAAACTTCACATTCTGAAGTTAAAAGCACTACAAAATCCTTTCTTCTTTTCTCATTCTTGTGCATGCATATTCCTCGGTTACTTTCTTAAGCCACCTTAAACCATTCAAAATTCTGAGCAAGAAAATATGAGAAGGTTGCATAGTCTTGTTTGTGTACCTACCCATATATTTAAAGTGCCTTAAATACAACCATCTAACTCACCAAAAGAGGAGATAGTGTACCTACCCATAAACTTAATACTCCTTAAACACAACCATCTAACTCACTAAAAGGCATGATCTTAACCTATTATTAACACATAGAAGCCATAAACTTAATTTTTCTTAAACACTTTAGTTTAGAAAATGTGGAGATTGCGTAGTCATGTTTGGGTACTTAGCCATACATATTAACAAGTAACATCATACTCCAACAGTATTCTTTAAGTGCTAAGAAATGCATGTTTAAAATCAGATTTTCTGTTGAATCATCTATGTAGTAATTCAAATGATGAACAACAACAACAATCAAGCCTTACTCCCAAAAGATTGTCATTATTCCCAAAAGATTGTCATGTGGTGTGACTAAGTGAGTAATTCAAATCATGAAGATTAAAAAAATACTACCTTTAATAGTGTGGTTTATGCGCATTATATAATCCAAAACCTAACCATACTAAAACCCTCAAAAGTTTAGAAAAGAAAACCAAGTCTATGAATAATACAAAAATCTCATGGGGTTAAATTATATTTTTGCCCAAAATCCCCAATCTAATGCAAACCCGAGGCATAGTTCTTCTGAAAATTAAAACTTTATTCGTTGTCATAAGTTATCTCCAATCACTGCTGATAAGATAAAATAAGATACGGAGTATGTAGGAACAAACAAAACAAGATGAGATAAAATAAGAAGACAGTTAGTAATAATCGACTAACCTCAGGACATTAGAGGGCGTGGTGGAGACTGCGTCCGACCTAAGAGGAAAGAAGAAATGGAAAGGGAGGGAGCAATATAGCGTACGACCGTCTGTCTGAGAGATGAGCACTAGCCTAGAGAGATGGTAGATGTCGGATGAATCGGACCGGATCAAACACTTTGGGCCAATAACTTTAAATCATTCAATTTGACACATTTTATATGGAGCATTGTATTTTTCATACCATACACTAACATTTAAATTGGTTAAATGAGTTGAATCTATTGAAATTGGTGAAATTTAGTTGAATCGATCAACTTCGCTAATTTACTGATTTGTGAAAATATTAAATTTAAAATACTACCGCATCCCTTTTTATTTAGCAATCTTTGATTTTCCGGTTCAAGATGGTAAACTTTGATTCATTATTTTAACAAAGATATAAAAGTGAAACTTAATAAAATTATATTTTTATGATAATACTATTAACAAAAAATAATTTTCGTATCATTTTTATATTATGAATACTACTCCGTATAATGTATAAATATATAATTGGACAAAGTTTAACGTCATTGACTTGAAAAGTCAAACTGGGTAATTAAAAAGGGAAGGAGAGAGTATTTTTTTAATGATAAATAAAAAACAATCTTATGAAAATAGCCACAATGATATTTTACATTAATTTCAACCAATTCAATTATAAAGTAACTTAAAACTCACTTATATTGATTAATATACATGTAGTATAATTCAATGCTCAAAATCTCTTGATTTTGTATCATAAACAAATCTAAATGATTGATAAGACTTATAAGTTGAAAATATTAGTTACAAACAGGCTCTTAATAGATAAAACCGTGTTAACTAATAAAAGTTGACTTTATAAATCATATTAAAAGTTGAGATAGAGGAAGTAGCATTGAGTGATAATAAATGTTAAGCATATTAAATGTCGGTTCACATGTTAGAGACTCTGTGAGTAAAGCCCTACAACATGTAAAAAGTGTATGTGGCGTCGTTGGTGTGTGCTATGTGGTGGACAAGGGGTATATTGTCTATGTTTAGTCTACATTAGAGTGAGATGTTGTCATGGTGAGGGGTCTAATTTGTTTCCTATTTGAGCCAGTAAAATGGCTTGTGAATATGTGAGTCGTGGTTCTCGGCACATACTCCTTCAATGTGGGTTCAACTCCCACCGACATTAGATGTGATTCTCAAAACATTTTGTTGGGGTAATTGGCACGAAATGGGAGCGGCCCAATACCCCTTAACTCCTAAGGAGGAAGGAATCAAGGCTAACAGCCCACGAGGCAAAGCCAACGCTCGGCCAACTCACATGACGCATGTTGCCTCCGTCCTTGTCCAGCTAAGGCTAGACAGCCGTTTGAGAGCCTCAGTGAGGACACTCGAGAGGACCCTAGCGGCGTCCATGGCCTTGTGTTTGCTTGGATCCAGGTTCAGAAAGTTTTCCGGTACGACTGTCTGGGACATTTGGCGGCAAAGCAAGATATTGGCGGGAAACATATTTAATGCACCATATTTGGTGGTTGGGAGAAGCTAGTCACTCAGAATCCTCCACATTCCCACTACCACCTACCTCATGGTAGTATAAATAATAGCATTTATTTCATAATTAGGGGTTGTCAACTTGTATTCTCTAGCGATGACCTTTATTCTCTGTACTTATAGCTCAGAATAGACGATCGGCTCGGCTAATTAGTAGGGCGTGCTGTAATTGTTCTTGGTTTATTTAATAAGAACTTGACTCACTTATTGCCTCTCTTTTCTATTATTATTTACTTGTGCCTTAAATATACTCAGTTCACTAACACATCCATCGAAACACCAGAGGAAGTTATTGGGCCTTTGAAGTCGGAAGAATTGACTTCAACACATTTCAAGTGCAAATCTTCGTTCACATAGTGTTGGTTTAGCTCCAAATTTGTCATTCAAGAACTAGTGGATGGGCTCCGCCCTAGCAAAGTAGTTGGATTGCGCTAGTGTATACATGAATTTCTAGACGATTGGAGGTTTTCCCAAATGGTGGTCCTATCTCACGGGCTTAGGTTAGCAATCGATTAGAAGTCATGTTTAGAACCCAATACACGCTTAAATGTGTAGGGCATTTCTTTGTCCATAGGGCACATAGAAGCTGTTAGGAATTGAATGACAAATTGAGCGTGTAACTCCCTCTTCACAACTCTCAAGGTTTAGAGGTAATTCTTGGTTGATCAAGGACTAGTCTAGCAAAGTCGTGAATATGATTTATAAAAAAAATGAATTCCTGAGTTATCAAACAAAAGAAATTGATATTAATCGTCTCATAAAATTAATTATTTTCACTTAACGTTTTGAGATATTTCAAAAAAAAATCTCATTTTCCTTTTTAGAAAGTTTTGCGTGAAACATTCATTTACCTTTTTCGTAACTCAGAAGTTGCTTCTGAGTGGTTGAAGGTTTATGTATTGCATTAAGTAGCAATTTGGGATTTCACTAGATCAGAAAATAATTACTATTTAATTGTTATGGTATAATCAGTTGTACAAAAGAATTGGTAAATTGATACCTGGTAGCCAAAAGTTATGTTAATTACTCCCATTGTCTCAAAATAAACGTCATTTTCCCTTTTCATTTGTTCTAATATAAATTATATTTTCCTTTTACTATTCACAGGCTTTTTTACATCTAAAGACTTTTACTATTACCAACTATGCACTTAGCCCCCTTCATGCATTCCAATAAATACATTTTCTCATTCAAAGCCACAACTTCATGCATTCAAAATTTTAGCCTCAGTAAGTTACAACTATTACTCTATGAGTCCAACATTAATATGCTAAATAGTAGTTGGATTGCGCTAGTGTATACATGAATTTCTAGACGATTGGAGGTTTTCCCAAACGGTGGTCCTATCTCACGGGCTTAGGTTAGCAATCGATTAGAAGTCATGTTTAGAACCCAATACACGCTTAAATGTGTAGGGCATTTCTTTGTCCATAGGGTACATAGAAGCTGTTAGGAATTGAATGACAAATTGAGCGTGTAACTCCCTCTTCACAACTCTCAAGGTTTAGAGGTAATTCTTGGTTGATGAAGGACTAGTCTAGCAAAGTCGTGAATATGATTTATAAAAAAAATGAATTCCCGAGTTATCAAACAAAAGAAATTGATATTAATCGTCTCATAAAATTAATTATTTTCACTTAACGTTTTGAGATATTTCAAAAAACAAAATCTCATTTTCCTTTTTAGAAAGTTTTGCGTGAAACATTCATTTACCTTTTTCATAACTCAGAAGTTGCTTCTGAGTGGTTGAAGATTTATGTATTGCATTAAGTAGCAATTTGGGATTTCACTAGATCAGAAAATAATTACTATTTAATTGTTATGGTATAAGCAGTTGTACAAAAGAATTGGTAAATTGATAACTGGTAGCCAAGAGTTATGTTAATTACTCCCATTGTCTCAAAATAAACGTCATTTTCCCTTTTCATTTGTTCTAATATAAATTATATTTTCCTTTTACTATTCACGGGCTTTTTTACATCTAAAGACTTTTACTATTACCAACTATACACATAGCCCCCTTCATGCATTCCAATAAATACATTTTCTCATTCAAAGCCACAACTTCATGCATTCAAAATTTTAGCCTCAGTAAGTTACAATTATTACTCTATGAGTCCAACATTAATATGCTAAATAGTAGTTGGATTGCGCTAGTGTATACATGAATTTCTAGATGATTGGAGGTTTTCCCAAACGGTGGTCCTATCTCACGGGCTTAGGTTAGCAATCGATTAGAAGTCATGTTTAGAACCCAATACACGCTTAAATGTGTAGGGCATTGATAGACATTATATTTACTTGTGTTTAACATAAGTATTTATAAGTATTTGTTGAAGAAAAGAAGAGAAATTGGACAAATACCTCTAGAATGAGAGCTAAGGCATAAAACATTGTGATGAACGGTTTTTTTAGACCAAAAGGATGACGTTCTGCCCATAATTTGAGTATAACGTATTGTATAGAACTCGAAATCACTCGATTCGAGTTTCATGTGAATGCTAACTCAATAAGGAACAAATGTTATGAAGACGTCATGGCCAAAATATGAAAGGAACAAGACTCAATCAACCGACAAAGTCAGATGTTGCTGGTGGGATTTCAGGATGCATACCTCTCAGTGTTTTAGCCATAACGTTTGATTGGATGAATAAAATCACGTCATTCAAGTTTTGGTGGATAGAAGGCTTCATTATCTACAACTTTGGTGAAGAAATCATGTCCGAATTCATAGCGAAACATCTCCAAAATCCCAGGACAAAAACCAACACTTTTTGATCCATAAAAGAGAAAGAGAAAGGAGTACACTTTTTGGCGCAGCAACCGGTGCCGGTCAGCCCACAACCGGCGCCAGTTAGGTGGTATTTTTTGAGCAAAATGAGCCTGTTTTGAACCGGCGCCGGTCGGGGCATAACCGGCGCCGGTTGGGCGATTTCTGCACAAAACAGGCCAACGTGCAAGAGGATTTTTGATGGGAAAAGTTCATCTTCCTCATTTCTTGATCAAATATTTATCCACACCTTATTGTTGGGTTTGAATAGACTAAAAGATGCCATTCTTTAGCCTATATAAAGCCCTCAATTCATCAAGCAAACACATCACATTCCATACTTTAATTCCTAGTTTTCATACTTTGTTTTTGCTATTGTTCTTCAAGTTCTTGAGGAGGAAACTTCAACCTCCGAAACCATTGGTGTTTAGGTATTATTTACTTTGTAATTTCATGTTCCATTACATTTCAATATTGTATTGTGATTAATATGAGCATTAGAGGCTAATTCTTAGCTAAGGCTAGGGATGAACCTCTATGCACACTAGGTGTTTGATAAAAGTTCTAAACCAATAAATTGTGATTTATCCTTTACATTTTGATTGTTTATGACTATGGTGTACAACATAGAAGTATGTTAAATTTAGTTTATGCTTGCAATTAACGTTGAAGTCTAAACTATGAACATTAAAGGATAAACATATATAGTACCGAGAATAGAAATATATCTGGTCTTATATGATACGGGTGTGATGTCTTGATATTCAACGGGGTTTTCGGTAGATGAATGTAAGCCGTAACGGGACTTACACGTAACGAAAACCACGCTCTCGCTGCCTTAACCGGAGTTGAGAATATATTAGCGACATCGTATTCATGATTATTGGGGAAGAACTATTATTAAACAACTATTAAAGCATTTAGGTGAATCCCGATTGTCTTAGTAATTCTCATTCTTGTTTAAACCAACCTCAAAGAGCAAAGTTCCTGAAAAAAAATATATCATTTACGTTCTTTGCATTCAATATTCGACTTTATAATAACAACCATTTCCCTGTGGATCGACCCGGTATTTACCGGTATTTTATTACTATATCGGCACTTGTATACTTGCAAGTTTAGCCCGATCAGACATTTCTTTGTCCATAGGGTACATAGAAGCTGTTAGGAATTGAATGACAAATTGAGCGTGTAACTCCCTCTTCACAACTCTCAAGGTTTAGAGGTAATTCTTGGTTGATCAAGGACTAGTCTAGCAAAGTCGTGAATATGATTTATAAAAAAAATGAATTCCCGAGTTATCAAACAAAAGAAATTGATATTAATCGTCTCATAAAATTAATTATTTTCACTTAACGTTTTGAGATATTTCAAAAAAAAATCTCATTTTCCTTTTTAGAAAGTTTTGCGTGGAACATTCATTTACCTTTTTCATAACTCAGAAGTTGCTTCTGAGTGGTTGAAGGTTTATGTATTGCATTAAGTAGCAATTTGGGATTTCACTAGATCAGAAAATAATTACTATTTAATTGTTATGGTATAATCAGTTGTACAAAAGAATTGGTAAATTGATACCTGGTAGCCAAAAGTTATGTTAATTACTCCCATTGTCTCAAAATAAACGTCATTTTCCCTTTTCATTTGTTCTAATATAAATTATATTTTCCTTTTACTATTCACGGGCTTTTTTACATCTAAAGACTTTTACTATTACCAACTATGCACATAGCCCCCTTCATGCATTCCAATAAATACATTTTCTCATTCAAAGCCACAACTTCATGCATTCAAAATTTTAGCCTCAGTAAGTTACAACTATTACTCTATGAGTCCAACATTAATATGCTAAACCAAGCTCCAACTCCATAAGCCTTTGACAGTATAACTTCGAACATGTTTGCACCATCAAACTTGGCATCTCACATCAGTGTTGCCGAAAGAAACTTCCCCTTGAGGTTGGTTATGTCATTCGAGTTGTCGTAAAAAATGCAGATCGAGTGGTTTGTCATAAACACCATTTGCTTGACCCATCGTGTTACCAATAAATACCTTCTCACATCCGTTTGGGACCATTGACAAAGGTGGAAACCTCTGAAAATTAGGTTAGATCATGCACTTGGTTTGGATAAAATCTAACTCAACAAATAACGCAAATGTACTATACCTTTCTATTATGATTTATGAAAGCAAATAAGCTTCATGTGGTCAAAAATACTATTCGATTCACTACAATACCCTTTATGTGTTGGTTGATGAACATTAGAGATTTAGAGGATACAATGTAAAGGATGTTTTAGTTAATTCCATATCATTTGCCAATAGTTTACCTAGTCTTTCACTTTGTGTATCTTTTATTAGTATGGGTGTTTTCTGCAAGTGTTGTGATGCCCCCAATACAAAATGTGTGACCACAAAGCATCAAGTAGTAAGATTAACATCAAACCTAACTGAGTCAAATATTATCCTTGAAAGACCATTCATAGTTTTATGCGCATATTTAGAGAATTGAATGTCTACATAGAAAGGTAAGTCAAACAAGCTTGGATAGTGGCATTGTAAAGATACATGGAGCTTGAGGAGAAGGAGGGTTTGGCTCTCGCTCTTTGCAAAGTGGGGAGAGGGTTTGCCAATGAATCATATCCTTCCTGCCACTGGTGTTGACAACTTCGTCAAGTGGAACAATGACCAATATCTCATTGACTACAGGATGATATGAAGACAACATGGATGAATGTTACAAACTACCTTGAAAAAGCATGTGGTGTTAAACTGGTTGAAGAGGGGGGCACAAGTTGGCGTTCCGGTTAAAGGAGAATGGATGAAATCTTCAAATTAATTTTCATAATTTTCTTCTTATCTTTTGTGCGTTTAGAACAAGTCTAGAAGATGATAACTCCAGTTCCATCATTCCATGAAAGTATTAGGTTCGTGCCACATAATTCTATATTTTATCATACGGGTTTAATTGATGATAGTTCCCATACAATGGGTCAAACATTGTAATTCTGAAGAAAAAGTCGATAAAGACATTCTTAGAATTGCAACTTCAATCACAAATCAGAATGAAGTGGTATTGCAGAAAAAATAGGTCTTACTTCTTATCTAGCTAGCAGCTATAAGAGGAGAACAACACCAATTGCCCAAGCACTAAGAATACCACAATCCACCTTTCTCAGTTCATCAGATATTTTTTCCTTGGGTTCTGAATTGTCCACCATACTTATTTCCATAGGACACCATAGAAACATGCTCCCTATTTGCTTTTGGTGAAAACGTGATAGTGAGGAGTAATAATTATAAATGGAAAATTCGTGAAATAGGAGTAAAAAGTTTGAGAATTCCAAAACAGGACTATCATGTTTTTATTCCCAAAATAAGAGTAATTACTGCCAAATTTGGGAAATAATGTCATGTTTAAGGTCTGGTGCTACCAAAACATGACAATAATTACTCCTATTTTGGGAATAAAAACATGATAGCTCTATTTTAGGATATAGAAACGTGTTTAGTCCTGTTAAGGGCAATTTCCCATAAATTAGAGATTGAAAGGAAACCCTTTATATGAGCATCTTATCTGAGAAGGCGAGTGGAGTTGCTGAGAGAAACTCTCTTTGGGTCATGGAGAAAAGTTTGAGCATGAAGCTTTTGCGTGGGAGATGAAGAAGGAGAAAGGAATGAGAGCAAATACCGTACACCCGGTTGTACAGTGTTCGCCGTACAACCGGATATTTTATCTTAAACGTAGTGAGTATTACGTTTAAAAGAAATGAGTATTAATATAAAACAGTGTATCGGTAGCACACTAAAGTATTAGAAGTGTACAAATGAGTATGATGATCTACACGTAATATATATGCTACAAATCTACTTATTCATTACACTATATTATATTATCATTGAGAGAAATGTCAAATTAGTGCTTTCACTTGTATGCACGACATTAAAGAATACGTTATATTGCATCTGATATTCACAAAGGACATACACTTGGCCTTTTAGCGTTAATTGAGTACATTAACTAGATTAAAACATTAATACAACTTAGTTGTCGACTAACGGAATAATGAATTTTGTCGTCGCTTCTCCGTTGCTTCTGTGACATCTCAGCATCACTGTGACGTGACTGCATCCATGAAGATGAGAATCGGAACAATAACCTTTTTCAAAGGTGCGGCGAATATATTCGAGGCCAACCTCTGTAAAGGGGTAGTTTTGGTAAAGAGGGCATCGATAGAGGCGTAGCCGGTTGCCAAGGTCGGTGAAGAAAGGGTCGACTACACGATCTGTTTAGATGAGTTTGAATTAGGGGGAGGCAGGAAGAGATGCTTTGTATATGTTGTATCACCCAGGGTTGAGAATCAACTGGTCTTAACCGATTTGCAAGTTCAAGATGTCGGAGAAGTTGAGGATCGAGTCAGCGACTCAAAGTTGTTCTTGGAAAAGATGTATGTGGTGTGAGTTAGACTCCACCGTTTGCCACATAATCATTTTTAACGTTAAGTTCAAAAGTGTACTTAATCAATGCTAAAAAGCCGAGTTTGTGCCCTTGTGAATATCATATGCAAAATATAATGTACTATTTACTCCAACGCCTTCAAGTTGATGTACTCATTTGGCACTTCTGTCTATCATCATTATATTATCATTAAAATTACTGGTATTTATTTACTAATTTTATAAAACAAAATTGGAAGAAAGTGACTTATACTAAATAATGAGAATTCGGGCAAGATACAAAAACACAAAAAGTCCCTTTCCAATTGTTTGTCCTCGAACGACTACCCAAAAGCAATATGACTCGTTGATCCTATACTACGCTTAACAGATCCAATGACAGACACAATAGACCTTACATCACCCAACCTAACCTCTAGAGTTCTGCTAGTAGAAATAAAGAAAACAACCAAAACAGCATTCAGTTTGAAATGAAAAATAAAATATGAGCTAGATAATTAAAATCGAGCCGCCTCCTCATAATCACGTAGATCCCAATCATGTACATGTTGGGGTACAACCGTGTGTGCCCGAATCAAAACTTGAAACAACATCTTTCGGCCCTAATCACACGATTCCTGCACGGGGGAGGTTCGGGAGGAGGACGAACTGACAATAGTGCATATTCTTTCTCTCTTTGCTCCTTATTCATAACATTCTATGTCATTTCAGTAATCAGCCTATTGCAATCACATAGCCCTATCTTGGAATCACAACAGTTGTTGCCAAAGCAAAACGCAAAATCAATCAAATTTACACCCCCTGAGAACATCTGAGTGACACCAACATTGGAATCTTTGTCCTCTAAAAAAAGGAAAAACCGAAAGCAAGAAAAAATTTGATCGAGCTTCGCACAAATTGAATCGGCGCCCGAAAAGAATCAATTGTATCTCAACTAAAGATGAACAAACCAAAGCGCAGTACTAAAAAATTGGCAAACGAAGAAAACAAACCCTACCATACAGAGGGAACCATGACCGCTTTAATAATGAAGAAGAAGATTGTCCTTGAATCCTAGTACAGTTTTTTTGTTCATCAAAGCATACCGCTTATATTAATATCGTTAAGATTCGGATTGATACAACAAACTCACAAAGACCAATCCTGACAACAACTATCCCTAACCAACTACCACTATCGACCTTATGGCTAGACTCAGAGACGATCACCCCTGAAAGAGCAATACGAATCGCTAATCACCATGCGAGATTGACACAACAATCACTGGTCACATAGATCCTTTTAACGACATAATATCTAGCAGAATTATGATTCCTTATTGTAGACATAAAACTAAAGACATCGACAAAAAATTGGGCAACATGAACAAACTTAACGTGAAAGTAAGACCATAAAAAACAGATGACAAACACTCAAGTCGCTTCCTGCCAGTATTCTTGAAGTATCATCTTCCAAACCCTATCACCTCAGTCGCTCCAGGGCGGCAGTTCAGAGGGGGCAGTCTTCCAATCTATCTTCTCCCATGCTCAGTACTCGATTCAGAAATTATCAGGCAATTTTTCAGTCGAAAGTATCAATCACAGACCTTCAGATTTGACCCACAGCAACACATCCAGAAACATCAACCATAGAGAAGCACATATCATGGATAGGCAGAATGTGATAACAAGTGCCCGCCCACTTACGCTCCAAATCGTTCACCGGAAAAGAAACGACGCAAGCCGCCTGCCGGAAAGACAAACCCTAGACAAAGCTAGGAAGAAGACCACTTTTATGAAGACAATCAATTCAAAATCACCTTCATTGCTCTTGATTGGAATAAGGACCCGTTCACGCCGCAACCAAACGGAAAAATCAAGTTGCTGCTCTTTCATATCTACACGAATGCAAATAAGTAAATAACTGCATTCATCTGTTGTTGGTGTGTTTTTTGGGAATTCACCGTCGACGGAGAGCATGGTGTGACAAATCGATTGTTTGGTTATCTTTGACCTCCACCGCGAAAGGCTTCAATAAAGATGTCCGATGAGGGGTTTTATTAACCGGATGAGAAATACCATAGTGGCGGTGGGCCTAATTTCTCCCCACTTCTTTTTTAAATCCTAAAATAGTTGAAAGCTGAATTTGTGAGACATTTGTACTAATTTTATAATTTAATACCAGTACGCATATCATTTTAATTAATATATACGAAGTAGTATATACTAATTTGGCATATGATAAAATACTTGGTTGTACTGTGTGAATGATATAGCCAATTGTATCATACTTCGTATAATTTAGGGAAAGGAATGCATCTGTTACTGGCGTGGAAAGCAAATAGAAAACTATTTGCCGCCCACATAGAGGTCTTAGCTACATTAAATGTAAAATTAATATGTAGTTCATTAAATGTTTGAAATTATAACTTCAAATCTTTATATATATAAAGATAGTATGGTGGAAAAGAAATAGAAAACTATTTGCCGCCCACATAGAGGTCTTATCTACATTAAATGTGAAATTAATATGTAGTTCATTAAATGTTTGAAATTATAACTTCAAATGTTTTTGTTAAATATTGTAAATACTAAATGTAATAGATTTTACTTTATCACTAATCACACTTTATGACAAGAGTTAACATTTCTAACTTACATAATAAGATAATGTAAATTTTGTTTTTTAATTACAATTTATTTTTATAAAACAATAATATGACAACAAGAATTTTGAATATGATAAACAATATAAATAAGTCTTTCATGACCACTAAATACATTTCTGAATATAGAATACAATCATTTTTAATGTAATAAAGAGGTATTTCCCAATATATACATTGTATAAGGCTAATTACTCGACGTATGTGTGTTGTCCATGCCCAATAATTGCGAGACCAGGGGTTCGAGCACATATCAATAACTATGTACTAATACCACATCTTGTACTATCTCTAAGATAACATGTGCAAAGACTGCAAACCACACACATTATAACAAAAGTGTACTAATGAGATTGGCTTTGATTATCAAAGTAAGATTCGATCATAAGAATAAATTTGAAGCAGAACAAATATCAAAAAATATAGTACGAATTGAACAAACTTAATAATTCAGATAAAAATGGGATAAACAAACAGTGAGACGTGAAAGGTAATGTTCAGTATTTCTCTTACAAGTATCATGCTTATTATCTTAGTTTATGATCATAAGTACTTATTATATGATGATAAAGTATGAAAACTGTGCATAAATCAAAGGTCGTGTTTCTCTATTTTTTTGAACATGAGGCACAAATTGCAAACTTCAAACTAAGGTGGTGTAATGAATAAAATTTTCAAAATTTGGAACGTTTGATTTCAATTTATCATTCATTAGTTATGAATTGCGGAGTATATCTTTCAAAAAATATGAAACAAATCTTTCTTACACATTTTTATATTTCATTTGATTTTATATGAAAAATATTCATTTCTCATTAAAAGAACGGTTTAAGTGAATTCTACCGTGCAACGCACGGGTTGATTGACCAATAAGTTATTAAAATCTCTAACCCGCCATTTTCACGGGATGACAGTTTCTCTGTAGAATTTATCAATTTCCCTCTAAAAATCATATTCACTGATATACCGAATTACATTCGCGTCTCTAAGATATGGAGAATACGAGCGTAGTACCTTACGATATTCTGGACGGTCTGGCGCGGTGGTTCGGATCGAGCGTAGCTGCGGCCTTCTTCTCGTCGCTGGAACGCTTCTCGTGTGTCAATCTCGCAACCTACGACACCGACGACGATGAGGAGGAAGAGGAGGAGGAGGAGGCCAATGAAACCTCTTCTCACGGCGGTCCTCACCCCAACCATGGCTCTGCCGCTACAATCCCCACCGCCCCTGCCTCCGTCGATTGAAGAACCACGCAACCTGCAAAACAATATTTGGTCGCCCGATTAAAGAAATTTGTTGAACTATGGATGGAAAATGGAAATTCTAATTAACAAACTCTAATTGTTTGGAAGGTTTGTCATTTCAATATTCATGGTTTAACATAATTCTTTATTCTTTAATTTTGTTTATCAGGTTCCACTTCAATATTTGGATTAAATTTGTAGATCAATTATATTTGAGACTAAGGTATGATGAGCTTGATCATGTCATATACCTTTGTTATGTCAGGTCATAAGTTTGTTTTAAAATACAATAAATTGAAGGAAATGTTTTACACAATTTTAAGTGATTTCGATTAATACATAGCATAAATTATAGGATATTTGATTACGTACAATAATCTCAATTTATAAAAGATATGCAACTAATATCATATACGGAGTACTATGTATGTACTGAAATGTCAGGTCATAAGTTTGTTTTAAAATACATTAAATTGAAGGAAATGTTTTACATAATTTTAAGTGATTTCGATTAATACGTAGCATAAATTATAGGATATTTGATTATGTACAATGAGCACTCTTCTCGTCAGGCCGGCCTGACAGGAACCTCCGTCCGGCCGAGCCCGTTTGGGTACCTTCCCGGTGGAATGTTTTGATGAAAATTTTTTAGCATGTTTCTCATCAAGTCTAGTTTGTCCATACCAAATTTCAGCTCAAAATTCGATCGGGAAGGCATTCAAATCATTTTTTGAAGTTGACTGCGTCAAAATATACATATAAAACTGCAGTCAACTTCAAAAAATAATTTGAATGCCTTCCCGATCGAATTTTGAGCTGAAATTTGGTATAGACAAACTAGACTTGATGAGGAACATGCTCAAAAATTTTCATCAAAAAAATCCACCGGGAAGGTGCCCAAACGGGCTCGGCCGGACGGAGCAGCCTGTCAGGCCGGCCTGACATGAACTTTCCTCTATGTACAATAATCTAATTTGTAAAAGATATGCAACTAATATCATATACGGAGTACTATGTATGTACTGAAATGATACGAATTTCATACAATGAATCCATCAAAGTGTTGAGGTGATAATCGAAGTATGAATTCCAGAGTTACAATTATTCTAATTTAATAACCAAATATATGATTAAAAAAATAATCAACATTTGTTAATTTTGATATGTTCACAATGAATGTGGTGGTTATGCTAATTTTACACTAGCTTGAGCAGTTGAGCTTAATGATTTTTTCATAGTAAGATTAGTAAACTCATAATTATATTTTTTTCAATAAATATTATTTTGATAACACTGAGAAAACTCCCAACACATTAGCTGGATGTATTATTCTAAAATGTTCTTATATTTAATTTGGTATGTATTAAAATTAACAGGCTATCAATCAGTGTAAATGTGTAATCTATATGAGCGAGAGCTACGTTCCAACTTCCAACATAGCTTGGGGGTGTAATGAGAATACATTTTTATTTTTAAATAAAAGTGTTATAGTGTTGGGGGATTCGTCCGCTTGATTATACACCCCGACCAGATCCACCTAGGCATGGCCCAGGTCGGGATTGGGTGGTACTGGGGATTTGAGCTGAAGGCCTGGTACCAGCCCGGGTTTGAACCGGAACTGGGTCGAGCCCAGATTGGGTCAGATCATTTTTTTTAAAATATTTTCTAATTTATTCCTACCTCCACCTCCAAACCCTGCCAAAACACCCAACCCAACCCACCTAGCAGTGCCCAATGCCTAAAAACTAAAAAAAAAACATTTTGGCCCGAACCTGTCCACTAAACTAAGGTCCCGAAGTCCGTTACCAGAAGCTCAAACATTATTCATGTCTTCATGCATTTCAATGCAGATAGCCATTGAAGAGGTAGGTGTTTAGGGCCTTAGGCACACTATACGTCAACCGCGGGCTAAAATGAAGAATTCGCATTAAAAACAATGGATTCTCTCACATCCTTTCTTGTTACCTGCCATCTAAGTTAGAAAGTAAAACCAAAACATTGTCATTCAGCGTTTATAAGGTTTTTAACAGACCTGAAGAATTTATAGAAGAGTGATCCTTTCAAGCACAATTGTTGGAGTTTGACTAGTGCATCTTAATAAATTATTCTTGTTAGTTAGAATTTAGAAAGATACATCCACATTTATACATACATTCATATTTATACACTCCAAGTTCAATGAGAACATGTTACAAAGACGCTTGTATCCATGTGCTTCACAAACTTCTTATCTATGCACTCTATATCAGATCAGATTCGCTGTTTGCGGTATTTACTTAATCTGCGGGTTGGAGTTGGACATGGGGACAAGGCCGGTCAGGATCCCCCTTCGTCCATAGGTGCTTGAGATCACCTCTTTTCTTTCCTAATGTCAAAAATGTTCCTGCAAAATTTCCAGTGATGACATTTACATTATAGCAACATACACAACGGCCAAATTACCAAATTGGTAAAAAAGAATGGTTTACCAAAATACGGTAAAAAAAAGTCCAGAGACAAATTGATAAAAAAATAAAGCTCCGTTGACAAACCGATCAATACTTTGTGAATGAGATAATTTTAGTTCTCGACTTTAGAATTCCCGACATTTAGTCCTCTAACTGTTGTGAAAACTAGTAATTTTACTACTACCTCTGTCCCGTTCTCAGGTTGCTATTGGAAAACAACGTGGTTATTTAGACAATATTTAAATAAAGTAATTCGAGTATATTTTGAGAAATAGTTTGGATGGATATAGAAATATATACTCGTAATATAATATAATGGGATCATTGATGATCATTGTGATGTTTAAAAAATTAAAGAAATAAAGTTAAATTAAATTTATATACACTTTTAAATTCAAGAAATAATTAAAATACCTCAAACTTTGAAAAGGTGTGAGGTAAGCACCCCAAACTTGCATATGTAATTTAAGGGAAAACTATCAAATAAGCCCCCCAACTTTTCAAAAAAATCAATTAGGCCCCCCTACTAAAAGTTGAACCAATTAAACCCCTGAACTCATTTAAAAATGGCAAATCCTCCTTTTAGTAGGTTTTCTTTCAATTTTCCAGTTAATTGCCTGTGTGTGATGTGGAATATTTTTGTTTTTTTGTTTTTTTCTTCCTTTTTCCTTTCTTTTGCTTTCCTCTCTTCTTCCTTGCGTTTCTTCCCTGCGCCTCACCATCTCTGCAACTTTTCCCTTCAATGTTTATTTCTTTCTTTATCCATTTTCTTCTTCCACCTAGTGTTCTGCTCAAATTTCCCGGCCTTCACCCTCCTCCCTGAGCCTCTTCTCCACCCACGACTATGGTTCACGGCCAAATTGATGCTACAGATCTGGGTGTGGTCCAAACTTGGAGGCTTCACAAAACACCGTCGCCGACTTGTTGACCCAGAATCTTCAACGGAGCATCTTCCCCGACTTCCAATCCATCAAATCGCTGAAAAGGGGACAACCGGCGTGCGAAGTACTTCAGCATCTCCGGCGACCTGGGTTCTTCTCGGACTGTGTGCAGTGCTGCGCCGCCGGAACCAACACTTTGCTTGGCAGAAGAAGAAGAAATTGAGAGAAGGAAGGGTGGGTGGAAGAAGAAGAAAGGTGGAAGAAAAGAAAGAGGGGAGGCAGAAGTTTGCTGGAATGAAACGGGCTGGTGAAATGAGAAAGAAGTTGGGGGAAGGGGAAAAAGAAAAGAAAATTTAAAAGAAAAAGAAAATGAAAATGAAAAAAAAAAATCAAAATAGCCATGTGTGTTATCACGTTTACACAATAAACGGGTAACCTATTGGTTACCGGTTAAAAAGAAATTTTGACATTTTTAAATGAGTTAGGGGGTGTAATTGAGTGAACTTTTAGTAAGAGGGTCTAATTGATTTTTTTGAAAAGTTGGGGGGCTTATTTGATAGTTTTCCCGTAATTTAAATACCCCAAACTTTATATGAATAGTTATTTTAGCACCTTAGTCATGTATTATTTTTTTCATAAATGTCAATTTTTTGTGTTAATTTCATAATTTAAAATATTTTAGCATTCATGAAGATACAATTAACATTGTAAACTTCCACTGTAAAATAAAAAGTATTAACCCCCACTGTATATAATTGCAAAGTTTTCAATTTGATATTTTAAATTATGCAATTAACATCATAAATTTACATGTTTGAAAGAAATGATACATGACCATGGTGTTAAAATAACATTTTATATAAGTTTGGGGTATTTAAATTACATATGCAAGTTTGGGGTGCTTATCTCACACCCCTTCATAATTTGGGATATTTTAATTATTTTCCCCTATTCTTAATAGTCATTTTACGTCTTAACAGCCAATCACAAACATCTAAGTTACTAAAAAATATAACTTCAAACCGCCAATGAAAGCGGTTGGTTAAAACTTAAAACAACTAACATAATTCGTTAGTATCAATCTGCTAATTTAACCGGCTACCAGCTAGCAGCCAAATGCTGATTGATATTTTTAGTCATCCGCTTTTCATGATAAAATCACAATAGAAGAATTGGAAATGACAATTCCACAATATATAGGGGACTACATGTCGAGAATTCTAAGATCGAGGACTAAAATGTCTCACTCACAAAAATCTGACAAATTTGTCGCCAGAGCTTCGTTTTTTACCAATTTGTTTCGGAAGGTTTTTTTTCCTACCAATTTCATAATTTGGCCTATATAGAACGGAAGTTGAAGTACTATGTACAATCTTAAATTGATGTACATACCTAAAGTGAAAGGAACTATGTAAAGCAATGCAGGTTGCCCGTGTCCATCCATCAAGTTGAGAGCTAAATAGGTTACAAGCAAACCTATGCAAAGTACAAAATAAGAATACAAAAATAAAATAGGCACACACACATGCAGAAAGATCCACTCAATCACAAGAACATGAGATATGTTGAAAAGTTTCAAGACACGACAATTTTAGTGTGTATCAAATGGTACGGTGTGAAGTTAGAGTGAACCAAGCATTTTTTCAAACTCCTAGAGCTCGATTTCTATCCTAACTAGCCGAGCTTTGATCTAGAATACGACCTACTAGAAAAGCCTAGAAGTTCAAAAAAATTATGCCGCGCTCAAACATACGCGGGCTCAGTTCAGCTATATAGAGAGAGAATCAGAGACGAATTATATATATGTTAAAGATCAAAGATATTTAGTGTATTTTTTTACATTTAAATTTGATTAATAATGAATCAAGTACTTCTTGCAAATTCACACATCGAAAATCTATTGAGCCAAACCTGAACCTCATGTATAAAGAGTACTTCGAGCTCAAACCCGAACACCACAATCACCAAATCAAACCGAGCACGAGATGAGGATGTTCGTGCTCGGCTCAATTAGTTAACACCCCTACATGGAATTATGGTATTTCTAAAGCAAATAGAATATCCCAAACTTGAACTGTGAACTTATCTAAAGATTCTAAAAAGAAAACTTTTGGGCTATGACTGCTAGCTAATCTGCCAGATTAATTGCTGAGCAAATAGATCAGACTCGGACGAGGCATTGCGGCAATGGAGACTCAACTGCTCTACCAGAATCTCAAGGTGCCGATGAAAAACTCTAATACTTCAAGAAGAATTAGATATGTGTTTAACAACGTGCAAGTTGAAGAGCTTAGAACAAAAGGAGCTTCCCCTTCAGGTAGAAACCACTGGAGATTCGGGCTAAGCATTTTATGATTACCTCCTTGGGCTGGGCCTATATCAGGGCTGGTTTTCAAGTACACAAGTCCAAGTCCACCCCTTCAAATAGTGGGTTAGACTAGTCTAAGGCCCATATAGGCTGAGCCAGGGTTTTTTGCCCACTGGATGGGCTGGTTCCCCATCGGCTTACAAGCTCACTGTCCAAGTGATGATCCTAAGTTAAACTACACTCTGTAGTATTCTCTGCATCCCCATTTACTATTCTTGGTTTCAATTAGCACGGAGTTCAGGAAAAGGATACTGTGTTTATCATTTTCAAAAAATGAATGGAAGAATATGAACTATAAGAAGTATGAATATTATATTTTAATCTACCTAAAAGGGAAGTAAGAAGATTCAAAGGGAACAGATGGAATTACAGAAGACTAAGGGACCACAGGGTCTAAAGTTTAAACCGACTACACTAAGTGCCCGCTACTTTCCTATCGACGCAGTGTATTAGTCTTCAGAAAGTATGAAGGTGTAAATCAAAAGTTATGTAAAGTTCACTAAACTAAGCCGGCCAAACTAGATTTTGTAAAGATGGATCATGCAATCATAAACCTTTAACCACAACTTGACAGGAGCATGTCATGTCCACATTGTTTCAGCAACACAATCATTCATTTGAAATGACTGAAATGAAAGTTGGGTATGATGACACCAGATTGATCTGGATATTCTGGAGTTTCTGGCCACAGATTTCAGTGGAGACCAGTTGACATCTCATACGATATAAAGAAAATACTTCCTGTATCATCAGCTGACAACAACAAAGGTCTGACCGGTTTGTTGAAAAAAATGCCCAAAGGTGAATGGATCATGAAAAAGATAATGCAGTCCTGAGCTATTCTCCTGTGTTGGTTAGACGAGACAATGCCCAGGAAAAGGTAGGAACAAAGAGTAGTCACAAGAAAGAATGATAAAGTGACTTGAAGAAACACCAAGTAGAGAGGTGAGGCTCTGTGGCCCAAACACCAAGTGAATACAAATATATAATAATATAATAATATAATATGGAACTTTGTAATGCTATTGAGCTATTCAACTTTATACACAGAACCTATAATTATAGATAAAACTATAGTCAGATATAATGTAATCTGGTACAGCTTTGGGCTAAGCGCATTGAGATTGACAACAATTAGGGTCAGTCAACAGAGATAAATTTGAAGTGTCAAAAAGTAACATGAAAACTCAAATAAAAGCTGATGTTTCTGAGAAAAATATAAGATTCTATGTTTGAATTGCAAATCTATCATTACCTAAACCATAAGCCATCATTGCCCAGAGAAAGTAACCTGTACGGAGACTCTTCTTAGATAGCCAGTCATACCTGAAATTCATAAAAGAGCAAGAAGAAGCAGTCACTCAGAACCATAACATATGAGTATAATGTTTAAACATTTAACCTATGAACTTGCATTTGAACCTACAATGCTGTTTCTCAAAATTTGATCGTAATCGGGAGCAGTTTGCTTTCCCAAAAATATTTTTTTTACATGTTTTCAGCTGTTTTTAAGAAGTTGAATAGTTGTAACTTGTGAATAATTTTCAGAAACTTGTTTTTTCTTAAAGTGTTTTCATACTCTTACTTTGTAAAAGAAAATATTTTGTTTTGAACTCCAAGGCCATCTGTAGTGGTAACTGGTAAGGTATTAGAAATCCGAAATGTTAAAGATGGACATTTTGGACTTTTAAATGTATACATTGCAGCACATTGGAGAGGGGAGTGGAGAGGGAAAGGGGAAAGGCTGTTTTTTTTTTTTTTGGGGGGGGGGGGGGGTGACTCCCCAACTTGGCCGGAACACGGAAGAAATGGGGAAGGAATAAAGGGCTGCAAACCCCAACTTGAATATTTAAGGGAAGTTACCCTAAATAGGACTAAAAACGTTTGTATATTCCCAAATATGACTGTCATGTTTTTATTCCCAAAATAGGACTAATTACTGTCATGTTTTGGCAGTACCAGACTTTAAAGATGGCAGTATTTACCAAACTTGGCAGTAATTACTCCTATTTTGGGAATAAAAACATGGCAGTCCTATTTTGGAATTTTCAAACTTATTTACTCCTATTTCGAGAATTTTCCCAATATTTAATGACTAACATGAAGGGTATAATATGCTCAAACCTTAGTGAAAATGCTACTAGTAAACCCGGTATAATAATATCACCAAAACCAATGACACTATAGCCACCCCAAGGGTCAAACATCCGTGGGATTTTCAGCAGCATGGGTATTCCATCTTCTCCACTTTTATCACCCCGAGCAACCTGCAAGGTTGAATAGGATTGGAGAGTTATACATCTCAGGAATCATGGGTAGTAGTTCATAAAGAATCTACATATATTGTTTCAAGTTAGAAAAAGACGCACCACTATCATCACACTTTCATGAAACCACCATTTTGAAACAAAGACCCAGAAAAGGTCATACAAGAAAGCACAACCAAGGAGCACTGTTCCAACCTGATCATGCCAAATGAAAGTAGTTACATCAGATGATCACATGCGGATCAATTCCAGTCAAGGGATCAACATTTATCATTCACACTCAACAAAACTTCTGCCAGCTCATATGACGCCATAAGAAATTGTCTACCAATGCCTTAAATGTATAGGTATTTACAGTATTAAAAAAATGTTGAAATGATCAGTTTATTTACTTTTATGGAGTTCATTTCCCCTTGTTTGTATTCAATAATGGCTTGTTTATTATTCAAAGCAAGATTTCCTACTTATAGTAAGGACAAAGGATTACAAACACCAGTTAGGAAAGGGAGGATTGCATGAAATCGATTCTTAAAACATACTACCTTCATCCCATTTTATGTGGCTTGTTTTGGTTTGGCACAATATTAATAAAGTGGTTGAAAAAGTAAAAGTTGTGGTTGAGATTTGAGTACAACTAGGTAGTTTACTCGCTACTCGGTAGCTACTCGGTCAAGGGCCGAGTAGCGAGTATGACCGATTACTCGGGATTACTCAGTGATTACTCGGCCTAGTATTAATTAAATATAAAAAATATATTTAAATATAGTAGTCTTAATATAGTAATAAAATTGCCTTTAAATGTTTAGAAGTGAATAAAAGGATAGAAATTGTCTTAAAATGCATATAATACGTATACAATAGCAGAATACAACTTCAAGAAGCACGAGCATTGGAAGAAAAGACAAATATTTTTTTGTAGTTTTTTGGCACCTATTCTTATTCCAATTGAAGAACTTCAAAGTAACTTCAAAGTGGCACCTACCGAACAACTAGTCCTCAAAGGTAGTTCCCTAAATGAAAATTGCAGCTCACCCAAAACCAAACATGATGCTTTTTTGCTAAGCTATATTTTTCACCTTTTCAATTAAGAGATTTTATTTCAGCATTCAACAACTCAGTTCTCAGGGGTACATTCAATACATTCACTTTAGTTGGCCAAAGACTTGAAAATGTACAATGAAAACACCGGTTTAAGAAGCACAAGCAAACGAAGAACAATCCAAAATTCTCAGAGTTTATTACAGTATACAGAGAAGAATATAATAGGAAACATGAGGGAGAATCAGAAACAACACAGAGGATAATCTCAATTTAATTTTTTCCCAAGCGGAGGTAGTGTTTTTTTTACATACCGAGTACTCCCGACTCCCGAGTAAATCGCCTTTTTGACCCACTGATCGAGTTGGCTAACTCGGCGAGTACTCGGCGAGTAACTCGGAATAATAACTCGGGCCGAGTAATGTGCTACTCTGCAAGGTCATAGGCCGAGTAGGGAGTAGTCACTGAGTACTCGCTGAGTACTCGCCGAGTAAATAACCCAAGAGTACAATAAAGTGAGATGTTGTGGACCAAAAAAGGAAATATGACACTCATTTTGGGACAACCTAAAAAGGAAAGTAAGACAGCTAAAATGGGACGGAGGGAGTATAATCTTATGAATGAAAGCAATAAACTGTAAACCAACCTACGGAAGGAAAGCAATAAATCAATATAATGAAGAAAAGCAATAAAGCAGTAAATAAAGGAATTACATTTTCCATAATGCCACAACGCTTACAGGTGTTTCTAAACAATGCATCAGAGCGCTGATGTATAGGAATTAGAACCCCTACGTTATTCTTAATCCTATTTTTTTTTTTTTGGATAAAATGTAAAGTATATATATCCAGAAAAATAGCATAGTACAATGCATCACGATTACAATCAAAGTGCATATCCCGATACATGGGATACCACAAGATCAGTAGAAAACCTCAAAAGTCAACAATTTCAACCTAAAGACATTAGGGACAGAAAAAACTCAACAAACTAGCTCATCAAAATATTAGGTATCCCCAATTCAACAACCAAAGAAAGCATGGAAAGGAGTAGAGAACTTTGAGTCAAAGCACACTTCCCCTTTCTTCTTAGTAACCCCCGGCAACCTCTCAAGACAATGGGAGGTGAATGTTAGGCCCTTCTTATCCAAGTCATCCGTAAGTCTAAGAGAGGTATCCACTCTAATGACACTAGTACGGATGTATCTAAACGGTTTGACAAGCAGCTTAAGCACCTTACCATTTATGACCTCACACTTGGTGACAACATCATCTTGTTTCAAATCACGTTCATCCCTCACAACCCTCCCCATAGCTTCCAAATTGACATCGGTATCCTCCCCCAATTTCTTTCCATCTCTAATTTGCTCCTGAGTAATCTGCCCAATGGGCTCGGTCTGGTCAGGAGGAAGTCCGGTCGGGTGAGGAGCAATGTCGGGAAGGACCTGGGCATCTGGCATCTCCTGGATAGCATTCTTCCTTGAAGGCCCGGTCGGGTCAGAGGTGCACCCGGTCGGGTACACAGCAGGTACAGGCACTGTGATAGCAGCAAGCCCGGTCGGGTCAGTGACAACCCTGGGCGGGTTATCCTTTGCAGCAGCTACTGGCCGAGGGGCTTTTTTCCCAATCACCTCATTTGTTTCATTAATCATTTCTTTCTCACTTTCTCCATCAACCTGTTTAGCTAGCTTTTTGCAAATAAACGGGTGGTGCCCAAATTCTTTGCAATGAAAGCAATAGCTAGGAAAAGTTTCATAAAGCACACATTGTTTGAATACCTTTTTGGAAGGTAGTCGAATGGGAAAAGAAAGTGGCGGTGGCTTTGAAACATCAACTTCAATCAACACTCTAGCATATTCATTGTTTGTCCTCTCTTGGGTAATCTTGTCCGTGGTTATTGGGACCCCAACCATCGATGCCACCTCACTCATAGCTTCATCATTCCATAACTTCATTGGTAATTTAGGGAACTTGACCCAAATTGGAACCTTAAGAAACTCCTCATCTTCAAATGAAAAGTCATCCGAAAGTTCTTTGAGCATTAGAAGTTTCCCAAACACATTGTAAGGTCCGTTATGTAGTACCTTTGCTCTATCCTCCTCATTTGTAAATTTGAAAATTACCCATCCTTTGTTGTGGGACCTTACAAGACATTTCACGCCCCAAGTAGCTCTAAGATCATGTACCGCTTTGAGTCCGGGGAAATTTCCAGTGAAGTGCCCAACAAGGCAAAAGCCCCACATTTCAACCATGGAAGGTAGTATACGATCACCAAAGTCCAATGTGTCTCCTTTAGGAGGGACATATTTCAGTTTGATACCATGCCTAGGGTCACGATTGTCCTTGAAAAGAGCGCTCCAAGGTTCAGTAGTTGCTGCCCGTGCAAGTGCATCAGTGGTTACTGCCAGAGTAGTTGGCTGTGTGTTATCCGCGGTTACTGCCATAGGCTTAGCAATAACAGGTTCCTTTGGAGGAGATTTCCCATCTTTGTTTGCAGACCCAGGGTCTGTTTGAACAACTGTCTGCTCCTTATGCTCAATCCCTCGCTGCCCAGGAGTTTTAATCAACGCATCAGTGGCCTGCTTGTTCCCAGATATATATCTTTCTGTAGAGCTCCCAGAATCTGCAGCAGGTTTATTTGCATTCCCCTGCATCCCAGAGCTAAGCACCGGATCCCCAGGTACCAGCAGCTCCTTGGCAGAGTTAGAGCTCCCAGTCTGCTTCTCAGACTTCCCACCAAGTAGTGCAGGGAAGTTGTCGTCCAAACCGTCCAGAGCATTGAACCCTACAGCAGCTCGAGACCTGGTGTTCACAGATGGCGTTGCCACTGGTTTACCCTGTTTCTTACCAGCCATAAGAGTCACAGTTCACAGACCTGGTGTTCTTACCAACGTTGCCAAAAATTCAAAAATCGCAGACTTTGGGATAAAATCGACGAGGACCGAACCTCCTACGGCGCGATTAACAAAGAAATACACCAAACCCAACAACGAAACCCCAAAGTACAGCAAAACTCGATTCTCGTGAACAGTAAAATCGCGAAACAAACATCTCGTATCTGAGTTCTTTGGCCATCGTTCAACAATAAAACACCAAATCCAAGCCTACAGATGGTATTTACTTCAAAATCCGACCAAGAAACAAAGATTTAGTACTCAGAAATCAAGAGTCTCGTGAAATCCATCGTGCAAAAGAGCTGGGAGAAAATTTTCCCAGGAGAGAAGCTCTCAACTTTTGCTTTTTTTCTTCTTAATCCTATTTATTTAGGCCCATAGGTTGATTATTTCTTTACCAACACATTTGTAAATGTAAAATTGTTCTCTTATAGTCTTATGTATTATATTGCAATCTAATTCCTGTATCAAAACATCAAATTTGTTCTAATAATCCTGCTTCTTGCTTTATGAAAAGAATAAAAGCAGAAACATTGGGTGCATGCTTTTTTACCTTGAGATTGGGAACACGGACAATCTGGAGGACTGTGATAATCAATGCAATACCCTGATAACAGGTAACATCAAGAGAGATCATCCTCAATTTCCATATAAGCATTAGGCATGAAAACAACTCGGCAACATAAATGTTACCCAGCTCGTTTTTATCTATGTTACTAGTATCTTTGATTATGTATAAGTTTCAATATTCTTGATCTAATTCCATCTTCAAATTTCAGGAAGTGAAAAGTTGGAAGCTTTTTTATCCATTAATTTTATTTCTAAGTTTCTAACTTGATCATTAATACATAAAAGAGAACATTCTTCTTGATAAAATTATCAATTACAGGGCTACAGGCTACTAGTGTCTGGTGACATTGACTCAACTTTTTGTAATTATCTTCAACTGCTATTCTGCTATTGAATGCTTAATGGTTTACTATCACACCGCAACAGACAAACTGGCTAGTCACATTATTACATTACCACATAATTCAGAAGGCGTGATCTTTATGTGCTAGACATCTAACATACATCGGTACATCCATAAAAATAACCTAGGTAGTTTGGAGAAATTGACCAAATTTTCAACATATATGTACAGGAAAACCTTACAAGTATATCTTGACCTATCCAGGCAAAGGAGACACGTCTAAAAATGGCCCACATAACAGCAAATGCTATGCAGAATGGAGAAACAACAAGAGTGAGATATGATACGGCCCCAAGCAAAGGTACTTTAATAAAAGTCTCTGCAGCATGTTCAAACCATCTGCAACTATATTCAACAATAGTTAGCCATTTCTCCGAATTCAAATTGTCAATTCAGAAAAACATACATAATACCCCATAATCTCATATAACAGATTTTCCCTTTCCAGATAGATTTTGGAGCACTTCCATGTGGTCCATTTATGTAGGCTTGTGTTGCTTGACAAAATATTTGAGCATAATAGTTATAATAGATCCTAAAGAAGATTCCAAGTAAAAAAGCATACCAGGATAACAAGGCAACCAAGCAGGTTTGCAGACCCTGCAAGTAGAAAGAGGCACATTGTTAAGTACTCGATGTAAAAAATGATACTCCGGCATAACTTAGTAATGAACATTTTGAATGGAACATTCTAGCAAGTTCCTAACTCCAAGGGAACTAAACTTAACCTGCCCAATCAAGTAGTTTAATCTATCTTTGAAATTTTATGAATGATATTTACCAAGCAAATATATACAGGGTTTTATATCGTTGGTTTTGTTTTAGATATAGTAATGTCATTTGCTATGAGACAAACTGACTGCTTTCTTTTAATATTTAGATAGATTACCTCTACACCACCAATGCAGAATAAAACCACGAGAATTTCCAGGAACCAGACTGACATTAGTTTGTAAAGCATGATCAGGAAGCAAGAGGCCATGACAACAAAGAGAATTGCTGACATTGTGTTGATGTCTACTACACCACTAGATTGTGTGGTCTCCATGCCACTGTATTCATCCGAGCCATCCTGTAACAAATATAAATCTAGCATTTAACCAAAAAAATTAGGTCCAACCACCCTGAAGCCTGAACAGGAGGATGCACATTATCCACTAAGATTATAAAAGGCCTTTATGATGGCCATGAATTTACTTTTAGTAGCTTATCCTGCTGAATTGCTGCTTCTCTGGCGGACCATGCTGACCAATATGATGCAAATAAAATGGTTGTAACAGCCATAAGCCACAGAAATACTTCAGCTACATCGACCACTGGACGCCTTGGAGAATACAGCTGCACAGAAACTGAAGAGAATAGAAGTTATGGTGAAGCCATAACAAAGTTTAGAAATAGAGCTTGAAAGCCAAATCCATGAATATGACAACATTTTGAACAGTTAAGTAACTAAAGATATGCAAAAAGATTTTTTTATTTCAATTCTAGGAAGCTTACCCTCTGACTTGTTCATAATATTGTCTATCAAGCTTTTGCCAGCATCTTGTGGGAGCATGATAGCAGGTATGCGAATAACCAAATCAGTTTCATTTCCTTGACAGACCATCTTGAAGAGCTCTGCAATGCAAAGATAAGGAATACGAAATTGATTTATCAGAAAAGCCGATTAGTAGAAGCTATCCATTGCATGATAGAACCTTGTACGGTTCAAACTCAAATACGCCATTTGAAACACAAAACGAGAGTATTAAGGTAACAGCAATAAGTACTAAAAGAAACAGGACATTCAGTCAAATGAATGTATTACTAAAGATACAATCTGTAGTCTATTATATGACCAAGTGAAACATTTTGCGGAATAATACGTAAACCTGTTTGGTTGTTTATAATGAGGATAGCTGAAGCATGAGCATCATCTGCAACATTAGCTTTGGTAGTGAAACTGCAATTTCCACGATGCACTAGTATGGCCTTGCCAGTAAGCTGCCATGAAACATAATCTAATGCTGAGCACTTGCTGTATAAGATACTACTTCTGATTTTTTGTTATCCAATTATGAAAAGGGCAAAAACATGTAACCTGATTATAATTTATGTAAATAAAGATAACTACAAACCTTATTCTTCGGTTTGCTACACAGATCAGGTGGGTCAGCAATAGCAAGTCTTATTTGGTTGGCACGCTTCTCTTTTGACTCCAGGGTTGGGCCAAATCTAGCGCCAACTCCTACAAACTCCATCTCCTCCTCACCATTGATCCAGGTTGCAACTTTCACCTTTGTAAGAAATAGGAAATCTAGTTTCAATCAGCTGTGCACTTCTAAGTTAGAAAATGTGCTAAATCACATACCCTTTATTATAATATAAAACCACTAACTTCATGCTAATTAAAAGTAAATATCGAAAAATATCAGTTTTTGATAGGGAGCATTTGGGAAAGTTAAACATATGCACATACTCACAATATATTAATCATAGACAATTGAATTTTATTGACGGGAAGGCTGTTACATTGCATAACACAGAGTATTACTAAAAATAATACTAGGAATACATCATAACTGAGGGTTACTAATCATGTCAGGTACTTGTTAGGATGCACGAGTTGAAACTGATATTGTAGCAGAGGACAATTGCATAAAGTGAACATTGTGTGTCATAAGAGCATAATGCTTAAAGTGATATTCCTTTTTTATACCAAGGAACATAAAACAGCTTCGAGGGGTTATATCTAATTTAATTCTCACATATTTACAGAGCACTTTTTAGTGAATCATCTCTACTTACTATATTTGGACTGTGCTTTCCAAATCTGTACTCCCTCCATTCTTAAATAATTGCAACATGTAGAACTTTACACTATTCACATACTCTACTTTGACTACACTTTATTTATTAATCTATGAAAAAAAATCAAAATCTGATTTTTTTTTAAATTTGTACCGATGGTGAATTAATTATACTAATAGTAAAAGTTTCAACTATTAATAGTAAAAGTCTCGGGTTGGTAAACCTGAAAATGAGAGTGTTTCAAGTTTCAACTAAAAAGAAGTATTATGGCCATAGAAAGAATTACTAAGTAATAACCTAACCCATATGAATGAACAAACTCATCAGCTATCTAAGATCATAAAAGTTAGAGTTCAGTGCAAGATCAACAATCCAAAAATGTCTCTTTTGAGAGATTAAACACGTATTACATATAAATTGAAGATTCATTGAAAATCTCAAAATTGCTAAAGGAAACCAGCGATTGTCGGTAATTATGGCTTAATAAACTATATTTTACACATACACAGAATAAACAAACAAATGAGTATTTTTAATTCATCATCTTTTAATCTCTGCAGTAAAAATCTGATCACATGAAGTAAAAAAAATTAAAACTTTAAGTAAATCAGACACAATAACTAAGCATCACAGGGTGGGAAATTCGAGTCTTACCAGGACAAAATTGTTATCGCAGCCAGCTCTCCTTGGAGCTACATCATCATGGTGAACTATATCACCACCTTGAATCCGATCACAGCCGCACAAGAGCAACAAGACCACTGACAGTACAAAAAATGTAGGAACACAGCAGAAAGGAGCTGTACTTTTCAATTCCATGACCTCCAGCTCAACACTCTATGAATGAATGATTCTGTTTCGTAAGGTACAGGAAGAGGGCAAATGATTCTGTTTAGCAATAATCGACTAAGACATTAGACGAACGGCGTGGTGTAGACTGCGTCGGAAAGGGAAAGAGCAAAAATGACATGGAAGCTGAGAAAGCAATATAGCGTACGACCGTCTGGATGGGAAGTAGGAAGAGATGATCGATCGGATGAATTGGACCGAATCAGACACTTTGGCCCAATCACTTTGAATCGTTTAATTTGGCAGATTTTGCATACATGGACTATTCATTTTTGGGAGAATTTCCTAAATAGACTAAGAATAATACGTAGTATGTACTTTAAAATTTACTTTTAATAATATTAACTATTTAAATATAGATCAAAAGTCATATAAAGCAAAATTTCAACAAAAAATCAGTTATTTAATTCATCAAAAATAATTATAAAATATCAAAAAAGTGATTGTATTTCCAAATATCATTTATTTGATAATTTTCTATTAATTTTTAATGTCTTAAATGACTGAATTTTTTATCGAAAAGTGACTCCATGATATTTTTTGGGTTATACTCAAATAGTTTGTATTATTAAAAATCATTTTCAAAGTATGTATTATTATTGGTTTATACTATCCTCTGTTTTTTTTCCGCAACATGTTGAATTTTACATATTCACATGTTTTACTTTGACTACATTTATGCTATTATTTTATGAAAATTATTTTTTCAAAAAATATTGTTCAATTCATTTCATTACAAATTTTCAAAAAATGTTTTTTAATTTTTTTTACTAATAGAGATTAGGATATAATTACGGTCAAAGATGTGCATTGATAAATGTGAAATGTTGACCATTTCAACTAAAAAAGAACGGAGAAAGTATGTGATAGTTGGTCTTATTTAAAGTTATTTTCCCTATTCATTTATTTAAATAAAGTTATTTTATTATTTTATATTTTAATTATTGATGAAATATGCATTGTATTAAAACAAATGAGTCCTATTAAAAAAATCTTTAAATACTTCAGCTACATCAACCACTGGACGCCTTGGAGAATACAGCTGCACAGAAACTGAAGAGAATAGAAGTTATGGTGAAGCCATAATTAACATACTTTAGAAATAGAGCTTGAAACCCAAATCCATGAATATGAAAACATTTTGAACAGTTAAGTACTTAACTGTAAAGATATGTAAAGATATTTTTTATTTCAGTTCTAAGAAGCTTACCCTCTGACTTGTTCATAATATTGTCTATCAAGTATCAAGCTTTTGTCAGCATCTTGTGGGAGCATGATAGCAGGTATGCGAATAACCAAATCAATTTCATTTCCTTGACAGACCATTTTGAAGAGCTCTGCAATGCAAAGATAAGAAATACGAAATTGATTTATCAGAAAAACCGATTAGTAAAGCTAATACGTACTTTGAAATTTACGTGTTATTTCATGATGGTAAGTATATGGGGATGGATGGGATCATGGGAGCATATATGTTATTGGGAGAGTCGGCTACCTATGTCACCCTATGTGTGTGGCCTCCTCATAATAATATAAGGAAAATGCTAAGTATACACACACAAGTTGTACATGGTATAAAACTAAAAAAAATCTCATTTCCTCCTCCCTCTTCTCCCTCTCTATCGGTTCTCTCTTCCTTCTCTCTTCTTCCTCTCCCCCTTCTCTCTTTCCTCTTTACCCAATCTCTTTTAAAATTCTCAACAACAACAAAAATATCTTCTTCATCCTCCTCTTTCCTTCTTCATCCTCTTTTTCTCTACCTTTATTTATCAATTTTTTTCATTATTTACACAAATAATTGTGGCGTGCGTATGGGTCTTCATGAGAATTGTGGCGTGCGTATGGGGCTTCGTGATGGGGGCCGGCCCCCTTTTCATGTCAATCCATTAATCAATTAATAAAGAGGAGAGGAGAATGAAGAATGTGTGTGATCACTCTTGGTTGGATGCTTTTTGGATCGCTTGTATCGAGTACTCCTTTGGTATCTATTCATTTATCCTCTTTCCTTTTCACGTAGTTTCATTTATCCTTTTTCCTTCTCACGTAGTTTAAAACAAATATGGTAGATTATATGTAAAACAGGAAGTTTTGGATACTATAGCAGTATTGTAACGTAACTGCTTTTTGACTGAGTTTATTCCTAAAAATAAATGTGACATTTTTTTGATACGCCCCAAAAGGGAAAATAAAGAAAATTAATTAAAATGGCAAAAGAAAACAGAAATAAGATGGAGCAGAAATTAGTCAAAGTCCGTGCTACGCACGATGTCGTTAAAACGTATTTGTTGCCTCCCACGGTGCTAGGAGCATTGCAACAATCGTTTCTTAGGATACAATGACTACGAACTAATGTTTGAGCACACAAACAAAAGTTCCAGCGAACGAGAACACAGTATGAACACTGAGGAAATTTTCGGAATGCTGGAGGTGTTTTTGAGCTCAGAAATACGTGAGGAATGTGTATGAACGTGTGTATCAACGTGTGTTGTTGCAAACCACCTGCTAGCCATTATATAGGAGGATTTGTTGTGTAAATGGTGAATTAATGGACCTGAACGTTGGACATCAATGACCAGTCCGTTTGACATTGAATCATCCATGAACTGTCCATTTAACGCTGCATTAAAAGATAAGAACGTTGGACATTAATTGTTGTAACGGTTCAGATGTGCGACAGAAGACCTCCCAACAGAACACCCTGTGAGAAAGGCTTTTTAATGTTTTATAATCACCATATTAAGATCTTGCCTAAATAAAATGGAAAATGCTTAGTGTACATGATTTGTACACAAATTATACACAAAACCCCCCTAGTTGTTTGTATACACAGAAAATTTGTTTAAAAAGAAACATTACTTTATGTCAAATTGTTTGTATACACAGACAATGTACACATTTTGTGTATAATTCGTTACACCAAAAATGGTCCAAATAAAATGTAGTACTGGTAATGCACAAGGCCCCAACTCTCCGGCCATGCCATGTGCAGCCCACATCATGCCCACCTGCCACCACCCATATCCCACGCTCTCCCGCCCCGCCTATCATTCCTTAGCTTCGCTCCTCAACCCAATAAATCCCCTCATAAACGCCCCCCAACACAGAACATACAGATCCTTTCAAGTTTCAATCCACCTCCCTCTCCTTCTCCCTCATTCCCAGGATGACCACCGCCGCCGCCATTTCACTCCTCCTCATCGCCGCCGCTGTCCTGCTCGCCATTGCCGTCCGGACAACCATCGTTACCTGGATCACCGTCATCGTACTCCTCGCATTCGTCGGCAAACGCCGACGCCTCCTCGCCCAGGACGGCCACAAGATCACCTTCGATGTTGCTTTCTACTTGGCCAAGGTGTTTTCCCGACAAAGGGCCGGCGGCGTTCTTGCCTTCTCCTGCGCCGCCACAGCTTTCGGCTTCACCACTTTTGCTTGGATCGGCGGGAAATCCGGCTGCTGATTTCCCATACCTGTCCGCAGCTTAATTGCTCCTGTAGTAAAAGTGTGAATATATAGAGAAAAACACAATTAAGAGGTAGTGAGTGCGTTTGGTTGGGGTTTTCCCTCCCTTTTTAGGGATAGCGAATTTTTCGTTGAGGATTTTTTAGAGTGATGAAGATGATAGTGTGAATTTATCAAGCTCTATCCCTTCTTCACCCCAGCCTTCCTTAGCCAAACGCGCCCTAAATGGGTCACTTAGATATGGGATATTCATTTTGTACTCCATAAGCGTTCTGAAATTCAGATGATTTTTTTTTTTTTGAAATTCATTGATTTCACAGATAATGTATGTATGCATTCTTGTTGTAAAAGTTAAAACCTCATATTGAATGAGTAAATGTATGATCAAGGTTGTTAAAATCTCGATTTAAATCGTAAAATCGTACAATTTTACGATTCTACATTAATAAAGCGATTCAAATCGCAGGTAAAATCGTAAAATCATAAAATCGTACAAAATCGTAAAAAAATCGTCCTAAAATCATGTAGAATCGTATAAAATCGTAGCAAAATCGTAGGAAAATCGTAATAAGTTGTTTTTGATGAAAATGGTTCAAATTTATTAAAATTAACAACTACAAATTGATACATAATTCCAATAATAATATGAATAGTTTATTTATAAAAGTAATGGATTCTTGTGTTACTTAATTATTTTTATGTTTTACGTTTAATGTTATTATTCAATACATTTACCTTATAAAAACAGTTTATAAATCTTGCTTTTGACATTTTAGCTATAGTTTTATGTAATGAAATAATATAATATCATTAACTTGCAACTTAATTTTAATATTTATTTATTTTATAATTATTAACATACGTTTGGTAAAATCTTACGATTTGCGATTCGATTTTACGATTCGATTTCTAAAAACATCTACCGATTCGATTCAAAAATACGATTTTAACAAGCTTGTGTATGATAGTTGTTAAAGATACACTAACTCATAGGAGAGTATAAAATTGTTAAATAAATACTCTATGATGTACTCCCTCGGTCCCTTTTTAGTTTGCCAAAGAAAAATTTCCAAGTCAAAGTTGTTCAAGTTTGACCGATTATATATTTATGCACAGTAATATTGATAATAAGAAAATTATATGAAAATGTTCTTTGTTGAAAATATTATTATAAAAGTATAAATGTATTAACTTTTACATAAATATATTAGTTCAAATAATGGATCCAAGTTTATCATCTTTGACTAGAAAAGTCAAAGTTGGAAAACTAAAAAGGGACGGAGGTAGTACCTTCAAATTATAGTTTCCATTTAAAATAATAAATGTGTATTTAAAGAAGAAATTATCTAGGAGTAAAGGGTCAGTTTGGTACTCGAAGTTGCAAAAAATGGGTCAAATAAGTCCTTATATAGAAGATTCTGTCCGAACATGCCATTTGAGGTAGCTCCTGATAGAATTTTTTGATGAAATTTTTTGATCATCTTATTCATTAAGTCTAGTTTACTCATACCAAATTTCAGCTAACAATTCAATCGGGGAGACATTCAAATGAATTCTTGAAGATAACTGCGCTTTTAATGGCACAGTTATCTTCAAGAATTCATTTGAATGTCTTCCCGATTGAATTTTTATTTGAAATTTGGTATGAGTAAACTAGACTAATGAATAAGATGCTAAAAAACTTTCATAAAAAAATTCCACCGGGAGCCACCTCAAATGGCACGTCCGGACAGAATTTTCTATATAAGGACTTATTTGACCCCTTTTTTGCAACTTCAAGGACCAAACTGACCCTTATCCCAATTATCTAGATAGGAGTTATTGTAACGCCACAAAATCTGGTCTAGTAGTTAAGATACATATGAAGAAATTTTCAGATTTTATTACAGTATAAAATTAAACAACTCTCCTACTCCATATAATTTATAGTATATTTTTATAATAACTAAAATAATAGTTCTAAACTAAACGGCAGAAGCTATCCTTTAAACACTTTTCTTGTAAATCGTATTGGTTTGATTTTTCTAGGCTGATTACATTAAATTAGAAAAATAATTGTTTCCCAAATAGTTTCGTACTATTATGATAAGCAAGTAGGACAACATACTCTAATTTATTGAAATAGTAAACATCTTAAATTTATTAGAGATAGGCAACCACCTAAGGTCAATTCACATGAGATATTTTACACCAAAAATAATTAGGTATGGGCAAGCACCTCTATTAATAGTTATTCAAATAATTATGTTTGCCAAGCATTTTGTCTACTATACGGATGATGAAGACTATATATATGTACTCTTAGTTATCTCAAAACTTTATAGACATACCATGCGGCCACCCACTATTAAAAAAAATACATAGTATATATTAAGTAAGAAAGAGTTGAGCAAGTAGAAGAGGTAGAAACGAGCTCAAGGAAAATAGCTTCTGATCGACCCAAAAATTTTTAAGGTTCCGTATATAAGGTCAGTACTTTTGACCCCGTTTTATTTAATGCATATTTTAATATTATCATGTAAGTATAATTTCCGTCCCCGTTTCATATGTAATGGGGATGATGAATATTATGTAGCCTTAAAAATACTTGTAAATTTCAATTATGTGATCGTTAATAAGGGTTGTCAATCTATTATCGATAATTACAAATGAAAATAGAATGAAAAAGGTTTAATTGATGAAATTATACAAGTCTGGCAGTACAAATCGAGAGATTATAAAATGAACTAAATACGGTGCATAACTAAGTTGTTAATTAAAAATGATCGATTTTGTTCTTGGGTTCCATGCTTCCATTTTATAAAATATAAATCTGTAAAATTTTAGCTTTACGTCATTTCACGTTTTTTTTGAAAATAAAGTAATTCATATTATATGTATTCCCATAAACGATCACGTAGTACATGCATGTGTATAAGGCCGGGTATCATTTGTCAACGTAACATACTTAATTAAATATAAGTATTCACGTATGGAGGTAGCTAATGAAGTGTTATAGATTCTAGTTAATTTACGTTGCACACATTTCTATAACCATTTACTTTAATATTATTTATTTACATAATTTAGTTTTGGAGAGTCACATGCCATAAGTTAAGATTATATAGATATTAAATAATATATATATATATAATTGTACGTATAACTAGTTTGAAGGATTTCGCCAATAAAGTTCAAATAATTTATTTATATATATATATATATATATATATATATATATATATACACGTCTAATTAACTAGATAAATTATTAATAAGTTGAAGGATTTGTACGTATAACTAGTTAGTGGGACCTTGAAAATTATTAATATATACTCTGATACTCCTATTATGAATAAGAATAGTTGACTTTACTAAATATATGTATACATACGTGTAAGACTTATATTTACATGCATTATTTTAAGTACTATTCATATGCATTATTTTAAGTACTATTCATGTGTGTGTTTATAATTATGGTGCTAAATACTACTATTCATATATACTCATGAAACGCATGTGATGGTATCTTGTTACATGATACTTCGTATGATTTTTGAACTAAAGAAATGATTGGACATATGAAATATACACGATGATAAAAATACCTCTTTAAATCTTCATAAATAAACAAAAGAATAGGACGTGTTGATTATAAATTATGACATCCGAAAATCTCCCTAAAAATAAATTAAACTCAATTTTTTAAAAAAATAAACTAAAGAAAAATGTTTCTCAAAGGTCTTGCTCTTGATCCGGCACTCTGACACGAATACTCCTGATCTGTTCTGTTTAGTGTACTATGTATGTACACTCCTGAAATTCTGTCTTAGAGGAATTAGTGTTCTCCTGTTTAGTGTACTATGTACACTCCTGAAATCTTTTTAGAACACTATTACTCTTCTGTTAAGGTTCGAGTCTCTTCGGTGATCTCGTCCTTTCTGTTCAGCTAGCTTCTGTTAGGGATTGGTACGTGTAGCTCCGGCGATTACGTTTCCATATCCTTTCTGGGTAATGTGGGTATGGACTTTATGTCCGTATTCCTTACCGTTAGTATTCCTCTGTCTAGGTCCAGTTTCTTGAGCACAAGGCTTAAATGAATTTATTAATAATATACATCTGAATAAGAAATATTTGATAATTATGACATCTGAATATGCTTCTGATCTGTATATGAATATTTTGATTCTCATGACAGTTATTCGGCTCACTCAGGTATGTTAAGTGTTTGTGTGACTAGATGTTAATTATGTTATGTTGCTATTTGATTTAAATATATGTGATAGTTATTATTATTATTATCATTATTGTTATGATTATTGTTATCAGTATTTGTACAGTACCACTCAGCACATTGCTGAGCGGGTAGTTGTTTGTTTTTCCTACCCGTAGGTTGAAGTACATTCAACTAAGATAAGGATGCTGGGATGGAAGGAGGCGTAGGATTCATGTGCATATCATGTGTGTATTATTTATAAATAAACAAATAAGAAGCAAGTTTGACTTTAAACTTATCTGATCATTTTTGTTTTGTAAACGCTTCCGCATATCTTGAAATATTTTGTGCTGTATAATATTAAGTGATTTATGGTGACTTGATATTTTCATGTATTGAACAATAAGTTGACGTTTGAATAAAGATGATTTATTTAAATAATAAATTAAATTTTCTTTTAAATAATTAAAAGTCTTTTGGTTAAATCCGTTTTGACTCCTGCCTCGTGACACACTGCTCGGGACGGCGGGGCCGGTTCGGGTAGGGTGTTACATTTTGGTATCAGAGCTATTGGTTTTAAAAGCGATTCTGAAAAAAAATTAATGGGTCTAAACTTATTTAAAATTGTGGGTTGCATTGCATTTTAGAAGTTCGCCTCTCATCCTGGTATTTAGTGATATTATATACTATTAAAGTAATAATGTATCTTTTATAGTGGGCTTTTGTTCTACACACTTATATATATACGATCGCCTTTAATTGCTTGGTCGAACATCCAAGTTCGAGATTTTTTTTTAAAAAAATGAAAGTGTTCATGGCTCTAGGGTGAAGTGTAAGTGTTAAATCAAAATAACAAAAATTAGCTTTAAAAGATACAAGTTAAGCAATTTTGTACAAGCCTCATCAAGTTACTATATACAGAACTTGACAAAATTGTCAGTACAAATTAGATTTACTAAGTATAAATCTGTAATAAATTGCCAAGATAAAACATTACCACTTCAAAGTGAGCTAAGGCTTTCTAAAAAAAAATTGATATTCGGGATATCACCAGCTGCCCCTAAAGAAGGAAAGATGGTTATACATGCCTCAAGACAACTCAAAGAGAACGAGAAGAACTACCCCACACATGATTTGGAGCTAGCAGCCATTGTCTTTACTTGAAAGATGGCAACACTACCTTTATGGGGAAAAGTGTTATATCTTTACCGATCACAAAAGTCTTAAATATCTTCTGACCCAGAGAGAGTTAAAATTGAGTTAAAGGCGCTGCGTAGAGTTAATCAAGGATTATGACTGTGTAATTGACTATCACTCGAAAAGACTAATGGTATATCAGATGCTTTGAGCCGGAAAACTCTAGCCAAATTACAAACTCTCTCACCAAGAAGAAAATCATAGCAGCTCAAAAGTATGATGACCAATACCTTAGTTAACGGAGTCAATCTCTTAAGGGGAGAGAAAGGTATGTAACGCCCTAAAACCCGGTCTAGCCGGTAACATAAATTTTAAATAATTTTTATGCTCGCTAATTCTAACAGTTAAAAAAAAAATTAATTACACAATACATATTAATAATAAAGTAGCATAAATAAATTTGAATAATAAATGTATATACTAAACCCAGCGTTAGAAATGAATTGTAATCATGTGCAATGTCGAAATCTTGGTAAACATTTTAATAGACTATAATGATATTTCAAATTTGATAGCAGCTCATATGTACTAATTCCTCGTGAGATTCGTACACCACAATAATAACTTATGACCTATTAATTAGAATTATAAAATCATGAAATTTAAAATTCTAAGACATGTCCATAAAGTTCACGTGAAGGCATTGGAAGCTTAGGTGTGTGCTGAAATCTTATCTTAACAGTCCAAATATTTACGTACACCGGTAAGTGGTGATGTAATGTTGCCTTAAGTCAACTAAATTGACACTCTAAATCGTAGCCACGTACAACTTTGGTTCAATATCATTGGACACATGTTTAATAGGACAAAAGTTTCATTATTGAACACTTGGTTTAATAAGACAATTGTTTGCTGAAGACTCTATGTCATTTGAATGGAATGAATTTAGATTAGAAATACTTTTTATTGATTGGGGTAATTGGAGGTGACATTGGATAGTTTTTTTTTTAAACATAAATAAAATACTTTTATTGATTGGCCAAGTGGGAGGTGATATTTGGGGTTAGCTTGGATTTAAATAGGAACATAGCTTCTTTCCCCGTTTCTTGTTATGTTATGGGGATAATGAACTTCATATAGCATAATACGAAGTAAATGTTTTGTGCTCTAAATATTTGTTCTTTAATTTATTAAAGTTATAGCTTTATAGGCACAAAAAAATATACATGTTAATTACGTTTTTAAAGAATATGAATGCAACTGAAAATAAAGTTGTGAGTTTAAAAGTAAAATAAATTAGAATTCATGGTTATATTAAATACTCCGTATAACTGTTCTATGATTCTTGGATTATAAATGAAATTACTATACCACGAGTATTTTTCATAAGGAAATACTATGATGACATGCATGTGATATTTACTTTTTAAAGTTAGAGAAGTGTTTATTGTATGCATTGATGCAAGTGTTAGTCAAAACTTTTAAGTTTACGTAATAAAGTAACATATAACAGGCTTGCATCGGCATATGTATATGCGTGCATAATTATTTGAATATATGAATTAAGTATTTTATTTTATTTAAAATTACACTTTAGGACAACCATTTACTTAATTATAAATATGTACTCACACATTTTTACCAAGGAATATATACTACGTAATACATATATAACACATGCATGGTTCAATTATCTAAATGACCACCTATATATGTACGTGGGTATACATATATATACCCAAATGACCATCCCTATTATATTCTATTTATTAAACATAGTAATATTAGCCAAGTTTTATTATTTTAGATACAAATAAAACATGCAACTGATGCAAGCACTCTGGATTAGAATTTATGGAATTCGGCTACGGTTAAGTATTATTATATATAGATATATAAAATGTTTTGCTTAAACAGTTAAGTGTAAATAAATATATGGTATACGTGCATATATGTACTACGTTAATTGTGACATTCATATGTACTTAAGTGTGTATATAAGGGCAATAATTACCATCTTTAATAGATGGTGCTATAACATGCAAAATCAACATATTCATATAATTTAGTTACGTACTAAATATTAGATGTACTTAGCCACTTACAGATCAAATGGTTTAAACCTTAAAAGGCATACGAAATAACTTAACGTATTGGTCCCGTAGCCTACCGACTAGCATTACCGCCAGAGTTGAGCCAAATACATGATGTTTTTCATGTGTCAATGCTAAGAAGATATAGATCTGATCCTTCACATGTATTAACACCTGGAATCGTGGAGCTTGATAAAGATTTAACGTATGAAGAAGAACCGATACAAATACTTGCTCGAGATGTGAAAGTGTTAGGAATAAAACGGTTCCCTTAGTCAAAGTTCTTTGGAGGAACCACACCACGGAAGAAGCAACCTATGAAACTGAAGAAGCAATGTTGGCCCAATATCCACATTTGTTCAACAACGTCAATTAAGGTAATTTCGAGGACGAAATTCTTTTAAGGGGGGGAGAAATGTAACGCCACAAAATCTGGTCTAGTAGTTAAGATACATATGAAGAAATTTTCAGATTTTATTACAGTATAAAATTAAACAACTCTCCTACTCCATATAATTTATAGTATATTTTTATAATAACTAAAATAATAGTTCTAAACTAAACGGCAGAAGCTATCCTTTAAACACTTTTCTTGTAAATCGTATTGGTTTGATTTTTCTAGGCTGATTACATTAAATTAGAAAAATAATTGTTTCCCAAATAGTTTCGTACTATTATGATAAGCAAGTAGGACAACATACTCTAATTTATTGAAATAGTAAACATCTTAAATTTATTAGAGATAGGCAACCACCTAAGGTCAATTCACATGAGATATTTTACACCAAAAATAATTAGGTATGGGCAAGCACCTCTATTAATAGTTATTCAAATAATTATGTTTGCCAAGCATTTTGTCTACTATACGGATGATGAAGACTATATATATGTACTCTTAGTTATCTCAAAACTTTATAGACATACCATGCGGCCACCCACTATTAAAAAAAATACATAGTATATATTAAGTAAGAAAGAGTTGAGCAAGTAGAAGAGGTAGAAACGAGCTCAAGGAAAATAGCTTCTGATCGACCCAAAAATTTTTAAGGTTCCGTATATAAGGTCAGTACTTTTGACCCCGTTTTATTTAATGCATATTTTAATATTATCATGTAAGTATAATTTCCGTCCCCGTTTCATATGTAATGGGGATGATGAATATTATGTAGCCTTAAAAATACTTGTAAATTTCAATTATGTGATCGTTAATAAGGGTTGTCAATCTATTATCGATAATTACAAATGAAAATAGAATGAAAAAGGTTTAATTGATGAAATTATACAAGTCTGGCAGTACAAATCGAGAGATTATAAAATGAACTAAATACGGTGCATAACTAAGTTGTTAATTAAAAATGATCGATTTTGTTCTTGGGTTCCATGCTTCCATTTTATAAAATATAAATCTGTAAAATTTTAGCTTTACGTCATTTCACGTTTTTTTTGAAAATAAAGTAATTCATATTATATGTATTCCCATAAACGATCACGTAGTACATGCATGTGTATAAGGCCGGGTATCATTTGTCAACGTAACATACTTAATTAAATATAAGTATTCACGTATGGAGGTAGCTAATGAAGTGTTATAGATTCTAGTTAATTTACGTTGCACACATTTCTATAACCATTTACTTTAATATTATTTATTTACATAATTTAGTTTTGGAGAGTCACATGCCATAAGTTAAGATTATATAGATATTAAATAATATATATATATATAATTGTACGTATAACTAGTTTGAAGGATTTCGCCAATAAAGTTCAAATAATTTATTTATATATATATATATATATATATATATATATATATATATATATATATATATATATATATATATATACACGTCTAATTAACTAGATAAATTATTAATAAGTTGAAGGATTTGTACGTATAACTAGTTAGTGGGACCTTGAAAATTATTAATATATACTCTGATACTCCTATTATGAATAAGAATAGTTGACTTTACTAAATATATGTATACATACGTGTAAGACTTATATTTACATGCATTATTTTAAGTACTATTCATATGCATTATTTTAAGTACTATTCATGTGTGTGTTTATAATTATGGTGCTAAATACTACTATTCATATATACTCATGAAACGCATGTGATGGTATCTTGTTACATGATACTTCGTATGATTTTTGAACTAAAGAAATGATTGGACATATGAAATATACACGATGATAAAAATACCTCTTTAAATCTTCATAAATAAACAAAAGAATAGGACGTGTTGATTATAAATTATGACATCCGAAAATCTCCCTAAAAATAAATTAAACTCAATTTTTTAAAAAAATAAACTAAAGAAAAATGTTTCTCAAAGGTCTTGCTCTTGATCCGGCACTCTGACACGAATACTCCTGATCTGTTCTGTTTAGTGTACTATGTATGTACACTCCTGAAATTCTGTCTTAGAGGAATTAGTGTTCTCCTGTTTAGTGTACTATGTACACTCCTGAAATCTTTTTAGAACACTATTACTCTTCTGTTAAGGTTCGAGTCTCTTCGGTGATCTCGTCCTTTCTGTTCAGCTAGCTTCTGTTAGGGATTGGTACGTGTAGCTCCGGCGATTACGTTTCCATATCCTTTCTGGGTAATGTGGGTATGGACTTTATGTCCGTATTCCTTACCGTTAGTATTCCTCTGTCTAGGTCCAGTTTCTTGAGCACAAGGCTTAAATGAATTTATTAATAATATACATCTGAATAAGAAATATTTGATAATTATGACATCTGAATATGCTTCTGATCTGTATATGAATATTTTGATTCTCATGACAGTTATTCGGCTCACTCAGGTATGTTAAGTGTTTGTGTGACTAGATGTTAATTATGTTATGTTGCTATTTGATTTAAATATATGTGATAGTTATTATTATTATCATTATTGTTATGATTATTGTTATCAGTATTTGTACAGTACCACTCAGCACATTGCTGAGCGGGTAGTTGTTTGTTTTTCCTACCCGTAGGTTGAAGTACATTCAACTAAGATAAGGATGCTGGGATGGAAGGAGGCGTAGGATTCATGTGCATATCATGTGTGTATTATTTATAAATAAACAAATAAGAAGCAAGTTTGACTTTAAACTTATCTGATCATTTTTGTTTTGTAAACGCTTCCGCATATCTTGAAATATTTTGTGCTGTATAATATTAAGTGATTTATGGTGACTTGATATTTTCATGTATTGAACAATAAGTTGACGTTTGAATAAAGATGATTTATTTAAATAATAAATTAAATTTTCTTTTAAATAATTAAAAGTCTTTTGGTTAAATCCGTTTTGACTCCTGCCTCGTGACACACTGCTCGGGACGGCGGGGCCGGTTCGGGTAGGGTGTTACAGTTATAATTCATTTATTCCAAAATTACCCTTCCTTGTCTATTTTTTAAATAGCTGTAACGCTTAGAGCATCTTCAATGCTGGGGTGCATTGGAGCTTATGTGGCTAACAAATGGAGAAGGTCTAGAGCCAATTTGAGCAAGAAGGGCATGGTCCATTTCAAACAAGTTGCTGTGCGGAAGGGAGAAAGCAAATAAATAATGAAGAGATGAGGAAAGAGAAAAGGCAATGCTTTGTAGTTGGTTGTCAGAAGGTGGCACCAAGGGTCTCAATGTAGACCCTTTGCTGGACGTGTGCTTTGCCAAGTCAGCTCTTGGGAGTCCATTTATTTTTGGATTGGAGAGTGCATATGAGTATAGAGATTGCATTTGATGAGTTGGCATCCCAATCCACCCCATCATTGGAGTTGCTCTTAATGCTCACTGTCTGAGACTCCGAGACGGTCAAGTGTTTGTCTCTTCCTTACTCTCCTTTTCTTTTCCCATCATTCTCTCTCTCATCATTTGTCTCGATGATTCTTCCGTCATTCTTCTTCCTTCTCTCATTTTTCTTCTTTCTTTTCCCATCTCTCATACTTCGTATATCTCCTTTTGCAATTCACCTCACCTCTCATATCCACTTGAGAGATTTTAAAAATTATTGGTATGTCCTCTTTAATTTCTTCATCATCTTCTTCCCTTTTTCTTCTTCCTCTTCTCGTTCTTCTTCTACCTATTTTTTCTTGTTAAAAATACGCACATTTCGATTTTTTCTTATTTTCCATTAATTATTTTATTTACGAAATGCTATTTTGGATCTCGATTTTATCATTTTAAAATATGAAAGTCCTTTATTTGAAATTTTAATTTATTTGGTTTTATTTTATACTATCGTATTTATTAATTTTGATTACTTTATTTTACATTTTCAGATTAATCAAAGATCTATGACTAATATTTATGTTGAATTTTGAGATTCAAAATAAATTTAGATCTGTAATTTTTGGATGGAAATAGGTGAGGCTCTAACATCACTTACATTAACGGATCTTATTTTTTAATCATTTCAGTTTATCTTTTAAAAAAATGGCATAAAATGTTGTGTTTTGATAATTATTGTCATCACAAAGTTACAATTTCATTTTTTTTGACAATTAGTGTCATTTCTATGTCATGTGTATGGCACTAACAACTCCATGCTAGATAGCAATTAAATGTTGTGTTTTTGGTAATTATTGTCATCACAAAGTTGTACGGACAAATTTCATTTTTTTTACAATTAGTGTCATTTGTATGACACTAACAACTCCAACAATATATGACACATTAGAATATGATAATGACATGACAATGTCAAAATGATTATAAATCCTCCTCTATTTTTGAGCCCGTTTGGAGACCCCTTTTTTCGGCTTATCAGGCTTATCAGTCAGCTTTTTCACCAAACACGTAATTTTTACTTTCGCGTGCTGAATTGTGTAATAAGCAGAAAAAGTAAGGTTGGAGTTACTTTTCTGGCTGTGTTGGCTGAAGTTACTGTAGATGACCATTTTAGCTATTTTTACATGTAATTTTTTCTTTATTTTATTAATAAAATATATTTTTAAAATATTTTTTTCTAGAATCAGCAGAATCAGCCAAAACAGCCACTTCAGCCAGAACTTCATAAATTTCAGCAGAAACAGCCAAAACAGCCGATTTTTGTGCTACCAAACGGGCTCTTTATCTGTTCCTATGTAAATGTCATCATCAAGTTATAAATCATTTATCCAGATTTGAGGGTGGTGATAATAAAGTGAGAGAGCAAGGGTGACCACAACGAGTCGACATACTATCTGGCGGCAGCAGTGGATGGGGCGGTGGAAACTTGTGGCAACAGAAATGGTGGTGCCGGCAACTGGCGGCAATGGAGATGACGACTCTGGCAGCTGGCACGGAGATGACTGGCGGGACTATTGGTGGAGGCCGACAAGGAGGTGGCGGTGGTGGTGATTTGCGGCGACGGCGGAGTCTGGAGGTGGTTACGTCCAGCGGCAAGATCTAGGCGATGGTGGTGTCGTCTTTGATTTGTGGGCTTGTGGCACGCACGAACAATTGCTGTATATGCTTTGATTTATTATTCTGTTTTATACATAGTAATTTAACAAACATGTACCTTTTTCATTAAGGGTAGTTTTGTCTACTCATCTTTTTTTTTACTCCTATTAAATCTTACGTGACATAGGACTCCTACTTTTGCACATTAGTTATGTTTTACTCCTAATCGTGGAATTTTCTCTATTTAAAGTTATTTTTCCATCTACATAAACATCAATCACATAATTTTTACTTTCATAATTCGTATTTCATATAGATATAGGTGAAGGGAGTGAATCCAAAGAATAGCTAGTGATGTTAAGCCTCTCAGAAGCATCTCTCACGCCACTGCGGAAGTGAAAGGTTATCAAAGAGAGAATGAGAAGAAGGAAGAGTCAGAGTATTAGAGAGAATCAGAATAAGGAAGAGTCAGAGTATTTCTGAAATGAAAGGGTTAAAAAACACAACCGCAAAGATGAAAGGAAAAAAGTCAAGCATGTGTCATGAGTGAAATGTTTTTTTAAAAAGTTGGTGAAAAAGATAATTATCACAAATAAAAATGAAATTTGGTGACATAGGCCTACTGTGGTTTGAAGCTTCGTTCGTTAGTTTCCTATATCACTGATTGGACTCCGCGCAGACGTAATAACATGTTTTTTTTATAATGTATCACATATTAAGTGATTAAAAAAAGGCCACATGAGTTTTGGAACAATTTAAAGGGGTTTTTACCAGAATATTACTAAAATAAAACTTATTTACATAAATATGACTATTCATTACTATAATGTAGTGTTGTGGTAACTAAAGTTCAAAACTTGAACATGAAATCATTACTACTCTAGTAACTAATCATATTTTTGTAAACCATCTTTATTTTGGTCATATTTATACAATTATTTCCAATTTAAAAGAGGGAGATAACAAAGTTTTAGGTGACAGATGAATAATGAATTACTCCGTATGTGTTATGGAGTAATGAATTATTAACATGTTTATGATGATAATAAGAATATACGGATGGATGGAGCATGCATGTTGTTGGGAGAATCCTATGTGTGGCCTCCTCAGAATAATATAAATAAATAAATGTTGATAATAAAAAAATGTGTATGAGACTTGATCACGTTGTGTACCGCATGTCCATGAGAATTTTGGCGTGGGTGTGGGTCTTGATGATAGCCCCCCTTTCATATCAATCCATTTAATTAATAAAGAGTAGGGGGGAATGAAGAATGTGTATGATCAATTTTGTTTGGATGTTTTTTTTGAATTGGTTGTACTCCCTTGCTTCTATATAAGGGCCTTCATTCGTTTTACATACTACGTACAATTTAAGATAATGAGATTCTTTGACAGTGTTTGACGTTGTTTGAATATTGTTCGACATTATTTGATACTCTTTCCGTCCCAAATTATTTTGCAAAGTCAACATTTTTGGTCAATCAATAATAAAAGTCAAATTTTCCTATCGTTAATTAACTCAAGTTTTAATAATTAAAATTTACATATTAAGACGCTACATTAAATTCTCTTCAAAGTTGCAAATCCCAAATTAGAATATAGTTAAAGATTGACATTCTAATTAAGCAAATAAAATAAAACTGTTTGACCAACAAAAGTCAAATTTACATATCAATTTGGGACGGAGGTAGTACTACTTTGCATTGTTTTGTCTTGCCAAATAGGAAAAGAAGATTTTTATTTAGAAACAACCCGAAAAATGCTATTTGTACACAAAATTTATACACTTTTTGTATACCTCTTGCTTGTATACACAAGCATTAAGCAACTCGTTAAAAACGAGACAACATTTGTCTTGCCTGTGCCCTGTACACATCGGCGGTGTACAAAAAGTGTACACATTTTCTGTACACGAAGTTCAACCAGGGACGGATCTAGGATTTCTATTCAAGGGGGGCGAAATTTTTCGGTAATGTAGGGAGTGAAAAAAATTCGTTAGTGTAGTGGGGTGAAATTTTTCCCCTAGTGTAGCGGGGCGAATTTTTTCCACTATTGTAGGGCTATGCGGCTAATTTTATTCAAAAAATGACATTAATACATACACATCCCCAACGACATTTAAATCTATTAAGTTGTACATTCTAAGTTTAAATTAGATGATGACAAAGACACCAACCAATACATTTTTAATAACTTCTACATTATTTAACCTCATGAATCGGTTATTATTGATTAGTAATTTTTGTCCGGCGACCAAGGAGGGTGTTCGTGAGTCATGACTCATGAGAAATTTTCTTAATATTAGAATAGTAGTATGCATGATCTTATTATTTTTAGAATAGTATGCACCACACACACACATATATTGTGCATATTATATTTTAATATTTGTATTAATGTTATAATAATTTAAAGTTTATTATCTATGCAATAAATTATTTTTAGAAAGCAAGAAGTAAATGAATTATGTAATTTAATGTCAATAAATATTTATATTTTGGATTCATTTCACGTGTTCTAAAAACTGTGTAATTAGTGTGTCTGATATTTAATATTGTTTGATATATATTTTACAAAATCAAGTACTTGTTTTCTAATAAAAATAATTAAACATTACAAAACTAGGAATTCTTATATAATAAGTATCCTAAATCTTAAACAACGAGTTATTCTATTGTTTATTTGTTTAAGTTATGTAATTATTTTAGATGTTCCTTCTTTTAAATCTTCAATTAAGTATTACATTATGTAACACTATATATTACTTTTGAAAATTAAAAGCTAAGGAGGGCGAATCTAATTAAATTATGAAAGTTTTATGAAAATATTACATATATGGTAGAAAATTTTGAAAGTCCAAGGGGGGCGGTCGCCCCCGCGCCCCCCCTAAATCCATCCCTGAGCTCAACCCATATGTGTATATCAAAAAATGAAGAATTTTTGCCCTAAATGGGACTAAACTATTCCTGAAATTCCTAAATAGGAGTATACTTATTTTTTTGCCCTAAATAGGACTGATTTACCCATCTACCCCTATTTTCTTTTCCCCCACCTACGCATCTTATTTCTTCCCTCCCCAGCCTTTCTTTTCCTCTCCCCCTGCGCATCTCCTTCCTCTCCCCTGCGTGTCTCCTTCCTCCCCCCTGCGCATCTACTTCCCCTACCCAACTTCTTCTTCTTTCCCTTCGCACATGAAGAGCCAAACCTTCAAAGCCTGCTGCCATTGACGCGAAGCCCGCCTCCTCTGCCCAGTCGAAGTCCGCCGCCGCCGCCGCCGTCGCCGTCGGAGATCTTCTTCTCTTCGAAGGTAAGGTTCTCTTCTTTTGATTTTTCTCCTTGTCCTTCCTCACCTCTTCTCTAGTCCTCTCCTCCCTCTTCTATTTCGTTGCATATGCTCCATTTCTTCATGATTGGTGAAAAATGCCAAGTTCAACTCCGAAAATGCCATCAAAATGGCATTCTTTTTCTACAAACTTTTCTATTTTTTCTTTGAAAATGCCATTAAAATAGCATTCTAGATTCATGTTGGCATTTTGATAAAAACTTTGGCATTCGTGTAGGCAACGGCCAGATCTGCAAAGATACAGACCAGATTTGAGTGGAAGATGGCGGATCTGCTACAAAAGTGGCCGGATCTACAAAAATAGTGGCTGGACGTCGGCGGAACAACAGCGCCGCCACTGTTTTGACGTGGCGGTGGCGATGGCGGTCAGATCTGTAGCAGAGGCCGGTTTGACGTGGTGGTGGCGACCGGCGGCGTCCGGCGGATACCGGCGACTGGAGGTGGCCTGGCACTCTGGTCGGCAGCAGTGATTTCCCAGCCTCAAGGGTGTTTTTGTCCTGTTACATATAATAACTCCTATTTAGGGAATTTTTTATATTGAGTCCTATTTTAGCAATTAAAGATGCATTTAGTCTCATTTGGGTAAATACCTCAAAAATGTACCTGCACAAAAACGGGCCCGGCTCGCAAAAACGGGCCTAACCCCATGTCCATACCCGCCCATAAGAGCGGGCCGGGTAGTCCACCGGGCCTCCGGGCCCGGAAAAACTTTATATGTTTCGATTTTTTTTAATACTTTAAAACTAATATTACAACATTTAAAAAATTGCTAATATGCGTGTAATGTTTATAGGTCTTTCACCACGTACATACAAAAATAATACTTACACAAAAATAATAATGAGAAACTATATCTAAAATTTAAAATTCAAGCACAAAGTATTATCTTTAAGTACAAAAATAGATACTATATTAGTTGGGCTAGTGGTTCAGATCTAAAAACCTAAATTTAAACATAATAAACTATAAATATGTATAAAGATAAGTTATATTAAAAAATATAAATGTACATGTAAATAAATAAATTATATATATATATATATATATATATATTAAATGTAGCGGGCCGGGCTTATCGGTCCGAACGGGCCTACACCTTAACCCAAGCCCGCCCATATGTTATTGCGGGCCGGGCCGGGCCCGGTGGGTAAATATATATGCCCAAGCCCGCCCATTTGTGCGGGCCGGTTGGACGGGCTGGGCGGGCCGGCCCGGTTTTGTGCAGGTCTACTCAAAAATGAAAGAATAAAGGCAAAATTGTCCTAAATAGGACTAAATTATTGCTGAAATTCCAAAATAGGAGTAGACTTAATTTTATTCCCTATATAGGACCCTTTTCCCAATTTTACCCTCTAATTCATTTCAACCCTGCGCAACTCATAACCTTCGTCCACGCTCAAGGGTCGCATCTTCTACACATAGCAGGGCTTCAACTGCCAGAGGGGGGCAGGCAGCAACAGCGGCACCGAGTGCCGGCAAGCAGCGCCGGCGAGCGCCGGTGAGCAGCGGCAACGACCGTATGTGGTCTGTCTCTTCCTTTGCTTCCTCTATTTCTTCAATTTTTTCCGATTGAATCTGGTGCGGTTGTGGTGGTGCCAAGCTGCGTGGTCTTCTTCTCTCTTCTTTTATGTTGATCTGCAACATCCTTGTTGCCCCTTTACTTCTTCTTTTGTTTTATACGAATTTCTGTGAGCTTTGCATCTTCTTTTGCTCGGTTTTGGTTTGTACTAGCTTGCTGCCTCGTTGTTTGTCAATAAGATTTGAAATTAAACTGGTGTGGTTTACTTCATTTTTACAATTGCCAATTTTTCGTTTAAATGCCTTCAAAATGGCATTCTTATTCTTTAAAAATTTGATAATTTTCTTTGAAAATGTCATTAAAATGGCATTCTGGATTCATGTTGGCATTTTGGTAAAAAAGTTGGCATCGGTGGTGGCATCAGTCAGATTTGCCATGGCGACGGCCGGATTTGTGATGGCGGCGTTTGGATCTGCAGTGGCGGCTAGATCTGTTGGGGCGGCAATTGGCAGTCGGCGGAGGTCAGATCTGGCCCGATTTAGAGAGGCGGCGGCCTGATCTACGGCGGCAACGGTCAAATCTGCATAGGCGGCCGGCGGGTGGCGGCTATTTTTGAGGTTACGGCGGCGGCCGGAGGCGGCGGTCGGCGGTGGCCGGCGGTGGCCGGTCCGGTATTCTGTAGGTGACAGTCTGTTTTGTCAAATTCTTGGGCACTTCTGTCCCTCTACAAATAATAAGTCTTATTTAGGGAACTTTTAAACTTTAGTCTTATTTTGACAATTAGAAATTTAATTACTCCCATTTAGGTAAATCCCCCAAGAATAAATAAAACAGGGATTATCGAGTACGTAGTAAAGCAAAGGCCACAAGCTCCAAATCTCCGGCCATGCCATGTGCAGCCCACCTGCCTCCACCCATATCCCACGCTCACCCGCCCCGCCTTTCATTCCTTAGCTTCACTCAACCGAATAAATCCCCTCATCATCCCTGCCCCTACACAGAACAAATTCTTCCAATCCCTCTCCTTCTCCCTCATTCCCAGGATGTCCGCCGCCGCCGCCGCCATTTCACTCCTCCTCATCGCCGCCGCGGTCCTGCTCGCCATTGCCGTCCGGACAACCATCGTAACCTGGATCACCGTCATCGTACTCCTCGCATTCGTCGGCAAACGCCGACGCCTCCTCGCCCAGGACGGCCACAAGATCACCTTCGATGTTGCTTTCTACTTGGCCAATGTTTTTTCCCGACAAAGGGCTGGCGGCGTTCTTGCCTTCTCCTGCGCCGCCGCCGCTTTCGGCTTAACCACTTTTGCTTGGATCGGCGGGAAACCCTGCTGCTGATTTCCCATGCCTGCACGCTGCTTAATTGCTCCTGCATGTAAAAGTGCGTGAATATAATATATAGAGAAAAAACACAATTAAAAGGTAGTGATGAGTGCGTTTGGTTGGGTTTTTTCGCCTCCCTCCCATCCGATTCGATCAAGGGGTTTTTAGAGTGATGACGATGATAGTGTGAATTGAAACTATCAAACTCTATCCATCTTCACCCCCACCTTTCCTTAAGCCAAACGCACCCTAAATGGGTCACTTTAGATAGAGGATATTCATTTTGTACTCCATTGAGTTTTGATATGTACTCCCTCCTTCCCTTATAACTTTGACAACTTTCTTTTTTTGGATGTCCCATTAACTTTGCCACTTTCTCATTGAAGTAATGAATTTGTGGTTCCAGTTAATTCTCTCTCCTCTGCACAAACCTCAACCACACAGTTTTTACTTTATTAATCCACGTGCCGGTCAAACTTGGTAAAGTTATTAGGGACGGAGGGAGTATATTATTTGTCTTTGATGGTAATACTGTATGTGTACACAACGTTTTTCACCCGCGGCGTGGTGTAATCATATTACAATACTACCTCCTTTCTTGGTAATCATAAATTTTAAACAACGATTTTTAGGGGCGGACTCAGGAAGTTTGTCTTGGGAGGACGGTAACTTAAACAAAATATTTTATGGGAGGGAGAAAATTATTTTTTATTATATATATACACTAAAAAGTTTTGTTGTTGGGCGACCGCCCACCTGGGTCTGTACTACGGTCCGCCCCTGACGATTTTAATTATCACGTACTCCGTGGTATATTTGTATATAATTTATAAATTTCATACTTTTATAAATATACATTGAATAATGAACATTTTGATATAATTTTCATATTCAAAATAATTTCATATTAAAAAATATCATTAGTCAAAATTGATTACCATTAACCAAGAAAAGTCCATTCGACGAATGGAGTATATTACCCAGCTCAAAATGGGGTCACACATTTATCTCATCTATAAAAAAATTGAATACACATACTATTATCACTAAACAATCCACTCGTGCGTTGCACAGATAAAAGATGAAATTATTTTATTTTTGAAATTCATTGATTTTATGAATAATGTATATATGCATCCTTACTGTAAAGTTTTTTTTGGAACGGAAACTCACCTCTATTCATATCATTAGTTTCAGGATCATTACATCAATTAAAGGAAAACCAAATCTAACACCAACTAACCTCCAAAAACTACAACTGTAAATCCTATGATTAGCCTTAGAAACGGTCACCCCTAAAAGAACAACACGAATCGCTAACCATGTAACGGGCTTGACACAGCTATCCTTGGTTCTATAGATCCATATACTCCCAACGACATAAAAACACGCAAAACTTCTAAACAAAATGACAACCCTAACAACATAGACGTTAACAAGAATCCAAATGACCAAAAAACAATAACTAAACGCACAACTTTCACGAACCCTAACACTTCGTTCAGCCCACAGTGGTGGTTCGGGAGGAGGCTGTACCCTCTACGAATCATCATTGTTGATTGAAATCTGACCTACGCGAATCCCGACCAACTTTCCTCGTTCCACACTCGTAGCAACACCGTCGTTGGCTGTTATCTTGTTCAGTGCCAAACCCTGAGATGCACTCATCTGCCTTACTGCTATGCAAATTAAATAGACACCCAATCGGTACCCACGTAGCTGAACGGAGGGTGACACCTGAAAAAAACAAGAACCAAACGAGACATAAGCTTGTTTCGATTTGTTGCTCTGCCTTCTTACTGTAGCCACACCTAAGAGTACCGCCGCAGGAAGAAATTATAATAGAATCGAGAATAATCCAAGCTCTATTGAACCACAAGCCTCAACCCAACGAAATCTTTCACAAACCAAGCAGTAGGGCTTGCGCCGCTGGCCGGAAAAACTTACCCTAGAACCCTAGGAGTAGACCGCCGACGAAGTTAAAGGGCTTGCGCCGCTCCTAATTGATGAGTAATGTTTTTAATTCTACTTTAATAAAAGAGCTATTTTTACTGTAAAAGTTAAAGGAAAAATTGATAGTAATAATCTCAACTATTGGCGGTCCGCTCATAATAATCCCAACTATTGATTATTACAGAATAATCTCAACTTTAAGGATCTTCCGCCAATAATGGTCCCTATGAATAAATTCTTGTAGTTTCTAAAGTGGATGAGATAAGATATAACAAGTAATCCCTATAAATAGTCTCAACTTTTAATTTTTACACTTAATTTCTATTTAAAATTCACTTTTTATAGAGGTAATATATGGTCATGGACCATTATTGGCGGACAGTCTATATAGTTGGGATTATACAAAAATAATCAATAGTTGGGATTATTTTCAGCGGACCAGCAATAGTTGGGATTATTATTTTCAATTTTTCCAAAGTTAAAAACTCATATTATTAGAGTACATGTAAGATAGTTGTTAATGATACAATAATTCATACGTAGTATAAAATTGGTAAATAAATACTCTACCGTGTACCCCCAAATTATAGTTTCCATTTAAAGTAGTAAATATGTATTTAAAGTTGTTTTCCCATTTACATAAACATCAATCACATAATTTTTACTTTCACAATTCGTACTTCACATGAAACTCAACTATGGTCAAGTTTTATGTTGGAGTATCAATTATTATCGTTGTACTTTATACAATGTTTACATCCCGGTTTATTGCATGAAATAAAATGCAATGCTCAATTTTTAGATTTGGAAATTAGGACATTACATTTTTCTAACATTAGAGCCCGTTTGATAACACTGAAATTGGCTAAATCGAACGAATCTATTGAAATTTGTGAAGCTCTAACTAAATTGACTGATTTTGCCGATTTACAAAAAAAAAATCATTTAAGAATACTTTTATTAATAAATTGACAGCTCAAATGATCATGTACAATAACTTCAGCCAATACAACAACAAAATAACTATAATATTACTTTTCTTGTTATTACACAATTCAGCGCGCTAAAACAAAAGTTACGTGTGTGGTAAAAAAGTTCATTGATAAGCCGAAAAACACGGTCACCAAACAGATTATTATGTTATGTCTATTATTTAATTTTGCATGTGTATGTTTTTAATAAGGAGTATTTATCTAACCATTTTTTTATTTTTATAGTATTTATCCTTATTTTTCTAATATTTAATTTGTAACCTATAACTATTAATTAGACTTGTAATTAATCATTGATTGTTATTAATTACTGAATATTAAATAATGCTTCATTAACTGTGACAACAAAATTTCACTTCTTTTGGCTCCATATGGATTTGTATTTGGATTTCCATCATATATAAACAATGCCGCTACTTTTGGCCCAACAACAATACTTGAAAATTTGGTCTCGGGCATAAGCCTTCAGCCACACAACCTTCGGCGCCGGTACCGAAGGCCTCCACCCTTGACGGAAGCTGCTCTCTGCTTAACGCCCAACCACTGCATTAAATGCGGTGCCACGTGCCAGCACCACCTCAGCTGGGGCTTGGGGGCTCTCTGTCATAGATTAGCTTACACGTGTACGTCCATTTAATACACCTAGCATTTATGACTTGTATAAAACTATAAATAGCGCCCCTTGGGCAGTTGTAATAGACCATTGATTATTTATTGCAACCACAATTTCCCTTTCTTACTTATTGCTCTGACTTCTTACTAGATACCACTAGCGGTATCTCGATATAGACAATCTATCAATTATTATAAGTCAAAATCATGCATAGGTAAATACATTGCAACTAGTCAACTCACCCATGCGGTGCATAGATGAATTTAGGGAAAACTATCAAATAGACCCTCTTACCATATCAAAAATGTCAATTAAGTCCTCGTACTTAGTAACACCCAATTAGTCCCTCGAACTAACTAAAATCAACCAAATTGTCATTTTAGCCGGTAACTAAACGGTATCCCGATTAGACCATTTAGAGGAGTGAGGTATTAGGAGTCTAAAAAGCTAAATATAGAATTTTTGGACTCCTAATTGTGTGTAGTGGTAGTTTAAAAGGGGTATTGAAAATGGGAAAGTGGATGAAGGGGGTTAAATATAGAGGGTTGGTTAAGAGGAGTGGGAAAAGGAAAAAGAAAGAAAAAAGAATAGAAAGGACGGTCCTGGGTTGCTTTTTTTGGGATTGGGATCCTCTGCCCGACTAGGACGGTGCCTTGCGCATCGGACGGTCGGGGCAGTAGCAAAGCAGGCCTCGAGATTAGCGAAAAAGTGGAGCCCAAGATCTCGGACCGTTGAATTGTTGATCGGACGACCCGGAAGAAGCAAGGCACCCTACCTTACTCTAAAGTAAGGTAGAGGCTCCAGATCCCTTTTTTGTGTGTGGATGATGTCATGCTGATGCCATCCCTTCATCATAATATCCCAAAATTTTTTAAACTTGTATAACTTTTTTATTTCTTGTCCAAATTTTTCAAAAAGTATATCAAAATTCATAAATTTTTATGATCTTTCATATGTTACCAATATGTAATATATTAAATGATTTTTTTTAAGTTTTAACTGGTTAGGTTTTCTTGAACCTCGAAAAAACATGAAACACAACTTTTTAATTTATGGAGTCTTCACAAATAATTGAATATTCCATAATCGAACTTTACTTGAACTAAGCTCATATTTTGTTAACCAAAAAAAAGTTAAAAAAATTAATTAAATTTATTTATTTTTACATCGAAATATGTATTTTTATTTCATGATTATTTAGCGAAAAAATTAAAAGCAAAACATTACTTATAATAATTTAATTAATGTTTTGCTAAATTGATAGGTTAAAATATATATGCTGAGTGCGTGTATTTTATTGATAATGCTGGAATGCAAGAAAATGAGAGTCTAAACACTGTTTTCATATCGACGTAGTCCATTTTTTACAATTTAGTCTCTCAACTACTACAAATGTCCTATCTCGCTTACATGGCCTATATGTCGTCATTCTTTTAAATAAACTTTTTTCTTTATGATTCTTTATCGTCCCCACCTTCCTCGCATCTGTTGTTTGTCGCCGCCCCCTGTAATTTCCTCCATCTCTAAATTAAAACTTTCTTCTTCATCTAATATTGATTTTCGAAGGTCCTTGTTTTCACGTAAAAACAAATTCATATGAAGCACCCAACTAGAAACAAATTCACATACATCGATTTCTCTCTATTTATTTGACCCTAACTTTCAACTTTTCTTTTCTTTTCAATCTTTCCATTCAGGGGCGGATGCATTTGAAAACCGATGGGGCACATGTTCCCAATGACTTTGTAGTTTTGTTTACTTTTTATCACTAAATTTTATATAAAAAGGGAGGTGCCCCCATTGAAAATAAAAGATGCCCCCATTAGTATTATCACATACTTGAACGACAGTATCTTCCTATTTCCTGATCCCCAAGGGACCCCAACTCCCCACTCCTCATCATTTTAACCTATTATTTTAATAATGTAATTATGAAAGAAGTTACTGGGCAAAATATCTTAGGGAGTCATTCGCTCCCAAGGTTTATTTGTGAATGGCTGGAGGTCATTCGCTCATAAGAGTGTAAATAAAAAGATTGCCAATTAAATTTTCTTCCAAGTTTATATAAAGGGGAATTTTGAGTTTGCACCCCATTTTTTGGGTGATATTGGACTTTGCACCCCATTTTCAAAACTTTTAGACTTTGCACCCTATCTACAACATTTTGTGAAGAAAAATTCTTAAATGGGGTGCAGAGGCAAAGACATTTTAGGGGAAATAGGGTGCAAAGTCTAAAAGTTTTTAAAATGAGGTGCAAAGTGCAATATCAACCAAATAACGGGGTGCAAAGTCAAAATATCCCATATAAAACATTTTCTCCACTTTCTTTATCTTGGAGATCCACTTTTACATTTGTATTCTCTTTTTTCAGGTTAATAAATTTGTATTGCTCTTTCTTTTTACTATTTTGCTTTCTAGTTATGATTTTAATAACAAATTTATAAGTTACTTATTTCTATTCCACTGTTAGATTACATTTTAAATTTTATAAATTATTAATTTCAGTTTTTATAAGGGTGCTAAATTGCTAATGATACTAGGCTTTTGTTGTGTTACAAAGACTTTTTTTCGTCACACAGATGGCTTAAATTAAAAACACAACATTCAGCAGGGGTACAGGATAACAAAAGAACCACATATAACCATCCGCCCGTGGCCGAGACTGAGAGTTAACCACATGTGTAAAAGCAGTATAACTCGCTAGACCTGAATTGGGCAATTTAAAGCCAATGACGGTTACCGCAGATCTCTCATCCCCCAAACTTAATGCAAGAGTCTTAAAACATAAAATAAAACAACACACAAACGTCTTAACCTGGAAATTAAAGTGCAGAAAAAATAAATAATCAAACTCCAAACCGCGTCGATCAACCCTTGGTGGTGGTTCTGGAGGAGGCCGCACTCTTGTGACAATTGTTATTGCACCAATGCGGTTTACCTCCAACTCGACCGCCCCTTCGTCAGCATCAACCACCGCCAATTTTTCCGTGTCTTGCACTGCTCGGTTCTCTTCATCTGCGTGAAATTGTCCTCCAATCCCCTGCTTACCGATTCCATTCATCTTCATCTGCAGTCAACCTCCTTCGGTCTCGATGTCCGAGTCCTTTGAGCTCTCCTCTCTTCCGCGACCGAAACCAGAAACCAGATCACCAAGCCGAGCCTTGCGATAATCGCAAGCCCAGAGAACCACCGTTCTTCGATCGGGAGATCGAAAACGGAAAAACTCAACCTAGCGGCGTAAACCCTAGGAAACTCCGAAGTTTTAGAGAGAGAAGCTCTCAAGCTCCGTTCCAAGTCAGGGCTAAATCTTTTTTGTGTTACAAAGACTTAGTACACTTATTTATTTTTAGTTTTTTTATAATTATTTCGTTTTTGTTCATAACTAATTTGATACAAGAGGACAAGACATTTTGTTTGTGTCTTATTTGTTATGTTAAAATAGATATATTTGATGCCGTTAGAAACCAAATTGTGATGGGTTGATTTCAAAAAAAAAAAAAAACTCATATATAGAGAGCCATTGTAATAAAATGTACTTCATAATACTTTATAGTGTGTTAATTTTGGATTATTCAATCATGTGAACTTAATTTATATGTACTACATTATGAAAAAAAAATATTTTCTCTTAATAGGTGCCCCAACCACTAAATATCCTGGATCCGCCCCTGTTTCTATTTACTTCAGATATAATGAAGATGATTAAATGTAGACTGGATCTAAAAATTGAGATTGCTAATCGGACCTCAAGAATCTTTTCAAACCATAAATGCTATTGAAGTGCAAGTTCGGTTTGGACTTTGGAGCTATTTTCTGCTAGATTTAAAAAATCTCGTATTTTATTTTTTTTATATAGAAGAAATATTTAAAGTAGATGATGAAAAGCAGAAATAATAATACACGAGTCAAAATAGAAAGAATCGCCATAGACCATAGTGAAAAACAGAAGAACGACGCAAAAATTAAGGGGAGAAGAATACTTTGATGAAAGAAACAACATATGGAAAGAAATCGGATTAGAATCCTCTGCCTTATGGCAGAGGACCTTACCAATATAGAGGGCAGGAATTAAAAGAGAGGCATTGAGATTTGTGTCCAAAAAGGACCCACTCATCTTATGCCATTAGTTTTTTGATCTGATGGTTCAAAATGGCCTGGCACCCTCCTTGTTTGCCTAAGTAAGGCAGAGGAGCTGGATCCGAAGAAATCCGACAACGAAATGAGAAGAGAGAGAAAACATACTTCACGTGGCAGTCACGTAAGTGGACAACCGGAAAACTGGTGAACAACCAGCTATATAGCCGATTTGAGTGTTTTTTTATAACTTTGAGGGTTTGATTGGGTGTTTTTATAGTACAAGGGCTTAATTGCTTTTTTTGATATAGTATAAGGGTCTATTTGACAGTTCTCCCATGAATTTATGGTTAGTAACTATAGCTGGCGGACCAGTAACAAACTTCTTTGATGACAATGTATGTAGATCCATGTAGTTCAGATGAGACATCCTCTTATGTCAAAGTTGATTTTATTCAGAAGATGCTCTTGACAGTAGACAGACATCAGAAGAGGGATAGACAGTTTTCAGAACAATGATGTATAGGCGTGATTTGCGTCTACACCTCAGAAAAGTCTTCCCTTGATCATCTTTCACGCATCTGGTTAGCTCAGAAGATATCTTTCATTCCTTTGTCACAGAATTGACCGATGCTAAACAGGTTGTGCATCAATCTAACAACGTTTGACACATCTTTGATTGTAACCTTCCTGTTACAGATATCTCCGTATCCAAGGATAGGAGCAGACTCATTGTTTCCAAATCTCACTTTTCCACCGAACTTGTCGATGTAGTTGCTCAACAGCTCTTTCTTCCGAGTCATGTGTGTGGAGCAACCTGAATCTAGATACCACACATGACTGACCTGCAAAAATTAAGTAACCTTAGGTAGCCTTATAAGGAAGGATGGCCGGGTCCGTCCTGTTTATTTGAAGAAATAATTAAAGCGGTTTTATTAACTTCACTTTTAGGAATCCAGACTGCTTGATCTTTGAAACATGTTCAGATTTGTTCTTGAAAGATGAGTGAGTATCCTTAACATTGTGAGTATTTTATCTCTTGCTAATCTTTTAAGATGTTTGATTCAATACACTTTCAAAGGATAATTTAAACAAGCACCTTCACAAGTAGAGAAAGTAACACAATCATTAATTGGTATTCACATAACTCGCATCACATTTGGAAAGAGAGAAATTAAATTATCAAACTTAAAATAATCACCAGAATAAGAGTCAACAGATCTAGAATGAGAAGGAGAAAACTTAGTTGAACTGTCTAAAATATAACTAGAGGAACTAGCAGAAGAACTAGAACGAAAACAATTTCTAAAACTATTACAAGACTTTCCTAACAAAATTAAAGATTTTAGAATTATTCTTGGGTTGCTCAAGTCTTGTCTCCTTGACAACAACATTCTTCGGAATTATTCAGGTTATCCTTCCAGCATGGTGATTAGAAAAAGATTTCCCTGCATGGGGAGGTGGAGAAGAAGATAAGTCCCTTTTCTTATTCAAATGATTTTTCTTTTTATCCTTTTCAGAAATGTCTGATCTCCATTCTCCTTTTAAACTGTTCTCGTTCTTATTCAAAAGAAGAATGAAGATCAGATGTAGAGGCTTCATCCAAATTGGACACATTTTAATTTTTAGGAGGGGAGAGGGCAATATAGTCATCAGACAAATGAATTTTTCTTGTAGCATAGTTGTCATTAAGAGCAGTATAATCAAAACCAATTTCAGTTTTAGCTCTATTTTTGCTTTTTTTTCTTTCTTCTTCCTGATTAATTTCAGAAGCACTAGTGAAAACATTATTTTTGCTACCCTAACTTCATGTACCTAATGTCATAAAATTGTTTGCAATTAACTTTCTTTAAGTTACTTAGTTTTGAATACCTAATCCTTCTTTAGGATTGTAAAATTCAAGTGTCCTTTGGTATGTTATTTAATAGAAAAACAATTTGTTCATATTGACCTCTTTTAGAAAGAATATCCTCTAACTCCTTTATTTTACAACTAGTTTTCATACGCGCGTTGCGCGAGTAGTTGAATGCCCAATGTTATTAATGTATATGGAATACATTTTTCTATTCTTTATTTATTTATAGATGAGGCTAAACAAGGAACATGTAACGTGAGCGAACTACACATGAATGTTATTTGGTTTTGCACCTTAAGATAAGATATACTCATTCACACCATTTTCAGAACAGTAAGATTGATTATGAATACCTTGTTGTCCCTCACCAGATGTATCAAAAAATGGCAATAGAAAGATCCAATTTAACTCATGTTCATACTTATTCATGCCTCAACAATAGCTAAGCCATTACAACCACAAACCCAACACTAATTCAGGAAACATGGACCGTGTTTCAAAAGAAGTGGCTAATTCTCGATGTTTATAGATGCAAGAAATTTGTACGGAAGAAAAATTATGGAAGTATAAAATTGTTCAAATGATAATACGGAATATTATTCTACATACTTGTCCAAACATTTTATTTGAATAGACAATATACAGTCGGCTGAAAATTCTGCACTCGAAGTCTCTGGTGGCAGCCGCCTAGACGCAGCCTTGTGGAGGAACTGCTAGAAAAGTGTCCCTGCATTGAAGTCCGTGCACCGATTCTCCTCCAGCCGGAATAGAGAGCCGCTCTGCACTGCCTTGAACATGACCATCCCTGCTCCTCAGGCCTTCCCTCTCGCTTTTCTCTTTTGCTAGTCAAAGAACCAAATCGCCACACCCCACCAACTCTTCTCCCAAATTCACCGTGTCACGCCCCGGACCGCGTCCGTGCCACGTAGACAACCGCCGTACAACCCAATAAGAACAACGTAGTTCATCCTTATCAAATCATACAAGGCGTCCGTTAAGTTCTATTGCCAAGCCGATTAGTAAACCCATACAATCAACATCAATATATATTAGTCAAACAAATGCGGAAAATAAGATATGTTTGATACTTAGCCACATGTGGCAAATACGGGCACGCAGGCCCCCAAATGTTTTAATAGAAAACATTGTTAAAAATATATCCATGAGCAGTTCATCAATTTTGAATAAGAATGGAAGCACGAACCACGTCTTCCTCCTTGATCAATCACCCTAGGCGAAGGTGCAGGTAGTAGGACTCTAGCCTCAACCTGAAAAATGTGAGGGCCCCCGAAGGGGTCAGTACTCCATAGAAGTACTAGTGACAAGCAGGCTATATGAGGAATAACTAATGTTTCAGACACGAGAACCAAAAATAGGGTGATACATATGCTTATAGGTGTAACCATTGTTACCCCATTCCCAAGATAATACATAATGTATATACTTGTAAAATACTTGACCCGTAGGTCGTTTTATCACAAAGAGTCTTTTAGAGATAAGGTACTTTCCCAACCTATCCCCTTTCCATTCCTGAATGCCTAGCTTGAGAGCTACATTCTACCTTCATAATATCCTACCGAGTTTCAGGAGGGTTTACCGTCCCGGGGATACTCAACCCCAACCGAGTTTTGGGATCATTTACCGTCCCGAGGATACTCAACCTCAACCGAGTTTTAGGATTGTTTACCGTCCTGAGGATACTCAACCTCACCGAGTTTTAGGATTGTTTACCGTCCTGAGGATACTCAACCTCACCGAGTTTTAGGATTGTTTACCGTCCTGAGGATACTCAACCTCACCGAGTTTTAGGATTGTTTACCGTCCTGAGGATACTCAACCTCACCGAGTTTTAGGATTGTTTACCGTCCTGAGGATACTCAACCTCACCGAGTTTTAGGATTGTTTACCGTCCTGAGGATACTCAACCTCACCGAGTTTTAGGATTGTTTACCGTCCTGAGGATACTCAACCTCACCGAGTTTTAGGATTGTTTACCGTCATGAGGATACTCAACCTCACCGAGTTTTGGGATCATTTACCGTCCCGAGGATACTCAACCTCAACCTTACTTCTAACCAAACCCTAACCTGGATATGGCTAACTTTTCATTCACTTAACTATGGACAATACCTAGTCCTATAGTCATGTAATAATCCCTAGTGACCAACGTGGGTGGGTCCCACTTGAACGACCCACGTTAACCTGCTCAAAACTGCCTATTTTGGGCATAATCCAATACCCGGTCGGGTATCCAACCTTACCCGGTCGGGTAGGTCGGGGCAGAAGCCCCTGGAACTGATTTTACTTTAGACCCGGTCGGGTCCATACCCTTACCCGGTCGGGTCTAGTAGGACAGTGGCTTCTGGAGCCATTTTTAGTCAATACCCGGTCGGGTATGTACCCATACCCGGTCGGGTATCACCTTTGCCTCGGCGGTCAACGCCCGTTTGACCGCCCAAACGGAGTCCGATCAACGCGAAATTTTATACGCATGTACTCCTTGACGTCCTTGATCCAAAAATACCATTTTGGATCCCTGGAGAATTGTACATAATAAGTTATCACATTTTTAATCACCAAACATACAAAACATGCTTTTCAACTATGTTTTATATATAACCGTGGCATAAGCCAATACTTGATTTACTTTAATCATTCCATAAGACATATAATTGATTACTTTAGGTAATCTCATGCCTCAATCAAAAGTTATAAAGCATATAGCCGTCTTCTCACCTTAAGGAAGCTTATGAAGTTCTAGCCTCCCTTATTGAGCTCCGGTGAAACTCCGGTGAACTTCAACCAACTCCGGCGACAACTCCGGCGACCCTTTCAACCCCGTGAAAGTTCTTGAAATACCTTATACAAGTTAATAACAAGGTTTTATCATCATAAAACCCATATCAATACAAACAACCTCCAAAAGGTTATTTTCCGGTGAACCCGTCAACTTGGCTCTCAAGGTTCGTTTTGGGTATAAACCAACCCTTCAACCCCCATTCTACACTTTTACATGTGTAGAACTATCCTAGGAGTGTGAAATGTGATTAAAGAGAAGGAATGGGATTAATGAAGTCATTACCTTATTAATCACAAGTTTTCGCACCTAAACTCCTCTTTTCTCTTCTCTTTTCCTTCCTTCTTCCTCCCTTGCTCTTGGTGCATGTATGGTGGATGAAAATGGAGTATTTCCAGATCTTTTCTCTCCTCTCTGAGTGTCTTGGTCGAGCCTATGGGTATAGGGAGTGATTGGGGTGTTTTTGGCTCCTCCTATGATGGTAAGAGGTGAGGGGTCCCTTGGAGTCAACTCTTGTCTCAACCTCCCCTTCCATCCTCCTTCCATCACACCAGCCGACCCCCTCTCTCATTTGTCTCAAATGATTTCGTGGGGTGGCCCCCACATGTGTGGGAGGTCATCCCTTTGTGTCCCCGAGTGTACACTCGATCCCGAAAGTTGTATTTTCCGGACTGTTTTAACTATATTTCATTTTATCGGGTAAAATGAAATATATCTCATCCTTCCAATTATTATTGGCTATAAGAATGAATGTATATTCCTCATCTTTAATTTGGTGGTCTCCATAATTTATTATGGCTTTTTATCTGATATTCCTTCGGTACCGATAAATGGGCTTTATATGCACAACTGGCCAACACGCATGGTTTATATGGCCCAACTTGGACATCTACCATCATATACATATTATCTAGACCCAGATGAATATAATATGCGGTCCCAATAATATCGGGCGGCCCCCACCTCTGGTGTGGGCCCCACGTGGATTTTACTATCCACGTAAAAGAATGATAAAAATTTACAATCGCGTAAAGATGAGTTTATTCATTTATCAAGGTTCAGTACATGAATTGATAAAGTACACATACTTGGGGGCGGTGTTACAAGTTCTACCCCCCTTATTTGGGATTTCGTCCCCGAAATCCACGTGTCTAGTCAAACAGAAATGGATACTGTTCCCTCATCAGGGTCTCCACTTCCCAAGTTTGCTCCTCGACACGATCACTCTTCCAAAGTACCTTCACCATCGGTACCTCTTTACTCTTTAGCTTCTTTACCTGTCGGTCCGTGATCTTTACCGGCTGCACCGCATAGTGAAGGTCTTCCCGGATTTCTACCGGTGGTTTCTCAAGAATATGTGACGGGTCCCGTACATACTTCTTGAGCATAGAAACATGAAATACGTTATGAATCTTTTCTAATTCTGGAGTTAACTGAAGCCGGTACGCTACAACCCCAATCCTTTCAATGATTTTGAATGGGCCTATGTAGCGTGGGTTAAGCTTACCCCGACTGAGGAACCTGATGATCCCTTTCCAAGGTGACACCCTCAAAAATACCTCATCGCCGACCTCGAACTCTAACGTTCTTCGTCGTTTATCTGCATAGCTCTTCTGCCGATCTTGGGCAGCCTTGAGTCTATCCTGAATAACTTTCACCTTCTCCTTGGTGATCTCAACTAGTTCAGTACCCTCAAGCTTGGCCTCGCCAACCTCATCCCAACACAAAGGTGTCCGACATTTCCTCCCATACAATGCCTCGTATGGAGGCATGCCTATACTTGCCTGATAACTGTTGTTATAGGCGAATTCCACCAATGCCAACTGGTTGTCCCAACTTCCTTGGAACTCTAAGGCGCATGCCCTCAACATGTCCTCCAAAATCTGAATCACCCGTTCAGATTGCCCATCCGTTTGAGGATGGAAAGCCGTGCTGAACCTCAGCTTCGTCCCCATGGATTCCTGGAATTTAGGCCAAAACCGTGATGTGAACCGTGGGTCTCTATCCGACACTATAGTGACCGGAACCCCATGCAGTCTCACGATCTCATCAGTATACAACTTGGCCAGTCGCTCAAGCGTATAAGTAGTGTTGATAGGTAGAAAATGGGCACTCTTGGTCAACCTATCAACCACCACCCATACCGCATCAAAGTTCCTAACCGTCCGTGGCAAACCTACCACGAAGTCCATAGTAACATGCTCCCACTTCCATTCTGGGATGGTAAGTGGCTGTAATAACCCTGCCGGGTGCTGGTGCTCTGCCTTAACCTGCTGACAGGTAAGGCAACGACTCACATATTCAGCAATCTCTCTCTTCATCCCCGACCACCAGTAACTTTCTTTCAAGTCCTGGTACATCTTTGTTCCACCTGGGTGCATGGCATACGCAGATGAGTGAGCCTCCTCAAGAATAGATTTTCGGAGCTCCTCATCTGACGGCACACACACTCGCTCCTTGAATAGTAGGAGTCCATCTTCTCTCTCACGGAAACCCTCGACGGGTCCCACCAGCATCCGTTCTCGGATTTTCTGAATTTCCTCGTCATTGCCTTGACGCGTTCTGATTTTGTCTAATAGGGTGGGTCTCACCTCAAATCTGGCCAATAGAGCCCCATTCGTGGATACTTCCACGTGTGCCCTCAATGCTTGTAAGCATGTGAGTAAAACCCCTGATGAACTTTTCCTACTGAGAGCATCAGCAACCACGTTAGCCTTACCTGGATGGTAATCTATAATCAAGTTGTAATCCTTGATTAACTCCATCCATCTTCTTTGCCTCATGTTCAACTCTTTCTGAGTGAACACGTACTTCAAACTCTTGTGATCAGTATAGATGTGACACACCTCACCGTAGAGGTAATGCCTCCAAATCTTCAAAGCAAACACCACAGCCCCTAGCTCAAGGTCATGAGTGGGGTAATTCACTTCATGCTTCCTCAGTTGCCGAGAAGCATAAGCAATCACCTTCCCCGATTGCATCAGTACGCACCCAAGCCCCTGGATGCTAGCATCGCTATAGATGTCATACCCCAACCCTTGCACGGGTAGGGCAAGTACTGGTGCTTCAGTCAATCGTTTCTTTAGCTCAAGAAACCCCTTCTCACACTTGTCATCCCACACAAACTTAGCTCCCTTTTTAGTGAGCTTCGTGAGTGGAGATGCTATTACTGAGAATTTCTCCACGAATTTGCGGTAGTACCCCGCCAAACCGAGGAAACTCCTTATTTCCTTCACATTCTTGGGCCTCTCCCAATTAGTGACTGCTTCAATCTTCGAGTTATCAACTGAAATGCCCGAGCCCGATACCACATGCCCAAGAAAACCGATCTCCTCAAACCAAAATTCACATTTAGAGAATTTGGCAAAGAGTTGTTTCTCCCGCAGTGTTTCAAGTACGAGCCTTAGATGTTTCTCGTGTTCTTCTTCGTTCTTGGAGTATATCAAGATGTCATCAATGAACACTATGACAAATTGGTCCAAGTATTGATGAAATACTCGGTTCATGAGGTCCATGAATGCCGCGGGGGCATTTGTAAGCCCAAACGACATCACTAGGAACTCATAGTGACCATACCTTGTACGGAATGCACTTTTGGGTATGTCACTTTCCTTGATCTTTAGTTGATGGTAGCCCGACCTCAAGTCGATCTTGGAGAATACGGTTGCCCCCCGTAATTGATCAAACAAGTCGTCAATCCTTGGCAAAGGATATTTGTTCTTTATCGTGACCTTGTTCAATTGTCGGTAGTCGATACACATTCTCATAGTACCATCCTTCTTCTTTACAAAGAGTACGGGTGCTCCCCATGGTGAATGACTCGGTCTAATGAATCCGTTATCTAGTAGCTCTTCCAATTGAACTTTCAACTCTTGAAGTTCAGCCGGTGCCATTCGATACGGAGGAATTGAGATGGGTTTGGTGCCTGGTTCAACCTCAATCTCAAACTCGATCTCCCGGTCGGGTGGGAGTCCTGGTAGCTCTTCAGGGAACACCTCCGGATACTCGTTCACCACCCTCACTTCTGTGAGGCTCTTCCCCTTGCCTTCCTTGCCTATGACATAGGCTAAGTAAGCTAGACATCCCTTCCTCATCATACGCCTTGCTCGTATGGCCGATATGATGCAAGGATTGAATCTTTCTCTATCCCCCTCGAAACATAGAGTATTTCCCTCACCATCCTTGAGTTCTAACACTTTGTTGTAGCAATCTACCTTTGCATGGTGCTTTTCAAGCCAATCCATGCCAAGTATGGCATCAAATTCAAGCATGGCTAACGGTACAAAGTCCCCCTTTAGACAGTGCTCCCCTATCTCCACATCACACGAAGGATAGTAGTCATTTCGTTCAACGTCATCCCCTAGAGGCGTAGATACCAAAAGGGTTTGCATCATTGGTACTAAAGGTGTGCCTAACCCCACGGCAAACACCTCACTAACGAATGAACGTTGTGCTCCCGTATCGATAAGGATCCTCGCATCCCTTCCATTAATCTTTAACGTTCCTACAATTATAAGTCATGTAAGGTACCTTGCCTACCTAAATTGAACTGTAGGCCCCGAAAAAGTCCGAAATTTACAATATACAGCAATACCCGGTCGGGTAACCTGTTGTACCCGGTCGGGTATCCGTTCCAGAAGCTCGCGGGTAAAAATTTTCATTATGCCCGGTCGGGTAACCTTCGATACCCGGTCGGGTAATCGTTCCAGTGGGTTTACCAGGCCAAAATCTCAGTATACCCCGGTCGGGTGACCTGCCTTACCCGGTCGGGTATCAGCCTGGTTTCGTTGAATTCCCCCCGATTCGACCCTAAGTCAGTTTGCAATTGACCCTTAGGACTTATATCTTTAGTATAAGCCTAGAAACATATAAAATTTTAGTATATTACCTGCAACGGAGTCCGGGTTTGCTCGCGCATCCGCCTCGGTCATTGCATACACTCGTGCCTGGGTCCTACCTTGGTTAACGGACGCGGCATTGCTTGCCGTAGGTCCGCCCCTTCCCGTGCCGCCCTGAGATGGTCCTGCATGACCCCTTCCAGACGTAGGTGCCTCCACAGCTCCCGATGGCCCACCTCCACTCAACATTGGGCAAGAGGGTTTGAGGTGGCTTGTGCTACCACACTTGTAGCACCGGGGTGGTTCATTGCACTTCCCGGAGTGATTCCTGTTACAGTTTGGACACCTTGGTGGCCTCACGCTCCCCGAGCTATGCCCTTGCCCTCCTGGGCCCTTACTCTTCTTTGCCGGTGGTTCCGGCGCCCTGAATGATCTTCCATTCCCGGCGTGATGCTTCCGAGAATGGTCTTGGGGTCCAGAATTCCCCCATCTTCTCTTCTTCGCCTCCTCGGCGTCTCTCTTCTTCCTTTCATTCCACTTGGCTTCCCCAAGTAGCCCCTGATCCACAATCTCACTAAAGGTCATGTGATGATTGTAGGTAGCCCGATCACGGATATCCAAGTGTAGGGTGTCCCAGAAGTGATTAGCCATACGGTTCTCATCCATGGCGTACTCGGGTATGTACCGTGCCAAGTCCCGGAACCTTTGTTCCAGTTGCCTCACCGAGCAATCCTCCTCCTGTACCAGGGTCATGTACTCCTTCCTCTTCTGGTTCTTTTCGAACTCTGAGTAGTACTGATTATAGTTTTCTACTTCAAATTTCTCCCAGGTGGTCTCACCGTGGAACTTTCCTTCCACGCCTTCCCACCATACAGCAGCTACCCCCTCTAGTAGCCTGGTAGCAATCGTTAGCTTTATGTCAAGCCCGATCTGCATATCCCTAGCAGCCTCATTCAATTTCTTGATCCAGTCGGCAGCCACCGATATATCACCCTTGCCATCAAATGACTTACACCCCAAGGCCCTCGCCTCCTTGAGGTATTTGGAGATTCTTACACAGAAACCTCCCCCCTGTACCCCCTGTGTCGCCACAGGAATGGCCACTGAAGCCCCCCGGCTTACCTGACCCGAACCTCCCTGAGAGGCACGCCTAGCTTGGCGCCTAAGATCTCTCCTCAGCTTTTCCTTTTGATACCACTCAAACAATTCACCCATCTGGGCGAATTTGGCATCACTCTCATCATTGTCATCATCAGTGTACGTATCACCCCCATCATATGGGGTCTCCTCATGTTCCGTCTCGGGAACATATGTTGAGTCATAATCCTCGGTGTGAGTCCCATGCACCGAGCTAACATGGCCATCGCTCACGGTTTGAGCCTGATGACCTCCACGGCTTCCACGGCCTCCACGGCCTCCACGGCCTCTCCTACCGCCTCTCGCACCCCGAGATGCAACCTGGCTGGCCCCTACGGACGTCGCCTGAGTTTGCCCTCTCGGGTTGTTCCTCGTAGCCATGTGTCTACCCTCCATTTCTGAAAGAAATTTGGAATGAGTCGTTAGACTCGTATCAATGTCAATTGACGGAATAGTACAAAAGACACCCCTTGGTCCAACATTATGGCCAACAAACTGTTAAGGGTACCATCTCAACAATAAGAGGTCAATAACTTGGTTTCCAACGGTTCCTTAAGTACAAAAACTTTTGCTCATGGTTTTGTTCAAAACTTTTTGATGATACTATATTGAGAGGTCAATCATATAGTTTAGAAATCGATGGCTCTGATACCATTTAATTGTCACGCCCCGGACCGCGTCCGTGCCACGTAGACAACCGCCGTACAACCCAATAAGAACAACGTAGTTCATCCTTATCAAATCATACAAGGCGTCCGTTAAGTTCTATTGCCAAGCCGATTAGTAAACCCATACAATCAACATCAATATATATTAGTCAAACAAATGCGGAAAATAAGATATGTTTGATACTTAGCCACATGTGGCAAATACGGGCACGCAGGCCCCCAAATGTTTTAATAGAAAACATTGTTAAAAATATATCCATGAGCAGTTCATCAATTTTGAATAAGAATGGAAGCACGAACCACGTCTTCCTCCTTGATCAATCACCCTAGGCGAAGGTGCAGGTAGTAGGACTCTAGCCTCAACCTGAAAAATGTGAGGGCCCCCGAAGGGGTCAGTACTCCATAGAAGTACTAGTGACAAGCAGGCTATATGAGGAATAACTAATGTTTCAGACACGAGACCCAAAAATAGGGTGATACATATGCTTATAGGTGTAACCATTGTTACCCCATTCCCAAGATAATACATAATGTATATACTTGTAAAATACTTGACCCGTAGGTCGTTTTATCACAAAGAGTCTTTTAGAGATAAGGTACTTTCCCAACCTATCCCCTTTCCATTCCTGAATGCCTAGCTTGAGAGCTACATTCTACCTTCATAATATCCTACCGAGTTTCAGGAGGGTTTACCGTCCCGGGGATACTCAACCCCAACCGAGTTTTGGGATCATTTACCGTCCCGAGGATACTCAACCTCAACCGAGTTTTAGGATTGTTTACCGTCCTGAGGATACTCAACCTCACCGAGTTTTAGGATTGTTTACCGTCCTGAGGATACTCAACCTCACCGAGTTTTAGGATTGTTTACCGTCCTGAGGATACTCAACCTCACCGAGTTTTAGGATTGTTTACCGTCCTGAGGATACTCAACCTCACCGAGTTTTAGGATTGTTTACCGTCCTGAGGATACTCAACCTCACCGAGTTTTAGGATTGTTTACCGTCCTGAGGATACTCAACCTCACCGAGTTTTAGGATTGTTTACCGTCATGAGGATACTCAACCTCACCGAGTTTTGGGATCATTTACCGTCCCGAGGATACTCAACCTCAACCTTACTTCTAACCAAACCCTAACCTGGATATGGCTAACTTTTCATTCACTTAACTATGGACAATACCTAGTCCTATAGTCATGTAATAATCCCTAGTGACCAACGTGGGTGGGTCCCACTTGAACGACCCACGTTAACCTGCTCAAAACTGCCTATTTTGGGCATAATCCAATACCCGGTCGGGTATCCAACCTTACCCGGTCGGGTAGGTCGGGGCAGAAGCCCCTGGAACTGATTTTACTTTAGACCCGGTCGGGTCCATACCCTTACCCGGTCGGGTCTAGTAGGACAGTGGCTTCTGGAGCCATTTTTAGTCAATACCCGGTCGGGTATGTACCCATACCCGGTCGGGTATCACCTTTGCCTCGGCGGTCAACGCCCGTTTGACCGCCCAAACGGAGTCCGATCAACGCGAAATTTTATACGCATGTACTCCTTGACGTCCTTGATCCAAAAATACCATTTTGGATCCCTGGAGAATTGTACATAATAAGTTATCACATTTTTAATCACCAAACATACAAAACATGCTTTTCAACTATGTTTTATATATAACCGTGGCATAAGCCAATACTTGATTTACTTTAATCATTCCATAAGATATATACTTGATTACTTTAGGTAATCTCATGCCTCAATCAAAAGTTATAAAGCATATAGCCGTCTTCTCACCTTAAGGAAGCTTATGAAGTTCTAGCCTCCCTTATTGAGCTCCGGTGAAACTCCGGTGAACTTCAACCAACTCCGGCGACAACTCCGGCGACCCTTTCAACCCCGTGAAAGTTCTTGAAATACCTTATAGGCTTATACAAGTTAATAACAAGGTTTTATCATCATAAAACCCATATCAATACAAACAACCTCCAAAAGGTTATTTTCCGGTGAACCCGTCAACTTGGCTCTCAAGGTTCGTTTTGGGTATAAACCAACCCTTCAACCCCCATTCTACACTTTTACATGTGTAGAACTATCCTAGGAGTGTGAAATGTGATTAAAGAGAAGGAATGGGATTAATGAAGTCATTACCTTATTAATCACAAGTTTTCGCACCTAAACTCCTCTTTTCTCTTCTCTTTTCCTTCCTTCTTCCTCCCTTGCTCTTGGTGCATGTATGGTGGATGAAAATGGAGTATTTCCAGATCTTTTCTCTCCTCTCTGAGTGTCTTGGTCGAGCCTATGGGTATAGGGAGTGATTGGGGTGTTTTTGGCTCCTCCTATGATGGTAAGAGGTGAGGGGTCCCTTGGAGTCAACTCTTGTCTCAACCTCCCCTTCCATCCTCCTTCCATCACACCAGCCGACCCCCTCTCTCATTTGTCTCAAATGATTTCGTGGGGTGGCCCCCACATGTGTGGGAGGTCATCCCTTTGTGTCCCCGAGTGTACACTCGATCCCGAAAGTTGTATTTTCCGGACTGTTTTAACTATATTTCATTTTATCGGGTAAAATGAAATATATCTCATCCTTCCAATTATTATTGGCTATAATAATGAATGTATATTCCTCATCTTTAATTTGGTGGTCTCCATAATTTATTATGGCTTTTTATCTGATATTCCTTCGGTACCGATAAATGGGCTTTATATGCACAACTGGCCAACACGCATGGTTTATATGGCCCAACTTGGACATCTACCATCATATACATATTATCTAGACCCAGATGAATATAATATGCGGTCCCAATAATATCGGGCGGCCCCCACCTCTGGTGTGGGCCCCACGTGGATTTTACTATCCACGTAAAAGAATGATAAAAATTTACAATCGCGTAAAGATGAGTTTATTCATTTATCAAGGTTCAGTACATGAATTGATAAAGTACAAATACTTGGGGGCGGTGTTACACACCGCCTCTCCCGGCCTGTAGTCAGGATCTGCTTCCAAGACATATCTTCCCTAGCTAAACTTTTTGACAACTGTTTTCTTACATTCACATGCATATAGGAGTAATCTAATGCACTTTAAGATATAAACACTATCTTATATCCGATAATATATTATCTTCAAGTAACACACAATTATATATTGTTCTTTCATTTTACTTAATTTATAATTAAATCTAGTATTATTCAATGGTGATGAATCATGTATTAAAGCTTTTATCGTATTTTCTTTGTTGGGAGGATTCTTCAGGGGAAGCTAACGTTTTTACTGTATTATAAACATATACATGGAGAAAATAAAAATATAGGCATCAATCCTCTGGATGTAACATGGGTATTCCCAGCATGAACATTGATTAATACACTTCAAGTCTTCAATCACTCAGACCTAATAATTCCAATTAAAATCAGGACGGGTAATTTCCTGTAAAGTTGCATTTTTGTAACAAGGAGGTAGATAGAGTAAGGAAAAAGAACGCAAAAACCTAAAAAGGGAAAATCAATAGCAGCATTGGGGGATAAGCTAAGGAGGGAGTAGAAGGCACTTAGAATGCTAAGGTGGTGAGCAATTGTGGAAGCTTTGACAAAATTCCATAGAAACATAATTTTAATCGCCGAAGCAGAGAAACCTGCACTTTTAGGTCTCCACCAATCATAAGTGCCGAATCCGAAGCATTAATTATGAAGGAAATCAATAGAGTTCATTGTGAAGGCAAGAAAACAGAAGATAACATACCTGGCCAAATTTCAATATCTCAGTTTGACCTTAAAAGAGTTGGTGCCAAAAAAATCGTAAGAGCATATTTTTTTTACTGGGATTAAAAAGTAGTTGCGTTAGAAGTGATCATCAAACCATATTAGATTTCCAATGAACAATAATACCCAAAACCTAAACTTTGATTTTTTAAAGTAACACTATCTTGTTTAGCCTGCTCATATGAAAACTTATATAAAATTTCTACACTTAACTCATATACATGCGTTGCAGCCTTATAATAACTCGCAGATGCCATATCATAATTCATAAGTTCATAATATCAACCCCCATTACTTTACTATTAAAGATTAAAACCATACTTCCACCCCCACCCAAGACAATCAAGCCCTCTCTCTATCCTCAAATGCAAATGACGGAGGGTTAGCAGATGCAAAAGGTGGGGGATATATTGAATGAAATAAAGTAAAAGAAAGATATACTCGTGCTAGACCAATGAAGATGATGAGAACCCTAACCTAATTGAGAAACCGTCTTCAATCGCAGCATCGAACGGGGAGGCCTCAGTCGCAAACTCGAAGTAAATGAATACGCAGGCGGAAATATTAGACGGTGAGAGATTTTGCAGTTGATAGGAAATTAACGGAGTGGGGATTCGTTTGGTAGAAATGAAACGGAGGACAAAGCGTATAGTATAGCTAACGTAAGATACAAGCTGATAATGCTCTAAGTTACACGAACACAATTTTCATACCAAAATTACCCTTACCTTCATTGGTGTTTATAAGATTTTAGATAGATAAAGATGATCAAGTTCCTTGTTAAAAAGTTCAAAATGAGTAACAACTTCAGAGCGTTTTCACTTATTTTCATCCAGATCCTTGGTTAAGTCACATACAGTTTCTTAAGTTTATCTACTTCTGATTCTAAGCTAGTGACTTTATCTTGTGAGTTTTTCAGGCGAACACCGAGACATGCTTCCTGTTCCATATGTCTTTCGGCTTATGAGCTCGTTTGGTGATCATGTTTTTTGGAGTATCGAGCTTATCAACTAACTTTTTTCATCAAACACGTTATTTTTTATTTCACACGCTAAATTGTGTAATTATAAGAAAATGTAAGAATAGAATTACTGTATTGGCTGAAGCTGTTCTAGATGATGATCTAAATTGTTTTTTTTTTTAATTTTTTTTCTTTATTTTATGAATAAAATATATATTAAATATATTCTTTTATAAACCTGAATCAGCAATCCTGCCATTTCAGACAAAACTTAATAAATTTCAACAGAATCAGCAAAGACATCAGATTTGGGTATTACCAAAGTATTACCCGAACAAGCTCTAATTAGTTTAATGACACTGTGGTTCTATATTAGAAAAATAAGCTTATAGACAATTAATTGACATTAATGTTTGGAATGAGACGAATCATGATTTTGTGTTTGGATATTCAAAATTTAAATAGTGACTGCTTTTTAAAAAGCACTTTAATTTTTGCTATACTTTTCCTTTGATAAATTTTCCACTTAAAAATACTCAATTATTTTTATGTTGTCTACTTTTTTTTTCTTCTTTCATACTTTTTCACCATTTCTCGTACTTTTTTTTTACGTTATTCATTACTTCTACCACTTTTTCTTAAATATTATGTCAAATCTTATTGTAGGTAGTATACGATATACTAATTTTGTCATTAACTCCAAACATTATATTTGCTGCCTAACTAACCTATTTTTTACGGAGTGTTACACATTTCTCATAATAATTAATAATTTTTTTAAATATTGAAAATTGATGTTATACTAAAGATAACACAAAATTGCTTAATTCGTTATTACTTTTGGAAAAAATGGAACACAAATGCAAAATTTATCTTAATTTTAGAAATAGCTAGTGAAGTTAAGCCTCCGAGAAGCATCTATCAAGCCATTGTTGAAGTGAAAGGTTGTCAAAGAGAGAGAATCAGAAGGAAGAGTCCTGTATTTCTGAAATAAAAGGGTTATAAAACAGAACTGCAAAGATGAAAGGAAAAAAGTTAAGCATGTGTCATGAGTGAAATGTACTATATCCGTCCCGAATTGAGTTGCAAATTTGACTTTTCTTGGTCAAACAGTCTCGTTTTGTTCACTTAATTAGGACGCCAATTTTTAAATACATTCTAATTTAGAGTTTAGAACTTTGAAGAGATTTTAATGTAGTTTTTGAATATGTAAATTTTAATTATTAAATATTGAATTAATTATTCATAAGGAGAGTTGACTTTTATTATTGGTTGACAAAAAATGTTGACTTTGCAAAACAAATTGGGAGGGAGGGAGTAGTTTTCAAAAGTGGGCGAAAAAGATAATTATCACAAATAAAAATGAAATTTGGTGACATAGGCCTGAGGATGTTTTTACTTGGACTGTAATTTGCTGGTCTGGTATGGTCTAAACTGGTCTGGTCTGGTCTGATAAGGTCTGGTTTCTTTGTATTTTTATAACTATCCAAGTCTGGTCTGGTCTGAACTGGTCTGATTTGGTTTGGACTGGTCTGGGGCAAATTACAGTCCAAGTAAAAACATAGTAAAAACATGGTGACTGTGGTTTCAAGCTTCGTTCGTTAGTTTCCTATATCACTTACTGGACTCGGCCCATATTTAATCCTAGTTGCAATGTTTTACTACCACATCTTTTAAAACTAGGGGTGGGCACGGTCTGGTTTGGTCTAATATTTTGCCGAACCCATACCTGTACCGTTACTATTGAAATGGTTCGATTAGGTCTTAGACCTAAACCCGTTCGGTACGGTTCATTTTCGAACGGGACAATATCATGTCATACCAATACCAAACAATGCCACTTTTTTAAGTATTTAAGGAAAATTTAAAGTTTAGTCATCCTCCAAAATTGTAAAAATGCACACAATTTATCAATTTTCATATTTCATACTACCTCCGTTCCAAATGATTCGCAAAGTAAAACTTTTTTGGTCAAACAACTTCTTTTTATTTACTTAACAAGGATTTCACTTTTTAATTCTATTCTAATATGGCCTTTCGGAAAAAAGTACTCCGTATATTTTAATTTGGATTTTGCAACTTTAAAAAGATTTTGATGTGATTTCTAACTATATGTAAATTTTAATTATTAAAAAAATTATTAATTATTATTAGGGAGGACTTAGCATTAACATTAACAAAAAATGTTGACTTTACTAATCAATTAGGGATAGATAAGGTAATTAATAAATTTCAGATAAAATATAGTAGTACAAATTTAAATAATTAAACCATATTTTGGTCCGGTTCTCATTTTACGAGAATCCGTCATGACATTGTTTGGAATCGGTACGGTTCGGGACAAAAAAATTTGAGACCGGTTTCAAACCTCGTTTGTCAATCCGGTACCATACCGATCCGGTTCGGTATATTTGCACACCCCTATTTAAAACTTTGCCAAATTCGACAAGAATGAAGAAGAATATAGTAAAAATTTGTGTGATTGAGGTATGTGTAGAGGAGAAGAAAATAACCCGTATCACAAATTAATAGATTAAAAAAAGTCACTTAGGTTTTGGAACAATTCAAAAGAGAAATAACAAAGTTTTAAGTGAGGGAGGATAAATTAAATTAGTTATGTGATATGGAGTAATGAACTAATAACATGATTATGATGATACTAAGAATATACGGATGGATGGGAGCATGCATGTTGTTGCCTTGTTGGAAGAGTCTGCTAGCTATGTGTGTGGCCTCCTCAGAATAATATAAATAAATAAATGTTGATAATAAAAAAAACGTGTATGACACTTGATCACGTTGTGTACCGCATGTCCATGAGAATTGTGGCGTGATGTGGGTCCTCATGGTAGCCCCCATATCAATCCTTTAATTAATAAAGAGGAGAGGAGAGGAGAGGAGAATGAAGAATGTGTGTATGATCACTTTTGGTTGGATGCTTTTTGAATTGATTGTACTCCGTTTGTCCCATTCTTTTTACATACTTCCTAAAATTTAAGAAAGTGAGATTGTTTGACAATGTTTGATGTTGTTTAAACACTCTTTGTCGTTATTTGATACGTAGTACTATTTTGCACTGTTTAACACTTTTTTATTTGCCACTGTCTGGACACTATTTGTTACTATTTGATACGCAACAATGCTTGATTTATCCACTCTTATACCCACCTTATACGCACCATGTCTGTGAAATGTTTCTTTTGTTTGTGAACTCGGTTCACAGAAAAAAAAACACTTCACAAACATAGGTGAATACAAAAATGAGTATAAAAATGAATACGAACGTCATTTTTGATTTGATACGTAGTACTTCCTCCGTCCCAATTTGTTTTGCAAAGTCAACAATTTTTGGTCAACCAATAATAAAAGTCAACCATCCGTATGGATAATTAATTCAATTTTTAATAATTAAAATTTACATATTCAAAAATTACATTAAAATCTCTTCAAAGTCGTAAACTCCAAATTAGAATATAATTAAAAATTGGTATCCTAATTAAGTGAACAAAACGAGACTGTTTGACTAAGAAAAGTCAAATTTGCAACTCTTTTTGGAAAGAAGGTAGTACTATTTTGCAATGTTTCGCACTTTTTTGTTTGCTGATAAGAAGAAGAAGATTTTTATTAAATGAGAGCTTTTATTTAGGAAAGGAGGGCATATCTTTTATTTTAGGTAGTAATGCAGAAGGCCACAAGACCCAACTGTCCGGCCATGCCATGTGCAGCCCACATCACAGCCATATGCCTCCCTCGTTATCCCACGCTCACCCGCCCCGCCTATCATTCCTTAGATTTTCTCCTCAAGCAGATAAATTCCCTCATCATCGTCCCCTCCACACACAACAAATTCTTCCAATCCCTCTCCTTCTCCCTCATTCCCAGGATGACCACCGCCGCCGCCATTTCACTCCTCCTCATCGCCGCCGCTGTCCTGCTCGCCATTGCGGTCCGGACAACCATCGTTACCTGGATCACCGTCATCGTTCTCCTCGCATTCTTCGGCAAAAGCCGCCGCCTCCTCGCCCAGGACGGCCACAAGATCACCTTCGATGTTGCTTTCTACTTGGCCAAGGTGTTTTCCCGACAAAGGGCCGGCGGCGTTCTTGTCTTCTCCTGCGCCGCCACCGCTTTCGGCTTAACCACTTTTGCTCGGATCGGCGGGAAGCCCTGCTGCTAATTTCCCATGCCTGCCCGCAGCTTAAAAGTGTGAATATATAGAGAAAAAAACACAATTAAAAGATAGTGAGTGCGTTTGGTTGGGTTTTTTCGCCTCCCTTCCGATTCGATCAAGGGCTTTTAGAGTGATGAGGATGATTAGTGTGAAACTATCAAACTCTATCCATCTTCACCCCCACCCTTCATTAAGCCAAACGCGCCCTAAATGGGTCACTTAGAGTTAGATATGGGATATTCATTTTGTACTCCATTGCGTTTAGAAATTCAGATGAAATTATTAGTTTTTTCCATTTTCAGTCTCTCCGCTATTGGATCACTTATACTTTTGGTACTTTCAATTTTTCCATATTAAATCCTTGACTATTGTGTGATAGACACTTTTAATTTTCCACTTTCAATTTTTCCATATTAAATCCTTGACTATTGTGTGATAGACACTTTTAATCCTTGACTTCAATGTATCAAGAGTGTGAATGACATAATAATCGGATAACTAAAAATGGAAAAATTCAAAGTCGAATACCGAAAGTGTCAATGACATAATACTCGGAAGACTAAAAGTGACAAAAACACTATTTAACTATATTAGAGTACTAGTTTTATTTACGCGCGTTGCGCGATTAGATATATGCCCAATATTATTTACTCTCTCTGTCCTGTTAGAAGGTTCTCATTTTCCTTTTTTGTACGTCCCATTAGAAGGTTCTCATTTCCATTTTAGGAAACAGTTAACAACCTTAAGTGACAAATTAATCATTCAATATTAAAAATAATACATTTATAACATCACAGTTATCAATACTAACTACATTAAAAGTATTTATTTCTCAAAATATACTCGAAGTATTTTATTTAATTATTGCCTAAATATTCGTGCCGCTTTGCTATGGGAACATTCCAACGGGACGGAGGTAGTATATAACATAAACATTGATTTTCTGTTTCCGAAAATTACTTACAAATGATAGGTAATAATGCAATCTAACATAGTCGATGTAAGACAAATAGTTTTAAACAAAACTAACAGATTTTCACAAAAATTCATTGATACATATTAAAAGGAAATTGGATGGCTTATTTGGGCAACGACTCACTTTAGAATTTTCTTCGCCCGGCCACTGGAACTGAAGCCATCTTAAAATAAAGGTAATATACCTATAAAATTCTTAAAAGGAAATTGGATGGCTTATTTGTACTTATTTTGATCTTATTAACCTGATAGTATCAATTAACAACCTTAAGTGACAAATTAATCATTCAATATTAATCTTAAAGGAAATTGGATGGCTTATTTGTACTTATTTTGTGTAATAATCAAAATAAGTAAATTTTAGGTTATTTTATGCTGAATTTGGTGAAAAAAAGATTATTTTAACTATTTGTCATGTAGTTTTTTTATCTATTTTTACAGCTCAGATTGCTTGAGACAGAATTTCACATATTTCAGTAAATTCAATCAATTCAACTAATTTCAGTATTATGATATTATCAAATGAGTTCCAATTAATATAGCATTTAACACTAAATATTAAAATGGGACAAGAAGACGATGAGAAGTTATTTTCATAAATCATTTTAAAAGGATCAACAAGCGAAGAAGAAAATTATGCAAATTTTTAGTCCGAATAGAGGGATAGGATGATTAATTAGTGAATGGAGAAGAATTAAATGAAATCAATAAATAAATAATAAAGAAAGAGAGAGCTCATAACATTGATATTGTAATACGTAGTAGTAGATGATACTCCTTTAGTCCTTTAACGTAGGCTCATGAACGGTGACGGCAAGTAAGGAATGTCAGGTGATATTATATTAACGGAGCCACAGACAATAATAATATAGTACAATAAGTTAAATATATTGTACAAACATTTATTGCTTTCAAATACCACCAACATTTTTTTAATACCCAAAAAGCCTTAACCTTCATTGGGCTTTATAAGATTTTAGACATGTAAAATAGTTGTTAAAGATACACTAACGCATACAAAGAGTACAAAATTGTTAAATAAATACGCTACCGCGTATCCCCAAATTATAGTTTCCATTTAAAGTAGTAAATACCGAGTATGCATTTAAAGTTATTTTTCTCTCTACATAAACACCAATCATGTATTTTTTACTTTCATAATTCGTATTTTACACGAAAGTCAACTATGGTCAAATTTTATGGGACGATATCAATGATTATCGTTGTACTTCATACAATGTTTATATCCCGATTTATCGTGCTAAATATAATGCAATGTTCAATTTTTAGATTTGAAAATTAGGACATTCCATATTTTTAGAGCCCGTTTGATAACACTAAAATTGGCCAAATCGACTGATTCTAACTAAATGGGCTAATTTTGCTAATTTAGAAAAAAATAAATTAAAATATTTTATTAATGAAATAAAGATTTTTTTTTGACAAAATAGCTAAAATAATCATGTACAATAACTTCAGTCAATACAACAACAAAAGTAACTATAATCTTACGTTTTTTGTTATTACACAATTCAACGCGCAAAATTAAAAATGTTCGCCAATAAGTTGAAAAACAGAGTCACCAAACAAACTATTATTATGTTATGCCTATTAATTAATTTTGCATGTGTATGTTTTTAATAATTATCTAACAATTTTGTTTATATTTATTGTATATATATCTTTATTCTTCTAATATTTAATTTGTAACCTATAACTATTAATTAGACTTGTAATTAAGTATTGATGATGTTTTTACTTGGACTGTAATTTGTTGGTCTGATCTGGTTTGAACTGGTCTGGTCTTATCTTTTTGTATTTTTATAACTATCCAAGTCTGGTCTGATCTTGTCTGTTTTGGCCTAATTTGGTACAAATCAACAATTGAATATTTAATTGTTATTAATTATTGAATATTTTATAATGCTTCATTAACTGTGATAACAAATATTCACTGGCTGTAAATATATTTCTATTTGGATTTCTATAAATGATATACTCCAAAACCGCATGTATAAGAGTGTTAATTGGAGTAAAGGGTCACTTTGGTCCTCGAAGTTGCAAAAAAGGGGTCAAATAAATCCTTATATAGAAGATTTTGTCCGGACGTGCCATTTGAGGTGGCTCCCGGTGGAATTTTTTTGATAAAATTTTTTGAGCATCTTATTTATTAAGTCTAGTTTACTCATACTAAATTTTAGCTAAAAATTCAATCGGGAAGACATTCAAATGAATTCTTGAAGATAACTGTGCTTTTAACGACTCAGTTATCTTCAAGAATTCATTTGAATGTCTTCCCGATTGATTTTTTATCTGGGACTTATTTGACCAAACTGACCCTTATCAAAAGCATCACTTCTTGCCACTTCTTGCTGTTAATCACTTAATTGACTTCATTCTACCAGAAGAGCTACTGTACAAAGTTGAGTATAAGCCCTGCCATTTCAGAGCCACTAAGACAGGGATATGGGTGATTTGTATGCCCTGGATTTCGACGGGGTTCTCTGTGATAGTTGCGGAGAAAGCTCTCTATCTGCCGTAAAGGTCATACAATGTAGCTTCTTGATATTTTATTTATTTATTTATTTATTTATTTATTTAATAAGTACAATTTTCCGTAGATTCATTGATGCATTTCTGATAATTAAAACCTTGCTTTGACTTAATTGAATCTGATCTCTTACCACGGCTGCTGATTGTAGGCTGCTAGAGTGAGATGGCCCAGTCTGTTCAAGACTGTTGATCCTTTGTCTGAAGATTGGATTGTTGATCATATGCATATTGTAAGTTGCTTTTTGTTCATCTCTGGAGTTCCGAACATAATTCCATTTCTGGGTTTTTTGTTCTAAAATGAATTTGAAGCATCAATTTAGTTCCATTAAGCTTTTTATATATGATATATCTATTCATGTTAGCCTACCCCAAACTTAACTTTTTCGAAAGTAGTACTTCATCTGTCTCGAGTTTAAAGACCCATAAACAATTCATCATCAACTTATATAACTTACTTCTAATTTCTAATTTGTAGAATAAATCTTCATAATTTTCAAATTCGATTATTGCGATTCAATAGAATTTGAATTATTAGTCAGTATATATATATTAGTACGGAAGGGTTTAACTTTATTTAATACAATTTTCAATAAACTGATCCGAAACTCTTTTGGAACTATGGCTTGGATTCCTTGTCATAATAACCTTCCACTTGCGTTTGGCCAGGAGTTCAGAATTTGGACTTGGGTGGTTGAATTTGTTTTAAAATGGAGAAATTCATTTGGCACAATAAAGAAGAAGTAAGAAAATTATTTTGGGACACAATAAGTATAAGATTATATTTATACTGTAAATAATTTTAGGCTCAAAATTATTGTGGTCAAATAGCTCATGATATTTTTTGCAAAACGAAAAAACAAACAAGGAGCCTTAACAGTGCAGAAAACTACTGTAGAGTTGAGATTATTATTCATAAATTTCTCATAGCGGAGATTGTTTTTGTTAAATGTGTAAATGTAGGAGCTATCGGCGACAATTTTATCTTCGTTGTTTGGAAAGCTGATGTATTTATGTCTGAAACATATAGTTCATGCATAATTAACATCGCAGTTCGTTTCAGGTTAGGCCTGTGATAGAATTTGGCTATGAAAATCTATTGCTTGTGAGGCTTCTGTTAGAAATTAGAGTTCCTTCCGTTCGCAAGTCCTCGGTTGGTATTCAGAAACTATCAAATAGTTAAATCGGTGTGGTGATACACTAATGATTTCTTAATTGGAAATTTTCTTTTTTTTGTGCTTGTTTGTCTTGAGAGTAATGAGCCCTGATGTTTATAAGTTTGTTGTTGAATATTCAAGGTTGCAGATGGACTTACAGTTGACGATATTCTTGAAAACTGGAGGGAGATAAAGCCTCTCATTACCGAAGAATGGAATGAAAACGTAGATGATCTAATTGATCTTTTTGGTAAGGTCAGGGATGCCTGGATGGACAATGATATGGATACTTGGATTGGATCAAACAGGTAAGTAACCTACCACTGCCCCATATCATGTGGTGTCAAACTGCATACAGAAATGATTGCTAATTCACCCTAAGATGTTTATTGGTGGAGTGAATATTTCTTTACCGTGTTTCCTTCTGATTTTACTCTCATGTGGGAAAAAATTGAAAAACACAGTACATACTCTTATGGAGTTCGCAGAACTTGTGACATTCTTTAGGCAATTTAATCCTTTTTTCAAATATGAGTATTTTAGTCTTCAAACCATGAAAAATGCCGTTCAAAATGCTAAACATACTACTTAAGGGTGGAAAACAGAAGAAAACATTTTTTGTCATTTTTAATTAAATTGAATATTTGCTCATTTTAAAAAATATAATAAAACTATTACACCACTTGCAATTCATTTCATCTCTAATTCAAATAGTATCTTCTCGTAAGTTTTTCAATTTTCGGGAGGTTTCTAGACAAATTGACAATTTTTTATAAGAACTTGGTCCACATTGCTAAAAATCCAACAGCGTTAATATCGCCAAGCTCCTACAGTTACCGGACAAAAACTGCATTTTACCCTATTCATTTGCTACATATGTTGTTCCTTGAAGAAGGTTATGCATGGAAACACATTACTTGCATTTTCCAAAAGTTCTTTTTCACTATTATTATTATTATGAGCTTCTGATCTTCTGCAGGTTTTATCCTGGAGTAGCAGATGCGCTGAAGTTTGCAAGCTCAAAGATCTACATTGTGACCACAAAACAGGTATATTTGTTTTACAACCACATCAATTGATGAAATAGTTGGGTCTTAGTTATGTGTATTGCTGCATTTCCAATTCAGAGCCGCTTCGCCTATTCACTACTTCGTGAGCTTGCTGGCGTAACTATTGCCCCTGGAATGATCTATGGTCTAGGTACAGGGTGAGTTTTTTCCTGTTGGAAATTATACATCCAACTGTTTGTTAAAGGCAGCCCTCTTAATTGAAAGCTACACTTTATGTTTTTTTTTGGATCAGGCCGAAAGTAAAAGTGCTGAAGGAGCTTCAAGAAATGCCAGAAAACAAGGGCCTTACCCTACAGTAAGTTTATTGGTTAGCAGAGCTTAAATGGAAGCAGTTAAAAGTTTTATTCATTTCATTCTATGGTGTTTTTCCTACAATATGACCAAAATAAAACATGGGCAAAAATACAACTACATGGTCAATTGTCAAAATACCAACTATCAATGTCTATTATTTTAACTTATGTCATGTACTTGTCGTCATTTCATTCTATTTTAGTTGCTATTCTGACTTCCTCATATGTCAACAAACAAATTTGTCACTAATATATGTAATTATCTATTAAAGAGTGGAAGAAGTATGTCATTTCTACTGAGCTTATAGTGTGATGCGGCGGTATCTTACAAGCATTATCCCACTTATGTCAGCTTTGTGGAAGACCGACTTGCAACCCTAAAGAATGTGATCAAAGAGCCTGAATTAGATGGATGGAACTTGTATCTAGGTAAGTTACTCCAACTTCCATCCTTTATCAGCCTCCCCTTTACGTCACCAGTCACCCCTGTGATATACTCCGTATAGCAATACTTTTCCACTTATTCAAACCCTCAATTCAACCCCTTATTGATTCATCAGGTGATTGGGGTTACAACACTCCAAAAGAGAGAGAGGAAGCTGCACAAATTTCTAGAATTCACCTTCTTGAGCTCTCTGATTTTAGCAAGAAGTTGAAATGATCATCATTTTTCACAATTTCAGTCTACTACCTATTACGACTTTGAAACATATTCATAAGAAGTTGTCAGTTATGACAAATTGACTGCTCCCAATAAGTGTGGGTTTGCAGGAAATTCGAGTGTAGAATGATTATCACTATGGATGTTTTTACTTGGACTGTAATTTGCGCTGGTTTGATCTGGTAATGTCTGATCTCTTTGTATTTTTATAACTATCCAAGTCTGGTCTGATTTGGTCTGGGACATATTAATACATCTATTCTCCTTGATAGAAATGTTTTTTGCAAGGTTTGTATTGTGGAAAATGCGAAAGGAAAGAAAATGCCGAGAAAAGTTATTTTCTTATTTTTAGTTTTATTTTGGAAAATACTGGAATATGATTAATGTCTTTGATTATTATTTTTACATGTCTAGATTTCATAGTATTCAAGTGTAGAAGAACATTTAAAAAAAATGAACAAAGGATAGATATGGAGCCCGTTTCGTGACCTTGTTTTATGGTTTATTAGCCAACTTTTTTTTATCAAATTTGAACTTTTGATTTCGCACGCTGAATTGTGTAATAATAAGAAAAGTAAAGTTGAAGTCACTTATCTGATTGTATTGGTCGAAGTTATTGTAGATGACCATATTAAAAAACTCCCAACTTTCCACTTTGACTTGAGCACATTTTAGTGGAAAGTTAAAGTGGGTAGTTGACTTTTCAATATTATCTCTACTTTATGTCAAATCATATAAAAAGTAAGTAAAAAGTAAGTGTGATTTTGATATTGTTTTTTGGAAAAGTTACTATTTATGCAAATGAGAAGTTTACTATGGGACATCCAAATAAGAAAAGTGAGAAGTTGTTTTGGAGACGGATGTAGTGTGTGTATATATATAGGGGTGGGATCACATGCAAACTAGTCTTCCCATGCTAACCTACAAACTGTCACAAATTGTGCATCTTTACATTATTTGTATTGCATATTGAAGTTCAAAGTGTTGCATATTGAAGTTCAAAGTGTTGCATATTATTTGTATTGCATATTGAAATTCACAGTGTGCATCTTTATATTATATGTATGCATATTGAAGTACAAAGTGTTGCATATTATTGAGTTTGTAGGTTATTATTTTAAGCATGGTTTGTATTTGATCTCTTGTGTGTGTGTATATATATATATATATATATATATATATATATATATATATATATATATGCGTTGAATCAGTCAATTAACTATTTCACCTAAATTTTTATAATTTAAGCAGAACTAACCAATGTAGCCGATTTGTTGATATATGCTGTATTTATTAAGGGAAAAACAATCTTTTATTTTCTTCAACATTCTCTTCCCCAGGAGTATCTTCTAGCGGTTCCTTCTTTATTATCCTTCCCTAGCATAGTAGCATTTCCAACTTTCCAAGTTGAAAAGTAAATTCTAAAGAACGAGCAATAAACATAAATTCATAAACTTGAATCTGAACCAAACTTGCATTTTCCTAAACAGTTTTCCTTAGGTACTTTTCTTCTATAATTTCCTTCATATTTACCTTTTATAGCATTTCTTTAGAGTTCTAAAGGGACCTTTAAAATCCTATTTTTCAATGTTAATGGATGGATAGTTGGATATGCGTTTTCTTGTGCTTTATCTTAACTCCAAATTATACTAATTAAACAAACAAGTCAAAACTGTCCAGTTGACACTTGTACTAATACTAGTATTATGTCGCGCGATGCGCGATTAGAATAATGCCCAACATGTCATTCATGTGCCCAAACGTTAGCATATTGTTTTGATTAGGACAATTGATTGACATTAGTTTGGTAATGGTATAATAGTATCACATTACTTTAGAAATAAATTTCAATCAAAATACTCCCAAACGTATCGCATATATCATACGGAGTACTATCTATTTGTTACTATCTATTTGTTATTGTTCAAGTCAATAAGTGCAATAAAATGATTGTCATGAAAGACTTTCATATGACTAAATCATTTATCTAATAGATTGCCTAATAAACATGTTGGTGATGTAGGAGCCGGCACAAATATTATAAAAGAATGTAAATTTTAAAGAAATTGGAAAAACACCTTTCCAAACGTTACCAACTCATTAGATGAAGACATGAATATAAATTCAACAATAGCATACAACATCAAGAAGAAATAAAAGGAGGCCATGTAAACTTCAACTGATGCTCCAAGTTTCTTGTTGGCCTGGGTGCAATATACAAAAAGAAACTACAAGCGCTAGTATTGTTACATAAAAGAACATGAACTTCAATTATATTTTGAAATTTGAAATCATGCTTTTGGAAATCATTACCTTATCAGTCCCCAACTTCATTTTGGAAATTTGACTTCATTTTGGCTTATTCATCGAAGTCCCCAACTTATCAGTGGTACTTTTCTCTCTTGATATTATACATAGGTCGGTTGCGCATCTGAACACACTTGAGATGCTGGTGTTGTAAAAAAAAATTAACGCATACAATCTAGCTAGAAATTAACAATAATCAATATACAGATGTCAAAGGGTAGGATTTCCACGACTATCATGTTATTCATTTACATAACAGATGGGTCTATTCTTTTACGTATTCAACTAAGAACAATGTCAAGAGGCATGTTTTTAGGAATTATCAAAATGACAGTGACAACTTAAAGATTGCATGATGACAGTTAATGCAAAGAAAAGATTTCAGCTGCTCATAAATTGTAAAACTCACCAGCAAATTATGTCAGAGTATTATGGATCGGATGAATTTAGTTATAAACTTAATGATGAGTCACAAAATTGGTTGGTGGCATTACTCTTTATTACATAAAGGCAGACATTAGGGGAAAAAGTGCAACACTTGAGGCACAAATGACATTCATATTCCTATTTGATGTTTTATATACCCATGAAAATGAGTTAGATTTAAAGATGTCCACAACATTAGTTAAGGCATGTCATTTGTAATTTTGTATGTCTTCAGAAACATGGTATAGTGGAATATTCTTATCTCACAATGACTCTTAACAGTTTAGTATTGGTGAAAGCATAGGGAAAACTGAAAACAAAGAGACCAATGCAGTAAGTTTTTCCACTCAAGAAAATTAAACCAACATTTAGACTGTCATATTGATCCAAAGTTTATATAATTTTCAAATAATTAGATTAATATAACCTGTTCAGTGAGCACGTGATCAAGGCATTACCACTTTTTATAACAATAAAGGATAATGTACTCCTAAGACAATATTGATTAAGAGTTTGGTAAGTAACACACATATAGCAATAATTTTTTATATATGAATGACATCAAATTTTGGGTCTAATTTTCCATTCACTTAAATGTTAGATGTTCATCTAATTCTCTCAAAAATGATCTCTTTCTAATAACGATTATTCTTCCTTTCCTAGAACTCTAGAAATTGTTACTTGATATTGATGAGCAAGAATAATTTAACATTTGTACCAACTTTGAGGCAAGCAAAAATGTCAAAACGACAAGCAGTCCCTATATAATAGGGAATGGTTCAGGTAAGTTTAGAATAGAAGTAAGAAGTTCCAACTCGGGTTAATTGGTTTTAATTTTATATAAAGAAGTTGACGAAGCAAAATACGAAGCTCTGTTGGTATCACAATTTTGCTCTCATATGAAATAATATTACTTCGTCACTCTATTCAGGTAACTTTGAGGTATCATATGAAATAATATTGCTATTTTCAAATCTAGAGTTCTATTTTATATCATTTAAGGACATAATTAGGATCCAAGATACCTCAAACTTTCAGGTACATTTAAGCTTATAGATGCCAATATTTTCTGCCAGTAAGGTTTCTCTAAGATATCTCAAACTTTCAGGTACATTTCAGCTTATAAATGTTGTTTTCTGCAAAAAAGGTTTCTCAAAGCCAGTTTTCATTTTTCTCTCCTAAACCGCCACTCAACGAAGTTTCTGCTCTAGAGCATCAATTTGCTTGGATCTTGATAGACAAATCCCATGGAACCCCCCAATGTGTATGCAAGTCACACGCAACAGTAAGGCATCACAATAATTCACATCTTTAAGGTGCGCATTGAAAGTTTACACACATAAAAACACACCTCTAGTACTCGTAAATGACAATCACCAAATGAAAAGAAAAAAAAGCATACTTCGAGTGGGGTCTACAATAGAGAGCGCAAAAATAGATAATAGGTCAGCAGTCGACACGATAGTACTAATACCTCCATATTTGGATCATTTGCTGCCCAAATGTCGCACATGAGTGTATCTATGGCAAATGTATAAAAATTAAACAGGTAATTAATTACAATAAAGTGATAAACAGTCCTGCAGTAAAAAGGAAACAAGAATAAATTGAACACAAACTCTATTTAAAAGGAAGATCTGCCCTATCGAGTATTCATCCGAGTGGAGAGCACTCTTTGAGGAGGCATATGGTTACCTGTTGTAGTTGTTGAGAGAACTAAAGCATTGTCATTGACAGAATAAACATTGTTGCCTCTGTAGCTCAGATAAAATCTTAACTTTCCTTTAACCTTCTCGTAGCTCACTTAAATTGGACACTATATGCTGCACGTAAAGAATGTCATGTGGTTCATTCAGTTTAGCTATACTTTATCCGAGTGATCTGTGATGTACCAGCAGAATGTACAATCTTTTTAATCAGCGCTAATAATCAATAGATTGCTCAAGCTCGATGCAGCAACCCTAATCGAAAATGGCATAACTTTAGCATATATAGAGTGAATGAAAATATTCCATAGTTGAAATTAGCCACAACTGAATCCCCCCCAATCATTTTCTACCTAAAGTCATTTTTAAACACAAATAAATTACATCCCTTGTAGAAATGTGGGAAACCTCTTCAACCAAATTTATCATAATTTAGACATTATGGGAGCATCCATTTCAACACACACAAAACGAGAGTGAAAAATTACTTATTATGCTCATGGGTTGAACCATTGATACCAGTAACATTAGTATAGTGATCCTTCTTTACTTCCAGAGATAATTAATAAAGTAATAACAGCTAAGCAATTAAAATGCCGGTAATGGATAAGTGAAATACCAATTGACCGAAAGTGTTGAGGTGATACACAAGAATTGGGAGATTTCGTTAGCCACTCCCAATCAACTGATTTTTAACCAGACACTTATCACGCCCTCTCGGGTTTCACAACTTTTGCGGGCAAGCACCTGTAAATGAAGGAATGTGAGTAGTAATTATCAGGAGCTTCAGTTAGGATGAATCGAAGAAGATAGAAACGCTAATAAACAAAATGGACGGCAAAACGAATAAGACAAACACTAAAAAAGAAATGGGTCGAGGAAGAAGGAAGCGAATCAGGGTGCTGGTGCTCTTTCGATCAGGGATAGAGAGGAAGCTATATGTTTCTTAGTCTTAAAAAAGATATGGCTTAACTGCTTAAGTGCTCTGGAAAACCCTTGTTTTCATGGAAACCGTAGGTCTCCTATGTATATTTAATGGATAGAGTAGGGATTTGGAAGTGAAACAAAGAAGATGGCTAAACAGTAAAAAACGGACAGGATGACGTAACTAAACAGTAGTTTTAGTTAACGGAAGGCGCGCGTAGAGCACTAAAGTAATAGCCACTGTACTAAGTCTTTACCATAATGTACAACCATATATAGCTATAGTGTTACACCAACACAATTTTATTCCCATAAGGGTATTAACCCTCATTGACCATTATAATTTTTTAAAGATTTCTTGCATATCTGGTCTCATCGTAAGTCCATATATGAGATATGCTACTAGTCTGATTTGAACTGATTTGATTGATTCTAGTTGAATGTGGTCTTGTGCTAAAATAAGGGGTGTTTGGAACTGATTCTGCTTCTGCTTCTTTTTTGAAGCAGAAGCAGAATCAGTGTTCGGAAGCTGGTCTCCCCCGGCTTCTAAAAAAACTGATTGTAGGAGTAAATTAGAGCATTAGAATCACTACTGCACTTTCACCCAAACACTCAAGCTTCTACTTCTACTTCCTGAAGGAGCAGAATCAGTTTTAAGAATCTGATCCAAACTCTCACTAAGTTTAATAGAATTATGCAGATGACATAATCAACAAATCCATAATAACATTTTTTGGATGAAATGTAAATATATATTAACACCCAAGAAAACTATACATCAAGTATCATAGATCTCCTAACCCCCCCCCCCACATAATGTAGGGATGAAAGGAGGTTTTTATTCGATCTAATCTACGCCAAAAGGACCAAGTATAAATACTTGTCCCATCAAAATTCAAAAATATACATCGATGCTGCACATGCACGCACACAAATCATAAGGTTCAAATCATAACAAAATACAAAGGTATTGCAAGTTGCACACACCCTAAGTCCAAAACACTGCTTCATGCCGCGGCATCCAAGATGCCTATGCCGCAGTATCTCATGTGCCCAAGCCGCGACATCCAAGAGGTCCATGTCGCGGCATCCAGAAAATCCATGTCGCAGTGTACAGTGTGACCATACCGCGGTATACATGTCGTGGCCTCCCACTTGATTTTGGCCCACTCAAAAGTTTATCAATTCATATGGATAGATACTATAGAGTATCTTATAGACGATATGCTTAATCTTGGCTATAACGTCCTCCTCGGTCTTCTTGCCATCATCAAAGCGGATCTCATTTCTTGCATGCCATATGTAATACACCACGGTGCATAGAGCAATTCGGGCCGCTTTTGCTTTCAACGTTGATCCTTTGTGCTTCTTCGAAATCCATTTGATTGAGCTAAGCAATGTAGACATTTGATGCCCAAATCCCATCCATTCTCGAATCTTGTCCCATACCCTACAAGTAAATGGACATAGGAAGAATAGGTGTGGAATTGATTCCAATCCACCCTTACACAATTCACATCTATTAACCATATGGAGATAACCGAGGCTATCTTGGGTAGCCAACCGGTTCCTCAAAGCCAACCAAACATTAAATGAAAATTTCGGGGGGATATAGGATTTCCAAATGAAACTCATCGGACTCCTAGGGATCCCTTTAACTCTTAGAAGCTCGTAAACCTTGGCGGAGGCAAGTTTGCCATTAATGCTTCTAGAGTTAAGGCCCAAAGTCGTATCATTCAAATTATTAAAGCATCGACGGATTTTATCTCTAATTTGCCCCAACCTCTTCATCAATTGTGAGTCACGACTGTGTGGGATAAAATCCCACACACTTCTCCCATGGAGATATATGCCATTAACCCATCGAACCCATAAGGTATCTTTTTTGTTATGGACATCCCATAGTGTGCGAGCAAGGAGGCTATCGTTCCATATTCTAGCATTGTGGATTCCCAAGCCACCCTCCTCTTTTGGGAGACATATGTCTTCCCAAGCCACCTTTGAGAACTTGCCCCCCATAAGAAAATTCTACAAAACGAAACAATCCTATCCAACACAGTTTGTGGCACCGGGAAGACTTGGAGCCAAAACGATTGGACCCCTTGGATCACCGATCGAATTAGCTCTATCTCACCGGCATAGGAGAGTGTTTTCGTATTCCAAGCGTTAAGGAAGTCCTTGACTATATCCAATAACGGTGCGTATTGCGCAACCGATATTTTTAAAGGGGCAAGGGGTATTCCAAGGTATCTAACCGGAAACGTACCTTGCCCAAAGTCGACGAGGTTTAAATGAATTGAGCATCAAGTAACCTCTAGAGTGTCTTGACATTTTTCCGTAGTGAACGTGATTGGTCCATTTCATTGCAATTTTAGAGACCATTTCCTAGCAATAGTTTAGGGGTGTCCTCGATTAGAATTTCAAAGGGTTTCAAAAGAATAAGATTAAAATGGAATTGTATAGAATTTGTCCATGGATTTTGAAATCCCTCAAATTCTCAGCATCTGTCCGTATATCTGCATGTATCCCTCTGTAGCCAGCCGCACTTGCCAACAAAATAAACAGTGGGAAGCCAAATGAAACGCAGAACGGCAGCTGTAGAACGGTGGAAGTGAACGGCGGTGCTGCTATCCACAATCCCCAGTGTTACACGGTAAAATTCATGGGCCAAAAAGGGGTCTAACACCTAGCCACCATGAAGCCTTAGCATCCGGTTTTGCCGCTCGCCAGGTCTGAAGATTTTTGCCTTTCTCCCTTAGGTTGATGCAACTTCCGCTACTGAAGAAGAAAAGGGGCAGAACGACAGCCTATCTCCGACGAGGTGAGTTCTCTTCGCCTGGCTTTCATCTGGCTTGGGTTTGCTCTCGACGGGAAATCCAAAGAAAACTGTGTGGGGAGCGCAAAGAGTTTCCGTGTATTCTTTCCTTTGTATTTTAGCTTTGAAAATCCATGGGAATCCTTAGCAATCTAAAGTTAAAAAATCCACGGACACTTTGAGGACACCAGGATTTTAGCAGACTCCACACAAATCCAAATTCAGGACACCCAAATTCAGATGGAATTCTAAATTCTTTTAAAATCTATTAGAATCCATATTGGGGACACACCCCTAAATGAGTGCGACCAAAGCTAAGCAATTAACTATCTTCGCGTCAATAACCTCAACTTGTAACCCTCACTCATAAAGGCAGATGATACACATATAATTAGGAGAAAACAGACAAGTGACAAATTTCCTATAGTTTTACCTATAGCAAAATCCTCCATAAAAATTAATGCCTGGATTTCCTTTGTTTTTTTTCAATTCTCCCTCCTCTTTTTTGTTGAAAAAACGAGAGGTATTCATACCAAAAAATGTTTCCCTTTTCAGAAAGTACGTTCTCATAAATCCTTTCAGAAGCCCGAAATATTATATAAACTTTGAAACTCAAACCTGCTAGTCAATGTTGTTTTATTTAACTAAATTTAGAGGTATACGTTACTATAATATAATTTGCAATTCTGCACTAAATATACCAGTTCGTCCGTAATAATTACATATTTTCAATGCCAAAAACAAGTAGACTAACCGAACCCCACACTCCAATCCAATGGAGTCTTTGCGATTGATTCTAATTTAAAAAATGATTTCTAAAGTGATTTTAGAAAACATGTTTAATAGTTATGCTTGTGATGTTTGAGAAAAAAGCACTTTTGAAAAAGTAAAACTTGAGTTTGGTATTTTTAATAGAAATCGTGAAAAACACTCAAAACATATATCCACTTCCGGTTTTTTGCTTTTAAATCGTTAATTTAAGCACTGCAGTCACTATAAAACACTCATTTCAACTTTTTTCAAAACTATAAAATATTTCTTGTCCACCTTCATAACCTTCTACCGTAAGTACACGTGAAGTTTTGAAATAAGATGTCTCGGCATTAAATCACAAATAGGGAAAAAAAGTGGGAGTAAATGTTTACATAGTTGAGAAAATGAACACATAATAGCCAACAATTTAATAGAGATCGATGACAGCCTTTGGTGAAGATCTAGGGTAGTTGAGCAAGGTTTGACCTATCTTGACAAAGTCATTTGTATCTTCGATACGAAGAGAAATCTCCATCTCTTCCAATACCGGTGTACTCTTAAGAAGGATTCGAGCCAACGTAAGCATTGGATCACCAGCAAGTTCTGGATCTGCCAACCTAGACATTTTGATCGTCTTCAAATGCCATAAGTCACAAACCAAATTATCCCTTGCAATTGGGGTCCAGTCATGGTCCAACTAAAATCACAACAAATTTAAGGCAAACATATTAACTAACAGAGCATACATGTTAATTACCTTAAACAAAATCAAACAAATATTCATACCAAAAATCAAGACTTGAATAGTTAACGCTTACCGCTTCGAAGTCATAAGAATATAGGACCAATGTCTCAATGTCAGGGGAAGATTCCAGCACAGAAAAAATGCCAGAAATTGTTTGCCCAGCTTCACATACCAGTTCTACTTTCAAGCACCTTAGCTTATATTTTGGAAGATGCCAACCATTAAGCACAAGTGCAGCTAGAGCCTTGTATACATGTTGCAAAAAAACACATACTCTGTATTATAGCTGCATAGTACTCCCTCCGTCCCAATTTGATATTCCCTTATTTCTTTTTTGGGATGTCCCAAATTGATGTTCTCATTTTCATTTTTAGCAAATAAATTGATGTGCAATTTCAATTTTACCCTTCTCAATATGCATACTTGAGAACCATTAAGATGCCAGCTATAACTATGCATTAATATGCAACAGAAGATTGTTGTCAGACTGTTATCTATATGCAACAGTATATATTCAACAGAAGACCTGCTTGCATATATTCGGCACAAGAAAATAATTCTTGAATAGGGGTGAGTTTAGTTTTGACCTAAAATAAAAAATGAAATCAATTTTAATGTTTGATTCGGTGGTTTTGACTTTCAAAGCATGAAACCACGATTTAATTGGTGTGGTTTTCCAGTTTTTTTTTAAAGTGTTGCAATTTGGTTAAAATAAAAGTGACACAATAATTAGAAAAAATAAAACCTGCAACATAAAAAAAATTCAAACAAACTGGATAATAAATGAAATATAAGAGGTCAAGGAAAAAATATACTACGCATATCTGTGACCTATACACGTTAAAGAAAACACATTTTTCTGATTTTTTGGAACAATAAAGAGTATGATTATATAGTATTGACGTATTGTGTATAAAAAGGGGAAGTTTAATTTTTTTTTTATAGTATGTACAATATATCCATCTTTTTACGGAGTATTTAATAAAAACATTATTTTCTGTTTAGCAGTTTTACTTTAAAAAGGTCTTTTCTACACAAGAATATACATGTTCTTAATTTAAAAGTTTTTATATTTAGTTATAAGAAGTTCATGAATCTTTTCGTTATGAGGTATGCTAGAAAATATTTATTAGTTCTATCAATAAAAAAAACTTTAGAAACAAAAAAAAATACTCCTTTATCCTTTAGAGCGACATAATTATAAGTTTAGCTAGATCATTTGAATTGTAAATTTTGAAACGCAAGAATTGCCAAAAAGCTTGGAGCTTCATACCTTTAGTAGTTCATGACCCAGTTCAAGCTCCTTAACGTGGTGAATATTTTCAAAAATTTCCTTTGTATTACTCAGCACATCCTCAGAGATTACCAAATCCCAAAAGGAATCCCAAAAGGGTTCGCTAAAATCTATATGAGCACTGATTAGAGATGAGATGTCTTTGAACTTTATCTGTCTTCTTACAGCAGAAAACCAAAGATTCAAATCTTTTATGTATGGTGCTGAAATATGCAGGAAACCCCCACTCTCTTCATTTTCAGGGTCCATTACCCGCAGTTCAGATAGATTTTGAGAGCTGATCTCCAAACAAGTGAATCCCCAACAATGACTCAGATCCAAGGAAGTCAAGACAGGACAACCTGATAATATCTTTTCAACTACAGACTGAGGTAAATTCACTCCTGATATCTTTAATTTAGTCAAAGATGACCACTTGATTGATCTTTCAGGATAAAAAATGCAACCTTCCAAAGACAATGATGTCAGGGATGAATTCGAATACATCAATTCACGAAGAATGTAGAAATCTTTGCTGTAGCTTATGCCAAAAGTGATTTCTTTCACCTTATTCTTCAAGGCAAACTCGAACCAGCTATCAACATCTGGAGCAAAGCAATCCTCATACTTGAAATCAACCATCATCTTCTCAAGGTAATTTCCACGACGAGTAGCAATGATCCTATTAACCCACGCCACAAAGTCAATTGTATTCTTAGTTTCCTTATTCTTACCCCAATCATAAAATTTGAATTCAAGGCTCCGCAATTCAGCCCAAAGAAACTGCCATCTTTTCCCCAAAATACTCGTCGCAGCAGCTTTCTTCACACCCAGAAAAGATATGATGTGAACAAGTAAGCAATCCGGTAATGCACTGATCCTATCAATTGAATCCCTAATTCGATTTTTTCCCCTAACATTTTCCTGGGAATAAATTTCTACATTTTCAGCTCCAAATTCTTCTCCTTTGGGTAAATCACTATCTCCAGATTCTTGAGTTTCTTTGGATAAACTGATTTCACTCATTGAAGTGATAAAACACAACCACAAAATACAAATATGGACTATAGGAGGCCAGATGACTGGCCGTATTGTAGACCGCAATTCCGTTGCCTCCGTTCAGTCAATAACTTTCTCGATCTTCATGATATGTATATTCAAACTGCGGATATTTGCTCTTTTCAGCAACAAGTATTTCATTAGATCTAGAAAAACTGCTTGTATTCCAATCAAAGGAATACAACATTGCACACATACTGAAAAATAAAAAGGAGAAAATAGAATGTTTTGAAACAAAAAATAATGAAAAAAATTATACTACAAGCCTTCCTTTAGACAAAAAATAGGGCACATTTTTTATCTGGACAAAAAAGAGACAAAATATATTAGAACTAGCAATATCCCTAATATAAATAGAAGGGAAAAGGGTCAAATAAGCCCACGTAATAACCAAAAAAGGTCAAATAAGCCCTTATATAGGAGGCTCTGTCCCGCTGTCGCCATTTGGGGCGGTTTCCGGTAGAATTTTTTGATGAATTTTTTTGAGAATCTTATTCATTAAGTCTAGTTTACTCATACCGAATTTCAACTAAAACTTCAATCGAGAAGGCATTCAAATGAATTCTTGAAAATAACTGCGCAGTTATCTTCAAGAATTCATTTGAATGCCTTCCCGATTGAATTGTTAGCTGAAATTTGGTATGGGTAAACTAGACTTAATGAATAAAATATTCACAAAATTTCATCAAAAAATTGCACCGGGAACTGCCCCAAATGATGACGGCCGGACAAAGCCTCCTATATAAGGACTTATTTGACCTTTTTTGGTTAGTACGTGAGCTTATTTGCACCTTTTCCCTAAACAGAATATCAACCCCTAATATCCCCATTTCTTCTCTCTTTTTCAGATCTGGCGTTTTCCACTAAACTCCCGGCTGCAAGCCACCGCCGGTGCCTCCAGTCCACCCACGCCTCCCAATCGCCTGTCTTGCCCGCGCTTCCGTTGTCGATAGCGTCTATTGCGCTTCTGCCATCACCTATGCCTCCCGCCATCGCCGGAAACATCTTTCTTGTACATCAATGTTGTCATCCGCCTTGTTAATTCGCGACTAGGGTTTTGGATTTGAGTGTAGGGCGATTGTGACTGGGGTTGGGCAGAGGTTGTTGGGTGGGGTGGGGTAGTGACGATGGTGTGGAGGTTGGGGAATGGAGGGGCAGGGGTGGTTCAAGAATTTGGGAGATGGGCTGGGTTGGGGGTGGCTGGGAAGGTGGGCAGTAGGCGGTGCCACCCAGCAGGGCGAAATGCCGCGGTACTAGCGGGACAGGGTTGCGGTGTTGCTGATTTTTCTGGAAGAGATTGTTGAAAATTGGTCACTATGGTGGTGGTGGTCACTGCCATGTTATGAACTGCAGACTGCAGTATACTAGCTGGCAGTGTTGGTTACTGGAGCCAGTGGCGGTCATTGTGGTCGGTGGCAGGGTCACTGTCCAGTTAATCACTGGCCGACGTTGGTCACTGTGGTCGGAAGTGGTCATTGGGGTCGTTAAGTAAAGTGCAATGAAAACTAAAAAATGTCTCTTTTTTAGTCCTATACGGCTATACTTAGTTTTTGGTAATACTAGTGAGTGATCCACTGATCTGTAGTGTGTTGCATAATTAGTGATTATTCCTAAGAGAAATGTTGGCCAAGAAATTAATTACTCCCTCCGTTATCAAAAATACTTCCCACTTTCCTTTTTGGGCCGTTCCCAAAAATACTTCTCACTTTCCCTTTTTCTTACACAACCACAACCATACATTTCCGCTTTATTTCACTTTCTTAATAAGCGTGCCAAGTCAAACCGGGAAGGATTTTTAGGAACAGAGGTAGTATAAAAATATATAATTCGTATTATATATCGAGTAAAAAACTAAATTGCACTTCAATTAAATGGCTAGATTCGAAGACTAAAATTTAAACAAAGCAATATATATCTATTTATTACGGAGTACGTAGTATATGTGAAGTGCATCTAAATGCATCAAACAAAAATACATAAGATCTCGGAAATTTTGAAAAACTTCTCTATACGCACTATTTATAATTTTGTTGTTTTAATATATAGAAATTACTTCAAATAAGACTAAAACTATGGCAAAAACTCAAAATAGGACTTACTATGTTTTTTATTCCAAAATAGGACCATAGTGGTCCTATTGGAAACATACTCATTTCTTTATTCCATTCTTACCCCTCCTTTAAATATTAGTAAAAGATAGCTAAAAGTCATAATTAAATGTTTAATTGATAATAAATTCGAAAAAATTTCAATAATTCGTAGAAAAATAATAAAAAAATTAATAAAATTTTTATAAAATAAAAAAGAGATAATTGGGTGTGTATACATTTTTTAATAAGTACATTTAAGTTTATGTTATACATTTACAAAAATAAAGTGCATAGCCTTTTAAATTATCCTAGAAGTTTATGAGTATATACATGTAAGATGTAAACACCGAAATGCATGCAATTTGATATTATCCAAATGCATTTTTAATTATCAAACACAATTGAGCCTTGTATTTAACTCTACCGTGTTTTTATATTTGTTGATAAAGTGCTATATTCTTTAATAAAAATAATAGAGGTTATTAACTAAAAGTAACCTATTTGTTTAAGCTATATAGCCATTTCTCCCAATAAAAAAAAAGAAAAAAAAATTTAGTTTTTTTTTTTGAAAATTAATAAAAAATAGTAAAACTCCATAAAAAAATTAAAAAAAATATGGATACCTTTCCCACCGCCTGTACTACCTCCCTGAACCACCACCTCCGATCGGTGTAAAAAATGCCACTTTTTTTTAAATTCCACAAAAATGGCATATTTCTCTATGAGAATGCCAACATTTTCATTCTGCCAACTTGAATCTTTTTGACTTTTGTCAAAAATATGGCATTCATAATTTTTTTGGCATTTTTTTACCCCGGTGACAGGAGGTTGTGGTACCGCCTCCCTGCACCACCACCTCCGACCGTTAAAAAAAATGTCATATTTCCTACAAACTTCCATTTTTTTCGGAAAATGCCAAAAATATGGCATATTTCTCTTTGAGAATGCCAACATTTTTTTCTTCCATCTTAAATTATTCTGAATTATGCCAAAAATATGGAATTCATAATAAATTTGGCATTTTTTCCCAAATGACTAGAGGTGGTGGTGCTGGGGCGGCAGAGGCGGCGGTGACAAAAAAAAATTTTGATTTTTTTTTTTAATTTTTTTTATTTTTTTTTTAATTTTTTTTTTTAAAATTTATTATTATTCAAAATATTTTTATTAATTTTTTGGTATATTTTACGAATTTTTATTATTTTTTATTATTTTATTATGAATTAAAACATTCCAATAAGTATAAGAGTATATTTGTCCAAGACACACATAATTAGTCCTATGGAAGCATAGTTTATTTTTTGGTCCTATTTGTGCAAAGTGAATGACTTTTAGTCCTATTTTGATAATTAACTCTTTAATATATGGCTTTGTTTGAAATCAAAAACTTAAAATTATTCCTATCCGTTACTCGCGGTGGCGGAACTAGCTCGGGATCCTGGAGGGCATATTATCTAAAAAGGTTCCGCCCTTAACTACCTAAGAATCGGTGTATAAATTCTTTTAATAGGAACTCTTTGTCAAACAACCTAGAAAGACTAGAATTGAAGTAAAATGAGTATAATTGTAAAAATATAATTATAAGAAATTAAATCACCAAATCCACAATTACAATACAATTAACAATTTATTAAATGTAAAAATATCAATAAATAAACTCTACAATAGACTTGCACAAAAAAGTTTAACAATTTATAAAATCGGTTTAGTAAAGAATAAAGTCTACCATAAACTTGCACACAAAATTAACAATTTCAAAAATAGAAACAATAATACTCCTTAATAAATAAATAAACTAACACAAATAGACAGTAAATTTTAAAACTTACGGGAAACGGGAAAAGGGAAGGTCTCCGGGCCTCCGACAGCCCGGCACGGGCAGAACGGCGTCACCCCAAGCTCGTCTTTGGCCTAATGGTATTGCTGGCTAACCTTGGATTGTTGTTGCGCAGAACGGCGGAACTAAGAGCATCTCCAACCCATAGGGTGGATATCTGCTTATGTGTACAATTAATGGAGAGGGTCTATTGAGCATGTGGTCAAAATAAATAAATTGAGGAGGGTCCATTCATTCCATGCTCCAATGCAAAAGATATCTATGTAAAAAATTAAAGTAATGATTAAATATTTACTTTTGTGTTGAGAAGGGAGGGTGAGACCCAAGGTCCCAAAATGGACCTCCTAGTGCACTTTGTCCATTTCTCTCTCTTGCCAACTCAACATGACCTTGTCTATTTCTATTTGCATTGGAGACTACATTCTTTATCAAGGTGCTCATTTGGTGATGTGGAAATGCAATGCACCATTGCATTGGAGGTGCCCTAAGAAGAAGAGGTGGGCTTGCTGGTTGCCTGATTGGCTACTTGGTTGGTGCGCAGAAGAACATCTCTCTGGCCACTTGGTGCGCAGATGGGCCTCCATTTAATTTCGAAAATATCTATTTTGCCCTCCACTTAAATTAAGTGTAATTTCGTTGAGGACAAAATTACAGTGTTTGATAAAAAAAATTGATTTTGAATAGTAAAAGTTAGCTAACTTTTACTATTGATGGGCCTCCATTGATTTTGAATAGAAGTGTTTTGTGAAATATGTGTAATAGAAAAAAATAGATTCTAACTTTTAGTGTAACTTTTAAGTGTTTAATTTGAATAGAAGCTATCACTTGAAAACATTTTTTTCAGTAGCGGAAAATCACTTTTTTAATCTTTTGTAAACATACTCTAGATCTTGGTACAATAATTAAGAAGGAAATAATAGGGATAATGAATAGTGTTGAAAAGTAGGAGAAAAAGTGAAAAAGTAAAAAAGAGGAGATGAAAAGTAGAAAAATAAAGATAATTGCGTATTTTTCAAGGAAAACTTACCAAAAAAAGAAAATGTAGCAAGTTTTTAATAAATCTCATACAAAAAAGTGTAGCAAACTTTTAAATATGGATTAAATACGCAGGGAGTAATAAATTTTAAATTATGAACTGACTATTGTTTCATAACAAAGAAGCGTCATTTTGTTTTATTCCATCATATTTTCAAGTAAAAAATAGTGAATCTTTGATTGACTTGCAAATGATGGAAAATGTAAAAAAACCATGCATTTGATAAAAAAGTTAAACAATATAACTGATAATAGGGATTCCTGAATGCGCTCTCAAATGCTTCATTGATATGGCTGAACTAATGTTCTGAATCGTCATCACTTCAATCATCTGTGTTAGCAGTGGCGGAGCCAGAAAAACAGCTCAGGTGGGTCGAAACTAAACCTATATACAAAATGAAAACGGTGGATTGTTTTTAAACAATGTCCGAGTTAAATATTTCATATCCAGTTTAGATTAATATAGATTATCTTTGATATGTTTCTGAATCGCGTCACGAAAGTATTGAGTGAATTATACCCTATTTTAAAATTTTGTGGAAATAATCTATAGTATGCATCTAATTTTGCTAATGTTACATTAATACAATTGTTTTTTTAGAGGTCATAACTTTTTACTCGTAATGAATTACGGAAGTCATGCTATATCAAATCGAATATATTTTAGATAGCTATATTCTTAAATTTTCAGAGGGGTCAACTGACCACCCTAATCCCGCTCCGCCCCTGTGTGTTAGTTTTAATTACATTTTGCAATCACTCTTTGTTACATATCACATATTTCTAAGCAACAACCTCATACCCAACCTTTTGTGAATCATTGTTACGTGTTTGTAACTCACAAAATGATGTACGTAGATTCCTCATAAAACATAAAAACTCCACACCATCATCCAAAGTTTGGGACAACATTCCAACATAGGGTTTCACTGCACCATCATGCCCGGAAAATGTAAAATTGTATTCGATAAAAAGTTAATTTTGTTAGTATCGAATGATTGAGAAACTCCTGAAAAAATACGTACTAAAATCAACCTCACTTGAATATGATGGAAATTTGTGAATGGGCTAACAATATAGACATATATAAAAAAGGATTTAACATTAAATCTACACAATAAGTGCAATTAAGAGACTTATTGCACAAGAATTTTTCGAAATTCAGTACAAAAATTCTCTACACAAATAAATTACTTTTAAGAAATATACCTATATACATGACCGTTTTTTAGGGGTTCAATAGGTTATCCAGAACAGGACCCCCAAATTTATAAGGCTCCAAAATTTTAAATTTCTTTTAGTATTATATAGTACAGAGTAATATTATATACTAATACTAATCAGTAAAATACAATTGGTAAGGAAGAAAAATATAGATGCATGATTTTTCGTTGGTCCTTTTACACTTTTAGTTCTTTTTAATCAGTGTTCAATTAATTTGAGTATAAGTATTTGGAGTGGATTGATATTTTTTTTAAAAAGTACGGAGTATATTAATTTGGGGCCTCAATTTTACATTTCGAACCAGGGCCTCGAAATTCATTAGACGGCCTTGCTTATATATCACCCACAAATAACACAAAATCAGAAAAGAGAAAGCCATCCAAAACTACATAATGAAATTGGATTAGTTACTAACTGATCGAAATACATACAATGACTGTATTAATAGTTTTAAAATGTGGTAAAATAATATTTTTGAGTAATTTCATATTGTAATTTGATTAATAATTTTAAACCCAGTTATTGGATTTTCTTCAAGAACTAGTTTTATTTAGATTTGATACAAAAAAATTGTGATACACAAATAAGGATCAACGATAGGAAAACTAATCTACTCCCTCCGATTCTTAATTAATTTGACACTTTTACTTCACACATATTAAGGAAATAAATTTGATTTTACTGTAGAGTATACTATTTGACACTGTTTTGCACTGTTTTAGTTTAGATTGTCTATCAAATACGCAAGTGTAAAATTTAATATGGAACTTCCCAAAAAAAGTGTAAAGTTAATTAAGAACTGGATGATGTATTTTCTAATGTTGATTTTATTATCAATATATGGATATATACATAAAAATCAGCGGCCATAAGCCCATAACCAATTAACCATATACTCGTTACTCGCAGAGGATGACACCGAAGAAATGGTACCATACATAACAAGCAAAGGGTGCCAAAATTTTCTGCAACGATTTAAGCGTTTGAAATACCATGTCCAAATTCAACGAATCCAAATTCCAAATTCCAATAAAAGAAGAATAAGTTTCCTAAATAAGAATAAAACAAGTACAAATTCCAAAATAAGACACATTATTGTTATTATTATTATTATTATTATTATTATTTTAATCCCGGTAAGTGAACTACCCGTTGGTGGGGTAAATATCGGGAAACATTAACCAGATTATATTAAAAAATCAAAGATATATAGAATGAGAGGAGGACTATACCAAGACCTCTTGGGAGGCATACCTCCAAGAAATACAAGACAAAACTAAAGAAAGAAAATATTTTTGAGGGCTTAATACCTGACCCAAAAATACAAAAAAGAAAAGGGAAACAAGTAAACAACATTACATTCTAAGGGAGGTGGTAGCTAAAGCATCTAAACGAATTAGAGCTCTAATGGAAGAGGAAAGATCATTATCAGTTCTCAAACAAAAGAATTCCCCAGTTCTGAGTCCTTGTGCAAGAGAGTGAGCAACTGTGTTGATTTCTCGGTAACAGTGCATGATTTTGATGCGTAGAAGTTCCATGTTTTGCTTGATACAAGCAGTTGTCTTTCATAAACATTTTTTTTCATTTCTCTTAGAAAGAAGATTACAGGTGATTTCTGAATCAATTTCCAATTGGAAATAAGAGTAACCTGATCTTTTGCTCCAGTACTGGCTTGCAGAATTAAAGCAGCTAGATGATGTTGTTATAAAATGTGAGGTGATAAACGGCAAGACACTCAAGTTGTTTGTCAAACCGTTTAAATCCGTGCATGCTAATGTGATTCGAGTGGACAATTTCCTTCGACTTACGGATGATTTGGATAGAAAGGGTCTCACTTTTACCGATGAATGTCTTGAGGGCTTGCCGGGTGTTACAAAGAAGAAAGGGGAGGTTCGCTTTGATTCAAAGTTCACTAAACCTTTCCGATTTTTCCTTGTTGAAGTAGGGAAACCTAATATCTTTTATTTGTGATTTGTGAAGTGGGGATTGTCCCATTATTTTGATGCATTATATCTAGGTTAGATTTTTCTAGCTTAGATAGTCATTTTGATTTGGATTTGATGCATTGTAAAATGCTATTTTTTCGGTCTAATATACTTACATATTATCGAAAAAAAAAGAATTAAAGCAGCTAGGAAATAAGAGTAACCTGATCTTTTGCTCCAGTAATGGCTTCAATAATCGCTTTCATTTCTGCTTGCAGAATTGAAGCAGCTAGGAAATAAGACACATTACTTTATTCTTAAAAAATCAAAATAGGACACATTCATTTCTATTTGGAAATGTTTTAATCAACTTATTTTTTAATAGGACTAAATAAGTCTTATTTGGGGAATAAAACATAGTTAATCACTTAATCCTATTTTAAACCTTTGCCTATGTTACAAGGAAAGTATGATAAAAAAACAAAAGGCCGGCGACTCCCTAGGGTTCTAGGGTTTTGAAAGGGTGCCGTCTAAGGTGACGGCAGTTTTCATCCGAGCTTAGTCTCGGCTTCTTTTCGCCTTCCATGCTTGAATTCGGCCGTCCCAGAGGTTTCGGCTAGACGTGTATGGCTGAAGTGGCAAGACATACTCGACGGCTGCTTTGCTCATCGTTGTTCTCGACGGGTGTTCGCGGCCAGGAGGCCAGGATGGAGGATATTACAGATAAATACAAGGACATTGCTATTGGGGATAAAGAGGACGAGATTGTTTTCGACGAAGAGACTGTCGATGGTGATGAAGTTTCGGGTGATGAAGAGACGTTCTGAGTGGTGGGTACTGTGATTACGGACAGAATGGTGAAGTTTCCGGTATTTAGAGATCTTATGGCTCAACTATGGAGGCTTGTTTAAGGTATTTCCATAAAAGAGATCAGCGAAAAAAGGTACATGTTCACTTTCTATCATATTCTTGATTTGGAACGTGTGATTGAAGGTGGTCAGTGAATATTCGAACAAAACTTGTTAATTCTTCGAGCGCTAAAGCCAGGGGATGTTCCCCTTCGTGTTCCTTTGAATGAAACTGAATTTTTGGTTCAAGTGCATGATGTTCCATATGACTTTATGAATTTGGAGGTGGCCAGAAGGATTGAGAATTTTATTGGTAAATTCGTTAGTTTTGATACGAGTCAATTTGATAAAAAATGGAAACGTTATATGAGGATTAGAGTTTGCCTGGATGTGGGGAAACCGCTAAAGGTGGGCACGACTCTCAGGAAGAGGCATGGAGAAGGGAAATGAGTTGACTTAAAGTATGAAAAGTTTCCTAATTTTTGCTTCGTCTGTGGTATCATGGGGCATGCTGACAGGTACTATCCTTTGGCTTATGAGAATAAAAATGTGGAGGTAACTAAGGCGTATGGGGTCGGTCTGCGTGCAGGAGGAGGGGGGAGATCTCGGTCATTGGGGGGAATAAATGGCTAGTCCCAGAAGGACAGGACTGGAAAGGAGATGGGAGCGAGGGTCCAAGCAGAAGGGATTGAGTACTTTCTTTAACTGGAGGTAGCAAGGGTCTGATGGAAAATGAAGACAAAGCATCTGAGGAGGGAGCCACTAGAGAACCTAAACGCAGGAGGACTTGGCAAGAATCTAATGGTGAGAGGGATGAAAGGGTGAACATGGCCTTGGATGATCCAAAAAATGGGGAGGGGGCAGGTTCACGCATCTCAACCCGCCGAAAATTTTGAAGATTTTTTCAGCTAGAGGAGGGCACTGGAGCTCATTCGTGATCATTAGGATTCATTTTAATTTCCACGTCGTTCTTACTGTCTTTATATTCCTGCTCTTTGCTAAGAACTTGTTTATCTCCATTACTGTTGTTTTGTTCTGTCAGAGTCTTACATTAGGTAGGGGTGATGATGGTTTTGCTCTGGCCACATTAGGCTCACATAGACCCACTACAGGATCAGCGAATCATATTGCTCTATTTACAGTGATTGGTTCTCATGCTGGTTCGAGGGTCGGTGACTGGAAATGTTTCCTTTATCTCTTTTGCCCCTTGCTGAATTTCTTATTATCAATATAAGCCGCCTTGTTCCAATTAAAAAACTTTGCCTATGTTTTCGATCCGTTACATTGATCAATTTCTATAGAAAGCAAAAAACGTAGGTAAGGCAGGTCCAATCCTTGTTGGATAGGTTTTTTTCCAGTATGTATACTGTGGTACAGCTGCATGGTGAGTACCATGCTCCCATGGTTATATGAAATGCAGGGCCGGTCCTAAGGGGAGGGCAGCTGGGGAGACCGCCCTAGGCCCAAAAAAAAGTAGAAAGAAAATTAGGCCCAAGTTTTTTTCTTTATATGTAATTTGAGTAGACTATTTTTTATTCATAGTTCAATTAATTAATTAGGCCTAATGTGTAATTTTTGTTAACAATTCGGGAATTTTAAAACATAAGTAAAAAGTCTTGAACGGAGCTAGACAAGTTTTAAAAATGAATATAAATTTAGTTTTGATTTTTAAATAGAGTGGGTTGTTAGTCTACACATTTGTTGTGAAATCAATAAAAGCATGTCTCTACACATCTTTTTAGCCTTTAATATTTTTTATTCTTTTAATTACAAAATTACCAATTTATATTATTGTCTTTGGGTTGCCAGTGCCTCGCAATTCTCAAACATTATCCCAATTATCTATTATGTCTCAAAAAACTTAATGGATTAACAATTTTAAACATTGCACGTGTGGTCTTGGAAAAGATTAATTATAAAGCATTTATTGATGATTTTACTTCACAATGTTCTTTTGTGATATTTGTGTTGTTACTTTTGTTCAAATATGCAATTCAAATAATATGAAGGTGAATTTCATTTTTATTTTATAACCTTTATTAGATAGTTGTAGGGAGAATTCCTGAATTAGGAGTAATTTTTTTTGAGAATTTCATAAGAGGACCGTCATGTGTTTGTTTTCTGAATATAAGTAATTACTGTCATGTTCGGAAAATACTACCATGTGTAAAATATGATACTGTCAGAATATGACAATAATGACTTCTATTTGGAGAATATAAACATGATAATCTTAGTTTGGAATATACAAACGTTTTTAGTCGTATTTAGAGTAATTTGTCCTAATTTTATTATACTCCGTAATTTTTACTTTAAGTATAATTTATTGTTTATCTTGGAAATAAGGCCGAAATATCATATTGCCCATAGGCCCAAAATTGGACAGGACCGGCCCCGATGAAATGTAACTCGTGTGAATCCACATGTAATTTCAAGTTAATCAAAATGTAAATTACACTCATTCGCATATAATTCGTTGAAATGTAAACTACTTTAATTGAAATGTAATTTGGAAACAAATTAGATGTAACTTAGCTTGGGATATGTAACTTTAGACTATTGAAATGTAAAACATGTAACTCCATGTATTAGTTAGTATACATATAAACCAATTACTCCATATGCATAATGCATCGATCAACACAATGGAGATCAATACTCCATTCGAGTATATGTAAAAGAGCAGTAAGCTTCCCTTCCCTCATTCTTTCCACAAAATCAAAGAGGCACTATTATAGATTTAGATTCAAAGATTTAGATTCAAAGAGCACTATTCTTCAGCAGCTAATGACGCTTTCTCTTCAGGACTAGGGGTGTCGATTCATGATTCAAAGAAGCGAACCCAGAGTTTTTTTTATTGGTTGGGGACTGCGCTGCACAAATCTATACCCAACGGGGGCTCCGATGATTTTCCATGTCTCTAAATTGACTCTGCGAAGGGAGGAAAGGCCTGCCTAACAGTTGGGAAGGAAGAAGATGACTTTTTTTTAATTAAAATGGTGGCGCTTAGGGATCGGCACACCGTGCGCACCGTGGGCCGATCCCACGGTATAATCTGCGGGGTTTTTTCGCCATGCCTATTCAGAAACTTCTACCACAAGTACCAAAAGTGTTTTAAATATGAAATGCAGAAAAAACATCCCACTAGTAGCAAGTTAGACAAAATAGAAAAAACAGGTAGAGAATACTAAATGCCTTACATTTTAAAGAAATTAAACACATAAAAATCAACAATCTGATAGATCGATGACAGCATTTGGTGAGGATCTAGGGTAACTGAGCAAGGTTAGTCCTATCTTGGCAAAGAAATCTGCATCTTTAATGCTAACATATGTTTCCATATATTCCAATACTGGTGTCCTCTTAAGAAGGATTCGGGCCAACGTGAGCAATGGTTCACCATCAAGATCTGGATCTGCCAAGTCAATCAATTTGATCATCTTCAAGTGCAATAAGTCGCAAACCAAATTATCTTTTGCAGGTGGGCCCCAGTGATCGTCCAACTAGAATCATAGCAAATTTAGGAAAAGCCTTAGCGATTGTTTGAAAAGAGTGTTTTCAAGTTAGAACTTCTACTTAAATTAAGCGCTTTAGCGCTTACAAGCTAAAAATTAAAAGTAGATAAAGGGGTATTTTAAATTGTTTTTCACTTTTTCTATTACATAAAAAACACTTATTTTACAAAATAATACCAACTTTTACATTTTAGAAGAACTTTTTTCTCAAACGGTATCAACTTTTACTATTAAGCACTTTCTACAAAATTACTTAAAAAAATCACTTTTTGATGTAGAAGTAACCGCAAACACTCCTTTAATCATGTTGACAAAACACAAATTTTATCATAAAACATTAAAAGCATAAAGCATATAATATAATTAACTGAAACCAAATTAGATAAATATTTATACCAAAAATCATGACGTGATTAATTAATACTTACTCCATGGGGGGAGTCCTCACAAATAATGACCAATGTCTCAATGACTGGAGAAGATTCCAGCAGACCCAAAATGCCGGGTATGGTTTCTGAAGCACCACATACCAATTCTATTTTCAACCACCATAGCTTATATTTTGGAAGCTGCCAACCATTAAGCATCAGCCCAGCTAGAGCCTAGTATACATGTAGAGAAAAACAAAGATATTATAGATACATAGAATATATTCCCTCACAAGGTTTTCACTTGGCTCTTTAAGGTGTCCCATATTAATGATCATATTTCCCTATAAGTAACTTTTTAAATGACAATTTTATCATCCAATAGTAAAATTAACAATACTACAATACCCATAACAAAATCATTATCATCAGTTAGCTTATGATATTATATACCCACCAACACTTATTCAAATTATACTCAAATTGCATTATTTAATTATCGCCTAAAGAGCCTACATTTTTTAATGGGAATCTTAAAAAAAGGCATGGGGGTAGTACAAGTGAGAGACAATCTGCATTTATATATCCAACACCGAAAATAACTTTTGAATATTAATCTATTCCTCGCGTAGCAATGTATCACAACTCCACGTTTGACCAACTATCTTCCAATATTTCCACAACATTTCAATTTAATATGCGAATAATCACCTTATCACATCAAAACAATTGTTTTTTGTTGTTAGTATACAGATAAATAACACTTTAAATAACGCTTATATTGTAACTCTTTTAATGATCACCTTAACGGTAACAAAGACTATCAACTCAGGATGTGAAGTTATTAATAGATGTGATAACAAACTCTAAGATAACTCATGAAAGTTTATTCTCCCTAAGTCACTTCTACATTGCTGTCAAACAACAATCAGTAAGTTTATTGCAACTCTTGTTTAGAAACACATAACGAATCTATGACACACTCTTAATGGTATTGAATTCTTTGATTATATAAATTTGTTCTCTCTCAAAACTTACATGCATGCGTGATCTTTCTTAACATGCATTTTTTTATAAATATGAGCTGCGATAAGTCTTTCACTGGCATATACAAAAAAGTATCTTTTCGTGCATAAATGTCATTTTCTGCTATACATAAGTATCTATCTTTCATGCACTAAATGTTGTGTTGGGATTAGTCTTTTTTTTGGGATGAAAGGTAAGTATATAAAAAAGCCCAAAATAACATAATGCAATGTAGGGATAGGTCTTTTACTGCCATAAGATGTTGGCTATGCATAATGTGGTCTAACTGGTCTTCTGAAACCTTCTCCTCATTTAAATGTATTTTCTCTAATAAGTTTAAACAGGAAAAATGGAGGCGTATTTGTCCACGTGGTTTATCAGCTCTATTATCAGTGTAACCCCATGTTTGTAGAAGAATAACATCACAGCAGGTTCATCACCGGGTCGGCTTTTGAAAACAATAGGCAGCCAAGTATTAAATTTCGGAGGTAATACTTTATTTGGAAATATAGATATCCAAATGTCAAATGAAACTATCACATTCATCAACAACATATATGAATTCGGCACAGACAATTCTGTATATATCGTCTGGAAGATCATTTGAATTTTAATTTTCAAAACACAAGAATGTCAAAGAAGCTAGAAGAATCATACACACCTTAACGGGTCCAGGCCCCAAATTAAGCTCCTCCACATGCTGAATCTTTTCAAAAACTTCCTTTGTATTACTTACATCCTCAGAGGTCAAATGCCCAAATGAATCGGAATAATCAAAACTAGCACTAACAAGGGATGAAATGTTTTTGAGCTTTAACTGTCTTTGTCTATGAGACAACCAAAGATTCAAATCTTTTAAATAGGGTGCTGAGATTTGCAATAAAGGTTCACTTCCTTCTTCAGATTCCCACACCCGCAGCTTGCAGAGATTTTTAGAGTTGATCTCCAAACAAGTGAATCCGCGGCACATACTCAGATTCAAGGAATTCAAAACAGGACAACCTGATAATATCTTTTCAACTACATATTCAGGCAAATCCACTCTTGATAAATGTAATGTAGTCAAAGATGACCACACGATTGTTCTTTTAGGATCCAAAATGCAACCTTCCAAATACAATGATGTCAAGGATAAATTATAATACATCATTTCACGAAGAATGTACAAATCTTTGCTGAAGCTAGTTCCCAAATCGAGTTCTTTCACCTTACTTTTTATGGCAAACTCCAGCCAATTATCAACATCTGGAGCAAAGCAATCCTCGTACTTGAAAGTAACCCTCAACTTCTCAAGATAATTTCCACGACGAGTAGCAATGATGCTATTAACCCAAGCCACAAAGTCAGATGTATTCTTAGTTTCCTTACTTTTACCCCAATGATAAAATCCGAATTCAAGGTTCCGCAATTCAGCCCAAAGAAACTGCCATCTTTTGGCCAAAATACTCGTAGTAGCAGCTTTCTTCAAATCCAGAAAAGATATGATGTGAACAAGTAAGCAATCCGGCAATGCACTGATCCTATCAATTGAATTCCTAATTTGATTATTTTCCCTAACATTTTTAGAGTAAATTCCAACACTTTCAGCTCCAAATTCTTCTCCTTTGGGCAAATCACTTTCTGCAGATTCTTGAGTTTCTTCAGCTAAACTTTTTTCACTCATCGAGGCGAATGAGGTCATAAAAAAGAATCACGAAATACAAAGTCCGTATGACTGACCGTATAGCAGCACGCTATTCCGTTGCCCCGCTGGTCAATAGCTTATTAGCTTTCTCGATGTGTGTCTAGAAAGTAGAAAGATGTATCCTTGCAAATACGTACTACTTTTTCACCAGATCCTTACCAAATACGGAGTACTAGTACATCGTACTGTATAACTCGGGATATTAGCCCATTTCATCTGCAGCCCTACAGGTATTTTATAATAACAATACTACGTATATACGAAGCCAAGGGCCGTGGGGGCTAACCTCAATTTATTTGCCTCTCAAAATGATTTGCAATTTTTTTGTTAACAATTTCATATGAGGGTGTGTTGGATTTGATTTTAAAACTGATTTTTCTCTTTGCTGAAGGAGAAGTTGAACTGGGAGTGTGGTGAAAGGAGAAGTAATTTGGTGTTCTAATTTACTCCTAGAAGTAGGGCCGCACATCGAGCGGGTTGGGTCGGGTTTGCTATATTTTTTGGGCCTACCCAATTTTTTCGGGTTGAAACTTGAAACCAACTCGCGGTATGAAATATAATTTGGTAAACCATGTTAGAACGGGTCGGGTAACGAAAGGAATTTATTTGGGGCTGAACCTTTAATATGGGCAAGTAGTTTATAAGAGTAAACCATGCTTGCAATATGAACCTCAATTAACTTGTTTCCAAAATACACCCTGCGTAAAGGAAATTATTTTAGAAGCAAGTGTGTGTGTGTGTTACACACTAATCACCTAGTCAAAATGATAAATGTTTATAATGCTAAAATCATTGTCTTAGATAGAGCACAATGGTCTTAAATAGAAATTATTCAACTAAACTTTGTAGCATAATAATAAACTGAACTTTTGGCCGGGTCGGGTACTATCGAGTTTGAAATTTTAATTATGCAACCCTACCCATTAGATGCGGGTTTGTGCATATTTAACCCGTGAATATTTTTTAAAAATCAAATGCCCGATTAAAAGTGATCGGGTAGGGTTGGGTCGGGCGGAATACGCGGGTTCGGGTTATTCTTGTGCAACCCTACCCAGAAGCAGTTTTTTAAGAAATTGGAGAAGACTTGCTTTTGAAAATGATTATGATTTTGCTTCTGCTTTAAAAGCAGAAGCAGAATCAGTTCCAAACACCCCCTTATTCATCTAATTAATATGTTAATTTTTTTATTATATTTTAATTTAGAGTTTGCAACTTTGAAGTGATTTTAATATAGTTTCAGAATATGTAAATTTTAATTATTAAAAAATGAACTAATTATTAATATGGACGATTTAACTTTAACATTGATTGACAAAAAAATGTTGACTTTGTGAATTAATTTGGGATGAAGGGAGTATATAAATTTTCTCAATTGGTCGCTTCCTGAAGTTCGATGCCATAGCCGTGATCGTTTACCTCTTCTTATCCAACATTCTGTTAATTTAGCGAGTGTGCTTAATTAACACTAAAAAACTGAGTTTATATACTTAGAAATGTCAAATGCAACATAGTGTACTCTTTAGTTCACCTTATACAAGTTGGCGTATCAATTGACTTTTTCCTCGTTCATTTTCTACACCTTCATAGTCTAGACGATTAAAATAATATTAAAAAAAACATCTCAAACATGCGACAAATTAGGGAAAGTAGAAAAAAGGATAGAGTAGCTTTAGTAATTGTTTTGCATTGTTGAGAAAATGAACACATAAAAGCAAACAATCTACTCCGTAATAGAGATCAATGACAGACTTTGACGAGGGTAACTTCGACTTTGGTATGAATGTTTGCAAGTTCAAATGCAACAATTCACAATTGCAGGTGGGAATAACTTACACATTTTGATCATCTTCAAATGCAACAATTCACAATTGCAGGTGGGACATAGTCGAAGTTCAACTAGAATCACAACAAATTTAAGACAAACTTATATTTATCATAGAATGTAAGTACAACATATACACTGGTATTAATTACCTATAGCAATATTAAACAAACATTCATACCAAGAACAAGACTTGAATAGCTAATACTTACCCCGTCGAGGTCAAGGGGATCCATGACCAATGTCTCAATGTCTGGAGAAGATTCGAGCATTTCTAAAACGTTTGGAATGGTTTACCCAACACCACATATCTTTTTTATTTTTCGAAAAGAAAAAATAGAACAATCTTGACGGGACGGAGAGAGTATTAATTAACCATATATAACAAGCAAAGGATGTCAAGATTTTTAGCAAAGATTTATTGTCTTTGCCTTTACAATCCTATATCACAAGTACAAGTTAAGCGTTTGAAAAACCATTACAAACAATTAAATATCATACATTCCATGATTACAATAGTAGGCAGTTGACACACAATCGCTTTGGGCCTATATGACAGACTCACAAATAACGTGTAAGACTTCATTTTTACATAGTAAGTATCCTTTCATTACAATTGTCAGAATTCGAACATGTGATTTACCATTTGTGACACTCCCTATCTAACAGGTCAACTACGCCCATCATCAGTAGCAGTTAGGAAAAAATTGAAAGAAGGAGAAATCTCTTAAGTAAAACTGAAACAAGGACAAATTCTAAAATAATATCCATCATTTTATTCTCAAAATTCAAAACAAAACACTAAAAACGTACCTAATCATACTTTAAAACTTTGTCTATGTTTTCATCCAATATATTGAGCATTTTCTAAAAAAGAAAAAATGCGAGTACGCAAATCTAGCGGTGGAACTGGGGCGGGTTGACCCGACCCGGCATTGTGCAGGCCCGACCCAGCCTCATGACCCGAAGCTGCGGATTCAACAATGGGGCTACAAGTCTCGAAAATGGTGGACCGGCCTGGGCCCAATTACGTTTTGTTTTAATTTTTTCTCATTGGAAAGACTTCGAAAAGACTCAAAAAAATTCTCGACCCGATCCCAGTCCGACCCGGCCCCAACCTTGATTGAGTTGATTCCGATGCAAACCCAGGCCGGTACTGGGCCTGAAGTTTTTGGACCCGGAGCCTAGCTCGACCCAGTCACAGTCCACCCTTAGGCAAATCCAATGTGGATGGACCCACCCAAATCCCGGGCCAGTTCGGGCCTTAATAACAGCACTTGCCCAAGATAGGGATCGCCAATTACCCGGTCGGGTACCCGGTCTTGGTTCGGGATTAGAAATTTGACCCATGTCGGGACCGCCAGCCAAGTCCAACCCTATATGAGGCAATTCTTAAACAGTTTACCAGACAAGTTAAGGTAAATAGTAGAGCCGTAGAGGAAGCAATTTCATTCATTTCATCTTTCTTAGCCCTATAATCAGAATCCAAGTAAATTCCACTCACAACCCTGAAACCCTTTTCTGGATTAAAACACACTTAATCTTTTGTTTGGAAATATCAAAATCAGTTTTTTCGTTGAAAAGGAACATACCATTCTGTTTGCAGCCATAGTAGCAAACATGGAGAGAAACAAACAAAAGAAAACAAAAGGCAGTAGCAACACAGAGAGTTGATCAGACGATGCAGAAAAAAATAGTAGCAAGTTAGGGAAATTAGGAAAAAACGGGTAGAGAATACTAAATGCTTTACATAGTAGAGAAATTGAACACATAAAAGCCAACAATCTAATATAGATCGATAACAGCCTTTGGGGAGGATCTAGGGTAATTGAGAAGGGTTTGTCCTATCTTGACAAAGTCATTTGTATCTTCAGTACCAACATATATGCCCATCTCTTCTAATACCGGTGTCCTCTTAAGAAGGATTCGGGCCAATGTGAGCATTGGTTCACCATCAAGTTCTGGATCTGCCAAGCTAAACATTTTGATCGTCTTCAAATGCAATAAGTCGCAAACCAAATTATCCTTTGCAGGTGGGGCCCAGTCATGGTCCAACTAGAATCACAAAAAATTGCCTTGATCATGGGGAGAAAACACATAATTTATCATAAAACATTACAAGTACAGAGCATATACTATACTCAACTGAAACCAAACTAGATAAATATTCATACCAAAAATCAAGACCTGAATAATTAATACTTACCCCATAAGGGTCATCAGAATCTATGACCAATGTCTCGATGTCCGGGGAAGATTCCAGCAGACCCAAAATGCCAGGTATGGTTTCTAAAGCTTCACATACCAATTCTATTTTCAAGCACCGTAGCTTATATTTTGGAAGTTGCCAACCATTAAGCACCAGCACTGCTAGAGCCTAGGAGCACTGCCAACCATTAAGCACCATGTAGAAAAAACAAAGATGTATATATATACACACATAGAATATATTCCCTCCGTCCGTTTTAAGGTTTTCAATTGCCTCTTTCGGACGACCCATATCAAGGATTTTATTTGCGTTTTAGGAAATAACCACTCTCTAAATGACGATGTTATCATCCAATACTAAAATTAACAATAACCATAACAATATCATTATCATCAATTACCTTGTGATATTATATACCCGCCAACACTTTTTGAAATTACAAACAAATTACATTATATAATTATTTCCTAAAAAAGTGTGACATTTTTGAATGAGAATCTCGAAACGAGACGGAAGAAGTACAAGATGACATAGATCTGCAATTCTATATCCGATCTATTCCTCATGTATTAATGTATCCTAACTCCATGCTTGACCAACAATCTTCCAAGATTTCCACAACATTTCATTTAACATGTGAATAATCAGCTTATCACATCAAAATATATGATTTGTGTTGTTAGTAGACAGATAAATAACACTTATATTGTAGCTCTTTAAATGATCACCTTAACAGTAACAAAGACTATTAACTCGGGATGTGAAGTTATTTAGTAGATGTGAGAACAAATGCTAAGATAACTCATGAATGTGTACTCTCCCTAAGTCACTCCTACATTGCTGTCAAACCAACAATCAGTTTATCGCAGCTCTTGCTTGGGAACACGTTACAAATCTATGACACTTTCTTAATGGTATTCAATTCTTTGATAATAGAAATTTATTCTCTCTCAAAATTTACATGCCTGCAAAATTTGTATTAACACGCACTTTTTTAAAATATGGGTAGGATAACTCTTTTACTGCCATATACAAAAAGTATCTTTTCGTGCATACATGTTATTTTCTGCCATACATAAGTATCTATCTGTCATGCACTGAATGTCTGAATGTAGTTAGCGATAAGTCTTTTACTGCCATAAGATGGTGCTATACATAATGTTATCTTCTGAACCCGTTCTCCTCAGTTAAATTTATTTTCTCTCATGAACCTAAACAGGAAAAATAGAGATGTATTTGTCAACGTGGTTTATCAGATTTATTATTAGTACAACCCCATGTTTGTAGAAGAATAACAACTCAGCAGGTTCATTCTCAGGTTCAGAGAACATATATGAATTCCACACAGACATTTCTTAAAAGCATGTCAAGATCATTTGAATTTTAATCTTCGAAACACAGGAATGTCAAAGAAGATGAAAGAATCACACCTTAATGGGTCCAGGCCCCAAATTAAGCTCCTTGACATGGTGAACCTTTTCAAAAACTTCCTTCATATTACCCACATCCTCAGAGGTCAAATGCCCAAATAGATCGGAATGATTAAAACTATAACTAACAAGAGATGAAAGGTTTTTGAGCTTTAACTGTCTTTGTATGGAAGACAACCGAAGATTCAAATCTTTTATATAGGGTGCAGAAATTTGCAAGAAAGGTTCACTTCCTTCTTCAGATTCCCACACACACAGCTTACAGAGGTTTTTAGAGTTGATCTCCAAACAAGTGAATCCCCAACAATGACTCAGATCCAAAGAATTCAAAACTGGACAACCTGATAATATCTTTTCAACTACACACTGAGGCAAATCCACATTTGATATCTGTAATTTAGTCAAAGATGACCACTTGATTGTTCTTTCAGGAACCAAAATGCAACCTTCCAAAGACAATGATGTCAATGATGAATTATAATACATTATTTCACCAAGAGTGTAATAATGTTTGCTGAATCTAGCGTTCAAAGTGACATGTTTCACCTTATTTTTTATGGCAAACTCCAGCCAGTTATCAACATCTGGAGCAAAGCAATTCTCGTACTCGAAAGCAACCTTCAACTTCTCAAGACAATTTCCACGACGAGTAGCGATGATGCTATTAACCCAAGCCACAAAGTCAGTTGTATTCTTAGTTTCCTTCAATTTACCCCAATGATAGAATTCAAATTCAAGGCTCCGCAACTCAGCCCAAAGAAACTGCCATCTTTTAGCCAAAATACTTGTAGCAGCAGCTTTCTTCACACCCAGTAAAGATATGATGTGAACAAGTAAGCAATCCGGCAATGCACTGATCCTATCAATTGAACCCCTGACATTTTTATAATAAATTTCTACACTTTCAACTCCAAATTCTTCTCCTTTGCGAAAATCACTTTCTCCGGATTCTTGAGTTTCTTTCACTAAACTTTTTTCACTCATCGAGATGAATCAGGTGATAAAATACAAAGATGAACTGTACGCGTGCAGATGACTGACCGTATCGCAGCACGCGACACCTTTCCTCACCGGTAAATAACTTTCTCGATGTGTCTCTAGGTATTGCTTTTTTTGGAAGAAACGTACTAGGTAATGTTAAACGTATGATTTTGGGAAAACTGGTTCTAGAACTTTCAAAGTCAATTAAGTCCTTCAGACTCTGTCCGGTCGTCGCGATTTGGGGTGGTTCCCAGTGGAATATTTTGATGAAATTTTTTGAACATCTGATTCATCAAGTCTAGTTTACTTATACCAAATTTCAGCTAAAAATTTAATCGGGAGCGCATTCAAATTAATTCGAGAACGCAAAAATGCGCAGTTATCTTCAATAATTAATTTGAATGCGTTCCCGATTGAATTTTTAGCTGAAATTTGATATGAGTCAACTAGAATTGGTGAATAAGATGCTAAAAAAATTTCATCAAAAAATTCCACCGGGAACTGCCCCAAATCGCGACGGTCGGACAGAACCTCCTATAGAAGGACTTAATTGACCTTTTTATAAAAGTTCGAGGACTTATTTGACAGTTTTCCCGATGATTTTTGATGAGTATATACTCCGTATAATACTAGTATAATGGATTATCGATTATAATTAAATTTTCATTTAACAGTTTAATTGTTTTCTAAAATAGAAAGTTAAAATCTTTAAAAGTATCTTCAATAGATTATTCTAGGGACATGCTTGCAACTTTGAAGCTAGTATCTATCTATCTTTATAGCTTGGACAAACAAATTAGCCAAAACAAGCTAATTGCTAGAAAAGCGAAAAACTTGAATCAAAATGGTAATTACTAAATATATTTAATTTAATTCTAATTGATATATTAAATTAAATATATCAAGTTTATATAATATTTTCAAAATTGAACTAGTAATTACTAAATATGAAAATGGTAATTACATGCGCAGTTATCTTCAAAAATTTATTTGACTGCCTTCCTGATTGAATTTTTAGCTGAAATTTGGTACGAGTAAACTAGATTTAATGAAAAAGATGTTAAAAAAAATCCATCAAAAAAATCCACCGGGAACTGCCCCCAATGGCGACGGCGGGACAGATTCTCCTATATAAAGGGTGATTTGCACTTTTTAAATTAGTTTGGGGGCTTATTTGACCCTTTAGCCATGATAATATTACTTTATTTGTGATTTTCAAATTATAGGATGTACCAAGTTTATTTTATTTGCAAACCTGTGAAAGACATTTAGAATGTTTTTAAATCCACTGATTTCAATTCCAAACCCAATCAGATTAAAAAAAAAGCAGACTAGATCAAAATAGACTAAAATAGATTGGATCAGACTTAAACAATAATTAAATTCGGGAAAACTATCAAATAAGCCCCCATACTATATCGAAAAATTCGATTAGGCCCTCGTACTTGACAAACACTCAATTAAGTCCTTGAACTATTAAAAAACGTTGAATTAAGCCCTTTCGATCGGTAAGTAACCGGTTTCCCGGTTAAATGTAACCCGTTTCCCGGCAGACACCGTTGTTGGGGTTCGAGCACATCGTCGTCGTTTAACCGGGAAACCGGTTGCTTACCGACCAAAAGGGCTTAATTGAACGTTTTTTTTAATAGTTTGAGGACTTAATTGAGTGTTTCTAAAGTACGAGAGTCTAGTTGACTTTTTCGGCATAGTACGAGGCTTATTTGATAGTTTTCCTATTAAATTCATATTCACCAGCCGTGTACCACTTAACTGTTGGATTTATTTTTTTGTTGTATTTCCCTTGTCCACCCTATTCAAAGAGACATAGCGTAGTCAAAATTAATTGTAGTGCACATTAACGGCATGTTTGGTAATACTGAAATTGATTAAATCGTGTGAATCTAATGAAATTGAGGAAATTCTGACCGGAATGACTGAGTTAGCTGAATATGCCGATTTATGGAGCAATTATATCTAAAATACAATTTATTAATAAAAAAATTACATGAATATAACTGAAATGGTTCTCTACGAGTATATTCAGTCAGAAAAGTAACTACAACCTTATTTTATTTGAGAAATTATCCTAAATAGGACTAAAAGCACTTCTATATTCCAAAAATAGGACTGCCATGTTTTTATTCCCAAAATAGGACTAATTACTGTCATGTTTTGGCAGTACTAGGCTTTAAAGATGACAGTATTTTCCAAACTTGACAGTAATTACTCCTATTTTGGGAATAAAAACATGACAGTCCTATTTTAGAATTTTCAAACTTATTTAGTCCTATTTTGGGAACTTTCCCTATTTATTTTGATTATTACTCAATTCAGTTGTGATCTTTAAGTAAAAAACTACGTGCTTGATAAGAAGTTTAATGATAAAATTAATACGGAGTAATAGAGGTTACCAAACGGGCTCTCTACAAAAATAAGCGTTGACATCACCTCGAATTCCTCTTTGAGTTAATGTACATGCACTTGATAACACACAGAAGAAAAAAAGTTATGTTCTTTATACCTTCAAATAGGGTCATAACAGTATTTATGTAAACCTTTGTTATAAAAATGTAGGTGTATATTTTTTTTGCCATCAATATTTGTACATTCAAATTTGGTTGTATAAACTTTGTTATAAAAATTTAAATTTAGTGCATATTCTTTTTGCCATCAAGCCCATTTCAACTCCCTCAATTTCAGATGCTTCGTAGGTATGGCTGAACTAATGTTCTAAATCGTCATCACTTCAATCATCCGTGTTAGTTTTAATTACATTTTGTGATCACTCTTTGTTACATACTTACATGTCACTTACGTAGTATTTCTAAACAACGTCATCACCAATCTTTTATGATTATTGTCTCGTGTTTCTAACTCACAAAATGATGTAGATTCTTCATAATACTGCACACCATTATCCAAAGTTTGGAACAACATTCCAACACAGGGCTTCACTGCACCATCACGCTTAGGATATGTAGAATTGAACTCGGTCAAAAGTTAAATTTATTAGTATCGAATGATTGAGAAACTCATGAAAACATACGTACTAAAATTAACCTCACTTGAATATGATGTAAATTTGTGAATGGGCTAACAATATAGACATATCAAAAAAAGATCAACATTAAATCCAGGGACGAAGATAGGGGTGGGCCAGCCTTGGTCCTGGCCCAGCCCAAATTTAAAAAGTGTCTTTATTTTTAGTGTAAAAAAATCCGGACACAAATATTTTTAAAAATATTCTTTGTATCGGCCCAGTGTGCTGGCTCCGCCCCTGATTAAATCTGCACTAACAAAAAAGTATAGGGCATCATACGGAATAATTAAGTGCAATTAGACACTAAGTGCAAAATAATTTTTTGCAACTCATTACAAAAATTTTCTATAAAAATGAATTACTTTTAAGAAATATACTTATATATTAGAGTTTTTTCCCGCAATAATGCTAATTAAATAAATAATTCCCAAAATACTGACGGGTTAAGAATAATTCCCGAAATACTATTGGGGTTAACCACGTTTAAGGAAAGCCGCCACTCCAAGTGGCGGCTCTTGTACAGCTTCACAAGAGCCGCCACTTGGAGTGGCGGCTTTTATATTGCGGTATAAAGCCACCACTCCAAGTGAAGACATGCTGCTGCACTACTACTAAAGCTGCTACAGCACAAATAAACCTGCAACTGCACAAATAAACCTGCTATTGCAAGGCTTCACAAATATTCTACTGTCACTAACAGAGTTAATAACACAAGTTAACTTAACTACTGCACAATTACTAACAAAATGTACTCATCACAGTCAATTCTCCTCAAACAGACAACCAAACATATGATTTTTTAAAACAAAATATATCTGAAACACAAAACGAATCAATGAAACTACATTGCATTGCAAAACTTGAAATAAGACATAAAAGTTGTAATAAATCCGGTGTTTTACAGAATGATTCGATCTGCCAGTGCATGTTACAACTTTCACACAATAATATAAATACAAAGATCATAAGTCAACGTGATCATCATCATCATGAAGGTCATGTGGCTGTGGCTCTGCTCGGGGGCGCCTGCGCTAGTTACGAGGTTGAAGAACAACTCTATCACGTCCGACTGCTTGAGAAGACCCTGCTGTAGATGTAGATGCGGTGGAATGCTGAGAGGTGGCCATAAATCCATAATACACTAGGCCCAATACATCAGCGCACAGTGCAAGTGCAACAATGTCCGAACAAGCGTCATGGTATCCTTGTACATCTACCGCCTCATCAAGTACAACAGTCGCTCTGTCATGGATGCTACGCAAAGCCCGTGTCTGTAATGCAAACATGGTTATTAGAGAAAAATACATGAATAAATAAATAAAGCTATTTTATTGACTATATTGTTTACCGTCATATGAAGAGCGACTGAGCTAGGCAGGTAATGATCAGTGGGTAAACGAAAACTCGGAGAGATAAACACCTGTGTGATGGTGTAATACCATCTCATGTAGTCTACAGAAGCCATGGGGAGTAATGATGGGATTCTGTCCACTATATACGCCACTCTCTCATCCCACATAGTGATATAATGAATATGGCGCATTCCCCAATCTTCAGTGTGCTTCCCCCGTCTATCAATCTTGTGCAAATCCACAGATGTATCGCAACCTCCGAGAGTAACCTGCTGCAACCCGAATTGGCGTAGTACGCGATCAGGAAAGTGATGCTCCACTACATCAAAACATATCAAGGGCACACGTGCTCGCCATATCTCAGTGTGCTCTCGAGCAACGGGAGGCAACAGTCCTAGAATCTCATCAGTGTACGGCATCCACGTCATCTATAATTTAAAATTATGTTACACCATGGTTTATAAAAACGTAAAACAAAGTACTTACATTTAATGATATAAATGATATATCCGATCATCACACAAGCGATCTGAAACATCTCGGTAGTATCCTAATCCATGTGGAATATACTGCGTAGGTGCTCACGACACCTATCTACCTGAACATCCAGGCCACACCACACATCCTCGCTCCGGTGTGTGGCCTGCAATGTCAGGACTGAAGGATCAGTCAGACCGGGATCCACTGACACCTGCATCGGCGCTATAATAGTAATTTTATTAGTTATTTAATAATTAAAATTAGTATTAAAATTATTAAAATTATTTATTTTTTAATATTGCATCGGCGCTATATGTATTAGTTATTTTATTTTATTTTATTATGACAACTAAATTTATTTATTTTTTAATATTGCTAATGCATTTGCGAATAAAAGAACAACATTACCCAGTGGAACTCCCTACGTGTCCCTCCGATCTTCTAGCACATGTCGTCCTATTATGCTCTGTTTGCTTGCATTTACCGCATCTCACAGTACCTCTAGGGCCTTCATCTATTTCATTTCTCAATCGTTTAGCCTTCGGACGACCTTTAGCGTGGATCATGGACGGGTCATGCACAACTTGTGGTCCAGTGTAAGCAGGTCGATACGTTATATCTGGTATGGGCTTAAATACTCTTTTATAGGAAACAACATATTCCGATGATGAAAAAAATATATCTACAAAAGGATCATAGGACAAACTGCGGTCTCTGCATACCGCTAATATATGTGAGCAAGGAATCTTATAAGTATTCTGCTTCTGACATGTGCAATGGCGACGGTGCAAATTCACCGTTTGTTTTCTACCACCCTTCCCCACGGTTCGACCACCACAACCCGTCTCCACTTGGTATAAACCACGGCCTATGTCAAATATTGTGACCTTGTGATGCTTTGCCTTTTCCATATTTTTCTCAATCAGTTCGGTCACTTGCTGGCAGTAGCGATGTCCTTCTGCTAATCTTCTCTTACTAGTTTCTCTTCTTTCCACAAAATAGGCATTCACACGATAGAATGATAACTCAACTAAGGCGGTTACAGGCAGGTATCATGCACTTTTCATGACACTATTGAAAACTTCAGCCATGTTCATTGTTGTGGTGTCATACCTGTACCCCCCGTCGTGGTGTAAAGACCACTTCTCCAAACCAATGTTCACTAGATATTCTAGTGCTTGTGCCTGCATTTCGCCTATCTTGTTAAATCCACCATCAAATTTCTTCTTTTGACGTTGACTGGCTGTCCAAACGAAGATATTCTTCAAGTGAATGTCTTTAAATTGAGTATGCAGATTAGAAGCGACATGCCGTATGCAAAGCCTATGTCATGCATCTGACTCCTCTCATCCACTACCTACCTCATTAAATGTCTTCATAATTCCAGCATGTCGATCTGAAATAACACACAATTCTCTGTGTGTGATTAAATGACGTATGCACGCCATAAACCACGACCAACTCTCTCCATTCTCCGATTCACAGATAGCAAATGCCAAAGGGAACAGTTGATTATTAGCATCACTACCCATTGCCACAAACAACGTACCTTTATACTTCCCATATAAGTGTGTTCCATCGAAGGTCAGTAAGGGACGACAATGTTTAAAGCCCTTAATGGATGGCTTAAATGCCCAAAAAACTCTTTGAAACTGCTGAACATCAGTGGTACCTGAAAGATGGAGAAAATTCGGATGAAAAATTTAAAATGAAATTTAATATGATACAATAATGTTATTAATAACTCATTGGTACCTGAAAGAGGTGGGTACCAATGCACGACTGTCCCTGGATTGGAATGTTGTAATGCCAACATGAAATGAGGCAATTCAGAATACGACGCCTCCCAATCTCCAAATATTTACCGATAGCTTTTTGTTTAGCCAACCACCTTCGCTTGTACGAAGGTATATAGCTGTACCTTTCCGCCAAGTTGTTGGGCTTGACTACACAGAGACATTTGCCCCGGTAGCCAAAATGGTTATTGTTCGGGCTTTTCTAGCAATTGCCGCTTCTAAACATTGGGAACTTCACCAGATGGATGTTCATAATGCTTTTCTGCATGGGGATTTAGATGAAGAAGTCTATATGCAGATTCCTCCAGGGTACACTACATCTGATCCGACACTTGTATGTCGTCTACATAAATCTCTCTATGGCTTGAAACAAGCCCCTCGTTGTTGGTTTGCAAAATTAGTTGGGGCTCTTCGTGCCTATGGTTTTATTCAATCATATGCTGATTATTCTTTATTCACTCGGACTCGGGGATCCGTTCAGCTGAATGTTCTGGTATATGTTGACGACTTGATTATTTCTGGTAATGACCAGGAGGCTATTCTTCATTTTAAACAATACCTTAGTACTTGTTTTCATATGAAAGATTTGGGAACACTTCGCTACTTTCTTGGTATTGAAGTAGCGCAAAGTCCATCTGGCTTATTTCTTACTCAGAGAAAATACATTATGGATATTCTAACTGAAATTGGTCTTTTGGGTGCCAAACTGGCTGCTTTTCCTATTGATCAAAATCACTCTCTTGCCAAAAATGAAGGACCTCTACTTTCTGATCCTGAACCTTATCGTCGCTTACTTGAACGACTCATTTATCTGGCTGTTACTCGCCCTGATCTGGCATACTCCGTGCACATTCTGTCTCAATTTATGCAGTTTCCATGTCAGGCCCACTGGGATGCTGCTCTTCGTGTCGTCCGCTATCTTAAAGGCTCTCCTGGACAAGGGATCCTACTTCGGGCTGACAGTGATTTATCTTTAACAGGATGGTGTGATTCAGATTGGGCTGCTTGCCCCATCACACGCCGTTCTCTATCAGGATGGTTGGTTTTTCCGGGACATTCACCCGTCTCCTGGAAGACTAAAAAGCAATCTACTGTGTCACGATCATCTGCTGAAGCTGAGTATCGTGCCATTGCTGCAGCCACATGTGAACTCAAATGGTTAAAGGCCCTGCTTTTGAGTCTTGGTATTTAGCACCCCAAGGCTATTCCTCTCTTTTGTGACAGTCAGGCTGCATTACATATCGCTCGTAATCCCGTCTTTCACGAGCGCACAAAGCATATTGAAGTCGATTGTCACTTTGTCCGAGATGCTATCAAAGACGGTTTTATTGCTCCTAGCTATGTCCCTACTACTGTTCAGCTTGCCGATATTTTCACTAAAGCCCTTGGCAAGACTCAGTTCCATTATCTACTTCGCAAGTTGGGCATTATCGATCCTCATGCTCCAACTTGAGGGGGGTATTATACGGACTAACTATTTATGGGGACAATCATTTTTTGTCATAGCACTTATTTTGCAATAATGTGTAATATTGCCTTTCCTTTTATTGTTATGCCACTTAAGTATATTAGCTCCTCTTGGCATCTCGGTTGTACACAAGTTTGACATTGAATAATAAAATATTGTTTCCTTGTTCTGTTTTATATTAGTTGTTCACGATTATTACGTATGTTGTCGACAGTGGCGGACCTAGGCATCAGAGGTCAGTGTATGCACATATATACACTACAAGTGAACGTTAAAGGCTAAATAGAATTCGGAGCATAACATAGGCTAGATATAGTAAGCCTACACTTGGTGGTTTACACACGAAATAAATTGAGACATTAGAGAACATAATTTCCAGATGTTAAAAAAACTAACAACAACAATAATCGAAATAATACCATATACATAGTATATGAACACAATAAGGAAATTGGATAAAGTATGACTATAATGTTCAAGTTTAACATGATAGTAACTATGAAAGTATACCTATTATGACTTTAGTCAAATTTTGTTCACGTGTTTTTATCTTAGTAATAGTTCATAAAAATCTGATAATAATAACAACAATAATAAATAATATGTCATATATAATCAAAATAGAGATACTAGATAAAAAAGTGATTTAGTAACTTTTTTTTTACTATAATTATGTTCAAGTCACATTTTTATCCACAAGTTTTATTTTATACATTTTCTTATAATAATAATAATAATTACTATGTATAATAATTAATGACAATAACAACAACAGTAATAATAATATATTGTCTAATAATTAATAATTTAAAAACTGGCGTAGCGAGTGAAATTATTGCTTTTGAAAGTCTAGAACGATTCTATATTCTGTTGAAAGAACTAGAAAATTAGTTTGGCAAATGGAGGAGAATGTGTAATTTAGAAATACGGAGTATTTAAAATTAAAAAAAAAAAAAGTATTGGGCCAAAAAGTCCATTTCATACAGTCAAAAAGAGTATTAAATTCCACTCCCAAATGAAAGGAAGCCAGCGGCCACCTATTGTCAAAATTCACTTCAAAAAATAAAAAACAAGTGTAGCCTGAGGGGGGTTTCGATAGTATTGACCTGATGCCCAAGTAGAGTTTTAATTTCCTAGTAAAACCAAATAGGCTAATAACATTTATTCTAACTTACATGTAGATCCGCCCCTGGTTGTCGATTGCTCTGTTTGCAGAAAGTATTTACTTTTTATCTTCAAGATTTTTAAGTATATCATTAGGCTTATAATTTCGGTCAAATTTAGTTGTTGGTCATTTGGAATGATAAATAATTCATCACAGTTTACATTTTCAGTCAAATTTAATTGTTGGTCATTTGAAATGATAAGTAATTAACCATTCTATTACTGCAGATGCATCTCTTAAATATGAGGAAGTTGGAACTCCAAAATCGGCACAGAGGTGTCCTCCGCAGGATGGCATTTATAGCAGCATAATTATTTACATTTTCAACCAAGCATTAACCACAAATAAACTTCAGGGGTAAAGATAGAGAGATCATGGGAAAGTACAATACTTATCACTTATATAGAAACCATCTTTGTTGAATTCACATATGAGATCTTCATAACTATAATCTAGAGTCATTGTTCTATAACTATAATTTGTAGGTAGAGCAATTAGAACCCGACTTGTTTTTTGAATAATTTAGGTGTTTTGATCTAAAGTATTTTGTTGTATCAACTATTACAAATTATAATTATTGCTACATTAAAGTATGGTATTTGGTGCTAATTTAGGTTGGAACCAGATCCTAAACAAGAGAGTGTATGTTACCTGAATTTTATGTTTCAAACTAAAAATGTTCATATGAATTAAGAACCGGTTCAAACGAGTCCCAATTATGCCAAAACAGGACCAAAATTGATTGACCAGTTTTGTTTTCTAATAGGTACAAATATCAAAATAGGTACGACTCGGGGACTGGAACGGAAGTTTTTTAGTTAAGGTTCTATATTTAGCTGCTCAAAACTGGAGGTCCATTATGTGTCCATCCTTATTAAGTAATTGTATGAGTGTAATTAATTTAGTTTTTTTAGTAAAACTATGTTAATTTCAAAGATAAAATAATTTGTTTTCATAGAATGGAATATTAAAAACAGTTACGCCGTAATATTGCTGCCGTAAATAGTGTAGCCTAACTAATATTTCTTTCGAGTTATATTTATAAATTTATCTAACTATATTTACAAAGATTCACTAGCTAATTTGGTTGTTTTCATTATCTTAGTAATGTAATCGAATTTTTAACTAATTTGGTTAATTATACACTGAATTATGCAATGACACATGGGTTTTGGTGAATAAACTTAGACCATATGTTCAAAAAGCGGAAGTGACCACCTTCGTGCGTTAGTGTTTTGGAGCCGCTAGGGTTTTGGAGCCGCACTAAGTTGTCAGCTAGGGATTTGGAGTCACGCTAAGTCGTTAGTGTTTGATTTTTTTGTTTAGCTTCTTCAGCGAAAGAGCAGCGGGTAGACGAAAGGCAACATATCATGGGAGATGCAAACCTTGATTGGGAGAAACAATGGCAGTTCTGGTCCAAACATGATGAACGATGATGTAAGAGACAGAAAGAGGTCAGAGAAGGGAAGAGAAGATGAGATGAACAAGGAAGGTGAAGTATTGACCCCCCTCCTGAACCATCACCTTGGAGCGGCGGCAAAATCAATGATCAGAGGCTGACGTTACACAGTTGGAAACCTTTACAATAGAATTCATGATTTTACATGTCCTCAGATTTTTATATTTGAACTACATCCCGTGCAACGCACGGGCGGAATTCTAGTTATTTGTTTAATTAGCATTATTCGGGGAAAAAACTCTATATATTACCCACAAAAAAAACAGAAAATCAGAAAAGAGAAAACCATCCAAAACTACATAATGAAATTAGTTACTACCTGATCGAAATAGATACAATCACTATCTATTAATAGTTTCAAAATGATGTAAAATAACTTTTTTGAGTAATGTCATATTTTAATTTGATAAATAATTTTCAACGCAGTTATTGGATTTTCATCAAGAACTAGTTTTTATTTACATTGATACAAAAAAATTGTGATACACAATGAGGATCAACGATGAGACAATTAATCTACTTTTTAATGTTAATTTATCAATATATGGATACATACATAAAAATCAGTGGCGAGAACCATATATTGTTATAGGATGACACATAGGGTCTGTTTGCAACAGCTTATGCTTTTAAAAAAGTGTATTTTTTAATGAAATGGGGAGAAGTGATTAAATAAAAGTTGATAGTGTTTGAGAAGAAAGTGATTTTGAAAAGTAAATTTGGGTAGTGTTTGGTAAAATAAGTGTTTTTTGTGTAACAGAAAAAATAAAAACACTTTTGACGCAGAAGCCGAGAAAAATAAAAATTGTAGTGTTTGAGAAAATAAGTGTTTTTTTAAAGGGGAAAGTTCCCGAAATAGGACTAAAATAGTTTGGAAATTCCAAAATAGGACTGTCATGTTTTTTATTCCCAAAATAGGAGTAATTACTGTCAAATTTGGAAAATACTGCCATTTTTGAAGTCTGGTACTGCCAAAACATGACAGTAATTGGTCATATTTTGGGAATAAAAACATGTCAGTCCTATTTTTGGAATTATCAAACTTTTTTAGTCCTATTTCGGGTAATATCTCTTTTTAAAGCCAAACGCTAAGAGATGTTTTTTTAAAAGCAGTTGCAAACCAACCCCTAATGAAGAAATGGTACCAAGCAAAGGGTGCCAAGATATTCAGCACGGAAAGGTTTGTTTTTACATGCCCATTAATAATCTTCTACCACAAATACTGAAAGTCAACTAGTAGCAAGTTAGGCAAAATAGAAAAAACAGGCAGAGAATACTAAATGCTTTACATAGAGAAATTAAACACATAAAAGTCAATAATTTAATAGATGGATGACAGCCTTTGGTGAGGATCTAGGGTAACTGAGCAAGGTTTGTTCTATCTTGACATAGTTATCTATGTGTTCCCAATCGATATATACGCTCATCTCTTCTAATACTGGTGTCCTCTTAAGAAGGATTCGGGCCAAAGTGAGCAATGGTTCACCATCAAGTTGTGGATCTACCAAGCTAATGAATTTGATCGTCTTCAAGCGCAATAAGTCACAAACCAAATTATCCTTTGCAGGTGGGGCCCAGTCATGGTCCAACTGGAATCATAGCAAATTTAAGACAAGCCTTAATCATGTGGAGAAAACACAGAATTTATCATAAAATATTACAAGTACAGAGCAAATATAATTACCTGAAACCAGATTAGATAATATTCATATTTCATACCAAAAAAACATGATGTCAATAATTAATACTTACTCTAAATGGGACTTTAGCACCTATGACCAATGTCTCAATGTCTGGTGAAGATTCCAGCAGACCCAAGATGCCAGGTATGGATTTTGAAGCATTACGTAACAATTCCATTTTCAACCACCTTAGCTTATATTTTGGAAATAGCCAACCAGTAAGCACCAACCCAGCTAGAGCCTAGTATACATGTAGAAAAATTAACTCTTTTATTTATAGATACATAAAATATGTTCCCTCCAAAGGTTTTCACTTGCCTCTTTCGGGCATCATATATCAAGGATCCTATTTCCGTTATCGGAAATAATTAACTCTCTAAATGACAATTTTATCATCCAATAGTAAAATTAACAATACACAGAACAAAATCATTACCACCAATTATCTTATGATAATATATACGCAGCGAAACTTTTTCAAATTCTACTCAAATTGCATTATTTAATTATTGCCCGTAAAGCGTGACATTTTTAATGGGAACCTCGAAACAAGATGAAGCTAGTACAAGATGAGATAGATCTGCATTTATACATCTAACACTGAAAATAACTTTTGAATATTAATCTATTCCTCAGGTTTGGCTTTAGATAATGTTGTCTTCTGAATCCGTTTTCCTCATTTAAATGTATTTTCTCTCATAAGTCTAAACAGGAAAAAGAGAGACATATTTGTCCACGTGGTTTATCAGCCCTATTATCAGTATAACCCCATGTTTGTAGAAGAATAACAACACAGCAGGTTCATAATCAGGTTTGCTTTTGAAAACAATGAGCAGCCAAGTATTAAATTTTAGATATACAAATATCCAATGAACGATCACATTCAGACAACATAGATGAATTCCACAGACATTTCTTAAAAGTTCGTCAGGAAGATCATTTGATTTTAATTTTTGTAACACAAGAATGTCAAAGAAGCTAGAAGAATCGTACACACCTTAACAGGTCCAGGCCCCAAATCAAGCTCCTTGACATGCTCAATCTTTTCAAAAACTTCCTTCGCATTACTCACATCGTCAGCGGTTAAATGCCTAAATGGATCACAATAATTAAAACTAGCACTAACAAGGGATGCAATGTTTTTTAGCTTCAACTGTCTTCGTATAGGAGACAACCGGAGATTTAACTGTTTTATATAGAGTGATGAAATTTGCAAGAGAGCTTGACTTCCTTGATATCCTTCGTTTTCATTTTCATACACCCGCAGCTGACAGAAATTTTTAGAGTTGGTCTCCAAGCAAGTGAATCCCCAACAATGACTCAGATCCAAAGAATTCAAAACTGGACAACCTGATAGTATCTTTTCAACTACAGACTGAGGCAAATCCACAAATGATAACTGTAATTTAGTCAAAGATGACCACTCGATTGTTCTTCCAGGAACCAAAATGCATCCTTTCAAAGACAATGATGTCAATGATGAATTACAATACATCATTTCACCGAGAATGTAGTGTTCGCTGAAGCTAGTATTCAAAGTAACTTCTTTCACCTTATTTTTTATAGCAAATTCCAGCCAGTTATCAACATCCGGAGCAAAGCATTCCTTGTAATGGAAAACAACTATCAACTTTTCAAGATAATGTCCACGACGAGTAGCAATGATCCTATTAACCCAAGCCACAAAGTCAGTTGTAGTCTTAGTTACCTCATACTTACCCCAATCAGCAAATTCAAATTTGAGGCTCGGCAATTCAGCCCAAAGAAACTGCCATCTTTTAGCCAGAATACTTGTAGCAGCAGCTTTCTTCAAACCCAGAAAAGATATGATGTGAACAAGTAAGCAATCCGGTAATGCACTGATCCTATCAATTGAATCCCTTATTCGACTATTTTTCCTTACATTTTTAGAATAAATTTCCAGACTTTCAGCTACAAATTCTTCTCCTTTGCGCAAATCACTTTCTCCGGATTCTTGAGTTTCTTTCGCAAAACTTTTTTCACTCATCGTGGTGAATCAGGTGATAAAATACAAAGATGAACTGTACGAGTTCAGATGACTGACCGACTGACCGTATCGCACCACGCGACTCCGTTGCCCCGATTGTCAATAACTTTCTCGATGTGTACTAGAGAGATGTGTCGTTGCCAAATAGTACCTCCGTCCCCGTAATAGTTTGACTAACAGGTATCGAGGGAAACAAACTTATTGGGAAAATTTTAGGAAAAACTATCAAATAGGTCCTCGAACTTTCATAAAAAGGTCAATTAAGTCCTTCTATAGGAGGTTTTGTCCGGCCGTCGTGATTTGGGAAAGTTCCCGGCAGAATTTTTTGATGAAAATTTTTAAGCATCTTATTCACCAAGTCTAGTTTACTCATACCAAATTTCAGTTACAAATTTAATCGGGAACACATTCAAATTAATTCTTGAAGATAACTGCGCATTTTTGCGTTCTCGAATTTATTTGAATGCGCTCCCGATTAAATTTTTAGCTAAAATTTGGTATGAGTAAACTAGGGTTGATGAATAAGATGCTCAAAAAATTTCATAAAAAAATTCCACCGGGAACCGCCCCAAATCGCGACGACCGGACAATGTCTCCTATAGAAGGACTTAATTGACTTTTTTATGAAAGTTTGAGGACCTATTTGACAGTTTTCCCTATTTATTATTTTGACAATTTTATTATTTTGAAACTTTTTCGAATTTTGACAATGTTTAACACTGTTTTGCATTGTTTGACACTGTTTTAATATAAATAATTTGAGAAAATTGTTCCAAGTGGGATCCATTCATAGCACTTTTATAAAAATAGGACCTGCTTAAGTTTCTTCCATGCCTACGACCTATTTAGTTCTATTTCAGTAAACTTGATTAATTGATTTTAACTTTCCACTTTTACCCTTCAGCTATTTATTAAAAGTAAATACCTTACATCGCTAACGAGCAGAACCTTCGCGCAACCAGCCTTCCTTCTTCAGCATTCTTATGAATTTTTTCCATTCTTCCATATTCGACAGCGGCCTATGAATCCGATGAAATACGTCCATATCCTCTATTAATTATGGACGAATTCGACTTATGGAATCATACTTGAATTGTTCTTCAAGTGTTCATCTTCAAAATTCAGGTAATTTGAACGATCGATCTTAATTCATTTATACTAATTTTCGCTCAATTTCTTGAGATCGTGTTGTTCAACTCTACATCTGAATTATTTCTCTCTATTTTTTTCATCATACACGTCTTCATTTCTTCATTGTCTGCTTTGTTTGATTAATCTGCATCTATTATGTTAGCAAATATTTACATGTTTTAAATATATAAGCTCTTGCTTAATTACTTCATGTAATGTATTATTAATGTAGTTAGTTTGTGTTTTAGTAGTCAATTAGCTCATGTTTATGCTCATGGAAACTCTTGTCACTTTGTACTTGTTATTCTTTTATTAGTTGTTTATTCATGTAGTAGTGTATTATATACTTAACATATACTAACATTGTATATATGTCGCTTGTGAGTAGAATTCTGAACTTTAGCTAATCAACTCTATTCTAAACTCAATTATTTAATTTTTAATCAGTTCCTCTGTTTTTAATCAGATCAAAATATTGATAATGCTATTCCCATACTTTTTGTAATGGAAGAATTTGTGGGCTTATAGTTCCAGATGAAACATCTTATATTTCTTTTACTACTTTTGTGTATTATGTTCATGCACTAGTATGTTTGCTTCGAATGAAAGGATCAACACTACTTATTTGGTTAAAGAATGTCCTAATTATGGTAAGTTTCCTTTGTACATTGAGTTTTGTCCCTTGTCCACATCTACTGCTGCCATCTTTTCTTCTGAACTTCCTGCACTTGATTTAAATTGTCACGCCCCAGACCGCAATCCAAGCGCGTGTACAACCGCCGTATAACTAAGTGACGTCACCCACGAGTCAACCTCACTTAATTACACAAGGCGTTCGAGAAAACAATCCATCCATACTCAGTAGTAAACATACATAACAACATCACATTTAAACCAATGAATAGCGGAAATATTCAACGGTAAGTCATGGGCCACAATCGGCCAACAACATGGGCATGCAAGCCCCAAAAATAGTTTATAGTAAAACAAATATCCATGAGCAAGTGTTCGGTAGTTTGAAAGAAAATAAGGAAGCACGAACCACGTCCTCCTGATTTGATATCACCCGTGAGAAAGGTGCAAGTAGCAAGCCCTAGCTTCAACCTGAAAATGGTGGGCCCCCCGAAGGGGTCAGTACAAGTACCGAGCGAGTGGCAGGCTAAATATAGAATAACTAGCGTTTCAAGTATAAGACCCAAATTAACATAGGGTGATACTTAAACAAATAGTCTTTTCCCCAAGTTATGAAATACTTATTAGTATATATATACTTGGAAAATATCTGATCCGTAGATCACCGTTTTATTTGGGAAAAATAGTAATAGTCAATATTCTTGACTAAAAACTCCAACCCACCCATATACCTATGAGTGTATAGGACTCCTCATTGTCCCTATTTCAATATCATAATCTATGAGTTTTAGGATCATAATCCTTGGGTACTCCACCGGTTTGTGAGTGTTAAGGACTCATAAGTCCTAGGGTCCTCCACCAAGTTTTGAGTGTTAAGTACTTTTAAGTACTAGGGTCCTCCACCAAGTTTGAGTGTTAAGGACTTTTAAGTCCTAGGGTCCTCCACCAAGTTTTGAGTGTTAAGTACTTTTAAGTACTAGGGTCCTCCACCAAGTTTTGAGTGTTAAGTACTTTTAAGTACTAGGGTCCTCCACCAAGTTTTGAGTGTTAAGTATTTTTATGTACTAGGGTCCTCCACCAAGTTTTGAGTGTTAAGTACTTTTAAGTACTAGTGTCACGCCCCGGACCTAACCGGACACGTCAACAATCCGCCGTACAGTACGAATAGTCAACCGCAGTCCAACACATCCATACTATACAAGGCGTCTGGAATATCATTCACGCATAGTACATCCATAAACAAACATAATGTAAAATATTCATTCAAAGCAGCGGAAACATTTAATACAAGTGTTCGTGCCACACTTTGGCAAACATGGGCATACAAGCCCCCAAATGATTATTCAAAATGTAATATCCATGAGCATTAATTTAAATGTTTTTAAAACAGGAACGGAGGAAGCACGAACCACGTCTTCCTTCCTTGAATTCACCCGGAGCAACGGGCACTGGTAGCAAGCTCAGCTCCTACCTGAAACTGTGAGGTGGCCTCCCCCGTGAAGGGGAGGTCAGTACTTGGAAGCATTTGACAAGTACAATGACAACTATACTAAGTATAATCAATGTTTCAATTTCCAAGACCCTCAATCTAGGGTGTTATTATCTCATGATTAACTTTATTCGTTTAGTGTCATTTCATCATTTCTTACCACGGTCTAGAGCCCAGCTCAATAATCACCGTTACCTACTACGGTCTAGAGCCCAGCTCAATAATCACCGTCATCTACATCGGTCTAGAGCCCAGCTCAATAATCACCGATAACTACTACGGTCTAGAGCCCAGCTCAATAATCACCGTTATCTACATCGGTCTAGAGCCCAGCTCAATAATCACCGATAACTATTACGGTCTAGAGCCCAGCTCAATAATCACCGTTATCTACATCGGTCTAGAGCCCAGCTCAATAATCACCGATTCTTTATAATTCGATTTCTTAGGATCCATTCATCCATTATTCAACTACAATTCCAACTAATATTTCAATACTAGTTATTTACTCATTTCAATGTAATTCTTCATTCAATATGTAGTTTGACCTTAATATCAAAATATCACTTTTATTCTTTCATGGCTTCTTCTCATGAATTAAAAGCATACTTATCACAATGAAATTTGTGGTTGATGCTACTATCATGCCATCATATTCATAACATATAAACATACACAATTTATTCAATAAATTTGTATATTATGCAAACTATACTTATAATCAATAGAAATTTCATTTAGGCATTATTAACCATTAATAATCCATGCAAATCACATTGTGTATTCATTTAGGAAATCTTATGAAATTAACCCAAAGATTATAAGCAATATAGTCGGTCATCCTCACCTTAAGTGAGCTTAAGCGTGTTCTACGCTCCGCGGTTGAACTTGGACTAATTCCGGTGAACTTTGACCAACTCCGGCCAACTTTGACCAACTCCGGCGAAACTCCGGCGAAGCTCAAAGATACTCTATATCAAGTCCCTAACAAGGTTTTAACATCATAAAACCTTAATCAATACCCATAACCCTTAAAAGGTTATTTTCCGGTGAACCGGTCGGTTTGGCTTTTAAGTCCGTTCTTGGACTTAGAATTACTCCCCAACCCATTATTCCACACTATTGGCATGTGGAACAACCTCAAGGGTTCTCCATATGATATACATCTCATATGGTAGAAGAAAAATTAAGAAAAAGTTATGATAAGGTCATTACCTTAATCCTATCACACTTTTAGCACTTTAGTTCCTTCCCTTGGGATTCTTTCTTGTGGAGCTTTCTTCAACAATGGAGAAGGAAGATGGAGAATTTGCTTGGCTCTTTCTTGGAGGTGCTGGCCGCAGGGATGAGGGAGAGAGTGGGTGAGGATTTTCTTTGTCTTGATCAAATGAGTGAACAAAACAAAAAGAAATGGGAGCCCATGTGTACCTTTGATGCCTTTCCTCTCAACTCCAACATCTCCCATCCTTCCCCTCTCCATCCAGCCGCCCAAGTCTTGAAAAAATGTGTCCACATTCGTGGGTTGGCCCCCACCCATGTGGGAGGTCAACCCTTTTTGCCCAAAAGTGTACAATCAGTCCCGAAAGTTGTATTTTTCGGACTGTTTTAAATATATTTTATTTTATCGGTTCAAATAAAATATTTTGTGTGTTCTCCATCATCATGACCCTTATAATGAATATTCATTCCCCAACTTAAATTTACAAGTCCCCGAAATTCAATTTCGGGCATTTATCGGTTAATTTGCCAATACCGGTATTTGGGCCTCTTTTGACCAATCGGTCAACTCTAGACCATTCCATGGCTCAAATGAATTATCCACCACCATATAAACATTAATCTAGACCAAAATGAATAGTTCATGTGGTCCCGGGAATATCAGGCGGCCCCCGCTCCCGGTGCGGGCCCCACGTGCGAATTTACTATTTGTGCAAAGGAATTAATAAAAATTCGGGACATCGTAAATTCGTTCACCATTTCAATAAGGTTAAAAATACAATATTCACTTAAAAGCAAATACATTTGGGGACGGTGTTACAAGTTCACCCCCCCTTATTTGGGATTTCGTCCCCGAAATCCATGTGTCTAATCGAAAAGAAACGGGTATTGCTCCCTCATTGAGACCTCAGTCTCCCAAGTTTCTTCTTCGACTCGATCACTCCTCCAAAGAACCTTTACCATAGGAATCTCCTTGTTCCTCAGTTTCTTCACCTGTTGACCCACAATCTGTACCGGTTCCACCGCATATTGTAGATCTTCACGTATCTCCACCGGTGGCTTCTCAAGAATATGAGATGGATCTCTCACGTATTTCTTGAGCATCGATACATGAAACACGTCGTGTATCTTCTCAAGTTCCGGCGTCAACTTGAGACGGTATGCCACAGCCCCTATCCTTTCAAGGATTTCAAATGGACCAATGTATCTGGGGTTAAGCTTTCCCCTCGATATAAATCGGATGATACCCTTCCAAGGAGAAATCCTTAGGAAGACCTTATCTCCGACCTCGAACTCCAATGGCCTTCGTCGTTTGTCGGCATAACTCTTCTGCCGATCTTGGGCAGCCTTAAGTCTATCCTGAATGACCTTCACCTTAGCCTTGGTGATTTCAACAAGTTCTATCCCTTCGAGCTTGGCCTCGCCAACCTCGTCCCAACACAACGGTGTTCTGCATTTCCTCCCATACAATGCCTCGTATGGAGGCATGCCAATACTCGCCTGATAACTGTTGTTATAGGCAAACTCAACTAGAGCCAAATGCTTGTCCCAACTTCCTTGGAACTCCAAAGCACATGCCCTAAGCATATCTTCCAGAATCTGTATCACTCTCTCAGATTGTCCATCCGTCTGCGGATGAAAAGCTGTGCTAAACTTCAGTTTAGTACCCAAAGATGCTTGAAACTTGGGCCAAAACCGAGATGTGAATCGTGGATCCCTATCCGAGACAATGGATATCGGGACTCCATGTAGTCTCACAATCTCCTCCGTGTATAGCTTTGCCAATCTTTCAAGAGGATAAGTAATGTTGATAGGCAAAAAGTGTGCACTCTTGGTGAGCCTATCAACCACTACCCATACTGCGTCGTAGTTGTTCACTGTTCGTGGTAGCCCCACCACGAAGTCCATGGTCACGTGTTCCCACTTCCATTCCGGAATGGTCAGTGGCTGCAAAAGCCCCGCCGGGTGCTGATGCTCTGCCTTAACTTGTTGGCAAGTAAGGCATCGACTCACGTACTCTGCGATGTCTCTCTTTATTCCCGACCACCAGTAACTTTCCTTCAGGTCTCGGTACATTTTAGTACCTCCTGGATGCATAGCATATGCCGAAGAATGAGCCTCCTCTAGTATGGACTTTTGGAGCTCCTCACTCTTTGGTATGCATACACGGTCTTTAAACAGTAAAAGACCGTCATCACGTACCCGAAAGTTCTCCACAGGCCCTTCAAGGATCCTCTCGCGGATCTTCTGGCATTCTTCATCAGTGGCCTGACATCTACTGATCTCACTCAGCAATGTAGGCCTAACCTCGAATCTAGCAATGAGGACCCCACTCGTGGACACCTCCACTTGTGCCCTCAAAGTTCGTAGACATGTGAATAATGTCCCCGACGTACTTTTCCTGCTCAGTGCATCGGCCACTACATTGGCTTTTCCGGGATGATAGTCGATGATCAAGTCATAGTCCTTGATCAACTCCATCCATCTCCTTTGTCTCATATTCAACTCTTTCTGAGTGAATACGTACTTCAAGCTCTTATGATCGGTAAAAATGTGACATGTCTCCCCATAGAGGTAATGCCTCCAAATCTTTAGTGCAAACACTACCGCCCCCAACTCTAGATCGTGGGTAGGGTAGTTCGCCTCGTGTTTCTTCAATTGCCTAGAAGCATAGGCAATCACTCGACCGTTCTGCATGAGTACACATCCAAGCCCTTGGATGCTAGCATCACTGTATATGTCATACCCTATCCCTTGTATGGGTAGAGCGAGAACCGGTGCTTCTGTAAGCCGTTTCTTTAGTTCAAGAAACCCTGTCTCGCACTTGTCGTCCCATATGAACTTGGCCCCCTTCTTTGTGAGCTTTGTCAATGGAGACGCCAATACGGAGAATTTTTCAACAAACTTACGATAGTATCCCGCTAAGCCAAGAAAACTACGTATCTCTTTCACATTTTTGGGTCTCTCCCAATTCATAATGGCTTCTATCTTGGCTTTATCCACCGATATGCCCGAACTTGATACGACGTGCCCGAGAAACCCAATCTCTTTGAGCCAAAACTCGCATTTAGAGAACTTGGCAAAGAGTTGTTTTTCCCTTAGCCGTTCAAGTATAAGTCTCAAATGATCTTCATGCTCCCCTTCACTCTTGGAGTATATCAAAATGTCGTCAATGAATACTATCACAAATTGATCTAAGTATTCACTGAACACACGGTTCATCATGTCCATGAATGCCGCCGGTGCGTTGGTTAGACCAAACGACATCACTAAAAACTCGTAGTGTCCATATCTAGTGCGAAATGCACTCTTCGGTATGTCACTCTCCTTTATCTTCAACTGATGATACCCCGACCTTAAATCAATCTTCGAGAATACTGTTGCCCCTCGAAGTTGATCAAACAAGTCATCAATCCTCGGTAAAGGATACCTGTTCTTGATCGTGACCTTATTCAACTGTCGGTAGTCTATACACATTCTTAGTGTACCATCTTTCTTCTTTACGAAGAGTACGGGTGCTCCCCACGGTGAATGACTGGGTCTAATGAACCCGTTGTCCAATAGCTCTTGGAGTTGAACCTTCAACTCTTGAAGCTCGGTCGGTGCCATTCGATAAGGAGGAATCGAGATGGGTTTGGTTCCCGGCTCCACTTCGATCACGAATTCGATCTCTCTGTCGGGTGGAAGCCCCGGCAAGTCTTTGGGAAAGACATCCGGATATTTGCACACGACACGTACATCGTTGATGTTAACCTCCTTCTTTGCTTCATCCACCACGTAAGCAAGGTATGCGTGGCATCCCTTCTTCATCATCTTCCGTGCCCTCATCACGGATATTATACAACTATGAGATCCTCCCCGATCTCCCTCGAAACGTAGAGTGTTTCCCTCAGCATCCTCGAGTTCCAAAGTCTTGGCATAACAATCCACTCGAGCATGATGTTTCTCGAGCCAATCCATCCCTAGAATTGCATCGAATTCTAACATACTTAGAGGTACGAAGTCACAAGTCAAAGGTTGACCCGTCACTTCTACCTCACACGAAGGATAGTAGTGTTTCCTCTCCACGTCGTCTCCCAACGGTGTAGAGACCAACAAGGGTTGTGTCATTACTATCAACGGCACGTCTAAACTTTCGGCAAACGCTTCACTCACGAATGAACGTTGTGCCCCGGTATCAATGAGAATTCTTGCGTTTCTACCATTGATCTTTAATGTTCCTACATATATAAGTCATGTAAGACACACCACTCAACGTACCGGATCGAAACGGGGCTTAACAACACATTTCAGGTGAAAATACACTGGACCGGCGCCGGTTCTAGGCAAGACCGGCGCCGGTTTGCCTTCGGGGTGGCCGGATACTCACAAATTAAACTGGACCGGCGCCGGTTATGGCCAAAACCGGCGCCGGTTCACCTTCGGCAACATCGGAAAACTCAAAGCCGGCCCCGGTTGCGAGCACGGTGATTTTTCCGACCTCTTTTCCCCTGGACCGGCGCCGGTTATGGCCAAAACCGGCGCCGGTTTTACTACGGCGTCCCCCGGAAATAAAATTTTTTCATTAGTTAAGCCTCCCCGACCCTTGGCCGGCGCCGGTTATGGGCCAAAACCGGCGCCGGTTTACCCACGGCGACCTCAAAACGAAAGCTTTTAATTAGAACCGGCGCCGGTTTAAGCCTTGACCGGCGCCGGTTTACCCCTGGGCAGTTTATTTTTTTGCAACTCTTTGCTAGGAAACCGGCCGGTATCGGCCCCGGCGAGCCCGTACAAACCCGCTATCACTTTTAGCACTCAATACATGTAATTTATCAATCGTTACAAGGGATTACCTGCAACGGAGTCGGGGTTGGCCCGAGCGTCGGCCTCGGTCATTGCGTAGACTCTAGCTTGAGTCCTTCCTTGGTTCACGGACGGCGCGTTGCTTGTGCTCGCTCCCCCCTGCCCCATACTAGCATGGGGTGCTCCGCTTCGGTTCCTACTTGCCGTGCTAGCGCCGCTTGATCCCACCCCTCGGTTCCCACCAAGTTGAGGGCAATTTGGTTTAATATGCCCCGTGTCTCCACATTGGTAGCACCGAGGAGGGTCGCGACACTTACCCCCATGGTTCCTGTTACAATTCCTGCATCTAATCATCATTGGGGCTTGCGAGCCCGAGGTTTGTCCACCCGTGCCTGAGCCTCCCCTAGATGGTGGTGCCGGTGCCCTGAATGATCCTCCTCCCCCATGGTTCCCTTTCTTATTAGAACCTTGGGGGCCATGGCTCTCCCATTTCCTCTTCTTTGCCTCCTCGGCGTCCCTCTTCTTCCTTTCCTCCCATTGCTTTTCTCCCTTCAACCCCTGGGCAACCACTTGGCTGAAAGTCATGTTGGGCAATTGAGTCGCCCTATCACGTATCTCCAAGTCCAAGGCCTCCCAAAAGTGATTCACCATTCGGTTCTCATCACACGCATACTCCGGTATGTGGTCGGCAAGGTCCCTGAACTTATGCTCAAGTTCTTTCACCGTCATGTTACCCCCTTGGGTCAAAAGAGTGTACTCCCTCACTTTGGCGTTTACCTCAAAGTCGGAGTAGTATTGGGCAAAGAATTCTTGCCGAAAATCCTCCCAAGTAACATTCCCCCCATACTTGCCCTTGGTTCCATCCCACCACTTGGATGCCAACCCTTCAAGTAACCTCACCGCGATTCTCAGTTTGAAGTCGGGGGTGAGTTGCATGTCAAGGGCTGCCTCGTTCAGCCTCTTGATCCATTGCGCGGCCACCGAGATGTCCCCCGTCCCATCGAACGGTTTGCACCCCAAGTCCCTCGCCTCTTTGATGTATTTGGAGATCCTTATGGTTGGACCTCCATCACCTCGACTCCCATGCGCTTCCACATGGGTTCTTGAATCACAATAGCTCCTTCCTCTTGGAGCCCCACCCGAAGGTTGCCCTGCACGGCGCCTTCGGCGTTCTCTCCTTTCCTCACGCTCCCGATGATATTGTTGGAGCAGTGCTTCAATCCTAGCCAAGGAGCCATTTTCCTCCTCGTCACTAACATCGTCGTCATCCCCTTCATAAGGGGTCTCCACCGGCTCAGTTCCCGGCCGGTAGGTCGAGTCCTCATAAGACCAATAGGTCTCGCTTTCCGTATCGACGTGGCCATCGCTTACGGTTTGTTGTTGTCGGCCTCCGCGGCCTCTTCCTCTTGATCCCCTAGAGGACCCCCGGCTACCGCGCTCGGACCCACCCGGTACACGGCCCGTCGGGTTCCTCCTAGTGATCCTTCCGACTGGCTCCATTTCTGAAAGGAAGTAGAATGAGTCATTAGACTCGTATCAATGTCAAGTGACGGATAGGTACTTAAAGACATCCTTTGGCTCAAATCACCGTCATACCAATTGTTAAGGGTACCATCTTAACAATTAGAGACTTTGCGACTCAAGTACCAAAAGTTCTATAAGTACAAAACTTTTATGCTCATGGTTTTCAAATTCATTTTCGAAAAGAGATTTTGAAGCTTCATTATGAAGTTTACGGACTAAGGCTCTGATACCAATTAAATTGTCACGCCCCGGACCTAACCGGACACGTCAACAATCCGCCGTACAGTACGAATAGTCAACCGCAGTCCAACACATCCATACTATACAAGGCGTCTGGAATATCATTCACGCATAGTACATCCATAAACAAACATAATGTAAAATATTCATTCAAAGCAGCGGAAACATTTAATACAAGTGTTCGTGCCACACTTTGGCAAACATGGGCATACAAGCCCCCAAATGATTATTCAAAATGTAATATCCATGAGCATTAATTTAAATGTTTTTAAAACAGGAACGGAGGAAGCACGAACCACGTCTTCCTTCCTTGAATTCACCCGGAGCAACGGGCACTGGTAGCAAGCTCAGCTCCTACCTGAAACTGTGAGGTGGCCTCCCCCGTGAAGGGGAGGTCAGTACTTGGAAGCATTTGACAAGTACAATGACAACTATACTAAGTATAATCAATGTTTCAATTTCCAAGACCCTCAATCTAGGGTGTTATTATCTCATGATTAACTTTATTCGTTTAGTGTCATTTCATCATTTCTTACCACGGTCTAGAGCCCAGCTCAATAATCACCGTTACCTACTACGGTCTAGAGCCCAGCTCAATAATCACCGTCATCTACATCGGTCTAGAGCCCAGCTCAATAATCACTGATAACTACTACGGTCTAGAGCCCAGCTCAATAATCACCGTTATCTACATCGGTCTAGAGCCCAGCTCAATAATCACCGATAACTATTACGGTCTAGAGCCCAGCTCAATAATCACCGTTATCTACATCGGTCTAGAGCCCAGCTCAATAATCACCGATTCTTTATAATTCGATTTCTTAGGATCCATTCATCCATTATTCAACTACAATTCCAACTAATATTTCAATACTAGTTATTTACTCATTTCAATGTAATTCTTCATTCAATATGTAGTTTGACCTTAATATCAAAATATCACTTTTATTCTTTCATGGCTTCTTCTCATGAATTAAAAGCATACTTATCACAATGAAATTTGTGGTTGATGCTACTATCATGCCATCATATTCATAACATATAAACATACACAATTTATTCAATAAATTTGTATATTATGCAAACTATACTTATAATCAATAGAAATTTCATTTAGGCATTATTAACCATTAATAATCCATGCAAATCACATTGTGTATTCATTTAGGAAATCTTATGAAATTAACCCAAAGATTATAAGCAATATAGTCGGTCATCCTCACCTTAAGTGAGCTTAAGCGTGTTCTACGCTCCGCGGTTGAACTTGGACTAATTCCGGTGAACTTTGACCAACTCCGGCCAACTTTGACCAACTCCGGCGAAACTCCGGCGAAGCTCAAAGATACTCTATATCAAGTCCCTAACAAGGTTTTAACATCATAAAACCTTAATCAATACCCATAACCCTTAAAAGGTTATTTTCCGGTGAACCAGTCGGTTTGGCTTTTAAGTCCGTTCTTGGACTTAGAATTACTCCCCAACCCATTATTCCACACTATTGGCATGTGGAACAACCTCAAGGGTTCTCCATATGATATACATCTCATATGGTAGAAGAAAAATTAAGAAAAAGTTATGATAAGGTCATTACCTTAATCCTATCACACTTTTAGCACTTTAGTTCCTTCCCTTGGGATTCTTTCTTGTGGAGCTTTCTTCAACAATGGAGAAGGAAGATGGAGAATTTGCTTGGCTCTTTCTTGGAGGTGCTGGCCGCAGGGATGAGGGAGAGAGTGGGTGAGGATTTTCTTTGTCTTGATCAAATGAGTGAACAAAACAAAAAGAAATGGGAGCCCATGTGTACCTTTGATGCCTTTCCTCTCAACTCCAACATCTCCCATCCTTCCCCTCTCCATCCAGCCGCCCAAGTCTTGAAAAAATGTGTCCACATTCGTGGGTTGGCCCCCACCCATGTGGGAGGTCAACCCTTTTTGCCCAAAAGTGTACAATCAGTCCCGAAAGTTGTATTTTTCGGACTGTTTTAAATATATTTTATTTTATCGGTTCAAATAAAATATTTTGTGTGTTCTCCATCATCATGACCCTTATAATGAATATTCATTCCCCAACTTAAATTTACAAGTCCCCGAAATTCAATTTCGGGCATTTATCGGTTAATTTGCCAATACCGGTATTTGGGCCTCTTTTGACCAATCGGTCAACTCTAGACCATTCCATGGCTCAAATGAATTATCCACCACCATATAAACATTAATCTAGACCAAAATGAATAGTTCATGTGGTCCCGGGAATATCAGGCGGCCCCCGCTCCCGGTGCGGGCCCCACGTGCGAATTTACTATTTGTGCAAAGGAATTAATAAAAATTCGGGACATCGTAAATTCGTTCACCATTTCAATAAGGTTAAAAATACAATATTCACTTAAAAGCAAATACATTTGGGGACGGTGTTACAACTAGGGTCCTCCACCAAGTTTTGAGTGTTAAGTACTTTTAAGTACTAGGGTCCTCCACCAAGTTTGAGTGTTAAGGACTTTAAGTCCTAGGGTCCTCCACCAAGTTTTGAGTGTTAAGTACTTTTAAGTACTAGGGTCCTCCACCAAAACATTTTCCTATGATCAACCTTCTATCAACCTAGATGGAGTCTATATCATACTTAGTTACTCATAACTAATTCAATACATAAAGCTTATGTATCACAATCCATGCAAAACCATGCATTTATATAGATTTATAATTAATTAATACCAACCGGTATTAATTAAATCCTTTGTCCATCGGTCAACGTTTTCGTTGACCGTCATTTCATGCCTTGTGAGTATCAACTTAATCATCATATAATTAAGTTAACAATATCCATTTGTGCTTCTAGTACACTTCCAACCAATATGCTTTTCATATAATTCTTCATATCATATTCCATGCATCAACAATTAATTTCCTTCATACAAACTTAACCCTATTAGCTAATCACATGTTTAAATATCTTTTAAACATCATTATGAACTCATATAACATTTATTTAGGTAATCTTATAATTAATCCAAAAGTTATAGGATATTAAGCCGTCCACTCACCTTGAACTAGCGTTATGAAGTTCTACCCTCCTTGGTTGAACTCCGGTGAAACTCCGGCGAATTTTGGTCAACTCCGGCGACAACTCCGGCGACCTCTCCAGCTTTGTGAAATCACTTGAAATACCCTTTACAAGTCCCTAACAAGGTTTTATAATCATAAAACCCATATTAATACAAATAACCTCAAAACGGTTATTTTCCGGTGAACCGGTCGTTTTGGCTTCTAAGTCCGTTCTTGGACTTAGAACCATCTTCCACCCCATAAATCCATACTTATAACATATGGAACCATACTAAAGGTCCTTCACATGATATATACTTCATATGATAGAAGAAAAAATAAAGGGAGAGTTATGATAAGGTTATTACCTTAATCCTTTCACACTTTTAGCACTTTAGCTCCTTTTCTTGGGATTCCTTCTTGTTGAGCTTTCTCCAACAATGGGGAAAGGGGCTGGAGGGTTTTTTATCTTCCTGGGTTTCTCTTGGCCGAAAATGAGGGAGGGAGAGGGGTGAGGTATACCCATTTGTCTCATTGAACAAATGAGTGTGGATGGGGCCACCTCATTTTTGTTTGATGCCATAAAGATCAAATCAAGGCCTCCTCCCATGTTTCTCTTCCCCTATCAGCCGGCCAACCCCTCCAATTTGAGTTTCAAAAACGTGGGTTGGCCCCCACTCATGTGGGAGGTCAACCCTTTTTGTCCCGAAGTGTACAATCGGTCCCGAAAGTTATATTTTTCGGACTGTTTTAATCATAATTTATTTTATCAGGTAAAATAAAATATATTATGTGTTCCCAATCATAACGCCCCTTTGAAATAATATATATTCCAAAACTTTAATTTGGAAGTCTCTGAAATTCATTTTCGGGATGTTATCTGTTTAATTGTCGGTACCGGTAATTGGGCTTCTTTTGACCAACCGGTCAACCCCAGGCCTTCCCATGGCCCAAATAAGATGTCCACCACCATATAAATATTATTTCGACCCATAAGAATAATTTATGTGATCTCGGGAATATCGGGCGGACCCCGCTCCCGGTGTGGGTCCCACGTGCAATTTACTATTCACGCGAAAGAAATAATAAAAATTTACAACTTCGTAAATTCATTAATCCCTTAGTAAGGTTCAATACATTATTTACATAAAAGTAAATATGTTTGGGGACGGTGTTACATAAATGTATCTATAAGTGATGAAATTGAGCAACTTCAAGATGCTTTTGTCTTATGTCTTCACACCGTTTCTGTTTCATCCCCACAAATTGACAACATGTATTTTGATTTCCATGATGTGAATGTTGATAATTATGTTCCATCTTAACGTAATTCATTGCATACACTATCTTCTGGCTCTACCAATGAATTCTTTTCTTTATATCTCTGGATATTGAAGGTGTTAATGTTAATGCACAATTTGATTTAGACGACTTCCAGGACTTTCAAGATATCCAAGTGATCTCTCACTTTCATCCTACTCATATTGCTAGAGAGTCTATATACAAGGATAGAAAATCAATATACTTTCATTTGAAAATGTATGCTATTTCATATCTTTTCCAATGTAAGACAAAGCCATCAAATACAAATGTGTTTCGTGTTGTTTGCGTTGATGATAAATGTCATTGGACTGTGCGTATGGTGAGGTTGAGTGGATGTCAAATGTTTCAAATAAGAAAGCAATTTATGTTTTGTAATACTGAAACTTTTTTTTGTCATTATTCTTGTTATTGTACTATTATGATCACTTACGATATACTTAATGCCTTATTAATGTCTATTTACTGTCCAACTAATTGCAGGTTTTATTATTTGCATACATTTTCTCCTAATGGCAGACAAGGTCCCCACCATCAAGCCACCACACAAATATAGTGGGGAAGTTCACACCCTTGATTCTCTCTTGGAGTGGGACGTTCATGTTTCTGTGCAATCTGGAATATGAAAACCACCAACATGTCTCACCCGCCAACCTGGTAGACCTAAAAAGAAGCGTATTCCTTCAACTAGAGAGCTTGGTTCGCAAATGTGTAACAAATGTGGACATAATAAGAAGTCTTGCAAGAATCCTATATGAATTCGTAGTTCTTAGTTTGATAATATTCTATGGATTCAATTTTTTATTTCCTAGAATAACATGTCTAAGACTTTTACTTTTTCCCTCATTATTCTTAACTGCCACAGTTTGTTGGCATTGAAATTTATGTTAATTATATGTCATGGTTTCTGGTGTTTTAGTTGATGTCCTTTTGGTTGTCATACTTAAGTAGCAGACATGTTCAAATTTAAGGTCTCTTTATTGTCTGTTGTTTAATGACTATGTCGGCTGTTTATATACACTATTTATATCAAATTGCACTTAGCATCCCACTTCTTCTTACTTAGTAATCTAACCATGTCTCGTCATTATGCTAATTTAATGTTCAAAAAGGGACATTGGATAGTCATATTTCGAAAGACCTTTATGAATAATACTAAATAAGATTTCATTTTTTACCTTTAACAACTTTATGTACTAATCATGTGATATGTATTATTCTTATGAATGATAAATATATTTTACCATTGTTTCAACAGTTGAATCTATTTCCACATTTGTTTTATGTGTTTATTATACTAGTATTTGTACATACTTTAATTGTACAAGTTTAATGTCTATGCTTTGCCATTAAGGACTAATTAATGTCTACTCATGCACTATATTCCTGACTTCAAGCATATACTACACTTGAACTCAACATCAAATAAAACATGAACAAACATTTGATATGACACCAAAATAGATCAAATAAAACATGAATAAGCATTCGTAACCAAATGATATCATTATTTATGGAGAAGTCTTAATGAGCAAACGAAAGAAGTTTTACAAGTACTTTCTTTTTCAAAACCTAATTATTACAAAACTTCTTAGTCAATCTGATGGATTTATGGTACAGATCAATACATCATGTTAAACCAGCTCCTTTTCTCATGATGTATACATCCGTAGCTCTGTCGTCATTTCTTGTCGGTACTTTTCCATCTCTTGCTTTGAAACTTTAGTCATGTCTTTGTCCACCATTAGAAATTCAGCAACATTTATGGTAAACACACAACAATTGCCCCTGCAAATATTATGATAAGTATACCACATGTAAAGCCCTCTTAATTTGGTGGAAATTCAGCAACTTTTTGCATCTCTTCACTCTTCGTATTTGAAATATTTGTGTGTAAAACTATGTTATGTGAGCCACACGAAGTTTATTAGTATACAACCATAAACTGATTCATAAACTAATGTGATCAAAAGATACTAGTTAATTTTTACTAGAACTAGTTAATTAGTACTCATTAGATCCAAACTCTAGAGGGCCGAAAGGTCATTCATGACATGTTAGGCAAAAACCCTAATTAATTTTTACTATTATGTCTTATCTGTGGCTTCATTGACAACCAGCTCTCATAGGCAAGCTTCATTAGCTTTCTATTTTATTATATGAACTTATTTGTCAAGTAATTATATTGATGAGTGTAGTGAATGTCTTGTTTTGTTTTATTAACTAAAATTTCCAATTTGTTATGTATTTATGTTTTAAACTCAACTTTTGAGGTTTGAAATGATGTTTAACCTATTTACTCCCTCCGTCCCTCTAAGTTTGTCCCGTTTTACCTTTTTGGTCCGTCCCACTAAGTTTGTCCCATACCATATTTGGTAACATTTGAGTGGTTAGAATTCATTCTTACTTTATTTACACTTTATCAATTCAATATCAACCACACAATTCCATTTTTTCTTAAAAACCACACCACACCCCTCCGTCCCAAACTTAGGGGGACGGAGGGAGTATATTGTACTCCCTCCGTCCCGTAATTAAGTTCGTACTTTCCTTTTCGGGATGGTCCATATCAAAGTTCCAACTTCAAACTTTTCCTTATTTGGCAAATGATTTACACCAAAACAGTGTCAAACAGTGCGAAATAGTGCCAAACAGTGTTCAAACAGTGCCAAACAGTGTCCAAACAGTGCACTCCACAGTAAAGTCAAATTTATTTTTTAATATGTGTGAAGTCAAACCAGGAACTTAATTAAGAACCAGATGGAGTAATTCTGAACTTTGAATGTCTTTTTGGCACAAATTTAACAGTGATTTGTAAGAATTTTTTAAAGACTAGGAACCATTAAATGACAAGAACCGAACCGTTAAGAATGGTTTGGTTCCTTATCGGTTCCATAAAATAATTTATAAGAACTGAACCATTAGTAAAACTAGTAAACTCACCCGTGCGATGCACGGTCAGAGAATTTTCCTTCAAATTTATTTGTTCTCACTAATTCAAATTACACTATCAATTGATGAGAGCATCTATCTCCATGGAATATTGATTAACTGCAAGCAATAAACAAAACACACTTATAATATATATTATAGTTAAAAAGAGAGCACTAAACATTACTTAAAAGATCAAAAACATCCAACAAATACTTATAAACCATAACATTGTAAATATACATTGCATGTAACACTAAATATTGTTAAACACTTTTAGAATACAACATTCTGAGTCTTGTCAGTGGTTTCTTCTTCTTCATCAATACCCGTGCGATGCACGATTGGTGAAATTTTGCGGGTATAATTAAGATTAGCCAACATTTTAATTAAAAAATAAAAAAACTTGTAATCTTAATTGAATTGTTTGGAATTATACTCCATACAATAATAAAACTTGACGTAAATGAAACATATAAAATACAATTTACTAATGATTACAGAGTAGTACATTATTTTTTATAGCCCACAAAATAGTAAGTAACACACAATATAAACATCATTTGAAAACAAATTACATTTCATGGCAAATTTTATGAAACACTTCTTTGTACCTTCTGTCTAGCATTAACCCTTGTTAAAAGGGAAATTACACTAAATAAGACAAAAAAATTATGTATTCCAAAATTGGACCTTAAGCATGACAATATTTTTCAAGCTTGACATTAATTACGCCTATTTTGACAATAAAAACATGATAATCTTATTTTGGAATTCTCAAACTTATTTACTCATATTCGAAAATTTTCCCTTATTAAAATCCTTCATTCAAGTAAATTTTTGACAAAGATTTTTTTCATTTTCAAATCAAAGGTCTATATATGTTAACTGAAGGTATAAATTTTTATAGTTACTAAATATTATGGTGACATTACATCTATACGAATTGCATTATTTAGACGAATTGCTGATGTAAGCTGGCAAATCAGGGGGGTGTGCAGATATGTGAAAATGTGTTATATCTTTATCTATACGAATTGCATTATTTAGACGAATTGCTGATGTAACCTGACAAATCAGGGGGTGTGCAGATATGTGAAAAATGTTTTATGTCTTTAACTATTCGAATTGCATTATTTAGATGAATTGCTGATGTAACCTGGCAAATCAGGGGGTGTGCAGATATGTGAAAATGTGTTATATCTTTATCTATATGAATTGCATTATTTAGACGAATTGCTGATGTAACCTGACAAATCGGGGGGGGGGGTGCAGATATGTGAAAATGTGTTATGTCTTTATTTATACGAATTGCTGATGTAACCTGGCAAATCAGGGGGGGTGCAGATATGTGAAAATGTGTTATGTCTTTATCTATATGAATTGCATTTTTTACACGAATTGCCCGGGTAAATTGGCAAATCAGGGGGGTGTGCAAATGTGTGAAAGTGTGTTATGGCATTATTAAACAATTATCAAATAAAAATTTGTGAGAAAATGTTAGTTGAGTCCGTATATGAAAAGTAATCCTATCATTTTAAGCACAATAATTTTCGAAACACATTCAATAATTAAATCTATATATGTGACAATTTTTAGAATTTTGTCATTTAAAGGGTAAAAAATGTATTGATCCTATATATCACCATTAAAAAGGAACCATTTTATAATTCCATATTTTAACTCATCTAATATTGTATTTTGTAATTTTTTTACTATGACTAAATAATATTCCCCTTTGCTAATTTAAAGTTCATAGTTTCATACTTGTATTTTTATACATCCTATATTAAGGTTCCCTAACCGCCCTCCTTAAAAAGGCACGAACTTAGGTATTTTTGAATATAAGATTTTGAAATATTTTTTATGAAAATGTGACCTCTTAAGATTCGTGAGTATAGTAGTAACTTTGGTCATATAATTTATGTTCGATTTTAAAATCAAGTGACAATAATGACATTATATGCATAATAATTTTAGTCATTTTTGTAAATTATTTTTATTTCAGTATTTTTTATAAATATTTTATATTTTTGTAATATGCAGTAGTTTTGACAAATCTCTAATTCTCTCTGTATTCTATTAATACAATATATTTTAAATATAATTTTCTACAATTCAATAAATTGCAGTCCTAAATTTAGAATTTTATCAATTTTAACAGATTGAACCTATACAATCAATTTCAGTATTGCCAAACGGGCTATTCATTTTGAGCAAATTGTTGCCCCAATTTTTTTTTGCAGAAGTCTCAATCTCTTCCCCATTTTTTGGGCAAAAGTCTCTACCTCTTTCCCACTGCTTTTTTGTTTGTTGCGAAGTCCCTACCCCTTCATGCACCACATATTATACGCAAAGAATTTCCACAGTGCTCAGCTCTACAATAGACTAATGAAAACTGTTTATTATAATATTGGCTGACTCGACTCACCTGATTCCATGAGAAAATATTTTGGGCAAAAGTCTCTACCTCTTTCCCACACGGATGTGCAAATTCTCTACCTCTTCACATGGTTACTCCCTCCGTCCCACTTATATTGTCCCGTTTTACCTTTTTGGGAAGTCACATTAAAATTATCTCATACCATATTTGGTAAAGTTTGTGTATATCTAAATCATTCTTACTTTATTCTTACTTTATCAATTAATATCAACCACACAAACCCACTTTTTTAATAATCGTGTCACCCTCTTCGGTTCCAATATAAAAGGGACGGAGGTAGTATTTATTAACCCAAGGATTGTGTTTCGGCCCACGGATTGTGTTTCGGCCCAACCTATAATCCATAATCCATAATACTTAACAATCAACACATATGGTATCATACTTAATTTATCGAGGGTTAGGGCACCGTCGTAGCATTTTCTGCGAGGCATCAGCCGACAACGCACCCCGGCCCTATACTTCTCATCCTTCCGATTACCCACTGCCTCCGCCTACCATGTGACTTCAATGATATCAATTTTATCAATTGTTCTATGTTCATCGATCTATTGAAGATGCGAATCGTCTGCATATTTTCACCGAGCTATGAGCCTGTGCCAAAACTGAAGATTTCTCCAAATTGACGTCGCGTAGTGACTCCTTATGTTTCAATCTGTAAGCTTGTCTTTCTCAAATGTATTTTATAATCATAGATATTGCTAGTGATGTACTCTTTTCCTACATACATAATGAGTTCGAACACCGATTATTAGTGAACAATGTGATTCCGTTTTATTGTAAACCACATCTAAACAATCGAATCTTCGCCTACACATAAGTTATGTTTGATCATATTTTTAAGTAAGCTGAAATATATGTTTATTAGATCTTTATTACAGGACCAATTCAGAGTGTTTTGGAACATTAGTCCCACTAACCCAGGGGCGTAGCCAGGACACTGGACTAGACTGGGCCAGGGCCTAGTCTGGGGCCCCCCTAGCTCCACCCCTGCACTAACCCGCTATTTTATAGCATCTTTTGATAGGGAAAATCTGAAAAATCACATCCACAAATTGCTAAGAGCATTAGAAAAGTTTGGATCTCTTTGTGTTTCTCTGTTGACGTTTTTGTTAATTTTTTAAATTATTTTAGACCATTATTTTGAAGTGGATGAATAGAAGCATGATTTTTGAGCATGAGAGTTTTTGAATGAACGTGATTTGTAAACGAAGTGCTACTAATGAGAGTTCTGATAGAAGATTTTATTTGCAAGGTTTACATTTTGTTAAACTTAACTTCAATTATTTAAGTAAATTGTTTTAGAATGCATAATTCACTATTTCAATAGTCTCTTCTCTTTTACAGAAACTGTTTTTAATAACCCAAGCTTAGGTAAAATCAAGAACAGTTACCAATCTATTCCGATGTACCAAAAAAAGAACAGTTACCAATTTTAGTTCACAAAAAGATTTAATCAATATGTGTACATTAAATGTACTGATATGGAAACCTATACTTTGTAGTTCTTTCCACTGGAATAAGACTGGTGTCAAGCAACCGCATGAAGTTTTGGCTTGTTCTTCGCTTCTTCTTGTCCACGGCTCACTATTCTTGGACTCTCATTTGATTTCTATTTTATATGTGAGGCACTACTAAAAATATCATGCTTTCTCATTTGCTTTCTCATTTGCTTTCTCTTGTGCTTTCTCTTTTACTCTTTAGTGTTAGATTAAACCAAGTAACGATAAAAAATACCGCGTAATGATTAATACCTTTAAAGGAAGAAGCATACCTCCCTATCAATCTGGATACAACTTTAACACAACTGAAATATGCTAAACACGGTTTAACACAAAGAAAACATGCTAAACTTTAGATGGGGTATTAGAACTTGAATTTAAAATATGTAGAACACGGTTTTTGAGCTGGTTTACTATTATTGGTCTTTTAAACACAACTGATCAGTATTGTTAATTTCGTCTAAAAATGATTATTTTTTACTACATCTACCTATGGTCAAATTGATATGCATTTTATATAAATTAGCAAATCGATCAATAAATATAAAATACAATATTCAAGTCTTTTTAATTACAACTTTCATTTGGAATGCAGGTCTATGGATACATTTTCTCTGGGTGATTATTGTTTCTTTGTTTTGTATCTCCTTGAAATGTAAAATTAATTACATGTATCCCAATTTGCAAGTTTGGAATGTAATAATTTAATAATTAGGCTTGGATTAGGATAGAATCAGGACTGTAGCAGAAGCAGTGATCTGAGGTATGTCTACTGAACCCACTTTTTTCATCCCCTTACCATTATAACATCACGATGTGTTTTTGGAAAACCAAAAACTCATAAGAACTTTATATTGAATGGCAACAAAAAACATTATCTCTGTCATAAGAACAACATGTTTAGAAATAGGATGACAAAAAAAATCATTACAATACAGTCAGTTAAAAAATCAATGGTAACCAAAGGAATTAAAAAATGCTAAGAATATCTCAGGACCTCTTCATCATCATGAAATGATGAAATATGACTTCTAAAGATGGCCGAGCCATCATATGTGCACTTGTGCAAGATCCCACACAGACTCTTGTCGTCCTCCCCTTCAAGACCCAGGTGGTCCTGCTCTGACCAATCTCATGAACTATAGATCACATATCAAGTTATCAACCATATTGAAAGAGTATATTGACTCTTTTGCTCCGTGAGCGTGAATGAGAGAAATGCATTATTGAATCTGCTTTTATAGCTGAATGTAAATAGGCATGCATTGGGTATGGCCCACACCATGACCTGATTTTTTTATGAAGCTCTCAGCAAAAAATTTCTACGAATTTTAATAGCATGCTGTGAATGAGATACTTTAAATCTAATTCACTATTCTCACCACCCCAATCAACCAATAGGAATAAAGCTAGATAAACATTGACATGATTTGACAAATAACTCAAACAGTGATCACCTCCCATTTCAACCAATAGGAATTTCTTTAGCACAAAATTGGCTGAGTCAACACTGGCTGCCTCCCATTTCGACCAATAGGAATCATTTTTATCACATTATTGCTGCAACACGGAAATCTTATATCCTTAAATGAAATTTTTAATTTTAATTTTTTTTTGACAAATAACCCAATGACTCTTTGATGTTGACATAAATGGGAGGGAACACTATTCACAAAAAAACTGTTCCTTTAGATATTAATAGATAGATTTGATATTTTCAAACGGTTCCACATATTTTGTTTAGAAACCGAACCGATCCCAGGCCAATTAGCCACAATGCTGTCAAGCTTTTCTTCGATCCTCCATGATGTTCCCCTACCTCTTTCCCACGTCCATTGCTAATCCGAAAGGTACATTGCTTAAACTGCTTTCCCATATTGCCTCCATGAACCCTCTTATAAGCCAATTTGGTTGTGGTATTCTTCCTCGACGTTCATTTGCACAAATATATCATTAAAATTGCCTGTCATAAGCCATGGCACGTCTGCCAAACTTGCCAACCGGCGGATCAAGTTCCATGACTCCTTCCTTCTATGCCGTTCTGGGTATCCGCAGTAACCCGTAAATCTCCACTTTGGTTCCCCTTCGGCTAGCCGAACCATACTACAATCAATAAAATTCACTTCAAAAGCTTTAACACTCACCTGAATATCTTCAAGCCATAACAGAAAAGCCCCCTACTTTGGCCTTGGCTTGGAAGCCAAGCTCTCTGCGTACTACTTCGCATCGATCCTCACGTGCCTTAGTTTCCATTAGAAACACTATCTTTGACCTCTTTTCCCTTACCAACTCAGCCAATATATACTTGTATTGTAGTCAAGTTTCCCAAACCCTTGCAATTCCAGCTTACTATATATATTCGTCCTCGAGTGTTAAAAATCCTCTGCTTTAACACGTTGATCGACCCCTCGCTGACAATGACAAATCACACCCCAAAAAACCCCTAAACCACGCTAGGCACCACACGTCGGACAAGCCCTAGATGGACCGTCGAAGAACACCGCTAGGAACAGGGGCGGAGTCAGGACACTGGGTCGGACTGGACCGATACAAAGATTTTTTTTGGAAAATTTTTTGCTCAGAATTTTTTACACTAAAAATAAATGGCATTTTTTAAATTTGGGACGGGCCAGGGCCAAAGTTGGCCCACTCTATCTCCGCCGCCCCTGGCTAGGAAGAACCCTAGATAGACCACCTTTTTAAGAAAAATTAAGATCTTAGATTCCTAGGAGTAGCAAGTCGTGCACAGAGGGAATGAATAATAAGCAGAACGTAACATCTAACGGTTGTCATTACTCATTAGAGTTGTGATTAATTACAAAGTACCTGATTATACAATGAGCATTGTACAATCAGGTGTACGATATAATCAAAAGTACCTAGAAATAATACATATATGTCTAAAGCGTAGCGGTCTAGTCGGGTCCGCCTCCCCGATTGACTTTTAGCTGAAATTTAGTGGGCATAAACTACACTTGATGAAGAACATACTCAAAACATTTCATAAAAAAATTCCGTCAGAAATGGTCCCAAATGACCTCGGCCTAACAACGGTTCCTGTCAAGCGAACCTGATATGATTTGCCTTCTATGTCCAAATATATATTATTTTTATAACTAAAATTATCAACAAAGCAAGCCTACAAAGTGTGTAAAATACTCAAGAAAAGTTTGTAAAATCATCAAATCCTTTACACTTAGGATTAGGGGTGGGCATGGGTCGGGACGGTTCGGGATTAGGGTTATCCCGATCACGTCCCAATTAATAATAATGGGACGGGACGGTACGGGACAAGCCTTTGTCCTAGTCTTGTCCCATTTAAATCGGGACCGGGATGATTCGGAACAGTTCGGGACGGTTCGGGACGTCCCAAACTAACAAAAATTAATCATTTGTAACTAATATATATTAGCATTTCTAAAACTAGTCTTTTACCCGTGCGTTGCACGGGGTGACAAACTAACAAATTACCTGAGAAATTGTCTAGTAATTCCAAGACTTATGCACGTTCACTCAAATTATTTCTATTGATAACTTTATTATCAAAATTTACTCTTGATCATGAAAAAGCAACTATGACAGAAACGAAAGAGGTTAGCCTTCTCCCAACAAAAGACTGATAATAACTTGGCAAAATATGACAGTCAGCCGCCCAAAATTAAATACAATTGTAGTCTTTCTATTAAAAACGACTTGCTCAACGAAGCACGTGCCCGAACTCCTACTAATAGCTATTACAATTGATCATTCATGCACATTGTGTGATCCCCATAAATAGCACCCGATATACATATTTCATCATGCACATGATAACACACCAATTCAAGAATCCAAAATAGCATATATAAGACAGTTGAAAACTTTTTCTGGTATAGAAAAACCATGAAGAACATTTATAACAGTGAATACAAATTTGGTAACAATATTGACATTAAGTTTCCAAGTAATAAAACAAATTGCATGAATGCAAAGAAAACAATTTGTCTCTATAAAATACCAAAACACTGTTAGGTGAGCATAATATCTTAGTACGTTTTGCATGAAACTCCTATGAAGATTTCAACTGATTGAAGAAATAAAACTTATCGGATTGACAAAGCTTTTCTTCCGAGCTAGCTGATAGAAACAAAAAGACTTCTACTCTCTTCCAGAATACATTTGAAAAGACTTGAACTATAAAAGCAGCCAACAAAGAACCTCTTGAGTATACAAATTTGAAATTACCCTGAAAAAAAGGAGGATAAATTTTAAAAGCGTGACAGTATATGTCGTGCTTGACATGATAAGAACCAATAATGAAATAGATAAAAACTAAGAGATAAATTACTTTCAATTTCCATTTTAAATAGCATGGACTAAAAAATACATAAAGTTTCACAACATCCATTTTTTTCACAATGGTCTGGAATCTTTTGATGTTGAGTGGCATCTTTTTCTAAAGAAGTGTAATAAATGCAATAAGCATTCTAAGATACAAATCCATTGGATTTTTTTGTTAAGTGAAAGATCACGCTCATGATCTTTGTGTTCGCCTAAAAAAAGTTAGTACTATTAACTCTAACCTCAAATTGCATAATTCAATGAGGGACCGTTCTATTGAATTTTGTCATTCGAGTCAGATACACAAGCATGCTGGAGAATATAGCTTATATGTGTATGCCCTAAACAAATCGGATTGGCATACTCAAATTTGAGCTTTGATGATGAAGAAAAAAAATTGACTAAATTGATAAATTGTTCTGGAGCAGATAAAAAATGTGCATTTTTAAAATTGGGTGAATCTGAAAAAGACAACCGGTATCCAATGAAATACAAAATACCCAATCACATCATGTAAAATCAAAGAATTACTTGTATGAAAGTGTAGTTACTCACATGTTTAAAGTAGTTAAAGTAAACTTTAATGTTTAGATCAGTTGATTTTAAACGGAAGTTAGAGCAGAATAGGGGCGATTAGTTAGATTAGATTATGTTGTTGAGGTTTCACTGTTTCAAGATTGCTTTTACGATGGGTTTAAGAGATTTTTTTGTTCTCAATGTGCATTTCTGGTTCACATTTAGAGGTTTTTCTTTTTTGTTTTTCTTATCATTCTGTATTGCTGAGCCAAAACTTTTCTTAGACGATTTATAAACTATCTCATCAATAATCACGCGAGTCACAAAGACTGTTTTTGATGAAGTGAAATTATATTATTTGAAGTCACATTGGACTCTAATTTATTTATTCACATGATAGTATGTTGCTTCACTTTATCAATTGCGGTCAAAACATACTACATTACTTTGCAGCCACACTTATGGTTTGAAGTTTTATCCCAAGGATAGAACATCTAATGCAAACAAAGTATTGGCATGAATAATTTCTTTGCTTGAAAAAATGTGCTATGTATTACACTTATGGGTTGAAGTCTTAGCCCAAGTATATAAGATGTAATGGAAAAATAATACTCCGCATATAAAAAAGAAAGAAAAAAGTAACATGTACTCCGTATTTAAGTACATAAGCTGCATTTATTTCACCCTTACAATCTTAATGCTCTCAAATCTTAATCCTATAAGAAAGAAATAATTACTTTTAACTCGCAATGTCCCACATGTTAATTACACAAAAATTGGATTTCAGAACTGCACTTTTTAACTAAACTTGTGTATGAACTAAACTAAAATGTTATGTATAAACGTGTATTTTTACGCTATAAACTGAACTTTTGATTCTCATGATTTTTTCTCATCAAGGGATTAATAAAGAAAAAATGTTTTCACTTGTTGTCATTATAATATCTAGAAGCAAAAACAATGACAGTTCATAGGTAGGAGTAAAGACAAACAAACACTTGAAAAGTTGATATGACCAATTTCTTCGTTTAAAAAATTGTAGTATGTAGTACTACGTATACTGAAAAGCTGCATTTTTACTACTTAGCATGCCCAAAATCTTATACGGAGTACTTAGCAATTTATTATATTTAATGAGAACTCAATCAGTTTCTCAAAATTGGGGAGATCAACGCTGCCATTAATCAGACGGGAAAAAGGAAAAAATGCATTGGGTATAATACTAACTATTAAAAAAGAAAGCCATCAAAATTCGGGAAAAAAACTTTAAATCTGAAAACCCAAGGGGTCTGCATTATGTATTATACTGAAAAAACTGCATTTTTAAGTACTTATAGTCTTGGTATTCGCAAATCATAGCCCAAAAGCAAAGAAAGGAAATTAAATGAAACTCTGACTCCTTATTTGTAGAATTCTAAAATAATGAGTTAAAGTTTCATGTGTGAATCTGATGAAGTAATAGAAAGCAAGATCATCAAGCTAGAAAGCACTATAGTTTTTAGTCAAACTAAAAGAGATTTTCAAAAAATTGATACTGCCCTTATTCCCATTAACCATTTTGCAATGTTGTTCATTTATTTAGCATTTCTATATGCAATCACTTAAAGAATAATTTCACCTAAACTGCAGGTAGCACTGTGATGAGAGATCCAGAAGGTTCAACCTTTTTTGCAGTTGGCTTCCCTTTCCTAGCTGATTCCGTTCTTGGTGCAGATATTGGAATAATAAGTAGAGCTTTACAGTGGACTGTTCATGCTGGTTACTCTGATTTCATCTTGGAATTTGACTCCATGGATGCTATCACTATTCTTCAAACGACTGAATACTCGGGCATCTGGTATCAAGAATGGAGGAAATTGATAAGACTGTGGGAAGATAAAAGAATCGATTTCGGCCATTGCTTCAGAGAGGCGAATCAATTGGCACACTCTTTAGCTCAACATATTATGTGCAACTCAGATTTTTTGCGGTCAAAATATACTACATTACTTTGCAGCCACACTTATGGTTTGAAGTTTTATCCCAAGGATAGAATATCTAATGCAAAGAAAGTATTGGCATGAATAATTTCTTTGCTTGAAACAATGTGCTATGTATTACACTTATGGGTTGAAATCTTAGCCCAAGTATATAAGATGTAATGGAAAAATAATACTCCGCATATAAAAAAAGAAAGAAAAAGGTAACATGTACTCCGTATTTAAGTACATAAGATGCATTTATTTCACCCTTACAATCTTAATGCTCTCAAATCTTAATCCTATAAGAAAGAAATAATTACTTTTAACTCGCAACGTCCCACATGTTAATAACACAAAAACTGGATTTCATAAAGGGAAAGAACTGCACTTTTTAACTAAACTTGTGTATGAACTAAACTAAAATGTTATGTATAAACGTGTATTTTTACGCTGTAGACTGAACTTTTGATTCTCATGATTTTTTTGTCATCAAGGGATTAATAAAGAAAAAATGTTTTCACCTAAGTTGCAGGTAGCACCATTGTTTGTAATTGCGCAATGCAATTGCGCCTCATGGCGCGCCTCACCTAATTCCTGGACTATGGCGTAAAAGGCATTGCATATGGCGCTGGGAGTGTGATGTACGCAATATTGCACTGAGGCGTACGCAATATTAGATACGCAATAAGGCGCTCTAAGGCGTACGCAATAGGAGGTCAGGGTGTAAGGGTATTATTTGGGCCCACTCGGCCCACTTTTAAATTTTTATAATTGATCTTATGATCCTTATTTCAAACCAGTAGTTATTGATTGAATTTTTCAGTCAATCAATCTAATTAATTTAAATTTTCATATCTTAGATTTTTGTTTTGATAAATGATTCAGAATGTTTTGGTATTCTATGGTACTTTGAAGTTTGAACATGTTACTTTGCTTGGTCTCTTATGGTTTGTTTTAATATAACATTTGATGACTTTTGATGAATATGTTTATTTTTTATTATGTTTATATATATATATATATATATGTATTACGCCTCAGCTATACGCCTCATTGCGCAATGAGGCTTACGCAATATGCAATATTAAAAAAACGCCATGACTACGCAATTCGCAATTTCGAACCTTGGGTAGCACTGTGATGAGAGATCCAGAAGGCTCAACCTTTTTAGTTTTTTCCATATTCGATTTTAGTTAATCCTTTAATGAGGAAAACAAGATTATTAAAGGAAAAACAGAATTAAACCGATTATGGAAAAAATGGAATCAAATCGAATATGGAGCCAATGAAACACACGTTTGAGAGGATAAAACTCGATGAAACATTTCATCAAACACGTTCTGTGCATAAAGTTAATATAGTTCAAAATAAATAACTAAGTATTCACGCTTAAAACAATAATGCTGATAGTATGAGGGAACACAGGTTATATTGTTGAGAGTATCATTATTGTTCATATTTACGCTTATAACAATTTTCTTCTAATCCTGTTTAGTGTAAGTACTGTAATTGATAAGGAAGATATACACTTTTGTCTAAATCTAGTATTTAGATGAGATCTAGGAGAAATTTCAGATTATCATACGGCATGTGAATATAAATATAAAGAGTTTGATTTTGAACAGAATACTAACCAATAATGTGAAGAACGATTGAGATGGACTCTCCAAGCAGTGAGCTAAAGAGTGTAAGTGAAATCGATAAGCATAGGTTTTAATTTTTTTTTGAAAATAATACTCTGGAATCCAAGCAAAGAGAAGAGGTAAAGAAGATCAAGGAAGGAGGAGAGATAAAGAAGAGGTTTATCATGTTTGAAAATAATGAAGCGTCCGAAGCGTAAGAAGATTTCCCAGGCTCCGAAAGAAATAACATGTAATTACAAATATACCCTTATACGTGAGCGGGAACTTGACTTAAGCGAATTAATATATATATAGATATCATGCACCAAAATATTAACATTTTAAAAGTTAATTGATGTTCATCACAAGCTAAAAGCTACTACGTATTAGATTTTAGTTAGGTTTAGCAAAATTTGAAATTTAAATTTAAAACAAAGAAATAATGAATTAGTTTATTCAAAATCTATGTGTTCTAGTTGTGAGATACTCATATGTAGATATATAAAGTGAGATAAAAACCTATGTTAGTAAATATTTATGTTAGGTATCATTTTTAATTTAAAAATTGGGCTTGCAAAACTAAAAACATGTTATCATTTATTTTTTGAGTTGACATTACAAACTAGTCACATGGTACAAAATCTATATAGTTATTACAAACGGGACAACGGGACGGTTCGGGATAACCTTCCAATGTCCCGGTCCCGTCCCGTTTTAAACCGGTACGGGACCGGTGCGGGACAAAATCAATGAGACCCAAACGGAACGGGACAACACCGGTACGGTTTCGGGATATACCGGAATGGGACAACGGGACCGGGATTCTTGCCCGCCCTAACTTAGGATGTTTTCTTTTGGACTGAAATTTGATGGTCTGGTCTAGTCTCGTCTGTTTAAGTCTGATATGGTCTGGTTTGAACTAGTCTGGTCTGGTAAACGTCTGGTCTCTGTGTATTTTATAACTATAGAAGTCTGGTCTAGTCTGATCTGTTTAATTCTGATCTGGTCTGCGACTGAAAACAGTCCAAAAGAAAACATCTTTAGCCTTTTATTTGTCCCCAAACAAAATGTCAAAATAAACAACAAATACAAAAGTATACAAATTTCAAAATGTTTCTATATTACAAAGGGATAATGTTTGGTTGGATTCATGGGTAAACAAATATGGCCTAAATCATTTATAAATGTGTCAAGTTCAGATAAATGTTCAAGAAGGTTATTAAGGCCTAATATATTAAGATAAACATCTTAAACTGCATAAAATTCAGTAATGCGGCTATTAAAACAACAAATTGGAAAAATTTAACTTATGGTATCTCATGTTAAATTATTAAGAAAAGTCCAAACCTCATACACTAAGTTACTCAAAAATAATCGACACTTCTCAAACTCAAACCACATTTCATCAAAACAGGTGAATGAGTAATTTAAAAAAATATGTAGGTAACTTGTAACAAAACGTGTAATTATTAACTAATGATTTGTTTATCTATTGTTGCATTTTGGACCAACTCTGGTCTATAATCACAATCAAAGCACAGAAAATATAAATATAAATTAAAATAAAACCACACAAACACGCAAGTACAAAAATGTATACACGAAATCATCTAACTACCCACCACACCACCATCTTCAGCAAGGTAGATTCTATGGTACCCAAAATGTACCATACCTTTGTCCACTTGGACCAATCAGAATGTTGGAGTTGATTTGTTTAAATCTAAATTAAAAATGATTTAATGATTTGGATCAATCATGTGAATGGTAGGTACGGTACCCCATTTTTTAAATGGGTACCGGAGTTGTCTCCCTTCAGCAATCACCATCAACTCTTAAGATTTAAAGATTCTCACCCACATATAGAGAAACGAAGAAAAACAGGATGAAAAACGAAAAGAATGGGAAACCTGTGGAGTAGGCGTTGGCAGTGTGGATGCAACAAGGGTGGAGGCGCCAATCTAGAGATAGGCAGAGAGACGAGAGATCTCACTTGGAGATAGGCCGAGGAACATGAAAGAGAAGCGGATCGAGTGGATGAAGGCTGAGGTAATCTTGAGTTTTCGGTTGGATATCAATATAGTCATATATTTGTCTACTCTAAACTCACGAGTATTACTTTTCAGTCTCTCAATAGAAAAAACTAAATATAAATAAAATGAATATTGATAAATAACTATGTTATCAGACTTGGACAATAACAAAATACACAGTGACCAGATTAGGCCAGAAAATTCTAGTCCAAGTAAACAACGTCCTAACTATTCATCCACCTCAGAGATTAATGCTAATATATTGCAAGACCAAAACAATTATGGGTTATTATATACACACATACATATATGTACGTATATATCTATAAAAAAAAATTAAAATATTGTGAAATTATATATACGCATACGCGGCAGGGTAGGTTGAGGCAAGTAGGATTGCATGTTTTTTGTTCACATACAAAGTACAAACTAATCTGAATGATAGGGCGGGCAGCCGGGCAGGCACATACTCCGTAATATTTTAGGGAATGGCAAGTCCTTGCTGGAAAGGTTTTTTTGCCATGCCTATTTATAATCTGCTACCAAATTTTCTACCATGGTCAAACGTTTGAAATACAATGATACAAAATACAATGACTAGACAATTACATCTCAAACATGCCAGTAGTGGCAAACTAGGCATAATAGGGGGAGAAGTCGAGTAGCTGTAATAGATATTCTGCGTAGTTTAGAAAATGAACACATTACACATAAAAGCCAACAATTTAATACAGATCGATGACAGCCTTTGGTGAGGATCGGGGGTAACTCAGCAAGGTTTGTCCTATCTTGACAAAGACATCTGCATCTTCAATCTTAACATATATGTCCATCTCTTCCAATACTGGTGTCCTCTTAAGAAGGATTCGAGCCAACGTAAGCATTGGTTCACCGTCAAGTTCTGGATCTACCAGCTTAATCATTTTGATCGTCTTCAGATGCAATAAGTCGCAATCCAAATCATCCTTCGCAGGTGGGGCCCAGTTACTGTCCAACTAGAATCACAACATATTTTGGACAAACTTATATTTAATAATGTGGAGTGAACGCATAATTTATTTATCATAAATTGTAACAAGTACAGAGTATATACGGAGTATATTAATTACGTCAAACAAAATTAAACAAATCTTCATACCAAAAATCAAGACTTGAGCAGTTAACACTTACATCTTCGGGCTCATAAGAATCAATGACCAATGTCTCAATGTCTGGAGACGATTCTAGCACGTTTAAAATGCCAGGAATGACTTGCCCAGCATCACATAACAGACCTATATTCAAGCACCTTAGCTTATATTTTGGAAGCTGCCAACCATTGAGCACCAAGGCAGCTAGAGCCTACTTTACATGTTGCACAAAAAACACATATACTGTAGTTATATGCTTTGTATTATATTCAATATGCAACATAAAGTAGATAAACATGTATATGTTCAACACACGAAAATGGCTTTAAAATAGGGGTTGGTTCGGTTTTGACCCAAAATAATAATAAAAAAACGAAATCAAAGTAAAAAGTTTGATTCGATATATAGTGTTGTGCATAAAAAAGGAAAGTTAAAAAAAATTGTTGTTTTTAAAACTTATGTACTTGTTCTTCTTTTTCATTTAATCAAACGAAAAAGTTTTATGTTTGGTGATACCTTTACAGAGAATTTGTTCTAGACAAGAATATATGTTGATTATGTTCTTAACTTCAAAGTTTTTTAATTTAGTTCGAAAAAAGTTCATGAAAATACTCCTCCGTCCCATTAGAATTTAGAAGGTTCCCACTTTCCTTTTCTGGACGTCTCATATAAAGGTTCCCATTTTAATTTTAGGAAATAATTAACAATGTTAAGTGACAAATTAATCATTAAATATTAAAAATAATACATTTATAACATCACAGTTATCAATACTAACTAGATTATAATATATACCTATTAAAATTTTTTCTCAAAATATACCCGAAGTACTTTATTTAATTATTATCTAAATAACCGTGCCATTTTGCGATGGAAACCTTCCAACGGGACGGAGGTAGTAAGTTTTATGGGGTCTAGTTGAAAATATTTATTAGTTCTCACAATAAAAAAAATAGGATACAAAAAAAGGTACTACGAATAAGTAAAGATACACCATCATTATGCAACAAACTACAAAACGCGTAAATAAAAAATGATAGATCAATATAGTTTTATTATAGTAGTGAATGCAAGTGTAAATGAATATTTTAAACAAAATTAAAGAATAAATATAACACCAAAAATTAATTTGTTAGTATTACAAAAAATCAAAAGCTAAAAAAAATATTATAATTAATGCTTAATCGTCAACAAAGAAAATTTCATAATTTAAAAGTTTGGTTTAGTTGGCTTGGCTTGAAAGGACAAAACTGAAAATGAGCCAAATAAATACAGTTCGTTTACTAGCAGTAGGTAATGGTTCGTTTTTGTTTTGCGGTTTAGTTTATTTAGGTTGTAGTTCAGTTTACTTTAATTGAGTTTTCAGTTTCTTTGAATATTTATTTCTTCCTCAACTAACTTCCAGAGTTTAAACCACACTTCACTTCAATATGTGAATGATATCATAGGAGCAAAACAAATGATTTCTGCTGTCAGCACACAAAAAAAAAGACTACCACCAACTCAGGATGTGACTATAAGAGATAACAGTATAACACTAAGATAACTCAAGATACTTTATTCTCCCAATGTTACATCCGTATTACTGGCAAACTAACAAGCTTGGTATCAATTACGTTAGTTAATTGTAACTCTTTCTTGGAAACACCTAATACATCCATGACACTCCTCATGGTAATTCTATTATGATATATATCTTGTCTATCAAATATTACATGCATGCACACTTTTTAGAAGTTGGTTATGCACAATTCTTTTCTAAACTCGTTGTCCTCAACTAAAATGTTTACTCTCCAACTTTATACAAGAAGTATCTATAGATATATGAATATATCAAATCACTTAAAGCCATGAGACTAGCGAATCAGATGTATTTGTCCACTTGATTTATCAACTGTATTATCATTATAACGACATGGTTGCATAAGAATAACAACTCTAGCAGGTTAATGATAGTGTTTGCATTTGAAAACAATGAGCAACAACTTAACCTAATGAATTTCGGAGTTGACTACTTGTTGGAAGTATGAATATCTCACGAGACTAGCCCTATTGTGAGACAACGTAAATTAATTCTACATTGTGATAGAGACTTTACTGATCTGAAGAGAGGAGATAAATACTCTAATATAGTGTATTCTAGAAGGAAGTAGGGTTGTTATTAGTCTAGTTTGTTATGAGCTAATAGCTACCGGGGGGCTAGCCTTCCTTACTATAAATAGACTACAGTTAGAAATTGTAAGGAGACTGTTATTTTGGATTGAATGTTGCCTTGAGAGTCCCAGTTGCCTAAGAGTCTTGTACATGTTGCCTACGGTTTACCTTCACTATCAATAAACCCTATTCTCAGCATATTTCCGATCAGATCTGTGTGTCCGTTTACTGCTTTAGCTTGGATTTGTATCTGTGTCTAACATTTGAGAGTCCCAGTTGCCTAAGAGTCTTGTACATGTTGCCTACGGTTTACCTTCACTATCAATAAACCCTATTCTCAGCATATTTCCGATCAGATCTGTGTGTCCGTTTACTGCTTTAGCTTGGATTTGTATCTGTGTCTAACACATTGACCTTTTTCATAAGTTTAGCTAGATAATTTAAATTTCAATTTTTTAAACGAAAGAATGGTAAAAAGCTTGGAGCAGTAATACATACCTTTAGAGGTTCAGGACCCAAATCAAGCTCCTTGACATTGTAAATCTGTTCAAAAAATTCCTTTGTACTACGGAGCATATCCTCAGGTAATATAAAATCCCAAGAATTATCAATAAAATTAAAATGAGCAGTGACAAGAGATGAGATGTCTCTAATCTTTATTTTCCTTCCTATAGGATCCAACGAAAGACTCAAATATTTTATATATGGTGCTGAAATGTGCAGGGAAGCCCCATTGTTTTCAATTAAAGGGTCTGTTACCATCAGTTTACATAGATTCTGAGAGTTGATCTCCAAACAAGTGAACCCCCAACACTCACTCAGATCCAAAGAAGTCAAAACAGGACAGCCTGACAATATCTTTTCAACTAAAGGCTGAGGCAAATTTACTCTTGATATCTCTAATTTAGTCAATGATGACCACTGGATTGTTCTCTCAGGGACCAAAATGCAATGATTCAAAGATAATGATGTCAAGGATGAATTCGAATATATCATTTCACGAAGAATGTAGCAATCTTCGTTGTAGCCCATGTTCCAACGGAGTTCTTTCACCTTATTTTTCAAGGCAAACTGGAGCCAATTATCAACATCTTGAGCAAAGCAATCTTCAAACTTGAAATCAACTGTCATCTTCTCGAGATAATTTCCACGATGAGTAGAAATGATCCCATTAACCCAAGCCACAAAGTCAATTGCATTCTTAGCTTCCTTACTCTCACCCCAACCATAGAATTCGAATCCAAGGTTCCGCAATTCAGTCCAAAGAAACTGCCATCTTTTCCCCAAAATACTCGTAGCAGCAGCTTTCTTCAGGCCCAAAAAAGATATGATGTGAACAAGTAAGCAATCCGGCAATGCACTGATCCTATCAATTGAAGTTCGACGGTTTTCCCTAACATTTTCCTGAGAATAAATTTCTAAACTTGCTCCAAATTCTTCTCCTTTGCCTAAATCACTTTCTCCCGATTCTTGAGTCTGAGTTTCTTCAGCTAAGCTCTTTTCACTCATTGAGACGATGAAACACAATCACGAAGTACAAACATGGACTGTACGAATAGTAAAACACTGGTTACTGGTTACGCACCACTTACATAGCAATTCATCACACCAATAAGTCAACGAACTTACAAACCATTGAAAGCTAAACAAATTCAGAAAAGTGAAAATTAAAATTACCTAGCTGCCTCACATGGGACTCGCAGCCTCAGCACTCCAGCGCTCCCTGCGTCGAGCAGCAGCCTTCTCACAGCAAAAACTCCGTATAGAACTAATTTTACTCTAGTTTTCTACTAGCTCATACGGAGTACTTGTATTATTGATAATTAAGGAAAAATCTCTTTCTACTCACTATTATTCCCATTTTTGTACTCATCATGTCTGTGAGGAGTTTTCTTTTTGTCTGTGAATCCCGGTCACAAAAATATGTCTATGAAGACATGGTGGGTACAAAAGTGGGTACAACAGTGAGTACAACAACAAGAATCACATAATTAACTCTCTTAACAAATCAATCATACATTTTAGGAAAAAAAAGTCAATCATCCGGAGCTTTTAAATACCCCCTCGGTTAGAATGGATGAGTGATCTTGTATTCTTCTATAAGGAATTAAGAATGGATAGTATTTTTTATTCTTTTATCCTTAGATATAAGAGAAATTTACAGGGATATGACTAAAACTCAATGAGCTTCTCAATCTATGACCTAACTAATTTTTATACCTTTGTATGAATGAAAATCCAAAAACAAATAGAAAATTTGTTTATATTTAAATGTTGAATGATGAAAATACACTTATTTAAAATATGTGCATTTTCACTAATTTCGTCCAATTGAAATTATTGCACTTTATATTGTCGTTAATGCACAAAATTAATGCGCGTCTTTATGCACATCCAGTAATAATCACTGCACTTCCGCCAAAATTAATTCTCTTCTCATTCAGATTAGGAATTTGATTATAATTTTTATTTTTTATTTTTTATATTTAATAATTTTATTATTTTACGTCTAATTGTATATTGCATTTCATGACGGCATTATTGCTTTGTGTTACTATACTACTAATCATCAATGCACAACAAACCTTCTCAATGCATTCATTTACTGCCATGTACAAATGTACAATATTATTTATTGCATATACTCAACATTATCATGTTCATTGATGATGTTCAATGCCCATATTTAATCCATACCAACCCTTAATTCAATGAATTCAAAATGGGGTAATTTGAGTTTGCACCCCATATTATTGTCTAAATTGGAGTTTGCACCCCGTTTTTTAAAATCTTTGTTTTTGCACCCCAACCCCATATGAAAAAGACAAAAATGCCCTCAATAAGGAATATGTTGAAGGTCAACATAATTGTTAATGGAGGAGCATTTTTGTCTTTTCATATGGGGTTGGGGTGCAAAAACAAAGATTTTAAAAAACGGGGTGCAAAGTCCAATTTAGACAATAATATGGGGTGCAAACTCAAATTACCCCATTCAAAATTCAACCTATCTTGCCTAGGGTGAGAACAGCCGGCCACCAACACCCACTCGCATGATTTGAGAGGAATTAAGTTCCGCTGACCACCAACATTCATTCGCTTGAATTTGAGATGAATTGATATCCCCCGAAGCTCGTTGCCTAGCCATCACAAACGTAAACTTGCTGCTTGCTGGAGATAGGAGGTTCGCCAACCTGAGGGACGTGCCTAGTTTGTCCGCCGGCATGGAATTGCGGCCAATCGCACGTCACTGAATTCATCCGCTACATTGGAGGCGCGCCAGGTCATACCGAATCCCCAATTCCAGATTGTGCTCCCATGCCAGATCTTTAGAAGGCGGCGGCTATGCTTCCTGCGGGCAAGAAATCTGTGGAAGGCGGCAGCTTTGGACGGTGTCCGGCAGCGAGATCGACTTCGAACACCTGCCCCAGGCCAGAGTTCTGGGTCGGCGATGGTGCTCCTAGGCCGGAGCTCTTGGAAGGAGACGGCGCTTGGCGGCGGCGGATGGACGGCGGGCGGCTAGACGTTGGGGCGGCGGCTGCTCGTACATGTGGGTGTTGGGAGATTGTAGCTAGGGTTGTAGAAAATGAGTAGGAGATTAGGATTTTATAGATGTGAATTTAAGGGTATATTTGTCCATCTAAATTAACTATTAATTATTAATTACGAATTTTAATTAAATATTATGATTTATGGTATTATTTTGGTAAAAAAACTAGTTATGTTATAGATTGGGAAAGTGAGTAAGTTTTAGTCATATCCAGGATAATCATCTCTAGATATAAATATTATTTTATCCTTTTTATTTTATCATTTATATGTATACTACTATACTCATCTCTTTTATATTACTCCGTATCTTTTTTATAAAGTAGATTCTATGGTATCATTAAGGTATCATACATTTGTTTACATGGACCAATCAGAATGATACAATTGGATTATTTAAATCTAAATTAAAAATGATTTAATGGTATGGACCAATCAAATGAATGATAGATACAGTACTCTATTTTTTAAATGTGTACCAAAATTGTCTCCTTTGTATAATAACTTTTCTTTTTTATCTTTATTTTCTTTCTTTTTCTTTTGGTGATATCATGTATCGATTCATGTTAGCCGACTTCAATATCTTTTCGGACTAAGGCTTGGATGTTGTTGTTGGTAAGAATGACAGTTAAAACTCGTTTGGTGATCCCCTTTTCGACTTGCATCAATAATTTTTCAACTCTTAACTTTTGATTCCACGCGCTGAATTGTGTAATGATAAGAAAAAGTATGATTGAGGTTATTTTTTTTTTACTATATTGGTATAATTTTTTGAACTTATACCAAACCCTACTTTAAAGCCATTTTCGTGTGTTAAACATATGCATGTTGATCTACTTTAACTATAGTATATGTGTTTTTTGTGCAACATGCAAATAAGATGCTCAAAAAATTTTGAGCTCAAAAAATTTTGAGCTCAAAAAAATAGTGAATGGTATATTTAGAAAATCGTTTTAGTTAAAAATACATATTTTGAGTGAAATTTGGTATGAGTGAACTAGACTTAATGAATAAGATGCTCAAAAAATTTAATTAAAAAATTCCACCGGGAACCGCCTCAAATGGCACATCCGGACAGAATCTTCTATATAAGGACTTATTTGACCCCTTTTATGCAACTTCGAGGACCAAACTGACCCTTTACTCATAACCTTTAAGGTCCGTACGCTTTACGACATTGATAAACTCAAAATAGCCAAAAATACCCTTAGTCCATGATCATACATAGAAAAGTTCACTCATAATAGAGCGAAAGTTTTCGTTGAATATACAAGAGGTTCGATGCAAATAACGGTCATAAGCACCTAAAAAAAAGTCTGTACTACAAGCAAACCGAAACCAAAGTAAGAAGTCTAAAAAGTATAAGAAAAACTTGGAAGGAAAATAGAGCAATAAACCACATGCGCCAAATGCAAACTTGAAAAGTCTTCCAAACACTAGTCACACGATCTCTCCATAGAAGCAGCTCAAGAAGGGACATTTGTCCAAGTACCTCATATGATCAACCATCAAATACAAATGAGTTCGGACTTCACCGTCGGCAAAATCACATGAACCACCAAATCAAGCATCAACATATGGGTACTGCCACCCGCAGTGGAGGACCTAGGCCGGGGCCTAGGGGGGCAAGTGCCCCGGATTCCGACCACAAAGTTTAGTATTAGTACTTAAAATAAAAATTGTGCCCCTATTATCTGGACAAAAAATTATAGTATTTTTCATTAGTATTACTGAAATATAACTAATGAACATAATTATGGTCACTAAAATTGCTTTGGTAGTACCTAAGTTATATTTTTGTCCACTATCTTTATTTCAATCAAATTGTCATTATTTCAAAAAACTATTATATGTACAGGACTCCGTCGAAAACATATAATAATTGTAGTAAGAAATATAAACAACCATGCAGTTGTGATGGAGGAAATTCTTATAGTTAGATATGTTGTTATATTGTTACTACACATTAATTGAAAAGTGACATTGATGATTTTTTACTTGGTGTGAATAATGTCGGTCCAAAGTTAAAGTTCAAAGATACGACAAGGGTTCTAATATGCAGGATAAACTTAATAGATTGAAGACTTTTATCTTAAATAAAAGTTGATACATGAAAAATGTGTTAATTCGCGATAAATTAGTTTCAAATCGACATACCCTTTAAATATTTTCTATAATATGATACTCGTAAAAGTTAGATATATAGAATCATATTAATAAATAAAGTTGTATTAAATGATGAAATCCTAAACTTGACTTGTACTTAATTTAATTTAACACGATAGTATTATATTTTAGACAAGTACCAAGAAATTTTGTGGCACAATGTATAACATCGACATGATCTTAGTTCAAATCTGAAATCTTGATCATTTTATAGTATGAAAAATAGCAAAAATTCTAATGTAAAATCAGAAACGGCACAAAGATGAGCCATTTCTAATCCGCCAAATTATGTCTTTCTTTCAAACAGTCAAATATTGTTGTTTAGAACTGTCTTAATGAGTTCACAATTAGACTTGTAATCCGTATATATTCATTGCTTGACGTCGGGATTGAATAATCTATTTCCAGTTAAAAATATTAATTTGAACGCACTTGACAAAAAAGACCAATGATACACCCAATTCGATCTGACCCGACCCATTTTTATTTATGTGGGAGTGTCCCCGCTTCGGAAAATTTCTGGATCCGCCACTGGCCACCCGTGCTATCCGTCTCTGGAGTAATTGTCATAAGGAGCACAATCACCAGAAAGTTTGATATGTTAAACGCTGCAAATGAAGAACTCTCTCGAAGATCAACGAACACCATAGCCACAAGGCCCACAACTCAGAAACACATTCAAATGAAGAAAGTAAAATTGTTGCACAGACCTTCGAAGCTAGAGCGACGAAAAAGCTAAACCCTAGAAAGGGATACTAGGCCGTAGGCCTGGACTCGGGCCGGAAAAAGCAAAACCCTAGAAAGGGATACTAGGCCGTAGGCCTGGACTCGGGCCGGGCCTAGGCCTGGTCGGGCCTCCGGTTCTGGAATGGGGGGCCCGGGACCGGCCCGTCCTTCGCCCGGTGCCGGTTCGGGCCGGGCCACCCGCTGGGTCGGGTCGGGCCTTTGTAATTTTTTTTTACTTATTAATACAACTTCAATATGAAATACATTTTCTATTAAATACTAATATAATTAATTCTAAGTTATAAGTTGTAAGTTTGTAACCAATTAATTAATTTGAGAAGTGCTACATATAAAAAAGGGAAAATGGGCAAATAAGCCCATGTACTAACCAAAAAAAGTCAAATAAGCCCTTATTTAGGAGGTTCATCGTAGTACAGGTTTACAAATTACAATAGAGAATTGAGGGAAAAATTAAAACATGAAATACATTTTATAATAAATTGTAAAATACTAATCAATCGGAATCTCCGGCATAGGAGTCAATCTCGGTTGTTGATTCATCCATAAAGTCTTGGGAGGAGGTGATGCTAATTTCTTGAGTTCTACGTATGGCCTTCAACCAATCGTGGTAGCATATAAGCGTCTCAAGAGACTTTGCGCTCAAACTCATTCTAGATGTCGTTAGAACGTTGTCGGCCGAACTAAATTCGTGTTCCACTGCAACTGTTGAAACCGGCATTGATAGCACTTGCTTAGCCATCCGTGCCAAAATCGGGAACATTCTTTCTTTTGACTTCCACCACTTTAGAACGTCAAAGTAATCATTTTCGTCAAATTTTACCTCATAATTTATATACAAAGAAATCTCATTAAGTGTGCTTTGTTCAGTAGTGTGACTTGTTTTAGTTTTTTCATAAGATTGCCAAAAGCAGATTTAAAAAGTTATTTTCCTTTAGATGAAGATGTTTGTGTCAGGGGAGGGGGCGTGTTGCCATATTGTGCATGAAACTCATTAAATAAGGCATAAAATAAATTACTAACCTCGTTGTATTCAACTTGCGGATCTATGGCGTTATCGTCATACATTGGAAATGGACCAAAAAAAAGCATACTAATAGAACTTCAAACATTCTTCCAAATTACCAAGTCTATAACGAGGATCGAGAATAAATGCAATACCATAAATATGCGGAATATGTGCATAATATTTAAAAAAAATCCTTCATAAAACCACAAAAATAACTCACGTAAGCGGCATTCTCAAATTCATTAAAAGCACCGGCGAGATTAACAACTTCACGAATAAATTTGTTTGAGGTAGGTTTATAAACATGACTAAAACTTTCGGTTGCATTATTAAAAAATATCAAAACATTACAAATTTTTTCGCAAGTGTCGATGTGAGCGGAGTTTAAAATATAGTTATCATATTGTCTTAAAAAAAGCAGGAAAATGTTCTTTATATCTAAGAAGAACTTTAATTAATTTATAAGTACTATTCTAGCGAATAGACAAATCTTTAGGAAAAGTAACATATTTCACACATCTTTCAATCAAATAATTTTTCCATTGTAATTTAAGTTGACCATTGTGCCAAATACGTCTAATCCCCCCTTGACTAGCATAGCATCTCCTAACGCTTTTAGACCGACTTGCACACATAAATTTATAACATGGCATGCACATCGTTGATGAAAACATCTACCCATCAAAGTATTAGAACCACACAATTCACGCAATCTAGGTATAGCATTATTATTATTAGTAGCATTATCAAAACCTATAGCAAACATCTTATCGATCAAATTATACTCATTTAAAATACGTTCAATCAAAATATAAATATATTCAGCGGTGTGACGATCATTAAATTCACGAAAAACAAGAACACGTTTATGCAAATTCCAATCATTATCAATAAAATGTGCAGTCGGACCCAAATAATGTAAATTATGATAAGTATTCTCCCAAATGTCAGAACAAATAGTAACACGGCCATCAAAGTTTGCAAAAAAAATTTGTAACCTATCCTTTTCCGCACGATAAAGCCTTATAATTTCTTTCTTAACCGTTTTGCGACTATAACCTCTAAATTGAGGATTTAAACAAGTTTGTGCATAATCTTTAAAAGCAAGACTTTCGGAAAAAAAATAAGACAAATAAGACTTTCTTAACTAGTTTTATACTTTAATGAAAAATGTAACAATTAACTAGTTTTATACTTGTATGATAAATGCAACAATTAACAAATTAACTAATAGAAAAATGAAAAATGTAACAATACAATGAATTTAATTACTATGAATAGAAAAAACAATGAATTAACTAATAGAGAAAATGAGACAAGTATTAATTAACTAAATTAGGATAATGAGAAATGTAAAAATTAACTAATACGATGAATTTAATTACTATGACTTCAAGTGTAACTAATATAATTGTATAACTAATATATAATATAATGTTTATAGTATATAATATATAAGTATATTACTATAAGATGAGTAATACACTTATATATAATACTTTATTATATATAAGTAAATAACAATAAATATATAAGTAGATAATAAATATTAGTAATATAATATATGTATATAAGTAGATAATTAATATACAAGTAGATATAATAATTATATAAATAATATATATATGTAGAGAGATTTGGAGAAGATGAAGATGGAGATGATTGAATATGAGAGAATGGAAAATTAGAGAGTAGGATTGTATGAAGATGGTGTGAAAAATGTAGAGAAAATAGGAGTATAAATAGGATTTTTTGGTATCCCCCACCACCCACCCCACCCCAAAACCCCCTGGACCATCCCTCCTCCCCCTCCAATGGCTATAGAGCCATTTGGGATTATTCCAAACGGCTAGGGAGCTTTATTTAATTTAAAAAATAAAATAACAAAAATAGCCATTGAGGCCTGGGCCGGGCCGGTTCGTCATTTGCAGGGCCCGAGCCTGGACCGCCTACCTACCGGGCCGGTTAGGCCCAGACCGCCCACCTGACCGGTTCTCGGGCCGGGTACAAACAGTACCGGTCCGGGCTGGTTCTAGTTCGGTCCGACCGGCCCAAGTCCAGGCCTACTAGGCCGCATATTTTGTGTATTAATCGGTTCACACAAGTCTTAAGAGGGAGAGAAACGGTATGAAACTACGAATAATAACTATTTTTTTGGGCAAAATAATTATGGAGTTAAAGAAAACTTGATACAGAATGGTATAATTGGACGTTCAAATAGAATTATGCAAACACTTAACAGAGAAATGTGTTCAATGGTTGTTGACGTGCTTGTGCAGAAGATTTTGAAAAAGCCAACTAATCCGATAATCTCCAGAGAATTACCATCCAAATTAGATCATTCAAATATAAAGTATTAGCTTACAAAGTAGAAGGAAGATTGGTAACCAAAGGAGCACAATAATATTCATATTTGAAATTTAGGACGCCAAATTTTCAAGCAAAGATTCGTTGACTCCACCTTCATGAATCATGATCTTCTACATTAAGTACATGTTAGAACATGAAAGTAAAAGATAATAATACGTAGGTGGCACGGCTACCATTAAAATTTTACATAGTTAAGATAATAAGATGACTGCGTTTGGCGAGGATATCGGGTAAGTGAGCAAGGTTTGACGAAACTTGACAGAGTCACTTGTAGTTATTTTATCATCCTTAACCACCATCTCTTCCAGTATTGTTGCCCTCTTAAGAAGGATTCTGGCCAATGTAAGCATTGGTTCACCACCAATACTTGGATATGCCAAGTTATACAGTTTAACTGTCTTCAGATGCAATAAGTCGGAATCCAAATCACCTTTTGCAAGTGGGGGCCAATTCTCGTCCCGCTACAAACACAACAAATTCAAGACAAATCTAGTCTTAATGGCATGGAGACATTGCTGGTTTATCTTGAAAGCATCACAATTATATATAAAGCATATACACAAATCACGTCAAACAATACTAAACACATGTTCGTACAGTCGTACAAAAAGTCCAAAAAACAATACATGAATTGAGAACACTTACCTTGTAGGGATCAATAGAATCAATGATCAATGCCTCAAGGTCCGGAGAAGATTCCAGCAGGCATAAAATGCCCGGAATGATTTTCACAGCATCGCATGAAATCTTTATTGTCAAGCACCTTAGCCGGCTTTTTGGGAGCTGCCAACCATTCATCACCAACTCTGCTAGAGCCTAGTTTACATGTTGCAGCAAAACGTAAATTATAGATATAAAGAAGGGAAAACTGTCAAATAGGTCCTCGAACTTTCATAAAAAGGTCAATTAAGTCCTTCTATAAGAGGTTCTGTCCGCCCGTCGCGATTTGGGGAAGTTCCCGGTGGAATGTTTTGATGAAATTTTTTGAGCATCTTATTCACCAAGTCTAGTTTACTCATACCAAATTTCAGCTAAAAATTCAATCGGGAACACATTCAAATTATTTCTTGAAGATAACTGCGCATTTTTGCGTTCTCGAATTAATTTGAATGCGCTTCCGATTAAATTTTTAGCTGAAATTTGGTATGAGTAAACTAGAATTGATGAATAAAATGCTCAAAAAAATTCATCAAAAAATTCCACCAGGAACCGCCCCAAATCGCGACAACCGGACAGAGTCTCCTATAGAAGGACTTAATTGACTTTTTTATGAAAGTTCGAGGACCTATTTGACAGTTTTCCCTATAAAGAATATACAATGTAAGATCTCAAAGAAAATATATGAAACCAAAACAACATATTCATATATTCCTCAATCCTCATACAATCCAAATCCCCGAGTGACCAACTCCCATTGCAAGATTTACACCTTAGTTTCACTTTACATGGTCTTTCCTGACAGTAGAAACAAAAATCATGACACTTATATGTAACAAAAACTACCAACGTGAGATGTTATTTGTTAAGTTAGTCATAACTGTGAGAAAAACACAAAAGTATAAGTCAAGAAACTGTATTCTTTCCAAGTCACATATGTATTGTTGGCAAACCAAGACACAAAAGTTTTACTCAAGAAACTGTATTATCCCCATACACAAACTGATCAGATTCAAACAGATCACACCAAAGCAGATGATATTAGACCAGATTTCGCTAGTTGTAAAATACAAATAAAACAAACATCTACTAGATTAGACCGGATCAATTCAGACCATACTAGACCAGACTTAATCAGAACACACAACAATATTACATTTTCATTTTCATTTCATTTTCATTTACCCCAGTGCCGCAAAGGCTCCCACCTACGGTGGGGTAAGAGGGGGTCGGATGTACGCAGTCTTACCCCTGTACTAAAGCACGGAGAGACTGTTTCCGGATGACCCATAGTGAAAATCACGTCCAAAATTGCATGAACTAACTGTTGTTTCATAACAAAGAAGCGCTGACAGTTTAGTGAGCCATTTTGCTTTATTCCATCATATTTTCAAGCCAAAAAATAATGAATCTTTGGCTCCATTGCAAATGATGGAAAGTAGTAATTCCCGCTTGGACAAATTAGAAAAAAAAAATCATGACACTCTGTTGATGGCATTAATTTTGTTGATTAGAAAACTATTTTTTCAATAGAAAAATACAAGTATGCATAATATTCGTAAAGGTTTAGTTTTTTAAAAGATGGGTAGGAATTAACATTTTATGGCTAAATACTTAAAGTGTTCTATCTTGCATTACATAAGAAGTTGGACTATGCACAAATGTTGTTTCTGGACTATACTATCATTATAACTAGAGTCATAGAGTGTATTGCAATTGACAATAGGCAGGATAAGAAAACCATTTCAGCAGGTTCGATGTCGTGTCTGTTTTTGAATATGGTAACCAATCAACTACTGACTTTCAGAATTTAAAAAAATATATCCAACGATAATATCCAAATTAAGGGACAATATAAGTGATGAAAGATTTTCTGAAAAGTGGGCTAGAAGATCAAATGAATTTTACAACCAATACAAACCTTAACAGGCCCAGACCCCAGAACGAGGTCCTTGGCATGGTTAATGTTTTCGAAGTATTCCTTTGCATTACTCAGCACCTCAGAGGGCGAACTCCACCAGTGTTCAGAAAAATAACATTCAGCACCAACAAGAGATGAGAGGTTAGTGAGCTTCAACTTCCTTTCTGCCGGATACAGAGAAATACTTAAAGATTTTAGATAGGGTGCTGAAATTTGCAAGAAAAGGTCACTTTCTTCTTCTTCTTCTTCACCTTCATCGTTCTGCACACGGAGGTTATGTAGACTCTTAGAGTTGATCTCCAAACAAGTGAATCCGCAACAACCACTGAGATCCATTGAATTTAAAACTGGACAGCCTGATAAAATCATTTCAAGTACAGGCTGAGGCAAACCCACACGAGAGATCTGTAAAGAAGTCAATGAAGGCCACTGGATTGTTTTTTCAGGTTCCAAAATGCAACTATCCAAAGACAATGATGTCAAGAATGAATTCGAATACATCATTTCTGGAAGAGTGTACAATTCTAGAGTGCAGAAATCTTCGCTTTCGCCTAATGCCAGACTGACATCTTTCACTTTATTTTTCAAAGCAAACTCTAGCCAATCATCAACATCCGGCTCAAAGCATTTCTTGTAAAGGAAAACAACCTTCAACTTCTCCAAATAATTTCCATTACGAATAGCAAGTGTGTTATTAACCCAAGCCACGAAGTCAAGCGTTTTCTTATCAACCCAAGCCATCAAGTCAGGCGTATTCATAGTTTTCTTACTTTCATGAGAGGAATCAAAATGGAATTCAAGCACGGGCAATTCAGCCCAAACAGACTTCCATCTTTTCCCCAACAAGCTCGTAACCGCAGCTTTTTTGACACCCAAAAACGAGAGGATGTGAATAAGTAAGCAATCAGGCAATGCACTGAATCTATCAATTGACGTACCCTTAATCCGTTTGTTCGCTCCAACGTTTTCCTTCGAATAATCTTCTACATTTTCAGTCCCAAGTTTCACCCCTATGCCAAAATCATCTTCTCCTGATTCTTGTATTTCTATAGCTACACCCTTTTCACTCATCGGAGTAATGAACCCACAGACCGTATCGCATCAGCAAACAACGAGTTATCCTCGGCTTGGTCGGTCAAAATTGAATTTTGGAGGAAAATTGTTAGGTTTGTGTTCTGTTGAGGGATTGTGATTGCTAGGTCCTGAGAACGCTCATAAGAATGGTCGTTCCGCAATGTTCTCACTTTAAAAATCTGGAATGGTCCCCCAGTCATATCGAGTCAACCCGGAAAATCAACTAACAATCCATACTTATATACTTCGTATATTATTATATTATAGGTGAAATTCATTAATACTAATAATGAATTTACCCGTTCTACACTAATAATCCATACCTAAGATATTGATGCAAATAATCCAAACATGTAAGTAGATTCACATAAGCAGATTAAATGAAACGGAGTTGACGGTTCATTTGATATTCCTATATCACGTGCATCTCTTCTTCTTCCTCCTCCTCCTCCTCCTCCTCCCCCCCTCCTCCTCCTCCTCCTCCTTCATCTTCTTCTTTTTCATGTTCATATACCCCATCCCTTGTCACACACTCACCTCCCTGTAAGTTGTTACTTCTTCCCCCTCTTTCAAGTTTCAACATTTTTTCTTTCTTTTCATTTTAAACAAACGCCGCATTTTGTACTTCGTACTTCAATTGGGTGAGCTTTATACTTCACCAATTATTTTTTTAATTAAACATAACAAGTATTGATTTCTTAGTATTTTGATTTCTTAGTATTTTGATTTCTTATATTTCATATACTACTACTTACTAATATAAATATATACTCAAGGGTAATTATTTTTAAAGAATAATTTTTTCATATATATTTTTTGCAACGGCGTGCGGGCCAACCCGTTTAGCCCGTGGGTTAGGCGGGTTGGGTTAGGGTTGGCCCTACCCGACCCGACCCAACCCACATAAAGCATAACCCATCACGGGTTAGGGCAGGTTGAGCCTGGTTGGCCCGTTTGACAGCTCTTTTTTAAATTAGCTAAGGATTCTGGTGTTATAATTTCCAATCTTACAATTTAATATTCAAAAAAATATAATCAAATCCATATGATAACTCATTAGGACAGGGAGTGAATAACTAAAAGTGACAAAACATCGTGTGAAAAAAATCAAGTGTTCAGCAGACATGAAAAGCTTGAAAAAGAAAACAAAAGAGAACAACCGGCGCGGTGGGGAAGATGGCCAGATGGGCATACGTAGAAGAGGATGATGGTATTGGTAAGTGGGATGGATGGGGTAAGGGTAATATCAAACAGAAGTTTTACCTCCGTTTCATTTAATCTATTTAAATGGATGTGTTTAAAGGTACCGATTATTTATATCAATTTCTTTAGTAGGGATTATTATTGTAGAACAGCCCAAAGTAAAGATTATTGATGTGAATTTCACGTATATTATATAGGCCTATAAATGGGTCGGGTCTAGACCCGGACGCGGTTATTTTTAACGGGTATGGGTCTATATTTTATTCCGTTTAGCTGGACCCGGATCCGGACCCGTTAGTATATTTAATAAATGGGTCGGGTACGTTACATATGACTCCGACCCGTTAAGGACCCGGATCCGTTTAAAATTTCTTATTTGTATACAAACACATTGATACATAAAGTGATTAATTATAACACTTTAAGTAAAAAAATTACAAACTAATACACACACATACCTATTATATAAGTGATACTGATTGAGATAGTGTGATAGCATTAAATTAATACTCATTTTGGCCGTTTATTCATAATGATAAATGTGTATTGGGCTCGGTTAGTAACACACAATATTCATTATTATAATAATTATTATTATATCATTATCATACACTTCGTACAATATGCTTTTTATACTTTCAATAGTCCAAGACATTTTTTATGTCTTAGGGGTGTTTGGATCTGATTCTTAAAACTGCTTCTGCTCCTTCAGAGAGCAGAAGAAGAAGTTGGAGTGTTTGGGTGAAAGTGCAGAAGTGATTCTGGTGTCTAATTTATTCCTAGAATCAGTTTTTTAGAAGCTGGGGCGACCAGCTTCTGAAAACTGATTCTAATTCTGCTTCTTTAAAAAAGAAGCAGAATCAGAATCAGTTCCAAACACCCCCTTAATTTGAAGTTTATTCTTCGAGCTCTATGTACGAGAAAAAGCGACACAGAGTGTGGAGTTATACGCAAGAACCAATACTTTATTGGATAAAAGTAATAATATGAAAAATCTTGATTTTTTTTTGAAAAAGTGAGGATATATTTTGTTTTTTAGTTTATGCACTTTTCTTTACATTGCACATAGGTCTTGTTATTTTCACAAATTTATAACGGTATCATATTTGGCGGGTCTACCCGACCCAGTTCCGAGACCCGTTGGGTCCGAGTCTGGGTCCAAATTTTTAGACTCGCCGAGTAAAGGGTTCGGGTCTGGATCCATTATTAACTTAGCAGGTCCGGGTCTGGAACACTTCGTTCCGGCCCGGACCCGACCCATTGACAGGCCTACTTATATACTCTATAATACTCCTTCGTGACTTAAAACCCTTATCATTTTAAAAGTAGGTTGATTAAGAATAGTGAAAGGAAATATGAATTATTGAGGGTTGATGGAAAGATATTGAAATAATGTGATGGGGTGTAGGATAAATCCAAAAAAATACTCTTTAATTGTAATAGTGTATTAAGAGGAAACAATAAGAGCATCTCCAATGGTTCCTTCTAGGGATTTGCTTGCAATTTCCAAGCTACTTGCCTATCATTGGAGTGCATATATCATTCTAGCTTGGGCAAGCAAATTAGCCAGGCCAAAACAAGCTAAGAGCATCTCCGGCGGTTAGCTAATTACCCTTATAGCTTGACTAGCCACATAACCTTTCGTAGCAAAATTGAAATATACTCTAATGGTTAGCTATAACATTTTTCTCTTCATTTATTGTTTATAATGCTATATTTAATATTCTCCTTGCTCAAGCTAGTAGCTCATTTAGGCTAATTAGCTTTTTCAAGCAAAAGGAAGAACAATGCTCTAATGGTAAGCTAGTAGCTTCAAAATTGCAAGCAAGTCCCTAAAAGCAACCATTAGAGATGCTCTAAGACCTATTACAATCGAACCTTTAGAGAACCAAAAAGTTAGCAATGCTTTAGTAACTTTTGTATGACTGAAAATAAAAAAAAATCGTTTATATTTTAATGTTGAATGACGAAAATACCCTTATTTAAAATATGTGCATTTTGCACTGATTTCGTCCAATTAGAATTACAGCACGACATTACTGCATGGTATTACTGCTCATCCGGGAATAATCATTGCACTTTCGCCAAAATTGATTTTCTTCTCATTCACTTTACGAAATTATTTATTGTTTTTATTTTTTATTTTTTAGATTTAATAATTTTACTTTTTTACGTCTAATTAAGTATTGCGTTTCATGGCGAAATTACTGCTCTGTGTTACTGCATTGCCAGTCATATTCACTGCACAACAAACTTTCTTAATGCATTCATTCACTTCCATGATATGTATAACACATATTGACATACTCAACAATGGGGTTGTTTGATTAGGGGTCTATCAGTCAATTTTTGGCTAATTTAATTGTTATTTGATTGTTTGACCATATCAATCAGCTATTAGTGGTGTTTGGTTAATGGCTTTTTAACTTGGCTTCCTATCCCAAACAGCCAATTTTGAAAACGCCTATAAATGTAGCGTTTAGCATCGGCAGTTCGTGTGATACTCCGAAAAATTTAAATAAAATAATTTTTTTAATTATATAAAATGTTTCAAAATTGACATTTTATAATAATTAGACTGACCAGATAAGATTTTGACTTAAATAACAAAAATAGATGTCTTTGTAACAATTGATAATTGTACATATTATATAATGAGTAAATAATACTCCCTCCGTAACATTCATATCTTCCCACTTTCCTTTTGTGGACGTAACATTTATATCTTCTCATTTCTAAATCTTCCCATCATACCCTCAATTATTTAAAAAAATAATACACTACTACACCTACTTTTTTTGGATTTATCCTTCATTCCATCACATTATTTCACCATCTTCCCGTCATACCCTCAATAATTCATACCCCATTTCACTATTCTTAATCTCACCCACTTTGGAAGTGAGAAGATATATGTGATACGGAGGGAGTAAGTGACATCTCACAAATGTCAATTTGATTGAAAGGTTGACTTTTTAATCTAATAATACATTCGGAGTCCGTAGTACACATCAATAATAATAGATCCACAATAACCTAGCAATAATATAGAATAGACATGACACAGTAATAATGCAATAATATACACTCACATGATATGTTTCACCAAATATGTCAATCAGCCAATAAGATATTAGGATCTTGCCATAGAAATTAATTTGAAACCCACATGGTAGCCATTCGGATCTTGCAACAGTCAACATTATATTTCACGTTTGCCAACGCACAAGTTTGACCATTAATATCTTTCATTCCTTATCAGGAAAAAAAAATCATTTTTTGAAAATTTAGAATGAGAAGAATTTAACAATATTTTAAAAATATTTATTTTATAATACATTAATCAATAAAATACAGTCAAAGTAGAATACACGAATAGTGCAAAAAGTCCAATGTTGCAATTAAAAGAGAACGGAGGTAGTATAACGTCAAAAATAATGGATTGCGTACACACTTATCTCGACAAACCCACCCATATCAATGAAGAAGCTAATCTTGATAAATCCACCCATATCTCTTGGAGACAAAACCTGCGATGCCTATTGTATGCAATGCACTTAACCTTAGCCTAGAACCCATATCATGTTTAAATAGCAGCCACCCGATAGACCCTCGCTGCATATACCCAAAACGAGCGAACGACGTATAGTAGAAAGAAAAGAAAAGAGAGTGAGAAACGAGAGAGAGTGAGAGATATAGATGTCGGTGGAAGACGAGGAAGAACTGTGGGCCTGTGGCTGAACTTCTGAATCGTCTTCGCCGAAAGAGGAGAAGTACGTCGCCGGAGAAGGAGCACCTGGACAGAACGCTGTGTCATCCCCTGCCCTGCATCGCCGCCACATCGAGGAGTTGAACTGTGTCGTCTCCTAACGTCACGCCGGAGAAGAAGGACCCGCTGGAAAAGGAGGAGTATGCCGGTATGTCATGCCGGGGGAAACTTGGGTTGTTTCCGATGGACCAAGTCACTGACGCAGAGGGTCGCCAACCTACTGCTAGTACCTGCGCCTAGAGTGTTGGAGGCGTGGATTCGCCGTCTTGGTCATAGCCAGGACCGTACCCCTCTTCTCGCTAAAGGAAAATGACGTACACGGTATACACCTCTACTTCTATTCTTCTTGCTAACCAAGTGCTGCTACGTATTTGTTTTAACATGACCTCTTAATCTAGCTTATAATCATGGGCCACCTAGATTAATACAGAAAGTATGGAAAATGACTGAAGTGGGTATCATTTAGGCTGGTCGAAAATTCTTAAATTTGTTGAGATAATAATAATAGGTACTGATGATTGGGTTAGGAGAAATTTGATCAAATCCAAAAATATAATAAAGAGCTGATGATTGTGAAAATTTTACACGTTAAAAGGTATTGCGGTGGAGGCCGAAATAACAACTTGAATAGGAGTGACACAAATCGAGGTAAGTGTTTCCGTCAATCAAAACTACAATTCCTCTAGTTAATGTTGGGTGTGTTTCGGAAAATAAAGAAAATTAATTAAAATAAATTAATTAAATAAAATGACAAAAGAAAACAGAAATGAGATGGAGCAGAAATTTGTCAAAGCTCGTGCTACGCACGATGTCCTTAAAACGTATTTGTTGCCTCCCACGGTACTAGGAGCGTTGCAACAATAGTTTCCCAGGATACGATGACAACGAACTAATGTTTGAGCACACAAACAAGAGTTCCAACGAACGAGAACAAAGACTGAACACAGAAGGAATTTTCAGAGTGCTAGCAGTGTGTTCTTAGAGCTAAAACGTGTATGGAGTGCAAGAATGCGTGTAAGAACGTGTGTTGTTGCAAACCACCTGCCAGCCTTTATATAGGAGGATTTGTTGTATGAAAATAGTGAATTAATGGACCTGAACGTTGGACATCAATGACCAGTCCATTGGGCATTGAATCGTCCATGAACTGTCCATTTAACGCTGCATTAAAAGATATAAACGTTGGGCATTTATTGCTGTAACGGTTCAGAAACCATCAGAGGACCCCTACGTAGTTCTGCCCGAAGGTCATCAGAACTGGAGCAGTTCTGATGCGCGGTCATCAGAACTGGAGCAGTTCTGATGCGCGGTCATCAGAACCGGAGCACCTCTGCCCGAGGGCCATCAGAACTGGAGCAGTTCTGATGCGCGGTCATCAGAACCGGAGCACCTCTGGTCGTGGCCTTCTGCCCGGAGCAATTCTGCTAACTGGGAAAAATATATGTTTCGGGAAGAAAACAAAAATTACCCGTATCTCTTGAGAGATGGCTTTTTGGACGACATTCGTGTCCGCAGGTCGCCCGCGCACGCAAGTCGCGGTTTTTCTTCTCCGAATTCGGGATTTGATTTGCACCCCCCCCCCCTGCGCGCGTGGAGAGAGCCTCTACCCTAAGGAATCTTAACTCCTTAAGGGGGGAGTCCCTTTATAAAGGGTTGCAAATCCCTTGGGTTTTCCGGTGTGGGAAATTAACACTAGAAACCCATCCTTTTTCCCAGTTTTTCCATTCTAACGGGTAAACTTCGAAAAGCGATTTCTCATTCACCCGTTATCCGTTTTGAGCGTACCATATATCGAATTGTAGCCCTTAACAAGGACAATCCGAAACCACTTTGACCCGACCCAAATCGGAAGTGGACCCCACTCAAAAAATTGCCCCAAAATAGCCATTTAATGCAATTTTTCACACATTTTTCCAACAATCCCCCACATGAATGAAAATTGATTTTCGAGACTTAAAAAGACACGAAGATAGGAGGACACGTTGTGTTCACCGGATGATCCTTGTATACGGAGAGGTAGGTTTAATCCTTTGAACCTTCCGCCGTAAAGACTCGTTTATTTACTGGCTGTCTAGTAGACTCGATGTCTTTGAACTATACTGCCGTCGTGTAAACATTGACTTATCTTTACACAAGAACCTTCCAACTTTGTTCCGTTCTCATGGGTGTGCCCGTTTTGGCCATGGGTCACCGTCCTGGTTCTGCAAGAGTTTCTAAAGAACTGAGCCATTACAGTTCTCCTTTGAAGCGGCCCTCTTCTCTCTCACATAGGTGATTCTTTCACGAGTATCCGGCATACTCTTCCAATGTTATCGAGTAGATCAACATTTTAGAATCATTAAAGCAAACGTTTTTGCTAACCTCGTGCGGGAGTCACTGTTTCAACGAGGAGTGGGTAGGAGTCCGGGACCCCCACAGTGACCATCCTTCGCTCTATAATTTAGTTGTCCCATTTGAACCTAGGACCAACTAGGTTGGGTATCCACTATAGAACTTTTCAATTCACGGGCTTTAATCCCATTCCTCGTATCAACTTCTCCAACAATTCTCTATCCAATGCCTTGGTTAGCGGATCCGCTATGTTATCCTTTGACTTCACGTAGTCAACAGTGATAACACCCGTTGTGAGAAGTTGTTTAATGGTATTATGTCTACGACGGATGTGTCTAGACTTACCATTATAGAGATTGCTCTGTGCCCTTCCAATTGCCGCTTGACAATCGCAATGTATGCATATTGGAGGGACAGGCTTCTCCCAACTTGGAATATCCTCGAGAAAATGGCGTAGCCATTCAGCCTCTTCAGTGCACTTATCCAAGGCTATTAGCTCAGATTCCATCGTGGATCTAGCTATTAACGTTTGTTTCGAGGATTTCCACGACACGGCTGCACCTCCCAAAGTGAAAACATATCCACTTGTGGATTTTGAGTCCTTAATGTCAGATATCCAACTAGCGTCACTATACCCTTCAAGTACAGCTGGATATCTTCCGTAGTGCAGTCCAAGGTTTTGGGTTTTTCGTAAATACCTCAAAACTCTTGCTATTGCCTTCCAGTGTTCGTCACCGGGGTTGCTAGTATATCTACTAAGCTTACTAACCACAAAGGCAATATCAGGCCTGGTACAACTCATTAGATACATTAAACTGCCAATAATCCTAGCGTATTCTACTTGAGAAATACACTCTCCACGATTTTTGGTCAGGTGTACGTTTTTATCTAATGGCGTCCTTGCCTCTTGATAATCATCCTTATTAAATTTAGTAAGGATTTTATCCACGTAATGGGATTGGCTTAGCGTCAGACCGTCAGGTCCTCTAATTATTTTAATCCCAAGGATTAAATCGGCCAGCCCCATATCCTTCATGTCGAATTTAGAATTTAACATGCTTTTGGTAGAATTAATCATTAGATTATTGCTACCCACGATGAGTATATCATCCACGTATAAACATAAAATGACATAGCCGTCTACCGTGCTTTTCACATAGACGCATTTGTCACTTTCGTTTATCTTAAACCCGTTAATTAACATTGCATGATCGAACTTTTCGTGCCACTGTTTAGGGGCTTGTTTCAATCCGTACAATGATTTAATTAATTTACAAACCTTCTTTTCTTGGCCTGGAACACGAAAACCCTCAGGTTGTTCCATATAGATTTCTTCGTCTATATCGCCGTTTAGAAAAGCGGTTTTTACGTCCATTTGATGAACTTCCAAATTCCGCAAAGCGGCAATTGCTAGTATCATCCTAATGGAATTTATTCTCGTCACCGGAGAATACGTGTCAAAGTAATCATGGCCTTCGCGTTGCTTGTATCCCTTGATTACAAGTCTGGCCTTATACTTATCAATGGAACCGTCCGGTTTCATTTTACGTTTAAAAATCCACTTGGATCCCAAAGGTTTACATCCCGGAGGGAGATCAACCAATTCCCATGTGTGATTTTTAAGGATAGAATCCACCTCACTTTTGATGGCTTCTTTCCACATAGGTCCTTCGGTAGACGTTACGGCTTCCGTATAAGTCCGTGGCTCATTTTCTACCAAACATGTTAGAAAATCCGGTTCATTTTCTACCATAGAAGTTAGAATATTCGAATCGAATTCTACCAAGTATGTGAGAAAATCCGGTCCGAAGGATTTTTCAACTCTAGCACGTTTGCTACGTCGGGGTTCGGCTTCTTCACCGGATCCCTCGCTAGTATTTTCCATAGCTACGTCAAATGTTCGTTTTGACGTGCTAGGTCCATCGTTGGACTTGCATGGAAATACGTCTTCAAAGAATGATGCATTCCTTGACTCGATTATTGTGTTTTTATGTACATCCGGATTATTCGAATCGTACACTAAAAACCGATAAGCACTACTATTTTGTGCATATCCAATAAAAATACAGTCCACCGTTTTTGGACCTATTTTTATTTTCTTAGGTGTTGGTACAAGCACCTTAGCAAGACACCCCCACACTTTTAAATATTGATAGGAAGGTCGTCTGCCTTTCCACAACTCGTACGGAGTTTTATCATATTTTTTCCGGGGAACCTTATTTAAAAGGTAATTGCTTGTTAAGATCGCTTCGCCCCACATATTTTGTGGCAGGCCCGAACTTACTAGCATCGCATTCATCATATCTTTCAATGTGCGATTCTTTCGTTCGGCAACACCGTTTGATTGAGCTGAATAGGGTGCGGTACGTTCATGTACTATACCCACACTAGCGCAAAAGTCACCAATTGGTGCTTCATACTCACCACCTCGATCACTTCTAACCGTTTTAATCCGTCGATTAAGTTGGTTTTCCACTTCATTCTTATAAAGAATGAATTTATCGATTGCTTCGTGTTTATTTTTCAACAAATAAACATAGCTATAGCGAGTGCTATCATCGATAAAAGTAATAAAATATTTATTACCACCACGTGTTTGTATTGATTTAAAATCACAAACGTCACTATGAATTAATTCTAGTGGTTCCGTTTTTCTTTCAACCGATTTGAAAGACGTTTTCGTTAGTTTTGCCTCAACACAAATATCACATTTGTGCTTCACATCAATTGTGAATTTAGGAATGTGTTCCATGTTAATTAATCTACGTATAGAATTAAAATTAACATGTCCTAGTCTACCATGCCACACATTGGAAGACTCAAGCAAGTAAGCAGAAGAGATTTTATTATTATTATCAATAATAGTCATTACATTGAGCTTAAACAGCCCATCAACTGCATACCCCTTGCCCACATACATTCCCGATTTAGACAAAACTAGTTTGTCCGACTCAAAGACCATGCGGAAGCCATGCTTGTTCAACAATGAGCCCGAGATCAGGTTTTTGCGTATCTCCGGGACGTACAACACATTGTTGAGAGTCAGCTCCTTGCCCGAAGTCATCTTCAGGACCACCTTGCCCACGCCTTCCACCTCGGAATGAGCAGAATTTCCCATCCACACCTTCTCACCGTTTGATGGCTCAAAGGTTGCGAATAGCTCCCGGTTAGAGCAAATGTGCCGGGTTGCACCGGTGTCCACAAACCACTCTTTGGAATTGGATCCAATGAGGTTGACTTCCGTAACCACAGCCGCTAGGATGATGTCTTCATCCTTTTGCCCACCTTGCACCAAGTTGACTTGAGAATCTTTCTTCCTCTTTGGTGCCTTGCAATCCGAGGACTTGTGTCCGTTCTTATTGCAATTGAAGCATTTTCCATTGAACTTCGTCTTGGAAACGCCTCCCTTGGGACCGAGCTTGCTCTTCCCATTATTTTTATTTTTGGAGCTTTTTGCATGCTCCACCACGTTGGCCTTGGCGCCATGAACAATTGGGAGTTTCCCATCGTTCTTCCGGTTATCCTCTTCAATCCGCAGACGGAGGATCAATTGTTCCAAGTTCATTTCCTTTCGCTTATGCTTAAGGTAGTTTTTGAAATCCTTCCAAGCCGGCGGCAATAAATGAATAATTGACGCCACTTGGAACGACTCACTAACTGTCATTCCTTCATCTCGAATTTCGTTGAAGATCATTTGCATCTCCTCAACTTGACTCAAGACCGTCTTCGAATCCACCATTTTAAAATCAAGGAATCGACCAACAACAAATTTCTTTGCGCCGGCATCCTCGCTTTTATATTTGTGGTCCAAAGCATTCCATAGCTCCTTAGCCGTAGCTAATTTGCTATAAACGTCGTACAAAGCATCGTGCAGCCCGTTCAACACATAGTTTCGGCAAAGGAAGTCCGAATGCTTCCAAGCTTCAACCGCATTGAAAGATTGCGCATCCACCTCACCCCCGGTTACAACCGGCGCGTCCTCGGTCAAGAACCTCGCAAGACCGAGAGTAGTGAGATAAAATAGCATCTTTTGCTGCCACCTCTTGAAGTTTAACCCATTGAATTTCTCGGGTTTCTCCACAGAGTTGCTTGGCACGGTAACCATAGAGATTGCCCCTTGGTTGCCCAAAGCAGATGCACCGCGTTGTAAACTATTGTTCACCGGAGCTCCGCTTTCAGAATGATTATCGTTCGGCACGTTCTGCCCACCAACATTCTGGTTTTCTTGAGAAGTCATTTTCGTTTTCTTAACGTTTTTCCGAAAACACAAAAAAAAGATTTAAGTTCGTTCACAGAAGTGACAAACTACAGTTGAAGATTGTATCCGTATGATACAAACTTAGCAACAAAATACGTTTTAAGATTGTTGGGTGTGTTTCGGAAAATAAAGAAAATTAATTAAAATAAATTAATTAAATAAAATGACAAAAGAAAACAGAAATGAGATGGAGCAGAAATTTGTCAAAGCTCGTGCTACGCACGATGTCCTTAAAACGTATTTGTTGCCTCCCACGGTGCTAGGAGCGTTGCAACAATAGTTTCCCAGGATACGATGACAACGAACTAATGTTTGAGCACACAAACAAGAGTTCCAACGAACGAGAACAAAGACTGAACACAGAAGGAATTTTCAGAGTGCTAGCAGTGTGTTCTTAGAGCTAAAACGTGTATGGAGTGCAAGAATGCGTGTAAGAACGTGTGTTGTTGCAAACCACCTGCCAGCCTTTATATAGGAGGATTTGTTGTATGAAAATAGTGAATTAATGGACCTGAACGTTGGACATCAATGACCAGTCCGTTGGGCATTGAATCGTCCATGAACTGTCCATTTAACGCTGCATTAAAAGATATAAACGTTGGGCATTTATTGCTGTAACGGTTCAGAAACCATCAGAGGACCCCTACGTAGTTCTGCCCGAAGGTCATCAGAACTGGAGCAGTTCTGATGCGCGGTCATCAGAACTGGAGCAGTTCTGATGCGCGGTCATCAGAACCGGAGCACCTCTGCCCGAGGGCCATCAGAACTGGAGCAGTTCTGATGCGCGGTCATCAGAACCGGAGCACCTCTGGTCGTGGCCTTCTGCCCGGAGCAATTCTGCTAACTGGGAAAAATATATGTTTCGGGAAGAAAACAAAAATTACCCGTATCTCTTGAGAGATGGCTTTTTGGACGACATTCGTGTCCGCAGGTCGCCCGCGCACGCAAGTCGCGGTTTTTCTTCTCCGAATTCGGGATTTGATTTGCACCCCCCCCCCCTGCGCGCGTGGAGAGAGCCTCTACCCTAAGGAATCTTAACTCCTTAAGGGGGGAGTCCCTTTATAAAGGGTTGCAAATCCCTTGGGTTTTCCGGTGTGGGAAATTAACACTAGAAACCCATCCTTTTTCCCAGTTTTTCCATTCTAACGGGTAAACTTCGAAAAGCGATTTCTCATTCACCCGTTATCCGTTTTGAGCGTACCATATATCGAATTGTAGCCCTTAACAAGGACAATCCGAAACCACTTTGACCCGACCCAAATCGGAAGTGGACCCCACTCAAAAAATTGCCCCAAAATAGCCATTTAATGCAATTTTTCACACATTTTTCCAACAGTTAATAGTTTCAAAAACTTGTATGTGAACTATGTTCCAAGTTTTTGGGATTTGATATTATTTTGAAAATATGTGAAGTATTTGGACTTGCTAAAATTACCATTTTACTAGCGTTATTTAATTTGTGACTTTCTCGATGAGTTTGGAAATTTTGATAAAACATTTGGATACGTGATATATGACTATCTTGTGTACAAAATCAGTTGATTGATTTTGAAAAGGAGTGATTTGGATATTACGTTCTTTTTGTAAAACTACAATTTGAGATTGGATGGTATGACTACTTTTGGAAATATGACAAGTCCTTGTTCTTATAAGGGTTGACTTTTGAACATCTAAGCGATTCTGGAAATTTAATTATACGATTACTATTTCTAAAGCTTTAATAAAGAGATATCTATTTGAGACTAGTAATGTTAATAAAAGAGTTTATATGTTCAAAGATTTATATTTTCATCTCATAGATATTTTTGAGAAATTACGATGAATATATACTTTAAACTACTACATTTAAATTACTAGTATATTTAATGGTTTTCAGAGATTTTGGTAATAATATAATACGTATTCTCTATTTGATATTAAGGAAGTGATTTTAAGTATAACTAAGTCTTCAAAAATGTATATATATCATCCCTTGGATAATCTAAGGAGTTTAATAAAATTATTTACATATATATTAGACTATTATCTTTTTGAAATTATTATTTTGAATATATGATTATAGTACGAAATTGTTTTCACCAAAATGTACTATTCTACCTTTATTCACAATTTTGAGATAGTTTAATAAAATATTTATTTATAAAATGCCATACTTGAATAATATTATGAACATTTGACTACCAAAATTATTATTGAGCTACAAATGATTTTAAGAGATTTTGGTAAAAGGTATGAATAAATATCTTCGCTGCCAACCAAAAATGTTTTATGGCATGCTTATATGTATGCAATATTTGAACCATGGGAATTACATATGACTTGGAAATTTTATAATTTACATGGATTGAATTTTTGGAATATATGAGTATTGGTGGATTATTTTCTATGGAGGATTAAATGTATATTTTTTTTTAAAAGAATATTGGTGGAATGGTATTTATTACAAAGAATATCTTTGGAAGTGTGACAATAATGATTTTGGGAAAAACTTAAAGTTTTCATAATATATTCTTACGTCTCGAGAGAAACACGAGGCGTGGGTGGTTAGGGCTACTACTACTTTTGGTGGAATTTATTTGGGTCGGTAACCAATCCGGCAATGACACGCTCCGGTAAACATCCCGGGCTTTTATTTGAGGATCAAAGATCCTTTGGTGGTCGTAGTAGTAGTTACCTAATTTACCCTTGGACAATGTCCCTTGCGAGTGGGTGGTAGAAAACATCCTGCCTACTTGGATTTCTTACTACTCGGAGAGCTTGGAATCTCTTTTAGAGGGTGTGCACACTTAAGGTAGAAATTCAGTTTCCATTTGGTGGTCGGTGGGAGCCGGAATTCCGGGATGAGTCGTAGACAACAACGACTCATTGGACTCGAGGAATCTTGAGTTTCGCCCACTCTTAAAAGAAACATAAAGTATTATATATATACTTCTGGTGGAATTGAGAATGGAAATATCTATTGGAGAAATTATTTGGAGACCTTGAATCATTTGGGATATATGGGAGGATTAAATATTTTTTTGGGGCATTAAATCTTTTATTACCATTGAGACTATTGTGGAGAATTATTACAGTATTCCTTATCATACTATTTAGAGAATGATACTTACCACCAAATATTACAAACACTTTTGGATATGGATTTTTGAAAGATTTTGGTAAAGCTAGCAATCCATTTGGATTGAATTTACTTACGAATATGAAATGTGTGTACGTTTGAATTTCAAAAGCCATTTTGGAGATTAATTGTTTTAGGAAGTAATATCTTAATCCTACTATACCAACTATTCAATGTTTATAAACATTATTTTAAGCTATGAACGGTATTCGAAAATTATTACTCTGTATTTAGTATGTTGGAAAGTATACAGATTTGACAAAGTATTTTGGAAGATTATGAGATATATATCAAGACATTATTTTACTTGCATATGTGTGATATGCCATGAGATGGAATAATTTTTACGAACCCCATTTTAGTGTGTGCATTTATTTGTATACTTATGAGATCAAATATTTTGCTTGCATTTGAGGAATTGTAAAGCATTTTGAGAAGGTTATGACATGCCTAAAAAAAGGGTGTCAACATGGATTTTGACAAAATTATATATGTATCAAACATGATTATTTTACAGGGTTGAGTAGGCCCTTACTTAGCATTTCAAGCTAATTTTTGTTTCTTTGTGTTTTCTTTCTGTACCTATTTTGTACAGGTGGAGACTTGGTGACGATTTCGAGAGCTTCCGCTAGAAAACGTAGATTAAAGTGTTCGAGTAATTCACATTTGGTTTAATCATAATATTTATAGTTTAAACAAATTAATTATGAGAAATTTATTTTATTCACATTTATGAAATTGTATTGGTGGTGGTTAGCCTGTGCACTCGGTTATGTGAGAACCGAGTGTGGCGGTAACGCTCCTTATTTCCCATTTAAATTTCCGCTGCACAATTCTGATGTTTCAAATAAAGTTTAAATTCCTTTGAATAAACCATTATTTAAAGGTATTTTTTTTTGGATGGAAATTTGGGGGTGTTACAGTTCGTGGATCTACGGTATGATTCCAATTCTACCCGGTGCCTCCCTTCATTTCATAGCGCCGCTCATTCTCCTTACATCTTCCAAACAAAAAATCAAAGTGGCAATTGAGCAACACATCCACATCCAGGTATTTCTTTTCATTAGTCCAAGCCCCATGTTCTTCTTATCCACATGAATTTTCTGTAGTGTATATCAAGGTTATGTATTTTTTGTTAGAAATTAAACTTGGCTTAGCTCAATAATTGGGTCCATTAGAAGTTAACTTATTGGGCTAGTAGTTGTATGAGAAATAATAAATTAGTTAGCCCATAAGTTAGAGTTAGTAAAGAAAGGTTTAGAGTACTCTTTAGTTAATGTACTTATTAAATAATTCTAGAATATTCCTAAGCTAGGATTCTAAAGAATATATATTGTAGGATCTTAAGGAAATAGGAGTGCCTAGAAGGATCCTATGAGACCTATAAATAGAGCACTCCTCACTCATTTGTAATATAAGCCAAAGCTCCAAATCAATAAAAGTTCCAAGTTCTTCCAAAATCATCTCTCTCTCTCTCTCAAAATTCTCTCTTCCACACACAATAACCTAAATACAATACTCATAAACTCTTTTCATCCAACAAAGTGGTATCTGAGCCATCAATCCTTTCAATAAAGATGAATGCCAACGGCTTACTTCCATTCCAATTTCCTCGTCTCACCAAAGATTACTCTAGTTGGTGCATTCGCATGAAAGCCTTGCTAGGATCTTAAGATGCATGGGAGATTGTTGAGAAAGGTTATGATGAACCTCAAGATGATGCTACTTTAAGTCAATCACAAGGGATAGTCTCCAAAGGAGTAGGAGGAAGGATCAACAAGATCTCACTCTCATATATTAATGCTTAGATGAGGCCATGTTCGAGAAGGTTTTAAATGCCACCACTTCCAAAGAAGCATGGGAAATACTTCATAATTCTTTCAAGGGAGTCGACAAGGTGAAGAGAATTCGTCTTCAAACTCTTAGAGGTGAGTTCGAACAACTTAAAATGAAATATTCAGAATCAATATCCGACTACTTCTCTAGAGTGTTGGGAATTGTAAATGAGATGAAGAGAAATGGGGAGGAACTAAAGGACAACGATTATTGAGAAATTGCTTCGCTCTCTAACCAAAGACTATGATTATATTGTGGTGGCCATAGAAGAGTCCAAGGATTTAGAGACCATGACCATTGATCAACTTATGGGCTCACTACAAGTCCATGAAGAAAGACTTGTGAGAAATAAATCCGATGAATCATTGGAGCATTACTCCAAACTCTCTTTTAAAGAAAGATGGGAGAATAGAGGTGAAGAAAGAGGTCAATGAGGTGCACGTGGAAGAGGTGGTTGAGGTCGTGGTTACATAAAATTCAACAATGAAGAAAGAATTCAATATACACAAGCATCTAGAGGTCGTGGGAGAGGAAGCAAACCACAAAGGCACGACAATAAGTATCAACTAAGATGTCATAATTGCAATAAATATGGGCACTACGCATATGAATGCAAGAACTCTCATCATGTGAAAGAAGAGGCTCATCTCATGGAGGTGAATAATGAGGTAGAACTTACCTTGCTGATGGCAAATCATGAAGAACAAACAAAGAAGAGCACGTGGTATTTAGATACCGGAGCTAGCAATCACATGACGGGAGATAAGAGTCTGTTCGTGAAGGTGGAACAAACTCAAGGTCACGTTACCTTTGGAGATGAATCTAAAGTCATGGTGAATGGTGAAGGTAATGTTCTAATCCGCCTAAATGATGGAAGTCACCAATTCATTTCTGATGTTTACTATGTGCTCAACTTGAAAACGAATATTCTAAGTATGGGACAACTCTTAGAAAAGAACTATGATATTCACTTAAAGAATCGTAGTCTTTCTCTACGAGACAATAATGGGAGACTACTTGCTAAAGTGCCGATGACTAGAAATTGAATGTTCTTGCTTGATATTCAAAGAGATCAAGCCATATGCTTGAAAAGTTGCTTGACAGATGAGTCACGGATTTGGCACTTAAGATATGGGCACTTAAACTTTAGTGGCTTGAAAATGCTATCGTCAAAAGGCATGGTCAAAGGTTTTCCCTTCATCAATCATCCCGATCAACTATGCGAAGGATGTCTACTCGGTAAGCAACCAAGGAAACCATTCTCTAAAGAAGTTACCTCAAGAGCTAAGGAGCCATTGGAGTTAATCCATACCGACTTATGCGGTCCTATTACTCCATGTTCTCATGGTAAAAGTAAGTGATGGAGTATATGGCCCAGGAACCCCCGACCCATAGACTCCTACTTCTACTACACGGGCCCATTGAGCCCGAGGAGCATCTGAGGCCCAAATACAGTGGCCCAAGTTCAAGGAAGCCCAAAATACACACTGGGGTGCCTTCGGCCTCCTTGGTCGAAGGCTCCAAAACTCACAGAACAACCATTTTTGGGCATACGAAGATACTGGGAGAAAATGGCAGAAAACAGGTGCCTTCGGCACTATGGAGCCTTCAGCATTGTGGAAGCCCTCGGCTGAACCAAACCTTCGGCTACACTGGGCCTTCGGCCACGAGAAGCCCTCGGCTGCGTGAAGAGCCCTCGGCTAAACAGACTCAATCATCGAAGATTCCCTTTGGAGACAGCCAACCACCGCATTTAATGCGACGTCACATCCACCCACCGCATTTAATGCGGGGAACGTGCGATGGCCGGTGCCACCCCGATTGAGGTGACCCCTCGGCCGTTGGATTACTGACACGTGTACTCTCATCGCATTTATTGCTGCTATAAATAGCAGCCCATTTCCCCTTGTAAACGATCCACATCCAAACACATCTCGAGTTATTAATACAATCGACTCTTTCCTCCTATTTCGCTCTGACTTCTCTCTAAGTTATTCCCGCAATAACACCTCGGATAAGATACCCCCCGGGTAGACTATCCATCAGTAAGTACTTTCTCACTTTCATCGATGACTACTCAAGAAAAACATGAGTATATTTTCTGGAAAAAATGAGAGGCCTTTGAAGCATTCAAGAAATTTAAGGCTCTTATTGAGAAATAAAGTGGGTACGTTATTAAAGCCATGAGATCAGATCGAGGTGGAGAGTTCACATCAAAGGAGTTTAATCAATTTTGTGAAGATAATGGCATCCGTCATCCCATGACTGTCCCGCGCACACCACAACAAAATGGTGTTGCCGAAACAAAGAATAGGACTATCCTCAACATAGCTCGAAGCATGCTAAAGACGAAGAATATGCCTAAAGAATTTTGGGCTGAAGCTGTGGATTGTACCGTCTATCTTCAAAATCGCTGCCCCACGAAGAGTCTAGATGAAATAACTCCACAAGAAGTGTGGCATGGAAGTAAACCCGGAGTCTCGCACTTGAGAGTATTTGGATGCATTGCATATGCTCATGTTCCTGATTAGACTAGATCAAAACCCGACGACAAGAGCGAGAAGTTTATATTCATTGGATATGACAAAACACTCAAAAGGGTACAACTCTACAATCCGGATTTGAAGAAGCTTATAATAAGTCATGATGTGGAGTTTGATGAAGAAGGTTCGTGGAATTGGAGCATTAGTGACAAAGAAGATTATAGCCTCTTACCTCCCATGAAATATGAAGAAGATGTTGAAGAGAATCATGAAAATATAACTCCTCCACCATCTCCCACTCAATCTCAAGCTTCCCCACCAAGTTCGGATGAAAGAGAAATACCACGCATGAGAAGCATTGAAGAGCTTTACGAGGTAACACAAAACCTGAACTCAAATGATGAACTTACACTCTTTTGTCTATTTGGTGATTGCGAGTCACCAAGTTTTGAAGAAGCCACAAGAAACAAGAAGTGGAGAGATCCAATGGATGATGAAATTAAGTCCATTGTGAAGAACAAAACATGGGAGCTAGCCACACTTCCATCAAAGCATAAAGCAATTGGAGTGAAATGGGTATCTAAGATCAAGAAAAATGCAAAAGGAGAGGTTGAGAAGTATAAGGCAGTACTAGTAGTCAAAGGCTACGCCCAAAGACACGGCGTTGATTATGAACAAGTTTTTGCGCCCGTTGCTAGATTGGAAACAATAAGATTGATAATTGCACTCGCGGCTCACAACAAGTGGAAGATACATCAAATGGATGTCAAGTCCGCATTCTTAAATGAGTTCCTAGAAGAAGAGGTTTACATTGAGCAACCCGAAGGTTACAAAGTCAAAGGGCAAGAAGGTAAAGTGTTAAGACTAAGAAAGGCTCTTTATGGTAAACAAGCTTGGAACAGTAGAATTGATCAATACTTCCATGTTAATGGATTCACGAAGTGTCCACAAGAACATGCTCTATATGTAAAGAAATATCACTAAGGAGACATATTACTCGTGTGCATCTACGTGGACGATCTCATCTTTGCAGGTAATAGCATGACGATGTTCGATGAGTTTAAACAAGTTATGACAAGGAAGTTCGAGATGACTGACATTGGGCTTATGAGTTACTATCTTGGCATCAGGGTGAAGCAAATGGATTATGGTATATTCATCACTCAAGAAGGATACATGAGAGAAGTACTGAAGAAGTTCAACATGGAGGACTCCAAACCAGTAAGTACACCCGTTGAAAGTGGATTAAAACTATCGAGGTATGATAAAAGGAAAATTGATTGATCCAACTTACTTTAAGAGTCTTGTAGGGAACTTAAGATACTTAACATGTACAAGACCGAGTATTCTCTTCGGTGTTGGACTTGTTAGAGCATCTCCAATGCTAATACGTTAACGGTGCATACGTGGCATGAAAGATAGTCAATCAAAAAACAATAAATAAAATATCTCTCTCCTTATTTGAAGGATCTTATATCATTTTGGTAAGATTTTCTTCACAATGTCAAACACAATGTCTAAATGTAGACATTGTGTTTGACATTGCACAGAAAAACTTACCACAAACACATAAGACTGTGGAATGAAGGAGAGAGAAATGTCATAAAAACAATTTTTTGTGTATATCTCTCTCATGCCACATGTGCACATTCTAGCATTGGAGATGCTCTTAGTCGATTCATGAAGACCCCTACAACAACTCATTTGAAGGCCGCAAAAAGGATTTTGCGATATCTCAAAGGCACCGCCGAATATGGGTTGTTTTACTCTTCATCTGATGAGTTTAAGCTGGTTGGATATTGCGATAGTGATTGGGGTGGAGATATCGATGACCACAAGAGCACAACTGGGTTCGTGTTTTACTTGGGAACCACCGCTTTTACATGGGTTTCAAAGAAGAAATTGATAGTCACTTTGTCCACCTGTGAAGCCGAGCACGTTGCAGCAACATCAAGTGTTTGTCATGCAACTTGGCTCAGGTACATATTGCAAGCTCTCGGCATGTCTCAAGAAGAAGAAGCAACAATATTCGTGGACAACAAGTCAGCTATCGCATTAGCAAAGAATCCAGTGTTTCATGATCGAAGTAAGCACATAGACACTCGATATCATTTCATCCGGGGAAAGATAGCGAAGAAGGAAATTCAAGTAGAGTATGTGAAGACTCAAGACCAAATCGCTGATATTCTCACAAAGCCACTCAAGCATGATGTCTTTGCCAAGATGTGGAATCTACTTGGTGTTGCTAAGTCAAGTTTAAGAGGGGATGTTAGAAATTAAACTTGACTTAGCCCAATAGTTGAGTCCATTAGAAGTTAACTTATTGAGCTAGTAGTTGTATGAGAAATAATAAATTAGTTAGCCCATAAGTTAGAGTTAGTAAAGAAAGATCTAGAGTACTCTTTAGTTAATGTACTTATTAAATAATTCTAGAATATTCCTAAGCTAGGATTCTATAGAATATATATTGTAGAATCTTAAGGTAATAGGAGTGCCTAGAAGGATCCTATGAGACCTATAAATAGATCACTCCTCACTCATTTGTAATATAAGCCAAACAGGGTCGTAGATGAGGGCGTGCAAGAAGTGCTACCGCACAAGGCCTCTCGATTCAGAAGACCCAAAATTTTAAATATAGTCTACATATTATACAAAATCCTTTTTTATTTGATTAAAGATTCATATTTTAGTATTTTGTTTTTAAATACAAACATTACATACTAATATTTGTATGTAATTAAAATGAAATTGTTAATTATAAATGTGCAACTTCTTTATTACATAATGCCTGGATAAGGCCTAGTTATAGTATTTAACACAAATTCCTCGTACATTTTGGACGAGCTTGATTTTAAGGGACGAAGGGAGTAGTTTTTTCAGTAATATTCTACTCTATATTTTTTTGGTTCATGATTTTAAGGTTTTAGTTTTTTTTACCGATTTTGGTTGTTCAGGTTCGAAATATGATTATATCTCAATGTCACATTTGATTGTAGTCTTTTTTTGGGTTATTTTTAAAGAATGCTTTTTATATTTATATTTATTTAATATAAGGTCTGTTTTACGTGATTTGCACCGGGTTTCCTAATCTATTGAGCCGACCTTGAAACATAAACTGAGGAAGAGGTTATGTTTCTTCTGTATAAACTCAGTCCGATTTTGTTCTATTTCTTCTGTACGATGAAGAATAATTTTCTATTTCTATATATATACATACATATATACATTTATGTATGTAAATGATTGTGTTTATCAGAAATTGAAAGCTTAGCCTAAAATGGTCTTAATTCGATGAAGACAATCCAGGCATGCCCTCTCGATTTGGTTATTTTCAAAGCAACAATCTCCACTATTCTGACAGCCTGTGAGATTCATGAGAAGAATGAAAAATCATGTGTTAAAGAATTGTTAATTGTATTACATAAATTATATTTATAAAACAAAAATGGTGTAATTACTTGTGAAAATAACATTGTTGAGATGTACGGACTATATAAAGTGTATATAAACTGTGCAGTTGGTAAACGATGAAATTATTGATGTCCTTAAAAGTCATTTAATAATTTATCAGCTAAATGTAAACAACTATTTAACCAAACACTATTTTATAAACGGTTAATACTATCAGCTAATCAAAACAGTCAACCTAATCAGCCAACATCCGACCGCTAACACAATTAGCAACAGACAACAGCCAACCGCTAATTGCCCAAATACCCCCAATATCTATTATGATGTTCACTGTCTATATTCAATGCATATATTTAATACTAGTTTTTTGAGTAAAGGGTCAGTTTGGTCCTCGAAGTTGTAAAAAAGGGTCAAATAAGTCCTCATATAGAAGATTCTGTCCAGACGTGCCATTTGAGGTGGCTCCCGGTAGAATTTTTTGATAAAATGTTTTGAGCATCTTATTCATTAAGTCTAGTTTACGCATACCAAATTTCAGCTAAAAATTCAATCGGGGAGACATTCAAATGAATTCTTGAAGATAACTGCACTTTTAATAGCACAGTTATCTTCAAGAATTCATTTGAATGTCTTTCCGATCGAATTTTTAGCTGAAATTTGGTATGGGTAAACTAGACTTAATAAATAAGATGCTCAAAAAATTTCATCAAAAAATTCTACCGGGAGCCACCTCAAATAGCACGTCCGGACAGAATTTTCTATATAAGGACTTATTTGACCCCTTTTTTGCAACTTCGAGGACCAAACTGACCCTTGTTCCCTAGTTTTTTCATGCGCGTTGCGCAAATGGGAAAGTGTCCAATGTTATTTAGGTTGTTTAAACACTATAATTATATTTTTATACTCGTATATGAATGAAATTGGAAATTGTAGTGGAAAGTATCCCATCTTTGTTGAGTATTATAGTACATACAAGTCGACAAAAAGTAATCATAGATGTGAAAATTAAAGAGTTTGATTCAAAAATATTACGGAAGTACATGTTTTTTTTTTCTTTTCTTTTTTTATGTGTCTGAGATGTACTTTATACAAATCAAAGAAAGACATATCCATATACATTTCGGGTTACTGAATAACACCAATATGCCTATACATTTAGAGTTATTGAATAACACACCGGGAAACAGTTAGATGCATCAAAGCCCATTTCATTTCTTAAATAGAAAGATCTCACCTGCAAAATGGGATACAAAATTTGTAAACCATGAGAAGATAAAACTAATAGAAATCATACCTTGGAGAAGCAATGTTACTGTTTCTAAATAATACTATCTGTGTCCCAAAATGTTTAGCCAAAGCTCAAAACTTGGACCATGACTTTGATTAATATAATATTATGAAATTTATAAATTTTATATTTTTATGAAAGTACTTTTAACAAAGAATATTTTCGTAGTATTTTTTATATTATAAATAATTTCCAATAAAAATATCTTAATGGTCAAAGTTTTGGAATTGTCTAATCATTTTGGGACGGAGGTATTAATTAAAGAGCATATATATACTCAAGTTCATTAAATTCTACAGCTCCCACAAATTAAAGCCAGAGGAATTAAATTTTATTAATATATAATACTCCGTATATATATAGGGTGTACACGATGACATTGTAATTTGTAATTTAAATGAAAAAAAGAGAATACTCGTTGTAAAGTCTGTTTGTATAATTACTGTCATATAAGAGCATGTGCAGTAAAATGGACTTATATTATTCAAGCATAACCAAGCATATTTTACATATCTTTTCACATGACATACCATATACGGTCATACGGAGTAGTACGTAGGCAAACACTTCCATATCATTTAAAGCAAGTTTACTGATGGCATGATATACATGCTAACCCCAGACGACATAAACAACACAGGGTTAGAATCAGTAACGCTCTACAATATTATGCTAGTAGCAAGGCTAGAACCCTAGAACCAGTCACCATATGTCCAAATGTAGTGTAACCGCGCAACCTCAACTTATAATCGTTCACCATCTCCTTTTAAACCATATTCCAATTTTGAGAAATACAATAAAAAATAGTTATCGGCATTCTTAATTGAAATAAAACGTACTTCTTCCGTTCCTTTTTTAATTGCAACAGTCAACATTTCACGTTTGCCAACGCACGAGTTTGACCATTAATATCTTTCAATCCTTATTAGTAAAAAATTTGAAAAATTCATATTTTGAAAATTTAGAATGAGAATAATTTAACAATATTTTTTAAAAATTAAATTCGTAATACATTAATAAATAAATAAACTATAGTCAAAGTAGAATGTGTGAATAGTGCAAAAAGTCCTACGTTGCAATTAAAAGAGAACGGAGGTAGTATTTGATATTTCATTGAGTAGATAACTTATACGATAGAAATAATTTCATATATGAAGCTAAAGTTGGAATCAAAATTTTAAGTCCTACGTCAACACATCCTATCCACCATAATAACTTATTTGTATATGATTAAGGATGTTTTCTTTTGGACTGAAATTTGTTGATCTGGTCTGGTCAGGTCTGAACTGGTCTGGTAAACGTCTGGTCTCTGTGTATTTCATAACTACGGAAGTCTGGTCTGGTCTGATTTGGTCTGTTTAAGTCTGGTCTGGGACTGAAAACAGTCCAACAGAAAATATCTTAATTGAACCAACTAATCAATTAGCTTTCAATTCAACTGTTATCTAAGGACTTCAATATTATCTCAAAGTGAAAAGGGAAACCGCCAAACAAAACTTGTCATGGAAAATCAAGGCTTAACTTTCACAAGGAAGTTGGTATACTAAAAATGGAAACGATGTTACCAAATCCAAAAGTGGAAAACATATATTGATAAAACAGTAGTAATAATTATTAGAAACTAAAGGAATAATTCAACTATAATTGTACGTAGTAATTGTTCAAGTAAGAAGTTATTACTTTCTCTCAAAATTGAAAAAAACTGCACAAATGGACTTGTAAGAGCGTGCATCAAGATTAATGGTTTAAGTTTCTTGTGCAAGTGAACTGATATTTCTAAACACAATGTTTTGTTGTGGCTACGTTTGTATGACCTATATTAACATGATATTATTACACCCCACAATCATTTGAATCTAACCCTATGGTATGGAGTTTTATGCTCAATACTAGTACTAATTATTAAATTGCAGAATCATAATAAAGTATTGTTGTAATAAACAGTGAGCTGGTATGGGATTTAAAAAATATCACAATACTTAATTATCCTCACATTAGGAACGGCAGGACTCGAACTTGTTATTTATTACCATATATACGGTTTATATATAGATTTCAGAAATAATCAATTATAATTAAAATGAATGAAATTAATAACTTACCTACATAGGCAGTAACCCACTGAATAAGGAAAACAAACACAGCCTACACAAACTCGGAAATCAAGAATTATTCAAGAAGATCGGTGGCGTTTAAGCAATTATCCTGAAGAACCATCGATCTTTCCCAAAGCAGTCATAGCGTGTCTTTGCCATATATATAGTCAAAGATAGAGAGTCGTGGGGATAAGCATGAAGGCACAGTGCTGGGTATAGCCATGGCAAATGATGATACAAAACCTTAAGTGCAGCAGTAGAGACCGGTATTGGCTTGGGCCTTCAATGAACATGAATCGACAAAGCACATCATTTCTATCAACACCACACAAACTAATGTATATATGGTTCAACAGCTTTTGATCGAAGGTATAGTAACATAACTTAATCTTTCTATCCTTCAATCAAAAGCTTTGTGACAGAGATGGCAAACGCCGTCATACACCAGGTTGGAGCGCGGTCGGAACAGTATCACACTTAGGAGGTCCAGAGACTACGACATCATCAAACCGAAGATCCTTGACCAGTCCACCTGCCGTGCTGGAAGACACGATGCCGGCTTTGGACGCCGGTGGTGAAATGAGCTCAAGTTCTGGCCAGCAGCAGGCCACATTCCAAATTCCAAATTTAGTGTAATTATTAAATGGAAAAGAATAAATTAAATACTCCGGATGTGAAGAGACGGCGCACTACAACGAAGAGGTTGAATTGGATGCTTTATGTGAACGGAGGTAACGGATGAGCAGGAGTTAAAGTGTATAGTACAATGAGGAGACCATATGGTACAAGAGAATGGTGCTTTGTGTTACACCAAAACATTTAGTATACCAAAAACACCCTAACTTTCATCGGTGTTTATAAGATTTTAGATTCACAAACCCTAATTTTAGAAACCCAACTTTCAAAAATAGAAAAGACAAAAAATAAGAATTGTGGGCCTAAGCTTCTAGCGTATCCAAAGGAAGTAGCGGATCCAAAGTCTACTCGCATGAAAAAATCCAATTAAACCAAACTTTAATGGGAATATTCATCTACGATGTTCTGCAAGTCGCCCTAGTTCATCAACCATGGAGCGGACAGTCGTGCGCCTAGATGGAGGCGGTGAGTTGGAGTGCGTTATAATCCAATTATGGTGCGGAGGAACGAATTGCTACTAATTGCTACTAATTCATATGTACTATGTAATTTCTAGACAGTAATTGTGTGGAGGAATGAATGTGTAGTACTGATTATACAGGTGACTAATACAGAGTATATAGTAACTCGTTTGTGATTTTGATTCAGTTACCATGGGCAGGCCGGCACTTAGGTTTGGATTTGGATTCTCTGCCTTAAGGCAAAGTGCGTTACTGCAATGGAGGGCAGAGATTTAATCCATGGCCTTGAGATATGTGAACAAAGTGACCCCTTCATATTCAACCTTTATTTTTTTCATCTGAAGGTTGATAATGGCCGGGCACCCTCCCTGCCAAAGCAAGGGAGAGGCCTCTGATCTCTTAGGTGTAGACGTGTAGTAATGGAAAGAGAGGTAACCAAGTAATTGTTGACATGAAGTAATTATTTACTTTTGTTGACAAAGTGATGGAACCTTTGTTGGTGACTCTATTGGTTGGAGACGGATGGAATGAAAATGAATTCGCAGACAACGTTTGCACTGTTTGTAGGACAACTGAGAGATATGTTCAGGGTGAATAAGAAGATCCATAGTTTCATTATCTTTGCACTGTTCGTAAAACAAAAAAGTTTTCCTAGCTAGCTATCTTCCAGATATGTCCTTACTAGCTATCTCCTAATAATGTTATCATGAGAAACTTAAAATTTCAATGGGAGCAATCTATCAACTTTTTGCAAAACAAGATGCTAAAATTAGAAAAATATTGGGGGCGAGTGCCCCCACCCTTTGCTCTACTTAAAATTAAGCAAAAGAAAAATGCACAAACCGTCCAGAGAAACTATTTAAAAATACCTCGCTATAGATTTGACCGAGTCGTTGAGCTCAAAAAGGTAAAATTGGACGTTCAAATAGCATTATGCAAACACTTACCACAGAAATGTGTTCATGGTTCTTGACGTGCACGTGCAGAAGAATTTCAAAAGGCCAACTTCTTATCCCATAATCTCCAGAGAATTAGCATCCAAATTAGATCATTCAAATATCAAGTATTAGCTTAAAACGTAGAAGGGAGATTTGTAACCAAAGGAGCACAATAATATTCATATTTGAAGTTTAGGGCGCCAAATTGTCAAGCAAAGATTCATTGACTCCACCTTCATGAATCATGATCTTCTACATCAAGTACATGCTAGATGCTTGAAATGCAACACCCAAATGATTTAGCAAATTGACAAAACAAATCACTCAATTCAAATCAGACTGAATCATTTGAGTTAGATAAGCTATAGAGACCCAAGCGATTTTAAATCATGAATGACAAAAGACAACTAAAAAATTGGTTTGACATTCAAGCTCCATCCTATACATTCAACCTGATATTAATAGATTATATTAATAGTAGCCCTGAATCTCATCTACAAGTCTGTCTTTTATTTCTAATTTGCTATTATGGTAATACAAAATTAATAAACAAAACTACATTGATATATCAAAGACATTATTATTATTTCAAATATAAATAAATAAAGATGTCTTAAGCTGGAAATTTTAAAAGCAAGTAGTGTAGAACATGAAAAATAAAAGATAATAATACGTAGGTAGCACGGCTACCATTAAAATTTTACATAGTTAAGAAAATATATACAAAAGCAAATAATCTAAGTGTAGAAGATGACTGCGTTTGGCGAGGATATCGGATAAGTGAGCAAGGTTTTACCTAGCTTGACAGAGTCACTCATATCTATAATATCAGCCCTAATCACCATCTCTTCCAATATTGTTGCCCTCTTAAGAAGGATTCTGGCCAATGTAAGCATTGGTTCACCACCAACAGTTGGATTTGCCAAGTAATACATTTTCACTGTCTTCAGATGCAATAAGTCGGAATCCAAATCACATTTTTCAGGTGGGAGCCAATTCTCGTCCCACTACAAACACAACAAATTCAAGACAAATCTACTGTTAATGATATGGAGAGATTGCTGGTTTATCTTGAAAGCATTACAATTATATATAAAGAATGTACGCAAACCACGTGAAACAATATTAAACACATGTTCATACCGTCGTACAAAAAGTCCAAAAGACAAGCCATGAATCTACAGCACTTACATTGTAGGGATCAATAGAGTCAATAATCAATGTCTCAAGGTCAGGAGAAGATTCCAGCAGGCCTAAAATGCCTGGAACGATTCTCACAGCATCACATAAAACATTTATTGTCAAGCACCTTAACCGACTTTTTGGGAGCTGCCAGCCATTCATCACCAACTCTGCTAGAGCCTAGTTTACATGTTGCCGCAAAATGTATTTTATAGATACAAAGAATATACAATGTAAGATCTGAGTGAAAAAATATGAAACAAAAACAACTTCATAATATTTATATATTCCTCAATCCTCATACATTCAAAATCCCTGATTGACCAACTCCCATTGCAAGATTTACACTTTAGTTTCACACTTTCACTTTACATGCTCTTTGCTATCAGTAGAAATAATAATTGTGACACTTATCTGTAACAAAAACTACCAACTTAGGATGTTATTTGTTAAGTTAGTACTAACTGTGAGGAAAGACACAAAACTTTAACTCAAGAAACTGTATTCTCCACAAGTCACATATGTATTGCTGGCAAACCAATACACTTGCAATTGATTTAGTTAGGGTAATTTTATTTGGACGTATTTCAGTCCCAGGCCATACACAATTAGACCAGACTCAAACAGATCACACCAAACCAGATCATACTAGACCAGACTTCGTTAGTTGTAAAATACACATACAACAAACATCTACTAGACCAGACCGGACCAATTCAGACCATACTAGACCAGACTTAATCCAAACACACCACAAAATCATAGTCCAATTAAAAACATCCTTGGTAATAGTAACTCTAGTTTGGGCAAATTAAAAAAATCTATGACACTCTCTTGATGGCATATATTATGCTGATTAGAGAATTGTTTTTTCAATAAAAAATACAATTATGCATAATAACTAAAAATATCCGTCAAGATGTAGTTTTTTAAGAGATGGGTAGGAATTAATATTTTATGGCTAAATTCTGAAAGTGTTCTATCTTGCATTACATAAGAAGTTGGGCTATGCACAAATGTTGTTTCTGGACTAGCTTCCAATTGTTAATGTACTTTCACCTAAACTCTAACCAGGAATATAGAGTTACTTTCATGAGAATAGTGAATTAAATGTGTATTTATCCACGTGGTTTATGAACTATACTATCATTATAGCTAGGGTGTATTGCAATTGACAATTGGCAAGATGAGAAAACCAGTTTAGCAGGTTCAATGCCATGTCTGTTTTTGAATACGGTAACCAATCAACTACTGACTTTCAGAATTTGTAAAAAAAAACTCCAACGTTACTATCAAAATTAAGGGACAATATAAATGATAGAAAATTTTCCCGAAAGGTGGGCTACAAGATCAAATGAATTTTACAACCAATACAAACCTTAACAGGCCCAGACCCCAGAACGAGTTCCTTGGCATGGTGAATGTTTTCGAAATATTCCTTTGCATTACTCAGCACCTCAGAGGGCAAACTCCACATGTGTTCACAAAAATAAAATTCAGCACTAACAAGAGATGAGAGGTTAGTGAGCTTCAACTTCTTTTCTACCGGATACAAAGAAATACTTAAAGATTTTAGATAGGGTGCTGATATTTGCAGGAAAGGGTCACTTTCTTGTTCTTCGTCTTCAAAGTTCTCCACCCGGAGGTTATATAGACCGTTAGAGTTGATATCCAAACAAGTGAATCCCCTACAACCACTGAGATTCATTGAATTCAAAACTGGACAGCCTGATAATATCATTTCAAGCACATGCTGAGGCAAATGGACATCAGAGATCTCTATAGAAGTCAATGAAGGCCACTGGATTGGTCTTTCAGGATCCAAAATGCAGCCATCCAAAGACAGTGATGTCAAGAAAGAATTTGAATACATCATTTCAGGAAGTATGTAGAAATCTTCACTTTCCCCTAATATCAAACTGACTTCTTTCACCTTATTTTTCAAAGCAAACTCTACCCAGCTATCAACATCCGGATCAAAGCAAATCTTGTAATTGAACCCAACCTTCAACTTCTCCAGATGATTTCCACTACGAATAGCAAGGGTCTTATTAACCCAAGCCACAAAGTCAAGCGTATTCTTAGTTTCCTCACTTTCATCAGAGAAATCAAAATGGAATTCAAGCACAGGCAATTCAGCCCAAAGATACTTCCATTTTTTCCCCAACAAGCTCGTAACCCCAGCTTTTTTAACACCTAAAAACGAGAGGATATGAATAAGTAAGCAATCAGGCAATGCACTGAGTCTATCAATTGACGTATCCTTAATCCGTTTGTTCGCTCCAACGTTTTCCTTCGAATAATCTTCTACATTTTCAGTTCCAAGTTTCACTCCTATGCCAACATCATCTTCTCCTGATTCTTGTATTTCTATAGCTACACCCTTTTCAGTCATCGGAGTGATGAACCTTAAACCACAGACCGTATCGCGGCAGCAAACAACGAGTTACCCTCGGTTGGTCAAAATTGAATTTTGGAGGAAAATTATTCTGTGTTCTCGTGAGTAGTTGAGAGAGATGTGAGGTCCTGAAAAGGCCCAACGAGATTTCAGTGTGAATCCAGTCCGGATTGGTTTCGTACAGAAATGTTTTGGGAGGTGTTTCTTTTGGATTGTATTTTGTGATTAGATCAAATCAAATTTAAATAAATCATAATAGATTATATTTAAATATATCAGATTAAATCAAATTAGACTTGTAGAATAATAAAATTAAAGAGATAAGACATTTACAAGAATAGACTAGTTCAAACCAGATTAGACCATACTTAAATAGATCAAACCAGATCAGATCAGACTGGTAAGTTTTGGTACAAAAGAAAACATCCTGACTTAAGTTTAAAAAACTGGATGGAGAAGCCACTCATTAATATGAGCCAACCCGTAAAATAGGCTAAAATGATGTTTTTAATTGTACTGATTTTTTTGTCTGGTTTAGTCTGATTTGATCTGGTTTGATCTTGTCTAATATGATCTTTGTGTATTTTATAACTATCTAAGTTTAGTCTGATCTGATCTGATATGCTATGATCAGATTTGTATGGTCTGGTCTGGTCTGGGACTAAAATGAGTCAAAATAAAACATCCTTATACAAATAGGGTGCAGTACGTTTGTGTACTATACCCATAGTCGCGCAATAGTCACCATTTGGTGCTTCAAATTCCCCCACCTCAATCACTTCTAAGCATTTTAATCTGTCGATTACGTTAGTTTTCCTCTTCATTCTTATAAAGAATGGATTTATTGATTGCTTCATGTTTATTTGCAAGCAAATACACATAACTATAGTGAGTGCTATCATCGATAAAGGTAGTAAATATTTATTACCACCACGTGTTTGTATTGATTTAAAATCACAAACGTCACTATGAATTAATTCAAGTGGTTCCGTTTTCCTTTTAATCGATTTGAAAGACGTTTTGTCTCAACACAAATTCCACATTTCTACTTCACATCAATTTTTAATTTAAGAATGTGTTCCAAGTTAACAAATCTACGTATATATTCAAAATTTACATGTTCTAGTCTACGATATCATAAACTAGAAGATTCAACCAAATAAGAACAAAAGATTTATCAGCATCATCATCATTATCATCATCACCATCAGCATCACCATCACCATCGATCACCATCAGCATCAGCATCGCCATCAACATCACCATCACTATCATCATTACCATCACCATCACATTGAGCTTAAAAAGCCCATCAACAACATATCCCTTTCCCACATACATTTTCGCCTTAGACAAAACTAATTTGTTCAACTTAAATATCATGTGAAAATCGTGTTTGTTCAACATCGACCCCAAAATCAAACTCTTGCACACTTTTGGAACGAACAACACCTGGTTCAGAGTTAGTTCCTCGTCCGAAGCCACCATGCCTATTCCATCTATCGTCGAATGAGCTGAATTTCTCATTCACACCTTCTCGTCATTTAAGACCTCAAAGGTAGTGAATAGCTCCCAGTTTGAGCAAATGTGTCAGGTAGCTCTGGTGTCCACAAACCACTCCTTGGAGTTTGAACACACTCCTTTTGAATCTCGTTGAAGATAATTTGAATCTCCTCAACGTGACTCAAGACCGTCTTTCAATCACCATTTTAAAGTCAAGAAAATTAAATGGCCAACATATTTCGTTGCAACAACATCCTCACTTTTTGTACTTGTGATCCAAAATGTTTCATAGCTCCTAAGCTTTGGCTAGCATGCTATAGATAGACATCATAGAGAGCATCATGCAACCCGTTCAACACATAATTTCGACAAAGGAATTGAAGTTTGAATTCTTTCACGCATTAACCGAATTAACATATTCCGCATCTATCTCTTGTTCGTTTAAAACAAGAACTTCCTCTATCAAGAACCTTGCCAAGCCGAGTGTAGTGAGAAAGAAGACCATCTTTTGCTGACACCTCTTAAAGGTCAATCAATTAAACTTTTCAAGTTTGTCCACGGAGTTACTTCACACTGTAACCGTAGAGATTGACCCTTATTGGCCAAAATAGATGTTCTGCGTTGTGAACCATTGTTTACCGAAACTCCACTTTCAAAGTGAGTTTTATTTTGTCCAACAAGAACATTTTGATTATCAGATATGTCATTTTCCTTTCTTTACCTTTTTGAAAAAACAAACTGAATTAGTTTTAAGATTGTAGGGAAAATGTATTTTGTTTTTTTCGAGAAATAAAAAATTTAAAACATCTGAATGAACTGGACAAAGAACTGGCACAGGTACAATCAAAGCTTGTGCAACACACAATTTCCTTAAAACTAATCCAATGTTTCTCACGTTGCTAGGAGCGTTGCAGTGTCAATTTCACAGGATACAATAACTGACGAACAACGGTTGATGGAGTATATGGCCCGGGAACCCCCGACCCACAGACTCCTACTACTCTAGCACATGCCCAACAGGACCAAGATGCACAAGAGGCTCAAATCACAGCGGTCCAAGCTCAAAGGAGCCCAAGGTGCACCTGGGATAGCCTTCGGTCATATACTCCATCAGGAGTCCCCCACTCCTTTTGCCGAGAGGTACTTGAGGGAAAAGGAGTAATTGTGGTGATTCTCCCGAAGGCATTCTTGTTCAGCCGGACGCTTTAATTGTCATTTTGTTCTCTGCTGTTGCCGAAGGCATCCCTCCAGTCCCCCACATGTCGAGGGCTTTCTGAGGGAAATGCATATGTGTTGCCTGTATGTGTTGTGGTGAAGGCTGCTTTGTCGTTGCAAGTGACTTCTGCAAATTTTTTGACAGTTTTGCTTTTGCTGAAGGGTGTAGTTGTAGGATGCATCAGAGGGGTTTGTTTTGATATTTGCCCGAAGGCTACATTGGCGCATGTATATGTTTGTTTTGCACATGTCAATTTTTTGTTTTGCATTGTTCCCGAGGGGTATGTCCCAGTCCCCAACTCCTTTAGGCTGAAGGCAAGTTCGGGCTGGAGGAGTTAAGAGTAATGTCTATACCCGATGGCGCATTTGGGTGAGGGCCGCCAAAGGGTGATAAGCCGAAGGCTTATGCTGCTCATGTTTCGAAGGCATATGATCTCCGAAGGGAGTCGTTGGTTGTGTGTCGAAGGGTATAAGCTGAGGCCACCCCTGGTGCCTCGTAATAGAGCCGTTGGGATATAGCCGTTGGAGGAGGGGTCCACGTGTCAGGTTCTCGTTGGTCGAAGGGGGGCGTGTGCCACCCATTGGCTAAGGCGGCGGCCTGTAATGATGGGCTTTCAAACCGAGGAACATCTTTCGAGGCTGGGTAGCCTATAAATACCCCAAGCCAGGCCTTATTTCCTTTGTGCTTTCTTGAGATCATTGCGGAGCTCTGCCAATTTTTCTAGAGAGACAAACTACTTCCCTCGATCAAACTCAGCTTCCAAGGTCAGTTTTTCGCCTGTTCTTGAGCCCCTTAGCATATTTTGCTCCCTCCCGTTTAGATCTAGTGTTAGTGATCCTAGGGGCCTTCTGTTAGAACCTTTAAGTAGCCTTCTTCTCCTAAACCCTTCAGTTATTATTCTGGAAAGAATGTCGTCACAAAGCGATTCCCAATACATCTCGATGGAGCCCTCAGTGCAACAAGAGAGCTATTCGGACGTGGAGTCCTCGAGCGAGGAGCCTTCGTCACCCAATGATTCCGCTGTGGCCGAGGAAGAGGAAGAGAAGGAGAGATAACAAGTGACAATTGCTGTTCTGCCTACGCGAGACGTCGGCGAAGCGAGCAGCTCCTGGCCGATTGACGCTGAGCCCCTCCGGGTAGCCGCGGGGAAGAAGAAGAGGAAGCAGAAAGAAGAGGGCCCTTCCAAGAAGAAGAAGGTTGTCGTCGACGCAGGGCAGCCGATGGGGATCCTCGAAGGTCACTCATACCTCAACACCGCCGCCCTCGACTTGAAGACAACGGCCACACCTTCTGATTGTCAGGCCACACAGCTCCTGGTGGAGCCTTCGGCTCAAGTGGTGGACCCGGACCCGGATGACTTATTGTCCAGCCCCCCCGAGGGTTGCTTTGTTGTGCACGTGCTCTCGGTGGAGCTAGGCCTCCGGTTCCCACTCCACCCCTTTTTGTTGGAATATCTCAAGTTCCTGGGGCGGGCTCCTTGCCAATTGACCCCCAATAGCCACTATTACATCACTGGGTTCCTCTCGTTGTGCCGGAGCCGGGGGTGGAGCCTTCTCTGGACCATTTCTTCATGTCCTTCAATCTCTGTCAAATTGGAACAAAGGATAGAATTGAAGAAGTGTTATTGGCAGTTTGGCAGTGTTTTTGTTTAGAGAGGACAGTGCAGCGAGTATTTTAGTGTGCTCAATGTTTTTCTTGATAGAGTAGTGAGGATGAGCAGTGATATTAATTATACACTAAACACACTTATTGTGTGAAACCGCTGATAAGAACACACACTTATTGTGTTTTTATGTTCTAGAACGTTACATACCATTAACCACACAATTAAACCATGCTTTAATCATGTTTTACAGTTTCTAAACGTCAACCAACACTCGAAACCCTGGCAGTTTGAAGAAGAAATTAAAACGTCCATTAACCGACTGTAGTTCTACGTTTAGTTCTACTTTCAGAAATTTTCCAATTTTTGCATCTCAACAAGTGAAATTCAAGAATAAAGTTCTCATTCACCCGTTATCCATTTTTTTTGTACCACATATTGGATTGAACATCTTAAAAGAAGAAAATGAATTCACTTTGATCTGACCCAAATTGGAAGTGGGCTCCACTCAAAAACTGCCCGAAAATGATCATTTAATGCAATTTTAACACAATTTTTCCAGCAATGAAGTGAAAACACGTCTAGGGTTTGGAAGAAAATGGGTGAACTATGTTTTAATTTCGTGTTATTCTGTTTGTGTTTTTCTTTCGAATTGCATGTTGTTTTGGATGTGTTCTTATTTCTTAGCAGAGAGTTTCTAGAATTTAAGTAGGAGATGAAAAATCTGGTTTGTCTGTCATTGACTCAGTTAAGCCCATAACCAGATATTATTATTGCTTCTACAGAGGTAATAGATTCTAAGTCTCGTTCGAGGGCGGACGGTAGATATAAGGTTTTTTATCGTTTTGGTTACTTCTATTTCTTTAAATGTATTATCAGCCATGTGACAAATGTTTTTTTGATTTTATTAGGGGAGATTTACCTAAATGAGAGTAATTAAATTCTTAATTGCCAAACTAAGACTAAAGTTAAAAAATTCCCCAAATAGGAGTTATTATTTGTAGTTGCTAAAAAATACCCCTGAAGCTTGACAAAACAGACCGCTCCCTTCAGACTGCCGGACCAGTCGCAGAAAAATAGCCGACCAGCCGCCGCCAACTACCGACAGACCGCTGACCGGCCGCCACCGGACGCCGCGCGCTGGACGTCGCTGCCGCTCCAAAACTAGTCGCCGCTGCTGATTCAATCGCCACCTTCGTAGATCATCTGGCCGCTGCCTACCTATATCCGGCCAGATCCGGCCTCCGCCGGCTTCCGACTGCCGCCCTTGCAGATCCAGCCACCCCCGCCCTTCCGGCTTACAAAGTTGATCTAACTGCTATACCCACCGCTTGGCATTGAAGCCCTGCTATGCGCAAGGAAGACCCCATGTGTGCGTGCTACTGAGTACGGAGCTTAAAAGATGCGGATGGTTGAAATGAATTATAGAAGGTTAAAATGGGAAGAAAGGTCTTATTTAGGGAATAATATTATACCCACTCCTATTTAGGAATTTGAACATTACTTTGCTCTTATTTGGGGCTATTTTCCCATTATATAGTTGTTGGATGTGATGATAAAAAAAGTTACTCCCTCTGTTCCCCAAAATACTTCTCACTTTCCTGTTTATGCAGTTCCAAAAAATTCTTATCACTTTCCTTTTTGGACAAGTTATGTGGCTCACATTCATTTTACATTTTTCTTAGATAACCACAATCATACATTTCCACTTTATTCCATTTTCTTAATAGGCGTGCCAAGTCAAATTCAAAGAATTCTTAGGAACATAGGTGTATAACAAATTCTTAATATTCCGCCATACTTTAGGGCATGGATATATTCCGACGTGAATGGGAGGATAACATTAGTGCTTACGCAGGTGATGACGTGATAATAACACTGATGACAAAGCAATGACGCAAGCAATAGTTCCCCACCACTGAAATAAATATCGCTCGCCGCCTCCTTCTATGAATCAACGAACGCACTTCCACAATTGATTATTTTCACAAAGACTATTAACGAACAACTATTAAGTATATAGTTGAAAGAGGCCGGCGGCCGGACGGAATGAGCACATCCAGCAGAGACGGTGCCAACGCGGCAGCGCCACCACTAAACCACCTCCGCGTGTTGTCAACCAACCTCATCATCAACCGACTCCACATGCTCCTAAACGGGATAGCCATAACCGCCATCTTGTTCTACCGGTTCACCGGCGCCGGAGTAGAGATGATCGAACGGGAAACACCTCTTTTCGGTGTACCGCTACCGTATATGATCATCACCGTCTCGGAAGTCATCCTCGCGTTCCTCTGGGTTCTGCACCAAGCCTACAGATGGAGGCCGGTCAAACGCACGGTGTTCCCGGAGAGGTTGCCGGCGGCGGAGGAGGTGCTCCCGGCGGTGGACGTGTTTGTGTGCACGGCGGACCCGGGGAAAGAGCCGGCGTTGGGAGTGATGAACACGGTTATATCGGCGATGTCTCTGGACTACCCCGGTAACAAGCTGGCCGTGTATATCTCCGACGACGGCGGGTGTGACGGGACATTGGATGCCGTCCGGGAAGCGTGGAAGTTCTCCAGGTTTTGGGTGCCTTTCTGTCGGAAATATAAGGTTAAAGTCAGGTGTCCTGAGGCTTATTTTTCTACGGCGGCTGCTGACGTCGGTGAAGATGACAGCACTGAGTTCTATACTGATTGGAGGATGGTCAAGGTACGTACTACGAAAAATTCCGTTTTTGTACAAATGAGTATAAATATGTGTCTGAGAGAGGTTTTTTTTGTCACGGACTATAGATGTTATAATAACTGGTGTACAAATGTTGGCTATCTCACCAACATGCATGTTGGCTATAAGTTATAGCCAACATGCATGTTGGTGTTATAGGCTATAACACCAGTACAAACAGGGGCGGACCCAGGAAGTTTATCTTGGGAGGGCGGTAACTTAAAAAAAAAAAATTTGGGAGGGCGAAAATTATTTTTTTGTATATATATACACTAAATATTTTTGTTGTTGGAGGGGCCACTGCCCCTGGGTCTCTACTACGGTCCGCCCCTGAGTACAAATGAGTACACCTCAAGTTCTTATACACACCAGTACACCTCTGACAATTTAAGGGTTTTTATGTAAGTACTATCATATTTCGTGTGATAGTATAGATGTTTTCATTGGAGTTAAAATTTCAGGTGTGATATAGAAGTAGTATAGTATAGATGTTTTTCATTGGAGTTAAAATTTCAGGTGTGATATAGTACGACGTATATATGTGTATTATTTCACTATTGGTACATGTTATGGATATGCATAATCGTACTAATTAAGGCTAGCATATGTAAATAAATTTATAGAATATATATGTATAATCATATCCATTTGGCAAAATTGAAAGTGGGTTGATCTCGTGAAATTTGAGAAACTTGGGCTAAGACTACTAATAAGATGGCTCAACTATGAATATAGTAAGTAGCTCCCATGCTACTTATTTTGGTTATTATTACATCAGGTGTTCCGTGTTCGGTAAAAGGTTAGCTAAATTGTCAATAAATTCAAAACAATAAGTCTATGGGTACATATGTATGTTATTGTTTTTGATAAAACCCAGGAGCAATTGAATAAAGAAAAAGTCGGGAAGAAGAATCAGAATAGCAGAAGACTAGAAGAGATGATCTCGATATATTTTTCTTCCCCTATTACCTGGATGCAAGCACATATTTAAACACTTAAAATACGAAGGAGTTCCACTCCTACGTGCATAGTGGTCTCCCCCCACAAAGCCAATAACTAAACCTGTAAACAAATGCAACTGCCTAGCGGTAACTAACCGTAAGCCAATAACTACAACAAAGGAAATAATAATAATTATATGTGAAAATAATAAGACTCCAGCAGTCCAATGGGCCTATCAATACCCCCCTCCTGAAACAGTGACCTTGTCCCCAAGGTCGAAAGCAGTGACCTTGTCCCCAAGGTCGAAAGCACTCAAAGCAGAAAATTATTCTCACATATATAGGAGCAATGTCTTCCCATGTGACATCCTATTGTGACAAATGGCACCATGTATTCATCCCGGGTATCCTAAAGAAAGTTTTGGTGGACTCTCCTCGGGTTGAACTTCCTCATCCTCGGGTGTTGCTTCCCCACCGTCCAACAAAAGGAGTTGTGGTTGTTTACAACGATGTCCCGGAGTAAACCGCTCACTGCACGAAAAACAGAGGCCGAGTTGTCGTCTACGTTGCATTTCATCCCACGGTAATTGCTTGATGGCAGTAGGAGTTTTGTTTGGTTCTTGTGTCGGTGGTGGACCCAGAATTCCTGCGGTGGGGCTAGGCTTGGCAGCACCAGAACGGAAGGAATTCCGGGTACTCAGTTGCCATTTTTCTTCTATTAGTCGTGCAAGGCCAAAAGCATCCTCCAAGGTTCGTGGTTTTTTTGTCTTGACTTCGAGCCGAATTTCATCTTTGAGTCCGCCGACGAAACAACCGATCACAAATGGTTCAGGAAGATCATCTATCTGGTGGCTAAGTTGCTCAAAAGATTCCTGGTAAACAGCAACTGTAGTGGTTTGTTTGAGACGAGAAAGAGCCTCAGACGGATCTTCGTATTCAGTTGGTCCAAAGCGCACCCGCAAGGACCTCACAAATTCTGCCCAGGAAATTGGGCCCCGACGCTTGGTCATCCAGCGAAACCATTGTAGTGCCAATCCTTCCAGATTCATGGCGGCTAAGCCAAGTTGTCGTTCAACAGTCACACCATAGAACTCGAAATATTGCTCCACTTGGTATATCCATCCAGTAGGGTCACCACCTGCAAATTTCGGAAATACCGCTTTCGGTTCGTGTGGACGGGGAGTGGGGCGGCTGGTTTCTCCATTTGCAAAGGGGTTAACGTTAATATCCATGGCGGAGGGATCACGATTGAGGCGCCGGCTCACTGCTTGTAACTCCGCCGTCACTACCTGTAGGGCTGTCGTGAGTTGATCCAGCAGAGATTCATGTCGGCCCAGTGCTTCGTTAACTTCGTTCCGAAACTCAGCGTTGGTTTTCCCTCGGGTATCCATCGGCTCTGATACCAATTGATAAAACCCAGGAGCAATTGAATAAAGAAAAAGTCAGGAAGAAGAATCAGAATAGCAGAAGACTAGAAGAGATGATCTCGATATATTTTTCTTCCCCTATTACCTGGATGCAAGCACATATTTAAACACTTAAAATACGAAGGAGTTCCACTCCTACGTGCATAGTGGTCTCCCCCCACAAAGCCAATAACTAAACCTGTAAACAAATGCAACTGCCTAGCGGTAACTAACCGTAAGCCAATAACTACAACAAAGGAAATAATAATAATTATATGTGAAAATAATAAGACTCCAGCAGTCCAATGGGCCTATCAGTTTTGCATTAAGACCTTGTATTTGGACCACATCATTACTCACTATTTGGTAATTATTTGTGATTAAAGATTGATTTACATGTTGTCGAAAAGTGTTTTTTTTTTAAAGTATGGCATGAGTGTCATCCTTTTTAGTTATCGCTCTACGTGCAATTGTGCAAATTAAGTTTGATCAAATTTTAAAGACAAAGACGAATTAATTAGATTCATGTGATACTCCAGGAACGGTATGATGAATTCGAGGAAGCTTTGGCGAAGAACTCGTCCAAATCTGTTAGCAGGGATCATCCGCCTACCATCCAGGTGATTTGTTTTATACTAGTATATCGATAAACTAATTAGCATTAAATGATCGAATAAATTATTTACGGAGTAATTAATAATCTTTTCACCCATGGATCACTCCTATAACGTGCATGCATATGTTTTCCAGTTTTTTCAGTTTTTTTATTGGTTAACACCCGGCCCTTTCTTCATATAGAGTATAATAAACGCACCCTTTCCGTTTTTTCAGTTTTTTTATTGGTTAACACCCGGCCCTTTCTTCAGTTTTAATTTTATTAATTAATGAAAGTTTGAGAGTATAGAGCTCTGAAATATCTTCGATTTGATATAATGGCCCCGTAACTCATTACGAGTAAAAAGTTATAACTTCCGAAAACCAGCAGTACCTAAGCGTAAAATCAGCAAAATTCGATGTGTAATAGGAATTATTTTCCCAAATTTTAAAAATAGCGTATAATTATTTCATTACTTACGTGACATGATTCAGAAACAGAGCAAAGACAATCTATATTCTTGCTATGAGTGTCTATTTATCTAAACTATATATGAAACATTCAACTCAGATATTGTCTAAAAATGTTCCACCATTTTTATTTTGTAATTAGTTGATTTTCGACCCCCCGGACCGTTTTTCTAGCTCTGCCAATGATTATATGTGTTGGGTGTGTACCGGAATACGGTGACGGAATCGATCCTCAACAATATGCATGACCAGGGGAACTTTATAGTACGTATAGACCCCTAAGGGTTATAGTTACACGGTATTTGTATATGTATGAAAATTATTTTGGCCCCTCGAAAAAAGAAGGAAATTAAACCTCATGTTAATATAATCCTGTAATAATATTGTCATTTAGATTGTGTGTTAATGTATTGACTGCCAGGTGATGAATGATGACAGTAAAGAGGATGATGAGATGCCTCTTCTGGTGTACGTATCTCGGGAGAAAAGGCCCGGTCAACCTCACCATTTCAAAGGCGGGGCCCTCAATGTTCTAGTACGCATATTTCAATTTCATTCTTCCCATTTTTCTTTCTCCTTTTCTCTTTTGTGTTTCCCTAGCTTTCACATTTTCTAAGGCCTAGGACATCTCCATTAATATAATGCTGAACTATGAATATAAGTGGACATCTCCATTAAAAGTTCCCCATTTTTGGTAACTATTATTAGTAATGTCAAATATAATGTTTGTAATTAGACTTTAGACTTAGTAATGAAAACGTAATAAGAATGTGGAGTATATATAACTAAGAAAGAATTGGTAATATTGGTAATATTACTATAGAAGTATGTACAATATACGAAGTATATAATTTTTGTTAATGTTAATTTTATGGTAGGGACTAAGGAGTACATAATTTTGCAGTAATAACCCATTCTTGATAAACCATTTTGCAGCTCCGAGTATCAGCGGCAATGAGCAATGCACCATACTTTTTGGTGTTGGATTGTGACATGTATTGCTATGATCCTTCATCTGCTCGCCAAGCTATGTGCTTTTATCTTGATCCTAAAATCTCTCAGCAACTGGCATGGGTTCAATTTCCGCAAAAGTTTCGGAATACAAGTGAATATGATATCTATGATGGTCGGCTGAACCCCATTTGGGTACTCTCTCTCTCTCTCTCATATTTGCTTCAATATACAATTAGGTTCTTTCCGGGTGGAGGCCGGGTTTTGGTAATGCAAAAAAATATGAATAAAAGGTTGTACATTAATATGCTTACCTATTACTGAAGTATATTACGAAGTATTCACTTATTCCCTAATTTAAATAAGATTCTCGAACATGTGTGCGCGCGCGCGCCAAGCTATAGTCTGAGTGCTCTCCAAACTCTCTGTACAAACTGACCCTAACTAACTATTATATTAGAGAATATGACCAAAATTGTGCTACAATCTGGTGTCAATAAACTTCATTTTCAAAATTTATGCAGAGAGAAGGGCAAGGTTTTGATGGGATTAGAGGACCTCCCATATACGGCTGCAATTTTTTCATGACAAGGGAAGCAATTTATGGAATTAAGGACATTCAGAAGGGTACTATTGATTGTATACATACGTTTAAATCTTTCTCTTACATGATCCAGTTTCCTTTTTTTTTCTGCACATCCCAAAAGTGTTTTCTAATTTGAATGAATAGCTCACTAACTTAGTGATTTTTTTTTAATTGATCATTTAATCTATTTGCCAAAAAGGCACGTAACTCATGCAATCTAACCAACATTGTTTTTCATTTTCCTGACCAAAACACGCCGAGCCCAAATACAGATTTAAGATACGGGACTAATCTAGTAGAGCATCTTTTATATTCTGTACTACATATCATTAATAAATGGCCTACAGGTCTTTATATGCAAATCTTCCTTTAATCTCAATGTTTGACCAGGCATTGATTTGAACCAACAGAAGAAGCTATTTGGCTCAAGCAATGAGCTGATTGAATCTATTAATAATATTTACAAAAAAAAGTTGCCTGAGAGAGGTAGGAAGTCGTACTATGCATTGCAGAAGGAGCTTCAACTGCTAGCCTCTTGTGCTTATGACCATGACACACATTGGGGAAAAGAGGCATGTGTGTTGTTAAATTAGTTACGTTAAATATATGGAAACAGATCACCACTCGTTACCCATTGCACGAATGCACGATCGGTCAAGAATATATGTAATTTCTTTAAGCGCCTTCCTGCAGGTGGGCTATCGGTATTTCACTGTCGTGGAGGACTCGATAACTGGCCTAGAATTGCACTCCAATGGGTGGAAGTCAGTGTTACTTGACCCTTCCGAACCATGTTTCTTAGGCGCATCCACTACCAACTTGAATGATATGTTGGCTCAACAAACACGTTGGTCTTTTGGATTAATGCAAATTGGTCTCTCAAAGTTTATGCCTCTTGTATACGGCCCATTGAGAATGTCAATCATTCAAAGTATGTGTTATGGTGCACTTGTTCTCGATTGTCTCTACACCATTCCCTTCTATGGTTTAGCCATATTTCCTCCAATTTGTATGCTCTATGGCATTCCCTTATATCCCAAGGTGAGCTGATAATTCAATATGTTTCCTTTTCATTTTGACATTTACATACATGTACAAATCATATTGCACATTTGATGGCATATTCTTAATTTCTCTATATAGGAATCATGCTCATTTCCTTGTCATCTGCATGTTTTTAACCATTTTCTTCTAAAGGATGGGTGCTCAGTTGCATGTGATGATGAGTAATTTTCGTCATCCTACATTTGAGTATACCACACATAAACTGCTCAATCAATTGAATAGATCAACTAACATCTAGTTTCATTTCAAACTTCCAAATATAATTTGACTTCAAATCAAAGCCAATATTTATTTGGCATGATTTTAATTTTCTTCCTATAAACTATCTTCTAGGTCTCAAATTCATTCTTCTATGCATTTGCCTATGCGTTTCTCTCATCACAACTCAAGCATGTGCAAGAAGTCTTTGCCTATGGTGATCCTCATCCGTTTAGGAATGCATTGTATGAACTGAGGGTTTGGATGATGAAATCGGGAGGATGCTACTTTTATGCACTTATGAACTCTGTTTTTAACAAATTTGGATTGCATAAAGCAAATTTCTCCCTCACTAATAAGGTGGATGACGATGAACAAGTGAAGTTTTATGAGGCGGGCATATATGACTTCCGAGCATCACCCATCTTCCTAGTTCCACTATGCAGCATCTACATTCTTAATTTAGCTTGCTTCATCACCGGAATTGCAAGAAGGACGTTTCAAGAGAGTTATGAAATGTTGCTCGCCCAAGCTGTTCTCTCATTGTTTGGCATAGTTGTCAACTTTCATGTGCTTGAAGGTATGTTGTGGAGGAAAGACAGTGGTTGCATCTCTCCGCATGTCTCTCGACTCGCTCTTATACTATCCGGACTCATATTTAGTTGTGGAACACTTATTGTCCGCTATTAAATGATTGGAAATTACTAGTTTCATATTATTATTGTAAGAGTTGATGTCATCTTATTATTAATTGTAAATTTATTTCTTGTAATTTATCTATTTGTTCTATGTCATCATAGTTTACACTATTTATTGTAATGGTTGATATTAATTCACTAGTGTATTATCAGAAGAAGATAGAGAAGAAGAGAATTTGATTTGAAAAGAAGAGTTTGAATAATAAGTGAAAGAGTTTAATTGATTTATAACATAAATACACTTAATAATTTGTTTAATGTTTTAGGGAGAATTGTGTGTGTCACTTCATTACCAAATGTTCTATAAATATGGAGAGATTATGGTTTGCGAGGCAAGGTCCGATTTTTAAAACCATATCACTTCTTATCTTATTTTTATAAGAGAGAAAGGTGGGATTATCTTAATAGTAATTGTGGATTTTCATATTACTCTGAGAGGAAGCTAAGAGAAAATGAAATGGGTCATCACAACAGTAAGGTAGATTATTGGGAAATATATGGGCAGAATGTAAATTTAATGATGTGATTTTTTCAATAGAAAAACAAACCATTGAAATGATAGGTACTAGGGTTGGGCACGGGCCGGGTCGGGGCGGGTAATGCAAATTAAAATGGAACTGCCGGTTCCATTGTATGGTTCGGTCCGGTCCGGGTATTACAATTTTCAAAATAGGAACCAAAAATTACCCGGCCCGTTTGAAACGGGTCGGTCCGGTCCGGGTTTTACAGTTTCTATTCTCATATCTTGAAATTAGTAAAAACTCATGAAGTTCCAAAAATCAATAATAAATAATATAGGACATTAGCAAGTTTCAAAATAACAACATAGTGGTGCGCATGTAATACAAGCGACAAGTCCAATACTCCATATTTTCATGTATATAAGTTTCAAACAATTAAAGAAATTCCAAAATTATGCAACCTAGTCAATATACATATTTTCTAACATTTGTATTTAAACACATGTTGTCTAACATCACATATTCAAGTGATTGCTTTTTTTTAATATTAAATTTTCAGTATTAGCCAAAGTTGACACATACATGGTGGGTGGTAAACACAATTTATATATTTTAAGAACAATATAATAAAAAAATATAACAAAATCATTTTTAACAAATAATTAAATTCCATAGAAAGGAATAATTCAATAACAATAAAAAGTAATAAGATATTTATGAAACATTTAATCAATAATTTGAAAACAAAAGAATGTTACTCCAACTCAATTTAATATATTATCACAAAACTATTTCAAAACCGATTATCACAAAACTATCAATAAATTAATATACAATATATATAACGGGCCGGGTACCCGTTATATTTTAATTTTAGAACCGGTCCGGTTCCTTAAAAAAAATTACCTGACCCTACCCGGACCGTTTTATGGCAACAAAAAATGGAACCGGCCCGTTTTGGAGCCGAACCGTCATTACCCGGACCGGACCGCGGTTGCAAGACCCGTTTTCCCACTTCTAATAGGTACTAACCAGTTAAGGACTCGAGGATAAACGGAAAAAAGTGGCGAAAAGTTGAATTAATTTATTTATGTTGATGTGAACTTTCCTGTTTTTTTACCCTATCTAATTAAAATTACACATTTTTAATCACACTTTTTTTAAAATCACATTTTAATCATTCTTATATTTATTTGGATAAAATCAAAACACATTTTTAAATAAGAAAATTAACATGCTCTAGTGAATTCTACGTAGTATTCCCCCCAACCTGCAAAATAGTTCCCGGTTTCCTTTTTGAGTCGTCCCAAAAAATAGTTCTCATTTCCCCTTTTGGAAAGTTTTGTATGGCTCACATTCATTTACCTTTTTCTTACACAACCACAACCATGCATTTTCACTTTATTCTCACTTTTTTAAACTCCGATCTAAGTCAATGCGGGAACTATTTTATGGGACGGAGGGAGTACAGTATTAAAATGCACTCATCTAAACTAGGGTTGTATACGAATCAAATAATTTACGGTTGGTTCGGGATTCGAATTCGTATAAGATGAATCGAATTCGATAAATTCAAATACAAATAAGAATATTAAAATTGATTCAAATTGTAATCAAATACAAATATCAGTATATTTGATTTGAATATTAATTAAATATATTCGATTAATAATAGTGATAATATTATTAATAATAATAGTAATAATAGTAGTAATAACACTACAATAATTTTTAAAACTAGCTATACCCTCAAAGTGTAACCCATATATATACATTTAGGTATATACATTCCAAGTCACTTTGTCATAAAGCAGAAGTATCATAAGGAGAAAAGGTTGAAAAGGAAACAAATAGTTTTATTTTACACATTAATGTTAGTGTACGTTTACTTCAAACTTAGCTTTGAAATATATTTATTTATAGTAATTATAAAACTGACTCGCTTCAGTACATTGTGCACAACCTAAAAATGCGTCGATCCATTAAATTTTAATGAAAAATGTAATATTACAAATTAAATTTTAAAAACACATTTTTTATAAGTATTTAAAGTGATATTTGACTAAAATTTAACTTATAATCAAATCGATTCGATATTCGTATATGATTCCTAAGTATTCGTATTGTTAAACAAATACAAATCGAAAATATATTCGTTTCATATTTAAATCCGGATTCATATTCAAAAAAATTAAACAAATACAAATACAAAATCACATTATTCGAGCCGATTCGATTCGTATAGTTAGCATGCTCTAGTTAATGTACTCCGTATTACATATCATGATATCCAGCCACCTGCAGCCCCAGCCCATTTTTTATTTCTAATTTGTACTCCGTAATAAGAACGGCCCGCCCAAGTGTACAGAAAAGTTCTGCGCAGCAACCAAGTACCCAACCACGCGACCAGCAACTCAGCAAGCCCACATCTTCTTCCCAGTTCCGTCGTTCTGCGCTGCAGCAACACCATTACGCCAACGACGAGCGAGGGGTGACGCCGTTCTGCCCGCCTTTCCGGCCTCCAGAAGACCTTCCCTTTCCCGTAAGTTTTTAAATTGACAGTGTCTTTGTGTACTTTTATTTATTATTATTTCTATTTCTGAAATTATCTATCTTGTGTGCAAGTTTATTGTAGAGTTTATTCATTATTAAACCAATTTTATAAGGAAGTGCAAGTCTGATGTGGAGTTTATTTATTGTTATTTTCATTTTTTTTGCTCGAAGAAGGCTTAATTCATAAAAATGGCATTCAGCAAGAGGATAAAACTAGAAAAGAACCACAAATAACCATCCGTCCGTGGTCGAGACTGAGAGCTAACCACCTGTGCAAAAGCAGTATAACTCGCTAGACCAATTTTGGGCATCAAAGAGCTAATGACGGTTACCACAGCCTCTTCCTCTCCCAACCTTAATGCGAAAGTCTTACAAGGAATAAACGCATAACAGCAAAACATAACAGAGCAATTCGGGTAAAATAAATCAAAATAGAAGAAAATAAAGATGCCAAAGCTAGTTTTCTTTCCCACCGCCCTCCACTGCAGCCACGACGGGTCTAGGGAACCAGACCCGCCTCCTCTCCGTTTTTTGCCCTATCCATGACCATATCTTCACCAGTGGCACCTTTCCCGGGTTGAACATCACCGGTCCTCCTGCGTTTAAGCTCCCCAGGCATTTCTTCCTCTTCAATGCTCTCAAACAATGCCGGTTTCATGCCCTTGGACTCCGCCGAGTACTCTCCTCCAGATTCAGATTTCCACTGGTCCCCATACCCTTCTGACCTAAAAGCTCCTGCAGATGTCCATTTGTAAGATCCTGTAGGGCTGGTCTTCACCCTTCCTCCAGCTCGAAGCTCCACTCCATATGTCTTCTCAGCGACAAATCCCTCCTCATACTTCAACGGGCAAAATTTATCAGAATGGCCAATAATGCCACAGATGAAACAAAAGCAGGGTAGTTTCTCATACTTAAAATCTACCCAGTGTTTAACTCCATCCTCTGTCAAATTGGTACCTTTTTTCAAAGGTTGACGAACATCCAAAGAAACCCTAATTCGCAAATAAGAAGCCTGTCTTCCATCAAATTGGCTCATCTCAAATTTTATAAATGAACCCAAAAAATTACCAATTCTCCTAGCAGATCTCAAATTCCTATATTTTATAGGAGCATTATGAACCTGTACCCAGAAACTAGCCTCATACAGATTCATTGATTCAGGTATGTCATCAGGCTGAACAGTTTTTAGTAATATCAAATCACGCTCAAAGAGCCAGGGACCTTCCTCAATCACTCGCTTCATATCCAAGACATGATTAAAAATTAACAGGTACCTTTTGTCTCCGATTTCCTTGATAGTCATACCTTTAACAGGTTTCCAAATTGAGGTCATCAACTCCTGGAACCCTGGTAACTTTATCTTCCGATCCGATATCACAACCCCAACCGCCGAAAAACCAGTCGGCCCCGCCTCCTCCTCAGCGTCCTCCGCTGTGTCCTCATCAAAGTTCAGTTCGTTCTCTTGCTCGTTCATTGTAAGTTTCTTGTACGAAGCAACGAAATCTTCCATCCGGATTCTTCCTTCCGCCGATCGAAGAGAGACTCCTGTTAACCGTCTTTGTTCCTACCCTGCCGCTCGCGATCCTCGGCAAGCGCCAAGATCGGACAAAACTAACCTAGCGGCATAAACGCCCTAGGAGGCTCGAAGGTATAGAGAGAAACTCTCGCTCCGATAGGGAAGATCTAACATGAAACACCAGTTTAATAATTAAAAAGAAAAGTGAAAAAAATTGTTATTTTCATTTGATAAATTGTTAATTGTATTGTAATTGTGGATTTGTTGATTTAATTTCTTATAATGCTATTTTTAGTTTTTTACAATTATACTCGTTTTACTTCAATTCTAGTCAAAGAATTCCTATGAAAAGAATTTATACACTGATTCTTAAGGTAGTAAAGGGTCGAACCTTTTTAGTTAACATGCCCTCCAAGATCTCCAAACTAGTTCCGCCACTACAAGTAACAGATAGGAGGAGGTTTAAGTTATTGATTTCAAACGAAGACATATTCATTCAAACAACAAAACTATAAATGATGCGTATAAAGTAATTTTTCAAAATTTCCGAGCTCTTATGCAATTTTGTTCGAAGAATTTAGTTGTACTTCACATATAATAAAAAGATATCTTTTGCTTTGTTTAGTTTTTGGTCGTTCGAATTTAGCCATTTAAGAATGGTCTTGTATGTCGAGCAATTAGTTAACTGTTACTCTCCCGTCCTTTAGAACTTTGTTATCTTTTCTTTTTTTGCGGTCTCAAAACCTTTGTCATTTTTTTTAAATCAATTAATTTGTGGTTCCTATTATTCCTCTCTTTTGCACACAATTCTCAATCAATTTTCTTTAATTTATTATCTTTCATGTCAGTCAAACTTGACAAAGTTACAAGGGGCGAAGAGAGTATTTACTATTCGGAAGACTATGTTATGAACTAAATTATTCAAGTAGGCTCTATCTAAAAGACTCTCAACAGTAATTCCAATAAAATAGCCTAACGAATGGATTAATTTAGCTTTATGGAAGAGTCCAAAACCAATTCCAAATGATTAAGCCTGATAAATGAACAACTACTTGCTATAAAAGAGTTCTACAACAAATGATAAAGATTGTTTTTCTTTACCAAATGAATTATTAAATAATTAATTAATGATAATTGATGTTTGATATCACAATTTTTAACCATTAAATGAAGCTGGTAACGATGTTGAAGACTAAGTGAAGCTGCTTTGGGTGACCAGTTCTGTCCACCGCACTCTCGCTGTAGTCTTGCAACCGAGCAGGTCGATTGACTGTTAAAGAATGATGGCGGAACAGAGCAGTGCTGGTTTTGAAGAAGTTTGGAACCTGATTTTCCGGCAGCCGTGTCTAGGCAAATCGTAGTTGTTTTTTTCGGTGGTGAACAGTCTGTTCATTGGATCCGGAGGTGTTGATATTTTTCGTCCCCTAGTGCGGCGGTGTGGTTGCAGCAGCTCAGAAAGTTTTCAGCAGTGGAACGGCATCGTCCTTTCTGTGGAGGGCTAGTAAACCAGGGCAACAAATTCACAGCAAGGCAGAGGCACTGTTTCAAGCGTAAGCGGGCTATTGAACGATTATGGTAGAGTTGGAGGAGATGGTCAACAAATGTGATAACATGATTCTCGGGGGTGATGGGACGATCTGATTCTGGACGAGGAGGTCATGGGAGAGGAAGAGTCTCCGAACAGGAGTTTACGGGCAAAAGAAGACGAAGAGATGTTGATCCGCCCCCCTCCCGAACCGCCGCCATAGAGGAATTGTGCGACTAGGGTTTGGACGACAACTATTTCTGTTTTTTTTTTAATTTGTGTTTTTACATTTTTTTTTTTACTCAAGGGGGTCTGGGGGAGGGGATCTGAGGGAGTCCGGAGTAAACAGGGCCGAAACTCACTCCATTGAGTTTCAAACCTTATGTGCTTAGCGGGTTTCAAACTCGAGACCTCCCACTAGGCACGGTAACCTCACAACCAGCTGGCCTGGAATGCTTGGTTTGTTTGTGTTTTTACTTCAAACTACATGTTGTTTTGTTTGTGATGTACGCTTATTTTTGCCAGACTCTTGAATTAGGTTGGGGCGATGATGAGTTTACTCTAAACACGTTAGGCTCATTTAGACCCATTACAGGATCAGCGAGCCATATTACTTTTTTCTGGGTGATTGGCTCTAAGTCTGGTTTGAGGGTCGGTGGTTGGAAGTGGTCATTTTATCTTCTTGTTCCCTTGCTTAATGCTTTCATATCAATTTAAGCCGCCTTGTTCCAAAAAAAATCATTAAAGAATGACACATCAACATTTTAAAACTCAACTTTACTATATAGAACAAGAGATCATTAGATTGTGCATCGCACGCATCACTTACGAGTATTACTAAAAACTAAGTAATGGATAAAAAAAGAGACATTTCTTTAGTTTTAAATGCACTTTACGTCTTTACTTAATGACCCCAATGACCATTGCCGTCCATAGTGACCAACGTCGGCCAGTGATGAACTACCGCTAGTAATTCATCCAGAAAAACCTGTAGTAACTACCGCTCAGGGCCGTCTAGAGCAATTGTGAGGCCCTAGACAATCATATAGACGTTTTGTTTCTTAATACGTATAAATTCATAGAGCCGACAAACGATTTTATAATCAAGTCATTTGTTACTTTGTTCTTCTCTTTATACACCCTGAATCATGTTTTCGTTTTCCCGTCACCACAAAACCTACAGTTCCATTCAAAATAATACTACCCACGTCCTACTAATATTGAGACATGAGAAGGATGTGTGTTTATTAAAAAAGTGCGTAGATATGGTTGATATTGATTGAATTGATAAAGTAAGAAAAAGTAAGAATGACTTAAAACCACATAAATTTTTTCAAATTTGATTGAGAAATATTAATAGGACGGACCAAAAAGAAAAGATTGGACAATCTTACAATAAGTAAATGCTTCGTAAATACAAATTTACTGCTCATCATAAATAAGATACTAAGATTATAAATATTCAATGTTTAATCAAACTCACATATCACAATTCAACTACATAAGAATTTTGCACACCTAAATGAGTAATTGAGTTGTTTGAGTAAATAAATAGATTTATGCATCGATAATTTATACTTGGTATAGCACTTGCTGTAATACAATTGAATTCTTGTATACCTAGACCCTACTCCCTAGCCACTAACAATTGCAAAAAGAACTAAACAGCTAAAGCTAAACGATGTACAATCTAACAAAAGTAATCCACTAATTAATGAAATGAACTAAATCAAATTGTTAGAAGAACTACAAGGCCTGAAGTTTAAAGGTCGAAGTGTTGAACTGCCATTTGTGGCTTGGGATGTGCGGTCTAATTGCTGAATGAATAATAATTAATTAATGGAAAAATAATTATTAATTTTCCTACTCGCCGCTTGCCAGATGCTACTCACCACCATTCCTACTCGTCTTGCATGTCCGACTTTTTCATACTGGAACTTATATTTAATTAGAAATCTGCAATTTAGATTAAATACACATATACTCCGCATATATTAGTAATAGGCTTATTTTTAAAATTGGAGGCCCTTGAAATTTGGGGGCCCTAGACATTTGTGTAGGGAAAATGCCCCCATGGCCGGCCCTGCTACCGCTGCCGCCTAGTGACTACCGCTGGTCATAGCATGGGCAGTGACCACCACCGCCCTAGTGGCCAGTTTTCAACAATCTCCATCCAGAAAAACTAGCAACACCGTAACCCCGTCACGCTTGTACCGCGGCATTTTGCCCCTGCTGGGTGACACCACCTACTGCCCACCTCCCCAGCCTACTACCGAGCCCATCTCCCCAATCCTCAAACCACCGCGGCCCCTCCACTCCCCAACCCCGGCACCATCGTCACTACCCCACCCTACCCAACAACCTCTGCCCAACCCCAGTCACTATTGCCCTACACTCAAATCCAAAACCCTAGGTCTGAATAGACGAGGTGGCTGAAGACATAGATGAAGAAGAAATATGTTTCAGGCGAATGCGGGAGGCATGGATGATGGAAACGCAATTGACGTTGTCGACAACGGAAGGCAGGCATCACTAGAGGCCGGAAGGCGCTGGTGGACGGGTGGCACCGGCATTGGCTGGCAGCCAGGAGGTTAGTGCAAAATGCCAGATCTGAAAATGAGAGAAGAAATGGGGATATTAGGGGTTGATATTCTATTTATATTAGGGATATTGTGAGTTCAAATATAATTTGTCTCTTTTTTGTCTAGATAAAAAATGAGTCATAGTTTTTTGTCTAAAGGAAAGCTTGTAGTATTATTTTTTCCATTATTTTTTTGTTTCAAAGTATTCTATTTTCTCCTGTTTTATTTTTCAGTACTTGTGGAATGTTGTATGCTTTTAATTGGATTAAACTTTTTTATTCTGGTCTAGTCTTTTGTGAACTGGATTGGTCTAGTGTGGTAAATGTCTAATCTATGTGTATTACAATTGTTGAAATCTATTTTGATTAAACATGATCTTATCTATTTTGGTCTGATAAGTGAACCCTAAAATTCTTAATTTGGAATACACGCAGTTCTTTCTAGAAGCAATGAAATACCTGTAGCTGAAAAGCGCGAATATCCGCAGTTTGAGTATACGTATCACGGAGTATTTGACAAGGATTCATCTCTCTCTAGAGATCGAGAAAGTCATTGACCGAGCGAAGGCAACAGAATTGCGGGCTACAATACTGCCAGTCATCTGGACTCGTAAAGTCCATATTTTTATTTCGAGATTGTGTTTTTATCACCTCAATGAGTGAAACCAGTTTAGCCAAAGAAACTCCAGAATCTGGAGAAAGTGGTTTACCCAACGGAGAAGAATTTGGAGCTGAAAATGGAGAAATTTATTCCCAGGAAAATGTTAGGGATAATAAACGAATTAGGGATTCAATTGATAGGATCAGTGCATTACCAGATTGTTTACTTGTTCACATCATATCTTTTTTGGCTGTGAAGACAGCTGCTGCTACGAGTATTTTGGGGAAAAGATGGCAGTTTCTTTGGTCTGAATTGCGGAGCCTTGAATTCAAATTTTATGATTGGGGTAAGAGTAAGGAAACTAAGAATACAATTGAATTTGTGGCGTGGGTTAATAGGATCATTGCTACTCGTCGTGGAAATTACCTTGAGAAGATGATTGTTGATTTCAAGTATGAGGATTGCTTTGCTCCAGATGTTGATAGCTGGTTCGAGTTTGCCTTGAAAAATAAGGTGAAAGAAATCACTTTTAGCAGATGCTACAGCAAAGATTTCTACATTCTTCGTGAATTGATGTATTCGAATTCATCCTTGACATCATTGTCTTTGGAAGGTTGCATTTTTTATCCTGAAAGATCAATTAAGTGGTCATCTTTGACTAAATTAAACATATCGGAAGTGAATTTACCTCAGTCTGTAGTTGAAAAGATATTATCGGGCTGTCCTGTTTTGACCTCCTTGGATCTGAGTGAGTGTTGGGGATTCACGGTTTTGGAGATCAACTCTCGAAATCTATGTGAACTGCGGGTAAAGGACCCTGAAAATAAAGAAAGTGGGGGTCTCCTGCAAATTTCAGCACCATACATAAAATATTTAAATCTTTGGTTTTATGCTGTAGGAAGACAGATAAAGTTCAAAGACATCTCATCTCTTATCAGTGCCGATATTGATTTTAGTGAACCCATTTTAGATTTGATAATCCCCGAGGATGTGCTGAGTAATACCAAGGAAATATTCGAAAAGATTCACCATGTTAAGGAGCTTGAACTGGGTTCTGAACCGCTTAAGGTATGAAACTCCAAGCTTTTTGTCATTCTTGTGTTTCAAAAGTTGAAATTCAAATGATCTAGCTAAACTTTTAATGTTGTCGCTCAATAGGATAGTCTCATTGGATAGTTTCAATTATCTCAAACAGTCAAACTATTAACTTTCTATATAGTCTTTACTCTGTCTGAAATTTAATTGTCGGTTGCTCATTGTTTTCAAAGGAAGACACTACGATAATGCTGCTGGAGTTGTTATTCTTATGCAACCATGGGGTTATAATGATAATATAGTCAACAACCCATGTGGACAAATGCACCTCGTTCACTAGTCTCATGGCATTAAGTGAACTGAAATATCTATACTTTCTCTATAGAATTGGAGGACATACATTTTAGATGAGTACAATGAGTTTAGAAAAAAAATGTGCAGAACCAACTTCTAAATTCATCAAAGAGTTACCTTCAGAAGTGTCATGGATGTATCACGTGTTTCCAAGAAAGAGTTACACTTAACTAAAATTATTAATTGCCTTTTATACAGAGATATCATGAGAAGAATTAAGTATCTTGAGTTATCTTAGTGGTTTTTGTCACAGTTATTACTCTAACCTCACATCCTGAGTTGGTAGTCTTTGTTTGTCTGCTGCCCAGTAAAATAATTTGTTTTGCTCCTATGAGGTGATCATTCACATATTGAAGTGAAATGTTGTTTAAATTCTGGAAGATTGTTGGTCAACCATGGGTTTGTAATGCCCGACGAATCAATAATTATTCAAAAGTAGGTGTGGATTCTAGAAACTGAATCAATGTAAACGGAACCACAACCTAAATAAACTGAACTGTAAAAAACTGAAACTTAGTGCTAGAAAATGAAATGTAATTATTTTGTTCAATTTCAGTTTTGTACATTCAAACCGAACCGAATATCTTGAACTTTTATTTGTTGACCATTACACATTAATCCTAATTAATATTATTGTTAGTCTTTGATTTTCAAGTACAAACAAATTAATGTGTGGTGTTATATTATTATTTAATAGAGAGTACAATATCGATATATTAATTTTATATTCTTTTAATAGTATTTGAACTTCCATAGTAGTGTACTGCTAGTATTTTTTGTATTGTTGTGAAAATGAATATTGTATCGTTTTCATACAAACCTCAACGTTTTGTATCTAAAGTTTTTTTATTGGAGTATTTTGACAGCATACTGGAGTAGTTTTTTTGACACATAACATTTTGATAGCATAAAGGAGTGTTTTTTGTATCTAAAGCTTTTTATTGATAAAACTAATAAATAATTTCAAAAATACGTAACAAGAAAAAGATTCATGAACTTTTTTAAATCTAAACCAAAAACTTTTAAGTTAAAAGCATGTATATTCTTGTCTAGAAAAGATTTTTTTAATTAAAACTGCCAAACAGGAAAAAATGTTTTTATTAAATAAAAATGATGGATATAATGTACAAAACTTTAAAAAAACCTTTTAAATTTTCCTTTTCTATACACAATACTATATAATCATACTCTACAAGGTGTTCCGAAAATCAGAAAAATATGTTTTCTTTAACGTATAGGTCACAAATATATTTATTCCTTTACCATTTCTATTTCAGATTTCATCCAGTTTGTTTGATATTTTTTATGTTGCAGGTTTGATTTTTCCAACTATTGTCACTTTTTTTAATATCAAATGACAACATTTTTTTGTAAAAAATTTGAAAACCAAACCAATAAAGTCGTGGTTTCATGCTTTGAATGTCAAAACGAAACTGCATCGAACATTAACTTTGATTCCGTTTTTTCACTCCTATTCAAAAGTCATTTTCTTGTGTTGAATATATGCACGCAGGTCTTCTATTGTATATATATATATATATATATATATATATATACTATGCAGCTATAATACAAAGTATGTGTTTTTCTGCAACATGTATACTAGGCTCTAGCTGCACTGGTGCTTAATGGTTGGCATCTTCCAAAATATAAGCTAAGGTGTTTAGAAATAGATATGATATGTGAAGCTGGGCAAACAATTCCTGGCATTTTTGAAGTGCTGGAATCTTCTCCCGACATTGAGACATTGGTCCTGCATTGTTATGACCCCGATCTGGTAAGTGTTAACTATTCTAGTCTTGATTTTTGGTATGAATATTTGACTATTTGTTTAATATTGTTTCAGGTAACATATATGCTCTGTAGGTAATATTTTATGATAAAATCTGCGTTTACTCCACCTTATTAAATATATGTTTGCCTTAAATTTGTTGTGATTCTAGTTGGACCATAACTGGACCCCACCTACAAAGGAGAATTTGGTTTGTGACTTGTTACATTTGAAGACGATCAGAATGTCTAGGTTGGCAGATCCAAAACTTGCTGGTGACCCACTGCTTACGTTGGCTCGAATCCTTCTTAAGAGTACACCAGTATTGGAAGAGATGGAGATTTCTCTTCATATTAAAGATACAAATGTCTTTGTCAAGATAGGTCAAACCTTGCTCAACTACTCTAGATCTTCACCAAAGGCTGTCATCGATCTCTATTAAATTGTTGGCTTTTATGTGTTCATTCTCTCAACTGTGTAAACATTTACTACAACTTTGTAATAGGGGTATTTGTCAGACTTAACACTAAAATTGGCTGAATTGACTGATTGTATTGAAATATATGAAGTTCTGGCCGAAGTGATTGCATTGGCTGATTCTCTACAGTAACTTGAGCCAATACAACCAGAAAAGTAACTTCAACCTTACTTTTTCTGCTTATTACACAATTCAGTGTGCGAAATCAAAAGTTACGTGTTTGATGAAATAGTATCAGCCGAAATTCGAAAAAAGGGGTCACCAAATGGGCCTTAATCGATTTCAATTTTATTGATTCGTTTTTTCAGTCGGTCCATTATGATATATGGAACCCAAAAACCACAATATTACTTGAGTTGATTTTGATCAATTTGATTCGTTTAATTTGGATCATTTCATCTCAATCCGGGTTGGTTTAAGCATATTTTTGTATACATTTGTCTTTTAAATTTGTTTTTTATGTTCAAGTTTGTATGGTGCGTGTAGAGAAGTTTATTGGTCTTCATAATAGAGAAGTGTAACTTCTCATATTTGAACCCAGGACGTTATAGAAATAATCAAGACCCCATTATCTCATCACATTTTTAAAATAGAAATTATGTCCTACAAGCTTTACACTTGAAAGGTTAACAGTACTCACTATTATAAAAATCGGTCAGTACTCACTATTCTAAAAATCGGCCTAGTCGGCCGCCTGGGTGCTAGGCGTCTTCAACCGTCTGACTAGCGTCTGGCGAGTTTTAGAACAATGACAGTACTATATCAAGCACTTGCCTCTTTGTCATATACTGAATTTATTACGTGTTGTAGAGAGAATTGTGTGTGTGAGCTCATTACTAACTATCCTATAAATAGGGAGAAATTAGGGTTTACAAGAATGAGCTAATAGACACATAATACCGAGTTTACACATGATGACCCTAATACGTACATATTCTATATAAATGACAACCCACTGCATATAATTTCTTTCAAGATTTTAAATTATATTGTTTGAATGATAAATATATGACTAATTTTATAAGCTTATAGTTTTGAATAATAACTATGCCAATGTGAGGCAATGTTTGATAATGTGAGGCAATGTTTGATTTTTGAAACCATATCACTTCTTTTTTTACCATCTTCACTAGTTTTCATTTTTATAAGAGATCCATGTTACGATTTAAACACACACAATACGAAGAATGATAAGAAAGAACACAAGAGTTTGGTAACCCAGTTCATCAAGAATGACTATGCCTGGGGGCGCTACCAAGTCAGAATGTTACTATTATTTTCTGATGATTATTATAATGAGAGAGTGAGCATTTAAAGAGAGAGAAACCATAATCCCAATAGGAGAAACGTGCGGCCCATATACAAAAGACCCCAAATAATCCACACCATGATCGGCGGAATGAGCTTGGTTATACGGTATCTACACTTTACAATCCACACCATGAATATAAATCGATTTGCTCCGATAGCATAATAAGGCTTGATTTTGTGCTAAAAGATCATTCTGGTAGCAAGAGAAGCATATTAATTTAAGAGTTCATAATTTATCATCGTGTGAAATAATTAAACACCCCTCACCGCTCACAATGGGAAATTTTGTTTGAATTGGAAGTTGTATCCTAAAAGGAGGAAGAAATACCCAACAAAGCATAAAGAGAACTAAGAAGAAACTTCACTTTCTAACTAGGTGTATTAAAATCATTGGTAAGTTCTTACTTGATTTCAATTACTATAATGCTTTAAAGCGCAGAGAGTGTGATAAGTGTCTAGAGTTTGTCATGAAACATGAGGTGAAAGAATATAGAATAAGAAAAGGTACAACAAAGAATTATCCACTCTTCATGAAGTGATGTAATTCATCCTTCACATAATTGACTTTGCATGTTTCCAGTTTGGATCCTCCAAGAGAAATTTAGTGATCGTCCATTTTGGATCCTTTTGTCAGTGATCGTGTTTGACTGTATTGGAGATATGAATAGTGAGCTAGAATTGCTATATTATAAAAAACGTACTCCATATTTAAAACAGTATTTTGTTAGTGAAATAGAGAAAAATAGATTATGTGTGACAAAAGATAAGAGCCTGTTTACTAACTGAGATATTTTCCTGTTTTCTACTTCTGTTTTTTGTTCTCCAATTTCCTGTTTTTATTTTTCAGTTTTTCTATCTCCAATTTTCTGTTTCTAGTTTTTAGTTTTCCATTTTTAAATCTGAAAACATGTTCATCAATTTTTTCACCCAGTTCTCCAATTCCACACCCTTGACTCTTACCCCTGCCCTTACCACGATCTTACACTCTACTCATACTCCCCCACAACCCTTCATACCCACCCATACCCTACTCGTAGGTGTCGGGTAGTGGGTGGGGGTGGGGTAAGGGGTATGGTCAAGGTGGGGTGGTAAGGTCTAGGGATAGGGGTTGGGTGGGGGTAGTGGGTGGGTTAGGGTCGTGGTTAGGGGTAAGGGTGGGGTAGGGTTGGGGTAGTGGGTTGGGATAGGGTGGGGCCAGGACCAGGGTGGGATCGAGGTAGGGAAGGGGTAAGGTGGGGGGTAGGATGGCAGTAAGGGTGGGGGTAGTGGGTAGGGTTGGGGTTGGGGTAAGGTAGGGGTAGGGTAGGGAGTTGGGATAGGATGACGGTAGGGTGGGCTCGGGATCCGGGTGGGGCCGATGTAGGGGAAGGGTAGGGTGGGGGGTAGGATGGCGGTACGAGGGTGGGGGTACTGATGGCGGTGGGGTGGGGCCGAGGTAGGGGGCATGTGGTAAGGGGTAAGGTAGGGGTGGAGGTAGGGTAGGGTGGGTCGGGGTGGGGTCGAGGTGGTAGGGGGGTGGCGGTAGGGTAGGGTGGATCGAGGTGGGGCTGAGGTAGGGGCATGTGGTAGGGGGTGTGGTAGGGTCATTATAGGGAAAATGGGTATGCGAGGTGGGGGTAGGGTGGGTAGGGTAGGAGTAAGGGGTAAGGTACGAGGATGGAGGTAATGGAATTGAATCAACATCGAAGCGGGACCGGACCCACCACTAGGTGTAAGTATGCAATTCATTGCAACGACACTGTAGTATTTGTGTTTTTCAAATTTGGAAAACTAGTAAAAGTCACTTTTCCAAATCATTTAGGAATAGAGAGACATGTCTCTTTTTTTTCGTTTTGGAAAACGATTTGGTAAACGCGTTTTTCTTTTTTCCTTTCTCCAGTTTTCCAGCAATTTCTTTGGTAAACACGTTTCCTGTTTTCTGTTTTTCAGTTTTCCAGTTTTCTGGAAAACTGGAAAATATCTCTGTTAGTAAACAGGCCCTTAACCAGTAAGGTCCAAAACTCGGAGGAGTTATTGGGTGGGGCCGGGGAAGTTCCCATTGTCAATCCCAGATAGCGGAGCGGAGCGGCCAGCCCCAAAAACGCTATAATGGTATAGCGGATAGTGGGATGACCGCTATTTAGGCTACTTTCAAATATAATACATAAGTAATTATTGGAAGCATATATAGTACATTACATACACATTTCAAGTTCAAAAAGTATGATGTATGTTGATGGTTACTTAGTAATACTCTTTTAAGTATTTAGTTTCATGACCAAAACATAAGATGTTATTAATGATTAAAACATCTTGAATCAAAAACAAGGTTCTAGTTTAAGATTTTAAGCCTTGATATATTAACAGTCAAAAAATTTAGATCCAACTTGCAAGCCCTTTGAATTCATCATTCACCACTCCTCATCAAATTCTTCTTCTTCTTCCAACTCTATCTCATCTTCATTGTCATTTTCACTACTAGAGTAATCATAAATTTCTTCCTCCACATTTGTCTGCTCTGCCACTTCAACATGTTCTACATCTTCTATTGAGTGGCCCCTCCCTCTAGAGCTTGTGCCTCCTCTAGACCCTCCTCGAGACCTTGTACATCTTCTAGAGCTTGTAACTCTTTCACTTGTTCTGCTTTGCTGCCTAGTGTTTATCAAGGACTCACACACTCCAATTAGATCAACAAAATCTCCCCAAGTAAAGTTGGCATCATCATCGAAAACCAAATCATCCTCGGGATCCTCTCCATCTCCTCCCTTTACTCCCACCAACCACTCATTTCTACCATCAATATCATTTAGGCAAACTGTATCAATCAAATCACGACTATCAAACCGCTCCTTAAGATCTTGGTTATATTTAATATAAACCAAATCTTGCAACCTTTGATGCTCAAGCCTATTTCTCTTCTTCGAATGAATATTAAAAAAATTTGCTAGTTTTGACTCCATAATGAAAACATCACACTAAATCACTAATACACTATATGTTGTTAGAAGTTTTAAAAAATGTAATAATAACATACATGCTCAAATGTACTCCAATTGCGCTTACATCCCGATGAGCTACAAGTCAAACTTAAGTTCTTTATGGCAAGCCTTTGAAGATTTGGTGTATGTGATCCATAGTTCCTCCACCATTCACCTTTAAGTGGAAGTACACATTAACATTCTATTAGGGCAACTTATTTAAAGAAAAAAGAATAAGTTGCATTGCCTTAACTTACCGGGACCAAGAGTGTCTCTTTGCCTTACTGCCAACTTCAACACAAAGAGACCTTCAGCTCTCTTATAAGCATTCAACTCAAATTAAAATTTTATCTTCAATTTCTTCACATTCACTAAGCCTCTCAATGCACGCATAAAGCCCTTGCATAACCTCATTGTCCAGGTCCATTCTTAGGTTTTTGTAGTAGAAAGAAGGGTTCAAATAATGACAAGCGTCATGCAAGGGATGATGGAGTTGAGTTTCCCATCGTAAATCAATGATTTCAAATATTTTTCTGTATCTCCTTTCATTTCCTTGAAAAGAATTCTGAATTGCTTCCTCGGCTCGATCCATTGCTTCATAAATGTATCCCATTGCGGGTTTTTTCTCATGATCCGCTAACCTTAGAACGTGCACAAGAGGGCCCATTACTTTCAGAATGTAAACAACATCATTCCAGAATGTTCAATTAAAGATTATGTCCAGAATTCTCTTAGCATTTCGATCTTTGGAAACATTAGTCTTTTTCCATTCATCGGAAGTAAACATGTTTCTAAGCTTTGCTCTTTGAGTATGCAGTTGTTGCAAGGTAAGGAATGATGTAGCAAACCTTGTAATACCACGTCTAAGGAATTCCATCTTGTTGGTGAACTTTCTCATCATGTTGAGAGCAATGCATGGTGTGGTCAGGGACGGATCTACCAAGCAACAAGGGGGGGCAGCTGCCCCCAATAAACTTCCATTAGTTCCTATAATTTATTAGTAATTTGTTAGTGAATATTAGAAGCTCAAGGTTTTGACCCCAATAAAAAAAATTGGCTGCCCCCTATCACTACATATAACCAGTCAGCCGCAGCAGCCTAAACTCTAAAGCCCAAAGTTGGGTAAATTTGAATTTTAGATTTCAGCATCAACAAATTTCAACGAAACCCACATGAGGTCTAGAGAATTGACGAAGGATTGAATGAATTTAAGTGTGGGATAATTTGTACTTGTACAAGTCCTCTCTGTATGACTGAATGTATGATTTAATGCCATATACAAGTACGTAGTATTGATTTTTATATAAATGTTATAATTGTAAAGTTGTTGATTTTTTTAAGGATTATTGTTGTTCATCTATTAGATTTAATTAATTTAATGATTTACTAAAATAGTTATACATCTATTAAAGTCTAAATTTCTTCATCTACTAAAAATCCAAAATGTAAACAATATGTTATACTATTACTCTGTATTAGATAGTTAAATAGAATTTTATTCTCATGTATAAAAAAAGAGTAGTTCAATAAAATGTATTAATGTATACATGAATTAATATCTCAAAATTTAATGCTAAATTCACTTTTATTCTAGACAAAAATAACATAATGAAAAGAAATGAAATTAGGAAAAAAAGTAAAGTTATAATAAATGATTTTTTAATAAATGAAATTATAATATATCTCTTCCAAAAGATCTAAATAAGTGCGTAAAATTGTGATGTATTTTGCCAAAGTTTTTGCTATTGCCAAAATTGATAAAATAATAGTAAGGTATGAATGATTTAGAATCACACAAATTTTGTCAAATTTAGTATGAGAAAATCTTAATGGAACGGATTGAAAAGAAAAGATAGAACAATCTTAGCGGGACAGAGAGGGTACTGTATTAATTTTTATTCTTCTTGAGCATTACTTAATCACTTCGCCCCCAATAAAACAAATTTCTGGATCCGCCACTGGGTGTGGTTATAGATGAAACCCACTACACAAATACCTTTTCTTATTGTTTTTTTAAATGTCGGCAACTTCCCAATGTCCTCAAGCATCAAGTCTACGTAATGGGCAGCGCATGGTGTCCAAAATAAATGCTTTCTCTTCACTAGGGCTGCACAAGAATAACCCGAACCCGCATAACCCGCCCGACTCTACCCTACCCGATCACTTTTAATAGGGTATTTGATTTTTAAAAATATTCACGGGTTAAATATGTACGAACCCGCACCTAATGGGTAGGGTTGCAGAATTAAAATCTCAAACCCGATAGTACCCGACCCGGCCGAAAGTTCATTTTATTATTATTATGCTACAAAGTTTAGTTGGATAATTTCTATTTAAGACCGATGTGCTCTATCTAAGACTATGATTTTAGCATTATAAACATTTACCATTTTGACTAGGTGATTAGTATATATATATATACACACACATTTGCTTCTAAATTAACTTCATTTGCACAAGAATGTTTTGATACTATTTCCCTAAGTTTACTCTTATAAAAAGTACTTGTATTTGTTTGTGTACTTTGGAAACAAGTTAACCGAGATTCATATTGCATGCATGGTTTACTCTTATAAACTAGTTGCCAATATTAAAGATTCAACCCAAAATAAATTCCTTTCAATACCCGACCCGCTCATGCATGGTTTACCAACTTATATTTCATACCGCGGGTTGGTAAATAGACAACCTGAATAAATTGGTAGGCCCAAAAAATATAGCCAACTCGATCCAACCCGCCCGATGTGCAGCCCTACTCTTCACTTGTAGCAGTTTCCTAACACATAAATCAATAAACTTAGCTATGACAAAGGTGCTCACATAATTGAAATTCAAAAAATTAAATTTTAAATAAAGTATTATTGAATTAATAAATATTACCCGCAAGAACATAGTTACTTCCATTATCGGTGATCACCTGCACCACATTTTCTTCCCCAATGGTCTCAACAAATTGATGAATTCAAGAAGCTCAAATAATTTCTCACCAGTTTTTGTGTATTCAGAACCATCAACACTTCTCACAAACATTGACCCTCTTGGGCAGTACACCAAGAAATTAATCAATGTTCTATTTTTCCTATCTGCCCCTCCATCGGACATAACTGAGCATCCATATTGTGCACGTTCCTCTTCATGTCCCTTTAAGAGTCAAAACACTGTTTTCATATAGACAGAGTCCATTTTTGACATTTAGACTCTTACACCACTCCCAATGGTCTAAGTGCACAAATTAGATTTCAATGTTTTTTATTCTCTAAATAGAATTAAATATTTCCTTTTAATCCCTGATAACCATGGTACTCCATGACATAACCATGGTACTCCATTGGTGGCAGAAGATCGCCGGCGTCAGAAATCTAGTGGCGGCAAAATTCTGACAATAGGCATCGACATAGCTCCGAAGATCAGCATCATCGATGATTGCAACGCTCAGGTGATGGGCGATAGATGGTGGCAGCAGGCAAGTGGAAACCCAAACCCATGCAATAAACTAAAGAATATATAGGAAAAAGGGAATAGTTGTCCTTAAATGCCTAAGAGCATCTTCAATGGGGAGGTGGATTGCCAAAAAAATGTCATCCACCTCACCCAATAGACCCAATGTGCTCTCCAATGCAAAACCAAAAAAATGAGGTCTATCCTAGGTGGCAATGACCAAGGTCCAAAAGGAGGTCTATATTGGGACCTTGGGTCTCACCCCCTCTCTCTCCTACAAGTTGCTTCCCATTTGTTTTGCACTTTAAATTTGTTTAGCATTGGAAATCTATTTGAATGGACCCTCTCATTTTAAATGGACTCTTTCCATTTAATTGCCACATCATCTCCAATGCACCCATTGCATTGGAGTTGCTCTAAGGGTGGGTGTCCCAAATAGTTTGTAATAGGGGCATTTATTAGTTCCATTTTTCCGTTGGTCCATTATGGAATATGGAACTTGGAACCATTGGGAAGTGCTTTTTTTGAGTGTTTGCAATCAGAGCCTAAGTCCTCTCCAAGCTTATGTTGTGCTCCGTATATTATTCCATATTATTATTTTATAAAATGATGTAAATGTCACGACATTTACTACTCCCTCCGTTCCATTTAAATGTTCACGTTTACTATTCACATGGTCAACTTAAATCACTTAACCTTTTACTTTATATATATAAATTTTTTTATGAAATTTATATTTTTTAGCAGACTTTGTAGTGACTTTAATGTAGTTTCTAAATACTAAAAATAATCCGAGTATAAACAGGGATCAAATTGCTTTATAGTCAGTCAAACATCATAAACCGAATCGGGAACCTCTATATGGGACGGAGGGAGTAGAACAATGAACAATCTCATGATTTCCGGTTAAAAAAAGTACTCTTCAAAAAAAGATCTTCAAAATACTATTCAAAAAGCTCTTAAATTAAATGAGGATAATCAACTTTGATATCTTTTGATAACAAGTTTTTGTGTGGGAAACTTAAAAAAATGAATTTACAAATAATGCTTCTATTATTTTATTTAATACAATGTTCTTTTGTTTTTTATTTGTTACCCTATTATCATTTTTTTAAATATGAGTATTGAATAGATGTGAGTGAGTCCTAAGCGTGCATTAATTTCAAAAGAGATGGCAGCCGCCGTAATTAGCGGGGCAGTTTTTATGGTATATGTTTAATACGGAGTACTTACTTTTTTAAAGTAATTTTGTCCATTAGAACCTAAAAGATAGAAAAATTATTAATGAAAAACTACTAATTTAGGGCTTGAATGATTGACAACTGTCAATCTAGGACCTAAATTATCTGGGGCATTAAAAATACTAGGCAATATGTTTTTAAATATGTGAGATCTATCGGTTGTGAATCATGTGACGAATATATAATCCTGACTACGCCTCCCCCTAAAAAATATACCACTTCAATACCATAATGCCCCTGTGCTTTGCAAGTTTACAAAGGCAATTCTTTTTAAAAATGCAATTCGTATAAATAATAGTCAATGTATTAGTTCGAGGCTTTTATCTATATATAAGTGTTTCATAACATTTAGCAACAAGTCTAATGTGATTTCAAATTATATTTATACTGCGTGTAATCAGTGTTTAATCGAATTTAATATATTGCATCACATATCAAAATTCATTATTGTAGGGACTATAATTATAAAATGTTCATTTTTTAAAATTCTAAATGATTCATTTAGAATTACAAGTTTATTCTTTATTCCAAATTTGACTAAACATGATTGAACAGGTGAAAAATTCACCAACCGTGCATTAAAAAAAACCAGGCAATATGTTTTTAAACATGTGAGATCTATCGGTTGTGAATCATGTGGCGAATATATATAATCCCGGTTACGCCCCCCCCCCCCCCCTTCCCCCCAAAAAAAAACAAAAAAACTACTTCAATACCGTAATGCCCCCTGTGCTTTGCAAATTTACAAAGACAATTCTTTTTTTTTTTTTAAATGCAATTCGTATAAATTATAGTCAGCGTATTAGTTCGATGTATTTGTCTATAAAGAAGTGTTTCATAACATCTAGCAACAAATCTAATTTGATTTCAAATTATATTTTTAATGCGTGTAATCAGTGGTTAATTGAATTTAATGCATTGCATCACATATCAAAATTCATCATTTTAGGGATTATAATTTAAAACTCTTCTTTTTTTATATTCGAAATGATTCATTTAGAATTACAAGTTTATTCCTTACTCCAAATTTATATAAACATGATTGAACACTTGAAAATTTCACCAACCGTGCATTAAAAAAATAAACCATGCAATATATGTTTAAATATATGAGATCTATCGGTTGTGAATCGTGTGATGAATATATAATCCCGATTATGGTCCCCCCAGCCCCCAGCCCCCAAAAAATACTATTTCAATACCGTAATGCCCCCCGTGCTTTGCAAGTTTTCAAAGGCAATTCTTTTTTAAAATGCAATTCGTATAAAGAAGTGTTTCATAATATTTAGCAACAAGTCTAATGTGTTTTCAAATTATATTTATACTTTCGTGTAATCAGTAGTTAATCAAATTTAATATATTGCATCGCATATCAAAATTCAATATTGTAGGGACTATAATTCTAAACTATTATTTTTTATTCTAAATGATTCACTTAGAATTACAAGTTTATTCTTATTCCAATTTTGATAAAAAAAAATTAAACATGTGAAAAATTCACCAACCGTGCATCGCACGGGTGATTTACTAGTATAGGAAAAAGGGAACAGTTGTCCTTAGATGCCCAAGGGTGGGTGTCCCAAATAGTTTGTAATAAGGGCATTTATTAGTTCCATTTTTCCGAGGGCCGTAGATGAGGGCGTGCAAGAAGTGCTACCGCCAGGGCCTCTCGATTCAGAAGGCCCAAAATTTTAAATATAGTCTACATAATATACAAAATCCTTTTTTATTTGATTAAAGATTCCTATTTTAGTATTTTGTTTTTAAATACAAACATTGAATACTAATATTTATATGTAATTAAAGTGCAATTGTTAATTATAAATGTGCAACTTTTTTATTACATAAGGCCTGGATAAGGCCTAGTTATAGTAATTAGCACAAATTCTTCGTACAGTTTGGACGAGATTGGTTTTAAGGGACAGAGGGAGTAGTTTTTTCAGTAATATCCTACTCTATAGTTTTTAGTTCATGATTTTAATTCATTTCTTTTCGGTTTTAGTTATTGTTTACCGATTTTGGTTGTTCAGGTTCGAAATATGATTATATCTCAATGTTACATTTGATTTTAGTTTTTTTGGGTTACTTTTTAAAGGCTCCTTTTATATTATATTTATTTAAAAAAAGACCTATTTTACGTGATTTGCACCGGGTCTCCTAATCTATTGAGTCGGCCTTGATTTTTCCGTTGGTCCATTATGGAATATGGAACCCGAAACAAACCGTATTTGTTGAGTTGATTTCTTCCAGTTTGATTCGCTTAATTTGGATTGATTCCTTCACTCTAGGTTGGTTTAAGACTTTTAAGCATATTTTTGTGTATTTCTGTCTTCTTTTTTGTTTTTTGTCCAAGTTTGGGAATTTCCTCATTAATGTGGGACATACACCTAGTACTTACAATGCTTTTAAAAAATATAATATTATCTCTGTCTCATTCAAAGATTACAACCACTATTCTTCCATCAACGTTTAGTCTTTTAATCTTTTATTTTATATATCCCATTTTTTTTTTCAAATTTGAGTTTTTCTTTTCCGACTTTGTGAAAAATTCTGATGCAGTTTCTGAATTTATGAATATATATATATATATATATATATATATATATATATATATATATATATATATAATTTATTTTCAAAAAAATCTAATTACAGATAACAATCAGTTAATTTTATGGTCAGTCAAACATAGTCAATCACGTGATAACTTTCTACTGGACGGAGAGAGTACTAATCATTAGTGTAGCACTTAGAGCTCGTTTGGTAATACCAGAATCGGCTGAATCGACTGATTTTACTGAAACTTATAAAGTTCTGGTTAAGGTGGTTGTAGCGATCGATTCTGTTGTTTTATGTGAAAGTTATATTTAAAATAAACTTTATTAAAACAATATGTGAAAAATAGCTAAAATAGCCCTCGACAGTAACTTCAGTCAATATAGTTAGAAAAATAATTCTGATCTTACATTTTCTTATTATTACAAGATTTAACGCGTGAAATAAAAAATTATGTGATTATTGAAAAATTAATTGATAAGTTGATAAGACAAAAATATGATTATCAAAGGGGCTCTTATTAGTGATTCAAACTACTCCATAGATGTTTTGCACGACCCAAATGGCCAATACCCTTAGGATGTTTTCTTTTGGACTGTTTTCAGTCCCAGACCAGACCAGACCAGACTTAAACAGACCAGACCAGACCAGACCAGACTTAAACAGACCAGACCAGACCAGACCAGACTTAAACAGACCAGACCAGACCAGACCAGACTTCCGTAGTTATAAAATACACAGAGACCAGACGTTTACCAGACCAGACCAGACCAGTTCAGACCAGACCAGACCAGACTTAAACAGACCAGACCAGACCAGACTTAAACAGACCAGACCAGACCAGCAAATTTCAGTACAAAAGAACATCCTTACCCGGAGTCCGAACCTAATCTGGACTGATTTCACAATGTCAACTCTTTTGCTTTTTAATGACCTAGCTTAGCTAGCTAGCTAGCTAGCATATCCGATCTCTTTCCAGTTTCCAGGCGGCATTGCATACGGTCAGTTGTTTGAGATTTGAACTTGTGTATTTTGTTATTTGATTTCATTACATCGATGAGTGAAAACACTCTAGCTAAAGAAATGCAAGAATGTCGAGAATACAAGCATGAGCACGAAGGAGATCATGGGGCTGAAAATGTAGAAATGTATTCAGAGGAAAATGGTAGAGAAAACAAACGGAGTAAGGATTTGCCAATTGATAGACTTAGTGAATTGCCCGATAGCTTACTTATTCACATCCTCTCTTTTTTGGGTGTGAAGCATGCTGCTATGACAAGCTTGCTGGGGAAAAAATGGCAGTTCCTTTGGGCTGAACTGCCTAAACTTGAATTCGAATTCGATTTCTGGGATAAAAATGAGAAGCCTGACAAAATACTTAATTTTGTGGATGGGATTAATAAGACTCTTGCTACTCGTAGTGAAAATTATCTAGAGAAGTTGAAGGTTGTTTTCAAGTACAGGGAAAGCTTTGCTCCAGATGTTGATAACTGGCTAGAGTTTGCCTTGAAAAGTAAGGTGAAACATGTCCATTTGAGCATAATCTTCAGCGAAGAGTTCTACACTCTTCTTGAGATGATGTATTCCAATTCATCATTGACATCATTGTCATTGCGAGGCTGCATCTTGGATCCTACAGGGACAATACAATGGTCGTCTTTGACCAAATTGCAAATTTCGGAAGTGGATTTGCCTCAAACTGTAGTTGAAAAGATAATATCAGGTTGTCCAGTTTTGAATTGTTTGGAACTGAGCGAGTGTTGGGGATTCACTTGTTTGGACATCAATTCTCGAAATCTATGTAAACTTTGGGTGCAGGACCCTGAATTCGAAGAAACGAAACATTTCCTGCAAATTTCAGCACCCTATGTAACATCTTTGATTCTTTGGGTGACTCTTGAAGAAACACAGCTGAAGCTAATAAACATCTCATCTGCTGTTGATATTTTATTTTGCTTTACCGGATTTTTGTCAGATTTGCCTTCCGATAATGTGTTGAGTAATACGAAGGAGTTTTTTCAAAACATTCACCACGTCACAAAGCTTCAAGTGGGTCCTGGCCCTGTTAAGGTTGGTATTGATGCTCTAAGCTTATGGAACATTCTGTTGTTGTGAAGTTCATTTGATCTTCTAGGTTTTAGCCATGCTTTAATTCATTGATATTGTCTTAAAATAAGGAGAGTATAAAAAAAGGCCGGCCCGGTGCACATTAGTGTTCCAGCAAGGCGGGGTCAGGAAAGGGTCCCACCAAAAGGGTGTATAAAGAGCAAACCTTCTATTGTCATTTTGACAAGAAATTGCTCTCAAGACTTGAACCAATGACCTCTTGGTCACACAGCAACACCGTAACCGGTGCGCCAAGGCTCCACTTCTCAATAAAGAGAGTATACGTGGATATATTTTAAGACTCTTTGGCTCTTTGCCCTGAAATTCAATAGTTGGTTGCTGTTTTTTTCAAAGACATACACGACAGTGAACCTGCAGAGTTGGTATTCTTATTCTGCCAAGTATTATCTGCTATACAAACATGGGTTATGATGATTATATAGTTGCTAAACCATGCGGACAAATGCATGTTTCATCGACTTGTCTCATGGAAACTGCGGAACCAGTAACTCTATATTACTTGTTCCAGTAACTCTATACTATTTGTTCCAGTAACTCTATATTACTTGTTCTGATCTATGGGAGAAAATACATTTAGAATAGGGAAAACGAGTCTAATACAAAATTTATGCATTGTGAACTTCTTATGCAAGTGCAACATACGGCACTAACTGTACTTTTTGCATGTGGCACTAATGCACTATAATTATATAGTTTTCACCAGGATGAAAATTATGCACACATGCAATCTTTTAGTTGCAAATACTCTCTTACTGATCACAATTAGTTCCGTCTAAAAGGTGTTCACGGAATCTAAGAGTAAAATTGTAGCGGTAGTGAAAATGTAGAAAAGATAAAAAAGAGTAATGGAAAAAGTAGAAAAATTAGGAAAGTGAAGATGAAAGAGCAAAATTATACATGTCTTTAGTCGCCAAACAAGTAAAGTGTTGCAAGTAATAATGAAATTCTACCAAAGGAAAGTGGGAAAACTAAAAGTCAACGGGTGAAGGGTGTCATAATGTTTTACATTTTTTCAAGAAAGAGTTAACTAAATGTATTGATTGCAGGCGAAGGGTGTAAGTTTTCTACGGAGGTGACTTGAGGGAACAAAGTTTCTTGAGCTTTCTAACTGTTTTTCTTACATTTACCAACTTCAAATCTTGAGTTGGTACTTATTTCTTCTATGAGGGAGCACTACATATTCAAGTGAAAATATGTTGTAAATCATGAAAGTTGAAACAGTCAAATATGGATTTGGAATACTTGAGGTTTAGATGAATACTCAGAAATTATATTCCTGTGTTGGATATTTGCATGCAGACCTTACATTTTATATCATTTGTATCTATAATATTTTTTTCCCTCAAACATGTGTAATAGGCTTTAGCAGCGCTGGTGTTGGATGGTTGGCAGCTTCCACAAAATACGCTAAGGTGTTTGACAATAGATATGGTAAGTCATTCTGCAGAAACCATTCCTGGCATTTTAGGCCTGCTGGAAGCATCTCCACACCTCGAGAAATTATTCATTGATTCTATTGACCCATATGCGGTAAATATTCTCCATTCATGTCTTGTTTTCATTATTTTTGTTTGAATGTTTGTTAAGCTTTATTTTTATGTTGTTAACATATTTGAGTTCTTACATTTCAAGATATAATCAGCATTTTCTCAGTGTAGGTTTGTCTGAATCTTGTTGTGGTTGTAGTTAGATGAGGATTGGGTCCCACCTGCAAAGGGTGATTTGGATTGTGACTTATTGCACTTGAAGACAATTAAAATGTCTAACTTGGCCAATCCAAATCTTGGCGGTGAACCAATGCTCACATTGGCACGAATCTTTCTCAAGAGGGCAACTGCTTTGGAACAGATGAGGATTTGGGTTAATATTGATGATACAAGTGAATTTATCAAGATAGGTCAAACCTTGCTTACATATCCGGTTTCCTCACCAAACGCAGTCATCCTCCTACCTTAGATTTGTTTTTTTTGTTGTTGTACGTTTTCACAACTATGTAAAACATGTATGGTAGCTAAGCTACATCTTTTTTTTATATAGTCCGCACTTCTATCAAATTTCCACCAGAAGATATCTTTAGTTGCATTTGAATTGAGGTAATAGAATGCTTCTTAGTTCTTATGAATCACTTTTCTTGTGTTGTCTAACTTGTTGCATGTGGCATGTTAGGGATTTAATTGTTTGGACTTTCATATTTCAAACACTTAACGTCTACTTATGCTAGAAGATCATGAAGGTGGAAATAGCAAGGTAGCCCTTTCTATTTGATAATGAGAGAGGGAAGTGGCCATCCTCCAAATATCTGGGGGGAAGACTGGCAGCTTACAAATATCTCTTCTGTCGTTGAATGAGTGCTAATTCGTTATATTTGAGTGCATTTGGTTGGGACTAGGGTGGACCTGGTCCAGTACTACCCGGAACCGGGATTGGCTAGGTTAAAAATCGAACCTCTTGCTACCATTTTGAAGTTTCAAACTGGCAACAAAACTGTTTTGGACCGGTTCCTGCTTCTCTGTAATCAGACCAAAGAGTTTTAAGATTTTGAATTAGGCTTTGAAACTAATATGAAATGGTCCTAAACTGACACACGAACCCAGAACTGATATACACTTCTAGCTGACCCGAGGACTGGGTCCACCCCTGACTGCGATGCTAGTTTTGTGGAGGTTATGAAAAAACTTCAGTACATGCACGGCATTAGCTAGAGTTGATAGTTGCGGGGATGTTGGCTGTTTTACTTTAACATTTCATGAAGCTGAGCAGTCTCATCTTTCAGAATCACAAATCACTATGTTTGTTGTGTGTTAGACTTAAGAGGCATTGCATCATATGCAGTTCTCTGACTTGTAAATATTTGAATATTTGAATTGTTGTTATTATACGATCTAATGGATGGTGAGTATTAAGACAGAATTTGGCACAGAAATTTGGCACGGATTACCGATTTTTCGTGCCAAATAGCTCGTGCCAAAGTTTTTTGGCACGGATTTGGCATAATCCCTGCCAAAATCCATTCCAAAATCCCTGCGAATCCCGTGTTTTTTTGGTAGTGGAAGATAGATTATTTTTTACATACTACGTAATATGCAGTGTCCTTTAGAGCTAAACCTTGTGTGTAATGTGTATACTAAGATGTGTTTGTATCTATATATATATCCTTCAATCACCACTAGTTTATCATGATAGTTTTTAAGCATAATTTTCATTTTCTAATCAACGATTCGGTGAATCTTTTTGTATCTATTCTAGAATTATTATAGAATGTTAAACGAGATTTGAAAAATCTGCAACTGAACATTTGAACCCACAGATCTATCCACGTGTGAATGTGTGATTATAAACAAACACACAACTTTTTTTTTTTGCGAAAAAACACACAACCTTTTTGTTTTAGAAGTGTCAAAATTTGGAAGGCAAATTCTATGACAGTACTTCAGAGATACTCTCATAAAAATAATATGAACAAAAAAGTGATTTAATAACAATTAGTTATTATAATTGTGTTCAAAATGTGCATCGCAGTAACATACATTTAGTTATTGCGGTATAAATTTTGAGTACAATTTTGGTCATTAATAGTTATTAAGTAATATTTTTGTCGATCACATTTTAAAGAGTAATGTTTATGAATTTTTTTCTTATAACAAACCAAGAAACTACGGATATTATAAATGATTTATTTATCAAACGAATATGAACACGGATATTCATCACTTTTAATGAATGTAGATAATAATATCAAGTATTTCATTCGTTTATTTAGAACCTTAGTTCGCTTGTCAATAATAAAAAAAACGAAAGGTGAATTTGATAAGAATAATCCATACTTTTAGAGATTCCACAATATAATCCCTACTCAGAGTTTTCATATAAATAATCCGGACTAGTCACAAGAATAAATTAGGTGAATTCAAACTAATGCACGTTTAATACTCCCAACCCCTATCACCACTTTTTCAGAGTGAATTCGAAGTAAAACTCGTTTAATCTCAACGTCATTTTCCCATATGTGGTTCTCTCTATGTTGGAGGATAAGAGTTGAAAATATTAAACAAAGATTATATTAGTTTAAATTCATCCCAATTTATTTTTATTAGGGAAAATATTATGAATACCCAAATTTTGATGGGGTGTGAGATAAGTACCCTAAACTTGCATATGTAATATATACACCCCGAATTTTATCTAAAAAATTATTTTGACAACATGATTGTGTTTCTTTACAAATATAAAATTATTGGAATAATGACATAATTCAAAATATTATAAGCTTTGCTAGGATGCGATTAACATTCTAAAATTACATTTGTGAAATAAATAATATGAAAAATTAACAAGAATAATCTCACCTTTGACCGATCTCCTCATTATAATTTCACCTTTACATAATCCCAAAACAATCTTAAAAAAATGCGTAACATTTTAAAAACTTCTCTCTAGGGTTTAGCCGCTAGAGGCATTTTTCCGTTTTCGTCCACAAACGAAGAACGGCACATAGGAGATTTCGTAGGCTTGAGTGATCGAGCTCGTAGCTGGTTGGTTTCCGTCGTGTTCCAGCAGGTGAGAAGCAAAGGGGGCTGCTCGACGGCTGCTTTCGTTTCGGCCGAAACAGACAGAGGGCAAGGAACGATCCGAGGGCCTATTCGATGGATAATATCGTAAATAATTATAAGAAGATGGCTATTGGCGAGGAAGACAACGAACTCAATTTTGACGATGAGGAAGCCGCGGAAGTTGATGGAGCCGACGAAAGAATGGAATTTCCGGTGGTCGGAGTCGTGCTTAAGGATCGGAAAATCAAATTCCAAGTATTCAAAGACCTTTTGGCTTCAATCTGGCGACCGGGGAAAGTGGTTTTCATGAAAGAAATTGGAGAAAAAATGTACCTTTTTACTTTCTATCATATTGTGGATATGAATCGTGTGCTTGAGGATGGTCCTTGGTTGTTTGAAAGAGATTTACTACTCTTAAAAGCAGTTCAGCCAGATGATATACCTCATAAGATGATTTTGCGTACAGGTCCACAATGTACCATTTAAATTCATTAATCTGGGATCTGCTAAGAGAATGGGAAACTATATTGGGACTTTTATTAGTTTTGATAAGAACCAGTTTGAGGAAAAATGGAAATCTTATATGAGAATAAGAGTGTCCATGGATGTGGACATTGGATATTGGATAAATTGTCAAATTCCCTCTAATTTAAAAAAAATAAAAGGAATTGGACATTGGATATATTTTAAAAATGAAAAACTACCTAATTTTTGCTTCATGTGTGGAGTGATTGTGCATTCTGACAAATTCTGTCCCTTGAAATATGAGGAAGGTATTGTGTTGGAGAAAACTTTTGGGGTTGAGCTCCGGGCTGGTGGAGGAGGGAGGACAAGTCCCACAGGGACTAATAAGTGGTTAGTAAATAATTCTTCAAGCTCAGGGGGTGCTAGGCTACAGCGGAAGACAGATCTAGACCCAGAACCGATACACATAGTTGTCCAGACGTCCAGAGGACTAGGTCCACCCCTTATTGGGATGCTAGTTTTGTGAAGGTTATGAGAAAACTTCAGCACATCACGGCAATAGCTTGAGTTGATAGTTCCGGGGATGTTCACTGTTTTACTTGAACATTTTATGAAGCTGAATAGTCTCATCTTTCAGAATCATGAATCACAGTGTTTCTTGTGCATTAGACTTAAGACTTTGTTTGCAACCACTTGTGCTTAAATAAAAGCACTTTTGGGGGGAAAGTGATTAGTAGTGAAAGTTGGTAGTGTTTGGTAAAATAAGTGCTTTTTGTGTAATAGAAAAAGTAAAAAGTAGATTCTTCACGGAAGCCGAGAAAGTAAAAGTTGGTAGTGTTTGGTAAAATAAGTGTTTTTTTCTTAAAAAAATGTTAAAAGCACTTTTTAATGGATTGCAAACAGACCCTAAGAAGCATTGCATCATCAGTTCTCTGACTTATAAATATTCGAATATTTGAATTATTATTCTACAATCTAATGGATGGTGAGTATTAAGACATAAGATAGATTCGTCTTACATAATATGTAGTGTCCTTGTAGAGCTAAACCTTGTGTGTAATGTGTATACTAAGATGTGTTTTTATCTATAGATATCCTTTCATCACCACTATTTTATCATGACTTTTTAATCAGACATTTTCATTTCCCAATCAATGATTTATTTAAGGGTGAATCTTTTTGTATCTATTCTAGAATAATTATAGAATGTTAAACGAGATTTGTAAAATCTGCAATTGAATTACTGATTTATCCTCGTGTGATTATAAGCAAACACACAATCCTTTTGTTTTAGATGTGTCAAAATTTGGAGGGAAAATTCTAGGACAGTGCTTCGAACATACTCTACCTTCTTCATTTGGATCAATTAGAGTAAAAAAATTAAATTAAATAACTAAATGATGAAATAATGGTGACATGGATTAATCTTATACCTTAAATGAATCATTGATTGGAAAATGAAAATGTATGCTTAAAAACTCATGATAAACTAGTGGTGATGAAAGGATATCTAGAGATAAAAACACATCTTAGTACACATTACACACAAGGTTTAGCTCTAAAATTAAGGACACTACATATTATGTAAAACTAATCTATCTTCAGTCTTAATACTCACCATCCATTAGATTGTAGAATAATACCTTCACTTATTACAAGGATACCAATTTGATGGGCATTACTGCTGTGGATTAAACGTACTACAAATTTAATGACATCAAAGCCATTTACTCATGCTACCACCAAAAGGGGAAAAAGCAATAAAAATACACTTAAAGAGCACGTTTATAACATCAAAAGTAACGAGCAGAATAGAGAGTTTGGGACATAATTTGTTAAAAATCGTCTCATGGAGTGACTGGATCATGATAGAGTACATGGGCTCAAACAACCGGACTTGCGACTATTGGATTGGACAATGTCTCACATGCGTGTAATATCTGACTTATATACCTATCATTGTACGCCTTACATAAATATTAGATTGGTCTTTTATGTTGTTGAACATATTGGACTCATATTAGTGCATTCTCCCATGTGTCCCTATGTGTACTCACCTTAGAAGGCTTGAAAACCTTAGATCTCATTTCATACCCAAACTCTAAATACATTTCTACTTGGAAGAATTGCACTTTTAGGCACTCAAATAGTCACCATATTGAAATATGAGACCCGTGTCCAAATTGATGGAAATTTGATCCTTTGAGGGGTGAAATGTATAATGTGGGCGATGATTTCATCCTCAAATTAAAGGACCCACCACATTTACAACACTTTGAACAATTGAGGGATGACATTTACAATTTCAAAAATATGGTTCTGACATTTCAATATGGTGACTATTTCAGGGACTAAACGTGTGATTTTCCCTTTCTATTATCCATCTTCTCTAGTACTTGCTCAACATTTCTCTAAAATAATGTAGTTTGGATACCCTATAATCCACCACACAATTTTACTTATTATTTCATGTGTCGAACAAAGTTATCCCCCCAGTCTCGTAAAACTTTGCCAACTTTGAATTTCAGTCAACCAAGTTAAACTTTGACCAATAATATATTTTTTATAGGAAATAATGTATAATATGAAACTGTTCTTTGTTAAAAATACTTTCATAAAAATATAAATTTATAAATTTCATAAATTTATACTACGTACTAATCAAAATCTATGTCAAATGTTTACCATCATTGATTTAAAAAATCAAAGATAATAAGATACATAAAGGGAAAAATCCCTAAATAGGAGTAAAAAAGTTTTGAAACTCCAAAATATGACTGCCATGTTTTTATTCTCTAAATAGGAGTAATTTCTCCCAAGTTTGGCATTAGCAGGCTTTAAACATGACAATTTTTTCCATGTTTTTTATATTATTTTTATAAATTTTGTTAAAATATTTAAAGTTATAGATTATTATATAAGATTATTATTTTAAGATATGATTAAAGTTCTTGCAAATTTTTGGAAAAACAGAATTAAATAATTAATAAAAATCTATAATATTATTCAAGTATGTAAAAAGTATCGAGATTGATATAAATTTATAATTTTGAAAAATCACAATGGGAAAATGTAATTGTTACAAAAGGTGAAGTTTGAACTCTTTTTTAATAAAAGTTAAAGAATAGATAAGTTTGTAAATTAGATATAACAAATTAATAATCCTTTAGAATAAGTGAATAACTCAAAAATAATGATAAAGGTCAAATTGGACACTATGGTTATATGTGAATCTTAAAATGGACACTAAGGTCTCAAATGGATCAAATTGGACAGACACTATGATTCCATGTGCATCTCATATGGGACACAAAAAATTCAAATGAATCATATTTAATGTTTTTCTGATCAGTTTTGAACATTCACCAAAGATTTTTCACATTTGGAAGCTACGCCACCTATTCCTCTTTTTCTTTTTTCTTTTATACTTTATGTTCCTAAAAATAAAAATAACTTAATTCGTGTATTTAAATTTAGAATATATAATTAGATGTCGCAGTTCGGAAAATTTATTATAATGTAATTGAATTCTCTAATATTGTTAAATCAAATTAACAAATCAACATTTCTCAAAGTTCCATAAAAATCAAATGAATGAAAAGTCATAATTATATTTTTAACTTGTTAAAACTAATAAGAAGTTATTAGTAATTAAAATCAAATTATATATTCTAGAACCTCAAGTCCCAATTAAATATTCTAAAATTGTATAAGTAACGATTTTTATTAAAGGAAGAAGAGAATCGTAAATGATTGTCCGAAAACTATGAATAATTAAACCTAACTGGCTAATATGAGATTCACACATAACTATAGTGTCTGATTTGATGCATTAAAATTTTAGTGGTCAATATAAGATTCTCATGTAACCAAAGTGTCCAATTTGACACTTATTCCCTCAAAAATACAAGTCCATCCTTTTGAGGCAAGAGAATACTCACTTCAACCTTTAAAACTTTACCAACTTTCTTTTTTTGTTGTCCCATTAACTTTGTCACTTTCTCTTTTTAGTAAAGAATTGGTGGTCGAAATTAATTCTCTCCACTCTTTACAAATCTGAACCACACAATTTTTACTTTATTAATCCTCTGTCGATCAAACTTAGCAAAATTTTAAAGGACGGAGAGAGTGTCATTTTTCAAAAAACCCGTTTGTACCCACTCTTATACCCATTTTTGTATCCATCATATCTGTGAGAAGTTTTTTTTGTCTGTCAATTCGATTTACAGACAAAAAAAACTCCTCACAGACATGGTGAGTTTAAGGTGGGTATAAAAGTGTGTACAAGAACAAAGTACTCCTCATTTGTACTCTTTCAGAGAAGACATAGGTGATGACCAGGGGCGGATCCAAGATTTTGAGTCAAGGGGGGCGAAATTTTTTCATTAGTGTAGAGGTGAAAAGTTTTCCGCCAGTGTAGCAGGGTGAAAAAAAAATTGCTAGTGTAGCAGAACGATTTTTTTTTGCTAGCGTAGGACAATGCGGCTAATTTTTTTTCAAAAAATTTCATGAGTAAATACACGATGACATTTAAATCTATTATATTACATTCTAATTTTAGACAATGAAAAAATAACTTTGATGTAATAATTGTAAGTGCTCTAGAAAATTATTTGAAAATAAGAAAGGATACAACATTTCATCAAATTATTTGACGGTAAAGAGTTTAAAAGGTACACATAAATCGATGCTCTTTAAATAACTTCTGCTTTGTTTAACAACATGAATCTTATCAGAATAAAAAATCGGTTTTTGAATTGCAATTTTTGTCTACGAAGGAGAGTATTCGTGGATCACAAGAAGTTTTCTTAATATTACAATAGTATGTATGAGATTATTAGTTTTAGAATAATATGCTTCATAGTTTTGTTAATTCATATATACGTGGTGCATATTATATTTATATTAATGCTAAAATAAGTTAAAATTTATTTCTATGTAACAAATTGTTTTTACAAAGTAAGTAGTAAATTGATTGTGAAATTTAGTGTCAATAAATATTTATATTTTGGATTTACTTTACATGATCTAAAAACTGTTTAACTATTGTGTCTGATATTTAATATCGTTGATATTTTACAAAATCAAATACTAGTTATCTAATAAAGATAGATTAACATTACAAAACTAAGAATTTTGATATAATAGGCATCCTAAATCTTAAACAATGAGTTGTTCTATTGTCTATTTGTTTAAATTATGTAAATTATTTTAGATTTTACTTATTTTAAATCTCCTATTAAGTACTATCCTCCGTTCTTTTTTAGTTGCAACATGTTGAATTTTACACTATTCACGTGCTCTACTTTTACTACGTTTTATTTATCAATTTATAAGAATTATTTTAAAAAAAATATTGTTCAATTTGTCTCATTACAAATTCTCAAAATCTATTTTTAGTTTTTTTACTAATAGAGAATGAGAGATATTGACGGTCAAAGACATGCGTTGGCAAATGTGCAAAGTTGACTGTTGCAACTAAAAAAGAACGGAGGAAGTATTACATTATGTGAGCTTATATATTAATTTTTTTTATTTTAGCTTATATATTTATTTTGAAAACTAAAAGATAAGGGGAGCGAAAACATATATATCTAATTAAAATATGAAAAATTTATGAAATATTACATATCAATTGTTTTATATAGTAAAACTTAGTTATAAATCGCTAATGTGTCTTTATCTTATTGGTTAACAAGATTTAATTAAAACATTTAACTATAACATTTTTTATTTAGAAAACTAAGGAGAAAAAATAGTGAACGCATGGTAGAAAAGATCGGAAGAAAATACGTAACTAAACAAATGATAGAGTCCTTAATCACGTACTTTTCATTTTTATTTTTATTATAATTAATTTCGTTGTTCACAAATGTATACCTTTAATTATAAAATTAAAGCAGAGGAATGTTCAGGTCCGAACATTCCCCGTCCGAGCACCGTCCGAACATGGACGTTTGGGCCACTTCCCGGTGGAATTGTTTGATGAAATTTTTTGAGCATGTTCTTCATCAAGTCTAGTTTGTCCATACCAAATTTCAGCTCAAAATTCGACCGGGAAGGCATTCAAATCATTTTTTGAAGTTGACTGCGTCAAAATGTACATATAAAAACGCAGTCAACTTCAAAAAATGATTTGAATGTTTTCCCGATCGAATTTTGAGCTGAAATTTGGTATGGACAAACTAGACTTGATGAGGAACATGCTCAAAAAATTTCATCAAAATATTCCACCGGGAAGGACCTCAAACGAGGATGTTCGGACGGAGGGTCCTGTCCGAACGTTCGGACAGGATCATTCTTGAATTAAAGCATACCTGAAACGATGAAGTATATATACCTGAAACGATGATGTATACAAACGTATTTTATCACTTTATCATCTTTATAAATAATGGGTTGTGATACGCTATTGAGATCGACTAACATGAATAAATTCATGATATCAGTGTAAAAAAGAAAAGAAAAATAAGAAAAATAGAAAAATGTAAGATAAAGTGGATAAGATTTTGGCCGCACTGGTGGAGAGATTTTGTTTCAGGTGAAAACCCTACATTGGGCCGCACTGGGGCAACACTAATTTATCCATTTTTTAATTTCATTTGAACGTAAAAATAATTCACATCACATTGACTGTAAGTCTGTAATACACATCGCAACAGCCTTAATAGCTGCAGCCGCAGTGACCGCAACACCATCGACCACAATATAAAACCTTGATATGGACTAAAGAGTAAATATATAATATATGGTGATGGATAATTTAATAATCACTTAACAAATACGAATTTAGAAATTTTGTCAATTCGGGACCTGAATGTTGGGTGTGTTTCGGAAAATAAAGAAAATTAATTAAAATAAATTAATTAAAATAAAATGACTAGAGAAAAACAAGAAAGGAGATGAAGCAGAATTAGTCAAAGCTCGTGCTACGCACGATTTCTTTAAAACGTATTTGTTGCCTCCCACAGTGCTAGGAGCGTTGCAACAATCGTTTCCCAGGATACGATGACTACGAACTAATGTTTGAGCACACAAACAAAAGTTCCAGCAAACGAGAACACAGTATGAATACTGAGGGAATTTTCAGAATGCTAGCAGTGTGTTTTTAGAGGTGCAAAAGGTGCTTGGAGTGTATGAATTCCTGTAAAATCGTGTGTTGTTGCAAACCACCTACCAGCCTTTATATAGGAGGATTTGTTGTGTGTAAATGGTGAATTAATGGACCTGAACGTGGAACCTTTATATAGGAGGGGTTCTGGTACGCGGCCATCAGAACACCAACGAGGTGTTCTGTTCGAAGCCTTTCTGTCAACTGGGAAAAATTTTACGTTTCGGGAAGAAAACAAAAATTATCCGTTTCTCTTGAGAGAAGGATTTTTGGACGACATTCGTGTTCGCAGGTCGCCCGCGCACGCAAGTCGCGGTTTTTCTTCTTCGAATTCGGGATTTGATTTGCACCCCCCCTGCGCGCGTGGAAGAGAGCCTTTACCCTTAGGAATCTTAACTCCTTAAGGGGGGAGTCCCTTTATAAAGGGTTGCAAATCCCTTGGGTTTTCCGGTGTGGGAAATTAACACACTAGAAACCCATCCTTTTTCCCTTCTAACGAGTAAACTTCGAAAAACAATTTCTCATTCACCCGTTATCCGTTTTGAGCGTACCATATATCGAATTGTAGCCCTAAGCAAGGACAATCCGAAACCACTTTGACCCGAACCAAATTGGAAGTGGACCCCACTCAAAAAATTGCCCCAAAATAGCCATTTAATGCAATTTTTCACACATTTTTCCAACACTGAAAGATATATGAATTATCAATCCGGGACCTGAAAGGTGAAATGTATCGGTATATGACCTGCATGATGAAAATGTATATCTTTGACCTAACCTTTCATAGATTTTGATTTATTTAGTTTTTTTTATTAATTCCATCACTAATATTTGATGAATTTTTCTTCCAAAAGTTTATTAGTTTAATAAAACTAAATAATATTTAACTTTTTTAAAATAAAAATAATAATAAAATTTGTGAAAACTTAGATCCTCTATTGATTGTATTCAATCATCCGAGTACTAGATTAGTATTCCATCATTCGGGTCATGTACCGATACATTTATTTTTCAGGTCCCAGATTGATAATGCGTCTATCTTTGAGATTCCGGATTGATGAAAATTACAATATCTATTTGTATTTTACATTTTAACTCATACTGCGTATCAAATAGACGTGCTACCGGGGCATGCCCTGGGTTTTACACTAGTATATAGTAGAAAACTTTGAAAGTCCAAGGGGCGGTCCCCCGCGCCCCCTTAAATCCATGTGATGACGCGATAATAGCAATAATATTGATGATGGAACAGTTGTTATACCGTATGACCGGTATACGGTGAGCACCGTATACCGGCATACGGTTTTTGGCAAGCAGCGTATTTGGCAAGCACCTGATCTTTATTCTTTATTTCTCTTTTTTTTAAAAATGGTAATAACTTTTTTATTTTTTATCCGATTTTTATAAAATTTATACCAACATTTTTTATTTTTCATGATCTTTCAAATGAGACCAATATTGCCTATGTAATTTTAACCTATGTAAAATATGTAATTTTACGTGTAGAAATATGTAACTCATGTCCAGTCAGGCCAAATGCAACTCGTGTGTATAAATATGTAACTTTACGTGTAAAAATATGTAACTTTACTTAAAAAAATATGTAACTCACATTCAGACAGGTCAAATGCAACTCGTGTGTATAAATATGTAACCCGCGTGTATAAATATGTAACTTTACGTGTAAAAATATGTAACTCTAAGTGTAAATATATGTAACTCGCGTTCAGGCAAGTCAAATGCAACTCGTGTGTATATATATGTAACTCGCGTGTAGAAATATGTAACTTTACGTGTAAAAATATGTAACTTCACATATAAAAATATGTAACTCACATGTATAAATACCTAATACAATAAATTTTTTATATACACAATTTTAAGATAATTTGTGATTTACACAATTATTTTTCTGTATTAAATTTAGTTTGGTTTTCCTTATAATCCAATACACACTAATATAATAGTTCGATAATTTCTTAAAATTACATAAGCAATATTGGTCTCATTTGAAAGATCATGAAAAATAAAAAATGTTGATATAAATTTTATAAAAATCGGATCAAAAATAAAAAAGTTATTACCATTTTTTAAATTAAAAACAAAAGGATAAAAAATCAAGAAGTCAGGCCTCAATACTCTGTCCTTTTGCAACCGGGCGCACCATCCTCATGGTGCGCCGGTTGCACGATATAATTTGCGATGATGGAAGTGATTACGTGGTAATAATAGCAATAAAGACGAAGGAATGACGCAACCAATAGTTCCGCACCACTGGAATAATTACTTCCTGGCCCCTCAATTTACATTATTCTTACTTTTTTATGGGATAGTACTCAAATACAGCTCGCCGGCCTCATATTACTCGCTCCCTCATATTACTCCCTCCGTCCCGAAAACAACCTCCCGGTTTGACTTTCACACACTTTTAGAAAATAAATTTTACTTTACTGTAGAGTGCACTGTTTTGCACTGTTTAAACACTGTTTTGCACTGTTTAAACACTGTTTGGCACTGTTTAAACACTATTTGACACTGTTTATCACTTTTTTTATGTAGATAATTTGCCAAATAAGGAAAGTATTGAAGTGTGAAGTTAATTTTGGGACATCCATTTAAGGAAAATGGGTAAATCCAGCAGAGAGGCTGCCAATGCGGCGGCGCCACCACTAAACCACCTCCGCGTGCTCTCAACCAATCTCTTCATCAACAGGCTTCACATGCTCCTAAATGGGATAGCCATAACCGCCATTCTCTTCTACAGATTCTCCGGCGCCGGAATAAAGATGATCAAAAGTTCAAAACGGAAACACGGCTACCGCCACCTCTGATCGGTGTACCGCTATCGACTACCGTATATGATCGTCGCCATCTCGGAAGTGATCCTGGTGTTCCTATGGGTTCTGCACCAAGCCTACAGATGGAGGCCGGTGAAACGCACGGTGTTCCCGGAGAGGTTGCCGGTGGCGGAGGAGGCGCTCCCGGGGGTGGACGTATTTGTGTGCACGGCAGACCCGGGGAAAGAGCCGGCGGTGGGAGTGATGAACACGGTGATATCGGCGATGTCTCTGGACTACCCCGGTAACAAGCTGGCCGTGTATATCTCCGACGACGGAGGGTGTGACGGGACGTTGAATGCAGGGACGGATTTAAGGGGGGGGCGCGGGGGGGGCGACCGCCCCCCTTGGACTTTCAAATTTTTCTACTATATATGTAGTATTTTCATAAAATTTTCATACTTTAATTAGATATATATGTTTTCGCCCCTTGACTTTTAGTTTTCAAAGTTATTACTTTCCTCCGTTCTTTAATTCTTGCAACAGTTTTACTTTCACATTTGCCAACGCACAACTTTGACCGTAGTTATATTTAGTTATGTATTAGCAAATATTATAAAAAGTTAATATTTTGGAAATTCCCATTGATAGTCATTCAATAACATTTTATACGTAATAATTTGATTATGTATATATGTAGAAAATCGTGGTTAAAATAAGGTCTGTGAATAGTGCAAAAATTACAATGTTGCAAGAATTAAAGAACGGATGAAGTATATTGTCTTACATAGTGTAATACTTAATTGGATATTTAAAAGAAGTAAGATCTAAAATAAATTAGATAGTTTAAGACTTAGGGTACCTATTATATAAAAATTCCTAGGCTTTGTAATATTTGATTATCTTTATAGATAATTAGTTTTAAATTTTGTAAAAGAACAAATGATATTAAATATCAGACACACCAGTTAAACAGTTTTAAATCATGTGAAGTGAATCCAAAATATATATAAATTTTGTTGACATTAAATTATACAAGTCATTTACTTCTTACATTCTTAAAGCAATTTATTGCATAAATAATAAACTTTAACGTATTTTAGCATTAATACAAATATAATATGTACCATATATATGAATTAACAATACTATATATAATATTATTCTAAAGATAATAATCTCATACATACTATTGTAATATTAAAAAAACTTCTCGTGACCCATGAACACCCTCCTTGGTAGACAAAAACTACAATTCAAAAACCATTTCTTTATTTCGATAAGATTCATGTGGTTAAACAAGAAATAAGTTATTTAAAAGGCATCGATTGATGTTTAATTACCTTTCAATTTTTTTACCTTCAAATAATCTGACAAAATGTTATATATCCTTTTCTATTTTCAAATAAATTTCCTTTGATTTGCAATTTCTTATGCTTTAATGTATCAGTACTTTTTTCTAGAGCATTCACGGTTACAAAATTAAAGCTATTTTTTCATTCTCTAAACTTAAAATGTAATAGATTTAAAGAATTAATTCCACTTTTGGTCCTACGAGTTTTATGTCATTTTCACATTTAGTCCACGTCTTTCACTTTGTCCACTTTTGGTACTTAACTAATGTTTCTTGTCCATTTGATGTCCTTTTCCGGTGATTTTAACCACCGGAATAATTGTTGGAAGGACCATATGTAGACGAAAACAAAATAGTCATGTATCAAAAGTGGCTAAAGTCAAAGATGTGGATCAATTGTGGAATTGGTGTAATACTCATAGGACCAAAAGTAGAATTTATTCTAGATTTAAATGTTATCGTGTATGTACTAATGATTTTTTTTGAAAAAAAATTAGCCGCGCAGCCCTACAATAGTGAAAAAATTTCGTCTCGCCATACTAGCGAAAAACATTTGCCCCGCTACATTAGCGAAAAAAATTTCTCCCCGCTACACTAGCAATTTTTTCCTGCCCCCTACACTAATAAAAAAAATTTCGCCCCCCTTGACTCAAAATCCTGGATCCGTCCCTGGTTGAATGCCGTCCGGGAACCGTGGAAGTTCTCCAAGTTTTGGGTTCCTTTCTGTCGGAAATATAAAATCCAAGTTAGCTGTGCTGAAGCTTATTTTTCTACCTCTGCTCTACACGATGAAGATAACAAAAGCCATGAATTCTATGCTGATAGAAGGATGTTGAAGGTAAGTACCTATTAGTAGTATATCGCAAAAATTTTACAATTAACTTATGCTTTGACAAATTTTGGATCATTATTGTATTTTCAACCACACATATGATCCTGCCGTCATGTTTTGGTGGCCAAAATTGTCGGGAAAGGATCACAAATGACCAATTCTAAGAAACATTAGTTAAGTATAAAAAAAATGAACAAAAAAAAATGAACTAAATGTAGAATTTACATAAAAAAATATAGGACCACAAGGGAAATTAAATCGTTATTTCTTCTCAAAATACTTAGGGTTTAACTATAATTTCTTTCTTATTCGTCTTCAAAACAAGAGATTCTTACAATAATATTATTCCCTCCGTCCCCCTATAAGTTTGTCTCATACTATATTTGATAAAATTTGGATAATTACAATTCATTCTTACTTTATTCACACTTTATCAATTTAATATCAACCACACAATTTCATTTTTTCTTAAATGTTACTCCATATGTACGTCACACTCATTTGTCCCAAACATAGTGGGACGAAGGTTGTTTACAAAAATATTAATTACTACAATGTAGTGTCATAGTAACTTAAGTAGTATTTGCCTCATATAGGACTAAAAGATGGGAGAAAATCCAAAAGAGGACCATCTATGTTTTTATTCTGAAATGGGACTGTTTTACTCCTATTTGAAAACGTAAGGAATTTCTCATTCCATTATTACCCCTGCTGTGTTAGCCGATAGATCCAAGCCTCATAAACAGATCGATTCTTTTCTCTCTCTGTGGCACCACCAAACAGATCGATCGATTGCTTCTCTCCATCGCACCTCTTCTTAGTTCTCAAAGATCGATTGGTTTCTTTTGCCTGCATTTCAAATCGATTTCATCAACAACTAGCTTCATCCCTAGCCGCCGAGTTGCCGACGACTCCACCGCAAGCACGCCGCAGTTTGACCAGGTTTCTTCTTCTTCTCTTCTTCTTCTTCCCCCTCCTCTTTCTCCTCTTCCTCCTCCTCTTCTTCCTCCTCCAATTATTCGAATTTTTGGCTTTGAAATTACTTTTTCTAATTTTTCCTTCCTTCCTCTATTTATTTTAGTTTTGACATTCGATTTTGTTGATTTGTGTACTTCTATTTCAAATTTACGTTTCTTGATTTATTAATTTTTTGAAAAATTCCACTGTCCAGATTTTTGGATGAAAACATACGATTTTGCCATGTTTATGGCAGTTTTTTGGATGATGGTATACGATTTTTGCCATATTTATAGCAGAAATGTAATCTGACAATCATATTATGGCAAAACACTTTTGTGAAAATCAATTTTTTATTTTTATTTTTTGTGATTCACTTCTTATTTGTGATTGAGATGAATTTGTTAAAGTCATTGTTCTGTTAAAAATTTTGGGTTTTCAGAAATTTAGTTGTGGACTTCATATGTTGCCAAGATCATGGCAATTTTGTGTAAATCTGTGAATATAAATCTGCCATCATTATGGCAGATCTAAAAATTTGTTTTGATTTTTCTGTTTTTTTATCAATAGTTTCGTTTTCTAATTTTCGATTGTCTTAGAATGCTTATTCGATTAAAAGATTAGTTGTTTGAGTATTTGGTTATTTATTTCGTGCTTTTCTATTTTTGTCAAATTTATGGCAGTTTTATATTCCGTATTAATATTTCAAGATGAATCTGTCACATGGCAGGTGTGAATCTAATCTCCAACAATAAATCTGCCACTTTAATGGCAGATTTATTCCGCCTGAGTTAACACAGTGGTGACGGTACTCAGAGAATGGTGGCGGCGGTGGATGACGACTCCGGTCAGATGGTGATTGCGGCAACGCTGGTGAGAGGTGGTGGCGGCGACGCTGGTGATGGATGGTGACGAACGCCGGCAAGGATGCGGCGGCAGGCGGCGATGGCGGCGGCGGCGGCGGCGATGGCGGCGGCGGCGGCGATAGGTGGTGGCAGGTTGCGCCGGCGTGGGGTGGCAGGCAACAGTTTGGCTCGGGCAACGACAGTGCTACTGCTAGGATTTCACAAATCTTTTATTTTACACTTTTGAAATTTTTAAAGTTAAAAGAGGGGTAGTTTTGTCCAAAGGTACTGAAATTGGTCCTATGAAAGTTGTGTTTCGTTTGTGGTCCTAAATGTGCAATTAACTTTGTTATTAGTCCTATTTGAGTCATTAACTCTAACTTAAGTTTAAAAATTGAACATAAGTTACTATGTTTTTTACTATTTTAATCATTAATCATATTTTTGTAAGTAGTCTTCATTTTAATCATAAATATGTACTCCCTCTGTCCCAAAAACAACTTCACAGTAACTATTCATTGGTCAACTTGAATCACTCGTAATCTTTTACTTTTTATATTAAATTTTTATCAAATTTAAATTTTATTGACCAGGCTTTGTAGCGGCTTTAATGTAGTTTCTGAATATGTAAATTTTGATTTACTAAAAATAATCCGAGTGTGAGCAGAGATCGAGTTGCTTTATCGTCAATCAAATATCGTAAACTGAACGGGAAGTTAATTTTGGGACGGAGGTAGTAATTATTTCAAACAAATTTAGATATTCTTTTTCTCCATTAATTCAAAATTGATGATAGTGTATTTCCATTCATCCCTTTTTCTATGTACGGATACATATGTATGTTATTGGCCGGCTGGAATCATAATATCTTCCTGCGATCCTCCAGGAAAAGTATGGCGAATTCGAGGAAGCTTTAGCCAACAATTCGTCAAAATCTGTTCGCAGGGATCATCCGCCTACTATCCAGGTGATGTATCCATCAACTCATTTAAATTCACAATACTTTAAGACAAATGCTACGGTACACAAGTTGTACACAACTTGTTACAAAATGTCAATCATAGGTAACTGATACGAAGTTACCGATGAGAACGGACAAGAGTTGTCTGTGTACATATACAACTTTTGTCTGTGTCCAGAAATATTAATTTTCGTGTAAAAAATTATACTGACAGCCGCCTGACACTGACACCGGCTTGTAAATCAATCTATATTTGTGCAGTGTCTGTGTGCACATACAGTATTTTCCAGATGCACAAACAATTAATTGTATGTGTGCACTCACAATATTTGCCACACAGATATGATCAATTTTAATTGTTTGGGTGAACAAAAAATTAATTATGGATATACATCTAAATGAATGATGTTGTATGTGTGATCAATACATGTAATCTGAAAAAAATAGAAAAATAATAAAAATAGATGAAATAAGATGAATAGACTGATTTTATGCAAATAATGGGAAAATTTGATATAAATAGATAGAGAAAACGAGGATGAAGAAGGGAAGAGGATGATAAAGAAGCGAAGATGATTATCTCATATTTTTTGAGAATTTTCGAAGGGATTGAGTAAAGAGGGAAGAGAGAAGGGAGAGAGGGGGAAGAGAGAAGGAGAGAGAAGGGGGGATGAGGAGTTTTTTTGGGGGCTTTTATACCATGTGCACTTTGTGTACAAGTCATGTAGACAAAGAATTTTTTATATTTTAATTAGAATGGTTCCAATTTCACAGATCAAATCATAATAGACTCGAGCAGATTAAGCCAAATTAGATCAGATTATATCAAATGAGATTGGACAATTCTAAAGTACACAGAGTAAAATGCACCTCTTAATTTATTCTTTGGGCGAAAAGATCACATCAATTTAGACAAAACAAGACTAGACTAGAATTAAGCACATAAAATTTCAATACAATTAAAAATATAGACGAGTTAAGTCACATGCACTTTCTCCTATTGGTTTACTTACAATTCTTTAGTACTAGTCAATTAACCCGTGCGCTACGCGATAGAGTTCGCTTACAATAAACTACCTCTATCCCACTAGCGTTGAGAAATGAGGGGGTGACACGGTTATTAAGAAAAATGAACTTATGTGGTTAATATTAAATTGATAAAGTAAGAATAAAGTAAAAATGATCACTTAGAGCCACACAAACGTTACCAAGTTTCGTATAGGACAATCTTAGTAGGATTTCCCGAAAAGAAAAAATGGTACAATTTTAGCGGGTCGAAGTGAGTGATTCATTTGATAAATAATGATTTTTTAGTGTATTATAAAGTTCAAAATATAGAAAATGAATATGAACGAAATAATTCATAACTTGTATTAAAATAAATGTATGCATACTATTTATTTTTTCTAGAATCTCGGACTGATTTACAAATCTATAGCAGATTCTACAATCTAGAATCTCAAACAATGTCGACAAAAATGGATTATATTTTCTACAATCTAGAATTTCAAACAATGCCGATAAAATTGGTTGAATTTTCTAATAATTGTGTTTCCTATCCACTTGAACTGTTGAACAAATTAAACATCAAATTTCTGAAAATTAATGAAAAGTTAGAATTTGTAGCAACTTAAAATTTACTAGTTCCTTTATATGTCTACTTAAATAAAAACCACCAAGGTCGAACATCTAATCTACCAAACAATGTTTCCACCCGTCAAACTAATCCGCTAGTCAAACACTCAAACCCATCTGATCTGATATCTATTATACACTAACACAATTTGTAAAATCTAACTGCAAAATGCAGAATGCCAATAAAACCATAAAAGTTAGTCATCCTTAAGTATTTCTGTACATATCCTTTTGCAACTAACCTGGCTTTGTGTTTGATTATTTTCCCTTCTGGACTCTTCTTAAGCTTGAATACCCACTTCAAGCCAATGGCCTTTTGATTTCTTGGTAAATCTGAGAGTTCCCATGTTCCATTCTTCTGTATGGAATTAATCTCTAGTGCCATAGCTTCTTTCCAATTCATGTTTCCTGCAGCTTCTTCATAGCTTGAGGGTTCCTCAATAGACAAGAAACACAAACCAGCTTCTTCATCCAGTTCTCTGGTGGCATCATAGATTTCCTGAAGTGATCTGAAGTTTAAGTGTCCTTCAGATGAGCTTGTGTTTGACCTTGGTGTGCTGTAAGGGGAGGTTTGATATGAGGACTCCTCTTCATCTTCATCTGCAGTGGAAGTAGCATCATTATTTCCAACTCTGTCTTCACTCACATGAACTGTGAAGGTGACTCTATCTGCATTTCCTTCTTCTTCTTGATTGTTCTTTCATGACCAACCCTTTTCTTCCTCAAATACAACATCTCTGCTTACAATTACTCTCTCTTTTACAGGATCCAGCAGTTTATAGGCTTTAGAACCTCCTTCATACCCCAGCAGAATAGTGACAATACTCCTATCATCAAGCTTACTAGGATGAGGTGATGTAACTTTGGTATGAGCAAGACATCCAAATACGCGTAAGTGTTGCACATTTGGAATCCTCTTATACCAGGCTTGATAGGGCGTCATTCCTTCAACACTTCTGGTTGGGGCTCTATTTAAAATATAAACTGAGGTTTTGACAGCCTCTCCCCAAAACTTGGCTGGCACATTCTTACTTTTCATTATGCTTCTAGTCATCTCTAGAACTGTTTGATTTCTCCTCTCTACTACCCCATTCTGTTGGGGTGAATATGGTGCTGTGAGGTGTCTTACCACACCTTCATCTTCACAAAACTTTTTGAACTCAAAAGATGTAAATTCACCCCCCCTATCTGTTCTAAAACATTTTAACTTCTTTTCAACTTCATTTTCTGCCAGTCTTTTGAATGTTTTAAATGCTCCAAAGGCTTCATCCTTACTTTTTAGAAGATATATCCACATAAACCGTGAATAATCATCAACAAGCAACATAAAGTACCTGTTTCCTCCTGGTGTAGGTGGTGTGATAGGACCACATAGATCTCCATGCACCAATTCAAGCTGTTGTTTAGCTCTGAAGTTTGCTCTGTCAGGAAATGAACTCCGGTGTTGTTTTCCCAGTGTGCATCCATCACATACCATATTTGAGTGATTTATTTCTGGAACTCCATCCACCATCTTGTTGGTTGTCAGTCTTCTTAAAGCCTGAAAGTTCAAGTGGCCATACCTTGCATGCCATAACCATGCCTTATCAGTCATGCTCAGCATTAGACAGACCTTTTGTGCTATTTGCAGCTTAGCAACAAATAGTCTGTTACCTTGTCTCTTCACCTTGAACATGAGTCTGTTATTATAGTCATATACTCTCAAGTGACCCTCCTTTATGACCACACGGTTTCCATTCTCATCAAGTTGCCCCAAACTGATGATATTACTTTTCAACTTAGGTATGTAGTACACATTGTTTAGACTCAGATGCTCTCCATTATTACATTTAAAAAGTACTGAGCCTAGACCATGTATATTAATGATAGATCCATCTCCAAACCTTACCTTTCCTTTGATGGTGTGATCCATATTTGTGAAGCAACCCTTATCTCCAGTCATGTGATTGCTAGCACCTGTATCAAGATACCACTCTGACCTCTCCTTTATACTCTCTTGCCTTGCTTCTTCATTGTTTATGATCTGAGATTTGGTTAATTCACAAATCTCTATCATCAACAATGCTGGTTCTTCTTGTTCCTCCTTTTCAGTCAGATTCACTTGATCTCCTCCCTCTTCTTCTGGACATTCATAAGCAAAGTGCCCCATTTTTCCACAAGCATAACATTTTATCTTTGATTTATCAAACTTCTTTTTTGGTTGTGGTTCTTCCTCCTTGTTGTGCGAGCTGCTACTTCCTCTCCCCCTACCGCGGCCTCTGCCTCTTCCTCCTCTAGTACTTCTTTGATCTCTAGAATTCTCCTTTTGATGTTTTTGGTCTTCTCTTGCTTTCCACTCTGCCTGGGTAAGCAAAACAGTCTCATCATCTCTTGAACCATGGCAATGAGTCCTTTCTTCATATGCCTTGAGTGAGCCAATAACATCTTCACATGTTTTGGTTTTCAGATCTCCAAACTCCTCAATAGTGGATGCAATCTGCAGAAACTTGGATGAGGTTGATCTCAGGAACTTCTTAACCACAGTTTCTTCTTCTACCTGGTTCCCTAGCCCTCTCAACTTACTCACAATGATCTGTAGTTTTGCAGCATAGTCATCAATGCTTTCCCCATCTGTCATCCTTAGAGTCTCAAAATCTCTCTGAAGAGATTGGGTTCGCACCTCCTTCACCTTTTCAGCCCCTTGGTTCATAATCTTGAGCATGTTCCAGGCTTCCTTAGCCGTCTTCTTGGCTCCTAACTGCAACAAGGTGTCCTCACTGATGCCTTGATAGATGGCAGCTAAGGCCATTTTATCTTTACGTGTCTCAACAGCACCTTCTGCCTCTATTGCATCCCACACCCCTTGAGCCATCATAAACACCTCCATTTTGATGGCCCAAGCTGCATAATTACTCCTTGTGAGCATAGGATACTTCAAGGAGAAAGTATCAGTCTTCACCTGTGATTGTTCTCCAGTTTCTCCGGCCATAGTGGATCAGTTCCCTGGTTAAGCTCTGATACCAAATGTTGTAAAATATCCTGTGTTAACACCACAATAGGATCTAACATACAAGAATTTGATTAACAATCACATAAAGCAGGATGAAATGAGACAGTAGGCTTTTGCATTACTCATGCTTTTTTATTCTTATTAATGGGGAAAAATCCGAAAATGAATCAGATACAAAAAACCCCATACTCACACCTAATATATAGACCCACGCATTACAGGAACTAACTCCAACAAATACTCCTAACTTGGTGCAAGTGTGATAAGTGGTAGTAACCAACTCATGTACACGTACCACCCATAAAACAAATGCATAAAATAAACTCCTAAAACAAAGGGAATAAATACCAACATAGTTTGAATGAGTAAAACTAGTTTAAACGTCCACAAATGTATCCACAATATACAATGTAAGATCTGCTTGCAAATAAACACTTCTATTCCACACATTCCAAATCCATTCCAAGAAAAACTATTCTCCCCAAGTCCACTCACACATAATATTCATTGTGATTCTTGATAGATTCTGAGAATAAATAAGTTTTCTACTGTCAAATACAAAAGGCAACCTATCTTCATATATTCCATACGTCCCACGAATAGTGTCACACTTTCAATCTTAGGACATCCCGGGTTTATTTTCATTTCCTATAAAGATGCAAGTATGCAGACAAAAGTAAAAGTGTTTTTCCATTAACTAATAAGTAATAACAATACTGTAGCGGTGTAGCCAGTGGACCAGAATAAAGTTTTTTTACAATTGTGCCAAAATGACGTGTGAAAAATATTTAGGACAAATGGGGTACTAAGTACTAGATAGCTGAAAGACACCAATACAACAATTTTGTGGACATATCCGTCTTGAAAACAATGAACAATAAATTATGTATGACAGAGTTAAGAAAATCATTTGTCAAAATAACTCCAATAACCTCAACCTTACTGAAAAACATTGAATAAACAAAAACTAGTATTGGGGAGAAGCTAAATCATCAGTTCAGATAATTTTAGGAAATTAAATATGGCTAAAAGAACATGGAGTTCACAATACATACCCTTGATTTTTATTGAAGTATTGGAGTTCAACTACCCTTGATTTTGAATGCTTTGAAAAATTTTCTTTCCGTAGAACCAAATCATATCACTTTTACAAAAATAATTATGCCTAATGTTTTTTCCAACCGTATTACCTATTTAGTTCTAGATTAGGAAACTTATCTCTAACTTTCCAAAACTAAAAAGGATTTAGATTTCCATTTAAAGGTTTATGCCATTTCAAACCATTTCCAATATAATAAGACCAAAACGTCAACCAAGAAAGTATTGCATGTTATTTGTGTTGATGTTGAGAAATGCAAGTGGGTTGTTCGTGGAGTGAGGTTGTTTGGAAGCAACATGTTCCAAATTAAAAGGTATTTTTTTCTATGTTTGTATTTTTCCTATTATGAACTGGTTATTGTCTACTTGTTGTCTACTTAATGTCAGTTAATGTTTTGCAGGTTTGATTCTGATCATACATGCTCCATTGATTTTAGGCAAGGTTGGCATCGTCAGGCCACATCTGATGTTATTGCAGAGCTTATTAAACACCGATATGCAGATGCATCTCGAAAACTGTATGCTCCTATTGACATTATTGTCGACATGAATAGAGATTATGGTGTGATGCTTCCTTACAAAAAAGCATGGAATGCTAACAAAAAGGCTCAGAAAAATTTAATGGGATCAGATGAGAAGTCTTACCAGCTTATGCCATCCATTACGCATGTTCTAGAAAAAAATCCAGGCTCGAAGATCTCACTTATTATTGATGATCATGATCGTTTTAAGTATTTTTTTTCATGCCATTACATCCACTGTTTGAAGGTTGGAAACACTGTGTTCCAGTCCTTATTATTGATGGTTCTTTCATGAAGTCTTATTATAAAGGCACCTTATTAACAACATGCGCTCAGGACACTAATGACCAGATATTCTCGTTGGCTTTTGGTATGTGTGACATTGAACGAAAGGACACGTGGCTTTGGTTTTTTAAGATGCTCAAGGAAACTCTTGCTCATAGAGATGACTTATTTATTGTCTCAGATCGTCATGCGGGGATTATTCATGCAGCAAGGGTAGTTTTTCCACACGCTGAACATGGATACTGTGTTCAACACATTTTAGGCAACATTAGAACAAAGTTTAAAGGTTGTGATGGGTTGGCATGGAAGTTTAACCGGACAGCCAGGGCTGCCTCTTCTGCTGAACTTGAAGAGTATTTAGCTTTACTAGATTCTGAAGACGCTAGTATTCGTCCTTATTTGAGTGTTATTGGTTTTGAGAAGTGGACCGCTGTTACAGTAGGCGTTCTAGGTACTCTGTGATGACATCTAACAATGCCGAGTCCCTGAATTCTGTAGATCGTATCCCTCGGGAGTACCCTATAGCAAAGTTGATTGATTTTTGGTGTGGCAGGATGCAGAAATAGTTCTACGAGCGTCGAGAAAATGCTAAAAAAAATAAAACTATTATGTTTGAATATTTTGAGACCAAGCTACTTTCTTTCCATGCTGGGTCTTCTATGATGCTGGTAATTTAATTCCCCGTTTGTCCTTTTGATTATTGTTTTTTTATATAATAATAGACTTCTATTTACTGTTTTGCTTTTTTCTTACTGATCTTTAGGTGAAGCCTGCCAGTTCATTTGAGTTTGAAGTTGTGTCAAAACCTCCAGAAGCTTTGTTGTTAATTTGAAAGAAAAGACATGTTCATGTCGTGTTTTTCAACTGGAGCATTTTATATTTGTTCACGGGGTTGCTGCAGTTCGTCACCGTCGAGGCTTATCATGTTATGACTACATCTCTAACTATTATTTCACACATGCATAGCTTAGCACATATAGTGGAGAGATGCACCCTATTGATTATTGGTTTGATTGGGATATTCCAGATAATGTGAGATCAGTTATATGTAAACTACCTACTTGTTTGACACGTCCACCTGGTAGACCCAAAAAGAAGCGCATACCATCAACTGGTGTGTTGGGTAAATGGCCCAAATAAGGGGTCGGCCCATTACCCTTAAAATCGGACGAACGTCTTGGGCCATGAGAGTGCACATGGCCCTATGGGCGTCTAGCGCATGAGTACTGGGCGACGAACGTCGCCATCCGTGATCCACGCCGGTCGGTGATCCATTACGAGCAACACAGCTAATTCTACCAAGGGCCGGAATACAAACGGCCCACAACCCTTTGCAGCGTCACCAGGAGCAGGCCCCAAATCCAACTGGACGTCCGTCTCCACAAATTAGGCGGGAAACCTAGATTCTGGCAGGAGGCGCATTTAATGCTGGAGATTCGGTGGTTGAGGCATCAGCCACTCACAGCCTTCCACATCAGCGTAGCCAACTGCCCATTGGTGGTATAAATAGTATCATTTATTTCATTGTAAAGGGTTGACAACTGATGAGCCTTAGCACTCTAGCTTATACTTAGCTCTTACTCGCAGCTCTTCTGCTGCCTTGTAAGACGAACGGCCGGCGAGCCGTAGCAAGCGTATTGTATTGGGGAGTTATTAAATGATTAATAATACCTAATCTCTTACTTGCAATTTATCATCTCTTAATCCATCTTACTTGTTGGTTGGGCTAGTTTATTCATACACACATACATCACTCACTCGAAACATTTGGGCTTACGTGTTGGACCCAAAGGTTGAAGGAATTTCCATCTCGTCAACGTTGTTCTCGGTGCAAGAATGGTGGTCACAACAAGAAATCTTGCACCAATCCTATATCAGTTTATAGACCTTAATATGTATATTTCCCTTTCAACTTTTGTTGTTCTATTCACTATATGAACTTTTTTATTTTACAAACATTTACTATCACTTATGTCTTTCTGTTTTATGGATATTCAATAAAAAGGCATATTAACAATAAGTTTTAATTTACTGTACCTCACTTTTATTGTATTCAGATGTATTATGTTTGTATATTTTTCTTCCTGTCATACATTTACATTGAATTTTAAACATCCACTATATGTTGATATGTTTACTGTCTTATCACTCACTGTCTCTTTATTGCTTGATTAGTGTCTACATTAATTGTTATATTTGTGACCAAATATTTTTTGTCAACGAGACATTCAAGTATGAAGAAATCATTTTTGTATACAATTGAAATTCACTAATTTAAGAACTATTTTATACGTTTATTAAAAGTCACTAGTTTTGTATACAATTCACTCTTTGTATTTGAAATATTTATGTGAAAAACTCTGTTATGTGAGCCACACAAAGTGTATTAGTATATAAGAAACAATTGATTCATAAACTAATGTGGTATACCTAAAATTTTGATTTTAAATTAGTTTTCCATATCTCATTTGTATTTCAAATATTGAACTTACCTTTATATGGTATACCTAAAATTTTGGTTTGTTAATTTACTACTTTTAAGAATTTCTCTTCAAATAATTTGACTATAAAAGACATAATATGAACTTATAAATATACTTATTTGGATTTTGACTTGTAAAAAAACATGACATTAAGTGTCATTTAATTTCTACTTAATGGCATAAAATAGATATTAATATGGGTGTTCATATAAGGGAAAGTTCCTGAAATAGGACTAAAACAGTTTCAAAATTCCAAAATGGGACTGTCATGTTTTTTATTCCTAAAATAGGAGTAATTACTGCCAAGTTTGGAAAATATTGTCATGTTTGAAGTATGGTACTGCCAAAACATGGCAATAATTAGTCCTGTTTTGGGAATAAAAACATGACAGTTCTATTTTGGAATTTTCAAACCTTTTTAGTCCTATTTTGGGCAAATTCTCTTCATATAACAGTTTTGATTGCACCAATGCATTTTAACGAGTTCAGTACATTCAAACATGAATTAGATGCCCTACAGTACATATTAAGTAGAACAAATATGCTTTGTTTATGATACATATCACAACAAGCATTTATTAAATCTACTTTTTTGTTGACGCATACATAAGTAGTTCTGTCGTCATCTTTTCTCGGTACATCTCCATGTCATCATTTGAAACCTCAGTAGCTTCTCTATCAAGCACTAGGAACTCAGCAAACTTGATCACAAACATCCCACAATTTTTTCCTGCAAGATAAAAACAGATTTCTATTTTTATGTTTCTATATTTATAGCTATATAAGAGATTTATATACATTGTCCATACTCATCTTCCTGTTGTGGACAATTTCGCACCATTTCAATCTTTAATTTTTCCTTTCCAATTACTGTTTCTTGACGTTTGTCGTATACTCCTAATCTCTCCATGACCTTTGGCAAGAAAGTCTCTAAGCATGTCGTATATGACCTGATGCTAGACAATGTATCCCCTCTTCTCTTCAGTGAGTCGTAAACTCGGTTACGTTTTGCATTGATTTCAAAAACTAAAAGAACCCAATGCATCCCTCTATTCAGCGGCATGTATACATAATCAGCATCTGCCCATGGCATGATATTTGCTTAGCTAGTACCCAATATGCTATTCATTATTGTGTCATTGTTTTTCCTCTGCCAGTGTTGTCTTTTCGTTTTCCATCAATCCAGCTTTCATCTTTATCATCTCAATGAATAAAGGATCTGTTGTGGCAAACTTTTGCTTCAAATTATATTGCTTCCTTTTCATGCCTAAGTAGAAAAATGCTAATCCCATGTGCTGAAATACATAAAACATTAAATTGGTTTAATTTATTTTATTAGTCTTTTCAAACATTATATAGATATATACTACTATATATATAGGGGAGGGTTCCAGTGAGAAAGGACTCCCAGGAGAGAAATGAGAATGAATGTGGACCGTTGGATTGAATTATGTGAAATTGAATTGTGCATTTAGTAAAACTGAAATGTGCATTACGTGAAATTGAAATGTGCAGAATGAAAAATAAAACTCAAATGTGCATTACGTAAAACTGAAATGTGCAGAATAAAAGGCACAAAATGCCACCACATCGTAGTTTTTATTGAGCATATTACAGCTTCACACAATGCACATTTCAGTTTCTCCTTATGCACAATTCAGCTTCACACACACACACACACACACAAACACACACACACACACACACACATATATATATATATAATCAGGTTCAAGTGAGAAAATGATATTAGGAGAGAAATGAGAATGAATCAGGTAACATCTTAACATCTTGACATTAGTTTCGGACATTATGACGTGCACTTTGTCGTGGTGTGCACTCAAAATAAATATCAATACAACACTTATACGTAGTATTAGCGTAGTAAGGTTCGTATCCGCAGGGAAAGGAATACTTCTCTTTTTAATTTAATAGTAACAAGGGGTTTTTAGTTTGATTTGATGAACTTAAATTATATTTAAACATGAAGATGAACGACTTATGTGGTTTACTTAATGAGAAGAAGACTTGGCTTTGCTTTTATCCACTTAATGAAATGTTCGTCGATCCCGGTTATATCTTTAACTATCTTCCTCTCGAATACTCAATCGAGGAGTATATCCAGTTCATCGAGGGTAGTTATTAATAACGAGACGCGTTCATTAATAAAACTTACTACCGAGTTAACATAGAACACGCGCCGTATATTAACCCGATCGTAGCAATAAAATCAAGATGAAAATGGTTGAGATTGATAACCTCAACACAAGCGGTTTATTGGTTTAAACAACATAATTAATTCCCCTTGGTTTATTAACCATGAAACACATGCATTTATAACCCAAGTTTACTACTGTGAAACGATCGAACGATTAACAAGCGTATTCGTCGATCGATTCTAGTAATAATTAATATATGAAACAAAACTAGTTGATCCTTTAAGTAATGTTCAAAATATTAATATGAAATATGAATAGGAATTAATTAATACTCAAGGAAGAATATTAAAGAAGATGAATCCTACTATAGTTAATATCAAGATGTTAGCTAGCTAATTGTCATCTTAGTAACACTCCCCAATATTAACATAGAGGAAGAAATAACTATTACTATAACTAATGTCAAGATGTTAACAAATTGTCATCTTAGTAACACTCCCCAACATTGATATAGAAAGAGTATTTAAAAAAAGAATTAATATTCAAGGAAGAAGATTAAAGAGAATAACTCACAACTTACAAATTCATTAAGCTTCAAAGTAGCAAAACCAAGATGGAAGAGTTTAGCTCCTCATTTGGAGACTAAACATAAAGAAAATATAAAGAATAACTTGTCTAAACTAAGCTTAGAAGTATATGTGAATTGGTGACTCTATTGTGGAGGAAATGGGGTGTATTTATAGGCTTTTTAGGCTTGCAGGGTCGTGTACCCGATCGGGCTGTAAGGGCACTCGATCGGGTACACAGTTGCTTCGTAGAAGTATAAAAAATTGGGGCATACCCGATCGGGTATGTCGGCCACCCGATCGGGTATGAACACTCGATCGTGGTCAAAATCTCCCCTGCATGTTGCCTTGTTCCCGGGTTAACCCGATTTGATTTTTCAGCGACTTACCCGATCAGGTATAGGTCATACCCGACCGGGTACAACACCAAAAATCAGAATCTTCATTTTGTCTTGGAATTTTTGCACCTTCCTTCCACTTGTGATGTTCACCAATGGTCCCTAGAGTGGTCTTGGATCTGTTTGAGCTCAGAATAAACCTAATCTAAACAATTTACAAACATTTTTACAAACTAAACGATTACACCGAAAGTGTGTAATTTCCAAAGTAAAACTCAATCTAAACTAATTAAAAACACAAACATAAACATGGAAATTACATGAATGTCACATTACTTGAGTGATTTTTTACCAGCCCCTCCGCTAAATAAATCTTCACTTTGTGCACATCCTCCATAAAAGGCTTCTGTTTTGGATCTTCTGTAAACAGTCCTCTTACTAGAGTTGTGTCACTCTCTGCTTTCTCTCTTTTCTTCATTGTCTTGTCCATCTTTTTCTTCTTCATTTCAGTTGTTGGAATGGGTGTGTATCTTTCTGGATTTTTAACAGTTCTCTTTGGTCGTTTCAGCTCATCTTCCTCCACTTCATCCAATCTTGTTTTCTCTTCTACTTGTATAAGCATCTGGCATAGCACATCATTATTATAATTTAGTCATTAGCTTTAGTGTATTGGCTAATGGCTATAGCCATTTTCTTACATTTTTTTCCATGGTACCCTGCCTATTTATAAATTCATACATTTTCATCATTTATGCGAACCTCCTTTATTTTGAAATGATCAGTTAGAATCTCGTTTTGTCTATCTATCAGCATCTGCTCTTCCTGCATTCAAAATAGTTACATAAAAATGTAGTCAATAATTTCCCAAATTCAGTTATTAAGGGGGTGTTTGGATCTGATTCTCAAAACTGATTCTGCTCCTTCATGGAGTAGAAGCAGAAGCTGGAGTGTTTGGGTGAAATTCCAGAAGCACTTCTGGAGCTCTAATTTACTCTCAGAATCAGTTTTTTTAGAAGCTGGGGGGTACCAGCTTCTGAAAACTGATTCTGATTCTGCTTCTGCTTTTAAAAAAGAAGCAGAAGCAGAATCAGTTCCAAACACCCCCTAAGTAGACATTAAAGTAATTTTTGTGTAAATTCAGCAATTTTTTTTGGTAAACAGGCTTCATGTTTTCCTTTTTTAGTTTTTCAGTTTTCTGAAAAACTGGAAAATATCTGTATTAATAAACAGCCCTTAGTTTTACAATCTTTTTAATTCTCATTTTAGCCTCAAAAAAATTATAAAAGAATAAACTTAAATATATCATGTAGATTATGCAAGTGACAATAACTTATTTCAAATAAGATTGATTTCAGGATTAGAGATGGACTAAAACCAAAATAGTGCATATTACAGGGTTGAAAAACAAAAACAAATACAGGGAAGTAAAAAATGTGTGCCATATTTGCATAGACTAAAAACGTATTCAAGTCATGTTTTTATTCTCAAAATATGAGTCGATTATATTCTCTTTTTCTATTCTACCCTTACCATGACCTAATAGGAAAATCATTTTTATTTAAATTATAATAAAAACATAAAATATTTTAATTTATGATAAAAGCGTAATAAATGAAATAAAAAATATAAGGTTTAAATAAAAACAAAAACAAATTAAAATATACAAAACTTATAATTTAAAATAAATAAATAAAAACATAAATATATAAAAACACAATTATCAATATCTCTTGAACACCTCAGGATTTCATATAATTTATTAAGTAGATACTCCTAGATAGTATTATTATAATACACATGAACTAGTATCAACATCACAATAGGTATATACGATAGACAACTCATATCTAATGCACAGTATTGACAGAGAAAATCACAACAAATATGTCATGCACAAGAATCAGTATCTAACCCACAATCCCGAATAATGCATTTGTGTGACACAATAGTGCAGTAGTGAATTGTACAAATGCATATGAGTGAGCAAAATATGCAAATGTTAACACGCAAAGTATGTTGAACATATACAAATCATGAATGTGCAAGTGATAGTTATTTATTGTGCAAAAAGTGAAAAGCAAGTGTAAACGTGCATTTCAATGGTATATTAGTGAGAGTAGTATTTGGATTGTACATAAGGTGTGACGTTATTTTTTAAAATAAGGTTACTAACAGTTTGCAATCATTTGCACAAGAATGATGCAATAGTGATGAATGTACTATGATTAATGATAATTACATTGGAGAAATATAAAATATAATGGTTAGTGATTAAGAAAACGACAAAACCAATCCGAAGAAGAAATAAATAAATAAAAAGAATGACTAACATTATTTTCCTTCCTTTTCTTTTGTATAAACTAATAATAGTTACCTTCCAAGAAAACAGAAATTTCTATAAATGGAGAAGTGAATTAACATGAAAAATAACTACAATATTTCAAAGGATTGGAACTTACTCGTTCCTTTCCTAAACTGAAATGCACGTATTAAGTGCAAATGTCGGTTACAAAAGATGACAAAAGAAAGTTACAAGATTGCCCTTGGTTAATGATTCGATCATCTCAGCACCATTTGTTATTTGGATGGTTTAGATTTGTTCTCACGTTCTCACGTTAAGACTCGTTCTCATTTGAACCAATATATATATATATATATATATATATATATATGGAGGACTATCCCGCCGTCTCTTCGAATACTCCCTCCATCCCGAAAAGGTTGTCAAATTGACTTTTCTTGATCAATGACAATCAACCTTGACCGGTGATATTTTTAAATAAAAATTTTTTTTGAATATGAAAATTATATCAAAATGTTCCTTATTCAAAATATTTTCATAAAAGTATAAAATTTATAAATTATATACACATATGAAGAACTTTTTCGGGAGGGAGGTAGAGTATATAATATCCGTAATTTAAATTTACATAGTATGTGTAAATTGTAATACACAATGACATACCTACCGCCATGAAGTTACATATCTCAACTCAATAAACATGATTAAATAAATTTAATCATGATTGTTTGTACAATGATGTACTTATATGTTAGATTAAATAAATTTAAATGGTTTGTTAGACAAATATACTATGTACTTGTTATTTTTTAAAAGGCCAAACTACGTCCTCTAAAAAGGCCATCACATGCCAACTTCAAATTATATTTTGTGTAGAGTGGTCCAAGGTATTTAAGACAAAATTCAACTCCACCCAACCTGTGTATTTTCATCCTTACATATCTCACTTTTTCAACTAAAAGAAATACAGAGTAACCTTTATAAACATTTTACACTAAGACAAGGTAAAAGGGATTAAGGAAAAAATGTCTAATAATGGACACCATTTCAAAAGTCCACAAAGCGAAATGGGTGTGACACTAACCAATCATTTAAAACCCAATAAACTCGATTCCCAAGAGACTATTCATTATGAGCATCTTCATTGCAAAAATGTGAACAACGCAAAGGTGGCATGACTCGCATGAGAGGTAACCAATTAAAAAACAACATATGTAATATATTTCTCCTTATTTTAACGATCTTATATGTTTTTGATAAAGTTTTCTTCACAATGTCTAGATGTAGACATTGTGGATTTTTTTATTACAAAAAGCACGTAAGAGCGTGAAAAGAATGAGAGAGAAGCATCATAAATTTAATATTTTGTAATAATAATGTAAATAAAATAAGTATGTTACATTTCACATTCGTACACTATTTTCATTTCTGTAATATTTTTTTTTGTATTATACACTTTTTTGTAATATATTTTTCATATTCATACACTTTTTCCTATAATATATTTCTTATCTCTTTTATATGTTTTTAGTGTTTTTAAGAGATTAAATTTGTTTATTTCGATTTGCATTTGATAAAATATGAGATTAAATCTTCATATGTGTGGTTTACATTTCCACATGTCTGAGTTATGTTTATAGATAATTTCTGAAATTACATTTAATAGTATATGAAGTTACATTTTCTTATACGCGAGTTACATCTTTGTATTATATGTGTGACTTACATCTTCCTATGTGCGAGTTACATTTGGATTCGTCTCGATCAACAAGTTACATTTTGCATACACCTATGTTAGATTTTTAATAACACGGGTTACATCACAAAATAAACCCATGATATTGAAACAGAAAAAATAATGTTTTTTTGGAAAAAGTGATTTTGGTTTAAAACATTTTTTTGGCCTTAGTACTTAAAACAAAACATAACATTATTTATGTAAATAAATTGAACAATTAAACTCCCCGATTTCATTGTTTACATTTGATATTATATGAAGTTACATTTTCTTATGCACGAGTTACATCTGTTTATGCGTGAGTTACATACATCTTAATATACGCGAGTTACACCACTAAATAAACCCTTGCTAATGATAAAAAATGATTTTTTAACTATATCGTTTTTTAGGGTTGGACACGGTCTAGTCCGGCACAATATTTTGTCGAACCCATACCCGTACCGTGATTATTGAAATAGTTCAGTTCGGTCTTAGACCTAAACCCGTTCGGTATGGTTCATTTTCAAACGAGACTGTATCATGTCATACCAACACCAAACAATGTCATTTTTCCAAGTGTTTAAGAGAAAATTAAAGTTTAACCATCCTCCAAAAATCCACCAATTTATCAATTTTCATATTACATACGTAGTACTTAATAAATTTCAGAACTGTAGTAGTACAAATTTAAATAATTAAACCATACTTCGGTCCAGTTCTAGGCTTCCAGTGAACTAGCAAAGGACCAAAGGTTGTGAAAGTGCAAATACATTAGTCAAAGTAATGATGTAAATGTAAATAATGAAACCATACATCGGTCCGGTTCAGTCCGGTACTGGTTCTCATTTTATGAGAATCGTTCATGATATTGTTTGGAACCGGTACGGTTCTGTTCGGGACAAAAAGTTTGAGATCCATTTCAAACCCTGTTTTTCGGTCCTATACCATATCGGTCCGGTTCGGTACCATACACGTTCGGTATTTGTGCCGACCCATATCATTTTTTATAGCCCTGATGTTAAAAATATTACATATTCATTATTTACAAAAAGTAATTGGGGAATTAGGATCATTTTTCATAGTTTACATTGAAATCAATAGTTTTTTCCAATATTCCGTTTTAGACAACTTAGATTTCAACTTGACTCAAGTTACATTTCCTATCAACGTGAGTTACATTTCTTTAAATGCGAGTTACACCACTTTGCTACTGAGAAAAAAATCATTGTTCATTTGCGTATACTGTTCATACGTGTTTTTAACCCGGAGAGCATGATACTCATAGTGGGTCGGTACCACGGTATACAATTTACGAATGGGAGTAAAATTTACTTCGTTTACTGAAATAGGAGTGCGGTTATTTTTAATCCTAAATAGGAGTATATTTTATTGATCTGTCATTTTTACCCCTGCTATTTCGTTTCAAGCGGAAGATAGAAACTCAGACATTACATCCGCGATTCGGATAGCGGGAGAGTAGGCATGAAGGTATTCAATCGATGGTGAACGAGGGTGCACAAGGCAAAGACGGCGGAGTTGAAGAGGCCGACGGTGAGCAGCGGCGACCAGCGTGGGACTGTCGGCGAGTTGTGATTCGAGATCTGGTGACCTGAGTGAAGTAGCTCGTAGATCTGGTGACCAGCGACCAGCGTGAGACCTTCCTCTTCTCTGATTTTGGCTCTGACGACAGATTTAGCCTTTTCCGTCAGAGGTGTTGCTAGCAGAATGAATGCCAGTCGATAGCCATATGCACAGTGATAGCTCCAGAGGTGTCAACAATTGATGCCTTCGTGAAATAACAAAACAGCCTCAGATGCTTGATTGCTTCTTTGTTTATTAAAAACTGCCAAATTGTATGCTCAGAATGCCATTAAAATTGCATTATTATTCTTCAAAATGCCATATTTTAGTTTGAAAATGCCATTAATATGACCTTGTTGCTTCAATTTGGTAGACCGAAAAAAAATTTGGCATTTTTTTCTGGTCTTCAAGAGTGATGGTGCTGGGAGGCGTGAGAGTCGGTAGAAGGTGCCGGCATTTTTAATTTCATTTTTATGATTTTTTATTAGATAAAAAGTGAATTTTTTAATGTTAAAATATGCTAAGGGTAGAATGGGCATATACATACTAATTAGTCCTATTCTGGAAATTTAATACTTTTACTCCTACTTGTGCAATATACAGTAGCTTTTATTTAGTCCCTTTTAGAGAATTACCCCTTAAGCATATAGCCCTGCCTACCCTACCATGATGACATTGATCATGAGAGCTTCTATATTTTTTTTTTATTAATCATGAGAGCTTCTATAAAGACGTATTTATGCTAAATTTTGATCAAACAAGAATACATATATAAATATATAATCCAGAATATCTACTATAATCCAGAATATCTACATATATATAATCCAGAATATCTATATAATCCATAATCAAGAATACATAAGGAAGGTCAAAATAAAGTTTTAGGTATTCATGACAACTTTATGATTAAAATTTTGAAAAATAGCATGAGTTATCGTGACTGTGAATCTTTCAAAACAACATAAAACTATTAATTAAATGAAATTAAAAATTAAACAAGAAATTCCATGTAAACAGTGTAATAAACTACTCGTAATAAATTATTGCACACGCTAGTCGCACTCTTTTTACTTATTTACTTTAAAAGCCACTGATTAGTGATTTATGATTATGGACCAAACTTGAATATATTTCCTTTATATATTCAAACCTTCCTAAGAATGTTTAGCAAAAACTTGATTGTTCCGACCTACTTTTATCCCTACTATTATCTCATTATTTCAGCTAAAAAATTAATTAACTTTTATAAACATTGTTTTTAACCCAGGTAAGGTAAAAGGGGAATTCTAAGGAATAAAAGTCTTATAATGGCCACCATTTTAAAAGTCATCTAATGGCCATAAAGCCAAATGATTGTGACGTTAACAAATTATTTTGACAGAATATCCTCCTTTCAACTTTGACTCGCGTTTCACTTAATTTCCTGCACTATTTTTTCTCAAGTCTATATTTGGAGTTTTCAGACCTCTCTTCCTTGGCGCGCGCACGTTGCTTTTGTTTACTCAAAAAACACTCTTCAACTTCTTTCTTCCCCATGCTCAAATCCATCTAATCTCATTTTATTTAATGAAATGTGATCTGGGCTCCAAATATTTGTGTCAAAGTTGACATCTTTTTGTTTTCTTATTATAGTAAAATAGTCAATAGACGTGCCCATCAGCCCATGTTGTGTACATCAATAAATAAATCTTGTTATTGAAAATTACTGCAATTCCCCCAGATCATATGAAGCTTGTCAAATAGCCTGTCGTTTTAAAGTAGCATGAGTGTAATCTATAATCGTTTCTAAGATATTGTGAAGTAGAAGAAGAAATTTGTGGGGCACAATCACATGGAAGAGACGTTTGTGCCTTTTCGTGGGATCAGGAATGATCTCCATGGGAGACTGCTTTGTTACAAGCAAGATTGGAGTAGTGGATTCAATGCTGGCTTAAGGTATATGGAGTACTCCCTCCGTCCTAATATTATTTTCACTATTTCCTTTTTCGTCCGTCCCAATATCTTCTCTTTCACCACTTTCTCTCGAATCTGCTTAGATTTAGACCACACATTTATCACTTTCTTAATCCATGTGCAAAGTCAAAACAAGAGATAATATTGGGAAGGAGTGGAGTATAATATGGAGTATGTGTTTGTGTGTGTAAGCACTTCCTAATTCTTCTACCCCTAGAGTAGTATTATGTACTGAAACAGTTGAAATGTCACTTATCAGGATCTTGGCTCCCACCACCTACATATTCTTTGCGTCAGCAATCCCAGTCATTTCTTTTGGTGAACAGCTAGAGAGGAATACTGGTAATGGTTATGATGATTGACAAATTTAATACGGAGTATCATAAAACAACTCATGTGTCTTATTACTTATCACTTCAGAAGAAATGTATGTACTACTTGCGTCCTTAAAAAGGTTCGTGTTCTACCTAAATAACGAGTTCATATCATTGTTTTAAGTTATTATGTTTTTAAAATAATTTTATCACATTTTACTTGTCTTTGATTCTTTCCGTTTTAAAAAATACGGAGTACATGATGAATAAACTTATGACTCTTTTTTGGGGCAACAAAAATTGTTTAAAAAGAGACCCTTTTCGTGGGAAAGGGGAGTGAGTACTCTTTTATTGACAAAAGTGAGACTTTAATATGCAATGACTAAAAGAAAAGAAAAAATATCCTCCGTATATGCAATGACTATAGTAGTAATGATAGTGATCAGGATTGTGTTCAATTTTAACATGACAATATTATCATAGGAACTACGGAGTATAATCACATTTTATCTATAAATTCTATTTCAACGATGATTTAAGAAACCCCCTATTCAATAATGGAATATGTTGATGTTTTGTGGTAAAAGAACCTGCAGTGAAGATAGAGATGTTTTTCCAATGGGATGATGTATATAGTCATTAATTGAATTTTACTTGAAATCTTGTAGAAGGAGTTCTTACCGCTGTTCAAACATTGGCTTCAACTGCAATTTGTGGCATGATCCACTCCATAATCGGAGGTCAGCCTCTGCTGATATTAGGCGTGGCAGAGCCTACTGTTATCATGTATACATTCATGTTTAACTTTGCCAAAGGAAGGCCTGATTTGGGCCGTGATTTGTTCCTTGCATGGTCTGGATGGTTAGTGCCATACTACTATTGTGATCAGTTGTTTGCCTACTCGGCGTGTACACATATTGATTATCGTCATGTATATATGATTGATCCATTTACATGTTTGATTTTCTCAGGGTATGTGTGTGGACAGCAGCTTTGCTGTTTCTTTTGGCAATTTTAGGAGCATGCTCCATTATTAACAGGTTCACCCGCCTCGCTGGAGAGCTATTTGGGATGCTTATTTCCATGCTTTTCATGCAGCAAGCAATCAAAGTAAGAACATCATTCCACTTTTTATGCACTCTTAGTCTCTTGGTGAAAGTGGCATGCCAAAATTTTTATGTTGTTTTTTAATTTGTTGGTCAACTACCTATCATAATACTCTAGCAGTATATTTGGGTGCAAGAAAGATGGTAGTGAAGGGGGGAAATATGGTTAAAGTTATTGTCTTATATCTAGTTTACTTCTGGGAAAAACTCAAGAAAGAATATAAATAATGTTTTTAGAGTTTTTACAAAAATAGAAAGTGACAAATGTATGACTAAAATAAGAGTAGTGGGCAAAAATGTGCCTTCTGTATTACAGTGACTTCGATGGTGCATTGCCTATGGTGCTATTCTTGCAGTATCTATGCTGACCATTTAGTCATTTTTTGTCCATTAGTTTTATTTTGTACTTGTAATATTTTAGCAAAAGCCTTCAAACATAAGTAAATGGATAAATAAATAAGTAAATTCGATCAAGGCAAGTGAACAAACATTTTTAAAAAACCGTTGAGTTTCAGCCTTTTTTTGTCTGTTTTCCTTCATGTTGTCTTTCCTTAGTATATTTTTGGGTTCCCGAAGGACCCTAAGAGTTGATTCTCTTGACCTTAGGGAATTGTATATGAATTTCGCATCCCAAAACGGGAAAATCCCAAATCAATAGAGTTCACATCTTCATGGAGATTTGCCAATGGGATGTTTGCTTTAGTTTTATCATTTGGTCTACTCTTTACTGCATTGAGAAGCCGAAAAGCAAGGTCGTGGAGGTATGGAACTGGTAAGTACACACAGAAATTAAACTTAAGGATTCGCCATTAACAGGATTTTACTAGTATTTTATTAAGTAATGTCTCATTTATTCATTGATCATACAGGTTGGTTTAGAAGCCTAATAGCAGACTATGGGGTACCTATTATGGTTCTAGTTTGGACAGGGGTGTCCTACATACCATCACAAAGTGTCCCAAAAGGGATTCCACGACGACTCTCTAGCCCAAACCCATGGTCACCCGGTGCATATGAGAATTGGACTGTTATTAAGGCATGTTTATAGCTCACTTCAGATCATCAGTTTGTCATCTCTTAATTACTTTTCTTCTACAGTACTCAAGCGTGTAACATATGATTATCCATATGGCAGGAAATGCTGAATATGCCCATTCTCTACATAGTGGGAGCTTTTGTTCCAGCAACTATGATTGCAGTGCTTTACTACTTTGACCACAGTGTGGCATCCCAACTTGCTCAGCAGAAAGATTTCAATCTCAGAAAGCCTCCATCTTTTCACTATGATTTGCTTCTTTTAGGTTTTTTGGTATGCAAAATATAACTGTGGAACCGATTTGATAGATGCTATTTTTATGTTTGTACGTATTGCGAAATATGTAGTGTTTTTCCAAATTATATTACTACCGTCAATGCGTATGATCACTACATACCAGTATGACCCCTGCCTATTAAAAGTCACATAATTTCCATTACTTTTACTTCAGTCATATACTTGTCAATATACTTGTCATCATCTACATATGAACCTTCTGATTCTTATGAAGTTTTCCTCTTGTATCTGTTTTTTTAAATGGCAGACCCTAATGTGTGGCCTCATTGGCATCCCTCCTTCAAACGGTGTAATTCCACAATCTCCAATGCATACTAAAAGTCTGGCTACTCTTAAACACCAAGTACTTATAATCCTTGATCCATTTCAATCATATCTTCATTATTTAGCAAAAAAATTACTATTATAATTGAGTGAATATTATTTTATTTTTTGCAACTCACCTAAAAATGTACATTGATCTTCATTGAAAGCTACTTCGGAACCGGCTTGTTGCAGCAGCACGCGAAAGTTTGAAGAGCAACTCAAGCCTGACACAATTATACGGAAACATGCAGGAAGCTTATAAATGGATGCAAACTCCTCTAATCCATCAGCATTCATCACCAACAGTATGTTATATAATTGTTTATACTTTTATCCTTCCATATTATCCAAATACTAACTAGTTCAGTAGAACTATAATCATTTTTTAGTAAGGAGATGTTAATGACACTACTTAAATAACAGAAGTACCACAATATATACCTTCACTATACCCTTACTAAGGAAAATAATGTCCAAAAATAATTAACTTCCATTTTTAGAAGCCATATACTCCTAATAACTGAAAAAGGGAATAATGTAGAGCTACTCCTATTTAAGGAAAGCAATAACATATCACTCCTATTTCCAGAAATGAAAAGCATTGGGTAACATCTATTTCACTCAAATAAGTGAATCCAAAACTACTTCTTCTGCTTTATTTATTTATTTATTTATTTATTTATTTTACTTGTCACTTTAGCAGTGGAAAAGGCCTTTTATGACTACAGAAGGAGCCTTAATTTCTTATACAACAGTGAAGATATCTTTTATGTTTTGTCATAGGGGCTAAAAGAGTTCAAGGAATCAACCATTCAAATGGCATCAAGCTCAGGGCACATTGATGCCCCGGTTGATGAGACACATTTTGACATTGACAAGGAAATTGATGAATTGTTGCCTGTAGAGGTGAAAGAGCAGCGTTTGAGTAACTTGCTTCAGGCGACAATGGTGGCTTGCTGTGTTGCCGCAATGCCTGTTTTGAGAATGATCCCAACCTCTGTGTTGTGGGGTTATTTTGCTTATATGGCCATTGAAAGCCTGCCCGGGAATCAATTCTGGGAGAGAATATTACTACTCTTCACCGCGCCTAGCAGAAGATACAAGTATGCTCTTCATTAAATTATTAAATAAAGTTTATTGGTAAGCAGATGATAGAATTATGTTCTTCATGGCCTGTTCCCTAAAGTTTATAGGCAGGCAGAAGATACACTCATACAACTATGTTCTTCATTATGTATTAACTTAAGTTTTTCGTAGGGAGAAAAAATAAGTATGTTCTTAACTGTTAACTTAAGTGTTTAGATAGGCAAAAGATGCATGTTCTTCATTAAATATTGACTTAAATTTATAGGTAGGCAGAAGATACAAATACCTTCTTTAGTACCTAAAAACTTAAGTTTTTTTGGTTGGCAGAAGATACAAGTATGTTATTATTAACTATTAACATAAGTTTAAACGTAGGGAGAAGATACAACTTTACAAGTATGCTCTTCATTAACTATTACCTTAAGCTTATAGTTGTACTCCTTATTTATTATTTACATCCCAAAACTGGCTAACAGGGTTTTGGAGGACTACCATGCAACTTTTGTAGAGACAGTGCCTTTCAAGGCAATCGCGACATTCACGATATTTCAGACAGTGTATTTGCTTGCTTGTTTTGGGATAACTTGGGTTCCAATTGCTGGGCTACTTTTCCCTTTACTGATTATGCTTTTGGTTCCAATAAGACAATATGTTCTGCCCAAGTTTTTCAAAGGCGTACACCTTCAGGATTTAGATGCAGCAGATTATGAAGAGGCACCTGCTGCACCTTTCAACCTTCCCACGGTAATTCACCCCCCATAAGTGCTTTAGTCCCTTTTAAAGCTCATTATACTAGACAATAGACTAATGTCTGCTGTCTATCTAGTGCTAAATCATCCCTTAGGGGGATTTAGTGGCAAAAATTTAGAAATCCATGGAGTTTAGAAATCTAGGTTTATTGAATATAGACTTTTAAAAGTATCAAAGTTTAGGTGTATTCAATTAGGACTTTTAAAAGTCAATACAAAGAACTACTCGTATAAATATTCATTCCAATCAATTCTCTCGTGCTCCCCCTAAAGATTTCACGCGACTTTCTCCCATAGGGTTTTTCGCCTCCTAAATAACTTTGGCGTATAAGATTTTGGTCAACACACTTCAATCGGTAGACATTTTATGCCTTAAAAGTTCAATTTTTGACCTATAACTACGGGGTATTATGTTATTCTAAAAGTTATCCATATCTTTCATTTTCCACTTTTGATGCCAGATGGCACGGCTATGATTTCTAGTCATTTTTCCTTTCCGATCACTTATTTGGTCGGAGGGATCATTATTGACAAAAAAATCATAGGCGTGCAATGTGCTGACTTGTACGAAAAGTAGAAAAATGGAAGTCTAGAAATATGAATAATGACCTAGGAGTCATGTGACCAAAATATATTATTTTCTTTTAAGATGATATCTAATTTTTTTACAATGAAATCTCATTTCTTAATAGTTGGAAGCTGGCACACTTTGAGTAGGACATAATAGTATCTAATTTGTTGGTGTCTTGAACTGAAGCAGGAGGAAGTTGGCACAAGGTCATCTATTGCTGGTGGGGGAGGGGAGATTTTAGATGAAATTATAACTAGAAGCCGAGGTGAGATAAAGCATATAAACAGTCCCAAGGTAACTAGCTCAAATGCAAGCCCATCACGAGATATAAGCCCACGGTTGGTAGGAAGAGCTTTCAGCCCACGAGTTACCAGAGTAAGAGGAGAGCAAAGCCCACTCTCTGGCAAGAAAGGAGGAGCTTTAAGCCCAGCTGGCTAAAGTGTAAGCATGGTTCACAGGGGTACCTTCAAATCACCACTTTTTATCTCCATATGATGTGAATAACTTTGCTCCTGTAAAATAAAGTTAGTTCCATATGGATGACTTCTCAAATGAAAGGAAGGCAAACAAAAACTATATATATAATCTTCTAATTTTGCATTATACGTAGTATGTCATTAATCTCACTATATTGTGTTACTGTTGTTCACTTTGGTCTTTGGTTAGTTAACAAGAGTGATATAAGTAGCCCTAGTTTGAAATTACATAATTAAGGCAATGTATTGTCGTTATCCTTCTACTACGCGGTGTACCCATAAACTATCCTAGCCTCCTAGGGGAACTGGTGAGGTTACATGGCAAGTTATTTTTTAATAAGACGTACATAAAACAATTTTAAGTTCAAACATAAAAAACACTTTGTAATATTTAATATTAACTGCCAAAACAAGAAATATATAAGCAAATGAGCATATCCTTATTTTGAAGCCGGAACTAATGTACATAATGACAAATACATGTCAAACTTGGATGGAATTATACCAACACCAACCTATGAACACTACAAAAAAACAGCGTTTTTGTCACGGATTTTGTCAAGGATTTATCTCCCATGTCACCAAAAACCTTTGTCACGGACCAAATCTTTGACAAAATTTTGTTACGGAACACAGTTCCGTGACAATGGCCGTGACAAAAGAGCTCCGGTGACCCGAGACATACTCCGGTGTAATTTGTTTTGAGTCTGGCGCTTTGTTCACCAATTCCGTGACAAATTCTTTGTTTTTTTTGTAGTGGAACCTATCAAAACTAGTTTAACCAAAATTCACCGTATGTCATAATTAGTCTAAAAAGTGAATTGACCAAATTGAACCCGGCAATATCAAACCCATGAACCACCAGCTTTTGCTCTAATGTTGGACCTTTTATATGTTTTTCCCGTTAACTTATGTTGAGGAATAAAAGGGTCATTTATGAGCTAATGCTTAGAAAAAAATGTTTCTTTTACTTTCGTTTCAACAATAGAACAATTAGTTTTTACAAGCTCTAATTAAAAACTCTAAAGAGCTTGTCACAATCTTTTCTAGGATTGGGTATTGACCCAACTCGTTTTTATTGTGTTTATAATGATATAGAAGGGTTGGAGATACTATTTATACGACCAATCCTGATTGTGATGAAGTGGTTCTGGTCAGCTGATTTCCCTAAAAGAAGTTTCAACTATGTCTACCCCAAACTCCCTCCCCTGATCCCTAGAGTAAAGAAAAAGAAAAAAAAGGCCAATCCTAAGTGTGAAGAAAGCTTCATTTTCACTGACTAGGATGGCTATGGTTGGGGAGGTTTTGAGTCAACATGATAGAAGATTTTGCCTCATGCTCCCATTCGGTTATTGTCTTCAACTAAAACAACATTTTGAGTGAGTGTGTCCATTACATCGTACATTCTCAGCACTACACTTGTCTTATATGAGTGAATGGGCAGGTAATTAATTAAAAAACAAAAACAAAAAATGAATCTAGAGAAAATTGGGCTGCGAAGGAAATGGCAAACATTAGGGTCATCTTCTAATGATATTAATGATATTAAAACACTAACACATACATAATTGGGGCTTATAATAAAGTTGATCGATAACTATAGTCACAATCTAACCTCTTACGGTGCCTAATATATTTATATAAAACCAATTTGTACACGCTCTGTAAACGTTAAATTTTTTGTTTGTTAATATACTAACTCGTTCACATGCAAAATATATAATAAATTATTCACACACACAAAAAGGAGCGATTGGATTAAAACTAAAAATAGAAAATACACACAGGGACGTAGCCTGAATCAAAGGTTGGGATGGGTCGTTACAAAGAATTTTTCATATAAAATTTTACACATCATTTTTTACACTGAAACTACAAATTATTTTCAAATTTTGGGTTGGACAGGCCAGGGTGCCCCTACCTCCGATCCGCCCCTGAGTACGCATACAAAAGACATTTATCAAATCATGCATACGCATACATATTAGACTAGATTTAAATAGATCAAATCGGATCATAAATTCTAAAAGGATCTAAATCAACAATATAGCCAACTAACGGGCGAAGAGATGGCCGGAGGGAGGTTAATCCCGAATGAAAGGGAGTGGAGTGAATGGGTTGATAAAGGAGAATCTGTTTATCTAACGTACGTTGGTAGTCAGGCTTTTCATAGACAAAGCAATAAAATTCTATACAATCCAAAAGGTTATGGATTTTGTTTTGACACCGGAGGAAAGGTGTTATAAGGAGAGAAATTGATGATTGGTGATAAGAGGTATTTTTTTTCGTATCATGAGATGGAAATGAAACATATTTTAGAGTATGTTTTGTGGTTATTTGAGAAGAAGCGAATAGATTTGCATGCTCATAAATCTGATTTTAATTTGGGTGCATATTCATTATTTAATGGGAAAGTTCCCGAAATAGGACTAAAACAGTTTGAAAATTACAAAATGAGACTGACATGTTTTTTATTCCCAAAATAGGAGTAATTACTGTCAAGTTTGGAAATTGGGTCTTATTTAATGTGTGTCTTATGAAATTGGGTCATTCTTGGCAGGGGCGAAGTCAAGGGGGAGTCATGGTGGTCAGCAGACCCCGCTAAAAGTTCAAGAATGTAGAGCTCTGAAATACCTTCGATTCGATATGTTATGAGTTTTGTAACTCATTACGAGTAAAAAGTTATGACACTTCTAGAAAAATCAGCACAATCTTAACTTGAAATAAACAAAATTTGATGTGTGACGTTGATTATATTATGATACATTACACACACACACACACATACACACACACACACACACACACATATATATATATATATATGTATATATATACATTAACTAAAAAGGCTCATTAAACTACTACGTATCATTTATCTCAGCTACATATGAAACATTTAGCTCAAGTATATTGTCTAATAACTATCCATCATTTTGATACTGTATATAATTAAATCCCGACCCCCCTCACACATTTTTCTGGGTCCGCCCCTGATTCTTGGTGCACATAAAGTATACATAAAATGTGTGTACACTGGCAATTAGAGGGTTTCGGCATCAAATCTTGCACCTTTTTAAACGAATTATTTGTGTGTGCATGCAACTAGGTGGGTTTTGTGTACACTTTATGTACAACTCATGTACACTAAAAAATTTTCTATGACATTTAAGGTGGCAAAGGGTATTGAGAATAATTTGAGAAAATTTATTATTGTATGTAAATGAGTATCAGTTCGGGAATGCTTGGAAAACTTATTTGAGAATTTGAGTCTATCTTGATACTGATAAACCATAGATGCAGGGGCGGAGCCAAGAGGGGTCAGGGTGGTCAGCTGACCCTGTTGAAAGTTTGAGAATGTAGAGCTCTGAATTATCTTCGATTTGATATATTATAGGTCTCGTAACTCATTTCGAGTAAAAAGTTATGGCTTCTGGAAAAATCAGCACCATCCGAACTTAAAATGAGCAAAATTTGATGTGTGATATGGATTATATTCTTAAATTTTAAAACAAAACACTTTATTCACTCAATAATTGTGTGAACTGTGAAGTTTTCAATACATGACATATATATCTACACAATAACTGAATATGTCTCATTAAACTTGCATTTATCTCAGCTATATAGAAAATATTTAACTCATGTATTGTTTAATAACGATTATCCATTTTGATACCTTATATAATTGAATTTCGACCCCTCACATGTTTTTCTGACTCTGCAATTGCATATGTGAGGAAAATGAAGTTGAGTAGGGAGCTGAATTTAGATATATAAAAATTATTCGAGCGTGGTGATTGAGTGTGAGCATTTAAATATGAAAAACTCTTTAGTTTGTTTTTCAGTATTTTCGACCACGGAAGAAGGTGGATATATGGAACTATGGAAGCTTGTCCAGGTTGTTTTTAGCTCCTAACTAGTTGAGCCTCTTTTATTTATGTTTTCGTTAATATGTTGAGCTTTAACATTGGATTTCATTTGTGCTTTTATGTCCTTGTTTTCGAGTTATACTATTGCGTGGTGCTTTTAATTCTAGTTATTAATGTTAATTCAGGTTCAAATTAGGATTGATACTTGAAAACAAAGAAATAAGAGGGATCGTTTTGATTTAATTTTGTCCGCTAAGTGATAAGCGAATTACATCACTCTTATATACGTAGAGCCCATATGGTAACACCGTATTCGGCTTATTAGATTTATCAGTCAACTTTTTCTCCAAACACGTAACTTTTGATTTCTCGCACTGAAATGTGTAATAATAAGAAAAAATAAGGTTGTGGTTACTTTTCTGGTTGTTTCGGTTGCAGTTACTATAGAGGACCATTTTAGCTATTTTTACATATAATTTTTTCTTTATTTTATTAATAAAATATATTTTAAATTTAGTTTTTTTCATAAATTAGTAGAATCAGCCAATACAGCCACTTAAGCCTGAACTTCATAAATTTCAGCAGAATCAACCGATTCAGTCAATTTCAGTGTTATCAAACGAGCTCGTAGTTGTTATATGGGTGGTAGACTACCCTATGTTTAAGATAAACTCATTTATAAAATATAAATATCTTGGATGTGTGAGAGTAAGTGTATATACCTAAATATTCTCTTTTGGTACTTCAATTTTTTTAATATTGCACTTTGATTAAAAGCAACACTCATAAAGTACGACTAATTTTTGCAATACATCATATAATTGGAGTTATTATCAAATTTCCTTTTGATATACAATCTATATGATTTACTTGCACGTGAATTGAAAAATGTCACACCATTATTAGCGTTTGTAATCAGTCATGCACATAATGAGCTTGTTTGGTAACAACAAAATGAGCTGATTCGGCTGATTCTGCTGAAATTTATAAAGTTTTACTTCATTGGTTAATTCTGTTAACTTAAGAAAAAAAGTTTTTGAAATACATTTTATTAATAAAATAAAGAAAAATTATACGTAGTATGTAAAAATAGCTAAAATAGTCATCTTCAGTAACTTCAGCCAATAGAAAAGTAACTTCAATCTTACTTTTTCTTATTATTATATGTAGTACAATTCAGCGCGCGAAGACAAAAGTTACGTGTTTGGTGAAAAATTGGCTGATAAACCTGATAAGCCGAAAAACAGTGTTACCAAACGCTCTCAATATATTGAATAGACAAATTTAACAATTACAAGTAATAGTACCATATCTTAGTGGGGTTTTTACAAAAATATTACTAAAATAAGACTTACAAAAATATGACTAGTAGTTACTACAATGTAGTGTCATAGTAACTTAAATTTAAAATTTGAACATAAATTATTATGTTTTCATTACTACTATAGTCACTAATCATATTTTTGTAAATAACCTTCATTTTAAATATATCGTATCAGTATACTACATACTCTCTCTGGTTCTTATTTAAGTTTACACTCTGACTTCACACATATTAAGAAAATAAATTTACTGAGAGATGATTTTACTGTAGAGTACACCGTTGTGACACTGTTTGACACTGCTTGGCATTTTTTTGCACTATCTTGAGACTGTTTTGCACTGTTTTTGTATAGGTTTGTTTGCCAAATAAGGAAGTGTAAACTTGCTTGGAACATCCAAAAAAGGAAAGTGTAACGTTAAATAAGAACCGGAGGGAGTACATTTTTGTGTTATTCAATACAATAAAATTTACTCCGTATTTTTTTAAGTAATATATTTGTACAAAGGCGGCTAAAAGGTCAAATAGGCCCCTGTACTGGTCGTGTAAGCTCAATTAAATCTCTAAACTAAAAAAAGATTCAATGCATACCCCGAACCGACAAAAATGGTTCAAATTTGATTATTTACGGGTAAACAACCGGTCATTTTGTTTAATTTTTAATTTTTTTATTGTTTCTGTTTTTTTATTTCAAAAAATGGCACCAATATTACTTCTCAGCTTCTTTTGGACAAAAATGTGACCAGTTTTAAAAAATCCACAAAAGTGACCTTGTTTTTAACGTCCCTCTGCACCTTCCGTTGCTTTGAACTTACGCTTTCATCTTCCTCTTCCGCCCAGGACTTCCGCACAGGCTCCAACGTGGAATACTTCCGCACAAGCTCCCTCGTCGTCCAGATCTTCGCGTCGCCTCGCCGTCTAGATCTCTGCCTCGCCTATGCCGACCACCAGGGACGGTCACCTCCACTTCTCGTCTATACCGGAGGTCTCCGCCTCGCCTTTGCAGGTGGCTAGATTCCACCCGCTAGCAGGGGATGGGACTAGGGTAAGAGTTTGTTAGTCCGTAGATTGTCTCACATGATGGCGGCGGTGTCGAGGCGGAAGGGTGATGATTTGCGGCGAAACTTTGATGGAGAAAAGTCGCTTGAATAATTGTGCGCCACCGCGGAATTGTCACCGCAGAATATGGCCCGCAGAGGTGATCGGAGGTGGCCAACGGTTTTTGGCGGTGGAGAAGTCACTGTGGTCAAAAGGCTGAGGTGGGGATCTCACTACGGTAGTGTCACTATGAATGGCAGCGGTGACAAGCGGCAGTGGCAATGACACGAGCGATGGCAACAACAATGACATGAGTGGTGATGACAATGACATGGTTAACGACATTAGTGACACATTTGACGGTAAAAGTGACATATAAAAGTTACATGAAATCAGTGACCTAAAAAATTAACGGTGACATAAAAAACTAACAGAACTATGTTTTTCCAAATATATGACCGTCTTAGTAACATTTTTGTCCTTTTGTAAAAGTATTCACATTTTTTTAAATTGGCTCTAAATTAGTAATATTCATGTAAAAAGTCCTTTTTATTTTCGATTTATTGTACATAGACTTATTTGATCATTTAGATATGAAATAATTACATAAATATGACCAAAATAAAGATGATTTACAAAAATATGACTAGTTACTAGAGTAGTAATGAAATCATAGTAATTCATGTTCAAGTTTTGAGCTTAAGTTACCAGAACACTACATTGTAATAATGAATAGTCATATTTATGTAAATAAGTTTTATTTTATTAATATGGGAAAACTGTCAAATAGGTCCTCGAACTTTCATAAAAAGGTCAAATAAGTCCTTATATAGGAGGCTCTGTCCGGCCGTCGCGATTTGGGGCGGTTCCCGGTGGAATTTTTTACGAAAATTTTTTAACATCTTATTCATCAAGTTTAGTTTACTCATACCAAATTGCAGCTAAAACTTCAATCGGGAACGCATTCAAATTAATTCTTGAAGATAACTGTGCAATATAAATGAGCAGTTATCTTTATGAATTAATTTGAATGCGTTCTCGATTGAAGTTTTAGCTGAAATTTGGTATGAGTAAACTAAGCTTGATGAATAAGATGCTAAAAAATTTTCATCAAAAAATTCCACCAGGAACCGCCTCAAATCGCGAAGGCCGGATAGAACCTTCTATATAAGGACTTATTTGACTTTTTTATGAAAGTTCGAGCACCAATTTGACAGTTTTCCCTATTAATATTCTTCTAAAAACCCCTATACATTTTTTGACACATTTTGGGCGAGTAAAGGGTCAGTTTGGTCCTTGAAGTTGCATAAAAGGGGTCAAATAAGTCCTTATATAGGAGGTTCTATCCGGCCGTCGCCATTTGGGGCGGTTCCCGGTGGAATTTTTTGATTAAATTTTTTGAGCATCTTATTCATTAAGTCTAGTTCACTCATACCAAATTTCAGATAACAATTCAATCGGGAAGACATTCAAATGAATTCTTGAAGATAATTGTGTAGTTAAAAGCGCAGTTATCTTCAAGAATTCATTTGAATGCCTTCCCGATTGAATTTTTAACTGATATTTGGTATGAGTAAACTAGACTTAATGAATAAGATGCTCAAAAACTTTAATCAAAAAATTCCACCGATAACCGGCTCAAATGGCACATCCGGACAGAATCTTCTATATAAGGACTTATTTGACCCCTTTATGAAACTTTGAGGACCAAATTGACCCTTTACTGGACTTTTGGCTCCCTTTCGGCTTTTGACAGCATTTAGAATAAACTTTTTATTCCTTGCATTGGGAAGACCGGGAGAGGGAGTATTATTAACGGATAGACGCGGCGAGTTTGTGGTTGGACGGTAGGAAAAAGTCATATGTCAATTAATAATTCTTCAACATTTCTTCTCTGTGAGCCGTGACGGTGTCTTACACGGAGAGAAGGTGCAAAAAAGGAGAGGGATGAAGAGGAAGAAGAGGGCAGAGGAACGGGGAGATTGGTGCAAAAAAGGAGCGCAAGTTGAAGTCAGCCTGGAAGACGACGGTTTCCGAGGCTCCTGGTACGCCGCCACCGTCCTCCGCACGATTTCCCGGAAGAACAACAAGATCTTCCTCGAGTTCCACAACCTCGTCGACGACGCCGACCCCGCCAAGCCCCTCCGCCAGTCCGTCCACTTCATCCTCGTCCGCCCCGTCCCCCCACGCGAGCCCACGCGCTCCTTCCGGCTCAGCGAGGAGGTCGACGCTTTCCACGTCGACGGCTGGTGGGAGGGCGTGGTCACGGAAGTTCTAGACTCTTCCAGATACTCCGTCTTCTTCCGCTGCTCCCGCGAGCAGATTCAGTTCCACGAGTCGCAGCTCCGCCTCCACCGCGAGTGGTTTCACCGCCATTGGGTCCCTTCCTTCCCCGATCCTCCGCTTCCTTCCTCTTAGGTTCGTTTTATCTCCGATTCTCTTGCATTAATTTCTTATTAATTGTTTGTATGCTCAGGTTTTAAACTTTTAACTTGCTTTTGCGCTTGTGTTTGGGATATTATGGTTAGGTGCACGGAGGGGCAATCAAAATTTTGACAAATTTTCCACAGTACTCGAACTTTACCTCTCGATCACAGTTTGTCGTTTAAATTTGAGTTTGAATCACACTCCCTCCGTCTCAAAGATCTTTCTTTTCACTTTGGAGGACAACTTAAATCACTCTTAATATTTTATTTTATATATCAAAATTTGATGAAAATTGAAAGGTTTTTTGAATATGTAAAAGAAAATTACTAAAAATAGTTTGAGTTTTCAAATGAATCATTTAACTTTATCGCTGGTCAAACTTCATAACCCGTAATTTGAGGAACAATTAGGGACGGGGGTACTAGTGTAGTACTCTTTAAATCATTTATATTTGCACCCCAAATTTGAATTTGAGTCTCACTTTAAAAAATGGGATGCAAGTTTAAATTTTCCTAATGTTTGGAATTGATTCTGTGAAAACGGTCTTCCCCAATTTTTCAAAAAATGTTTCTATAAAAACAATTTGCAACACTTAAAATTACTTCTGAACTGTTACTCATACAATCTAATATGTTCTTATGCTTCTTGAAAAACATAATCAGTATTAAGAAATAGATCCAAACACCTCCTTACACTACAAAAAAATTCGGCTGTAGTCACGGATTTAGTCACGCCAAATTGTCCGTGACTAAATGTAGTCACGGATTAGTCACGGACCAGATCCGTGACTAATCTTTCACCGGAATAGCTGCTCCGGCACTTTAGTCACGGCTAAGATCCGTGACTACATTTTTTTTTTAAGTCACGGACTAGTCCGTGACTAAGTATTTTTTTAAAAAAAATTCGGCCATATTAGTCACGGAAATATCCGTGACTAAGTTTTCAAATTTTTGAAATTTTAAAAAACCCGCGTTTCCTTTTTTCAATTTTTTGACATTTCGTATTAGTCACGGTCTATTAAACACTTTTTTTGAAATTTTTCGTTTGAATAAAAAACGGTGTATTAAACACTTTTTTTAAAAAACTGTTTTTTATTAAACTGTTTAATAAAAAAACAGTTTAATAAACTGTTTTATAATGTTTTTAATTGAACTGTTCGGAGAAAAACTGTTTTACAAAACTGTTTAAACTTTTTTAAAACTGTTTAATAAAAACAGTTTTTAATAAAACACAGTTTAAACTTTTTTAAAACTTTTTTTAAAACTGTTTAAACACTTTCTAATAAAAAACAGTTTAAACTTTTTAAAAACTGTTTTTTAATGTCTTTAATAAACTTTTGTCATCCGTACCGCCGGCCACTTCCGCCACTTCTCCGGCAGCAGCAAACACGGCGTCTGGCCCAATGAACTGGGACGCAGTCAGCCCACCAAGCCCAAACCCAAGCCCGACCATGACCCCCTTGCTGCTCCTCATTCGGTTCAGCTGGTTCAGTCCTGGCTGGAGGATGTTGAAGAGCACCCACGCCAAGGCCGGGACGATGGGAAGCAAAAGGGCGAACACGCGGGTGTCGTCTCCTCCGGTGGCAGCTCCGGCTATATCCGCTATCTTCTGCGCCGCGAAAGCCGGATCGGCGGCGGCCATGGCGGAGAAGAAGGCCCCGGCCGCAGCGGCTCCGTCGAGGGAAGATGGATCGGCGGCTGAGGGGCGTTTAGGTTTGGGGAGGAGGGAGAGGAGTGAGATGGGTTTTAAATGTACATGGTGGTGGTTAGAGGATGATGATGGTTTGTTCGCAGTACTGATTCTGGTCTGGGCGTCGACATTGAGCATGGCAGCTGTGGCTATGGTGGTGGCAGCCATTGTTGAACCAGCTAAGAATTGTGGGGAGGAAAGAGATGGGTAGGAACTGAGAATTATGAAGTGCTAAGGGTTTATTTTATAGATAGTATAAGGGATTAGTCACGGATATTTCCGTGACTAAACCCTTCGTAATCAACAAATCCAGCCACGCGGCATCAGCCGCCATTGACCGGTTTAGTCACGGATTTATCCGTGACTAATACCGTGACTAAATTCAAATTTTGAATTTAGTCACGGAATTAGTCACGGACATGTCCGTGACTAATTTTATCCGTACAGAATACCGTTGTGAAGTAATTCTTGGGATTTAGAAAAATTAAATTTTTTTATTAGTCACGGATTTTGTCACGGATGTGTCCGTGACTAAATCGCCGGAATAAAATAAGCCACGCCGGAAACGCAATCGGGGCTATCGGAGGATTTTAGTCACGGATCTGACCGTGACTAAACTTAGTCACGGACATAGTCACGGTCAAATCCGTGACTATTTTTTTTAAAAAAATTCCGTGACTAGTCCGTGACAAACTAGTCACGGACCAAATCCGTGACTAAAATCCGTGACTACAAGCGAGTTTTTTTGTAGTGTTAAATTGTGATTAAAAAAGATTACTTCTTTTTATTTTTGGATACAGTTTCGGAGTTTCCCTTGTGAACTTTCCGATTTTATCTTTATATCTAGAAGTAAATAAGTAATGGCAAATATAAGTTTGATATAAAGATAGTGGATAGAAATGTGACTTTTGATATTCTAGTTACTATAATACGGAGTAATAATTATGGTGACTATGATTGTATTCAATTTTTCATTCATGTGTTATTTCAGAAATATTTAAGGAAAAACATTTCTTTTTCATTGTTTTCATTTTATCAATTCTTAGTCCATCTGTCTTTTTTTTTTTTGCAAGGAGTTTATCTGTCTTTGAAAATGTTATGATGAAAAGATAACAACTATGAAGTATGTACCAAGTGAAATATTTTCATAAAAAATCTCGTATAAAGTTTTGAATTACCGTGGCTTAAGGTATGATGTAGTAGGATGATGAGGCCTTTATGATGAGGCCAGACAGCATAAAAACTGTTGTAATTTTCAGTTTAGTAGAAATAATTGTGTAATTCAAAATGGTGCCGGTTACACTTGACTAGGTCGTGATTTGAGATTATTAATTATGAGTATTATGGAGTACTCCTATATGTTAAACATCATAGTTAGTTAATGATCGAGATCTTTTAAACTCATTTGGTACTTAACAACGTATTTGTTTTCATTGCAGTTTTGTTTGATCAGCCGGGGCTTATTTTTGTGATGACTGCTTGGACTGGATTTTAAGTGGTACAACTGGAGTTCAACGCTTCAACTTGTGTACTTTTTTGTTAAAGATGTTTTTTGACCCCTAGTGATTGGTCCCAGGAGCATATATATAGGCAAAATATATAGTCAGCACCTCAACAAAGACCTTAACATGCTCCACGTTGACCTGACATGGGGAAAAGTGAGGATTCTCCCATGTTTTAAGATGAGAGAAATTTCATCATTCATCATGTCAACGTGCTCCATATGAGTATATTTACGTTAAATTATTATACATTTATACTTTGGATTCGGTGTTGATGATGTATTTGTTGTTGACTTGATAGTTGTGAAGACTTGATGCAGGAGTAACTCTTAGAATGGAATGTCAATGTGTTCAATTTTACAACAGTTTTCAGAGTACAAGATGAGTTATAGAAGGAAAGTAAAATAAATACATGACTGTTCTAGTATTCTGTGAATGGCAACTCAAGCTCCAGCTTTAATTTGTTATACTCCCTCCATCCCATATTTATCTTACAAAGTACAAATGACACGGGATTAAGATAATGAGTATTGTGTAGTCAAGTAGAGTTGTGCAGAGAAGAAAGAAACGTGTAAGAATGTGTAAGAAATGTTGTGAATCAAAAGGGAACGAGGATATAATTTTGGTACGAATGAAAAATGAAAGTTTGAAGAGTTATCGGTCCTCCCATTGATGCACCTGCACAGTTTGTTTTTTTGTTTTACCTAGCCGGCTACGGTCCAGTATGATGATGTAATTTATAAGGGACACATGCTAGATTAGTGGGTGAAAAGTTCAAATATACGCCCCCCATGGATGGTTAAAGAGAAACAAATACAAATGTGGGCTGTGGAGACTGGAGTCTGGACCACAGGACCTCTCGTCAGAGCCAGAAGATTTTTTTTTTGACCAAATTAGAGCCAGAAGATAATCATTTGAAAAAGGGAAAACTATCCAGACCCTCCAACATGTTTATTTAACTCCCAGAAAAGTCAACTCTCAGTACTAAAAAAAAGACTCAATTCACGGTCATCCGGTAATTCAGTGACATGGCTAATCTAACATGTTTATTTTCCTTTTTACTAATTTTTCTTCTATTCACATAGCTAATTTGAGATACGTAGTACTACGTATAATTTTTTGTACTCCGTATCATACATTCATACATCGTACTACATATCTTTTATTTCTTCACTCTTCTTTACTGAAAGTAAAAAATCACACTGGAATTCATGACCTAGCCACCTAGCCTGTGGATCTTCAAGTGTTGTCATTCTTGCCTCGTGAGAGACACTATAACCACTTATATGAAGAAGACGAAGAACAAGCTATGGCCATCACCCGATGTCTCGCTGAAGTCGTCGCTACTAATGAATCGCAGCTCTCGCCGGTAGAACTCGATCGATTGCTGAAGAGAATTGACGAATCGGGATCGATTTGTCCAGATTTTACATTAAGTTTGTTTTTCTTCATAGATGGGCTATAGTAGGGCTGGACTCGGGCCGGTTCGGGCCCGGTTCGGGCCTGGGCCCGGCCGGGCCTCGGGCCAGAAAACTGGGGCCCGAGCCCGAACCGCCGGTGGCCGGTTCCGGTTCTGGGCCAAACCGGGCCGGGCCGGGCCAAACCGGTCCAATTTTTTTTTTTGGTTCTCCTATTTAACCCCCTACCCCTCCCCCTCCACCCCAAACCACCTCAAATGGCCCAAAATACTTAATCCAACCCAAAACTTAAAAAAAATTCAAAAAAAAAAAAATTAAAATCCGGCCCTGACCGGGCCCGAACCGAGGGACCAAACCGAACCGAGGGACCCACCGGGCCCCGGGCCGGGCCAAACAGTAACCGGGCCGGGCCGGTTCCTGGTCGGGCCGCCCGGCCCGAGTCCACCCCTAGGCTATAGTATGAGTTTTTGCATGTTTGTTGCTAACTCAAAGTAACTTGGTAGTCCCCGGAGGTGGGTCATCATCGTTGTCGCTGTTGGTGCTGCCGCTGAGGAAGTAGGCCTGCAACCAGATTGAATGAAAGCCACCATAAATAATTTGGAGTTCCAAATCAAGCAAAACTTTGAATGAATAGTGATGGTAACAAAGTTAAAATTGAAGATCTTTCAATAAAAATCGGATGACTTCCATAAATGAGTAGCCTGTTACGAGAGAGAAGCAAGATATCAAAAGAAAAAGCAAAATATAAATTTGGTTAGTAGGAGTGAATAAATAACTGTAAGGAAAAAAAACAAAGTCAACTAGTCACGTGGATGATTAACCGATGACTTTGTAAGAGTTAAAGGCTTGACGGCACTGAAGTCGTCGCCTCAAAATTAAATCAATACTAACACTTACTATTTATATGTAATATTAATCAAGTAAGGTTTGTATTCACATATAAATATGTATTTCTTCTTTATTAAGTTGTAATAAAGGGGCAGATTTAAGATTGTTTGACTTACGAATAATTAAATTCTAAGATGAATGGCTTATATGATTTAGATCAATAAAAAAAACTTAGTTTTGTTACTTTCCACTTGTTAAATTGTTTGCTAATCCCAGTTATATCTTTTACTTGTTCTCTGTCGAACACCCAATCATGGATCATCTCCAATTCATCAAAGATAATTAATAATAATGAGAACGTTCATCAACAACTCTTATTAATAGTCAAATATAGAACACCATCATACAATTAAATGAAATAATGTGGACGAAGATGTATCCCTTATTATATGCTACTTTATCAACTATAAATGCTAAACTTGATCCAATCTTCAACCAAGAGTAGTTTTTTGTAGTTTGAAGAAAATAGTACGCAATATTTGTCAACTTCTATTTGTAGCAATCTATTTGTAATAAAAGTGAGGGTATATAAGCATTTTGATTGAACAAACTTATTTAAAAGAGAACATCGGAGTATATATTGTTCGTAACATTCAATGACTTACCTACGCTTAAGATATTCCATGTGCTTAAGAGATGAAGCTATTTCCTACGCAAAGACGACACTCCTATTATTCTCTTCGAATAATTGTTATTCAGTGTTACACCCGCAGGGAAAAGTTGCTGGAATCTGCTCATATATAAGTGTATTTATACGGCAAAAAGACAAATGATTTCTATTTCATTTTCATGAGGTAAGTTCGATGATAAATGTCCCAATGAAGTTTTATTTGAATAATTAAAAAAGATAGATGCGGGTGAAATTTACGGAAATTTTTTGACACACGTGACAAATTTTTGAGTAAACAAAGTAATTGAGCGGGGGATCCAGATTACATAAAAATTGGTAATCCTTTTAAAGATATGACTTCAATACATGTAAACTTCATTTGCTTTCATCCGTAATAAAAATAAATTTTGTAGTATTGTCTGAACTTAAGATGGTGAACAAGTTTATACCTTCTACTACTAATTAATTAATTATGGCACAAATGGTTGAGTAGCATCACAGCTTGATCTGTTACAAAGAAAAGATAAAATGGTGAAAATTTCAAAGAGTACAAAATTTTCTAAAAAAAGAACTAGAGATGGCATCAATATAACAATTGTGAAATTATAATTTAAAAACAATCTATCTGCCCTCACCTTTCATTTGCACTCAATTTGGTCTTCTATGATTCAATTTAGATTCATTCTCAAAGTCGCCTATTTTGATCCCTTCCGGACTAATTAATTGAGTACAAATTACACTTTCGAGAAAAAGAACTATAGATGACATCAAATATGAAGGTAAATATCAATATAACAATTTATAAATTATCAAGTATTATATTGTCAATGTTCATCTTGGCTGACTAAATATAATTTTCATCTATTAAAACTTCATGGACTGAACTTATAGAGTACTATTTTTATGTTTTATGTTTTTTTTAGAGAGAATTCCCTAAATAGGAGTAAAAACGTTTTGAAATTCCAAAATAGGAGTATCATTTTTTTTATTCCCTAAATAGGAGTAAATTTCTGCCAAGTTTGGAATTATAAGGCTTTAAACATGGCATTTTTTTCTAAACTTGGCAGATTACTCCTATTTAGGGAATAAAAATCATGATACTCCTATTTTGGAATTTCAAAACGTTTTTACTCCTATTTAGGGCAATTTCTGTTTTTTTTATCAAAAAACGACACTGAATAGGAGGAACATGCTCATACAAAAGATTTTCTCGGAAAATTCAAGAGTGCATGAAACTTTTGTGTTATATTTAACTCTTTAAATTTTAATCACTTTTATAAGTAGTTTTATAAATTTATGAAACTCCAGAAATCAAGTACTCCGTACAATATAGCTAATAGGCCCAACCTTCGTTATTTTGCAACATTTTACTATTGAATCAATTCAATGTAACTGGTTTTTGAGTAGAATTTATCTATCTTCAAACTATAATACTCCGTAATTCATATGGATTGGTTGAGATGAAAGTAGTTTAGGAGTACGAATCAGAAGAAGTGTAAAAAAAAAGAAATTAGAGCATGAAAACACTTATCTTGAGAATAGATATTCGGTACTTCATAAATTAGCTTAGCCAGCTAATTTTGAGACGGTGAAGATGCTGACCGGCGATCAGTGGCGGATTTATGATTTGGTTTTTGGGTGTTCATTCTATTATACAATTAAAACTTGACAGAACAATCAATAATTTACCTAAATTTGCAAATGCATGTATACTAACATATTTTTCAATATTCTAAGTGTTCATATGAACAGTTTTGAACCAATGTGGCTCCGCCACTGCTGGCGATAGATGAGGCGATGGTGGTGTTTGACTATGGATGAGGGACTTCTGCTAGCGCTCACAATCGCTGATAGCATACATACTGACGATCGCTGATGGTGCGCATGGTTCCTAATGTAGGATGAGAGCAAAGATGGTTACCAATAGCCGCTTATTGCCGCCTTGCCGGTCTGGTCAGACGCAGGGGCGGATCCAGGGATTTGAGATGCTTTGGGCCGGAGAGCAATTATACTAAACTTAAACATTACAGGAGTGAGCTGAATATGAAAAATGAAAATATTTACATTAAAAAAATTGAAAAAAGTTTAGTTACACTGGGCTTCAGCCCACCACAACCTGTATGTAGATCCTCCCCTGGTCTGACGTGGAGCGTGTAGCAAGGAGTAGAGTGGCAGCTCCTGATCATGCCGACTCGGTGTAGTGAAATTATGAATTAAATTTCACTTTTTGTCCTACAAGTATCGCACCAATTTCACAATCGGTCCACGTATTTGACTTTGACCACTTTTGATACATGACTATTACTACCTTCGTACCAAAACAGTTTTGATACTGACTTTCGCAATCAGTTTTTTTTTATAAATTGCTAAATAGTACGAAATATTATTTTATTTAGTAAGTACAGTAAAACTAATATCTTAAAGTATATTCATAGTACTACTATCAATGTTTCAAAATATAGATTTCTGAGTGAAACGTTATACGAGTATTAGCTAACAGAGTGATTCGTATGTTTTCATATGATTCGTATTAACTATATGTTTTTATTCGTAGATTTTTCAGAAAATCTACTGAGTTGTGCTTCAATGAAGAGTCACGCATATGATCTGGATACCTTTTATACGTAGTATTAGATCTTCTCAACATCAAGTTATATACTCTCTCCGTCCCGAAAACAATCTCCCGGTTGGACTTTCACACACTTTTAGAAAATAAATTTGACTTTACTGTAGAGTGCACTGTTTAAACACTGTTTGGCACTGTTTAAACACTGCTTGGCACTGTTTAAACATTGTTTGACACTGTTTATCACTTTTTTTATGTAGATAATTTGTCAAATAAGGAAAGTATTGAAGTGTGAAGTTAATTTTGGGACATCCATTTGAGGAAAGTGGGAAGTTGTTTTTGGGACGGAGGGAGTACTACGTATTACTCCTGTATCAAAGAAGAGCAAACAAAGTTTAGGCTTGACATCACTTTCTAAATCTAATTTGATGATATTATCAACCGTAATGAATTGTTCAAATAAGAAGTCAAACTTTGTCCCTCACTCCAACAAGTAATGAATTGCTCAAAAAATAAGAATTTGTTGAAATATAATTGAATTAGTCATCTTCCTACTATTCCTGATTAGGAATTATTATCACCATTATATAAATAATTAGGAAATCATAATTATGATTTCAAGGTGATAAATGTGTGGCTCACAATGATCTCCTAATCTCATTGAGCTCACACTTTCTCCTATAAATAGGAGTCATTCTCATTGTAATTAACATACTAAGATTACAACATTATCACACTTCTAATAACATCTTTCTCACTAAGTATTCATACTATAATTTCTCTCCCTGATCTTCTGCTTATTTCCTTCCATATTATAACACGTTATCAGCACGAATTTGCTCCAAATCCTTGAAATCATCATCTTCCCAGCAGGTATATTTTTTCAGGAATTTATCAGTTCATCTGAAAAGAAAATAAGAGGTTGAGAAGTATGAGCATGTTTGAATATATTCAAAACTATAAGAAGTATGCTCTATGGTTGCCTAATCATTGGGATCCTCCATATCAGAAAATTATAGCTATATTTATATACTGCGTATATAGAAAAGGGTTGAAGTGCGTATATGGAAAAGGATTGAAGATTTAAATACCTTAACTCGATCCAAACAGTTTCTTTATGGATCTTCCCTTGTCAAATAATTTTTTTTAATTTTCTCTCCGGAAAAATGAAAAAGATAACTAGATAAGTATAAACTCAGATTCAAATATACTTTTGTATGAGATATATAATTAAAATTAATACATGAAGTATACACGCATATCTCAACTAATAACTCAACTAATAAGAGAGATAGAGTAAGTACTTATTCTGCTAAATTGCTCTTTGTATTTATGAGCCACCAAAGACCATATATTTTATGAGCAGGAGAGACTATGAGCATACGAAATAAAAAAAAATGTAATACTGGTAAATAAATAGAAGAGATGATGGGGAAAGAGTAGAAGTGGTTAAATGTGAAGAGAGAGAGAAACTTACGGATTTAATGAAAACCCAGAGAAAAGAGTTGAACTCTTAAAATAATACTCTAGCTACACTGCATATTTTTTTACCAAAGACCTATCATAAATACCAAGAAGAATAGTCTAGATATTTTAAGAGGCATCAAAAGACAATACATTTAATGCTATGAGTTGTACACTTTGGTACTGAACAATAATGCATTATACTTCACTGAATGAGCTAGCTGCAAGATTTTTGTTTGTTTGTTTGGAGTTACCTAAAGAGATAAGGCAAAGTCACCCACTGTAAAACACATTGATTATACATATGTACGTTGATGATATATAGAGTATATATAGAGTATATACTCAAGCTATGAATTGATGAGTACCTTTAGTAAATAAAACCCATCACAGTTTATTTAATACATGCACTACCACACAACCTATAATCTACTCCGTAGCAATTAATAAGAAGTACAAGTATGTACTACGTACTATATGTACTAAATTACTTCATTCGTTTGTCAAAAGTATAATCACAGTGGAGTACCTCACTTTTGGTATATTTTTCTCCTTCATATATATATATATATCATCCCAACTCATCAGTCTATGGTTTCCATATAAATTAAAATAATTTTCCAAACTCATAGTAAAACTTACCATCGTTGCAGCGCACGAAAGGTAAGAAAGAAAATGGCCTGGATACAGAATACAAAGAAAAATGAACAAATAGTGCTCTTTGTCTATATATCAATCAAAGTTACAAGTGAAAGTTACTGACTTACAGGCTATATATCAATCAAATTGAAAATAATACAGTACTACGTAATAAGCTTCGATTGACAATTTGTTTTATCGTACGGGAGTATATTTTAAAATAAAATTTGTTGTATGCAATTTTTATTTAGAGTGCTTATTTGTAATTTAAAATTTATGCACTTCTAAATGTACTATTGAATAATGTACAATTTATATTACAATATTGAACTAATGTTTGTTCATTTTTATCTTCGCGAAGATATGAAGTTAACTAAAATTTCTCCAAGTGGCTCTGAACAATGTCTAATAGACAGTGCCACAACGCACACCATTTTGAGACATAGAGATTATTTTTCTCATATGACATTAGTTGATGCTAATGTCAATACAATCTCAGGTGTTGCTAAACTCATTGAAGGTTCTGGAATAGCCTGTGTGATTCTCCCAAAAGGGACAAAATTAATAATTAAAGACGCTTTATACTCCAGTAAATCACGGAGAAATCTTTTGAGCTTTAAAGATTTGCGTCTAAATGGTTTTCATATTGAAACCATGTCTGAAAATCAGAAGGAATATTTATGTCTAACGACAAATAGATCTGGCAATAAATACATTTCTGAAAAAATGCCAGCATATTCCTCGGGACTGTATTATACATATATCAGTCCAATTGAGATAAATGTGGTATCTAAAATTTATGACCACAATTCCTTTATCTTGTGGCATGACCGTTTAGGTCATCCAGGCAGCACTATGATGCACAAAATTATTGAAAATTCACGTGGACATTCATTAACTAATGTCAAGATTCCACAATCAAGTAATTTTCCGTGCACTGCCTGTTCTCTTGGCAAATTAATTATCAGGCCATCTTTATACAAAATTGGAGTTGAATCTCCTGCATTTTTAGAAAGAATTCAAGGAGATATTTGTGGGCCAATTACCCCTCCGTGTGGACCGTTTCGATATTTTATGGTGCTCATTGATGCATCAACACGTTGGTCACATGTCAGTCTTTTATCGACTAGAAATTTTGCATTTGCAAATCTCCTTGCTCAAATTATTCGTTTGAGATCACAATTTCCGGATTATTCGATAAAGAAAATCCGACTTGATAATGCAGGAGAATTTACATCCCAATCTTTTAATGACTATTGCATGTCAATTGGGATTGATGTGGAACATCCAGTTCCACATGTACATACACAAAATGGTCTTGCCGAATCCTTAATTAAGCGATTACAATTAATTGCTAGACCATTATTGATGAAATCCAGATTACCATCATCTGCATGGGGATATGCTATAATGCATGCTGCAAATTTAATTCGGCTTAGGCCAACGACATATCATAAATTTTCCCCATTACAATTAATATCTGGTAAAGAACCAAATATATCACACCTAAAAATATTTGGTTGTTCTGTGTATGTACCAATTGCTCCACCTTATCGTACTAAAATGGGTCCTCAAAGAAGGCTGGGAATTTATGTTGGTTTTAAATCACCCTCAATTATTAATTATCTAGAACCTATGACCGGTGACTTATTCACCGCGCGGTTCGATGACTGTCATTTTGATGAGACAATATTCCCAGCCTTAGGGGGAGATATTAAAGAAATGGACCCACGTACGAAAGATATTACTTGGAATGCAACAAATTTATCTTTTCTTGATTCTCGCACAAATGCTTGTGAACAAGAAATTCAAAAGATTATTCATTTACAAAATGTTGCAAACCAATTGCCTGATGCTTTCACAGACTCAAAGAAAGTAACAAAGTCACATGTTCCAGCTATGAATGCTCCTTCTCGAATAGAAATTCCTGCGGAGATTAGCGAAAGAACACTTGCTAATGAATCTATGATACGTAAAAAACGTGGTAGACCACTTGGTTCAAGAGATTTGAAACCAAGAAAGTTTAAACAGCAAGTTGTAGTTTGTGATGCCAAAGAAGTTCAACCTTCTCAAGAAGAAAATGAACATTTTGAAAATATCGGCCTTGAAGATAACATCAATAATAATGATACCTCAAAAGAGGATCCAATCACCTTCGAAGAGGTAAATATTCCAGATAAAGATAGAAACGTCGATAATTTTGAAATTTCAATTAATTACGTTTCTAATGGAATACAATGGAATAGAAATGATATTGATATTAATGATATATTTTCATATGCCATCGCCACAGATATAATGAATGAACACGATGACAATGAGCCTAAATCTATTGACGAATGTCGTCGTAGAAATGATTGGCCAAAATGGAATGAAGCAATTCAGGTAGAATTAAAATCGCTAGAAAAGCGTAATGTTTTTGGACCAATTGTCCATACGCCAAAAGGCGTAAAACCTGTCGGTTTTAAATGGGTTTTTGTGCGTAAACGCAACGAGAAAAATGAAATCGTTAGATACAAAGCCCGACTTGTTGCCCAAGGTTTTTCTCAAATGCCAGGAATCGATTATGATGAGACGTATTCTCCAGTAGTTGATGCTACAACTTTAAGATTTTTAATTGGCATGTCTGTTTTTGAAAGGCTGCAAATGCGCCTAATGAATGTGGTGACCGCATATTTATACGGTTCACTCGATACAGACATATATATGAGAATTCCTGGAGGCTTTAAAATACCTGATGCTTATAGCTCGAAATCTCGAGATTTATTTTCCATAAAATTGCAAAAGTCATTATATGGATTAAAACAATCTGGACGCATGTGGTATAACCGTCTCAGTGAATATTTGATTAAAGAAGGGTATAAAAATGATCCTATTAGTCCATGTGTTTTCATTCAGCGATCCGAATCGGGATTCGCCATAATTGCAGTATATGTTGATGATTTGAATATAATCGGAACTCCTAATGAAATTGAAAATACTGCAAAATATCTCATGAAAGAATTTGAAATGAAAGACCTTGGGAGAACAAAATTTTGTCTCGGCATTCAAATTGAACATTTGAGAAATGGTATTTTCATCCACCAATCAAATTATACCGAGAAACTTTTGAAGCGATTTTACATGGATAAAGCACATCCACTCAATTCTCCAATGGTGGTTCGATCTCTCAATGTGCATGATGATCCTTTCCGACCTTGTGAAGATGATGAAGAAATCCTTGGTCCCGAAATACCATATTTGAGTGCTATTGGAGCATTAATGTATTTGGCTAATAATACTCGACCAGATATTGCTTTTTCTGTAAATTTATTAGCCAGGTACAGTTCTTCCCCAACAAGAAGGCATTGGAATGGTGTCAAACATATATTCCGATATCTCAATGGTACAATCGATCTTGGATTGTATTTCAAGAATGGTGCAAATGCCACTTTAATTGGCTACGCGGATGCAGGATACTTGTCTGATCCACAAAAGGCAAAATCACAAACAGGATATTTATTCACCTATGGTGATACCGCTATATCATGGAGATCAATGAAGCAAACATTAACTGCAACATCATCAAATCATGCAGAATTAATTGCTCTTTATGAAGCAGGTCGTGAGTGTGTCTGGTTGAGATCAATGATCCAGCACATACAAAATGAATGTGGTATAAAATCTTTTACTTCTAATCCTACTGTGATTTATGAAGATAATACAGCATGTATAGCTCAGATCAAAGGAGGTTACATCAAAGGGGACAGAACAAAGCATATAGCACCAAAACTTTTCTCCACACATGATCTTGAGAAAGACGGAACGGTTGATGTCAAACAAATCAAGTCATGCGACAACCCTGCTGATTTGTTCACAAAGTCATTGGCACCGAAGAAATTTGAAGAACTGGTCCATAAAATTGGAATGTATCGTCTTCGAGATATATGTTAAATTGAGGGGGAGTAATATAATGCACTGCACTCTTTTTCCCTTCGTCAGGTTTTTATCCCACTGGGTTTTTCTTGACAAAGGTTTTTAACGAGACAGTACATTATAATACTATGAAACTAATACCCCAGAATAATTAGAAGATGACCATTCAAGGGGGAGTGTTGAAATATAATTGAATTAGTCATCTTCCTACTATTCCTGATTAGGAATTATTATCACCATTATATAAATAATTAGGAAATCATAATTATGATTTCAAGGTGATAAATGTGTGGCTCACAATGATCTCCTAATCTCATTGAGCTCACACTTTCTCCTATAAATAGGAGTCATTCTCATTGTAATTAACATACTAAGATTACAACATTATCACACTTCTAATAACATCTTTCTCACTAAGTATTCATACTATAATTTCTCTCCCTGATCTTCTGCTTATTTCCTTCCATATTATAACAGAATTCAATATAATGCTTAATACTATTTTTCATTTAATCTAGAAAACATACCGACAATAAATAAGAGTCAAGATCAATCTTTATCTAATGTTTGGATTGGTATTCCGAAAATCAATTTTTAGTCATGCTCAATTGTATGTAACTCTTTCGCGTATTACTGATCCTAATGGGTTGAAGAATTTTACATGTGACAATGAAGGCTAGAGTACGTAGCAACGTAATAATAAATGTTGTTTTTTAAAGAAGTGTTTCGGAGAGGAAGCGATCCAGTCCAACTGGCCGTCGACTCACTCTCCCTTACGAGAGGTCTCGGGTTCGAAACTCAATGGGCTGAGTTGCAGCCTAGATTACTCCAGGCTCCCCATCCCCCTCCCCCAGACGCCCCCTGGAGTAAAAAAACAAAACAAGAAGTGTTTCAGAATTTGTTAACAATCATGACTTTCATATTTTAATTGTCTATCCATTTAATAATGCTTTTTTCCTTTCTTATTGCTAGAGCCCGTTTGGCGGCATGAAAATCGGCTGATTTGGCTGATTCTGCTGAAATTTATGAAGTTCTGGCTGAAGTGGCTGCATTGGCTGATTCTGCTGATTTAAGAAGAAAAAAATATTTTATTAATAAAGTAAAGAAAAAATTATATGTAAAAATAGCTAAAATGGTCATCCACGGTAACTTCAGCCAATACAGCCAGAAAAGTAACTTTAATCTTACTTTTTCTGCTTATTACACAATTCAGCACGCAAAAGCAAAAGTTACGTGTTTGGTGAAAAAGTTGACTGATAAGTCTGATAAACCGAAAAATAATGCTTCCAAACGACCTCCTAATGTTTGAGCTTATAATTGATACTAGTAATGTGTCGCGCGATGCGCGAGGGGTAAATGCCCAATACAATCATTTCGGAGTTGCCTCACACAAATAGTTTTTTTAAACCCCTTAGGAGTATAAGTTTGGAGTCTTAAGGGTAATTTGGAATATGAAAAATTGACCAATTGGGCGCAATAACAAAGGAACACATAACGTGCATGGAGAAAAAGGGTTTATTGAAGTCCAACAGAGTAGATAACATAATATAGTCTATCCATTTAAATCTTCCGTTTTGCTCAACGTGTACCACAGTCCACAGTCCCAACTCCCAATGTTTGTGTTCTTATAGAAATAGTATTCTTCATCCCAGTAAATATTTTTCAAAAAACTGATTTTTCCACATACGTACAGAAAGAAAAAAGTGCAGTATCAATCTTTCCTTCACCAAGCTCCACCCCTTCTCACATTTGCTAACTTTTACCTTTTCCACCACAAGAACTTGAGAACAAGTTAAAGGGGAGAGTGTAATATTGATTTATGTAGAACTTACAAACTTCCGGAGTATACAATTTTACATTTTGTTCCACCACAAGAACATAAGAAAATTATACAAAGTATAAGTTTTTACATCATAGCTTAAGCACAACGAGCGATATATAAAACTTACAAACTACCTGACTAATTGAGAGGTTGATAAGTCATAAGAGTACATTTGGCATAAGCACACGATGACATATATCAAAATAATAAATTAGCTACTACCATTACTATGTGTCAGGCCTTGTATATTAGGAGTTGTACTAAGCTATACTAAGTTCAAAAAGCAGAGAAGCGCCAGATAAAAATTACACATCAAGAAATGTTCTAGTGAAAGACTCCAACACATGCATTCAGTCTGCTGACCTTCTTCTCTTGGTGCTTTACTCACGGGAAAGATTATATCTAGATAAATGAAAGAACTACAAATGTTATGCATAGAGGTATGCTAATTAAAACTGACCTGTAGCATTGGTTTGGCATTCAAATTTCAACTGATCTGTTAGAGGTATGCTAATTCATTTTTAGTAGTATTCAGTTTTTATTGTAAAGTATATAAACCGCACATGTTATTGAAATTTAGTACTTCCACCACATCAATATTTGTTGAATGACACTTAAACAAGGCTCATGCTTGTTCATTTGGTCCATTAAAAATGAGAATGTTCTATGTTTTCATACGGATTACTCTGACAGCTTAAACATAATTGACCTGTAGCACCTTTAATCTCAATACATAATTCCTTTACTTTAAATAGAGCAACTTCCCTCCCTTGTTTTGTTATTTATAAACATTCAAGGGATGCATAAGCCTAGTAATTGTTTTGTAGGTAAGTAGGTTGTCTAAATGTCTAATTGCTCACCCATCCATAAATCCTACATGAGTACCCAATACCTATAACTTATACTACGAATGAATTTCGATGGACTATTTGTTAAAAAAAGCAAAATGAAAATCAATAGGGATACATAATCCATTAACACTCTTACATTGAACTTCTTTGTGTGGTCTTGTCAAGTTAAAGTAGAAATTAAGCAATATTTCTCACATCCTGTAAGAAGACCTTTTTTATTACCACCAAGTAAGCCTTGATAATTTCTTTATCAGCAAAAAACTTACAGAGGAAATTGCAACGCTAAAAGGCAGAAAGCTTTGGGGAACACAAGTACCCCATGATTTTTGGTTCTCACAAAATCAAAGAAGACCATGGTTGTACAAGCCACATGATAAACTATACGTAGTATTAAAAAATCCATCGCACCATCATATGTTCGCCATACTTTTATTTCCTTCTACAGTGGATCAATATTTTGCTGCCCAGGCTGCTATGCCTAAATCAGTCTTATACGAAGTATTAACTATTCGTTCAAGACTTCAGGCTACTGATGTTATCTGATTGATTTGGTATCAGGCTGCAAATATTTTATCATTTAATTCCAGAGATATTACTACGTATTTATGATTTGGATGTGGAAATAAACAATTTTCTAAAATTGGAAATGAGTTCAAGTTTGACTTCATCTAAAGTTAGTACTATCTATGGATTATTCAAATATTCAATTTAATCTGTATCAAAAAATGAAATGTCAGTGAGGGAGTCGGTGTACTCCTGTATATATGTAATTTGTATTCAATTACTCGGTGTATCAAAAAATGACTGAATTTCATTCCAATGAACATTTTTTTTACTGCTCTAAAGATTAATCATAAATCTATAGGTAAGGTAAGGGCCTCAGGATCAAAGCCTCATGAAAAGTCCATACAATTCATAAACTTCTATGCCTAACAGTCTCATAAGAGAGGGTAATTCTAAAGTTTAGGGGAAGTGATGATGAGCAGCTTTGGGAAGCATATAAATGAGTTTAGTTTCCTTATTATGTGTAGTTCTTCCTTTTCAAAAATCAAAAAACTTGCTTGGAATCAACTTTCTGATTTAACAAAATTGGAACACAAATCAAACCTTACTAAATATGCAAATAAGGAAAATAGAAAACGAAGGTAAAAAAATTCCTAGTTGAAGTTTCTATTGTGTACAGAATAACATCTTACTATTGATGGAGTAAGTTGAGATGTTCAAATATACCAAAAATTTGAACATTACAAAATGTGTTCCAAGCAAAACATTCTGGAACAGAAATCCATAGCTATGCATACGTGATGTTAAAGCTTTTCAAGGTGCAATACATAGTCTATGAAATCATTGAAACCAAAAATCCAATTGTAATGTCTAAATGTACTGTTAGTCTAGTACAATGAAAACCATAGCAGCCAAATGTTAACACCTTAGCTGTAATCTTTTGTCAGAAGGTTACATTTAGGTAAAGAACATCTAGAATATTAGAAACTTGATTGTAGTATGGACACCAACTCAATTGAAAGAGCGTTAAAAAGGCTTATATCAGCGTGTTTGTGCAACCTGTGTAAAAAGGGGGAAAACAAGAACAAACAAGGTAGAAGACGCACCTGAAGAAATGTGAGGTTGCGAGAAAAATCGTCTGCCAAAGGAACAACATGGATTTATACGGCCACGGGAGAAGAGTGAAGATTTCCATAACTTCCTCTGGAGGGGAGAAGGATCGATGTGCTGAAATTAAATGCCAGAGTTATGATCAATTCAAGAAAAAAACTTACAGACAAATGCCAAAGAAGACGAAAGGATTGAGCAGGATGCGTGGACCAAGAGGGAGGCTGAGCGTGTGTCGGCGAAGCGGGATGTGCAGCCTGATTCGATCGAACAGATGTCTTGTTCGGCTAAACTGCAAACAAAGAGGGAGGGCTCATAGCGTGTATCGTCTAAGGGAATATCTGATTCCAACGTATGGGCCTGTTGGGAGAGGAATACGGATACCGAGACGAGGCTGATACTTGGATTATTAACGGACATTAACGGGAAAGAAACGGAACGTTGGGAGACAAAGCTGATTGAAGGCGAAAGTTTACAAGCATTAAAACACTATGTACATGTCAACTAAGCTTAAATACCACCAACAACTTTTTCATACCCACAATACCCTAACCTTCATTCAAGCTTATTATATTATTATTATTATTATTATTATATAGAGATACGTAGTATTAAAATTCAACATATGTATTTTTCTTTTATATGTAAAAAATTATCAAAGTCACTATACTAAAGAATTTTTGGACCCGGTCAGGCTCGATCTGGGTCCAACTGCACTGTTTTAAAAAGGGAAATTCTATTCACAGCCACGTATTTACTAAGTACAACCACACATTTATATAATTCCTATTATGTCCATATAATAATCCGCATCCCACAACCTTCGAAAATACTTCGTAGATCTTCTTCTTCGTAGGGAGGACTTTGAATTGAAGAGGCGCAGGATACGCGGGTGGCGTAGACGGATCTTCTTCGTAGGGAGGACTTCGAATTGAAGAGGCGCAGGATACGCGGGCGGCGTAGACGGTGCATAATTGATAATACTATGTAGAAATTTCCTGTTTAACGTGATCCGCAAGGCCGCCTTTGAAAATTTTCTGACTGCTCACCTTTTTTATTGCAACGCTGTGCTCTGTTTTAATGACAAAGGTGTGATAAACCTTCCCAAAAGCCTTGCAACATTTAAACTCCGGGTCCAAATCTCGCAAAAGTTTAAATGAGCTATCAAACAATGCAAATAATTGTTTCGATAATTGGTTTTGTTTTAATAATATGCAAGGAAATCTAAATATATTTTAATTCTGTTTGAATCATCAGAAATAGATAGTATTTGATAGTACAAATAAACACAAGTCTGAAAATCATTTCAAATCATTATTATATACTACGTATAACATTTATAACTTCTATATAAACACATAATTTAATAATTTTAAAAAACTTTATTTTAGTGGTATGTTAAAATATAAATACATAATTTAATACCGTTAAAATAATTGGGCTAGATTTCGTCCGAATTTTAATATAAAGGTTTTAATTTAATGATTTACTTGATATTGCATTATCGAAAGTAACAAATCGTAAGAGATTAAAAATATTGATTTGTGGTGTAGATGGCGAAAAATCGACCGCACTATCAATGTTGTTTACAAGAAAGTGTTTCGGAATGTGTAGGCCACGGAAATCTTATTGTAATATTTCTTTATTGTTTTACCAAAAAATAATTTGTATAGTATCAATTATGCGTCAAATGTATCTTTTGCTTAATTAAGTATTTGTGTACATTACGCCTTTACTCTCTTTATTCATTTACACATTAATTAAATATATGATATGTCTATTATTTAATACGTACTCCCTCTATCCCGCTAAGATTGTCTCAGACACTATTCACTTGATCAATACAAATCACTCTTAACCTCTTACTTTATATATCAATTTTTAATCACATTTGATTCTGGTTTTTGCGTCTTTGTAAAGTCTTAATGTAGTTTCTGAATATCTAAATTTTTTCCCTAAAAATAATTTGAATATAGACAGAGATCTGTTTGTTTTATCGTCAGTCAAGCATCGTAAACCGAATTGTCTCAATCATGGTGAGATGAAGGTAGTAATACTCTGTATAATATATGCCCCGTGCATGGCACGGGTGACAAAATTGATATGAGAGCAATGTGTGAATTTGTAGGTCACGCCATTTTGTGGAACCTATTAAATATTTACACTCCATCATTAATTGGGACTATGTGGAATTCCCAAAAGGTGAAAGTTTGCACATGTCATCAATAAATACATAAAAAATCATGCAGACGAGATTCAGAATAGTTGGTGGAGAATTTGTTGCCACAGTTCCATCAATTAATATTTATATAAGTTTAACAACTTTAAGGAAATATTAAATGCATATAGATTCATATAATTTTGTTCTTCCTCGTGATACCACCTTAAGCTCACTCTAGCTCTTTGGCTAGTAGCTGCTTCAGTCTTCAGAATCCAAAGGTATTTCCCCAGATATTATGGTTTGTTTCATTGTTTGATTTTACGCACAATTGATTATATATATTAATACAATAATACACACATACACTATGAGAAGATACTCTCGGTAACGCCATAGAAACTCGTTAGAAACTCTTAAAACACTTCTTTTTTAATTAAAAGATGACGTTTCCCGTTTCCATGTGTTTAATACGTTTCCGTCTTTCTGTACAATATAGGTTTTTTTCAGCAACATTATATCCAAAGAAAAGGAAATTTTCTGGTGCAGAGTTACATTTTAAAATATTATTAGTGGAGGTAAATGCATTTTTTCTATTTGTTTCTCTTGAATGAGAATGAAAAAGAAAAAGAGGGTGGAAATTGAGGGTAGATTCACGAGATTTTGCTGATTTATATCTGGGAAGATGAAACTGTTTTTAGTTTTTGTTTTTTAAAGCCTGCTGATATTACGGATTTCATGCTTTATGTGTTTCCATGTATTTTGCGTTTAATCTTCTTCTTCTTTTTAATCTTCTCAAACACTTAAAGATCAAATATTTGCATGTTTTAATGTTTTCTCAGCAATACATGTTCTGATCCCCTTCTGTCTTTGATCATTATCCAGCAGCAAAGTAAAAGTCATAAGGAGTATTTTGAGCCTTAAATATCATTCACTTAATACATTTTGGTCAGTTAGCATGCATTTCTAAATTAAACTTCTCGTTTATAAATGGTTGAAGAAGATATATAGTTTAGATTTGGAGTGGTTAGTTGTGCGTTTGAAATTATTATTTTTGGAAATTAGGAAGCAGATTTTAGAAAGCATTGACTTAAAGTTGCTTCAAAATATTGTGTGACAAGCATTAGACTTGTAGAACAGAGCATCTAAGTTTTTCTGTTTTTGCTTGGCAGTTGCTTTGGGGAATATCTTCCTCATAGTACGTGAGGAATTAATCTCTTTGGGATGACTTGTGGAGCACAGAAAAGTATTTAACAAAATCAGAAGTAATATATTTTAGTTTTTTTAAAATAAAAATGATTCTACGGGAATCTAATGGGTTAACACACTTCCTCAACAAAAATAAAAACGGAAAAATTTGGTTCTTTTTGAAGAAGTAATTATTTCAAGGAAAAGATGCCATCAAACAATTAATTCATCTTGATAGAGATAGAATGGTCTTCATGGGTCAAGTAAGACTTGTGATATTTGATAACTATGTGAGTTGGTAGTTTTGATTAACTGCATTATAGTTCATTACATCTTACTAAACTACACATCACCACAGATGTTTTCTGTAAAGGTCAAGGAGGGGGAGGAAGGTCGTGACGGGCAGCCATCAGTAGGCCCTGTATACCGGAACCTCTTGGCTAAGGATGAATTTCCTCCAACTAATCCTGACTTATCTACTGCTTGGGAACTCTTAAAGTAAATCATTCTTACTTTTTTGTTCACTAATTTGAACCAGCACATGAAATCATTAATGTACTACAGCTTTTACATTCATAACATCTATATAACACATTGATGAACAGAGATTCTGTGGAGAAGCATCCAAAAAATAAAATGTTGGGGTGGCGAGAACTCGTGAAGGGAAAGGTACACTCGAATTTGTCCAATACCTCTAGTCGATATGATTATATATAGGACTATTTGGCAAGAGTTGTTTGGTTTAGATTGAATTTTAAGGTAAAGCATATCCAAAAGTTAGGTTGATAAGCAGAATAAGCCTCATATGGTTATACTTCTCTCATTAGGTTGACTTTAGCAGAGAACCCAAATGTTTTGATACGTTAATTAGTTATTTCATATTTAACCAATGTGGGACAAATTCTTCAAGTACTTGTTTTGTTGAACATTAACTCATATAAGTTCTTTCAGTGGAGTCCATATTTCTGGAAAACCTACAGTGAAGTGTTCGAAGAAATTCTGCAGGCTGGTTCTGCATTGCGAGCGCATGGTGTTCAACCTGTAAGTGAATAATCACTTGCATAAAATTTTACGCTCGTGTATTGTTGTATAGCTTCTACTATATCAAATGAGGCATTGAAAATAAAAATTTTGCTCTACTCTAGGGTGCTCGTATCGGAATTTATGGATCCAATTGCCCTCAGTGGATTGTGGCAATGGAGGTTATAGAAACATCATCTCATTTACTTTTATTCATTTATCTATTTACTTGTGTATTTATTTCTTATGTTTGTGGCTGCCCTGATTTTCAAAAGAGCATAATCTGATATTGTTATTGCCTTATTTTTGCAGGCTTGCAGTGCCCAGAACCTTATTTGTGTTCCACTCTATGACACCCTTGGTAATGGATACTTCTCTTTGCATCTTGAGAAGAAAATGTTTTCGGGTTATAAGTTCTTTACTTTCTTTAAGCATTGCTATGCAGGATCTGGGGCTGTTGATTATATAATAGGCCATGCTGAGGTTGATGTAGTTTTTGTCCAAGACAAGAAAGTGAAAGAAGTAAGGATCATTTTCCGCATTTAGTTTGGTTTTGATTTCCAGTCTTGTGCATCTGATTTGTTTAAATATTTGAATTTGCAGCTGTTTAGTGATGAATGTACTCACTTGAAACGGCTTAAAGGTGAGTACGATTTCCTTCCCATTGAGTTGTTTCTGCCGAAGTACATTGTTATCACTAAGCTTGCTGTGTGTTGCAGTTGTTGTTTGTCTCAGTTCGCTAACAATACAAGAGAAGGATATGGCTGTCTCCATGGGTATCAAGCCATACTCTTGGAATGAGTTTCTTGAAATGGTAATTTTCTCAACTGGCATCGGCCATTTTTGACAATTAGCTGTTGTTAAATTAGCTATTCATAATAACCATTTTGACTTGTTTTAAACCTTCACCTCTTTAAGAGATGTTTTTTGTTAATGTACGTAGGTTTATATATGTGTATGAAATGGCATATAAGTGCAACAATGAAATATTAAATGACATGAATATCCTTACTCTTCCATCTTCCATTTCCAACTTTTGACTACCCTACCATTTACTGTTGGGCTGTATGAAAACCATATAGGTCAAAGTGCAAACTGTCAAAGTAAATGTGAACACTGAGTTTTTTTGTCTAACAAAATGGAGGAAACATAAAAATCCCTTCTCCCTTTTTTCTAGTGAAATATAAATTGGCACCTTAACAGTGGGGTAATTTCTTTTCTTTATCCAATTTACATTTTTACCTTTATCTTCATAACATTAAAGAAGAAGATTTCAGGGTAAGAAGAATCCAACAGAGGTTACACCACCACAGCCATATCATATTTGCACAATAATGTACACTAGTGGAACTAGTGGAGAGCCAAAAGGTGTTATTTTGACCCATGAAAATATTGCATCAGCTGCCAGAGGGTTGGATCTTTTTATGGACCAGTTTGAAGATAAGGTAAAAAGCTTTTTGCTTGGTTTTGCCTTTAATAGCCAACATTATTCTTTTAAATTCTGTATGGGCAAAAAACGAGCCATTTCAGTAAAGAATGTTAAACTGATAAGCAATATCATATATGGAATATGGTAGATGACGGTTGATGATGTGTACATATCATTCCTACCTCTTGCCCATATCCTTGATCGCATGATTGAAGAGTACTTCTTCTTCAAGGGCGCTTCCGTTGGCTACTACCATGGGGTGAGCTGACGCAACTTTGACTTTTATTCCAATATTTGTTTTCTTTTTCTGTTTGATTTTTTTTCTTTTCAAGTTTTCATAATGTATAAGCTACTATTGGGCATATATACCATTCGTTATTGTTATCAATAAATTTACTCGACCGGTACAAAAAAAATGGAATAAAACTATACGGAATTTTATACACTATATTTAAAGTATTTTTCAAATTTGGGGCGAGTGGAACCTAACATGCACCCGTAGTTATGCACTTATGCCCTTGAGCCCTTCTATACAATCCAAGTCTCACATTTTGTTTTGGAATAATAAGAGAAGGAATTACATTAAATATAGAATCCCGCTTCATGTACGTGCCGGTGTACACGTCGGTCAAATTGTCTATGTACAGACAATTTGAGCGGCGTTTCATGAAGAAAACCGATTTCGATACAAACAAATTTTCTTTTTATGTGTCACAGACAATTTCAATTGTCTATGCACAAACAATTTAAATTGTCTGTATACGGACAATTATCTGTACACAGACAATGGAAATCTGTTTTCTTCATAGAACGTTGGTCAAATTGTCTATACACAGACAATTTGACCGGCGTGTAGAAACTGCCATGTACAAAAGGAATTTCCTTGAATATAAGTGCCATCATAGCTTCATTGATAGTGGCCTTCCATTATTCTTGGGATACAACCCTGGTCCCACTTTGGAAAAAATAAGAGACCAAATCACCTTGAATAGGGATAAGGGTCAGATAGGGGCTCGAACTTACAAAAAAATGTCAAATAAGGCCTTATATATGATGCTATGGCCGGCCGACACCATTTGGAGCGGTTCCCGATGGAATTTTTTGATGAATTTTTTTGAGCATCTTACTCATTAAGTCTAGTTTAGTCATATCAAATTTGAACTAAAAATTCAATCAGGAAAGCATTCAAATGAATTCTTGAAGATAACTGCGCTTTTAACTGCGCAGTTTTCTTCAAGAATTCATTTGAATGCCTTCCCGATTGAATTTTTAGTTTAAATTTGATATGAGTAAACTAGACTTAATGAATAAAATGCTAAAAAAAAATCATCGAAAAATTTCACCGGGAACCACCCCAAATGGCATCGGCCGTACAGAGCATCCTATATATGCCCTTATTTTACATTTTTTTGTAAGTTCGAGACCCTATCTGACCCTTATGCCCCTTGAATATAACTGTTTACCTAACTCGATTAGTATAAGCCCAAATTCCAAAAAAATCATGTGGGTTTGGCCTAAAAAAAACAATTTCGTACGAGTGTAAATTGTGAAGCAAAGTACCCCGTAAGTCCCAAAAGAGCCTCGTAGTGTTTTACTTGTAAGGCCTGTTACCTTATTTTTCCCGTGTGGGACAAGTTGCCTATATGAGAGAAAACATAACATGCAAATAAAATTAAGGAAAGTGGAGTTAAGAGTTGTCAAATTTGCATCAGAATATCAACGAGATAAAAGATGACTTGGCCGAGTTGAAGCCCACCTTCTTGGCTGGAGTACCTCGAGTTTATGAAAGAATTCATGAAGGTATGGAACATTTTTCTACTTTCATAAATGCCCATACTCACTTTGATGCATTTTTGGTTGGGATGTGTTGTTATTATTGTCCTAAATGACGTCTTTATTGTAGGTGTCTTAAAAGCACTTGATGAACTCAATCCATTTAGGAGGGCAGTTTTCAACTTTCTTTACAACTAGTAAGTGTTTGCCCATTTCCTTTTGTGTGAGACCTAGTCATTCATCCATAATTTTTATGTACCAATAAGCAATAACTTAATTGTTTTTTACACATGATGTAGCAAACTCAAATGGATGAAGCTAGGGTTCAAGCACAGAGCTGCGGCGCGCCTGGCTGATTTACTTGCTTTTAGAAAGGTTTTTTACTCTCTTCAACTGTGTTTAAATGGAGGAAATTTCACATACCATCATCATAAAAATAGGTTTTGTTTTTTTATGTTTCGACTTGAAATCTTTTAGATAGTGCCTATTGTTTGTTTAACTATTTTGTGCAAAAATATATCTTTAGATTTTCATTCACAATAACAAGATTTTGTTTGTGTGGCTGTGTGTTTTTATACCTGAGAGAAAAAACACATTAATTGTAAGTTCTAACAGACAGAAATCACACATATACAAATCTATATAGACGAAAATCTTATATGAGAACAAAGAATCTGTACAAATTGGTTGTACACTACCAAACATGACTGATCAAACATGGGATGGACAGAAAAAACAGTTCACTCCTATAAGTTTTTATAGAAAAAGCTTTGCATATAAAAAAAATGCTAAGGATCTCTCACATTGATAGGTAAAGGCGAGACTAGGTGGCAGACTTCGTCTAATAGTTTCGGGTGGTGCAGCACTAGGTAGTGAGATTGAAGAGTTCTTGAGAGTAACCTCTTGTGCATTTGTGGTACAAGGATATGGTAAAATTACTCTACAGCCATTTTTTCCCTTCTGCCAATACTTGGCTACCTACACTTGTACTATTAATGTTACAGAGATATAAAAACCATCAACATATGTTCACACCTAATTCATATGTGGAATATCTGGGAAGGAACTTTTGTGAAATAGTTCATCCTGGTACCTTAGAGACCATTTGGTAATCATTATATGGCAGAAAGATCTTGATTTTATTCAAGCACATCCATTTTAAACAAATAAGTAAGTCAAAGCTATTTGTTCTTCTGTAACAGAACAAGAATATTACTGCTACCAAACCGGATGAAATTTCCATATGTTAAACAATAGCATTCCAATTATAAACTAATAACTACTTAACTTCAATTTTTTAAATGTAGGACTAACTGAAACTTGTGGGTTGAGCACAATATGCTACCCAGATGAAATGAGCATGATCGGAACAGTTGGATCCCCATTTGTATACACAGAAGTGCGTCTCGAGGAGGTTTCTGAAATGGGTTACAACCCGCTTGGAAACCCCCCACGAGGAGAGATATGTGTCAAGGGAAAAACTAATTTTGCAGGATATTACAAGAATCCAGAATTGACAAGAGAAGTCTGTAAAGATGGGTGGTTCCATACAGGTTTGGTTCAATTATTCTTTTTATGATGATGATGATGATGAACATCACCTGAAAAAAGGTATTTTTCTTACTTCAAAGCTTCTTTTTTGAAAATTCTCAGGTGATATTGGAGAAATGTTGCCTAACGGAGTTATAAAAATCATTGATAGAAAGAAAAATCTTATCAAGCTCTCTCAAGGAGAATATGTCGCGGTCGAGTATCTAGAGAAGATTTATGGTATAGCACCTATTATTGAAGATGTAAGTAACAGTTTGAATTGAATTTGATAATCGATCTCTTCTAAATAGAAATAAGGAAAAGTTATACTCCGTATTACTAAGTAATTATCCATTAAGCAAAAGTGTTAATTATTAACTTTATGGCACTAATGTCAACTGGCTATGACCAACTGTCAACGCAGTGATTGGCCAGTGAATATTGGTAACTTTTTTCTAACATTTGTGTCCAAAAATTAATCATCAACATTAGGTCCAATGAGTAATGTTTACTTAATCATTTACTTAGTAATGTATAAGGAAATGTCCGATAAATAAAGACCAGTCAATTATATTTGATGATATTTATACTTTCAGATATGGGTGTATGGGGACAGTTTCAAGTCTATGTTGGTTGCAGTGGTCGTTCCCCATCAAGAGAACACCTCCAAATGGGCACATCAAAATGGCCATTTTGGTACTTTTGAAGAACTATGTTCTTTTGACAAATTGAAAAATTATGTCCTTGTTGAGTTGAAGGCTGTTGCAGAGAGGAATAAGGTACATTTCTGCTTGTGTCATTCCTATTCCAATCTCCTATGGTTGAGCTAATCTGAATGAAACAAATCAATACACAATACTCCGTATTATATTTCGACAAAAAAAAAATGACAAAAAAACACGGTCGCTATATCGTTCCCATTGATGTAGAGTGATATGATGTGCTGAAAGGCATGATTTTGTCACGTATTTGTTACTTTGTTTTGTCAATCTGTTTTTTGCCTTTTATGCATCATTACTTGGATGAGCTAATATTGTTATGACACCCAGTAACCAATTTTCTTTTTTGAAACCAGTTGAGGGGTTTTGAGCACATAAGAGGTGTCATTCTTGAGCCACAACTCTTTGAACTGGGAAATGACTTGGTCACTGCAACGCTGAAGAAAAGAAGAGATAAATTGTTCAAACATTACGAGGTAATGTGGCTTTGTAAAAAAACTTTAGCAACATTAGAGATAAGAAGAACTATATATGTAGGGAGAGGATTAGGGCGGGGTTTGTAGAATGCTTAAAATTAACTCAAATTTACCCAAACCGAATAAGTGAGGGTGAGATGATTTATGGGTACATTTGTGATAAATTAAACATTCTATAACCCTTCCCCTTGTCCATAAGCCCATTTGTCCTAATAATATAGTACCCTTTGATTTATACTAGTATATCAAAGGCGTGAAAGCTTCATCTTGTTTAAATTTTGCAGGAAGAAATCTCGAGTCTTTATGGAACACTCACTCGTGCACCTAAGCATTAAGTGTTGGTTATATCATCAAGTGTTGCTGATGTTGATCTTGTTGCCTCTCTATTTATCAGCTCTCTTAGTCGCAATTACACTCTACATCACCCATATGTCATTTTTACCAATTTGTTCTCTCTTTGTGCCGCAGTAAAGCAATATCTTGTTTTTTTTTGTAATTCTGACACTCGAAATAAATATGGCTCAAAATCAAATTAAATATTCATGTTGTTTTACGTGCATCCAGTAAATAAAGAAAGCCAGATTACCTTATTGGGGTAGATAGATACCGGATTAAAAGATGCAGAGCAGTCCCTAAGCTTGTCCTAGAAGCAGTTGATTAGTTTATAGGATTACATTCCAAAACCTTATCGCCTGAATCGAACACCCTGTGATAATACTTGGCAGAGAAGGTGACTGGAGAAGCAGTAGGATCATTATCATCCGAGGTGGTCTTCAGCAGTCCTACGCCTCTCTTTCATTTGCTCCTGAAGCTTCCGAGGTGAATCGGATGGGGAAGATGAAGGGTTATAATATTCCATATCGTCATATGGTGGTGGATTCTGATGCGGCCCATATAGATTCTCTAGGCGGCTTTGCTGTGAACCTTGGACAATAGGTGCTTTCTTTCAATTCACCACATCTTGCTGCTTCATCAGGCTTCGTAATTCGTTTTGCCAAGTCGGGGTATTCATAGCGCCTAAAAAACGGATCCATTGGCGTTCCCGAGGTCGGATTACCTGTGATGTTGTTTGAGTCCGTTCAGAAACGAAGAGAAAAAAAAAAGGTAGAGGGCCAGAGGCTATGTGTGGCCCAGGGGCGGGGCGATCCCTGGCCCGCTCAATCTAAATTTTTAAAAATTTCTATATTTTTGTTTTTATAATTTCATTCAACTTTTATCTCAAAAATATTTTTTGTACTGATTCATTTCAGTTTAGTGCCTTGCCTCCACCCCAAACGAATAGAGACAGAGTAAGAATGATAAAACGGGCTTGAAATGTCATATCAACTACGTAGTACTTAAGTGGAGAACCACCATTAGAATTGGTTAACATACCGTGATTTAAACTTCCACATGCTTTATCGGATAGGGACGTGGGACTTTAGGATTGTGGAATCAACCTTTTGGACAAAGTAATTCATTAGAGTCTTAGATGTCATCCTGATAGCAATATCGATATCCATTCCATATAAGGGGTTAAGAGTATTAAAAGTTGTCTTTATGCTTGAATTGAAAATCTTATACTCTCTCCGTCCCAAAATTAACTTCTCACTTTCCTTTTCGGGCAGTCCCAAAATTAACTTCACACTTCAAAACATTCCTTATTTGGCAAATAATCTATATCAAAAAAATGTCAAACAGTGTTCAAACAGTGTTTAAGCAGTGCAAAACAGTGCACACCATTGTAAAGTCAAATTTATTTTCTTAATTTGTGTGAAGTCAAACTGAGAAGTTAATTTTGGGACAGAGGTAGTAGTCCCATTGAACCGAGTGAGCACTATGTGAAGCACGTATTACTAATCTCCCCCATCCTATTGGCAAACATCTCTAAATTTATAGATATTTTTAACTTTCAATCTCAAACTAGATTAGACCTCCACAGTTATAAATTATACACTAGTAATCAGACATCTAATAGATCAAATGAGATCATACTAGATCATACTACATATTAGATTAGAAAACTTCAATCACATCATACATTATACATTAGATAGTTTTAGAAGAGGAAAAATTCTAAATATACACATTTTTTTGTGTACACACTTTTACACATGTCTGTGTAGGGTTTTGTTTGTCTATATAAAGACAAATCATATTTTCAAATAGGCTTTATCTGTATACAGACAAAAAAAACCTACATAAACATGTGTAAAAGTGTGTACCTCAAGTCCAACTCTTAAAAGAGAGTGTGCAAGAGAGAGAACTTAAAAATGGGTAGAACCTGAATTTAGTTGTGTGAGGCTTAAACTTTTGTAATATGCCTAACATGACATTTTTGTAATTTTTAATGGGTTTTTTCCTTATATATTCTTACTAATAAATAGTAGGACATAAAAGTGACTAGTGAGAGATAAAAGCGTACAATCGACTGATCGAAGAAAATGTTGAAAATTTTCCTACTTTTTTATGTGTTTTAATGTGTGAATCTTTTTTTTTTAGATTTAATGTTTGACTTTATATTTCTTTCTTTTTCTCTATTTTTATTTCTTTTTGCATCTATCTTTACTTCAATTGTTATCATTTGTCTTTGTGATTGTGCTTGTTCGACTTTTTTACCGTTACTATCTATAGCTGAATAACAAAACTGTTATTGTTAACAGTTTTGAAAATATTTACTCCGTATTTAAATAATTTCGTTAATAGTACTTTCACATAGTCTAGACTAAGATAATGATGATCCACCACATATTATATTTCTGTTAGAATAACATTAACGATTTGGGGAAAGTAAAGTGATTAAAAACAGCCATGTTCATATTTGATATAGTGATATCTTCGTGTCATCGTGTGTCATGAAGCCTCGTACTAGTGGAGTGAAGTTGCACTTTATTAAGCTCTTAAATGACTTTTTGTTCTTTCTACAAGACAACAAACTAAACATAAGGAATAGTTGGATGGGAAGAATATGAATTAAGTATTAATTTGGATTTATCAAATCCTAAATACGTAGTATATTTCAGGACTCCCAACATCGAATTTAGTATTTTCGACCTATATTCAGGACTCCCGACATCCAAAAACAAAGTTCACTTTTATTTTATTATTTATTAGTTAGATTCTTTATTCCTTTATTTCCAATCTCAATAGCATATAAAGCAACGAGAACTTGAAAAATACAAATAAAGAACTACCAAAGAAAAAATAACTTTCACTCAAGAACCAACTCAAAGGAAATCAATGACAAAAAAAGTTAACGAGTGTTAGCTCGAATAGGAGTTGATTCCAAAATGCAACAATCGCACTGCAGTTTTAATCTCCAAAAGGCAAGCCAAAAGAAGTAATTTAATTTATACGATCTCTTGCTATTCTATCGTTTTCCTACAATACCATGTGATCCCAACTTTGTTGAACTAATCTTAAGCTCCCAAACTCATTGAAACCCGTAAATGATGTAAAGATATAAATTGAAGTCATTTATACACCGCTCTCATTCTCGTGTAAATTAATTAATGCTTCTTCTCATTGTCATTTAGACATAATGTGTGACAACGAATGACACAAGCTCATATGAACGATTATCCGAACATGTCTCGATTTAACTTAATATTCTTCGATTTTTCCTCCAAATATTGTTGTGGTGAGTACTTCTGCGATGAATTGCATAGGCAGATCCATAGGCTTCTAGATTTGATTGTATAACAGTTCAAGTAAATGAACAAAATGTAATCTCTACAATATAATAAGCTTGAATGAAGGTTAGGGTATTGTGGGTATAAAAAATTTGTTGGTGGTATTCTAGGCTTGGTTGATATGTACATAATGCTTAAATGGTTGTAAACTTTCATCTTCAATTGCCTTTGCCCCCAACACTCCGTTTCTTTCCCGTTAATTGCCCGTTAGTTTATATTCTGAGAACCAGTCCTTTTCCGTATTTGTCTTCCTCTCGAGCCCAACAGGCCCAGCGGTTCCAATCAGGAATTCAGAATTCCCTTCCTCTGTCCGCAGTTTGGCCGCAGAAGACCATCCGTTCGATGGAATCAGGCTGGGATCTCGCTTCATTGATGCACGCTCAAACTCCCTCTTGGTCCGCATCCATCTCAGTCCTTTCGTCTTCTTTGGCATTTGTTTGTGAGTTTTTTTCCTTCACTTGATCATAACTCTGGCATTTATTATTCTCTTTAATTTCAGCACATCGATCCTTCTCCTCTCCAGAGGAAGTTATGGAAATCCAGTGGACTCCCATCTTCACTCCTCTCCCCTGGCCGTATAAATCCTTGTTGTTCTGTTGGCAGACGATTTTTCCCGCAAATTCACACTTCTCCAGGTGCGTCTTCTTCCTTTGTTCTTGTTTTCCTCTTTTTTACACAGTTTGCACAAACACGCTAAGATAAGCCTTTTCTACGATGTTTCAATTCAGTTCGTATCTGTACTTCAACCAAGTTTCTAATATTTTAGATTTTCTTTAGCTAAATGTAGCATTCTGTATAGCAATTAGACCTAGGTTGTTACCATTTGGCTGCTGCAGTTTTAGTTGTTCAATCTAATGTCATATACAGTTGTGATAAGCTTGAATGAAGGTTAGTAGAAGTACATACTTGAATTTTGAGAATCTTGCATATATACAGAATATGTACATACTTGAATTGTCATATACTTGAAACTTCTACTAATTCTGTACCACTACTAATTCAGAATCTTGCATCCAAGATTCTGAATTTTGAAACCATAGATATCAATTGTGATTTGGTTGAAAGGTTCACAGTTTTGTAGGTCATTGAAAAATTTTCAACTTCTTGTAAAAATTTTGGAATGAAGTTATAACACAAAATGGCGTCAGGTTTGAAAATACTTGATGCATCCTGTAATAGTAGAAGTGTAGGATTAGAAGGTGATAGAGTATATGGGCCCGGACCCCATGGCCCACATACTCAAGTCAACGACGACCCGAAGAGCGTCTACACGGCCCCCTTCGGCGTAGTGGGGCCCGCATCGGCCAGAAACCAAACCGGCCCAGAATACGAATCCGGACTTCCGTAACCACGTCGGCCCATGGACCGCATCGGCCATGGGACCGCATCGGCCAGACTTCGTCTTGGCAGATTACATCTCTCTACTTTATTTACTAAGTATTGTACTCAGCCCATTAGTGGCCCTATCTCGCCCAAAGAAGGCATGATTATTGTAATGGGCCTCCTAAGCCCATGGCTAGGAGCCCAAATCCACATTTTTACCTATAAATAGACCCCTTGGGACTAGTTATAGGGGGTTGAGAAATATAATTACTCACTTTCTCTCTCTAGCTCTCGCTTCTCTCTAAGATTAATACTCTATCAGAAGGGATAGGCATGTAGCCCATGTTGAACCAAAAGCACACTCGGTGATTGGTTAAAATTTGTGAACAAATCTACGGCTCACAATAATCCCTATCTGCATCAAGAAAAATATAGATTCTTTATATTTTCTTATCATCTTATTTACATCTTTAACCTTCCTGAATACTCCGTAGATTTTTGTTTTTGATACATTTTACTCCATATTAGTTTGGACTTGTGAATTCTACTCATTTTTCACTAACATCCTGTGGTACAACGACCCACCCCTTCACACTTTTACTTTTTTGTTTTAGTTCCGTTAATATAATTTGATAGAGAATTTTGCATTCAAAGATCCATTTACATACTATATAGAAAAGCCTTTTATCAGTCTGTCAAACATGTCTTTTTTCAAATAGATGAAAATGCAATTGAAAATAGTATGTAAAATAAAGACCTTCTAAATCAACTAAACATAATACTAAATCAACTAAAGGTCATTTCAAAGTTTTAACATATGTAAACCTTAACTAGATTTAAATCGTCTTAAAGCCCTAGGTTGAAAAGTGTATGGAGGTATATGAGTTAAGCCGACCTCTAAAGTTTGGGATAAAATGATATAGAAATTAAGCTGATATTGTGAAGTCTGATTGAAAGTATTTTCCCCGCCAGTTTGAAGTCTTCTTCCCTGTTTGTTCTTGTTTTCCCCTTTTTTACACAGTTTTCACAAACACGCTAAGATAAGACTTTTCTACGATGTTTCAATTCAGTTCGTGTCTATACTTCAACCAAGTTTCTAACATTCTAGATTTTCTTTAAAATTTTCTTTAAAAATTCAGTTCGTGTTTATACTTCAACCAAGTTTCTAACATTCAGTTTCTAACATTCTTATACTTTACTAATTCTTCTTTTTCTCTCCTTTGTATCAATTGTAGGCGGGACAAATTTTTTCTGAGCTAAGAACTTAAGAGGAAATAAGAGGGGGAAGTGTAAAGTCTGGGTTAGTCTACTATCTGTTATGCTATTTTGCAGTTTTGTTGCATACCCTAATGAAGTATATGAATGAAAAGAGACAGTGGGAGAATAGGGATGAAAATTCATGTGAGAAACCAGGGCTTGAATCATCTACTGTTGCTACCCGTCTACTTTGCCCTCATTTTTACAATTTTATAGAGTGGATTTTCTTTCCTTGCTAAGTAATTCTTTCATGTGTGCCCCATAGCTTTTAATGACAGATCATGCATCATGTGTTGTTCCGAGTGCGTAATTCGCTTGACAAAGGTTACAAAGATTGCATATTGGATTTTTCTTTTACTTGGGAATAAGTAAGAACTTCAAGCTGGGGTGGATGGATTAGATATACTATATTACTATGTATATTTTACTTGCTTGCCTTTTTTACTTTGGATTATGTGAACTATAGATATATATTCACAATATTTATCTTAATTTCTATTCTGGGAGAGAATGAAAAAACAGAGAACTTGAAAGAGTAATTTTATTGATCAACTTCTTCAAATTACAAAGCTAAAGCTGTTCGATATTTATAATACTAAAAATAACAGTAAATCCTAAAATTAAGCCAACTCTATACATAGTTCAGCCTTATCACTACTGCACATTCTGAAATAGGCAGTCCTATTCTTCAGCAAATAGTAATTCACTTATTTGACTTGGTTTAATATTATGATAACATGAACTGATGTAGAGTTCATTTCCCATCATTTCTGATGCAGGATCCTCCTTATATGGGCATGATAGTTTATATTTTTCTGTCGTTTTCCCTCTGTGTTTTTTTTGCTTCTCCTTGGACCTGCTCTTAGAATTTCCTGTTGCCTTTCAATCCCCTTCTTAGGCAAAGTTCATAAACCATAAAAAAGACCAAGTGATTACTACATCTGTATATTTAAAGCATAACAATGAAATATCTCATAAGAGTTTCAAGAGTTTAGGTAAAGGTCCTTACGATAGCTTATTTAATTCCACATTTTATAGGCGGTATTGTCTAAACTAGAAGTTATATTAGGATATACGAAGTATTATTTAAAATATAGTATTGCCTAAATAAGGAGTTATGAGTTTGTATATTCCAGCATTAGGGTGCTTTTGATTTCTTCAACTTATTATAAAAGAAAATGGATAGAGGGTAAACTGCATTTTCTTATTTTGCTTGAGTCACAAGTATTCCGAATAATAATAAAAATCTGAACAAAGACATTATATAAAAAAAAAAGAAAATAACAACATAAAAATGTAGATGATTAGTTTTCACTCAATAAGGTCACTTTTTTATCCACTTTTAGTTCTTTCAATTTTTTTGAGAAATTGGCGTCTTCCTAATGTCAAGAGGCCCCTATGACATATAAGCACATCCTGTATTCATGCCTCAGATGCAATGAAATGTATATGAGTGTTTGTGTTTATGAGAAGTGATTTATTTAAGAGATTATATGACAATGTTTCATAGTTGAAGTTGGTGATGTAAAAAGAAAAGTGATTTTAAAATAGTACTACATTCAAGTTAGCGTTGATGAAAAATACCTTTTATGTAATAGAAAAAGTGTTTATGTAATAGAAAACGTGAATATTAAAAAAAAAGTGTTTCAAAAATAACTTTTGCTGTAAAATTCTTCCACAACAAACTGCTATGCATGAATATGCCCAACTTTCTTTCTCATCTCTCCTTTTTTTATTTATGGAAATTTGTTTTATCTGCATATATCCTTATAATGTACGTACTATAAATTAGATTATGTTTACTCATACTTATTCATACTTTATACTTACCAGCTTGCATGTAGCTCATTAGTTTTGTGTTAGATATTATTTTAATTTAAGCAATAGATTCTAAAAGTTGAGGCTTCTAATTTTAAGGAAAATTGAGACCCTAAATGCATATTTATTTGACTTGTTTTTTGTCAAGTTTCACCATTTTTGCAAATATTATATGAGTTACAAATTGTTTACTACATATATATGCTACATACAAATACATTGGGCACCACTCAATCGCGCAATGCTTGTTACAAAACTAGTTATTAACTTGATAAGAGAAAAAGATCAAAAAAAAACAAGCCATTGAATTGTTAACAATTTTGCAAGATACTCCACAACCCCTTCAAAAAAAATTGAACCCCATTCATCTTACCCCGTTATCGTGAGATGAATATTCAGGTCCGGCCTCCTCCATTTGGAGGCCTTCCCGGTGGTATTTTTTTCTCAACGTTTTTGTGTAGGTTTCTCATCAAGTCTAGTTCATCCATACCAAATTTCAGCCAAAAATTCAATCGGGAATGTTGTCAAATGAATTTTGCAAGTTAACTGGTCCGGAAAATACATATTCCGGACCAGTTAACTTGCAAAAATCATTTGATGAACTTCCCGATTGAATTTTTGGCTGAAATTTGGTATGGATGAACTAGACTTGATGAGAAACCTACACAAAAATTTGACCAAAAAATACCACCGGGAAGACCCCCAAATGGAGGAGGCCGGACGGGGCTCCGGTCAGGAAATTCCTGACCGGAACAGCACTCTTTATCATGATATACTTCCTCCTTTCTTTAAAAGTTGCAACATAGAGATTTTTATACTATTCACACACCTTACTTTAAATACGATTTTCTAATAATATAATAATGAAATTAATATGTATAAAATGTTATTAAATTTTTATTAATGTAAATTTCCAAAATATTAACTTTTTAAATGTTTACTACGGAGTAATACTTAATTAAATATAATTACAGTCAAAGTTGTGCGTTGGAAAACATACGGATGGACGGCGGCCCAGAACCGGCCTGGCCCGGGAAACCGGTTCCAGTTCCGGTTCGGGCCTAGGCGGCTAGGCCCGAGTAGGCATGGCCACGGGCCGGTTCGGGCCTGGGCTCGGCCGGTTCACGGTTCAGGATATGGGAGGCCCGGAACCGGCCCGGGTAACCCCCGAGTCCGGTTCGGGCCGGGCCGGGCCTCGGTCCAATCTAATTTTTTTTGGCTTCTCCTAATTAACTCCCAACCCTCCCCCCTCACCCACACCACCTCAAATGGCACAAAATACCCAACCCAATCCAAAAACTTAAAAAAATTCAAAAAAAACAAAAAAATTAAATTTGGCCCGGACCGGGCCCGAACCGGCCGGGCCGGTTCACCATTCCTAGGGCCCGAGCCCAAAGCATATGACTAGCGGGCCGGGTCGACCCGAACCGCCCTATGGCCCGGTTCCCGGGCCGGGCCGGTTCAAACAGTGACCGGGCCGGGCCGCCCGACCCGAGTCCATGCCTAGGCCCGAGAGGTTAAGCGGTTCCGGGCCTGAGTCATGCAAAAGGCGAACCAACCTGGGCAGGCCGAACCCGATTCGGGCCTTTTATATTTTTTTTGGTTTTAGTAGGTTTGGGCTGGGTTTATTGGACTGGGCTGGGTTTTCCAAGGGGTTTGGGGGGTAGGGGATGAAATAAATAAGAAATCAAAAACAAAAATTGAACCGGAACCAGCCCGGCCCAGAACCACCGCTTGCCCGGGCCAGTTCCGATTCCCCCTTTCCCAAAAAAAGGTCCGTCCGGGCCCAAGCCCGAACCAGCCCGGGTCCACCCGGGCCCAAGCCCGAACCGGCCCGGGTCCACCCCTAGGCAAACACAAAAGTCAAATTGTTGCAATTTTCAAAGAACCCGGATAGTACTATGCGATTCGGTTCAATTAATTTTTCCACTTAATGTATTATTGTATGCTTAATCATGTCTTATAAAAATTATGCTTTTAATGAGATTACATGTAGCATGGACGTATCACTTATGACACGATAATGACCGCTTGCCCTTGTGTCTAAAATATGCAAACCAAACAAGCCCTAATTTCAAAAAAGAGAGTCTTCAAGACAGTAACGAGCGGATCAAAAAGTAAAAGTAGAAGGGAGACAATATTGTCAACAGAAGGCATTTAAAAACAACACTGCGCTATTTCATTGTTATCAATGCATAAATAAAATTAACTTAGTCCTTCCTAAATTTCAAAACAAGCAATTGTACTCGATAGGTGAAATTCATTCATAGGCTCATAGCTGAAGGCCAAACACTCCCTTCCCGCGGTCCCTTGCTATCAGATATTCATTTCTTTTTCTTGTGTTGGTCCCCTCGTTCTCTGTCCCTCTTCTTGTACATTCTATCAAGTACATGTTTTGCTTCACACTGGGGGAAATTTGTGATATCATAATAGTGTGGTGCTATATCAATCAACCTGCATCATCACGTATTCATGCACAAAACAAATGATCAGATCTCCCTTCTTTTATCCTCTTCATTAAAACATCACAAGACAATTTCCAATATGCAACCCCTATAATAATATAATACTACAAACAGAGATGAAAAGGTAAATTTGTGAAAAGGTAGATAACAAGAAAACAGAGATGATAAATAAGGTAAAAATTACAAACATGAAAAATGGAACAAATAACATTATATCACTCAAAAAGAGCTAAGTAAAAAGTAACAAAAACGGAAGCTGTGTAAGTAAATAAAAGTGGTGGGCAGTAAAACTCAGAAAACCACATAAAGTGCTTCAATGACAAAGTCTCATCCCATAAGTTGTCCCAAACAGGCTCTAAATCAACAAGAACGCAAAACAGACATGAATAGAACTTTGTGGTTCCCCAATTTCAACACAACATCCGTGAGGGACAGAATCCCGACACAGATATGGATATGGTAGTAACAAGCACACAAAAGTTGCAGTGAAAGAAAAAACTAAGTAGGAATATAATCTTAAAAATACTGACCAATCTCCCCGGATGTCAGTCACAGTACGGATAAATTTCCTGCTTGTTAACACGTACTCATTGTATATAACCCATTCTGGCTTATGATCCAGACAGTTTGAAGGGTGCAAGTGAACCTCCTACAACATATCAGAATTTTTCATAGTAGAAGAAATTAGTAGCAAGCATTCAACATGAAGCAATCACCTTTTGGCAATGTACAAGTCTATGCTATCATACAATTATCGTGTGTGCTGTGAGCCTGTGTCATAGTAATAAAAGCAATAAGTACCAAGCAATTAACTAACAAGCCACACATAACTGCTGTATTTGCGAAAGCATGAACATACCTGATTATCCTTCACTGTCAAATAGTGACCTGTACGTTCTAAATGAGCCACCTGCATGAAATAGCCAGCTAACATTGCCTTCCTTATGTTGACATAGTAGTCACGGCTGTTGAAGTCAGTGCTACATAGCTTTAGGTTAAATCTTGCCATAATGCGTGCAAGTTGCTGCCTGACGTTATCTGCTGACTTGAGAGCCCTGTGGTTAATGAAATTTTCATAACACCATTGTGGATCCTCCTCTGAAAAGAACCATAAAACCATATCAAGAAAACTTCTCATAATCAGCTTGTGGATTTTTTAAAATTGAGAACACAGAACACACATAAAAAAGAAACTTACGGTTTTGCTTGTAAGCGTGGTATACATTCAGCAGCGTGAGGTGATCTCCATCAATGTGGCTAAAACGCCCTTTCGCTTCGTCTGCAGCTTTTTGAGCCTCCCTAGGCCGGATAAAGCAGTTGGGTACTATAGAAAAAAGTGGTTATCACAGAGGAGGGCCCACTGTGTGGTCAGCAGATGCATAGAGGCGAGAGACGACACCATTTGCTTCATGAGAGAGAATACTGAGAAACTGCAACTATCTGCATCAGCACTAGCTTAGAACCTCTATGGTGCATGCCAGCCGAAGGGCATGGAACCCATACAAGACAGTTGCTGATGACAACCTAAGGGTGACACACATAAAACCACATACAAATGCACTTTTGTGCACATGTATGCAGTCTAACAACATCTCTATATGCATTGGTACATATCTATGCACAAAAGCATAGATATCTATGCATAGATATCTAACAACATGTCTATATGACAGTGATGAGGATAAAGACCACACCGACAGACTCAACAGACAGAAAAAATATGATCAATAAAATAATACCTGATAGCATGGCAGACACAGAGAGAATCTCATTGGAGCAATTAAATTCTGGGCTGACGACGAGCATTTTTGCCATTTGGGGATCCAGGGGCAACTCACTCATGATCTCACCCAATTTTGTCAAGTTCCCTTCATCATCCAAGGCACCAAGGTAATTCAGAACCTCCAAGGCTCTCATTAATGTCTCTGGGGCTGGAGGATCCATGAAATCAAAATGGACTAAATCGTCTATTCCTAGCTTCTTCAAAGTTAGAACTGTATTGGAAAGGTTTGATCTAAGTATTTCGGGATAGGTCTGTGGTTGGAGATCGTTCTGAAAGCTCTTTTCTGTGTACAGTCTATAGCATTTTCCTGGCTGTGTTCTTCCAGCACGCCCAGATCTTTGGTGTGCACTTGCCTTTGAAATTGGAGAGACCAACAAAGACTCAACACGTACCCTGGGGTTATAAACTTTTTGCTTTGCAAACCCTGGGTCTATAACATAAACTATACCATCTATGGTCAATGATGTCTCAGCAATATTTGTAGAGACAACAACCTTCCTCCCAGGAGGACCACCTGCTACAAGTGGAGGGGGAGCAGGTTCAAAAATCTTCTGTTGCATGGTTGGAGGAAGTGTAGAATAAAGTGGAACTGGTTTTATGGGACCCACTTGATCTCCCAAATTGGTGATTTCTTTTGTTATTTTCCTACATGCATCCTCAATCTCCTCTTCTCCGGTTAGAAAGACAAGGATATCGCCAGGAGGTTCGCACATATGTATCTGCACAACAGTCCGAATAGCTGCTTCAAGGTAATCCCTTTCAGGCTCCTGAGTGTAAAAGATTTCCACAGGATGAAGCCGGCCAGGAACTTTCATAAGAGGTGCACCATAAAAATAACCCTGAAACTTTTCAGCCTCAAGAGTGGCACTCATGACAACTAGCTTGAGATCCGGTCTGTTTTTCAACACCTCCTTAAGAAGTCCAAATAGAACATCAGTTGCCAATGTCCTTTCATGAGCTTCATCAAGAATTATTACCTTGTATCTTTCCAGGAGAGGGTCTGTCATGGCTTCCCTTAAGAGCATACCATCTGTCAAGTACCTATAATACGATGGAAAGTGGCAGACAGGAAAAAAAATTTAAAGAGTAACTTAATTAGCAATTGCATAAGTTGTCACAAATTGGTTTATAATAATTGTTACTTTAAAACTGTGCGAGCACTGCTGCAATCTTCAAAACGAATGCTGTAACCCACTTCTTCTCCAATGGCCACATCCATCTCTTCGGCAACTCGACGAGAAACAGACATAGCAGCAACCCTCCGAGGCTGAGTGCAAGCAACCATATACTTCCTACGCTTATCAGGGGTCTCAACATCAATGGCATCAAGAACAAACTGAGGTATCTGTGACAGGTTAAAAGAGCTGTTTGTTAAACTTTGGAATTTAGAAGTGTAAATTAAAATTCGACACATTAAGCACAATGATGAAGCATAAAATACACATTGACAAGACTCTGTTGCTTGGGACTTTAACTGTGACTACAAATGATATAGTCTTGTATGCCTCAAACTTCTATAAACTTCAGACATATTAACAGAAATCCGGGAGGGAAATGCTGTCTTGATTGCGAATTCAGCTATAAGGGCAGAAGAATTCTAATAATTACTCATGAGAATTATCATGTTAGTATGATACTCTTAAAAAGATAATTCAAGCTGCACAGATACTTTTACAATGTAATTACTAAACATACACGGGAGCTGTTGACTATTTCTAGTTCTGAAATTCTGATTATTTAGTCTAATTGTCAATAAAAACTCTTCCTTTAGAAACTTTTTCAAAGAGAAATTGATGCACAGCCGCACAGGTATAACGATATTCCACCATGAAATAGAAATCCTTTACATTTATTCTTCAAGCTGTTGACTGGTGAATACTAAAGCTAAATACTATCAACTATGACACATGGGAGCTGCTGTGTCTGCAAAGCATGAGATATTATCTACATTGATTCCCTCCTACCAGTATCCTTGACCATCATGAAACAACAGCTCAATAGGTAAAAACAGAAAGTGCAAAAAAAAAAAAAAAAGAATTTGTATATACTCAAAACTTGATATCGCATAAAATACTCTACCAAAACAAAACAAATCAACTACAATTCGCAATTAAAGAGTAGAGCTGACCTGAGTGGTTTTACCACTACCCGTTTCACCGACGAGGATGAGGGTTTGATTCTCTTTCAATGTTTGCAGGAACTCGTCTTTCTGGTGCCAAACAGGAAGAGTCTTCCTCTTCTCCAAAATCTCAAAGTATCTCTGGGAATAGGGCTTGGCGGTCCACTTATTGATAGAGGAAGACATTGGGACGCTGTTACCCAGAAGAGCAGAACCAAGACCGTTGATTTTCGGGATCTTGGAGCCGCTATTGTCCACAACGTCGAACAAACTCACCTTCCTCTTCCGCTCGGTACCCATCAATCGACTCTAAAAGAGGAGCGAACCTCCTCGTCGTCCACCGCCCAGAATAAACGGAACGATACCTTCGCACCGGGATATTCTGAACCCGACCCGCGTTGATTTAGTGGAAATTTGTTACAAGCCGCAAAGCAAAGCGGAGCAGAGATCGATATATATACAGATTCACATGTGAAGAAATTTCTGGCTTTACTACCGGCTAACCCCTAATCGTTCTTGCTGCCAGGAACCCGATTACTGTCCAAATTTCTGGCCCATTCCTCGAATTGCAAGTTCTTTGTCTAGCCCAACTTAGTCCAACATGGGTCTAATGCACTAGGCTGCTTGGAAAATATAGCCATATAGGGGAAGTGGGGGACAGTAACTTTACATGAAAAAAATATTTATGTTTTTAAGGGTAAATTTTAGGGGTGTTTGGTAAACAACGTTTCAGCCGAAAATGGCAGTTTGACCATTTTTAGCATTTTCAATAAGTGAAAAAATTGAATGAAAACGCTGAAATGAAAACGTTGCTAATGGAAGAGTTTTGGATTGGCGTTTTGAAAAATGGTGTTTTCTACAAATTTTATGGTCAAACAGCTAAATTATCAAACATCTTCTGACAACCCGTCAATTTATTCCGCTAGTCAAACCCGCTAAAAGAATCCGTTATTGACAACTCGCTAACATAATCCGCTATCCGTCAACCGCTGAATGCCAAACACGTCCTTAAAGTTCGAAGTAGGGCTGGACTCGGGCCGGGCGGCCCAACCCGGGACCGAACCGGCCCGATCACTGTTTGGCCCGGCCCGGCCCGTGGCCCGGTGGGTCCACCGGTTCGGTTTGGCCCGGCCCGGGTGCTGGGCGGTCCGGGCTCGGGCCCAGGTTTTGGTGAACCGGCCCGGCCGGTTCGGGCCGGATTTTAATTTTTTTTTTTTTTTTTTTGAAATTTTTTTAAGTTTTAGGTTGGATTAGGTATTTTGGGCCATTTGAGGTGGTTTGGGATGGTTTGGGGTTGAGGGGGAGGGGTAGGGGATTAAATAGGAGAACAAAAAAAAATAATTGGGCCGGTTCGGCCCGGCCCGGCCCGGCCCGGCCCGGTTTGGCCCGGAACCGGAACCGGCCACCGGCGGTTCGGGCTCGGGCCTCCCCTTTCCTGGCCCGAGGTCCGGCCGGGCCCGAACCGGCCCGAGTCCAGCCCTGGTTCGAAGGGAAGTGGAGAGGAAGGCCAATACTTTGAAGGATTAGTTATAATAGGCGAATGAGAACAGAAGTAAAAGAATTCGTTCTTCTTAGGCTAAAGGGTCAAATAGGTACATGAACTAACTTAAAGTGTTCAATTAGCCCCTTATATAGGAGGTTCAGCCCAGACGTCGCCAATTGGGGCGGTTCCCGGTGGAATTTTTTGATGAAATTTTTTTAACATCTTCTTCATTAAGCCTAGTTTACCCATATCAAATTTCAGCTAAAAATTAAATCGGCAAGGCAGTCAAATGGTTTTCCGAAATGTACTGAGCTGTTTAACTGCGTAGTTATCTTCAAAAAATCATTTGACTGCCTTCCCGGTTGAATTTTTAGCTGAAATTTGGTATGGGTAAACTAGACTTAATAAAGAAGATGCTCAAAAAATTTCATCAAAAAATTCCACCGGGAACCGCCCTAATTGGCGACGACCGGGCAGAACCTCCTATATAAGGGGCTAATTGAACACTTTACGTTAGTTCATGCACCTATTTGACCCTTTAGCCTTCTTCTTATTTGAGAGATAAATTTGAATAGATAAACTACGTAAGAATTATAATAAAAATCACTTTAGAAATATGATAGATTCAAACAGTTGAACTTGTACCAAACAATAGTTTAAACCGAGCTAAAGTTATCATTTAGTTAGTTATCTATTAAAATCCTCCAATTTGATGGAATTTAAAAATATAGCATTTGAAAAGTTTGAAGGGGTCCCAAAAATCTCTTTCAAATTTTAAACATCCAAATAAGAAAGGGTTATAAACCCTCTTAATATTTCCCCTTTTTCTCCAAAGCATAACTCCATATACGTACTGTAACATACTCTTGGTATATTTTATACGTAGTAATTTTTTACTTGAATCGATTGCTTCTTTCAAATTATAAATTGTAGTCTTTAGTATTTCTGTTTTCTCTAAATAAATGTATGATATAGTGTTTTCATTTTCTTAATTGTTTCAATCCCCCCCAAAAGGTAGGGGGTTGTGGGGAACCTATGATAAATAGGGGAGAAACTCCTCTGTGGAGTTTCGAACCCGAGACCTCCCGTATGAGTGAGTGAGTCGGCGACGAGCTGACTCAAATATTGTATTATCCAAATACTTAGGTAGTATGTTTAGAATATAATCTTTTGAACTTTTTACAAATCATATAAGATCACAAGTTAGAGGGGACACCTACTTTTCTAGACGTTACTTCTTGAGGTACAGTTTTTCCATTTGTTTGTTGGCACCAAGTGTAAGCTTTCAAGAAATACCTTTTTTATCATAAAAGAGCGGTTTTTATATTAAAATCGAGAACAAATACAAGACAACCTTCAGACAGATTTTTATAGGTTCAATCGTGAACCCTATGGATAGACAGAGAGTCAGTCACCTCATACAAAGCAACTTGATTTGCTAAATCTGAAACATGCAAAAGTCTAAAACGACCGAAAATGAAATCCCGCCTATACTTCCTAGATTGGAATGCTCATACTTCCATAATTCCATTTTCATTTTGCAGCTTTGAATCTGTCTTTCTGAGTAGGATATTTAGGGAGTGTTAGCAGTTGCTTAAAATTTGAATTTGACAACTGTTTTTTCGTAACTCATTACGAGTAAAAAGTTATGACTTTGATAAGTCCGTATTTAGACACGCATTTGATGCATGTTGGGATTGAATTTTGATGTTTTTTCTAGCTTTAAGGTGTTGCAAGTCTCAATTTTAGCTCAAGTTATGTTTACCGGGCGTTGGTTCGAGTTTTGTGTCATTTGGAGTCAAAATGAGGAATTTAGAGTTCAACATTGGCACTTGAGAAGCAATCGGGATGATTCGAGATGCATTCGAGAGTGGATTGAGAGATTTGGAGGTCACCGGGAGGTTCACGATGAAGATTTGATGACAAAAGAGCTCTAGGATTGGCTACGGGGTCAAAAGAAGATGAATGAAGCTTGAAAACGACAATCAGGATGACCTTTTGTCAATCGGTAAAGTATATCTCCTTGTAGAAACATCCAATGGACACGATTCAAGTTTCATATGAAAGAAACTTCAAGAGCTACAAATCATATGCAGACACCTTTGCGAGAATATGCGAGGAAGAAGGTGAAAACAGACGATGAAGTCAAATGATCGCTGCTGCGATTTCAGAATGATACCTTCCACCGTTTTGATCATATCTCTTGATTGGATGATTCAAATCACATTCGGTTAATTGGGGTGGATAGAGGACTTCATTACCTACAACTTTCATGAAAAAAGTTTTGTCAAATTCGGAAGTTAAGTAGGCACAATTGTGCCCTCAAAGTCAAGCACGATCGTGCCTGAAGAGAAAAGCACCGCGGAGTTACGGCCAGCCAGGCACGATCGTGCCTGCCCAAAATGCGCGTTTTTGCTCCGGAGGCACCATCGAAGGCACGATTGTGCCTGTCATCGTGCCTGCCTCCGAAAACCCCATTTCAACTCAAATTTCACCTGATTTTTCTATTTAAACAGCCTGTAAACCCCCGTTTTAAAGGGGGAGCTTAGAGATAGTGCCTAGCACAAATTTTAGAGGTCTTTTCAGCCTTGTTTATCAATCTTTTGGGATTCTTTGTAAGTTCCACCTTTTTAATTAATGACAATTAATTCTTTGTATTCCAATTCTATTGATTCTTCAATTATAAATTGTGAGTAGTTTTAATTAGGGATTTGGGATTGATGAAGGGGTTGATCATGATGTATGGCTAGATTCCTTTCGGTTTAATTGCATGAACGTCGTTTAATTTGTGTTTGAATAATTTAACTGATATCTCTTGTAACCTAGAACGACCGCTAGAATTACGATTGCTTGTAGAATAAATTAAGAGAGATCTAATTTATTCTAGGTTACATTCACACACACTTAATCGTTCGTTAAGAGATTAGTAGCGATTAAGGGGCCGTAAGCTCGCTCGTCTTGGCAATAGTTTAGGATCCTGTCGCATGAGAGATCAGTCTGGTCCCCTAAAATATTGTACTCTACACCGCGAGAGCGGTAAGAACTTAGTAATGATTAGCTAGGCTCAATTGAATTAATTTCATGTAATTAGGCCTGATCAGCCAGAAATCTGGTTACCCCAGAATCAATCCTTGTTCCCTTCGTCATTAATTAGAAAGAACCTCCTAGTTTAATCGTTTTATTCGCATTAGTTTTATTTTCCAACCAATCAATCTCGCACGACGCATTTATTTTATTTCTTTAATCGCTGAATTTAGTTAATCTTAGATTCCCTTTTGTCCGTTCCTGTGGAGAAGATACTCGTACTTACACCATATACTATAATCTATTTTAAGTGTGAGTAAACTAAAATCAGACTTTTAGAAAATCAGCACTATCTAAACGAACAAATAGCAAAATTTGGTGCGTAATATGAATGATTTTTCCAAATTTTAAAACTAGTACGGAGTATATAATTAACTCATCACTTAAATGACATGACTTAGAAACAGAGCAAATACAATATATCCTCTTGCTAGTTGCTACGAGTGTATATTTATCTAAACTAAATATGAAACATTAAACTTGAACATTGTCTAAAAATGATATACCATTTTGATTTCGTAAAAATTTGATTTTCGACCCCCTGGAGCGTTTTGCTAACTCAGCCACTGTGTACTTCCATTTTCATTTGCAGCTATGTTTCTGCGTTGGATATTAAAAGGTGCAAATTCTGTTTTATAGTGTACGTGCAATTGTGCAAAGTCAGTCAAATGTCAATCATACAAATTTAATTGATATAGGACACACAATATTCATTATGCTATCAAATATGGGTGGACTGTGGACTGTGGACATGGAAATTGATTTGCGATCATTAAAGAAATTAAAGTGTCTTTCAGAAAAACGCCAATCTGTTAGCTTGTTTTTTCGTACACAAAGGAAAGGTTTGTTAGGTTTCTTAAACAAGCACAGAAAGTGTTTCTTTGCTGGAAAAAAAATTATTTTCTTCTGCCGTTGCACATCGTGGAGCAAAAGCTCTGTTCATCTGATAAGTACTTGTACAGTTGTACACTGAAGATGTCATAACAGACACTGGAAATAGACAAATAAAAGCCATATAAATTAATAGAAACTCCAATGCCAAAAATGCTACATGGAGTAGCGTATCAGAACTTACAACTAACAGAATATCCTCTTCGAGTAATAAGTTAGATCTAAACAAAGTAGACTTTCTTAATCACCTCGTTCAATTCTAATTGCCTAACTACAAAGATCAGAGTACACACAAGGGCTTCAAGACATGGGATAAAGCGTGCCTTTGGAACATCTCTATCAGACTATCAGTAAGTCTTTTTCCTGGCGGATGGCTTTTTGGCTTCTTTTCTTAGGCTACCAGACCCTGATCTAGACATTACAATCTCAAGGATGGCTTGGTATAAATCCTTCAATCTGTAGAGTAACATATATATATATATATATATATAAGCACATTTCCACAGAAATGAGTGACTTTGAGAAACAATAATTATGAACAGAATTGAAACAAGAAGTTCAGTTAATTAAATGGGGCAGTTCCCGGAGACAAATATACGATGAAAACAACAAACGATAACTTAATTACCTTGGCATGCTGATGAAAAGTATAATCACTGCGACTCCAACAATGAGAGGATACGCATGAACTGGAGTCAACTCCTGGAGATAACATGGAGATATGGATATTAAGGTTAGCAGAAAAATAAGGAGACAATGTCACTCAAAACGTATTCAACTTTACCTGCTCCTCTAGGGTTGGCTTAGAATCCGTAAAATTCTAGTGAGATAGAATAGAATGGAAACCATGGAGCGAAAATTGGAAAGAATGATGTTGTGGACAGAAAAATAAAAATCAACGGGGTAAACCGTTTGCCCAAATAATCAACGATAAAAATACCGTTGTGCAAAGCCAAAAGACTAAAACCAATTTATTCCAAGATGATCCACAATGAATCCTAACAAGGGGTTTAAAATTTAAATACCCATTTACTAATTCTCAAACTAGGAAACAAAATCCTAGAAATCCTAATCCACTCCAACTAGGAAACAGAATAATAAAAATCCTAATCAACTTCAAATAGGAAACAAATAATAGAAATCCTAATCAACTCCTAATAGGAGACAAATATTAGAAATCCTAATTAACTCCAAATAGGAAACAAATCAGGAAAATTAAATAGAATAAATATTAATTAAATAGCCCGCAACCAGCCCACGAAGGTGGGCTCAAGCCCGTCCCCGCCTTCAGTAAACCCACGGAGGCTTTTGCCCCTCTTCTTCCAAGCCCATATTCTGCTTCATATCAAATGAAAATGTGGAGAACACAAAAGATAGGCAAGAGTTCTATATTTTATTTTAGATATTTGAAGATATTCAATTTATTTGTCTATTATAATACTCTTTTTATTCATTCATGTCTATTATGAGTTCTTGATATATGTACAAATCATAATCATTTTTAATTTTCCTTTGCATTTTGAAATGTAAAACCAAACATAAAGAAATATCTTGGCATTTTTCCCATTCCCTTATCATTTTCAGGGCTCTAAACATACTCCTACAGACAAAGAAAAACTTTCAAGAGTGTCAAATTAGACATTTGGCAAAATAGAAGCATACCTGTTTCTGGTGATCTTCCTCAATTCTGTATCTAAGAGGGCCCACATGAATTTGGCTACTCTTCTCTAAATCAACCTCAATAATTTCTGATTCAAATCTATGGGTTCCGGATAGCATAGTAGATCGGAGTTGCAGAAGGTGCTTGCCTTTGGGCAAGTTTTTCACTGAGAAAAAGTTTGAAAGAGGGAGTGGGAAGACAGATTCAATTTTCATTGGGTCAGTAGCCGACTTCACTTCCACCTGAATATGTGAGTGAAGTTCTTTCATTCTCTGCCCCTCAACATGGCAGCTTAAGATTGTCATTTCTGGCTCTTCAAATACAACAAAATCTAACCCCCTAAAATCCTCTGAACCGACCTATAATCAAGCAAGCACAACCAGTAAACTGTTAAAAGATAGCGCCACAGATGAATAATTGAAAACTGTCCTACAAAATCAGCAAGATGTTTTAAAAAAAAACCTTGTATCTAAAAACCGTCAAAATATACCTAAGTGGCTAGATCTGGCAGAAAATATATTAGCATGCTTTGGTGGACAAATTAAATGCTAAGGATATGTCGGTCTACCACTCTACCTTAGTAAAACCTAACTTTATTGGATTGATTGCAAATTTATTCAGGCAGTTATATCAGGAACAAGAGAAATGCATCAAATCTGGGTGTATAGAGAGGGCAAGCCTTCCCTTGTCAATGTGACAAGAGGCTGCCACCTCACGGTCACACAGCAACATCGTAACCGGTGCTCCAAAGCTCTCCTCTCCTGATCATAGCTAAAATTAATCAATTTATTTTCCGCTTAAGCCACATATTTCTAGACCTGACAAGGAATTCAATGAATGACACATAATATAAGAGCGCAGGAAATGAAAATGATTGAAGCATTATAACGGATTATGATTCAATGAGGTTCTATTGCATATACAAACTCACTACAGAAAATGGGATATCATCATCATTACCCCAGTGCCGCAAAGGCTCCCACCTACGATGGGGTAAGGTAGGGTCATATGTACACAGTCTTACCCCTGTACTAAAGCATAGAGAGATTGTTTCTGGATGACCCAAAGAGAAATCGAGTCAAAAATTGCATGGACTGACTGCTGCTTCATAACAAAGAAGCTCGGACAGTTAAGTGAGACATTTTGCTTTATTACATCATATTCCCAAGCCAAAAAATAGTGAGTCTTTGGCTCCATTGCAAATGATGGAAAAAACTACAGAAAATGGGACAAAGGTGCAAAATCCAACCTTAATGGTCACAGATTCTGGAGATGCACGCTCAATCAGATGGTTGCCATATTCAACTTTCCTTGAAACTCTGATTTCATAAGTAGTATCAGGCAAAAGCCCCCTTAAGCGGTAATTTCCTGTTGAGTCAGTCACTGTTTCCTCATAAAAGCCTTCTGAATCCGCTCGAGCTTCTATTGAAACACCCTCTTTTGGCTGACCAGACAAGACAGTGACAACTCCCATGGCACTGGTAAGGTTTAAGTAAAAACAAATAGCAAATATAACGACTCGTACGTAAGCATAATTCATGCATGTATTAGTGCAAACGTATCATCTGCAGGACTGAAGACTAATCCAATTGGTGCATGTACCTGTATGCAACTCGAGTGGCGTGAAAGATTATCTCTCTAGATTCGCCAGAACCAAGTTCAATTGCTTGTGCTGCAGGTGAGAAAGCATATTCCTACAAAAGGAGAAGCCAGTCATTTTTTCAATCTCACATCTGACAATATATTTGTGTGATAACATTACAATTTTAGGAAAAAAATATGCTCTGAGTGTTTCTATATGCACTGGCAGTTGCAAATTTGAGAACCCGCAGTCTTTTCACATTGCCGAACATCACCACACATTTCAAACACTTGTTTTAGGTGTGCAAAACTAAGTTGATTGTACAAGCATAATCTGGACTATCACCTTGAGCAGAGGCCGGAGATAAAAACTCCCTGGAAATAAGTTGTCAAAAATAAAAGTTCCCCCAACACCAGTTACAGAATTGTTCCTGTAACCATCTTCACCACTCAATGACAAGAGAGCTGATGGAAAAGGCTCTCTAGTATCTTCCTTCGAATATATGCGTACAAATATTTGACCAAGCTTCTGACATGAAAATGAATGAGGTCCAAGATGCTTTACATGATAACCAGACTGCATGAAAGTTTATAAGAAAAAGGTGAGAGAGCAGCATTAAATGGTTGTGTAGTGCAAAAATACACAAATATGTATTGTCAGTTGTCACACAGAAGTGCAATATGATGATTAAAGATGTACCATCTTCACACTTAATCAATGATGTGTGCAATCCAACTAATAGAAAATTAATTGGTTAGTGAAAACGCACAAATTTTTACATATTATAATCAACACTACGCAACACCAAGATCCACATTTCACATACACATGGGTATGGTATCCTCCACGCATATTAATTTTCAACCGATGTATTTACAGTTAAACGGATATGATCATTTTGACGAACATGATGCTTACATCATTTAATTTTCAAGTATAAAATAGTTTGAGTGGTTATAAATGTATAAATTTTAGTGATAACTATATCAGCTTTTCAAATCACTTAATTTTTTATCAACAAATAAAGCATTCTGATTGCTTTAAACCATGTGCCAATGGGAAAACATTAGAAAACCCCTATTATAAACAAAAGATTTTAGATTCCCGGTACTCTATGAGAGTATCAACTACAATGACATGTTCACTACTACATCGTCTCCAAATTACTTGTCATTGTTGGGTTTGCAGAGTTTAACAAAGTTTTTATTTACGACAACAACAACATCCAAACCTTAATCCCAAAAAAAACTGGGGTCAGCTAACATGAATCTGTTACGGACCTAGCCCATACTAGGCCCATACCAGTGCCATAAGCCCAGGTGTAGAACTCACTCCTAAAAGACCAGCCGATTAGGAGGAGGGAACACCTTGCTTATGAGCCACCAATCAATCCCATAATTAACCGGTGTGGGATCGTAACAGAATCGATCCATGATAACGGAGCCAAAGAGAAAAGAAAGATAAGAAATAACAAAGTTTTTGTGTAAGTGACAGAAAAAGACAAAGTTTCCTTTTGGGTGGTCAATATTTAATTTTGGTATGGTGGAGTTTTATTTAATTGATGATAGGTGGAGTTTGATATGTAGGCCCATTTCCAGAAGAAAAAAAATGTCAGAAAAATAATATAGATAGCTCTAAAAGGAAAGTGAAACAAGTAAGTTAGAAGTTAGAATGGAGGGAATATATTCTAAACCATAAGATGGACCACACATTAAAGTTAGAAATTATGAAAAGCGTGCTTAACACATTGAAAGGCAGATAAATCATGTTTTCCTGCTTTAAAACACACAAACCTTTGTAGCCTCTACATTGTAATCAATATCATCATATAAGGGTCCTGCAATATAAAATCCATCTGCCCCTGTAGTAGCTTCAGCTGCTACATCACCATGCTTGAGAGGAGCATTGTGGCTTTCACTCGCGGCAATTATTTTGATGTTAATGTCAGAGAGGGGGGGTGAGACTGATCCTTCAATATATAAACCTATGCGACCATAGAATGGGGGAATCACTGGGGGGCAATCATCTTGAATGATAGAGACCTTGTAAACAAAGTGAATGAAATTCAAACATCGGTATAATAGATAAACAATGAAAATAAAATTTAAAACTTATGCATACATGCTGTTGTCTGGGATAGAACAGCATCCTTTTTTCCCCATCACCCCTGCCACAAGCACATTAGGCATACATAAACATTGATGTTAGAGTGTTAGACAGTTAGACTGTGTAAGAATTAAGGACACTGGATATATACCATATGTAAGGATTTGAGGATAAATATAATAACCATACGTCCCATACAGATGAACGATGAAAAGATATGGAAGGGAGAAGATTCAAATTATCAGCTCGGCAGCTATAATCACATACCTAGAGTCTTGGGGGACAAAAATAAATTTATCCCCGGGCATCGCCCATGTTGAATATTCATAGACAACGCTATTGGATTGATCAATATCATTATGGCTCGGGATTGCAGCAATATGACCAACAACAGAACCTTCAGTGTCTAATACGTCAACTTGTATGTTCTGAGGCAAATATTGTGAACCACTAAGCGAACTTGGGTCTACATGAAGTTGGCCCTTCAGAAGATATTTTTCTCCTTTCAAAGAGATTGGCTACAGAAACAAGAAAATAAATAATGAGAGGAGAGACAGTAGTACAGGAGAAGAGAGAGAGGTGACACTCAATAGTGGATATGGAACTTTTCAAACTAGTTAGCATCATACCGATGGATCAGATGTATCAATTCTCAAAGGGGAACTACCAAAGGAAATACATGATTTATGAAAGTTCAGTTCATGCACTCCTGGAGATTCCACACATAGGTGCTGAGATCCCTTCTGCAATATAACCATGGTGAAGGGGTAAAAGAATAAACGGTTAGCTATGAATATAGATATTACACAGAAAAGTGTTGAGTGTCTAAGAGATAGCACGTTAACATCATATAGAGATAAACCTTTATTTCAAGTTTCACAAGAGACCCGTCTTTTGCTGCAAGTACAGCATCTACTTCATGACTAGAAATTATGTTAACCCAATACCCTTTCTGCACAAATGATAGTCCTGTAACATCATTGGTCCCAACATTGATATTGGTAAAACTTTCATCCCAACACCATCTATCTTCCCCAGAAAGTGCTCCTAAAGAGTTCCTGACCTGAAAATGAACAATAGCATTCAACGATGAAGGAAATATAAATTTCTTGTCAGCGCCTTTATGCTAACTAGTTGAGGATGGTAGCATTAAATGCATACCACCAATTAATTCAATATATCAATTATCAATTATCAATTATCACTATAAACTTGTTAAAAAAACAGTGGATTTTTTTAGCAATATGCCCTTCCCCAAACTTCTTGCGAACGAATAACTAGATGAAAAATCTAAAATTGTCATCACCATAAGTTTTACACTTTTACATGCAATGAGAATATAAACTTCTATAAATATAAATAAAACTCAGACAACTGGATATTGCATATTCTGCAAGTTCATGTACTCTATCAGTTAAAATGAATATATTCTTGTATGGGTCGCCAAGCAGATGCATATACAATGCTTCAAAGTGAGATCTACTTTGTGTACAACTTGGAAAATGACACTCAGGAAAGTGTATTATAGTATAACACATCCACGTGGGTTATACCAATTATAGCAATTACATTGTTCGAGCAATTAATTGCAGACATGTGTAACCAGTGCATGCAGGCTTGAGCACAGTTTTGGACACAAATGCACAATAAAAGTTAAATATGCTATTTATACAAGAGACATACATGAGTCCAGATAGATGGGGTAATCCAAAGTTTCAAGAAAAAAAAATAGCAACCAGGAAGTGAGAGATATTACCTCAACCCTATATTTACCAGGAAGGACTTTTGAGAACACGAATTCATTGTTCTCATTTGTCAAATGAGTTATTTTCCTATCATCCTTGCGTTTTCCATCCAGATGCACGAGAACAAGAGAAACAGAAGAACCACACCTCTCTTTGCATACAACAGACCCAACTATATTTACTTGCACCTTTAAAATACATGAAATAAGATCACCAAATGGCACTATGCTAGTTGATGTGTAATGTTTTACACATTATGTGCTGCATTACATAAATAGAGAACTTCACCATTACACTTTATTGATTGAAAATTACCTGATTAAATACAATGTCTAATAGTGGCTTTCTGACTGAAATATCAACATGAGGAGGGGAAAATAAAAGATCTGGAAAATTCTCAGGGCTTGCTGCAATTGCAGATAAACGGTACTCACCAGGTGGGACCTGTGGCAAAAGGCCAAGATTAACTGTAAATCTGTAATGTGTTGCTAATTTTCAAAGAGAAAGAAATTTGACTATCTTTGACGAAATGTAGTCAGAAGTCAGAACATTACACAAATAAGCACGCCAATAACTAATCTAGAATTACATGACAGACAGAATCAAGTTTAATTGATATTCAGCATTACGTGAAATTAGCATGTAAACTTGGTTCGGCTTATTATCTAGAAAAATATAGTATGGAGTATCAAATAAGCAGAGCAACAAAAGTGGTCACCACATGACAGGTTGACAAAACATTCTGTATTTACCAAATCAAGCATGAAGGTAGTTTCTTCCATTTCTAATTTCGTCAAATCCGTCAATAGACAACTCAGTTAACCAGTCATTGATCCTAGGCTCCAACATACAGTAAAAAGGCTCCTGAAAAGGGTCTAAGTATGGTTGTGTGCTAATGTTCATTCCATTTTTCTTGACTCAGCAATAGACAGCTTATCATACTGACCATTTAAATAACAATACTAATTTTCTACAATAAGATACAACTCAAATAGGCCACTATCTGCTCGCATATTGGTCGACCTAAGCTGGACCAGTGAAGCTGAGAGAAAGTTCTTCTAATGAATCAACTCATTGACAAATAGCATTTCGAGAACGCATTTCACCAAATATAGTAATATCGGCTAATTATCATGGTCCAGAAGCATCAGCAGACCCAGGCTGCAAATGCCAGATACAACAACTAGCGCAACAGCAACCACTTTTGAAACGTGCTTTTAAGACATACCTCAAAACAAAACTTTCCACTGTCATCTGTCTTTTTCACTTGAGGTGTCATGTTTTCTGGTCCATGAGTAAGAGTTACCTGTATTGTAAAATTACTCTTAAGGAGACATAAAGAAGACAGTTTGATATGGAGAACCACAAACTACTTTTTATTGATACATGGTACAACAAAATAATAGTTATAATAATAATCTCCTAAAAACTAAACATTCATATATTCTTAAAATAATAAAGTTTGATACCACTATATATTTTTTGCAATATAGTTTGACAAATAATCTCCTAAAAACCACAAACTATATTTTTGTGATTATATATTTATATATTTCTAATATTTCTATATTGCAATGCATCTTCTCATGTTGGAGCATATAAGTATTACTCTCAGCTTGATTAAAAAACTGGTAAAATAAAGTTGATACTGAACACAGAAAAACTTCAACTAGAATTAAAAATTGAACTTTTGTTGAAATCAAATTTCCTTGAAGTTGAACCACTTTAGAGTTGAACTTTGGCCTTGAACTTATCCTTTGGGCCCACACAAGCGCCCTCAACATGAACTTTAATGTTCAAGTTTCACTGCTTCAGACTACCGAGGGAATCCCAAATAGCTGCCACATAAATGTTGGGGTATACACTGGCCCATAGCTACCACATAAATATTGTGATTGCGTTGGGTTTGTTATATACTGGCAGATTAGCTAGAATATTATTTTGGTCTCAAATAAGGTAATATCGTAATAGCTTTGGAGCATACAAACATTACATTCTCCCGCACTCCAAGCCAAATCCTTGGACATACATTCCGTAAACCAAATGAACTTAGAGACTATTGAATGCTTAAATTGCTTATATAAAAAAAATTATGACTTATGAGTATATATGCAATAAGAATCGGTGCAGTCCATATCACGATCCAACGCGTACAATAACAAAAGTCTATGTTCATATGGCTTGGTGGTCCAGATCTTGTACAAACTCGCCAATTTTGTTTTATTGCTAGTCAGATTGTTTCAATGTGTAGGTTTCACAATCCAGTTCAAGCAGCGGAAAAAAATTCTGGAAAAAAATTGTTTGTGTCTCAACTTCTCAGTGTGAGCTATTAATGCACCTTAATGCTTCCAGACTTCCAAAATCAACAAAAAGACAAGCTATTTTACTCTGTCTTCTGCTTCGGTCCTACTTTTCTAAAATCAAGTCAGGTTTGTACATGTAGTCCTACAATTCTTCTTTATTTTATTGTCTATCATCTGATGTTTTGTTCTTATCTGACATTTGGCCTCTGGCCTGATGCTCTGTTCTTCTGCTACAGCCTACAATTCATCTACATTTTTTCCTGAGGCTTATATAGGCTCGGTAATTCAATTTTGTTCCCGACATTTTTATTCATGGCTTCAAGAAACAAGCTCTTGTGCTCTGGCCTGAGGTTTTCTTTTTGTTTCTTCCACTTTTTGTAGATGATTATTCTTCAGCAGTCCATTAGGAACACTTATAAACTAGGGAAAGAAAATGTGTAGGAAACTGTAGGAAAAATTTGGAAGGAAAAAATGCTGGGGATAATAAAATATTGGTTCTAACTCCGTAAACTTATGTTTAATATTTGTTCAGATAGATTTCATTTATTTGTATTATATCTGCTAAGAAATCTAAACATATGTCAAAAATTAGAAAACATTTATCGAACTTCACTTCCCTTTGCATTTTCTAAAGTAGATCCAAATGTAAGAAAATAACATTCCTTAGTGTCTATTTCCTTTCCCTAGAATTCCGAGATCCAGATATAGCATGTGCGCCTCAAACTTTTATGTCTTGCAAACTTGCAGTCTTTGGGTTATGTTTTAAACAAGTAACAACACGTTTGACTAAATTCTTCATGATTCAATAATGACATTGAATATAAGATACATACATGTGTGTGGCGTGTATGTATGTGTGTGTGTGTGTGCGCATACACACACACTTATATAAATACATGTGCAGGATCTTAATTTGTGCTATGATACAATTTGCGATCTTTATTACTGTACACAATCCTATGTAGAATCTCAAGTTTGACAAGCTTGAGAGGAATTAGACCCACATGCACACATATGTGCTTTCAATCAACTAATCACAATAATGAGATCAAATGCCTTTTTTCAGTTTATAGCTGAATAGGTGTTTATAAAATGAATCTTTGTTACTGTTGAGTGTTGACATTGTTTTCTTATGTAAAGAGCTGGTGTACTATACCAGGTGTATATTGTTCTATATATCATTTCATTGACTCATTGTACTTTCTGAAGTGTCACTACACTGATGTGCACTTCAAACCCGGGGGTTGTTATTTTAAATGATGTTTATGGATAAAGTTACGAAACCAAATTAGCAACAAAAAAGAATATTTAAACACGGCCCATTGGTATTCCGTATTTCTATTGTTATCTAGTCGGCCCATTATCATATTACTATATTAGTATATCATGGTTCACACACATTCCACAAAGTTAAAACCAGCACACTATTTTTTACACAACATTCAAGCCTTAGTCCCAAAAGAATTTGAGGCCGGCTAACATGAATGGTTATATGAAAACAAAGCTAAAAAAGATAAATAGATAGATTAAAATATAAGATAATATAAAAAGGATAAGATAAAGATACGGATAAAAAGATAAGATAAAAATATATAAAAAAATGATAAGAGGGGGGAAATAAAATAAAGCGATAAATGAGATCAGTCATCCATACTATTTTTACCATTTACAAAATTCTAAAATGGTACAAAACATACATGGTTTGTATAACTTGGTTACTATGACTTAAAAAATATTCACAAACAGCACGTCAGTTTCATATGGTATTCAGCAGGTCCATCATAGCAGCAACGAACTAGCACACGCATAAACTTGTTTCAGGTAATCAGGTTATAATGGTACGGCAGAGTGCCAGAGTTAAGTAGAAATTAGCCATACCTTGGCTGTGTAGTCTCTGTTAAATGTATGGACATTTCCACATACATCATACGACAAGGCATTGATCTCAGCAACTGAAGCCATATTTGGTAAAACCTAAGAGGTCAATATTTTAGGGGAGAAAATTGAAACTGGATTTTCCCATATTAGAGTAAGGAAATGCTAAAGACAATATATATCTTCAAACACAAAAGTAAGCCAATTATGTGGCTATTCAGGGCAAATAATTGCTAAGCAAAATAGCTTACCATAAAGTCATTCAGCCTGTTAAATTTGTAATGCTCCTTCTTCGCCTCCAAATTGTAGCGTTTTGATGTAACCTAGAGATAATATAAAGGAAAAAACAGAGAATGAATAAAAAACAAACCCATGTGAGTATGTGACTGTCTGACAGCAACAATACTTCATTTTTTTCTTTATGTGCTTTTTCCGTGATAGCATCAGGATTTGCAAATAGAGTACATATAAACACAAACATTCGTTTGTAGTTTGTCTGTGAGTTCTAATGAATTAGTACTTTATCTTAATTTTGACGACATTGGTAATTAAACTCTATAAACATTTCAATATCCTCTTTAGTAATGTTATCAATATTAAAGGTGCTTTTGAAATATAGCTCTTTGCTGAAAGGTCAATTTAGTAAAAACTCTACTTATGAAGCTCCAGCTTTTAAAACCCTGTTTGAAATGCTAAATCAAAGTATCAAACACATCCCGATTCCCAAACTTATAATAATTGTGTGTATTTAGAAATAAAACTATGCTAAATGTTGCACAGATAGTTAAACACTCACAAAAAGGAAAAGACTTGCTTAGGACTAGTATTTAAAATACTTTTCACGGTGTTAGATAGGGTTCATTTTTAAAAACTTTGATATTAAGTATCATATTTTTATAATAATTACTACGTATATGATATGATATACTTAATATATTCTGTTATCATTAAATACAACGCTAATTACCCAATAATCGTCAAAAATCACTACATAATACACACACATGCATAATTTAGAGCGGCAGGGCTCCATCATAACTAGATTGCCCAGTGTCACGGAAATCCAAGGCAAGGGGGGCCAAATACAGTAGGCCAGGTCATGTGAGTAAAAAATATATTCAAAAAACAAAAGAAGATTGAAAAACATGAACAGTAGTTACAAAGCTATCAACTTTGGGCAATAATATATTCTTTGATTTCTGAGCTTCAATAAAAAGAACGAAACGCATAATGTTTTACGGAGTATCAAGTATTGCATACTTCGTATATCTTACCTGATCAAGCTTGTAATATCCTTCATTGTCAGTTACTGATCTTTCCTGACCATCAACTATAATTTTAACACCATCCACTCCCTCACCATTGGCATCAATTACACGACCACCAACAGAAAATCCAGTGACCTATTAAAAATTTATGTAGCCGAGTACAAAATGTGATTATATCCAACAAAAAAATTCAAATTAGCGGTAGCTTGTGCAAGTAGTAGTTTGCCTATGCCCCCTTATTCAGACTACAAGTGGGAAATTTTGGAAGTGGAGTACCAGATATTGTCAATTTAGAAGTTGATGACAATTTCAGAAAATGCAATTATCAAGGGGTAAAAACTGAATAACCCTAGGTTTGAATATTTTTCTAAAATAATTTGTTAATTTTTATATTCTCAAAATTTGAATATAGCAAAAACTTGTGTTACAAAAACCTTCATTCGGAAGAATGAATGATCAAGAAGTAATCAATCATACAAGTGTTCAGGAGTTGACGAATATATAATCAGCTCTCCTGGACACAATAAACAACAACATACAGGTAAATCTTCAAGGTGATTGTTATGCTATGTTACTACGATACAGAGTGGTTAACAAAATTTTGTGGATAAAAGAAGAAAATGGTCATTCTTAGCCAGCACTTCATCTGAATCGTCCGATATCTGATAATAGTGCAATCACTTGTTTAGTGTGTATTTGGAAATCGAAAAAATTGTACCTGAAACTTTTGGGGGACTGTTGTGTGATCATGCATTACACTGACTACCACAGAAGATGGTGAAACGTCAAAAATGGTGTTTTCACCTTTGTAGAACGGTATAAGCTTGTAAGTCCCTGCGGATAGTCATTATGTAAATCATTTGTAAAAAATCCAAGCTCAAGTTTCAAATAATATGTATAACCTTGTTGAACACGAAAATTGAGGTAACCAAATGACTTTATGCAGCAAACCATTTTTATGTTAATTCATATACAATATGCACCTAATATGGTCAGAATGTCAGATAGCTACTTCAACTACTAATACCAGTCCCTTCCACACAAGATATATCATATCTGGTATACCAGCTGAAAACTAAACCCAAACATCTCTACAATTATGAAAAGGGAAGTATAATAATTACCACAAGGAACTGATTTAAATGTAAAAACTCCATCAGCGTCTGTCGCAGAATGACACAGGGCTGCCCCTTGTGCAGAATTAGCAGGTACATTACCAAGATCATCATGGCAATCAACCATTGAGATATCATCCGAATGTAGGTAAATGTGGACTCCCAATATAGGATTTCCCTACAAAGTGCAAACAAAACCATTCATAAGGGGAGACATAATAGTGCAAAAATGCCACAAAAAGAACATAAAAGAGCATTTGAGGGTTTGTATACCATCTAAACATGATACAAAGGAAAGCATATATCATATACATGTGTCTCACAATGAGAAAGAATTATAAGCTAGTGCACTGGCATGTGCCCGACCCACCCAAGTTCGGTAACAATTTTATTGCTATACGTAAAGCTTTTGCAATAAAAAATTGTGGAAATGATTTTTTTCCATCCCAATCCAAATTTGAATAGAAGGTAGTCCTATCTCTCCCAACTTCCTCATCTAAACAAGTGTGCCATAGCTGAACTACTAAAGCAACAAATTATATTATACATTCAACTCAATGATAAACTATATGAAAGTCGAGCTAGAGAGAATTCACAGACAAATTTGTCCTGTGTACTTCCCTGAAGGGAACAATAAAAGTAATAGAGGCAAGCGTGGCATATATTATCATCGAAAACAAATTCACCTGAGCTACAACAGATCCACGAATATCATATCCAGGGACAAAGAAAAAGTCATCCACTATGATATTTTCAAAACTTAATTCAACCTGCAAGAACATTATGGCTTATCAGATCAAGTTACTCAGTGCATCCCTATACAACCAAAGAATTCGAATATACAATTGGAGGAGACCAGTGAATAACTCCAGCCAAATACATGAAAACAAGATAAACTGATACAATGTGAAAGAGGAAGCCTGGAACCACCTCAGCCACGCCTCTGACTTGAATGTTCAAATCATGTCGGGATGCTCGCAATTTGTACTTCCCTGTATATCCAATACCAATCAGTCAGAAAGTAATATTATTAATCCTAATCTTATATGAATAGAAGCTAGCGCAGCAGCGAATCCATGACAATTCCCAGCAAACAATGAATCAATAATCATAAATTAGTACCATGTAATGTTCAACTTGACACGCCCTCAAAATAAAAATGTTACAACAGAATAATTACCAGGAACAACATTTGTGAAGGAATATGTTCCCAAAGAAGTTGTTAATATTGACGAAACAACATCATCTTTGAGAGACAAAAGCTCAACTTTCACATCAGGAGGACCTCCATACTTCTGTGTACAACTATCCCCACCCACAGCTCCCACAATTCTCCCCGACACGGTAAACCTACAGTACAAGTAACTTATAGAAACATGCATATAAAACTAAAGCAAATTATAGTGTCTGCACACTAACTGAGAATCGGAAAAAAATGAACTTCACTATAAACGAATTTCACAACTTGAAAGAATTTTGACGGACCCAGTGAACCGAAAATTGACATCTTCATTGGCATTGCAACCAGTGTGATCAACGAGAACACGGACCTATAAAAACGTATCTAATGTCAGATTATGCTAGAAGAAGAAAATAACAAAATGTTACCCGAAAGATTCTTCCTAATACACATGGAAAAGGTATGCAATGCATTATCGATAAACTAAAAGACGCTCAACCTGTTCTGGGTCCCATGACCATCCCTCTGGCCCCCTTGCTTTGACAATGAAAGAACCCTGACATAGTTTAACATGGGAAAAGTGTGCTTCAGGTGCTAAGATTTTAAGTAGCAATTTAAACTTAAATGTTGAATTTGAGTGAATGGGCATTTCTCACTTTCCTAATAAAACAGTCAGATAGGATCATATGGCAACTCAACCTCATACAAGTAACAGATAAACCATCTTCAGACCAACCTTGTCATATACGGGTATAAAGTAATAACCATTTGGAGCACATTGCGTTCTATCCTTCACTAAACCATCCAATGTCCTAAGCTCAACCTGCATAAAGCAATATAGCTAGAAACTTAGACAGATCATTATGCACGAAAAACTTGGAAGCAACCTAGACTAGCTGATTTTATTTTACTCAATATAATTTATTTTAATTGAAATGTTGCATGTGTTGAACACTAAATTATCCATGAAAATTTTTATGTTTCATCCAACTGAAGTTTTTATGGAGCTTGGAGAACCCCTACCGAGATATGAGAATAGTCCAACTTCGCATCAGACTGTTTCCTCGACTTGATCAGTGCCCGACTTGCCTGCAGAGATCCCAGAAGGAGAAAAAGAAACGGGACTAAGTATAAATAAGTTTCAGATACTGAACTGGACTCGTTACACTTCAACATATTCGATCTGATCGAACCCGGGCTTCTCTGAAACTAAATGCGATTGCTGAAAAGTAGTAAATGAATCACCTCAACAAATCCGCCGCAGCCTTGTATTGTATCCGCAGCGGTGCGTGTTGGTATGCATAGAAATAGAAGCAGGGTCGCCGAGAGAAGAGCACAACACTTTGCCACCATGTTCAGTGATGAAGTGTCCAGGCGAGTGTCACTGAGTCAGTCACAGATATTTGCTGTATTGTCACAAGCCCCCAGGGTTTTGCATCTTTATTATAGAGATAGAGAAGATGGAATTCTATATAGTAAGGAGGTGTTTACTTCACTGCTAAAGTCACAGTTAGGTTAGTAAGACAGGTGAAGTAAACACGCACACTGCTTAAAAAGCCGCTTACTAACCGAAAGAGGTGCTTAAAGTGCCGCTTATTAAGCATACCACCCCCCATGTATTAATTAAGCGGCACTTTAAGCTTTTTCAGTTTCCGAATTTACCCCTTGCCCTTAACCTACTGTTATCCCTGCCCCACCTCGACCCCAACCCCACCTACCCCGACCCCACCCTACCCTACCCCACCCCGACCCCACCCTACCTACCCCACCCCTACCCTACCTAACCGACCCCCACCCCTACCCTTACCCCACCTACCCTACCTTACTTGTCCGACCCCACCCTACACGTACCCCACCTTACCCCTACCCTACCCCATTACCAGACACCCCCTACCCTACCTAACCGACCCCCACCCTACCCTTACCCCACCTACACTACCCTTACCTCGACCCCACCCCTACCCTTACCCCACCTACCCTACCCCTACCCGACCCCACCTTACCCCTACCCCTACCCTGACCCAACCCTACCCCATCCTACCCCTACCCGACCCACCCTACCACTACCCTACCTACCCAATCCCACCCCTACCCTACTTACCCGACCACACACCTACCCTTACCCTACCTACCCCACCCCTTACCCACATACCCGACCCTACCCCTACCCTACCCCCTACCCCGCCTCAACCCCCACCCTACCTACCCGAACCCACTCTACCACTACCCTACCTACCCAACCCCACCCCTACCCTACCTACCCGACCCACCCTACCACTACCTGACCTCAATCACCCCATCCTATACCCCTTACCCCACCCCTTACCCCACTATACCTTGGGTGGTGGGGTCAGGGTGGGGCCGATGTGATAGAGGCGCTAGGGGCAGGGTAGGTGTGGTGGGGTAGGGGTAGGGGGTGGGTTGGGTAGGGTAGGGGTAGGGGCGGGGTTGGGGTAAGGTGGGGTCGATGTGGTAAGGGCCTATGGGGGTAGGGGCCTATGGGGTCGGGGGTAGGGTTGCGGTAGGGTGGGGACAGGTTAGGGTGGGGTCGGGTAGGGGTAGGGGTAGGGGGGTAGGGGTAGGCGGTGGGTGGGGTCGGGGTAAGGTAGGGTGGGTAAGGGGTTAGGGGTATGGGTACACATATTATATTATATACTTGTGTTCATGAATGTTTGTGTGTATATATATGTATAGGGTTATTTTGGACATTTTAATGTTAAGCGGTGTTTTAAACCGTTTGAGGTAAACACGGTCTTACAACATTGTTTATTTTATGCGCCGCTTATTAACACGGGTCTTAATAAGCACCGTTTAATAACCGGTGAAGTAAACATGTCCTAAGGTATGACGGAGAAGCAGCACGACAGCATACGAGACAATGGCTTGGTTTGCAAAAGCTTATAGAAGGGGGTCTTCTAGCCTTTTTTACTTTAAAAAAAAAGCATTTACTTTATCAAACACTACCATTTTTATTTGGGATAATTTGAGTTTGCACCCCATATTATTGTCCAAATTGGACTTTGCACCCCATTTTTAAAAGACTTTGTTTTTGCACCCAACTACATATTTGCAAACTCAAATTATCCCCTTTTATTTTTCTCGGCTTTCGTGTTAAAAGTGCTTTTACTTTTTCTATTACACAAAAAGCACTTATTTTACCAAACACTACCAACTTTTACTTTTCAAAATCATTTTTTTCTCAAAAACTATCAACTTTATTTAATCACTTTTCCCCATTTCATTAAAAAAAAACACTTTTTTTAAAGCAGAAGCTGTTGCAAACAGACCCATTGTCATTCTACAAAATCAATTCATTTAGAAGTATTTGATGTCACATAAATTGGCTGAATAGATTGTGTTGAAAAGCTTATATATAAAGTATATTTTATTAATGAAAAGTTCTCTCTAGGGTTATCTGCTGATAACCCTTAGCCTCGGTCTGTCCGCCTTCGATTTTCGAAGAGCGAGTTTATTGGTTGGAAGGGCGGCGGGTTGGTGGCTTTGGGTTGGCAGATAGGGCGGTGAGTTTGGCTATAAAGTCAGGCTTCTCGGTCACGTTGGGGGGGGGGGGGGTAGGGTGAAGTGCAGGCGGCCGATTCTTTTAAGGTGCAAGGTTCCGACGAAGGCTTCCTTTTTTCATGGAGAACGTTGTTGATCGATACAAGCATATGGCAATCGGGGACGATGAGGAAGAGATAAACCTCGACGAGGGAGAGGTCGAAGGCGTTCCGGCGAAGGAAGCGGCATCGGGCTTCCATGTGATCGGGCAAGTGTTGACGGACCGCAAGGTTCGATTCTCGGAGCTCAAGGAGTAGATGCTTACCCTGTGGAGGCCAGGGAAAGGTATGTCAGTAAAAGAGATTGGGGAAAAGAGGTATCTATTTTCGTCTAATCATCATTTTGATATGAAGCGTGTGCTTGAAGGAGGTCCTTGGCAGTTTGAACGTAGTCTGGTTTTGCTTAAAGAAATTATGCCGGATGATATACCACACAAAATTGTATTGAACGAGACTGGGTTTTGGGTCCAGGTTCATAATGTTCCCTACAGTCTAGTTAATCTGGGTACTGCTAGGCGTGTGGGAAATTTATAGGAGAATTTATTAAAGATGATGATAACCAGAAAAAGGATAAGTTAGAGCCATGTATGAGAGTTAGGGTCCTTATGAAGATGGATAAATCACTGAAGAAGGGGACAAATCTGAAAAAAGATGGTAAAAGTTGTTGGGTATATTTTAAATATGAAAGGTTACCCACATTTTGCTTTATATGCGGTTTGATTGGACATTCAGATAATTTTTGTCCCTTAAATTATGAAGAATGCTTAGTTTTGGAAAAAAAGATTTGGATCCCATCTTAGAGCAGGTAGCGGGGTGAAGACAAGCCCAACAAGAGGGCAAACTTGGCTCTTGGAGGGCTCATCGAGCTCTGGCAGAACAAGTGGCGGTCCAGGGGCACCCAGATCAGAAGGAAAGATGGCAGAAAAGGAGAAAGTGTCAAGGACAGAATCAGCCCAAAGTTTCACACAAGGAGGGGAAGAGCCAAAGGAAGAGATTTCTAAGAGAAGGAAGATATGGGAGACTCAGTCAGAGAAGGAGCACGAGGAGGACACCATGATTACAGATGGGACAAAAACGGGGAGGAGGAGGGCTTTGTTCCTTAAGCCCTCCGAAGTTGCTGGTTGAAGGGGTGAGGCCGCAAGTCAGAGGAATGATTCGTGTTTTCTGGCGGTGGCGGCAGGGGTGTTATTTATATTGCTTTATTTACTTTTTCATCAATTGTTATTTTTGCTTTGGTATTTGTTTCTGTGTTTCTGTTCCGGTTTGTAAGACGTTAATTTTGGATATGTGGGTTGAGAGGAATATGGTAACCGTTTTTTGCTTTTTGTTTCCCGGTTATGGATCAGCGAATTTTATTGTTACGACGATTAATTCCGAGTCTGATTCGAGGGATAACGGTTATCAATTTTCTTTTTGTCATTTGAGCCATACTCTGAATTATTGGTTATTAATCTAAGCCGAATTCATTCAAAAAAAATAGTATATTTTATTAATAAAAAAATGTATATACATGAAAATTAGTTATTTTGGTCCGTTATAAAGACTCCAATCAATTCAAGCACAAAAGTAACACTAAGCATGTTTTTACTTGGACTTTAATTTGCTGGTCTGGTATGATATGGTCTGGTCTGATCTGAATTGGTCTGATCTAGTTTGGTCTGGACTGGTTTCTTTGTATTTTTATAACTATCCAAGTCTGGTCTGGTCTGGAACATATTACAATCTAACTAAAAACATCATAACCTAACATATTTTAATTATTACACTATTCAGCGTATGAAATTAAAAGTTACTTATTTAATGAAAAAATTGATTATAAGCCGAAAAGCACGATCATCAAAAGACTAGTAATCCTATTTTGTTGAAAAACATAATTATTATTAATGTTCGTGTTGTTATTGTTATTATAGTGAAATATGTGTAAGTGTAAATTAGGGGTGTAAACGAGCCGAGCCAAGCATGAGTAGGCTTGAGCTAGCGCTTAATAATAATTCACGAGCTCGAGCTCGAGTTTGGACGAGTTAAATAATTCGGGCTCGAACTCGAGTTGAGCTCGGCTCGAGCTCAATTCGATCTCGGTTCGAGCACGGGTCAAAATTCGCTAATTAATTTTTATAGGTTTGAACTCGAATAAGATGCTCGAACTCGAGCTAGAATATAATATGTGTACTTATTAATCCTCACTTTTAGTTTATCTCTCCTTTACTGACATTTTTATTCTTTATTTTAGCATCAATAAATATTACGGGTACATATTATAATTATTACAGATTATGGTTATAATAATACTGCGTACATGTTATTATATTTTTAATTATTACTATTATAGTATACCCCGTGAAAAGTATTGAAAATGTAATAGTCCTAAATTAGATACATATTTCAAAAAAATACATATATAATTATTACATATTACATATATAATTATATATAAAATACATAAAATATGACACAATTGCTCACGAACCGGCTCGCGAGCCATGAGCCTAAAGTAAATAGGCTTTAATTGAGTTTGTTAACTATTCGAATCGAGCCAAACTCGAGTCAAGCTTATATGACCGAACTCGAGCCGAGCTTTTCCCGAGCGATCCACAAGCAGCTCGCGAGCGACTTGGCTCATTTACACCCCTATGTGTAAATATTGCACGTCGCGAATGATCGGAGTAAATGTTCTGATTTTTTTTTTAATAAAGGTTAGACTAACTCATACATGAATTTATTGTCTAATCCCCCCCCCCCCCCCAAAGAAATTAAACCACCCGAATTTGTGTGTAAGATATGGAAACAGATTTAAACCACCATAACTTGTGGGGAAGATAAGGAAACAGGGGTGTTCAAAGGCTATGCACATGTTGATTTGCAGATCATCTCCCTTTACAAACAGCGTTGAAGCTAGATCTGAAAATTGTTTGTGGAAGATCTGTTAGGATAAGTTGTGTTGTCCCAAAGAAGTTAGGGGCACTGACCAAATCAAGAACTACTGAAGTGAATAATGCTCAAGTAAAGAGTTTGGAAGATGTAAATATCCTCTCACAAGATAATACGGCATTCCCTCCACAAGCGAATAATCACACTGATTTCCTGCCAAGCAATCAGGTGGAGAATGTTGAGACAGGGCCACTCAATGCAAAGATTGGAAGGAGAACGTGTTATGAGTGTGGAGAGCGTGGGCACGAGTCTTCTTCTTGTCCCATGAAACAAGCAGCTGAACAAGGAGTGACCAAATCATGAAATCAATATCTAGTGAAATTTACAGTGAAGTTGCAGTGACCAAATCAAGAACTACTGAAATGAGCACTCAATTAAAGAGTTTTGACGACTCAAATTTCACGCGACTAAACAATGTACAAGTGAGTAATCAGTTGGATGCACTGCCAAGCGTTCCAGTGGAGATTGGCCAACTCAGTGCTAAGATACGGAGGCGGACATGTTATGAATGCGCGGAACGTGGGCATCTCTCCACATTTTGTGTTAAGAAACAAGCTGCTACATAGCAAGGAAATCAAGTTGCAAGTTGAGCTTGAAGAAGATTTTGTATAATTTTGTTTTTTATTTATGTATTTGAGCTTCATTTAGTGAGTGTTCAGTGGGGGTATTTCCTCTATATACAGACATACAAGTTGGTAATACTTTTTGGTCCATTAGTTGATACTTTCAAGTCTTAAACAAGAATTAAAGAAGTACCACTAGCGGTTACTAAAAACATATTTTTTGGGGTGTGTCCTATAAAAAACTTCATTTCCTTTTTATAGTAATGATTATGTGGTTCATATGATTTTTTTAAAAAGTCCACAACTAAAAAGATTCACCACAATTTGTATACAATGCAACCCTTAATTTCCTTTTGCTAACCTTTTTGGTTATATGACTTTCCCGATTAGATCCCATCGGATCTGCATAGCATGAATTGCCAAGTTTCTACGATTTTTAGTTCTTTTTTCTTTCAAGTCATTCCCAGGGTTGGATGCTTCATAGTTCCTATTACCTCTATATATGGTACTTTTTTCTTCTATCGTCTTCAATCGCGATAGTGCTCCAATTCAACTGTCAGTCACCGATCCACTCTCCAATACGGAAGGTTCGAAACTTTATGAAAGGAGTTTCAATCATGTCTGATGAGTCCGTATTTAGACACGCATTTGATGCGTGTTGAGATCGGCTTTTGATGATTTTCCTAGCTTTAAGGTGTTGCAAGTCTCAATTTTAGCTCAAGTTATGTTTAACAGGCGTTGGTTCGAGTTTTGTGTCATTTGGAGTCAAAATCAGGATTTTAGAGTTTGGCACTGGCGCTTGAGGAGAAATCAGGATGAGTTGAGAAGCATTTGAGATTGATTTGAGAGATTTGGAGGTCACCGGGAGGTTTACGATGAAGATTTGATGACAAAAGAGCTCTAAGATTGGCTTCGGGATCAAAAGAAGATGAATGAAGCTTGAAAACGACGATCAGGATGACCTTCTGTCACTATTTCAAGCATATCTCTTTGTAGGAGCATCCAAAGAACACTATTCAAGTTGAATATGAAAGCTAACTTCAAGGGCTACAAATTATAAGAAGACACCTTTGCGAGAATCTGAGAGGAAGAAGGTGAAAACAGACAATGAAGTCAGATGATCCCTGCTGCGATTTCAGAATGAGACCTTCCACCATTTTATTCATATCTCTTGATTGGATGATCCAAATCCAATTCGGAAAGTTGTGGTGGATAGAGGACTTCATTATCTACAACTTGCATGAAGGAAGTTTTGTCAAATTCGGAAGTTTTACGCACTCCGTGCGTAGGGGAACGCACGACCGTGCGTCTAAGGCGAGAAAGCAAGGAAGATACTGCCAGCAACGCACGGCCGTGCGTGGGGGGACGCACGCCGTGCGTTCCATATTTTTACGCGGCTATGCTCCGTACGCACTGGGGGACGCACGCCGTGCGTTGGCCCCGTGCGTTGGCCCTGGAATCCCAATTTCGCCCGAATTGCTCCGTTTTTCCTATTTAAACAGCCTGTAAACCCCGTTCTCGAGGGGGGAGCTTAGAGAGAGTGCCTAGCACGAATTTTAGAGGGCTTTTCAGTCTTGTTCATCAATCTTTTGGGATTCTTTGTAAGTTCCACCTTTTTAATTAATGACAATTAATTCTTTTTATTCCAATTCTATTGATTCTTCCATTATGAATTGTGAGTAGTTTTAATTAGGGATTTGAGATTGATGAAGGGGTTGATCATGATGTATGGCTAGATTTCTTTCGGTTTAATTGCATGAATGTCATTTAATTTGTGTTTGAATAATTTAACTGATATCTTTTGTAACCTAGAATCGCGACTAGAATTACAATTGCATGTAGAATGAATTAAGAGAGATCTAATTTGTTCTAGGATACATTCACACACACTTAATCGTTCGCTAAGAGATTAGTAGCGATTAAGGGGCCGTAAGCTCGCTCGTCTTGGCAATAATTTAGGATCCTGTCGCATGAGAGATCAGCCTGGTCCCCTAAATTATTGTATTCTACGCCGCGAGAGCGGTAAGAACTTAGTAATGATTAGCTAGGCTCAATTGAATTAATTTCATGTAATTAGGCCTGATCTGCCAGAAATCTGGTTACCCCGGAATAAATCCCTATTCCCTTCGTCATTAATTAGAGAGAACCCATTTATTTTAATCGTATTGTTCGCATTAGTTTTATTTTCCAAACCAACCAATCTCGCACGACACATTTATTTTATTTTATTTTCTAATCGCTAAATTTAATTAATTCTTGATTCCCTTTTGTCCGTCCCTGTGGAGACGATACTCGTGCTTACACCACTATATTACAATCTTTTCAAGTGCGAGAAAACACACATCAATGTCTATTCTGAATTTCCCCAACCCCCGTCCCCTGGGGCAAAAAAAATCATCTCCAACATGCTAACTCCTCATTTTCAGAGGAAATACGGGATATTTTTGTCTCACAAGCCAAAATACGGAATGCCAATTAGGTTACCAAAAAGCGGGAGTCGGAAGTATGGTTTCCGAGTGGAGGTAGGGCTTCTAAAATAAAGAAATACCTTTTGTTGGATTTGGGGAATCCAACTAGAGTTTTATTTTTTCTTTTTAAAATTCCAGTTGGAATTGGGTGTTCCAACCATGTTAAAGTGGAATATTTTCACTTTAATAAATCTGAGTCGAGAAAAAATGGTTAAGTGGATTACTTCATTACTGTTTATTAGTGAAAGAAGTTAATGTAATTGGTCCGAAAATTTCTCTGAGTATGTTTTCTCGCACTTAAAATACATTATAGTAAAGGATTGAAATACGAGTATCAAAAGGGAATTAAGAATGAACTAAATTTAACGATAAAAAAGAAAATAAAATAAATGCAATGGTGCGAGATTTGACTGATTGAAAAATTAAAATGCAATAAAACGATTAAAAAAGTTTGGTTCTCTCTAATTAACGACAAAAGGAATATGGATTGATTCCGGGGTAATTAATTTGATTGAGCAATGCAAATCATTAATAAGTATTGAATCGGATAAATACAATCAGATGAATATAACCAGATAAATTATATCAGATAAAATTTAATCAGATGAATATAATCAAATGAAATTTAATCACTTAAATATAATCAGATAAATATAATCAGACAAAATTTAATCACATAAATATAACCAAATCAAATTTAATTAGATAAATCTTGGATTTGTGTCACTTCAATATTCATAAAAGAGAAAAAAGGCAAATAAGGCCACGTACTAACAAAAAAAGGTCAAATAAGGCCTTATTTAGGAGGCTCTGTCCGGCCGTCGCCATTTGGGGTGGTTTCTGGTGGAATTTTTTAATGAAAATTTTTGAGCATCTTATTCATTAAGTCTAGTTTACTCATACCAAATTTCAGCTAACAATTCAATCAGGAAGACGTTCAAATGAATTCTTGAAGATAACTGCGCTTTTAACTTCACAGTTATCTTCAAGAATTCATTTGAATGTCTTCCCGATTGAAGTTTTAGCTGAAATTTGATATGAGTAAACTAGACTTAACAAATAAGATGCTCAAAATATTTCATCAAAAAATTCCACCGGGAACCACCCCAAATGGCGACGGCCGGGCAGAGCCTCCTAAATAAGGCCTTATTTGACCTTTTTGGTTAGTACGTGGCCTTATTCGCCCCTTTTCCCTTCATAAAAAGTGTAATCCGGATTGGTCAATTAAGAAAGTGGTATCACTTCAATTTAATTAAAATAGTTTAATTAATTTTCGAAAATTTATTTGGAATTATTAAAAAAAAATCTAGTCGGATTAGTCACTTCCAACAAGAGGTGTAATCTGATTTTTTTAAAAAATATTTTATCTCTAGTCGGATTCCTCAGTTCCAACTGGAGCTTTTCTATGAATTAAGCCAAACACTAGTTCTGGTCACATTTCCCACTTCTGACTCCCGTATTCTAAGAACCCCTAAATAAATCGCCGTATTTTGGCAATGCATGTAACATTTTCCTGTACTTTGGGAAATCACCCTCATTTTCATTCCACGGACCTTCAAAAAAAAAAGTCCACGTGTTCCATGCAAGTGTCCATTTGAACATTTTTTGAAGTTTGAGAGTGAAGTTAGAGAATTGTTAGAACTAGAATTTAGAGTTTTATTAAACTAGAATTGATTTGAAATGCCGTTGACTACTTGACTACAAGCTCCAGGCTTGAAGAGAGCCTTGGGCTATGTTTGGCATGAGCTTTAAGCTCTTAATGAGCGGGAGTTTTTTAAATTCAGCTAAAAATACAAAACTAGCCCTGTTTGTACAACAAGCTTAAGCAAGATGAATCTGGAAAAAAGGGCCAAACCAAAACGTTGTCATTCCTAACGTTTGAGTTCAGTCGATTAAATAATTAATCGCATGTTCCCAAATTAGCCCTTGAAATAATTACATAATTTGAAATAACCTTAAGTTTGTTAGGATGCAGTTAACATTCTAAAATTTCATTTGTGAAATAATAATATTGCATCCGATTTAATTTAATTTAATTTAATTTAATTTAATTTAATTTAATTTTCATTGCATCATCATAAATGTTTTTTTGTATTTTTAATTATGTACTTAACACCATAGAATTATATTCATAAAAGACATAGAGGATCTTTACAATAGAACTGAAGGAGGAATGTTTATGTCAGGCCGGCCTGACGGGCTGCCCCGTCCGGCCGAGCCCGTTTGGGCACCTTCCCGGTGGAATTTTTTGATGAAATTTTTTGAGCATGTTCCTCATCAAGTCTAGTTTGTCCATACCAAATTTTAGCTCAAAATTCGATCGGGAAGGTTGTCAAATGATTTTTGCAAGTTAACTGGTCCGGAATATGTATTTTCCGGACCAGTTAACTTGCAAAAATCATTTGACGACCTTCCCGATGGAATTTTGAGCTGAAATTTGGTATGGACAAACTAGACTTGATGAGGAACATTCTCAAAAAATTTCATCAAAAAATTCCACCGGGAAGTGCCAGAAATGCCCTCGGTCGGACGGAGCATCCCGTCAGGCCGGCTGGACAAGAACGGCACTCAGAACTGAAGATTCTACATGTCAGTAACATTTTTATAGTTTAACTAAATCCTAACTCACTCACAAACAATCTAGAAATACAAAAAATGAATAATTTACTTCCGCGACCCGAAGCGGGACTTCCAGAACAGTAGTCTTCGGGACGACACACGATTTTCAGCTCTTCTATGGGAACACTATCATCGTACTTCACTGTGGTTTTGGTTCCGCGTAACAAGCGCTTGATGCCGGATGGTGAGGCCTTCATTCTGTGGCGGTACAAAAACAAACAATGTGTTATAAATCATGTGTTAAGATTTGTAAGAACAGCGACACATTCACATATATGGCTTCTCTAATTCCAATGCATTTTGAGTTAAGTTAAAAACCATGAAATCTTAGACCTATAGTTTCAGTTTCATACTTTCATGTCAGTAGAAAAAACTCAAATCATTGCGTTATTAAACTTAATTGGTTGTGGGTTGTAACCAAAGCAATTGGAGGAAATAGGAAACTGCAGCAAATAGGCGTTTTAATTTTTACAAAAATAAGCTTTTGCATTTCTCGTGCCCATGTCAACTGAAAGAACAGAATTCTTCACAGGGAGATAATAATATTTTGCATTTGCCTCTTTGTTTTTCTTTATTAAAAAACTTAAAAGATTATTAGGTATTTGTGCGGAGTTATTTCTTTACTTTGGCGGCAATGAAAGTTAGATTGGCATTGACAGAAGGATCATTCCAAACAAAACCACCAAAGTAAAGAAATCTTCACTTGTCAATGCTACAAACTCCAGTCCATCGGTTTATTTATACTTTAAAAAAAAACTATTGTGGGGAAAACTACAAATTTGATTTTTATCAAGATAATACAGGCTATTACTCGAAGTTAAATTTCTTTACGAAGGTAACACTGTCAGCGTATTGATTGATTATTAAACTACAGCTTATTACAACTCCTTAATTTAGAAAAGGAAAAATTGATTGTAATAATCCTAACTATTGACGGTCCGCTCATAATAATACCAACTACCGATTATTTCATAATAATTCCAGCTTTATGGACCTTCCGCCAATAATGGTCCGACGCGACCGATTATAAATAAATTCATATAGTTTCTAAAGAGATATAGAAGGTAATCCCTATAAATAATCTCAAATTTTAATTTTTACGCTTAATTTCTATTAAAAATTCAACTGTTATAGCAGGTAATATGCGGTCATGATCAATATTGGCAGACGGTCCATAATAGTTGGGATTATACAAAAATAATCAATAGTTGAGATTATTGTTAGCGGACCGGCAATAGTTGGGACTTGGGATTATTATTTTCAATTTTTCCTTTAGAAAATTATTCATCGTTTAAATGAAAGAACACACACAGAACGAACCTCAACAACAGATAACATAAGAATACAGTAATTATCGACTAACCTGTAGACGAACGATCAGTGACCTGTGGAGAGGACCGACCTACGGCGGAGAGATAGCGGCATAGAGAGATGGTGGATAGGAGTATCAGATGATTTGGTACGACGAAGGATGTTTTCTTTTGGACTGAAATTTGCTGGTCAGGTCTGGTCTGGTCTGATCTGGTCTGGTTTGGTCTGTTTAAATCTGGTCTGGTCTGAACTGGTCTGGTCTGGTAAACGTCTGGTCTCTGTGTATTTTATAACTATACAAGTCTGGTCTGGTCTGGTCTGGTCTGGTCTGTTTAAGTCTGGTCTGGTCTGATCTGGTCTGGTCTGGGACTGAAAACAGTCCAAAAGAAAACATCTGAAAAGATACAAGCGGAATTAGGGTTAGCTTATTCCAGATATTGGGAGGTGATTTCTAATTGGCCCGGATCAAGCGCTTTGGGCCAACAACATTAAATCATTTAAATGACACATTTTTTAGTACCCATTTAGTAACATTAAAATGAGTTAAATGGGTTGAATCTAGGAAAACCGAAAAATTCACAAGAATAATCTTACCTTTCACTGGTCTTCTCATAATAATTCTATTTTTACGTAATACCAGAATAATCCACCCTTTGCATCACATCTTTTTTCGCCGGACTCTGACCTGTTGATGAACTGTTATACCACGTTTTTACCCTTTGTTTGAAAACCTTACATAAATAATCACACATTTCACAAATCTACTCAAAACGGTCCTATATTTCATTTTTCTTTTTCTCCCTAAAATTTTCTTTCTTTATTTTCATCCCTAGACACTTTTCATTACTTTTTCTATCCTTTTGTTCTTATTTTCTTCCATTTTTATTATTCTATTTCTCACTCTATCAGGAGAGTTTATTTTTGTATGATTTCCCTCCAAAATAGTTCTTTTTTGTCGTTTTCTTTCTCTTTCTGTATTTTATTTCATTTCCTTTTCATGTTTTTTTTCTTTATCACTCTCTTCTTATCATGGTTCTAAAAATCGCTCTAGGCGCCCGACTAGTCCCCGCCTAGGCGCTAGGCGGTAGTCGGGCGCCTCGATTTTAGTCTAGGCGCTCCGACTAATTGATTTGGCGCCTAGGTGAATTAGTCGGCCGCCTAAGGCGCCTAACTACCCGCCTAGAGCGCTTAATCGGCCGCCTAGACATCTAGATTCATCGAACATTTTATTTTGCTTTTTATTTTAGTATTCTAAGAGATATACGTATCTTTAACTGTAACAACACATATGAAGAAAACTACTAGCTGTAGTATATTGAAGGTGGAATTAAGATAAGAAGAAGAAAGAAGAAAAAAGATAAAAAAAAAGTAACAACAAGAAAAAAGTGGAAGTGAAAATAAAAAGAAAACATAACAAAAAATAGAGTGGAAAAATATATTTAATAAGAAGAGAATGATCACCAGTTTGATGAGAAATGGGAGGCCTATATGAGAGTTAGGGTCAAGCTAGAGGTGAGGAATCCCTTAAAGGTGGGTATAAATCTGAAAAAGGGAAAAGGGGAAGGGAAGTGGGTGGACTTCAGATATGAGAAACTTCCTAGTTTTTGCTTTGCTTGCGGAGTTATAGGACATGCTGAAAAATTCTGTCCCTTATTGTATGAGAAAGGTGAGAAAGAGGTTGTGAGACCTTTTGGGCCTTGGCTACGGGCAGGAGGAGGGCGATCCCGCCCTTCTTTGGGAAGTAAATGGCTAGTTAACGACGGAAGGGTAGGAAGAGGGTTGGGGGGATGCATAAGTATCCCAATGATAAGCAGGAACAGGGGCAGAACTCTATGCAGACCAAGATTCAAGAAAAAGGGGAAGGGTCGAAGCCGGAGGAAGCAAGGACCACTGGCGGTGGAACGGGAGAACAGAAGAGGAGGAGGACATGGGATGCACTGGAGCAGGAGCAGGAGCAACCAGGAGAGGATGTCATGGCTCTAGACGGCACAAAAAACCGGGAAGAGGCGGGCTGGGATTCCCAGACCCGCGAAAACCTGTGAAGATTTGGGGCTATTGGAGTTATGAAGTTTTTCTAAATTTTAGACTGACTTTTCTTTCTGTTGGATTTTGCTTTGGTCATCGAGTACTTTTGTTTGTTGTTATTTTTATTTCGGTCAAGACTCTAGAACATAGGACAGGTGATAGAGGGCTCTGTTTACCAGTCATTGACTCAAGTAAGCCCAATTCAGGATCAGCGAATCTGGTTGCTTCTTATGAGGTGACAGGTTTTAAGTCTGGTTCAAGGGCAGACGGTAGGCATTTGGCTCTTTGTCGGTTTGTATCCTGCTTGCGTTCGTTCTTATTAATATAAGCCACATTCTTCCCAAAAAAAAGAAGAGAATGATCAAGAAGAAAAACATAAAAAGGGAAATGACATAAAAATACGGGAATAAAATGAAAATGGCAAAAAGATATGTTTGGGAAGGAAATATTACAAAAAAAAACTTTCCTTAAAGAGTAAGAAATATAATAATAAAAATGGAAAAGAAATACAAACAAAATGATAGAAAAAGGAATAAAAAGTGTCTAGGGATGAAAATAAAGAAAACAAAATTTTAGGGAGAAAAAAAATGAAAGATTGAACTGTTTTGAGCAGATTTCTGAAAGGTGGGCTTATTATGTAGGGTTTTCAAAGAAAGAGTAAAAAACCTGATATAGCAGATCATCAACAGGTCAGAGTCGAACAAAAGAAGATGAGATGCAAATGTGGGATTATTTTGAGATTACGTAAATGTGAGATTATTATGAAAAGACCAGTGAAAGTTGAGATTATTCTTGTCAATTTTTTCTTGAATCTATTGCACCTAATGAAATTTTAACTCAATCGACTGATTTCACTAATTGGCATATTTGCATAAATATTATATTTAAAATAATCATTTAATGATAAATAAATAAAAGTTTTTTTTTTTTTTGAAAAAAGCCACAATGATTTTTCAACAATAACTTCAATCAATTCAATCACAAAAATAACTTAAAACTTACTTATTTTGATTAATATATAATTCAGATAGCAAAATCAAAAGTCATGTATTTGATAAACAAAAATGACGGATAAGACAGATAAGCTGAAAATATTAGTTACGAAACATGCTCTGAAGATAGTACTCTGTATATTTTAAAGGTTTTTTTACAAGAATATTATTAAAATAAAACTTATTTATATAAATATGACTATTCATAAAATTCACTCACAAGTCACAACAATAAACATTGAGATATCTAAAGAACCTTTTAAATTGTTTTAGTTACAAATTATTATTTACATATATCATATTTTATTAATCTTAAACTTTAATGTTCAGTACAACACTATCACTTTCTTAGATTAACTTGTATTTACCAAAACTGTTGCATCACTTTTGTAACGTGTGAAGAGGAAATTGTCGAAAGAGTGATCCAAAGTTTCATATTCCAATTACATCAGCTCTCAATATATCAACCATTTCTTGAAGTAGCTTTTCATTCAATGCCAGAAACAACCACTGGCCAACATCAGGAAGTGGTGATGTTTCATAGTCACGTTGTAAATCATATCTTAAGTTAGTCTATAATTTTTTTTGTTACATATTAAGTTCGGGCAGCGAAAGTTTCCAGAAAAGTCCAATATAAATTTAACATTCCCCTCATCATTTCAAAATTAATACGTATCCTTAACCTTAATCCTTTACTAAAGTATCATCCTACCAAAAATAGAAATCACAATCTTTTTATATAGATTGAGGATGTTTTCTCTTGGAGTGAAATTTGCTGGTCTGGTCTGATCTGGTTTGTTTAAGTCTGGTCCGGTCTGCTCTGAACTGGTCTGGTCTGGTCTAGTAAACGTCTGGTCTCTTTGTATTTTATAACTGTCCAGGTCTGGTCTGGTCTGGTTTGTGTTAGTCTGGTCTGGTTTGATTTGGTCTGTTTAAGTCTAGTCTGGTCTGGGACTGAAAACAATCCAAAAGAAAACATCTTGATTATCAGTGAAATCTTTAAGGGTTGCTTAATAAATGAACCCACAATTTGCTCAAATTAGAAACAAATCCAGAAATTAAGAGCCCGTTTGGTAGGCATGTTTTCAACTTATCAGATTTATCAGTCATCTTTTTCATTAAACACGTAACTTTTGATTCTGCACGCTGGACCGTGCAATAATAAGAAAAAGTAAGATTGAAGTTACTTTTCTGGCTGTATTGGCTGAAGTTACTGTAGACCATTTTAGCTATTTTATATATATAATTTTTTCTTATTTTATTAATAAAATATTTTGAATTATAATTTTTACATAATTCAACAGAATCAGACAATCCAACCATTTCAACCAGAATTCCCTAAATTTAAGCAGAATCAATCGATAGAGCCAATTGTTGTACTACCAAACATGCTCTAAATAAACGGATGTAATATATTTAGGATGCCATTATAGAGAAAGCATTACTTAAAGGGAAAAGGGGCAAATAAGCCCTCGAACTAATAAAAAAAGTGCAAATAAGCCCTTTTGTAGGAGGTTTCGTTTGTCTATCGTCATTTGGGGAGGTTCCCGGTGGAATTTTTTGATGAAATTTTTTGAGCATCTTATTCATTAAGTCTAGTTTAGTCATACCGAATTTCAGCTAAAAAATCAATCGGGAAGACAGTCAAATGAATTTTTGAAGATTACTGCGCAGTTAAACAACGTAGTGTAGTTCCGAAAATCATTTGAGTGCCTTTCCGGTTGAATTTTTAGCTGAAATTTGGTATGACCAAACTATACTTAATGAAGAAGACGCTCAAAAAAATTCATCAAAAAATTCCACCGAGAACCTCCCCAAATGACGATGATCGGACAGAACCTTCTACAAAAGGGCTTATATGCACTTTTTTTATTAGTTCGAGGGCTTATTTGCCCCTTCTCCCTTACTTAAATAACTCAGAACTAGGAAAAAACATCAAAACGACCGCATATAGTGAGGACTCAATCCCAATCTCGTGTGGATCTCTTCATTCTAGAATGGACTCCTATTGCTCTGGTTGGTCATTACACTACTTTCCCTTTCTTTGTTTTTCCTTATTTTTTCGTATCTTCTTAGTACTTTCTTTCTTTTCCTTAATAAAATTGTGTTCTTCGAAAAAACTCAAAACTAGAAAAGGAATGAGATTATATACAGAAGCTGTGTGAGCTGCTTACTTGTGCCAGTCTAAGGTCGAGCACGACGATGACAGAACGGACTGAAATGACTTCAATGAGGAGGACGCCAAGTAAAAAGGAGGGTGTGTTTGACTTTCAGTGGTTAGCGGAAAGCGACCAATTAGTGGATTTGGCTAGCGGAATAAGTTGGTGGGTTGTCAGAAGATGTTTAATAATTTAGTTGTTTGCCTACAAAATTTAGTAGAAAACATCATATTTCAAAAAACTAACCCAAAACTCTACTATTTTAACGTTTTAATTTCAACGATTTCGTCCAAAAACGCTAGGCGTAACTAATTTTTTTGGTTGTGAGAAGATGTTTGGGTCAAATCGCCATTTTGACTGGAATGCCATTTTCCAAACACCCACCATAAACAAACTAAGGGAAGCACGAAGCTCAGCTGGCCAATGATTGTAGAAGGGGACACGTATTATGGTTGCGATTGCCACGACGATCCGTAGCACTAGCTGAATCCACGAGTGCAAATGCGGCGAGGTGAAGCGGAAGTAGTCTACTCCAATAATTGGTGATAAATCACAGCCCACCGCCTCGCCGGACGCCGGTATTTCCATATCGCTGTTACCCACGACGGCTGGAAAATCATGTTTGGCTCGATAGTGTATTGTCCTGGAGGCAATTTCGTTTCGTAATTTTATTGTTCCCTTGCCCATTTTTTCCATTTACTTTCTTCACTTCCCGATAACATTTGACTTTTTTCTAAATCTCTATAATATTGTTGATACTAATAATGCTCTTTAATGAGATGTGAGGTAAATATCTCAAACTTGCATATGTAATACATATCCTGAATTTTATATAAAATTATTTTCGCACCATGATTGTATATACTTTTACAAATACAAATTTATTGGAATAATAATAATTACATAATTTAAAAAACTCTAAACCTTGTTAGAAGGTAGTTAACATTCTAAAATTTCATTTGCGAAATAAATAATATTAAATCTGGTACAATTGAATTTTAAATTATGTACTTTAACCCCACAAAATTAAATTTGTGAAAAATTATATGATCATGATGCTAATATATCTTTTTATATAAAGTTTGAGGTATATGTTATAAGTTTAAGTTTGATGTACTTATTTTACACCCTTAGACCATTTGTAGTGGTGAAGAGTCCAAATTGTTAAATTTGGACTCCGTCCATATGAAAACAGTGTTTAGACTCCGTCAATACTGTTTTTTCCTGCATCCGTGCGCCGTCTATTAAATACACTCTGCATATTTTTTACATATCAATTTAGTAAAACATTAAGTAAATTATTATAAGTAATGTTTTACTTTTATTTTTTTCCCTAAATAATTATAAAATAAAAAGTACACATTTCGATGTAAAAAAAATTAATTTTTTTTTACGTTTTTCGATTAACGAACTGAGTTCAAGCACATTGGAGCATTGGATTATCTTCTCAAGTTGTGTATCCTTTCGTAGCATAGGATGCTATTCTCCACTATGGGTGTCCTTTCCTAGCATTGGATGCTATTTTCAACTTGGTGTATTCAATTATAATTAATTGGATCTATCCTCCACTTGGTCTGTACACTTTCTTATATTACATTGGATTCTCTTACCACCATGTTACTACATAGAATAAATGTTATTATAAATACATGCTCTCACTTTACATTGGAATCACACAACTTACCTTAACTTCTCCCACAGAAAATAATGAGTTCTTTTCCCTCATTTTACCAATCCATTCATGAAGATGAAGAAGAAGACGCTCACTCCGACCGCATGCGAATGGCTATGATGGCTTCTTTAGTTGCAACGAGCTCCAACACTCGTGAGTACATAGATCGTGGTCGAGAAGCTGGACAACGTTTGTTGATGGATGATTACTGGAATCCAAATCCCACCTAAAACGCACGTATCTTCCGGCGTCGATTTCGCATGCAACGACATTTGTTCAATCGAATCATGACAGATGTCATGGCCTTTGATCCTTATTTCCTAAGTACAGCTGATGCTGCAAATAAGGTATCTCTTTCTCCTCAACAAAAACTCACTAGTGCGATATTTATGCTCGCCAATGGTTGCTCGGCTGATTCCTTAGACCAGTTATGTCGTTTGGGTGAGACGACCACACTTTTATGCCTGAAGAAATTTTGTAGGGCAATTGTTAGTGTGTATGGTTCTTGGTACTTACGAACCCCTAACCCTAGGGATCTACATCGTCTTCTTGAAAAGGCCTCAAAGAGAGGCTTTCCTGGGATGATTGGGTCAATTGATTGCATGCACTGGGAGTGGAAAAATTGTCCTACATCTTGGGGCGGTCAGTACACGGGGTATAAAAAAAAACCAACAATTGTACTCGAAGCAGTTGCTTCTTATGATACTCATATTTGGCATGCATTTTTTGGCACTGCCGGTTCCAATAACGACCTGAACACCTTAGCTAGCTCTCCCGTGTTTGATTCTGTTGTAAATGGATCTGCCCCTCAGGTGGGATTCCGGGTAGATGGTAAGAATTATAACCAATGTTATTATTTAGCTGACGGGATTTACCCTTCTTGGGGAACTTTTGTTAAGACAATAAGTCATCCCGACACTCCTAAGAAAAGGCTTTTTGCTTCGATGCAAGAGGCTTTTCGTAAGGATGTTGAAAGAGCATTTGGAATTTTACAAGCTAGGTGGGCTATTGTGCGAGGTCCTGCACGCTTGCACGACATACAAACATTGGGTGATATAATGCTGGCATGCATTATAATGCACAACATGATAGTGGAAGATGAATATGAAGAGAGGGATGAAGAACCAACCCATCAGGACTACAGTCAAGACTATGACTATATTGGTGCCACCGTTGAATTGGATCTTAACCACGACGGTCCCACCTTGAGTCAGTATATGATGCGCCACAATCGAATTCGAGACTCGTCAGTACACACATTGCTTAAAAATGATCTCATAAACCATTTGTGGAAGCACCATGGAAATGGAATGTAGTTTATTTGTGTCTTTAATATTTCTGTATTTCCTTAATATTTATGTGTTTCCTTAAATGTTTCCTTAATTGTTAATGTATTTTATCCATTTCATTTACTAGTGTTTGACTTCGTACTTGTAATGTTTATGTGTTTCTTTAAATATTTATGTATTTCGTTAATATTTACGTGCCTTAATAAAAGATTTGTGTTTGTGTGAATTACTTCTATCCTTTTTGTATTTTACTTAATAATGTGTCAATCTTATATTTAGTAATATTTCGAAATATTTAATAAGTATCTCGACTATTAACTAAAAAATGGATAAATGAAATAACAACACACCGAATTTAAATAAAAATACACTTGAACATTAAACTAACAACACATAATTCAAATAAGAACACATGAAATTTAAATTAAAACAACAACATACGAAATTTAAAATTCAAACATACATGAAATAAAACTAACAACACAATACCAAATCAAAACAACAACACACAAATAACTAGAAATCAAAGTGGGGACGGTAGACTTCTTCTTCAACGGAAGCGCTGGGAACATCACTTGATGTATTTTGAGAATATCCCATGATTTGTTCTTGTTTTTCCCGAATCCACTTTTGCTTCCTCGGTGAAAACTTTGAAAGGTCCGCAGAGATTATGTTATACTGGTTCTTCAATATCTCCGACTCCACGGCTTTGTTTTGAAGCTCGTCGCGCACAACTCTTCTTGCCGATTGTTCTCTCCCTTGCTGAACCATTTCTTGAAAACATTGCGTCATCACTGGATCTAGTTTAGATGCCTTTGTCTTTTCACTTCTTTTCGCCTTTTGCTTGTCACGACCTTCAGGGCGTTGTAGTGGCTCTCCATCCGAGGGAGAGCTAACATCACCACCTACGACCATGGGCGATGTTGGAGAGGAATTTAAATTTATCGGAGCTTCGTATTGTTGGTACCACTTTGGAAAGGAATGGAGAATACGCCAAGCATGCTCAAATTTGAATGGTTTTCCATGGTTATCATTCATGAAAATGACCTTGGCTTGATAGTCCTGCATTACGAATCAAAATAACATTATAAATATGGAGTTATATATATTAAAAAATTAAAATATAATTTATGAATTAATATTAAATAATGGAGTAATTTATAATTTACCAAATCGGCTAGGTTCGCCCCACTCGTCGGGGTTGCATTTGCCTTCCGCACACAACCTTTCCACAACGAGCATTGGTGATTGATGATCTTGAAACGAGACTCAATTGAATCCCGACTCCGATGAACACTACTTTTTTCAGAAAATAGCACATGAACTCGGTTCCAAAACTCTCACCCGGTTGATTTATTCCGATGACCCCATCTTCCGAGATGATAACCCAAGCATTGCATAGAGCAACATCCTCTGCAACAGTCCAATTAGCACCTCTTCTTGAGGAAGACATTACAAAATATGGATATACAAAAAAAATTGAAGAAGAATGAGATAGATGGGAGATGTGTGATCAAAATAGGAAGAATGGGGGTGTTTAAATAGAATTTTCGGATCAAATATTAATTAAAAATAATGTAAAAATAAAATAAATAATTTGAACCGTTGGATTTTATTTTTAGCCGTTGGATCATTTTTTTTACGTTGGAACAGTGTCAAAATGATCTCAGCCGTCGGATCTTTCAAAAAAGTTTTTTTTTTTAAAATCTGGCCGTTGGAAATAATCACTTAGTGCGCGGTGACGTCATGACGACATCACCATGATGTCAGCCATGTTTAATTGGCAGCAGAACATGCAGCGTACGAAGCTGCAGTCCGCGGGTCCCCATTTTCTTTTTCTTTTTCATTTATTTTTTCTCTGTCAACTCTTCCCTCTATTTTTACACTCCTCCACTCCCCTTCCCACTTTTACTCCCCCTTTTAATCCCCCACTACACACAAATAAGAGTCTAAAATTTGCAATTTTAATCTTTTGACTCCTAATATGCAACCACTACAAATGGTCTTATAAAGTTATCCGACTCAAAATACATCCCAATATGCCTCGGAAAAACTTCCGAACCAAATTCGAGAAGCCATTTAATTACCTTCAAAGTTATCCGACTCAAAAATCCGAGCCAAGACCGAGAAGCCATTTCAATTACATTGGTACGGCACTCTCCGAACCTATATATTTTATCCTGAACCAAAATCAGAGCCATTGACTGCCACCATCATTGATTATTGTTGGAGCTCACCACCATCATTATATTGACCGCCAACCATTCACTAGTCCCGTTGTACCCAAAATTTAAAAAATGTCTTATTTATTAGTGTAAAAAATGTCCGGCCCGTTGGGTCCGGTGTTCTGGCTACGATTTTGTCACCGTTTAATGATCATTAATGAATAATGAGATGACTACATTGATTTCTATTGTTAACTTTACTGCCTACGATAGCCATTAGCCATTTAGCCACCAATAATGGCTACCAATGTTGTCATTAACTATTAAAGATATGAGTTAGTTTTGGTAACGTAAATATTGAGTTGCATTGTTGAGTCTAAAAGAAAGAAAAGGAAAAAGTTGGACTAGTAATGAAAGTTGAAGATATTATTTCATTCAATAAGAGAAGCTGCTAGCAACAAAACGAAAATAAATTTTCCCGTTTGTGCCAAAGCTACCATCTACTCCTAGATATGGCGTATGAGTATTGTGAACCGCGGGGCCATCTGCCACGGGGGCCATGGGGCTAGTTGCGGTATTTTGGAATGAAATTGGAGATATATACTCCGTATTGAAATCAATAAATCAAATATGATAGATTTGAGATATCACTAGCCAATCCCAAATAATTAAAAATTCAATAGGCCAACTATCTTATGGTCTGATGTCATCACTGCTGATCTCCCATAGAAAAGATCGCAGGTCCAAGTCTTGTCTCAATCAAGGACGTTGACATAAACATGAGCAGATACTATAATAGATTTAGAAGAATGTTCCAAAGTTAATTGACGTGCACTTTGTCACGGTGCGTCAAAATAAATTCAATACTAACACTAATATGTAGTATAGTGAAGTAGAGTTCGTATCCACAGGGAAAAGAATAATTCTCTTTTTATAAAACTAGTAAATAAAAGGGGGGTTTAGGATTGAATGATTTAATTTAATTAAATACGAAGATGAACGAATTATATGTGATTTAATTCAAAGATAAAAAGGACTTGGCATTGCTACTTTCCACTTGTTGATATATTTTAGTCGATCATTGTTATATCTATAACTTATTCCCTCTCGAATACTCAATCGAGGAGTATATCCAATTCATCGAGAGTAGTTATAAACAACGACCGTTCATTAATAACCCTTACTATTAGTCAAGTATAGAACATCACCATATACCGACTTGATTGTAGCATTTAATCTCTTAACTCCTTGATGAAATAAATTGAGATTGATAACCTCAACACAACAGTTTCGTTTTAACCAACAAAATTAATCTCTCTTAAGTTTATTAACCACGACCGTGCATTAATAAACCGAAGTTACTTACTTGTGAAACCATCAACGATTAACCATCGGTTCGTTGATCGTCTCTAGTAGTAATTAATGTCGAGATGTTAACTAATTGTCATCTTAGCAACACTCCCCAACATTAATATAGAGATAGAATAAGGAAAGAGTTAATACTCAAAGAAGAATATTAAAGAATTGAAGATGAATCCTACTATAATTAATATCAAGATGTTAACTAATTGTCATCTTAGTAACACTCCCCAATATTAACATAGAGGAAGAAATAACTATTACTATAACTAATGTTAAGATGTTAACTAATTGTCATCTTAGTAACACTCCTCAACATTGATATAGAAATAGTATTTAAAGAAAGAATTAATATTCAAGGGAAGAAGTTAAGAAAATAACTCACAACTTTAATAATCAACAAGCTTCAAGAGCAACACCAAGAAATGGACGTTTAGCTCCTCATTTGGAGACTAAACATGCTATAAAAATATAAAAGAAATACTATTCTAAGTTGAGCTTAAGAGTATGGAAGAAGGAATGATTAAAAGTGAAGGAAAATGGGGCTATTTATAGGTGTTTTCAACACCCTGGGGCATTTACCTGATATGCACTAGTTTGTAGTGCATAAATGTATGTTTTTATATTTATTCTGTGTGGATTGTTTACCGTTTTTAGTTAGTTTTTAAGCAATCATCTTCATTTGTTTGTAATTGATTTTAATCATTTTTAGTAAGTTGTAAAGTAGTAGTAGAGTTATTGGCAAGGAAAAGAAGTGAAAAGAAGAAGAAAAATATCCAGGTGCACAGACCCGGCCGGGTCAGACACTTCACCCGGTCGGGTCTGATTTAACAGATGCAGGTACTCAGGAAATTACATCACCCGGTCGGGTGAGGTATTTCACCCGGTCGGGTCCGACTTGACCCGGAACACCAGAACGTGCCGAATATCGCCAGAACGTGTAGGATATTTTATTTTGACATGCATCCGGTCGGGTGGGCACTTTACCCGGTCGGTTACCCGGCCAAAGGTGTTGAAAAACACCAATAAATAGCCCCATTTTCCTTCACAAATAATAATCTCTTCTTCCATACTCTTAAGCTCAGTTTAGAATAGTATTTCTTTTATATTTTTATAGCATGTTTAGTCTCCAAATGAGGAGCTAAACTCTTCCATCTTGGTTTTGCTCCTTTGAAGCTTAATGAATTTGTAAGTTGTGAGTTATTATCTTTAATCTTCTTCCTTGAATATTAATTCTTCCTTTAAATACTATTTCTATATCAATGTTGGGGAGTGTTACTAAGATGACAATTAGTTAACATCTTGACATTAGTTATAGTAATAGTTATTTCTTCCTCTACGTTAATATCGGGGAGTGTTACTAAGATGACAATTAGTTAACATCTTGATATTAACTATAGTAGGATTCATCTTCTTTAATATTCTTTCTTGAGTATTAATTAATTCCTATTCATATTTCATATTAATATTTTGAACATTACTTAAAGGATCAACTAGTTTTGTTTCAAATATTAATACTAGAATCGGTCGATTAATACGCTTGTTATTAATTCGGTCCCTTCACGGTAGTAAACTTGGATTATTAATGCATGCATCTCATGATTAATAATCTAAGGGGAATTAATTACATTGATTAACCAATAAACCGCTTGTGTTGAGGTTATCAATCTCAATCGTTTTCATCTTAAGTTTATTGCTACTATCAAGTTAATATACGGCGCTTGTTCTATATTGACTCGATAGTAAGTTTTATTAATGAACGCATCTCGTTATTAATAACTACCCTCGACGAACTGGCTATACTCCTCGATTGAGTATTCGAGAGGAAGATAGTTAAAGATATAACCGGGATCGACGAACATTTCATTAAGTGGATAAAAGCAAAACCAAGTCTCCTTCTCATTAATTAAACCACATAACTCGTTCATCTTCGTGCTTAAATATAATTTAAGTTCATCAACCAATCATAAAAACCCCCCCTTTGTTACTTATTTCTAATTCTATAAAAAGAGAAGTGTTCCTTTCCCTGTGGATACGAACCTTACTTCACTATACTACGCATTAGTGTTGTATTGTATATATTTTGAGTGCACTTCACGACAAAGTGCACGTCATTACCCGACCGGGTAAATGGACATACCCGACCGGGTAAATGTCAAAATCAAATATTTCCCATGTTCTGGCGATCTTCGGCATGTTCTGGTGTTCCGGGTCACATCTGACCCGACCGGGTCAAGTAGGGGACCCGACCGGGTCTGGCACTTTCCTTGCTTCTTCGGTTGTTAAATCTTACCCGACCGGGTGGGGATTTCTACCCGGTCGGGTTTTGCTCCTGGGCAGTCAAATTTCTTGCTTTCTTCTCTTCAAAGTCCTATTTTCCGACACCATAAATCCTGAATCTACTTTACAACTTATAAATGAAGATTAAAATACAATTACAACTAAAATCACACAAATGTTTACAAACTAAATAAAACGATAAACTATACACACAAACCAAACATAAAAACATACACTTATGCACTAATTAACGCATATCATTAATATTCATGCATGTCCAAAAGTTATCTCATTATTGCACTAACTAATAAGATTATTTAAGCATGACAAATTGACAAAATTCACAACATTTTCTACCATGTTGTTGCCTCGAGAGTTGCCACTGCACACATATATATTTCGCTGGGGCCGCTTTTTTCACTTTCAACAGCCCAAGGGGGCCGTCTATATTTTAGCTAGGGCATGTAGTGAATGTTACAGTACAGGGCCTCATGATTATGAAAGCCCAAAATTGTAAAAAATATACTCTGTAGTATATATAATACTCTCCCATCCCTAAATTAAGTTCCTGGTTTGACTTCACACGTATTAAGACAATAAATTGACTCTACTGTGGAGTGCAATGTTTGACACTATTCAAACACTGTTTGACACTGTTTGGACATTGTTTGACACTGTTTTGATGTAGATAATTTGTCAAATAAAAAAAGTATATTGAAGTGTGAACTTAATTTAGGGACTGACCAAAACGGAAAACGGGAACTTAATTGGGGAACGGGGGAGTATAATAGTACAAAATAATACTCTTTTATTTCTTTACGGATTCTTATTTTAGTATATACTACGTATATGTTTTTTTAAAATACAAATAGTAAAAAGTACAGAGTAATGTTTATTTGTATTTAAAGTATCATTCCTGTTTAAAATTGTGCAATTCTTATTCATAAGGGTGATAATGTCTAATTAGGGTCTGTTTGCAACAACTTCTGCTTTTAAAAAAGTGTCTTTTTAATGAAATGGAGAGAACTGATTAAATAAAAATTGATAGTGTTTGAGAAAAAAATGATTTTCAAAAGTAAAAGTGAGTAGTGTTTGGTAAAATAAGTGCTTTTTGTGTAATAGAAAAAGTAAAAGCACTTTTGACGCGAAAGCCGAGAAAAATAAAAGTTGTAATGTTTGAGAAAATAAATGTTTTTTTAAATCCAAAAGCCGAGAAGTGCTTTTTTAAAAGCGGTTGCAAACCAACCCTTATAATAATGGAATTTTATCGGTCCAGGACCTAAAAGATTAGTGTTCTATCAATTAGGGACCCGAAAGATAAACTCTATCAGTTAGGGACCTGTATTATTACATTCTATCAATATAATGCTCGAAATTTTAACACCGTTAACATTCTGGTACCGAAAATGTGATGTGGCACTAGATCCATTAAAAAACGTAAATAAAATTGCCACATCATACGTCCGAATCATCGCTCTTCTATTCCACCTCAACACAAGTAAAGTTCCTAACGGCCTGTTTGGATGAAGTGTTGAGAGGTGTTAGTAATGGAAGTGTTAGTAAGCGTTAGTAAGGGTCCGGAAAGGATGGTAAGTGTAAGTGTTAAACGTAAACTTACCTTGTTTGGGAGAGTTAAAAAGATGAAGGGTTAATAATGGAAGTGTTTTCACTTAAATTTACAATAATGTCCTTAATCTTTTTTAAACTACATAGTACCCAACATATTCCAAGAAATTTGATTGTTCCCTCGGGGAGCACTAACTGTCTAACTATGGTATACGAAGTATATATATGTAATACAATTATATATTTGTTCCCTTATGAATAAGAATGCAGCGATAGAAGTTGATAGGATCAGTCGGTGCAAAAAAATTAGGTATTTATAAGTTGATAGAAGTTGATTTCTCTTCTGCAAAAAATCATCATAGTTCATCCTCGGTTGAGCATAAAATTTAGATTTAGAAAGAATTTACATAAATCGCTGCTGTATATATAAATATATACGGAGTATGATATTTACAGAAATTGGTTAGATTGATAATTCATTGATTTCATTCGGATTCCTCCTCGCCTAAGCTCTGCTCTAAAAATAAAAGAATCAAACTTACAAAACAACAAAGAAAACCAGTGGTTGACAATTATGTAAGCAACACAATACACTGGACATAAAACGGAAGTTGCGGATGCAGGTAGAACGGCAACGACTAACGAGGGTAAGATATGTCCAACACTTCAATACACCCCAATTTGGAGTGTTAAAAAACTGGATTCTTCTTGTTGTACCCACTATTGTACCCACTTTTGTACCCACCATGTTTTCATAGACATATTTTTGTCTATGACCGGGATTCACAGACAAAAAAAAAACTTCTCACAGACATGGTGGGTACAAAAGTGGGTACAATAGTGGGTACAAACAGATTTTTCCTAAAAAACTCAGCCACTGGGGTGTTAGGAAGATTTCCCGCAACACCTTTGAACACTTACTAACACTCCATTTTTTTAACAATTCCTCTCCCAAACAAGGGTTAAGACCAACACCCTTCAACACTTCCATTACTAACACTCCTAAACACTCAATCCAAACAGGTCATAAATGACGGAGTATCTTCCTTACATTTCAGCCACAACCAGAAACACCATCGATTCATCTTACCTCACTGACCACACCTCTTCTGTTGGGTGTGTTTCGGAAAATAAAGAAAATTAATTAAAATAAATTAATTAAATAAAATGACGAAAGAAAAACAAGAAAAGAGATGGAGCAGAATTTGTCAAAGCTCGTGCTACGCACGATGTCCTTAAAACGTATTTGTTGCCTCCCACGGTGCTAGGAGCGTTGCAACAATAGTTTCCCAGGATACGATGACAACGAACTAGTGTTTGAGCACACAAACAAAAGTTCCAGCGAACGAGAACACAGTATGAACACAGAGGAATTTTCGGAATGCTAGCAGTGTGTTTTTAGAGGTGCAAAACGTGTATGAATTCGTGTAAGAACGTGTGTTGTTGCAAACCACCTGCCAGCCATTATATAGGAGGATTTGTTGTATGAAAATAGTGAATTAATGGACCTGAACGTGGACATCAATGACCAGTCCGTTGGGCATTGAATCGTCCATGAACTGTCCATTTAACGCTGCATTAAAAGATATAAACGTTGGGCATTTATTGTTGTAACGTTTCAGAAGTGCGCCAGAAGACCCCTACGTAGTTCTGCCCGAAGGCCATCAGAACTGGAGCAGTTCTGATGCGCGGTCATCAGAACCGGAGCAGTTCTGATGCGGAACCAGAGCACCTCTGGTCATCAGAACTGGAGCAGTTCTGATGCGGAACCGGAGCACCTCTGGTCGTGGCCTTCTGCCCCGGAGCAATTCTGCTAACTGGGAAAAATATACGTTTCGGGAAGAAAACAAAAATTACCCGTATCTCTTGAGAGATGGATTTTTGGACGACATTCGTGTCCGCAGGTCGCCCACGCACGCAAGTCGCGGTTTTTCTTCTCCGAATTCGGGATTTGATTTGCACCCCCCCTGCGCGCGTGGAGAGAGCCTTTACCCTTAAGAATCTTAACTCCATAAGGGGGGAGTCCCTTTATAAAGGGTTGCAAATCCCTTGGGTTTTCCGGTGTGGGAAATTAACACACTAGAAACCCATCCTTTTTCCCAGTTTTTCCATTCTAACGGGTCAACTTCGAAAAGCGATTTCTCATTCACCCGTTATCCGTTTTGAGCGTACCATATATCGAATTGTAGCCCTTAACAAGGACAATCCGAAACCACTTTAACCCGACCCAAATCGGAAGTGGACCCCACTCAAAAAATTGCCCCAAAATAGCCATTTAATGCAATTTTTCACACATTTTTCCAACATCTTCATCTTCAACGCTCAATCACCATAGCTCTGTCTTCCTCGACACCCGCATGTTAGCTCATAGTGAGGAGAGAACCCACCTGATAAAAGCTTCGTGTGCTGATAAATTTCAACCGCAAAAGGAGATCGAGTCGGTATGACGACATATACTTCTTAATTAACTTTGTTTTTTTCAAAGTTAGGTCACGTAGTTGATAAATTAGCTTCAATATGTAAAATCTCTCAATTGCTTCTTTGAGGGAAAATATGTGGTATATCCTCTCTCGGTCATTTGCATCAGAAATGTAGTGCAGGAATCTTTGTAATGGATATGAGATTTCAAATTTCTAGTCCTTGGTGCTATTAATTAATAAAGAAGATCCAATTTAAGATCCAATTTTATTGAAATTAGTCAAGGTAACCGACTATATTTTCAATATGACTAAACCAAAATTACAGTTAAAAAGTTAAATGTTCATTATAAGTGGGCGTCTTTATTAGTGGGATTTGGTGGATTACAACTTCATACAATTTTGTGTGTTCCTTCTTTTTCTTTTGGTGTGTTCCTTCTATTTATTTTTGAAATTAGATTTTTGTATGTTCAACAAAATTTAGTTGTCCTGAACTTTGAATTATATGGATTCTACCTTTCTTACTTTCATTTAGCTTTATCTTGATCTAATGAGACTGGTTTTTAGTAGAGTACTTTGGATTTTTACTAAAGCACATACATCATTTTTAGTAGTACGTAAAAGCTTTTCCTCTCTTATTTTTTAATGATTAACCAAAAAGAGGATTTAGCAAACAGGTACGTAAAAAGCATATATTTATTAGAGAAGTTGTCAAGCTTAGCCGGCTTATACTATTGCTGCATTTGATGGCTAGAGTGTAGAAGAACCAAAGTGCACAGTAGGTCAGTAGTAAAGAATCACCCAGTAGATTCTGTTGGTAGCTATCACGATTCATACTTATAGTTTGGCTTCGCAGAATACTTTTACTTCTTTTTCCAAAAGTGATGATGTGTATGGCAGTGTTTATGTATTAAAATTGATGTTTACCCAACTTCTCTTTTATGGTTACAATTTGTTAAATTTTATGGTAGGTCTGAAGTCTAAGTGAATAGTAGCCGGATCAAGTTTTTATCTTTTGTTCTTCAGTAAGCTTATCAACATATTGTACTATTTTTTTTTATATAAATGGAAGTATGAATTTGCAGAGATCCTAGTAGTGTTAAATTTTGCTATAGTTCTTATTACTATGGCTTTGTTTTGAAGACATGCTCTGTCTCAATAAAGCTGATTTGATTAACATCAAATGTCTACATGTATGCTTTTCTATCTGTTTTCTTTTGTATTGCTTGAAAGGTTAATCAATATTGTGATTCTTTGTATAAAGCTTTGTACCGGTACATAGCTTGTAAAAAAAATTCACTTTGTTTTGCAGGTTTCCAATCATTCAAAACATTCAATGATGATGAGGCAAGTGAATATGATAGTACAAAGTATGTCTTCCAAGTGATCCACTTCGCACTATCAATTTCATAACTGCTTAATCAATCGGTACACTGGTAATAAGCTTATTTACTTATAGGAAAAACATTGTATAAAGAGGCTACATCATTAAAAGGACACACAAAAATGATATAAATACAAACATTATAAATGAAATGTCAAATGAATTGGTATAAATGAAATTTGTAATTCAAACAAATACCTTTAAAAAACTGAAACACTCCATCTTAGTAAATAGTTCAAGGAATTTGTATTAAAAAGATTAAAATGAAATTAGTGCGCTATAAATTAAGTAGTCCTTTAAGATGTGCTAATCACATCAAAGATCAAAATGAAACATCTCTTCTGCTACTGTATGTTGTCATCTTTACCAGAATCACTCGCTTGTCCTTATCTTGCCAAAGATTTCTTCTTCTTCTTTTTGTTAAAACTGAACATCCTCAAGTGAATTCCTGTTAAGAAAAACAGAATGGCATACGAACAATGTAATTATGCTCCTCGTGTTAACTCCTGCTAAGAAAAATAGTGTGACATATGGACAGTGCAAAGTATGAATGGATTAGCTATAAACTCATACGTGTTGATTCTCTTTGCAAGACCTTTTATTATGGCCAAGTTGTCTACATTTACCACACTTAATCATTCCATACTTTCTCTTAGCTTTGTGGGGATCCTTTCGTTCTAATGAAGTTTTGTGCCTTTGCTTTTTTGGCCTACCTGGAGGTCTCTTTAGCAAAGGTGGTAAAATTGACTCATTCTCAGTTATAGGCCAAACATCAGGGCCTCCCATTGGATTTATTTCGTACTCATAGGCCTTGAAAAAATACTCTCGTGTAAAATATTCATGTATATAGTTTTCTGGCCTGTCTTTGATTGACTTTATAGCAGCGCAAGCATGGATACAAGGTACACTTGTCAATTCCCATAACCTACAAGTACATGTGTGATTTTGAAGATGCACAATAAACCTTTTAGGCCATAGAGCAACCTCGAAAATAACTTCACCACAAGAAATTGAATTCCACCTAGTACATTCCATGATGTTTTCATTCAACTTCTTTAGTATCTCTGGACATATTGATCCACCCTTCAACCTCATCTTTTCCCTTTTCTTCTTCATTAATTTCAATGCTTTAAATCCTTATATCGTCAATAAGCATATCCACATGATTGTCTCTATATCTTTTTATGACTCCGTTGAAGCACTCAACTATGCTACTTGAGAACACATGACACTTGACATGATTCTGAAAATGTGCTCTACTCCATCTCTCAACACCTATTTGAGTTAGATATTCCCATGCATTGCAGTCTTTATCCTTCATCTTATTCATGTGTCTGTCAAAACCACTAGTGGTTGTGGATCTTGCAGCTAACCAAAATAGAGATCTCAATTGTTCATCCTTCCATTTTTTCTCAAAGTTGGTATACATGTGGCGTACACAAAATCGATGATGTGAAGATGGGTACACTTCTTCTAGTGCAGCCACAAGACCCTGTCAATGAAGACAAATATGAAACAAATTTGTAAACCGTATATATGTATAATCTATAATGTAATTAAAAAATATGAAAACAAGTGAAAATTATTAATCCTAATAACATAACAAAATAAGAAACATTTTTTAATAATTCTGTGAATCATATTTACCTTTCCTTGGTCAGAAATGAATGTCCAACTCTCTCCACGAATGAATGTTTGTCCTATATCAGCCATCAAGTTATTTAAAAACCACACCCATGTCTCTCTAGTTTCAGATGAAACTATAGCATATGCTACAATGAATAGACCATTGTTCCCATCAAGACTAACTGCTGCAAGTAATTGACCACGATAATACCCACTTAGATGACATCCGTCTAGTGCAATTATTGGCCGATATCCATTTATAAACCCCTTTTTCCACACATCTATACATATATATATTCTATCAAATCTTGATGGACCATTCTCACCATGTTTTGGACAAATTAATTCAACACTTGATCCAGGGTTGGTCTTCAGTAACTCTGCACAATAACTAGGTAATTTAGAATACTGTTGAGCAACATTGCCATGAAGTGATTGCAATGCATATGGTTTTACTCTATAAGCCTTTGCAATACTAACTGTGACATTGCATTTCTTATATATAAGATCTTTCAATTCTGGACCTGTCATGTTTGGGTGTTCTCTGAAGTCTTCAATTACCTTATTTCCCAACCACTTAGTATCAGCAAAATTTGCCTTCACTCCCTCCTTCTGACAAGTATGACTAGAAATGAATGTTTTGACCTTATAGGTTTCTAAACTTCCAACTTTGGAACAGTATATAAGCCACGTGCAATCATGCACGCACTTTACACGACATCTTATCTTATCTTTCTTCAGAAAGGTCAGATTATACATATTCTGAACCCCGTAGCTTTTAACAGCTTCGTAAAAATCATCTATAGATGCATACAATTGTTCCAATCTGAAGTTGACCTCCCCGAGAGTTGCTTGCATATGCACAGAGTCAGCTTCATCTTCACTTGCGGGAGAATCTGAATCATGGATGCTCTTTAATTCTGCCAAAGATTCTATCGTAGCTCGCTCGGAGATATCAGATAAGTCACTTGTGTCACGATATTTAGAAAATGCATCATTCGTGGCACGTGACCAAAATGCTAGTTGTTTGTCTTCATCGCTTGGTATTCATCTAAACTCCAGTCATCGCTTTCAACTGCCATCTGTAAACAAAATTTTAACACAACTATCGAAGTATTCTTAAACAACTAAAACATAACTACAAAATTGATTAATAATTATATTTATTTAATATATATCCAAATAAATTACTCTCCACAATAAAATAATCTAGAATTATACCACACAAATTACTTCAATTTAGGCATGTGCGATCTATGATTTTTGATTTTAGGTAAGTTCTTTCTAGTGTTCCAATTCATTCTACTCAGTTTTGTAATTCTGATTTGATTCACTTTATGTTTCAGTTATGGTTATAATATATTTTTGTGAAAGGTCTATAGGTTATCTCATGGTAAAACCTAAGTTACAAATTATTTTGAAAAACTGTTACATAGCAACTTTCATGATATCTTACAAATTAAAGCAAAAGAAAAAGAAAATATATAAATATATGATTAATGTCAAAGTATGATATGACAGAGTGATTTGGTGCAAAAAAAATCAAGATTACCATACTTAATGTTTATTAATTGCAGGAGCATGTCCAAAGTTTTGTGACGGTGAAAGAAAATTAGATTTGTAATTGATTAGGGAGGGATGCGATACAAGGACGGCTAGAAAATACAAACCTTTGATAGGAATAGCAGAATCTTTTATGCAAAGAAGGAAGCAGTGGACTCTGGATTTGGGATTGGCGGCTACGTATAAGTTGAAGATATGTATATAGGCGGCTGCGTATAAGCAGTCAATTCTGGGTTTGGGTTTCTGATTCATTATATTTTTATTAAATATGTATTTTTTTTTACTTAGGTGGCGCCACATCAGATACCGTAAGTTGCATGTTAACGTCGTTAAAATTTCGAGCATTATATTGATAGAATGTAATAATATAGGTCCCTAATTAATAGAGTTTATCTTTCGGGTCCCTAATTGATAGAACACTCATCTTTGAGGTCCTGGACCGATAAAATTCCTAATAATAATTAGCACAAGACTCTTCTACGAGTTGGGTTAGCTTGCTGCCAAAGACGTGGCAATGTTACCGTAAAACACGCAAACAGCACAACTTATATAGCCGTTCTTATTTGCAAACTTCGTACGGATCGAGTATATAAAACGTAAATATAAATTCCATGTCCAAATAATTATCTCCTTATTTCACTAACTCACTAACTAAGATTATTTAAACATGATAATTTCACTATATTCACAACATTTTCTAATTAACTAAGATGCATATATGTAAATTTGCTAACTAACTATATGCATGATAGGAATCACATACACAAATGATATGAGTCACCCAACTCCACAATATTATTTTACATGTACCGTTCTTATCTTTTATTTTCAAATGAAGATTTGCAATTTTAGCTGGATCTTTCTTCTGTTATCATCATTGTTCTAAAACTCGCTAGGCGCTAGTCGGGCGGTTGAGGGGCGCCTAGCGCCTAGGCGGCCGACTAGGCCGATTTTTAGGCCGACTAGGCCGATTTTTTGGCCGACTAGGCCGATTCGGCCTCTACGGTTAGGGCCGCCTAGGCCGCCTAGGCCGATTAATCGGTCCGCCTAGGCCGATTTTTAGAACAATGGTTATCATTATTGAATCTGTTATTTTAACTACTTACAAATTTGGTGATGTAACTAATAAATCCTTGCAAATATTTAAGGACTTTTACTTTCCGGCAGAAAAATTCAATGCCGGCGACATCTGATCTTTTTCGGTATACTATCGACGGAAAGTGTGCTTTTTAGGGGGAAAGTCCTTAAACCGAAAAAAATAATTAGTTACAGGCAAAATTTGCAAGTGACTAAAGTTACAGGACTAAGGATGTTTTTACTTGGACTATAACTTGCTGGTCTGATCTGGTCTGGTCTGGTAATGACTGGTCTCTTTGTATTTTTATAATATCCAAGTCTGGTCTGGTCTGGTTTGGTCTGGGACAGATTACAGTTCAAGTAAAAACATCCTAATAATAATGAAAATGGCACGTAGAATATTACCAAAATTGCAAATTTCCCTACTTTGAAATGAAGTTATACCAAAAATTAAGTAAGAAGTAATTTTAAGGGGGTTTTCCATTACGTTTTAAACTATTAATATTTTATTTTACTACCACTCGTGGATGTTACTTTGTGTTTATAAGTAAATGGAAAGTTAGCAAGGTTAATATACCCTCCATTTTCAAGGGCAAACATAATCAAATTTCTTTTCTTTAACATAAAGGGGGGAGCTGGTGGATAATGAATATTTGGTATTCTTAATAGAACAGGGAATGTTAGTGGATAAGGTAGGGCAATTGGATGACAATAGAACATCCAAAATGTAGGGTGACAATAAGTATGATCCAACCAAATGGCGGCCAACTTAGGAAGCTAGAGTTGTATGATGATACATTATGAGGGAAGGAAGAGCATAGGCTGTTAAAGTTGCTTTTGTCTGGCTTACAAAGCATATACTACATATATATTTGTGTGACTAGCTCCTATCATATGTCACAAAGTAGCCATTTGTGCCACCCAACTCCAAATCATGCAGCCACAACATCTCATGCTCTAATTGTCCAGACACTTCATGTGCTTTCGTTTCACAAGGTTCTAGCTCACTATAAATAAATATATATAATTATAAGCATATATATACACATTATATTATAAATATTATATGAAATATATATGGTCGATCTAATGAATAAATGAAAGGAATCATCATAAATCAAAGTCGATAGGTTGCATTACACTAGTTAAAAAAGTCATATGATCGAGGCTACAATGATTAATCACGGTTATCCTATACTTTCCTTTTGAGGAACGTTTCAGAGTGATTTAGTGATTAACAAATACACTAGCTTATTTCCTAAAAACAAAAAACTAGCTTGCTTGGTTGTATCAAACTATCATAAAGTTTAGTCAATCTTGAAGGTTCGATGTCATAAAAGTAGAACTTGCCCAATGGGCCAAATTCTCCAAAATGACCTAGCTTCTTTGGATGCGAAATCAATTGAATTGACTAAATCTTCTGAAATTGGTGAAGCTATGATTGAAACGATTGAATTTGGTGAATCATAAAAAAAGTACTCTACCGTCTCGCTAAGATTGTCTCTTCCTTTCATTTTGAATCTTCCCACTAAAATGGTTTCATACCAAATCTAATTTAATTTGTGTTGTTCTAATTCGTTTTTACTTTATTCTTATTTTATCAGTTTCGAATATCAAGCACATAAACACACTTTTCATAATAACTGTGTCACTTTTTCATATCTATGTTAAGTTCAATACGGAGTATCATTTACATAAAATTACTTTTGATAATAGCCGTGTCACCTCTTCATCTTCATGTCTATGTTAGTGAGACTAAAGTCACCATTACTTGTATGTTCAAAGTCATTGTTTGTTCGCAACTTCGCTTCACAAGACTCGCAACTATGTATAACTTCTTCGACTGATTTGGATCTTAAGTTTCATTTATGCTTTACCTTCAAAGTTAAACTTGATTTGCTTGGTTGGAACTTTACTTGTTGAAACTTAATGTTGGTAGATAGATTCTCAGATCAATACATCTTAATGGTCTTATTATTCTTATCATTATATTTACTACTAGTATCGTTTTCAAACTTAATTGTTTACTTCCTTCGTTCTTTTTTAGTTGCAACGGTCAACATTTCACACTTGCCAACGCACATCTTTGACCGTAATTATATCTTAATCTCTATTAGTAAAAAATATTTAAAAATTAGATTTTGAAAATTTGTAATGAGATGAATTGAACAATATTTTTTTATAAAATATTAATATAAAATGTAGTCAAAGTAGAACATGTAAATAGTGTAAAATTCAACGTGTTGCGATTAAAAAGAGACGGATAATATTTGATTTATTACTCTAGGAGCATAATTTTTGGTACTTTTTTGCACATGTGGGGGATATCTAGGATGAATGCGAGAATTCTTATAATGTTACTCCGGCCAAATATGACACATGGATATCACATGTTTCACTTTATACCGGCCAAACTTGAAAAGTAATTAAAGGATTAATTACATTTTTAATTTAATCCTATAAGGCTATAACTATTATATTTCTAGGGCCATTTTTTTTGAACGGAATCAACTTATACTCCGTATTACAATTCAGAATCCCCACAAGTAGTCACAACATCAGAGAAAATAGACGAACTAATCATACCACAAAACATAGCTCGATCATACGCTCTTGAACCAATCTCGGAAGTAATCATCTCAAAAGAAGCAATTTGATTCGCTAATCCTCATCCAAACAATTATAAGCCAACTATGATCGATCTATATTCTTTGTCAACTATGGCGCCCAAACTTGAAAAGTAATAAAAGGATTAATTACACCTTTAATCACATCGATAAACACTCATTACATTATTATTATTTCTTGCCAATAATTGATATCTATGTCCAAATTTCTTGCACATATCAAGTGACTAGAGGTCCAGAACTTAAGATGATGACTAAGGATGTTTTCTTTTAGACCGTGTTCAGTCTCAAACCAGACCAAATCAGATCAGATCATAATTCCATAGTTATAAATTATAACTATGGCCAAATATTTATCAGTCGAGTTCAGACCACACCAAATCAAATCAAACCAAACCAAATCAGAAAATTTCAGTCTAAAACAAAACATCCTAGATATGGGGTTGACATGTTATTCATATGTTCACAACCTGAAATTATTGTACAATAATAAAATGACTACGTACGAGAGAGTACGTAGAGATCGACTACACTAAACTCAAAAGAACGAGTAGTCCATCTCCGAGCAAGTACAGCTCTTGTAGAGATTTGTTCTAATAAGCACGTGAAATCAAATCGGCCAAATTATACAGTATCATCTTCAAATAGTGAAATCAATTGACGAAGATAAATTGCATATCATGAATATCATCCCATTTTTTTTAATAAAAACCACACATGAAAATGAGGGATGGTTTCCCTACTCGATCAGACAAAGACTACACATGCATTAGTAAAGCTCATCAAATTAAAGTGGAACTAAATAAAATTATCCATACATACATTCACCTATCTACGTACCATAAATTGATCAGTAAAAAAACATGAAGAAACACCTAATGTCTATTTTAGTACTAATAAAGTAGAATATTGTAATTGAAATTCATTTGTAATTAAATTGCTATTGAGTCAAAACATTTAAAATTGTCATTTTCAAATTTACTCATAAGCTCTAAATTTTTAACTGCTTTAATAAAACACGACAAAGATCGATAGAGGTAAATTATCAATTACAAGAATTCATCATCTAGATTAAACATTTATAATTTTAAATTTTAAATAAAATCTAAAGCGCATATATATATTAACAAGTATATAATTCGGATTAGAAGTCGTGTCTTATTATTTCTAAGACATACTAAATCTATTTTAGTACTAATAAATAAAGTAGAACATACCCTGATTGAGATTAAACTAGTATTACACCCGTGCATTGCACGGGATGTAATCTTCAAATATTAATCGAAGTATATGTTAATATAAAGATATATATAAATTATATTTTTTACCACATGAATGAAAAAATTGTAAGTAAATACTAAATGATACAAAGTACAGAGTATAAAAACTCTATATGGACATATATTACAAATTATTGAAAACCTCTTTATAGACGTCATTTGTTTTTTACTGTTTTTCTTACTAGCTTTCAAGCCCGTGCGATGCACGGGCAGTACATAATTTAGTTAATTGTAAATTTGATATTTTCGAAATCATATACGTAGTATAATTTAATGTGATGTAAAAGCAAAATAAACTCAGTCTCATATAAAGTCATTTGATAATACCAAAATGAGTTGAATTGTCTGACTCTAGTGTAATAAATTAAATCTAACGGATTGGGCTAAATTGACAGAATCTTCCAAATTATGAAAAAGGGATGGCTGAACCGTGTCATACAAATTATGAATTAAATCTACTGTAACTAAACTTTATGAATGATGTACTTCATCATCTAAAATTTAGTTCTTACAAATAAATTTTCAATCTACTTTTTTTTATTACAAATAAAAAAGGATGTTAATCCGTGTCATACAAATTAATACGGAGTAAGTAGAGGTTCTCAAAAAGTTACGTAGTATAAATAAGTTGGATTCTATATAATCGTACAATATTTTGTTTCCATATCAATATGCAATAAAAAATAGAATGTAATAAAAAATAAAAAGCATAAAAATTAATTAATAATTATTATATATGATGACATGACAAGATTATGTGACACACCGTATGCTCATAAAAAGTTCCTCTTTTATATATATATATATATATATATATATATATATATATATATACATATATATATATATATATATATATATATATATATATATATATATATACATACATATATATATATACAGAAAGGATCAGGTCCATCCGGAGGGACGGGAGGCTCCGTCCGAACTTTACTGTTTGGGGCGGTTCCCGGTAGAATTTTTTGATGAAAATTTTTGAGCATGTTCCTCATCAAGTCTAGTTTATCCATATCAAATTTCAGCTCAAAATTCAATCGGGAAGGCATTCAAATAAATTCTTGAAACATACTGCACATTCTGTGCACATATAAAGTGCAGTATGTTTCAATAATTTATTTGAATGCCTTCCCGATCGAATTTTGAGCTGAAATTTGGTATGGATAAACTAGACTTGATGAAGAACATGCTCAAAAAATTTCATCAAAAAATTCCACCGGGAACCACCCCAAACAGTAAAGTTCGGACGGAACCTCCCGTCCCTCCGGATGGACCTGAGCATTCCTCGATTCCTCTATATATATATATACATATATACAGAAATATTCCTGTCCGGACGTCCGGACAGGAACCGCCGTCCGGACCGCGGCGTTTGGCCGCCTTCCCGGTGGAATTTTTTGATGAAATTTTTATGGAATGTTCTCCATGAAGTCTAGTTTATCCACAAAAAAATTCAGCTAAAAACTCAATCGGGAAGGTCGTCAAATGATTTTTGCAAGTTAACTGGTCCGGAATATGTATTTTCCGGACCAGTTAACTTACAAAAATCATTTGACGACCTTCCCGATTGAGTTTTTAGCTGAATTTTTTTGTGGATAAACTAGACTTCATGGAGAACATGCCATAAACATTTCATCAAAAAAAGCCACCGGGAAGGCGGCCAAACGCCTTGGTCCGTACGGCGGTTCCGGTCAGGAGCTCCTGACCGGATCATTACTATATATATATATATATATATTGATTTCTTTTGTCACCGCATATCACGAAATTTTAATGAAAACGGGATTTCCACCCTCAAAACTAGGGGTGGGCACGGTCCGGTCCGATCCAATATTTGTCTGAACCCGTACCCGTACCGTTACTATTGAAACGGTTCGGTTCGGTCTTAGACCTAAACCCGTTCGGTACGGTCCATTTTCAAACGAAACGGTACCATGCCATACCAATGCCAAATAATGCCACCTTTTCCAAGTGTTTAAGGAAAAATTAAAGTTTAGTCATTCTCCAAAAATTCACACAATTTAACAATTTTCACATTTCATACTACCTCCGTTCCAAAATGATTTGCAAAGTCAATCTTTTTTAATCAAACAGTTTCTTTTTGTTCATTTAATTACAATATCACTTTTGAATTATATTCTAATTTGGCATTTCAGAAAAAAGTACTTCCTATATACTAATTTGGATTTTGCAACTTTAAATATATTTTAATGTGGTTTCTAAATACGTGGTATTTTAATTACTAAAAATTGTACGGATTATTAATTATTATTGGGAGGACTTGACATTAACATTGGCCAAACATGTTAACTTTGCAAATCAATTTAGAACGTGTGAGGTAATTAATAAAGTTTAGATAAACTATAATTAATAGTACAAATTTAAATAATTTAAGCATACTTCGGTCCGGTTCGGTCCGGTACCGGTTCTCATTTTATGAGAACCCGTCAGGGCATTGTTTGGAATCGGTACGGTCCGGTTCGGGACAAAAAAATTTGAGATCCGTTTCAAACTCCGTTTATCGGTGCGGTACCATACCGGTTCGGTTCGGTACCATGCCGGTTAGGTATTTTTGCCCACCCCTACTCAAAACTACAACATACAACACATTATGGAAAAAATAGGAAGGCACTTGAACTCATACACAATTTCTCGTGATTGCCCTCAACTTTGGTTCATTGTCGATTTGTCGTGAATTGAAAATTCCGACTTTAATTTGAAAAATAATGCCTCACTTCATTTTGTTGACATGGAATCTCCCTTAGTAAGTTGTGTTAACTGTGGGTATTAGACATCCTCCATATTCTCTTCCCTCTAGCCCATTTTCGATAGGGAAATTATCATTGACCTCCCTTGAGGTTTTGATGTATTATCAATCACACCCCTAAACTATCAAAAATATAATCTTACCCCCCTCCCTATCCATTAATGATGGTTAAATAACTCTTAATATATACTATCGTATTTAGAGCAAATTATAGATATAATTTCATAACCTTTCATTATGCATGTCGCTTTTAATACTGTAATTTTATTCAATCACAAATTTGGTCGGGTAATTAATAAATTTGTCCATACTAAATACATTTTTATCAAAAGTCGAACAAAATATAAAAACAAAAACAAAAACTGACCTCACTTTAGGTAGTTCGTTTTATGCCTTGAACTATTAAAAAACATTCAATTAAGCCCTTTTGGTCGGTAAATAATCGGTTTCCCGGTTAAATGTAACTCGTTTCCCGACAGCCGCCGTTGCCGGGGTTCGAGCACATCATCACCGTTATCTCCGTTTAACCGAGAAACCGGTTACTTACTGACCGAAAGGGCTTAATTGAACGTTTTTTAATAGTTCGGGGACTTAATTGAGTGTTTGTAAAGTACGAGGGCCTAATCGACTTTTTTGGCATAGTATGGGGGCTAATTTGATAGTTTTCCCAATTTGTAAAGTTAGTAGATTTACTCAATTGAAAATGATCAAAATACGCTAAATTTGTCAAAAATTGAAACAAATCAACTTAATTGAACCAAACTCACTCAAAAATGAAGTTTACTACTCGATTTTATCATTAAAAATTAAATGCAAGAAAATTTCCAATTTGCACTCTAGACACTTTGTTATCACTGGAAATCAAATCATTATAGGTATAATAACAGCTTGTAAATTAATATTTGACAAAATATGAACATGTTTACATGTAAAAATACTGGTAAAGCAATTATAGTTTAGGGCGGGTTGCACACCCAAACTGGGTAGTGCTAAATAATTAGGGCGACTCATGACCTTATACTCGGTTCCAATCTCCTAATTGGTCAAGATTCGCTCCCAATAATTCAAATATTTAACTACCTATTTTTCAACTTGTAAATGGGTTATAACTCATCTTAAAATATTCTCAATGGTTTTAATGAAAAAAAAATGAATGAGAACAAAACAAGGGCTCCAATCCCGATCCCAAAAAGTGAGGCACGAGGCCTCTTTTTCACCGGTCTGGTATCGGTCCCGATCTGAATTCTTAATTTAAAATTCGGCCATTCTCGAGATCGGGCCTTGTCCTCCCCGAATATGAATCACAAAAGTAGGTATTTTGACCACTTCCCATACGAATCAACAATAGGTAACAATAGTCTCCTAAAAGTTCTTCACCAACATCTATTTTAGGTATAAAATAATATTCCTCATTATCAGGCATTTTTCCCTCGTTAGAAAAGTTTCACCAAGATTTCTACAATCTCAGATATATTTTCGAACTTTTAAAAGTAATAGATATTTATTGTTTTAAGTTTGTACCTTTCGATTGTGTTTGCTACTAGTTCTATAATTTTACTAACATGTAGATGTATTTAAGTACCGAATAAATTTGTCAATAGTAAGGACTATTTCATCGGAAAGTATGTGTTCCTGCAAAAAAGCACTTTCTGGTAGAAAGATTCTTAATACAGGTAAATTTATTAAGTATCAGATTAAATTTGTAAGTGAGAAAATTTATAAAACTAAATTTATACTTTTGCTAAACGTAATTATGAGTTATTAAATTTTCATTAAAGGATAGGGAGGGGGGTAAACACATATTTTCAAAAGTGTGGGGGTCTAAGTGATAATACATGAAACCTTGAGGGAGGTCAATGATAATTTCCCTTTCGATATCGTATAGTTAGATCCATTGAATTTATTAATTGTCATCCGAAAAATTTTAACATGAGCGTTTTGTGTCTCGAGTATATCTCTGATGTCACGTACCGCTACACATTAAAATTCTTAACTTAAAATTTTCACTTGTAGACCCTACAATCCCCCATTGTCAATTTGTCATGGGTTCAACACGTACCCATGTATGTAGCATCATTCAATGTCGTGTCACGAAGCAATAATCAAGAACTTAAATATTTGTATGGAATTATACAATCATAGTGAAATTGTGATAATATTTAACGCCTTTGCACGTATCTAAACATATTACTCTGTATTATGTAAGATTCTTACTGGCCAAGTATCTTATTGTCTGATAGCATCACTATTTAACATAATAGCAGGTTGCACCGGCATGCTTCGTGCCAGTTCAAAAGCCTTCTCCAAGTACCCGCACACCCAAGTAAAAATGTACATAGTCCGTATAAAGTAACCCTCTGTAGATTATCCTAGCTATGTGAAGAAGATAGCTTAACAACAATACACATAGATTGATAGAAAGATTGAATCCCTAGGAGTTATTTAAACAACAGTGTTTGTGCTCATGTTGATTTACTATTAGTATCTAAAGCAAATTCTTTTTTTGACATAAAAATGTAAATTCTTCTAGGTATATTCTTTTTTTGTCATAAAAGCCAAGATACTCAACATAGATGCTAGTTCAGGCCCAAACCAATCCACTTTCACTGCTAATTTAGTAACAATATGGGAATAAACAGAACCCATCCTGACAAATTCAGAAAGTGTGAATTAGCTTCAAATTCACAATATTTGTGAATTTAGTATAACAGGTTACATAACAAAGTAGCAACCATACAAAAATTAAATCCTTAATAGTCCATCTAATTTCTTATATATTTAGTTGTAATTATTTAGAGTGTATTATGCAAGCATTGTTTGATGGTGATGACACCAGACATACTTCAGTGAAAGAAAGATATATAGACGATTTCTTAAGAAAAACATACCCAAAAAGAGAATTTTTAGAGTTTTCTTCAAACTGAAAAACATATTTATGACATTTAATTATTAAAGACAGATTCATTGAGAAAAAAGAAACAGCCTATGCAGATCAGGTGCATAAAAAGAAGAGAGGTATATCATTTATGAAGAAAACTCAAAACATAAGTATATAAACCAAAACAATATTTAATTCTAAATAAGTATCTAAACAAATATGAAAAACCAGAAAAGATAAAAGTGCAAAGAGGGAAAAAATTGCTTAAGTTTATACTCTGTAGAAAATACCAATGAGGTTCTGCCCGGACGTCGCCAATTGGGGCGGTTCCCAGTGGAATTTTTTGAGCATCTTCTTCATTAAGTCTAGTTTATCCATACCAAATTTCAGCTAAAAATTCAACCGGGAAGGCAGTCAAATGATTTTTTGAAGATAACTGCGCAGTTAAACAACACAGTACATTTTGGAAAATCATTTGACTGCCTTCCCGATTTAATTTTTAGCTGAAATTTGATATGGGTAAACTAGACTTAATGAAGAAAATGCTCAAAAAATTTCATCAAAAAATTCCACCGGAAACCGGCCCAATTACCGACGGCCGGGCAAAACCTCCTATATAAGGGGCTAATTGAACACTTTAAGTAAATTCATGTACCTATTTGACCCTTTAGCCTAAAAAATAAAGTAAAATATTAAAGAAGAATAATGTTTAATAGTTAAAGTACATCATCTAAACATTAAGATAGTACGGAGTATAACGCACAAAGTTACATATAAAATTCATTTTACAATTACATATAAATTCATTCTACAACTGAAATGGCCGCTGCCCATTTGGGTCGAGGAGTGCAAGCTGTCAGGCTGCGTGTTCTCCACCTCCCCGCCCCATTCGATCATGCTCGCACTGACAGCCAAGTATGAGAATAAGAAGGATGGCCCAGTTTCATGGCTCATATTTTGGTCTGATATGATACTCATTTATAAGTAACTTACAATGAATATTTGACTCTAAGAAACATTACTTTTATTTGAACTTTGAGTGTTTCAATGTACAAACAGTCTTTGTACGTGACTTTTCAACATATATCTTGATGCCCCATATCTTCATACAATTGTATGATACTTTGTACCTATTGAGATACTGGAGTTTACATCATTTTACAACTTTATAATGATTACCTTATAATTAATATTTTGTATAAAGTAACTAGATTTTAATTGGAAGTTGTAGTTTTCAATTAACAAGTTGTCTGAAATGGGTCTTTGATATAAAAAAAAAAGGTGTTTGATCATATTTTGTTTTAACCCCTATTTAGGATAAATATGCTGTTTTGATCTTTATGCTACGTAGTACTACTATTTCTTAATTTCGATGCAATTAAAGTTGCACAACATATGTAAACATTAGTTCATAATATCCAATCATGTATCATAGAGGAACTGAAGAATACATCACCCAATGTTTTTTACTCATTAAGAAACACATTAGATCTGTTTTAGAGAGTAAACTAAAATGAAAAAAGAAGAAGACAAATAAAATCACAAGCAAAACAGTTGAAGTTGAAAAATATTTATTTAGAGAATAAAGCATAACATTTAACTAAAGATTCAAAACATCTACACAACTGGTATAGTTTTTATTAATCTTTCACCCAGAAAGATTTATATAAAACCGCCTAAAACTTCATCTTCAAACAGAACAGCTAACCATCTTCATGTTCTCATTTGTCTTCTTTGCTTCAAATGTGTTGCTCTTGGCATTTCCATCTTTCTATTTTGAGAGGTTGACTTGGGTGCCCCACCTCAACATCTGCAATGGCTTAGTTTTAGTCTTTTAGAACCAGTGTCACCTTCATGGGTTACCTATAATAGAATTATAATAGAGATACTCTTGTACTTAACATAAAACTCTTCTAGTATAAATATATCTGACAGGGCTCCTTAGAGAGCATCCTGTTTCATTATTTCACATGGTATCACGAGCACAGTCAAAAACCTAATTTTTTTCCCCGTTCTCTCTCTCCTATCGCCGCCGCCGCACGATGTCTTCTTCCACATCGAATACCTCGGCCGCGATTGTCAGCTCCGCCGCAACCTCCATGGCGGCTTCTTTCTCCTCCGCCGAGACAACTTCAGCGGCTTCTTCTGCCACGATGGCTTCCGCCGCGACAACTGCAGCAGTCTTCAATCCACCCCCACCCACCGGTGCTCCTCTTTTCTCTGGCTCCCAACCGGTCATCAGTTCTTTCACGTCGGCTTCCAATTTTGCTTCGCCAAACCGACCTGCTGGGACATACTCTCTCTTTCAGCATATGCCGCCAGTTTTCTCTTGGCCAGCCCCAACGCCGGTGCAATACACCTCATTGGATCCGCCACCCTTCTCGCCTGGATCCTACGCCGGCACTACGTTCGTTGGCTCTCCGGGGGTGATGTCCGCTTTACCACCACCGAGAACACCTATCGACATTACAACTGCTTCCCCGCTGGCTGATTTAGCCTCCTCTATCTCTCATGTGGCCACTAATGTCACAAATATTGTCACTACCAAGATTCTTGCGGTTGAAGATTATACCACTTGGCAAACACAGTTTGAATCTTTTCTTGTCTCGCAAGCACTTCTTGGAATGGTAGATGGCTCTATTCAGGTACCTCCTTCTCATTCCATAGATATTCTAAACCGTCCATCTCCCAATCCCGAATTTTCACTATGGCTAAGAATCGATCAAACAATTCGTTCTTGGTTATTTGCTACTTTGTCTCGTGATGTTCTTATTGATGTTCGGGATTTGAAGCATTCTTATCAAATTTGGGAACGGTTAGAATCTCGATTTATGTCAGCTAGTTTAGCTAGATCTATGGAATTAAAGAGGTTGTTCTCACAAGTTAAAAAGAAACCTGACCATCCATGGATAGTTACTTAAGGGAGATAAAAACTTTGTTTGATGATCTTGCTACAATTAATTGCCCGGTGTCGTCCCGAGAGCTGCTTAAAACTACTATTATGGGGCTAGGTCCTGAGTATGAATCTTTATATACCACTGTCTCGCTGTTCCCTCAAAACTTCCCGTTTGAAACACTCCGTAATCATCTCCTTGAGTTAGAACACCGGGTACTATATCTCCGATCACAGGAATCATCGTCCATGCATCAAGCCTTTGCTACTTTTGCTCCCCACTCTGGTTCTCCATCTGCCTCGCAGCAGGCTCCGCAACAACAGCCCGGAAAGCAACCACCGTCCCGATATCCAGCTCAGCAGCAGCCACCGCAGCGTGGCCGTGGTCGAGGGCGCGGTCGCGGGCGAGGACGAGGTCGCGGACGCGGGCAGCAGGGTCCGTTCGTACACCACGGACAGTTCGGGTATCCCACTCCCTTCTGGTATCCACCATAGGGACATCAGTTTTATACTCCTGAAGGGGGTGCACCGCAGCCGTCGGTTGGGACTACTACACATTCAGGGGGTGGGCAGCCTACGGGTACTGTTATTTGTAATTCTACTTTGTCACATTTAAATACTAATGCTTTGCCTATTTCGATTACTAACATTAGTTCTGCAGGCTCATCATCAGAAGGAAGTATTCTTGGGGCTGTTCCCCATCCTGTTGTGTGTCAAATCTGTTTTTCTGTAGGTCATTCCGCTATCACATGCCCATCTCGTTTTTCTCAACCGTCAGCTCCATCATTGTTGACCACTCCGGGGGGAAGCTAATTCAGCCTTATGGTATTCTGACTCTGGCGCTTCGGCTCATATGACTGCATCTGAAGGTATTTTGTCTAATAAGTCTGTTTACAATGGCTATAATTCGGTTAGTGTTGCTAATGGTGCCCATTTACCCATTTCTCATATTGGTGATGTTGCATTACCTTCTACTGGTCGTCCTCTCACATTAAAATCTGTTTATCATGTGCCTCAATTAAAATATAATTTAATTTCTATTCAACGGCTTTGCGCAGATAACAATTGTACTGTAATTTTTGATAAAAATTCTTTTTTTATTAAGGACAAAGCCTCAGGGCGGTGCTTCTTCAAGCTACCAGTAGTGGACCACTCTATCCCATCAGCCTGTCATCGTCATCATCTTCATCCTTAGTTCTAGCTTCTGTCTTAGCCTCTGGCCCTGTGTGGCACCGTAGACTAGGTCATTGTGGTGACAATATTTTACAGTTTCTTAAACGTAAACAATTTTTATGTAGTCATTCTCCGTTTACACATGAGTGTGTGGCTTGTCGTTTAGGCAAATCACAACGTTTGCCCTTTGTGGATGCTAGTCATTTTTCACATTGTCCATTACAAATTATTCATTCTGATGTATGGCAATCTCCTGTTCTTTCTAATTTGGGGTTCAAGTATTATGTTTGCTTTATTGATGATTACTCTCGTTTTACCTGGATATACCCAATGCGCCTTAAGAGTGAAGTTTTTATGCATTTTAAAAATTTTAAAGTTTTGGTTGAAAATCTGTTTAATCAGAAAATTAAAATCTTTCAAAGTGATGGAGGGGGTGAATTTGTTAATCATAATATGCAGCAATTTCTCTCATCACATGGAATTTATTTTCAAAAATCTTGTCCTGACACACCTCAACAAAATGGTGTTGCTGAGAGAAAGCATCGTCATCTCCTTGAATTGACTCGCACCATGCTACTTGAAGCATCGATGCCGAATCAATACTGGGTTGATGCACTTTTTACTGCTGCATACATCATTAACAGATTACCTTCTCCTACACTAAATGGTTTATCTCCGTACGAAAGACTATTTCATCGTATTCCTGACTATTCATTTATGCGTGTCTTTGGTTCGACCTGTTACCCAAAATTTTCAGCTACTTCTACTAATAAACTTTCACCCCGCTCTGTTCAATGTGTTTTTCTTGGCTATGCATCTGGTTACAAGGGCTACCGTTGTTTTGATCCTATCACAGGTCGTGTTTATATTAGTCGCCACGTTAGGTTCCATGAGGACATTTGTCCCTTTCAAACTCTTAAGAAATCTAGTTCTTCCTCACCACCACAACTCACACCATGCCCGATGTCTCTCACCGATACTACTGACTTACCTTCAAATCCCTCTTCGTCATCCTCCTTGTCTCTCTTCACTCCAGCTTCCTCTTCCTCACTGTCAACTATGTCTGGTTCACCTTCTTCACCTCATACTCCTTCTCACAAACAGCCTGCCGAACCCGATATCCCTCCCTCATCCTACTCCTCGGTTCGCTCTACTCCTTCCCAGCCGACTTCCCCTGTCACGCCCCGGACCTACCGGACACGTCAACAACCCGCCGTACAGTACGAATAGTCAACCGCAGTCCAACTCATCCATACTATACTAGGCGTCATGAATATCATTCACAATAGTACATCCATAAACAAACATAATGTAAAATAATCATTTAAATCAGCGGAAACGTTTAATACAAGTGTTTATGCCACACTTCGGCAACATGGGCGTACAAGCCCCAAATAATTATTCAAATAATATCCATGAGCATTAATTTAATGTTTTAAAAATAGAACGGAGGAAGCACGAACCACGACTTCTCTCCCTGAGCTCCCGAAGCAACGGGTGATGGTAGCAAGCTTTACTCCCTACCTGAAACTGTGAGGTGGCCTCCCCCGTGAAGGGGAGGTCAGTACTTGGAAGCATTTGACAAGTACAATGACAACTATACTAAGTATAATCAATGTTTCAACTTCTAAGACCCTTAAAATAGGGTGATATCATAATATAAATAATAATTTATATTTCCCACTTATTATCTCTATAATAAGTAAATTTATTTATTTGTCGGCACACGGCCCAATTCATATATTTCATTATACCCGTCGTTAGCACGACACCGCCCATAGGTCTTATCATTCTTTACGAGACTTGTCACCGCTCTCCGAGGCCTCCCCGGGCTCTCGGGCCGGAGTCCAACATCCCGCCCCTGAACTCATACCCATCGTCCCGTAGGAAGGTAAGGTCCATTCGGGGTCCTATCTTATGTGTTACCGCTGTCGGGAGCCTCGTAAGGTCTCCGGTTCGGATTCCACCCTAACCCGTGATCACGATGTAAGTCCATGCTATCCAACCCCGCTCTCTAGAGTCGGGAAGGGCCATGGTCCTTACTAATTACCAATATTCTATCGGCTAATCCTCAAAGACTACCGAATACACCCGTAGGCCAATCCTATTCCTAGGATCAATTTATTATTCACTTTATCTTGGGTATCCCTTAAGGCCTACCCCTAGCATCACTTATCCACCTTAGTATCTCTTAAGACTACTTAAGGCTCAAACAATTTACAATCCAAACCTTGGATCAATTCTAACATATTTCAATTCCAAAACCCCGACTAGTATCATTATACTAGTCGGATAAATTCCAACAAAATCTCATTTCAGTTCGTAGTCATATAGACAATTCTCAAACTAATTTTCCATTGAAAATATAGTTCACATCAATATACAAAATATAATCTTTAATCACTCATATATCCTTATATGAAGTTAAAATTATATTTCAACACAATATTTATAATTAATCCCTTCATCAAGCCAATATACTCATATTACATAATCATACACAATTTATCCTTAAATTTGTATATTATGCCCCTTTATTCATTTACAACAATATTTTCATTTAGGCATTATTACTCATTAATAATCCATGAAAATCGCATTTAATTACTTTAGGTAATCTTACAAAATTAACCCAAAGATTATAAACAACATAGTCAGCCATCCTCACCTTATGATGTGCTCGAATAGTTGCCTTTGCGAAGTCCTTAGATCAACCCCCGGTTTTGGCTGATTAAATCAAGAATCCTGGACAGCAGCTGAAAGCCGCCCGACTTTCACAAAAGCCGCCCGGTGTTCGTGTTCTGCAAGTTCGAGCAGTTCACCGTTGAGTGGCGGTTTCCGGCGATTTCGACTCCTATCGATTCACCAACTCTTCTAAGTTAATTATCACCACTTTATAACATTATTCTACACTTGTAAACGTGTAGAACTTCAAGTTAAATCCATCATATGATTTCTTAAAAAATCATACAAAGTAATACTAGCTAGAGAATAATGGTTATGCTCTTACCTCAAGAACAACCCTTTTCTCCCTGGATTTCTTTTGTTGATGCTGCCTTCAAGCTTGGAGTTTGTGGAGAGCCTTTCCCAGAACTCCTCTCTCACTCCTTTCCTTAGCTTTGTGCGGATGGTGTAGAATGAGAGGATAGATGCCTCAATCAAACACCCCAATAATATGGAGGTAGGGTATGGAGGGTGTGATTTTCTTGTCTCAAGGAAACCCCCTTCCCCATGCCCGCCCCCTTCCTCATTTCTTGTCTCATTCCTCACTTAATTGAGGCTATTTGATGTGTAGGACACCCCAAGTGGGTGTAGGAAGTCCCTCTCAATTATTCCTGCTATTTTCGGTAGGTTGTGCCAAAATAGCACTCGGGTTGTTCAAATATTTTTATCAACTTCGGTTGGCATTTTATTGGGCTCCTATAATTACTAGGATAACCCAACTAAATATTTGGTAGCCCATTCTCATATAGTGGACCCAATATATAATCTAATTAATCGCACATTAAATAATATGCCAATCAATTACATGAATTTTATTTGCTAGGAAATTCGAATACATATCAAATTCCAAATTCAAGTACATCCGGGTGCGGTGTCACAAGTTCACCCCCCCTTAACGGGAATTTCGTCCCCGAAATTCGCAAATGCTTATTCAAAAAGGAATGCATACTGTTCCTTCATCAAGGCTTCTGTTTCCCAAGTTTCTTCTTCAACTCGGTCACTTTTCCAAAGGATTTTAACCATTGGGACTTTCTTGCTTCTCAGCTTCTTTACTTGCCTATCAAGTATCCCCACCGGTCGTACGGCATAGTTCAAGTCTTCACGTATTTCCACGGGTGGTTTCTCTAACACGTGAGACGGATCCGGCACATATTTCTTAAGCATAGACACGTGAAACACGTTATGTATCTTCTCCAATTCTGGAGTCAACTGCAATCGGTATGCTACGGCCCCAATTCTTTCAAGAATCACAAATGGCCCTATGTAGCGTGGGTTAAGTTTCCCTCGGCTTTGAAATCGGATGATTCCTTTCCAAGGTGAAACTTTCAAGAATACCTCATCTCCCACCTTAAACTCTAAGGCCCTCCGACGCTTATCGGCATAGCTCTTCTGTCTATCCTGGGCCGCCTTAAGCCTTTCGCGAATCATCTTCACTTTAGACTTGGTGATCTCCACCAATTCTGTGCTCTCGAGTTTGGCCATGCCAACCTCGTCCCAACACAACGGTGTACGACATTTCCTCCCATACAATGCTTCGTATGGAGGCATGCCGATACTTGCCTGATAACTGTTGTTATAGGCAAACTCAACAAGTGCTAAATGGTTGTCCCAACTTCCTTGGAACTCCAATGCACAAGCTCTCAACATATCCTCCAAAATCTGTATAACCCTCTCGGATTGCCCATCTGTCTGGGGATGAAAAGCAGTGCTGAACTTCAACTTAGTTCCCATGGACTCTTGGAATTTCGGCCAAAATCGTGATGTGAATCGTGGATCTCTGTCGGATACAATGGTTATAGGGACCCCATGTAGCCTCACGATCTCCTCCACATACAATTTGGCTAATCTCTCAAGTGCATAGGTAGTGTTGATAGGTAAAAAATGTGCACTCTTCGTGAGCCTATCAACCACAACCCATACAGCATCATAATTCCTCACGGTCCGTGGCAGTCCTACCACAAAGTCCATGGTCACGTGCTCCCATTTCCATTCTGGAATGGAAAGTGGCTGCAATAACCCAGCTGGATGCTGATGCTCTGCCTTAACTTGCTGGCAAGTAAGGCATTTACTGATGTACTCGGCTATTTCTCTCTTCATACCAGACCACCAGTAACTTTCTTTCAAGTCACGATACATCTTCGTGCCCCCTGGGTGCATGGCATACGCCGATGAATGGGCTTCCTCTAAGATGGACTTTCGGAGCTCACTATCTGACGGTACACACACTCGGTCACGAAATAATAAGAGACCATCATCTCTTTCCCTGAAATCCTCAACCGGTCCCGCTAGCATGCGTTCACGGACCTTCATCAGCTCTTCGTCAGTTTCTTGACCCTTCTTGATCTCATCAAGTAATGTAGGTCTCACCTCGAATCTAGCCAACAAGGCACCATCGCTAGATATCTCCAATTGGGCTCTCAATGCCCTCAAACTAGTCAACAATGCCCCAGACGAACTCTTTCGGCTCAGGGCATCCGCCACCACGTTGGCTTTACCGGGGTGGTACTCAATGATAAGATGGTAGTCTTTTATCAACTCCATCCATCGCCTCTGTCTCATGTTCAATTCTTTCTGAGTAAACACGTATTTCAAGCTCTTATGGTCAGTGTATATATGACATGTCTCCCCATAGAGATAATGTCTCCAAATCTTCAGTGCAAATACCACTGCCCCCAGTTCTAAATCGTGAGTAGGATAGTTTACCTCATGCTTCTTCAACTGTCGTGAAGCATAGGCAATTACCCTCCCATTCTGCATCAACACACATCCAAGTCCTTGGATGCTAGCATCGCTATAGACATCGTACCCCATACCTTGTTTGGGTAATGCGAGTACCGGTGCCTCGGTCAATCTCCTCTTTAGTTCAATGAAACCTTTCTCACATTTGTCATCCCATACAAACTTAGCTCCTTTACGGGTGAGCTTCGTCAATGGTGACGCCAAAACAGAGAACTTCTCCACGAACTTTCTGTAGTAGCCTGCTAACCCAAGAAAACTACGAATTTCCTTGACGTTCTTTGGCCTTTCCCATTCTGTAATGGCTTCTATCTTCTTGTTATCAACCGCAATTCCCGATCCCGAAACCACGTGCCCGAGAAAGCCAATCTCCTTAAGCCAAAATTCACATTTGGAAAATTTGGCATAGAGTTGCTTCTCCCGTAGTGTCTCAAGAACGAGTATCAAGTGCTCCTCATGCTCTTCCTCACTCTTTGAGTAGATCAAGATGTCATCTATGAACACGATCACAAATCGGTCCAAGTATTTGTGAAATACTCGGTTCATTAAGTCCATGAATGCCGCCGGGGCGTTTGTTAACCCAAACGACATAACAAGGAACTCAAAATGCCCATACCTTGTGCGGAAAGCACTCTTCGGTATGTCATCCTCCTTAATCTTCAATTGATGGTACCCCGACCTCAAGTCAATCTTTGAAAACACGGTTGCTCCTCGTAGTTGATCAAACAAGTCATCAATCCTAGGCAAAGGATACCTATTCTTGATTGTGACCTTGTTCAGTTGACGATAGTCAACGCACATTCGAAGTGTCCCATCCTTTTTCTTCACAAAAAGGACTGGTGCTCCCCACGGGGAGTGACTTGGTCTAATGAAACCGTTGTCCAAAAGCTCTTGCAATTGGGTTTTCAACTCGTTAAGTTCAGCGGGTGCCATACGGTATGGCGGTATAGAGATTGGTTTGGTGCCGGGCTCAACCTCGATCACGAACTCAATCTCCCTGTCGGGTGGAAGTCCCGGTAAATCTTTAGGAAAGACATCCGGATACTTGCACACCACCCTCACATCATCAATGTTTGTCTCTTCTTTTGTTTTGTCTACCACGTATGCTAGATATGCGTGGCAACCCTTTCTCATCATACTCCTAGCTCTCACGGCGGATATGATACAACTATTGGATTTGGCCCGATCCCCCTCGAAGCGTAAGGTTACCCCTTCATCGCCTTCGAGTTCAAGTATCTTTGTGTAGCAATCGACCCTAGCATGATGCTTCTCAAGCCAATCCATCCCCAGGATTGCATCGAATTCAATCATACTCAGCGGTACGAAGTCACACGTCAAGTTTTGGCCCTCCACTTCCACCTCACACGATGGATAGTGACTATCTCTCTCGATGTCTTCCCCTAGAGGTGTGGACACCAATAGGGCTTGAGCCATCGGTACAAGTGGTTCTTTGAATCCCCCGGCAAACGCCTCACTCACGAATGATCGTTGCGCCCCGGTGTCAATGAGAATTCTTGCGTCTCTCCCGTTAATCTTTAGTGTTCCTACATTCATAAGCAATGTAAGACACACTCCCCACTCATTAGACTCATTTCTTAGGTTATAGAGTACCCCGGCTATGGTTTGGATGATCGTCAGCTAACGCCCCATCCCAATTCCATCCCGGTTCCCACCTAGAAATCAACACCGTGAACCCATAAGGGAAAGCCGGCCGCTTTTCATGAAAGCCGGCCGGTTTTCATGCCTTTGCCCTCGGCTCGGAATGAGGGGTTACGTAAGCCGGCCGGTTTTTGCCAAAGCCGGCCGGTTTTCGGTCGCCGAAAGAATTACAGATTTTTCATTTACAAAAGCCGGCCGGTTCTTACGAAAGCCGGCCGGTTTTCATTAGCAGCGCCTCACACCGGGGGTGCCTGAACACAAGCCGGCCGGTTTGTACGAAACCCGGCCGGTTTTTCCCCGCCGAAAGATTTTAACAAAAATCAAGTACGAAAGCCGGGCGGCTTTCGTCAAAGGCGGGCGCCTTATAGCCGCCGTAGGATTTTGCAAATAATTCAGGAGCGGAAGCCGGGCGGCTTCCGTCAATGCCGGGCGGCTTTCGTCCCAGGTGGATATTTATCCACTTCTTCGGACTTGCACAGCCCGGTTGGCTATACAACGTGAACATTTCAACACTTATATTGTTTTCAAGGAAATAACATCAAAAGTTCAAGAATTTACCCGCGACGGAGTCCGGGTTAGCACGTGCATCGGCTTCCGTAATCGCATAGACCCTCGCTTGGGTCCTCCCTTGATTCACGGACGGTGCATTACTTGTGCTAGCTCCACCGTGCCCCGTGTTTGCGTGAGGTGCCGCTGTCCGGTTCCTGCTCACCATAGTCCCACTACTCGGTCCGGAACCCGTACCTCGCCCAAGCTGTGGGCAACTCACCTTCATGTGCCCGACCTCCCCGCATTGATAGCATCTCGGGGGATCGCGACACTTGCCTTGGTGAAGCTTCTTGCAGTTGCTGCACCTTGGTACTCCCGAGTTTTGAGACCTCGAGCCTTGCCCGCTTGGGCCTTGATTCGCCCTCGATGGTGGTGCAGGGGCCTTGAATGAGCCACCTCCCCCGTGGTTCCCCTTCTTGTTAGAACCTTGGGGGCCATGGTTCTCCCATTTTCTTTTCTTCGCCTCCTCGGCGTCTCTTTTCTTCCTCTCTTCCCACTGTTTCTCGCCCTTCAAGGCTTGGTCTACTACTTGGGCAAAAGTCATGTTAGGCAATTGTGTTGCCCTATCACGTATCTCCAAGTCAAGAGCGTCCCAAAAGTGGTTCACCATGCGGTTCTCGTCACAAGCATACTCCGGTATGTAGTCGGCGAGATCCCGGAACTTGTACTCAAGTTCCTTCACAGTCATGTTACCCCCTTGAGTTAGGAGGGTATATTCCCTCACCTTTTTGTTCACCTCGAAGTCGGAGTAATATTGGGCAAAGAACTCCCGTTGGAAGTCCTCCCAAACGACACCCTCCCCATACTTGGTCTTGGTCCCATCCCACCATTTGGACGCCATCCCTTCAAGCAACCTTACCGCGATTCTCAGTTTAAGGTTGGGCGTGATTTGCATGTCAAGGGCTGCTTCATTCAACCTCTTGATCCATTGGGCGGCAACCGAAATATCTCCGGTCCCGTCAAAGGGTTTGCACCCCAAGTCTCTTGCTTCTTTGATAAACTTGGAGATCCTTATGGTTGGACCTCCATCATCTCGACCTCCATGCGGTTCCACATGGACTCTAGATGCATTGTGGCTTCCTCCTCTTGAAGCCATACCCGAAGGTTGCCCCGTTCGGCGCCTTCGGCGTTGCCTCCTCTCTTCACGCTCCCGATGGTATTGTTCGAGTAGCGCCTCAATCCTCCCAAGAGTGCCATTATCGTCACTCTCCCCGCTCACGTCATCATCTTCCCCATCATATGGGGTTTCCACCGGCTCGGTTTCCGGCCTATAAGTTGAGTCCTCATAGGACCAATAAGTTTCATTCTCCGTGTCAACGTGACCGTCGCTCACGGTTTGTTGCTGGCCTCCACGGCCCCTTCCCCTTGACACCCTAGTGGACCCCCGGCTGCCACGTTCGGATCCACCCAGTACACGGCCCGTCGGGTTCCTCCTAGTGATTCTTCCGATTGGCTCCATTTCTGAAAGAAGTTTAGATTGAGCCATCAGACTCGTATCAAATGTCAAGTGACGGATAGGTACTTAAAGACACCTTTTGGCTCAAATCACCGCCATACCAATTGTTAAGGGTACCATCTTAACAATTAGAGACCTCGCAACTCAAGTACCAAAAGTTCCATAAGTACAAAACTTTATGCTCATGGTTTGCAAAAATCATTTTCAAAAAGAATTTTGAAGCTTCATTATGAAGTTTACGGACTAAGGCTCTGATACCAACTTAATTGTCACGCCCCGGACCTACCGGACACGTCAACAACCCGCCGTACAGTACGAATAGTCAACCGCAGTCCAACTCATCCATACTATACTAGGCGTCATGAATATCATTCACAATAGTACATCCATAAACAAACATAATGTAAAATAATCATTTAAATCAGCGGAAACGTTTAATACAAGTGTTTATGCCACACTTCGGCAACATGGGCGTACAAGCCCCAAATAATTATTCAAATAATATCCATGAGCATTAATTTAATGTTTTAAAAATAGAACGGAGGAAGCACGAACCACGACTTCTCTCCCTGAGCTCCCGAAGCAACGGGTGATGGTAGCAAGCTTTACTCCCTACCTGAAACTGTGAGGTGGCCTCCCCCGTGAAGGGGAGGTCAGTACTTGGAAGCATTTGACAAGTACAATGACAACTATACTAAGTATAATCAATGTTTCAACTTCTAAGACCCTTAAAATAGGGTGATATCATAATATAAATAATAATTTATATTTCCCACTTATTATCTCTATAATAAGTAAATTTATTTATTTGTCGGCACACGGCCCAATTCATATATTTCATTATACCCGTCGTTAGCACGACACCGCCCATAGGTCTTATCATTCTTTACGAGACTTGTCACCGCTCTCCGAGGCCTCCCCGGGCTCTCGGGCCGGAGTCCAACATCCCGCCCCTGAACTCATACCCATCGTCCCGTAGGAAGGTAAGGTCCATTCGGGGTCCTATCTTATGTGTTACCGCTGTCGGGAGCCTCGTAAGGTCTCCGGTTCGGATTCCACCCTAACCCGTGATCACGATGTAAGTCCATGCTATCCAACCCCGCTCTCTAGAGTCGGGAAGGGCCATGGTCCTTACTAATTACCAATATTCTATCGGCTAATCCTCAAAGACTACCGAATACACCCGTAGGCCAATCCTATTCCTAGGATCAATTTATTATTCACTTTATCTTGGGTATCCCTTAAGGCCTACCCCTAGCATCACTTATCCACCTTAGTATCTCTTAAGACTACTTAAGGCTCAAACAATTTACAATCCAAACCTTGGATCAATTCTAACATATTTCAATTCCAAAACCCCGACTAGTATCATTATACTAGTCGGATAAATTCCAACAAAATCTCATTTCAGTTCGTAGTCATATAGACAATTCTCAAACTAATTTTCCATTGAAAATATAGTTCACATCAATATACAAAATATAATCTTTAATCACTCATATATCCTTATATGAAGTTAAAATTATATTTCAACACAATATTTATAATTAATCCCTTCATCAAGCCAATATACTCATATTACATAATCATACACAATTTATCCTTAAATTTGTATATTATGCCCCTTTATTCATTTACAACAATATTTTCATTTAGGCATTATTACTCATTAATAATCCATGAAAATCGCATTTAATTACTTTAGGTAATCTTACAAAATTAACCCAAAGATTATAAACAACATAGTCAGCCATCCTCACCTTATGATGTGCTCGAATAGTTGCCTTTGCGAAGTCCTTAGATCAACCCCCGGTTTTGGCTGATTAAATCAAGAATCCTGGACAGCAGCTGAAAGCCGCCCGACTTTCACAAAAGCCGCCCGGTGTTCGTGTTCTGCAAGTTCGAGCAGTTCACCGTTGAGTGGCGGTTTCCGGCGATTTCGACTCCTATCGATTCACCAACTCTTCTAAGTTAATTATCACCACTTTATAACATTATTCTACACTTGTAAACGTGTAGAACTTCAAGTTAAATCCATCATATGATTTCTTAAAAAATCATACAAAGTAATACTAGCTAGAGAATAATGGTTATGCTCTTACCTCAAGAACAACCCTTTTCTCCCTGGATTTCTTTTGTTGATGCTGCCTTCAAGCTTGGAGTTTGTGGAGAGCCTTTCCCAGAACTCCTCTCTCACTCCTTTCCTTAGCTTTGTGCGGATGGTGTAGAATGAGAGGATAGATGCCTCAATCAAACACCCCAATAATATGGAGGTAGGGTATGGAGGGTGTGATTTTCTTGTCTCAAGGAAACCCCCTTCCCCATGCACGCCCCCTTCCTCATTTCTTGTCTCATTCCTCACTTAATTGAGGCTATTTGATGTGTAGGACACCCCAAGTGGGTGTAGGAAGTCCCTCTCAATTATTCCTGCTATTTTCGGTAGGTTGTGCCAAAATAGCACTCGGGTTGTTCAAATATTTTTATCAACTTCGGTTGGCATTTTATTGGGCTCCTATAATTACTAGGATAACCCAACTAAATATTTGGTAGCCCATTCTCATATAGTGGACCCAATATATAATCTAATTAATCGCACATTAAATAATATGCCAATCAATTACATGAATTTTATTTGCTAGGAAATTCGAATACATATCAAATTCCAAATTCAAGTACATCCGGGTGCGGTGTCACATCCCCTCCTCAGGCCGCAGCTCCGACGGCCGATATTCTTCCCATCGACGGCATACAACCAGATATGGTCCAGACCGACGCTATTCCCTCTTCGTCCACTCCAATTGTGTCCACTACACTTGGTAATTAGCACCCTATGCAAACCCGCTCCAAGGCAGGAATTTTTAAGCCTAAAGTTATTTTTAATCTCAGTACAATTGTTGTTCCTGCAGATCCTACTTGTTTTACTGAGGCTAATAAATTTTTAAAGTGGCGAGAGGCCATGGCCGATGAATTTAATGCACTCATTAATAATAAAACTTGGGACTTGGTGCCCTTTGACAACTCTAAAAATATTGTAGGTTGTAAGTGGATCTATAAGACAAAATATCACTCAGATGGGTCAGTTGAGCGCCATAAGGCTCGGTTAGTTGCTCAAGGTTTTAATCAACAGGCTGGTATTGATTTTTCTGAAACATTTAGTCCTGTCATTAAACCTACCACAGTTCGTATTGTTCTCACTTTAGCCGTTTCTTTTAGGTGGGTAATTCTTCAACTTGATGTTAAGAATGCCTTTCTGCATGGTCACTTGATAGAGGAAGTATACATGCGTCAGCCCCGTGGTTTTATTCATCCTAATTTTCCTACTCATATGTGTCGTTTGCGTAAGGCTATTTATGGCCTTAAGCAAGCACCACGGGCATGGTTTCATCGTTTTAGTAGTTTTCTTCTTTAGCATAATTTTGTGTGTAGTAAGTCTGATAATTCACTATTTATTTATCGCCAGAATAATAATATTATTTATTTATGACTATATGTAGATGATATTATTATTACTGGCAATTCTGAGTCTACTATTACCGAGTTTATATCTGTTATTTCTAATCATTTTGCTATGAAGGATCTGGGTAATTTACATTATTTCTTAGGCATTGAGGCATCTCGTTCTCCTAAGGGTCTCTTTCTCTCTCAAAATAAATATGTCACAGATCTTCTGGCTCAGTTTCATCTGCATACTGTTAAGCCTGTTCGCACCCCTTTAGCCTCTCGTACCACTCTGTCTCTCTCTGATGGTGAGTTACTTGTAGATTCTACTGAGTATCGTAGTATGGTAGGTGCGTTACAGTATTTAACTTTGACAAGGCCGGATATTACTTATGCAGTACATTTAGTGTCTCAGTTCATGCATGCCCCCGTACTACTCATCTTTTTGCAGTCAAAAGAATTTTCAGGTACTTGCAGGGTACGCGTGATCATGGTTTGTGGCTTCAACATTCAGATCGGCCTACCTGTGTTTTAGCTTACTCAGATGCTGATTGGGCTGGATGTCCGGATAGCTCACGCTCTACCACAGGTTTTGCTGTCTTTTTAGGTCCCAATTTAATTTCTTGGAAGTCTAAAAAGCAGCCTACGGTGGCCAAGTCCTCCACTGAAGCTGAGTACCGCGCTATTGCTTACACTGTCCAAGACACGCTACATATCCGATCTGTTTTGTTTGAGCTTGGTTATCCTATAAACGAACCTGTTCATCTTTTATGTGATAATATTTCAGCCTCTTATTTGACTGCAAATCCAGTACAGCATGCTAGGAGCAAGCATATTCAGATTGATTATCATTTTGTTCGTGAACGAGTTGCTCATGGAGATTTGATTGTTCGACATGTTCCTACACATCTACAGTTGGCAGATATTTTTACTAAAAGCCTCCCTAGTCAGTGTTTTCATTTTTAAAAGGACAGCCTGCGCGTTGTTTCTCCCGCACAGCTTGAGGGGGTGTAATAGAATTATAATAGAGATACTCTTGTACTTAACATAAAACTCTTCTAGTATAAATATATCTGTCAGGGCTCCTTAGAGAGCATCATGTTTCATTATTTCACAACCTAAAGCTATTCTCATATGTAAAGTAGATGAAAAGGAAAAACTTTATCAATACACTTATTGAAACATAATACTAACTTCTAGAACTAAATCCATAACTATTAGTTAACACAAGAAGAAACCCTCAACAACTACATTAATACTACCTCCGTCCCATTTATATTGTCCCGGAAGAGGGTGACACGGTTATTAAGAGAAGTAGGTTTGTGTGGTTGATATTAATTGATAAAGTAAGAATAAAGTAAGGATGATTTAGAGCCACACAAACTTTGCCAAATATGGTATGGGACAATTTAAGTGGGACTTCCCGAAAAGGTAAAACGGGACAATATAAATGGGACGGAAGGAGTACACAGTATCCAATAACCCATTTGAGTATGTTCTTTAATAGTCTAGTTCATTTGGTATGAATGAACTAGACTTGACGAAGAACATACACAAAAAGTTTCAGCAAAAAATATCACTGGGAACCACTTCAAATTGATGTGTCCGGACCAGGGTTCTGTCTAGCCTGGCCGGACATGAACATTCGTGTATGTGTGTGTGTGTGTATTACATATGCAAGTTTGGAGTGCTTATCTCACACTCCATTAAACTTTGAGGTATTTAATTTAGGCTAAAGGGTCAAATAGGCCCTTGAACTAAATTAAAGTGTTCAATTAGCCCCTTATATAGGAGGTTCAGCCCGGGCATCGACAATTGGAGAGGTTCCTGGTGGAATTTTTCGATGAAATATTTTGAGCATCTTGTTCATTAAGTCTAGTTTACCCATATCCAATTTCAGCTAAATATTAAATCGGGAAGGCAATCAAATGATTTTCCGAAATGTAATGCGCTGTTTAACTACACAATTATCTTCAAAAAATCATTTGATTGCCTTCCCGGTTGATTTTTTAGCTGAAATTTAGTATGGACAAACTAGACTTAATGAAGAAGATGCTCAAAAAATTTCATCAAAAAATGTTACCGGGAACGGCCTCAATTGGCGAAGGCTGGGCAGAACCTCTTATATAAAGGGCTATTGAACACTTTAAATTAGTTCAAGGGCCTATTTGACCCTTTAGCCTTTATTTTATTTTCTTCTTTTTATCAATAAAATAAACAAAAAATTATATGAAAAATATCTAAAACGATCATCTACGATAGTTTCAGCCAGTATAGGCAGAAAAGTAATTCGAGCCTTACTTTTTCTTATTACTACAGAATTCAGTGCGCGAAATAAAAAATTAGAGGATGTTTTTCCTTGGACTGTTTTCAGTCCCAAGTCAGACCAAACTAGACTTAAACAGACCAAACCAGACCAGACTAAAACGACCAGACCAAACTTAAAACGACCAAACCAGACTTGACATCCGTGGTTATAAAATACACAGAGACCAGACGCGTACCAGACCACACTAGACCAGAGCAGACCCGACCCGACCAGACCATACTTAAACAGACCAGATCAGACTTAAATAGACCAGACCAGAATAGCAAATTACAATACAGGTAAAAACTTTCTTAGTGAAAAAGTTGTTTGGTAAGCCTTATAAGTCAAAAAACATGGTCATCAACCGTGCTCTTAGATTTAGTACTATTCTTACATATGAGTTTCAATTTAGTTATAGTATTCATGGCAACACCCTTCTTTCCTTATTTGATAAAATAGTCTTATAATGTTTTTACATAGATTGTTTTCAATCCAAAAAAAGATCAGATCAAACTTAAACATAACATACAAGATCAGATTTAAACATATCAAAACATACCAAATCAGACTTCCATAGTTATAAAAAACACATAGATCAGACATTTACAAGATTAGACCAAATCAATTTTGACAACTCAGCTCAGACAAGACTTAACATGCTAGATCAAAGCAGACCAGCCCAATAAATTTCGGTCCCAATAAAAACATGATGAATGTGCAATGTTATACAATACGTCAGTGACTAAAGAAAGGAAGATTTTGTCGTAAGTTACTTGGAGGCGTTTACACTTTTTAAAGCGCCGCATGCATCTCTCTCTAGAGCCGCCGTCTAGGCGGCCTAGGGTTTGTCCAGAGACGGATCTCCGCCGTATCTCCGAGTCTTTATTTGTTAGATGTCTCTTTGGCTTGTTTGGAAGATGCTGTCTATTGTCGAAGACGTTGTCCGGGTTCCCCGTTTCTCCGATCGCGGGTTTCGATCACAAAGTAGGTCTAGCCCGTTGAATACGGTGATGAGAAGAACGACGGCTGTTTCGAGGTGGCTGGATCGAAGGAGTCAGGTGCGGCAAGGGGCTGGCAGAAGGTTCAAGCAACAAATTTGCATGGAAAGTTTCGGGGACATGTCTGATGGTGAGGTTGTGGCGAGTGAGCGACGGGCGCGACCCCCTCCTGAGCCGTCGCCATGGAGTGCAAGCAAATCTAGGGTTTTGAAGAAGATTTATTTTATTGGTTTTGTTTGTTCTTTCCGTGATTGCTATGTCTATCTTGCTATATGCTTTTTATTTATCGTTCCTATTTGTAAGACGTTGATTTTGGATGTGGGAGATGAGAAGAATTTGGTAACCGTATTAGGCTTTTTGTTTCCCGGTTATGGATCAACGAATTATATTGCTACGGCGATTAATTCCAAGTATGATTCGAGGGATAACGATTATCAATTTTCTTTTTGTCTGTTGATCCATACTATGAAATATTATTGATTATTAATCTAAGCCGTTGGAGTTGATGATAAAAAACAATACGTCAGCGACTCAGTGTAGTCGGAGTACGTAGCATTAATGTCAAGTGTAGCCACGTCACCTACAAAATTTAAGAGTATGGGACGTTTTATTACGGAAGAGTACGTCCTACATTTGTGGATGGACTGGATGCATATTGATAGGGACATACTATTGATTTGGAATTCCCAATTGCTCGTAATAGTTATTCACTTATTTGGTCACGTTCAAATCGTCTAAATCGATGCATTCTGAGGAAATGGTTGAGTACCACTATGTTAGTACTTAGGGGTGTTTGGAACTGATTCTGCTTCTGCTTCTTTTTTAAAAGCAGAAGCAGAATCAGAATCAGTTTTCAGAAGCTGGTACCCCTCAGCTTCTAAAAAAACTGATTCTGAGAGTAAATTAGAGCTCCAGAAGTGCTTCTGAAATTTCACCCAAACACTCCAGCTTCTGCTTCTGCTCCCTGAAGGAGCAGAATCAGTTTTGAGAATCAGATCCAAACATTCCTTAGTAGGTATTTTAATTTGATACTCGTATAATTTAATTTATTTTATTAATAAAATATATTTTATATATTTTCTCTTTGGATGGTGTACACTTTTTCTTTTTTGTTTATCAGAAAAATTGATATTTTTGTTTGATGTAATGAATTTGTGGTTGAATTTATTTCTCTCTTCTCATCTCACATCCATGATCCAACACACATTTTACAATGTCCAATGCCACGGATGTAATGGGAAGTATGATTTTTCACAATGCAATAAATTCAAAAAATTAATCTCATCAGTCAAAACTTCATGTAGGTTTATGCAATTTCAATGTTAACGGATCAAATCTTTATAATACTCTGTATTTGAATTATAATTTCACTATAAAATATAATATTATATATACTACGTATAATTTTAGACACAGAGTATTTAATAATTTAAAATACGACTTCATATTTCGGGATATTAGTTGTTCTCAAAAACAAATTCGGGATATTAGGTACATATATACTCCCTACGTTCCAGAAACAACTTCCACCTTTCTTTTTTGGACAGTCCCAAAATTAACTTCTTGTTTTTTTATTTTGGAAAATTATCTTCATAAAAAGAGTGTAAAAGAATGTCAAACAGTGTCAAAATAGTAAAATTTACACTATGGTAAATTTATTTCCTTAACATGTGTGAAATCAAGTGAGAAGTTGTTTGTGAAACGGAGGGTGTATAAACTAAACATATAATATTGTGGGAATGCTTATATTCCGCAACAACAAATGTCAAACGGGCCTTAATTTTACAAACATTTGTAGGTGTCCATTGATTAACAAGATTAAGAAAACAAACTTAATACGTGTTTATTTCGTTTTGAATCCTTACTAACCGCGCAATTCCACTTGCAAAGTGCAAACCACCATTTAAATTTAAAATGATAACAAAATTGTCATGACTTATTGGTGTGATCAACTGATTCAGCAAAAAAAATGAAAGATAGATATTACGGAGTATGTGGTAAAGCAAATTGGTATGGTAGGTTCTCATCGTAAGGATGTTTTCTTTTGGACTGAAATTTGCTGGTCTGGTCTGGTCTGTTTAAGTCTGGTCTGGTCTGTTTAAGTCTGGTCTGGTCTGGTCTGGTCTGAACTGGTCTGGTCTGGTCTGGTCTGGTAAACGTTTGGTCTCTGTGTATTTTATAACTACGGAAGTCTGGTCTGGTCTGGTCTGGTCTGTTTAAGTCTGGTCTGGTCTGGTCTGGTCTGTTTAAGTCTGGTCTGGTCTGATCTGGTCTGTTTAAGTCTGGTCTGGTCTGGTCTGGGACTGAAAACAGTCCAAAAGAAAACATCCTAAGAGCCTATATAAATATCTCTCTAGATATAATGTGATGGATCGATATAATTTAATTTGTTGTAATTAAAAATGTGCGGCGATTTCAATTTTATTTTGCCAATAAAATGAAAAAATGAATCTAATCATCCTGAATTCAATTTCTTTGTAAGCAGATGCTAGAAGCTCATTTTTTTTTTCTCCATTGAAAACGATCTAAAAATGGAAATAATCCATCATCAATCAGAAAAAGTATTTTATTTTTATTGTGAGGACAGAAAAATATTTCCATTTTCTATCTTTGCTAAATTGATTCGTTGACCAAAATTACGTATGATGTTTATGAGCAAATTAAACCAAATCAATAGCATCTGATGTAACAATCTCTCATCAGTCATCACAATTGCCAACATTTAAATCCGAGACTTATTTCTTATTGCACATTTGTATTTTGTATCTTCGTCCATAAAAAAAAGTAAAAGAAGTTAGGAGTTTCAGACGATAGAGGTAATTTTTTTTTTGCAAATAGGAAACTTTGTTGTAAACTACAATAATACAATAATGGTAAGAGAAAGATATCACATGCCAGCCTGCCAGGACATAGCGTTTGGGGGTGGGAGAAAACCACATTTATTTCATCTACCACATATTCACGCAATCGATTTATCTCCTTCTTATCTTTGTCACCATACACCCTTTTTCTGCAAAGAAAGCAATACGAGGTTGGATACAAACCTTGACTAGTCTTGTTTTTGCCATAGCCGTATCCAATGCAATTAGATTTTTTTCTTGAGTGTTCAATTAATGATCGGTGTCCCTACATGATATACCTCAATTCTTAAAAAGATATTAGCACGATATGCTCAATATATGTTTAACACAACTAGATGAAAAGATAATTTTATGAATTTTTAGTAACTATTAGTATTTTACAACCGAAAAAGATCTTTAAAAAAAGGTAGTAGTTGTTTGGCAAAAAGTTGACTGTTTGATATAGTTCCATTTGGTAGACAAACTGTTAGGACTAATTAATGTTAGAAGCTACGAACTTATCTGATATGTTACTTACCGTAGCATAAAAAAGAAATCTTCTATTTTTATAAAAGCTCTAAAAAATTGACATATCAAACATACAATTGGAATTGGAAGCTTTTAAAAACTTTTCAAAAGCTAGAAGACAAAGACTTGTGTCTGCCAAACATAACCTAAATTATACGTAGTGTGTCATTCACATCTTTTACTTTTACAACCTACTTAATTATGACTCGTAAAGTCGTAATATATTAGAAACTAAATTATTAAAAAATATTGATAAGTTCTTGTCACTTTAAATTTTCAAAACATGAAAAGTATAATTATTTACTATAGAGTCAAAAGGAAAGAAATATATCGATCAATCAATGTTGTGCATTTACAATGTGAGAAGGAAAATTGCAATTAAAAAGAATGGAGACGGAAAGGCAAGTCTATAGCGCCTAATGACTAAATGTGAAGAGGTGGAAAACATCCTGATCCTATATTGTATATAGATTCTTGTTTAGTATACAATTATACATCTTTTGTGCATTCTATCCGTGCACATATAAAATTTATAAATTTTACGTATTTTTAGAAGAATTGCGTGGGTGCACGAATAAAATGTATAGGCGTCTACAAAAATAGTGTATAAATGTCATTTGCATTGTATATCGGCGTGGAAAAGACAATTAGAAAATGGCCACCAATGACGTAACGAGTGAAATATCATATCCTAGACACAAAATATGGAGTCTAGTTTGAGTAGTCGGAGTTTTTCATATAGACGACTACTTTTAGAAAATACGGAGTACTCATTTTTGTACATATGATACGTAGTCTAATCATAAGCTATACATGATTTCTAATTTAATTCTTATACTTTTTAAAATTATGATAACACTTTATGTTTTTTGGAAATTTATTATATTTAAATAAAACTAACTTTTAATAAGGACTAAAAATTTAGAACGTTTCTCATGTCTGGGGTCACCGGCTCACGCCTTCGAGAACATTCCACTCGCTGTGGCTGAGTAAATGTACATGTGATTAAACTTTCATTTAGACTCCCTTTTGATGGATTTATCTTAGTCACAATTGAGATCTTATAAATCAAAAGAGACCAAATTACATCATACATGCAAAACATTGTTCAAAAAAAGGTGGAATCTTCCATCCTAGGAGCCCCCACATTCCGACCCGACTTAATGGTGGAGAAGTAAATCATGGTGACTCAGTCGATCCAATAATGATAGACCTTATACCCGTGTGTACCAGACGTCCAGCTCTACATGCAAAACATTATACTACGCAGTGACGTATCCAGAATGGCCCTCTGCCCCCTCTTAATCCCCACCAACCCTTATATTCAATAAATAATTGCGCGTGTGTATTTGTGTGACGAATATATATGTCTCATACATTAAATATGAGTAGAATTACTAAACATTTCCACAACAAAGCGACAAGAAAGGTGCACATATCTGCTTAGGATTTGTAAAGGTCACGAGTTCGAAAGTGGCTCTATATTTTGTATTTTACTTTTGCTTTTGCTCTTTTGAAGCCTTTTTTTAACTCCCAAGGGTTTGGGGGGGCTGGGGGCCTGGAGTAATAGGGGCTGAAACTCACTCCATTGAATTTCAACCCCCTATGTCCCATTGGGCTGGAATGATTGATTCTTTTGAAGCCTTAAAACATTTAAAGTGACACACATATTTTTATTTAGTTTTTGTCTTTTTGAAGAGATTATGATTCATAAGGTTTTACGATTACTCTTTTGTACATAATATAAACTTGTTTTAAATGTACTTGTGCAATTGTGAATTCCAAATATAAATTAATTTGAAGTACATAGCTAACCCTTCAATTAATTAATTCATTCGTCAATTTATTAACATAATTTTGAACAAAATACAAACACCGTGTGATAATAATTTATTTATAACAAAAATGAAATTTATTCATTGTGATTTTTAAGTATGATATCATAAGGGTCTCCAGTGAATATTGTGCTAGTTATGATTGTTTTTGCAATATTTTTTCTTAATGTGATTAATTGATGACATTCATGAGATAATATCAGGGGAAATTATCTCAAATAAGACTAAAAATGTTTGTTTATTCCGAAGTATGATCATAATATTTTCAAAATAGATGTAATTACTATCATACTTTGACAGTACTAGACATCAAACATGACAATATTTTTATATTTGGAGTAATTATTTCGCCACCCTATTCTTAATAGTAATTTGAGTTTCAGTCGTAACTTTTCAAAAAGAATATCAACATCAAGTTTTACCCCTCTTAACTTTTTGACTTTTCTTTTTTCACTTTGGACCGTCGTTCATATTTCTGACTCATTTTGGGATTTTATTTGTTTTCCTCTTCATTCTCTGTACAATTTAATATAATTACCTCTATAAAACAACATGGGTGATTATTTACTTATCACTACCCACAAGCTAACTCAGTGTACTGTTCATATACTCCTTGTGTTAACTTGTCGAGAGGTTCTACATCAACATTAAATCATTAATGTGACTAACTACCAAGAGGCTAGGGAGTCGGCCTTCGCCCTCACTGTCCTAGACTCCTAGCTCTTAACTTCCTCTGTATTTAGATGTCTATATGTGGCGTTTCTTATTATTTCTAACTATGTGATCATTTAAGATCAAATATGTGGGCAATTAAGCCTTAATTCTGCGGGGAAGTTAGGCCTATTCCTATACCACACCCACTAGAGCGAGAACAATTTTGTTCACTCTCATTTGAGAGGGTTATGTTAACTTCACCTCTATTTGCCTGTAATGTGGCAAGACAATACTTCACAATTTGGCAATTGTATTATCTTTTTCTTTTTTAATCCATTTAAAAAAATCAATTTTTTTCTTTTTTTACGATCTTTCATATGGTACTAATATTGCATATAAAAAATTTTTAAAAAAATGAACTAGAATTAGATATTTAGAAATAAATGTTTTGTTTTTCAAATTTTTATATATACAAAATTGATATCATTAGAAAGATCATAAAAAACTAAAAAATCTGATATTTTTTTTTTTATAAAAAGTAGACTATAAATAAAAAAGTTATAACATTTAAAAAAAAACAAATGGGATGAAATGCCACATGGCAACCATAGAGCAAAGGGGGTGAACATCACCCTCCTTAGTGAGGGTGTACAAATGTGCACTCCACTAGAGCTACCAACTTCATCGACCATCTTCTTGTCTCTACCTTTGTGTTCAATTTTCCACTAGGACGTATGTTATGACAACCTTACCTTTAGTGGCTAATCTCAGGTTGTATTTCAAGCTGTAATGAGTTAGTTCAACCGCTCACTTCACCATTCCATAACTAACACTTAAATCTTTAAGATATTACTTTCCTAATGGATGATCCATTAATTACCATAAATAAGATGTGCATGGAAGCGTATAACAAAATTCTCATAATAAATAAACACCAATACTTTGATAAACTTTTTGCATGATGGGGTGTACCTCAGCTCTCTTCCACCTCATGCAAAAAACATTCCCTGACATATTCATGCAACTCGCCTTAGGTTCATCCTAATAGATGTAGAATGAAACCTTATTACATCAACTATTCACCATAAATCAAAGCTATAGTTTTTGTTTGGCAACATGCAAGCAAGCCAAGAAGGTCCTTAGAACCAATGTATCATTACAGTTCTCACAAGGAATCTTGAAGTCACTTAGATCTTTCACCTTCTTTGAATAGAAGAGATATCACACCTTTATCACCATATTTTTTCATGTTTCTAACTTAAATAGCTAACATCAATTTTTCATGTTTCTAACTTAAATAGCTAACATCATTACAGTTCTTATCTTCTACCTTCTCCTACACTTTTTCATATTTCTAACTAAAATAGCTAACACCAATTTTATTAGGTTTATGAGAGTGGTGTGGTTAATTCTTGTCATTTTTTCCTTTTAGGATTTAAGAGCTTTCTTATCCATTAAGAACCCGGAGGAGCAAAATCTATGAGCTCATCAACTTCTTTCGAATTGTCGTGATCTGCTCGAGGATCGTGCACGCCTTTCTCTTGTTGAACTTTAGGCTATGCTCAAGCTCTTTGAATTGATGATGGATTGTGAATTTCCTCCTCATTTAGGTTATCAGCTAGAGTAGGCATTGCTCAATAGATCTCGTGAAACCCAGGGCCGGTCCCGAGAAAACGAGGGCCCTGTGCAACAACAAAAATCAGACCTTTCTTTTCTATCGTTAATAGAAATGCTATTTCAATTGAAATGGTAAATTGTTAATACGGAGTAGTTATAATTTATTAAAAAATTATTTCATAATAGAAGTTGCTAGTATTAACTAGCAGTAATAAATCCAAGAAAAAAATTTATTTACGTATAAAGTTATATAGTGAAACAAAAACAAATTTAACAGCCTAAGAACCTATTAATATCATTTTGTTGAACTGAGATTACAAAATTAATTCATAAAGAACCATTACTCTCTATTAGTTACGAATTTATATACCTAGAATAGTGGAGTCCTTCCGTCCTAGATGTGTCCGAATCGCCGCAACAACTTAGAAATCAGGATGGCTCAAGGTTGGAGCAGAGCCTGGAGACGGAGAGTGGTCTGCACTTCGCTCGTCTCGCTCAGTCACTTGTTATGCCCTTTGGCTTATGCGCTTCCTCTTTCGCAGATTGCTATGCTCGTCCCGCACCTTTTTGTTCGCTATTGGGCTGACTGGCTTATACTGAGTAGTAGACTAGTAGTAATACTACTACTAATTTATTTTTGTGGGCCTTCCATATTTTTGGGCCCTGTGCGGTCGGACACCCTGCACACCCCCTGGGCCGGCCCCGGTGAAACCACACAATTAGTTTTCATCAAATCCCAATAACATAAGCTAAAATGTGAAGAAACCTAAGGATGAATGAATTGAATGAAATAGTAATTACAGCAAGAATGAGTAATCCGGTGCTTAGTATTCTTGGAAGGTGGAAAAAGTTGCTCCTTCAGCTCAAATGGAAGCTCAGCATACATATTATAGGGACCCCCTCATGGTTACATACTCGCACCCTATATATATCATCATAAAATAAGCATATTAGTACGGATTATTACGAGATAATAACACCATTAAAGAAAACAAATGTCCCATTCTTTGACTTTTGAGTTTTGCGATGTTTATTCCCACAATTTATGATTGTTATTTTTATGTATGCCCAATATAAAATAAATGTCATCACAACTTCACGAGAATATGTCAATATCACCTACCACTACTCCTCTTGTTTAACGTCAACAACTCTCACCGAGATTTTTTTTTTTAATTTTATCCCACAGATAAAGAACTTTAATTTTAATTGTTAATGCACGAAGTTTCTATTTTAAAATAAGGATGTTTTTATTTGAACGATTTTCAATCTCAAATCAAGTTTGGATAGTTATAAAATACACATAGACCAAATATTTATCAGACCAGACTATATGACATCAGACCAGACTAAAAAAATTCAATCAGAGTAAAAACATCCAAAATCAAACGGAATAATTGGTCCCGATTAAATTTCAGGCTCGACCCAACCCGGTTCTCAAACGGAATCCAGCCCTTACAACTATGCTACAATGCTGGATGTCATGCCAGCTATGAAATAGAAGGAAAGATTGAGACTTTTACTAGCTAAGGTCAAAGCAGCTGGCACCTTTACTAAATTATATACGGAGTATTTGTTTATATATACTCCGTATAATACACTGTGTGTATATATGTAAACTTTCCATTATTAGCTCACACCCTCTTCCCCACACCGCCTCTGTTTCTCCCCTCCCGGCCGGCTGGTCTCCCCACAATTCCTATCCCTTCCGATCTTCCTCCTCCCTCAACCGCCACCGGAAAAGAGTTCATGAAAGAAAAGGGTAATGTGGTAAATCCCTCACCCAGAATCTGTGACTGCAGAGGATAAAGTGGAGTAACATTGATGATTGATGAGACCTTTCGCTGAAAAAATGGCCGGCGGTTCTTTTTCCGGCGAAAAGAAGCCGCATTGGTGGCTTACCAACCGAAAGGTAAATAAGAAGTTGTATTTATTTTTTATGTATTAGAGTCAGGGTATGAATATTGCGGTGGCGGACGGCGCAACCGCATCGGCCCGCTATCGCGATGAAACCGCAACGCAACAGCAACGGTGCCGCGTCGTCCTGCACCCCACGGCAATCGCCACGGTCCTTATGACTCTGGGAATTGAAAATATTTTACGTCACAGCGGCCGTAATACACATCGTGGCTGCTGAATTAGTCTCAACCGCAATGACCGCTACTGTGGGGCAATCGCAATTTAAAACATTGATTAAAGTTTTATTACTATCTATTATTCATTGATGGGAGATTCATGAAATATTAAAATATGTGCAGGTTGCTGAGAAATATTTGAAGGATGCGAAGCTTCTTCTTGAAACTAATGAACCAAAAGCCATGGCTTCTGCTCTGAGTCTTCTGGATGCGGCCCTTTCTCTGTCTCCCCGGCTGGAGGTCGCCGTTGAGTTAAAGGCCCGGACTTTGCTGGTTCTCCGGCGGTATAAGGACGTCGCCGAAATGCTACAGAGTTATATTCCCAGCCTTAATAGAGAATCTTTGGATGAATCGGCGTCGACTTGTTCGTCTTCTTCAGAGTCGTCGGATGGGTCTTTCAGGAAGGAGCAAGTCAAGCTTCTCTTCTCCGGGATCGGCTCGCCGGGCCGGGCCGGCGAATCCATTTTCAAGTGCATCTCTGTCTCCGGCTTGAAAAAGAAGCTCATGGCTGGCCTCTGTAAAAGCTGCCAAAAGGATGGACCGTGGAGGTATTTTCCACGTGATTTTTTCCTATTCCATTGGTTATTATCGATTTTTTCAATTTCTCTTTATTTTTTGGCTTATTATGTTTTTAGCATCTCTAATAGTACTCCACTTCTTTTGGTTTTGTCCTTGTAGATTTTATTTTCAAATATACCCTTTCAAAGAATTTGATTTTTTCCACCATGTGATGACCACAACAATGATATGGATAAAAGATTATGACAAAGAAGTAAAAACATTACTACGTATTATATAGCAATAATTAATGTGGGATCATTTAAGCATGATAATGCTAGGGAATTGGACTTTCGCCAATTTTTCATTAAATAGATGTCATTTAACCATAGGTCATTGCTTAGAAAATTCTTTAAAGAATACTCCGTAGGATGTAAGAACCAATTTTGTGCAAACAATGAGATGCCAAGTTAATTTCGCCTATTACTTACCACCAAATCACATAATTATGAATATGGGTTTTTAGCTTTTCTTGGTATTCTTTAATCTTTTTTTATTAATATCATTAATCTAAACCAAAGTAGGTTGTTTTTCTTTGATCATAATAAATTAGGGAATTTCCTTGTTGATTCAACTACTTTAATGGTTAACTTGTAGATGGACGTAGCTTTAATTGCCTTGTTAAACAATATACTTTCAAGTTGAATTATTGAACAAGCCAACCCAAGTCTAGGTGGTCCTTTGACGTGTCATCATACACTTATCTTAACACTTTACATGATCATACATTCATACCCAAGGTAGGGACCAAATGAGGGAAAATAAGAATATTTTAACATGACAAATTTGTCAAAATAAAATATATTTATAATGATTGGAATCATAACTACGGCATATTATATGGGTTAAAAAACACAATTAACCTTTTCCTTTCGTCTTTATTTTTTGTCTAGGTACTTAATATTGGGACAAGCATGTTACCATTTGGGGTTAATGGAAGACGCTATGGCCCTTTTACAGACCGGAAAACGCATCGCCTCCGACGCTCTACGGCGTCAGAGCATTTGCTGGTCTGACGACAGTTTCTCATTCTCCAAATTCCCGATCTCCGGCGAGATTCCGAACTCCCCTTCGACGGCGCCGATGACAGAGCCCGAAACCATTTCCCAGAAGCTCAACCACATTAAGCAGCTCCTCCGGCGAAAGACGTCGGCGATCGCCGCGATGGACGCCGGGCTCTACCAGGAATCCATCCGGCACTTCACCAAGATCGTCGACGGCCGGCGCGGAGCCCCCCAGGGGTTCCTCGCGGAGTGCTACGCGCGAAGAGCCTCTGCCTTCCAATCCGCCGGAAAAATCGCCGACGCAATTTCCGATTGCAACCGGTCGCTGGCATTGGAGCCTTCTTCCGTTGAAGCTCTGAGAACAAGAGCTTCCCTGTTCGAGACAATCCGATGTTTACCCGACAGTCTTCACGATCTGGAACACCTGAAACTGCTCTACAACACGATGCTACGTGATCGGACGTTGCCCGGACCGTTATGGAAACGCCAGAACATTCAGTACAGGGAAATTCCGGGAAAGCTCTGTTCTTTGGCCGCGAAAATTCAGGAATTGAAAAAAAGGGTCGCTTCCGGTGAGACAAGAAACGTAGATTACTATGGATTGATGGGATTGAAGAGAGGATGTTCAAGAGCAGAATTGGAAAGAGCCCATTTGTTGCTTAATCTGAGACATAAACCCGATAAGGCGATGAGCTTCGTTGAGAGATGTGAGTTTCCAGATGAAAAAGACATTGAAGCAGCTAGAGACAGAGCAAAGATGTCTGCTTTATTACTTTATAAATGGCTTCAGAGGGCTCATGCAAGTTTACTGAAAACCGTCATTGAAGAAGAAGAAGAATCAGAGAAACAGAACAGAGCTATAGCTGCCGCTGCTGCGGTGGTAATTCAAGAACCCAAAGTAGAAGAGACACCCCCGCCGGCGCCGGTGTTTCACGGTGGGTTCTGCCGGGATCTCGCCATGGTTGGGAGCTTGTTATCTCAATCTGGGTTTAGCCATCCCATTCCCATGAATTATGAGGCAGTGAGTTGCTGAGAATCCCAGAGCTTAACAGTGTTGAACTACCTGGGCGGAAATGCCCGAGGATAATTGATTATAATTATTGTTATAATTATAATTGTTGCTTCGTAAATGAAGGAGGGATTATGTACAAATTGATGCCTGAATGGATGAAAATAAGCAAATCTGTAGCTTGGCAGCAGGGATTTTCTTGATCTTTTTCTGCTTGAGAATGTAAATGTTCTGTTTGTTATTGGGTCAGATTACTAATTTTCTTGATTCTTCACCCTTTTTAATGTTTCCGATAAAAAGAAATTATGATTAAAATAAAGAAAATGAACAACAATATAATATGATTAACTAGTTATTTTAATATAAATGATAATGTTCACCTTTACACAACAATAATTATGAAAATATATTCATATTAACGGTAGCTTCGTCCATTAACTTGATGATTTATTGTCATATTTATAACTAAAAGGCTAAAAGGTCAAATAGGCCCCTGTTCCCGTCCAGAATGCTTAATTCGCACCATGAACTCTAAAAAGCTCCAATTCACCTCTTGAACTCGACAAAAAAGTTCAAATCTCACTTCTTACAAGTAAACGTCCGGTCACCGCCACGTCACCCAGTCAGATGCCAAACGTGCATCCCACGTGACAATTTAAAGGGTCAAATAGGCCCCTGAACCCGACAAATTTGTTCAATTTGCCCCCTCAACCTTTAAAAAGTGTAAGAATTGAAAAAAAAACTAAAAAATAGCAAATCCATGTATAAAATAAGATACAAGTCAAATGTATAAAATATAAACATCCTATTAAATAATATAATAAGGATTTGTTCATATTTGGGTAAACGCATAAAAATAAACCAAAATAATTTCATTAAAACTATTTTGATATTTTAAATCTACTTAAAAAAATAAGTAAACAATACATACATTTTTTTTACAAATTAAAATTAAATATGTTTTTTGTGTATTATATGTAATTATCGGTAATATAAAACATTTTTTTTGTTTTCTATTTTACAATTTATATACTATATTTATATTTTTAGAGTTGTATTTTTCATTTGATATTTTTATAATATTTTTAATATGTTTTAGATTATATGTAAAATCACACACACACACATGCATATATGTATATATACTTCGTATTATTTTATTCTAGAATTATATACTATAGTTCATACTAATTATATACACCATAAAAAAATATACTATATAAAAACTATTATGCGAAAATAGCTATTACATTTTTATACTACATATTATGTATTTAAAAATAATTTATTTTCATTATATTTTATATATATTTAATTTAACACAAAATATAAATAACTTCTTATTATTTTATAAATAGACATCTATATTTTTATTATGAACTTGTATATTGTTTTATATTTTTATCTTCTATTTTTTAATTTCTTATTTTTTTAAAAAGCAATTTGACACTTTTTTAACGGTTGAGGGACTAAACTGAACAACTCTGTCGGGTTCAAGGGCCTATTTGACCCCTTAAATTGTCACATGGGATGCACGGTTGGCATCTGACTGGATGACATGGTGGTGACCGGACGTTTACCTGCAAAAAATGAGATTTGAACTTTTTCTTCAGGTTCAGGGAGTGAATTGAGCATTCCGGACAGGTACAAGGGCCTATTTGACCCTTTAGCCATAAGGTAGATTCTATCGTACCAATAAGGTACCATACTTTTGTCCACATGGACCAATGAAAATCTTGCAGTTGAATTGTTTAAATTTAAATTAAAAATGATATCATGATGTGGATCGATCAATTGAATGGTAGGTATGATACCATATTTTTTAAATGGGTAACAGAGTTGTCACCCTAACATAAATATGTTGAAAAATATGTGACTATTTTAGTATTTTTAGATAATGACCATAATGTTATACTGGCGTCATATTTGGAAAGTGGATAATATTTAAAAAAATCAGAAAAACCTCATAAAAGCGTATTATTAATTGTTGCAGAATTAAAAATTATGATTTCTTTACTACTTATAGTCAGGGCGGAGCTAGGACACTGGGCTGGACGGAGCCGATACAAAGAATTTTGCTGGAAAAAAATTTATACTTAAAGTTTAGACTTTTTTAAAATTTGGGTCGGACCAGTGCCAGGGTTGGCCCTCCCCTAGCTCCGCCCCTGCTTATAGTGATGCGGTTTTGTAATGTATAAGTGTTTTGCATATAAGGATGTTTTCTCTTGGATTGAAATTTACTGGTCTGGTCTGGTTTGGTCTGGTCTGATCTGATAAACGTTTGGTCTTTGTGTATTTTATAACTACGGAAGTGTGGTCTGGTCTTGTCTAGTCTGATCTGGTCTGGTCTGATCTGGTCTGGAATTGAAAACAATCCAAAAGAAATGAATACACTTTTTTTAAATTTTAAAAAAAAACATCACAATTGTATCACAAAAAGCGAGTACGTTTTTCATGACTATTTTTAGTTTTTATGATTAACTTTCATTTTAATCAAATTACATACTATCCAATTAGTAATAGGAGTGAATATTTCGCGGGAGGTTCTTTCTTTCATTTGTTTTTGGTGCATTTTAAAACGATTAATTTAATAATTTGTAGAATAAGTACCAGTTTGAAAGCAAACAGGATTCGGTTAACTTCGTTTTGCGCACTCTGCCTTTTTGAATCAATACATTATGGTTTTGTTGTGTTTAGCTGGATTCGATCGGGTCAATTGTCTTTGGAAAAACTTTATTAAAGTTAAACCGATTTGCACATAATTGGGCTTTGATGTGAGTTAGTTTGATTAACTCACAAGTGAAATCTACGCGCTAATCCTTTAACATGAAAAGGAGACAGCGTTAAAAAGTACGGCGTAATAGTTAAAGTAAACATAAGCAGAGGACTGATTTGGATAAAAAAAAGGATGACACCCCATCCCTGAGGGCCCCCCACCACCGACCGGACGGTACGATGGGAGGATGTAAATTGGACTATAATCACAATCTGACACATAGAGAGTGGGGCTCTGTCCCCGGTACTTGCAGAGGCCCTATGCATTTTTCAGCATAGTAACTCCTCATCGTAGTTGCCGGGATTCGAACCCGAGACCTAACCCTTGTGGCACTCTCTTGCTACCAGTTGAGCTACGCCCACCGGTGACTGATTTGGATAAAGTTATACGGAGTATGATAAATACAAAGGAAAAGAATTGAGATATAGAGTAAAAAAAGGGCGGGCATATCTGCAGAGGGGTGGGGTAAAGCACTATTGGCTTTGATGAAGAATGGGTGATTATGATGAAGATGATATGCAGAATGGAAAAGGATGTTGGGCATGTTCTGTGGCTTTCATGGTATCTCTACTAGATTCATAAGAGATGACAAGTTATTATTAAGCGTTCCAAATGTTGCATTATTTCTGTCAGGCTGTCAGCGTTATCAACACCCAGCCTTCCATTTTACTACGTTTTTAGGAACTTGGCTTGATTTTGAATTGGAAAATTCCTTATCTACAAATACGAATTGCTATCTTTTTAGAAAAATGGTACCCCACCTTGTTTACCCGCCGGTTTACACGTTCAAATCTAATTATTTGTACATACATAATTTGAATAACATGTGTTTCTCTTTATTAAAGTCAATTGTCAGTACGTCGACAATTACATTTGAACGTGTAAATCGACATGTAAACTAGCATGTACAAATAGCACAATTGATCTTTTTTTCTATTTATTAATGAATAAGTACAAACAATTCATCTAACAAATACAAAAATATTTGTTTTAAAAAAATTGCGTCTATTGTGTATACACATTTGACATGTACACAGGGGTGGCCCTAAGGGGGTGCAACAGGGGCGACCGCCCTAGGCCCAAGAAAATAGAGGAAAAAAATAGGCCCAAAAATATTTCTTTGTATGTAGTGTGAGTAGGCTTCTTTTTCTTTCGTTTTAAGCTCAATTAATTGGCTCAAGGTTTAATTTTTAAAATAAATGTAAAGTGACACGCCTTTCTTAATTCACTTGGCATCTCTAAGTTTTATAATCATTTTAATTACAAAGTTATCAAGTTAGGTTAGACCACCAAAGTCCAAAACTCCCAATTCGTAAACCTATTGAAATTGATTTGTTGTTTCCAAATTCCAATATCAACAAGAGTAAAGAACGCTGCAAAGCGGTGAATGACTCTGCGGTTTGTTAAGAATTGAAGTCAATCAATCAAGTAGCCCAAATGCCGGTCGATGACAAAAAAACTTCTTCTTTCAAGGCTTCAAACAATCCATCTGTGATCAATAAATTATTCTTGATAAAATTGGCGAATCAGGTTGGGATAAAGAGAGAAAGAAAAAGAAGATTAGAAAAGATAAAGTTAAGTGAGCGGGGATCAATAGAAAATTTTGTTTTTGTTAAGAAATTGAATCTTGAAAATTCTGTGAGAAACGTTTTTAAGTAATGTTTTTCTTTTTATGTGATACTTGTGTTGTTACTTTTCACCAAATATGTAATTTAAATAATAATAATAATAAAATGAGTTTCATTTTTATTTAATGACCTTTATTGGATAATTTTTTTATACTCCGTAATTACTATTTTAAATAAATATAGTTTATTATTTGTCTTGAATATAAGCCCAAAATATTATCCCGTCCATAGGCCTGAAAATAGACAGGACCGGCCCTGCATGTACACACAAAGAAAGTTTTAAAGTGCGGGGTAACCCATTTTCACTTGATGGGGTAAAATCTAAACGATAATAGTTCGTGTCATTTTTCAAATTTTCGTGAAAAAAATATAAAAATCAAAGTGAGATTTTCATAATATTATTTGATTAAATCAAGAGATTTAACAAATAGAATTGGTCCAATTAAAGTTTCACTACTTTCACTACTTCCACTAATTTGAGTGTTCACTAAAGGAACTCTAATATTGGAATCGCAAATACCCATTTACATATAGAGGCCGCTTGTTTAGAGTTAAATACTATCTATGTTTTAGCATGTAGAAGTATAGAGTTTTCAGTCTCATCTAACTTCCAGAAATTGGCTTCTAATAGTATCTAGAGTTTTAGCAATTTGGAGCATATAAAAGCATGTACGTCCATACATGCACCAATACATATTGAAATAGTATAAGTACTTCTAAGGGGTATTTGGATCTGATTCAATTCTTCAAACTGTTTCTACTGTTTCAGGTAGGGGAAGCAGAAGTTGGAATGTTTGTGTGAAAGTGCAAAAATACTTCTGACACTTTAATTTACTTTTACAAGCAGTGTTTTTAAAAGTTGGGATACATCTTCCGAAAATTGCTTTTGCTTCAAACACAACTATCAAAATGCGAAGTACAGATATTTGCATCTCACTGGACCGCACCTTAGAAGTTTGATCCAAATTATAGTTTTCATCTCTTTTTTCTTTCAATTTCAAGAGTGAACCTCAATTTTCGACACTTCAATAGTTCAATGGATCTTTCTCAGGGCAGTGCAAAATTTCATAGTACAGAGTATTAGAATTAGGAGACAATCACAAATTTTGATGGAATTGTTGGACTAACATTCTAATTACCTTTTTTGCTGGTACATTCTAATTACCTTTTCAAAAACCAGTTGTGCAAAAGTCTAGGTAAAATTTAAAACAAATGGAGAAATTAATAAAATTATACTCTCCATATATGATTGTTATGATACATTTTAAATTACCTAAAGAACTCTGTTGTCTTTTTTCTATCTAAAACTTCATTGGATGCCTCAATGTTGCTTCATTTTAATATTTCAGTCTGTTCTGAAGTGTTTGTCTCGTACGAATGTACCATATACGAAGTATATCATTTATAGTTTATACGGTTTAGAATTTATATACGTAGTATACTTTATATATAAGCAAATGTGCAATCGTCCTTTCCATGAATTTGGGTGACCAAAGTGTGTATAGGACCGAAAAATACTCAATGGCAGAGACAATAATTAAAATTAATATGAGCATGACTGCTAAGAAATAAATTAGGGGTGGGCAATTCGGTTTAGGGTTCGGTTTTCTTCGGTTTCGGTTCGGTTTCGATTTATTCGGGTTGGGAGAATTTGTATGAAACTAAAACCATTTGTGTTTCGGTTTGGTTTCGGTTCGGTTCGGTTTGAAGTTCGGTTTACCAAAGTAAAAAAATATTATGTTTAATTTAGTTTGATTTGATTCGTTTGCTTATGTATATTATTTTATTTGATCAAGTTATATATTTTAGAATTAGAAATGAAAGTAGTAGTTTATCTCATATTTTGTGAATTTATTGATTATTTAAATAAAATGTAAAAAGAAATAAAAGATAGTAAAATAAATAATAAAATATTATAAATTAAAACCTCTAACATCTTTTTTATCACTACAAAAAATTCACTTCTTACAAAAATAAGATAGTTGATTAGCATTTATAATATCACATAAAATATTCAAGAAAACCTATAAGAGTCGGTGATACAAATGTTGTAATATTTACAATTTTATTCAAATGAATCATGTAAAAATATAAATGCAAATATATCATATTATCTAACTTTGTCATAATGAATGTATGAAATGTGTAAAAGTTAAAATGATACTAGTATATGCTTAAATATGTATTTTCATGTCTAAAGTATTTATTTATATCTTAAAACGAAGAGTGAAGATAAATACAAAGTATATATATATATATATATATATATATATATATATATATATATATATATATATATATATATATATATATATATATTGTTAGGTGTTCGGTTCGATATGATTTACGGTTTTTCCGTTTTAAACCAAACCAAACCAAAGAACCCAAACCATTCGGTTTGAGCAAATGTTTACCAAATGGTTTACTTATGTAAACCCAAACCAAACCAAACCAAATCAAACCACCAATTTTAATAATATATGAAAGTTTTTTTTAGTTTCTTTAGTTCGGTTCGGTTTTGTTCGGTTTTTATCGGTTTCGGTTCGGTTCGGTTTAATACGGTTTGAAAGAAATAGTACCAGATTCAAACCAAATTGCATACGGTTTGGTTTCGGTTCGGTTTAATTCGGTTTGGTACGGTTCGGTTCGGTTAAACCAAACCGTTATGCCCACCCCAAAATAAAAGCAACTTAGATTGACAAGTTGTTGAAGTGTTTGTTTCACATGGAGTAGTAGAGTATAAAATCTCAGACTAATACGGAGTATTTTTCTGTCCAATTGGTACAATCGTACTTTCTTATTTGTGTCCCAAAACAAATATGAACATGAATTTGCTTTTATAGCAAAAAATTGTGTTACATATTCTTTACTTCTCCTTTAAATAACTTCAAAATATCCAACTTTTATTTTCTTAAACCATGCGAAGTCCAAATATATGAGTTTTAATCTCAACCACACCATAATTTAATGTACCACACAAAACTAGATCATATCGTATGAGAACAGGCCATGTTGGAATATATTCCACTTATGTGTGGCCTTAGGACCATTTTATAATAATTATTTAATTATTACTATCGTTGTAGTAATTATACCAATATGACGTAATAAATTCCATAGTTTACCTAAACATTACTTGATGGGAGTAATTGTTTTTATTAAAGGGAATAATTGATTTTCCGTTAGATGTCTTTTAATTAATTAATTATTAATTAATTATGAATAGACATATCTATTCATTGTGTCTAAACAGAAAGATACGATGATTAGCCGTGTCTCTTACGAGAATTCCCCAGGGCTATAAAATAACACCTTCTGCTTCCCTGAGAGTTTTTAACGATACATTCCACCATCATAACCTAAGGCATCATAACGGGAATCAAATGGCTTCTTCATCCTCAATCAAGTCAGGCTTTCCTCCAAGTAAGAAAATTTGTCTTACACTTGGTATATTTCTTGTGTTTGATTTGGTTAGAGATGATCCTTACAAGTTTGATCTATTAATTAATTCTATCATTTGGTATCAGAGCCCTTCTCTTAATCGATTCAAACCAATTTAAAATTAAGAACTGTAATTCCAATTCTGAATATGCCGTAATCTATCTATTCGTTTTTGCCGACTTGCCGTGTTGAACTTTCCGCCGATGTTTGAGTTGTTCACCGGCCCTTCTTTTAACTGCTTTCTAAACCCGATAATAGTTTTAATTTACTTAGTGGCTATTATCTCCAAAAAAAAAAAAAAAGAACCTGACATGCTTTTAATTTCTTTATTTGAATGTATCATCACAAACTGTGTGCCATCATGTTGATTCACATGAATGAGTGGAGACACGTAATAGCATGACTCATGTTTTCTTTTCTTTTCTTATTCTTCTTGCCCACTGGTGGTAGAAAATGAAACCGTTTTTCAATACGTAGTATGATGTATCAGTTGAAACTGTGTTGTTTTGGTTGCTTAAAACATAAAAATGGAAATCAACGTATAGCATGTGATTCATATGAATCACATCCTTTGTTCTTTCCTTTTAAATTGTTTTAATATGAATCCTTTTGTCTGCATTATTGGTTGATCAAGATAAAGTGAAAATATTTGAATTTTCCAGAATGAATGAACATGCAGAATAGAATCTGTTAGAATTGCATATAACTTTGTTTTGTTTGTTTTTGTTGATTACGATCCCCAATATTAGCACACAAATGATGCTTAATGACTTGATGCTTATATCATATTTAGGTAATTATCCCAACGGAAATTATTAAATATTATATAAGTCTAAATAACTTATCATGATATTTTGATGTATGTGTAGCAAAATGACAAACCCAAAGGCGAGTCGTTAAGTTACACATATTATAAAATTATTTTCAAGTCGAATTAACATGATTTTGTAATTTTCACCCAAAGGTGACTTACGATATTCATGTGGCGTATTTTTATTTACTTATTAAAATGTTCGAAGCACTTGAGTATTGGATATAGCCAACGCAAATCCAACACTCAAGTAGAACCTTAGTTTAGTCTATTATTTTGGTGTTATAATAGACTTAATCTTCAATATGATATTCGTTGCTTACTCTATGTGATTTACCCCATATGTTTAATTCATTTATGTTCTTCTAAATTTATGTTCTAATTGTTACAATTCAGCATCCACTTTAAGTCCTAATTATGGGATTGAACCTCTAACCGGCACTAACTTCGCGTCATGGCGAGATGCCGTTAAATTAACCCTTGGAATGATGGATTTAGACTATGCTTTGAGACATGATCCTCCTCCTGCCCTCACTGAACAAAGCTCTCAAGAGCAAAAACGAGTGTATGAACAGTGGGAGCGGTCAAATAGAATGTCTCTCATGGTTATAAAGAACTCCATCTCGGTTGCCATTCGCGGAGCCATACCGGATTCGGAAAATGCAAAAGCATACTTAGAATCCGTTGAAGAGCAATTTAAAGGCACCTCCAAGGCATATGCGAGCACTTTGATTCTGAAGATGTTGACTACAAAGTACGATGGTGTGAGTGGTGTGCGTGAGCACATCATGATGATGAATGACATGGCCCATAAACTTAAGGGCATGGACATGGAGATTAGTGAGGGGTTTTTAGTGCACTTCATTATGACCTCTCTTCCCGCACAATTTGGTCCTTTTAAAATAAACTACAACACTCAAAAGGAAAAATGGCAAATGAGCGAACTCATAGCTATGTGTGTGCAAGAAGAGGAACGCCTAAAGATTGAAAACCCCGTTGTTGCTCATATCACAACCACAAACACCGGGAAAAAGAAAGGCAAATTTAATAATGGAGATAGTTCCAAGGTCCAAAAGACAAATGCAAATGCAACTCCTGGCTCAATCGCTCCTAAGGGTCTTTTTCGTTGTAAATTCTGTCGTAAGAAAGGTCACAGCCAACGAGATTGCCCAAAATTCAAGGAGTGGCTAGCAAAGAAAGGTAATCATCTATATATGATTTATGAGTCCTTTAATATTAATGTTCCCACAAACACATGGTGGGTTGATTCAGGTTCTATGGTACATGTTACAAACTCATTACAGGGATTCCATTCAACCCGGAGGTTGGAAAGAAACCAAAGAACCATTAAAGTCAGGAATGGTGATGATCTAAATGTTGAAGCCGTTGGTTCTTTGCAATTAGTTATGCAAGGCGGTTATTGTATTAACTTATATGATACTCTTTATGTACTGAGGATGACTCGGAATCTAGTATCTGTACAAAAGTTAGACAATGAAGGATATTATGTAACATTTGGTAATAATAAAGTCACTATTCGTTTAAATTCCGACATTATTGGTTATGGTTATTTGGATGGGAAGCTTTATAAATTAGATCTAGATGACCAATTCTCAAAATCATTGTTGTCATATAATGTAAATGAAAATTTACCTAAAAGGAAACGAGATTTGGAGAACTCATCTATGTTATGGCATCAACGTTTAGGCCATATATCACGAGATCGAATGTTGAGACTCGTGAAAGATGGAGTTTTACCAACTCTTGATTTCAATGATTTTGAGACATGTGTAAAATGTCTTAAAGGCAAAATGGCAAAGGGAAATAAAAGAGGTGCCACAAGGAGTTCTAATTTATTAGAACTTATACACACGGATATTTGTGGACCTTTTCCCACTGGAATATCTGGACATAAATCATTTAGTACTTTTATAGATGATCATTCACGTTATATGTATTTGTATTTAATTAAGGAGAAATCCGAATCACTAGATATGTTCAAAGCTTTTAAGGCCGAGGTTGAAAACCAACTTGACCTTAAGATAAAAGTAGTGAGATCAGATAGAGGAGGTGAGTATTATGGTAGACATACTGATATTGGTCAAGCTCCCGGTCCTTTCTTTGATTTTTGTAAAGAGCATGGGATCGTGAACCAATTTACCATGCCGGGTACTCCTCAGCAAAATGGTGTTGCTGAGAGAAGAAATAGGACCCTAATGGATATGGTAAGAAGTATGTTAGCAAACACTATCTTGCCTCAATTCTTATGGACTGAGGCATTAAAAACAGCGGTCCATATACTCAATAGAGTTCCTTCTAAATCTGTTCCTAGGACACCTTACGAAATTTGGACGGGAAGGAAACCGAGTTTGAGATATATGAAAGTATGGGGTTGCCCTGCTGAAGCTAAGCTTTACGACCCTCAACAAAGAAAACTTGACATGAAAACAGTCAGTTGCTTCTTTATAGGATATCCTGAACGATCTAAGGGATTTAGATTTTATTGCCCTTCTAATTCTACTCGCATAGTTGAAACTCGTCATGCCGAATTCCTTGAGAACTCTAATGTTAGTGGGAGCAATACATACCGTGATGTCAATTTACAAGAAGTGCAAGAGGATGGGCCCACGACCCCATTACCTCTTTATCCTATTGCACCTATTGTAAGTGAAATTTGCCCACCTAGTACATCTCCCGAGGAAAATGTTGCTCAAAATATACCATTAAATGGAGCTATACCAAATTTAGAGGAGCAAATCCCTCAAGTTACCATTGAACCTCAAGAACCCGAAATTTCATTAAGAAGGTCATCGAGGTCTAGAAGGCCTACTAACTTTGATGATTACATAACCTATCTTAATGAAGTTGAATTGGATATAGGGAAGAATAATGATCCTCTCTCTTATAGTGAAGCCATTAATAGTGATCAATCCGCTCAATGGAATGAGGCTATGATTGATGAGCTTGATTCCATGAGAAAGAATGATGTTTGGGAACTTGTTGAACTACCTAAGGGGGTAAAACCTGTAGGATGCAAGTGGGTTTATAAAACCAAGTTAGACCCAAATGGAAACATCGAACGATATAAAGCACGTTTGGTTGCTAAAGGCTACACTCAAAAGGAGGGAATTGATTATCAAGAGACTTTCTCTCCTGTCTCCCGAAAAGATTCCTTACGGATCGCTATGGCCTTAGTAGCACATTTTGATTTAGAGTTACATCAAATGGATGTTAAAACGGCTTTCCTTAACGGTGATTTACATGAAAATGTGTTCATGACTCAACCTGAAGGTTTTAAACCCAAAGGTCAAGAACACCTAGTATGTAAATTGAAGAAATCCATATATGGGTTAAAACAAGCCTCAAGGCAATGGTACTTGAAATTTGATGAAGTCATTAAAAGGAATGGTTTCAATAAGAATCAGGTGGATCAATGTACCTACCTTAAAGTGAGTGGGAGCAATTTTGCCATACTTGTCCTTTATGTCGATGACATTCTTTTGGCAAGTAATAATTTGAATTTGTTGCATGAAACTAAGCGATTACTTTCACGCCATTTTGACATGAAAGATCTCGGTGAAGCCTCTTATGTAATTGGCATTGAAATACATAGAGATCGATCCAATGGAGTGTTAGGACTATCTCAAAGAGCTTACATCGAACGTATTCTTGCACGCTATAACATGCAACATTGCTCTCCCTCAGCTGCTCCTGTAGTTAAAGGAGATGTTTTCGGTTCATTTCAATGCCCGAAAACAGAGGTACAAAAGGAACAAATGAGATTGATACCTTATGCTTCTGTAGTAGGAAGCCTAATGTATGCTCAAGTTTGTACTCGTCCCGATATCGCTTATATTGCTGGAATGTTAGGCCGTTATCAACATAATCCTGGCCTAGATCATTGGAAAGCGGCAAAGAAAGTGTTGCGATATCTTCAAGGGACAAAGGATTACAAACTAACTTATAGAAGAACTAATAACTTAGAAGTAGTTGGATTTTCTGATTCCGACTTTGCAAAATGCAAAGACGATAAGAAATCTACTTCGGGGTATATCTTCATGTTAGCAGGCGGACCTATCTCGTGGAGAAGTCATAAGCAAAAGCTAACGACAACTTCAACCATGATGGCGGAGTACGTTGCTGTTTATTATGCAACATGCCATGGGATGTTATTGAGAAACCTTATTAGTGGACTCAAAGTTGTGAATTCTGTATCGAGACCATTAAAGATATATTGTGACAATTCTGCGGCCGTTAATTTCTCAAACAATAATAGTTCGAGTGGGGCTGGATTGTATCTTGACACAAAGTTCTTGTTCGTTCGTGAACGAGTAGAGGAAAATAATCTTTGTGTTGAGCACATTAGTACTCATGATATGCTAGCGGATCCGATGACAAAAGGTCTACCACCCAAAGTATTTCAAGAGCTCGTAACAAAGATGGGTTTTACTAGAGATCTTATATGAAAGCATATTATTCTTATGTAATTATAAATTTCCTCAAACGTATTACTTATTTGTCTATACTATTGTATGCATACACTTATTGTTCTATAGACAAATATATACAAATTAATATTGTATATTCTCGTCATCTTAACTCAAACTATGTTAAAGTCTTAGTATAATTGATGGGGGTCCTTTTGTTGATGACAACATTAGTGATTGTATCTTTTTATTATGACTTTAATATAAAGCTTGATGAGTATCATTTTGGCCAAACTTATGGATACTCATCATAAATGGTCACTCGGCCAAGTGGGAGAATGTTGGAATATATTCCACTTATGTGTGGCCTTAGGACCATTTTATAATAATTATTTAATTATTACTATCGTTGTAGTAATTATACCAATATGACGTAATAAATTCCATAGTTTACCTAAACATTACTTGATGGGAGTAATTGTTTTTATTAAAGGGAATAATTGATTTTCCGTTAGATGTCTTTTAATTAATTAATTATTAATTAATTATGAATAGACATATCTATTCATTGTGTCTAAACAGAAAGATACGATGATTAGCCGTGTCTCTTACGAGAATTCCCCAGGGCTATAAAATAACACCTTCTGCTTCCCTGGGAGTTTTTAACGATACATTCCACCATCATAACCTAAGGCATCATAACGGGAATCAAATGGCTTCTTCATCCTCAATCAAGTCAGGCTTTCCTCCAAGTAAGAAAATTTGTCTTACACTTGGTATATTTCTTGTGTTTGATTTGGTTAGAGATGATCCTTACAAGTTTGATCTATTAATTAATTCTATCAGGCCACACTTAGGACACGATTACTTCGCGGGTTACTAAACGGTGCTTATTAATACCAACGTTAATAAGCGGCGCATAAAATAAGCAATGTTGTAAGAACATGTTTACTTCAAAGGATTTAAAACACCGTTTAAAATTAAAAATGTCCAAAATAGCTTTATACATATATAGACACACAAACATTCATAAACACAAGTATATAATATAATATGTGGTGTCACCTGTACGTGTACGCATACCCCTAACCCCTACCCTCGGCCCACTGTACCCCCACCCCTTACCCCTACCCCTACCCTACACCACCCTGCACACCCTTGACACATACCCCTACCCTTACCACGACCTTACCCTCTTCCCCTACTCCCCTACAACCCTTCATACCCATTTACCCACCCATACTCCTAACAACTACTTTACTCGTAGGGGTGAGGTCGGGGTCAAGGTAGGGTAAGAGGGTAAGGGTGCGGTGGGGGTTGGGTTATGGTTGAGGGTAGGGTGGTTAAGGGCTAGGGGTAGGGGTGGGTGTGATGGGGTAGGGTGGGGTCGAGGTAGGGGAAGGTGGTATGAGGTAAAGGGGTAGGGGTCAGGGTAGGGAAGGTATGAGCGGGAATGGGTGTGGGGTAAGGGGGTATTGGGATAGGGTGGTAAGGGCTAGGGGTGGGGTGGGGTAGGACTGCTATAGTGGGATTGGGATGAGGTAGGGTCGTGGTTAGGGGTAAGGGTGGAGTCATGATCGGAGTAAGGTAATGTAGGGTAAGGGTTGGGGTGTGATAGGGATGAGGGTAGGATGGCGCGGTAGGGTGGGATCGGGATCGAGGTGGGGCTGAGGTAGAAGCATGTGGTAGGGGGTAGGGTAGGGGGTGGGGTATATGATAGGATGTTGGGTGGGGGATAAGATGACGGTAGGGTGTGGTCGGGATCGTTGTGGGGCCGAGGTAGGGGCGGGGTAGGGTAGCTGTAGGCAAAAGGGGTACGCGGGGGGTGGGCTAATGGTCGTAGGGTAGGGTAGGGCTAGGTATGAGGATGGAGGTAGTGGGTAGGGGTGGGGTCGGGGTAGTAGGGTACGACGGGGTGGGTAGAGGTGTAACAATATGGCAAGGGCAAGGGGTAAGGGTAAATTAGGAAACTGAAAAAGTTTAAAGTGCCGCTTAATTAATACTTAGGTAGTAGTATGCTTAGTAAGCGGCACTTTAAGGCTCTAAGCACCTCCTTCGGTTATTAAGCAGCTTTTTAAGCAGAGTGCGTGTTTGCTTTATCTGTCTTACTAACCTAACAATGACTATAGCAGCGAAGTAAACACTATACCACAGTAAAATAATAGATCTTTAATTATCCGATCAAATAAGTTAATATCTGGCAAGATTAAACAAACCGAACCATAAAATAATAATTCAAACGAGAAAACCTTAATAATGTGACAATGGAGTCTTAAAATGACGGACACTACTTATAACTTATAAGTATCACCATTGTTTATTTGGCATCCGCTATGTAAATGCATGAGGGGCCTTTAAGTATTTATTTCATACTAGTAGTATACGTAGTATAATGTTATACCTATATAGATGATCCTCCATTTTTCTCATGGATTGTGTTTAAAGGTTTTTGAAAAGACTACGGTTTTAGATCCAACTAATCATCTAATGCGACTATGGACTATGGTCACCCAATTCGGCACCACTTCACCACTTGAGGAAATTCCCTGCATTGCATGGAAAAGGATTCGAATTAGCAACTACTAAGTTCAGGATGTTTTCTTTTGGAATGTTTTCAATCCCAGACCAGACCAGACCAGATCAGACCAGACCGGACTTAAACATACCAGACCAGACCAGATCAGACTTTGACAGTTATAAAATACACAGAGACCAGACGTTTACCAGACCAGACCAGTTCAGACCAGACCAGACTTAAACAGACCAGACCAGATCAGATCAGACCAGATCAGACCAGCAAATTTCAGTCCAAAAGAAAACATCCTTAATGGTTGCAAAATTGTTGACTTATTGGAATTTAATGCTTTCTCACGAAATCTTCATATTGGGGTTCTTTCGGAAATGTTCAACCCTCAATTTTGCTATTACTCTGTGGTTTTGTTCTGACTTCGGAATAGGTCTAAGCCTATTGGATCCGTTTAGAGGAGTAATAATTTAATTGGCTTATACGCCTCAAAATCTATGAAAATAACCAAATACCCATTGAATTGATTTGGCTGATTGTTATCGGTTCAAAAAGCAACTGTATAGTTACTTAGTTTGCTATAGTATCTACCATTAGCCGATTAAAAGACGCTTATACATTCATGTTTTTTAACACAACTCCCCTTTGGAACTAGTGATGGCAACGGGGCGGATCGGGAACGGGTATACATAAAACCGAAATCGTCCCGTTGGATAAATGTTTGCCCCCAAAACCGCCCCATTACCCGTTCGGGTAATTTTTATTTAAACCGTACCCGCTCCAACGGGGAATCGGTTTATTCACGGGTAACCGTTTCGCCAAATGATGCCAAATAACCATTTTTTGAAAAACAAATAACCAATTTCTAATACTACTTGTCATTTATATATTCAAAGCATCCTAAAACATACAAAAGTAAATATTTAAGCAATCAAGCAGACTGGCCAAAATCCATTAGTATCACGTGCACCTATTATCTCTTGTAACATAATAAAAAGGTATTAATCATCCCAGAATCCAAATTCCAAAAACAGGTTTAGGTCTATATTTAGTTTTAGGCCTAAAAAGTAGTATACTTTTTAGCATTATTTGTATGATATATACTATTTAGTATACACAATTTAGCATATATACTTATTATTCTTATATATAAAAAGTTATAATTCATTAATAATGTTACGGATCGGGTAACAGTGCGGGTACCCGCACCATTAGTGAACGAGGCGGTTTCGGGGCGGATAACGGGGCGGATTAGTATATACTACTTTTTAGATAATTATTTGTATGATATATACTATTTAGTATACACAATTTAGCATATATACTTATTATTCTTATATATAAAAAGTTATAATTCATTAATAATGTTACGGATCGGGTAACAGTGCGGGTACCCGCACCATTAGTGAACGAGGCGGTTTCGGGGCGGATAACGGGGAGGATTAGTGTAGAACCATAACCGCACCATTAACCATTTAAAAAGTTCAGGTATTCCCCGCCCCATACCCATTCCCCAGTCAAACCGGTTTTCCCTAGTTTGACCAAATCGGTTCGGTGCGGGTATCCAACAGGTTGGCCGAAATTGCCATCTCTATTTGGAACCCACGATTGTGCTTTGGAACTCTCTTCAGCGTTGATATTCAACTATTCAAGTTCATGAATCATATACGAAATTACGAAGTACTTTGTACTGGCGTACTGCATCTGAGATTGAAGGCAAAAATACGTAGATTATAGTACATCACTCTAGTACAAAAAGTGTGTATTATATATATAGCAGCATAAAATTGCTACTCCGTACAATATAGCATCTATTATAATATTATTGTACAAAAAACTACAATAAATATCTACAATACATCTAATGTAACACCGCTCAGATGCATCATGCTAAAAATGTTGCATTTGATATATTGTGACATTTTTTACATCTATTCATAGCCGTCCAATGAATTTGGAGGCCCCGTTCAAACTTAAAATTGAGACCCTATATTAATATTAAGAATTAAAAAGAAACTCAAACGAAATACTTAAATGGAAATCAATTGAATACTCATCCAATAATGTAATAAATATTCTAAAAATCACTTAATAGTTGATTGAAAGCTACACAACTCATCACTCAATCAATTTGAGTAAAACATGAGTAAGAGTACCGACAAAAAAACTTTATTTTATTCATTAGTATTTATTTATATTATTACTATGTAATACTGATAAACATTTTAAAAATTAGGGCCCCAGAAATTGAGAAGTCCTGTTCTGTAGAACGATGTTGAACATGCTAAATGCCGGCTTTGCATCTATTGCAACATTTTGCATATACTAGAAAGCTATACTTTGTTGTAATGTCACTCTTCAACAATTTTTTGTTTAGTTAGAGTTTCATATATCTAAACACATTATTTAACACGGAGTATGTTGTAATAGTATTAATAGCCTTTATGGTCAAAATATCAAACACTTTCACTTTAGTATTTTTTGAGCTATTTCAGTCAAATCAATAATGTTTGTTGCAGTCATTATCAAACAACCCATTTACGGGTGGCGGATGATTTTTTTCTTAATATTGTAGTGTAAAGTTTTTATATTCATCTAGTCAACTTTTAGATTAAAAAGCATTTGGGATTTGGGACCCTTTTGTGAACTCTCGACTTTAATATTGCTTTAAATTTTGTATGAATGTTATGAAATATATTCACTATTCAACTCATTCCAACTCAAATTTATGGACTTAGCCCTTCTTACTTATTCAAAGATCACTATCTATCACCATCTCTTCATCACCTAAAAACGTTTGGCTCAATAAACTTTCTTGTCCGAAATAGCTTGGCCAAAGCATGTGATATTTGGAGTTCATACCGGCTTATCAATAAAACATTTGGTTTGTCCATGCCACCCTTTTGTACGTTTATTAAGATGGTCACACCGTTTATTGTGAAGATGGATTTGAATCTCTTGTTGGTTCAATATTGTCCTTATTTTGGAAGAGAAGAATCTAATTCGTGTCAAATGTGTCGTGAACTTAGCTTGCTAGTGTCGAAATTGATCGTTTAAGCCCTTTGCTTCCGGGGATTTGGGGTGGGATTGGGCAATGAACCAAGTGAAGGAGAACATAGAATTTGGATGTTTTCTTTTGGACTGTTTTCAGTCCCAGACCAGATCAGACCAGACCAGACCAGACTTAAACAGACCAGACCAGACCAGACTAGCTTAAACAGACCAGACTTTGACAGTTATAAAATACACAGAGACCAGACGTTTACCAGACCAGACCAGACCAGACCAGCAAATTTCAGTCAACATCCGTGGCTAGTAATTAATCGGAAGAGAACGAGAATTAAATAAATGGCATGAACCGTGTTAGGGAACATTAAATTGGGAGAAATGGACTAATGGAGTAAGGATGTTTTCTTTTGGACTGAAATTTGCTGGTCTGGTCTGGTCTGGTCTGTTTAAGTCTGGTCTGTTTAAGTCTGGTCTGGTCTGGTCTGGTCTGAACTGGTCTGGTCTGGTCTGGTAAACGTCTGGTCTCTGTGTATTTTATAACTACGGAAGTCTGGTCTGGTCTGGTCTGGTCTGGTCTGTTTAAGTCTGGTCTGGTCTGGTCTGGTCTGGTCTGTTTAAGTCTGGTCTGGTCTGGTCTGTTTAAGTCTGGTCTGGTCTGGTCTGGGACTGAAAACAGTCCAAAAGAAAACATCCTAATATTTATAAAAAGTTAGAAAAACATCTTGAAACTCTTAGAGAAATTTTAAGTATATACTTTCATTTGAAACATTCCTTACCTTGCGAATATTGGAGAATATAATACCACAAATTCTACGTACAATATGTTAAGTAAACGTTTTTGGTACGCCAATGTTTATGTCATTAAACTAATCACTCTAGAAGGAGCACGGCTAAACATCAAGATTTTCAGGCTTTTAGTACTTAAGTTTCTGCTTTCACACTAATTGATTTCAAATTTACTTTTAATTTATACCGTACTAATTATTCCAAATTAAATAATCAATACTATGATGCTAAAAAATTACATGACGTTCTTTTTACGTTAGTCAATAGTCAAGGTGTATGATTTAAATTAAACAATTGTTATTAAATTATGTCGAGATCATTAATTCGAAACACTGACAGATGACGATGTATAAAAAGAATTGTCTGATTGAAGAAAGCCCGTCCTGATGGTCTTTAAAGAATGTGGATTGGAGAGTGATTAAATTAATACTCCCTCCGTCTCAGAATTAAATTCGGTTTTGATTGGGCACAGGGATTAAGATAGTGGGAAATGTGTGGTGGAGAGTTGTGTAAAGGAGAGAGAAATGTGTAAGAATGATTGTGAACCACAAATTCTTTGCCAAAAGGGGAAAGAGAAGATAAAGAAAAAAATGAAGATAATTTCGGGACGGAGGAAGTACTACGTATGCACTATGCAGTACTTACAATGTTTTAGTTGGATTGAAATTTTTTGTCTACTCTGGTCTTGTCAATTATATGTGCTGAAGTCTGGTCTGATTTGGTCGGTTTAAGTCTGGTCTGGTCTGATTTGTTTAAGTTTAGTCTGATCTTGTCTAATTTGTTTAAGTCTGTTATACTATGGTCTAATTTGGTTCTATTTGATTTGTTTAAATATGATCTGATGTTGTATTTGGTCTGATCTCATACTGAAAACACTCTAAATAAAAAGAGTCTAAATAAAAAGATGCTTAATTAGAATTAGAATGCAAAGTAAAGCAAAGGAACGGTGGTTGTGACTTGTGAGAACATTGAGTTGGCTGGCGAACTTTCTCTGGTTTCTTTTAACTTTTGGTGGGAAAAAGTGGAAACACCGTAACAGAATTAGTTAAAAAGAAAAAGGTAAATTTCACTTTGACATGATTAACTCATTAACATATTCATTACATTCCTTTCAATTTTGTGACCTAGAGTTTATAGTCATGTTTGGCACACAAAAGCCTCTGCCTTTTAGCTTTTCTTTTCTTTAAAAAGACCTTAAAAGACTCTAGTTGTATGTTTGGCATGACATTTTTTAAGAGCTTTTCAAAAATTAAAAGATCTTTTTTGAGATGCTACCGGGTGTAGCATCTGAGAAAAGCTCGTGACTTTTAGTATTGATTAGTCCTAACAGCTTGTACACCAAACCAGACTAAATCAAACAGTCAGCTTTTTACCAAACAGCTATCACCTTTTCGTTTTAAGATCTTTTCAGTCACTAAAAGCTAACAGTTACTAAAAAGCTCACAAAAGTATCTTTTCAGCTAGTTGTGCCAAACATACTCTATGAGTTTGCGCGATGACATAACCGAACCATCTTTAAAAACATTTAAATTGATATTAGAGCTTAAGATTTAAATATTTTAGGATTTAGAGTAACAAAAATTGTTAATTGATTGAAATTATCAAATTGGAACAAAGCATTGCCAATGGTATTAAAAATTAAAAAGTAAACACATATGGAAGAGTAGAAGACCGGTTGCATAAATTGGTTGTACACCTCCACCTTTCTCATTTGATTTTGGTAAAAAGGTGGCTGACCGGATTTGCACACTTCTCAGTTTCGGGTATATTTTAAAATGTGTATATTTTGAATATACATAAGTTAGAAAAACGTCAAATTGTGATACGTTCGGGAGTTATATACAGTACTACGCATGTAACTAGATACCAAAGTCTTGTAAAAAAGGATAACAAAGTCTTCAAATTATTTATGAGAGAGGTAATTGGTGCACACAAGGAACCACCATTTTATAAAACTCTCATAGTACCGAGTATGAGAATTCTCATAAAATTGAATCGGAATGATGACCCAATTCTAGATGTACCTACGGTAACGGAGTACATTCTAAGGATTGGGATCCTTTACAGCACCGCAGAGTGCCTTGCCGTAGGGGGACCGTCTGATGAGGAAGTTGAAGCTTCGAGATGCACACCCGGACATCTCTGGCCATTGAAGATTTGATCGGTCGGCTCTAAATGGCCGGGCACCGTGCCTTGCTCTAAAGCAAGGCCAACACTCTGTTGCAGGAGCTTTGACCTTGTAAATAATAGCTAGCAATTGGTGTTGACCATTTTACTTTCTGTTAATAAGTTTGTTAGAAGTCGGTTAACAGAAGTTAGACCCGTCATGTATAAATAAACCATTGAACAATGAATAAAGCAGTCTGATTACAATCTTGAATACTTTCTTCTATTTCTAGCACAATCTCTTAACAATGGAGTTAGGCTCTTGTTAAGTGATCTGATTGTTATAACAGTATAGTGGATTTACTGTTACATTGGTATCAGAGAACGATCTTGGTGATTACTATATCCGTCGGAGAGTCTTCGCCGCAGCAGTCTGGCGCCTCGTTCTCGTTCGAAATCAGCGATTGAAGCTATGGAGGAGCAATTACAGGCTCTCGCTCAATCACAGCAACAATTTCAGAATGAAATTCAGCAGCAGTTTCATCAATTGATGAACGTTGTTGTAGATTTACAGAAGAAAGTTGAGAAGGAATCATCTTCCAGCTCCCCTAACTTCTTCCACCATGGCGAAAAGGGAGGAAATCACACTAAATCTTTAGGGTATATTCCTAAACTTGAATTTCCTCACTTCGATGGTAATAATAGTAGTATGTGGATAAAGAAACGTAAAAGATATTTTACACTGTGTCGTACTCCTGATGAATATAAAGTTGACTTGGCTGCATTGAACATGAGTGGAAAAGCTGAAATATGGGTGACCAATTATCTGGCTGATAGATTGGACATTAGTTGGCTAGAATTTGAGGAGGATTTAACAGCTAGATTCAGGGATGAATCAGATAAGGATATAGTTGAAAGATTTAATAGATGTAATCAGAAATCAACTCTTGATGCCTATATTGATGAATTTGAGGAATTGAAAAGCATGATTAGAAGAACTCATCCTTTATCTGAAAAATATTTTCTGGATTGTTTCATTGGAGGGCTGAAATCATCTCTTAAACCATTTGTGAGAGTTCTGAAACCTGCTTCTATGGCAGAGGCCATTGAATTTGCAAGATCTCAGGAAAAAACAATTGATGCTGCTTACAGAATAACTGAACCTTATCAGAAAGGACCTATGCCCTTTATCAATACCACACAAAAAATTCTTCCCACAAAAAATATACCCTTCAAAGAACAAAATAACACTGAAAATGGATCTAGAACCTATATCCCAGCTGCAGTGAGGGCTGAAAAGTTGGCAAAAGGGCAGTGTTATTATTGTGATCAACCTTATGATAGGAACCATAAATGCCCATTCAAGAAAACTCAGTTATTCACAGTTGAAGTTCAGGGAATGGAGGAGGAACAGAAAGAAGAGAATATTAATGAAGTGAATGAAGAAATAGAAGAACCTGTGATTCAAGACCCTTACATTTCCATCAATGCTTTGTCAGGATGTTCAGGTTTTCAAACAATGAGAGTGATGGGTTATGCAGGAAAGAAACCACTCCATATACTGATGATAGATTCTGGGAGCACACACAACTTTTTGGACACAAATGTGGCTCAGAAATGGGGATTGAAGGTGGAAAGGGTGAATTCTCAATCTGTTGCAGTGGCGGATGGAAGTCATCTTGTTTGCCAGAATATATGTAAGGATTTTACTTGGAATCTGCAGCATCATCTATTCAAAACTGATGTTTTGTTAATTCCATTGGGAGGATGTGATATGATATTGGGAGTTCAATGGCTAACAGAATTAGGTCCATTACAATGGGATTTTAAGAATCTAATAATGAAGTTCAGATGGAATGGATTGCCAGTTACTCTTCAAGGGATAACTAAATCTAAAATCAAATCCTTAACTGAGCCTAAATCTCAAAAGTCCTGGGAAAATGCTACTCAGATTTTTTGTCTACAGTTAGTACCTATTCAGGAAGATGAAATGAAGAAGAGTTGCAATGCAATAAAAGTGAAGGAGAGTCAGTACTCATCTGAACTTCAGAACTTGTTGCAAGAATTTGAGGTGATATTTGAAGAACCTAACTCTTTACCTCCTTCGAGAGGTATCTATGATCACAAAATACCTCTAGAACAAGGTTCTAATCCAGTTAATATCAGACCTTATAGATACCCATTGAGACAGAGGGATATCATTGAAAATATAGTAGCTGAAATGCATAAAAATGGGATCATACAGAACAGCTCTAGTCCATATGCTTCCCCTGTAGTGTTGATTGGAAAGAAGGATGGATCATGGCGCCTGTGTGTGGATTACAGAGAGCTGAACAAGAGAACCATCAAAAATAAATTTCCCATACCAATTATAGATGAGCTAATTGATGAGTTAGCTGGTGCCACAGTCTTTACTAAGCTTGATCTGAGGGCAGGATATCACCAGTTGAGAATGAGTAAAGAAGATATTCCTAAACAGCTTTTAAAACTCATGAAGGCCATTATGAGTTTTTAGTTATGTCCTTTGGACTTACTAATGCACCAGCTTCATTTCAAAATTGGATGAATGCAGTTTTCAAGCCTTTGCTAAGGAAGTGTGTGCTAGTCTTTTTTGATGATATATTAATATATAGCAAAAATAAAAAGGAGCATTGGGAGCATTTAAGAATGGTTTTTCAGATTATGAAGGAGAATCAAATGTATGCTAAACCATCTAAATGCAATTTTGCTATGCAGAAAGTTGAATATTTGGGGCATTTTATATCAGGAGCTGGGATTGAAACTGACCCTAAAAAGGTTGAAGCAATAACCAATTGGGCAGTGCCTACATCAGTAAAACAGTTGAGAAGCTTTTTGGGTCTAGTTGGATATTATAGAAAGTTTGTTAAGCTATATGGTGTTATCAGTAAACCATTGACAAACTTACTAAAAAAGGGGGCTTTTTCATGGAATAAGGAGGCGCAGGAAGCCTTTGAAAAACTGAAGGTTGCTCTAAGTTCAGCTCCAGTTCTTGCACTTCCAGATTTCTCTAAAGTGTTTTTGGTTGAGACTGATGCTTCTAATGAAGGTATTGGGGCAGTACTGATGCAAGAAAATCACCCATTAGCGTATATAAGCAGATCTCTGGGAGCAAAGTGGCAAAAACTATCAGTTTATGAAAAGGAATTACTAGCTATAGTCTCTGCAGTATAGAAATGGGAGCAATATCTATCTTCTCAACACTTTATTATCAGGACAGATCAAAAAAGTTTAAAATGGTTATTAGAGAAGAAAATATCAACTCCATTCCAACAGTTTTGGTTATCCAAACTTATGGGATTTGACTATGAAATCCAATATAGAAGTGGAAGGGAAAATCTGGTTGCTGATGCATTATCCAGGGTTCAAGGAGTTGAATTATGTTGCATGGCTGTATCAGTAATAGCTTCTGACTTAGAGCAACACATCAAGGATAGTTATGTTCTGGATGGGCACCTATCTGTATTCAGTCAAAAGCTGCAAAATAATCAACCAGTGGAGAAATATTCTTTAAAAGATGGTTTATTAAGAAGAAAGGGAAGAATTGTGATTGGTAGTGAAGCAGCTTTGAGAAATAAAATTTTGGATTGGCATCATGCTTCAGGAGAAGCAGGTCATGCAGGGAGGGATGCAACCTTGAAGAGAATCAAAACACTGTTTTATTGGAAGGGCCTCAACAAAGAAGTCAGCAACTATATTCGACAGTGTGTGGTTTGCCAGGCAAACAAGAATGAAAATGTAGCATATCCAGGCTTACTGCAACCTCTACCTATCCCAGAAGAAGTATGGGTTGATATTTCATTAGATTTTATCTCGGGGTTACCAAAATCACATGGAAAGGAGGTGATATTGGTTGTGGTGGATAGACTTAGTAAAGGGGCTCACTTTGTAGCCCTATCTCACCCCTTTACTGCAATTGAGGTAGCTCAAGCTTACCTAGACAATATATTCTAGTTACATGGGTGGCCCAAGAGTATTGTAAGTGATAGAGATGCAATTTTCTTGAGTCAATTCTGGAAGGGGTTATTCTCATTACAAGGGACCAGATTCAATTTATCTTCTTCTTACCATCCGCAGACTGATGGACAAACAGAAACGGTGAATCAATGTTTAGAAGTGTACTTGAGATGCATGTGCAGTAATAATCCTAAAGAATGGAGTCTGTGGTTGCCTTTAGCAGAGTGGTGGTTTAATACTCACTATCAGACTTCTGCAGGAATGACTCCTTATGAGGTCATATACAATCAACCTCCTCCTTTATATCTGCCTTACTTACCAGGAGAGTCCAATGTTGATGTTGTGGATAGATCAATGCAAAGAAGAGAAGAGATGATCAGGAATCTGAAAGAAAATCTAAATAAGGCTCAATCAAGAATGAAGCAATTGGCTGATAAAAGAAGAACTGAAAGGATATTTGCTAGAGGAGATTGGGTGTGGCTGAAGCTGCAGGCTTACAGGCAGCAATCTGTACACATAAGGAACAATCAGAAGTTGTCTCCTAAGTTCTTTGGTCCATTTCAGATTGAAGAAATTATAGGGAAAGTGGCCTATAAATTGAAATTGCCTGCAGATTCTCGAATACATGATGTTTTTCATGTGTCCCAGCTCAAGAAATTCAGAGGTAAACTACCCATGGCTACTCATATTCCAGCTTGGTTTAAAGGACAACCTGCAGAGGTACTACCTCAACCAGAAAAGATTTTGAATAGAAGGAGTGTTAAATTTCAGAACAAAGTGCAAGTGCAAGTACTGGTGCAATGGAAGGGGTTCCTGGCTGAGGAAGCATCTTGGGAAACAGTTCAATCTATTATTGAGCAATATCCTGACTTTGACATCAATGATTCAAGTGATTGACTTGAGGACAAGTCTAATCTTCTAAGGAGGAAGGATTGTTGCAGGAGCTTTGACCTTGAAAATAATAGCTAGCAATTGGTGTTGACCATTTTACTTTCTGTTAATAAGTTTGTTAGAAGTCGGTTAACAGAAGTTAGACCCGTCATGTATAAATAAACCATTGAACAATGAATAAAGCAGTCTGATTACAATCTTGAATACTTTCTTCTATTTCTAGCACAATCTCTTAACAATGGAGTTAGGCTCTTGTTAAGTGGATTTACTGTTACACACTCCGAACCCGCATTCTACCTAAGGTTTATTCTTGGACTTAAAGGTAGAATATACATACCCATCCCAAACAGTCCCACGCTCAGGCCCAACCGAGCGGCCGCAGTCTAATGCGCATATGGAACCCCTCATTTCGAGAGATTGATCTCACAATGCGGCTAGTGAGATTTGATCTTAAATTATTTGTGCCAAATTAAACTTCACTCTTGTAACTAATTGAGACTTTGTGGGAACATAAAGTTTGTTCTGATTAACCCATAGTGCGCGCAATAGTCTACCCATCACAGGATAGAAACAAATGACAATTTATTACGGAGTAAAACTTTGTGCGATCTATTTGTTAGTTTAATAACAAAAGGATTTATTGAACTTGAAAGGGAGTGGTGAGGGCCTGGGAATTAGGATGCCCTACGGGCTACAGCCCTGTCGATTATGGTACTTTCTTTGTTGTATTAAAATTAAATTCAGTCAATCATATTGGCTAAAAATAATGTCATGTTTCCTATTCTTCGAGGAATAATTTGTAAAATTGGCAGAGGGATCGAATGATGACTCTGAGAAATTTAAAAAAATCGATTAAGATGCCTTCAACATGACATGATTCCCCATTGTTTAACCGCATATATATGTTCCTAGGCGTGTAAGATATCATTGAAAAAGAAAAGAATACGTCCCAAATAATGTTTTATTTTCTTGTATTGGAAGCAAAGTTTTTTCACTTCTATCATAGGGGAGAATCAATCAACTTTTGCCTTTTTCCATATTTAATGAATTATAGTCTTTTTAATGTATAGATATATTGATATTGATAAGCGCACAATAGAAATAGTAAGGCAATGAGTACTTGCTATTGCAAAAAAAGAAGCTATACATTTTTATACATCAAAGTACTAAACCAATGTATACAATTAGCTGAATATACCAACCCCTATTTATCACAAAGTTTCCATATGCGACTCTTTTTTTAGACGGTGTAAGGGGAGGGTGTTGGGGGAAGGCTAAGGTAAACCGGACTGAAACTTCTTCCATGAAGTATAGGACTCAAGATCTCTCATATGAGAGAGTGAGTTGACGACCAATTATGCTGGACCACTTCTTCACATGTGATACTTATCTATATTATTATCTCTAATGCAAAAGTGTGAATGCTGCACACGAGCTAAAAGAGATCTAGAAAGATAAAAATGAGTGACTGTCACTTTAATTCACTTTAATTTCTTTTGTGTGTTTCAGGTTCTTAGGAAATTTGTATACTCAATTAAGAAGTTATAGCTTCACCAAATTTAATGTTGCAATTTTTGTTCAACTCTTTTTCATTGCAATTTTTTGAGAAACTATCTTAATTCAACAAAATATACTCGTAAGTGATCTTTTAAATGCACAAAAGATTTTAAAATAGGATGTTTATTTTATTTAGTGGGACGGAGAGGAAAATGTTTGTGAGTATAATTTTTTACAAAATCGAATACTCACAAGTATTAGAAAGTGTTCAGTTTAGAAAAATATTGGAACGAATAGGAAACAAATACGAACAAGAAAAATAGAGGGGGCGAGGACTCGGAGAGGGTGATGTTCGAATATTTGGGGCATCAGAAAGATCAAAAGTCACGTGGCCAGAAGGGGCTGATGTCTGAGAAAGAGCATGTGAGGAAAATTGGGAATAAAAATAATGAATATGGCATCTATCTAATGTATCTGACTATCCCCTCTTCTTGTACTTCGGTTTGTGTTTTCTAACGTACTACCATATTATATCTACCTTCCATCCAAGTGGACTCCCTTTCTATTTGGAAAGGAAGATTTGTAATTAACTAATTTGTATTCTTAATTTTTGTTTAAGACCGTTATTAATGGTAAAATTTTATTCTCTTATAAATTTGATCATATAACTAATGAGTTTCAGAGTTTGTGTGACGTTCTGACGTGAGGATTTCTCACCAGAAAGTACACATTCTGATCTAAAAGACTAAAATATATCAGAAAAAACATTGCATCACTAAATTTCTGTCGAAGAGTATAGTTTCGGTCGAAAATCTTTAAATAGCCAAGAGTAGTACATTACCAAGTTCGCAACCGAGTAGAGATACATGACTAATAATAGGGACACACCAAAAAATTACGAGGCTACAATTGTAAATATCTCTATTGAGATACATGACTAATAATAGGGACACCAAAAAAATATGAGACGACAATTGCTAATATCTCTATCTATGAGTGGTAAATTAAAATCTAAGGACTTGTTAACTTTTTATTATAGATATATAAAATGTCTTACACGATACTAGGCTGTTTTATTATCAAACTTGACGACCATACAAACAAATCAATACTCAAACAAGTAACATTAATAATGTAACTTGTAGTTTAAAGTTTAAACTGTCACATATAAGTAGGGATGGCAACGGGGCGGATCGGGGACGGTTTTACATATAACCGTACCCGCCCCGTTAGATAATTTCCCGCCCCGTAACCGCCCCATTACCCAACGGGTAATTTTTACTCAAAGCATAACCGCACCAACGGGTAACGGGTATATTTTTGGGTAACCGCGGGTAACCACTTTATTAAATGAGTTATTAAATTTTTGATATAAAAATAATTTTTTAAAAGGTGAAAAATGACATTGCCTAGACGACTTAAAACTTCAGAGCCACTTTAAAGATTCGTATATCTACAAGATGAGAAAGCAAACAACTTAAATTAATTTGAAACTAAAAATATTTAATCTAAAAAATAATTAATCACGAAAAATATGGTAATAATCAAACAATATTGTTAAAATCTATTAAGAACTTTCATTCCAATATATTTAGTACATCTATAATCTATATATACATAGTGGAAAGAGAAAAATCTCATATTTTAATAGTTGTGAGACAAATAATAGACAAAAATGTAATAAAAATATAACTAAAAATAAACGGGGCGGGTACGGGGCGGGTAATGGGGCGGGCATGTATAAAACCGTAACCGCCCCATTACCCGTAAAAACAAAACGGGTATTCCCCGCCCCGTACCCGACTACCCGTTACCCGGTCAAAGCGGTTTTCCCCATTTTGACCGGGGCGGTTCGGTGCGGGTATCCATCGGTTCGGTCACAAATGCCATCTCTACATATAAGATCGATAAATCTATTGGGTAACATGTTGTAAGAAGTTAAGCATGTCCGTAAGCGGTGTGTTGGTATGATTTGTTCAATAAATGCGGAAATGGTGTAATATCTATATGTTTAATGGATACGGATAGGGGTGGACCCGGGCCGGTTCGGGCCTGGGCCCGGCCGGGCCTCGGGCCAGAAAACTGGGGTCCGGGCCCAAACCGCCGGTGGCCGGTTCCGGTTCCGGGCCAAACCGGTCCATTTTTTTTTATTTTGGTTCTCCTATTTAACCCCCTACCCTCCCCTCAACCCCAAACCACCTCAAATGGCCCAAAATACCTAATCCAACCCAAAACTTAAAAAAAATTCAAAAAAAAAAATCCGGCCCGGACCCAAACCGGCCGGGCCGGTTCACCTAAAGCAGGGCCCGAGCCCGGACCGCCCATCACTCGGGCCGGGCCAAACCGAACCGATGGACCCACCGGGCCCCGGGCCGGTCCAAACAGTAACCGGGCCGGGCCGGTTCCGGGTCGGGCCGCCCGGCCCGAGTCCACCCCTAGATACGGAGTATGTCTTTTATTTCTTTTTATTATGTCATGTAATTATGAAGTTGTATCTAAAGAGATTGGTTAGCTGGCAGCCTGGCACCTGAAGCACTATTGGGGGGATTCATGAGACAATGAGATATTGATGCAAAAATAGCTTCCCGTAAGGATTATACGAAGTACTAGCTTTGGATTTAGCCATGTCTTTAGTGTTTTGTTGTCTTCAATATTACTACTTTGATGGTTATGTATCCTTTTTATGATTAATGTATCCTTTGATGGTTATGTATCCTTTTTATCATTAACTAGTCTTTCACCCGTGCGTTGCACGGGATTTCAAAGTATAGTAATGCACACACACATCTGGATATTACAAAAGTGTTACCAAATATTTAGAGTAGCCTATATCAGCACGTTTTAAATCTAGAGTTTCAGTGTTTAAGTATTTACTTGGTAATAATGTGAGGAAAAAATCATGCAAATGAAGTGTTAATGTCAATATAGGAAGAACAAAAGAAGCACTCACAGAAATACTTCTTGTTTTTTTGGAAAACGTTCAAACCATATTAGATCAAGCAATCATTGGCCAATTGGCTTACAATGCAATCAAACACCGTATAATAGGTGTCGTGACAGCCTAACAAAGAAATGCCTGCTCTATCAAGAATATGAGCAGCTCAATTCGTAGATCGTTTACAGTAGTCAATTTACAACAATGCTCTCATCAGAAAGCAACATCTGTCTAATATCATCAAGAATAATATCATAATAAGAAGAATAATATCTTAATAAGATAAATGGAGAATTTGACTTAGCACCCCACTTTTTGGGTGATATTTGACTTCGCACCCCATTTTCAAAAAACATTGACTTTGCACCACAAAACATATCATTTTGTGAAGAATAATTTCTAAATGGGGTGCAAAGTCAAAGAAATTTTAAGTGAAATGGGGTGCAAAGTCAAAGAAATTTTAAGTGAAATGGGGTGCAAAATCAAAGTTTTTTCAAAACGGGGTGCAAAGTCCAATATCACCCAAAAAGTGGGGTGCATAGTCAAATTCCCCCTAAGATAAACCCGACTCTCCCCAAATCCCAGTCACCACTAACAAAGCATATGTTTCAACAACCGTACATGACCAACCTTTCTCCTTTGCCCATAACATTGCTTCACGTACTTCCCGCGCCCCCGTTGGACATGAATAAACTGTTCATTCCCATCCTGTGCAATCCATACCCAAGCTCTAACTCCCGTCTGTTGATTGATTGCAGCATCCACGTTTACTTTAATCCACCCAACTCCCAGTTTCCCCCACTTTGCTCCCTCATGATTTGCGTTCCCTGTTATTTGTCTCTGTAGTTGTGCTTCACGCCAACCTCCCAAAGCTGCAGGTCCCACTACTATCACATTCCTAATGCAAAAATCTGCATTCTTCCAGACCTTGTTGTTTTGGTGTTTCCAAATGCTCCATAAGCACACTATAAATTTGCACAAATCCTCCTCTATTAGCTTCTCAAACATAACTTGCATCCACTTAGCAAAAGAAACAACTGGCCGCACAAACTGAGTGCGTAACTTAGATCAGATTTCTCTAGTTTATGGACGATTACAAAAAAGATGTAAAACATTCTCCTCCGCTTCGCTGCACACTGGACAATCTGCCAGCACATTTACCCGTCGTTGTTTTTACTTATCTATCGTAGGAGCACCCACAATGAGCTGCCAAAAAAGAATTTTATTTTTGGACGAATATATAGATATAAAAGAAGGCTAAAAACATCCTGACATGTATAATATGATGGGTGATAAATGAAAAGTCAAAAATCATGTCAGAAATTCTCACTGTAAATGATATTACACCTTACATACCAAGTAGATCATCATTATGAGTTCTAAGAACCATACCACATAAAATTAGGATATGTGGTTACCACTCTAGCAAAGATCACAAAGAAATCATTCAATAAAAACATCTTCAGGACAATATCAAGTATCAACCTACTTTTACTTATATTGGTGCTAAGGGACTTATATGCATAAATGCCATGAAATATGTACAGATATTAGTATGAATGTTAAGTATCTACCTCATAGGTAGTAGCACCAATAGAATGATTCATTCAATATTGAAAGATGATTTAAGACCCCAAATTGGTAGAGAGAGTGAGTAGTTCCCCAACAATCAAGAAAGAAAGCAACAAAAAGCTATAGGAGAGTCCAAAGTTTTAAATCCTAGCGTCTTTTATTAGGGTAAACCTCCAAAAGGTCAACCCCATCCATAAATACAAAACTGTGTTTCTGGAATGCATTTAAATGTGTCAAGTAGCGCGGATGAGATATATTTATTAGAGAAACTCAATGCACATTCAGGTCTATCAAGTTCTTCCCCTAACCATACAAATGGACCAGCCTATCCTACCCAATGAGAGTCTTCCGTATGGAATATGTTAGAAGTTACATGAGAACATTGAAAATGCAAAGCCTTAAAGGGGTATCTCAAAGATAATATCTTCCTTTAGTAAATTACCTCAACATTAACAAATAAGTAAATATATTTTGGTTTGATGCTCCTGAATTGAATTAAAGGCGGGCTTAGTAAGAACATTACTAACTGAACAAAAAGACTATGAGTAAAGAAGCAGAATTTCACTCTATAGTTCAGTTTTCTGTTTCATTCTACTGCTAATTGACATTCTCCAAAAAGACCTTGAAAGGAGAGTTTGCAGTCATTAAAGAATAAATAAATTTAGATGTAAACCTAGTGAGTAATAGAGTAAGACACGGAGATTAAACCTAGTCCGATACTTACTGCTCCGATTGATTCATAATCTGATAATCCAAACTTTGTACCTTGATTGACCAATCAAGCCCTTATTCAGTGTCAAGAACTTCATTGAGTTAGCTTCTAGGCATTACATTTGTACCCTGTCAAACAATATCTAAAGCAACCAAGATGAAGGTATGAAGCAATAAGATGAACTCTAATAGGAGAGAGATGCTTCTTCAAAAGTAACATAGCCAGTAAATGATAACTTTGAAGTATTTAGGACAATATAGATACCTACTGCTCCATCTTCAGCAATCCGAAGAAGGTTGTCACACCTCTGCTGTGAAGCATTTGCTCTCCACGACAATAGGTGGTTTTTGTACGGTCCGCATATTGGCCCAAAACTTCAATGATCGGAATCTTCAGTCTGTTAGGCGGGATTTTGCTTTTCTAGCTGCCAAACTGCCCCTCTATCTGATCGAAGAAGATTAGTTTGTCAAAAGAATCCCTAATCTATTCATATTAAGAACCACAATGTCTAGAAGCATGATTTCAGTCATATTTCCTAAAACATAAAAGATTTCAAACAGCCCATTGATACATCCTATTTCCTAAGTAACATCCAAGAATAAGAGTGTATTTGCTGAATTCCAGATGTAAAAGTTAAGAACCACAGCGTCTAATAGCATGATTTGAGTCCTATTTCCTAAGAAATAAAGGACAATTCAGGGTCAGCTTATCACCATGTAATGTTTCAGTTTTGGTGTAATACATTCAAACACCATCAAAGATCTCCTAATAACAATGCTTATATATGTTAATCCTAGATTAATTAAAATACATTTGATGTTCAACTATACTCACATGTGGTTTACATGACCTAAAAGAGTTCAAACAGCTAATTAAAGAATGAACATCCTACTCAAATATAAAAGAGTTCAAACAGCCCATTGAAATATCCTATTTCTTAAGAAACATCCAAGAATGAGTGTGTATTTGCTGAGTTCTAAATGTTAAGGTTAAGAACCACAGTGTCTAGAAGCATAATTTCAGTCATATTTCCTAAGAAATATAATTTCAGAGTCAGCTTATCACCAAGTAATGTTTTGGGATGATTTCAGTTCCTTTTTTAATATAATACGTTCAAACATCATCAAAGATCTCTTAACATAGTACTTCTAGATGTTAATTCCTGATTTATTAAAACACATTTGATATCTAACTATACTCACATGTAGCTTACATGACCTAAAAGAGTTCGAACAGCCCATTAAAAAGTAAACATTCTTTTAAAACATAAGAAAGTTCAAACAGCCCACTGAAACATCCTATTTCCTAAGAAACATCCAAGAATGAGAGTGTATTTGCTGAATTCTAGGCATAAAGCTTAAGAATCACGGCATCTAGAAGCTAGATTTCAGTCCTGTTTCCTAAGAAATAAATGACCAATCAAGGTCAGCTTATGACCAAGTGAAAATTACCTGGAAAATTCCCTTGACAATCTCAATGTACGGTCCCTTCTTGGAAGATCCTCCAGTGAACAGTACACCGTTAACTAAATTGAGTTTCTGTAAATTAATCATTATTTAACAGAGGAAAAGCCCCAAAATTTGCAGAGACCGAAACATTAATGCATCAACATCGAGAAATTACCGTTCGGTTAAAAGGCAGATTCCAATTTCTCACTTCGTCTTCACTGATAGAAGAGAGTCGTGACACTAAGGAAGTCGAAATTCATTTGGTATAGCAAAGAGAACAGCCGGTTTAGCTCTGCGAGTGTGTTCATAGACGTTCCGAGTGCGAGACTGCTAGAGTGTATTCGGAATAATAGGATGTGCAGCGCATTTACAAAAATGCCCCAGACATGAGCGGGAAAATGACTTAAGTGAGTTAATATATACTAGTATCTCACCCGTGCGTTGCACGGCATGTAATTTATAGACATTATAAATGTGGATATATAAAGCTTTTGCCAAATTGTATATAGAAATAAAAGATACGAAGTACTGTAAGTTATAGAATGAGCGTGTAAAATCATAAATAATACTACGTACTACGTATTAAGAATAGGCAACGCCTAATAGTAATGAATATTAGAAGTTTAAATACTATGCAAATTACAAATTATGGAAAATCTCTTTGCAGATCACGTTTTTGCGGTTTTTTAATCTTCCTTCATCGTTGCATATTAAAACCATTCATGATTTTCATTAGAATTTTAAGTATTTATAATCAACACTTTATATAAATATTAAGAAATCCACATGAAATACAAACACAAATAAATACAAAAGAATATATTTGAGTCCAAATTTATGCATTTACATACCCATAACTGTAATTGACTACCCGTACGGACTCTGATTATGAAATCGATCCCAGCTCTATTATGATTCCTACCTATAATGGAATGATAGTGCTTCCCCTTAAGGCCAGAACCGGCTAATATGTTGAAGTTTGCTCTTTCTATCTGCGCTCTTTATGATTAGGAGTGTAGTCAGATCAAGCATTGGAAATTCGCTTAATAAATTGGAAAAATAAAGCATGGTGATGATACAGTGGACATTAGCCGAATAGAATTCCTAGAATTCTTAACATATCAGCCAAATAAATAAAATTCGTTAATTGAGATGTTTTACCTGAATTTATATGAAGCAGGAAGAAATGCAAGAAATGTTAGCCACCGATGATATGAAATTCAGAGATATTTTAAAGGCATCAACATGCAGTTTCATTACACATACGCTCATCAGAAACATTTCGATTCTTACACCTTGCTTGTTCTCATTTTTCAGTGACACCAATGAGAGTACACCAATGAGCAATGATATCATATACTCACCTGGTCTTTTTGTCCTTCTAGAGTTTGATCTGGCAAGTTCAATATGCAAAGTGGATCATGTTTGAGGACCAAACTTCACACCCTGTAAATATAGACCACATGACATGAACACATACATGTTGGAATAAATACGCCAGTAATTGTAAATATGCAATCTCAACAAACAGTAAAAATTACAATTGCATCTGTACCAGACACAAATCAAACCGGAGAGGTGCCAAGATATGAATTCTAATAAGGTTTCATACCCCCAAGGGCCCAATGGTTTTTAAAATTGGATTCTCATTAGTGTATCTTTTGGACCAAATACCCTTAATAAAATCAATTCAAGTTAGTATAACTGTATAACCTATCCTCCTCTGTTGTCTTCTTTCACTCCTCTCTATCCTAGTTTTTTCCCTCTCACTAATGTGGTTTTTAAATAACCTTCTCCGAGTTTTTATAAAGCTTGCTCAGGTGAACCTCATGTTCTTTTCATCATTTTTTCAGAATCACATTACAATACATTTCTATCGAACACTTCATTACTTCAATATGATCTCTTTTAAACATAGCAAGATCAATGTCAAGCACTCTTGGATTAATCAATCCTTGGTTCTTTACAATACAAATACAAATTACAATAACTGTTTTTCCACATCTTGGAGTGGAAAAGCTTCAACGCCTTGGTTTGGTATTTTGATACGTACACATACAAATAATGCAAACGGAGTACAAAACAACTTACTGGGTTTGTGTGTGCGTGTGTTTGGATACATACATATGTGTGTATACTCAAATATACATATTGAGACTATGATATTTGGATACCTTGAGTGCAGATAGTTTCTTGAATAGCAGGTGAATCCTAAAACAGAAGGAACAGTTGTTTTTGGAGCTTGAAGACTACCTGAATCGTCTCATTTCCCTATTGCTATGGATGGAACAATGTACTTCGTACTATTAGTTGAATCTTATAAGGAGTGGACTATGGTTATACCTGTCAAGTTCAAAGAATTGAGACCGTATCTTGACACCAGAAGCCCCTGTCCGTATTCTTCTTCTTGAAGTAGGAAGCCGCAGAGCCAGATCCCAGAGACGCAGAGGCTGTCAGTTCACTACTCACCTCGCCGGCCTAGCCTCCTCCTCGGAACAACCTCCACTCGATTTTGCTGGTTTCCCTCCGCCCCGTTAATTTTCGCGGCCACAGTTGCTGAAAAGGAAAATCGATTGTAGAGGTACCTGGTGGCGAGCAGTCTCAGTCGGCCTGTGCAGTAGCCACCGTCTCTGGCCGTAGTGGATGCGACACTGCTTTGCCTCCTAGATGTCGGATGCTTTGAAGGTCTTTGCCTTTGCCTGCTCCACGCCCAATGCTAAGAGTCTTTACGGGTGACTGAGAATGACAACACTCTGACAATCAATTAAATGAACATTACATAATTAGAAAATGACCTTTGATATATGGACCAACGGATCCTTTGACCAATGATGTGACATTTTTGAGCGGGAAATTTGCCATAAAATCCACCTCTTTTTATATAGAGGTAGATATAGATATAGATGTCTATGTAGCACATAAACTCTCGGGAAGAGCGTTTGTGTTTCCGAAGCTTACGGAAACTCTTTGAAAACTTTTCAAACAAGCCTTTTTTGAGCAAAAATTGACGTTTCTTGTTTCTCATTTCCTCATGGTTTTCCCGTTTGCGTGCAACATAGTTAATTGTTGTATTCTTATCAAGTGTAAATGCGTAATTTGCTTCCCTTGAGCTCAATTGCATGATTTGTTGAACAAGAGGGTAAGATATTAATGGTTAGGGTGAAAGACCTCATAGAAATTTTACATTTATGAAAATATATCAGTGTAGCAAAACATTAATGGTTATTGCACAAATTGATTTACAGATACACCAAATGGTTGGTTTTGCACACTAAATACTTCACAAATTTGTGTTACTCTGTTTGAAGTTTCCTCAGTATTAATTAAATTAAGATATACTTGAGTGACCCAAATTGACACATTGATATCAGGTACGAATCACAAAGTTAAAAATTCAGATATTGAACTTTATTTTTTCGATCCCAGAATAAATCATAATACTTAAAGTCTTAAACAGATCAAACTAGACTTTGACAATTACAAAATACACATATACTAGACATCTATCATGCCAGAATAGACCAATTCAAACAAGACCATATCACACTTGAAATTTCAATCCAATTGAAAACCCCCTAAGTTTCGAAAATGACATTATATTTTCAAAATAGTAATTTAAAATCAAAGTATAGGTGAATATCTTAATTTGAACTGTTAATATTAGGCCTGGACTCGGGCCGGGCGGCCCGGCCCGGCCACTGTAGCAACCGGCCCGGCCCGGTGGCCCGGTCCACCGGCGGTTCGGGTCGAACCGGCCCGGTGGTTCCCAGTTCCGGGCCCGGGCCTTCGAAATGGTGAACCGGCCCGGCCGGTTCGGACCCGGTCCGGGCCGGATTTTAATTTTTTTTTTTTTTTTGAAATTTTTTTAAAGTTTTGGGTTGGAATAGGTATTTTGGGCCATTTGAGGTGGTTTGGGGTGGTTTGGGGTTGAGGGGGAGGGGTAGGGGATTAAATAGGAGAACAAAAAAAAAAAAAAAAATAAGTGGGCCGGTTCGGCCCGGCCCGGTTTGGCCCGGAACCGGGACCCATTCCCAACCTTGCCCAATGGACCCATTCCCTCTCCCCAACATTGATCAGTTGGTGGATGAGACGGCGGGGTGCGAGTTGATGTCGTTCCTCGACGCGTTCAGAGGGTACCACCAGATATCCATGCATGAAGATGACGCGGAGAAGACTGCTTTCATGACCCCGGAGGGAATTTTTTGCTACCTCGTCATGGCCTTTGGGCTCAAGAACTCCGGCGCCACCTACACAAGGATGGTAGCCCGGATTTTTAGAGCAGTCTTAGGTCGGACGATGGAAGCATACGTCGACGATATGATCGTCAAGAGCAAACAATCCACAACCCATGCCGACGACCTCCGGGGCATCTTCGAGATCATGAAGAGATACAACCTCCGGCTCAACCCAAAGAAGTGCACCTTCGGCGTCCAGGGAGGTAAATTCCTGGGGTACCTGGTCAGTCGAAGGGGCATCGAGGTGAACCCGGAGAAAATACAAGCCATTATCAACATGGAGCCACCCCGCAACATAAAGGAGGTACAACGACTGACGGGACGCCTCGCGGCCCTGAACCGTTTCCTCTCAAAATCCGCGGAGAAGTCGCTCCCCTTCTTCCAGATAATGAGGAAGGCCACCAGCTTCAAATGGACGACGGAGTGTCAGCAAGCCTTTGAGGAGCTGAAACAATATCTCGCCTCCCCGCCCGTCCTATCCAAGCCCCAACCCGGCGAGACTCTCTTCCTTTACTTGGGAGTAAGCACGTCGGCCGTCAGCTCTGTACTCATCAGGGAGGATGACGGGGTACAGAAGGCAATATTCTACGTCAGTAAGACGCTGCGGGAGGCCGAGCTCAGGTACTCCCCCATTGAGAAGACGGTCCTGGCCATCGTCCACACGGTGAAGAAGCTGGGCCACTATTTCCAAGCTCACCTCGTCCACATCCTCACGCATCAGCCGTTGGGCGCCCTCATGAGGAGCCCGACCAGCTCTCCAAGGATGATCAAATGGGCAATATTCCTGAGCCAGTACCAGATTGAGATCAAACCGAGGCCATCTATCAAAGGGCAAGCCTTGGCTGACTTTGTCACGGAATGCACAGCGAGGGAGACGGCCGTCACCACCACCGGCCGTGAACCAGATGAAGCCTGGACCCTCTTCACGGATGGGTCATCGGCCAACAAGGCATGCGGGGGGTGGCGTCGTCCTCATCTCACCAGAAGGATTCAGAGCGTACTACGCCATCCGCTTCAACTTCAAGGTATCCAACAATGAGGCTGAGTATGAAGCGCTCCTCAGCGGACTAAGACTAGCCGCTGGCCTTAAAGCACGCCACGTCAGAATCAAATGCGACTCCAAACTCGTAGTGAGCCAGATGGAGGGTTCCTACGAGGCCAAAGAAGGGAGGATGAAGCAATACAAGGAGGCCGCTGCGGAATTGCTCAAGGCGTTCGATACCTACGAGATCACTCAGATCCCAAGGGCGGAGAACGCCGAGGCCGACATACTCTCCAAACTCAGCTCCGACACCCCTGAGCACATCTCCAAGATAGCGAAGGTGGAGGAGTTGAGCATGTCAAGCATTCACGCCAGCCCCATACTCTCCATACAACACCAGCCGGAGGATTGGATCACCGACATCGCAACCTACATCACCTCCGGCACATTACCCGAAGACGAGGAGAGGGCCAAACTAGCCAAGCTCAGGGCTCCAAGCTATGTCATTGAGGATGACAAGCTCTACAAGAGATCATACAACGGCACCCTCCTCCGGTGCCTACACCAGAATGAGGTCGAAGTGGCCATGGAAGAAGTCCACTGCGGCGTATGCTCATCACATCAAGGGCCCTTCAGCATGTCGCGCCGACTCGTCGTCCAAGGCTACTTCTGGCCGACGATGGCGCGTGATTGTGCTGAGGTCGCCCGCAAATGCAGCGCATGCCAACACTACCAAAGGGCACCTGGTCGGCCGGCCGTCAATTACGCCCCGGTCAGCACTGCCATCCCATTCTCCAGATGGGGCATCGACCTCGTCGGCCCTCTACCAAGAGCTGCGGGCAACAACAGATACATCATCGTCGCCATCGACTACTTCACCAAATGGGTCGAGGCCGAACCACTCGCAAGCATCACCGGAGCGCGGTGTCGAAAGTTCGTCTACAAGAACATCCTCACCCGCTTCGGCGTGCCTCAGGAGATCATATCAGACAACGGCACCCAGTTTGAGGCCGAACCATTCCAAAGCCTCCTCCAAGAATGGGGTATCAAGCACCGTTTCTCCTCCGTTGCCTACCCTCAGGCCAACGGGCAAGTTGAGAACGCCAACAGAACCATCTTAGAGGGGCTGAAGAAGAAACTCGAAGAAGAAGGCGGAAGTTGGGTCGACGAGCTCCCCAACGTCCTATGGTCCTACCGCACTACGCCAAGGAGGGCCACCGGGGAGACACCATTCTCCTTGTGCTACGGCTTCGAAGCCAAGGCTCCCACAGAAGTCACCCTCCCCAGCCGACGGGTCACACAATACGACCCCGAAGCCAATGAAGAAGCCATGAAGATTGACTTGCACCTCATTGATGAAAGGCGGGAGATGGCTTACCTTCGGGCAGAGAACTACAGACGACAAGTCAAATCCTACTACGACGCCAAAGTCCGCTCTCGCGAATTCCAGGTAGGGGACTACGTCCTCCGCCGAAGGGAAGCAAGCAAGCCGACGGAAGGAGGAAAGCTCGCCGTCAAATATGAAGGGCCCTACATCGTCAGCGCCGTCATCAAAGCCGGCACTTATAAACTAAAGAACCCTAATGGGTCAGATGTACCACGATTGTGGAATGTACACCACCTGGTGAAATTTTACCAATGACTCGAGAAGCGGTGAAGCGGGCAACGTCCCCCACCCCTCGGCTGATTGGTTGAATAAAACACCCTCGGCCTAGCGCCACTTATTGAATAAAATTCATGTTTCATCCAATCTCTTAAGATTTGAGCAAAGGGAAACCCAAGGACCGCATCGGCCTAAGTGGTGCAATAACCCGGGTCCGATGCGACCTAAAGACCGTCGCAATAAACGACGCACCTAAAGCCGTTGCAATAAACAACGCACCTAAAGCCGTCGCAATAAACGACGCACCTAAAGCCGTCGCAATAAACGACGCACCTAAAGCCGTTGCAATAAACAACGCACCTAAGGCCGTTGCGATCCACAGCGCGCCTACAAAGCCGTTGCATAGACAAACGCACCTAAATATCGTATCGGCACAAGCGGTGAAACACCCAAATCGGCCGGCGATATGCAGGACGAAGGACCTGTGTGCATGGTCCAACGTCTTCAAACGGAGAAGCATACCGCGTCGTCCGCGCGGAAACCGCAGGACGACAGGCCTGAATTAAGGCTGAGGTTACAAAAACTCCACCCGTCAGTAAAATTTCGCTCAGGACCACAAAGGGCGGCCGTCAAAAGACGATGCCTTGTCCGGTCCCTCGTCGACGATAGACGTGGAAAGGCCAAAAAAGGAAGCCACTGACACCAAGCCGAGGGCGTATTTACTCCCTCGCACTAATCCACGCGGAAAAGCGTAGCGGACATACTACCACACATGGACGAAGGAACAGTAACCCTTCGGCCAATCAAAAAAAAAAAAAAAAAAAAAAAAAAAAAAAAAAGGGAAGCCGACGGACCGCGCACTCGCCGGCCTTGAGCAAAAAATAGAATCCCCACAAAAACCAGCCTCAAAATTGGTTAAGTACATATCAGGTTTTCACTACACAGAGATCCGAAGCGCATGCTTCAATCATAACCTCACAAAAGGGAATCGCTTCGGTTTCAGTTATACAAAACCGCGGTCCATTACTTGGACGATGGGACGCACCGTCTCCGCGTAGCAAAACCCAAGTGAACAAGCCAAGGTAAAACAGCTCCATCAAGGCAAGCTTTACACTTAGAACATTATCTAAATCACACTACAAGAGAGACGATGCGTTACCATTCTATATCTGGGTACCGCTTCGTCCTCGACACTTCAAGACAGCCCCAAAACTTGAGGCGTGGACAAGATGGGCCAAGGAGAAAATAAAAATTCACTAAGGGACGAGGAGACGCATCGGCCCCAATGACAGTAAAGGCGGAAAAATCGCTACGTCTCAATCAAGGGACACCAACAACCTCGAGACAGAGCCTTGACACTTAGAAAATTTTACAAGAGCAAACATACTTAACTACAAAGACGACGAGGGGATCATGGTGACAAAAAGATTATCATTAATGGATGAAAAGATACAAAAGGTGGGCGCTTCGGCCGTTACATGCACTTCGATGCTAAAATTACAAAATAAAAAAGCCTACAAAACTACGCTGCCTCATCGGCTTGCTCTTTGCTCTGGCCAACGTCCTCCCCGCCACCGCTACTGGTTTCGGCGTCATCACCTTCATCGGCCTTGGAATCGGCTGAGCCCTCAAGCAGATAATCGTCACTTTCACTCCAGGACGCTTCCCCCTCGTCCGAACTGAGAATCGGAGGCTGCCTCTCCGACGGGGGGAGCTTCATATCCTCATCAGGATTTCTCATCCGCCGGGGTAGGCTCAAACCCCTCGGCCTCATCTTCCGGAAGCGACGACGAAGCTTCCTATAAATCAGCCTCTGCATCCTGTACTGGCCGCAGTTGTAGAAGGCTCGCGTCTCGTTCATCCAGAAGTCCTCGCCAGCAGGGTCCTTTGTCACCCAATCAGTGAGCCTCTCGGCCACCACTTCATAGCAGAAGGGGACCTGATCTTCGGCTTTCCACCCCTCGGCCTTGAAATTCACTACGGCCTCCTCGGCGGCCTTCTCAGCGTCAGCTTTGAGGCACTCCGCCTCCTCAGCTCTTCGGGTAGCAGCGGCAACGGCCTCATCAGCTTTCTTCCGGGCAGCCTCGGCCTCATCAAGGCGCATCTGAAGGAGCTTCATTTCATCCTCCGCAGCCTTGGCCTTGTCCCTCAGATCTTGAAGGGCCTCATCGGCTGAAGCAGCTTTGGCCTCCATCTTCTTCAGCCGCTCTATCTCGGCTTCCTGCCTCCAATGCTGCTCCCTCAGCATAAGGGCACCCTGGACGGAGCAAGACGAAGTTAGAGATGAAAAAACAAAAGCAAAGGAAAAGTTATAGAGGAAAATGTCTTACCTGGACGACGTAGTCTATCCCTCCGTCGTACAGCCGAACATGTTGGCCTTGTCGGCCGAGGTACTGACGATCATACTCAGGCATAGCCTGAGCAAGCACGTCGTCGCCACCGACGGTCTCGTTAAAAAGACCGCCCTTCACAGGGTAACGCACTGTTACCTCGTACGTCCCTTTGGCAAGGGCCTCCTCTAGACGGGCAGCAGCAGCCGTAGAGGGAAGCACGCGAGAAGCCGAAGCCACCACGGCCGAGGAGGGTGGCTCATTCACGGGAGGGACCACCGGGGGCTGGACATCCACGACAGCCTGAGAAGGAGCGCCGGCCTCATCAGTCGTTGGAACCCTCTTCGTCTTCTTTGGGGCCTGTGGTTTCAGACCCGCCTCGGCCAGAGTTTTCTGACCTTCATCAGCTCCTCTTTTCTTCTTAGGAGCAGCTTTTTTGACGGCCTCACCCCCTCCCTGGGAACCGCCAGCAGAGGCCTTTGCCTTCTCGGCAGCCCGAGCGGCCTTGAGCTCCGCATCGGCCTTCTTGGCAGCTCGAGCCATAAAAGATATGCGGTCCATGACAAAACCTGCACAGAAGAGCAAAATCAGTAAGGCAATAACTAAACACATTACAAGAAGGGAAAGCAGACGAAGGACAACCTTCGGCTTCGGCAGGGACACCAAGTGAGGGACCGTCGGCTTGCTCATAAGACCCCTCCATCCTCGGCCAGAGGTCGTCGTCCACATCGCCGGGGCAGTAATATCTTACGAAGCCAAGGGCGGCCATCCTATACTCAGTGATGTAAGTCGTTACGCTCCTCGGACCGCCCTTGATAAAAGCCTCCACCTGCCTACTGATCTCGGCATTCCACGGAGGATTATGCAACTCAAATAAACCGCTGTGACCGGCAGACGGGAAGTAACCGCCTCGGCCAAGGTTAACAAAGACAAACTTCGCCTTCCAGCCATGAATTGATGAAGGAAGGTCTGTAAACGTCCTCCTCTTGGGGACCTGCTGTAAAGCGGCATAGCCGGCACAATTCTGATGGCTCCCTCGGCCTATCCGGTACAGATTGGTGAAAAGTGCAATCGTCGGCGAAAACCCCAGCTCACCGCAACGGATAAGGAAGCCGACGATGAGCGAGTAACTATTGGGCGTCAGCAAGGCCGGAGGCAGACCCACCATGTCAAGGTATTCCTTAATAAAAGGATGGAGAGGGAACCGCAACCCCTTCGCAAAGCTCATCGGGTATATCCCGAAATAACCCAAGGGGGGGCTCAGCACGTGATCCGTCGGCTTCGGCGCCCGCACCCGTCCATACGGCCCCACGTACAACTGAGCTACGTGATACTCACCGAGGGTCCCTTCCGGCCTGATGATGTACAAATTGCTGAGGTCAAGTTGCGAATGCCCCTTCGGTACCCCATTGCGCTGCTTCCGCCGATACGGTCTTTTCGTCTTGGAAGCTGAGGGGCCTTCCCCCGCTACGGACGATATCGGCGGAGGGCAAGGAATGTTGGCAGAAGAGGATGCCTCATCCCCTCTCAGAGGCGAGCTAGATACCGCCTCGTCCTCACCAGAAAGATGCGCTCCCGCATCGGCACTCATTCTCTCCTCATCTACGGAAGTACGATAGTCGGCTGTGTTTTCCATTTCGACCTCGAAGGCCTCTATCAACCGCAGATCAACTCCAGGGGACGTATCGTCCTCGTCGAAGGGCCAATCCGACTCGTCCAAAGAAGCTGTCAAATCAATGGGGGAGGGAACGCTACGGCCGTTAGAGAACGGCATAACACCTACACCTATTCCTAAGGGCGGTTTTTCGGATCAAAGTGATTTCCCTACGAACACTAGATCTAACCCCCTAGGAAGCAAAGTATAAGAAAATAAAGAAGAACAGACAAGAATCTGACCTTGAAGATTTGAAGATCCGAAGGGAGGTTGATGAACACTTGAAGAAACCTTGGGAGCTTTCTCTCTCTAGAAAATTGGGCAGCAATTCGACAAACAGCAAAAGCACAAATGAGGTATCGCCTCGGAGTTCAGGGGTATTTATAAACACCCCCTACAACGGTCACTACACGTGGCGATCTCCAATTGGCCACCTCAACGGCGCCTCCCCTAGAACCAATCAAACGCATGTCTTTCCACATTCCACCCATTAAGGCCACCGCCACGGCCCAACAGGCCCCAAAACTAGGGGTAGGCACCGGCCTACTCACTCAAAACCAAGGAAAACACGCTACGGCCCCAAAGCAACCCCAAGAAACACAAGTACCGCTACGGCTATTCACGCGCACATCGTTTGATGATGACCCTGGTATCTCGGCCGTCGTCCAAGGGTTCTCCCACAGGGTTACCTTGGACAGGTTCGCCTAAGGGTTGGACTCACGACTAACGCATGAGATACCGTATCGGCCCGAGAACATCATAACTCCATTGTGCCTCAAATACTCTTCGGCCAAAGGAGTGGGGGACTGGGGGACTGTATCGGCCACAGGAACGGAAACAACATAAAAAAGAGCACAACAGCCTGAAAGCAAAAAGGTGCGCTACGGCTCACCAACAAAAGACGGACAAATCACCTCAAATAAACATTGAGAGTCGCATCAGCTACCTCTAATAGCACTACAAATCGCGCCGGCCACAGAGCCCAAAAAGTTAAAACCCGAAAATAAAATCCAGCGCGCAACGGCTACATACACCAGGGATTGTGTCGGCTCACTAAAGCAAGGATACACAAGTCAAAAGCGCTTCGGCCACATAAACGAGACCAAACACCTTTGCTCCATAAAACCATGTCACCGCTACGGCCAAAAGAAGGGATGGGGAGCTCTTCGGCCCCAACAAGATGACGACGAAAGCATGTCAATTTATCCACACCAGAATTCATCACATCATCTACAAAAAAGAGAGCGCATCATCCTCAAGACACTTCACAGGGAGCGCACCGGCCGCACCAAGGCTGTGGAACCTCAAGCGCGCTACGTCTACATCAAAAGAAGAAGCCGCTTCATCCAAAATCAAGGCAGATACTCTTCGGCCACCAAGCGCCTCAAACTCTCGCGACGGCCAGCCAGGAAGGAACAAATACTCCCTTTCGCTTCGGCTTCGCCTCAGCTCAGAGAGTGGGGGACTCCTGATAAAGTATATGGGCCCGGACCCCATGGCCCACATACTCAAGTCAACGATGGCCAGAAGAACACCCACGCGGCCCCCTTCGGCCAGTGGGTCCGCGTCGGCCAGAAACCAAACCGGCCCAGGAAGCACGCATGGACTCCCGGGACCGCATCGGCCCATGGACCGCATCGGCCATGGGACCGCATCGGCCAAAAAGGCACCGCATCGGCCCGGCTTCGCACGGGGCAGAAGGCATCTCTCTACTTTATCTACTTTATTTACTAAGTATTGTACACAGCCCATTAGTGGCCCTATTTCGCCCAAAGAAGGCATGATTATTGTAATGGGCCTCCTAAGCCCATGGCTAGGAGCCCAAATCCACATTTTTTCCTATAAATAGACCCCATGGGGCTAATTATAGGGGTTCCAAGTTGAGAAATACAATTACTCACTTTCTCTCTCTAGCTCTCACTTCTCTCTAGAATTAATACTCTATCAGTATCTTTTGGACCAAATACCCTTAATAAAATCAATTCAAGTTAGTATAACTGTATAACCTATCCTCCTCTGTTGTCTTCTTTCACTCCTCTCTATCCTAGTTTTTTCCCTCTCACTAATGTGGTTTTTAAATAACCTTCTCCGAGTTTTTATAAAGCTTGCTCAGGTGAACCTCATGTTCTTTTCATCATTTTTTCAGAATCACATTACAATACATTTCTATCGAACACTTCATTACTTCAATATGATCTCTTTTAAACATAGCAAGATCAATGTCAAGCACTCTTGGATTAATCAATCCTTGGTTCTTTACAATACAAATACAAATTACAATAACTGTTTTTCCACATCTTGGAGTGGAAAAGCTTCAACGCCTTGGTTTGGTATTTTGATACGTACACATACAAATAATGCAAACGGAGTACAAAACAACTTACTGGGTTTGTGTGTGCGTGTGTTTGGATACATACATATGTGTGTATACTCAAATATACATATTGAGACTATGATATTTGGATACCTTGAGTGCAGATAGTTTCTTGAATAGCAGGTGAATCCTAAAACAGAAGGAACAGTTGTTTTTGGAGCTTGAAGACTACCTGAATCGTCTCAATTCCCTATTGCTATGGATGGAACAATGTACTTCGTACTATTAGTTGAATCTTATAAGGAGTGGACTATGGTTATACCTGTCAAGTTCAAAGAATTGAGACCGTATCTTGACACCAGAAGCCCCTGTCCGTATTCTTCTTCTTGAAGTAGGAAGCCGCAGAGCCAGATCCCAGAGACGCAGAGGCTGTCAGTTCACTACTCACCTCGCCGGCCTAGCCTCCTCCTCGGAACAACCTCCACTCGATTTTGCTGGTTTCCCTCCGCCCCGTTAATTTTCGCGGCCACAGTTGCTGAAAAGGAAAATCGATTGTAGAGGTACCTGGTGGCGAGCAGTCTCAGTCGGCCTGTGCAGTAGCCACCGTCTCTGGCCGTAGTGGATGCGACACTGCTTTGCCTCCTAGATGTCGGATGCTTTGAAGGTCTTTGCCTTTGCCTGCTCCACGCCCAATGCTAAGAGTCTTTACGGGTGACTGAGAATGACAACACTCTGACAATCAATTAAATGAACATTACATAATTAGAAAATGACCTTTGATATATGGACCAACGGATCCTTTGACCAATGATGTGACATTTTTGAGCGGGAAATTTGCCATAAAATCCACCTCTTTTTATATAGAGGTAGATATAGATATAGATGTCTATGTAGCACATAAACTCTCGGGAAGAGCGTTTGTGTTTCCGAAGCTTACGGAAACTCTTTGAAAACTTTTCAAACAAGCCTTTTTTGAGCAAAAATTGACGTTTCTTGTTTCTCATTTCCTCATGGTTTTCCCGTTTGCGTGCAACATAGTTAATTGTTGTATTCTTATCAAGTGTAAATGCGTAATTTGCTTCCCTTGAGCTCAATTGCATGATTTGTTGAACAAGAGGGTAAGATATTAATGGTTAGGGTGAAAGACCTCATAGAAATTTTACATTTATGAAAATATATCAGTGTAGCAAAACATTAATGGTTATTGCACAAATTGATTTACAGATACACCAAATGGTTGGTTTTGCACACTAAATACTTCACAAATTTGTGTTACTCTGTTTGAAGTTTCCTCAGTATTAATTAAATTAAGATATACTTGAGTGACCCAAATTGACACATTGATATCAGGTACGAATCACAAAGTTAAAAATTCAGATATTGAACTTTATTTTTTCGATCCCAGAATAAATCATAATACTTAAAGTCTTAAACAGATCAAACTAGACTTTGACAATTACAAAATACACATATACTAGACATCTATCATGCCAGAATAGACCAATTCAAACAAGACCATATCACACTTGAAATTTCAATCCAATTGAAAACCCCCTAAGTTTCGAAAATGACATTATATTTTCAAAATAGTAATTTAAAATCAAAGTATAGGTGAATATCTTAATTTGAACTGTTAATATTAGGCCTGGACTCGGGCCGGGCGGCCCGGCCCGGCCACTGTAGCAACCGGCCCGGCCCGGTGGCCCGGTCCACCGGCGGTTCGGGTCGAACCGGCCCGGTGGTTCCCAGTTCCGGGCCCGGGCCTTCGAAATGGTGAACCGGCCCGGCCGGTTCGGACCCGGTCCGGGCCGGATTTTAATTTTTTTTTTTTTTTTGAAATTTTTTTAAAGTTTTGGGTTGGAATAGGTATTTTGGGCCATTTGAGGTGGTTTGGGGTGGTTTGGGGTTGAGGGGGAGGGGTAGGGGATTAAATAGGAGAACAAAAAAAAAAAAAAAAAAAAGTGGGCCGGTTCGGCCCGGCCCGGTTTGGCCCGGAACCGGGACCGGAACCGGCCACCGGCGGTTCGGGCCCGGGCCTCCCATTTCCTGGCCCGAGGCCCGGCCGGGCCCAGGCCCGAACCGGGCCCGAACCGGCCCGAGTCCAGGCCTAGTTAATATCATTCCAAATCACATTTACAGACAATCCTGATCTTGGACTTTTTGCATTAAAACGTGAAGTAACCTCTAATTTGTTTAACACGGGAGATCGAGGAAGGAAATCACACCATAGAAAATAAAGAAAAGAATTAACGTGCAAAAATGATTAGAGAGTTACAGTTGATACTCGGTGTTAATAGATAAAGGACATTAGGCAAAGAGAGAATAAGCAAATTCTATTGACATGTGATAACGATGTTATATTTTAACTTTTACCTTAAAAGTTAAAATATAATATGGAAAATGGTATTGAGGGAGACTCATGTATATAGAATTACAACAGGCAAGTTTCACGCTATACTGTACGATAGAATGTCAATAGAAAATGAGTGAAATGGTCGAGCAAGAGGAAGCATTAGGCCAAGACCCAAGAGCCTAAACAGTTTATCCAGCACGGAATAAATTAGGACCGAGTAGAGCAATGGCAAAAATAACTACTTCTAATTCGTAACCTACAAATGTAAAACATAAAATTAGTATTATTATTAGTATCTTATTACACCTACAAACCACAACAGAAGCTTAGAAGCTTATCGCTTCCTCTTCGATTTTGATGTCTGATTTGTAGAGCTGCTCGTACGTGACACTCCATCATCGTCATCATCTTCTAGTGGGATGTCTTCAATTTTTTCAGAGAGGCAATTTGCCAGCTTCCGTAAAGACTCTTCTGCCCATGCATGGGTGTTGTACTGAACATGTTTGTCCAGCGAGTAGCCAGGCTTACAAACATACTCTACCAAATAATCAGGTGAAACACAGGGTATGTTGTGTCTCAAAAACTCTTGAACCCACACATCTTGGCGTGGTATTCCTGGACCCACAATAGCAAAGTGAATGTCTGACTTGAGGAAGCGAGTGTATGACGGAGAGGTTGCTAAAATAGTGCCATCTCCAGCCTTGACCACCCGCTTCAATGTATCCTGGTTCATCATCATTAAAAAAACATGCATGAGGGGATCTCCTAAACGGACGGTTATTGCTGCTTACCTAAACTGAATTTTTGTCGAGACAGACAGACATTAAAAGGTTGGTACAAATGTTAACTTTTTGTATCCACCAAAATCCGTGAAGTTAAAATAGGCTGATTAGTTAATACAAAAAGTGGTGCATACCAGTGATGGCAGAAGAAGCTCTCCATATGTCACAATCCGCATCCCATAGAATGCGCCGTGACCAGTTCTTTCCCTCAAGAGTCGCCATTTCCTTGGTGCTTCTAAGCTGATGGCTAAATCATCGGATAGTCCCTTCTTGTGCCATTCAAATGGTTCCTCTTCCAAGAATTTACCCGCCTCATTGCAAGCAGTTAGATAATCTACCTTCAGTATCCACCTGCAAAGGATGGAAAAAATTGTAAAGTTAACCTTTCTTATTTATATTAGAAACTATATATTTAGGGTGATAGAGATACCTTCCAGAAGCAGCAGCAGCAAAAAACTTTTCAGTCCGGCGAACGGGATCTGGAAGTATGAAATGAGTTGCCTGATATGACCACTGGTGAGAATCTCTGCATGATCTCCCTCTTAAACGTTTGATGACCATATGAAACTCTTTCCTCTGCAGCCTATGCCCAGAAACTATGAAATATCTATTCTCTGTTTTTCTCATCCCTTCATTAGGCACTTTATACGTCAAAGAGGTCACTCCTCCAACTCCATGTTCCATATTGCTCAGAGATAACCCTTCTATAGCATTTCCTTGCCCCTCTCTGTCATTAGCCTTGCAAGGTTTTTTATGAGCCCCCTGGGTAAATTTTTCCTCCCCCTGTATCTCACAGTCCATGGTGGGCTCTCTGGTAACACCACTTGGCATGTTTTCCTTGTCAGCTTCCATGAAATTGTTTGTTTGTTTGTGTGCTACTGCCTTACTCTTTCCACTTGTGACTCTTTTCTTCGTAGAACCTTCTTTAGATTGTTTTGGTTTCTTGGCAATTGATACGGATTGATTAGTTTTACTTGATGTGCATGTTGTGTCTTTCATCTCTTTTATAAGCCCTGTCACATTGTTCATAGAATCAGTCTGACCAACCATTTTATCACGAGCCTCATTGTCTGTCTTGCACATGTTACCTTCCCCTACTGAATGTGGTGATTCGACATAATTGGGCTTATCATCAAGGACTGCGACATGTAACTCGCCTTTGTCATTTGGAGCTTCAGTATTATCAAACAAGTCTCGAGTTTGATCAGCGTCAGATACTAAAGATTCACTTTCGCCAGACTCTTTGCATATAGTATCTTGATTATGCAAATAAGGAATCTCAACCTTCTCACAGTTTATATCTTCATTACATTTCACCTTTTCCCCTCCAGTCAAATTGACTGCAGACTCTTCGGCCTTGTTTTGAAATATAGATCCCTTTTGATTTCTAGCAGGCCCTTTAACAGACGTCTTATTGTATTTCTCTGTCTTCGTGGAAAGAGATTCTTTCCCAAGCTTTCTAGACTGCGGTTTTGACATTCTTGCTTCTTTGGGTACTTTTTGGTCAGTGAACTCAATACTATTTTCACCTTCCGTTCTGCTTGCAGGTGATGTGGCTTTGATTTCTCGCCTTTTGACACCTGTACAGACATCTTCCATAGTTTCAGTAAAATGAGTTTCATGTGTTTCCTTGCTGCAAAGTTTTTTGGCAGTATCTGGAGCATCATTGTTGAAGATGTGAACAGGAGACCTCTTTTTAGGAACAATGGGTGCATTATTTGCATTATGAACAGCCACTAATCCCTCAGTTCCTTGTGCACGAGTTTCCTTTAGTTTTTTTGAACTCCTGGATAGAGTGGCTGAGTTTCTTTTCTCTGGTAAAGCAGAACTCTCATCGCGCTCATTATCACGTGATGTTATGATTTGGCTCTTATTATCTCTTCCTGCATTTACACTGGGAGGAGTTACAATTTCTCTTTTCACTTCTTCCACAACAAGACTGTTTTTCCTTTGGCCCTTTCGAGAATAAGTTTTTTTAGTCTTGTCAGGAGTAGTTTGCTTGGTGCAACTAGTGCCAGATGCGCGTGCATCACTTTTTAGTAGACGGCCAGGAGGTTCGGATCCATTTCCAGCAGGTGATATCTTTTTGGGGTTTTCGTCTGATAAAGTTCTAGAGCCACTCAGATTTAGGTCTTCAGATTGATATTGCTTTTTGAAGGATCGCAGAAGAGTTTTTGTATTTTTTGGAGATGTCCCAATACTTGAAGTGGTTAAATTTAAACAGTCCTGCTTTGAAAGAGATTGATGGAAACTTTTTAAATTGTGAGGAGTGGTAACAAAATTTCTCTCTACATATGATTGTGCAGGAATGTCTTCTTCTTCGGAGTCCTTAGCTTCAGCCCCCATCATCTCCACTTCATATCCACTATGAAGAGGGGAAAAGTTGAATATGTGAGCATATGGTTGATTTTTTATTCATAGAGAAGTTGAATATTTTTAAATTTCAAACAACAGGATGTTGATGCAATAACACTGAAGGTATAGAGACTAGAACGCCCCCCTTCATAAAAAGCACAGAGAAGTATTAAATAAAAAGAAGCTTTGAATTCCAAATTCAACTTTCATGGACAATGATTCTTTATATCTCACCTCAAATCGTAGTCAGTTTCTGGAAGTAGAGCCCAAGATTTTAAACTGCAGAAGCAAGTAGATAGATAAAGTGTTACTTTAAAATTAAGTTAGATAGGAGTTTGTTTTTACCATAAAAATGACAGCTGTGGATAAAATCCTGATTTAAGCACACTCAAATTTATTGGAGAAAAAACAAACAAAAGCATACCAATCCTCCAACCAACTATGGTTGACCATCTTTATATTTGTCAATTTCTTGGCAAGCAGATATTTTTCTCCTGTTAAATGGAAATTGGAGCATATGGTATAGCATTAAGTGTGACTTTACAAATCAAATATATGAAATCAAATAGAATTGTTAAGCAAGGGTTCACACATACACTATAGGAACCCATATCCGTTATGTGTTTAAATATGGCTAACAAATGTTCAGCACTTCAGCATAACTTGTATTATATGTATGCATGATTGTGGGTGCAGATATTTTGTTATTAATGAAACCAGTAGATATAGAGGCTTCAAAAATGAGGACAAGCATACCCTCGAACTTGTAGCATACAAGATGAGTAACCTGGGTTGCAACTAATGGCTTAGAAAAAGTGGCACCCATCAACCCAACCAAATTCTGCAAATAATAAATCATCAATTAGTAAGGTTGTACAAAATGAAGCACGAGGAAAGCTTTAACTCTAATGTTCTTGATTACACAAAACACACATACAAAAAAATAGTTTTTAGGGTACTAGGGTGCAGATGAGCAAACCATAACATAATCCCGTTGGCCTCGAATATATCCAGTCAGGCAAATAATAAGAGATTCCGCACCAGGAATTCCATTCAAATCCCTCAAAGGTCTATACAAAATCTGCAGGCAACAATAGTATAATCAAAACAACAATGTAGGCACTCAAGCAATCTTTACATGAGAATAGAAGCATTTGTAAGCAGGCTGATATGGACAACGCGTAATATAACTGACATGAGTAGGATCGACTAGCTTTCCCAGTACGTAGCAGTCATCAACCCAGAAGCTAGTCACCACCACTTTCCCATCTGTTCTAGCAGATACACAAATCGGATCATCCTGCTCCACACAAACAAGATGCCAACATCATAACCCAATTATTAATTAGTGTGGTGAGTATGAATAAATTAATGAGGTCGTCAACATTGAGCTAACCAACTAGAGATTTCTCACTCACATAGACGATGTTGTCAACAATGACATGAGTGCAATCCGGGCAATAACTGCCGACGTCCAAGCCGCCTCCATCCAAAAGCTTCAACTGAAACTGAGAATATTCCGGGGGAATACATAAACCTAAACCTTAGCAACTACGCCGAAACACTGAAATGGGTATTATAATAAAGACTGTGTACCTGTTCTTGCTTAATGGGATCAAACCCGCATAGAACAAAACGGACTCCCACGAATGTACTAGAAGGATCATTCTGCATAACCTCTTGCGTACTCCTCCTACACATCTTGGTCTCGGTATCAGTGGCAAAAAGTTAGCATAGACGGAAGCGAAAACCTATGTGAGAATATCCGCTGAGACAGACTTCAATCGACAACACAATCTCGAAGAAAGCGATATAGGGGTAGCGAATTGAAGGGGAAAGGCCAAAAGATTGCGCGAATTAGAAAAATTCAGAGACTGCTTCGTAAGCTTCTCGGAGAAGCTGGGAAGTTGAGGGACAAATCCGAAGTTTTAAGAAAAAGTGTGGGGGGAAGCAGGGATTTGATTTGTGTGTTTTTTCGTTTTGATTTTTGGGTGGATGAATCAACTGGGGGGAGGCTGCAATTTTTGGGGTGATGAGTCACGCTAACACGTGTTCATTGTACAGTCTTTGATTTTGGGCCTTCATAAGTTTTGCAAGCCCAAGTTATATACGAGTAAATCACGAGTTATCATTAGTGTTTTGACATGAATACGTAGTAGTACCTCCCTCCGGTCCGCTTTCAATTAGGCACGATTATTAATAATGGAGAACGGATGAAATATATATTTCGGTGCATTTAATGTTGATTTTTCAAAAAAAACTAATAAGGGGCGAATCAAAATATGACTCTGATGGATTATATTAAATCTTAAGGTAACTTGTTTTTCTTATTGATTTTTTATTGTAAACTGGTACGCTTTTATTCAGTAAGGGAAAGTTTCCGAAATGGGACCAAAAACGTTTGTAAATTCTAAAATAGGACTGTCATGTTTTTATTTTCAAAATAGGAGTAATTACTGTCAAGTTTGGAAAATACTGTCATGTTTTAAGTCTGGTACTGTCAAAACATGACAGTAATTAGTCCCATTTGGAGAATTAAAAACATGGCAGTCCTATTTTGGAATTTACAAACATTTTTAGTCCTATTTAGGGTAAATTCTCATTCAGTAAACCCGCGCACTGTACTAGTAGTTATTTAATTTAATTCTTTTATTTTTTGAGAGACTTTAATTTAATTCTTTAAAAAACATGAGTTAAGATGAAAATATAATCATTTTTTAAAAAGATTAGAAGTGAATTACGTGAAAGGACTTTTACTCATAAAAGATTTATTCCATCTATATAGATACATGTTTACATGTTTGAATTATTTGTATAAACATACTCGGTAGGTATTGTTATTGTAGAATCACTAAAAGTACGGATTATTGACATGAATTTTGCCTCGAAAATATGACTAATAAACTCCTACTTTTCTAAATTGCGCTTCCCGTTTAACCGCCAACACTACATCCGCATATACTTTGTAACATTGCAGGCTTGCATCACCAGCCCATAAGAAGCCCATTAGGTTGTATTGGGGTCTTAACCGTGAGCCTAACTTTCGGTATACAAAATTTATATACCGTTACCTTACCGAAGTTTCGGTATACCGCATTTCGGTATACCGAAGTTTCAGTTCGGTAACAGTACGGTATCGGTAAATTACCATGCATGTCTCCCAATACAACAAATTATCATAGATTAACAAAATTGGTGTTACTGGTGACATATTTAATCCATTATTAGAATGTTACAAAATACAATTAGTAATCTATTGATTTCTCCTAACTATAATTAGTATATTCAATATTGAACAATAATTATTATTAGCATATTTAAGCAGTTCAACATGTCAGGTGATGGAGTATATGGCCCAGGAACCCCCGACCCACAGACTCTTACTTCTCCTGCACAAGCCCATTGGGCCTAAGGGGCATTCGAGGCCAAAACGCAGCGGCCCAAGTCTCAAAGAAGCCCAAAATACACATTGGGGTGCCTTCGGCCTCCTTGTCCGAAGGCTCCAAAATACACGGGGCAGCCAGATTTGAGCATACGAAGCTACTAGGAGAAAACGGCGTAAAAACAGTAGCCCTCGGCTACCAGTAGCCTTCGGCTTATGCAATAGCCCTCGGCTACCCACTTAATCAGGAAAGCCTCCGGCTATACGACGCCTTCGGCTACACAGGCCCTCGGCCGCGGGGGAGAGCCCTCGACCAACAACTCAATCATCGAAAAGATTCCCTTTGAAGACAAGCAACCACCGCATTTAATGCAACGTCACATCCACCCACCGCATTCAATACGGTGCACATGTGAATGCCAGTGCCACCCGATTGAGGTGACCCCTCGGCCGTTAGATCATCGCCACATGTATTCTCATCGCATTGATTACTACTATAAATAGGAGCCCCTTTCCCCATTGTAAAGGATCCCAGGTCAGAACATCTCGAGTTCATAAATAAAATCGCCTCTCTCTCCTACTTGTTTGCTCTGACTTCTCTCTAGATTATTCCCGTAATAACCCCTCGGATAAGCTACCCCCCGGTACACTGTCCATCATCAGGTATTAAAAATAACATATTCTTCTAAAATAATTTGAACAATATAGATATAATTATATGAATACTGATCTTTAACAAAAATAAATAAAATTATTCAAACAACATGGATATAGAATCAATTATGCCTAATATGATATTGTGTATTTAGTCATTTTTGTAGTTTAAAAAAATTGAATAAGAATTTTAGACAACCTTGTGTGCCTCGACTCTCGGAATATATTATTATGTAGATATACTCGTCACACAAGTATATTAATCTTCACTCGTCAGCGGTTCAGCCATCGCAAAGATGGACTGGTTTATGGACATTAATACATTACTCATTAGCCTTTAGTGTTTGTTTGTTTGAATGTTACGTAGTAGAAAATAGAAGGTTATAGTGGTTTGAGAAATTGGACCTTTCTTTTTGTATTTTAGTATTTGTAACCAACCTAATTATTAATTTTGGGCTTCAAAACTGTAATGGACTTTTACAATATTTTAGAATTTAAAGTAATTGTTGGGTAGGGAGGCGGTACGGTATACCAAAATAAATTGGTACGGTGTGATACCGTACCGAAAATGACGGTATACCAATATTTCGGTATTTTCCGGTATTCTTCGGTACGGTAAGTGCGGTATACAGATATTTCGGTATTTCTACCCACCCCTAATTGCACTTGCACACTCTAACCTTTAACTTTTCTTTTGATATTAATATTATAATACGTGTAATAAATGTTTAAAATATTGCACTAAAAATTGTATAATAAAAAATCGTCCTAATTATCAGTGCTTTAGTGACTACTGTCCCAAATGTTATCGTTTCAGTGACCAACATCTCAGTTACTACGTAGCAGTGACCCGAGAAAGGTCTGACCGGTCCGGGACCCCGCCTGGCCCGGTTGTTCGGGACTGGACTAGGACCCGATTCGGGGGTGTTTTGGGGGTGGGCTCCGGCTTCAGCCCTCTTGGAACCGGGCCGACCGGACCGGGACTGGTCCTGGAACATAGTCGGGCACGGTTCTGGGTCTCCATTTCCCAAACCCGAACCGCCCTAAGCGTGACCCGGTCCCGACCTAGGACGGGTCCATCCCTATTACTACCGCTTCAGTTATTACCGCTCCAATGACCACTGCCCTAGTTACTACGGCTCAAGTGTCTACGTCCCAATTACTATCGATCCAGTGATCTCCGTCTCAGTTACTACCGCCTCAATGAGCATCGTCTCAGCTACTATCACTCAATGACCACTGTCTCAGTTACTACTGTCTCAATGACAAACGTCTCAGTTACTACGGTGCCAGTGATCATCGTCCCAGTTACTATCATTCAAGTGACCAACATCCAAATTACTACATAGCACTCAAGTGACCACCATCCCAATTAGTACAGTCTCAGTGACCAACGCCACATTGATCATCATCCTAGTGACCACCGTAGCAGTGACCGGTTCACGAGGGACGCTGATGGCAGACAATTATATCAGCCAACCCAACACTGCTATCCCACTGCCTTGACACTAAAGTGACCAATAATAATGGGCTTGACACTCCAAAACTCCAATAGCAAAAGATTTCTTACAGAGCAAGTTCCCGCCAAAACTCCAATGAGTAAAAGTCTTGAAGAGCCGCAATGGTATACTTCCAAGGGATGTTACGTTGGAAAGCCACATTAGATAATGTATTAGTAGTTTAGTACAGTAATTACACCTACAAGAGTACGTAATTAATAAACCGTTGGCGGCTCCAAAGCCGAAACACGACCAACTCTTCGATTAATGTTTCAAAGTGATGATTCCATTTAAATTCATGCCTCATGAATTACCCAAGAAAATACGGATCGGAGGATTATAAATAGATTTCCTCATACTCCAGAATGTGCACAGAGTAGTCGCTTTGCTTGACAATGGTAACTTCATGAGCTCTTCGAATCATTGAAGAGTTTATATTCCCAGTATTATTTTAATTCAAAAAATGATGAAGGATATCAGTGTGGGAAGGAAATCATAGAAGTGAAGATTAGCGCAGTTGGCCTTTGCGCTTATGATGCTCTTGCATCATTATTGTAGTGCATATCTTCTACGGTATATATGAAATTCAAAGGCAACATTTGTACTGAATGGTATGTTTCATGACAACTTTAACTAAACTAAATGACATTCAAGACAAACACAAGTTTCTACATATAAATTCAAATTATAAAATTATGTCTAGGGTCTAAATTTTTGTTGAAAGATTGTTTTTACACAACACTTCGTTTTTTCCCTGGAAAAAATACATAAAAAATATCTATATTATCACAAAATAGGTTAACATTTATAGAATAAGTTTTTTTCGATATTTAAAATCATGAGAAACGTTGATCGAATTGATGTAGACAAATTAAAATCAGTGGAGGGGGGATCACCATAAAAATTACCAAGTCATGATTAAAATCATGACTTTGAGCATTTTGTATAGTCCGAATTGACATTTGAGAACCCAGAGTTTGACCAAATCCTACCAGTGCATTCAACAAAAGTAGCGTGATTAATCAGGGGCGGATCCAGGAATCTGAGATGCCCAGGGCTGAATAGGAATTATACTAAGCTTAAATATTAAAGGGGTGGGCTAAATGTGAAAAATGAAAAAAATTACATTAAAAAATCGAAAAATTTCTAAGTTGCCCTGGGCTTCAGCTTATCATAGCCCGTACATAGATCCTCCCCAGTGATTAATAAAAAACATAAAAATAGATTTAATCTTTCATGAAGCATTTCTAAATATTTCTGTACCACAATTAGTCATCTTCAATTCTACCCAGAATATATTTGGAAAACAAAAAGGAGGAGAATGGAATATCTTTCAATTAGGCTTCCAAGGTTATAGAGTTTAAACTAGATCAGGACAACATTCAGTATGGGCGATCTATATATGTGTGTATTTGTGTGTGGGTGTATATATCATAGCTTACCGGTAATGGAGGATTTATAGGTCGGCTGAACAAATTAAAGGAATGACAAGTGTGGAAGTGATGGTTTGGGTATGATTTCAGGAGATACAAAAGAAGGGAAATTGGAAGTTTAATGTAGCTTTAGCTCTAGAGCGTACATTTGTACTTTTTTGAGTCTATTACGTGGAATGGGCAATACATATACACATGGGGCTTTTAAAACATGTACGTGTAAATAGCACTATAACACATGCTATACCCACTATTTTTTAGATTTCCTCTTAAAAATGTAGAACTTATGAAGAATGTTAACTTATGAAATATACGGAGTAGTTATTATACTCCATAAACTTTGTCAGTCACTTTTACATAATTACAACAGGTGCTGTGAAATATTTTTAATCCAACTTATGGTCCAATTCTCACTAGGTAATAGTTATGTTTCCTTAATCATTTTATACAAAATTTTGTGATTAATAAACTCAAACCCGTTCAATAACATCAAAATTGATTGAACCTTTTGAAATTGGTTAAATATTAGTTGAAATAACCGAATTGATTTAATCTATTAAAATGATTATGTACAATGACCTCAGCAGTAAAATAAAAGAAACTTTTTTTTATAAAAGTAAAATTTGAGTTACTTTTTATTTTTATTTTTAAAATAAAAGTAACTCAAGTTATATAATTTAGTGTTCATAATAAAAAATTACATGTTGGATACAAATGAATGAAATAGTTGGAGGAAATGAGAAGTGAAATAGTGATTAGATACGAATGACAACATTATATTACAAAACGAATGAGTTTCTTAAGAGTCAAACCATAAAGATTGTTCTCTTTATATATTTTATTTCTTTAATAAAATAAAATGGCCGGATTTATTTCATGGAGTTAATTGTGCATTAGATTGTGGGAAAATATCCAATATGACAAAGCTAATTTAATAAAGTAATAATCCCAACAACACAAGCATTTTCTGTTTAATTGGTTTAAATTCATTTAAAATAAACCCTTTTTTAATAAACATTCAAAATAATCCCTAAATATTGGGAGTAATGAATTTGTGACCACATTGTTTTAATTATACTTTCAAATATAGAACAAGTATGTAATCTTCTCATTTTAACATTTGAATTGCTTAAAAATATGAATGTACATATGTGCTACAATGACATTCTTTGTGTTATTTCTTTTTCTTTATCCTTTTATAAAATACAAGCTAATGCATTTCTTATAAAATATACGTAGTATTCATCTCCTACATGAACACAGGTTAGTTGAGATATTTCTATACAATTTATCTTTTTACATTGCATTACATAAGCATTACATTTATAACAAAAACGTCCCCGCCGTGCAATGCACGTGTGATATTCTAGTTGCATCATAGTAACACCCCTCAATGACAAATCACCACCCTTCAATTTTTGAACCACACACATAGCATTCCATAGTGAAAGAGAACGTTGTCAATATATTACTCCGTAATTTGTTATGTTATTTGTTAAGTATGACCTTTAATTTCCTACTGCATATGGTGGCTGAGTAAGCTGGTTACAGAAAAGAGTTGGATGGGGAAAAAAATTCAAGAATAATGTTTAGAAAATTCCAACTAACTTATCCTTGAAATACACAACCCTTTCCTATTAAAGGAAATTAAGATGTAACTTATCAGGAAGCATAAACTATTGTCAAAACAAAGAGATTCGCAAATAATTTTACTTGCAACTAAACAATTAGGTTTCTAGAATGCAACATTCTCTTTCTTGATGTTAAACCATACCGAATTTATGACAATCGTACATCAACATTTTGTGTGACATGAACTTCTTTTGATAGTTTGTGTGACATAAACTGTAAGGGTATGTTTGGTTCAAGGGATGTCAGATTTCCATTGAAATATTAGATTATCGGGTATGTTAGATAGATGGGAATGTGATTAATGTGTAACTCATTTGTGTTTGGTTACGATTAAAGGAATCGTAACCACTCGTAACTCATTTGTGTTTGGTTACGATTAATGTGTAACTCATTTGTGTTTGACATTAAGTTGTTTGGTTGAATGATATCTTATATTGCATATTTGGTGAATTACTTAATTGCCTTTTAAATATTTGTCTCTTAACCCACTAACTCATTACAACCTATGATTAAAGTAATTAAAATTTATAGAAAAATAAAACATCTTAATAATAATCAAAATCAAAACTAATTGAACTTATTTTAAGCAAAGTATGCTTAATTTGACAAGTGACTAAGATTAGTGAACACTAATAAATAATTTTAAGTGAAATATGTTGAATTGAACAAAAATGAGATTTTCCAACTAGAAATGAATGCCTTGATTGAAGTATTCTTTTCACCAAGTCTGTATACATGTTTACTTTCATCCCAACAATTCACCAACAGGTTTGAATATAAAACATTTTTCCCAAAATTTATGGGCTCTTTCGAAAAATCCACCAACAAGTATCTGATAAAATTCAATACTACTAAAATAATATTTTAAAATACACTATCTTCTACCAGCATACTTCATTTTCCTGAATCCTAGCCTACTTGTCATGTATCTACTTGTGCCTAACACTAGTTCTTCAATTGTTTTAAAGAGAGCTCAATGCCTTTTTGATGAACACATGGATTCCAGTCTTATACAAAAGCATTGATTTTGCCATATCATGGTGTTCTTGATCTACAACTCTTCAGGTATAGAGTAAAAGGCAATTTGCACATAAAAGAAATGCATTATCTATAAACCAATAGCAAACTGAAGCATTAAAAACAAATCAAATATTTCTTGTATCATCTTCCCCACTTAGTTTGTCTGAACACCTCTATTACCCTTATTAACAATCAACATCAAATTCATTCTATATGTCACAAACAGTAACCAACAATGTCATTGTCCGATCTATTGCAATCAAAATCATATTTTAGTGCATTATACACTAATGATCAATCTGTGCTTATGAGATGCACCGAAGAACAGAGCTGTGGTCATGTGTTTCAACCAGGAAGAGAGTTGCGTATAATGAAGCATAGGGTTTTTTTTGGAAGAAAATTATTAAGTAATCGGGAATCTTATAAAACCTAAGGGTTTGGTGGGTTTCAGATAACCGGGCATCTGATTACTTTTTACACTTTTGGGGATCTAACATTCCCAAAAAAAACACGAACCAAACACAGGTATCTCACATTTTGGGTATCAGATTCCGCCCTATATATGAGATTACCTTCAACCAAACACTACCTTAAAGCAAAAAACAACACATTTTGTTGAGCAGAGGTCTAAAGACATCCAAACCTGGAGGCACTGGTTTTTTTTGTTGAAATGTAGGGGCTAATGGCTTATTTTGGTTTACATAATTGGCCCCAGTTCCGTAGTCATGGCACGTTGTTTGATAAAAAGGAAGATTCAACTCACGGTTGTCAAAAAACTATAAAAAAAATACTCCATCCGTCCCAAAATGAGAGTCTCATACTTTTAGGGCTCAAAAATTAAGAAAATGGTTCAAAAGGTAAAAAATGCGGTACGGTTGAGATTTGAGTATAATAAAATGAAATGATGTGGGTCACACCTGTCTTTCCAAAAAGGAAAACAGGACCATTATTTTAGGGCAGCCTGAAAAGGAAATGCGTGACTCTCATTTTGGGACGGATGGAGTATTATATTTGTAAGAATGAAAAAGAAGAATTACCTAAAACTCCACTACTCCGGTTTAAATAATTCTTTTCAAATTCAAGATATCATTATATCAATTGTGGTGTCTGGAATGTTTTTTGGAGCTTCAAATTAAAAAAAAAACTAGATACATGGTTATCTAACTAAGAGAAGACTCAAAATCTGATTATCTTTATACCAATGCAACGAGATGTATAATAATTTTAATGTGAGTCTTTGCATATGAGGAGTGTAAATTATTAATGAAGTAAAGAGTGCGAAATTATGTCTTTTACAGTGTGAGACTGTGAGCCCACTTAGTAACATTGAAATCGGTGAATTAGCTGATCCTGCTGAAATTTATGAAGTTCTGCCTTAAGTGGTTGTATTGCCTGATTCTGTTGATTTATGGGAAATTTTTTTAATAAATACATTTTATTGATTAAAATAAAGAAAAATTTATATGTAAAAATAGCTAAAATGGTCCTCTACACTAATTTCAATCGAAACAGCCTGAAAAGTATCGTCGACCTTACTTTTTCTTATTTTACACATTTCAGCACACGAAATTAAAAGTTACGTGATTGGTGAAAAAGTTGGCTGATAAGCCTGATAAGACGAATAACAGTGTTACCAAACGGGTTCTGCAATTTTTTATTTTTCTGTCACTTATGTGTGTAATCTTTATATTTACATTGTAATTTTATGCTACTTAAAATTGAGACTAAATTTCATTACGAGAGTAGTCGTATATGGTCACAATGAAATTACATTTTTTTAAAAAATATGAAATTACATTTTTCATAGTGAGTATTTTATTATCATATGCCCATTCATTATGAAAATTTTATTGAGATAAGTGCTACTCCCTCTGTCTCTTATCTTTGTTCCATTTTACATTTTTATTTGCCCTATTATGTTTGTCTCATATTATATTTAGTGATATTTACTGGTCGCAATCCATTTTTACTTTTTTAACATTTTATCATTACATTGTCAATCATACAATTCCATTTATCTTATTAACTATATAGCTCCCTCTTGTCTCAATTTAAGGCGATAAAAGTAGTCACAACTACTATATACTTCCTCCGTTCTTTTTTAGATGCAACCGTCAACATTTTACACTTGCCAACGCACGTCTTTGACCGTAATCATATCTTAATCTCTATTAGTAAAAAATATTTAAAAATTAGATTTTAAAAATTTTTAATGAGATGAATTGAACAATATTTTTAAAAAAGTAATTTTCATAAAATAATAATATAAAATGTAGTCAAAGTAGTATATGTGAACAGTGTAAAATTCAACATGTTGCGATTAAAAAAAGACGGAAGATAGTATTGTATATCTCTGATTTTCAAATGAAATAAGTCTCTTATTGGGCACTAGCTATCGCGCCTTGCGCGATCAAACACTAGTATACAGATAAAAATCATCAACAAATTCGCCAATCGTTCTACATTTAGAAAAATCTTGAAAAAGTAAAATGTTTTATACCACTTTATCTAGTGCGCGGCACGAGTAAAAGTATAGGTTACTGCGTAATACTCCGTATATATTAAGCCTGTTGAATTGATTGTTAGCCCGTGGGTTCAACCTAATTCATTCCGTTCATAGGCACAACATAATTTAATTAGTCAAGAAAGGGGGGTTCTATTCACAGCCCGTGATTTACTAATCACACACACCATTTTTTTATATCCCTGTCATACCCTTATTGTTAAACGCAGTCCAGATAGAATGTTTTTAAAAGGTGGGAAATTTTCTACGATATGAGTAAAACTCAATGAGTTTCTCAATTTATGACTTAACTAGTTTTTAGACTTTTGTATGACCGAAAATCCAAAAAAAAAAGAATATTTCGTTTATATTTAGATGGTGAAAGACAAAAATACCCTTATTTAAAATATGTGAATTTTGCACTAATTTCATCCGATTAAAATTACTGCACTTTATATTGGCGTCATCGCACGACATTACTGCACGACATTATTGCACATCCAATAATACTCATTGAGTCACTGCACTTCCGCTGAAATTAATTCTCTTCTCATTCACTTAAGAAATTTATTTTATACGGAGTAGTTTTTATCTTTTATTGTTTTAAATTTAATAATTTTATTATTTTACATCTAATTAAGTATATTGCGTTTCATGGCGATATTACTGCTCTGTGTTATTATTGCTCTACTGGTCATAATCACTGCACAACAAACTTTTGCATTGCTTTCATTCATTGCCATGTGCAATACTCCGTATTATTTATCGCCATATCTACTTCCCAGACGCAACACTTGTTGTCATGTTCACTGCTAATGTGCAATGCGCATATTCAATGCCCACAAACCCTAAAATCAACAAACCTTAATCTAAAAAAATAGAAAATTAAGAAGAATGAGATCTTTGGTCAAAAAAAAAAAGAATGAGATCTGTAACATGTCTCCATAACTCCTTATGTTTTCCTTAAAGTTCAACCTTGGCTTTTTTGCATTGTCATTCATCCCCATCGTGATGAGTAATGCTCTGTCTCAATAGTCACGTGAATCAAAAGGAAACACCGTACATCGCAACCCGTTTTGAAAGGTAACACAAATCTAACCCATAAAAAAAATCGCAGATCGGTTCGGTTAAATCTTACATGGCCCGGAGTAGTCCTACCACTACCAAAAAACAACGAGAAACCAGAATGGCCGCCGCCGCAGGTTAAAAGATCAATGCCGTCACCGTTGTTCAGTCTTCTGGGCATCGCACGGGATAGTGATGCCCATGTGGTGGTCGAACCCGAGCTCCTCTTTGGCGGCGCATCAGAGGAGACACTGGAACTCAGGGTGGCTCAAAAACAAGATTGGCGGCGGCGTGGCTGTATGGCGAGTGGTGGCGGCATGGCTGTACGACGAGTGGCGGTGGCGTTGATGTACATCGAGCGGCAGTTGTACGCAAGAATTGGGCGGCAGCATGGGAGGGCATATGTACACAGGGGGTGTCGTCACTACAAGGTTTAAGGTTAAAAGCTTTTATAATAATAGACTAAGGACATATTAGTCATAAAAATAATTTATTTAATTATTTATTAATATATTAATTAATTATTACGAATTTTAATTATATTTTGAGAAAAAAACTCATTAGGTCATATATTGGTAAAGTGATGGAGTTTTAGTAATATATAGAGTAAGGGATTAGGTCAACAATATTACTAATTAAAAGCATTTAGACAAAAATAAGTCATCTTTCAATTATTACCAAAAACGTGACCATCCGTATGATTAATGAGTAAGCTTGGGATAGAAATGGTCAAATATGCCCCTGACTAATTAATAGATACACACCAAACCAATTAACATGCATATGTGGCTTACTTGCCGTTTCTTCTGAATGTTATAGGCAAGTCACAAAAATTGACTTTTATATCCTCTCGCAATTAAATTTAGTTGACAATTTATGGTTACTTGATCTGATCTGATGTTCAAATAATTATAATTATTCGTCCGACCAATTACAATTACCGCTATCAGTTATAGTTACTCGACCCGACCAGTTACAATTATCCGACTCGACCAGTTACAGTTACCTGACCCAACCAGTTACACTTACCCGACCCGACCAGTTACAATTACCTGACCTGATCAGTTATAGTTACCTGACCCGACTAGTTACAGTTACCCGACCCGACCAGTTACAGTTACCCAACCCGTTCATTTACAGTTACTCGACCAGTCTCCCAGTTACAGTCACCCGACCCATCGTTCAGTTATAGTTACAAGACTCGTCCAGTTATAGATACAAGCCCGTCCAGTTACAGTCACCCGACCAATCCATTTACAATTACCCAACTCTTCAGTTACAGTTACCCTATTCGACTCATTACAGTTACCCGATCTATTATTTCTAACCCGCCCGGTGACCTAACCCGCCCGGTGACATGCCCCGCCCGGTGACCAAAATCCTATAGTGACAAAAAATCATTAGTGACCAGAAATTTGAAATCTATTAGTGACCAAAATATTGGTGACCAAAAAAATCATTAAGTGACCAACCACGCCCGACCAGTGACCAATAATGTTCGTACGTTCAGTTACTAATATCCGCTCGTCTAGTGATGTCTGATTGTCCGTCCATCCAATTACGATTATCGAGTTCGCACTGTTACAATTATCTTTGACCCGCTCAATTACAATTGCATGACTCGTCCAGTTACAATTACCCGGCTCATTCAATTACAATTTACCCGATCCTAGGGATGTAAAAAAAAAAAAAAAACCGACCTGCAATGACCTGCCCTGACCCGAGACATTTGGGGCGGATCCGCCCCGCCCCGTCTTGCAAATGGGGCGGGTCCGCCCCGCCTTGCCTACAAAATGGGGCGGGTCCGGGTATTAAAATTGACCCGTGTTGCCCCGACCCGCCCCGACCCGACCCGCTCAATATATAAGTATATATACTTTTTCTCAAATTATACTACAAATATACTTCAACATACATATGTGTGTATACAATAAATCATAAATTCTTTGATCTTATAATATATGAATATATATTAGAATGAGATTAACAATGGATTATCAATGTCTTCTTTATATATAGAATTTTAATACATATATTCAATTATTAATATAACTAATTAGATTAACTATTCAAGTCTGAGTAATTTTTCCTTATTTTTTGAAATTTTTAGCGTATCACGAATTTGATTTAATATATTGATTTTTAATTATTATTTAAAGATAAACTTTATGTAGATTCAATTGGTAATGACTTCCCACAAATAAAAATACATACTAGCTAATTAGGTTGTGGCGGGGCGGGTCATGGGTCAACAAGTTTGGACTCGTGCAGGTCACGGAGTGGGGCGGACCCGCCCCGCCAAGTCACGGGGCGGGTCCGGGTCTTGCAGTACCCGTCCCGCCCCGACCCATTGCCATGCCTACCCGATCCACGTACCCATTATTGTTACACGGACCGATAGTTACAATTACACATTTAATTCAACCATTACAATTATCTAGTTTGACCATTTAAAGTTACTGGATCCTGAAAGTTAACATAGCCGCCACCGCTGGGCACCACCACCAGCCGCCACCGCTGGGCACCACCACCTGCCGCCACCGTTGGGCACCACCACCTGCCGCCACCGCTGGGCACCACCACCTGCCGCCACCGCTGGGCACCACCACCTCCCGCCACCGCACTATGGTGACCAACCATCACGTCAGTGACTACCCCGCTCTCCGGTGACCACCCACCCCAACCGCCTCTACAGCCTTCCACAGACCCCAAAGCCCTCTACTACCATCAGCAACAGTGACCCAGCCTGCGACCCCTCACCACCAGTCACCACCACCACCCCTGACCAGCAGCCGCTGCTGCTTTACACGCACGCCTACACCAAGTCTGTGCCTTCCGCCCTACACCAACCACCAACGTTCCACATTTTCTCAAGGTCGACAGGAATCTCAAATCTGCCCTAGCAACAAAGTCGCCTATTCGATAGATCTCGCCGATTCGATAGATCTCGCCTTTGGTTGGTGTTTTTCATTGGATCTACAAAGCTTGTCGCCGCCGCTGGAGGAAACAATGGCGAAGCGAGCAACCTAACAGCGGTTTGCAGAAAAGAAGAGGAGAAGAATAGAAGGGACGAGTTCCAGTTGCAGGTGTCGCCACCGCAGCCACCGATCTTCGTATCTGTCTCTCTCTGTAGCTGTCGATCGAAGAGTCGCCGTCTTCGTCACAGAGTTTTGCCATGGACATATTTGTCTCCCTCCATAGCCGTTGTGTGGTCTGGCCGTCTGGGGCGCATAATCCGATTGAGAGGAGTAAAACGGGAGGTCCAAGAGATTGGAATTGGGGATTGAAAATAGGGGTATTTGAGACATTTCATTCTTTTTTTGAGCACTTTTTTGTCCCAGACGGATCTGCGCACTTTTTTGTCTACAGAAGACGTTGGAGACTTCTTTTGGTCATTCTTTCTAATTAAAATTAACTTTGTAAGGTTTTATCGGATAAAGTTACAGTGATGAAATCTGGATTCATTCTTGGTTTGTTGAAGCTTTTCTAGATATCTGCAAGTTTGGGTGCTGCTTTTTGTAACTGAAGTTGTTGGACCTCTACAGAAAGTGCCTAACCTCTGCTGCAACTTGCATCGTCTCTAAGGATGGATCGATTAAGTTAAGACCCGTGAAAGAGAATGAACAACCATGATGTATTGATTTTTCTTTTTAATTGAAGGTGAGAACTCCCGTACCCATTTAAAAAATGGGTATCGTACCTATCATTCTCTTTATTGGTCCAAGTAGGTATATCATTATTAATTTAGACTTAAATAATTCAACTGCAATATTCTGATTGGTCTATATGTGGACAAAGGTATGATACCTTTTCGGTACCATAGAATCTACCTTAATGGAAATTGAATTGTGCGTCGGTATTTGAAAACGTGTAAATATGGATCAAATTGTTCTAGTATTTCAGATTTGGGCCTTGTAGCAGTCATATGAATATCATACTTTATTATTGTTATTAAACTAGGGTTCGATATTGTACTTGATCGTCTTTGGCTTCAATTGTTTGCTACGCACACACTTTTTCTTGCGGCAATTGATAGGAGGAGGATGGAGAGGAGTTTACGTACTACAAATATTATCTTGCTCGTAATTAGTTGTGTCGACCTAACTCTTAGGCAACGGCGAAACAATGTAGTCTCCTTATACTAATAATAAGGATAATTTGGACATTTGAGTTATTTTGTAGCTGTGAATAGCAAATTGAAGGCTGCAAATAGAATTACTTGTCAAAAAATTATACTTAATTGTTTTAAATTCAGATTTAGACCGCTTAATGAGTCCAACACAGCAGTCCACTAGATCCTTGGCATTTTATCTAATAATTGTACAAAATTATTCTACAGGAGACTATGTGTACACATAACAATTTAATAAAGTATTCCAAAAATATATTTTTTCACAAGAAGCACATACTAGTTAAGTAGTTACTCCGTATAACTTATAAGCATACGGTGTTTCAATCAAATCTCGAAGGTTGACTTCTAAGAACTGTAATAGAGTTATACACCGTATAACTCTAATTCTCTACATTACAAAATTTGGTGCTATTTAATTTGAGGGGTTATGTGCTATTTAATTTATAAAGTTGTGGTTATATATTTTGTTAACTAATTCAAAATTCGTTTAGTTAACTAATTCATCTAATGCACACTTGAGTTTAAATTTTTATTTTGCACATTTCAATATCATTTAATGCACATTTCAATTTTACCAAATGCACAATTTGGTTCCACATAATATATAGTTCAATTATCATGTAATCAATAACTCATTCTATGTTTGAATTTAATATAACAACACATATATATTTCATTGTTTAACATACCATACACGTTTCAATTTATATGTGATTGATATTTTAATTGTAAAATAAAATATAGAAATACAAAAATATTATATCCCGTGCATCGGACGGGTATACTACTAGTAAGTAAATAATACTCCGAAATAATATTAATAGTAGTATTATTAGTAACAAATACCCTGTTTTTTGATGATCAATACCCTGTTTTTAATGAACAAATTATTTGTATTTTTAGTAAATTAATCAATAATTTAGGATGTTCTTATTTTGACCGTTTTGAGTCCCAGATCAGACAAGACTTAAACAAGCCAGATCAGACCAGACTAGATTTAATTAAACAAATCAGATCAGAATTACGTACTTAAAAAATACAAAGAGACTACACATTTACCGGACTAGACCGGATTTTAACAAATAAGACCAGATCAAACTTAAACAGATCAAACCAGCAAATTACAGTCTAAGCAAAACCGGTTCTACCTGTTTGGTTCCTGTTTTGAACCGGATAACCGGTCGGTTCGGGATCAAAACCGATCCCTTTTTAGATTTTCTTGAAACTAGTTTTCAAGCCCGTGCGATGCACGGGCAGTACATAATTTATTGTAAATTTAATATTTTTGGAATCATATATAATTTAATGTGATGCAAAAGCAAAATAAACTCAATCTAATATAAAGTCGTTTGATAATACTTAATTTGGTCGAATTGTCTGACTTTACTGTAAAGAATTAATTAACTAATTGGGCTAAATTGACGGAATCTCCCAAATTATGAAAAAACAAAATACAATATACTATGTATTACACATATAATTAATAAAATAAAATAAAGTTTATATGAGAAATATTTAAAATGGACTTCTACATAAGCATCTCAACTAACATAATTGTTATGAACCTGATTTTAAAGAATTCACACAAAAGTTTCTTAACTAATTTCACATCCTTTATATTACTTCATTAAGAATCTCAAAACACTATTTTTTTAAATATTTATCATTCAACATGGTATGAAATAAGTTTTGGTAAATTTTATTGGTGAGATCTTACATTTCACTCATTATTTCGTCACATTGAGAATGTAAAAAAATGAATTGTTTCTATAATTTACTCATTTATTTGTCACATTGAAAACATCTTAATAAGGATACTTTTAATTAGATTGATATTTTCAGTATTAATTTAGTCTGAAGTAATATAGTGTCAAAGATGTCTATTTTATGTATGTATGTATGTATAATAATAATAATAATAATAATAATAATAATAATAATAATAATAATAATAATAATAATAATTGTGATTATATTATTATTATTATTATTATTGAAGTTTGATCCAATCTTGTCTAAGACTGAAATCGGTCCAATTAATAACATCCTAAATGTGTGAAGATTTCCTATTTTGGATTAGGAATCTATTTCAAAAGTGAAGGAATATTTAAATTGTAGTTGTAAAAATAAAGAAACAACTAAACATATATACTTTTTTGGCTGGGCTAAATGTATTTACTTGTGAAAATATATACATTTATATGTATGATATGAATTTTCATCCTAATAAAGGTAAGCTACTTGATCAGAAGTTTTAAATGTTTTCATATATAAATGTCTAATAGTATATCTATTTCATTTTTAAGTTAAAAAATCTTGTGGTTATAATTTTTATCTCTATCTCAACAACTAAGAAAGAATGGTATATATGAAGGTGCAACAAAATACAAAGTATTATCGCAATTGCAAATCTATGTCTTATAATTTAGTAATTATCGCATTGAGTTTAGAAAACATTCAAAAAAAATTGAGTTTAGAAAAATAAAATATTTTTATGAAATAATTTTGAAATTCCAAAATAGGATTAGGTATAATTTTATTCCCCAAATAGGACCTTTTTTCCAATTTTACCCTCTAATTAATTTCAACCCCTTCGGCAACTCATAACCCCATTTCACGCTAAAGAGCATCGCATACTCGCATCTGCTAGCATCTTCTACGCATAGCTCTGGCCTTCAACTGTGAGAGTATGCGAGCAGTAGCAGCGAGAGCCGGCAAGTAGTAGCACAGAACGCCGGCGAGCAGCGCCGGTGAGTCCGTCGTCTCTTCCTTCAACCTCCCCTGTTTCTTCAAAATTTTCCGATTGAATCTGGTGTGGGCGTGTTGGTTCCAAGCCGTGGGGTTCTTCTTCTCTCTTCTTTTCCGTCGATCTGCAAGATACTCCATCAATCTTGCCTCCTTGCTTCTTCTTTTGTTTTACACGATTTTTTTGTGAACTTTTGCATCTTCTTCCTCATGTTTGGGATCTGTAATTGCTTGATTTTGGGTTTGTAATGGCTGGTTGCCTCTGGATCTGTAATTGTTCGAAATAAAACCGATGTGGCTAACTTCGTTTTTACGATTGCCATCTTTTTAAAAAATGCCATCAAAATGGCATTCTTGTTCTTCCAAATTTTAATATTTTTCTTTGAAAATGTCATTAAAATGGCATTCTCGATTCATGATGGCATTTTGATAATAAAGTTGGGATTAGTGCTGGCGTCGGTCCGATCTGCCATGGCGACGGTCGGATCTACGGTGGTGGCGTCTAAATCTGCAGTGGTGGCGCCTAGATCTGCTAAGGCGGCAGTTGGCGGTCGGCGGAGGTCAGATCTGCCCGGATCTAGAGAGGCGGTGGCCAGATCTACGGCGGCGGCGATCAGGTCTGCAGCGGCGGCGGACAAATCTTCAGCGGCGGCTAGTTTTGAGGTTGCGGCGGCGTGCGGCGGCGTGCGGCGGTGGCCGTCGGTGGTCGGTCCGGCGGCGGCTGGTTAGGCCGTCTACAGGTGGCAGTTTGTTTTGTCAAAATCAGGGGTATTTATGTCCAACTGCAAATAATAACTCCTATTTAGGGAATTTTTAAACTTTAGTCCTGTTTTGACAATTAAGAGTTTAATTACTCCCATTGATTTATCTGTTAGAATGTAATAAAAAGTATAAAAAAAATAATTAAATAATTGATATAAAACATAGTCTATGTGTACATATGATTGTTTATTGTTGTGATTCCAATTGCTTAATTTAATAGCTATCCAAATTAACATGGAGTAAGTAATAGGTTCTTAAAAAGTTACCAAATAAAGTGGATTCTATCATACAATCTTTTCTTTCCATATTAAAATACAATAGAAATAGAATTGCATAGGTTGGAGATGAGGGATCATATTTTTTGAATAGGTGAAACGTATTTCACATTTTAGTAAATACGTTGTGTGTCATATGTGATGGAGTATATGGCCCGGGAACCCCCGGCCCATAGACTCTTACTTCTGCCACACATATCCAATGAGCCCAGAGAACAACTCAGGCCCAAAAGCAACGGCCCAAGCCCCAAAATAGCCCGAAATACATGCTGGGGTGCCTTCGGCCTCCTTGGCCGAAGGCTCCAGAAACTCACGAAGTAGCCCTCTCTGACATACGAAGCCACTGGGAGAAAACGGCGAAAAAACATGAGCCTTCGGCATTACCAAGCCCTCGGCATCAGGGGAGCCTTCGGCTGAACTTAGCCCTCTGCCACTTAACGCCTTCGGCTACACAGGGGTCCTCTGTTACGCCGAGCCCTCGGCTACACCATAAGCCTCCGGCCGAGCATGCTCAATCATCGAAGATTCCTTTTGGGGACAGCCAACCACCGCATTTAATGCCACGTCACATCCGCCAACCGCATTCAATGCGGTGAACGTACCACTGCCGGTGCCACCAGGCTGATGTGACCCTTCGGCCGTTGGATTACTGACACGTGTCCTCTCATCGCATTTATTGCTGCTATAAATAGCAGCCCATTTCTCCTTGTAATGGACACAATCTACATCTCAACTCCACATCTCGAGTTCATTTAATAAGATCGACTCTCTCTCCTCCTACTTTGCTCTGACTTCTCTCTAGTTATTCCCGCAATAACCCCTCGGATAAGATACCCCCCGGGTAGACTATCCATCATTTGGTGCTCTCGTTGAGAGGTCTGAACTATCAAGTAAGAAACCCTCCCCCTCTACCAAATACAAAACACTTGCCAAAAAATGGGAAGAACCACTCGTGCCCAATCCAAAACCCTGGAGGAGAACCACGTCGCCCCCGGCGAAACCAACGGGGCTGAGGCCTCCAACAGGCTCTTGGTACCCGAGGGTGGTGTCATCCTTGAGTTGGAGCAGGCTACCGCTGACCTACGCCAACAGCTGCAGAAGAATACCCCTGATGCCCGCATTGGCCTTGATAATCGAAGGAGGGATCGGAGTGAGAACCAAGTTCCCCCTCCGGCCCCGGCCATCGATCTTCAGGCTGCCTTTGCGGCCTTTGTTCAAAACATGGCCTCCGGGGCCCTCGCCTCTCAGGCACCCCTGCAGCCCTACGCTGGAGGGGATGTTATTCAATTACCACCGCTCCCTCCTCTGTTCACCAATCCTCCCCCGGGGATTGGAAACGCCGAAGGGGTCATGGCACAGGACACCGCCTCCCAAGAGGCCCAATCCAGGGATAAACGTCCCTTGATGAAGGAGAAACCCCGGACCTCTGCACTTGAGAGGCTTGGGGGAGCTCCCGTACGCCGAGGGGTCCAAGACCGCCTCGGCAAACAGGAATTCAGCAGGCCTCAGGAGAGCGGAGCCTCCGCTTCGGGGGCCGAGGGCATACCTCCGCCCCGAAGCAAGGGCAAAGCCATCCTCCATGCCGATGACGCCGGACACCAGATCAATCAGGCGCAGTCCTTCCGGGCCAACTCCCAGGGGGTTGCCCCGAAGGATCCCAAGGACGAAATCATTGAAGCCCTCCTCCGACAGCTCGAGGAGAATCGTCAGGCACCCCCGACGGCTTCCACAGCAAGGCCAGATCCAGAGTACGCTGACCTCCGGGCACAGGTGGAGGAAATGAAACGTAAACTTGCCGAGGGCTCAGGCGAGCCCCTCATTCAACTCCGTACTAGAACACCCTTCACCCCAAGGGTGTTGGCGGCCAAAATCCCCCACAAATATCGGGGGCAACCCATCAAGCCGTATGAGGGGAAGACGGATCCCCAAGAGCATTATAGCCGCTATCAAAACAGCATGATGATGATGGGGGCATCGGATGAATACTTGTGCCGTTGGTTCCTTTCCACCTTGGAGGGACCAGCGTATGAGTGGTTCAACCGGTTGCCCGAAGGAAGCATTGATTCTTGGCGGGAACTTGCCCACCGCTTCCTTACGCAATTTGCTGGGAGGCATCGCTCAAAGAAACACTTCTCCCACCTCCTAAACGTGAGACAACAGAAGGAGGAAACCCTTCGGAGTTTCCTGGAACGCTGGAGGCAGGCCTCCCTCGAGGTCGAAGGCGCCGATGACAGGACGCTGATGGCCCTCTTCCACACCGTCCTCCGCAACGGTAACTTCTCCCGGAGCCTCATTACTGATCCCCCCCCGCGATTATACGAAGGCCCTTCAGCGGGGGGACCGATATGCTGAAGCGGAGGAAATCGAGAAGGACCGCCGCAACACGGATCCTTCCCAGAAGAATGAAGGCAGGAATCGGCCCGGAGGACCTCCCCCTCCGGTCAACCGAGAGGCGCAGTACAACGATCGCTCCCGGGGTGGCCAAGCCAGACCCGGGGGCGGTTACAAAAACAACCCGAAAGCATGGGCGCAACCCGTCCTCCTTGAGCACCCACGTACTCCCTTGACGCATCCCGTCAGCGTCATCCTTGATCATGCAGAAGAGCGAGGGCTCGTTGAGCGAGACTCCCGTACACCCCTCGAGATCTATGCCATCGGCCCTGATGAGCCATATTGCCGCTTTCACCGCCACCATGGGCACAAAACCGACGACTGCCACCAACTGAAAAACGCAATTGAGAGGCTGATACAGGCGGGCCACTTATCTCAGTTCATCAGGGGCCCTCCTCCCCAGGGCCCCCCTCATCATCAAGGGCCTCCGCCGAAGGCAAACAAATGGGTGAACCCCAACACCATCCCCTTGGGGAACCCACAGGGGAAGAAACGTGAAATCGGTGGCCTCGAAGATGAGGGAGAAGGCTCCCATCAACAATACAAGCGCCACGTCCACATGATTAATGGTGGCAACACTGGTGGAGACTCCACCAGCCAGAGAAAGAAGTGGGCGCAGTCCCTTTACATTGGGGAAGTCAATCACATGCCCCCAACTAAGAGGCCGAGGGCGGATCCCATTTTCTTCACAGATGCGGACCTCCCTGCGGGTTCCCTGCCGCATAGGGATGCCCTCGTCATCCGCACTGAGATCAATGATGCCATCATTCACCGGACTTACGTCGACACGGGGAGTTCTGTCAACGTCATGTACCTCAGCACTTTTCAAGAGTTGGGACTCGACAGGGGGTCCCTTCGGCACATCAACACCCCCCTCTCCGGATTTACAGGGGACAGCATAGACGCCGAGGGCGTCATCACACTCATGGTCGAATTCGGCGACGGATCCCATAGAGCCAAGCTCGAAGTGGAGTTCGTCGTCGTCAACCTCGACTGCGCGCACAACCTCATCCTCGGTCGGCCTGCCCTCGAGGACTTGGAGGCTGTCATCTCCATGAGGCACCTCTGCCTCAAGTTCCCCACGCCTACCGGCATCGGTTACTCGAGGGGGAATCAGAAGCTCTCCAGGGCCTGCTACCTTCAGCTCACCAAGAAGGTTAGTAAAACTGAACTTCGTGTGGACACCATCACCACCAAGGCCTTGGAGGAGGAAGAAGGTAGGCCGAGGGCTGAGCCTGCCGAGGAGACTGAAGACCTGATACTCGATCCGGCCAAGCCGGAGAGAGTCCTGAAGATCGGAGCCAAGCTCCCCGAAGACCTGAAGGCTGGCATCACCAAAGCTCTCCGCGCCTACTCCATTGTTTTTGCATGGGGGCCGGAGGATATGCCGGGAATTGACCGAAGGGTTGTCACCCACCGCCTTGCGGTGGACCCTTCGGCCAAGCCAGTGCAGCAACGGAGAAGACCCCTCTCGGCCGAGAGGAGGGAATTTGTGAAAAAGGAGGTGGCCATGCTCCTCTCTATCAAACACATCAAGGAGGTGAAATACCCTTCTTGGTTGGCAAACGTAGTCCTCGCACAGAAGCCTCCTACTTTCCGCATGTGCGTGGATTACACGGATCTGAACAAGGCATGCCCCATGGACCCCTTCCCTCTGCCAAACATTGATCAACTAGTGGATGAGACCGCGGGATGCGAGATCATGTCATTCCTCGACGCATTCCGCGGATATCACCAAATCTACATGCATGAGGAAGACGCTGAAAAAACTGCCTTCATGACACCCGAAGGCATCTTCTGCTATCTTGTGATGGCCTTCGGCCTCAAAAATTCAGGCGCCACCTACACACGCATGGTGGCTAGGGTCTTTCAAGCTGTCCTAGGACGCACCATGGAGGCTTACGTTGACGATATGATCGTCAAAAGCAAGAAGGCAAGCACCCACGCCGACGACCTCCGGGAGATTTTTGCCATCATGCAAAAATTTAACCTCCGGCTAAATCCAAAGAAATGCACCTTCGGCGTACAGGGAGGAAAGTTCTTAGGCTACATGGTCAGCCGAAGGGGTATTGAAGCCAACCCCGAGAAAATTCAGGCCATCATCAACATGGAGCCCCCACGCAACGTCAAAGAAGTCCAACGGCTGACGGGTCGCCTGGCAGCCCTCAACCGTTTCCTCTCAAAGTCAGCCGAGAGGGCTCTCCCATTCTTCCAAATCATGAGGAAAACGGCGGGTTTTCAATGGACATCTGAATGTCAAGAGGCCTTCGATGAACTCAAGAAGTACCTCTCTTCTCCCCCAGTACTCTCCAAACCTAAGGTGGGGGAGACTTTATACTTATATCTCGGTGTTAGCCCTGCGGCTATCAGCTCAGTACTGATCCGAGAAGAAGACGGCATCCAACATGCCATCTTCTACGTCAGCAAAACCCTCCGGGAAGCCGAACTCAGGTATTCTCCCGTCGAGAAGACGGTGCTAGCCATCGTTTGGACCGTCAAGAAGCTTGGCCACTACTTTCAAGCTCATCCGGTCCAAGTGCTCACTCATCAACCCCTCGGCGCCCTCATGAGAAGTCCCACTAGCTCCTCCCGGATGGTAAAATGGGCCATCTTCCTCAGCCAATACAACATAGACATCCGTCCGAGGCCTTCCATTAAGGGCCAAGCCCTGGCGGACTTCGTAACGGAATGCACCGCAAGATCAGCAACTGACGAGGAGCCCTCGGCACCCCTTGATGAGTGGTGGACCCTCTACACCGATGGCTCCTCAGCAACCAAAGCATGCGGAGGGGGAGTAGTCCTGATCACACCCGAGGGCTTCCGCGCATATTATGCCATCCGCTTCTCCTTCAAGGTCTCCAACAACGAGGCCGAGTACGAAGCCCTCCTCTGTGGCCTTCGGCTGGCAGCAAATCTGAAAGCCAAACAAATCCACGTCAAGTGCGACTCCAAGCTAGTCGTAGGCCAACTCTCCGGCGAATATGAGGCCAAGGAAGGAAGGATGAAGCAATACAAGGAAGCGGCCAAAGAATTGCTTAAGGTATTTGAGGCACATTCCCTCACCCAAATACCGAGGGCTCAAAACTCTGAGGCCGACATTCTATCCAAGCTCTCGGATGAATCCCCCGAGCACCTCTCCAAAATTGCAAGAATTGAGGAACTCAGCCTCTCAAGCATCCACGCGAGCCCCGTCATGGACATCCACCTAAGGCCGGAGGACTGGATCTCTGACATCATCGCCTTCATCACCACAGGGCAACTGCCCCAAGACGAAGCCCGCGCCAAGTTAGCAAAGCTGAGGGCTCCCAGCTATACCCTCGAGAATGGGAGGCTTTACAAAAGATCTTACAATGGTACCCTCCTTCGGTGCCTTCATCAAGATGAAGCCGAAGTCGCTATGGAGGAAGTGCACAGTGGCACTTGCTCAGCCCACCAGGGACCCTTCTCCATGTCCCGAAGGCTCATAGTTCAGGGCTACTTCTGGCCCACGATGGCTAGAGATTGTGCTGATCTAGCCCGAAGATGCGCCGCGTGCCAACACTTCCAGAAGGCCCTCGGCAGGCCAGCGGTCAACTATGCCCCCATCAGCACCGCTATACCCTTCTCCAGATGGGGAATTGACTTAGTAGGCCCTCTGCCGAGGGGGACCTCCAACAACAGGTACATCATCGTTGCCATTGACTACTTCACCAAATGGGTAGAGGCCGAGCCCCTCGCCAGCATCACTGAAGCCCGGTGCCGCCACTTTGTTCTCAAAAATATTCTCACGAGGTTTGGCGTCCCCCAACAAATCATCTCTGACAACGGGACTCAATTCGAGGCAGCCCCCTTCTGTGCCCTCCTGGAGGCGTGGGGCATCAAACACACCTTTTCATCCGTTGCCTACCCCCAAGGCAACGGGCAAGTAGAGAACGCCAACCGAACCCTACTTGAAGGGTTGAAGAAAAAGCTGGAAGCCGAGGGGGGAGGCTGGGTAGAAGAGCTACACAACATCTTATGGGCCTACCGCACCACCCCTCGGCGCGCAACCGGCGAAACACCCTTCTCCCTATGCTATGGCTTTGAGGCTAAGGCTCCGACAGAAGTGACCCTTCCGACCCGAAGGGTGGAACAATATGAGCCCGAGGTCAACGACGCCAACATGGCCCTCGACCTTCATCTCATCTCGGAACGCCGAGAGCAAGCCTTCCTCAGGGCCGAAAACTATAGGAGACAAGTCAAAGGCTACATCGACGCCAAGGTCCGCTCCCGGGAATTTCAGGTGGGTGACTACGTCCTCCGACGAAGGGAAGCCAGCCTACCCACCGAAGGAGGAAAAATGGCTCCCAAGTTTGAGGGCCCCTACATCATCTCAGCCATCATCAAACCAGGGACATACAAGCTTAAACGCCCCAATGGGACGGAGGTCCCTAGACATTGGAATGTGCACCACCTTGTCAAATTCTATCAATAAGGCATGAGCGTCCAAGCCCTCATCCTCAGCAAGTGTAAATGTTAATGGCCCAAGGCCCCATCTGTTTTTGAAGAATAATCAAAAGGCCAAGCCTTCATCACCTACATATTATACAAGCGGCCCAAGGCCCCCTTCTCTCCTACACACGAGCGGCCAAGCCCTCATCTCTTCACCATAAAAGGCCCAAGGCCACTCCCTCTTATGAGGAGGAACAACAATTTAGGTACCAAGTACCGGTGTATGGGTCACCCCCATCACTCTTTGAAAACACCAAGTGTTTTCAAAAACTTTTACATATTCCTACAAAAAAAAAAAAAAAAAAAAAAAAAAAAAAAAAAACCCGGGGGGTGCAACACCCCTCGGCTCCGGCTGGTACCAAGTGCCCCCGGCTATTTGTGTTCTACACACAAATAAAACCCTTCCCAGGAACGCTTTCCGCGCCATCCCCCAAGGGGAGGCAGGCAACGGACCATGTCCCGGGCCCAGGATTCGACTTCCACAAACGAAACGCTCCCTGCGCTATCCCCCAAGGGGAAGCAGGCAACAGACCATGTCTCGGGCTGAGGGGACGACTTTCAAAACCGAGGCGCTTTCCGTGCTATCTCCCAAGGGGAAGCAGGCAACAGACGATGTCTCGGGCCGAGGAAACGACCCTCAAACCCTTCGGGATATCGGAAGGTCATTCCCGAAGGGGGAGCCAACGGTTTGTTCCGTTGCCTCCCATATAGGCCAAGCCTTCCCTAGAAACCAAGTTCCTAGATGCCTCTCCTACACCGTCTAAAAAAAAAAAAAAAAAAAAAAAAAAAAAAAAAAAGAGAGATGTGTAGGGGGGAAGGAACTCCCTGGATACTATTCTCCCCGGAGGCTCAACACTTCGGATATATATTCCCGAAGGCTCCTACAAAGGCGCATGAAAATATCTTGACAACAAAACATCTGGCTACATAGCCGAAGGATTCACTACATTAGGCCCTAAAGTGTAAGAATTCCCCCGGGGGCCCAAGATGAATCAAAGCCAGCTATGTTCCATGCCGAAAACTACACGAAGTCCTAAGGCAATTCAAATCTACACAAACCATGAGCTGGAGGGTTCACCGAGGGGTCAAACCTTATGGCAACCAAAGGGTCAATAACACCTATGGCAACTTTGCTAATGGCCATCAACCGAGGGCTACGCACGAGATCTATGGGAGACTGTCTTAAAAATTTCACCAAGTCCATAATCTTGAACCCCTCGGCAACTGTGCACACCGGGGGCTCAAGCAATTTTCGCATTCGAAGGATCGCTACAACACCTGTTGAAAGTTTGCGGAAAAATGACTAAGTCCACGATTCGGAATCCTTCGGCAGACAGCCATAGGCCCCACTATTGCCCACAGGTGAAGGAGGCCTCGAACTATTTGACGAGGCCCTAAAGCTACACAAAAACTACACCATTAGCCGAAGGCTCAGCATTTCCGGGGGCCCGAGATGCAATTTCACCTAGTGAAATTGCCAAGTCTAATTCGTCTTAGCCCTCGGTCCTTGGATTTCACCCCGGAAGTATTACAAGGATTCTTCACCGGAGGTTGAATTTACTTGGATTGTTTTCTGAGATTTTGCTCCACATCCGAAGGGTCCTAACAGAGGTCTGGCTTAGGAAAGTATCTAACTCCACGATTGGGTTTACACTTAGAAAAATTTCTAAGTCCACAACCACAAACCCCCGGTAATTCTACACTTCAGCCGAAGGCTTGTGGGGAGTCGCACTCAGAAATTTTTCTAAGTCCACTAAGGAGAACATCATACAATCAAAATGCGAAGGATGGAAGGGAAGCAAAGACATACATTCATTCATACAATAAAAGGAGACACGAAGGCAAAACATTCATCACCAAAATATACAAATACAGAAGATGTTTGTTTACAACACATGGCCGAGGCCGAGCACCTACAAACTAGTACAGAGCTTGATTTAGGATAATTCCTAAGTTTGGACATTCTCAGCAGCGTTCTCCTTCAGGTTGGAGGTAGCATCGCCCTCGGTCTCCTCATCAACATCTGCAGCCTCCATCAGCAGCTCTGAATCTTCGAGGTCTGGCCTCTCTTCGCCTGGGGGGAGGGGTACTCTGACATCGGGCTGCAGGAGGGGTAGACCATATGATGCAGGGTCAAACTCCTTCGGCTCGATCTTCAAGTGGCGAGCCAGCCTTCGGTACACGAGACGTTGAGTGAAGAACTCCCCGCCATCATAGTAATCTTTACCCTTTCGGGCCATCCACTCAGCCCCGGGGCCAGCGACCCATGCATCCACAGATTGTTCGACGACCGAGGCTACCCACTGCTTCCTTTCCTCGGCCTTCCACCCCTCGGAGGTGAAGGAGTCCACGGCGGCCTTCCCAGCCTCAGCGATGGCCTCCTTCTTCGCCACTTCGGCAGCCTCAGCAGCTAGCTTGGCGGCGGCAGTCGCAGCCTCCTCGGCAGTAGTCTTGCCTTTCACCTCCGCCTCCCTGAGCCTTTGCTCCATGCCCTCCTCTGCCACCCGGAGAGCTGTCTCCATCTCTGTCAATTTTTTCCGGAAGGAGGCATTCTCCTCGACCGCCTTCTTCAAAGCGAGATCAGCCTGCGCCTTCTGAATACGCAACCTGTCCACCCTCCGGAGTTGTTCTCCGAGGGCCATGGTAGCCTGCAATCACATAAAATATACCGAGGGTCAAGATAAGCAAAAGAAATATGCTAAGGCAAACCAATTAGGTAAAGAAAGGGCCGAGGGGACTTACGGTAACAGAAGCCTGCATGATCCTGCAGTCGAGGACATCATCCTCATACTTGGACAGCACAAGCCTGTCCTTCGAAGGGGTGACCCCCCTCATGAACTCCAATGGGTCGAGAGACCCAAGCATCACGGCATTCCCCTTCTTGAGGGGAAAATGAACCTCCTCCCGAGGCCATGTTGTTTCCGGATCCGCAGGGGAGCGCGGGGTAGTCACCCACCCGAGGTGGGGCTCGGGGGAAGAAGGCTGATCATCAACAACCACCAAGGGGGCATCACTCCCGGGGGCGATCTCCACTTTCTTCTGTTTTTTCTCCGGGGGCGCTACACCCTTCCCGGACCGCTTCCTTTTCAGCTCCTCTGCTGGGGAGCTTCCGGCGTTAGCACCGGCGACGACGGGAGCTGCATTCACCGAAGGCTCCTCGCGTCCTTGGGTCTGGGGGGTCTCACCCTTCTTGAAAAACTCGTCCACCGGCTTCTGCTGGGACGGCCCGTCTTTCTTCTTCGACACCTTCGATGCCTTCTTCTTCAGTGCGGCGTACGCCTTGACGTCCATTGCCTGACCTGAAAGGGAAGGGAAATAAATGTCAGACGGCGACAATTATGGAAATGGAAAGACTACTAAGTGCTAAAAATGTAAGCCCTCGGCAACAACCTCCGGCGCCTTGGTAGCCCCTGTCGACGAGGGGATATCTTTCGTCCTTTTCCCCGACAAGACGGTATCGCCGAAAACCGAGGCGGAATAACTCATCCGAGAGGGTAGCTTCCTTTATCTTCATCACATTATCTGAGCCCGCCACCTTGGCCGTCAGCTTCTTCCCCTCCTTAGCAAGGGCAGCGCTTCCCACCTTCAGATGCCTCCGGAAGTGATCTCGAAGGGGAACGGAAAAGGGATTCTCTGCCATCCTTATGTAGCAGAAGCGGTCCTTCCAATTCTTGTGGGAAGAAGGGACCTCCGAGAACAATCTCCATTCCGGGATTTGTTGAAGATTCGCGAAGCCTCCCGCGTGCGAGTGCCCCCCCCGACACAGGTTGAAGGATTGGAAGAATAAGTCTAATGTGGGGGTGACCCCCCGGCTCAGACATAGGGACAGGAAGCCTGCCAAATAGGAGTGACTATTTGGCGTCAGTTGGCAGGGAGCTAGCTTCACAAAGCGCAAGTACTCCAAAACAAACCAGTGGAGGGGGAACCGGAGCCCCAATTCCACCGAGAGGATATGCACGGCGAAGCAACCCTCCGGAGGATGCAGCAACACATCATTAGGCCCCGGCTCTACCACTTGCGCCGACGGCCCCACTAAGAGCTGGGTCTTGAGGTACTCAGCCTCCCCGGCCTTCGTTTTCACGTCGAGGGCTGCTGTGTTAAGATATGAGTGGCCTTCGGGGATGCCAACTGGCTGCCCAGCATCAGCAGCTGCCTTCTTCTTCTTCGGGGCCGCCCTCAGCTTCTTCTTCCTCTTACCCGGAGCCACGCTGAGAGGCTCCGGATCCAGGGGCTTGGAACAACTGGCTTCTGCATCATCGCGCGCCGGCAAAACGGCCACGGTCACCTGCTGCCTTTCCTTTTCTTCCTCCTCCTCGGCAATCTGAACGGCGAGAGCCAACTCCTCGTCTTCCGCTACCTGTTCAAATTCCTCGGCCTCAGCCTCGGTCCTGAGGGTGTCCTGGACCTCCTCGGCAAAAGCAAGATCGTCATTCTCCGAAGACGGCACGCTGGAGGACTCTACCTCGGACTGGCTCTCCGACGCCACCGAAGCCTCCCGGGAAATATCTTGAGAGTCGCTTGCCGACGACATTCCTCAGTAGTGAGAAGATAGCAATTTGGGAAGAGAGGGAGGCTAGGGGCTTCCTAAGGGTACTCTAACACTGAACCGAAAGGAGTAAGGGAAAATGCGCTAAGTGTTTCAACAGGTGGAAGGACTAACCTCGGGGATGAGCTTCGACCGAAGGGAATACTTTCTCTCTCTCAAAATTTTGGCAGAGCTCCGCTGTATCTCAGGATCGCACAGCGACAAATGAATCAGACTTGGGGTATTTATAGGCGACTGGGCCTCGGAAACTGGGCCTCGATTTGAAAAGCCCATCATTGCGGGCCGCCACCTTGGCCAATGGGTGGCACCCGCCCACCCCCAACCAACGAGGACACGCCACGTCAACCCCTCTTCCAACGGCCATATTGCAACGGCTATATTTCAGAAACACTGGGATGCCCCCGAATGATAGCCTCCGGCTATCACTCACCGCAGCCTTCAGGCAACGAATTCCACCTAACGCCTTCGAGCCCATAGCAACATAGGCCTTCGGCTTATCAATGTAACCACCCCTCGGGGGGCTCATCAACTCATCATAACTCCTTCAGCCCGAACTTGCCTTCGGCCTCAAGGAGTGGGGGACTGGGATACACCCCTCGGGAATCATACAGAACGAAAATTTCTTCATAAACAATTTACAATTGACGCAGGCAGCCTCCGGACAAACATCAAAGTGCAAACCCTTCGGCAAAGGCAGGATATCACAAGTTTTCACCAAGTCACTTGCGGAAATGCGGCAGCCCCCGTCATCATCACATACAGGCAATACATCTATGCTTTCCCCAGAAAACCCTCGACATGTGAGGGACTGGGGGAAGCCTTCGGCAATCGGCAGAAGACAAGTTCTCAGACAAGGGCGCCCAACTAAATAATGAAGCCCCCAGAAGAATCAACACATCTACTCCTTTCCCCTCAAGTACCTTTCGGCAAAAGGAGTGAGGGACTCCTGATGGAGTATATGGCCCGGGAACCCCCGGCCCATAGACTCTTACTTCTGCCACACATATCCAATGAGCCCAGAGAACAACTCAGGCCCAAAAGCAACGGCCCAAGCCCCAAAATAGCCCGAAATACATACTGGGGTGCCTTCGGCCTCCTTGGCCGAAGGCTCCAGAAACTCACGAAGTAGCCCTCTCTGACATACGAAGCCACTGGGAGAAAACGGCGAAAAAACATGAGCCTTCGGCATTACCAAGCCCTCGGCATCAGGGGAGCCTTCGGCTGAACTTAGCCCTCTGCCACTTAACGCCTTCGGCTACACAGGGGTCCTCTGTTACGCCGAGCCCTCGGCTACACCATAAGCCTCCGGCCGAGCATGCTCAATCATCGAAGATTCCTTTTGGGGACAGCCAACCACCGCATTTAATGCCACGTCACATCCGCCAACCGCATTCAATGCGGTGAACGTACCACTGCCGGTGCCACCAGGCTGATGTGACCCTTCGGCCGTTGGATTACTGACACGTGTCCTCTCATCGCATTTATTGCTGCTATAAATAGCAGCCCATTTCTCCTTGTAATGGACACAATCTACATCTCAACTCCACATCTCGAGTTCATTTAATAAGATCGACTCTCTCTCCTCCTACTTTGCTCTGACTTCTCTCTAGTTATTCCCGCAATAACCCCTCGGATAAGATACCCCCGGGTAGACTATCCATCAATATGTTTAATTACCTTCTTTCCATATCAATATACAATAAAAATAGAATGTAATAAAAAAAATAAAAGGTATAAAAAGTAATTAAATAATTGTTATATATGATGACATGGCATGATTATGTGGCACACCGTATGCTCTTGAAAAGTTCCTCTTTTATATATATATATTGATTGATTTGGTTCCGTTGCGTCTCAACCGGATTTTGAACCAGTGCTCATTTCAACTCGCAATTCTTCTTGTTCAAATACCGGCAAAAACAAAAAATTAAACCGTCCCCTCCCAATTGCAGCAGCTATCATGACTATGCGTAGAGTGAAATTTATTCCCAAATCGGCGGGAAAAATTTCCACCTCTAATTCTTACGAGGGTTTAACGGAGACACTGGCGGACAACGACGATATTGACGATGACATTCAAGAGCAAAGTCCTCCTGGGAGATTCTGGGTAGGACTGGTGAAGCCAGTGGTAATCATAACACCGAAACCGAAAGGTATACATACCATAGTATTATTTTTCTAATTCTTTTTCTTTTAGTGCTGCAGGAATGTATATTCATAGTCTTTTTTCTTGTTTAGTGCTGAAGCTTAGGGAGGAGGACCCTGAAGATAGCGAGAGCCGCGAGGGTATGCATTCTTGCTTTCATTATTTCTGTGTTTTTTCTTAAAAATGTGATCTTTTTTTGTTTTTGTTTGCAGAAGTCTTTTACGATGCGCTAGATGATTTCTTGGAAGATGAAGACTCTGACGAGGAAGAAGAGGAGTTCTGGGACGCCGCCTCATCATAGCCGTACGTATTTTCAAGAATTGAAAATACTTAAAAATATATTCCACGTCATTTCAAAAATTCCAAAATTGCTGAATTGATCCCTACACTATTCCGGACCGCGTTATTCCCCTTCTGCCGTTCCCATCCTCAGAATGGCTAATCGACTGAGGATAGGGCGAAGCGGCTCTCCATCTTCGGATAACCGGCTCCAGAGTCTTTTATTTTCTGAGCTGTTGCCCTTATCTTCTGTCTCGTTCGACTTTACAATTCAATCGCCTCCTCCGCATCTGCAAACCGCCTTATGGGTGAGCTTCAGCGCTCAGACCAAATCCCGTCTGCGCGCTTCTCTTTTATTTTTACTCTTTAAATTTCTATCATTTCTTAAGTCTTGGATTTGATAAATAAGTTTTAATATGAGGTTATTGTTTTTGTTTGCTCCTTCGTTTAATTTACCTCTTCTTGAATTTACCCATTCCCTTCTTGTTCCAGCCTTACTTCTTTGTCTATTACTCCCTCCTTGCCATCCCACTTTTGATTGATCTCTAATTTCATGTATAAAAATTTTGTTTTGCTGTCCAGTCGAAAATCTGGGACAGTTTCTCAATTTATAATTTTGATATGAGAATCTTTTGGGTGATATGTTCCATTTATTGTTTACTTTTTAAGGTTGATCTCATGTGTGCTGTTTTTCAAGAGATTTGCACAATGCACTTAGAAATATATTAATATCAAAGACAAACAAATGGTGGAGATGGCTTTCATTTACCATGATAGAGCTCAAAATTGGGTTACTCATTGGGTTGGGGTTGATATTTACATTTGTGAAATTAATATGATCATAGCAGTAGTTATTCATCCTGGAACTTAAAAAATACGAAGTTGCTCAGTTTAATTTCATCCTGGAACTTCATTTTTTAGAGTTGCACAGACCATTTGGGAAATAAAGTTGTGAGTTGCACCTGAATCAATAAGTATGATTATTGGTTTACCCTTCTCATGTCCCTTCACATGCCCTTTAATCTTGAAAGTTCCCTCAACTGGAATGCCTTCTTTGCTCTGAATGTTTAGTTGCAGAGATTTCAATTCTTTTTCTGGAGCCTCCTCTTCTTCAACTGATTTTGATTCCTCCTCTTCCTCAGACTCTTCCTGTGTTTCCATAAGCACCAACTGGTAATTCTTCATGGTACATTTATGTTCTTTATTCCACTTATCCCCGCATTTAAAACACAGACCCCGACTACTGCTGTCTTGCAGTTCAGCCTCGGATAACCGCTGACCTCTCAGTCTTTCCTTGTTTGCCTGAGTTGCTTCACCTTTGCCTTTGCTTTCAACTTTTTCATCTGATGGTACTCGGGTTGTCTGACCGTTGTTTTTATTTCCTTCAATCCAGGATATATATATCCGGAATTAGTTCCCCCACGTTCTTTCCACCCTCGCTTATCTTCCTCCACAAAACTTCTTATCCTTTGTGCTGCATTTTTTTCTTCCAATAAAATTGCCCGGTCCATGAGTTGGGTATAGTTTGAGTTCCGCTTTGATATCAGCCTTCAAGGCATTCATGAAAATACCTCTAAGCATTTCATTATCAGTAGTTCTAATGGGGCCTACTACCAATTAGAATTTGTTCCGATACTCCATAACTGACCCTGTCTGTTTCAGGCTAAGCATTGGACTAAAAGGGTTTTGAACCATCTCTGGTTGGAATCTTCGAACCACCGCTTCTTCAAAATTTTCCCAAGTACAAACCGTGGTTTCCTCCCACCATGGAAACCAGTTTAAAGCCCTGTCCTCCATAGCTACTACCACCATTTTAATTTTCTCATTTTCCTTCACTTGATTCAACCGGAAAAATCTCTCCACTCTAATAATCCACTCATGTGCGTCCTCCCCGTTAAATACAGGTAAATCTACTTTCCTTCCTGTGCACCTGTTAATAGTAAACTCTGGAATAGATGAGGCCTGAGAACTGGTAGAATTACTTCTGTGATGCGAGGAGTTCACGCTTTCTTCCCGGCATTGGTGTTTAGACACCCGCGATCGTCCCCTTCTCCCATGGCGATCGCCGTGTAACAACAAATTCTTCAGTTCATCCACCGTCACGCGCAGTCGCGCAAGCCAAGCAGCTCGTCCACGGATGTTTTCACCTCTGCTAGGGTCCATTCGATGCTTTCCACACGCTGTTCCATTCTCTATCGTGTCCAGACCATGCACAGGTACAACGATCTTGTCTCTGATACCAAATGATAGAACACTACTCTCGAACGCAGTAACAACACACTCCAACTCTAAAGGATGAGATTTAATGATAAAACTCGAAATCAAAGTCTGGGAACAAAGAAAGATGAAGGAACAAAATAGCAGTGAAATAAAATGAGATCTTTCGAGAGGATCTCGGTCTCCCAGTTCCGATCAATTCCCAGATACCCGTCCCCCTCCTCTTCCGTCTGTTTTTATTCTCTGCACCCTTCCCTCTTGACTATTCAACTTTAGCCAGTCCGTTATTTTCTGCTTCCCCTTAATTGCTCTGGTCTTTAACCTTTTTGCCCCTTCTTTTATAAACTTGGGAGAAATCCCTGTTGGGATTTATTTGGAATGAGGCATTACTCGTATCAACTATATACTCCTTCCGTCCATTAAAAAAGGTCCTAATTTGAATATCACACACTCGAAGAAAATCAAAGTTTTTTTGCTTCCTGAAAAGCCCTTTGTAATAAGAGTATTACTATAGAATACACTATATGGCACTTATATAAATAATACTACGTATAATAAATGGAAAAATTCCCAAAATAGGAATTAAAATAATGTAAAATTCCAAAATATGAGTACTATGTTTCCCCCCTAAATAGTACACTACCGCCATCCTGAAAATTTACTCCCTTGTTTTGGCATTATAAGGCTTAAATATGGAAGTATGCTGCCATAATTGACAATTCTTCCACACATGGCAGTGATTACTCCTATTTAGGTAATAAAAACATAGTGCTCATATTTTGGAATTCCAAAACATTTTTACTCCTATTTAGGGAAATTTCTTACAATAAATATTATATTGTTGGAAAGTTTATGTAATGAGTTCCATTCAAGCACTACTTGCATTGATATGAGTTAATTTGTTGTTGCAGGTCCTGTTATGACTAAATTCACTATTGCGCTCAAGGAAATCGGAAATACAAGGAAGTTCTTAGGTCTCAGGTACATTCATAAATATGAATAATCAAGTCATTGCTTAAGAAATTGTCAATCTACTATTAAACTTCTACTTTAAATCTGTAATGCTGAAGAATTAAGTCATAGTTTAGTGAAGATGCCATTCATAAATACCTTAGTTTTTTTTTAACTTTTAAGTGTATTTAGAATCTTTTTCATGTGGCATTTTCAATAGCTTTTATTGGCATTTGAGTGTTTTAATATCATTTTTCATGTTAATAGTTTGAATGTTTGTCTCTTTTCCCTCCCCTCTTGCCCTACTTAGACAGAATTGGCATTGAGAAGAGAGAGTAACTAAAACATAATGTTCTTCTATATTGTCATTTCAGGTTGAGCACTTGTTGAATGATCGACTGTTGCAATTTGTTGACATAGATTTGCATGATGTCAAGGTACTAATGTTCTTTTAATACTTTTTCTGGTTATATTTTGTCTTTGAGTTCCCCAAAATGATTTTTAAAAAACTTTCTCTACAGGCTGTATAGTACTATCCATGTTATCTTTTGATTGTTTCAATTTTCAAGTGCTTTATGATTCTTTATTTTCATCTGTGGCTTATCATTGAATGAAATATTTGGTCGGTTTATTTGTAAATGTGACTGGCTAATCTTAATTATGTTTTCTATACTTGTTGGTCTAAGTTGACAGTCAGGGAAGACTGTACAACAACAACAATAACAACATCCAAGCCTTAATCCCAAAAGATTAAGGCTTTCTTAGTACAAATTTCATAGTAATTTTACTAAAGGGTGCGGTTAGTGCAGGAAGCTCGAAAGTGCTTTGACAAGGCTAGCATTCTATAGGATCAAGAAATCGCTTATCATTCAGTATCACTTGGATAATGTTGTCATTCTGTTATGAGTTATTGGGTTATGCCTTTTTTTTTTGCCTTTCAAATGACATTTCTTATGTGTGCATTCTGATGTTTGTTAGCATCTTGATTGTCATTCAACTTCTTGACGGTTTTTTCTTTTTGGGGTGTGGTACACTGTACACTTATACTCTGATTTTCCCTGTATCATCTTATACCGTTTTTTATATAACAAACAGCTGCAAAGCATGGAAGAAAGTGCTGAATCTTAGTAGTTAGAGTAGAAGTCATATAGTTTAAAGGTTTGTTTCAGAGCTGCTCTACACCATGTATTCCTATTTCTGTAACTTTCGCTGCATGATTGACGTCCTTGTATTCATTTTCAGCATTTTTGTCTTAAAATAAAATTGCAGGGAAGGGATATGATGATGATATTGCTTTTGCAAGTGCTCTGGAAACTTTTGGTTGGGGGCACAACGACCCTATTAGTGTTGCTTTCCAATCAAGGAGAGAAGACTTTATTAGCTCCATGAGTTTTTATTCCAGATTCTCACCATATATAATCACAATCATCATATTCTTTCCAATAAATCACTCCATTGATATTTTTTCTAGATTGTTGTGCTATTAAGTACATTGTTGTATGTTGTATTTGTGTTACGTTACTAATTATGTACGTAAGTAACATACTAATTCAGCCTCGCATCCTCCTATAACAGTTTTTGTTGAAACTTTTTAGTTTTTTTTTTGTCTTTTCTTGTTTTCCTCTTCTCTAATTGCACCCTTTGACTAAAACGTATTCTATGCAAGCCACAGATCTAATGCCCCAACACATCTCCTTCTCCTCTAAGCATGACTTTACTTGACATAAACATGTAGGATATTAAAATGTTCAGGTATCATCCCTTCTGGTTGTGTTTTTTCACTTCACATTTATATTTTTTTCCACTTCACTTTGTATATACTAGAATTTCTATAATAAAAAGCCATTAATTTATGTTTTGCCTGTTTTCTTTTCACTCTCCAAAACTCAAAAGCAAAAGTTGAATGAGAGAAAAGACGGTTCGTAAATGTTCAATAAAAAAGCTAAGCTCCCCACCTCAATTTCAACAAAAGCTATTTTATGTACTTCCACACTTTGCTCTCATTCGGAATGTTTTACAGAAAAAATCTATTGTTATACACTTCTCCTACACACACTTGTACACTCGTGTTTGTGAAGGGTATTTCTTGTTTGTATACAGACACAAGGTATTTTCACATACGTTGTGTCTATATACAGACAAAAAATACCCTTCACAGACACGAGTGTGTAAGTGTATGTATGAAAAGTGTGTACTTCAAGTTGGATTGATGTTTTACAACTTCATCCTCTTTGCAATTTTCACATGTAACGAATCAACCAAAGTATCATAGGATTCATAGCCATCTATTATATCAATTTTTTTATGATTTGTTCTTACGTGTTCATCTCTTATTTACTCCCTCTGGTTCTAAATAAACTTCACACTTTCCTTTTTGGGACGGTCCAAAATAAACTTCACACTTCCTTTTTTCCTTATTTGGCAAAGAAATCTACATCAAAACAGTGTTAAACAGTGCCAAACAGTGTCTCAACAGTGCCAAACAGTGCCAAACAGTATACTCTACAGTAAAGTCAACTTTATTTCCTTAATAACTGTGAAGTCAAACACTGAAGTTTAAAAAGAACCGGAGGGAGTGATAAAAGACTCTATTATGTCATTTTGGCTTGGTAGCACCAGAGCCTTGTTAAAAAGATCATCTATTCTTAGAGTGACTGATAGTCTGATAGTAGGTGTACGGCCTATGGTTTACATAATATTGCTTTATTTTTATAATTTAAATGGTAGATCACTCTATTATACTCCCTCCGTCCCTTATAACTTTGCCAACTTTCCTTTTTTGGATGTCCCATTAACTTTGCCACTTTCCCTTTTAAGTAAAGAATTTGTGGTTCAAGTTAATTCTCTCTCTTCTGCACAAACCTCAACCACACAGTTTTTACTTTTAATCCTCGTGCCGGTCAAACTTGGCAAAGTTATTAGGGACGGAGGGAGTAAGTTATAACCATTATCATATTGGTTTTGCTACTTTCTCCAGAAGACCGGCCACTCTAAGGACCCCTCTTCTACCACAATCATTATTCGCTTGCCTACTAGGCGCCTATCAATCATTTTTTTTATATTATTTATCCTTTTATATCGAAACCGGCCCCTAATTTCAGTAATAATTCGCCACATATAAATATATACTCCCTTCGTCCCAAAAACAACTTCCCACTTTCCTTAAATGGATGTCCCAAAATTAACTTCACACTTCAATACTTTCCTTATTTGGCAAATTATCTACATCAAAAAAGTGATAAACAGTGTCAAACAGTGTTTAAACAGTGTCAAACAGTGTTTAAACAGTGTCAAACAGTGTTTAAACAGTGCCAAACAGTGTTTAAACAGTGCCAAATAGTGCACTTTACAGTAAAGTCAAATTTATTTTCTAAAAGTGTGTGAAAGTCAAACCGGGAGGTTGTTTTCGGGACGGAGGGAGTAATACCATGGAGGTCCGAAACTGCACAGATCCACCCCTAGTCCCCTACTCACACCAGCAAAATTAATGACAATATTGGATTACTAATTAAACTAATTGATTAGTTTTTTATGTACAAGTCAACATATTGTTAAGGAAACCAAGTCAATCAGAACTTGTTGCTCGCAATCTTCTTCAAAAGGCAGTACAGCCTGTTCCAAATATCAGAAACTACATCCAGAAAAGCATCCCAAAATGATTTTAGGCAAACACAAAAGGATTTGATGCCAATACACCTCATTGCTTTATGCCATTCTCCTCTTTCATAGTGATCCATCAAACATGATTTGGTTACAGTGGCCAAGCTATTAGAAAAGTTTCATGGATAACTTTACCACATTTAAACCATAGATTAAAACGACTATCTCTAATCTACTTGCATGTTTTTAGAAATCAACATGACCAACTTCTTTGAAGTAAGGTGTGATCCCATCAAATGAGGTGTTGCATAGGTTAACTGGATCCGAAGAAAAGCTCCTCGTGAAAAACACTCCATGACGCCCGTAGCTAAGCTTTCCTTTGCTGAGGTTGGGTTGGCAAATGAAGGAACTGCCAGCCGGTATCCTGGGCGAAAATACTTCCGAATCAATTTGATAGGTGCAACTCTGAATCAACTTAAAATGATAATGAGAAAGTGGAAAAGTTGATATGAATCAAATTGATATTATGACATGTCCTATAAATAGCATTCGCAACATAAAACGTTAAAGCATTTGGGTGTACACATAAAAGTGTTTTTGTCTTAATTAATGTTATTGAAATAAACTCAAGTTGCAACCTTTTATCGTCAGACAGACATACTATTAATTTCCATACTCAAACACGAGACTAGAAATCTAGAGTAGAAAAATAGCTCCTACTTTATCCAGATTGTGCTAGCAGGGTATATCATAACACCATTCCATCATGGCAAAGAAGTGTATATACAAATTTTTATGCTTAACAACATCCTAGAGTATATGCCATGAATAAGCTCCGATGCTGAAGTATTCATATCATGAAAAAACATTTACTAAAGACTTTGAGTACATGTTAGCTTTTGATGTCGTTAACAAGAAAATGACGGTTCAAGAGGGGTATATAGGGGTAGTACATTTAGGAAATTATTATTAAGTAATTCAATTACTTTTAGTAAGTAATTCAATTACTTTTAGTAAGTACTTCAATTACTTTTAGTGGTTTATCATTTATGTAGATTCATCTCAAATTATTAGTATTAATGATCAAAAGGAGTATATACTTTCCTAAGGGTCTTAATTATTGCCAATCTGCTACTTATTGGGTCTCGATGGATTGATATAGTGATAGACAATGATCTCAATGGTAAAACATGAATTGAAATCATTCTACACTCTAGATGTGGAGTAGATTTAGAAGCTCCCAACTACCATGAATAAAGACACTGTCTGATTAGTTCTGGACGGTGATAAAAAATAGAACAACTCCTGGATTTTTTTTGAAAGAGAATAACTCGTGGAGTTGTTCACGGATCTTATCATTCATGGACAAAGATAATAAAAAAAAGACCAACAAAAATAGTTTTTTATATAGTTAATTGATTAGTTCAGACCAAAACTCTTTTGTTATTAAGGCTTGAATGTCTTTGTTGTTTGAATTAGTTCTGATAAAACTTGAAACTGAAATAGAGAGAAAAACGTACAGTAAATAAACGAAAGATTACCGGAATTTAGGCTCAATTCATGCTTTACTTTAGAAGTCCTACAGATCGGTTGGGGCAATACTTTTGGGGAACTAAACTGTTTATGTAAGATATCACATAGACAAGGATGATGAATCGTGAATGGAAGGAAATGGAAGTTGATTCTTGCATCAAGTTCCTCGCACAAACTATAGAGAGTTCTTATAAATACATAACCAGATAGAATCCAGTTTCTCAATTCAATTAAAATAAATACTACGCAAGAAGAGATTGAAATGTTGTAGGATGATTAGTAGTCTCCAAATGATGATATAGAATTCCATGCCTTTCAAGAAATCGAATCACGTAGGTGTTTGGACTTCTATCATGAATCATGATTACTAATTACAGAAGTTATCTGAACAGGAAGTGTTCCATCTTGCTACCCATGCAATAAATTTACAAGACAGTGGTCCTGCTTTGATGCAAGAACTGCAATCTTATAATTTGGATCCGAAGAAGGCACTCGAACAATAGATATCGTTGATTTGAACGTTCTTGAAAGCTTTAGGAAATCCTCATCCATTTTGACACGTGACCATTTAGCAGGATTAAACACAAATTCACTTCTTGAGTGAAAAACATGCTTATCTTCCGGCAGGGGTGGAGACAGGTGAAGCCGAGGCCCCTGCAACAAAAAATTGTGATGTATATATTTATTAGTAAAAAAAATGGTGAAATTTAAGCTTTGGCCCCCGATAAATAAAATTTTTAAGCCCGGGCCTCCCTAACCTGCCATTCCTGGCTCCGCCACTGTCTTCCGGCATGAAGACATCAACATTAAGAATGTTCCCACGGATCTGGGCAGTGGAATAAATGAATTCCATGGTTGAGGGAAGTTGATATGGAACAGTCGAGGACCTCACCCGCAAAATTCAAAGTTCCATATCTTAACCCAAAAACTTTCAGAGGCTGTCCGGAGGAAACTGCTCGGCAGAGGAGGCTCATTGCTCGTTTCAACACATCCTCCCCTGTGCAGTTGGCTTTCCATTTATGAAGTAAAATTCAAAGATGGGATGTTTACGTAGCCACTCTCATCCTCTATGGATATACAATAGGTTTACCTGCAAATTTGCTTCTGATCTCTTGTGTAATTATATCAACTGGAAGTATATGGCAGAATGTATACGTCTTGTTCTCGACCTATCTTGACTGTGTCAAACTCCTTCAATAAATCTAATAAATTGGAATTTGTCAAATAAAACACTTTATTTCTTTTTCATTGTATCATATAAAGATTATTATGTCATACGGTTTGAATACTTCATTATCTTCCACATAATAAGGGAAGTGCCAGACATATAGTTTATCTCATTGGACCATATGCATAAATTCTTCGGGTTGTTACTTTTACTAAAAGAAGACTAGTAAATCCGCTCATGTGTTGCACAGGAGTGTAGTAAATACATTTAAATAAAAAATATGATAACATTAAAAATAAGACACCATATAATGCAAGTCAACAAAATTATTATGGACATTGCAGACTATAATCAGTTGCCATGAAGAAAACACCCACACAATTTATATTTATCGTTTGTCGTCATCGTATATTACTAACTTTAATCAAAATGAACTTGTACTCTCAAGTCTGTGACATACTTAACTAAACAACAATATAATGAAAAATAGTTTGTGCTAATGTGACTGATAACTCTTGACCAAACGATGATTGCATCACTTGACGAGATAGTTTTAGGGATAACTACAAAAAGATACCTGCGGTTGTACACATTTTCAAATAGGGGACTGAGATTCATTTATTATTCGGAGTACTACATATAAGGGATGTGAAACGCACAGTTGCTTCATTGATAATATATGTATACTCTGGTTTGGAGATTATATGCAGCTCAATTTATGGTTTCTGTGTGGATTGTGAATTCTTTAAATTGATAGTTCTTCATGATAACTTTATTAGCAAGTTCAGAAAATCACAAATTTAGCAATTTGTTTTATCATAAAATACTTCATGAAAAATTACTAAATGATATTTAGAAAGTTTAAAACTTATTACAAATTCTGAAAATGTATATAAATTGAAGAGTTTAGATTTTCTTTTCAGTTTTCCCTAAAAATGTACAGCATCCTTGAGATAAAACCTAAACAGATAATTTTTAATCTTCTTACATGTTCATGAGTAGATTGACAACTCAAATATTGAATAGCTAAATCCTTCTTTGCAAAAATAAATATCATAGTTTTTTTGTAAAAGATCTAAAAGTTTTTGCTCAGGTCTGAACAATATATTGTCGTTCTTATGGGTTTGTGAATTTAACACTTATGTACTGTGGGAGAGGTTGCAAACATTTTTGTGGGTAGACAGCACAGATGTCCCAAAGGTGAGAATTGAATTGAAGGCATTTTACAGTGGATAAACTTGAACTTGATGATAAATTTGGATTTGTGAGGCTATAGTTCAGTAAGGACAAGTTGCATTCTGGTTGAGGTCATTTGCTTGATATGATACTTCTCTTTAAAATGGGCGAGAATGGAAAACAGGACGATAAAAGCTAACTTTAAGCTGTGTTAGGAAGGTGAGAATACAATTAGATCCACACTAGTAATGGAAAAGAATAAAGCGGCCTACAACCGCTGCATTGTTTCAGCGTTCACATCAAGTAAAGATTTTAGAAAAGAAACATGCTTATAAAGAAAGAAAGAATAAAAGAATGAGGATAGCATTAAACATACAGAATGAATCATGTATAGCAGATTAGAATAGCCAAGTTGGGCACAAGAGGTTGGTTTGGATGTCGTCCCCAGAGTAAGGGAGATGGGTAGTGATGAGTTTATCTTCCGTATCAAAGACGTAGAGATTCTTGTCTCCGCGTTCAACAAAGTAAATGCAGTTTCTTCTGAGATTGGGGACATCGCGGCATATGTGAAGGGAGAAATGGCAGCCCAAGAGAAGGGTACGTCCACCAAGGGTATCCAACTCTGCCCATTCACTGGTGCAGAAATCAAATGTAAAAACCCGGAAACACTCCACCGGGCGCGGGGGCCCCCGGGGTCTGTCCACATGCCCACGACTAACTTTGACCACCACAATGACCCCGCCGCCGCGGCCACAACTCTCTGCTGCTAGGAAGCCTTGGTAGCCCTTAATACCGTTTCGTCCGCACATTAAGCTGAGGGGACGGGGAATTTCACCTACCGGTTCAAGCCTCGCATTCCCCTTAGTAACCACAACCCGCACCAAATTGAGTATGGAACAAGCCATTATGCCATACAGATTTCCGCCGATGCTCACCAACGATGCGATTGGATCCGCTAACCTTCCTTCCACAAACCTGCTGTTGTCACCCACGTTGCAAATCCCTACCGTGGACGAGTCTATGTTATACACCGCGACAAGGCCGGCGCCGGGAGTAGAAGTGGATGACGGTGATGATAATGAAAGGCAGGCGAAATCAATGAGTAAATCGAATTTGGGGAGTTGCACCTTATGGAGCGAATAGACGTTGAGAAGGAAGACGTGTTTGGTGTTCTTCAAGTCGTGTACCAGCAACCATCCTCCCCCGCCGCCGTTGGTTTCCATGAGGTATTTGTCTTTCACGAATGCTGATAGATCGGTCTTGTAGGAACGGCTTTCCGAGATGCTGTACAGCACGCCTTGCCTGGGATACATATCTTCCCGAAATAATAGCCTGGGGTGATGATGTTTATGAAGATGCAATTCTTTCCGCCGCCGCCTCCGCCGCCGGGGACTAGTCGGAGGAGTATAATACTGCTCGTCTACAATTTCCCTGGCCGCATCGTGACTAATACCCATTATCTTTTGTTTCAGCTTCTCTAGTGCCCAATTCAACAAATCAAAAACTGTTTCCATTGATAGATTCATCTGCAGCTATCCGGTTTATGAAAGAAGAATGAATCGGGAAGAGAGAATCTCAACAAAATACTTCGTTTTAACCCGTACTTATTATATACGGAGTATCACCACTCTGACCGGAAGACAGCCTACCTAGTAAACCTTGTCCTAGTAGTACACTCCAACGTATTACTATTAACAGTAGAAATACGTTAACACTAGTAATCCATAAATAATATGGATTACTTATCCCCAATCCGACCTTAACATTACCTAATCTAAAATCTTATAAACATGAATGAGGGTTATGAATGAGGGTTAAGGCATTTTAGGGAGAATAAATGTGTTGGTGTAATCATCTAACTTTATTGGATTGTATAATATAATATGCTTTATCACGTGTATTCTTTGAAAAAACTTACTCTTGCCGTTTTATTTCCGTCATAACTGTCCACAACTTCCGTCTATTGATCTTGCGGTTGTATTTATCAATTATCATGTATGCACCGAACTGTTTTCTCTCCATCTTTGGTATTCCATTTAACTTTTCCAAAATCTTTTGAATTTTAGATTTTCACATTAAAAATTAAAAGAAAAGTATGATTTTCCAAGACCATGTGTTACACAGATAACAAAATCCAATCGTTTTGTGTGGCTTGGTGCAAATAATGAATAAGTATTCTAATTCAAGGTTGAGCATTCTAGCCCGCTGCAGTATCTATGTAAAAACTTTATAGAAGATCACGTCGAATGGTCATATATCTTTACAGAGAACTATTACGTTTTGTTCTGGAAACAATTTTTATTCACGCCATCCTTTAAAACCTTGTCAAGTTTGACCGACACACAAATTAATAAAGTATGAATTGTGTGATAGATGTTGTGTAGATGGGGGGAAATTAACAAGAATCATAATTTTTTTACTTAAAAAGAGAAAACGATAAAGTTAGTGGGACAACAATTTTTTTTTGACAAAGAGCGTGTTTGGTAGCACGAAATTAGCTTATTTGGCTAATTGTGCTGAAATTTATGAAGTTCTGCCTGGAGTAGTTGCATTGCCTGATTCTGCACATTTAAAAAAACTAAAATATATTTTATTAATGAAATAAAGAAAAAATTATATGTAAAATAGCTAAAATGGTCATTTACAGTAACTTCATCCAATATAGCCAGAAAAGGAATTCCAAGCTTACTTTTTCTGCTTATTACACAATTCAGCACGCGAAAACAAAGTGTACGTGTTTCTTGAAAAACAGTCTTGCCAAATAGCCTCAAAGTTTTAGGAATGGAGAAAGTATTTTACATACTTCTATTGCATATAGCCTCAAAGTATGATATAGGTACCTTTTTTTTTTATCTTGAAGATGATCTTGAAAATATTAATTCCGTTATGGCTTTGTTTGGCAATCAGCTGTTAACTGTTAGCTGGTAATGACAGCTGGTTGTTTTAGCTGTTTTTGTTGGCTGATTATGTTAGCTTGTTGTCAGTAAATGTTTGGTAAATTAGCTGTTTAAGAATAACTGTTTGCTTGTAAAAAGACATATAAGGACATTAGTATTTAATCTAATTTCTATTTAAGCATTTCAAAAATTGTACGTTGTAATTTCTATTGCAAAGAAATTATATATAAAAAAGGATAGAGGTAAAAAAAAACAAAAAAAAAGGATAAAGGTGAAAATTTGAATATGATCTATGAGATAATTTTAATTATCACCCACTTCAAGCTTGTGAAAAATGTTGACTGAAACGTTTACTTAATTAATTAATAATTGCAAAAAGAAAAGATAAAAAAAAGTAACCTAAAAAAGTAATAGTATAAGAATATACTATCGTAAAACGGGTATATATGCTAATGCTATTATGCTAATTAAGTCTACATGTAGTGTTACCTAGTGCATTAGGCATTATCAGAGAACCGTACAATACTACGCATATAATAGATGATAGAACCAGCTAGGGGCGGGCAAAAATACCGAACCGGCATGGTATCGAACTGAACCGATATGGTACCGGACCGAAAAATGGGGTTTGAAACGGATCTCAATTTTTTTGTCCCGAACCGAACCGTACCGATTCTAAACAATGCCATGACCGGTTCTTATAAAATGAGAACCGGTACCGGAACGAACCGGACCGAACCGGACCGAACCGGACCGAACCGGACCGAAGTATGATTCAATGATTTAAATTTACATTTATACCCTTACTTTGACTACTGTCTTCACACTTTCACCGTCTTTTCCAATTCATAGGAAGCCTGGAATCGTACCGATGTATGGTTTAATTATTTATATTTGTACTACTATAATTTATCTGAAATTCATTAATTATGTAAAATACTACATTTATCCCAAATTGATTTGCAAAATTAACTTTTCTTGGTCAAACAGTTTCAATTTATTCACTAGAATGTCACTTTTTAATTATATTTAATTTGGAGCTTGCAACCTTGAAGAGATTTCAATGTAGTTTCTGAATATGTTTATTTTAATTATTAAAAAATAAATCAATTATCAATAAAGATAATTTAACTTTTAACATGGTTGACAAAAAATTATTGACTTTGCATGTCAATTTGGGATAAAATGAGTATGAAAATTGATAAATTGTGTCGATTTTTGGAGGATGAATAAACTTTAATTTTCTCTTAAGCACTTGAAAAAAGTGGCATTGTTTGGTATTGGTATGGCATGGTACCGTCCCGTTTCAAAATGAAACCGTACCGAACGGGTTTAGGTCTAAGACCGAACCGAACCGAACCGTTTGAATAGTAACGGTACGGGTACGGGTACGGGTTCGGCCAAATATTGGACTGGACCGCGCCCACCCCTAGAACCAGTCAACATGAAACGCTGCAACCTTCAACGTTTCCAACCATCCAATTTTTCGGCTGCTTGGGATGAAGAAGCCAATTCAAGACGCTATTTACCAAACATGTTATTTAGCGGGTCAATTGGTCAAAGAAGCTAAACTCAGTCAAACCAGACAAAAAATGGCTTATAAGCCATTTACCAAACATAGCCTATGTAATTGTATATTTCAAAAAATCACATTCTGTAGAAGTTACTTTTATATCCTTACCTTGAATTTAATATTTATTTACAAAACCCCTTATTCACCACTCTTGCCGCCACGAAGACTACAAAAATAATAACTAAATATTTGTACCACACACATAAATTGGGCACAAATCTAATCGCGCAAAGCGCGTGAAAGTAACTAGTAATCTAATAACCCGCCAATTTATTCTGATGGTCAAACTCGCTGTCTGGATCCGCTAATGACAACTCGCTAACATAACCCGCTATCTGCTAACCGTTGAATGCCGAACACGTCCAAAATAAGAGTTGGCAATAAAAGTAAAGATATTTTAGTTATTGTCCTAAATAGAACTAATGATTAAGAACAAATAGGACTATTACTTTTTAAATTTCCCAAATAGGACTCAACATTGATTTTCTACCCTAAATATCCCAAATGGTATTAATTCACAATGTGATGAAGTTTAATCCAACTACGAGAGCTAAATATATACCTAAAGTATATAAATAATATCGAAAACAATATGACAGTGTAAGGCAATATTACTCTTATTCCGGAAATCCAATTCTCGATCCCTTGGTAGGGTGTTTACATGAAATATTTATGGAGATTAGAAGTAGAATTATGGGACGAATCGAATACAATAAATGCTTAATTAATGAACTATATTCTTGCTCGAAATAGAACTCCCTTCCTGCTTCATTCTCACACAATAATTATCTCTCAGTTCCGGTCGAGTCCTGTCTATTGCCAAATATTTATCATCGAATGATAGCTTGCCACGTAGGTCCTAGGAATATCCTGGTCTCACTAGAACTCCGCCCAGGCTCGAGGTCTGCTATCCAGCCCGACCTGACTGTGGGTTCCTATCGTGGGCCTGATTCCTGGCCGTCTACAATTTCCTTGGCCGCATCGTGACTAATACCCATTACGGAGTATTACTTTTGTTTCAACTTCCCGAGTAACCAATTGAACAAATCAAAAACTGTTTCCATTGATCGATTCTTCTGCCGCTGTCCGATTTTACCTCGCTATACGAAGGAATGGAGGAATCAGGATGAGATAATCTTAACCAATTCCTTATATACGGAGTATCACCAATCCGACCCGAACACTACCTACCTAGCACTAGACTACTAGTAGTACTCCGTATATAACACCGACGTACTCAACTCCTATTGTCACTCACGAGTAGATAATACAGTTATGCCCAGCCCGTCATTGAGGTCATTCCGTGGAGAATGGGTTTGTTTGGTTTTCCGCGGATTGGGGCAAAACCGCTGCATTTTGCAGCGTTTCCCTTTGAAAAAAATAGCGGTTTGGGGTGACCCGTTGTAAAACAAACACCCCCAATGAGGAAACAGGCATTTTTTTTGGCAAGTGTTTCCAAAAGTGATTATTGTACGGAGTAATACTTTCAACTTTTAAGTGATTTTTTCTTATTTCTTTTCAAACCAGACCAGATCAGAACGGATCAACTTAGGCTTAAACAGATCAGACCAAACTTAAATAGACCAATTCGTCTTCGATAATTATGAAATACACAAAGACCATACGTTTTTAATGACTACTGCATATAAAATCTACTTTGAAATCACAAATGATAAGCACAATGCTAATCATAAATGACTACTGCATATAAAATTATAAATTCACATTGCAGAATTAATTATTATAGTTAGTGGTGCTCAGATGTTTCAGGTTACACAATTGCTGGTTCTCTCTCTTGTTCTCTCTGTTGGCTATCTTATAGGCACTGTAAAATAGTTCATTCCCAAAGTACGCTCTTTCTTCATTCAAAAAAAAATTGATGCTGATGGGTTTTCTGAGTAAAGAATCTCAGACGGAGATTGTATAAATCCTTTGATAAAATTTAAAAGTATAAAATATAAGTTGGGGATTTAAAATATATAAGGCACAAAAAAGGTTGGACTGATTCCTTGTTGAGCATTCAATGATAATGGAGGAATACTGTGCTTTCAAAGTAATGGTCCTTTTCGATTGGTATTTGTTCTCAATCCATCAATAATTGGCCTTTTCCATGGAACAAACCTCCATACCATGTTTTCGAAGAATCAATTGGTATACTGTTTCACTTCTTAGGTGGTTTACATTTTTAGGGTGTATATACAGTACCAAATCTCTCATCCAGAAGAAAATGTTGCAACTTGGAATTCTAATAAGATACTTATCTTAGACAGTTAGACTATTTTTATAAATATGTTAACCACACAAAGTATTAAATACTCTGTAGGGTATTATGGAGAAATTTGCAATCCATATTTTTCACATTCATGTTTTTTGTTAACCCATTTAAATCATAATTCCGGTAGTTTTAAGCTTACTATGTTCGTGAACGTATTTGGGCTACGTAGAAGTATAATGTTGATTACTTGATTAACCTTTTTAAGTAAGTTAAAAATATGGGTTATTTCATTTTCATTTTTAAATTTATATGGCTACTTTCATGTTTCAATTTTCTAATGCTCTTGATCATGATGTGTTTCATACATATTTGATTATTAATTAGTTTGGAGATTTGCACTATGGTAATCCTTTGAATCGTCAATTATTTGATTGTTGCTCGGTAAGATACATTTCAAATAACATTAGGGGTGGACTCTTCTTTAATTTATTAAATATTAAATAGGAGATGTAAATCACGTAAATTACTGCTACTTATTTGCTTGCTTCTTATGTAGATTAAGACTACTCTGTCTATAACTCATTTATTCTTTTTTTTTTCTTTTTCTACAAATTGGCTCCAATTGGTATTTTACCTACTAAATGATACATTACTTGTGGGTTTTGCTTTACCTAGCCCAGTAGCCCACTCATACATGGTCTGTCAAAGTGAATGTAAATCGGTTCTCGCTGAAGGAGCTCAACGTTGCTCTCTGTTTATGACAAGAGAAACCTTCATTTTTGTGTTCACCTTTTTCAGTACATGGATATCCATTTAATAATCTTCAACCTGGTATTTTTTAAACTATGCATGTAGTCTTGCTGGTCTTGGTTCCATGTGGATCTTGAGTTCTATTTTCAATATGTAATGACATGATTTTCTCCTAAATATGGCAGGTTTCTGCAGACTACCCGTAATTTGCAGGAGGTTACTGAGAACGTAGACTATCATGTTCAAGAAACCACTCTATCATTTGGAAATATATTTGGGAGGTCATTTTTATTTAGAATTTTAACAGTATTTTTGCATGAGGATAATATGAGTTATTATTTCCATCGGGCCTGAAGTGACCACTTGATTATGCGTAGCCTAATCAAGGGAATATGTCAGTGCAACAATAGGGAAAGGTATTAATGTGGTTAGAATGTTTTCCTTCATGTTGTGATTCAATCAATTTGCAAATTAGATTTTCAATAGTTATTACTGTGTGTTTGAACTACTCTAGGTCTCTACTCTCTATAAGAACACTCCTAATTTCACATAAAGACTACTCTAGGTCTCTATAGGAACACTCCTAATTTCACATAAGGGGTATTTATTTTCAAATAGAGTCTTTATTATAAATTTTTTCAAGCATTGGCCTCATGCCTCATTTTAACTTTTTTCAGCAGTTAAATTTTAGCCTGCGCAATACGCAGTTAAATTTTGAAGCACTGCGCAGTTATCATCAAGAATTCATTTGAATCCCTTCCCGATTGAATTTTTAGCTGAAATTTGGTATGAGTAAACAAGACTTAATGAATACGATGCTCATAAAATTTCATCAAAAAATTCTACCGGGAACCGCCCCAAATGGCACGGCCGGATAGAACCTCCTATATAAGGACTTATTTGACCCCTTTAATGCACAACTTCGAGGACCAAAATGACCATTTACTCATTTTTTTATTGTACGAAATTAATCACAAGTTTCTCCTTCGTTTTGTAAATTATGATTTTTTGCTCTAATCTATACCAGTTACTAAACACTATATATTTTTCTAATTTGGGTTTCAAACAAGAAGAAGAAGAATATAACTAGGGATAGTACCGCTTATAAATAGTTAACAATAATACTTTCTCATTCTGATTTGAACTCTATAACTAGAATGTCATTTCATTGCTGACCTGTAAAATGTGTGTTGTTTTTCTTTTACATTTTTGAATGGACAAACAAGATTTATTCATATAATCTCTATTATACCTAAAAGCATTACATAGAAAGTTTTCATGCTCATTCCTCAATTGCGACATTCAATTCATACTTTTGTGATTAGTAATTATTGTCATTTGCAGCAAAAGAAGCGCCAAATTCAGGTAGGTAAAAATACTGATACTCCAATAGCAAATGAAGATATGCAGGAAAGGGTCATCACAACAAGGTTTTGAATATGGACAATTTTAGGGAGGCAAACAAGATATGAAGATATGTAGTAATATTATTGACTCCTTTGTAGATTTAATTTATTTTTAACTGCCTCAGTGTTTTGGAGCTGTCATGTGCAGGTTGCTCTTAGCTTTGCTGAAGGATCTATAATAAATGAACTAAAGCAATGTAATCATTTATATGGGGAGTCAGGTTCGATTTAGCCGTAAGTGCGTAACAACTAACAACTGGCATACATTCTCTTAAGAAATGCTCATTTTGATATTTATTACTCATAGAGCGGGTAGGGAAGTTCCTAGACATCTTCTAAGCTAGGTACATAGAACATTAAGTCAAACATGAATTTATTTTCAAAGTTAAAGGAAATACTTTGACATACCCACAAAAAATGGACACAATTAGCATATGAAACAATAAGTTTAATAATAGAAAAGTACTGATAGAAGTATGGAGGTTCACCAAATGCATGGGTCCCACGTATTCCTAATTAGTATGGGGGTGCACTATCACTCTTCAATGTAACAAAATGAACTCATACTTTAGGGTTTTGTTTCTTTATACTGAGAATTCTTTGTACAACTACTTCTTTGATTATGACACTTGCAGGAAGCAATTGATTAAATTATCTGGGAATGAAGAAACTACAAACAGTGAGGCCGTGAGGGGTTTGTTGCTTGTGTTGCATCTGGAAACAACTTTAAACGGTCACACACATATACCAGGTAGGCATTGGTTAAGATTATCCTCTAAATTTTTCACCCTCAATTCCAACCACTGGGAGAATATCTGAAGATAGGAGCTGTCCAAGTGCAGTATTGGAATTTGTAGAATACCCATAAAATAATTCTAGATTGGTTTTATTTTAGGGCAAGAATAAAAAATGTGATTTGTCTATGAAGCTGCAGAAAGACAAAATGGGCATTTGGAGGGTGGAACATGAATCTTGAATCTGGTTAAGTTTCCTGGGAGTGGTAGAATATCATGAAACAAATTTCAAAGACATATCTTAATTAACATAAGTAGTTTAGGGTGCCAGATGTGTTTTTTTGAAAATGTAATTGAACTATGATCTCGGATTGAAAATGTAATTGAACTATGGTCTCGGATTTCAGTGTAGGCACTTGACACAGTGATGTGTTGTACATATTCTCTTCCAAACTGCAAAATCTAATAGTTTGGAATATCCCATTAGAGAGAAAAAGCTTGCAATATCCCATTAGAGAGAAAAAGCTTTTGTTTTAGATAACTGCGTGTCCATATGCTTGCTAAAAAGCATGTAGGAATTGGCTGAAAAATCCCATTGTCATGGAACTGCCATTCACCAAAATGATCAACTCATCAAAAAGTTGTTAAGTAGTCTTTTTTACACAAATCATGCAAACAAGCATATTATTAAGCCAAATCCCTATCAGAATTTAGAATTTAGGGCAGTAGGTACAAATATTACTTCTTTTGATCTAAGCCTAATTGGGAAGCTACGTTTCAATTTTCAGCCTTTCAAATCCAAAATGCAGTATCCTTTTTTTAATTTATTTCTAAAAGCACTGTATGAAATAGAAATCAGTTCTCGCCTAAAGCATTTGAGTGTTTCGATCTTGGGCCAACTGATTGGGGCGTACAAAAAAACCATGTGGAATACTCAGTGACCTTCGATTCTGGGAAGAGAGAATTCTATACGACCTAAGGTTGAGTAACCCAAAAACTTAATTGAAGAAATTGAAGCTCACCCATGGAAGAAGTTTCAGCCCTGTTTACCCCAGGCTTCCCTCTCTCCCAGATCGCCGGGGTAAAAAAATTGAAGCTCACCTTAGCCTTCACCCGCCAAGAAACCCATTTGCTTCATTTCCCACCATCTATTGATACTCTTTCTGACTTACAAATACAACAAAATAGTTACCTACCGAAGCAGCCAACTAGCTTCCAAATCAGAGGAATTCCAAGTTAGCTATGGTTGGATTCTAGATTAAACTTATTTTCCGATTTTGAATTTTGATCTTAAGTTCTTCAGTTCTGGGTTTTTAAAGATCTGAATTATTAAATTTGAAAATGGATTCTTCATTTTAGAATTTCTAAGAACGAGTAATGTTCTTGGAATAGTTGACTATTCCAAAATGGTTGAAAATGAATAATTCTTTATTATTTTTTGTAATAGGATTTATGTTCAATTAACGTTCTTAGAAATGATTACTCCAAAATAGATTTCTAATTCTGATTTAATAATGTTTTTCATTTATGGTTAGAAATAGCTGACTTGGCAAAATTGTTTATTAAGCTATGGCTTAAAATAGATTATTTACTTTATGGTTTATTCCCCTGGAGATTGAACAATCAGTGAGAAGACAATTACTTTCAATAAGATGAATAGAAGCTGGTCTATCAACAAAATGTGTAGTGATATGATCTTTGTTTGATGCATTGGCCCTGACATAATCAACCTGTAATATTTTGAAACATGATCCATAAGTCATTGTGATATAATATCTATTTTGCAGCTACAAAATTCCATGCTATTACTCCAACTAAAAGGTAAGAGGGAGAAAACAACAACTTCATCACTCGGGTGAAGGTCTTTAGAAGCGTGGCTTACTACAACTTGTGTACCACACTAGCACTTTAATCCCTAAAGAGGAATTCTCCATTACCTGATATGCTCACTTACGCCATGTTAATGGCATTGAGAACATTAAGTTGTATAAGGAATGTATAAATGATTTACAAGGAACTATCTATTCTAAAATTTAGGGAAGGTTGTAGCATTAGTATATGCACTTAAAGAGCCAGATATATGCACCTTGGTGTTTGTTTTAAAAAACTTGCGCGAAACAATAACAATTTTTTTCTAAGATTTCTTTGTATATTAAACTTCAAGAGCTAGATGTATACTTCTTTTTTAAATTTATCAGGAAAACCCAACCATGTGCCTACAACAATTTTTTAAATGTCAATTTCCTAATAAAATAGAAATAGTGAGTAAGTGAGTTATATATGACTAAATTCGTATGGTGGAAAAAATGTGATATTTTATACCCAACCAGTATTTTGTAATTATTGTGAGTTGTGACTGATCATGGATACTTTTGCAATGCAATGAACATGATGTTTTACAACCATATTAGGGGTCAATTTTTTACAAAAAACTAGCCATTTGCCTGAAGTATGTGTCGCACGGAGGATAGAAATGGTCACAGTGGAGTTTAAAAACCAGCTTGGATCGCCCATCTCAGAAATTTATTGATGGCTGACATATCAGCTTCAAGAACAGAACTGGCTGATAAGGGGAAGCCAATTGCAAGGATAAAAATGCCATCTTGGTTCCTTAATATTGCTCCTTCTGCAGCCCTGTGAGGTAAAAAGGCTATATCAACATTAACTTTTAGATAGCCAGTAGGTTTAGTCCATTTTTCCAACAGAATATTAGGGCGATAAAACTTGAAATCTGAGTAGATGAGCTGTTCTTGATACAACATTACACCAGATGACCTGAGTTTAGAAGAAAAGTTTCCAAGACCAATTTCTAGCAGTGTTTGATGAGGTTGATGATCTGACCATGAGAATAATGGTCCACCATGAGAGTCATCCTAGATTAATTTGGTGCAGCATTGCCAAATATGCCAAACAACGATGCCAGAAAGAGAGTGTTTGAAAACGTCTTCCAGTGTTTTTTCTCCAGATTTTAGCCACCAAGAAATGGAAATTTGTCTAATAGAGCAATCAAATCTAGGTATTGGAATTAAAAGATCCCCATAAAATGTCCACACCGGTTTAATGATCTCACAGTTGTAGGAAATGTGAGATTTAAAAGCTGAGTCTTTAATTAAGACAAAAAGGACAAATTGCATAAACGCTGAGATTCATTTTGATCAGATTTTCAGGAAGGATTAGGTTAATGAAAGAGCTTCCAGTGAAATAATTTGACTGCCATGTGATGTTTTTTATGCCAGATATGTTTGAAAGAGAAGACAGAGGAGGCCTTCTTCCTGACTTCATAGTAAGCTGAACTAAGAGAAAATATGCCAGATGGTTCTGGAAGCCAAATGAGCTTCCCTAAAGGATCCAGGTGAGTAAGCACATAGCCAATTGAATTAATTGAGCATGGCCTTTTCCATATACGAGAGTCAGTGATTTTTGGATTTATATCATCCCCTCTTGAGTACTTAGCATGCATATAGAAAGATTCCCCTTCTGTCCATTTCTACCACAGCTTGAGAGTGAAAACTTTTTCTAAGTCAGTGAGTGATCTTATGCCCAAGCCTACCCATTTCAGCATTTTGTGATGCTGACTAGGCCTCTGATCCAGTTGACAGGAGACCCACATCTGGATCTTGTATTTTTCTTGGATCTAACATCATCTCTTGGTGGTCCAAGAAACAGCAGCGTGTAGCAAGGTCCTCAGCTGAGGCTGAGTACAGAAGTTTAGCAGATACCACATCTAAATTGCTATGAGTCCAATTTTTGCTTCAGGAACTCCAAATTCCATTTCAAACTCGCAGAGTTTATTGTGATAATCTCAGTACAACTAGCTCATAATCCAGTACTTCACTCTCAAATAAAACACATGGAAATTGATCTCTTCTTTGTGAGAGAAAAGGTTCAGTCCAAGTAGCTTGCAGTTTATCATGTTCCAGCTTTTCATCAAGTAGCTGATGTTCTCACCAAGCCATTATCATCCACTTCTTTTCTTGATTTGAGAACCAAACTTAGCGTGATTGAATATCCAAATCAATCACCCTAACTTTGAGGGGGGAATGTTAGGAATATTGTACATGTCAGCTTTGTAATAAGTTCTGTTATAGCAGATTAGAACCGGATAGCTTGGTTATAGTTGTTTAAGTTTTTTATGAGTGAGTTACAGTCTTGATGACTATAAATACTTGTACTCTTCTCTGAAATCAATAAGATGATTCCATTTCAGTTCATATTATCTTTCTAATACAAATGGTATGAATCTTCGTTTTTATTATCGTATAGAGTGTTACTCATCTATACCTTCCAAGGAGATCCAGAATCGCTGATTAAAGTGGTAGGAGTATCCATTTTTTTTGTTGAGGATCTCTGTGGTAGCTTTTTTAGTCGTAGGGTAGCCGATTTCTAAAAAAATTGGCTAAGTAAGAGAGGCTGATTTGGTCAGATGCTTCGTATGTAGTCGGAACTAAAAAACGAAGATGGAGTCGGCAGAAATTAGAAGCTGGGACGTCAAATGATGTTTACATGTGTCTTGGAGGGTGTGAATAGTTTTAGTTTGGGCTGTTAAATTGAAATGGGTTAGTAGAAGTTGGATTTGGGCTTTATTAACAAAACTACTCCGTAACTTCACACCTATTTTTAGGGTAATTCTAATCACACACACTAATTTACTAACCACACCCACGTATTCTTATAATTCCTACAATACCCTTATTCCTCCAAACCGGGAAGAACAAAAAGAAGAAAGGGGATAAAATTTGACGGTGTCTCGCTCACGGTGGATTGACCGCCTTCAGAAGTGGACGGTCTGGGAGTGGTGATCAACGGTGGCATAGCTATTGAGTTGGAATCCTGGAACGTCACAACACGAACCTCAATGATCTTCTTTGGAGTGGCAAATGCCTCCTCGAATCGCCTCATTTCATCTGTGTCGTATTTCTATCTGTTATCTTTTCTTGAGTTAGATTTTTTAGATTTCAGTTTTTACTTAATTTTCTTGTATGCCAGAGTGCAAATTTTCATCTAATGGTTATTTCTGCCTCTATTTGACATAAGGAGAAGAAGAAAGTATTGTAGACATTTCTTCATGAAGATTACCGATGCTGCGATGCCTTCTCTGTATGTAATCGATGAGTGTATATACAGAGTATTTGTGCAAGGATAAAAAAGACAGTTAAAGTATTTTGTGGCTGTAATTAGTAATTTAGTGGCTGTGGATAGAATCACCCCTATTTTTATGGTCCATTTATTTCCACCAATTCCCAATGTATTTAGAGTGGATGGGTTTATCAAATTAAAGTTTTTCAATTGTTTGTACAATTGTACCTTATACCATACCATTACCATTAAAATACTACCTCCGTCCCATTTATATTGTCCCGGAAGAGGGTGACACGGTTATTAAGAAAAGTGGGTTTGTGTGGTTGATATTAATTGATAAAGTAAGAATAATTTAGAGCCACACAAACTTTGCCAAATATGGTATGAGACAATTTAAGTGGGACTTCCAGAAAAGGTAAAACGAGACAATATAAATGGGACGGAGGGAGTAATGACCAGGCTAGATATGTGGAGTAATAATTAATTAAAATTGGGATATCAATTTTGAATAAGTTTATACTGTATCCAGAGTAATTTTTTCCTAAATTTTAAGCATATATAATTGTGAGTCCATGCAACTATATTACACTTTTTTTTTATTAAGAATTGAGGGGATTCAATAGTTAAAATGGTAGATTGTTCCAGAAAAAAATAGTTAAAATAGTAGAAAGCATCTAGGGTGTATCTCAACTCAATTAAGGGAGTATTTGCAACAGCTTCTCCTTAAAAAAAGCACTTTTGGAAAAAGTGATTAAATAAAAGTCGATAGTGTTTGAGAAAAAAATGATTTTGAAAAGTAAAAGTTAGTAGTGTTTGGTAAAATAAGTACTTTTGGTGTATAAAAAGGGGAAAAACACTTTTAACACGAAAGTCGAGAAAAGTAAAAATTGATATTGTTTGGTAAATAAGTACTTTTTTAAGCCAAAAGCCGAGAAGTGTTTTTTAAGCAATTGCAAACACTCCCTAAAAATGTCAGTTTAATTTTCTCCTAATAATACTTTAGGATTATCTGGTGAAAATGCCTTTTTTTTAATCATATTCAACTTAGCATTAAATCTAAATCAAACCATTATAAATTCCCATTAACATTAAATAAATCATACCATTACTTATTTCTGAATTAAGAACTACTATAGATTCTACCTATTGAATGTGCTTTGAAAGTTATTGTGCTTAAATGATAGCATTACTTTTCACACCTCCCTGATTTGCCAGGTTACATCAGCAATTCATCTAAATCATGCAATTCATATAGATAAAGACATAACATATTTTCACATATCTGCACCCCTGATTTGCAAACTCACTTAAAATTTGCATACTGGACTAAGCTGCTAAAGATTTAGCAACTCACTTAAAATTTGCATACTGGACTAAGCTTACTTTAAATATAAGCCACAATACTTGATACTTATGACTACTTATTTTTAGCCATCTTTGTTTTTACATTTTCTGTTTGACATTGGAATTTTTTTCCTTTGGTTATTTTTCTGAATCCGGACTATGAATTAGTGTTAACTTTGAGTTCAAAGTAGTGCAAATCCAGGCCAATGGGCGGTCGAAACAAATGTTATGTGTGGGTCGAGAAAGGAACAATAGGATATTGGAAACTGTATTTCTTTGTCTTTTTGTGTCATTTTATCTAAAGCTAAAAGCGCTTTGGATCTTGGAGTCGTGAAAGCCAAGATCGTTAGAGAAAATGATTAATTTTCAATATCATTTCCAGATTTTGTTAACGTGAATTCCAATACATAGACAAACTGAAACAACTACACGTCTACACTAATCTTTTTGGTCAAACTCAAATTGAGGGAATATAAATGCCGTTTTCGTCTTCTTTTATGTAAAGCTAAAAGAGCTATGGTTTTGGAGCCGTGAACATCAAAATTATGCAAGGAACTCCTCTGAATTCACAAAAGATGCGGTAGTCTCTACTCTTATGTGGAAGATCAAGTAAGTATTCGAATAACATGAGCTTTACTGTTTATCTGCAATATTTTTATGGGAAAATGGAAACTAATAATCCAACCTTTTAGCAGTCTTCTTACAATAGTCTCACATTTTCGTTATTCAAGAATAATTCGACCTTTGCACCCCATCTTCATTCGCTGGTCCCTGACCGGTTCATGACCTGCTATTCCAAGTTATTTTCTTATCTTTGCAAACCATTATACCATAAATCTCACCTTTCACAAAGATAATATTTTGCAAAGATAAGAAAATAATTTGGAATAGCAGGTCATTAACCGGTCAGGGACCAGCGAATGAAGATGGGGTGCAAAGGTTGAATTATTCTTGAATAACGAAAAGGTGAGACTATTATAAGAAGACTGCTAAAAGGTTGGATTATTAGTTTCCATTTTCCCTAGTTTTAACTCTATTATTGAATAAAAGTTTGGGGAAAACTCCAGACTTTCCCGTTTCGTGAAGTTAAGATAGGCACTTAGGAATTATGGTAGCAATGGGAGCACACGATTTAAATTCTCCGATATGGAGATTCTTCCACTATACAAAAGAATAGTAGGATTTACAAGGATGTAACAAAATTATCTCACTCAATGGTGGTTCACTCAAGCTTGAGGATATGAACTTCCCAAGCTATCTCTCTTCTCTCTCAAAGAGGTTCTCTAACTCTCTAGCTTTCTCACTCTAAGAAGTGGATTCTCTCTTTGCTAGGATTGATAGGAATGAAGTCTCTTACCCCTATATATACTACTCCACCTTCACAATGAATGGTGGGGATGATTTCTATCCAAGGGTGGAGATTGATTCTTTAGAATGGTCCACACACTCTAGGAGTCTCCATACTCTTCCACTCTCTTCCATATCCTTCCATACTCTTCCATAAGCTTTCGGAAGGTTCCACACATCTCTAGAATATTCTAGAGGATTCAATACTATTCCACAAGCTTCTAGAGAGTTCTAGACTTCTCTAGGATTCTCCGAAACGTTCTAGAAAAATCTATACTTCTCTAGAAAGCTCTAGAATTTTCTAGAACCTATCCAATTAAGGAGGGATCCCAACAAATCTCCCCCTCCCGACTTAATTGGGGGGGTAGTAGCAAACCTGCACCTTGACAGCAATCTTCGATCTTCTTTGTTGGTATTACCTTGGTCGTCATGTCTGACCAGTTCTCGCCTGTGTGAACCTTGTCAAGACGCAGTTTCTTTTCTTCGAGAACTTCTCGGCAATATCTTTACCATGGGAGAGAATCTCTTCAATGTGCAAGCCTTTTCCTTGTTGGAATCCTTTGACGATCAACCGAGCTTTGTAGTGAGGCTTTGAGCTACTATCTTCGGTCTTGATTCGATACACCCATTTATTCTTCCAGTATGCATATTGTTCAGGGCCGGCCTCAGTGAATTTGTGGCCCTAGGCCTAAGAGAATCACAATATTTACGCAAAAGATATAAACATAATAGTTACGTTACAAGACATATTTTCCCTCATGCCGATAAAATATTTCATGTTAAATTTTCTTAGTCAATGATGATTTTGATCCATGATATTTTTCAATAATAAATTATTTAAGAAATGAAGGTCATATGGAAAATGTATTTCTTATTTAAAATATATTTTACATTCATTAAAATATAAAATTTATAAACTCTACACAAATGTAATAACTCAAGTCATTGGAGTTATCAAAAATTGACTATCATTGACAATAAGATCGACAATTTGACTAAATATTATGGGGTGGAGATTATATTTTTATATGTACTTAAAATACCTCTTTCTTCAATAGAAACATTATCTATTTGTTTACGGTCTATATAAAATTTCATTTCTAAACAATGAACACACATGGATAAGAATAAATAATACAATATTTCTTTGAAGTTCCAAGATAGATTCAATTATTTTAAGAAAAAATAAATATCCCATTTAGAAATGAAGAACTTTTTATAAGGGTTTTTTACAAGAATATTACTAAAATAAAACTTATTTATATAAATATGACTAATCATTACTACAACGTAGTGTTGTGGTAACTAAAGTTCAAAACTTGAACATGAATTACTATGATTTCATTACTAGTCTAGTAACTAATCACATTTTTGTAAACCATCTTTATTTTGGTCATATTTATGCAATTATTTCTTTTTATAATCAATTATAAGAACTTTAGTACATTGTAATCACTTTCTTAAAAATTAATAAAAGCATGAAGAAATTTTTTATAACAATATATGGTAGCATTACTTAGGAATAAATTTAATAATACTTAAACATAAATTCAGACCTTTTCACGTGCCTTTGGAAAATTAAGTTTTTTTTCAAAAATGTTACTAAACTAACACTTATTTACACAAATATGATTAATAGTTACTACATTATAGTGTCGTGGTCACTTAGCTTACTCTTAAAACTTGAACATAAATTACAATGATTAAGTTACTACTATAGTCACTAGTCACATTTTTGTAAACAATTCTCATTTTGGTCTTACATATGTAATTATTTAAAAAATGCATAACAAATCACTTGGTTCAAAAAGTTAACAAACATTCAGATGTAGTACATATTAATTTTTATTTATGCCATTATTGATTTCATTAGTATCTATTTATTTAGTTATTCATTCATTTATGTATTATTTTTACAAAAGAAATTAATAAATTGAGGCCCCTTTAGAAGTGGAGGCCCTAGGCAATTGCCTTGGGTAACTCCCCCCAAAGCCGGCTTTGATATTGTTTCTCAATTCAATTAAAATCAATACTAAGCAAGAAGAGCAACTTCTACGTGGCCATTTAGCAGGATTAAATCAATTAAAATCCATTTAGTATTATATCAATTAAAATATTTTGCCCCATTTCTCAATATCTTTACTCCAATTAAAACTTATTACAAATTCTGAAAATGTATATAAAATTATAAATTGAAGAGTTTAAATTTTCTTTTCAGTTTTCCCTAAAAATGTATAACATCTTTGAGATAAGACATAAACAGGTACAATTTTTAATCTTCTTATATGTTCATGAGTAGATTGACAACTCCATTATTGAATAGCTAAATCCTTATTTACATAAATAAATATCATAGTTTTTTGTCAAAGATATAAAAGTTTTTGCTCAGGTATAAATAATATATTGTCGTTCTTATGGGTTTGTTAATTTAACACTTATGTACTGTGGGAGAGGTTGCAAACATTTTTGTGGGTAGACAGCACATATGTGATCCCAAAGGTGAGAATTGAATTGAAGGCATTTTACATTTGATAGACTTAAACGTGATGATAAATTTGGATTTTTGAGTCTATAGTTCAGTAAGGACAAGTTACATTCTGGTTGAGATCATTTGCTTGATATGATACTTCTCTTTAAAATGGGCGGGAATGGAAAACAGGACAATAAAAGCTAACTTTAAGCTGTGTTAAACATACTAGTAATGGAAAAGAATAAAGCAGCCTACAACCGTTGCATTGTTTCAGAGTTCACATCAAGTAAAGATTTTAGAAAAGAAACATGTTTATAAAGAAAGAATAAAAGAATAAGGATAACATTAAACATACACAATGAATCATTTATAGCAGATTAGAAAAGCCAAGTTGGGAGGTTGGTTTGGATGTCATTCCCAGAGTAAGGGAGATGGGTAGTGATGAGTTTATCTTCCATATCAAAGACGTAGAGATTCTTATCTCTATATTCAACAAAGTAAATGCAGTTTCTTCTGAGATTGGGGACATCGCGGCATATGTGGAGGGAGGAAAGGCAGCCCAAGAGAAGCGTACGCCCACCAAGGCTATCCAGCTCTGCCCATTTTCTGGTGTAGAAATCAAATGTAAAAACCCTGAAACACTCCACGGGAGACGGAGGCCCCGAGCTTCTGCTTCCGTGCCCACGACGAACTTTGATCACCACAATAATGACGCTGCGGCCGCCAGAACTCTCTGCTGCAAGGAAGCCTTGACAGCTTATATAACCATTTCGTCCGCACGTTAAGCGAAGGGGAAGGGGAATTTGACTTTCCAATTCAAGCCTCGCAATTCCCTCTGCAACCACAACTCGTACCAAATCCAGTTTGGAAAGCCTTAGGCCATACAGTTTTCCGCGGATGCTCACAAACGGGACTAGCCCCGCTTCCGGATCGGCTAACCTTCCTTCCACAAACCTGTTGTTGTCACCCACATTGCAAATCCCAACTGTGGACGACTCTATGTTATAGACCGCGACAAAGACGGTGCCGGGAGTAGAAGTGGATGATGGTGATGATAATGAAAGGCAGGCGAAATCAATGAGTAAATCGAATTTGGGGAGTTGCACCTTATGGAGCGAATAGACGTTGAGAAGGAAGACGTGTTTGCTGTTCTTCAAATCGTGTACCAGCAACCATCCTCCCCCGCCGCCGTTGGTGTCCATGAGGTATTTGTCTTTCAGGAATGCTGATAGATCGGTCTTGTAGGAACGGTTTTCCGAGATGCTGTACAGCACGCCTTTCCTAGAATCATCGTGTTCTCGAAGTAATAGCCTGGGGTGTTGTTCATAACGATACAATTCTTTCCGCCGCCGCCGCTGCCGCCGGGGACTGGTCGGCGGAGTATAATACTGCTCGTCTACAATTTCCCTGGCCGCATCGTGACTAATACCCATTATCTTTTGTTTCAACTTCTCTAGTGTCCAATTCAACAAATCAAAAACTGTTTCCATTGATCGATTCTGTCCGATTTTACCTCGCTATACGAAGGAATGGAGGAATCAGGATGAGATAATCTGAACCAAATCCTTATATACGGAGTATCACCAATCCGACCCGAACACTACCTACCTAGTCCTAGTAGTACTCCGTATATAACACTGACGTACTCAACTCCTATTTTGACTGAGAGATATGCCCAGCCCGTCATTCCTGGAGAATGGACGAAACATGGTGTTTTTTTGGCAAGTGTTTCCAAAAGTGATTATTGTAATACTTTCAAGTTTAAGTGATTTTTACTTATTTCTTTTTAGACCAGAACGGATTAGAATGGATGAGATTAGACTTAAAGTGATCATATCAAACTTAAATAGACCAAAATAGATCAGTCTTAGATAATTATGAAATATACAAAGACCATACGTTTATCAGACCAGTTTAGACCAAATCAGACTTAAACAGATCATACCAGACGAGAAAATTTCAATGCAATTAAAAACATCCTTACTTGAAATAAGTGTGAAATATGAAAATATTATAATTACAATATAATCTAAAATGAAATTAAGACAAATATTTAGAAATATGGTTGCCCCCGCACCATAATCTATCTTTGATTCCCTTACGTCATTGATTAGAAAGTACCCTTTAATTTAGTTTTTTAATCATCGCAATTTTAATTTCAAAAATCAAATCTCGTACATTCACATTTATTTTAATCGCTGAATTTATTTATTACCTCATCCACTTTCCTCGTCCATGTGAAGACGATACTCGTGCTTATATCATACTCCGTATAATATAGTTCTTACACCTATTTTAAGTGCGCGAAAACTAATAAAAGTGAAATGATAATAGATAATTAGTCTTGGACCATTGTGATATAATATACTATCCTTGTTCCCCTATTATTGTCCCATTGTGATTTACGATTAGTCTTGGACCCGGTTCGGGCCACCCGACCCGGTACTGTGTGGGCCCGGCCTGGCACAGGAACCGGATACCGGTTCAGGGTCTTGGCCCGGTTTGTGGTCGAAACCGGGGCGGGTACGGGTTTGATTAAAGGCGAACCGACCGGGCCCGGTTCGGGCCTTTTTCATTTTTTTGGTTTTTTTTTGGTTTGGGCTTTGGGTTGGGTTTAAATGGGCTGGGCTGGGTGTTTCCGATGGGTTTGGGTGATGGGGGTAGGGGGTAGGGGATGAAATAATCAAGAAAACAAAAAAATAGCATCGGACCCGGCCCGGCACCGGTGGATAACCGGGCCGGTTCCGGGCCTACCCTTAAACCCCTAAAGCCCGGCCGTGCCTAGGCCTTACCCGGGCCCGAACTGGGCCCGGTCCATGACTATTTACAATGATTGACCGAAGATAATGCAAACGAATCCCTCTACGCACTCAAATTATTTTTAGAAAATAATTACAAATTCAGAAACTACATTAAAAACTTTATAAAGTCGCAAAAATCAGAATCAAATTTGATAAAAATTAATATATAAAGTAGAAGATTAAAATGTTTTGTTTTTACCAAGTGAATAGGAACTGAGACAATAACAAGAATACAGAAGGAGGATATTTTTATTCAAAAAAGGTATATCTTCTACGTTAAAAATCTATATATATATATATATATATATATATATATATATATATATATATATATATATATATAGGAAACTTCATGTCAGGCCGGCCCGACGGGCTGCTCCGTCCGGCCGAGCCTGTTTGGGCTCATCAAGTCTAGTTTGTCCATACCAAATTTCAGCTCAACATTCGATCGGGAAGGCATTCAAACTATTTTTTGAAGTTGACTGTAGTTTTATATGTATATTTTGACGCAGTCAACTTCAAAAAATGATTTGAATGCCTTCCCGATCGAATTTTGAGTTGAAATTTGGTATGGACAAACTAGACTTGATGAGGAACATGTTCAAACAATTTCATCAAACAATCTCTCTCTCTCTCTCTCTCTCTCTATATATATATATATATATATATATATATATATATATATATATATATATATATATATATATAAGAGAAACTGTTTAAGGGCATACAGCGTGCCACATAATCATGTCATGTCATCATATATAACAATTACTAAATTACTTTTTATATCTTTTATTTTTTTATTACATTCTATTTTTTATTCCATATTGATATGCTATGGAAAGAAAAGATTGTAGGATTCTATAAAATAAGTAATTGTAATAATGTGGATTCTATCCTACAATAAATATATACGTAGTATTTAAAAGTAATATTTTTAAATATTAAAGTGTATAAATATTACTCTTTTCACATCAATCGTTCCACTTTTAGATTAGGCCAAGTAATATATTTTCAGAAATTGCTCTAAATAGGAGTACAAACATTTTGAAATTCCAAAATAGGAGTATCATTTTTTTTATTCCCTGAATATGAGTAATTTGCCAAGTTTGGAAAAAATGTCATGTTTAAAAGTCTTGTAATGCCAAACATGGCAGAAATTTACTCGTATTCAAGGAATAAAAAACATGATACTCCTATTTTGGAATTTCAAAACGTTTTTACTGCTATTTAGAGAATTCTCTCTCAAATTATATTAGAGTAACATGGATTTATATAATACATATAAATATATGTTTATGTATCTTTTCACAAGTAAATACGTTTAGCCCAACCAAAAAAGTAAATATGTTTAGTTGTTTCTTTATTGAAAAAATTTCATTAATATTACTCTTTATAATGTGATGGACAAAAAAATTACTTAGTAAGTATTAGTAATTTACATCTTAGCGACTACATGTAATTTAAGTTACTATAATGTAAAGTTTAAATACAACTATAGTAACTAATAGTTACTAAGAGTAATATTTTTGTCCACAACTTTTTATTAGTAACATTTAAGGAAAATTCCTTAATTTTTACAACTAAAATTTAAATGTTCGTTCACTTTTGAAATAGCTTCTTAATCCAAATAAAGAAATCTTCATACATTTAGGATGTTTTTAATTAGACCAATTTCAGTCTCAGACAAGATCAGATCAAACATGAATCACAATAATAATAATAATAATAATAATAATTATTATTATTATTATTATTATTGTCAAAGTTATACATACATAAAATAGACATCTCCTATATTGTATTACTCCAGACCAAATTAGAACTGATAATGTCAATCTAATTAAAAATATCCGTACTAATGATGTTTTCAATATGACGAATTAAATGAGTAAATTGTAAAAATGATCCATTTTTTTACATTTTCAATGTGACGAAATAATGAATAAAATGTAAGATCTTACTAATAAAATTTACAAATACTCATTTTCATACAAAAAATCCTTGATGCATATGCTCATCTTATTCTTGTACTATTTGGTTCCCCTTCTTTTCCCTCGTCGGTCTAAGCTTGTGTTGTACCACTTACATTTGAAGAGAACAACAGAAGTATTACCTCTGTAACTCAATTCATAAATGTCCTCTAATCTATTATTATTATTATTATTATTATTATTATAATATAAATTTATAATAATAATAATAATATAAAAGCAAAAGAAAATTTGCAAAGCAAGTTACCGCCAAAAAGTAGTAGATTCTAGAATCACAACTTGAGTTTCATAAAGAAGACTTCACTTAAATTACGAATTGAGATTTAATAAAATACGTATCGGCCATTATAATGCTCAGATTTGAAGAATGAGTTTGATTGGTTGTTTTGTTGGCAGCGGCTGATGTTCAACTCCCCAATGTAGCATTAAATGCATCTTTGTGTAAAACTGTAAATGTGTATGATCGGAATCCAATACCTGCATATAAAGAAGAGAAAATGTGGTTTGCAAATCAATTTTCAGCATACCATACATCTGAATCCCAAACAAAGTTCAAACTGGGTTCGTGGAGTTTAATTGATAAACCAAATAAAGGAGATATCTACATGGAGAAAATTGATAAAAAGAACACATGCTTTTGAGATGCCACGAATAATTTTCCGCAAAGCCATGCATACGATATTCATATTTTCATATTGAGAATATGAACCTCCAGACCCAGGTATGTGGCTATATTCGTATATATCATACTCTTACTTTTGTTTATACGGAGTATATAACACATGATTTCAAACATTTAAGGGAATAGTCTGTGAATGTATTTGTGCATGCATTTGTTGCAAAAACATAAGGAAATATTGATTTCATGATGTGTGTACACATGTGACATATTTGTGCATGCATTTGTAGCACATTTTATAAAGTTTTGTGCCGCAGATTCGTTAAAAATGTGTTCCATCACCTTTCCTAATAGATTTTAAGTCATAGATTTTATGGCACCTTTCCATCACCTACATATTTTCAAATAAAAATGTATTAATACTGACATGTAGCGAATAAATGTTTAATATTTGAAAACATATTTCAACTGATAAATTAGATGAATGTACAGGTATGTCCAGATGACATGTGAGAATGACAACTTTTTAAAACTAGGTTAGGTTAACTAAACTTTTATTTTGTTGTTTAAATTATCAAAAGAAAAATCTATTGCTTTGATAAACAAATAGTATGAAAAAGAATGCTAGGTTGGTAATCACACTGGGATGCCCGCAGGTCTACAAAGAGACGAATCATATATGATCGTTCCTATACGACCGAAGGTTGTCCGGCGATTAAAGAAACCCAGTCGGCCACCACTCCGGAGATCTTTTTCATCCTCCCGTGACGAATCATGATCGTACCTATAAATAACATGTTATTTATAAACTTTGGATGCGATCATACCAGCATTAATGCACCAGATCCCATCATAAACTTTAATTTCGGGAAAGAATTCTGACGAATCAATGCTAAGAAATTTTGAATAACGATATGGTTTATGAAATAAAAGATACTCCTAATTGTTTTGCAAAGTCATAATTAACTCAATTTTTAATAATTAAAATTTACATATTCAGAATTTACATTAAATTCTCTTCAAAGTTGCAAATTCCAAATTAGAATATAATACTATCTATAAAATTGACATTCTAATTAAGCAAATAGAAGAAAAGTGTTTGACCAAGAAAAGTCAACTTTGCAAATTCCAAATTAGAATATAATTAAAAATTAACATCCTAATTAAGTAATTAAAATGAAAGTGTTTGACCAAGAAAAGTCAAATTTGTAAATTCCAAATTAGAATATAATTAAAAATTAACATCCTAATTAAGCAAATAAAATAAAAATGTTTGACCAAGAAAAGTCGAATTTGAAAATCAATTTGGGACGGAGATATATCTACCAATTTCATATGAAAAATTCATTGTCTCGGAGAAATTAGAGAAGGTAGATGAATGGTTGTAGTTTAATATCAAGCAAAAAGGGAGAAATTGAATCTATAGTGAGACAGAGAGAAAATGGTGCGGAAGATGAATCGGGTCATCTAAGAAATCCTGAGGTTATGCCGCTGACTATATACTACGGGAATAATATGATGGGTAGTTGGGTAAGTTGGTTGATTAGGAGCAAAAGAACATGGATTGGGCCTGAATATTCGACCGCAATCCTAAACAGTACAATTAAATAAAATAAATGGACAATCCTTTTATATATGGAGCCCATTAATAATTTGTGATAGGCTTTAAATCAAAAAGTTATTAAAAATATATGAGGTATTTATACGTAAATATATAATAACGTTTTTATGCGTAGATATGATCTTTGAACTTTGAATGAAATAAAATAATGATTCCAATTTTATATTGATTTTAGATTGATAGGAATAATTATTGAGCAGTATAATTTTCTGATTATTTTTTTATTAGCTGAATTGTTGTTACTATATGTTCTCCTTTACTTATTCTTATATAGACTTTTTTTAAATATAAAAATATCAATCCTCTCAATGTACCAAATGCCCACAGGTTGATGATGGTATTCATTTACTCCTCCAAAAGGGATTTTCTCCTCAAAAAAACCGTTTCAAGATTCCTCAACATACATGATCAAAAAGATTCCTCAACATACTGTCTTTGGTCGATATTACAAATTAAACAGTTCGTATATCATACGACCGGCCCACTATGAGCATAGTACACCCGCCACCAATACGACTTCTAGCAGTTGGCTTCATTATTTTTTATTTCTCTCTTTTTTTAAAATGGTAATAACTTTTTTATTTTTGATCCGATTTTTATAAAATTTATATCAACATTTTTTATTTTTCATGATCTTTCAAATGAGACCAATATTGCCTATGTAATTTTAACATATTAACATTTGCGTGTACAAATATGTAACTTTACGTGTTAAAATATGTAACTCATGTTCAGTCAGGCCAAATGAAACTCGTGTGTAAAAATATGTAACTCTACGTGTATAAATATGTAACTTTACGTGTAAATATATGTAACTCGCGTTCAGGCAGGTCAAATGCAACTCGTGTGTATATATATGTAACTTGTTTATAAAAAGATGTAACTCGCTCATAAAAAGATGTAACTCAATTATCAAATGTAACTGAGGCCACTGATCCACTCCCAAACAGATTCGATCTTCTATTTCACAAACTTATCATCTCCCTGCAATTCATATGCAACTCATGTGTATATATATGTAACTTGCATGTAGAAATATGTAACTTTACGTGTAAAAATATGTAACTTCACGTATAAAAATATGTAACTCACATGTATAAATACATAATACAATAAATTTTTTATATACACAATTTTAAGATAAATTGTGATTTACACAATTATTTTTCTATATTAGATTTAGTTCGATTTTCTTTATAATCCAATACTCATTAATATAATAGTTCCATAATTTCTTAAAATTTCATAAGCAATATTGGTCTCATTTGAAAGATCATGTTAAATAAAAAATATTGATATAAATTTTATAAAAATCGGAGCAAAAATAAAAAAGTTATTATCATTTTTTAACAACAAAAGCAAAAAAAAGAAAAAAAGAAACCAGGCACTCCGTCGTTTTGAATGAAGCGTGCGTCGTTTTGCAACCGGGCGCACCATCCTCATGGTGCGCCGGTTGCACGGTATAAATTGCGCAAATTAAATGATAATGTGCAATGGAACCAGACTAATTATTGAAGGTTTGGTGGCTAAAGTTTTGACAAGAAATATAGGGCGACAAGTATAGTTTCCGAAATTGTCATTAACTCTTTTAAATATGAGATTTCTTTTAAAATTTCAAAGAAGACAATTTTAAATCATGGGTTAAGTTGCTTATGCTATGACTATTTTCTGTGTATATTTTATATACTACATTATTATTATTATTATTTCTTTGAAATTATATGATTTACACATTTGATATATGTGCAAATTGTTTGTTCGTGTTATACGAAAATTTTGCTTGTTACATTTATACAAAATATTCCCCGTGCATCGCACGGGTGGAATACTAGTTGTCCATAAAACACTTCATCATCTGACCCCTTCACAGAAATCCCATTATTTTGAGTTGATCGATTCATATCCCGACGGTGAGTCAAAAACTTAACTCCATTAACTATACATCCAGAATAACTTTTGAACGGAGGACTAGAACGAAAAGCAAGAGAAACCAATTGTTCGCTCACTTCTGGCGTTGAACACTCTTGGAGGGAAAAGATCTAAACAGATAAACATTTATTAGTTATCAATGAAATTGCACCAAGAAAAATAATATGACTGAAATTATTATTTTTAATACATCGGAAAAGAAGAACAAACAAAAAAGAAGAAATTAAAATCTAATAAACTCTAGACCATTAGCATCCTCAAGAAGAGTAATTTTTATCCATGCAGAAGCCTCTTGAAAAATAGTAAGTCCCCAAGGCGATGCATGAGCCGCATTAGCTAAAACATCGACACTTCTATTGCCTTATCAAAAAGTATGTTGAACCTTGACAAACCTTTCATCTCCAAGAAGCTCCTGGCAATCTCGAACCAGTACCCCTATACTATTTTTGTTCCAACCATCCCTCTTATTAACAGCTTTTAGCATGCTCTCAGAATCAAACTCAACAATAACTCTATTCAGATCTAGCTCTCTCGCTAGTACCAAACCTTTCCTTAATCCCCAAAGTTCTGCTTTAAAACTATCAGATTTCCTAATATTAATACAAAAACCGCTAACACATTCTCCTTTATGATTACGTATCAGCCCACCAGCCCCGGCCTCTTTTCCCTTTCCTCGACTAGATCCATCACAATTAAGTTTAAAATATCCTGGTTCTGGAGGAATCCATTTAACGATTTTAGCCTCTTTACATTGCTTGATACAATCAAACGATGTCGTACCTATATATTCATCTGCTAAAAATTGGGCTTTCCACATAAGCTTGTCCACATTTAGTTGTACACGCTAAAAATCCACTCATTTCTTGATTTGCAGATCATCCACGCCGTATATGCAAACTTTGAGGCATGAGCGGTTCTACCAGAAACATCACTAATGGCATTGCAGTGGCTTCGAACCCACTCTAGACTACTGGAGCTGGTATCTCCTGTTCTATGGCCACATAATAAACTTCTCTGCCAAACTTTTATTGCAAAGGGGCAGCCCCGAAGCAAATGGAGCATTGTTTCTTCTTCATTATTACATATTGGGCATATTTTATCATCAGTCAGATTCCTTCTCCATCTTTCCACATTTGTGAGAAGTTTATTTTTTATCACAAGCCAAAGAAAACATCGGATCTTTTCAGCCACCCGAATCTTCCATACCCAGCTCCAGTCATCTATATCCTGTGACAAAAACATAGAGTTATATGCTGATTTTACAGAAAAACTCACCTGTTGCAGTTAGCCTCCAGTAAATGCCATCAGGATAATCATTTGCCATAGGAATAGGTACCGCTCTCACATCCTCGACCACTTCTTCTGGAAGTATTGTATTAAGTTTGTCAATATTCCGTTCCTTGTTATTCCTTAATAAATCCGCCACTCTAACTTGTCCTGCAGTTGCTGCTAACGGGGATGCAACTTCTTCATAGAGAGGCCTATCTCTCACCCAAATATCGAACCAGAATGATATGTTCTCACCATTACCCACTTGCCATCCCAGCCCATTCCGTATGATGTCCCTGTTATTCAAGATATCCCGCCAAGTGTGAGAGGTTCGTGATTTTTTTGTAATTTCAAAAAATGAAGAGTTTCTGATATATTTCGCCTTGAAAACTTTCACCCAAAGCTTCTGGGCATCCATCATGATGTCCCAACCCAATTTAGAGATTAAGGCCAGGTTGTTATACCAAGCTTTCCGAATGCCCAAACCACCTGCTTCCTTTGGTTTGCAAACTTCATCCCAATTGACTAGATGAATTTTACTTCTATCTCCCTTGTGACCCCAAAGAAAGTTTCTGTTGATTTTGTCGATGCTATCGCATATACTCATAAGAATCAAAGAGCTTTGCATAACATATTGGGGTATAGCCGTGGTCACGGATTGAACCAGTGTCTTTCGGCCAGCCAAATTTAATACCTTTTCTTTCCAAGAAGCCAATCTTTGTTTCACCCGGCCAAGAATAAAAGCACATTTGTCTTTAGATTTGCGCCCATGAATGATAGGGGCACCTAAATATTTACCAAGATATGTAGTTGGCTTAATACCAGAGAGATTTTGAAGGCTGCTTCTAGTACCCCCATCAATATTGGGCGAAAGATACACCCTAGATTTATCCTTATTAATTTCCAGACCCGATCTAAATGAGAACGTCTCCATAATCTGCATCATAACTTCAATTTGCTCCCTAGACGCAGTACCAAAAAGCATCAAGTCGTCTGCGAAGAAAAGGTGAGAAATGCTAATACCCGGTTTTCCTACCCTTATTGGCTTCCATCTATCTGCATCAACCTCCCTAGAGATGAGATGCGAGAGTCGTTCCATAGCAAGAATGAACAAGTAAGGCGATATGAGATCTCTTTGCCTAAGACCTCTTTTTGGCTGAATATCCTCTAGGATGTACTCATTCCATATTATCCCAATCTTCATTTCTCTTATTGAGTTCATGATCAGTCTAGTGAACTCCATGGGGAAACCAAAATCTGTCAAAGTCACCTCCAGGAACTTCCAACTCAAGCAGTCATAAGCCTTTTGCAAATCTAGCTTCATTATCATTCCACATTTCCTTCCCTTTCTAGATTCTAACGAATGAACAACCTCCTGCGTAATAAGAATGTTATCAGTTGTACCTCTGCCCGGTACAAAGCTACTTTGAAACGGACCAATAATCTGCCCAATCCATTTCCTCATGCGACTAACCAGAAGTTTAGAAATCACCTTGTAAACCACATTAAGTAAAATTATAGGTCTGAAATTACCAGCTACCTCTGGGGCTTCATTTTTCGGGATTAAAACCATGTTAGCCTTTAGTATTTGGGCAGGGATACTCCCTGTTCGGAGAGAAGTGTTTACAAAATTTGTAATGGTAGAACCAACCGTATCCCAAAATTTCTTATACACAACTGCTTGTAGTCCATCCGGTCCTGGGCTGCTGAAACTGTTCAAGCTAAAAACTACTCTTTTAACTTCCTCCAAATCAGCCTCTTTCATCAAATTGATCCTTTGCTCCTCTGAAATTTTTGGGCACTCCAGTCCCGGTATCTGGTGATATCCATATCCGTTCGAATCCCCAAACAGTTCTGTGAAGTACCCTCGAATATGATTAGCCATCTCCTCATGACTGAAATTATGGATATACCTTCCTTTGAAACCATTGTGGAAACTCCTTAAGTTGAATTTCATCCAATGAACAGATGGTGTTCCGCAAACTAATCACCTCTTTGTGCTCACTGTTCATCATGTAATTATAATGTGAATACAGAAACATCATATATTGAGTACGCAAGTATAAATACTTTTAAGGAAAAATTGACAAGAATAATCCCACCTTTCACTGGTCTTCTCATAACAATCCCACCATTAAATAATTCCAAAATAATCCCACCTTTGCACCTCATCTTCTTTCATTGGACCCTGACCATGTTTTTTACTCTTTCTTTGAAAATTATATAAATAATCTCACCTTTCACTTTTTAATTATATCCTTATAAATGTGAGATTATTTATATAAGATTTTTAAAAAAGGTAAAAAACTTGGTCAGGGTCCAATGAAGAAGATGAGGTGCAAAGGTGAGATTATTTTGGGATTATTTAAAGGTGAGATTATTATGAGAAGACCAGTGAAAGGTGAGATTATTCTTGTCAATTTTTCCTTCTTTTAATCACTTACTCAATATACTGTTGGACTTCCGGGCAATTCTGCAAAATGTACCACTCTGCTCTATTTGATAATCGATTCTTTATATATATCCAACTCTTATCTATGGGCATCCTCACCTAAAAGACAACAACTTCAACACTCTATCAATATATTTATCAAATAAGGATTAGTGAATGAGTTAAGTTTATAAAAGGAAATGAAAACACTTGTTGAATGTCAATGATTTATAGTTATTTAAAAGTTAATTAGAATTCATATAATACTTATTTTATTCATAAGTGGTTTTTGCATATTTCTTTGCAAAACAATTAAGACTTTAAGTTCCAAAGTCTCTACCATTAACCCAATTGGGGCTTAATTGAAACAAGCAATTAAAATTTATTCAGTTTCATCGCAAAAAAAAAAAAAATTATTCAGTTTCTTTATGTTTTACAATGTACTGGTTGGGGCTTAATTTATTCAAATCGTCACTTGACATTAAAATTTCAGATCCGGGCAAAGGGAACACAAGTCATTGTTAGCATCCTAGGCGATAACCCAAATTTAGCATCTGAAATAGCCATTGAGAGAGGAAAGTGTTTAATGTGACTAGACTCTAGAGACTTCATTGTTAATGTAAATGTCAGCGCACTTCTCAAAGAGTCCAGCTAAAACATAGTTTTAAATCTTATAATTTTTAAAGGCTCACGTGATTATAGGAATGCCTTATTTTGGTTAATTTATCAAAACAACATGAGTTGGCGTCGTATCATTCCTGCACAGTTTAAATCTCAGATATACAAATTGCAAATAACTGAAATATACTCCATAGTATAAAATAGAAGAGTGATGTAGTAATACAGTTTGTTTGTATAGACAAATCCGTTTTAGTAATGCAGTAAACCTTTTAATCAAAAAACAAAAAAAAATACTATACCCTTTGTATTTTTTAATCAGAATCATTTCCTATGATCTAAACAAAGTCTGGGAATACAAAAAGCAGAGAGAAAACTACTTTGACTAGTGTGTGACTCCATTGGAAGGTATAGCTAGTGCCAGTACCAAACCAAACACTACAACTCAAATATCAACAATAACAACAATAAAAGCTGCCAAAATAACTATATATCAGAATTACCACTTGCCATTAACAGTAAAAAGAATTTGACTGTAACAAAATGGGTTAATCTCCTCTGTGTGACACCTTAAGGAAAAGAGTTGTAGGAAATAGGGAAATGAGTACACTGCTCTAATTAGGGGTTCGTAATGGTCACTTCCAGCTCAACACCATCATGTTCCTTTCATTAAAAGAAAGACTGGAAATTGAAGTCTTCATAAGTTCATTAAGTTAAAATTTCACCCCGTTAAAAAGTTAAAATAGTCTTCAAAATTAGTTAATTTGAATAAGTACTTAATTTATGAAGTCTTCATAAGTTCAAAAAGTTAACTTATTCATTTGGAGAAGAAAAGTGGGAAAATGAAAACATGGTAGGTTGTTGGGTCCAAAGTCTTCATAAAATAGTAACCAGACTTCTTTTTTTTCACAATAAACCTCACAAAATTAGCACAACCAATGTCAACTACGGAGTACATTTTAATTCTTCAAATAAGTCAGCAAAGAAACTTTCAAAACCTGGAAAAAGAAGATGAAAAACAACTCTATAAGTCCATGCTCTGTGGAAGAAGACTCAAGATTGTTCAATTTTAGCACACACAGGACCGTCTCTCTCCCTTTGTATCTTAGGAACCTCCTAAGAAGAGTTGGTTTGACAATGATCACAAGAAGTGAATCACGTATGACAATATGTGTATGTATACATATACGTATATACTCTGTAAGTACTAAGTAGTTCTTCATTTTCAACTTACTTTTTTTCATTTGAAATTATCTAATACTTGACAGTAGGTGCAACTTATGTTTTAAAAAAATCCATTATCTATTTTAAATGTGGAGAGTGCATGTTGTTTACTGCTTGATGTTTTTGACTTTGAATGGGTTTTATATTTCAGATGTAAAAACAGACAAAACAGAAAATTATAACAATATAAGCTTCCGTATTTTAGTTTGCTGGTACTCGGTGATGAGGTGTTATTAGTGGGAGAAATGACATTTTTTTAATGCTGCAGTAATTGAATGAACTCTTAATTTGAGATCCCAGAGTATATTTTATAGGGATTACTTGTTATATCTCTTCTTATCCACTTTAAAAACTACAAGATTTTTTTTATAGGAACCATTATCGGCGGAAGATCCCCAAAGTTGGGATTATTCTAAAATAATCGATATTTGGGATTATTATCAAATAGGTATGCAGCAATAATTCCTTCTAATCTTTAGATTTAAATCACTCTATGTCATAATAGGTTATTTAGTCATCTATTTAATCCCAGTAAACACACCCCCACATTCTGTGGTTACTTCGGTATGCAACAATAATTCATTCTAATCTTTAGATTTAAATCACTCTATGTCATAATCTGAAGGCCACTATACAAAATTCTTTAGTTTTCTATCCCCACCCAGAAAACATGTACCTTGTACTACAGTACTACCTATATATTTGTCAATCCCATATAAAACAGAAGGCCTGCTATATTTATAGCAAATACACAAATGATTTAGTTAAATATCTATAGTAATAAATAGACAAAACCCATCTGCTTCCGTATATGCTTACTATATATGTGTGTGTGCGCGTGCGTGCGTGTGTGTTTATTTTACTAACCGAGAAATATATGAAGTACTACGTATGAATATATGATATACTTCGTATCTGTTTATTGATTTATTCTACCTATGTTTACCACATATGCATGTTTAATTTAGTATGTACACTAACAAATACACAGTACTAACACATAGGCCAACAAATCTATATCTATATCTATATTCTATATATATAGTAAAACAGAAAAGTCTGAAGGAGGGGTCAAGGGGATTTGGGCGGGAAAAAATCTACCTTCTTCATAATAACATACTCCGTATTTAATAGTTAATACTTTGTGTGGTTAACATATTTATAAAAATAGTCCAAGATAAGTATCTTATTAGAAATCCAAGTAAGTTACAACATTTCTTCTGGATGAGAGATTGGTTCTGTATATACACCATAAGAATGTAAACCACCTAAAAAGTGAAACAGTATGCCAATTGATTCTTCAAAAACATAGTATGGAGGTATGTGCCATGGAAAAGGCCAATTATTGATGGTTTGAGAACAAAAACCAATAGAGATACGCGAAAAGGATCATTATTTTGAAATCACAAATGCAGAAATCTTTAAACTTATAATCAAGTTTTTTTTTATTTGCTTCTTTTATACTAAATTGCTAACTGTAATGTATCTAATTTACTTCTGTAATAGATTTCACTATAAAGAAGAAGATTAAGAAAATATAATGGGGTGTTGAACGGGTACAAAGTACTGCTAGGTTCTCTCTCTTGGGAGCTTCTAAGAAGAGATCTACTGTCCCAATGACCTGAACGCTGTCATTCACAGCAAGGTCACAGATGCAACAAAGGAGATAACCATGTCACTTCCTTTTGCTTCTTCTAATTAGGAAGAATGTTGTGTTTCAATCGATGGATACACGCACTGAACCGCTCTGGTTAAAAGAGGGGAAAACTGCATTGATCTAGATGGGTATGGGCGGGGAAAATCGTTTTAAACGAATTCATAATTTATAATGAATACTCGGTATGGAACATCACTAACAGTCAAATTTAGCAATTATAAAATTCGATAAATATCTGAAACAAAGTAATTTTGTTGGTAAGTGTATACAATAGCTGTAAGTGATTTAAACTAGCTAGCTATTATGATGAGGAGAAAGTTGAATCCAGGCAGAATGAAGTAAGGCACTGGTATTGTAATAGTTTGTACTTGAGAAAGTATGGGGAAAGTTGCGCCACTCCTTGGTTCCCATGCAATAAAACAGTCCTCGGTTGTTGTAGAATCTAGGAAAGTAGACCTTGTTACCGGTTCCTCTGGGAATTGCTTTAAGGGAGAAGGATGCGGATTGAGAAACGTACAAGGCTTTTCCTTGGAGATCATCCACCTTTTGCCACACTTGAGTGTGTGGATCAAGCTTGAGAACACAAACCTCGCCCCCTCCTTGTAGAGTTGCCACGCACATGATGTCGCCATCGCTTTCGAGGAGGAATTGATCTTTGAATGTCTCAAACAGTTCATCTGCTGGCTTGCCAATAACTTCCCAAGAAACCTCAGTCAGTCCCTTCTTGGGAGGTCGAAACCAGAGGCATCCCAAATTCCCAGATTCACCCAAAACATAAAAGCTCCCATCACAGACAATGGGGGGGCATATGGATGCCACGAAGTCATCTGGGTTGCTAGTGTTGACAAACACGGACCAAGAATCACATCCCACCATTGTTTCTCCAATAAAGGAGACTTTTTGTGGGACATAACTGACAAAGCCAACAATCCTACACGAGGAAGAAGTGGGCGAACCAGAGAAACACATGGATTCGAATGAGATGGGCATGTCACGTACTGGAGGAAGGTCAATTCTATCCATGGTGGAGGGGTTAAAAAGGAAGTATGTCATGGGGCCCTTGCGAAGAAGCAGCCAACCGCAGCTAGCATAATAACATTCAACCTCGCCCGGGTAATCCCCCAATAGTTCAGGGATGTGTACTGAATATGTGGCACCTCTGCGAGTCGGGTCATGGAAATTGAACCTCCCAGTTCTGTGGTTCAAGTACATCAGATACGGCGTCGATAGTAAAGGCGGCGGAGGATCGTGATGAGATGCTAACGCCGCCTGTGGCGGCGGCATCCTTCTTGCCGCTGCCAGCTTCCATGATTTGCAAACGCACTGAAAGCTCACCTCATCTCCTATCACATCCAAACGCGACAATATACAGCACAAAAGCTCCTCGTTTAAATCGCCCCAGCCTGCCCTTTCCTCTTCTTCGTCTTCCTTCCCGCTGCCGGCGGGCAATGCTTTTTTGCCTATCAATCCTAAATTCCTCATGGAAACCCTTAACCAAAAATTTATATTAACGCAAGAAATAATATGCCTAGCGTTGTAAAGGACGGATTTTATCTTCAGAAGACTTTCAGAGTGATAGAAGACCGGATTGGATAACCGAAAAATTATCTCTTTATTAATGAATGAATGGGTTTATAAATAAACAAGCAACAAAACCGGTTGGATTAGGAATCTGTATCATGCTCGTGTACAACTAGCTAATACTCCGTAGAACAATACGAGTATTTAGGAAATTAGGAATCTATGAATAATATACTCCACATATTGGAGATTTTTTTTTTTTTTTTTTTTTGAAAATAGAGATTTTCTTAAATATGACTAAATAAAAGGATAATTGAAATGGGAAAATTGAAATTGAAATGATCAAAATAGGATTAAGAAGTCGTTTTCTACACCCGATCTGAATGTTTTTATTATGAATTTTTAAAGTTTTGATCTGATTTGAATATTTCTGATCTGATCTGGTCTGATCTGAATCTTTCTGGTCTGGTCTGAATTTTTTTTATCTGATCTAAATCCTTCTGATTAAATCTGAATCTTTCTGATCTGATCTAATTTTAATATTTCTTTAATTATAATTATTGTAATTATTATTATTATTATTATTATTATTATTATTAATTTAAATAATATCTTAAATTAAATTATATCTTAAATATAATTTAATTATAATTATCCTACGTATTAATTATACCTATTACACTATTTTTAATATTTCTTTAATTTAAATTATATCTTAAATATAACTTAAATATAATAATAATTATAATTATACTACGTATTAATATTTATTTAATTTAAATTATATATTAAATATAACTTAATTATAATTACAATTATAATTATAGTTATAATTATAATTTTAATTATAATTATAATAATTATTATTATTTTATATTAAAAATAATTCAAATATAATTATAATTATAAATCATATTTAAAATTATATTATTTATACCTATTACACTATTTGTAATAATAGCTACAATTATAACTGTAATTATAATGAAGAAATAAGGTAAACTTAAGTTTTCATAAAAATTGGGTTAACCTAAGTGAAATTAACCTTTGATCGAAGTTTTATGAAGAAAATTTATTTTCACAGAAACAAAAAAATCAACTGTATAACAGATAATTTAAAATTGCCTGTGATACATACGGATTTTCTTTTGTGCCGATACTCGAAGTGGTCAAATTTAAACAGTCTTGCTTTGAATGAGATAGGTGAAACTTTTTAAATTGCGCATAGTAAACTATTTTCTCTTTGTATATGATTGTGCGAGAATGTCTTCTTCTTAGAGTCCTTAGATTCAGCTCCCATCATCTCCATTTCATATCCAGTTCATATGACTGGTTTTTATTCCTTGAAAAGATCAAATTTATTTAGTTTGAAACAACGGAGATGACAGAATTTTGATGCAATGGCACTTAAGGTATAGCTGGTACAGGCTCCCCTCTCAAAAAATGAAGATTGAATTCCAAATTCAATTTTCATGGGCAATGAGTCTGTACATCTTACCTCATACCATAGTCAAATTCTCGAAGTAGAACCCAAGATTTGTCACATACCCGATCGGGTATATACCCTTACGGGTTTAATGCACCAAACCCCCCTGTGATTTGGAAATTCGGCGCATTAGTCCCCTGTGATTTAAAAAATGCGTCAAACCCCCCTGTGTTTTAATTAATCATGCGCCAAATCCCTTATGTGAACAAATTCAATTGTCAAATAAAAGAAAAATGATTAACATTTTTGTATGATTCAGAGATTTTGACATATTTATTTGCATATTCAATCAAAATATTAGGAAAAGTGATTTTCAAATCGTTAAAATTATTCATAAAGGGGGTTCTGTGCATGATTAATTAAAACACAGGGGGGTTTGATGCATTTTTTAAATCACAGGGGGCTAATGTGCCGAATTTCCAAATCACAGGGGGGTTTGGTGCATTAAACCCTACCCTTACCCGATCGGGTATGCCCAGAAAAGTGACTTTCTGGGCAATTTCCTGATATACCCGGTCGGGTATCCCATACACCCGGTCGGGTATCAGACCCTGCAGCTCCCAAAAGCCTATAAATACACCCCTTTCCTTCACAATAAAATCACCAATTCACATATACTCTTTAGCTCAGTTTAGTTAAGTACTTTCTTTATATTTTTATCATGTTTAGTCTCCAAATGAGGAGCTAAACTATTCCATCTTGGTTTTGCTACTTTGAAGCTTAATGAATTTGTAAGTTGTGAGTTATTCTCTTTAATCTTCTTCCTTGAATATTAATTTTTCCTTTAAATACTATTTCTATATCAATGTTGGGGAGTGTTACTAAGATGAAAATTAGTTAACATCTTGACATTAGTTATAGTAATAATAGCTATTTCTTCCTCTATGTTAATATTGGGGAGTGTTACTAAGATGACAATTAGTTAACATCTTGATATTGACTATAGTAGGATTCATCTTCTTTAATATTCTTCCTTGAGTATTAATCAATTCCTAGTCATATTTCATATTAATATTTTGAACATTACTTAAAGGATCAACTAGTTTTGTTTCATATATTAATTATAACTAGAATCGGTCGATTGATACGCTTGTTATTAATTCGGTCCTTTCACGGTAGTAAACTTGGGTTATTAATGCATGCGTTTCATGGTTAATAAACCAAGCTAAGGGGAATTAATTATTTTGATTAAACCAATAAACCGCTTGTGTTGAGGTTATCAATCTCAATCGTTTTCATCTTGATTTTATTGCTACTATCGAGTGAATATACGGCGCGTGTTCTATATTAACTCGGTACTAAATTTTATTAATGAGCGCGTCTCGTTATTAATATCTACCCTCGATGAATTGGATATACTCCTCGATTGAGTATTCGAGAGGAAGATAGTTAAAGATATAACCGGGATTGACGAACATTTTATTAAGTGGATAAAAGCAAAGCCAAGTTTTCTTCTTATTAATTAAACTCATTCATTTTAGTGTTAATTAAATCAAATCAAATCAAATCTAAAACCTCCCTTGTTACTAGTTTATAAAAAGAAAAGTATTCCTTTCCCTGCGGATACGAACCTTACTTCGCTATACTACGTATTAGTGTTGTATTGATTATTATTTTGAGTGCATACACGACAAAGTGCACGTCAAATAGTATGATAAAATCAATGGAAAACTGTCAAATAAGTCTTCCTACTTTATAAAAAAAGTCAATTAGATCATCGTACTATTAAATGAATCAATTAAGTCCTCAAAGTATTAAAAAGAATCAAAATGAGTACTTTTTCATTGGTTGCATGCCGGTTTCCCATGTTCAGTTGGCCTGTTCTTTCCATTTACTATTTCATTTTTAATTTCCTTTTTCTTTTCCCTTTTTCCTTTTCTCTCTTTCTCCTCCCCCACAATTTCTTCTTCCTGGGTTTCTGCATCCGGCGTCATGATGAGTTTCTTACTTTCTTTATTTTCTTTTTTTCATTATGTTTCTGCAGAAGGGCACCATCGCCAGCGTCCATATATTCCTAAACCGCCGTCTATGGCCGTTGCCCACAAGTTTCCAACTGCCGACGCGCGCCGGCCGACGTCCAAAACTTCCTGAGCAGTCGTTGGTTGTCGACCGTTTCCGACATCTTCTCCAATCACCTTCGTGCACCACTCTTTGCCCATTACTTCACCACTCGTCGCCCAACACATTAACCGCCGCCTGCCCCCGTTGGCTAAAAATTTCCCAACCTCCATTGCCGGCCGGCCATCGAACGAAATAGAACTAATGAAGGATGAAAGAAAGATAGAAAGAAAGAAATAACGAAAGAGAGTTAAAGTAATTAAAGAAGACGAAAGAAAGAAAAGAAAAAACTTAGGAGCGAGCCAGAACGATTGAGAGAAAGATAGTGAAGGGGGAAGAAGAAACAAAGAAAACAAAAGAAAAAGATCTACGTGGATGTTGAAGTCATCAACTTACCGGTATCACCCGTTATAAACCGGCTAAGAGGATAAATTGAACATTTTAGTTGAAGGACTTGATTGAATGATTTCATAATACGAGGACCTAATTGACTTTTTTTATATAGTAGGAGGACCTATTTGACAGTTCTCCCTAAAATCAACAATGTTACGCACTTGAGCAATTTTACATTAAAGTGATAAGATAAAAATGATATAATGTCTTCTATTTTTGTACTATGTCAAAAATCAATAAAAGCACTTATAGTGTATATTTGATTCAACAAGTTTTAAGTGTTTTTTTAAATTCTACTTGTATTTTTTAAGAAATACTTGCATATTCCTCACTAAAATAAATGTTATTTTAAAAATGTAACTTCTTAAATGTAGTTACCATAGAAGATACTTTAGCCATTTAACTTAGAACCCGTTTGGTAGCACGAAAATCGGCTGATTTGGCTGATACTGCTAAAATTTATGAAGTTCTGACTGAAGTGGTTGCATTGGTTGATTCTGCTCATTTAAAAAAATTAAAATATATTTTATTAATAAAATAAAGAAAAAATTATATCTAAAATAGCTAAAATGATCTTCTACAGTAACTTCAACCTTACTTTTTCTGTTTATTACACAATTCTGTGTACTAAAGCAAAAATTACGTGTTTGGTAAAAAAGTTAGCTGATAAGTCTGATAAGCCGATAAACATTGTTGCCAAACGGCCTCTTATTTTCAAGTTTTACATTTATGTGACCATGAGTCCATGACACTATTTTAAGTAACTTTAGTCATTTTTTTGCAAATAAGTTTTGTTTCATTAGTATTTTTGAAAATTCTTTTTCTTTTAAAATACATTGAGTAGCTTTTAAGATTCATTGCATGTGTAAGACTGTTTTTCTACTTGATGCTGAAGTGCGCTTCGCTGCCAAAATGTCAAACCCATTCCATCGCCTTAGTCCTAAATATCAAACATACATATATATATATATATACTAGCCCGGTGGCGCGCTTTGCGCAGCGGGTGATGCCCAATGGCAGGTAATAAACGGGAAAAAGTGGGTAAAAGTTACATGTTTTTGAATGGATAATGAAAAATGGTTGTGTGATTTTTTTGATCATTCATATAGAACCATGTATGTGTACGTAACATACTAATTCATTTGCCAAAAGTGAGGGCAGTGCAGGTGGATGTTATGGCCAAACTGTAGCAGTTTGGTACGGCATAACAATACATAAGGTCAATGTGTCAATGACATCGAAGTGCTCATGGGCACTGCATATACAATAGCACGAACTGCCATCTCACAGGTAGTTCGAATTCCGTTGCAAAAAGGGCCTACAGGCCGACATTCAATGTTTTGAATCAGGTGCAAACATTAAAGCAAAAGAGTAACAGTTCCAAACAACAATAATAAAAAACGGGCATTCTAGGTGTTGCACAGAATGCCATAAAAGTTACGAAGTATAATATAAGCTCCTCAGTATACCATGAACTTCCATATGGTGAATGATAATAAATAATGAACTACAACTTAACAACACTAACCTATTGCCCATATCCTGATATTATAAATCAAAGAATGACAATAAAAACATAAGGATACAAACTTGTTTTGGTGTGGAATATATATTCTTTTCCTTCAGTTGAGCTGCAGCAAGCTCTTCACTGGTAGTAGGATCCCCATAGTGTGTCAAATTGCCAATAACATTATCATAGACACCCAAACCAAGCTTGCTCTAGCTGGTCCTCCTACATAAGAATATATATTTTTAGTTTAATGGGAGAGTTTAGTTCAAGGCTACGACTTCCAAATCCCAGAAGTAGATGTTAATAATTCTCCACTAAACCTTTACTTGTACATATATTTAGGTACTCAAAATATACAAAAATGAATCAAGAGTATAATAGTACCAGGAAGAACAACATAAAAAGTAGCCATTCTACATTCAACGGAAATTCGAGAGCCCTTAGCCAAGACAGTACCAAAAATTGTATCTCCCACTCCATCAGGGTTAAGATCTATTCTTTCAATAGCAACCTGCATTAGAAAATCTCAAATTTATATATTAAATCAACTAATATTGAAACATAGTCTGAAAATTTAATCCTTTTGTTGTGAACATATTTTTGTATAAGCATTGAATGAAAAATGAAGTCGTTATGGTATCTTTGTCATTCTTTGAATCCTCCAAGCACAATGAAAAATTCTCATCATCGGGTATATGTATATGTTATCAATTGAAACATACTAAATCAATATGAACTTTGTTTGAGGTTCACATAAGCCATCCATTTGCATACTTATTTATATATATGCCACCTTAGCTTACAACCAGCTTCTGTGGGTACTGCGTCCATTTGCATACTTATTTATATATATGCCACCTTAGCTTACAACCAGCTTCTGTGGGTACTGCGTCAACTACCAGTAAGAACAACATTAAGAAGCAGAACACCCTTCAAAATAGTAAGAAGTAACTCAATTCAGGCATTTAAGATGAAAACGTAAGCTTAAATTCATTTGACGTAAAGTTATAGAGAAAATGAGACCAAAGTGTCATTCAGAAGTCACACATGTAAAGATCATTTGGGGATATATTTTTGTTTATAAATACCTTTTTCACTTAAAAGTGGAACCAAATGCAGTCTCTTTTTGTTTCAGTTTATTAGAAAAGATCATTCTATATTAAGAAACACGAAATTATAATTTTATACCTGTCCAATGATGACAGCTTTAACCTTATCAATAGAGGTAATGTTAAGAGCATTGTAAATCAAGTGCTGAGGATGATAAACCGGCACACCACAATTACAAATTTCACTCTCAACAAACTTACACAAGTTTTTAACACACAGTTTCTCAAACTCCTCTGGCAATGCTTGCAGCCATGACCCTTCCACTAACAATTCCTTCAACTTCACATACTGAGAGGCCTCACCTGTCACACAATTTTCTTCTTTGAATTCCATCACAGTTAAAAATAATAAATGAGTGCATACATTGGTGGTGGGTAACGCTAACAAGGCAAAAAATGACTTCAAATTACAATGAAAGTTTCAACTGTAATTGGTCCTTGAATTCCAAGTATGCAAATTAAACGCGTGGATAATTGGTCCGGACGTGAACCGTAAAGTCAACATTTTAAATGTTTTTTTCGGGCTAGAAATGTTATACAAAGCAAAACAGGTGGCTAGTGAGGCGGTAGCAACTCTCCTTTCTCTGTTAAAAAAGTACTCTGTGTTATTTGGAGTGATGCAAGGCAGATTGTATCAAAAAAAAAATCCAGGGGCAACTGCAAGAATTACATATTGATCATCATCAGATTTGAGAATAAAAAGAATATTTCATGGAGAGCAAGGTGCAGGGATTACAAATACACTACCTCTAGGGGCAACTACGTATTGAAGTTTTAAAAAATCATAACAATATAACAATACTTTTCAAAAAAATCATATGTATATAATAAATGAAGTTTTAAATTGATACTATAACTCAATTGATAAGAAGTTTCTAAAACACATGAAAGAGAATCACTCACCTACCCTCCGAAGTATTGCAGGGCCAGCCCTATTGGTTCTTCTATTATCAACAAAATAAGGATATTGACCTTCACAAACATGAAAAGTAACTAATTAAATCATGCAAATTCTAGGTATAAAATAGTTTACTTAGCTAGTGAAACATTAAACTAAGTCAAGTATGAATAGAGAAGTAACACTCAAAAATGTCAAACCACATCCACAAATTAATGTATAAATCAGATATAAAATTAAAAACATGAATAAAAACTTACATACCTCAAACATTGATGTTCCTATTACAAAACACAAAGTAAATCAAAATTGAAGCACCTGCTAAGAATCGTTTGATGTTCCTTCATTTTTTCTGAATTATATTAGAGGAAATTTGAAGCAAAAAACTCGAAAAATTGAAGCAAAAGGCAGAGCAAAATTGATTTACCTTCTTCAGAAACCCTTGCCTAGTTGTGCATCTTCTATTGTATCCATGAAGATATGCTCAGTTGGTAAAGCTTTTCTCCATACAAAAACCTCCAAAATCAATTGAAGAATCAGATGTGAAAACCAAAACAATGTAATACACTTTCATTTTGTGATTAATTTTAATTTGAATATAAAAATATAATCAATTGTTCAGGTATATCAATAGACAAAGAAAAGTTGATTTGAGTATAACAATGTCTTTGGGATATTCCAAAGACATTGTAGTACCCATGATATCCATCTGTGAAGCACTTTTGTGTCAATTGTTCATATCTATAATAAAATAATTTTGTAAAATTAAAGGAAACAACTTACCAACTTACAAAGTCAGCTACACCGGGTTAAGCTTTTGAATAATGAAGCAACACGATCTTAATCCTGCAAATCAAGAAGCAACTCCAGGTAAGTGGCCTAAATCTCACTAAATTGGTGCATGTGAAATCAAAAGCAAATTGCTTTTCGAAAAAGAAAAACAAAAGAAGATTCTGATTGTTGAGGAGGAATGCAATTTATCAAAAGAAAAACAAAAGAAGCAATTTATCACAGATTGAGGCCCCAGTAAAAGTGGAGTCAAGGGAGCAAAGTCTAACCCTCTTCAGCTGACACCCCAAGATTCTTAGTACATTCTTTCTGAATAAAAAATGATATTCCAAAGCATAAAATAACATGAACTGAGTATATATAGGTTCTTTATTAATTACCAGTCTACTGACATTAAGATCACACAATGACATTTGTGCTTACCATCATCACTCCAATTCACTCCAAGTGGCAAATCAGCATTGTGAACATAGAAACATGTTCCACGAAGGTCCGTATCACCCACCAGTTTTTGACAGTACACAGTTGTCACTATTTTCTGAATAAACGAAGCTAGTCCATATCAAATGTAACTACTTAAATATGCCTCGATGTCCATGATCTGTCTTACATACACAACAAGAATATTAGTATTTTTGTAAACAATTCAACGGTTTAGTAAAACATGGTTTAATAAGCACAGGTTACTAACATGTGAAGCAAACATGTCTTAAGTTTTTGAATGATACTGTACATGGATAAGCAACATCTTTAATGTAGAGGCTAGATACTTCCATGTTCCATACATGATTCGTATACCCCGATATGGCTAGACCGCTAGGCTAACCCCGCGCGCTTTTGTAAAGGTTTCCTCTTTTCTTAGCATTATTTTTGAAATACCATATGGAGAAATAAACAAATACGTAGTATTAGGCATTGGACATCATATTGTTGTCTTGAACTATGAATCTACTGAATTGGAGGGCTTTCTGATCTTTAAACCAATTTTCCTTTGAAAGAGACCCCGAAATCCCAAAGCAACATCACTTGAAACTTTGAAAGAAGTGTTCTATAGTCTCTTTTCGCTGATGATAACGTCTCAAGGCCATCAGATTTTCTGTTTTCTTTTTAGAACAGAGTCCTAGAATTCATTGATCATAGGGGAAAAGCATAAAAAAAGGTTTTGTTTTCCGGTGGAGTAGCTTCTTTGATTTTTTTCATTTGGTGCCTTTTGTGGTAACGGTTAAAAGCATGGTCTTTGTCCTGGAATTGAAAGTTTAGTAGCTACTGTCTAGGCAGGGTAGAATTATTGTTTTCTTTTACTTCGCAGGAGCTTTACTGGAGCATTAAGATCCCTGAATATATAACTTGCTATATTTGAAATGCTACATAGTTAATGAGTTCTTTTTTCTTTTTCAATGTTCATCTGACTTGATATATTTTCTCCAGGACACTTCTTTTCTTATAACGTTACTAATGTGATTGAAAAGCATTAGCTGAACTTTCTGTAGAACAAAAAAAGATAGATTGATATTTACTCTCAATTCTCAAAGCAGCTGGGAAATGAACAACACGAACCATTGATCCATGATATGCTCTATTTCCATTAAGAGCTATTGGATTAATGAGACAATATGTATCACTGATTGTATATTTATTAAAGAAATGTGTAAGTCAAATAGAAATTGTTATTCCTAGTCAGAAATAAAGACTATACGACATATAGGGTAGGATTTAAAAATACTCAAGATAACATCAATTGGAAGAAATATGAACCAACCTGGAAAAAACAGATAAATACATATATGCACGTTCCCTTTGACTTGCTCTGAAGTTCCAAATGGACCTTAAGCTTCAAACTCAGTAAGATATACTATTGTCAAAAGATATGAGTCAAATTTGATGTAATAAAAGCGGAAGAGAAACCTTAGCTTAGCAGACAACATCGGGTGAGAGGCGCTGGTTACTGGATGTCGTTGTTACCCGATTCTTAGCCAAGAGGCGATGATTACCAGGAAGCAGCATACTGATGGAGGCTGGGCGGCTTCGGGATTCTTGCAAACCCTAGACCCTGAATCTGAAGAGCTAATTTGAAATGAAGGGCTATGTCCATAGTCGCATACAGATATGGAAGCCCATCCACATGCTGGAACAGACGCAAACAGAAGTAAACAGAAGCAAGCATCACGGTTATTTCACCTGCGCTAATTTGAAGATTCCGTCGATCACTGTATACACGGAAATAGGCCAACTAACTATCTTAGGCGCTTAATATATATAGTAAGATAGGGTGTGGATTACATAAATACCATTCCTCCCGTGAAAATTGAAAATCGTTCACTTTTTTCACACTGTGATTCAATATTGGATGTCTATGTCGCACTTTTTTGAATTGTCAGAAAACTTTGACTTATTTACAAAAACACTGAAAATGTCACCGCATTTTTTTAATTTGGCATTATTCGACCGAAGTTCAAAAAGTGAAACAGGTTACCCTCAAAATGCATTACATTGGACAAATAGTGAACGTTTATCAGTTTCCACGTTAAGATTGGTTTTATTTGATCTGGAACCTCAAACCAATATATAATTAGAGAATATTACTCCGTAAAAATTACATAATGACCCATAAAATTTCAACCTAGTTGCTAATACACTATTAAATCTCCTTAATCTGTGAGGAAGAAATATCAATTAGAGATGCATGCTTTGAGGCGCTTTCACTTTAAAATGCATTGATTTACTCCATCCGTTCTTTTTTATTAGTCCTTCTTTCCTTTTTAGGACGTTTTTTTTATTTGTCCTCCTTTCCATTTAAAGAAAGTTTTTAAGAAAATACCCACACTTTTATTTTTTAACCCACTTACTCCGTATTTTTTATAAACTACTTTCTCTTTCATACTTTATCATTAATTTACTCTTTTTAATATACATTCTTTCCTACTTTATCATTTACCCTACACACTCTATACTTACCCTACTATATTATTAAAAAAGAACAGACAGGGGCGGAGCCAGAAAAATGGCTCAAGGGGGTCGAAACTCAACATATATACAGAATGAAAATGTTAGATCATTTTTAAACAATGTCTAATTTGAATATTTCATATGTAGTTTAGATAAATAGACACTCATAGCAAAAAGACAGATTGTCTTTGCTCTATTTCTAAGTCATGTCATGCAAGTATTGAGTGGATTATATCCTAATTTTAAAATTTGGAAAAATAATCTATAATATGCATCAAATTTTGCTAATTTTACGTTTAGATAGTGCTGATTTTGCAGAAGTCATAATTTTTTACTCGTAATGAGTTACGAGGACCATAATATATCAAATCGAAAATATTTCAAAGCTCTATACTCTCAAACTTTCAGCGGGGTCGGCTGACCACCCTGACCCCCTTGGCTCCGCCCCTGAGAACAGAGAGTAATTTTTTTCAAAATATTTGAAACGTGTGGCGCCTTCATAGGAATAAGTGTCACATACAATTCAAACTTAAGATTAAATGTACTTCGGAAACATGCGTGCGTCGCTCTCTAAACATGAAGAGTCATAAATAATTATATAAAAGTTTTTTTCTAAAAATGGACGGCGCTTCTATTGACAGGATGTTGGTGCAATGGCACTTGAGGTATAGCGGCTACATGCTCCCATTTCAAAAAAGAAGATTTGAATAACAAATTCACTTTTCATGGACAAGGAGTCCTTAAATAATTACACCTTACCTCATATCATATGCAGTTTCTGGAAGTGGAGCCCAAGTTTTGAACTGCAGAAACAAGTAAATGCGATAAAATGTTACGTTAATGTTGGGTGAGATAAGAGTGTGTGTTTACCAGAAATGTTGCAACTGTAGATAAAATCCTGATTTTAAGCACAATCAAATTTATTGGAGAAAAAACAAACAGACTTACGAATTATTCAACCAAGTATGGTTGACCGGCCCACTTGACCATCTTTATATTTCTCAATTTCTTGGCAAGCAGATATTTTTATCTCGTAAAATAGAAATTGGTGCATATGGTAATGGCATTTCATGTGACTTTAAAAATCAAGTATATGAAAGAACATAAAATTGTAGAGCAAGGGTTCACACATATACTATAGGAACGTGATGAAAGTTGAAGTATTTCTATGTTTATTAATATGGCTAACAAATGTTCAGCATAATTTGTATTATATGTCTGCATCATGGTTGTTGCAAATATTTTGTCATTAATGAATCCAGTAGATGAAGAGGCTTCAAAAATGAGGACAAGCATACCATAGAACTTATAGCATACAAGATGAATAACCTGGCTAGATTAGTAATCTTAGCTAGGGGTGGACTCGGGCCGAGCCGCCCGGCCCGGAACCAGACCAGCCCGGTACTGTTTGGGCCCGGCCCGGTACCCGGTACCCGGTCTTGGGTCGGTTCGGGCCACCCGGAACCGCTCCTATCCCGGTTCGGGATCGGGCCCCCTAAAACGCGAACCGGCCCAGCAGGTTCGGGCCATTTTTTTTCAAATTTTTTTATTTCTACTGGGTTGGGCTGGGTGTTTGGGGTGGGGTGGGGGGGGTGGGGGTTATATAGAAAATAAATAAAAAACAAAAAAAAAGGCCTGGGCAGTTAACTGGGCAGTTTATATATATGAACTTCCCAGTTAACTTCAAGAAATTATTTGAGTGCCTTCCCGATTGAATTTTTAGCTGAAATTTGGTATGGATAAACAAGACTTCATGAAGAACATGCTCAAAAAATTCCACCGGAAGTGCCCGAAATGCCCTCGGCCGGACGGCGGTTCCCGTTAGGCCGGCTGGACATGAAAAGTCCTCTCTCTCTCTCTCTCTCTCTCTCTCTCTCTCTCTATATATATATATATATATATATATATATATAGAGGGCTCTTCTCATCAGGCCGGCCTGACGGGCTGCCCCGTCCGGCCGAGCCCGTTTGGGCACCTTCCCGGTGGAATTTTTTGATGAAATTTTTTGAGCATGTTCCTCATCAAGTCTAGTTTGTCCATACCAAATTTCAGCTCAAAATTCGATCGGGAAGATCGTCAAATGATTTTTGCAAGTTAACTGGTCCGGAAAATACATATTCCGGACCAGTTAACTTGCAAAAATCATTTGACGACCTTCCCGATCGAATTTTAAGCTGAAATTTGGTATGGACAAACTAGACTTGATGAGGAACATGCTAAAAAAATTTCATCAAAAAATTCCACCGGGAAGGTGCCCAAACGGGCTCGGCCGGACGGGGCAGCCCGTCAGGCCGGCCTGACATGAAGTTTTCTCTCTCTCTCTCTCTCTCTATATATATATATATATATATATAGTGCTCTTCTCATCAGGCCGGCCTGACGGGATGCTCCGTCCAGCCGAGCCCATTTGGGCACCTTCCCGGTGGAATTTTTTGATGAAATATTTTGAGCATGTTCCTCATCACGTCTAGTTTGTCCATACCAAATTTCAGCTCAAAATTCGATCGGGAAGGCATTCAAATCATTTTTAGAAGTTGACTGCGTCAAAATATACATATAAAACTGCAGTCAACTTCAAAAAATGATTTGAATGTCTTCCCGATCGAATTTTGAGCTTAAATTTGGTATGGACAAACTAAACTTGATAAAAAACATGCTCAAAAAATTTCATAAAAAAATTACACCGGGAAGGGGCCCAAACGGGCTCGGCCGGACGGAGCAGCCCGTCAGGCCGGCCTGACATGAACATTCCTCTCTCTCTCTCTCTCTCTCTCTATATATATATATATATATATATATATATGCATAGTAGTAGTAAGTACACTAAGCAGTAACCAGTAACTATATATACAGTATTAGTAACAACGGGTAACTATCACACTTGTAAATCAAAGAACATTTCAAGAAATGAAAAGAAATAAGGAAAATGCTTAGTATACATTAGTTGTCCACAAACTGTACACAAAACCTCCGAGTTGCCTGTGTACACAGGCAATTCATTAAAACATGGGCAGGAGTTGATGTCAAATTGCCTGTGTACACAGACAATGTACGCATTCTGTGTACATCTTGTGTATGCCAAGCATGATCCATGAAATAAAGGATTTGACATTGAGATTAAAGAAAGTTGGTCGTGCCTCAACTCTGGAGAACAAGTTTTCTATTCTGGAGTGAAGCTCCCGCTCACCGTCGACTCCGCCGTCGAAATACTACTCTGGCCTCACATTATTCGTGGTGATCAGAGGTAAGTTCTTGAAACTTACAGTTTCTTGAATTAGAATTATATGGTATGTGAGTTCTTAAATTATAATTATCTGAATTGTTTTGAATACAGAACAGGGAAAGCCATTTAGCACGGCAGTGGTGTTGGGTCACAAGAACTAAGGAAAAACCACCATTGTCAACCACCTTGCTGCTGCTGCCCCTTCGGCCGCGGAGGAGAGAATGCTGGTCAAGAATCAGACAGGGGAAGTCAGAATTGAGACGAACATCCAGAGAGTCAGCCTGATTGACTCTCCCGGACACCCCAACTTGATCAAGAACGTGATCACCCGAGGAGTTTCACAGGCCCATTGTGCGATTCTCATCATCGATGCTACGCCGCCACGCCGGCGGCCTTTGAGGAAGGATTTTATAAGGACGGCCAGACCCATGAACATGCTTTGCTTGCTCAAGCATTTGGGGTGAAGCATGTGATCTCCTGCTGCAAAGAGATGAATCTTACAATCCCAAAACATTCCAAGGCTAGATATGAAGAGGTGGTGGAGAAGGTATCATCCTAGAGTACCCAAAGGAGGAGGAATAGGAATGTCACATTTGCAGTCCAAAAAGCCCGAGCGAAAGTTGAGATTCCACATAATAGAGCATCTTCTGCTTTAGTGAAAGACTGCCATGAAAAACTCTGTGGATGCAATACAATTGTTCCAAAAGGTTGAATGAATCCCCAAGGTTCGGAAGTTGCAACGGCCGTGTGGAGGTTACAACTCATGCATGTTGGGTTGGACCTCCGGTGTGGATGCGCATGAGCTGTAACCTCCACTCATTGTTCTAAATTTCCCATCACTGAACCCACTGAGCTACTCGTGCGGGTCTCTGGACGCAATACAAAAATATATATCACCAACTGCATCTAATTGAAAAAAATCAATAGACTCAAATGAGTGGAAATTGGTTAAGATTTGGGGTTCCATTCTAAAAGGTCAACTTGATAGGCGGAATAACCCAGATCGTAATATAGTGTTTAATTCTTTTAGAGATATTCGGTGTGGGACTTTAACACCTCTCCTCATGACCAAATACTTCATCTGGATCGTGTCGTCATTCATTTCTCATTGATTCGTCATTGTCAATGTTTTTAATAATCGTACCATTATTTTTTATAAGGGGGTCTAACATCATCGATCGATTTGGCTCTGATATGATGTTAAGATCTGGGGTTCCATCCTAAAAGGTCAACCTGATAGAAAGAGTAACTTAGATCTTAATATAGTTTTTTTTTTGCAGAGATATTCGGTTTGGGACTTTAACAAAATTCAATAGCTGACCTAAAACTAGCCAAAGGAAAAAGAATGTACAAAATGAAGTGAAGAAAGCTTGTGAGAAGGAGGTTAAGATTCTTGATCTGCATAATGGAGCATCTTCTGCGCATCACATAACTATGTGCATGTATTTCCCATAAATTAAGTTGAAACAGAGCAATAGTAAAGTGTACTGTATAGATAAGTTAGAAAATACAAAGGCATACCTTCATCTGCTGCATGTTGTGTCACACATCACGAACTTGAATATTCTACCCCCTTGCGTTTCAAGAAGCGCATATATAGAAAGGAAAAAAATAAAACAATAAATAAAAAAACATAAACAGGAATATACCTTCTTTCTCCTCCTCCTCCTCCTCCTCCTCCTCCTCCTCCTCCGCCGTCCTGTGGATATTCTACTACGCGAATCTTCTGTATCACATGATGAAACTTGCGGTACTTCTTGTTTCCGAATCTTCTAATGCCAGCGGCCGCCTCCGTCCCACGACTGATGTTCTCGAAAGAGTTTCACGTCGAAACCCTTCCCTTTACCTTTGGTTCAAATTTATTGACGGACTACAGACTATTGGATTGATGGACTGCTACTTCTACTAGGACTTGTCATTATTATTTATTGTTATTTAAATAATGTATTTATTATTTTAAGGTTTCATGCGTACGCATGTAGTGTTTGTTTCCTAATAGGCTATTTTGTTATTTGTACTGGACTATTCGGACTTGTAGGTATATTTATAATAATAATTCTTGAAATAATTACATAAATATGACCAAAATAAAGATGGTTTACAAAAATATGATTAGTTACTAGAGTAGTAATTCATATTCAAATTTTAAATTTAAGTTACCACAACACTATGATGTAGTAATGAATAGTCACATTTATGTAAATGAGTTTTATTTTAGTAATATTCTTGTAAAAAAAACCATAATTCTTTGATTAGCGCAATACCTTTATTTTATGGTATCAGAGTGCCTCTTGCTCAAGTGAGCGACAAAATCGTTCTCCAAGGTTATCAGTGACGAGAATGAACACAGTGATGGGTCTACCCTTGTAACCCCCATAAAAATTGACCACAATTTCCCATTCTACTTAGGACCGCAAGATCGTCCCAGAGATTTTATTACTCTGGTGCGACTCAATGAAAAAACTATGATGATTGGATGGCATCGGTACGCCTAGCGCTTCAAGCACGGAGAAAGTATGCGTTCGTTGACGGCACAATTAAAACATAGGAAGGTAAATGCACAGAAGATGATTGGCTGACCATTCACTCAATGCTCGTGTCTTGTATCACCACGTCATTACACCCGAAGTCAAGACGACACTTTCTCATTATGATGATGCTAAACTTCTTTTGGATCATCACGCCCAATGTCAAGACGACACTTTCTCGTTATGGGCAACTTAAGGTATTGTAGGACGAATTAAATAACTATGAGCCGCTTTTGGCATGTACATGTGGTAAATGTACATGTAAACTTGTTGAATTGCATGCTCAAAGACGTAAATAAAAAAGATTTCATCAATTTTTTATGGGTCTTTCTGCGGATATTTATGGTCAATTACGGTCAAACCTGATGTCCGAAGTGCCATGACCCAACCTAAATAGAGCGTACGAATCAACAGATTACTCAAGAGGAGAAAGGTGTGACACCCGAAGCACTAACAATAGTGGGGCTTGCAAATCGAGAAGACCTTCGGAAGGGCCCCCGTGCTACCGCTGGAGAGCATCATAGGAGGCGACATCCTGTGAGGAGGCTCCGAAGGCGTAGGGGTCCAAGTAAACACCGGCGGGACCCACGTTGCAGCATCGGAGGAGGAGAACAGGGCTGGAGGTGGCTGCAATGTACTGATTTGCGAAATCACTACATATTAGATAAATTCAATTAAAAACTTCTATAACATATTAGATCAGACTAAAATTGATTAGACCAAATTACATAAGACCCAAAAAAAATTAGTCTAGTTAAAAACATCCTAACTCTATAGTTAGACATTTAGTTAGTTAAGTTGCCCCATGTTTATTTATGACATTTTCCCACACACAAAAAAAAAGGCATGGATATGCTTTTTTGGCAAAAGGCATACGTGGATTTGCTTGAATAACAATTTAAGATGTATTGCTCTTTATCTCAAATTCTTACATTGTGGATGGCCGTTATTTGTTGCCGTTAGTGAAGGGGGATTTGCCCTCTTTTAATCAAATAGAGAGATATATGTTCCGAAAATAAGTTTATGGGCTTGGATGCCCATAAGTGATAACTCTAGGGGATTTTGCCCCTTTTCCCTAAATAATATGAGTTGATAGAGTTCCTGATGCTAGACTATGGGGCAGAATTGAAATCTTCTTTAATCTGTATCTATTCTTACATTTTATTTTTTCATTTGCAAGTGTAATTAGTGTGCATTCTGCGCTCATCGCTTATACTGTTATACAAACAGAACCAACCAATAATTAACAACTACATATCTTTTCAAAGGCATCTTTGATGGGAGTTGGGTCAGACAAATGCCTTGAGTCTCACTTGCCAAATGGGCCTCCCAAAAAACTATTATTATTACAATTAGTCTATAATTATGTATATTAAATAATTAGTTACAGCATAATTGACGAGTCTCGACGGACTCCAAGTCCAAGCAACCAAGCATCAGTCATTCCGCCGAAGAGGGGAAGACCTATCTGGCTGTCGCCTGTGAATCTTTCTGCCTTTGTCTCTCTTTGATTTCATATTTTTCTAAGTCTCTTATTTAGTACTCTCTCCGTCCCAAAAACAACTTCCCACTTTTCTTAAATTGATGTCCCAAAATTAACTATACACCTCAATACTTTCCTTATTTGACAAATTATCTGCATCAAAAAGTGCCAAACAGTGTCAAACAGTGTCCAAACAATGTCAAACAATGTTAAACAATGTTTAAAAAGTGCAAAACAATGCACTCCACAATAAAGTCAAATTTGTTTTCTTAATCTGTGTGAATGTCAAACTGTGAAGTTGTTTTTGGGACGGAGGGAGTACTACGTAATTTGATAGGATTTGGGTTAACATGTACGGTGGGCGGTGGTGCACAACTTGTTTTCAGATTTCAATGTTCTAAATTGAAATTGAAATACTACGTACATGTTAAGTGTTAACTTTTAACATGTACGGTGGGCAGACGGGCAGTGGCACACAGCATCCAAGAATGTTATTGCATTATGCGGTTAGCGCAGAGCACGGGTCGGGTTCGGGTGGGTCAGATTCAAAAATTGTAAACCTGTTTGGTTATCGGATTGATAATTTCAAACCCTATCCTATTAAAAAATTTATCGAGTTTTTCAGGTTGAAGAAGTTCAGGTTGCGGTCGGGTTGATTCGAATTTTAATTTATTACCGTTGAAATTGTGATAAATAAAATGATCGATAATTGGTAAAAATATCAAAGTTATACTACTATAACATTCAAAGTAATAATTGTATAAATATGGTAATCGACATATTTGAACAATTGAACATGTAAAATAATGATATACGGTGATTGACATATATGATATTGTGATTAATTAGAAGATAATTAGTCAAAATATCATTCAAAGTCAGAACAATACAACATTCAAAGTTATAGTAGTACATGTACAAATACGATAATTGGAATTTGGAATATTGGAACATGCATAATATGGTAATTGGCATACAATAATTGAGATATTCGAACATGCATAATGATTCAAAGTAGTATATATGCTACGCTAATTCAGGTTTTCCGGGAGGGATCTGGTTTTGCCTTCCACTACATGCGGTAAGGGGTATTTGAATTGGGATGTGAGAAAGTAATTGGGACTTGGGTAGATGAATTAGATAAATTAAAATTGGAAAAGTAGTTATTTTTGTTTAACTTTTTATATATTGTATTTATAAGATTATAAGTTTTAGGTTTTCTATTAGTTAATTTGTTTGTGATTGTTATTACATTGTATTATCTATAGATATTGTCATGAGGGTCGTCTTCAATACAATTTTAGATATGTTTCCATCGATGCATTTAAAAACTTATCCTTACGAATATTAAAAATACTAGTAAATTGATCGCGCGTTGCGCGAATGTCATTGATATTCGTGTAATTTCCGATTGTATGTTTGTATTTTTAACTAGTTTTTATTAGTTATAGTTGTGGAAATTACACACTTTTGGTGTAATATTTTATTTTCATTTTTATTTGTAATTTGTTTAGATTAGGATTATTCTGAGCTAAACAGGTCAAAGATCATCGAAGGGATCAAGATTGGACCTTAAAAGATCAAGGAAAGTGCAAGGAGACAAGAAAGATTTCGATTTGGAAAAAATACTCATGTACCCCGGTCGGGTATTGCCTATACCCGATCGGGTATTCACTTGATTCGATTGTCCAAATCAAATCCGGGAACAAATGATCGTGGGAGCAAATTTTCGTGAAGATTTGTCACATACCCGATCGGGTATGCCGACATACCCGATCGGGTATGCCCAGAAAAGTGACTTTCTGGGCAATTTCCTAAGATACCCGATCGGGTATCCTATATACCCGATCGGGTATCAGACCCTGCAGCTCCTAAAAGCCTATAAATACACCCCTTTCCTTCACAATAAAACCACCAATTCACATATACTCTTTAGCTCAGTTTAGATTAGTGTTTTCTTTATATTTTCTATCATGTTTAGTCTCCAAATGAGGAGCTAAACTCTTCCATCTTGGTTTTGCTACTTTGAAGCTTAATGAATTTGTAAGTTGTGAGTTATTCTCTTTAATCTTCTTCCTTGAATATTAATTCTTCCTTTAAATACTATTTCTATATCAATGTTGGGGAGTGTTACTAAGATGACAATTAGTTAACATCTTGACATTAGCTATAGTAATAATTATTTCTTCCTCTACGTTAATATTGGGGAGTGTTACTAAGATGACAATTAGTTAACATCTTGATATTAACTATAGTAGGATTAATCTTCTTTAATATTCTTTCTTGAGTATTAATTAATTCCTATTCATATTTCATATTAATATTTTGAACATTACTTAAAGGATCAACTAGTTTTGTTTCATATATTAATTAATACTAGAATCGGTCGATTAATACGCTTGTTATTAATTCGGTCCTTTCATGGTAGTAAACTTGGATTATTAATGCATGCATCTCATGGTTAATAAACCAAGGGGAATTAATTATATTGATTAAACCAATAAACCGCTTGTGTTGAGGTTATCAACCTCAATCGTTTTCATCTTAAGTTTATTGCTACTATCAAGTTAATATACGGCGCTTGTTCTATATTGACTCGATAGTAAGTTTTATTAATGAACGCTTCTCGTTATTATTAACTACCCTCGATGAACTGGATATACTCCTCGATTGAGTATTCGAGAGGAAGATAGTTAAAGATATAACCGGGATCGACGAACATTTCATTAAGTGGATAAAAGCAAAGCCAAGTCTTCTTCTCATTAATTAAACTCATTTAAGTCATTCATCTTAGTGTTAATTAAATCAAATCAAATCTAACCCCCCCCCTTTGTTACTAGTTAATTAAAAAGAGAAATATTCCTTTCCCTGTGGATACGAACCTTACTTCGCTGTACTACGTATTAGTGTCGTGAGGTGCACTCAAAATAAATATCAATACGACACTAATACGTAGTATAGCGAAGTAAGGTTCGTATCCACAGGGAAAGGAATATTTCTCTTTTTAATTAACTAGTAACAAAGGGGGGGGTTAGATTTGATTTGATTTAATTAACACTAAGATGAATGACTTAAATGAGTTTAATTAATGAGAAGAAGACTTGGCTTTGCTTTTATCCACTTAATAAAATGTTCGTCGATCCCGGTTATATCTTTAACTATCTTCCTCTCGAATACTCAATCGAGGAGTATATCCAGTTCATCGAGGGTAGTTAATAATAACGAGAAGCGTTCATTAATAAAACTTACTATCGAGTCAATATAGAACAAGCGCCGTATATTAACTTGATAGTAGCAATAAACTTAAGATGAAAACGATTGAGGTTGATAACCTCAACACAAGCGGTTTATTGGTTTAATCAATATAATTAATTCCCCTTGGTTTATTAACCATGAGATGCATGCATTAATAATCCAAGTTTACTACCATGAAAGGACCGAATTAATAACAAGCGTATTAATTGACCGATTCTAGTATTAATTAATATATGAAACAAAACTAGTTGATCCTTTAAGTAATGTTCAAAATATTAATATGAAATATGAATAGGAATTAATTAATACTCAAGAAAGAATATTAAAGAAGATTAATCCTACTATAGTTAATATCAAGATGTTAACTAATTGTCATCTTAGTAACACTCCCCAATATTAACGTAGAGGAAGAAATAATTAGGGAGAATTTGACTTTGCACCCCACTTTTTGGGTGATATTGGACTTTGCACCCCATTTTAAAAAACATTTGACTTTGCACCCTATCATCTAAAATTTGTGAAGGAAAATTTCAAAATGGGGTGCAAAGTCAAAGGATTTTGAAGTGAAATGGGGTGCAAAATCAAAGTTTTTTTGAAATGGGGTGCAAAGTCCAATTTCATCCCAAATGTGGGGTGCAAAGTCAAATTCCCCCAAATAATTATTACTATAGCTAATGTCAAGATGTTAACTAATTGTCATCTTAGTAACACTCCCCAACATTGATATAGAAATAGTATTTAAAGGAAGAATTAATATTCAAGGAAGAAGATTAAAGAGAATAACTCACAACTTACAAATTCATTAAGCTTCAAAGTAGCAAAACCAAGATGGAAGAGTTTAGCTCCTCATTTGGAGACTAAACATGATAGAAAATATAAAGAAAACACTAATCTAAACTGAGCTAAAGAGTACATGTGAATTGGTGGTTTTATTGTGAAGGAAAGGGGTGTATTTATAGGCTTTTAGGAGCTGCAGGGTCTGATACCCGATCGGGTATATAGGATACCCGATCGGGTATCTTAGGAAATTGCCCAGAAAGTCACTTTTCTGGGCATACCCGATCGGGTATGTCGGCATACCCGATCGGGTATGTGACAAATCTTCACGAAAATTTGCTCCCACGATCATTTGTTCCCGGATTTGATTTGGACAATCGAATCAAGTGAATACCCGATCGGGTATAGGCAATACCCGACCGGGTACATGAGTATTTTTTCCAAATCGAAATCTTTCTTGTCTCCTTGCACTTTCCTTGATCTTTTAAGGTCCAATCTTGATCCCTTCGATGATCTTTGACCTGTTTAGCTCAGAATAATCCTAATCTAAACAAATTACAAATAAAAATGAAAATAAAATATTACACCAAAAGTGTGTAATTTCCACAACTACAACTAATAAAAACTAGTTAAAAATACAAACATACAATCGGAAATTACACGAATATCAGTCATATGCCCAACACTCATGTTTTATGTTTATTTTATGCCCAACACTCTGATTTCATAAAAATTAGATTAAGTTGAATTAATTAGTTGGTGTTACAATAAAACACTATGAGCAATGATCAAGTAAATTGAACATGAGAATAATAGAGGAGGTAGTGAGCAAAATATGGCGGCAAAGTGAAAATTAATATGATATCAAAAACCAAAAGATAAAATAGTGCAATTAAATTCAAGAACATGCATGCAAGAGGATCTAACTAACAATATCAATCAAGTAATCTACTTTACTATATTTAAAATATATCATACGGAGTATGGAACTCGTGAATTAGGGTTTGAAGTACTTTCTCTAATACTGGAGTATCAAACATTAGAAGGTAATATGTTAAAGTGAGTGTAAATGATACCTAAACGGACTAACATTTATATATACAGAATATTAACATTTATTTGTTTGTTATAGTATATAACATTCAGTTATATACTTTTTTTGGTTCATATTAGCTATTTCGTTCCCCCACTCTTAACTTTAAGGGAATAAAAATTATTTTATTCCTAAATGAATAAGTATATACTCCCTCCGTCCCTAAATAAACTTCCAACTTTCCTTTTTTGTCCGTCTCAATTAAAACTTTTACTTTCCCTTTTTAGCAAAGAATTTGTGGTTTACAGTAATTCTTACACATTTCTCTCTCCTCTACACAACTCTCCACCACACAATACACACCATCTTAAACTGTGTGCCCAGCCGTTTTGGAAGTTTTATTAGGGACGGAGGGAGTACTTTTTATAATTCAGTTTAGCTATTTCATTTTCCACTAAACTCTATAAAGGGCACTAAAGAATTGTTGTTTGAATATATCTCAGGAGTTAAAAACATGTTATTGAAAACAATAGACCATTTTAAGCCTTAATAAAAAACTATTTGTAAGAGAAGTGAAAATGATGTGTGATTGCTAAAAATCTGCACATAAATACAATCACAATTAAATAACTTTGGCATATTAATGATATTATCGAACACACGGTGTGTTTTTTTATTTCCTTTCATATGAACTTGTGGAGGCTATTTAATCAATTGATGTCTTAATCTCCTACTTATATAAAGAGTGACCTGGATGGTCGTCCCAAAAATTCCGCCTATTTGCCATTAAGTCACTTTTCTATGTCTCTGTTCATAACCTCCGTCTATAGTCTCCCTCTTTCCGGTTTCGAACCCGAACCCCATCTTCGTTTGATTCGGTTCCCATCCTCTATCCACTATTCTGCCTTTGCATATTGTTTTTGGTTATCGCCAGATTTGTGGTATTTCATCTCTATCTTTTACATACGCACAATTGCACACTCATGGTTAGACTCATTTTTTCTCCCATCTCTACATTCAAGATCATTCACTCATTCCTTGGTTGGTAGGTGTCAATAATATTGCAGTCTTGCAATAATTTTTTATGATAATAATAGGTGCCAAATTGATTTGGTTTGCTCTCTTGTTATCTTGTGCTTTCTAATTTGTTTTGGATGCTTGAGATTTTCATTTAACATGCTCTATTTTATTTTTCAATCATTTTGATCATAAGTTTTAGGATTGCTCTTTATCCCATAAAAAGAAGCATGGGAGGAATTGAAAGTCAGTGAATTTCGGTTTTAAGCATGTTCATATATGGCACAACTATAATTATAGCACATTTCACATCCATGATAATGAAATGAGTAATAGTGTGGACACTAATGCTTCTCATGCGCCTCATCCATAGTAGGAGACTTGGCCAGTTAGTCATGAACCCACAATGTCACCGTAAGAAATAAAAAAATTAGAGTTGCATGAAAAACAATCCTTTTATAAAAATATGGGACCAGTCTTAACAAAAAATTGAGATTGTTAGATATGCTAAGCATTTATTAATTATATATTATTATAAAATGATGCATAAGACTCATTGTTCCCTGAGTGTTTAGTCCAGTTGGTGGTAAGTATTACTGCCAGTAAGAAACTAAGCTTAATTAACGCCCCACCACCACCAGTGTGTTTTCCCAACCATTTTGTACAAGCATCCCAGAGCAGAGTGATTAAAAACAGTTATAGCCCATTAACATCATTTTGTACAATCATCCTAATACATGGACTAAACATTCAGCTACAGCTATGACAGCGTACTTCTGCAATGAGGATTGATCTAGATGTTATTGGTTAATGAAAAGAACTGTTAATCATAAAAGTATTTTAGTGAAGGTAAGTTAACTATTTTATTTTGTTTGGTCAGAATGGTGTCTTTTCACTCCCTACTATCTTTTACTATCAAATTTAAAAACACCAAGTGCTTAATGATATGTTTTTCACTATGGTTTTAAGTGTTTCTTCATTTGAGACTTTCAGGGAGGCAGTTCCTCTCATATAGGGGTTGCAATTGAGTATTTTGGTTGTGTTCTTGGTATTTTGTTAGCTGCCCAGTAATAAATTTTTATTTGTTATTTTTGTAAGCCTTGATAAAAGTACACAATCTATCGAGGGATACTGCAGTCTGATACTCTGGTTTGCATTCATCCAAAGAATGAATTACTTTAAAAAAAAAGTATCAGAACCCTTGCGAACTTATCTATTGTTGTTGTAATTCATGACCTATGGATTATTCATTGGCTTGTGGCTTTATAATTGCTATATAGACTTAATAGTACAATATTGCATTGAATTGAACCTCCTCCTTAATCCATTCATGCATTCAAGTGGATAGCAGATTCTCCCTGATACACATATACTACCTCCGTTCTCTTTTAAATGCAACGTTGAATTTTTTACACTATTCATATGTTCTACTTTGACTCTATTTTATTTATTAATGTATTATAAATTAAATTTGAAAAAATATTGTTACATTCCTCTCACTTTAAATTTTCATAATCTAATTTTTTTAATTTTTTTACTAATACGAAATGAAAGATATTAATGGTCAAACTTGTGTGTTGGCAAACGTGAAAAGTGGACCGTTGCAATTAAAAAAGAACGGAGGAAGTATGTAGTATTTAACAATAGATGGAAAGACCGTGTACTTATTCGGACATCATATAGCTGAGCCAATGGATTTCTCATCAACAATTACATAACCTCTTTTTATTTGCTGCAATAAATAAATGAAAACGGTTATATTGTTCTGCTTCTGCATCTTGCTACCGTTATTTTTGAAATGGGTTAAAGCTGGGTTGCTTCAACTAGTGAGTATTCTCTATACTCTTGTGAGGCTTTATTAATGTCCTATATTGTGTAGTGAATAGCTTTCTCCATTTATGTTTATTCGATAAAACATTTTTTGGACAATTAAATGAAAAGGTCCTATTGTTTAATTTCGCTACAACCAGTGCATTGGCGTTAGTTTGCTCCGATTAACATTAGTTTTAATTTCAAAAGTACTTTATTCACTAAATAGTACTTAGCGACATTTGGGTGTTGTGTATATTATCTTCTGCTTTAACAACTTGTGTTTATAATTGTTTAGGATGTAAATCAACCACAGTATATCCCTCTACTTTTTAATATAATTATAGATGCTTTGCAGGGCAATCTGGAATTTGTTCGTGCTCCCCGTAATGTATAATAATCTACTAATTGTTAGTAACTCCAAACAAATATATATGCTTGCCTTCATGTTCAAGGTTTCATTACGTTGGAGGTTGCTTTCTCTTGTGCAGGTTAATTTTTAATTGTTTGGAGACTTTCATTTTGCTCTAATTAACATTAGTGGCTTCCTTTTTTGCTTCCTGACATTCCTGTTAGCACAATTCAGGTTATGATTAATATTTGTAATTTTTCCACAGAAAAACTTTTGATTTTAGTGTCTTGGTTAATTAATTCTGTTGATAATAATTGAAGGGAGCATCTACCCTCATCTAATGATAATTTTAGTAAATATGGTTATCCTTCTTGAAATGCCTTACGAATGGTTATCTTCTCCTTTTCAAGATAAATGTTATTTGTTACGAATTTTACATTTTCACCCATGATTTACTTGCACTACTACATTTTTCAATGATGGTCTTGTATTCATAGTTTCCACCCATGATTTACTTGCACTACTACGTGTATTGTATTTTATATTTGTACTTTAATTTGGGCACTAACCCCTCGCCCATGGGGCATGTCGGGGCTAGTAATATAAGAAGTGCAACTAAAAAGGCAGAAGAACCATAATATATGGTTGAACATGTGAATTTGGAGCGAGAATGCAAAAAATCTGGGAGGTATTTTGCTTTTAGAATGACTTGAATATAATACAAGTTACTGTAATAAGCTCTAGTAACTTAAATGAAGCAACCTTACATGTCTAAAGCAAAAACTCTACATAATTTTTATTTTATTGGGTTTTTAAATATACGGTTATTTTGAGAACAAAATGTAATTGGTCTTTGACAATTGAACAAGAAGGGAGTATCATGGAATGGTTTACAGGAGGTATTATTTAGAGTTCATGAGAAAACTATTGAATCCTTCAAACCATTTGGTCTCAGATCTCACGTGTATCAGAACTATTATATTAGACATATAAACAAACATGCATGTGGTGGGTTTGTTTTTTATTTAAAAAGCCTCTATTTGCTTTTTGTTGATGAGATGAAGTTCCCTAGGCTTAGGTGTTCAATCCATCTTCCAACAAACATTTACATCAAGTTGAATGAATTCATCATTTAATCATTATCAACTTATAGAAAGACATGATAACATTACCTCAAACAATAGGCCAGGAGGTTAGCCCAATATTAAATGACGGAAATCTCAAGCTATATAAGAAGGAACAACGTACTTACACGAAGGATTTTAAATTATTTAAATGTTGGAATTCAACATCTTGTCTTCTCAAGCTATACACGAAGGATTTTCACATCTGAATGTATGTAATTCGAACAATGGGAAATCAAGAAGTCACCGTATTAATTAATTATATATGATCTTTGAAAGATAATCCACACCAAATATGAACAGTCAAATGCATATGTATCTGTTTCAACAACATTTAAACGAAGAAGCAATGAGTTTGGAAGTGTGTTGTTGTGTATTAATTTGCTCAGGTGTATCTTACTCCCAGAAGAACGCCGTCACGGAAACTATAACACCGTTAATGGTACAACTCATTTGAACGGCAACTCAAGTGAAATACTCCGTACCCTATTAACAGATTGTACAATATGATAAAGCATGAAAGAGCATTTAATATGAAAAACTTTCTTTTATAAGATAGGTTAAGATCATATAGTACATTTTGATTTTTTTTCATATTGTCTTTTCTATTCAACTAGTATCTTTACCCGTGCCGTGCACGGGGTAATTTATTTTTAATTTTACTATATATGTGTGTGCACTGTCATATGTACGAGATATCATAACTAATGGAAAATCGCTCATTTAGTCTATTATAACATTTGTTGATAATGCATGCAAATTCTTATTTGTTGAGCGTGTCTTGTTTTTGAACTAATTATCTAAACATATTTTCACTCTATATTTTTTAATCAAAATGGGCATTTTTATCACTCTCAATTGCATCCAAATGAAATTACTCTTTTCAACGATATTTACCTAAACAAAAAAGGGAAATTGCTCTGATCTATATGCCTATTTTTATATGTGACTTAATTTTTTCAAAGCTAATTACATTTTTTTTGTAATGTATTTATTTAATACCAGATGTAGTCATTTTCTTTTAATATAATAGCCCTTCTAGGATTTATTATTTAGCAAATTTGTCCTCTGGTCTCTTTCTTTAAAAACATAGTTTAGAATACGTAGTTTTGTGACATTTTGATTATAATGAAGGTGGCGATGGCGGCAATTATGCGCCGCATATGCAATTGGTAGCGGTCGATTTTATTTTTCATTTGATAGAGTTACTGAGCGTATTATGATCTTATCATTAATATCTCCGTCCCACTAAAATTGAAACAATTTAGTTTACGATGCTTGATCGATAAAATATGCGGCACTGTCATATGCATAACTTCATGATCATTAAAGTGTGAAATTGGACACTATCATAGGCACTAAAATATATTGTATAAGAGATCACATTTTCCCATTATCTATAATAGATATATATATATATATATATATATATATATATATATAATATATTATATAATATATATAATATATATGTATATATATTATAATATATATACATATATTATATAATATATAATATATATAATAGATATATATATATATATTATATGTATATATATAATATTTATATCTATAATATATATATATATATATATATATATATATATAGAGAGAGAGAGAGAGAGAGAGAGAGAGAGAGAGAGAGTGCTCTTCCTGTCCGGAAATTCCGGACAGGACCCCCGTCCGGCCTCCTCCATTTGGGGGCCTTCCCGGTGGTATTTTTTGCTCAAATGTTTTGCGTATGTTCCCCATCAAATCTAGTTCATCCATAACAAATATCAGCAAAAAATTCAATCGGGAAGGTCGTCAAATGATTTTTGCAAGTTAACTGGTTCGGAATATACATATTCCGGACCAGTTAACTTGCAAAAATCATTTGACGACCTTCCCGATTGAATTTTTTGCTCAAATTTGGTATGGATGAACTATACTTGATTAGGAACATACACAAAAATTTTGGGTCAAAAATACCACCAGGAACCACCTCAAATTGAGTTGGCCGGACAGGGGAGTGGTCCGGCCTGGCCGGACCTGAATACTCCTCTAATATATATATATATATATATATATATATATATATATATATATATATATATATATATATATATATATATATTATATATATAATACATATTATATAATATATATATATATATATTATATTATATATATAATACATATTATATAATATATATATATATTATAATAGATATATTTATATCTATAATATATATATATATATATATATATATATATATATTATATAATATATATATAATATATTATATATATATATATATATATATATATATATATATATATATATTATAGATAATGGGAAAATGTGATCTCTTATACAAAATGACTAAAGTAGTACGGAATATATTTTAGTGCCTATGATAGTGTCCAATTTCACACTTTAATGATCATGAAGTTATGTATATGACAACTATTGAGCCAACATTTTTATGTTATTTTGCGTCAACTTTTTAGGCATGATAAATTTATACGTAGTATGTTGAGAGAGATGGAATCACTAGCTAGAAGTCCAAACACAAGTGGTGATATTAGAAATAGAGAATACAATTAAGCCCGGAAAGGAAGCAACTGACCCGCTAGAGAATACAAATGTAACACCCATCAAATTCGATCATGGCTGTTAAGTTAGCTAATAAAAATGTGACAACCTCCTGATTTGATCCTGACAGTTAAGTTAGCTCGATTCCATTTGACTCAAATCGGTTGGACGTTAGCAGATTTTGGAGATATTATAAAACTAATTATTTGATTTAAAAAAATAGTAGTAGAGTAATCTTCATTTAGTTTAAAATGTGAAATTTCTAGTGACAAAAAAAATAGTAGGAGATATCAAGAGAGTAAATCGGATGTATACTACAAGCCAACCAAATTAGTCTCAAGAATAAGATCTTATTGGATTTACTTTACATTAGTGAATATGATCACTTACCGACCAATACATTTGAAATGGATTGATTGCTTAATGGAATTCTTTTTTTTTTAATATAAAATGGTCAAATACATACAACGATACTACACACAGGAGTATATAATTTGAGCCTAAACATTTGAAAACATATTCACCCGTGCAACACATTGTGTGAAAATAAATAGTACTGTAAATGTTTTCATTAGTATTAATATGGCACAGCTTGAGCCATTGATCTAAATCATTAGCAAACTCTTTTCCATTACTAGGGTGTGTAACATGTGTTTTACTATATTAATTCTCACCTTCCATTCTCGCTCACTTTGAAGAGCAGCATAAGATCAAGCAAATGACCTCATTCAGAACGCAACTTCTCTTTACTCAACTATAGCCTCAAATCCAAATTTATCATAAACCTAGCTAGTTTAAGTCTATCAAGTAATCAAACTGTAAAATGTCTTTAATTCAATTCTCTTCTCACCTTTGGGATCACATATGTGTGGCTACCCACTAAAACATTTTCAACCCTTCCCAATTAATATGTCAATGGAATAAGCTTCTCACTCTCTTCTAGCTTTTCATTATTTTTAATAGAAATTGCCATACATAGATTAATGTATAGGGGTTTTACCTTGTTTACTATATGCTTTGATATGACTTAATCTAAGAGCTCAATTTGTTTAATTCAATATGACGAACTCTAGGGAGGTGTTTACTTCACTGCTAAAGTCACAGTTAGGTTAGTAAGACAGGTGAAGTAAACACGCACACTGCTTAAAAAGCCGCTTACTAACCGAAAGAGGTGCTTAAAGTGCCGCTTATTAAGCATACCACCCCCCCCCCCATGTATTAATTAAGCGGCACTTTAAGCTTTTTCAGTTTCCAAATTTACCCCTTGCCCTTAACCTATTGTTATCCCTGCCCCACCTCGATCCCAACCCCACCCTACCTACCCCACCCCTACCCTACCTAACCGACCCCCATCCTACCCTTACCCCACCTACCCTACCCCTACCCGACCCCACCTTACCCCTACCCCTACCCTACCCCATCCTACCCCTACCCGAGCCCACCCTACCACTACCCTACCTACCCAATCCCACCCCTACCCTACTTACCCGACCACACACCTACCCTTACCCTACCTACCCCACCCCTCACCCACATACCCGACCCCACCCTACCCTATCCGACCCTACCCCTACCCTACCCCCTACCCCACCTCAACCCCTACCCGAACCCACCCTACCACTACCCTACCTACCCAACCCCACCTACCCGACCCACCCTACCACTACCTGACCTCAATCACCCCACCTACCCCACCCCACCCTATACCCCTTACCCCACTATACCTAGGGTGGTGGGATCAGGGTGGGGCCGATGTGATAGAGGCGATAGGGGCAGGGTAGGTGTGGTGGGGTAGGGGTAGGGGCAGGGTTGGGGTAAGGTAGGGTAAGGTGGGGTCGGGGTGGGGTCGATGTGGTAAGGGCATATGGGGGTAGGGGCCTATGGGGTCGGGGGTACGGTTGCGGTAGGGTGGGGACAGGTTTGGGTGGGGTCGGGTAGGTAGGGTGGGTTCAGGTAGGTAGGGTAGGGGTAGGGGGTAGGGGTAGGCGGTGGGTGGGGTCGGGGTAAGGTAGGATGGGTAAGGGATTAGGGGTATGGGTACACATATTATATTATATACTTGTGTTCATGAATGTTTGTGCGTATATATATATGTATAGGGTTATTTTGGACATTTTAATGTTAAGCGGTGTTTTAAACCGTTTGAAGTAAACACGGTCTTACAACATTGTTTATTTTATGCGCCGCTTATTAACACGGGTCTTAATAAGCACCGTTTAATAACCGGTGAAGTAAACATGTCCTAGATGTTTAATGATATATACTCCAGGCCAGATACTGCCAAAAAACATTGCAGTAAAGAAACACATGAATTGAAACATGTTTTTACTGAAACGATGAAAGATGGCGGTACAAATGTTACGTTGAAGGGCGAGGAATCAAAGCCACCTCACCTGCAAGCGGAACGGAGACTGAAAGTTCTACCGAGTAAACTGAACTATTGATGCGTGTGTGTCTTATAAATACTCAATGTTTTAATTGAGGTATATATGTTTAAATATAGGTAAAGATACTTTCATTTTATAAATAAACATATCCATTCATTTTAATAAATTATAAAAATTCTAGAAAGCGTCAATGGAAATACAATCTTGTTAATAGAAAATTATTCAGAATAAAAAATTATTTAAAAATGTTTCTTGTAAAAGTATTTTCATATGAGCGTAGAACACAAATATATATAGTTCAAAGTTTTTTATGAAAAGTCAAATTGACTAAACTTTGAAGGGAGGGAGATCAACGTTAATAGATGATATTATAGATTCAAAAGTGTGAAACATTGCATGTACTTTTCAAAGCTTTTCGTCTACATACTGAATTTAGTTTAAATTAACATGAAACTAGTTACTTTGATGAATCATGATGGTACGAAAATTGAGATAGAATAGCAACTCAAAATAGTGTTAGGGGACGTTTCTTCCCTATATATTAGAATTTTTTCTCAAATTTTACTGGTAAACTTTGAAAAGAATTCGTTAACGTCATAATTAAATGTACGTATAGGGTACTACAAAAAAACAATCAAACACTAATTGGCTAAAAGTATTACTTAGTGTTGGACTGCCGCTCGCCTAGAGCATTATTTTAGAACATTGGCCACAACTCATACATTAATCACGTAAAAAATACAACCTTAATTACTAACCACTAAATGAGTTGAACAAAAAATCATTTAATATAGATTGGCCTTCCTAATATGTGTGTTGTGTAGTCTGTTTTGAATATAGTTGCTTATTTTTCTGGAAATATAGTTGCACGGAAACGCGAAAATCGCGAAGAAGCGGGAAATGGGAAACGTCAATTTTTGCTCAAAAAATGCTTATTTGGAGAGTTTCCAAAGAGTTTCCGAGAGTTTCCGGAATGAAAAACGTACTCTTCCCAGAGAGTTTCTGTGTTACGTAGTTTTAATGTTACTCTAAGGTCAAGTGGTCAACCCTAAACCAATATTCAAATATATTATGCTTTATAAGTACCTATTTGTGATAATTGACTGCTTATGTACTCAAAATATAAGTCATTATATTTTGTCCCTAAACAGTTTAGGGACAAAATATAATTGGTCAAATTTGATTGTCATTTACTAAGAAAAACAATTTGATGGAAATTTTCGTGATGAATCGAGTCAGAATTATTTTTCATTAATTAAATTGTTTTTTTTTAGTAAATGACGATCAACTTTGACCAATTATATTTTTAATTCAAAATTTTTTGAATAAAAAATTATATTAACATGTTCATTATTTGAATTATTTTCATAAAAGTATAAATTTGCTAAATTTTATGCCAATATAATAATTAAAACTATTTATTTACTATTTTTGAGTAAATCAAATATTGTGAGATATCTGATTTTATTGTGAGAGAAGTAATCTTTATTCCCTCCATCCCGAAAAGATTCGGGATGGATTGACTTTTCTTAGTAATGACAATGAACTTTGACAAATTATATTTTTAAAACCAAAATTTTTTGAATATAAAAATTATATTAAAATTGTTAGTATTTGAAATATTTTCATAAAAGTATAAATATAGTAAATTTTATACAAATATAATAATTAAACCATTAATTTACTATTCCATAGTAAATCGCATTAGGAAAGTTGTTTTTATTGAAACACTTTAATTCAAACTGTGAAATAAAGAAGAATGTCGGATTCAAATAGTATAGTAGTTGATGAATATACTAAACCAACAACTTGAGAAAAATATTATATTATTTACTGAATAATTCGCTAGAACTTTGACCATCAAGCCCGCTAAAAAACTTTGGAATAAAATATTTTTGTTTAGCGAAGTATTTTGTTTGTTTAAACTTTGAGTAGAGATATATCTTTGTCAATCTCATAATTTCTCCCCAAAGATAAATCTATTTAATTTGTAATTTGGTGTAGACTCTCAGTCTCACCGAACTGCATGGTCTTAAAACACATAGCGAGTATGTTAGAAATATAATTGATACAGTATTTGAATAAAAAATAATTTAAGGAAATGTTAAGACCTAAAGAGTATTTAATTTAGGGAAAACTGTCAAATAGGTCCTCGAACTTTCATAAAAAAGTCAATTAAGTCCTTCTATAGGAGACTCTGTCCGGTCGTCGCGATTTGGGGCAGTTCCCGATGGAATTTTTTGAGCATCTTATTCATCAAGTCTAGTTTACTCATACCAAATTTCAGCTAAAAATTCAATCGGGAGCGCATTCCAATTAATTCGAGAACGCAAAAATGCGCAGTTATCTTCAAGAATTAATTTGAATTTGTTCCCGATTGAATTTTTAGCTGAAATTTGGTATGAGTAAACTAGACTTGGTGAGTAAGATGCTCAAAAAATTTCATCAAAAAATTCCACCGGGAACTGCCCCAAATCGCGACGGCCGGACAGAACCTCCTATAGAAGGACTTAATTGATCTTTTTATGAAAGTTTGAGAACCTATTTGACCGTTTTCCCTTTAATTTATCTTTTCAATTATCATTGAAATCGATATGCTTAAGAGAAGTGGTAAGTAGGATGAGATGAAGAGTGTGTCAGCTTACCGCGAATCCTAAGAAATGTTTTCGTGTGCATGTGTGGTGGTTTAAAAAGTGATTTTTTTAAGTGATTTTAGAAGAAATGTTTTTAGTAAAAGTTGATTGTGTTTTAGAGTAGAAGTGATTAAGGTGAAAATACTAAAGTTGAGTGCTTGATTAAAAAGTGATTTTTAGGTAAAAAAAAATTTATAAAAGTACACATATGCCCTTTAATTATGTGGAAAGTAAGGATGGCAATGGGGGCGGGTACCCGTGGGGAACCGCCCCGCGGGGGAAGGATGGGGTGGGGCTTGGGGTGGGGCAAGGGCGGGGATGGGTGAAATATTTTTATGCCGTTAAAATATGGGGCGGGGGATGTGTATTGCTACCCCCGTCCCGTCCCCGTTATAAATATATATTCAAACATATATATACACATATATAAATAATGTACACACATATTAAATTAAATTATTTGTAGTATATAACAAATGCATATACATATAGACATACATAATTGTATACAGTTTAATCATGGTTAATGAATTAATACATATTATACTAGAATAATAATAAGCTAGTAATGATTAAAAATATTTATCATAAATGTTACTCCATACAAAGTGAGTAAATAAATACACACACATTTATTTGTAATATAATATGTAATTAATTGTATTATAATTGTTGAAAATTTTGAAACAACGTACATAATGATAATATGTTTACTTATATTTTTACTTTAATTGTTTTCAATTCACAAAACTTATTCAAATTGAAGAAGTATTAAAATTGGTGGTATTAACTTTTAACAAACACAATACTTCAATGTTGCGTGTGTGTGTATCATATATCACTGTGTGCGCGTAGATTTTTTTATTTATTTATTTTTTTTTTTTTACTCCAGGGGGCGTCTGGGGGAGGGGGGCTGGGGGGAGCCAGGAGTAATCAGGGCTGAAACTCACTCCATTGAGTTTCAAACCCTTGTGTGCCTAGCGGGATTCGAACTCGAGACCTCCCACTAGGCACGGTAACCTCGCAACCAGCTAGGCTGGAGTGCTTGGTAGATATACATATAAGATTAGGATCAAATGAGAACAACATTTAACATGAGAACGTGCGAACACCACATTTACCCCCAATGTGAAGTAGCTCGCACAATGCACTTTTTTGTATCTAGCCTAATATTTACAAAAGTTCCACCGTGATTATTTATATTAGCTTGTATTGAGCGAAGTCCAAATGTACAGTAGAATGGCTCTATTGTGTATCACATTAGATTAAATGTGAGTGTTCCACGTTAAACATCATTTTCATTGGAATCGCACTACATATATTTATAATAAGAGATTAAAAGTATATGCAAATACGATAATTAAATTTATATGCGGGCACCCGTGGGGGACAATGGAGTGGGGCGGGGATGGGGCGGGGATGGGAGTAACAGGGGATGGAGAGCTTTTTAGACATGGGTCGGGGATGGGGGAGTGTACCCCACCCCAAATCCGCCTCATTGTCATCCCTATATGGAACCTACGTTTTTTATAAACCAAGAAGCCAAATCGTGAAGACCCACTCATCTCACCTCCCTGTAATTCACTTGGTAAAGCTTATCATTTTCCGGTTTTTCTTCCTTCGTAGGGACCCAGTTGCTTCTTCCTATTTTTCTTGCCTAAAAATTAAATACTCCGTATAGAAATTGAACGGTGTGTATCTTTAAATAATACTCCGTAACACATTTACCCCAAAATAAGAGTAAATAACTTTGGAAATTTCAAAATAGGACCATTATGTTTTTCTTCCCGAAATAGGAGTCGTTACTGCATGTCATGATCGAAAAATACTGTCATGATTAAAAAATAAGGTCATTAATTATAATAAATAATGTCGTGTTAAATGCATAGTACTGCAACTATTTGGCAGTCATGACTAAAAGATGACACTAAATACTGTCATCTTAGTCCTATTTCGGAAAGAAAAACATAAGAGTTGGTTTAGATTTATCTTAGTCCTGAAATGGGACTACAAAAGTTTGGAAATTCCAAAATAGGACTGTCATGTTTTTATTCCCAAAATATGACTAATTACTGCCAAATTTGGAAAATACTGTCATGTTTGAAGTCTGTTATTGCCAAAACATGACATTAATTAGTCCTATTTTGGGAATAAAAACATGGAAGTCCTATTTTGGAATTTCCAAACTTTTTTAGTCCCAATTTGGGTAATATCTCTAAAAAATATTTTTTTTTTCGTAGTTTTTTTTTTGTAGTTTTCGATTTATAAAGTTTTTTTTTTAAATATTTCCGCCAGCCTTTCGTTTCACCAAAGAGCAAGCAGACGTCCGCACCACGCTTGCATTAGGACCGCACAAAGGAGACGTAGAAACACGTCAGGTGGGACCCACGTCAAAGCAGCAACTCCTTTTCTCCAATTGCTCCAGCGTGCATGAGTCAATGAAAAAAGACTGGGATGACAAATTGTCTATTGCGAGATGACTTGTCTATGGGGATAGACAAGTGTACAAATTGTGTGTACCCCATGCTCCACCCTGAGTCAATAGCCCCACCCAAAGAAGTGACTTGCTCCCACTTTAGACTTCCCAAATACATGGATTGCTAAGTTTTTTAGGTGAATACTGAATAGATCAAATTTGCCTTATTCAATCCTGGGTTGTGGGCAGTCTTAGGTTTGGGCACAAAATTTTAGGATAGAATAGTAGGGATAATGAATAGTGTAGAAAAAGTAGGAGAGAGTGTGTAAAAGTATGAAAGAGAAGATAAAAAGTAGAAAAAATAAGGTAGTTGAGTATTTTTAAAGGAAAACGGGAAATTATCATTGACCTCCCTTGAGGTTTGATGCATTATCAATCACACCCCTATACTATAAAAAATATACTCTTACCCCCTTCCCTATCCTTTAATGATGCTTAAATAACTTTTAATCTATATTTAGAGAAAATTATATATCTAATTTCACAATTTTTCGTTATGTCCGCTTTTAATACTGTAATTTATTCAATCACAAATCTAGTCGGGTAATAGTAAATTTGTCCATTAAATTACCGGAAGCCGAACAAAATAAAAAATGACCAAAAATGACCTCACTTTAGGTATAGTAGTTCGTTTTATGTCTTTGAATTTGTAAAGTGAGTGAATTTACTCAACAGAAAATGATCAAAATATGCTAAATTTGTCAAAAATCGAAACAAATCAACTTAAATGAACCAAACCAACTCTCTTTGAATTGTTATCATTGAAAATGAGATCATTATAGGTATAATAATAACTTGTAAGTTAACATTTGACAAAATATGAACATGTTTACATGTAAAATACTGGTAAATTTATTAAGTATCATATTAAATCTGCAAGTGAGTAAATTTATAAAACTAAATTTATACTTTTGCTAAACATAATCAAGTGTTATTAAACTTTCATTAAAGTATATGGAGGGGGTAAATGTACATTTTTAATAGTGCAGAGGTCTAGATGATAATACGTGAAACTTCGAGGGAGGTCAATGATAATTTCCCAAGGAAAAAATTACCAAAAAGGGAAGGTGTAGCGAATTTTTAAATACATCCCAAAAAGAAAAGTGTAGCAAACTTAGAATAGGGAGGAAGTATATCAAAACTTGTAACTTTTTATTAGTTTTCATGTGACACAATTATTGAATATATAAAGTTAAAAAAAACATGGGGTATCAACTATTGAAGTTTTTGAGACCCGACTTAAAAAACCCACATGTTGGATTTTGTTATAAGTAAATGTTTATGTAGAATAGGTAAAAGCCGTGTGTTGCTCTGTCTCGTTCATGCCAATTTAAAGTACAGCCTTTACAAGATATAATTGGAAAGAAATATTTAGAATAAATGCTATGCTATAATTAAGGAAAGCAGGAGCTCTAAAAATATGGAGTGATATTCCGCACACCCCCATCAAGTTGGAGCATGAGGATTGAAAATGCCCAACTTGTGAAGTAGATGATCAAACTGAGCTTTGCCGAGAGCTTTGGTAAAGATGTCAGCCAATTGCGCACTGGTTGGAGTATAAGAGGGCTCAATCATTCCACTTGTGATAGCGTCACGAACAAAGTGGCAGTCGACTTCAATATGTTTTGTACGTTCATGAAAGACGGGATTTTTGGCCATGTGCAGGGAAGATTGGCTATCATAAAACAATTTAATCGCCTTCGGATGATGGACTCCTAAGCTTAATAAGAGACCCTTTAGCCACTTTAATTCACAAGTAATGGCAGCCATAGAGCGGTATTCTGCCTCTGCGGAGCTTCTGGAAACAGTGTGTTGCTTTTTAGTTTTCCAAGAAATAGGAGAGGAACCAAGGAAAACAAGCCATCCAGTCAAGGATCTACGAGTGATGGGACATGCCACCCAATCAGAATCACACCAGCCTTGTAGGGACAAGTCACTATCAGATCGAAGTAAGATACCTTGTCCAGGAGTGCCTTTCAAATAGCGCACAACTCTGAGAGCTGCATCCCAGTGTTCAGTACGTGGTTCTTGCATAAACTGAGACAGGATATGAACAGAGTAGGCCAAATCCGGCCTAGTAACTGCCAAATAAATCAGCCGACCAACGAGGCACCGGTAGGATTCAAGGTCGGTGAGAACTGCACCGGTAGCTAGCCCTAGTTTGTGGTTTTGTTCAATAGGGAAGCCAACAATTTTAGAACCCAACAAACCAGCTTCAGAGATAATATCAAGTGTGTACTTCCGTTGACAGAGAAATATTCCAGAAGAGCTGCGAGCCACCTCAATACCCAAAAAATATTTCATGGAGCCAAGATCTTTCATATGAAAGCAGTCACTAAGATAAGCTTTGAAAGCTCGTAAGGCAGCGGAATCGTTTCCAGATAAAATTAGATCATCAACATACATGAGGACATTAATTTGTACAACACCTCGAGTATAAGTGAATAGAGAGTAATCGGAGTACGATTGCAAAAAGCCAGTCTTTTAATGCAAACACGAGTTTAGCAAACCAACATCTCGGTGCTTGTTTCAATCCATATAGAGACTTACAGAGTCGACATACCTTGTTGGTATGAGATGATTCAAAACCGGGGGGTAGTTTTATATATACCTCCTCATCCAGATCTCCGTGCAGAAAAGCATTGTGAACATCCATTTGGTGTAATTCCCAATGCTTAGATGCATCGATAGCAAGGAAAGCACAGACAGTTACCATCTTGGCTACAGGAGCAAAAGTTTCAGTATAGTCAATGCCCTCCTGCTGGTGATTGCCGATGACTACTAACCGGGATTTTAGGCGTTCAATACTGCCATCAGAATTATATTTAATTCGGAACACCTATTGACAGCCGAGAGCACGTTTACCCGGAGGAAGATCAGTCATAATCCATGTGCCATTGTCTTCTACACCTCGTATTTCAGTCTGCATGGACTGTCTCCAATCAGCATCTTTCATAGCTTCCTTAAAAGATCGTGGTTCCTTGCCAGAAGTTACAACTGCTATAAAATTTCAGTTATGCAAAGAAAAACTATCACAATTTATATAGTGTGCTATGGGATAGGGAGAACCCGAGGGATGATGTGGAGACGAAGTGTTAGGAGATGGGGAAGATGGACTGTTCGCAAGAATAGTATGAGTAACATAATCTCGTAACAAGACATTCGGATATTTTTTACGCATCCCACGACCCAAAGATCCATCATGCATATCATTGTCATATGTCGGTGCCGAGGAAGTAGCGACATGCTCAGCATTCGTGGAAGGCTCGGCAATTTGCTGCTGACCGAGCATGGCAGATGATTCAGGAGCACCAGTAGGTATATGATCTGCAGCCGGCTTGGTCCCTGTGTGTGTAATCTCAGGCTCGTTTGCCGAAGCCCCCATGTCCACATTTCGATCAAAGGTGTCAGTGACATCATCAAAATCATAATCTATCTCAGCATGCACGGGCACTGTAAGCTCAGGAATGATATTGGTGGAATTCGGATTAAGAAACGGGAAAATTTCTTCAAAGAACTTAACATCACGAGAAATAAAGAATTCTTTTGAATCCAGATCAAAGAGCCTCCATCCTTTCTTCCCAAAAGGATAACCCACAAAGATACATTTGCGACTACGACTAGCAAACTTATCTCCCTTAGATTGCAGATTATGAGCAAAGCAGAGACACCCAAAAGTACGAACAATATTGTAAGACGGCACAGTTGCAAACAAAAGTTCGTATGGGGTTTTATTTTGCAATAATGGAGAAGGAGTTCGATTAATTAAATGAGCGGCAACAAGAACGCTTTCCCCCCAAAAATAAATGGGTAAGTTTGCTTGAAATCGTAGTGCTCTTCCAACATTCAAAATATGTTTATGCTTTCGCTCAACTCGACCATTCTGTTGTGGAGTTCCCACACAAGAAGTTTGAAACAAAACTCCAGTGGCAGTAAAGAAATCACGCAAACAATTAAACTCAGTGCCATTATCACTTTGAACGATCTTAATTGTTTGAGAAAATTGTCTATCCACCATAACCACAAAAGACATAAACATACGGAATACCTCAGTCTTATCAACCAATAAGTAAATCCAAACAACGCGAGAAAAATCATCAACGATGGTATGAAAATAACGAGCACCACAAGATGAAGCGTGACGATAAGGTCCCCACAGATCACAATGTACTTTCTCAAAAATTCGGGAGGCATTATTTGTACTTAAGGGAAATTTATCCCCAGGGTGTTTTGCACGAAAACAAATTTCACATGTTTTATTTAGGTTCCCCTTACAATGATTAACAGGAGGAAGAAGTTTCACTACTTTTTCATAAGGATGACCCATTCTCCTATGCCACAGTTCCAACACAGAAGATGCTTCACCCGCAGATATATGTTGTACCGAAGCAGTCCCTTCAAAATAGAACAGTCCATCCCGCCTAACACTCGTTCCAATCAGCTCCCTCGACTGGTCTTGTACAACACACATAGCAGAGTTAAATTGGACAGTGTAGTTTGTATCGTCAATCAATTGCGATACCGAAATTAAATTACAACGTAAATCAGGAACATAAAGCACATGTTTAAGCACTATTTTTTGTGACAAGCGAACTATGCTTTCCTTTGTGGCCAGAACAGTTTTTCCATTTGGAAGACCAACTGGACAATTCAACACGAGACGAGTATCAAACAACCAATTATCATTACACGTAACATGTCTCGAGGCACCTGTGTCAATAATCCACCGCGTATTATCAAACTCACTGTTTAAACTATCATCGGGAATTTTAGCATTACCAATGAATCCTGCAAGTACTTTCCATTGTTCTGCCATGAATACTGGAGGAGATTTGCTTACGCTACTGCTTCCGGCAGCAGAGGCTGAGACGGTTGCATTAGCCCGTGCTGGACCACACCCTTTTCCTCCTGGAAGGGTTGATTTTCCACGACCCCACCTCGCACCTTTGATTGGTTCGGCCACCAATCGGGATAGCCTTTGAGTTCAAAGCAGTCAACCACCCAATGACCCGTCTTCTTACAATGGCTGCAAGTAAGACTTGATTTGTCCGGCCTATCAAAAGATCCTTCTGCCTTACCTCTGCCAATGCTAGTCCGAAGAGCAAAACCCACTATTTCAGGAGGTTGTTCTTCTGGTGCTTCCTTAGCAAATCTGACAAGTTCATCTTGCACAACCAATTGATAGGCACAGTCAAGGGTAGGTAACGGATCATTAGACAGAATATTGGAACGAACTTGAGCATGATGTTCAGCATTCAATCCCATTAAGAACTCATGAAGTCGGGTATTTTCACGTCGTTTTTCATGTTCTAAACCTGCTGTACACTTGCTGCAACAAGAGCACGTGATCAACGGTTCATGTTTATTCAAATCTTCCCACAGAGTAGTCAATTTACCGAAGTATTTGACCAGGGGCGTCGTCTTCGACTGCTCACATCTTGCAATTGCCGTTCGCAATTGTTGAATTTGCGGGCCGTTTACTGTAGCAAATCGTGTCTTCAGGGTATCCCACAATCGCTTAGCATCTTTATATTTGGACAGAGTGCATTTGATGTCAGGGTCTATTGTATTCATAAGCCATGCAACGAGCATAGCATGGATTGTCTTCCAATCCGTCTCAGTGCAGGGAGGAGACGACGATGTAATTGTTCCATCCAAGAAAACAAACTTCCTGCGTGCTTCCAGTGCAGTTTGGATATCGTCCACCCACTCATCGTAGTTCTCTCCACGAAGTCGCGCCGGAGTGATGAAGTCTCCTGGACGATCATGAGGACCAAGGTAGTACGGAGATGTACTGTCTATGCGTAACGGAGGTGGCGGCGGATCATCGCCGGCCATGGTTTTCTTTTCAAGGCTCTGATACCATGTAGAATAGGTAAAAGCCGTGTGTTGCTCTGTCTCATTCATGCCAGTTTAAAGTACCGCCTTTACAAGATATAAATGGAAAGAAATATTTAGAATAAATGCTGTGCTATAATTAAGGAAAGCAGGAGCTCTAAAAATATGGAGTGATATTCCGCACAATTTACAAGTAATACTATTTATTTGTTCTCCTTTAATTGAAATGAAAAAGCTTTTTGTTGCATATTGTTATTTCTCTAAATAGTTGTATGAAATTTATTTGTCCGTGCATCGCACATGTGAGCTACTAGTTCAAAGTAACATGACACTAGTTACTTTAATGAATCACGCATGATGGTACAAAAATTAAGATAGAATAGCAAGTGAAAATAGTGTTAGGGGACGTTTCAAAGTATGTGAATTCTACGGCATATGCCATTCTTCCCGATATATTAGATTTTTTCTTAAAGTTTACTGGTAAATTAAACTTTTAAAAGAATTTGTTAACTTCCGGTTCACCCACTTCTCCCTCGTGTAGAATTGTTGGCTTTGTGAGTTGGGAGCCAGAGCAAGTGGCCTATATCGGAACAACAATGGTTGGAGCGGGTTCTTGGTCCGTGTTTGCTGACATTATCAATTACGGGCCAGATGGCTTCGAGTTGAATCTGGGAACTTGGGACGGCTTTGCTTCCGACCGACTATGGTTTGGTCGGACGCTTTTGGCAAGCCTGCACGTCAACTGTTTCGGGAATTCAGACATCAATTCCTACTCGAAAGCGACGGCGACATCATGTGTGTGGCAACTCTAGAGGACACCAGCGGCCAGGTTTGTGTCCTCAAGATTGATCCTCACACTCATGTGTGGCAAACGGTGGACGATATCCAAGGAAAAGCGTTTTACGTCCCTCACTACACATCCTTCTCCCGAAAAGCAGTGCATAGAGCCACCGCTAACAAGATCTTTTTCCCCCAGATCCCACCACAATAGAGGACTCTTTTGTTTCCTAGCAACCAAGGAGTGGCGCAACTTCCCCCATTCTTTTTCGAGTCCAAGCTATCACTATACCAAACCCTTACTTCGTTCTGCCTGGATTCAACACCCTGCTCTTCCTCCCTAGCTACCAAAACAAACTACCTCACCTGCATTCCTACTGCCATCTGGCCTAGCTTATAGTCGTACTCGTATAAATTTATTACTTTGTTCTCAATGCCATGTGCAAAGTACTACATTTAGTGCTTAGTTACTTATATAAGACAAACGAGCTAGATATCAAATAAAACATTGCGTTTTTTCATTAAATTAGAGACATTGGAATTAAAAATTCCTTATGCTGACCTATTTTTTGTTATTGGAATTAACCGGAGTCTACTATATATTAAACCTCAAGTATCGTACGTGTACGTCTCCTCATCAAAATTTTCAGCATGTGAACTGTACAGACACTTTTCATAGATAGATCGATATGGATGTATATAAAAAAAAGTTATCTAATATATATGTGTGAACATGAAAAGAAAAAACTACACATTAATATTTAGCACTGCACCTTTATCAATGTGATTTAATGATGTTACACAGCTTTTGCTTCAAGTTTATTACATAAAACACCTCTGCTTTTAATATCACTAACTAAGACGCACCCTGCCAGGCTCATCACTTTTCCCATATCATAATACTAGCAATGGCGCATGCATTGCGTGAGGCTTTGATTCCTCGCCCTTCTGTTATGGGTCCAGCCCATATTTGCAATATTTTATATTGCTTTTGTTGTTTATGTTTGGGCCTTGTTTGATAGATTTTTATGTCCTATTGTTGGGTCCATTTGATATTGAGCTTTGGGCTTCTAAGACAAGTTTTTTGGAGTCTATCTTACAGAGAAATATCAGGTTGGGAAGGCTAAGAAGTCTGGTATACGCACACACACAAAACAGAAAGATAGGACAGCTTTTCCAATTTTCGTCCTGCACTGCGTTGCTTCATTCAGATCGTCAATCGGAGGTGTTCCCGTGGTCGGATTTTGCTGACATTTGGACAGCTTGTTCTTGACTTCAAGGGCTTCATTTTGAACGGTCGGATTGTTCAGTTGAGCTCTAATTTGGTCATAAAAACTGCACGAACATACCTGTAGTTTTTGGGTGATTTCTACACCTTATTGTGCTGTTTTGATTTCTTATTGTTATTGGTGATTGTTGGTGGGCTGTGAATCCTTTGTAGACTAATTGGGGTTCTTTTACCCTCATTTATGAATAAGAGAATTAAGGGTGGACTCCTCAAGAGGTCCCGTGGTTTTTTATCCTTCAAGTTGAAGGGTTTTCCACGTAAAAATCGTGTGTGGTCCATGTGATTTATTTCCGCTCTTTGTTGTCCTTTATATTCTGCAATAGTGCTGGTTTTATGTAGTAATTTGGTTGTGTATCAGTTGGGTTGCTTACTTAGTTGATTGTCTTGAGATTGTGACTTTGTGGGTGTCATAGAGACCCCTTATTTGATCCCTACAACTTGGTATCAGAGCCTGGGTTTAATCTGTCACATTAAGGAGTCGGGTAGTAGTAACTTAATGTGTGTTTTCTCGCACTTAAAATAGATCGTAATATAGTGGTGTAAGTACGAGTATCGTCTCCACAGAGACGGACAAAAGGGAATCAAGAATTAATTAAATTCAGCGATTAAAAATAAATAAAAAAATGCGTCGTGCGAGATATGATTGGTTTGGAAAATAAAACTAATGCAAACAATTAAACTAGGGGGTTCTTTCTAATTAATGACGAAGGGAACAGGGATTGATTCCGGGGTAACCAGATTTCTGGCAGATCAGGCCTTATTACATGAAATTAATTTAATTGAGCCTAGCTAATCATTACTAAGTTTTTACCGCTCTCGCGGCGTAGAGTACAATAATTTAGGGGACCAGACTGATCTCTCATGCGACAGGATCCTAAATTATTGCCAAGACGAGCGAGCTTACGGCCCCTTAATCGCTACTAATCTCTTAGCGAACGATTAAGTGTGTGTGAATGTGTCCTAGAACAAATTAGATCTCTCTTAATTTATTCTACATGCAATTGTAATTCTAGTCGCGATTCTAGGTTACAAAAGATATCAATTAAATTATTCAAACACAAATTAAACGGCATTCATGCAATTAAACCGAAAAGAATCTAGTCATACATCATGATTAACCCCTTCATCAATCCCAAATCCCTAATTAAAACTACTCACAATTCATAATTGAAGAATCAATAGAATTGGAATAAAAAGAATTAATTGTCATTAATTAAAAAGGTGGAACTTACAAAGAATCCCAAAAGATTGATGAACAAGACTGAAAAGCCCTCTAAAATTCGTGCTAGGCACTCTCTTTAAGTTCCCCCCTCGAAAACGGGGGTTTACAGGCTGTTTAAATAGAAAAATCGGGTGAAATTTGAGCTTAATTAGGATTTTCGGAGCCAGACACGATTCCAGGCACGATCGTGCCTTCGATCGTGCCTCCGGAGCAAAAACGCTCATTTTGGGCAGGCACGATCGTGCCTCCCTCCAGGCACGATCGTGCCTGGCAGGCAGTAACTTCGCGGTGCTTTTCTCTTCAAGCACGACCGTGTCTGACTTTGAGGGCACGATCGTGCCTACTTAACTTCCGAATTTGACAAAACTTCCTTCATCAAAGTTGTATATAATGAAGTACTCTATCCACCCCAATTTGCTGAATGTGATTTGAATAATCCAATCAAGAGATATGATCAAAACGGTGGAAGCTATCTTTCTGCAATCGCAACAGAGATCATCTGACTTCATCGTCTGTTTTTACCTTCTTCCTCTCAGATTCTCGCAAAGGTGTCTTCATAGGATTTGTAGCCCTTGAAGTTGGCTTTCCTATGCAACTTGAATCGTGTCCATTGGTTGTTCCTACAAAGAGATAAGCTTGAACGATTGACAGAAGGTCATTCTGATCGTCGTTTTCAAGCTTCATTCATCTTCTTTTGATCCCGAAGCCAATCCTAGAGCTCTTTTTCCTTCAAATCTTCATCGTGAATCTTCCGGTGACCTCCAAAGCTATCAAATCATTCTCAAATTCTTCTCAAATCATCCCGATTGTTCCTCAAGCACCGGTGCCGGGCTCAAATTCCCTGATTTTGACTACAAACAACACAAAACTCGAACCAATGCCCGGTAAACATAACTTGAGCTAAAATTGAGACTTGCAACACCTTAAAGCTGGGAAAACCATCAAAATCTAGTCCCAACACGCATCAAATGCGTGTTTAAATACAGACTTATCATAACTCAATGGTAAAATTGACATCAACTAATTATTCTATTTGGTGACCTATGATGGAATACATGTTATATTGCAAGGACTTGTATGACCCAATTGAATCTGTCACCAATGCTGATGGTACTTTTTCTAAACCATCCAAACCAGAGAAAATGGAAGATAGAGAATGGCTTAAGTTGAAAAGAAAGGCTTTAGGGACTATTAGGCAATGAGTTGATATAAGCATTTTCAACCATGTGTCACAAGAGTCTGACCCATATGATTTGTGGAAGAAGTTGGAAGATCTTTATGAACGGAAGACTGCTCATAATAAAGCTTCTTTGATCAAGAAACTTGTTAATTTGAAACTGAAAAGTGGGAAGTCTGTTTATGAGCATCTTAGTGACTTTCGGGATATTATTAACAAGTTGACTACTATGAAATTTTTTCTTGATGATGAGTTACAGGCTTTATTTCTCTTGAGCTCTTTGCCAGACAGTTGGGAAACCTTAGTTGTGACTATTAGTAACTCTGCTCTGGATGGTGTGTTATCTTTAGATGTCATCAAAGAAAGCATGTTTAATGAGGAAATCAGAAGAAAGGAGATGGGAGTCGATAATACACATGCTCTTGTTGTTGAGAACAGAGGAAGAGGCAAGAATAGGGGTCCCAAAGGTCACAATAACTCAAGAAGCAGGTCCAAGTCCAGTGATGGGAAGAATGCCAATACATGCCATTATTGCAAGAAGCCTGGTCATATCAAGAAATACTGCTTCCGTATGAAAAGGGAACAGAGGAAGAAGAATGACTCGCAGAAAGAGGGTGATGACAAAAACACTGCAGCAATAGTTTCTAAGAGTGATGATGATGTTACTTTGATTTGTGCAGCTAGTGAGTGTCATCATGTTGATAGTTCAGACTCTGAGTGGCTTGTAGATACAGGTGCTTCATATCATTGTGTTCCCAGAAGAGACTACTTCATGACCTACCAAACTGGTGATTTAGGTGGTGTTAAGATGGGTGACCAAAGTTCAGCAAGTATTGTTGGATTAGGTGATATTCGTGTGAAGACCAGTGTTGGATGCATACTTACATTGAAAGGTGTGCGCCATATTCCTGATCTATGCCTTAATTTGCTATCTGCTAATGTTCTTGATCAAGAAGGTTTCAGACACACCTTTGAAGATGGCAAGTTGAAATTGTCTAAGGGTTCTATGACAGTTGCACGAGGCGAGTTGTGTTGTTCTTTGTACAAGACATATTTGACTGTATGTTCTGGTGAACTCAATGCTGTAGAAGAGAAGAGTTCTCCTAATTTATGGCATCGAAGATTGTTACACATGAGTGATAATGGGTTGAAATGTCTTGCAGGTAAATCTCTTATACCCATTGATACTACAGTTGTTCTTGACCCTTGTGATCATTGTTTGGCAGGTAAGCAGCATAGAGCTTCTTTTGCCAGGAAGTCTACTAAGAGGCAAGCTAAGCTAGAGCTTATACACTCCGATGTTTGTGGTCCCATTGAGGTAGAGTCTAATGGTGGCAGCAAATACTTTGTCACTTTCATTGATGATGCTACCAGAAAAATTTGGGTTTACATGTTGAAAACCAAGAGCCAAGTGTTTGATACATTTCAGAAATTTCATGCTATGGTGGAAAGGGAGACGGAAAGAAAATTAAAGAGCCTTCGTTCTGACAATGGTGGTGAGTATATTTCACATGAGTTCAAGAATTATTGTTCACAGCATGGCATTCGACATGTGAAGACAGTTCTTGGCACTCCACAGCATAATGGTGTTGCAAAGAGGATGAACAGAACCATTGTGGAGAAAGTGAGGTGTATGTTGAAGATGTCTGATCTACCCAAGTCATTTTGGGCAGAGGCAGTGAATACTGCTGTTTACTTGATTAACCGTTCTCCATCTATTCCTTTGGGTCTTGACATTCCAGAGAGAGCTTGGAAGGGATGTGATCCCACATATTCACATCTTAGAGCTTTTGGGTGCAAGGCTTATATGCATGTGCCGAAAGATCAAAGGTTGAAGCTAGATTCCAAGACTACTCCATGTGTGTTTGTTGGCTATGGTGATGAAGAGTACGGGTTTAGGCTCTATGACCCTGAGAAGCAGAAGGTAGTGAGAGGTAGAGATGTCGTGTTCTTCGAGCACGAGAAGGGAGCAGAACTTTTGGGTATCATGTATCATACTTACTCTGATTCATTTGTTGATACTACTGATGTTTCTTTTGTTCCTACTTCTGTTTCTGTTGAACAGCCATCACATGATGATCTTGATACAACACATGATGGTGTTGAGAATATGCAACCCGATGATGATGGTGATGGTGATGTACCACCGTTTGATGATGCTCCTAATGATGCTCAAGCAAATAATGAAGAGGTTCATGAGCACGGGGAGCAACATACCCCGCCAGTTGATGATGTTCTGGTTAGGAGGTCAACTAAAGGAAAACTAACCAATGAAAACAGTTTCTTTTAATTTTTTGTTTCACCTTGAAAATCTGAGGTAAAACCAACTTTGATTAGAACTTTTCTAAATAATCACTAATCTTTTGATTTTATTGTCTTTGTCTTTATACCATGTCTAATAGAAATATAAGAATTAAGTGAGGTTAAACAAATATCTATGTTTGTTTTTTTTTAATCTTGGATCTTTAATATTTCCCCCAAATTTTCATGCCTTAGAATCTCTCATCTCTTTTCTTTGTCATTTACTTGGCATAGCATTTTCTGGGTTCCAAAATAAACTCAAACTCTCAAAGTGATCCGGACAAGTTGTAGCATAAGAAAAAACTAGCTAAGGAAAATAGTAATTCTAATGTTTGGTTTCACTTTAAGAGTGTCCAGTAAAATGAACTTCGGCCATAGCTTTTAGAATACTCACAAATATTTTTATTTTGTTTTCTTTGTACTCTGTAAAAGAAATTTAAAAAAAACAACTATGTTCGAATTGATTTGTTTAGTTTGAATTTCTTTTATTTACCCCGAATTTTCTTTGTCATAATTTCTTATCGCTTTTCTTTCTCATTTACTCCCTTCCTCTAGCAATTCTGGGTTCCAAAATAAACTCAAAGTGATTTTTTGTTCCCATAAAGTTTTCATAACAATAACTACCTATGTGATTTCATGTTAGACTTTCATCCACCTGGATCATAATTGGTTCATCCTTTTAGTTTTCATGCCGTTATTTTGATTAGACGAACTTTGCTATAACCCTCGTTCTCATGAAATGGTTATACTTTTGATTATCTCCTCACATGAATCATTTTGAAGTGCATTTTCATCTTTTAACAACTTATCGTTTTACCTTTTGTCTGTAGTTGTGTACTAATGCAACGATTTTCCTTATTATCATTGGAGGGAAGCAAATTTACTCTATCAAGTCAGCTTGGAGGATTATTCCTACTCCCCAGTGTCTCCCTGGTTGTTTATCAACTTTCAGACTCTTCTCTATCGTTTTCATTGCTTGGAACATCACACTTTGTTCTGTTTCTTTCTAGATCACCATCTTTCCGGAGCTTGGTCAGTGCCATTGAAGAGCCGCCAGGAGTCAGATTTGATACTTCTTTCGGATATGAAACTCTTGAGACATATTGATCTCTGCCCAACATCACATAGTAATAAGGCACTCCCGTGGAATGCCTTATTATCACCCCAATCTCCTGAGTAATAAGATATGTAGCATTTCCTTTACAAAAATAGGACCAGGAGCTCAAGCCAGCAGCCAAACTCTTTGGAGAAAGGACTTTTTTATTATGTTAGAATAAAATAAATCCTTATTCATACATATATAAGGATTTTACAGTTTGATTTATGCAATGAAACACTACAATATTTATTTCATATAATAAAGCTTTTAGATGTTATCTCATATGCTCAAACCATTATACTCATTCACTCATGTTACTACTAAAAAACTCGAAAATAGCTATGAATTTTTCTTGTGATTTTTTTGTAGATAATAGTTGCAGATTTTGTAACAATTTTTTGTATCTTGGAGTTCCTTCAAAAAGTTCCCGCCACTTCAATTATCCGTAACTAATTAAATTCCTATGAAAGTAAATCTACACATTTACTTGGAGAAAATTGTTGTACATTTACTTACGGATTTTGTCTAGCTTCAAGATTATTTAGTTAGGATAACTAAATGGGTATTATAATTACGGAGTATTATAATAAAACAAAACTACACACCAGTCCTCTTAAACCCAAAAGCAAATCAAATAATCTAAAAAGTCTACGTGCGACTAGGCCTCTTAAACCCAAGGGGGCGTTTGGTAGTTTGCACATTAAAAATTTACATGTAAAATGATTGCATGTAAAGTTTATGGCATGTAAAATTGTTTGCATGTAAAATAAAAATACATCGTTTGGTTACTTATGTAATCTATTTTTAAATGACACGCAAAATCTTTACAACGTTTGATCATAAAAATAACTTTACACGTAAAATATTTATAAAAGACTACATGACTACTCCGTGCGTGTGATAGCACAAATTCCAGGCTCCAACAGTATGGTACTTGCAGAATGGTTCTCTTGGTAACTATTTCAAACCAAATCACAAGATGGCAAATTATATTACTAATTTTTGCTTCCATACACATGTAAAAAACAAATGTGAAATACGTAATAGCAGTTTATATGAATTCAAAGCACCATGCAGACATCACTAATTTAAAAGGTTTAAATTGAGAATTACTTTATTGTCATCGTTTCTACTACCAAAACCAAAACAGTAACACTTTGAAGGAATTTAGAAGGATTAAATAGAAACCTAATATTGTCTTAATAAAACTACATAATAAAAAATTCATAGAAAGTCACTAAAACTAGATTTCTCCATTCAAGACAGCTCGAACATAAATCAACTTTGCCTCTTCATCTGGCATGAGTAAGAAAGAATCTGTTTTTCCTTTGCTAGATGATATAATTCCAAATGCACATATCGCCTGCTCCTTACTTAAATCTGGCATATTCATTATCACCTGTAGTATATGTGGCTTAACATCATCAGCAGCATTAAATCGATCAAAAAATGTTGTCACTTTCTCAAATTGCTTGTTTGATGTAACACACATTTGGAGAACTGTTTCAATTTTTTTTTGGAACACTTCAGCATGTTTATCAAACTCATTCTTCTTCGACTTTTTTGATGGCTCCTCAAATTCCTTCTTGATGGAAATACCAAGAGTCCTCTTCTTATTTCTGCTAATATCGGGCGATGAAAAAATATCATCATTCATAGCATCGAGATCCACAACTACACCAAAAAAATCATCATGGACAACACTTTTTGGAACATGAGCTCCTTCTTGAGGTGCACTTTCTTTTCCTAAACTAGTCACCATTTCAGTTGGAGACTCACACTTATCCCCAATTGCCCATTCAGCGCCAAATATTATTGCCAGGTCATCAAAATAAGGGAATGACTTGTGTCCAATTTTGATTGAAAAATAAGAAGAAAAAAGGTCACAAATAACGTATAACCATATTTAACACATGCAATAATTTGAATATAATACCTTAATCCAAGAAGCCCAAACCTCATCATCACAATTAACCATTTTGGTTTCCTCATTCCAGCCAAAACCTGAAGCACCCCTCATCATAGTGAATTCCTTATATCGAGTTTTTAAATGTCTTAACCTATTTTTTATATTTGGATCTCCCAAAATATGACAACCAGGGATTTTTGTAGCCATCCACTTCTGAAGCTGCTGATAGAAACTGGTTTTGAATCCATTTTCAGCTTTCCAACCTTGGTTGATCAATTCCAAACAACTCTCAATAAGTATTTTGTCTTCATGAGGAGACCATTGATGATTATTACGCTTCACTTTTGAACTCGGGGGTGTGATAGTACAATCTTCCATTGTAGACTGTATAACACAAACGTTAAGAACACATAAAAAGGATGGTGAAATATGAAATCTTGCTTTATATGATGAGTTAATATAAAAAAAGTTCAAAAACACATCCTGAAAAAAAAATCATTTATATCACTAGTATTTTATTATAAATAACAACAAAGAGTAACAATAGCTCCTCCACAAAGTGCAAAAGGAGTGGACATATTTTCTTATCAAAAAATTAAGATGTTTCTTAACAAATAAAAACATATAAAACCACTAATGTGATTATTAATTCCTATTAGCTCGACACTCGTTCCATATTTCTTGTGCTAAGTTATCCCTAAATGCAGTCCAAGCTGCAGATTGCTCAATATCTTGTATGCTTGGGGCATTCAACAATGGGTCAGAATCAACATAATCTTTCGGCACCTTATCCTCAAGCGGATCCTTTCGCATCTCCCTTCTTATATGATTGTGAAGTAAAGCACAAGCAGTTATGACTCTACAATATGTCTTCACAGGGTACCAAGATCTACTACGAAGAATTGCCCATCTCATTTTTAATAATCCAAATGATCTCTCAATGACATTACGTGCACATGAATGCTTGTAATTAAACAATTCCTCTTTTGTTCTAAGATAATTCTGTTGACTCCATTCTTTTATATGATACCGTTGGCCTCTATATGGAGCTAAAAACCCGTCTGCATTGCTGTATCCGGCATCACATAGATAGTAGCAACCTTGAGGAACTACAAAGCCATTTGGTCTAGAAATTGCACTTCTAATACCCTTGCATCCGCAGCAGAACCTTCCCACCCAGGTAATATGTAAATAAAATGTAAATCCCGAGAACAAACTCCAAGTACATTTGTTGCTAAATCACCCTTCCTTGTCCTATACTTAGGCTTTTCTTGTTCAGGGACATTTATCTGAATATAAGTTTCGTCTAGTGCTCCTAGACAATTCTACATATTAAAATAAAATAGCAGTGCTTTGTTAGTAATTGACTTATTTAACCATTATTTATTTTGTGGTAAGTTCCAAGAAAATAATGTAAAATTATTACCTTAAACCATTTCCAAGGATGTTCTTTACAATTTTGAGTCACCGGTTCAGGCTTCTTAAGCAAAACTTCATGCAGTCTCAAGATAGCAAGCAAGACTTTATTAAAGTGTCTGCTTATTGTTTCACCGCTACGCACAAATTCTCTTTTGGCCACTCTAACTTTAGTATGATGAGCGAGTATATAGAGGAATGAAGCAAGCATTTCCTCAACGGTTGAGTTCTTTGTTGATCTCAACATGCCAATACTTTCAACCATGTCACACAGCACGTAAAATGCTCTCCTATCCATCCTAATGTTATCTACACATTCTATATCGTCGTCCCAAATCATTCTTCTAATATTAACACGTCTAATTTCATACCTCTCATAAGCACTTCCTTTTTGACATCTTTTCCTCTTCCTTATAATAAAAATGTCTTTATAATATTCTAACATCGCAAGCACAATGAGTAGGAAGTTTCTAAAATATAACGCAATAACATAAGCTGCCATGCACAATGTGATTTCGTCTTGTTCTGAGCAGTCCATGGTCCACACTAACACCAAAAGAAATATAACTCCATTTAATCAGTATATAATACATCTTTTTTATAAAACAAGGGTCCATACTGCACTAGCTTCTTTCACCAACTAAATTGAGGGGTTTGACTGGTTTCGAACTTAAGAAAACAACTTTCAAATTGGAAGCTTTTGTTTTAAACGGACTGTGAAATATCTTTAGAAATGATTATATGGCTTGACTGAAAATTTCAATTTTAAACTTACTTAAGAAAACTTACAAATTATCAAAGAATATCATCACATCATAACAGCAATAACTTGAGGAATACTTAGTATGGGCTCTTTCTGAACACAAAGTATAACTTGGAACTACAACCTAAACAAAATAATACGTATAAAGCAAGCCAATAACCAAAAATTACACAACCAGAAATTACCATCGTAATCACAAAAAAGTTGTTTCAATATAGAATAAAACTCAGAATATTTAATGAATCCAATGACAGAACAAATCAAGCACACATAACTACAAAACAGGGTAAATACTTACATATATATTCGATTATTGGATAGTGTATTTGAGTAATGAAACGGTGCTTAAAACTAAACAATGGCCGCATATAATACAATTCAAACTCATCAAATCTCAAAATACAATTCAACCCTTAAATCCATTCTTCGAATATACATATATATATATAGAATAAATCAAACTTCATTAAAAAAAATCAAGGTGTAGAAACTAACCTCTTGGTTAATCTCTAGTCACTAACGCAGATGGAGAAGAGAATCGATGATATGGTTTGACGATTTTTGTTATCTTAAATAGGAGAAAAGATGAGGTTCTTGCCGCCAAGATTTTTTGCTTTGCCGCCAGGGTTTCCAAAGTCGGCCTATATTGAAATCGTGAATTTCAATCCTCCGTATAAGTATTCACTCTCGTAAAAAACGAGTGTAAACTAGTTTACCACCCTCACCCTCCCTCATATGTAAAATATTTTATATGGTACAATATAAAATTTTATTAAAAAAGTATAATACAGTTTACATTAAAAAATTAAAATGTTCCCACATTTTACACACAAAATGTTTACTTTACGCCATAAGAAAACGACTCACTAAAGCAAACCAGATCCCGAATGCCTCTTGCCTACTTGTATCGGCAAACGTTTTCAACATCGTCCTTCTCCTTCAAGCAGCCTTCCAAATTCCACACCGTTCTCAAACTGATCATCAGGTAATTCATTTTGTATCAATATCTCTGTTTCTCTGCATTTTTTTGTGTTCGATTTTTCTTTAAGACATGTGACTAGTCCTAAAAGAGCGGATTCCGTCGGGTTGTAAGCTTCGGCTATTCTCACCGGCTCATTGCTAGCTATCGATTGAATTAGTTAGGTGTAATATGTGTATTCGATTGAATTAGTTAGGTCTAATATGTGTATTCGATTGACATCTTCGTTAGCTAGTTCCGAGTGATGACTTCATTCCTATCTCTAAAGTTTACATGATTTTTTTTTTAAATAAGAGCATGTAAGTTTACGTATGTGCCTCGTATGTATTAATTATTTATAACCTCACCATCAGATTGACCTCATCATTAGCTAAACCATTACTTCCAAAAATAAAGGACAAACAGTGGGGATTCCTGTAATATAAACAATACTATTTGTTAATTATAAATTAAAATATTCAAGTTTTCAAGATGTTTAATGCTTTATATATTAAGTATTTGACAGTTCGTGAACGAAACTCAGGGTCTGTTTGCAACAGCTTCTACTTTTAAAAAAGTGTTTTTTTTAATGAAATGGGGAGAAATGATTAAATAAAAGTTGATAGTGTTTGAGAAAAAAGTGATTTTGAAAAGTAAAAGTGGGTAGTGTTTGGTAAAATAAGTGTTTTTTGTGTAATAGAAAAAGTAAAAGCACTTTTGACGCGGAAGCCGAGAAAAATAAAAGTTGTAGTGTTTGGGAAAATAAGTGCTTTTTAAAGCAAAAAGCTAAGAAGTGCTTTTTTAAAAACAGTTGCAAACCAACCCTCAAACATCTAGGAATGTGAGAGAGGTAGAGATACTTTTGTCTACTCGTACTACTTCTTCCTAAAATTACAACAATTTTTTTTTTTTTTTTTTTTTTTTGTAAATAGCAGCTATTTTTGACTATTTTTTGGGTAAGCATAACATATTTGGATAGGCAATGGTAGAATCCTTTGAATGTGGATCGAGTAGGGGAATCAAGTGACAAGTATAATTGGGTTCAGATTTAGAAGAGTACAAGAACTTCGTATTGCTATGTTAAGTACAACCATGGCTAGCACTTACAGTGAGTGTGGTCCTAGATAAAGTGTCTGTTTATATGTTTGTAAAACTATCTTTATAAATTTAGCAGTGAGTGTGGTCTTGGATATATGTGTATATATACATATAACACTTGGTAGAATTGCCTTCTTCATTATTCATCGCACCAGAGTAATTATCATAAAACATCATTTGTGAATAACGCAGGGTGGTTAATTTATTACCATATAATTTATCAAGTCCACTTCAGTTTACACTTGTGTATGATTATCCTCTGTCCCAGGAGTACTCAAGTAAAGTGAAGTTTGGAAATCATACTTGCAGCCTTTACAGTCAGAACCTACTTCATTTTGGCCAGGTATAAGCTATATAAATTTTTGTTTTGTTTTGTTTGATTGTGTTCAAATATGTAAAATATACGTACAAGTAAATGTGACTTTACTGTTTATATGAAATTATATGATTTTAATAAATGTTATGATTTTTTTTATAATTGATACTGCAAGTACAAATATAAAAAGTGTTATCAAGTAGACACACTACATCAATTTCTTGATGAGCTCTTAAGAAGCTGAAACTTTTTAAGTGGTTTGGCAAAATTTATAAAATATGCTTGTCAACAGAAAAAGTATTTGACTGAAGGAGTCATTAGGTGTCCTTGTCTGAGGTGTAGAAATGAGAACCACCCTAAGCCCGATATAGTGAATTATGATTATGTTAACTTTCTATTTTTAACATATATCTACTTACTTTGACAGTTTGTTAATTAATGTATAATGTTATTGAACTATAATAAAATACCTTTGCTGAAAAGTTTCACAGTGGTTTGTTTATTATGTTTTTTGTATTCACTGTAGAAAAAGTTTAGGTGGGCTCCAAAGTTCAATCTAGACACCAGAAAAAAAAATTGAGAAGAGAAGATCAAGTAAGATGACACAACTCCTACAAAAAGGCAGAAATGGTAATGTGAAACCTACTTGGATTGGAGATACGGCCTGGACTGATCTTGTTAAGTATTGGAAATCCGATGATTTTAAAGCAAAGTCTGAACAAAATAAAAAGAACTGTAACTCCAGTGCGGGTCTTTACACACAGGGGGGTCAATCCCTGTGTGTAACTTTGAAGAATGCTATTATTAGAGTTCTTATTTATTTATTTATATACAGAGTATATGTTTAGTTATTTACTATCAACTACTTTAATTCTAACTCGTGTCCTTCAAACTTTTTCTTGACTTAGAGAAGGTTGGAAGAAATGAGAAGGATCCAACATTTTCTGAATTTTATTTCCTTACACATAAGAAGAAGAAGAAGAGTAATGAGTGGGTACATCCAAAAGCTCAAAGTGATTATGTAAGTTAATATTATTCGACTAGTTAAATAGCTAAAAGTATGGACTTTCTGATACTCATGTACAGGTTGTATAAGTTCTTGTGTGAATGGGAATTGGTAATTGACTCTTCTGTAATATCATATCTATGTTTACTACTTGTAGGAGAACTTTAAAGAGAAAAAAGTTGAAATTTCTTCACAAAGAACCATGGATAGTGAAAGTGATTCTGGAGATGATGCTTCACAACCACACCATATGCCTTCTCATTTCAATATTTGAATAGATACAGTGAGAGGACAAAACAACAAAAGGGTTCGAGGCCTTGGTTCGTTGGGCAGGTCAATCAAGTGTTTGTCTTTGGGAGCATCACAGGAACCCATATCTGAAGAGCTAGAAGAAAGGATAAGAACTGAAGTTCATTAGCTTAATACATCTTTGCAAGCACAACTTGAAAAGGAGAAGCAAGAGAAATAACAAATGAAGAAGGAATTGGCTGATACAAAGAATACATTGAATTTTTTAATGGAGAAGTTAGGATTTAATGCAAGCTCTTCTTGCTCACAGCCTACGCATGCAAATAATGACTCAAATGATGAAGAGGATGAAGAAGATGATGAAGATAGCGCATCAGAAGACTCCACCTCTGAATCTTTCTAGTTTCACATGACTTCTCCTATTGAATTCTAATCTTAGAATTTCAGTTTTGGAGACATTAAAAGTGAACTTTATTTTCAAAACTGAATTTGTTGAGTACTGTGTTTACTTTGATGGTTTATTGAAAATTATTAATTATTAGGAGCTGGATGTGAGTAATATTAAAAATACAGATAAATTAAAACTGAAAGTTTATCTTTAACCAAGTCCAATTATAAATTTAAATCTTAAGACGTTGTCTTAAACAAATTGCACAAAATAATTACTCGTATAACTTAATAGTGCTAGATTTTTAAAGATTCCAACAAATAAATATGATGTTTTAGCATCAATTTCATACGTAGCACTTCGTAATACTTCCTCCGTTCTTTTTTACTTGTAACAATCAATATTTCACGTTTGCCAACGCACAAGTTTGACCATTCATATCTTTCGTTCCTTATTAGTAAAAAATTTAAAAAATTCATATACTTGAAATTTTGGAATGAGAAGAATTTAAAAATATTTTTTTAAAATTTAATTTATGATACATTAATTAATAAAATATAGTAAAAGTGAATAGTACAAAAAGTCCAATATTGCAAGTAATAGAAAACGGAGGTAGTACTACATATATATCCTAGTACAGACGTACAGTAGTACTAGTGGTGAAAGGACGACATGTATACTTAATATAATATATATAGTTATCTTAAATTCTTAATAGTTATCTTAATAGTTCAAAAAAGAAGAATACGAAGTAGTTAGTAACATTTTTTTGAGTCCATTGATTTTTTTTTCAATTAGATGCAGTTGGTGATATATATTTTTGTAGCGTCAACAGACCTGCACGAGTAGTTCAGTTGGTTCAGTGATGGGAAATTTGGAAAAATGACCAAGGTTCGAAACTCACAGCGACCGTGTGGAGGTACAGCTCCTCTGCTCCTGGGTGCTGGGCTGGACCTCTTGTGCCCACGGGTATAAGGCCTACCATCACTGGGTCGACTGAGTCACCGTGACTTACACCCTCTCAAAAATGTTTTCAGGTCGGGACGTGGGGGGCCTTGGAGTTGGGAATTCAACGTTTTGGAACAATTGTATTGCGTCCACAGAGTTATGGCAGTCTTTCACTAAAGCAGAAGATGCTCTACTGTCTGGAATCTCAACTTTCTCTCAGCCTTTTTGGACTGCAGATGTGACATTCTTATTCCTCCTCCTCTGGGTACTCTAGGTCAGCTAGATTGTCATAAATGAATTGATAATCATTTTTCAAACCCATGTTTCGTGCATTAATACGGGCAGGGCACAATCAAGATTCATGTCAGTCAACCAGAAGTGTATTTGTGTCTTTGCTGAAAGAGATTGTCTAATTTCATAAACGAATTTCCTCACATTTTAGTCCTTAATTTGTCATTTCCAATCATTAACCAAGCCTCTCCCTTACCGTGAATGGATCAAACTTCTAATAAATCCAACACAAGAAAAAGGTTTTTCATAAATCGAACTGCTCTTGTGCAATTGAGCTAACTACGGATTTCCAGTCTTTTTTTAAAACCTGTTAAACCCATGTGTGGAAATATAATTACGAATTTAATTTATTACTTGTTATGAAACACTTTTCAAAGAATTGAAGTATTGTATGTTTTGGGCTCACTGATAGATCCCATGTCACCTGTGGCCGGTTCCGGGTCGGGCTCCAGGTCTGGGAAATTAAGTCCCGGTACCGGCCTGGGTTAGAATAGGGACCGGCCGGGTCGACTAAAACTATTCTTTTTGGTCTCTTAGAATGAATTCGAACCCCCCACCCCCACCCTCCCAAAAAAAAATTGGGCTCCCAGATCGGGCCCAGCCCGGCCAGGCCGGTGCACCTAATTCCAAGCCTGTAGCCCACCTCAATATGCCTCCAAATAGTGTCGGGCCGGATCCCGGGTCAGGCCAATCCGACCTAGTCCACCCCTAATGTCACCCATGTGTGATACATGACCCTTAGAATTTCATTTAAACTAGTATTTCACTCGTGTGATGCGACAATCTTTTTTTGTTGTATTTGGTTTTTATTTAAGATGTGTACTGAAATATTTATGGAGAATATATTTCTTCAAACAAAAAAGAAATACTTGTACGGAGTATGATACTCGTATATGACAAATGTTATACTAAATGCATTTATAAAATATTCTGGATAATTTTACCCCCTCCCCCCGCTCCCCAAAAAAAAAAACTCTGGATACTAAATGTAATTTCTAATACATCAAATGTAGTACAAAATATCCAAAATATTAAAATTTTCTAATAGTGCACTCATTATTTTCATCATGAAATATGCACGATTACTCAGGGAAAATTTTTATCTCTTATTCCCTTAGACTCTTAATGGAAACAAATTAATCTTTCTAATTATGTCTTCATTATATTAGTGAACTATATGAAGAATGATAATCGAGAGGGAAGGGTTTGGAGTGAAGAGCAATGATGGGAATAATTGGACGAAGAAATATGAACATGGCAGACTAAAAAGAAAGCAATAAGGTTTACAGAACAAAAAAGCTTAGTCACACGGAGTGGCAGGGATAAAGGGAGGGTAGTTTGGGTTTAAATTAAATACTCAATCTAATAATTATCCCTGAACTTTGAATTATTTACAAAATTATCAAAAAGCTATTAAAGGGGTGTTTAGATCTGATTCTTAAAACTGCTTCTACTCCTTCAGAGAGCAGAAGTAGAAGCTGGAGTGTTTGAGTGAAAGTGTAGAAGTGATTCTGGTGCTCTAATTTACTCCTAGAAGCTGAGGGTGACCAGCTTCTGAAAACTGATTCTGCTTCTGCTTTAAAAAAGAAGCAGAATCAGAATCAGTTCCAAACACCCTCTAAAAGCACCTAAGCGCCGACCCTTTCAGTGTTTGATTTAAAAGTACTTCAAGTCAAGGTAAAATTTAGGTTTACAAACACAAATTTTAAGAAATCCAGGTTTTATTTTAGATATGCTCTAGTACTGCTACTTAGGCCATCTGCAACTAGGGGTGGGATCGGTCCGGTCTGGGTCGGGTTTTTGCTAAACCCGGAAATTACCCGGAAGGTCTCGGGTTATGAAAATTAGGGACCGGAACAAAGCCCGTTATATTCGGTCCGAGTCGGGTTTTTGGTAGCCCGGGTTCGGTCCGGGTTCGGGTTGGACCGGTTAAAGCCCGGCCGTGAAATATGTCATTGTTCTTTTATATTTTAACACTTATTTTCAAATAAAATTAATCAAAAATACAAACTGCAAATTAATAACACAAATATTAGTCTCCAAAATCACCAACAATTCAAATTTAAAGAAGATAATTATCTCAATATTTTATGTAAGATGTATATATATAAATAATATAGGTTTCTTAAAAATATTACGAAATAAATTTTATAAATCAAAAAGTTACTAGAGTTGCTATAAATATATTCTCATGGTCATCATTACGCTAAAAAAATTTAACATATTTGTAGTCGCTAAAAGTTACTAAATCTTTTTTTTATCCACCGTGATTATAATCATATATTAGGAAATATTTTATTTATATTCATATACTATATTAATTTTATATTAAAACTAATTGTTTCGGGTTTTTTCGGTCCGGGCCGGGTTATAGATTTTAAGGCCCGTTAATGAGCCCGGAATTTTCGGTTCGGTCCGGGTTTTTTTAATTCGGGCCGGTTAAAAAGAAAAAACCCGGACCAGGATCATAATTCGGGTCGGTCCAGGGTCGGTTTCCGGGTTTCGGTTCGGTTTTTCCCACCCCTGTCTGCAACAGTTTATCCCATTTTTTGCACTAAAATGGTGTGAATTTTATCTCCAACAGTTTACACCATTTTTATCACTATAAAGGAATATTCTTTTTATTCTTTTACTAACTTTTTACCATTTTATATTTAATTATCTAATTATCATATATTTATACATTAGCCCTCATTTAATATGATTTTGATATTTCACTTATTATTTCACAAATACAAACTAAAATACTACTATAATCGATAAAGGTACAAATTATAAATGCACAAACGGATGGGATTACCAATATTACTCTTAAAATTATATAGGATATACAGATAAAAATATTCTTAAGTATATATAAATCTCTTTAGAATAAAGAGTTGCGTAGTACTCCACTACTCCGTATATCAAAAGCCTAGAGAACAGCAAGCACATAGATATATTTTGCAAACACACTTTATTGCCAAGGTAAAAAAAAGATGGTGCATCACCCGATCCTGCGCCATATATGCACTGTCTATCCTAGGATTTTTTTGGTCTGAGTCGAATAGTATAATTAGGCCTTAAGCATCCTAAAAAAATAAACATTAAAAACATTTATACTTAATTACTTACCTAGAATAATGGGATTATATTCGGAAAAGGAATGAATTAATGTCTTCGTCTCTTCTAGATCAGAGAACTCTTCAAAGCTTGAAGTTGGAATTTGGAAAGTTGCAAATTCAAATTGGGCCTACTAGTTATGGGTATATATATAAAGGAAAATCATATATTTTTGGGCGCTAATTTTTTTCCCAAAATTGTGGGCCTAAGGCAATTGCCTCTTTGCCTAACATGTAGGTTCGGCCCTACATATATGGCGTAAACAAAAGCCCCTTCCCCCATTTTGGTGAAATGGTGAAACATTTGGTGCAACTGTTGGAGCAAAAAAATGGCAAATTCCCCATTTTGGAGAAAGATTTAGTGTTTGTTGGAGATGGTCTTACAGTTATACGGAGTAAATTTTTTTCTTTTCTTTTAGGTCGTAACTAATTAATATCAAATGTATTTAAAGAACAATTATTATTGCATTATAAAGTAAACAACACATATTTCTAGGCTTATACTAGGTACTACGTATAATATTTCTCATCCTCATAACATAACATAACAGGAACGGGGAGAGAAATTATACTAGTCTGACAATATTAAAGTATAACCTGAATAAAATGAGAGCGGGAGCCGCGTACTGAACATATATATAGATTCTTCTAAAATTTTATTGTTATGATAACCTCCATGTAGTACTTTTCTTCCTGTCGCTCTCTCAGTAATGGCCTTGTTTGGCAATCAGCTATTGGCAGTTAGCTATTAGCTGGTTATGACAGCTGATTGACCATAGCTGGTTGTGTCAACAATTTTAGTTGGCTGATTATGTTAGCCTTTTGTCTACAAATGTTTGGTAAATTAGTTGTTTGAGAATAGCTTTTTGCATGTAAAAAGACATATAAGGACATAAGTATTTTATTTATTTTTAGCTATGGCATATTAAAATAATATTACCAACATTTACTTAAAGTACGTATAAATCATTTTACTTCAATCAAAGGCTGGGACTAAAAAAGAAGCCAAAAGTGCGTATAAATTCTTTATTGGGAGAAGGGCCAAAAAGGACATTAAGGATTTTAATGAATCTCAGATAGGACACTCGGGTTTTTGGTGGACCAAATAAACACAAATTTTAACTTTTACGTTCATTTTTAACCATTCACTAACATTTGCCATTAAACGGCCGTTTCTCAACTAAAGTGAGGATGTCTCGTCTTTACTCTTTAGAGGAGTCTCCATCATTCATCATCATAAACTGCTTCCAAGTTTGACCACCAAATCCCAGTTTATCTTCCAAAGCAACACTTTCTGATGACAGCTCTTGTTTTGAAACCAGCCATTGCAGCCACCTAACCGCTTCTTGGTTATGGTGTTGTCCTTCTGAAGATGCAGAATCATATCCATGGCTTCCTCCGCTGCACTACCTGAAGCCATCCGTTACTTTTTTCTTTCTTTCAGGCTCTCAATCACTGATCTTTTTTTATATGGTGAATCTTATAAGCTATAACTACACTGTATGCCCATTCTTAAGCAAAACATTCTTTTTCGTTCTTAAGGCTTTCCTAAGATTTAGAAACAGTAAAGAATTAACACCAACAATGTCAATAGCACAGCTTATGTATTAAATTTTTTCTGTGTTGCTATGATTCAGATTTCAGAGAAAAGTATGTTTTCATGTTTCCCCACAGGCCACACACACTTCCACACTATCCCACACAAAAACGCAAGCAATTTGAAACATTTTGGATTTTATGATCTTGTGAAACAGAAAGAGAAACCGAATATGATACTCCGTATCTAAATCCTCCTTTTCAGAGAAAAATATGAAAAACTTATACATTTTCAAAGCAAAATACCCACGAAAAGGTAAATCCTCCTTTTGAGAGAAACTCAGTGCGTCAATTCGATAAAACCCACGATTTCCACATGTGAAGTCCTTTTCCAATTCGATAACCATGAACAAGAATCTGCAGGTGGGTCTGGATATTTCAATAGTTCAATGACGGTAATAGACAATTTGGTTGCAGAAAAGACGATTAGAGGGAAAGAATAGATGGGTAAGCCGGGAAGAATGAGAAGTGAGGGCGGAATGGAGGGGGCTATTATGAAGAGTGGAGTGTTCTTCGTCCATAAATGGGGGTTGTATGTTTGGTTAATCGCAGGTGTTTTAGCTGGGAAAACGGTAGTTGGAACGGCAAGGTTAATGGGTGGTTAAAAATGAACACAAAAGTTAAAATTTGTGTTTATTTGGTCCACCAAAAACCCGAGTGTCCTATCTGAGATTCATTAAAAACCTTAGTATTACTTTTGGTCTTTCTCCCTTCTTTATTTGCATGCTCTCATGGATCAAAATCAGTAATTTATGTCTAGTAGTCCTCCCCACAATTTAGCATGTTTTTACTTGGACTGTAACTTGCTGGTCTGATCCGGTCTGGTCTGATTTCTTTATATTTTTATAACTACCCAAGTCTGGTCTGATCTGGTATTTAATTAAAAAAAACAATTAAAATTAATAAAAAATGCACACAGTTTTGTAAAAAAAAAAGTATGCGCGTTATCGAGTCTCCGTATTAAAAACGAATGTAGAGTAAATCAGGATTTCATCGGTTTGTTTCTCCTACTCTGTTTTCTTCTTTTGCTTCTTCCTTGTTTATCATTTGATTTCCGATGGATCGAAAACTCATAAGCAAATCTGGATTTCATCAGTCCCTTGGGATCTAGTGTAGCAGCCCATTTTTTTCTATGGGAGTCTCTTCTTCATTTTTCCAATTTTTCATTTGTTTCATTAAATTGGGTGTAACACAAATAAAGGATTCGAAGAGCTTTGTTGAAAATTTGTACCAGGGACGCTGCTAAGAGGAAACAACGACAATGGACATTCACCTCAGAAGGGTATGGAGGGGTTGTCAAGGACCAGCCGAATCTAAACGTTGCCCCCTCCAGCGTTTTGGTTTTCAGCTTTTTGAGTCCCAACAGTCAAGCTAAGCATCCGATTACCATGAGCTGTGCTGGCTACTATTCATTTGTTTCGATGTCCATTATATTAATTTACCATGTCTTCCTTGATTTAACTATTCCTTCAAAACAATGTGGCTCCTCGCTTGTTTGAGATGTCAATTATCTTGTATGAATAGACATTTATTTGGTTGCTCATCCCTAATCAAATGAAAATTTTTATTTTATTTTTTAATTGGAGCTACCCGTATTGCCTTATCAATTTAGTACAAACTTTTCTTCCAAAAATAAAAATTAGTACAAACTTTATCTATTATTTAGGACACATTATTGTTTCCCATTTGATTTAAATTGCTTAGAAACTTCTTTCAAAGAAGATGCATGTCATGAAAAGTATTAAACGATCTAATAGGAGAAGATAGATGTTTAATTTGATAGGGTAATAATATCGAGAAAATTATTTGGATGTATCTTAACTATTAGATCACATTTTGGGGTGTTACGTCTTTAATCCTACATTCGTACTCCTACGCTTTCATCTTTAATATAATCATATTATAATTGTCTTTATATAGTTATTATACTATATAATTATTTATATTCTCTAAGGGCATCTCCATCCATAGGATAATTAGAGGATTAAGTTGGTGATGTGGCGGATTAATTTTGGAATCATGATTGGGTGACCAAAATTATTTGGTGAGATTATTTGATAAAGTAATTCGGGATTGAAATATGAATCCTGATCATTTCAAGATTATTGTGAAGCTAGTACTCCGTATTAATTAGTCAATGCAGAACCACAAAATATCTGATTATTTGGAGATGATGAATGATGTAATTTTAAAGGTTTGAGATTATTTTGTAAAAATCTACAGGTCATTAAATAATCGGATTATTATAGTAGCATGAATGTGGATGCTCTAATCCTACATTCCTACTCCTATACTTCCATATTTAATACTCATGTCCCTTATAACTTTGTCAACTCTCCTTTTTTGGATGTCTTATTAACTTTGTCAGTTTTCCTTTTTGGCAAAGAATGTGTGATTCCTGTTAATTCTCTCTCCTCTGCAGAAACCTCAACCACACAGTTTTTACTTTATTAATCCTCGTGCCGGTCACACATGGCAAAGTTATTAAGGAAGGGGGAGTATATTCATATTCAGTATATATTATATACGTATCATATTATATAATTAACTATAATCTCTTGTTGAGGTTTATTCCTCTAAGTCTAAAAGCCCAACACACTCATTTGGATATCGTTGGAATGATCTGATTAAGATACACGTATGGTACAAGTGTAGAAGCAACAAATCACTGCAAGTAATCCAATCCTGTTCCAGAAAATAGTCTGATTACATGTAGACTGGCGAACGGGAATATTCAGGCAGCCTAGAGAGAAGTATAATGTTAAGAGTATCAAATTGCTAATCATTTACAATGAAATAAGTGATGATATTTATACTATGAAGTAGTAGTTGGAGAGGATGACGTGGCCGATCATGAGTGGATGCTCTCTCAACCATAAAATCCTCCATATCTCTTGCATTAAATGCGCTTCCCGTCAATTACGAGTATTCCCGCCAACTATCTTGAATGTTCCGCCATGGCCAGCTTTCAGCAATGGGAAAAATGGCTCAAGTGGTATATAATTGGACCATCCGGTCATACCCGTTCGGCATAGGCCGTGCAGCTCTTCCTGTGCGGGTTTATCTGTTTGACAGACGGTGTAAAAGTTGGGCTCCTTAGGAATATTGGGCCGGTACTTGGGCGGATAGGCTGTGCCCTAATATCCCAACCCATACTAAACACACTTGATCATACTACGTATTAGTTACATTTTCAATTGTAATTTATAAATGTGTTACTACTCTAAATCAATGTAGTGTTTGTAATGAATATACATTTGTTTTTTAAATGTGTGAATTTCAGTACAAAAAAACAAGGCCGGACCAACCCACGACCGGCCGGGTAGACCGGACTGGGACCGAGACCGGGACCGCAAACCATATTAGTCTGGGTCGATTCCGGTCTTAGATATGGGAAACCGAGACCAGACCGAGTCCACCCCTAAGACACACTAAAAGTCTAAAAGGTGATAATTATAGGGAAGTAGGGAACAGTCAGATTAGTTCGAAACTGGGGCATCTCGTTAATGGCAAAGTTTATGTTCTTTATTATTTGATCAAACGTTCTCTGACATTAAAAAATTGCCAGCCCATACCCATTTGTTTCTTTGTTACTTGGTATTTCAAATTTTATAGGCTTCACCAGTTCACCTCTCTGTATATCTCCTGATATCCTTCCTCATTTTTCATTGTTCTATTCAGGTCGGTGTTGCAGCTACATTTCAAATTAATCCAGCAATTTACTTTGGAGTGGAGTCATCATCTAGTGATTGAAATCGTGAGGAACAGTTCATCATATTTGGAACACTTGTGTAAGATATGTTCACACATAAGTAGGGTGTCCCCAATGTTTGGAAAACTATCAAGGCTGTTGGGTTAAGGCTAATTCCTCCGAGGATAAGTGCCAAAACTACCAAGCCAGAATATCTACCAAGTGTTTGGTTAGATGCTTCAATGAAAAATGCTATAAATAGTGTTTCCTTTTCCCGTATTTCTTCCTGAGCAACCTTCTCTGTTTCCTTTGCTATAGCAGAAACTTCCTCACAAGGATTAGGTAAGATGTTAGCTCCTTCGATATTATTGGGTTCTGGTACCGCATCATCCCTTACAATATCATTAGCCTTGTTCTCCCCCAGCTCAGTGTCTACTGTCTACCAGAGTTAAAATCTCCCCAATAGTGTAGTAACTATATGATCCTCCCCAATTGCTTTTTTCTTACTAAACTATACGATGTCCATGCTTTATATAGTGAAAACGGTAATTAGGGAAGGTCTCATAGATGATGAATTGTCTTCTGTTCCGCCTAGAGGGAAGCTTGATATCGACAAACAAAGCGTGAGGCTTAGAAACATCAACTCCCACCAATATTCTAGCATAATCCGATCTCATCTCGTCAGTTGTCACTACTCACTAGTAATACCGTGAGTGAATATCGGCAAGCCAACTCTTGAAGGGATCTTCCTAATATCTCCTCCTTCCAACAATCCATAGGCAGTATAGTCCACATGGGTACTCTCAAGAACTCCTCATCATCATAAATGAACCGTGCCTGCTTTTTTTTAACATTAGTGCTCTCCCCGTAACAACATTAGGCCCCTCCATAAGAACTTTTGCTCAATCCTCTTCATTTTTTATCTGAAAGACAACCAAACCTGGTTCATGTGTTACCAATTTACATCTAATTCCCCAGGTTTCCATGAGAAGATGAATAGCCCTCATACTCAAGAAAGTGCCTGTAAAGCATCCCACTAGCCAGTATCCCCGTGTTGAGATGCGATCACATTCCGTGCTGTCTGAAAGGTTGACAAAATCTTCCTCCGTTGATATGTATCTCAGCCAAAGACCTCTGTGTACTCACGTACCTCTTTCTCAGACACCTTCTGTGCACTCACCTCTTTATGTTCATTTCTTCTACCCTCTGTTTTCTGGTTCACTGCTTCCTCCTCCCTATTTGTCTCTTCAACCTCTTCGAGAAGTGAGAACTGTGTTGATGTCAACATCAACCATCATTTTACCATTATCTTACTATTCATCATAACCTGGGGCTGGGGCTGATTTGGATCAATTACATATTTGTCGGTGAAGGTACCAGCTTTCTCGGATGAAGCTGTCTTCTTATTCTTCTCCATCCTGAGAGGGAAGAACACAAACGCCTCAAAGTGAGGAATATACTCTAAGCAAGCTACGACATAGGATCTCTAAGGGATTACATAGGATCTCAAATAAGCAAGAAAATGGGTGTTAATTTTCCAAGTTAGAAAGCTGCATGTAGTATTTTGTTGAACATAAAAAAATTACGTGTGAATAGGAAGTAAGTCATAAGCTAATAAGCATATTGATCTTGTCATAAAATGCAAATTTAAGCTATGTGCACCTTCTTGCAAATATGCCACATTGCTATATCAATTGAGATATTGGCCTCCAGCAATTTGGGAAAGATAAGTGAAATTTAAAGCATCAAATATCAGCAGCCAACAACCAATAATAGACAAAATCGTCAAATAATCAACACAAGTCTGAAGTGGCAAAAAAAATCCTAAATATTTTAGGACTAAAACTAAGTGAAAATATGCCTGCCATATGACCTTGGCATATATAAATAGAACCAAGATCGTTAATTTCACTTTACAATCATATCATACTCTTAGAAACTGTAAACAACATTCCAACTCAACTATATAATCTTCACCGAAATCGAAGAATTTAGAAAAGCAAAAAAAATAAATATGTCCCAAACTTATAACACTGCTAAGTGAGATGAGGAAAATCAATGATTGAAACAATATTTCAATAATCATCATACAGTAAGATGGGGAAAATCATGTTGGATAGACCAAATAAAGTAATGCATTCCTATAGTAATTTTTTAAAAGTTACTTTATCTACAAATAAAGTAAAACATTTTTATCAAACTTGGGCTGCATCCGAGCACGACATTGCCCCATTAGCTGCGCCAGCATTTAGTAAAGATGCAGGAGGATAAATGAGGACGGGTCAATAAAAAGATTTTTTTCAGATAATTTCCTGCAGAATTTTTCACATGCATTAGAAAAGATCTAAATTTATGGAGGGTTCATACCTATGCTTGTGGTAGTGTTTATGTCCATATATATGAAAAGTGTCAATATATTGCTGTACATATACGAAATACTATTGCACAAAATCAAGCAAAAACACTGTTTAATAAAGCTTTGTTAAAACAATGGTAGTTTTTTTGTAAAAGAAAGGCCCTTGGACCCTTAAAGTGGTTGACAAGTTGTAGCAGGCTGCGTTTCAAAAGACCATCCGGTAATGAAGTTGTTTTCTCCCTCCTACCCTTAAGTTGGAGTAGTAGCGTGGAATTTTGTAGCAGGAAATAGATGTTATATCACAGCGACTTATGGATCAAGTTTCCAAAAAAACTATTAGCAACATATGAAGAACTTCACATGTTTCTAACAAACCAGCCTTTATTCATCTTATTGAAAGTGATTGTCTTTCCACTGCCTGTTCAATCTCCAGGGAATAAACCATAAAGTAAATCTGCCATCGCTTGTGGGAAGAAGTAAGAAGGAAGTCTTGGCCTTTATTAAAGAAAGGGTTATCAAGAGGCTTAATAGTTGGAATCATAAGTTTCTTTCAAGAGCAGGACGTGAGGTCCTTCTAAAAGCCGTGGTACAGTCTATGCCCAGCTATGCTATGCAGGTATTCTGATTTCCTCAAGAGCATTATGCGGAGCTGGAAAAGTTAATGAATAAATTTTGGTGGACTGGCTCATCCGGGCGTGGTATAAAGTGGAAGGAGAAGGGCGGGAATGAATTCACCAAAGTCAAAGGGAGGTATGGGTTTCCGAAAGCTTAAGGAGTTCAATCTGGCAATGATAGAGAAACAAGTGTGGAATTTTATGCAAAATCCAAACAGCTTAGCAGCTTCCGTTTTTCGTGCTAGATATTTCTCCAAAAATTCTTTTTTAGAGGCTAAAGTTGGCCACAACCCTTCTTTTATTTGGTGAAGTCTTTGGGAGGCTAAAGAGATGGTTAAAAAGGGATTGCGTTGGAGGGTGGGTGATGGGAGTTTGATTAAGGTTTGGAAAGATCCATGGCTACCGAAATTAGAAAATCCGAGAGTGGAGTCAGAAGTGGTGCACGGACGGGAAGACGTCATAGTAAAGGGTTTATTATGTTTGGAGTCTCCTGGCTGGGACATAGATATTATTTCTGAATTTTTTAATCATAGAGACAGTGATGATTCTTGGAATTCCGGTGAGCTTGAGATAAATTTCAGATAGTTTTATTTGGCCTTGGGAAGAGCAAGGGCGTTATACGGTTAAGAGTGCTTATCATTTTAAGACTTTCAGCGAAGCGGTGGTACAGAATTTCGCTTGGACAAAGATGTGGAGATTACATTTACCTCCAAAAGTGAAAGCCTTTTTTGGCAGCTGTGTTCTGGTTGCCTTCCGACAGCGGATAAACTGAGAATGAAAAGAGTTAATTGTTCACCAATTTGTGTTATGTGTGCAGTAGAAAACAAAAGTGATGAACACCTCTTTATGGAGTGTTCAGTGACTCAACAGCTATGGTGAACCTTGAATTGGAACTTACAAGTTGCAGGGCAGTCTTTTGTGGTCTGGACAGATGGACTTTTAGATGCAGGGATGAGAATTTTTGCAGCAGCTTTGTCATGTATCTCTCGAGTATTTGGAGAAGCAGAAATGCAGCTGTTGCAAACTCCTCTCTGGAAGCTTGGCGACGAGCCCAGGTGGGGAGTTCAACGGCTAAACAGGTAGCTCCAGTGGCCTCGTTTTGGGTCCGACATGAGGCAGGTTGACATAAGGTCAATGTTGACGAAGCTGTCCATCGCGGGTCTGGTGCTATTGGACTTGGATGGGTTGCCAGAGATAACGAAGGATTGTTTCTAGCCGGGGGAGCTATTCACAAGCCCGGAGAAAATCTCCCTAAGGAGGCTGAAGCACTTTCAATAAGAGTGTTGGATGGGATCACATTGATGTTGAATACGATTCTCTTCAACTAGCTAGCAACTAGCTAGGGCAGCTATTTCTATGTCTGATGGCTGGTTTTAATTTGATAATCCACCAAGTTATATTTGTTGTATTTGAACAATGATTTGATTAATAATAGTTGATTCCGTTTTTATAAAAAAACCATAAAGTAAATAACCTATTCTAAACCATATTCCCAAGTCAACTATTTCTAATCATAAATGAAAAAAATATTAAATCGGAATTAGAAATCTATCTTAGAGTAACCATTTTAAGAACATTAGTTGAACATAAATCTGATCACAAGAAATAATCAAGAGTTATGCAATTAAGAACTTTGATTGAAAAAATATCCAAGGACATTCTCGATCTTAGAAATTCTAAAATGAAGCTCAGAGTTACAAATTCTCGTTGAGTTACAAGAGATTGGACTGATTCCTTGCTGAGTATTCAATGAGAATGGAGGAGTACTATGCAAACAAATTCTTTATTTTCTAAAGCATAGCAGCATTCAAGTCTCTCTAGGGAATCAATTTTTCCAAAACGTAACACATAGTAAAACTCAAGTGTTTCTGGAAGATGGATAGGGATAACTCTAGTTCCATTTTTGTTGCATTTTATGCCCACCCAATAACTTCGAATCGGGAGGATGAATTCCAGGTAAGCTTCGTGACATGTGGATCTGAACAAGCAAACTCTAGTAGAGCATTTCTATAAGATTCATATTACGTTTGATTTGGTTCTTTTATTCTAAATTGCTACCTGTAAAGTATCTCAATTACTTCTGTAAAAAAATCACTATTAAGAAGAAGATTAATAAAATATAATGGGGTTTTGAACTGGAACAAAGTAGTGCCTGGTTCTTTCTATTGGCACGCTTCTAAGAAGAGTTCCACTGTCTGACCTGATCATCTCAGTTCAGCGCAAGGTCACAGATGCAACAAAGGGGATAACCATGTCAGTCCCTTTTGCTTCTTCTAATTGGTTAAAATGAGGAAAACTGCATTGATGTCGACGAATACCGGCAGGGAACAATAGTTTTAAACGTTCTCATAATGAATAGTCAGGACCACTAACAGTCAAATTTAGCAATTATAAAATTAGATAAATATCTGAAACAAAGTAATGTTGTTGGTAAGTTTATACAAGAGCAGTAAGTGATTTAAACTAGCTAGCTAGTATGATGAGGAGAAAGTTGAATCCAGGCAGAATGAAGTAAGGAACTGGTATTGTAATAGTTTGTACTTGAGAAAGTATGTGGAAAGTTGCGCCACTCCTTGGTTCTCATGCAATAAAACAGTCCTCGGTTGTTGTAGAATCTAGGAAAGTAGACCTTGTTACCGGTTCCTCTGGGAATTGCTTTAAGGGAGAAGGATGCGGATTGAGAAACGTACAAGGCTTTTCCTTGGAGATCATCCACCTTTTGCCACACTTGAGTGTGTGGATCAAGCTTGAGAACACAAACTTCGCCGCCTCCTTGTAGAGTTGCCACGCACATGATGTCGCCATCGCTTTCGAGGAGGAATTGATCTTTGAATGTCTCAAAGAGTTCATCTGCTGGCTTGCCAATAACTTCCCAAAAAACCCCAGTCAGTCCCTTTTTGGGAGGTCGAAACCAGAGGCATCCCAAATTCCCAGATTCACCCAAAACATAAAAGCTCCCATCACAGACAATGGGGGGGCATATGGATGCCACGAAGTCATCTGGGTTGCTAGTGTTGACCAACACGGACCAAGAATCACATCCCACCATTGTTTCTCCAATAAAGGCCACTTTTTGTGGGACATAACTGACAAAGCCAACAATCCTGCACGCGGAAGAAGTGGGCGAACCAGAGAAACACATGCATTCGAATGAGATGGGCATGTCACGTACTGGAGGAAGGTCAATTCTATCCATGGTGGAGGGGTTAAAAAGGAAGTATGTCATGGGGCCCTTGCGAAGAAGCAGCCAACCGCAGCTGGCATAATAACATTCAACCTCGCCCGGGTAATCCCCCAATAGTTCAGGAATGTGTACTGAATATGTGGCACCTCTGCGAGTCGGGTCATGGAAATTGAACCTCCCAGTTCTGTGGTTCAAGTACATCAGATGCGGCGCCGAATCTAAAGCAGGCGGAGGATCGTGATGAGATGCTAACGCCGCCTGTGGCGGCGGCATCCTTCTTGCCGCTGCCAGCTTCCATGATTTGCAAACGCACTGAAAGCTCACCTCATCTCCTATCACATCCAAACGCGACAATATACAGCACAAAAGCTCCTCGTTTAAATCGCCCCAGCCTGCCCTTTCCTCTTCTTCGTCTTCCTTCCCGCTGCCGGCGGGCAATGCTTTTTTGCCTATCAATCCTAAATTCCTCATGGAAACCCTTAACCAAAAATTTATATTAACGCAAGAAATAATATGCCTAGCGTTGTAAAGGACGGATTTTATCTTCAGAAGACTTTCAGAGTGATAGAAGACCGGATTGGATAACCGAAAAATTATCTCTTTATTAATGAATGAATGGGTTTATAAATAAACAAGCAACAAAACCGGTTGGATTAGGAATCTGTATCATGCTCGTGTACAACTAGCTAATACTCCGTAGAACAATACGAGTATTTAGGAAATTAGGAATCTATGAATAATATACTCCACATATTGGAGATTTTTTTTTTTTTTTTTTTTTTTTGAAAATAGAGATTTTCTTAAATATGACTAAATAAAAGGATAATTGAAATGGGAAAATTGAAATTGAAATGATCAAAATAGGATTAAGAAGTCGTTTTCTACACCCGATCTGAATGTTTTTATTATGAATTTTTAAAGTTTTGATCTGATTTGAATATTTCTGATCTGATCTGGTCTGATCTGAATCTTTCTGGTCTGGTCTGAATTTTTTTGATCTGATCTAAATCCTTCTGATTAAATCTGAATCTTTCTGATCTGATCTAATTTTAATATTTCTTTAATTATAATTATTGTAATTATTATTATTATTATTATTATTAATTTAAATAATATCTTAAATTAAATTATATCTTAAATATAATTTAATTATAATTATCCTACGTATTAATTATACCTATTACACTATTTTTAATATTTCTTTAATTTAAATTATATCTTAAATATAACTTAAATATAATAATAATTATAATTATACTACGTATTAATATTTATTTAATTTAAATTATATATTAAATATAACTTAATTATAATTACAATTATAATTATAGTTATAATTATAATTTTAATTTTAATTATAATTATAATAATTATTATTATTTTATATTAAAAATAATTCAAATATAATTATAATTATAAATCATATTTAAAATTATATTATTTATACCTATTACACTATTTGTAATAATAGCTACAATTATAACTGTAATTATAATGAAGAAATAAGGTAAACTTAAGTTTTCATAAAAACTGGGTTAACCTAAGTGAAATTAACCTTTGATCGAAGTTTTATGAAGAAAATTTATTTTCACAGAAACAACAAAATCAACTGTATAACAGATAATTTAAAATTGCCTGTGATACATACGGATTTTCTTTTGTGCCGATACTCGAAGTGGTCAAATTTAAACAGTCTTGCTTTGAATGAGATAGGTGAAACTTTTTAAATTGCGCATAGTAAACTATTTTCTCTCTGTATATGATTGTGCGAGAATGTCTTCTTCTTCTTCAGAGAGTCCTTAGATTCAGCTCCCATCATCTCCATTTCATATCCAGTTCATATGACTGGTTTTTATTCCTTGAAAAGATCAAATTTATTTAGTTTGAAACAACGGAGATGACAGAATTTTGATGCAATGGCACTTAAGGTATAGCTGGTACAGGCTCCCCTCTCAAAAAATGAAGATTGAATTCCAAATTCAATTTTCATGGGCAATGAGTCTGTACATCTTACCTCATACCATAGTCAAATTCTGGAAGTAGAACCCAAGATTTGTCACATACCCGATCGGGTATATACCCTTACGGGTTTAATGCACCAAACCCCCTTGTGATTTGAAAATTCGGCGCATTAGTCCCCTGTGATTTAAAAAATGCGTCGAACCCCCCTGTGTTTTAATTAATCATGCGCCAAATCCCTTATGTGAACAAATTCAATTGTCAAATAAAAGAAAAATGATTAACATTTTTGTATGATTCAGAGATTTTGACATATTTATTTGCATATTCAATCAAAATATTAGGAAAAGTGATTTTCAAATCGTTAAAATTATTCATAAAGGGGGTTCTGTGCATGATTAATTAAAACACAGGGGGGTTTGAAGCATTTTTTAAATCACAGGGGGCTAATGTGCCGAATTTCTAAATCACAGGGGGGTTTGGTGCATTAAACCCTACCTTTACCCGATCGGGTATGCCCAGAAAAGTGACTTTCTGGGCAATTTCCTGATATACCCGGTCGGGTATCCCATACACCCGGTCGGGTATCAGACCCTGCAGCTCCCAAAAGCCTATAAATACACCCCTTTCCTTCACAATAAAATCACCAATTCACATATACTCTTTAGCTCAGTTTAGTTAAGTACTTTCTTTATATTTTTATCATGTTTAGTCTCCAAATGAGGAGCTAAACTATTCCATCTTGGTTTTGCTACTTTGAAGCTTAATGAATTTGTAAGTTGTGAGTTATTCTCTTTAATCTTCTTCCTTGAATATTAATTTTTCCTTTAAATACTATTTCTATATCAATGTTGGGGAGTGTTACTAAGATGAAAATTAGTTAACATCTTGACATTAGTTATAGTAATAATAGCTATTTCTTCCTCTATGTTAATATTGGGGAGTGTTACTAAGATGACAATTAGTTAACATCTTGATATTGACTATAGTAGGATTCATCTTCTTTAATATTCTTCCTTGAGTATTAATCAATTCCTAGTCATATTTCATATTAATATTTTGAACATTACTTAAAGGATCAACTAGTTTTGTTTCATATATTAATTATTACTAGATTCGGTCGATTGATACGCTTGTTATTAATTCGGTCCTTTCACGGTAGTAAACTTGGGTTATTAATGCATGCGTTTCATGGTTAATAAACCAAGCTAAGGGGAATTAATTATTTTGATTAAACCAATAAACCGCTTGTGTTGAGGTTATCAATCTCAATCGTTTTCATCTTGATTTTATTGCTACTATCGAGTGAATATACGGCGCGTGTTCTATATTAACTCGGTACTAAATTTTATTAATGAGCGCGTCTCGTTATTAATATCTACCCTCGATGAATTGGATATACTCCTCGATTGAGTATTCGAGAGGAAGATAGTTAAAGATATAACCGGGATTGACGAACATTTTATTAAGTGGATAAAAGCAAAGCCAAGTTTTCTTCTTATTAATTAAACTCATTCATTTTAGTGTTAATTAAATCAAATCAAATCAAATCTAAAACCTCCCTTGTTACTAGTTTATAAAAAGAAAAGTATTCCTTTCCCTGCGGATACGAACCTTACTTCGCTATACTACGTATTAGTGTTGTATTGATTATTATTTTGAGTGCATACACGACAAAGTGCACGTCAAATAGTATGATAAAATCAATGGAAAACTGTCAAATAAGTCTTCCTACTTTATAAAAAAAGTCAATTAGATCATCGTACTATTAAATGAATCAATTAAGTCCTCAAAGTATTAAAAAGAATCAAAATGAGTACTTTTTCATTGGTTGTATGCCGGTTTCCCATGTCCAGTTGGCCTGTTCTTTCCATTTACTATTTCATTTTTAATTTCCTTTTTCTTTTCCCTTTTTCCTTTTCTCTCTTTCTCCTCCCCCACAATTTCTTCTTCCTGGGTTTCTGCATCCGGCGTCATGATGAGTTTCTTACTTTCTTTATTTTCTTTTTTTCATTATGTTTCTGCAGAAGGGCACCATCGCCAGCGTCCATATATTCCTAAACCGCCGTCTATGGCCGTTGCCCACAAGTTTCCAACTGCCGACGCGCGCCGGCCGACGTCCAAAACTTCCTGAGCAGTCGTTGGTTGTCGACCGTTTCCGACATCTTCTCCAATCACCTTCGTGCACCACTCTTTGCCCATTACTTCACCACTCGTCGCCCAACACATTAACCGCCGCCTGCCCCCGTTGGCTAAAAATTTCCCAACCTCCATTGCCGGCCGGCCATCGAACGAAATAGAACTAATGAAGGATGGAAGAAAGATAGAAAGAAAGAAATAACGAAAGAGAGTTAAAGTAATTAAAGAAGACGAAAGAAAGAAAAGAAAAAACTTAGGAGCGAGCCAGAACGATTGAGAGAAAGATAGTGAAGGGGGAAGAAGAAATAAAGAAAACAAAAGAAAAAGATCTACGTGGATGTTGAAGTCATCAACTTACCGGTATCACCCGTTATAAACCGGCTAAGAGGATAAATTGAACATTTTAGTTGAAGGACTTGATTGAATGATTTCATAATACGAGGACCTAATTGACTTTTTTTATATAGTAGGAGGACCTATTTGACAGTTCTCCCTAAAATCAACAATGTTACGCACTTGAGCAATTTTACATTAAAGTGATAAGATAAAAATGATATAATGTCTTCTATTTTTGTACTATGTCAAAAATCAATAAAAGCACTTATAGTGTATATTTGATTCAACAAGTTTTAAGTGTTTTTTTAAATTCTACTTGTATTTTTTAAGAAATACTTGCATATTCCTCACTAAAATAAATGTTATTTTAAAAATGTAACTTCTTAAATGTAGTTACCATAGAAGATACTTTAGCCATTTAACTTAGAACCCGTTTGGTAGCACGAAAATCGGCTGATTTGGCTGATACTGCTAAAATTTATGAAGTTCTGACTGAAGTGGTTGCATTGGTTGATTCTGCTCATTTAAAAAAATTAAAATATATTTTATTAATAAAATAAAGAAAAAATTATATCTAAAATAGCTAAAATGATCTTCTACAGTAACTTCAGCCAATACAGCCAGAAAAGTAACTTCAACCTTACTTTTTCTGTTTATTACACAATTCTGTGTACTAAAGCAAAAATTACGTGTTTGGTAAAAAAGTTAGCTGATAAGTATGATAAGCCGAAAAACATTGTTGCCAAACGGCCTCTTATTTTCAAGTTTTACATTTATGTGACCATGAGTCCATGACACTATTTTAAGTAACTTTAGTCATTTTTTTGCAAATAAGTTTTGTTTCATTAGTATTTTTGAAAATTCCTTTTCTTTTAAAATACATTGAGTAGCTTTTAAGATTCATTGCATGTGTAAGACTGTTTTTCTACTTGATGCTGAAGTGCGCTTCGCTGCCAAAATGTCAAACCCATTCCATCGCCTTAGTCCTAAATATCAAACATACATATATATATACTAGCCCGGTGGTAAAGCGCGGCGGGTGATGCCCAATGGCAGGTAATAAACGGGAAAAAGTGGGTAAAAGTTACATGTTTTTGAATGGATAATGAAAAATGGTTGTGTGATTTTTTTGATCATTCATATAGAACCATGTATGTGTACGTAACATACTAATTCATTTGCCAAAAGTGAGGGCAGTGCAGGTGGATGTTATGGCCAAACTGTAGCAGTTTGGTACGGCATAACAATACATAAGGTCAATGTGTCAATGACATCGAAGTGCTCATGGGCACTGCATATACAATAGCACGAACTGCCATCTCACAGGTAGTTCGAATTCCGTTGCAAAAAGGGCCTACAGGCCGACATTCAATGTTTTGAATCAGGTGCAAACATTAAAGCAAAAGAGTAACAGTTCCAAACAACAATAATAAAAAACGGGCATTCTAGGTGTTGCACAGAATGCCATAAAAGTTACGAAGTATAATATAAGCTCCTCAGTATACCATGAACTTCCATATGGTGAATGATAATAAATAATGAACTACAACTTAACAACACTAACCTATTGCCCATATCCTGATATTATAAATCAAAGAATGACAATAAAAACATAAGGATACAAACTTGTTTTGGTGTGGAATATATATTCTTTTCCTTCAGTTGAGCTGCAGCAAGCTCTTCACTGGTAGTAGGATCCCCATAGTGTGTCAAATTGCCAATAACATTATCATAGACACCCAAACCAAGCTTGCTCTAGCTGGTCCTCCTACATAAGAATATATATTTTTAGTTTAATGGGAGAGTTTAGTTCAAGGCTACGACTTCCAAATCCCAGAAGTAGATGTTAATAATTCTCCACTAAACCTTTACTTGTACATATATTTAGGTACTCAAAATATACAAAAATGAATCAAGAGTATAATAGTACCAGGAAGAACAACATAAAAAGTAGCCATTCTACATTCAACGGAAATTCGAGAGCCCTTAGCCAAGACAGTACCAAAAATTGTATCTCCCACTCCATCAGGGTTAAGATCTATTCTTTCAATAGCAACCTGCATTAGAAAATCTCAAATTTATATATTAAATCAACTAATATTGAAACATAGTCTGAAAATTTAATCCTTTTGTTGTGAACATATTTTTGTATAAGCATTGAATGAAAAATGAAGTCGTTATGGTATCTTTGTCATTCTTTGAATCCTCCAAGCACAATGAAAAATTCTCATCATCGGGTATATGTATATGTTATCAATTGAAACATACTAAATCAATATGAACTTTGTTTGAGGTTCACATAAGCCATCCATTTGCATACTTATTTATATATATGCCACCTTAGCTTACAACCAGCTTCTGTGGGTACTGCGTCAACTACCAGTAAGAACAACATTAAGAAGCAGAACACCCTTCAAAATAGTAAGAAGTAACTCAATTCAGGCATTTAAGATGAAAACGTAAGCTTAAATTCATTTGACGTAAAGTTATAGAGAAAATGAGACCAAAGTGTCATTCAGAAGTCACACATGTAAAGATCATTTGGGGATATATTTTTGTTTATAAATACCTTTTTCACTTAAAAGTGGAACCAAATGCAGTCTCTTTTTGTTTCAGTTTATTAGAAAAGATCATTCTATATTAAGAAACACGAAATTATAATTTTATACCTGTCCAATGATGACAGCTTTAACCTTATCAATAGAGGTAATGTTAAGAGCATTGTAAATCAAGTGCTGAGGATGATAAACCGGCACACCACAATTACAAATTTCACTCTCAACAAACTTACACAAGTTTTTAACACACAGTTTCTCAAACTCCTCTGGCAATGCTTGCAGCCATGACCCTTCCACTAACAATTCCTTCAACTTCACATACTGAGAGGCCTCACCTGTCACACAATTTTCTTCTTTGAATTCCATCACAGTTAAAAATAATAAATGAGTGCATACATTGGTGGTGGGTAACGCTAACAAGGCAAAAAATGACTTCAAATTACAATGAAAGTTTCAACTGTAATTGGTCCTTGAATTCCAAGTATGCAAATTAAACGCGTGGATAATTGGTCCGGACGTGAACCGTAAAGTCAACATTTTAAATGTTTTTTTCGGGCTAGAAATGTTATACAAAGCAAAACAGGTGGCTAGTGAGGCGGTAGCAACTCTCCTTTCTCTGTTAAAAAAGTACTCTGTGTTATTTGGAGTGATGCAAGGCAGATTGTATCAAAAAAAAAATCCAGGGGCAACTGCAAGAATTACATATTGATCATCATCAGATTTGAGAATAAAAAGAATATTTCATGGAGAGCAAGGTGCAGGGATTACAAATACACTACCTCTAGGGGCAACTACGTATTGAAGTTTTAAAAAATCATAACAATATAACAATACTTTTCAAAAAAATCATATGTATATAATAAATGAAGTTTTAAATTGATACTATAACTCAATTGATGAGAAGTTTCTAAAACACATGAAAGAGAATCACTCACCTACCCTCCGAAGTATTGCAGGGCCAGCCCTATTGGTTCTTCTATTATCAACAAAATAAGGATATTGACCTTCACAAACATGAAAAGTAACTAATTAAATCATGCAAATTCTAGGTATAAAATAGTTTACTTAGCTAGTGAAACATTAAACTAAGTCAAGTATGAATAGAGAAGTAACACTCAAAAATGTCAAACCACATCCACAAATTAATGTATAAATCAGATATAAAATTAAAAACATGAATAAAAACTGACATACCTCAAACATTGATGTTCCTATTACAAAACACAAAGTAAATCAAAATTGCAGCACCTGCTAAGAATCGTTTGATGTTCCTTCATTTTTTCTGAATTATATTAGAGGAAATTTGAAGCAAAAAACTCGAAAAATTGAAGCAAAAGGCAGAGCAAAATTGATTTACCTTCTTTAGAAACCCTTGCCTGGTTGTGCATCTTCTATTGTATCCATGAAGATATGCTCAGTTGGTAAAGCTTTTCTCCATACAAAAACCTCCAAAATCAATTGAAGAATCAGATGTGAAAACCAAAACAATGTAATACACTTTCATTTTGTGATTAATTTTAATTTGAATATAAAAATATAATCAATTGTTCAGGTATATCAATAGACAAAGAAAAGTTGATTTGAGTATAACAATGTCTTTGGGATATTCCAAAGACATTGTAGTACCCATGATATCCATCTGTGAAGCACTTTTGTGTCAATTGTTCATATCTATAATAAAATAATTTTGTAAAATTAAAGGAAACAACTTACCAACTTACAAAGTCAGCTACACCGGGTTAAGCTTTTGAATAATGAAGCAACACGATCTTAATCCTGCAAATCAAGAAGCAACTCCAGGTAAGTGGCCTAAATCTCACTAAATTGGTGCATGTGAAATCAAAAGCAAATTGCTTTTCGAAAAAGAAAAACAAAAGAAGATTCTGATTGTTGAGGAGGAATGCAATTTATCAAAAGAAAAACAAAAGAAGCAATTTATCACAGATTGAGGCCCCAGTAAAAGTGGAGTCAAGGGAGCAAAGTCTAACCCTCTTCAGCTGACACCCCAAGATTCTTAGTACATTCTTTCTAAATAAAAAATGATATTCCAAAGCATAAAATAACATGAACTGAGTATATATAGGTTCTTTATTAATTACCAGTCTACTGACATTAAGATCACACAATGACATTTGTGCTTACCATCATCACTCCAATTCACTCCAAGTGGCAAATCAGCATTGTGAACATAGAAACATGTTCCACGAAGGTCCGTATCACCCACCATTTTTTGACGGTACACGGTTGTCACTATTTTCTGAATAAACGAAGCTAGTCCATATCAAATGTAACTACTTAAATAACGTGCAAGAGATTAAAGCAATCCAAAAATATGCCTCGATGTCCATGATCTGTCTTACATACACAACAAGAATATTAGTATTTTTGTAAACAATTCAACGGTTTAGTAAAACATGGTTTAATAAGCACAGGTTACTAGCATGTGAAGCAAACATGTCTTAAGTTTTTGAATGATACTGTTCATGGATAAGCAACATCTTTAATGTAGAGGCTAGATACTTCCATGTTCCATACATGATTCGTATACCCCGATATGGCTAGACCGCTAGGCTAACCCCGCGCGCTTTTGTAAAGGTTTCCTCTTTTCTTAGCATTATTTTTGAAATACCATATGGAGAAATAAACAAATACGTAGTATTAGGCATTGGACATCATATTGTTGTCTTGAACTATGAATCTACTGAATTGGAGGGCTTTCTGATCTTTAAACCAATTTTCCTTTGAAAGAGACCCCAAAATCCCAAAGCAACGTCACTTGAAACTTTGAAAGAAGTGTTCTATAGTCTCTTTTCGCTGATGATAACGTCTCAAGGCCATCAGATTTTCCGTTTTCTTTTTAGAACAGAGTCCTAGAATTCATTGATCATAGGGGAAAAGCATAAAAAAAGGTTTTGTTTTCCGGTGGAGTAGCTTCTTTGATTTTTTTCATTTGGTGCCTTTTGTGGTAACGGTTAAAAGCATGGTCTTTGTCCTGGAATTGAAAGTTTAGTAGCTACTGTCTAGGCAGGGTAGAATTATTGTTTTCTTTTACTTCGCAGGAGCTTTACTGGAGCATTAAGATCCCTGAATATATAACTTGCTATATTTGAAATGCTACATAGTTAATGAATTCTTTTTTCTTTTTCAATGTTCATCTGACTTGATATATTTTCTCCAGGACACTTCTTTTCTTATAACGTTACTAATGTGATTGAAAAGCATTAGCTGAACTTTCTGTAGAACAAAAAAAGATAGATTGATATTTACTCTCAATTCTCAAAGCAGCTGGGAAATGAACAACACGAACCATTGATCCATGATATGCTCTATTTCCATTAAGAGCTATTGGATTAATGAGACAATATGTATCACTGATTGTATATTTATTAAAGAAATGTGTAAGTCAAATAGAAATTGTTATTCCTAGTCAGAAATAAAGACTACTATACGACATATAGGGTAGGATTTAAAAATACTCAAGATAACATCAATTGGAAGAAATATGAACCAACCTGGAAAAAACAGATAAATACATATATGCACGTTCCCTTTGACTTGCTCTGAAGTTCCAAATGGACCTTAAGCTTCAAACTCAGTAAGATATACTATTGTCAAAAGATATGAGTCAAATTTGATGTAATAAAAGCGGAAGAGAAACCTTAGCTTAGCAGACAACATCGGGTGAGAGGCGCTGGTTACTGGATGTCGTTGTTACCCGATTCTTAGCCAAGAGGCGATGATTACCAGGAAGCAGCATACTGATGGAGGCTGGGCGGCTTCGGGATTCTTGCAAACCCTAGACCCTGAATCTGAAGAGCTAATTTGAAATGAAGGGCTATGTCCATAGTCGCATACAGATATGGAAGCCCATCCACATGCTGGAACAGACGCAAACAGAAGCAAGCATCACGGTTATTTCACCTGCGCTAATTTGAAGATTCCGTCGATCACTGTATACAAGGAAATAGGCCAACTAACTATCTTAGGCGCTTAATATATATAGTAAGATAGGGTGTGGATTACATAAATACCATTCCTCCCGTGAAAATTGAAAATCGTTCACTTTTTCCACACTGTGATTCAATATTGGATGTCTATGTCGCACTTTTTTGAATTGTCAGAAAACTTTGACTTATTTACAAAAACACTGAAAATGTCACCGCATTTTTTTAATTTGGCATTATTCGACCAAAGTTCAAAAAGTGAAACAGGTTACCCTCAAAATGCATTACATTGGACAAATAGTGAACGTTTATCAGTTTCCACGTTAAGATTGGTTTTATTTGATCTGGAACCTCAAACCAATATATAATTAGAGAATATTACTCCGTAAAAATTACATAATGACCCATAAAATTTCAACCTAGTTGCTAATACACTATTAAATCTCCTTAATCTGTGAGGAAGAAATATCAATTAGAGATGCATGCTTTGAGGCGCTTTCACTTTAAAATGCATTGATTTACTCCATCCGTTCTTTTTTATTAGTCCTTCTTTCCTTTTTAGGACGTTTTTTTTATTTGTCCTCCTTTCCATTTAAAGAAAGTTTTTAAGAAAATACCCACACTTTTATTTTTTAACCCACTTACTCCGTATTTTTTATAAACTACTTTCTCTTTCATACTTTATCATTAATTTACTCTTTTTAATATACATTCTTTCCTACTTTATCATTTACCCTACACACTCTATACTTACCCTACTATATTATTAAAAAAGAACAGACAGGGGCGGAGCCAGAAAAATGGCTCAAGGGGGTCGAAACTCAACATATATACAGAATGAAAATGTTAGATCATTTTTAAACAATGTCTAATTTGAATATTTCATATGTAGTTTAGATAAATAGACACTCATAGCAAAAAGACAGATTGTCTTTGCTCTATTTCTAAGTCATGTCATGCAAGTATTGAGTGGATTATATCCTAATTTTAAAATTTGGAAAAATAATCTATAATATGCATCAAATTTTGCTAATTTTACGTTTAGATAGTGCTGATTTTGCAGAAGTCATAACTTTTTACTCGTAATGAGTTACGGGGACCATAATATATCAAATCGAAAATATTTCAAAGCTCTATACTCTCAAACTTTCAGCGGGGTCGGCTGACCACCCTGACCCCCTTGGCTCCGCCCCTGAGAACAGAGAGTAATTTTTTTCAAAATATTTGAAACGTGTGGCGCCTTTATAGGAATAAGTGTCACATACAATTCAAACTTAAGATTAAATGTACTTCGGAAACATGCGTGCGTCGCTCTCTAAACATGAAGAGTCATAAATAATTATATAAAAGTTTTTTTCTAAAAATGGACGGCGCTTCTATTGACAGGATGTTGGTGCAATGGCACTTGAGGTATAGCGGCTACATGCTCCCATTTCAAAAAAGAAGATTTGAATAACAAATTCACTTTTCATGGACAAGGAGTCCTTAAATAATTACACCTTACCTCATATCATATGCAGTTTCTGGAAGTGGAGCCCAAGTTTTGAACTGCAGAAACAAGTAAATGCGATAAAATGTTACGTTAATGTTGGGTGAGATAAGAGTGTGTGTTTACCAGAAATGTTGCAACTGTAGATAAAATCCTGATTTTAAGCACAATCAAATTTATTGGAGAAAAAACAAACAGACTTACGAATTATTCAACCAAGTATGGTTGACCACTTGACCATCTTTATATTTCTCAATTTCTTGGCAAGCGGATATTTTTATCTCGTAAAATAGAAATTGGTGCATATGGTAATGGCATTTCATGTGACTTTAAAAATCAAGTATATGAAAGAACATAAAATTGTAGAGCAAGGGTTCACACATATACTATAGGAACGTGATGAAAGTTGAAGTATTTCTATGTTTATTAATATGGCTAACAAATGTTCAGCATAATTTGTGTTGAGAGAATTCCCTAAATAGGAGTAAAAACGTTTTGAAATTCCAAAATAGGAGTATCATGTTTTTTATTCCCTAAATAGGAGTAAATTTCTGCCAAGTTTGGGCATTACAAGGCTTTAAACATGGCATTTTCTTCCAAACTTGGCAGATTACTCCTATTTAGGGAATAAAAAACATGATACTCCTATTTTGGAATTTCAAAACGTTTTTACTCCTATTTAGGACAATTTCTGATTTGTATTATATGTCTGCATCATGGTTGTTGCAAATATTTTGTCATTAATGAATCCAGTAGATGAAGAGGCTTCAAAAATGAGGACAAGCATACCATAGAACTTATAGCATACAAGATGAATAACCTGGCTAGATTAGTAATCTTAGCTAGGGGTGGACTCGGGCCGAGCCGCCCGGCCCGGAACCAGACCAGCCCGGTACTGTTTGGGCCCGGCCCGGTACCCGGTACCCGGTCTTGGGTCGGTTCGGGCCACCCGGAACCGCTCCTATCCCGGTTCGGGATCGGGCCCCATAAAACGCGAACCGGCCCAGCAGGTTCGGGCCATTTTTTTTCAATTTTTTTTATTTCTACTGGGTTGGGATGGGTGTTTGGGGTGGGGTGGGGGGTGGGGGGGGTGGGGGTTATATAGAAAATAAATAAAAAACAAAAAAAAAGGCCTGGGCAGTTAACTGGGCAGTTTATATATATGAACTTCCCAGTTAACTTCAAGAAATTATTTGAGTGCCTTCCCGATTGAATTTTTAGCTGAAATTTGGTATGGATAAACAAGACTTCATGAAGAACATGCTCAAAAAATTTCATCAAAAAATTCCACCGGGAAGTGCCCGAAATGCCCTCGGCCGGACGGCGGTTCCCGTCAGGGCGGCTGGACATGAAAAGTCCTCTCTCTCTCTCTCTCTCTCTATATATATATATATATATATATATATATATATATATATATATATACTAGCTTCGGCGCGCGCGTTGCGCGACGATTGAGGCCCAATGTTGGGGAAAAACCGAGAAAATTTTATAAATGCATTCCAAAGCAAAAGAAATACAGAAGTTTAAAGATACTAAAAAGAAATTTGAGCTTAACATGATTGTTCCAAAGGGTTCAAATGTGTATTCAGTGAACTCAAAGTGGGAAAGCTAATTGCATAAATACATTATTTAGAAAATATGAAAAGTTTACCGAAGAATCGTACTAAAGTGAAGCTACTTACTTCACACAAGTTTCATGCCATGTTGCAATCACTCGCAATCCGACTGACCGGGTCTTTGCCAAACCTACTCTTCTTGCCCTTTGACTTTCTCGGTCTATCAATGCGTGATGTAACGTGAGATTTCCACTCAATTTTGTTATGCCCATCAGAGGAAACCCCAGCAGCAGGCTATGTGTGACCACGAACATGACGAAATATATGGAGGATGGCAACATCCATTGCAGCATACTCTAGCTGATATTGAGTTAAAGGTCGTTGCTCCCATTTGCTATTTCGTCTGATTTTGTTCAAAGCAGCTCCCAATGTTATCTTTGATAGACCAAACAGGCCCCCCTTGACTACTCAAAAAGATTTTGAATGTCAAGAAGCATGTCATAGTGCTCAAAGCATTGCAGCCTTTCATAAGAGCATCACTGCAGGCAACAGTATGCATTTCATACGTATTGGTTCCGCCTGGCAGCTTCTCGTCATCGCATGAGGAAATGGTGAACAATAGTGCTCTACCTCGGCCATAAATAGGTGGATAACAATAAAGAGCACTACATAATATAACAAATAAATAACAATGAATTTGTCAATTTGTTGATTACGCTGAAATTTATGAAGTTTATATACTGTTCATTTCTATTAATCAATGTGTTGAACAGATAATATATGTTTGCCATGATAGGGGGGGAAAATAATAAAAATACCCCAAACTTTGAAGGGGTGTGAGATGAACACCCCAAACTTGCATATGTAATTTAAATACCCCAAACTTTATATATAAAGTTACTTTAACACCATAGTCAACTATTATTTCTTTCAAAAATGTAAATTTATGATGTTAATTGCATAATTTAAAATATTTTAGAATTTATGAAGACACAATTAATTAACATTCTAAACTTCCATTGTGAAATAAATAATGTTACCCCAAATCTATATAATTGCAACACTTTTACTTTTCTATTTTAAATTATGCAATTAACCCATAAACCTACATTTTTTAAAGAAATACTACGTAATACATTAAAATGGTGCAAAAATAACTTTTATATATAAAGTTTGGGGTATTTAAAATACATATGCAAGTTTGGGGTGTTTACCTCACACCCCTTCAAAGTTTGGGGTATTTTTATTATTTTTCCCCATGATAGGGCAATTTGTTACAGAGTCCACCCCATTAAGATAAAAAATAGGCCGTCGGTCCTCTCCTCTATTTTCATATATTCTGTGATTTACAACTGCGCAGGCAATTAACATTTCGGTTTGAATGTGTGGGCCAGAAAGTTCAAACAAAATATCAAAGCAACAATGCGAGGGCACAACAGTAGAGCACTTAAACAAAAAAAACAAAATAGAGCACTTAAATAAAAAAATTAGTTAAAAGAAAATTAAGGAACCTTGAAGGGCGAACTACATCACCAAGTCACCAAGTTGAGGAGCAATATCACTGCGACGAAAAGCAGAAATTGGACAGGAATACCATCACTGCAACTAAAAGTAGGAATTAGAGAAATAGCATTTCCAGAAAGTATAAAGATAGAAAATATCATAATTAATAGTTAATGGGATTAAAACCACAAAGAATATTTAATAATGCCAAATATGAGAAAAGTTATTGTTTTAAAGAGTGGAATGAGTCATCTTGAATAATTAAGACTACTTGCCTTCTATGCGTCCACCATATTTTTTTTTCATAAAGAGTGGATTTGAAAGAAAAGTTATGAAATTAAAAGACATAACACTGGCATACTTCTCCCACTTTCAAAATCAATATATTCTTATATTTCGAAGGAAATCATAATTATTTGATTGTAATGAGTTGAATAATCTAGTGGGTTCATTACAAGATCTCAAACAAAATTGATTAAAAAAATACAGCATATGTGCCTCCATATATCTTTAATTATAGGTTTTTTCCACATTTAACAAGATATTATGTTTAAGGCTATGTTTTTATGCCATTTAAGCTAATAGCAGGCTGAAATATCTATAATGCAGTCAATTATCACGTGATGAGCTTTGTTTGGATAAAAGAATAAAGTGAGTTTGAGGTCAAAAAAGGAAATAATGTTTTACAGAACCATTTGATGCCCATTCAATTTTTCAAAATCAAAGGAAAATTGAAGCGAAAGCAAAGCCGATATCAGTAGAATTTAAAAGAAAATACAAGTTGGGGGGGGGATGAAGGAAAAGAAACTTTACCAAAGAAAAAACTCAGTGAGGCAAATTCACGAACACCTAGAGTCCTCCTTTTTTATATAGCAAGACAGAGAGCAACCGTACCTCCATGGAACCACAGTATGTACTGAAATATGTAATTGGGGGAAGACTAAGCTTCTTTTTCCTGAGATCATTAATATAACTTCTTATGCCCCACCATATCAGCAAGTCCACCACCATATAAGAAAGCTGGATTATAAAAACGATATAAGTGTTCATATATTATGACAAAGCTATTTATTCTCATAAATAAAACAATGACCCTCGGTGATCTGAAACACACAGTTGAGTAAAAACGAAATGGAATCTAAACTCTCCTGATCAATAAAAGGCAGAGGAAGACTTTGGGTTTGACCATCCCATGGGAGGTCTCACAATTCCCTGCAAGGAAGATACTTTCATCCATCTCACATCTCTGCTCAACATTAAAAATGAAAAAAAAAACATATGGAAAAAGAGTTCAAATAATGAAAAATTCCATCAAATAAGAAACATATCTAAATTTCAGCTATATATACACACAAACACACACCTAAAGTAGACACTCCATTAAATAAATAATTTTTCAAAAGTAATTTCATGTATTATTTTCCAAATTTACTAATAACTGCCATAAAGAGAGGCTTGTTCTTCAAAAGTGACAGAAATGTAATATCAAAGCAATGGCTGTATATGAGAGAGTATATGATAGAGTTTGTGTCATTTGATAAACCTGAAGGACTGCCGTGCTAGTGACTAAATCAGAACCATCACAGCCTCAACAATTGGAAAATGCGAAGCAACCGCAACTAATTTTCATTTTTCTTTTTTATTGTAAAATATTTATTATATACGTAGTATATAGTTTAGTAGATACACGAAGTTAAATGCACTGCAAACACAATATAATATCAACAGTCCTAATTTTGAAAAGGTGCATATGATGTGTTTTCTATAAAAACAGCACACACAAAATTAGAAACAACAATACATAAATTCCAGACCTATAATCCTTCCAAATATTCTTTATCATGATACTTTTAGCTCTGTTTTCTCTTCACCTTCTGAAAATATGCCTATTGTAAATGTAACGCCAATAAGAAGGGCAGGCATTTAACAATCTATCATGATGAAAGTCTTACAACCAATCATCAATTTTTCAATGTCAACCGTAATCGCATTCTATGATTACGATTAAACTCACTCAGGTTTAGGCCTTCTAAAAAACTTATGATTAGTTGCTTTTTGTTTTTGTTAGCACCATTCACTATTGAACTGGTTATCATTTATGATTAGTTGGTTTTTGTATCCTCACGAAAATTTATAATCTGAAAGTGCAATAGAAACGTGAAATAGTGCAACGCGGTTTGGTAGCACCAGAATCAAAATGTGCATAATAAGATATGGCAGCTTAAGCATAATGACCTGTATGGCTATACAGCTTAGTGGGATGATAAAATAGTTGAATGTTTTCCAAAAAAGAACCTGATTCTTTCAATCATTTGGTTTAATGATTGCATCTAGCATACCCACTCATGGTTCTACCCTGCCATTATAATACTGAGCACATTTAATATGGATTGAAAATGAAACAAATACGCTAACTAAGGAAATGGTGTTTACTTAAAGATATCAAATACCTGTAATACGATCGAGCACATTTTTAAAAAAAATCGTAGTCAAAGATTGATCTATGAGATGAAGTTCTAAAGAGTAACATTAGAAATAAAAAGAAACCAATAAAATATCAACTTGGGAAAAGGTCAAGAAGTTCAAATATCATGAAACTGAATAAGACCAGATAATCAGAGAAGATGGAAAACATGTGAAAATCAACGACGAAAATGTATCTATGCACTCATGTTTCCAAAGAAGAACTGAAAGAGATTGAGAGAAGGATACTAACTTGCTCAGATTGTTGGCAACCCTATTTTTACAAATATATAAATCAATTAAAAAGTCAAGAACGGAATGCAAAAAATTATGATGAGGTAATTGGGAGTGGGTATGCTAGATGCAAATATGCAATCATTAAAGAACATCTTAATAGTTAGATTAGATCTGACCTCTTCCTTTAACCCTTCTTAGATTCCTATTCCACCTACGGACAAGCAGACCTCTTTAATTAACCATTCTTAAACTCTCATTTCCGCCTATGGATAAGCAGCACTTGTTTTCAAATGATGGACTCACAGTGCTATATGGATAAGCAGAATTTGAGATGACACACATAATCTGTTATAAGAATGAAACCAAAACAAACCTGAAAAACTCATGGCAGAATCAATGGATATCCTTGTATATAGTTTACCCCTGGTGCCTGGTTGGTAAGGAGCTTAGAAGATTTTAGAAAATGAGTAGATGGCAGATTACATCACATGATGTTCCAATCATACAAATGAGGACAATTTTTCATAACCAAGGGTATAACCTCTAGCTGTTTCCTCTCCATTCTTACACGGAAATAGGCCAACCAACCTTCTTAGAGTACAAGCTGGTGCTAAATTCAAACTTCAGCTAAATCATGCTTAAAGTACAAGCAAAAAATATAATACGGAGCAATAAGTAAATGGAAAATGGAAACCGGAAGCCAGAACTATCTGACTATATCATAAAAATAGAAACTAACCTCCCTTGGAAGCATGGTGCTGAATTCAAACTTTATCCATTCAGTCAGTGCGTTTTTCTTCTCCCCTGCATCACCAGGACTATGATATCCAATGGTGGGCGATGGCGGAGACAGTAGCAAGTTGAGGTGTATACCCTAAAGGTCTATAAATACATACAATGCACAAACACACAAATATAAACATACAATGAAGCACTCTCAATGCCTAAAGGTCTGTAAAGACACATGTTGAGACATGTAACTAAAACCTGACTCCTCACTAACACAATGTAGAACAATTAGGCTTCAAAAAACATAAAACAGAGTATAAGAAATTTAAAATACAATAAGATAGATCCCTTTACCTCTTTCGAGTGATAATTAAAAGGCACTCTTCTGTGTTGCTTCTTTTACCATCCCCATAGAAGGTTCCTATGTCATTATTGTAAAGCTTCTTTTACAATGTGTTAATGAAGAATTAACACATTAAGGTTAGATCTCAAATTGACATAGAAGGTTCCTATGTCATTATTGTAAAGCTTTCCCAGGATGTCCTCCATACATACATAAAAGTATAGAAGAGTAATTAGTTAATTACCACTGAAATGTTAGGAAAACTGGAGAAGAAGAAATGTTCACAATACCAAAACTGCATTTAATTTCATGATTTTAAATGCAATTTCTTGATTTTAGCATAACCTCTTAGAAGATTTAATTTCACATAACCAATGCCAAATAATAATGAAACTGAAATGAAATTATTCAGGAAGAGAGGTGATGATTACCGAGGCTGATCTGTTCATTTTTTATGGATCTTGGTGGAGCTTTTGTTAATTTTTCTTCTTTCCCCTCTTAGGATAGTTTGTCTGTTGGACCTGAAGAAAATTGAAAAACAGTTGAATAGTCCTCAGAAAGAGTTTCTTCATTGGACCTGCTTGGGACAGTGTCAGAATTAGTTACCGCAACCCGATTATGGGTGGCAAATGAGCTAGTTGAGACAATTTTTGGGTTATTTGGAACTCTATTATCAGATGAGGGATCAAAAAAGGGATCATCATTTCCCGAATCCAAATTTTGACTCAAAGAATCAAACCTGTTAACCTTAGGGACCTCACATTCTTTCTGAGCCTCAGAAGCATCATTGGCAGCAAGGGAAATATCATATGCAACTACTGTAATCTCTGGGACAGACTCATCATAAGCAGCAATCCTTTTATCACAGGCAATATTTTCAGAATCAGTAATAGCCATAGAGGGATCCAAATTCAAATTACACGCAACTTTTGGCACTGAAGCATCATAGTTATTTGTTATCATGAAATAACAATCAAAACATCATAGCAAGATTTATCAAGCTCAGTAATTGGCAGTAAAGTTATCATGAAATAGCCATCTTTTATAGAATTATCACATTCAAAACATTTTCACTATCGTAACAGGGACAGAAGCATCACAGATAAAAAGAGCATTGCAGGCAACTTTAGTATTGCAGAAATACTCGCAGTAAGGCTCAGGTGGAGTCCCCTAATGAGTGAATCAGAAATGGTTAAGTTGCGATTGAAAGTTGGAGCTGCAGACTTTTCCTTTACACACCGGTGTGTGTATTCTTGGCAGCAGTGACCTCAGCACCCAAAGAGCGTTGGAGCATCATCGGTTTCGGGTCCAAATTGAGAAAACCCTAAGGCCTTGTAGGCCTTCCGAATAGAAGCCATAGGGGGGCGGCCATTAAGGTAGGTCCCAACCAGAGACTAACAGAAATTAGAGAATAGAAACCTGGATTTCATCTTACAAGAAGGAAACCCCAAAAATCCATTGAATCTCTCGGAAGGTTTGACGGGAACGTCAGGGTCGTTGATGTCCGAGGTGTTTGGCTGTGAGTACTGAGTACAACATCAGTTTGTTGTAAATCGACGTCGAGTTTTACACGAAGAACTCATGTTGGGCGGCTTCGGCTGTAGGACTTCGACGGTAGGATTTTTGTGAACCCTAGCCTCTGAATTCGAAGAGCGCAGAAACTAAAATGAAGATTTGCGAGGGTGTCGAATGAGATAAAGCGCAGGAGCAAACAGAAGTAAACAGAGCAAGCGTCGGTTAACCTCCCTTGCGCCAAACTACAGTAACCGTCGAGCACTGCTTTAACGGAACAAGACCAACTAACCATCATAGGCGTATTATATTTATAGTAAGATAGAGGGCTCTTCTCATCAGGCCGGCCTGACGGGCTGCCCCGTCCGGCCGAGCCCGTTTGGGCACCTTCCCGGTGGAATTTTTTGATGAATTTTTTTGAGCATGTTCCTCATCAAGTCTAGTTTGTCCATACCAAATTTCAGCTCAAAATTCGATCGGGAAGGTCGTCAAATGATTTTTGCAAGTTAACTGGTCCGGAATATATATATATATATATATATATATATATGAGGGCTCTTCTCATCAGGCCGGCCTGACGGGCTGCCCCGTCCGGCCGAGCCCGTTTGGGCACCTTCCCGGTGGAATTTTTTGATGAAAGTTTTTGAGCATGTTCCTCGTCAAGTCTAGTTTGTCCATACCAAATTTCAGCTCAAAATTCGATCGGGAAGGTCGTCAAATGATTTTTGCAAGTTAACTGGTCCGGAAAATACATATTCCGGACCAGTTAACTTGCAAAAATCATTTGACGACCTTCCCGATCGAATTTTAAGCTGAAATTTGGTATGGACAAACTAGACTTGATGAGGAACATGCTCAAAAAATTTTATCAAAAAATTCCACCGGGAAGGTGCCCAAACGGGCTCGGCCGGACGGGGCAGCCCGTCAGGCCGGCCTGACATGAAGTTTTCTCTCTATATATATATATATAGTGCTCTTCTCATCAGGCCGGCCTGACGGGATGCTCCGTCCAGCCGAGCCCATTTGGGCACCTTCCCGGTGGAATTTTTTGATGACCTTCCCGATCGAATAACAGGGGCAGGAGTTGATGTCAAATTGCCTGTGTACACAGGCAATTCATTAAAACAGGGGCAGGAGTTGATGTCAAATTGCCTGTGTACACAGACAATGTACGCATTCTGTGTACATCTTGTGTATGCCAAGCATGATCCATGAAATAAAGGATTTGACATTGAGATTAAAGAAAGTTGGTCGTGCCTCAACTCTGGAGAACAAGTTTTCTATTCTGGAGTGAAGCTCCCGCTCACCGTCGACTCCGCCGTCGAAATACTACTCTGGCCTCACATTATTCGTGGTGATCAGAGGTAAGTTCTTGAAACTTACAGTTTCTTGAATTAGAATTATATGGTATGTGAGTTCTTAAATTATAATTATCTGAATTGTTTTGAATACAGAACAGGGAAAGCCATTTAGCACGGCAGTGGTGTTGGGTCACAAGAACTAAGGAAAAACCACCATTGTCAACCACCTTGCTGCTGCTGCCCCTTCGGCCGCGGAGGAGAGAATGCTGGTCAAGAATCAGACAGGGGAAGTCAGAATTGAGACGAACATCCAGAGAGTCAGCCTGATTGACTCTCCCGGACACCCCAACTTGATCAAGAACGTGATCACCCGAGGAGTTTCACAGGCCCATTGTGCGATTCTCATCATCGATGCTACGCCGCCACGCCGGCGGCCTTTGAGGAAGGATTTTATAAGGACGGCCAGACCCATGAACATGCTTTGCTTGCTCAAGCATTTGGGGTGAAGCATGTGATCTCCTGCTGCAAAGAGATGAATCTTACAATCCCAAAACATTCCAAGGCTAGATATGAAGAGGTGGTGGAGAAGGTATCATCCTAGAGTACCCAAAGGAGGAGGAATAGGAATGTCACATTTGCAGTCCAAAAAGCCCGAGCGAAAGTTGAGATTCCACATAATAGAGCATCTTCTGCTTTAGTGAAAGACTGCCATGAAAAACTCTGTGGATGCAATACAATTGTTCCAAAAGGTTGAATGAATCCCCAAGGTTCGGAAGTTGCAACGGCCGTGTGGAGGTTACAACTCATGCATGTTAGGTTGGACCTCCGGTGTGGATGCGCATGAGCTATAACCTCCACTCATTGTTCTAAATTTCCCATCACTGAACCCACTGAGCTACTCGTGCGGGTCTCTGGACGCAATACAAAAATATATATCACCAACTGCATCTAATTGAAAAAAATCAATAGACTCAAATGAGTGGAAATTGGTTAAGATTTGGGGTTCCATTCTAAAAGGTCAACTTGATAGGCGGAATAACCCAGATCGTAATATAGTGTTTAATTCTTTTAAAGATATTCGGTGTGGGACTTTAACACCTCTCCTCATGACCAAATACTTCATCTGGATCGTGTCGTCATTCATTTCTCATTGATTCGTCATTGTCAATGTTTTTAATAATCGTACCATTATTTTTGATAAGGGGGTCTAACATCATCGATCGATTTGGCTCTGATATGATGTTAAGATCTGGGGTTCCATCCTAAAAGGTCAACCTGATAGAAAGAGTAACTTAGATCTTAATATAGTTTTTTTTTTTTGCAGAGATATTCGGTTTGGGACTTTAACAAAATTCAATAGCTGACCTAAAACTAGCCAAAGGAAAAAGAATGTACAAAATGAAGTGAAGAAAGCTTGTGAGAAGGAGGTTAAGATTCTTGATCTGCATAATGGAGCATCTTCTGCGCATCACATAACTATGTGCATGTATTTCCCATAAATTAAGTTGAAACAGAGCAATAGTAAAGTGTACTGTATAGATAAGTTAGAAAATACAAAGGCATACCTTCATTTGCTGCATGTTGTGTCACACATCACGAACTTGAATATTCTACCCCCTTGCGTTTCAAGAAGCGCATATATAGAAAGGAAAAAAATAAAACAATAAATAAAAAAACATAAACAGGAATATACCTTCTTTCTCCTCCTCCTCCTCCTCCTCCTCCTCCTCCGCCGCCGTCCTGTGGATATTCTACTACGCGAATCTTCTGTATCACATGATGAAACTTGCGGTACTTCTTGTTTCCGAATCTTCTAATGCCAGCGGCCGCCTCCGTCCCACGACTGATGTTCTCGAAAGAGTTTCACGTCGAAACCCTTCCCTTTACCTTTGGTTCAAATTTATTGACGGACTACAGACTATTGGATTGATGGACTGCTACTTCTACTAGGACTTGTCATTATTATTTATTGTTATTTAAATAATGTATTTATTATTTTAAGGTTTCATGCGTACGCATGTAGTGTTTGTTTCCTAATAGGCTACTTTGTTATTTGTACTGGACTATTCGGACTTGTAGGTATATTTATAATAATAATTCTTGAAATAATTACATAAATATGACCAAAATAAAGATGGTTTACAAAAATATGATTAGTTACTAGAGTAGTAATTCATATTCAAATTTTAAATTTAAGTTACCACAACACTATGATGTAGTAATGAATAGTCACATTTATGTAAATGAGTTTTATTTTAGTAATATTCTTGTAAAAAAACCCATAATTCTTTGATTAGCGCAATACCTTTATTTTATGGTATCAGAGTGCCTCTTGCTCAAGTGAGCGACAAAATCGTTCTCCAAGGTTATCAGTGACGAGAATGAACACAGTGATGGGTCTACCCTTGTAACCCCCATAAAAATTGACCACAATTTCCCATTCTACTTAGGACCGCAAGATCGTCCCAGAGATTTTATTACTCTGGTGCGACTCAATGAAAAAACTATGATGATTGGATGGCATCGGTACGCCTAGCGCTTCAAGCACGGAGAAAGTGCGTTCGTTGACGGCACAATTAAAACATAGGAAGGTAAATGCACAGAAGATGATTGGCTGACCATTCACTCAATGCTCGTGTCTTGTATCACCACGTCATTACACCCGAAGTCAAGACGACACTTTCTCATTATGATGATGCTAAACTTCTTTTGGATCATCACGCCCAATGTCAAGACGACACTTTCTCGTTATGGGCAACTTAAGGTATTGTAGGACGAATTAAATAACTATGAGCTGCTTTTGGCATGTACATGTGGTAAATGTACATGTAAACTTGTTGAATTGCATGCTCAAAGACGTAAATAAAAAAGATTTCATCAATTTTTTATGGGTCTTTCTGCGGATATTTATGGTCAATTACGGTCAAACCTGATGTCCGAAGTGCCATGACCCAACCTAAATAGAGCGTACGAATCAACAGATTACTCAAGAGGAGAAAGGTGTGACACCCGAAGCACTAACAATAGTGGGGCTTGCAAATCGAGAAGACCTTCGGAAGGGCCCCCGTGCTACCGCTGGAGAGCATCATAGGAGGCGACATCCTGTGAGGAGGCTCCGAAGGCGTAGGGGTCCAAGTAAACACCGGCGGGACCCACGTTGCAGCATCGGAGGAGGAGAACAGGGCTGGGGGTGGCTGCAATGTACTGATTTGCGAAATCACTACATATTAGATAAATTCAATTAAAAACTTCTATAACATATTAGATCAGACTAAAATTGATTAGACCAAATTACATCAGACCCAAAAAAAATTAGTCTAGTAAAAAACATCCTAACTCTATAGTTAGACATTTAGTTAGTTAAGTTGCCCCATGTTTATTTATGACATTTTCCCACACACAAAAAAAAAGGCATGGATATGCTTTTTTGGCAAAAGGCGTCACTACTACATTTTCGGGTCTATTGTAACGCTCAATTTCGTTACCGTTGGTTCAAAAGTCTGTTACATTCTTCTAAATGTAACAGTTTTGGACCGTTACATTCGCTCGCGTTGCCTTTGCTCAAATGTAACGCTATGTAACGTTTTTTAAAATTAATTGTAACGCTCTTCTCAACTAAACGGAAGTGTTACTATTGTACCATAGTACAATTGTAACGGTCTTTAAGATGTAATACCTGATTGTCTAATGTAACACTTTATATTATATATTTATATATAGATACATGTACTGAATTATTTTTTAAACTAGAACATGAGCAAACAAATTAAACACACAGAATTCAAATATTATTTATCATGTTTTTATTCATAATAAGAGCATGATACAAAAAAAAAATAGGGGGGACATATACCTTACCCCTAAAAAAAAGCACGAGTTCTAATCTAATACATGTAGGGTGCTCTGAATATGTAAAATTAAATAACCTCTAACATTTGAGGGTAACTAGCAATATATTAAAATAAACACTATAGATACTAAGCTAGCTGCTATGAGAACTTTTGCATTAGTTCACCTCCCTGGGACAATGCTTTATGGATACCGTTCCAAGGTGACAAAGCTTCTGAAAGTCTTTAATCTTGCGTTGGAGCTTCCTAGCAGTCATAGTCGAGTCTAGCAGCAAGATGGAGCCAAGAGAACCAAATTTAACCTGAAACAGAGTGTATTGGTATTAACAAGTGCCTGTTTAGTTGCAACTTGATCATAGAAAAGGCAAATCATTCAAACATGGTAGTTTTAATCTAAATTAAGTTATTTTCACTCACTAAATTAAAGTTATAACAATTTCAAGAAACTCTTATAATTTACCTTTGTTCTAAAAGAGTTATTATCACTTTTAAAATTCATTGAAAAAAACAAGCAGAGCCCAAAGAAAACATTAAGATCACACAAGAAAAAACACACTTAGTGGAAAAACGTTAGTGGTTTTGGGTTCGTAGATAGTGCTTTCAAGATCCACTCAATGAAGAAAGTGCATTTTTTTCTTATAGACAGAAACTAAACATTCATATGTTGTTAATCAATACGTATTATTTTTTGTGCTTAGGACTCATTGTTTCAAAACATGCTTTATTTGCCTCTATTTTGCATTTTTATGTTTGGAGATTTCTCTTTGCTTTATAATATCTTTACTCTGTATTTAAGCACATGGTTAGACATTGACATTCATGCATTATTCTCTACATTAAACCTAGACAGCTTTAATTCAGTACATACCTGAACTCCCAAAGTCTCACACAACTTTCAATTGTTGTCAGCTGTTACCGCAGCTCATTATCACTTAAAGGTTGGGTGCCACCAAGACACCAACTATATAAGTGTGTGTGTGTGTATATATATGTGTGTGTACATGTAAAGTAAACTCTTCTTTTGTTTATGAGGATAAGTAAAGAACAAAAATATGATACTAGAGAGAAAGGGAGGTAAAAGTGTTAGGGCATAACAGTTTCAAGCAATTCTCTAGATCCGGGCTTTAATCAAAACCTAAAAGCCTAACACACCTTAGCAAAGAGTAGTTTCAAATTTGATGCTCCACCCAATAATCATTTATGCTTATCCTTATCCAATTTTATGCAAATGAGTTTTGGCCAAAGCATTCTTGGAATATATTTCACTTAAATCGGCCCATAATATGTAAGTAACACATCTATCACAACAAGAATTCTTTGTTCTTAGTACAATGATGCATCATCAACAATAGAATAATTGAAAAGGAACATTTACTGAGCAATTCTTTACATAGACAGATACTTATTTTGTTGATTTTATAATAGAAAGCTTAATAGAACTTACCATGTCTCTTTAAAGATTTCTGAACTTTTCTGTGGAAAAATTCCTAGTAAAGATATACTTTTGAAAGCAAATCAGTTTAGTTAGAAGCTGCCAATGGTTCACACCCAATTTCACTAGCAAATCATCCCACAAATACACACTACTACATTTTCGAGTCTTTTGTAACAGCAGATTTCGTGACCTTTGATCCAAAAAACTGTTACATTCGACTTATTGTAATAGTTTTTCGTCATTACATTCGCTCGCGTTGCATTTGCTCTAATGTAACACTTTGTAACAATTTTTAGAACCAATTGTAACAGTCTTCTTAACCCATCAAAAGTGTTACTGCAAATTGAGTGCAATTGTAACGATCTCTAACCAACACAAATGTAACACCCAAGGAACATTAGGTAATGAATTTCACATTTAATTATTATCTAATGTAACAAATATACTATAATATATATATAATTATTATTATTATAATATAATAAATACAAATCATAGAATTGGAGTGTCATTTATTAATTTTTATTCAAAATAAGGACATGATACAATAAAAATAGGGGGGGACATGTACCTTACCCCTAAATAAACTAAGCAGTATCTCTAGTGGGTTTGGAGTACCTAAAACTCTAAAAGTCTAAAATTAAAGCTCCTCTAATACTTGAGACTAAACTATGACTCCCTTGGACAAAGCCTGAAAGATGCCATGAATCTCTTCAATTGGCTACATAATGAGCAGTCCACATGGTTCGATGTACTCCCTAAGAAAAAGCCTTAAAGATGCCCTTCCAAGGTGAGCAAGCCTCTGAGTGTCTTCAATCCTTTATGAGAGCTTACTAGCAGTCATAGACTCATAAATGAGCCTAGCAACGAGCTGGAATCAAAAGAATCAAATTTGATCTAGAATTAAGTCAATTCAATGTTAACAAACAATCATTTAGCTTGAAGAATTAGCATTGGTGTAAAAAGTCAACAATACTTAAGAAGCTATATATATTGCCATACCTGTGCAACAGACTTGAAGTAATCTCATATTAACATATATAACGGCAAAGAAAGAGGGTATGCTAACCGACATATATAAGAAAGAGGGTAATATAAGAGTTTTATGGATTAAATTTTTTCAAAAACTCTTGATGTGCTATGCTTATACAAGACAAAGAGTAGCTAGGCTAACCTTTATATATGATATACACATGAAACCTCTTCTGTAAACCGGGGGAGAAAAAACTGGATAGAACCTTTTAAATGAAATACATTTGCATATGAAGCAGTCTGACTTGAGATGATCATTTTCTTTGTAATTACTCACTTAATAATTAACTATTAGAACTTAAACTACTAACTATTGATTACAATCCTTCACTCAAAGTAACCTTTAGTGATGTAGTATTACATTTGGAGAATTTCTGGGTGGAGATTAGTCAAGGAATAATTCAACACCAAAAAGGTACAATAACAACTTCATGCCCCCTATTTCTGGGTGGAGACTGTACACATATTTCCTTGCTCTTGAAGTATTTGCAGAAAATCAAGATTCGTTTTGCTATATATCTCTTATACTATGAAAAACGAAATCAAGGATTAATTACATGTTGGTATTCATAACAGAATAATAATATATCAATAATATATCGGAGAAGCAAAGACAGCAATTAAGAATTAACGAGCAGGTATTCATAATGAGAATTATGTCATATGAAATAGAAAATCAATTATTAGAAAAAGATTAGCACTTATAAAACTCACATCCTTATAACAACTAACCATACCTACTATTTCTTATAAGAATCCGTTGGAGCGCCGGAGAAAACCTGAAGGCAAATTAGAGATTTTTGCAAACAAATCACTTTAGGGAAGCAACTTTCTGAATCTTGACCTGTGAACTCTGTCAAGAAAGAATTGTATTAGAGATGAAGAAACAAAACATGGTTAATTTTTCACAATTGAGTTCCTCTACTTGTTCCTTAACAAGTAAGGATATAATTTGAAATGGTGTTAAATGTTCTATTTTCTTTATTGTATCCGAATAATAGGAGCTATAAACAAAAAAACATATATAATCTTACATCTTAATAGTTTCAAATTCATCATTAATTAAAGAATTACATAGCTTACCATCAAACGGCCTATAAGATTCATTGACCAAGGAGCAAGATAGGCAAATTGGCATATATCATAAATTGAACCTGGAGTAGTTAAAGAATCATTATTTTCACCTTTATTTTAAAAGAAGTAGCAATCATTATGTTATGTACATATTCCGTTCAATTATTCTTCGAGTATGTAATACTTACGTTTTATTTACTATGAAAGTTATCACGAAAAGAAGCCTAAAAATTACTACGTATATGTTTTGCATACGAAAATGTTGCAAGGAACACACTAGCATCTGCGGTGAAATCATGACAAGAGAAAGAAGAAAAATATCCATTTTCCTAGTTTAGACATTTTTTCGAACATCTTTCGTGCAAAACTAACACATGGTTGTTTTTATCCTTCTTCAAACTTGATTAACCCATACAAATGTATAAAGCAAGCTCCTAAAACACAGAGAGCAAAAAACAGAGAGCAAAAACAAGATTGCACTAAAGAAGATAAGCAAATGGGAAATTTTTCTGATATATATAGCCTTTGAATTCTAAAACCAACTTTAATAAACCAATGCACAATTGAATAAAGAGAAAAAACCAGCAAGAGACGACCACAAATATTATACTCCGTAGAAATATAAGAAATCACCACAGAAACTAAGAAACGAAATTGAAATGTCTAGGGTTAAACCGTGGAAAGTACAAACAAGAAACCTCTTGGAATACTAGAAGATATGGTTCATGTATTACCCGCCATAAATAGTGAAAAAGGTGAAAGAAGCAAATGAATCTTGAGCTCGAAAAGAGTACATCGCGGTCCGGGGCATCTTCAAGCCGTCCGTCACCGGCTGCAGATAGGTGTATTTCGAAAAAAATTGGTTATTCTTTTATGAATAATAAATAAAACAGAGACATGCTTTAGCAGAAAGGATTCTAGGAAGAAAATTGAAGATGTTGCTGAGTGTAACCAACTAACCATTGTTCTGCCGAGTCTAAGGGATTGCTTCAATATATTTTAGGTTTCATATTGGATTGGGAACAAGAAACGTGGGTGTTAATTTGATACTCCGTAATATCTTCTCTGATGTTATCTCTAAACTTTGTCAAGGCTTTTGGTTTTCTTAGGGATTCTTAATTGATCCCTTTTTGTCAAATTTGGGCTTCGGCTTTTGATGGCCCAAGTTCACTTTTTGGCATTCTTTTTTTCGTATTAGCTATCCATACTTTATAGTGTTACATTAGCTTAAATATAAGGTAACACTTATCGTAAGAATGTAACACTCTACCGAACATAATAGAAGTGTTAGTTGATGCTAGTACCTATTGTAACAATATAATCAAAATCATTACAATAGGCAGTTCTATTGTAACACTTTAAACAAATGTTACAATTTTAACGTTACATTAGGCTCGAAAATGTAGTAGTGACACCTTAGTTAGGCCTGCAACAAATTAGAAATTTTTGCTAGAAAATCACTTCAATGAAGCAACTAGGGTGAGTTGTTGGGAGGCTAAACTTCACCAGGAAGAAAGGTACTAGTGTCCCCCAGGAAGACCAGCCTAGCTGCCTATCATGGAAAAAACGAGTATCTTCGGATCCTGAAAGAAATCAAAGTAACCATCAACCTTAGAAAGACCCACTTCAATATATGAAAACCAAACACCAAAAGCAGTCACAAACCTACGAGCATGCTTCCATATCCTCCAATATCTCTTCAAGCACAAAGACCAAAGAACAAACAAACTCATTTAGAAGTTCCACCTAAGCAGAGTACTAAAAAAATGAAGTTAAAAGAAAACTAAGGAACCCGATAGGGAAAACTCTAGCACTAGGTGCAGGAATTGTATCATTGCTCCCGAAAGCAGGAATCAGAGGAACAATGTGTCTATAAAATTATAAAGACGGGATAAGAATTATTATTACGATTATAATTAAAACCATGAGGAATATTTAATAATACAAACTAAGGAAAGTAAGAGCCTTAGTTTCCTTATAATTGAAACAATTCTAGATTCTAGAACATAAACCACATTTTCAGAATATAAACCATTCCAGATCAAATGTAAACCACATTTTCAGAATGCAAAAATAAAAAAATATAAAAACTATAATTGAAGCAATGCAGCAATATTGGACACAATGGCCCATTTATTTATATTTACTTAAAATTCAGATTCGGTTCCACAAAGAGGGAAAAGAGAGTATGCTACCATTTTTTCAAAGTAATTTCTTGCTATAATGTATGGTCATAATGCCTTTCTAAGGGAATGGCTGCCTATGTTACACTAATTCCAGAGGCATAGGTTTATGTTTTCCAAAGAGTAGACACCGGAGCCAGAGTGTCACAATTGTGCGCATTCACATGGTGGAAGTTAACTGAGGAAAAGAAAAATAAACAAACATTCACTAAGACAAAATCACAAACACCTAGAGTGCTTCAGAATTTTTAGATAGTTAGGTGGAAGGATTCCAAATATTTCTAGTTTTTTTTTACTTTTCATATTATCTAAATGAAGATGCAATGAATTTGGCATCAAAATAGACAATTGAAGAGAAAATCAAGTAAAAGAAGAAACTCTAACTCTAGGCCCAAGGACGAAGAATTAGGTACTGCTACAAGCTCAGGTGTCTCAAGGAGAGTGTTAGTTAGCCTGCACCTACTTAATGCCAAATTAGGTCCAGTTAGATCTTGTAAAAGCTTCAACTCTTCAAGGTCGAGACCGTTGAACTATGATAGGGTTATTGGAACTCCCAATTAATAGGCAATCAGATTAAATTTGTGAAAAGAAAAGGGAATGGCATGAACAAGGAAAATGAAACAAAATGAACAGAAAATTATGCAAAATAAAATTACCAGGGAGGCTCGGCTCATTTTTCATCTCCCGCCGTTGTACTGTTCAATCACCTGTGCGTCTATATCTTGTGAGTTGTGATTTCATTTTCGGATTTAGATGGTTTGGGAAAAGCATAATTGTCTTCAACCAGAATGAGAGCTTTGAGATTTTGAGAGTGGGCAGCCATGGCGCAACGCCGGTCTCCTAGACTTCATTGCATATCGTTGGGCGTCTTCAGTGGAAGACTAGCAAACCCTATAATATCTAACCAGATCTACAAGCGCTAATAAGCCCGGGTCATAGCTCTAAACTTTTTAAATTAATTAGAGGCAGTTTGGGAGCATTTATTTTAGGCTTATTAACTTATCAATCAACTTTTTCATCAAACACATAATTTTTGATTTCGCGTGCTAAATTGTGTAATAAGCAGAAAAATTAAGGTTGAAGTTACTTTTCTGGTTGTATTGGCTGAAGTTATTGTAGATGAATGACCATTTTAGCTATTTACATATTTTTTTCCTTATTTTATTAATAAAATATAGTTTAAAAATTATTTTTTTCTTAAATCAGCAAAATCAGCCAATGCAGCCACTTCAGTCAGAACTTCATAAATTTCAGCAGAATCAGCCAAATCAGCCGATTTTCGTGTTACCAAACGGGCTCTTAGTCTATCCCACTTTTAAAAGCTAATCGGTATAAATTAAATTTAGTTAGGCTGAAATTTTAATAAAAATATAGCGCTATTTTTCCCGCTTTACACGTGTTACATTAGTGTCCATCAAAGGTAACACCGATTGAGCAAATGTAACTGTTTATTAAATAGTATACTAGCGTTACAATAGCACTATAGTAAATGCAACACTTTTGATATAGATGTAACAACATGTTAAAAACTATTACATTAGACTCGTTTTTTGTAACACTTTAGACAAATGTTACATTATTTTTGTTACATTAGACCTGAAAATGTAGTAGTGCGTGGAGTTGCTTGAATAACAATTTAAGATGTATTGCTCTTTATCTCAAATTCTTACATTGTGGATGGCCGTTATTTGTTGCCGTTAGTGAAGGGGGATTTGCCCTCTTTTAATCAAATAGAGAGATATATGTTCCGAAAATAAGTTTATGGGCTTGGATGCCCATAAGTGATAACTCTAGGGGATTTTGCCCCTTTTCCCTAAATAATATGAGTTGATAGAGTTCCTGATGCTAGACTATGGGGCAGAATTGAAATCTTCTTTAATCTGTATCTATTCTTACATTTTATTTTTTCATTTGCAAGTGTAATTAGTGTGCATTCTGCGCTCATCGCTTATACTGTTATACAAACAGAACCAACCAATAATTAACAACTACATATCTTTTCAAAGGCATCTTTGATGGGAGTTGGGTCAGACAAATGCCTTGAGTCTCACTTGCCAAATAGGCCTCCCAAAAAAACTATTATTATTACAATTAGTCTATAATTATGTATATTAAATAATTAGTTACAGCATAATTGACGAGTCTCGACGGACTCCAAGTCCAAGCAACCAAGCATCAGTCATTCCGCCGAAGAGGGGAAGACCTATCTGGCTGTCGCCTGTGAATCTTTCTGCCTTTGTCTCTCTTTGATTTCATATTTTTCTAAGTCTCTTATTTAGTACTCTCTCCGTCCCAAAAACAACTTCCCACTTTTCTTAAATTGATGTCCCAAAATTAACTATACACCTCAATACTTTCCTTATTTGACAAATTATCTGCATCAAAAAGTGCCAAACAGTGTCAAACAGTGTCCAAACAATGTCAAACAATGTTAAACAATGTTTAAAAAGTGCAAAACAATGCACTCCACAATAAAGTCAAATTTGTTTTCTTAATCTGTGTGAATGTCAAACTGTAAAGTTGTTTTTGGGACGGAGGGAGTACTACGTAATTTGTTTTCTACATTGAAATAGGATTTGGGTTAACATGTACGGTGGGCGGTGGTGCACAACTTGTTTTCAGATTTCAATGTTCTAAATTGAAATTGAAATACTACGTACATGTTAAGTGTTAACTTTTAACATGTACGGTGGGCAGACGGGCAGTGGCACACAGCATCCAAGAATGTTATTGCATTATGCGGTTAGCGCAGAGCACGGGTCGGGTTCGGGTGGGTCGGATTCAAAAATTGTAAACCTGTTTGGTTATCGGATTGATAATTTCAAACCCTATCCTATTAAAAAATTTATCGAGTTTTTCAGGTTGAAGAAGTTCAGGTTGCGGTCGGGTTGATTCGAATTTTAATTTATTACCGTTGAAATTGTGATAAATAAAATGATCGATAATTGGTAAAAATATCAAAGTTATACTACTATAACATTCAAAGTAATAATTGTATAAATATGGTAATCGACATATTTGAACAATTGAACATGTAAAATAATGATATACGGTGATTGACATATATGATATTGTGATTAATTAGAAGATAATTAGTCAAAATATCATTCAAAGTCAGAACAATACAACATTCAAAGTTATAGTAGTACATGTACAAATACGATAATTGGAATTTAATTTGGAATATTGGAACATGCATAATATGGTAATTGGCATACAATAATTGAGATATTCGAACATGCATAATGATTCAAAGTAGTATATATGCTACGCTAATTCAGGTTTTCCGGGAGGGATCTGGTTTTGCTTTCCACTACATGCGGTAAGGGGTATTTGAATTGGGATGTGAGAAAGTAATTGGGACTTGGGTAGATGAATTAGATAAATTAAAATTGGAAAAGTAGTTATTTTTGTTTAACTTTTTATATATTGTATTTATAAGATTATAAGTTTCAGGTTTTCTATTAGTTAATTTGTTTGTGATTGTTATTACATTGTATTATCTATAGATATTGTCATGAGGGTCGTCTTCAATACAATTTTAGATATGTTTCCATCGATGCATTTAAAAACTTATCCTTACGAATATTAAAAATACTAGTAAATTGATCGCGCGTTGCGCGAATGTCATTGATATTCGTGTAATTTCCGATTGTATGTTTGTATTTTTAACTAGTTTTTATTAGTTGTAGTTGTGGAAATTACACACTTTTGGTGTAATATTTTATTTTCATTTTTATTTGTAATTTGTTTAGATTAGGATTATTCTGAGCTAAACAGGTCAAAGATCATCGAAGGGATCAAGATTGGACCTTAAAAGATCAAGGAAAGTGCAAGGAGACAAGAAAGATTTCGATTTGGAAAAAATACTCATGTACCCGGTCGGGTATTGCCTATACCCGATCGGGTATTCACTTGATTCGATTGTCCAAATCAAATCCGGGAACAAATGATCGTGGGAGCAAATTTTCGTGAAGATTTGTCACATACCCGATCGGCTATGCCGACATACCCGATCGGGTATGCCCAGAAAAGTGACTTTCTGGGCAATTTCCTAAGATACCCGATCGGGTATCCTATATACCCGATCGGGTATCAGACCCTGCAGCTCCTAAAAGCCTATAAATACACCCCTTTCCTTCACAATAAAACCACCAATTCACATATACTCTTTAGCTCAGTTTAGATTAGTGTTTTCTTTATATTTTCTATCATGTTTAGTCTCCAAATGAGGAGCTAAACTCTTCCATCTTGGTTTTGCTACTTTGAAGCTTAATGAATTTGTAAGTTGTGAGTTATTCTCTTTAATCTTCTTCCTTGAATATTAATTCTTCCTTTAAATACTATTTCTATATCAATGTTGGGGAGTGTTACTAAGATGACAATTAGTTAACATCTTGACATTAGCTATAGTAATAATTATTTCTTCCTCTACGTTAATATTGGGGAGTGTTACTAAGATGACAATTAGTTAACATCTTGATATTAACTATAGTAGGATTAATCTTCTTTAATATTCTTTCTTGAGTATTAATTAATTCCTATTCATATTTCATATTAATATTTTGAACATTACTTAAAGGATCAACTAGTTTTGTTTCATATATTAATTAATACTAGAATCGGTCGATTAATACGCTTGTTATTAATTCGGTCCTTTCATGGTAGTAAACTTGGATTATTAATGCATGCATCTCATGGTTAATAAACCAAGGGGAATTAATTATATTGATTAAACCAATAAATTAACCGCTTGTGTTGAGGTTATCAACCTCAATCGTTTTCATCTTAAGTTTATTGCTACTATCAAGTTAATATACGGCGCTTGTTCTATATTGACTCGATAGTAAGTTTTATTAATGAACGCTTCTCGTTATTATTAACTACCCTCGATGAACTGGATATACTCCTCGATTGAGTATTCGAGAGGAAGATAGTTAAAGATATAACCGGGATCGACGAACATTTCATTAAGTGGATAAAAGCAAAGCCAAGTCTTCTTCTCATTAATTAAACTCATTTAAGTCATTCATCTTAGTGTTAATTAAATCAAATCAAATCTAACCCCCCCCCCCCCCCTTTGTTACTAGTTAATTAAAAAGAGAAATATTCCTTTCCCTGTGGATACGAACCTTACTTCGCTATACTACGTATTAGTGTCGTGAGGTGCACTCAAAATAAATATCAATACGACACTAATACGTAGTATAGCGAAGTAAGGTTCGTATCCACAGGGAAAGGAATATTTCTCTTTTTAATTAACTAGTAACAACGGGGGGGGGGGGGGGGGGTTAGATTTGATTTGATTTAATTAACACTAAGATGAATGACTTAAATGAGTTTAATTAATGAGAAGAAGACTTGGCTTTGCTTTTATCCACTTAATGAAATGTTCGTCGATCCCGGTTATATCTTTAACTATCTTCCTCTCGAATACTCAATCGAGGAGTATATCCAGTTCATCGAGGGTAGTTAATAATAACGAGAAGCGTTCATTAATAAAACTTACTATCGAGTCAATATAGAACAAGCGCCGTATATTAACTTGATAGTAGCAATAAACTTAAGATGAAAACGATTGAGGTTGATAACCTCAACACAAGCGGTTTATTGGTTTAATCAATATAATTAATTCCTCTTGGTTTATTAACCATGAGATGCATGCATTAATAATCCAAGTTTACTACCATGAAAGGACCGAATTAATAACAAGCGTATTAATCGACCGATTCTAGTATTAATTAATATATGAAACAAAACTAGTTGATCCTTTAAGTAATGTTCAAAATATTAATATGAAATATGAATAGGAATTAATTAATACTCAAGAAAGAATATTAAAGAAGATTAATCCTACTATAGTTAATATCAAGATGTTAACTAATTGTCATCTTAGTAACACTCCCCAATATTAACGTAGAGGAAGAAATAATTATTACTATAGCTAATGTCAAGATGTTAACTAATTGTCATCTTAGTAACACTCCCCAACATTGATATAGAAATAGTATTTAAAGGAAGAATTAATATTCAAGGAAGAAGATTAAAGAGAATAACTCACAACTTACAAATTCATTAAGCTTCAAAGTAGCAAAACCAAGATGGAAGAGTTTAGCTCCTCATTTGGAGACTAAACATGATAGAAAATATAAAGAAAACACTAATCTAAACTGAGCTAAAGAGTACATGTGAATTGGTGGTTTTATTGTGAAGGAAAGGGGTGTATTTATAGGCTTTTAGGAGCTGCAGGGTCTGATACCCGATCGGGTATATAGGATACCCGATCGGGTATCTTAGGAAATTGCCCAGAAAGTCACTTTTCTGGGCATACCCGATCGGGTATGTCGGCATAGCCGATCGGGTATGTGACAAATCTTCACGAAAATTTGCTCCCACGATCATTTGTTCCCGGATTTGATTTGGACAATCGAATCAAGTGAATACCCGACCGGGTACATGAGTATTTTTTCCAAATCGAAATCTTTCTTGTCTCCTTGCACTTTCCTTGATCTTTTAAGGTCCAATCTTGATCCCTTCGATGATCTTTGACCTGTTTAGCTCAGAATAATCCTAATCTAAACAAATTACAAATAAAAATGAAAATAAAATATTACACCAAAAGTGTGTAATTTCCACAACTACAACTAATAAAAACTAGTTAAAAATACAAACATACAATCGGAAATTACACGAATATCAGTCATATGCCCAACACTCATGTTTTATGTTTATTTTATGCCCAACACTCTGATTTCATAAAAATTAGATTAAGTTGAATTAATTAGTTGGTGTTACAATAAAACACTATGAGCAATGATCAAGTAAATTGAACATGAGAATAATAGAGGAGGTAGTGAGCAAAATATGGCGGCAAAGTGAAAATTAATATGATATCAAAAACCAAAAGATAAAATAGTGCAATTAAATTCAAGAACATGCATGCAAGAGGATCTAACTAACAATATCAATCAAGTAATCTACTTTACTATATTTAAAATATATCATACGGAGTATGGAACTCGTGAATTAGGGTTTGAAGTACTTTCTCTAATACTGGAGTATCAAACATTAGAAGGTAATATGTTAAAGTGAGTGTAAATGATAACTAAACGGACTAACATTTATATATACAGAATATTAACATTTATTTGTTTGTTATAGTATATAACATTCAGTTATATACTTTTTTTGGTTCATATTAGCTATTTCGTTCCCCCACTCTTAACTTTAAGGGAATAAAAATTATTTTATTCCTAAATGAATAAGTATATACTCCCTCCGTCCCTAAATAAACTTCCAACTTTCCTTTTTTGTCCGTCTCAATTAAAACTTTTACTTTCCCTTTTTAGCAAAGAATTTGTGGTTTACAGTAATTCTTACACATTTCTCTCTCCTCTGCACAACTCTCCACCACACAATACACACCATCTTAAACTGTGTGCCCAGCCGTTTTGGAAGTTTTATTAGGGACGGAGGGAGTACTTTTTATAATTCAGTTTAGCTATTTCATTTTCCACTAAACTCTATAAAGGGCACTAAAGAATTGTTGTTTGAATATATCTCAGGAGTTAAAAACATGTTATTGAAAACAATAGACCATTTTAAGCCTTAATAAAAAACTATTTGTAAGAGAAGTGAAAATGATGTGTGATTGCTAAAAATCTGCACATAAATACAATCACAATTAAATAACTTTGGCATATTAATGATATTATCGAACACACGGTGTGTTTTTTTATTTCCTTTCATATGAACTTGTGGAGGCTATTTAATCAATTGATGTCTTAATCTCCTACTTATATAAAGAGTGACCTGGATGGTCGTCCCAAAAATTCCGCCTATTTGCCATTAAGTCACTTTTCTATGTCTCTGTTCATAACCTCCGTCTATAGTCTCCCTCTTTCCGGTTTCGAACCCGAACCCCATCTTCGTTTGATTCGGTTCCCATCCTCTATCCACTATTCTGCCTTTGCATATTGTTTTTGGTTATCGCCAGATTTGTGGTATTTCATCTCTATCTTTTACATACGCACAATTGCACACTCATGGTTAGACTCATTTTTTCTCCCATCTCTACATTCAAGATCATTCACTCATTCCTTGGTTGGTAGGTGTCAATAATATTGCAGTCTTGCAATAATTTTTTATGATAATAATAGGTGCCAAATTGATTTGGTTTGCTCTCTTGTTATCTTGTGCTTTCTAATTTGTTTTGGATGCTTGAGATTTTCATTTAACATGCTCTATTTTATTTTTCAATCATTTTGATCATAAGTTTTAGGATTGCTCTTTATCCCATAAAAAGAAGCATGGGAGGAATTGAAAGTCAGTGAATTTCGGTTTTAAGCATGTTCATATATGGCACAACTATAATTATAGCACATTTCACATCCATGATAATGAAATGAGTAATAGTGTGGACACTAATGCTTCTCATGCGCCTCATCCATAGTAGGAGACTTGGCCAGTTAGTCATGAACCCACAATGTCACCGTAAGAAATAAAAAAATTAGAGTTGCATGAAAAACAATCCTTTTATAAAAATATGGGACCAGTCTTAACAAAAAATTGAGATTGTTAGATATGCTAAGCATTTATTAATTATATATTATTATAAAATGATGCATAAGACTCATTGTTCCCTAAGTGTTTAGTCCAGTTGGTGGTAAGTATTACTGCCAGTAAGAAACTAAGCTTAATTAACGCCCCACCACCACCAGTGTGTTTTCCCAACCATTTTGTACAAGCATCCCAGAGCAGAGTGATTAAAAACAGTTATAGCCCATTAACATCATTTTGTACAATCATCCTAATACATGGACTAAACATTCAGCTACAGCTATGACAGCGTACTTCTGCAATGAGGATTGATCTAGATGTTATTGGTTAATGAAAAGAACTGTTAATCATAAAAGTATTTTAGTGAAGGTAAAGTTAACTATTTTATTTTGTTTGGTCAGAATGGTGTCTTTTCACTCCCTACTATCTTTTACTATCAAATTTAAAAACACCAAGTGCTTAATGATATGTTTTTCACTATGGTTTTAAGTGTTTCTTCATTTGAGACTTTCAGGGAGGCAGTTCCTCTCATATAGGGGTTGCAATTGAGTATTTTGGTTGTGTTCTTGGTATTTTGTTAGCTGCCCAGTAATAAATTTTTATTTGTTATTTTTGTAAGCCTTGATAAAAGTACACAATCTATCGAGGGATACTGCAGTCTGATACTCTGGTTTGCATTCATCCAAAGAATGAATTACTTTAAAAAAAAAGTATCAGAACCCTTGCGAACTTATCTATTGTTGTTGTAATTCATGACCTATGGATTATTCATTGGCTTGTGGCTTTATAATTGCTATATAGACTTAATAGTACAATATTGCATTGAATTGAACCTCCTCCTTAATCCATTCATGCATTCAAGTGGATAGCAGATTCTCCCTGATACACATATACTACGTATGTAGTATTTAACAATAGATGGAAAGACCGTGTACTTATTCGGACATCATATAGCTGAGCCAATGGATTTCTCATCAACAATTACATAACCTCTTTTTATTTGCTGCAATAAATAAATGAAAACGGTTATATTGTTCTGCTTCTGCATCTTGCTACCGTTATTTTTGAAATGGGTTAAAGCTGGGTTGCTTCAACTAGTGAGTATTCTCTATACTCTTGTGAGGCTTTATTAATGTCCTATATTGTGTAGTGAATAGCTTTCTCCATTTATGTTTATTCGATAAAACATTTTTTGGACAATTAAATGAAAAGGTCCTGTTGTTTAATTTCGCTACAACCAGTGCATTGGCGTTAGTTTGCTCCGATTAACATTAGTTTTAATTTCAAAAGTACTTTATTCACTAAATAGTACTTAGCGACATTTGGGTGTTGTGTATATTATCTTCTGCTATAACAACTTGTGTTTATAATTGTTTAGGATGTAAATCAACCACAGTATATCCCTCTACTTTTTAATATAATTATAGATGCTTTGCAGGGCAATCTGGAATTTGTTCGTGCTCCCCGTAATGTATAATAATCTACTAATTGTTAGTAACTCCAAACAAATATATATGCTTGCCTTCATGTTCAAGGTTTCATTACGTTGGAGGTTGCTTTCTCTTGTGCAGGTTAATTTTTAATTGTTTGGAGACTTTCATTTTGCTCTAATTAACATTAGTGGCTTCCTTTTTTGCTTCCTGACATTCCTGTTAGCACAATTCAGGTTATGATTAATATTTGTAATTTTTCCACAGAAAAACTTTTGATTTTAGTGTCTTGGTTAATTAATTCTGTTGATAATAATTGAAGGGAGCATCTACCCTCATCTAATGATAATTTTAGTAAATATGGTTATCCTTCTTGAAATGCCTTACGAATGGTTATCTTCTCCTTTTCAAGATAAATGTTATTTGTTACGAATTTTACATTTTCACCCATGATTTACTTGCACTACTACATTTTTCAATGATGGTCTTGTATTCATAGTTTCCACCCATGATTTACTTGCACTACTACGTGTATTGTATTTTATATTTGTACTTTAATTTGGGCACTAACCCCTCGCCCATGGGGCATGTCGGGGCTAGTAATATAAGAAGTGCAACTAAAAAGGCAGAAGAACCATAATATATGGTTGAACATGTGAATTTGGAGCGAGAATGCAAAAATCTGGGAGGTATTTTGCTTTTAGAATGACTTGAATATAATACAAGTTACTGTAATAAGCTCTAGTAACTTAAATGAAGCAACCTTACATGTCTAAAGCAAAAACTCTACATAATTTTTATTTTATTGGGTTTTTAAATATACGGTTATTTTGAGAACAAAATGTAATTGGTCTTTGACAATTGAACAAGAAGGGAGTATCATGGAATGGTTTACAGGAGGTATTATTTAGAGTTCATGAGAAAACTATTGAATCCTTCAAACCATTTGGTCTCAGATCTCACGTGTATCAGAACTATTATATTAGACATATAAACAAACACATGTGGTGGGTTTGTTTTTTATTTAAAAAGCCTCTATTTGCTTTTTGTTGATGAGATGAAGTTCCCTAGGCTTAGGTGTTCAATCCATCTTCCAACAAACATTTACATCAAGTTGAATGAATTCATCATTTAATCATTATCAACTTATAGAAAGACATGATAACATTACCTCAAACAATAGGCCAGGAGGTTAGCCCAATATTAAATGACGGAAATCTCAAGCTATATAAGAAGGAACAACGTACTTACACGAAGGATTTTAAATTATTTAAATGTTGGAATTCAACATCTTGTCTTCTCAAGCTATACACGAAGGATTTTCACATCTGAATGTATGTAATTCGAACAATGGGAAATCAAGAAGTCACCGTATTAATTAATTATATATGATCTTTGAAAGATAATCCACACCAAATATGAACAGTCAAATGCATATGTATCTGTTTCAACGACATTTAAACGAAGAAGCAATGAGTTTGGAAGTGTGTTGTTGTGTATTAATTTGCTCAGGTGTATCTTACTCCCAGAAGAACGCCGTCACGGAAACTATAACACCGTTAATGGTACAACTCATTTGAACGGCAACTCAAGTGAAATACTCCGTAACCTATTAAAAGAGTGTACAATATGATAAAGCATGAAAGAGCATTTAATATGAAAAACTTTCTTTTATAAGATAGGTTAAGATCATATAGTACATTTTGATTTTTTTTCATATTGTCTTTTCTATTCAACTAGTATCTTTACCCGTGCCGTGCACGGGGTAATTTATTTTTAATTTTACTATATATGTGTGTGCACTGTCATATGTACGAGATATCATAACTAATGGAAAATCGCTCATTTAGTCTATTATAACATTTGTTGATAATGCATGCAAATTCTTATTTGTTGAGCGTGTCTTGTTTTTGAACTAATTATCTAAACATATTTTCACTCTATATTTTTTAATCAAAATGGGCATTTTTATCACTCTCAATTGCATCCAAATGAAATTACTCTTTTCAACGATATTTACCTAAACAAAAAAGGGAAATTGCTCTGATCTATATGCCTATTTTTATATGTGACTTAATTTTTTCAAAGCTAATTACATTTTTTTTGTAATGTATTTATTTAATACCAGATGTAGTCATTTTCTTTTAATATAATAGCCCTTCTAGGATTTATTATTTAGCAAATTTGTCCTCTGGTCTCTTTCTTTAAAAACATAGTTTAGAATACGTAGTTTTGTGACATTTTGATTATAATGAAGGTGGCGATGGCGGCAATTATGCGCCGCATATGCAATTGGTAGCGGTCGATTTTATTTTTCATTTGATAGAGTTACTGAGCGTATTATGATCTTATCATTAATATCTCCGTCCCACTAAAATTGAAACAATTTAGTTTACGATGCTTGATCGATAAAATATGCGGCACTGTCATATGCATAACTTCATGATCATTAAAGTGTGAAATTGGACACTATCATAGGCACTAAAATATATTGTATAAGAGATCACATTTTCCCATTATCTATAATAGATATATATATATATATATATATATATATATATATATATAATATAATATATATATATATATATATATATTATAATATATATATATACATATATTATATAATATATAATATATATAATAGATATATATATATATATATATATTATATGTATATATATAATATTTATATCTATAATATATATATATATATATATATAGAGAGAGAGAGAGAGAGAGAGTGCTCTTCCTGTCCGGAATTTCCGGACAGGACCCCCGTCCGGCCTCCTCCATTTGGGGGCCTTCCCGGTGGTATTTTTTGCTCAAATGTTTTGTGTATGTTCCCCATCAAATCTAGTTCATCCATAACAAATATCAGCAAAAAATTCAATCGGGAAGGTCGTCAAATGATTTTTGCAAGTTAACTGGTTCGGAATATACATATTCTGGACCAGTTAACTTGCAAAAATCATTTGACGACCTTCCCGATTGAATTTTTTGCTCAAATTTGGTATGGATGAACTATACTTGATTAGGAACATACACAAAAATTTTAGGTCAAAAATACCACCAGGAACCACCTCAAATTGAGTTGGCCGGACAGGGGAGTGGTCCGGCCTGGCCGGACCTGAATACTCCTCTAATATATATATATATATATATATATATATATATATATATATAATACATATTATATAATATATATATATTATATATATATTATAATAGATATATTTATATCTATAATATATATATATATTATATAATATATATATATAATATATTATATATATATATATATATATATTATAGATAATGGGAAAATGTGATCTCTTATACAAAATGACTAAAGTAGTACGGAATATATTTTAGTGCCTATGATAGTGTCCAATTTCACACTTTAATGATCATGAAGTTATGTATATGACAACTATTGAGCCAACATTTTTATGTTATTTTGCGTCAACTTTTTAGGCATGATAAATTTATACGTAGTATGTTGAGAGAGATGGAATCACTAGCTAGAAGTCCAAACACAAGTGGTGATATTAGAAATAGAGAATACAATTAAGCCCGGAAAGGAAGCAACTGACCCGCTAGAGAATACAAATGTAACACCCATCAAATTCGATCATGGCTGTTAAGTTAGCTAATAAAAATGTGACAACCTCCTGATTTGATCCTGACAGTTAAGTTAGCTCGATTCCATTTGACTCAAATCGGTTGGACGTTAGCAGATTTTGGAGATATTATAAAACTAATTATTTGATTTAAAAAAATAGTAGTAGAGTAATCTTCATTTAGTTTAAAATGTGAAATTTCTAGTGACAAAAAAAATAGTAGGAGATATCAAGAGAGTAAATCGGATGTATACTACAAGCCAACCAAATTAGTCTCAAGAATAAGATCTTATTGGATTTACTTTACATTAGTGAATATGATCACTTACCGACCAATACATTTGAAATGGATTGATTGCTTAATGGAATTCTTTTTTTTTTAATATAAAATGGTCAAATACATACAACGATACTACACAGGAGTATATAATTTGAGCCTAAACATTTGAAAACATATTCACCCGTGCAACACATTGTGTGAAAATAAATAGTACTGTAAATGTTTTCATTAGTATTAATATGGCACAGCTTGAGCCATTGATCTAAATCATTAGCAAACTCTTTTCCATTACTAGGGTGTGTAACATGTGTTTTACTATATTAATTCTCACCTTCCATTCTCGCTCACTTTGAAGAGCAGCATAAGATCAAGCAAATGACCTCATTCAGAACGCAACTTCTCTTTACTCAACTATAGCCTCAAATCCAAATTTATCATAAACCTAGCTAGTTTAAGTCTATCAAGTAATCAAACTGTAAAATGTCTTTAATTCAATTCTCTTCTCACCTTTGGGATCACATATGTGTGGCTACCCACTAAAACATTTTCAACCCTTCCCAATTAATATGTCAATGGAATAAGCTTCTCACTCTCTTCTAGCTTTTCATTATTTTTAATAGAAATTGCCATACATAGATTAATTAATGTATAGGGGTTTTACCTTGTTTACTATATGCTTTGATATGACTTAATCTAAGAGCTCAATTTGTTTAATTCAATATGACGAACTCTAGGGAGGTGTTTACTTCACTGCTAAAGTCACAGTTAGGTTAGTAAGACAGGTGAAGTAAACACGCACACTGCTTAAAAAGCCGCTTACTAACCGAAAGAGGTGCTTAAAGTGCCGCTTATTAAGCATACCACCCCCCATGTATTAATTAAGCGGCACTTTAAGCTTTTTCAGTTTCCGAATTTACCCCTTGCCCTTAACCTATTGTTATCCCTGCCCCACCTCGATCCCAACCCCACCCCTACCCTACCTAACCGACCCCCATCCTACCCTTACCCCACCTACCCCGACCCCACCCCACCCCTACCCTTACCCCACCTACCCTATCCCTACCCGACCCCACCTTACCCCTACCCCTACCCTACCCCATCCTACCCCTACCCGACCCCACCCTACCACTACCCTACCTACCCAATCCCACCCCTACCCTACTTACCCGACCACACACCTACCCTTACCCTACCTACCCCACCCCTCACCCACATACCCGACCCCACCCTACCCTATCCGACCCTACCCCTACCCTACCCCCTACCCCACCTCAACCCCTACCCGAACCCACCCTACCACTACCCTACCTACCCAACCCCACCTACCCGACCCACCCTACCACTACCTGACCTCAATCACCCCACCCCACCCTATACCCCTGACCCCACTATACCTAGGGTGGTGGGATCAGGGTGGGGCCGATGTGATAGAGGCGCTAGGGGCAGGGTAGGTGTGGTGGGGTAGGGGCAGGGTTGGGGTAAGGTAGGGTAAGGTGGGGTCGGGGTGGGGTCGATGTGGTAAGGGCATATGGGGGTAGGGGCCTATGGGGTCGGGGGTACGGTTGCGGTAGGGTGGGGACAGGTTAGGGTGGGGTCGGGTAGGTAGGGTGGGGTCAGGTAGGTAGGGTAGGGGTAGGGGGTAGGGGTAGGCGGTGGGTGGGGTCGGGGTAAGGTAGGATGGGTAAGGGATTAGGGGTATGGGTACACATATTATATTATATACTTGTGTTCATGAATGTTTGTGTGTATATATATATGTATAGGGTTATTTTGGACATTTTAATGTTAAGCGGTGTTTTAAACCGTTTGAAGTAAACACGGTCTTACAACATTGTTTATTTTATGCGCCGCTTATTAACACGGGTCTTAATAAGCACCGTTTAATAACCGGTGAAGTAAACATGTCCTAGATGTTTAATGATATATACTCCAGGCCAGATACTGCCAAAAAACATTGCAGTAAAGAAACACATGAATTGAAACATGTTTTTACTGAAACGATGAAAGATGGCGGTACAAATGTTACGTTGAAGGGCGAGGAATCAAAGCCACCTCACCTGCAAGCGGAACGGAGACTGAAAGTTCTACCGAGTAAACTGAACTATTGATGCGTGTGTGTCTTATAAATACTCAATGTTTTAATTGAGGTATATATGTTTAAATATAGGTAAAGATACTTTCATTTTATAAATAAACATATCCATTCATTTTAATAAATTATAAAAATTCTAGAAAGCGTCAATGGAAATACAATCTTGTTAATAGAAAATTATTCAGAATAAAAAATTATTTAAAAATGTTTCTTGTAAAAGTATTTTCATATGAGCGTAGAACACAAATATATATAGTTCAAAGTTTTTTATGAAAAGTCAAATTGACTAAACTTTGAAGGGAGGGAGATCAACGTTAATAGATGATATTATAGATTCAAAAGTGTGAAACATTGCATGTACTTTTCAAAGCTTTTCGTCTACATACTGAATTTAGTTTAAATTAACATGAAACTAGTTACTTTGATGAATCATGATGGTACGAAAATTGAGATAGAATAGCAACTCAAAATAGTGTTAGGGGACGTTTCTTCCCTATATATTAGAAATTTTTCTCAAATTTTACTGGTAAACTTTGAAAAGAATTCGTTAACGTCATAATTAAATGTACGTATAGGGTACTACAAAAAAACAATCAAACACTAATTGGCTAAAAGTATTACTTAGTGTTGGACTGCCGCTCGCCTAGAGCATTATTTTAGAACATTGGCCACAACTCATACATTAATCACGTAAAAAATACAACCTTAATTACTAACCACTAAATGAGTTGAACAAAAAATCATTTAATATAGATTGGCCTTCCTAATATGTGTGTTGTGTAGTCTGTTTTGAATATAGTTGCTTATTTTTCTGGAAATATAGTTGCACGGAAACGCGAAAATCGCGAAGAAGCGGGAAATGGGAAACGTCAATTTTTGCTCAAAAAATGCTTATTTGGAGAGTTTCCAAAGAGTTTCCGAGAGTTTCCGGAATGAAAAACGTACTCTTCCCAGAGAGTTTCTGTGTTACGTAGTTTTAATGTTACTCTAAGGTCAAGTGGTCAACCCTAAACCAATATTCAAATATATTATGCTTTATAAGTACCTATTTGTGATAATTGACTGCTTATGTACTCAAAATATAAGTCATTATATTTTGTCCCTAAACAGTTTAGGGACAAAATATAATTGGTCAAATTTGATTGTCATTTACTAAGAAAAACAATTTGATGGAAATTTTCGTGATGAATCGAGTCAGAATTATTTTTCATTAATTAAATTGTTTTTTTTTTAGTAAATGACGATCAACTTTGACCAATTATATTTTTAATTCAAAATTTTTTGAATAAAAAATTATATTAACATGTTCATTATTTGAATTATTTTCATAAAAGTATAAATTTGCTAAATTTTATGCCAATATAATAATTAAAACTATTTATTTACTATTTTTGAGTAAATCAAATATTGTGAGATATCTGATTTTATTGTGAGAGAAGTAATCTTTATTCCCTCCATCCCGAAAAGATTCGGGATGGATTGACTTTTCTTAGTAATGACAATGAACTTTGACAAATTATATTTTTAAAACCAAAATTTTTTGAATATAAAAATTATATTAAAATTGTTAGTATTTGAAATATTTTCATAAAAGTATAAATATAGTAAATTTTATACAAATATAATAATTAAACCATTAATTTACTATTCCATAGTAAATCGCATTAGGAAAGTTGTTTTTATTGAAACACTTTAATTCAAACTGTGAAATAAAGAAGAATGTCGGATTCAAATAGTATAGTAGTTGATGAATATACTAAACCAACAACTTGAGAAAAATATTATATTATTTACTGAATAATTCGCTAGAACTTTGACCATCAAGCCCGCTAAAAAACTTTGGAATAAAATATTTTTGTTTAGCGAAGTATTTTGTTTGTTTAAACTTTGAGTAGAGATATATCTTTGTCAATCTCATAATTTCTCCCCAAAGATAAATCTATTTAATTTGTAATTTGGTGTAGACTCTCAGTCTCACCGAACTGCATGGTCTTAAAACACATAGCGAGTATGTTAGAAATATAATTGATACAGTATTTGAATAAAAAATAATTTAAGGAAATGTTAAGACCTAAAGAGTATTTAATTTAGGGAAAACTGTCAAATAGGTCCTCGAACTTTCATAAAAAAGTCAATTAAGTCCTTCTATAGGAGACTCTGTCCGGTCGTCGCGATTTGGGGCAGTTCCCGATGGAATTTTTTGATGAAATTTTTTGAGCATCTTATTCATCAAGTCTAGTTTACTCATACCAAATTTCAGCTAAAAATTCAATCGGGAGCGCATTCCAATTAATTCGAGAACGCAAAAATGCGCAGTTATCTTCAAGAATTAATTTGAATTTGTTCCCGATTGAATTTTTAGCTGAAATTTGGTATGAGTAAACTAGACTTGGTGAGTAAGATGCTCAAAAAATTTCATCAAAAAATTCCACCGGGAACTGCCCCAAATCGCGACGGCCGGACAGAACCTCCTATAGAAGGACTTAATTGATCTTTTTATGAAAGTTCGAGGACCTATTTGACTGTTTTCCCTTTAATTTATCTTTTCAATTATCATTGAAATCGATATGCTTAAGAGAAGTGGTAAGTAGGATGAGATGAAGAGTGTGTCAGCTTACCGCGAATCCTAAGAAATGTTTTCGTGTGCATGTGTGGTGGTTTAAAAAGTGATTTTTTTAAGTGATTTTAGAAGAAATGTTTTTAGTAAAAGTTGATTGTGTTTTAGAGTAGAAGTGATTAAGGTGAAAATACTAAAGTTGAGTGCTTGATTAAAAAGTGATTTTTAGGTTAAAAAAAATTATAAAAGTACACATATGCCCTTTAATTATGTGGAAAGTAAGGATGGCAATGGGGGCGGGTACCCGTGGGGAACCGCCCCGCGGGGGAAGGATGGGGTGGGGCTTGGGGTGGGGCAAGGGCGGGGATGGGTGAAATATTTTTATGCCGTTAAAATATGGGGCGGGGGATGTGTATTGCTACCCCCGCCCCGTCCCCGTTATAAATATATATTCAAACATATATATACACATATATAAATAATGTACACACATATTAAATTAAATTATTTGTAGTATATAACAAATGCATATACATATAGACATACATAATTGTATACAGTTTAATCATGGTTAATGAATTAATACATATTATACTAGAATAATAATAAGCTAGTAATGATTAAAAATATTTATCATAAATGTTACTCCATACAAAGTGAGTAAATAAATACACACACATTTATTTGTAATATAATATGTAATTAATTGTATTATAATTGTTGAAAATTTTGAAACAACGTACATAATGATAATATGTTTACTTATATTTTTACTTTAATTGTTTTCAATTCACAAAACTTATTCAAATTGAAGAAGTATTAAAATTGGTGGTATTAACTTTTAACAAACACAATACTTCAATGTTGCGTGTGTGTGTATCATATATCACTGTGTGCGCGTAGATTTTTTTATTTATTTATTTTTTTATTTTTTTTTTACTCCAGGGGGCGTCTGGGGGAGGGGGGCTGGGGGGAGCCAGGAGTAATCAGGGCTGAAACTCACTCCATTGAGTTTCAAACCCTTGTGTGCCTAGCGGGATTCGAACTCGAGACCTCCCACTAGGCACGGTAACCTCGCAACCAGCTAGGCTGGAGTGCTTGGTAGATATACATATAAGATTAGGATCAAATGAGAACAACATTTAACATGAGAACGTGCGAACACCACATTTACCCCCAATGTGAAGTAGCTCGCACAATGCACTTTTTTGTATCTAGCCTAATATTTACAAAAGTTCCACCGTGATTATTTATATTAGCTTGTATTGAGCGAAGTCCAAATGTACAGTAGAATGGCTCTATTGTGTATCACATTAGATTAAATGTGAGTGTTCCACGTTAAACATCATTTTCATTGGAATCGCACTACATATATTTATAATAAGAGATTAAAAGTATATGCAAATACGATAATTAAATTTATATGCGGGCACCCGTGGGGGACAATGGAGTGGGGCGGGGATGGGAGTAACGGGGGATGGAGAGCTTTTTAGACATGGGTCGGGGATGGGGGAGTGTACCCCACCCCAAATCCGCCTCATTGTCATCCCTATATGGAACCTACGTTTTTTATAAACCAAGAAGCCAAATCGTGAAGACCCACTCATCTCACCTCCCTGTAATTCACTTGGTAAAGCTTATCATTTTCCGGTTTTTCTTCCTTCGTAGGGACCCAGTTGCTTCTTCCTATTTTTCTTGCCTAAAAATTAAATACTCCGTATAGAAATTGAACGGTGTGTATCTTCAAATAATACTCCGTAACACATTTACCCCAAAATAAGAGTAAATAACTTTGGAAATTTCAAAATAGGACCATTATGTTTTTCTTCCCGAAATAGGAGTCGTTACTGCATGCCATGATCGAAAAATACTGTCATGATTAAAAAATAAGGTCATTAATTATAATAAATAATGTCGTGTTAAATGCATAGTACTGCAACTATTTGGCAGTCATGACTAAAAGATGACACTAAATACTGTCATCTTAGTCCTATTTCGGAAAGAAAAACATAAGAGTTGGTTTAGATTTATCTTAGTCCTGAAATGGGACTACAAAAGTTTGGAAATTCCAAAATAGGACTGTCATGTTTTTATTCCCAAAATATGACTAATTACTGTCAAATTTGGAAAATACTGTCATGTTTGAAGTCTGTTATTGCCAAAACATGACATTAATTAGTCCTATTTTGGGAATAAAAACATGGAAGTCCTATTTTGGAATTTCCAAACTTTTTTAGTCCCAATTTGGGTAATATCTCTAAAAAATATTTTTTTTTTTCGTAGTTTTTTTTTTTTGTAGTTTTCGATTTATAAAGTTTTTTTTTTTAAATATTTCCGCCAGCCTTTCGTTTCACCAAAGAGCAAGCAGACGTCCGCACCACGCTTGCATTAGGACCGCACAAAGGAGACGTAGAAACACGTCAGGTGGGACCCACGTCAAAGCAGCAACTCCTTTTCTCCAATTGCTCCAGCGTGCATGAGTCAATGAAAAAAGACTGGGATGACAAATTGTCTATTGCGAGATGACTTGTCTATGGGGGACAGACAAGTGTACAAATTGTGTGTACCCCATGCTCCACCCTGAGTCAATAGCCCCACCCAAAGAAGTGACTTGCTCCCACTTTAGACTTCCCAAATACATGGATTGCTAAGTTTTTTAGGTGAATACTGAATAGATCAAATTTGCCTTATTCAATCCTGGGTTGTGGGCAGCCTTAGGTTTGGGCACAAATTTTAGGATAGAATAGTAGGGATAATGAATAGTGTAGAAAAAGTAGGAGAGAGTGTGTAAAAGTATGAAAGAGAAGATAAAAAGTAGAAAAAATAAGGTAGTTGAGTATTTTTAAAGGAAAACGGGAAATTATCATTGACCTCCCTTGAGGTTTGATGCATTATCAATCACACCCCTATACTATAAAAAATATACTCTTACCCCCTTCCCTATCCTTTAATGATGCTTAAATAACTTTTAATCTATATTTAGAGAAAATTATATATCTAATTTCACAATTTTTCGTTATGTCCGCTTTTAATACTGTAATTTATTCAATCACAAATCTAGTCGGGTAATAGTAAATTTGTCCATTAAATTACCGGAAGCCGAACAAAATAAAAAATGACCAAAAATGACCTCACTTTAGGTATAGTAGTTCGTTTTATGTCTTTGAATTTGTAAAGTGAGTGAATTTACTCAACAGAAAATGATCAAAATATGCTAAATTTGTCAAAAATCGAAACAAATCAACTTAAATGAACCAAACCAACTCTCTTTGAATTGTTATCATTGAAAATGAGATCATTATAGGTATAATAATAACTTGTAAGTTAACATTTGACAAAATATGAACATGTTTACATGTAAAATACTGGTAAATTTATTAAGTATCATATTAAATCTGCAAGTGAGTAAATTTATAAAACTAAATTTATACTTTTGCTAAACATAATCAAGTGTTATTAAACTTTCATTAAAGTATATGGAGGGGGTAAATGTACATTTTTAATAGTGCAGAGGTCTAGATGATAATACGTGAAACTTCGAGGGAGGTCAATGATAATTTCCCAAGGAAAAAATTACCAAAAAGGGAAGGTGTAGCGAATTTTTAAATACATCCCAAAAAGAAAAGTGTAGCAAACTTAGAATAGGGAGGAAGTATATCAAAACTTGTAACTTTTTATTAGTTTTCATGTGACACAATTATTGAATATATAAAGTTAAAAAAAACATGGGGTATCAACTATTGAAGTTTTTGAGACCCAACTTAAAAAACCCACATGTTGGATTTTGTTATAAGTAAATGTTTATGTAGAATAGGTAAAAGCCGTGTGTTGCTCTGTCTCGTTCATGCCAATTTAAAGTACAACCTTTACAAGATATAATTGGAAAGAAATATTTAGAATAAATGCTATGCTATAATTAAGGAAAGCAGGAGCTCTAAAAATATGGAGTGATATTCCGCACACCCCCATCAAGTTGGAGCATGAGGATTGAAAATGCCCAACTTGTGAAGTAGATGATCAAACTGAGCTTTGCCGAGAGCTTTGGTAAAGATGTCAGCCAATTGCGCACTGGTTGGAGTATAAGAGGGCTCAATCATTCCACTTGTGATAGCGTCACGAACAAAGTGGCAGTCGACTTCAATATGTTTTGTACGTTCATGAAAGACGGGATTTTTGGCCATGTGCAGGGAAGATTGGCTATCATAAAACAATTTAATCGCCTTCGGATGATGGACTCCTAAGCTTAATAAGAGACCCTTTAGCCACTTTAATTCACAAGTAATGGCAGCCATAGAGCGGTATTCTGCCTCTGCGGAGCTTCTGGAAACAGTGTGTTGCTTTTTAGTTTTCCAAGAAATAGGAGAGGAACCAAGGAAAACAAGCCATCCAGTCAAGGATCTACGAGTGATGGGACATGCCACCCAATCAGAATCACACCAGCCTTGTAGGGACAAGTCACTATCAGATCGAAGTAAGATACCTTGTCCAGGAGTGCCTTTCAAATAGCGCACAACTCTGAGAGCTGCATCCCAGTGTTCAGTACGTGGTTCTTGCATAAACTGAGACAGGATATGAACAGAGTAGGCCAAATCCGGCCTAGTAACTGCCAAATAAATCAGCCGACCAACGAGGCACCGGTAGGATTCAAGGTCGGTGAGAACTGCACCGGTAGCTAGCCCTAGTTTGTGGTTTTGTTCAATAGGGAAGCCAACAATTTTAGAACCCAACAAACCAGCTTCAGAGATAATATCAAGTGTGTACTTCCGTTGACAGAGAAATATTCCAGAAGAGCTGCGAGCCACCTCAATACCCAAAAAATATTTCATGGAGCCAAGATCTTTCATATGAAAGCAGTCACTAAGATAAGCTTTGAAAGCTCGTAAGGCAGCGGAATCGTTCCCAGATAAAATTAGATCATCAACACACATGAGGACATTAATTTGTACAACACCTCGAGTATAAGTGAATAGAGAGTAATCGGAGTACGATTGCAAAAAGCCAGTCTTTTAATGCAAACACGAGTTTAGCAAACCAACATCTCGGTGCTTGTTTCAATCCATATAGAGACTTACAGAGTCGACATACCTTGTTGGTATGAGATGATTCAAAACCGGGGGGTAGTTTTATATATACCTCCTCATCCAGATCTCCGTGCAGAAAAGCATTGTGAACATCCATTTGGTGTAATTCCCAATGCTTAGATGCATCGATAGCAAGGAAAGCACAGACAGTTACCATCTTGGCTACAGGAGCAAAAGTTTCAGTATAGTCAATGCCCTCCTGCTGGTGATTGCCGATGACTACTAACCGGGATTTTAGGCGTTCAATACTGCCATCAGAATTATATTTAATTCGGAACACCCATTGACAGCCGAGAGCACGTTTACCCGGAGGAAGATCAGTCATAATCCATGTGCCATTGTCTTCTACAGCTCGTATTTCAGTCTGCATGGACTGTCTCCAATCAGCATCTTTCATAGCTTCCTTAAAAGATCGTGGTTCCTTGCCAGAAGTTACAACTGCTATAAAATTTCGGTTATGCAAAGAAAAACTATCACAATTTATATAGTGTGCTATGGGATAGGGAGAACCCGAGGGATGATGTGGAGACGAAGTGTTAGGAGATGGGGAAGATGGACTGTTCGCAAGAATAGTATGAGTAACATAATCTCGTAACAAGACATTCGGATATTTTTCACGCATCCCACGACCCAAAGATCCATCATGCATATCATTGTCATATGTCGGTGCCGAGGAAGTAGCGACATGCTCAGCATTCGTGGAAGGCTCGGCAATTTGCTGCTGACCGAGCATGGCAGATGATTCAGGAGCACCAGTAGGTATATGATCTGCAGCCGGCTTGGTCCCTGTGTGTGTAATCTCAGGCTCGTTTGCCGAAGCCCCCATGTCCACATTTCGATCAAAGGTGTCAGTGACATCATCAAAATCATAATCTATCTCAGCATGCACGGGCACTGTAAGCTCAGGAATGATATTGGAGGAATTCGGATCAAGAAACGGGAAAATTTCTTCAAAGAACTTAACATCACGAGAAATAAAGAATTCTTTTGAATCCAGATCAAAGAGCCTCCATCCTTTCTTCCCAAAAGGATAACCCACAAAGATACATTTGCGACTACGACTAGCAAACTTATCTCCCTTAGATTGCAGATTATGAGCAAAGCAGAGACACCCAAAAGTACGAACAATATTGTAAGACGGCACAGTTGCAAACAAAAGTTCGTATGGGGTTTTATTTTGCAATAATGGAGAAGGAGTTCGATTAATTAAATGAGCGGCAACAAGAACGCTTTCCCCCCAAAAATAAATGGGTAAGTTTGCTTGAAATCGTAGTGCTCTTCCAACATTCAAAATATGTTTATGCTTTCGCTCAACTCGACCATTCTGTTGTGGAGTTCCCACACAAGAAGTTTGAAACAAAACTCCAGTGGCAGTAAAGAAATCACGCAAACAATTAAACTCAGTGCCATTATCACTTTTAAGGGAAATTTATCCCCAGGGTGTTTTGCACGAAAACAAATTTCACATGTTTTATTTAGGTTCCCCTTACAATGATTAACAGGAGGAAGAAGTTTCACTACTTTTTCATAAGGATGACCCATTCTCCTATGCCACTGTTCCAACACAGAAGATGCTTCACCCGCAGATATATGTTGTACCGAAGCAGTCCCTTCAAAATAGAACAGTCCATCCCGCCTAACACTCGTTCCAATCAGCTCCCTCGACTGGTCTTGTACAACACACATAGCAGAGTTAAATTGGACAGTGTAGTTTGTATCGTCAATCAATTGCGATATCGAAATTAAATTACAACGTAAATCAGGAACATAAAGCACATGTTTAAGCACTATTTTTTGTGACAAGCGAACTATGCTTTCCTTTGTGGCCAGAACAGTTTTTCCATTTGGAAGACCAACTGGACAATTCAACACGAGACGAGTATCAAACAACCAATTATCATTACACGTAACATGTCTCGAGGCACCTGTGTCAATAATCCACCGCGTATTATCAAACTCACTGTTTAAACTATCATCGGGAATTTTAGCATTACCAATGAATCCTGCAAGTACTTTCCATTGTTCTGCCATGAATACTGGAGGAGATTTGCTTACGCTACTGCTTCCGGCAGCAGAGGCTGAGACGGTTGCATTAGCCCGTGCGGGACCACGCCCTTTTCCTCCTGGAAGGGTTGATTTTCCACGACCCCACCTCGCACCTTTGATTGGTTCGGCCACCAATCGGGATAGCCTTTGAGTTCAAAGCAGTCAACCACCCAATGACCCGTCTTCTTACAATGGCTGCAAGTAAGACTTGATTTGTCCGGCCTATCAAAAGATCCTTCTGCCTTACCTCTGCCAATGCTAGTCCGAAGAGCAAAACCCACTATTTCAGGAGGTTGTTCTTCTGGTGCTTCCTTAGCAAATCTGACAAGTTCATCTTGCACAACCAATTGATAGGCACGGTCAAGGGTAGGTAACGGATCATTAGACAGAATATTGGAACGAACTTGAGCATGATGTTCAGCATTCAATCCCATTAAGAACTCATGAAGTTGGGTATTTTCACGTCGTTTTTCATGTTCTAAACCTGCTGTACACTTGCTGCAACAAGAGCACGTGATCAACGGTTCATGTTTATTCAAATCTTCCCACAGAGTAGTCAATTTACCGAAGTATTTGACCAGGGGCGTCGTCTTCGACTGCTCACATCTTGCAATTGCCGTTCGCAATTGTTGAATTTGCGGGCCGTTTACTGTAGCAAATCGTGTCTTCAGGGTATCCCACAATCGCTTAGCATCTTTATATTTGGACAGAGTGCATTTGATGTCAGGGTCTATTGTATTCATAAGCCATGCAACGAGCATAGCATGGATTGTCTTCCAATCCGTCTCAGTGCAGGGAGGAGACGACGATGTAATTGTTCCATCCAAGAAAACAAACTTCCTGCGTGCTTCCAGTGCAGTTTGGATATCGTCCACCCACTCATCGTAGTTCTCTCCACGAAGTCGCGCCGGAGTGATGAAGTCTCCTGGACGATCATGAGGACCAAGGTAGTACGGAGATGTACTGTCTATGCGTAACGGAGGTGGCGGCGGATCATCGCCGGCCATGGTTTTCTTTTCAAGGCTCTGATACCATGTAGAATAGGTAAAAGCCGTGTGTTGCTCTGTCTCATTCATGCCAATTTAAAGTACCGCCTTTACAAGATATAAATGGAAAGAAATATTTAGAATAAATGTTGTGCTATAATTAAGGAAAGCAGGAGCTCTAAAAATATGGAGTGATATTCCGCACAATTTACAAGTAATACTATTTATTTGTTCTCCTTTAATTGAAATGAAAAAGCTTTTTGTTGCATATTGTTATTTCTCTAAATAGTTGTATGAAATTTATTTGTCCGTGCATCGCACATGTGAGCTACTAGTTCAAAGTAACATGACACTAGTTACTTTAATGAATCACGCATGATGGTACAAAAATTAAGATAGAATAGCAAGTGAAAATAGTGTTAGGGGACGTTTCAAAGTATGTGAATTCTACGGCATATGCCATTCTTCCCGATATATTAGATTTTTTCTTAAAGTTTACTGGTAAATTAAACTTTTAAAAGAATTTGTTAACTTCCGGTTCACCCACTTCTCCCTCGTGTAGAATTGTTGGCTTTGTGAGTTGGGAGCCAGAGCAAGTGGCCTATATCGGAACAACAATGGTTGGAGCGGGTTCTTGGTCCGTGTTTGCTGACATTATCAATTACGGGCCAGACGGCTTCGAGTTGAATCTGGGAACTTGGGACGGCTTTGCTTCCGACCGACTATGGTTTGGTCGGACGCTTTTGGCAAGCCTGCACGTCAACTGTTTCGGGAATTCAGACATCAATTCCTACTCGAAAGCGACGGCGACATCATGTGTGTGGCAACTCTAGAGGACACCAGCGGCCAGGTTTGTGTCCTCAAGATTGATCCTCACACTCATGTGTGGCAAACGGTGGACGATATCCAAGGAAAAGCGTTTTACGTCCCTCACTACACATCCTTCTCCCGAAAAGCACTGCATAGAGCCACCGCTAACAAGATCTTTTTCCCCCAGATCCCACCACAATAGAGGACTCTTTTGTTTCCTAGCAACCAAGGAGTGGCGCAACTTCCCCCATTCTTTTTCGAGTCCAAGCTATCACTATACCAAACCCTTACTTCGTTCTGCCTGGATTCAACACCCTGCTCTTCCTCCCTAGCTACCAAAACAAACTACCTCACCTGCATTCCTACTGCCATCTGGCCTAGCTTATAGTCGTACTCGTATAAATTTATTACTTTGTTCTCAATGCCATGTGCAAAGTACTACATTTAGTGCTTAATTACTTATATAAGACAAACGAGCTAGATATCAAATAAAACATTGCGTTTTTTCATTAAATTAGAGACATTGGAATTAAAAATTCCTTATGCTGACCTATTTTTTGTTATTGGAATTAACCGGAGTCTACTATATATTAAACCTCAAGTATCGTACGTGTACGTCTCCTCATCAAAATTTTCAGCATGTGAACTGTACAGACACTTTTCATAGATAGATCGATATGGATGTATATAAAAAAAAGTTATCTAATATATATGTGTGAACATGAAAAGAAAAAACTACACATTAATATTTAGCACTGCACCTTTATCAATGTGATTTAATGATGTTACACAGCTTTTGCTTCAAGTTTATTACATAAAACACCTCTGCTTTTAATATCACTAACTAAGACGCACCCTGCCAGGCTCATCACTTTTCCCATATCATAATACTAGCAATGGCGCATGCATTGCGTGAGGCTTTGATTCCTCGCCCTTCTGTTATGGGTCCAGCCCATATTTGCAATATTTTATATTGCTTTTGTTGTTTATGTTTGGGCCTTGTTTGATAGATTTTTATGTCCTATTGTTGGGTCCATTTGATATTGAGCTTTGGGCTTCTAAGACAAGTTTTTTGGAGTCTATCTTACAGAGAAATATCAGGTTGGGAAGGCTAAGAAGTCTGGTATACGCACACACACAAAACAGAAAGATAGGACAGCTTTTCCAATTTTCGTCCTGCACTGCGTTGCTTCATTCAGATCGTCAATCGGAGGTGTTCCCGTGGTCGGATTTTGCTGACATTTGGACAGCTTGTTCTTGACTTCAAGGGCTTCATTTTGAACGGTCGGATTGTTCAGTTGAGCTCTGATTTGGTCATAAAAACTGCACGAACATACCAGTAGTTTTTGGGTGATTTCTACACCTTATTGTGCTGTTTTGATTTCTTATTGTTATTGGTGATTGTTGGTGGGCTGTGAATCCTTTGTAGACTAATTGGGGTTCTTTTACCCTCATTTATGAATAAGAGAATTAAGGGTGGACTCCTCAAGAGGTCCCGTGGTTTTTTATCCTTCAAGTTGAAGGGTTTTCCACGTAAAAATCGTGTGTGGTCCATGTGATTTATTTCCGCTCTTTGTTGTCCTTTATATTCTGCAATAGTGCTGGTTTTATGTAGTAATTTGGTTGTGTATCAGTTGGGTTGCTTACTTAGTTGATTGTCTTGAGATTGTGACTTTGTGGGTGTCATAGAGACCCCTTATTTGATCCCTACAACTTGGTATCAGAGCCTGGGTTTAATCTGTCACATTAAGGAGTCGGGTAGTAGTAACTTAATGTGTGTTTTCTCGCACTTAAAATAGATCGTAATATAGTGGTGTAAGTACGAGTATCGTCTCCACAGAGACGGACAAAAGGGAATCAAGAATTAATTAAATTCAGCGATTAAAAATAAATAAAAAAATGCGTCGTGCGAGATATGATTGGTTTGGAAAATAAAACTAATGCAAACAATTAAACTAGGGGGTTCTTTCTAATTAATGACGAAGGGAACTGGGATCGATTCCGGGGTAACCAGATTTCTGGCAGATCAGGCCTTATTACATGAAATTAATTTAATTGAGCCTAGCTAATCATTACTAAGTTTTTACCGCTCTCGCGGCGTAGAGTACAATAATTTAGGGGACCAGACTGATCTCTCATGCGACAGGATCCTAAATTATTGCCAAGACGAGCGAGCTTACGGCCCCTTAATCGCTACTAATCTCTTAGCGAACGATTAAGTGTGTGTGAATGTGTGTCCTAGAACAAATTAGATCTCTCTTAATTTATTCTACATGCAATTGTAATTCTAGTCGCGATTCTAGGTTACAAAAGATATCAATTAAATTATTCAAACACAAATTAAACGGCATTCATGCAATTAAACCGAAAAGAATCTAGTCATACATCATGATTAACCCCTTCATCAATCCCAAATCCCTAATTAAAACTACTCACAATTCATAATTGAAGAATCAATAGAATTGGAATAAAAAGAATTAATTGTCATTAATTAAAAAGGTGGAACTTACAAAGAATCCCAAAAGATTGATGAACAAGACTGAAAAGCCCTCTAAAATTCGTGCTAGGCACTCTCTTTAAGTTCCCCCCTCGAAAACGGGGGTTTACAGGCTGTTTAAATAGAAAAATCGGGTGAAATTTGAGCTTAATTAGGATTTTCGGAGCCAGACACGATTCCAGGCACGATCGTGCCTTCGATCGTGCCTCCGGAGCAAAAACGCTCATTTTGGGCAGGCACGATCGTGCCTCCCTCCAGGCACGATCGTGCCTGGCAGGCAGTAACTTCGCGGTGCTTTTCTCTTCAAGCACGATCGTGTCTGACTTTGAGGGCACGATCGTGCCTACTTAACTTCCGAATTTGACAAAACTTCCTTCATCAAAGTTGTATATAATGAAGTCCTCTATCCACCCCAATTTGCTGAATGTGATTTGAATAATCCAATCAAGAGATATGATCAAAACGGTGGAAGCTATCTTTCTGCAATCGCAACAGAGATCATCTGACTTCATCGTCTGTTTTCACCTTCTTCCTCTCAGATTCTCGCAAAGGTGTCTTCATAGGATTTGTAGCCCTTGAAGTTGTCTTTCCTATGCAACTTGAATCGTGTCCATTGGTTGTTCCTACAAAGAGATAAGCTTGAACGATTGACAGAAGGTCATTCTGATCGTCGTTTTCAAGCTTCATTCATCTTCTTTTGATCCCGAAGCCAATCCTAGAGCTCTTTTTCCTTCAAATCTTCATCGTGAATCTTCCGGTGACCTCCAAAGCTATCAAATCATTCTCAAATTCTTCTCAAATCATCCCGATTGTTCCTCAAGCACCGGTGCCGGGCTCAAATTCCCTGATTTTGACTACAAACAACACAAAACTCGAACCAATGCCCGGTAAACATAACTTGAGCTAAAATTGAGACTTGCAACACCTTAAAGCTGGGAAAACCATCAAAATCTAGTCCCAACACGCATCAAATGCGTGTTTAAATACAGACTTATCATAACTCAATGGTAAAATTGACATCAACTAATTATTCTATTTGGTGACCTATGATGGAATACATGTTATATTGCAAGGACTTGTATGACCCAATTGAATCTGTCACCAATGCTGATGGTACTTTTTCTAAACCATCCAAACCATAGAAAATGGAAGATAGAGAATGGCTTAAGTTGAAAAGAAAGGCTTTAGGGACTATTAGGCAATGAGTTGATATAAGCATTTTCAACCATGTGTCACAAGAGTCTGACCCATATGATTTGTGGAAGAAGTTGGAAGATCTTTATGAACGGAAGACTGCTCATAATAAAGCTTCTTTGATCAAGAAACTTGTTAATTTGAAACTGAAAAGTGGGAAGTCTGTTTATGAGCATCTTAGTGACTTTCGGGATATTATTAACAAGTTGACTACTATGAAATTTTTTCTTGATGATGAGTTACAGGCTTTATTTCTCTTGAGCTCTTTGCCAGACAGTTGGGAAACCTTAGTTGTGACTATTAGTAACTCTGCTCTGGATGGTGTGTTATCTTTAGATGTCATCAAAGAAAGCATGTTTAATGAGGAAATCAGAAGAAAGGAGATGGGAGTCGATAATACACATGCTCTTGTTGTTGAGAACAGAGGAAGAGGCAAGAATAGGGGTCCCAAAGGTCACAATAACTCAAGAAGCAGATCCAAGTCCAGTGATGGGAAGAATGCCAATACATGCCATTATTGCAAGAAGTCTGGTCATATCAAGAAATACTGCTTCCGTATGAAAAGGGAACAGAGGAAGAAGAATGACTCGCAGAAAGAGGGTGATGACAAAAACACTGCAGCAATAGTTTCTAAGAGTGATGATGATGTTACTTTGATTTGTGCAGCTAGTGAGTGTCATCATGTTGATAGTTCAGACTCTGAGTGGCTTGTAGATACAGGTGCTTCATATCATTGTGTTCCCAGAAGAGACTACTTCATGACCTACCAAACTGGTGATTTAGGTAGTGTTAAGATGGGTGACCAAAGTTCAGCAAGTATTGTTGGATTAGGTGATATTCGTGTGAAGACCAGTGTTGGATGCATACTTACATTGAAAGGTGTGCGCCATATTCCTGATCTATGCCTTAATTTGCTATCTGCTAATGTTCTTAATCAAGAAGGTTTCAGACACACCTTTGAAGATGGCAAGTTGAAATTGTCTAAGGGTTCTATGACAGTTGCACGAGGCGAGTTGTGTTGTTCTTTGTACAAGACATATTTGACTGTATGTTCTGGTGAACTCAATGCTGTAGAAGAGAAGAGTTCTCCTAATTTATGGCATCGAAGATTGTTACACATGAGTGATAATGGGTTGAAATGTCTTGCAGGTAAATCTCTTATACCCATTGATACTACAGTTGTTCTTGACCCTTGTGATCATTGTTTGGCAGGTAAGCAGCATAGAGCTTCTTTTGCCAGGAAGTCTACTAAGAGGCAAGCTAAGCTAGAGCTTATACACTCCGATGTTTGTGGTCCCATTGAGGTAGAGTCTAATGGTGGCAGCAAATACTTTGTCACTTTCATTGATGATGCTACCAGAAAAATTTGGGTTTACATGTTGAAAACCAAGAGCCAAGTGTTTGATACATTTCAGAAATTTCATGCTATGGTGGAAAGGGAGACGGAAAGAAAATTAAAGAGCCTTCGTTCTGACAATGGTGGTGAGTATATTTCACATGAGTTCAAGAATTATTGTTCACAGCATGGCATTCGACATGTGAAGACAGTTCCTGGCACTCCACAGCATAATGGTGTTGCAAAGAGGATGAACAGAACCATTGTGGAGAAAGTGAGGTGTATGTTGAAGATGTCTGATCTACCTAAGTCATTTTGGGCAGAGGCAGTGAATACTGCTGTTTACTTGATTAACCGTTCTCCATCTATTCCTTTGGGTCTTGACATTCCAGAGAGAGCTTGGAAGGGATGTGATCCCACATATTCACATCTTAGAGTTTTTGGGTGCAAGGCTTATATGCATGTGCCGAAAGATCAAAGGTTGAAGCTAGATTCCAAGACTACTCCATGTGTGTTTGTTGGCTATGGTGATGAAGAGTACGGGTTTAGGCTCTATGACCCTGAGAAGCAGAAGGTAGTGAGAGGTAGAGATGTCGTGTTCTTCGAGCACGAGAAGGGAGCAGAACTTTTGGGTATCATGTATCATACTTACTCTGATTCATTTGTTGATACTACTGATGTTTCTTTTGTTCCTACTTCTGTTTCTGTTGAACAGCCATCACATGATGATCTTGATACAACACATGATGGTGTTGAGAATATGCAACCCGATGATGATGGTGATGGTGATGTACCACCGTTTGATGATGCTCCTAATGATGCTCAAGCAAATAATGAAGAGGTTCATGAGCAAGGGGAGCAACATACCCCGCCAGTTGATGATGTTCTGGTTAGGAGGTCAACTAAAGGAAAACTAACCAATGAAAACAGTTTCTTTTAATTTTTTGTTTCACCTTGAAAATCTGAGGTAAAACCAACTTTGATTAGAACTTTTCTAAATAATCACTAATCTTTTGATTTTATTGTCTTTGTCTTTATACCATGTCTAATAGAAATATAAGAATTAAGTGAGGTTAAACAAATATCTATGTTTCTTTTTTTTTAATCTTGGATCTTTAATATTTCCCCCAAATTTTCATGCCTTAGAATCTCTCATCTCTTTTCTTTGTCATTTACTTGGCATAGCATTTTCTGGGTTCCAAAATAAACTCAAACTCTCAAAGTGATCCGGACAAGTTGTAGCATAAGAAAAAACTAGCTAAGGAAAATAGTAATTCTAATGTTTGGTTTCACTTTAAGAGTGTCCAGTAAAATGAACTTCGGCCATAGCTTTTAGAATACTCACAAATATTTTTATTTTGTTTTCTTTGTACTCTGTAAAAGAAATTTAAAAACAACAACTATGTTCGAATTGATTTGTTTAGTTTGAATTTCTTTTATTTACCCCGAATTTTCTTTGTCATAATTTCTTATCGCTTTTCTTTCTCATTTACTCCCTTCCTCTAGCAATTCTGGGTTCCAAAATAAACTCAAAGTGATTTTTTGTTCCCATAAAGTTTTCATAACAATAACTACCTATGTGATTTCATGTTAGACTTTCATCCACCTGGATCATAATTGGTTCATCCTTTTAGTTTTCATGCCGTTATTTTGATTAGACGAACTTTGCTATAACCCTCGTTCTCATGAAATGGTTATACTTTTGATTATCTCCTCACATGAATCATTTTGAAGTGCATTTTCATCTTTTAACAACTTATCGTTTTACCTTTTGTCTGTAGTTGTGTACTAATGCAACGATTTTCCTTATTATCATTGGAGGGAAGCAAATTTACTCTATCAAGTCAGCTTGGAGGATTATTCCTACTCCCCAGTGTCTCCCTGGTTGTTTATCAACTTTCAGACTCTTCTCTATCGTTTTCATTGCTTGGAACATCACACTTTGTTCTGTTTCTTTCTAGATCACCATCTTTCCGGAGCTTGGTCAGTGCCATTGAAGAGCCGCCAGGAGTCAGATTTGATACTTCTTTCGGATATGAAACTCTTGAGACATATTGATCTCTGCCCAACATCACATAGTAATAAGGCACTCCCGTGGAATGCCTTATTATCACCCCAATCTCCTGAGTAATAAGATATGTAGCATTTCCTTTACAAAAATAGGACCAGGAGCTCAAGCCAGCAGCCAAACTCTTTGGAGAAAGGACTTTTTTATTATGTTAGAATAAAATAAATCCTTATTCATACATATATAAGGATTTTACAGTTTGATTTATGCAATGAAACACTACAATATTTATTTCATATAATAAAGCTTTTAGATGTTATCTCATATACTCAAACCATTATACTCATTCACTCATGTTACTACTAAAAAACTCGAAAATAGCTATGAATTTTTCTTGTGATTTTTTTTGTAGATAATAGTTGCAGATTTTGTAACAAATTTTTGTTTCTTGGAGTTCCTTCAAAAAGTTCCCGCCACTTCAATTATCCGTAACTAATTAAATTCCTATGAAAGTAAATCTACACATTTACTTGGAGAAAATTGTTGTACATTTACTTACGGATTTTGTCTAGCTTCAAGATTATTTAGTTAGGATAACTAAATGGGTATTATAATTACGGAGTATTATAATAAAACAAAACTACACACCAGTCCTCTTAAACCCAAAAGCAAATCAAATAATCTAAAAAGTCTACGTGCGACTAGGCCTCTTAAACCCAAGGGGGCGTTTGGTAGTTTGCACATTAAAAATTTACATGTAAAATGATTGCATGTAAAGTTTATGGCATGTAAAATTGTTTGCATGTAAAATAAAAATACATCGTTTGGTTACTTATGTAATCTATTTTTAAATGACACGCAAAATCTTTACAACGTTTGATCATAAAAATAACTTTACACGTAAAATATTTATAAAAGACTACATGACTACTCCGTGCGTGTGATAGCACAAATTCCAGGCTCCAACAGTATGGTACTTGCAGAATGGTTCTCTTGGTAACTATTTCAAACCAAATCACAAGATGGCAAATTATATTACTAATTTTTGCTTCCATACACATGTAAAAAACAAATGTGAAATACGTAATAGCAGTTTATATGAATTCAAAGCACCATGCAGACATCACTAATTTAAAAGGTTTAAATTGAGAATTACTTTATTGTCATCGTTTCTACTACCAAAACCAAAACAGTAACACTTTGAAGGAATTTAGAAGGATTAAATAGAAACCTAATATTGTCTTAATAAAACTACATAATAAAAAATTCATAGAAAGTCACTAAAACTAGATTTCTCCATTCAAGACAGCTCGAACATAAATCAACTTTGCCTCTTCATCTGGCATGAGTAAGAAAGGATCTGTTTTTCCTTTGCTAGATGATATAATTCCAAATGCACATATCGCCTGCTCCTTACTTAAATCTGGCATATTCATTATCACCTGTAGTATATGTGGCTTAACATCATCAGCAGCATTAAATCGATCAAAAAATGTTGTCACTTTCTCAAATTGCTTGTTTGATGTAACACACATTTGGAGAACTGTTTCAATTTTTTTTTGGAACACTTCAGCATGTTTATCAAACTCATTCTTCTTCGACTTTTTTGATGGCTACTCAAATTCCTTCTTGATGGAAATACCAAGAGTCCTCTTCTTATTTCTGCTAATATCGGGCGATGAAAAAATATCATCATTCATAGCATCGAGATCCACAACTACACCAAAAAAATCATCATGGACAACACTTTTTGGAACATGAGCTCCTTCTTGAGGTGCACTTTCTTTTCCTAAACTAGTCACCATTTCAGTTGGAGACTCACACTTATCCCCAATTGCCCATTCAGCGCCAAATATTATTGCCAGGTCATCAAAATAAGGGAATGACTTGTGTCCAATTTTGATTGAAAAATAAGAAGAAAAAAGGTCACAAATAACGTATAACCATATTTAACACATGCAATAATTTGAATATAATACCTTAATCCAAGAAGCCCAAACCTCATCATCACAAATAACCATTTTGGTTTCCTCATTCCAGCCAAAACCTGAAGCACCCCTCATCATAGTGAATTCCTTATATCGAGTTTTTAAATGTCTTAACCTATTTTTTATATTTGGATCTCCCAAAATATGACAATCAGGGATTTTTGTAGCCATCCACTTCTGAAGCTGCTGATAGAAACCGGTTTTGAATCCATTTTCAGCTTTCCAACCTTGGTTGATCAATTCCAAACAACTCTCAATAAGTATTTTGTCTTCATGAGGAGACCATTGATGATTATTACGCTTCACTTTTGAACTCGGGGGTGTGATAGTACAATCTTCCATTGTAGACTGTATAACACAAACGTTAAGAACACATAAAAAGGATGGTGAAATATGAAATCTTGCTTTATATGATGAGTTAAAATAAAAAAAGTTCAAAAACACATCCTGAAAAAAAAATCATTTATATCACTAGTATTTTATTATAAATAACAACAAAGAGTAACAATAGCTCCTCCACAAAGTGCAAAAGGAGTGGACATATTTTCTTATCAAAAAATTAAGATGTTTCTTAACAAATAAAAACATATAAAACCACTAATGTGATTATTAATTCCTATTAGCTCGACACTCGTTCCATATTTCTTGTGCTAAGTTATCCCTAAATGCAGTCCAAGCTGCAGATTGCTCAATATCTTGTATGCTTGGGGCATTCAACAATGGGTCAGAATCAACATAATCTTTCGGCACCTTATCCTCAAGCGGATCCTTTCGCATCTCCCTTCTTATATGATTGTGAAGTAAAGCACAAGCAGTTATGACTCTACAATATGTCTTCACAGGGTACCAAGATCTACTACGAAGAATTGCCCATCTCATTTTTAATAATCCAAATGATCTCTCAATGACATTACGTGCACATGAATGCTTGTAATTAAACAATTCCTCTTTTGTTCTAAGATAATTCTGTTGACTCCATTCTTTTATATGATACTGTTGGCCTCTATATGGAGCTAAAAACCCGTCTGCATTGCTGTATCCGGCATCACATAGATAGTAGCAACCTTGAGGAACTACAAAGCCATTTGGTCTAGAAATTGCACTTCTAATACCCTTGCATCCGCAGCAGAACCTTCCCACCCAGGTAATATGTAAATAAAATGTAAATCCCGAGAACAAACTCCAAGTACATTTGTTGCTAAATCACCCTTCCTTGTCCTATACTTAGGCTTTTCTTGTTCAGGGACATTTATCTGAATATAAGTTTCGTCTAGTGCTCCCAGACAATTCTACATATTAAAATAAAATAGCAGTGCTTTGTTAGTAATTGACTTATTTAACCATTATTTATTTTGTGGTAAGTTCCAAGAAAATAATGTAAAATTATTACCTTAAACCATTTCCAAGGATGTTCTTTACAATTTTGACTCACCGGTTCAGGCTTCTTAAGCAAAACTTCATGCAGTCTCAAGATAGCAAGCAAGACTTTATTAAAGTGTCTGCTTATTGTTTCACCGCTACGCACAAATTCTCTTTTGGCCACTCTAACTTTAGTATGATGAGCGAGTATATAGAGGAATGAAGCAAGCATTTCCTCAACGGTTGAGTTCTTTGTTGATCTCAACATGCCAATACTTTCAACCATGTCACACAGCACGTAAAATGCTCTCCTATCCATCCTAATGTTATCTACACATTCTATATCGTCGTCCCAAATCATTCTTCTAATATTAACACGTCTAATTTCATACCTCTCATAAGCACTTCCTTTTTGACATCTTTTCCTCTTCCTTATAATAAAAATGTCTTTATGATGGTCCCGGATAGAGGTAAAAGTCTAGAGGGGGGGGGGGGGTGAATAGACTTTTAAATCTTTTTCAACTTTATGAAGTTTTCCCTCTAGATGAGTTGATCTATAATCTTTTAAGAGATTAATAGATGCACAGCGGAAGTCTTTAACCTCTTTATACTTAGTGTGAGATAACTTTCTAGTTTAGATGATGTTTAGACTGGTGACAAGAGGAAGTAGGCTTGGCAGTAGACTGGTGAGCAGGTAACTGCTTAGTCTACTGCTGCACAGGCAGTTTGCTGACTGGCAGGCAACTGCTGAGTTGGCAGTCGGCTGGTGGGCAGGTTACTGCTGAGGCAACTGTTAAGAACAGGATGACTCTTGGATGGCTTTTTGTTCTGGCTTGTTATGGCGTTCGGAAAGACACATATGAATGGGCAGTGGGCTCAGCAGGAGGGTGAAGACCAGGGTACTGCTGAGGCACCTTCTGAGTGTAGATAACTTCTAGTGGAAAACACTCTCAAGGAGAGTGAGTTATTAAGCAGTAGGCTAAGCAGTACAGTCGATGAAGACTACTTCTTAGGATGCTGCTGGCAAACTACAATCCTTTAGTGAGATGTGTTTGGTGTGTGCTTCTGCATGTATGAAAGTAAATCAACACACGATATATCCTGGTTCAGAGGTGGTGTAATCCTCCTACATCCAGTCCCACCCTATTTCAGATGGATTTCCACTAAAGTATTCAGCCCAATACAATTAGTGCCAATCTAGCCTTGACAACTCTGGCCTAGATTGAAGGTTTTTCACGATGAGTATAACACCACTCAAAGTTACTCAGTCCTTAAGACTTTTCTCGATTGATCCAGTGGGGATCAAAAGGTACTCTATCTATCTAACCACACTATAGGATCCGAACAACTGTTCTCCTAAGTGTTTACAACCACTTGTAAAATACAAGAAAGTTCTAACCTCCAACTATGAACTAAGCTCTAAAAATGTAAAAGTATTGATCTAATCTAAGAGCTTAGTGAAGCATGAGGCTAAGCAGAGAGTAAAGTTGAGTTTGCACTTTCTCTTTTGCTAGATATCTCGTATATGCTTTGATGAAAGTATTTCTCCACTTAGGATGCTCAAGCTTATATTTGAACTCATGCTTCTACCTATATTTATAGGCCTTCATGGTTGATTAATCTCATCCGTTGGTTGAGATGAGTTAATCCTTGTCGTTGAAGATCTCTGGCAAGGATAAGTAGTACAATTGTCTTCTTGTGCTGGAGCATCAATTTGCAGCTGATCATTTTGTATTATGTGTGCGTCCCATGCCGCGGCCTCAGTACTTGATCCGGTATTAAATGCCGGTCAAGTTTTGTCTTCAATCATATACATTCAATGTATATGTTTATGTGACATTTAATTTTTTGTGTGCTTTTGGAATTATACTGGTAGGATTTAAATATCCTTTTAAGGTAAAAGAATTTTTACCTTATTGCATTTTGACTTTCCAGTATAATTTTATTAGCTCCAAAAATTTTACATTTATTTTGTCACATTTTAATGCTAATATTTGAATTTAATTTAGTCACAATGTACGGGTGCAAAGTATAGTGGCATCATCAAAATCTATCAAAATTGGGTACTAACAATTTCCCCCTTTTTGATGATGCCAAAACTATACAACACAAGAAACAATTGTTTTTATTGATTGTCATTTGAGACTATTGTACCTTGGTCTACAGTCTAAAGTACAATAGTTTTTAGTCACTTTCGGACTTGTCTTGAAGTCTACTTTTGTTGATTTCTTCCAGCTTTTTCTTGGTTTCTTCAGCTTTTCTTTTTCTGATCTCTGCTTCTTCTTGAAGGAGCTTGTTCTTCCTTCTTGTTGCAGCTGCTTTTCTTGCTGCTGCTGATCTGCAAGAAGAGGGACCTGCTTTTGTTGTCCTTTCCCCCTTTTTGGCATCATCAGCAGGTTGTTGAAGACATACTTTGTCCAGTTGAAAGGTGACCCTGACCCCACTACACATGTAGCAGTGGTCTAGTTGGTCAGCTGCCTGCTGTCCCTACTGCTGTTTTGAACATTCACCTGCTGAGCCTTCTCCTTGAATTTTGACTTCTTCTTTCTTTTGAAAGTCTGAGATAGACTTTCTTGGACCTTGATGCTTCATTCCTTTTGGATTGTGAGTAGCCGAGATGGCTACCTCTGATAGTTCCCCCTCAGCAGATGACTAGGAGTTCCCCCTTGATTATGGAATTTGATTCCCCCTGAATAGATGCAGGGTTATTCCTTCGCTTGATCTAGATTATCTAACATTCCAAGCTCTTGCCTTAGTTGGTTGAATCTAGCTTCATTCAATGGCTTGGTGAAGATGTCAGCCAGCTGTTTTTCCGTGGGGATGTATTCAAGCTTGATGGTTTTCTTCTCAACATGCTCTCTGATAAAGTGATGCCTGATCTCAATGTGCTTGGTTCTTGAATGAAAGACAGGATTATGAGTGATAGCAATAGCACTAGTGTTATCACACAGTATGCTAATCTTCTTTGTTTCTTCTCCATAATCCTTTAATTGCTGTTTCATCCAAAGTACTTGAGCACAGCAGCTGCCTGCAGCTATATATTCAGCTTCAGCAGTGCTAGTAGCAATTGAGTTTTGTTTCTTGCTGAACCAAGAGACAAGTCTTCCACCAATTAATTGACAAGTTCCTGAGGTGCTTTTTTTATCAATTTTGCATCCAGCAAAGTCAGAGTCTGAATAACCATAGAGTTCAAAACCTCCATTTGTTGGGTACCATAATCCAGAGTTAGGATTGCCTTTTAGATACCTCAGAATCTTCTTGGCAGCTAGAAGATGGCTTTCCTTAGGCTTAGATTGAAACCTTGCACACACACCAACTGAGTAGGAAATATCTGGCCGACTAGTGGTGAGATATAACAAGGAACCAATCAGACCTCTGTAAAGTGTGGGATCAATATATTTGCCATCTTCATCCTGACTTAGACTTTGGGATGTATTCATGGGTATTTTCACAGTGGACTTGTTTTCAATTTTGAACTTTTTCATGAGATCTCTTGTATATTTTGCTTGGTTGATGAAGATACCTTGAGGAGTCTGCTTTACTTGTAGTCCCAAGAAATAATTCAACTCTCCCATCATGCTCATCTCAAACTTGTTTTGTATGAGAGTTGAAAATTTCTTGCATAGTGCTTGGTTTGAACTTCCAAAGATTATGTCATCAACATAAATTTGGACAAGCAGCAAGTATGGACCTTCTTCAATTTTGAATAGTGTCTTGTCTACTTTTCCTTTAGTAAACCCATTATTCACCAAATATTCAGAGAGAGTGTCATACCATGCTCTTGGGGCTTGTTTGAGTCCATAAAGAGCTTTATGCAGTTTGTAGACTAGATCCTTCTCTCTGTTGACTTCAAATCCAGGAGGTTGCTCCACATAAACCTCCTCTTCTAGTAGACCATTTAGGAATGCACTTTTCACGTCCATTTGATAGACAGTGAATTGCTTATGGGCAGCATAAGCCAAGAAAATTCTTATAGCCTCAAGTCTGGCAACCGGAGCAAAGGTTTCGTCAAAATCTATCCCTTCCTCTTGGCAGTAGCCTTTGGCTACTAGTCTTGCCTTGTTCTTGATAATTGTGCCTTCCTCATCCATCTTGTTTCTGAACACCCATTTGGTTCCTATCACATGTTGATGATAGGGTCTGGTCACAAGCTCCCACACATTGTTTCTTTCAAATTGGTTGAGTTCTTCTTGCATGGCTTGTATCCAGTCAGAGTCAAGTAGGGCTTCTTCAATTTTCTTGGGTTCAGATTGTGAGATAAAACATGAGAACAGTGCTTCTCTTTGGATTGATGATCTGGTACGAACCCCTTCATGGATGTTTCCAATAATCTGTTGTGGTGGATGTTGATTCAGCCATCTAATATCAGATGTCTGATTAGAGTTTGTTTTCATTTGTTGGTCATCCTCCTCATCTTCTTCACTGTCCTCTGGTAAAATAGGATACTTAGGAATTTCATGAGTTCCTGAAAGGGGGTCTGTTGGTGAGCCACTTGCTGGCAGTGTTCTATAGTCAGAGGCAACTGCTGGCAGTGGGCTGCCTTTGGAGTTAACTGCTTCCACCATCATTCCATCCTTTTTAGCATAATCATTTGGAAGGCAGCTTGGAGCCTTTCCTGTGTCCTTCTTTGATTTGGATGACTCACCTTTATCAATTGATTGAGCAGTGGAGTGGTTTTCAAAAACCACATGGATTGATTCTTCTACCACCAGAGTTCTTTTGTTGAGGATCCGGAATGCCTTGCTTGTTGCTGAGTATCCTAGGAAGATTCCTTCATCAGATTTGGGATCAAATGGCTTGAGATAGTCTTTTCCATTGTTTAGAATGAAGCATTTGGATCCAAACACATGGAAATGACTAACATTAGGCTTCCTTTCTTTCCATAGTTCATATGGAGTCTTTTTGTAAGTCTTATGAATGAGACTTCTATTCTGGGTGTAACAAGCAGTGTTGATTGCTTCTGCCCAAAATCTTTTGGGTAAGCCAGCTGCTTCTAAGACAGTCCTTCCTGCTTCCTTGAGTGTCCTATTCCTTCTTTCAGCAACACCATTTTGTTGAGGTGTTCTTGCAGCTGAAGTTTGCTGATGGATTCCATTTTCCTCACAGTACTGAATTACTATAGAGTTGAGGAATTCAGTACCTCTATCTGACCGGATCTTTTGGATTGAGAGACTTTTCTCATTTTGAATCAGCTTCATCATTTCTGGAAGTTTCTTCTCTGTTTCATTCTTTTTATTTAAGAATATGGTCCAAGTGTATCTAGAATAATCATCAACTATCACCAGTGTGTATCTTCTACCACTTAAACTTGTTGGTTCAACTGGTCCAAACAAGTCAAGGTGTAGTAGGCTTAAGGGCCTAGTTGATGATTCCAGTTCCTTTGATTTGAATGATACCTTGGTTTGTTTCCCTTTTTGGCAAGCATCACAGAGATGGTCCTTTTTGAAATTGATCTCGGGAAGACCTTTCACCAATCCTTTTCTAGACAATTTGTTGATTGTTTTGAAGTTGAGATGGCTTAATTTGTTGTGCCATTCCCAACTCAAATTTGAGTCTGCCTTTGTCACCAAGCAGATCCCTTCCTTTGCTGAGCTCCAATCAACAATGTACATGTCCTTCTTTCTTCTACCAGTGAGCACAATTTTGTCATTTTTGACATCTCTAATCAAACAGATGTCTTTGGAGAATGTAACATTATAGCCGTTGTCACAGAGCTGGCTTGTGCTTATGAGATTGAACTTTAATCCTTTAACATAAGATATGTTTTGGATTGTAAGTCCATTGATGGATAGGTCTCCAGCTCCTTTGGTCTCTCCTTGTTTTTCCACATTCCCAAAAGTCACTTTGGGTCCTTCTCTTGCCATAAAGTTGGACAGGAGCCGTCTGCTGCCTGTCATGTGCCTGGAGCAGCCTGAATCTATGTACCATGTTTGTGAGTCAACTGCTCCAGCACTTTCCTGTATTCATCATTGTTGAGCAGTAGCCCACAAGTTAGTGGGCAACTTCCTTTGTATAAGTTTGGGCATCCATGCCCATCTAGAACCACTTAGTTCTAAGCAGATTGGTCTATAGCCATTTGAAGTATTATAATCAAAGGGGATGGCTATGTATTTGTTAATCCTTTTTCTTCTTGAAGTGGAAAATGGATTATTGGCTTTTGGAGGAGACTGCTTAATGTTTTGACTGTGGTTGGTCTTGTTGGTTGATTGCCAACGGGTTCTTGGGTTTTGATGGTAGGGAAGTTTTTGATTATTCAGAAGATTGGATTTTGATTTGGGAGCAGGCAGGTTCCTTCTTATGGGAACATTTTGAGAATGGGATTTATGGTAGATTAGCTTTCTTGTGTTTTGTTGGTGGCTTGTGGAGGGTGAGTTTTGAGTGAATCTGGTGGGGGATACATATCCGAGCCCTCTTCTCTTCCTATTTAGAACAACTTCAGCAGTAGAGTTACCGGTTTTACTATTCATGCCGAAGTTAGTCATTTTGTTTTTCAGCTCTTTGTTCTCTTCCTCTAAGACATTGTTTTTGGTTAAGGCATCTAACAACTTGGAATGAATGGCCTTAATGTCTTGTTTTAATCTATCATTTTCTGATCTTAAGAGAACATGGTGATCTTGGACTTTCTGAAAATCTTGTAGTAAAGATTCCAATGTGACATTGGTTGGTCCAGAATCACTAGAGCTATAGGTAGAGCAGGATGTTACCTCAACATCATTGTAGTGGTCTTTGGCCATTAGGCAGTTGTTGGAGCAGTTTTCATCATCTTCGCTGAGCCATCTGCTCCTTTCTTCAGCCATCTGCCAGGATCCCAGGCATAGTAGTGCCTCCTTTGAGTCTCCAGATGAGGAGCTTTCATCACTTGAGCTGCTCTCATCATCACTTTGGGATTCGTCCTTCCTCTTTTCACTTACAAAGGCTTGTCTCTTGCCCTTGAAGTCCTTTTTGTATTCTCCTTTTCGAGCAGTTGCCTGTTGCCCTTGATACTTTTGAGCCAGTGGTAAAGGACACTCATTCTTGTAATGTCCTGGCTGTCTACAGTTATAGCATAGAATAGTGTCCTCACTTGATTGAGGTCTTCCTTGTCTCCTGGGTGGCTGATTGTATGACCTCCTTGGAACAGTACCCTCCTTCTTCATGAATCTTTTAAATTTCCTCACAAACATAGCAAACTGCTCGTCAGTGAGGAGATTATTGAGGGATTTTTCAGCAGATTTTGAAGTGCTTGGCTCAGACACTAGAGCTAGTGTCTTATATTCATCTTCCTTCTCTTCTCTTATCTCCTTCATTTCAAATTCATAGGCCTTGAGATCACTGAAGAGTTTGTCAGTTGACAAAGTTCTGAGATCTCTACTATCTCTCATAGCAGTTACCTTCATGTCCCATTTTGATGGCAGGCCTCTCAAGATTTTAAGGGAAATTTCTTTTTGAGAAAGTTCTTTCCCAAGGTCAGAGACCTCTGCCACAATCTTCAGGAATCTGGATTCCATCTCATGGATAGATTCAGATGATAGCATTTTGAAATCCTCAAATTTTTTGAGGGCTATGGTCAGTTTATTGTCCTTCTCCTGTTCATCCCCTGCTCCAATCTTTGTTAGCTCATCCCAGACATCTTTGGCAGTTTCGCATTTCCTGATTCTGGGAAATATAGATTCATCAACAGATTTGAAGAGAATGTCCTTGGCAATGTTGTCAAGATTGTTTCTTTTCCTGTCCTCAGTTGTCCATTCCATTTTGGGTTTTGGAATGTACACATCATCTGTCCCTTCTGTGGTTCTGGATGTGATGACCTTTATTATTTTGATAGGTCCATCAGTAATTACTTCAAGCATCTCATCATGTAAGGCACTGAGATGTGCTTTCATCCGTATTTTCCAGTCATCAAATTTGTTCAAGTTGAACAGAAGATTCTTGGCTAACTGACTGTCCATTTTTAGAAAGTGTTTGGGATAAGAGTGGATTTGGATCTTTAGTTCAAAAGTAGTCAGAAACTGACTCTAGGAACACACTGCTTTGATACCACTTGATGGTCCCGGATAGAGGTAAAAGTCTAGAGGGGGGGGTGAATAGACTTTTAAATCTTTTTCAACTTTATGAAGTTTTCCCTCTAGATGAGTTGATCTATAATCTTTTAAGAGATTAATAGATGCACAGCGGAAGTCTTTAACCTCTTTATACTTAGTGTGAGATAACTTTCTAGTTTAGATGATGTTTAGACTGGTGACAAGAGGAAGTAGGCTTGGCAGTAGACTGGTGAGCAGGTAACTGCTTAGTCTACTGCTGCACAGGCAGTTTGCTGACTGGCAGGCAACTGCTGAGTTGGCAGTCGGCTGGTGGGCAGGTTACTGCTGAGGCAACTGTTAAGAACAGGATGACTCTTGGATGGCTTTTTGTTCTGGCTTGTTATGGCGTTCGGAAAGACACATATGAATGGGCAGTGGGCTCAGCAGGAGGGTGAAGACCAGGGTACTGCTGAGGCACCTTCTGAGTGTAGATAACTTCTAGTGGAAAACACTCTCAAGGAGAGTGAGTTATTAAGCAGTAGGCTAAGCAGTACAGTCGATGAAGACTACTTCTTAGGATGCTGCTGGCAAACTACAATCCTTTAGTGAGATGTGTTTGGTGTGTGCTTCTGCATGTATGAAAGTAAATCAACACACGATATATCCTGGTTCAGAGGTGGTGTAATCCTCCTACATCCAGTCCCACCCTATTTCAGATGGATTTCCACTAAAGTATTCAGCCCAATACAATTAGTGCCAATCTAGCTTTGACAACTCTGGCCTAGATTGAAGGTTTTTCACGATGAGTATAACACCACTCAAAGTTACTCAGTCCTTAAGACTTTTCTCGATTGATCCAGTGGGGATCAAAAGGTACTCTATCTATCTAACCACACTATAGGATCCGAACAACTGTTCTCCTAAGTGTTTACAACCACTTGTAAAATACAAGAAAGTTCTAACCTCCAACTATGAACTAAGCTCTAAAAATGTAAAAGTATTGATCTAATCTAAGAGCTTAGTGAAGCATGAGGCTAAGCAGAGAGTAAAGTTGAGTTTGCACTTTCTCTTTTGCTAGATATCTCGTATATGCTTTGATGAAAGTATTTCTCCACTTAGGATGCTCAAGCTTATATTTGAACTCATGCTTCTACCTATATTTATAGGCCTTCATGGTTGATTAATCTCATCCGTTGGTTGAGATGAGTTAATCCTTGTCGTTGAAGATCTCTGGCAAGGATAAGTAGTACAATTGTCTTCTTGTGCTGGAGCATCAATTTGCAGCTGATCATTTTGTATTATGTGTGCGTCCCATGCCGCGGCCTCAGTACTTGATCCGGTATTAAATGCCGGTCAAGTTTTGTCTTCAATCATATACATTCAATGTATATGTTTATGTGACATTTAATTTTTTGTGTGCTTTTGGAATTATACTGGTAGGATTTAAATATCCTTTTAAGGTAAAAGAATTTTTACCTTATTGCATTTTGACTTTCCGGTATAATTTTATTAGCTCCAAAAATTTTACATTTATTTTGTCACATTTTAATGCTAATATTTGAATTTAATTTAGTCACAATGTACGGGTGCAAAGTATAGTGGCATCATCAAAATCTATCAAAATTGGGTACTAACACTTTATAATATTCTAACATCGCAAGCACAATGAGTAGGAAGTTTCTAAAATATAACGCAATAACATAAGCTGCCATGCACAATGTGATTTCGTCTTGTTCTGAGCAGTCCATGGTCCACACTAACACCAAAAGAAATATAACTCCATTTAATCAGTATATAATACATCTTTTTTATAAAACAAGGGTCCATACTGCACTAGCTTCTTTCACCAACTAAATTGAGGGGTTTGACTGGTTTCGAACTTAAGAAAACAACTTTCAAATTGGAAGCTTTTGTTTTAAACGGACTGTGAAATATCTTTAGAAATGATTATATGGCTTGACTGAAAATTTCAATTTTAAACTTACTTAAGAAAACTTACAAATTATCAAAGAATATCATCACATCATAACAGCAATAACTTGAGGAATACTTAGTATGGGCTCTTTCTGAACACAAAGTATAACTTGGAACTACAACCTAAACAAAATAATACGTATAAAGCAAGCCAATAACCAAAAATTACACAACCAGAAATTACCATCGTAATCACAAAAAAGTTGTTTCAATATAGAATAAAACTCAGAATATTTAATGAATCCAATGACAGAACAAATCAAGCACACATAACTACAAAACAGGGTAAATACTTATATATATATTCGATTATTGGATAGTGTATTTGAGTAATGAAACGGTGCTTAAAACTAAACAATGGCCGCATATAATACAATTCAAACTCATCAAATCTCAAAATACAATTCAACCCTTAAATCCATTCTTCGAATATACATATATATATATATAGAATAAATCAAACTTCATTAAAAAAAATCAAGGTGTAGAAACTAACCTCTTGGTTAATCTCTAGTCACTAACGCAGATGGAGAAGAGAATCGATGATATGGTTTGACGATTTTTGTTATCTTAAATAGGAGAAAAGATGAGGTTCTTGCCGCCAAGATTTTTTGCTTTGCCGCTAGGGTTTTCAAAGTCGGCCTATATTGAAATCGTGAATTTCAATCCTCCGTATAAGTATTCACTCTCGTAAAAAACGAGTGTAAACTAGTTTACCACCCTCACCCTCCCTCATATGTAAAATATTTTATATGGTACAATATAAAATTTTATTAAAAAAGTATCATACAGTTTACATTAAAAAATTAAAATGTTCCCACATTTTACACACAAAATGTTTACTTTACGCCATAAGGCTGATTGCAACCCATAGTTGAATAGGCCAAATTCATTCTATTCACCCCAAAGAAGCTTGGCAACCCATGTATTGTTGGGTGCAAAAGTGGGTGCATGGCACCACTTGGGAAAAATTCTGTGGGTACATTGACCCACCATTTCCACTAGCCGCTGGACAAAAGGAGGAAGCAGGAAGTTTGCAGCAGTGCGGGTCCCATAAGTCAGCAACATTTTGGAGGAGTTTTGCACGGTTCAAATGAAGCCGTGCTTCGGACTCGCTGGAATGCGCTTGGATTTTTTGCTTGTGACGTGGCCAGCTTTTGGGTTGGCTTAAATTAAAAAAAAAACATTTTTAGGCTAATATTCTACAAGTATCTACTATTAAATTATAAAAATAAATAGAACAGTAATACAGTAAATAACCTAATATTGTATATAGTAGTACATATTTTGATTGGAAACTCCAATTTATTTGAAATTAAGCTCATGTGTGCAAATTTTAATACTTACGAAAAAATATTTTTTTACATCGAAATGTTTGAATTTTTAAATCATTATGATTAGTAAAAAACAATTTGTCATATGATTGATGTCTGATAATAAAAGTAAGAATGTATACCTTTCTTTAAAAAAACTGTACTGGGTGAATATATTGACGGTGCTGGATTGCAGAGAAAAATTGATTGACTGAGTGAATACATATAAAAAGGTGGCAAATTTGATTTATTGACTCTAGCGGGTTGCTGTCAGCCTAAGAAAACGACTCACTAAAGCAAACCAGATCCCGAATGCCTCTTGCCTACTTGTATCGGCAAACGTTTTCAACATCGTCCTTCTCCTTCAAGCAGCTTTCCAAATTCCACACCGTTCTCAAACTGATCATCAGGTAATTCATTTTGTATCAATATCTCTGTTTCTCTGCATTTTTTTGTGTTCGATTTTTCTTTAAGACATGTGACTAGTCCTAAAAGAGCGGATTCCGTCGGGTTGTAAGCTTCGGCTATTCTCACCGGCTCATTGCTAGCTATCGATTGAATTAGTTAGGTGTAATATGTGTATTCGATTGAATTAGTTAGGTCTAATATGTGTATTCGATTGACATCTTCGTTAGCTAGTTCCGAGTGATGACTTCATTCCTATCTCTAAAGTTTACATGATTTTTTTTTAAATAAGAGCATGTAAGTTTACGTATGTGCCTCGTATGTATTAATTATTTATAACCTCACCATCAGATTGACCTCATCATTAGCTAAACCATTACTTCCAAAAATAAAGGACAAACAGTGGGGATTCCTGTAATATAAACAATACTATTTGTTAATTATAAATTAAAATATTCAAGTTTTCAAGATGTTTAATGCTTTATATATTAAGTATTTGACAGTTCGTGAACGAAACTCAGGGTCTGTTTGCAACAGCTTATACTTTTAAAAAAGTGTTTTTTTTAATGAAATGGGGAGAAATGATTAAATAAAAGTTGATAGTGTTTGAGAAAAATAAGTAAAAGCACTTTTGACGCGGAAGCCGAGAAAAATAAAAGTTGTAGTGTTTGGGAAAATAAGTGCTTTTTAAATCAAAAAGCTAAGAAGTGCTTTTTTAAAAACAGTTGCAAACCAACCCTCAAACATCTAGGAATGTGAGAGAGGAGATACTTTTGTCTACTCGTACTACTTCTTCCTAAAATTACAACAATTTCTTTTTTTTTTTTTGTAAATAGCAGCTATTTTTGACTATTTTTTGGGTAAGCATAACATATTTGGATAGGCAATGGTAGAATCCTTTGAATGTGGATCGAGTAGGGGAATCAAGTGACAAGTATAATTGGGTTCAGATTTAGAAGAGTACAAGAACTTCGTATTGCTATGTTAAGTACAACCATGGCTAGCACTTACAGTGAGTGTGGTCCTAGATAAAGTGTCTGTTTATATGTTTGTAAAACTATCTTTATAAATTTAGCAGTGAGTGTGGTCCTGGATATATGTGTATATATACATATAACACTTGGTAGAATTGCCTTCTTCATTATTCATCGCACCAGAGTAATTATCATAAAACATCATTTGTGAATAACGCAGGGTGGTTAATTTATTACCATATAATTTATCAAGTCCACTTCAGTTTACACTTGTGTATGATTATCCTCTGTCCCAGGAGTACTCAAGTAAAGTGAAGTTTGGAAATCATACTTGCAGCCTTTACAGTCAGAACCTACTTCATTTTGGCCAGGTATAAGCTATATAAATTTTTGTTTTGTTTTGTTTGATTGTGTTCAAATATGTAAAATATACGTACAAGTAAATGTGACGTTACTGTTTATATGAAATTATATGATTTTAATAAATGTTATGATTTTTTTTATAATTGATACTGCAAGTACAAATATAAAAAGTGTTATCAAGTAGACACACTATATCAATTTCTTGATGAGCTCTTAAGAAGCTGAAACTTTTTAAGTGGTTTGGCAAAATTTATAAAATATGCTTGTCAACAGAAAAAGTATTTGACTGAAGGAGTCATTAGGTGTCCTTGTCTGAGGTGTAGAAATGAGAACCACCCTAAGCCCGATATAGTGAATTATGATTATGTTAACTTTCTATTTTTAACATATATCTACTTACTTTGACAGTTTGTTAATTAATGTATAATGTTATTGAACTATAATAAAATACCTTTGCTGAAAAGTTTCACAGTGGTTTGTTTATTATGTTTTTTGTATTCACTGTAGAAAAAGTTTAGGTGGGCTCCAAAGTTCAATCTAGACACCAGAAAAAAAAATTGAGAAGAGAAGATCAAGTAAGATGACACAACTCCTACAAAAAGGCAGAAATGGTAATGTGAAACCTACTTGGATTGGAGATACGGCCTGGACTGATCTTGTTAAGTATTGGAAATCCGATGATTTTAAAGCAAAGTCTGAACAAAATAAAAAGAACTGTAACTCCAGTGCGGGTCTTTACACACAGGGGGGTCAATCCCTGTGTGTAACTTTGAAGAATGCTATTATTAGAGTTCTTATTTATTTATTTATTTATTTATTTATTTATATACAGAGTATATGTTTAGTTATTTACTATCAACTACTTTAATTCTAACTCGTGTCCTTCAAACTTTTTCTTGACTTAGAGAAGGTTGGAAGAAATGAGAAGGATCCAACATTTTCTGAATTTTATTTCCTTACACATAAGAAGAAGAAGAAGAGTAATGAGTGGGTACATCCAAAAGCTCAAAGTGATTATGTAAGTTAATATTATTCGACTAGTTAAATAGCTAAAAGTATGGACTTTCTGATACTCATGTACAGGTTGTATAAGTTCTTGTGTGAATGGGAATTGGTAATTGACTCTTCTGTAATATCATATCTATGTTTACTACTTGTAGGAGAACTTTAAAGAGAAAAAAGTTGAAATTTCTTCACAAAGAACCATGGATAGTGAAAGTGATTCTGGAGATGATGCTTCACAACCACACCATATGCCTTCTCATTTCAATATTTGAATAGATACAGTGAGAGGACAAAACAACAAAAGGGTTCGAGGCCTTGGTTCGTTGGGCAGGTCAATCAAGTGTTTGTCTTCGGGAGCATCACAGGAACCCATATCTGAAGAGCTAGAAGAAAGGATAAGAACTGAAGTTCATTAGCTTAATACATCTTTGCAAGCACAACTTGAAAAGGAGAAGCAAGAGAAATAACAAATGAAGAAGGAATTGGCTGATACAAAGAATACATTGAATATTTTAATGGAGAAGTTAGGATTTAATGCAAGCTCTTCTTGCTCACAGCCTACGCATGCAAATAATGACTCAAATGATGAAGAGGATGAAGAAGATGATGAAGATAGCGCATCAGAAGACTCCACCTCTGAATCTTTCTAGTTTCACATGACTTCTCCTATTGAATTCTAATCTTAGAATTTCAGTTTTGGAGACATTAAAAGTGAACTTTATTTTCAAAACTGAATTTGTTGAGTACTGTGTTTACTTTGATGGTTTATTGAAAATTATTAATTATTAGGAGCTGGATGTGAGTAATATTAAAAATACAGATAAATTAAAACTGAAAGTTTATCTTTAACCAAGTCCAATTATAAATTTAAATCTTAAGACGTTGTCTTAAACAAATTGCACAAAATAATTACTCGTATAACTTAATAGTGCTAGATTTTTAAAGATTCCAACAAATAAATATGATGTTTTAGCATCAATTTCATACGTAGCACTTCGTAATACTTCCTCCGTTCTTTTTTACTTGTAACAATCAATATTTCACGTTTGCCAACGCACAAGTTTGACCATTCATATCTTTCGTTCCTTATTAGTAAAAAATTTAAAAAATTCATATACTTGAAATTTTGGAATGAGAAGAATTTAAAAATATTTTTTTAAAATTTAATTTATGATACATTAATTAATAAAATATAGTAAAAGTGAATAGTACAAAAAGTCCAATATTGCAAGTAATAGAAAACGGAGGTAGTACTACATATATATATCCTAGTACAGTAGTACTAGTGGTGAAAGGACGACATGTATACTTAATATAATATATATAGTTATCTTAAATTCTTAATAGTTATCTTAATAGTTCAAAAAAGAAGAATACGAAGTAGTTAGTAACATTTTTTTGAGTCCATTGATTTTTTTTTCAATTAGATGCAGTTGGTGATATATATTTTTGTATTGCGTCAACAGACCTGCACGAGTAGTTCAGTTGGTTCAGTGATGGGAAATTTGGAAAAATGACCAAGGTTCGAAACTCACAGCGACCGTGTGGAGGTACAGCTCCTCTGCTCCTGGGTGCTGGGCTGGACCTCTTGTGCCCACGGGTATAAGGCCTACCTACCATCACTGGGTCGACTGAGTCACCGTGACTTACACCCTCTCAAAAATGTTGTCAGGTCGGGACGTGGGGGGCCTTGGAGTTGGGAATTCAACGTTTTGGAACAATTGTATTGCGTCCACAGAGTTATGGCAGTCTTTCACTAAAGCAGAAGATGCTCTACTATCTGGAATCTCAACTTTCTCTCAGCCTTTTTGGACTGCAGATGTGACATTCTTATTCCTCCTCCTCTGGGTACTCTAGGTCAGCTAGATTGTCATAAATGAATTGATAATCATTTTTCAAACCCATGTTTCGTGCATTAATACGGGCAGGGCACAATCAAGATTCATGTCAGTCAACCAGAAGTGTATTTGTGTCTTTGCTGAAAGAGATTGTCTAATTTCATAAACGAATTTCCTCACATTTTAGTCCTTAATTTGTCATTTCCAATCATTAACCAAGCCTCTCCCTTACCGTGAATGGATCAAACTTCTAATAAATCCAACACAAGAAAAAGGTTTTTCATAAATCGAACTGCTCTTGTGCAATTGAGCTAACTACGGATTTCCAGTCTTTTTTTAAAACCTGTTAAACCCATGTGTGGAAATATAATTACGAATTTAATTTATTACTTGTTATGAAACACTTTTCAAAGAATTGAAGTATTGTATGTTTTGGGCTCACTGATAGATCCCATGTCACCTGTGGCCGGTTCCGGGTCGGGCTCCAGGTCTGGGAAATTAAGTCCCGGTACCGGCCTGGGTTAGAATAGGGACCGGCCGGGTCGACTAAAACTATTCTTTTTGGTCTCTTAGAATGAATTCGAACCCCCCACCCCCCACCCCCCCAAAAAAAAAAATTGGGCTCCCAGATCGGGCCCAGCCCGGCCAGGCCGGTGCACCTAATTCCAAGCCTGTAGCCCACCTCAATATGCCTCCAAATAGTGTCGGGCCGGATCCCGGGTCAGGCCAATCCGACCTAGTCCACCCCTAATGTCACCCATGTGTGATACATGACCCTTAGAATTTCATTTAAACTAGTATTTCACTCGTGTGATGTGACAATCTTTTTTTGTTGTATTTGGTTTTTATTTAAGATGTGTACTGAAATATTTATGGAGAATATATTTCTTCAAACAAAAAAGAAATACTTGTACGGAGTATGATACTCGTATATGACAAATGTTATACTAAATGCATTTATAAAATATTCTGGATAATTTTACCCCCTCCCCCCGCTCCCCAAAAAAAAAACTCTGGATACTAAATGTAATTTCTAATACATCAAATGTAGTACAAAATATCCAAAATATTAAAATTTTCTAATAGTGCACTCATTATTTTCATCATGAAATATGCACGATTACTCAGGGAAAATTTTTATCTCTTATTCCCTTAGACTCTTAATGGAAACAAATTAATCTTTCTAATTATGTCTTCATTATATTAGTGAACTATATGAAGAATGATAATCGAGAGGGAAGGGTTTGGAGTGAAGAGCAATGATGGGAATAATTGGACGAAGAAATATGAACATGGCAGACTAAAAAGAAAGCAATAAGGTTTACAGAACAAAAAAGCTTAGTTACACGGAGTGGCAGGGATAAAGGGAGGGTAGTTTGGGTTTAAATTAAATACTCAATCTAATAATTATCCCTGAACTTTGAATTATTTACAAAATTATCAAAAAGCTATTAAAAGGGTGTTTAGATCTGATTCTTAAAACTGCTTCTACTCCTTCAGAGAGCAGAAGTAGAAGCTGGAGTGTTTGAGTGAAAGTGTAGAAGTGATTCTGGTGCTCTAATTTACTCCTAGAAGCTGAGGGTGACCAGCTTCTGAAAACTGATTCTGCTTCTGCTTTAAAAAAGAAGCAGAATCAGAATCAGTTCCAAACACCCTCTAAAAGCACCTAAGCGCCGACCCTTTCAGTGTTTGATTTAAAAGTACTTCAAGTCAAGGTAAAATTTAGGTTTACAAACACAAATTTTAAGAAATCCAGGTTTTATTTTAGATATGCTCTAGTACTGCTACTTAGGCCATCTGCAACAGTTTATCCCATTTTTTGTACTAAAATGGTGTGAATTTTATCTCCAACAGTTTACACCATTTTTATCACTATAAAGGAATATTCTTTTTATTCTTTTACTAACTTTTTACCATTTTATATTTAATTATCTAATTATCATATATTTATACATTAGCCCTCATTTAATATGATTTTGATATTTCACTTATTATTTCACAAATACAAACTAAAATACTACTATAATCGATAAAGGTACAAATTATAAATGCACAAACGGATGGGATTACCAATATTACTCTTAAAATTATATAGGATATACAGATAAAAATATTCTTAAGTATATATAAATCTCTTTAGAATAAAGAGTTGCGTAGTACTCCACTACTCCGTATATCAAAAGCCTAGAGAACAGCAAGCACATAGATATATTTTGCAAACACACTTTATTGCCAAGGTAAAAAAAAGATGGTGCATCACCCGATCCTGCGCCATATATGCACTGTCTATCCTAGGATTTTTTTGGTCTGAGTCGAATAGTATAATTAGGCCTTAAGCATCCTAAAAAAATAAACATTAAAAACATTTATACTTAATTACTTACCTAGAATAATGGGATTATATTCGGGAAAGGAATGAATTAATGTCTTCGTCTCTTCTAGATCAGAGAACTCTTCAAAGCTTGAAGTTGGAATTTGGAAAGTTGCAAATTCAAATTGGGCCTACTAGTTATGGGTATATATATAAAGGAAAATCATATATTTTTGGGCGCTAATTTTTTTCCCAAAATTGTGGGCCTAAGGCAATTGCCTCTTTGCCTAACATGTAGGTTCGGCCCTACATATATGGCGTAAACAAAAGCCCCTTCCCCCATTTTGGTGAAATGGTGAAACATTTGGTGCAACTGTTGGAGCAAAAAAATGGCAAATTCCCCATTTTGGAGAAAGATTTAGTGTTTGTTGGAGATGGTCTTAAAGTTATACGGAGTAAAATTTTTTCTTTTCTTTTAGGTCGTAACTAATTAATATCAAATGTATTTAAAGAACAATTATTATTGCATTATAAAGTAAACAACACATATTTCTAGGCTTATACTAGGTACTACGTATAATATTTCTCATCCTCATAACATAACATAACAGGAACGGGGAGAGAAATTATACTAGTCTGACAATATTAAAGTATAACCTGAATAAAATGAGAGCGGGAGCCGCGTACTGAACATATATATAGATTCTTCTAAAATTTTATTGTTATGATAACCTCCATGTAGTACTTTTCTTCCTGTCGCTCTCTCAGTAATGGCCTTGTTTGGCAATCAGCTATTGGCAGTTAGCTATTAGCTGGTTATGACAGCTGATTGATCATAGCTGGTTGTGTCAACAATTTTAGTTGGCTGATTATGTTAGCCTTTTGTCTACAAATGTTTGGTAAATTAGTTGTTTGAGAATAGCTTTTTGCATGTAAAAAGACATATAAGGACATAAGTATTTTATTTATTTTTAGCTATGGCATATTAAAATAATATTACCAACATTTACTTAAATCATTTTACTTCAATCAAAGGCTGGGACTAAAAAAGAAGCCAAAAGTGCGTATAAATTCTTTATTGGGAGAAGGGCCAAAAAGGACATTAAGGATTTTAATGAATCTCAGATAGGACACTCGGGTTTTTGGTGGACCAAATAAACACAAATTTTAACTTTTACGTTCATTTTTAACCATTCACTAACATTTGCCATTAAACGGCCGTTTCTCAACTAAAGTGAGGATGTCTCGTCTTTACTCTTTAGAGGAGTCTCCATCATTCATCATCATAAACTGCTTCCAAGTTTGACCACCAAATCCCAGTTTATCTTCCAAAGCAACACTTTCTGATGACTGCTCTTGTTTTGAAACCAGCCATTGCAGCCACCTAACCGCTTCTTGGTTATGGTGTTGTCCTTCTGAAGATGCAGAATCATATCCATGGCTTCCTCCGCTGCACTACCTGAAGCTATCCGTTACTTTTTTCTTTCTTTCAGGCTCTCAATCACTGATCTTTTTTTATATGGTGAATCTTATAAGCTATAACTACACTGTATGCCCATTCTTAAGCAAAACATTCTTTTTCGTTCTTAAGGCTTTCCTAAGATTTAGAAACAGTAAAGAATTAACACCAACAATGTCAATAGCACAGCTTATGTATTAAATTTTTTCTTTGTGTTGCTATGATTCAGATTTCAGAGAAAAGTATGTTTTCATGTTTCCCCACAGGCCACACACACTTCCACACTATCCCACACAAAAACGCAAGCAATTTGAAACATTTTGGATTTTATGATCTTGTGAAACAGAAAGAGAAACCGAATATGATACTCCGTATCTAAATCCTCCTTTTCAGAGAAAAATATGAAAAACTTATACATTTTCAAAGCAAAATACCCACGAAAAGGTAAATCCTCCTTTTGAGAGAAACTCAGTGCGTCAATTCGATAAAACCCACGATTTCCACATGTGAAGTCCTTTTCCAATTCGATAACCATGAACAAGAATCTGCAGGTGGGTCTGGATATTTCAATAGTTCAATGACGGTAATAGACAATTTGGTTGCAGAAAAGACGATTAGAGGGAAAGAATAGATGGGTAAGCCGGGAAGAATGAGAAGTGAGGGCGGAATGGAGGGGGCTATTATGAAGAGTGGAGTGTTCTTCGTCCATAAATGGGGGTTGTATGTTTGGTTAATCGCAGGTGTTTTAGCTGGGAAAACGGTAGTTGGAACGGCAAGGTTAATGGGTGGTTAAAAATGAACACAAAAGTTAAAATTTGTGTTTATTTGGTCCACCAAAAACCCGAGTGTCCTATCTGAGATTCATTAAAAACCTTAGTATTACTTTTGGTCTTTCTCCCTTCTTTATTTGCATGCTCTCATGGATCAAAATCAGTAATTTATGTCTAGTAGTCCTCCCCACAATTTAGCATGTTTTTACTTGGACTGTAACTTGCTGGTCTGATCCGGTCTGGTCTGATTTCTTTATATTTTTATAACTACCCAAGTCTGGTCTGATCTGGTATTTAATTAAAAAAAACAATTAAAATTAATAAAAAATGCACACAGTTTTGTAAAAAAAAAAGTATGCGCATTATCGAGTCTCCGTATTAAAAACGAATGTAGAGTAAATCAGGATTTCATCGGTTTGTTTCTCCTACTCTGTTTTCTTCTTTTGCTTCTTCCTTGTTTATCATTTGATTTCCGATGGATCGAAAACTCATAAGCAAATCTGGATTTCATCAGTCCCTTGGGATCTAGTGTAGCAGCCCATTTTTTTCTATGGGAGTCTCTTCTTCATTTTTCCAATTTTTCATTTGTTTCATTAAATTGGGTGTAACACAAATAAAGGATTCGAAGAGCTTTGTTGAAAATTTGTACCAGGGACGCTGCTAAGAGGAAACAACGACAATGGACATTCACCTCAGAAGGGTATGGAGGGGTTGTCAAGGACCAGCCGAATCTAAACGTTGCCCCCTCCAGCGTTTTGGTTTTCAGCTTTTTGAGTCCCAACAGTCAAGCTAAGCATCCGATTACCATGAGCTGTGCTGGCTACTATTCATTTGTTTCGATGTCCATTATATTAATTTACCATGTCTTCCTTGATTTAACTATTCCTTCAAAACAATGTGGCTCCTCGCTTGTTTGAGATGTCAATTATCTTGTATGAATAGACATTTATTTGGTTGCTCATCCCTAATCAAATGAAAATTTTTATTTTATTTTTTAATTGGAGCTACCCGTATTGCCTTATCAATTTAGTACAAACTTTTCTTCCAAAAATAAAAATTAGTACAAACTTTATCTATTATTTAGGACACATTATTGTTTCCCATTTGATTTAAATTGCTTAGAAACTTCTTTCAAAGAAGATGCATGTCATGAAAAGTATTAAACGATCTAATAGGAGAAGATAGATGTTTAATTTGATAGGGTAATAATATCAAGAAAATTATTTGGATGTATCTTAACTATTAGATCACATTTTGGGGTGTTACGTCTTTAATCCTACATTCGTACTCCTACGCTTTCATCTTTAATATAATCATATTATAATTGTCTTTATATAGTTATTATACTATATAATTATTTATATTCTCTAAGGGCATCTCCATCCATAGGATAATTAGAGGATTAAGTTGGTGATGTGGCGGATTAATTTTGGAATCATGATTGGGTGACCAAAATTATTTGGTGAGATTATTTGATAAAGTAATTCGAGATTGAAATATGAATCCTGATCATTTCAAGATTATTGTGAAGCTAGTACTCCGTATTAATTAGTCAATGCAGAACCACAAAATATCTGATTATTTGGAGATGATGAATGATGTAATTTTAAAGGTTTGAGATTATTTTGTAAAAATCTACAGGTCATTAAATAATCGGATTATTATAGTAGCATGAATGTGGATGCTCTAATCCTACATTCCTACTCCTATACTTCCATATTTAATACTCATGTCCCTTATAACTTTGTCAACTCTCCTTTTTTGGATGTCTTATTAACTTTGTCAGTTTTCCTTTTTGGCAAAGAATGTGTGATTCCTGTTAATTCTCTCTCCTCTGCAGAAACCTCAACCACACAGTTTTTACTTTATTAATCCCCGTGCCGGTCACACATGGCAAAGTTATTAAGGAAGGGGGAGTATATTCATATTCAGTATATATTATATACGTATCATATTATATAATTAATTATAATCTCTTGTTGAGGTTTATTCCTCTAAGTCTAAAAGCCCAACACACTCATTTGGATATCGTTGGAATGATCTGATTAAGATACACGTATGGTACAAGTGTAGAAGCAACAAATCACTGCAAGTAATCCAATCCTGTTCCAGAAAATAGTCTGATTACATGTAGACTGGCGAACGGGAATATTCAGGCAGCCTAGAGAGAAGTATAATGTTAAGAGTATCAAATTGCTAATCATTTACAATGAAATAAGTGATGATATTTATACTATGAAGTAGTAGTTGGAGAGGATGACGTGGCCGATCATGAGTGGATGCTCTCTCAACCATAAAATCATCCATATCTCTTGCATTAAATGCGCTTCCCGTCAATTACGAGTATTCCCGCCAACTATCTTGAATGTTCCGCCATGGCCAGCTTTCAGCAATGGGAAAAATGGCTCAAGTGGTATATAATTGGACCATCCGGTCATACCCGTTCGGCATAGGCCGTGCAGCTCTTCCTGTGCGGGTTTATCTGTTTGACAGACGGTGTAAAAGTTGGGCTCCTTAGGAATATTGGGCCGGTACTTGGGCGGATAGGCTGTGCCCTAATATCCCAACCCATACTAAACACACTTGATCATACTACGTATTAGTTACATTTTCAATTGTAATTTATAAATGTGTTACTACTCTAAATCAATGTAGTGTTTGTAATGAATATACATTTGTTTTTTAAATGTGTGAATTTCAGTACAAAAAAACAAGGCCGGACCAACCCACGACCGGCCGGGTAGACCGGACTGGGACCGAGACCGGGACCGCAAACCATATTAGTCTGGGTCGATTCCGGTCTTAGATATGGGAAACCGAGACCAGACCGAGTCCACCCCTAAAAGTCTAAAAGGTGATAATTATAGGGAAGTAGGGAACAGTCAGATTAGTTCGAAACTGGGGCATCTCGTTAATGGCAAAGTTTATGTTCTTTATTATTTGATCAAACGTTCTCTGACATTAAAAAATTGCCAGCCCATACCCATTTGTTTCTTTGTTACTTGGTATTTCAAATTTTATAGGCTTCACCAGTTCACCTCTCTGTATATCTCCTGATATCCTTCCTCATTTTTCATTGTTCTATTCAGGTCGGTGGTGCAGCTACATTTCAAATTAATCCAGCAATTTACTTTGGAGTGGAGTCATCATCTAGTGATTGAAATCGTGAGGAACAGTTCATCATATTTGGAACACTTGTGTAAGATATGTTCACACATAAGTAGGGTGTCCCCAATGTTTGGAAAACTATCAAGGCTGTTGGGTTAAGGCTAATTCCTCCGAGGATAAGTGCCAAAACTACCAAGCCAGAATATCTACCAAGTGTTTGGTTAGATGCTTCAATGAAAAATGCTATAAATAGTGTTTCCTTTTCCCGTATTTCTTCCTGAGCAACCTTCTCTGTTTCCTTTGCTATAGCAGAAACTTCCTCACAAGGATTAGGTAAGATGTTAGCTCCTTCGATATTATTGGGTTCTGGTACCGCATCATCCCTTACAATATCATTAGCCTTGTTCTCCCCCAGCTCAGTGTCTACTGTCTACCAGAGTTAAAATCTCCCCAATAGTGTAGTAACTATATGATCCTCCCCAATTGCTTTTTTTCTTACTAAACTATATGATGTCCATGCTTTATATAGTGAAAACGGTAATTAGGGAAGGTCTCATAGATGATGAATTGTCTTCTGTTCCGCCTAGAGGGAAGCTTGATATCGACAAACAAAGCGTGAGGCTTAGAAACATCAACTCCCACCAATATTCTAGCATAATCCGATCTCATCTTGTCAGTTGTCACTACTCACTAGTAATACCGTGAGTGAATATCGGCAAGCCAACTCTTAAAGGGATCTTCCTAATATCTCCTCCTTCCAACAATCCATAGGCAGTATAGTCCACATGGGTACTCTCAAGAACTCCTCATCATCATAAATGAACCGTGCCTGCTTTTTTTTTAACATTAGTGCTCTCCCCGTAACAACATTAGGCCCCTCCATAAGAACTTTTGCTCAATCCTCTTCATTTTTTATCTGAAAGACAACCAAACCTGGTTCATGTGTTACCAATTTACATCTAATTCCCCAGGTTTCCATGAGAAGATGAATAGCCCTCATACTCGAGAAAGTGCCTGTAAAGCATCCCACTAGCCAGTATCCCTGTGTTGAGATGCGATCACATTCCGTGCTGTCTGAAAGGTTGACAAAATCTTCCTCCGTTGATATGTATCTCAGCCAAAGACCTCTGTGTACTCACGTACCTCTTTCTCAGACACCTTCTGTGCACTCACCTCTTTATGTTCATTTCTTCTACCCTCTGTTTTCTGGTTCACTGCTTCCTCCTCCCTATTCGTCTCTTCAACCTCTTCGAGAAGTGAGAACTGTGTTGATGTCAACATCAACCATCATTTTACCATTATCTTACTATTCATCATAACCTGGGGCTGGGGCTGATTTGGATCAATTACATATTTGTCGGTGAAGGTACCAGCTTTCTCGGATGAAGCTGTCTTCTTATTCTTCTCCATCCTGAGAGGGAAGAACACAAACGCCTCAAAGTGAGGAATATACTCTAAGCAAGCTACGACATAGGATCTCTAAGGGATTACATAGGATCTCAAATAAGCAAGAAAATGGGTGTTAATTTTCCAAGTTAGAAAGCTGCATGTAGTATTTTGTTGAACATAAAAAAATTACGTGTGAATAGGAAGTAAGTCATAAGCTAATAAGCATATTGATCTTGTACTAAAATGCAAATTTAAGCCATGTGCACCTTCATGCAAATATGCCACATTGCTATATCAATTGAGATATTGGCCTCCAGCAATTTGGGAAAGATAAGTGAAATTTAAAGCATCAAATATCAGCAGCCAACAACCAATAATAGACAAAATCGCCAAATAATCAACACAAGTCTGAAGTGGCAAAAAAAATCCTAAATATTTTAGGACTAAAACTAAGTGAAAATATGCCTGCCATATGACCTTGGCATATATAAATAGAACCAAGATCGTTAATTTCACTTTACAATCATATCATACTCTTAGAAACTGTAAACAACATTCCAACTCAACTATATAATCTTCACCGAAATCGAAGAATTTAGAAAAGCAAAAAAAAATAAATATGTCCCAAACTTATAACACTGCTAAGTGAGATGAGGAAAATCAATGATTGAAACAATATTTCAATAATCATCATACAGTAAGATGGGGAAAATCATGTTGGATAGACCGAATAAAGTAATGCATTCCTATAGTAATTTTTTAAAAGTTACTTTATCCACAAATAAAGTAAAACATTTTTATCAAACTTGGGCTGCATCCGAGCACGACATTGCCCCATTAGCTGCGCCAGCATTTAGTAAAGATGCAGGAGGATAAATGAGGACGGGTCAATAAAAAGATTTTTTTCAGATAATTTCCTGCAGAATTTTTCACATGCATTAGAAAAGATCTAAATTTATGGAGGGTTCATACTTATGCTTGTGGTAGTGTTTATGTCCATATATATGAAAAGTGTCAATATATTGCTGTACATATACGAAATACCCTTGGACCCTTAAAGTGGTTGACAAGTTGTAGCAGGCTGCGTTTCAAAAGACCATCCGGTAATGAAGTTGTTTTCTCCCTCCTACCCTTAAGTTGGAGTAGTAGCGTGGAATTTTGTAGCAGGAAATAGATGTTATATCACAGCGACTTATGGATCAAGTTTCCAAAAAAACTATTAGCAACATATGAAGCACTTCACATGTTTCTAACAAACCAGCCTTTATTCATCTTATTGAAAGTGATTGTCTTTCCACTGCCTGTTCAATCTCCAGGGAATAAACCATAAAGTAAATCTGCCATCGCTTGTGGGAAGAAGTAAGAAGGAAGTCTTGGCCTTTATTAAAGAAAGGGTTATCAAGAGGCTTAATAGTTGGAATCATAAGTTTCTTTCAAGAGCAGGACGTGAGGTCCTTCTAAAAGCCGTGGTACAGTCTATGCCCAGCTATGCTATGCAGGTATTCTGATTTCCTCAAGAGCATTATGCGGAGCTGGAAAAGTTAATGAATAAATTTTGGTGGACTGGCTCATCCGGGCGTGGTATAAAGTGGAAGGAGAAGGGCGGGAATGAATTCACCAAAGTCAAAGGGAGGTATGGGTTTCCGAAAGCTTAAGGAGTTCAATCTGGCAATGATAGAGAAACAAGTGTGGAATTTTATGCAAAATCCAAACAGCTTAGCAGCTTCCGTTTTTCGTGCTAGATATTTCTCCAAAAATTCTTTTTTAGAGGCTAAAGTTGGCCACAACCCTTCTTTTATTTGGAGAAGTCTTTGGGAGGCTAAAGAGATGGTTAAAAAGGGATTGCGTTGGAGGGTGGGTGATGGGAGTTTGATTAAGGTTTGGAAAGATCCATGGCTACCGAAATTAGAAAATCCGAGAGTGGAGTCAGAAGTGGTGGACGGACGGGAAGACGTCATAGTAAAGGGTTTATTATGTTTGGAGTCTCCTGGCTGGGACATAGATATTATTTCTGAATTTTTTAATCATAGAGACAGTGATGATTCTTGGAATTCCGGTGAGCTTGAGATAAATTTCAGATAGTTTTATTTGGCCTTGGGAAGAGCAAGGGCGTTATACGGTTAAGAGTGCTTATCATTTTAAGACTTTCAGCGAAGCGGTGGTACAGAATTTCGCTTGGACAAAGATGTGGAGATTACATTTACCTCCAAAAGTGAAAGCCTTTTTTGGCAGCTGTGTTCTGGTTGCCTTCCGACAGCGGATAAACTGAGAATGAAAAGAGTTAATTGTTCACCAATTTGTGTTATGTGTGCAGTAGAAAACAAAAGTGATGAACACCTCTTTATGGAGTGTTCAGTGACTCAACAGCTATGGTGAACCTTGAATTGGAACTTACAAGTTGCAGGGCAGTCTTTTGTGGTCTGGACAGATGGACTTTTAGATGCAGGGATGAGAATTTTTGCAGCAGCTTTGTCATGTATCTCTCGAGTATTTGGAGAAGCAGAAATGCAGCTGTTGGCCTGTTGCAAACTCCTCTCTGGAAGCTTGGCGACGAGCCCAGGTGGGGAGTTCAACGGCTAAACAGGTAGCTCCAGTGGCCTCGTTTTGGGTCAGACATGAGGCAGGTTGACATAAGGTCAATGTTGACGAAGCTGTCCATCGCGGGTCTGGTGCTATTGGACTTGGATCGGTTGCCAGAGATAACGAAGGATTGTTTCTAGCCGGGGGAGCTATTCACAAGCCCAGAGAAAATCTCCCTAAGGAGGCTGAAGCACTTTCAATAAGAGTGTTGGATGGGATCACATTGATGTTGAATACGATTCTCTTCAACTAGCTAGCAACTAGCTAGGGCAGCTATTTCTATGTCTGATGGCTGGTTTTAATTTGATAATCCACCAAGTTATATTTGTTGTATTTGAACAATGATTTGATTAATAATAGTTGATTCCGTTTTTATAAAAAAACCATAAAGTAAATAACCTATTCTAAACCATATTCCCAAGTCAACTATTTCTAATCATAAATGAAAAAAAATATTAAATCGGAATTAGAAATCTATCTTAGAGTAACCATTTTAAGAACATTAGTTGAACATAAATCTGATCACAAGAAATAATCAAGAGTTATGCAATTAAGAACTTTGATTGAAAAAATATCCAAGGACATTCTCGTTCTTAGAAATTCTAAAATGAAGCTCAGAGTTACAAATTCTCGTTGAGTTACAAGAGATTGGACTGATTCCTTGCTGAGTATTCAATGAGAATGGAGGAGTACTATGCAAACAAATTCTTTATTTTCTAAAGCATAGCAGCATTCAAGTCTCTCTAGGGAATCAATTTTTCCAAAACGTAACACATAGTAAAACTCAAGTGTTTCTGGAAGATGGATAGGGATAACTCTAGTTCCATTTTTGTTGCATTTTATGCCCACCCAATAACTTCGAATCGGGAGGATGAATTCCAGGTAAGCTTCGTGACATGTGGATCTGAACAAGCAAACTCTAGTAGAGCATTTCTATAAGATTCATATTACGTTTGATTTGGTTCTTTTATTCTAAATTGCTACCTGTAAAGTATCTCAATTACTTCTGTAAAAAAATCACTATTAAGAAGAAGATTAATAAAATATAATGGGGTTTTGAACTGGAACAAAGTAGTGTCTGGTTCTTTCTATTGGCACGCTTCTAAGAAGAGTTCCACTGTCTGACCTGATCATCTCAGTTCAGCGCAAGGTCACAGATGCAACAAAGGGGATAACCATGTCAGTCCCTTTTGCTTCTTCTAATTGGTTAAAATGAGGAAAACTGCATTGATGTCGACGAATACCGGCAGGGAACAATAGTTTTAAACGTTCTCATAATGAATAGTCAGGATCACTAACAGTCAAATTTAGCAATTATAAAATTAGATAAATATCTGAAACAAAGTAATGTTGTTGGTAAGTTTATACAAGAGCAGTAAGTGATTTAAACTAGCTAGCTAGTATGATGAGGAGAAAGTTGAATCCAGGCAGAATGAAGTAAGGAACTGGTATTGTAATAGTTTGTACTTGAGAAAGTATGTGGAAAGTTGCGCCACTCCTTGGTTCTCATGCAATAAAACAGTCCTCGGTTGTTGTAGAATCTAGGAAAGTAGACCTTGTTACCGGTTCCTCTGGGAATTGCTTTAAGGGAGAAGGATGCGGATTGAGAAACGTACAAGGCTTTTCCTTGGAGATCATCCACCTTTTGCCACACTTGAGTGTGTGGATCAAGCTTGAGAACACAAACTTCGCCGCCTCCTTGTAGAGTTGCCACGCACATGATGTCGCCATCGCTTTCGAGGAGGAATTGATCTTTGAATGTCTCAAATAGTTCATCTGCTGGCTTGCCAATAACTTCCCAAAAAACCTCAGTCAGTCCCTTTTTGGGAGGTCGAAACCAGAGGCATCCCAAATTCCCAGATTCACCCAAAACATAAAAGCTCCCATCACAGACAATGGGGGGGCATATGGATGCCACGAAGTCATCTGGGTTGCTAGTGTTGACAGACACGGACCAAGAATCACATCCCACCATTGTTTCTCCAATAAAGGCCACTTTTTTTGGGACATAACTGACAAAGCCAACAATCCTGCACGAGGAAGAAGTGGGCGAACCAGAGAAACACATGGATTCGAATGAGATGGGCATGTCACGTACTGGAGGAAGGTCAATTCTATCCATGGTGGAGGGGTTAAAAAGGAAGTATGTCTTGGGGCCCTTGCGAAGAAGCAGCCAACCGCAGCTGGCATAATAACATTCAACCTCGCCCGGGTAATCCCCCAATAGTTCAGGGATGCGTACTGAATATGTGGCACCTCTGCGAGTCGGGTCATGGAAATTGAACCTCCCAGTTCTGTGGTTCAAGTACATCAGATGCGGCGCCGAATCTAAAGCAGGCGGAGGATCGTGATGAGATGCTAACGCCGCCTGTGGCGGTGGCATCCTTCTTGCCGCCGCCAACTTCCATGATTTGCAAACGCACTGAAAGCTCACCTCATCTCCCATCACATCCAAACGCGACAAAATACAGCACACCAGCTCCTCGTTTAGATCGCCCCAGCATGCCCTTTCCTCTTCTTCGTCTTCCTTCCCGCTGCCGGCGGGCAATGGTTTTTTGCCCATCAATCCTAAATTCCTCATGGAAACCCTTAACCAAAAATATACTCCTATTTGTATATGATGGGATTCCTGGGACGATGGCCTGCTGAAACGCAAGAAATAATAAGCCTAGCGGTGTAAAGGACGGATTATATCTTCAGAGTGATACAAGACCGGGTTGGATAACCTGATATAGTTGAAAGATTAGGAATCCGAAATATTATCTCCGGTTGGATTAGGAATCTAAATCCTGCTCGTGTACAACTAAGCTAAGAACAATAGGAATATTTAGGAAACTAGGAATCTATGAATAAATGAATAATACTCCCTCCGTCCCAAAATGGTTGGCCAAATTTCCTTTTTTGCCCGTCCCAAAAAGGTTGGTCATTTCCATTTAAAGTAAGGAATATGTGGCTAAAGTTAATTCTCTCTCCTCTGCACAAATTTTAACCACACAGTTTTCACTTTATTAATCCACGTGCAAGTCAACATTGGCCAACGATTTTGGGACGGAGGGAGTACTCCATATAATAGAGATTTTCTTAAATATAACTAAATAAAAAGGATAATTGCAATCATAGGAATTTAAAATTTAAATTATCAAAATAGGACTAAGAAGTCGTTCTCCTCACCTGATCTGATTGTTTCTATTCTAAATTCTTAAGGTTCTAATTTGATTTGAATACTTTTTATCTGATCCGATCTGAAAATTTCTGATATAGTCTGATCTGATCTGAATCTTTCTAATCTGGCCTGAATTTTTCTAATCTGATCTGAATTCTTCAGATCAAATCTCAATATTTCTGATCTGATTTGAATATTTTTTTAATTATAATTATTAAAATTTTAATTTTATCTTAAAAATAATTTAAGTGTAATTACAATCACAATCATAATTATATTTATTATAATTAAAAATATAATAATTACACCTATTACACTAATTGTAATTATATCTATAATTATAATTTAAAGTATAATTATAATATTTTTCTGTAATTATAATTATAATTACCATATAATAATACTAATAATAATATAATAATTTTTAAATACTTTTTAGATTTTTTAGGTATTTTATTTTTACTTCTAAGATTGTTTTAGCTTTTGATATTATTTTGTGTTTACTTTTATTATATTTTTTATATTTTATTTTATTTTCATGATTTTATTAATTTATAAAAAAATTGCCACGTTTTTTTATGTGTTTATGATAAAGAGCTATGATTTTTTCTTAATAAATAAATCTATTAGAAATTATAGGTTGGGTTAAAATAGACAGAAGAGACATATATTAGTCCTATTTTGAGAATAAAAGAAGTACTCCCTCCGTTCCGCTATTAACTTCCTTCTTCCCTTTTTGGGACGTCCCAAAATCATCTTCTCATTTTCCTAAATGGAAAGTTTTTCTACATCAAAACAGTGTTAAACAATGCAAAATAGTGCCAAACAGTAGTGCCAAATAGTGTCTAAACAGTAAATTCAAATTTAATTACTAAAAATGTGTGAGGGTCAAAGTAAGAACTAAAAAACGGGACGGAGGGAGTATAATCTTACTGTGGAATTTTGGGCTACTTTTGATCTCATTTAGGAGTAATACCATCTATCTATAAGTAATACATACATTTCAAAGATACAATTATGGAAAGTTTTGCTACAGGTCATCTTCTATGCAATCAGAATATTTTAGAATCTCTTTCCGATTTAACATCATGTGAGTATATTAATTAATTAATTGTAGTACGTAGTACCTTAGATTAGAGTTAAAGTTAGATTAGAATTCATGTTAAAATTAAAAATTAGATTAGAATTCATGTCACCCTATGTAGCACCGATACCGGTACGCGGAAACGCGGAAACGCGGAAACGGGTACGGGGATACGTCAAAACAAAAAAAAAAGTAGAATACGGATACGGGGCCATATTTATAAATATTAAAAGTTATGGGGGTGTATTTACAAATATTAAAAGTTATAGGGGTCTATTTATAAATATTAAAAATAGATTTTTTTTGAATATATATATATACACACATATAATATCCTATGATGTCTACCCATTCATTGCATTGAAGCATTTTCCTTTTTCAAGATACTTAGTAATAAATTCATAATATTTCTCATATACACTAGTCATCTCGAAATATAAATATAGTCAATAAGTCATTAATTTAAAATGAGAAATAAGTCAAACAACTACAATCTTGAAATTAAAAGTGCAAGTATCCAATTCGGAGTATGAGTTAATGACTTAATTCGGATATAGCCATATAGGCCCATTATTTGATTACCAAGTAAATGTAGTTTTAGATTTTCATTTTTTTTAGAATTTTATTAAGTAAATTTTGGGATTTTTTTTAAAAGTTGATACGGGTATCCGTCAGGATACGAGTATCGGAAACTTTCAAAAAATTACAAAAAAAAATGGAAACTTTTAAAAATTGCAGATACGGCCCGGGAACGTACGGTACGGGTATCCTAGAGTATCGGATACGGGAACGTGTCGGACACGCCGATACGCTACCCTAGCGAAGTATCCGTGCTTCATAGAATTGTCACCTTGAAACTCTTCTACGTCAGATTGAAAAGCTACGGTCCATAGGGTAAATCACCAAATAAATGGGGTAAGTACCTAACTCTCGGTTTCCACTTACGAATATAATAATAAAATAACAAAACGAAATGTATACGGGGACAAAAATGAAAACAATTTGAGAGAATAAATAAAATATAAAATTACAACATTAAAAACAAATAATGTACGTAATATCCTCATTGAGTGTATGAAGCCTTTTACAATAATCAAAAGTTCACAATGAGGATTGAAAAGATAATGTTGGTGTTCAATCGATGAAAAGATGAGGATTGAAAAGATGGTGTACTACCAATTTAGGTTGCTTTTACTTGGACTGTTTTTAGTCCCATACCAGACCAGATCAGTCTTAAACAGACCAGACCAGACTTAAACAAACCAGACCTGAATTTCTTAGTTATAAAATATACAGAGACCAGATGTTTACCAGACCCGACTAGACCAGTTCAAACTAGACAAGACAAGACCAGACTTAAACAGACCAAACCAGACCAGCAAATTTCAGTCTAAGTAAAAGCATCCTTAGATCAAGTTGCGATGCATGTCTACATCTTTATTCATTCATCCACTCTCTTTAGATATCATGGAGCGACATGGACACCATCAAATATTTTTCATTACACACTATAATAAAACTTAAAATATAAAAGTGTTTTTTATCTCGTGCCGTGCACGGGATAAAATAGGCCTAGGATCCAACTAAGGATGGCAATGGGGGTGGGGACCCATGGGGAACCACCCCGTGGGGGGGAGTTGGGGCGGGTGGTGGGGTGGGGCGGGTATGGGGATGGGGATGGGGGAATTATTTTCTCCCCGCTTAAATATGAGGCGGGTGATGGGTTACGCACCCCCCGCACCGCCCCCGCCCCATCCCCCGTATATATATACACATATTAATAATTAATAATAATAATAATAATAATCACAATAATAATACTAATACGAGGTAATTAAAAAACATGGTGGCCCGGTGGGTTTGGTGGTTTCCTATCTAATGGGTTGTGCTTAATGGATCTTTCTAATTCTTGTTTAATAACTCAGCTATCTTGTAAAATTGGTTATCAAAATCATAAAGTAAAATGAATTTGGGAAGGTTTTAAAGTGATATTAGCTTTAACGCCTCAGACACATTGTGAATGTTTTCTTCTTTTACTATTACTGTAACACCCCGGCCCCGCAGGCCCCGGGGTAGTTACTCCAGACCTCTAGTACTGTCCTCACAAACCGCCACTAGCCTTTTCCGCGCACTTTGTCCTCACTCGTGCGCGCCCTGAGAAACTTCCCAGGGGGTCACCCATCCCAAGACTACTCCCGTGCAAGCACGCTTAACTTTGGAGTTCTTAGCGGATGAGCTCCCTTAAAAGGAGATGCATCTTGTTGGTATGAGTAGTACTATTAATCCATTTATATTAAATCTCAAGTGTTACAATCACCCCCACTTAGGATCGCAACGTCCTCGTTGCGCCCTTAAACCAATCTCAATCACACCCCAGAATCTTTTCCCCTGCTAAGTGCCCGCCTGATATCCAACGGATCAACACACTGTCGCAGGGTTGCTCTGATACCACCTGTAACACCCCGGCCCCGCAGGCCCCGGGGTAGTTACTCCAGACCTCTAGTACTGTCCTCACAAACCGCCACTAGCCTTTTCCGCGCACTTTGTCCTCACTCGTGCGCGCCCTGAGAAACTTCCCAGGGGGTCACCCATCCCAAGACTACTCTCGTGCAAGCACGCTTAACTTTGGAGTTCTTAGCGGATGAGCTCCCTTAAAAGGAGATGCATCTTGTTGGTATGAGTAGTACTATTAATCCATTTATATTAAATCTCAAGTGTTACAATTACTATGCATTGATTCTTTTCTTATGAATTCCATCTTTATGATTTTAGTTAGGGCTCTTAAAAATATGGGGACCATAGGTCAACCTAGATGCTGTCAAATGATCGTGGTTGATTGAATGCAGGGTTTAAGAAAATATTATAGAGCTAATCAATGCTAATAAAGTGTTTGATAAAATGACTAAATCAAAACGTGTATAATGTGTTCCAGATTTGAAATGGGATATAAGATTACATTGACACTTAAAACCTAAAAGATTTTTTGGCTACCAAGAGTGTTGTTTAATTTTTGAAAAATTGTCAGGGTCTAAAACAGTGTTATTTTTTGACGAATATTTCCCCCGTTGGGAACCCGTGGGTCTAGCGGGTTGGGGCGGGGATGGGGCGGGTCAAATAGTGGTGGGGGATGGGCGGGGGTGGGGGCGATTTTTTAGACACGGGGCGGGGGATGGGGGTGTGAACCCCCGCCCCAAACCCCGCCCCATTATCATCCCTAGATCCAACTGTGTTGGTGCACGAGTAGGAAGCGACATGGATAACCTGGGAAGACTCCTTTCTTAGACCTAGAATCCAACTTGTCACCTTGTTGGTGCACATACGCTGCACACCCAAACACTCTAAGATTAGACAAATCAAGGGGTTTGTTTGAAAAAAACAGATTCAGGGCACTTCCCACCCAAGAGAACAGAAGGAGACCGGTTAATCAAGTAAACATCAGTGTTAACTGCTTCACCCCAAAACTTTTTAGACAAACCGGCGGTAGCAAGCATACTCCTAACCTTATCTAGAATAGTCATATTCATCCTCTCGGCTATCCCATTTTGTTGGGGAGTATAGGGCACAGTTTTGTGCCTTGTAATCCCACAATCAACACACAATTGGTCCATATCCTTGTTGCAAAACTCTAGACCATTATCTGTCCTAAGGGTTTTGACCTTCTTACCAGTTTGATTTTCTACAAGGTTTTTCCACTCCCTAAACTTCACAAAGACATCAGACTTATGCTCAAGGAGACGGACCCACACCTTCCTAGAAAAATCATCAATGATGGACAGAAAATATCTCTTACCCCCGTGGGTAGAGACACTAGCAGGACCCCACACATCAGCATGAACATACTCTAACACAGAGGTACACTTAGTGGGACTAGGATATGGGGAGGAGGAGAATGTAACCTTATGTTGCTTGCCTAACACACAAGATTCACAGAAGGGGATGGGGGACACAGAATCCTTACCAAAACAACCAGATTTATGCAAAATCTCTAAACCCCCTATTACTCATGTGTCCTAATCTATTATGCCACAAAGCAGATTTATCAAAACTAACAACATGAGCAGAGTCACAGAAAGGCTGAGCATGGCACATATACAAGTTATTCACCTTTTTTGCCTTAAACAAAACAAGGGAATTTTTCAAAACTTTCATGCACCCATTACCCCATTTACCCTCTAACCCACTACCCTCAAAAGCAGCAACAGAAAACAAGTTATGACGCAAATCAGGAACATGCCTCACATTTTTCATAGTAAACACAATCCCATTATCAAACTTCAAACATACATCACCCACCCCATGTATTTTGCATTTCTTATTATCAGCCAGAGACACAAAACCATCATTGCAAGAATCATAAGAAAACAAAGATCTAAAAGGTGTCATATGATAAGTACAACCAGAGTCAATCAACCACTCATTTTCAGTCATGCTACTCAACACAGAATTGGCAGAATCACAAATCACAAAAACTTCTTCATGCAAGTTATTATCATCTACCACATTAGCATGTTCAGACTTCTTCAGATGGGGACAACCCTTAATGAAGTGACTAGAATTACCACAATTATAACACACTTTCTTCTTAGACTTACCTCTCTTCTTCCTTGGGTCATTGTTTTTGTTCTTATCGTTGTTTTCCTTCTTATGGTTTCTAGATTTACTCTTAGACCTACCCCTCACAAACAACGCTTCACCTGAGTCCCTAGACTGACTGTTACTACCCCTCGAGTGTCTAAGGTCTGACTCCTTACTCCTTAATCCATTAACGACTACATCCAACGAGATATCGTCTCTACCATACTTTATGGCAGATTTGACGTCATTGTAAGAGTTAGGGATGACATTAAGTAACACTATGGGTGTGTAGTCATCTATGTGTTTATCACCAGCTTGCTTAATATTCTGAAAAAGCTTGTTAAACACATCTAGGTTCTCATCTATGTCCTTAGACAGGTCAAACCTAAATCTAAAGAACTTCTCAAGCAAAAACAATTTACCAGGCAAAGAAGTATCGGTATACGTCTTATCTAACTTGTCCCACAAAACCTTTGCAGAATCTACAATACCCACCTTCCTGAGTACTGAATCAGAAATGTTCAGGTATATAGAGGAACAAGCAGTTTCATTCATTTCATCACGCTTAGCAGCATCCTCAGAGTCTAAATAGAGACCAGTCACAGCTCTATAGACTTTCTGTTAGATCAACACACATTTGATTTTCTGTTTCCAGATATCAAAATCTGTCTTTCCGTTAAATGGAAGCATGCCATATTGATTGACAGCCATATTAACCGGAAAGCAAGCACAACACGCAAGAGAGTAAATAAAAAAAATTATCAGGCTATCAATCGGTATGAAGCAACTAGCACGAACAAGCCGAGAAGACCAATGAACAAAAAGCTTGGGTACAATCTCTTTGTTCTTTCGTACCGTACGAAGCAACTAGCACGAACAAGCCGACAAGACCAATGAACGCAAGGCTCGGGTACAATCTCCTTGTTCTTTCGTACAAGCACAGATAAAATTTTTATTTACTCAACAGACAGATAAATGATTAATTATAACCTATAGGGCTATCAATTGTACGAAGCAACTAGCACGAACAAGCTGAGAAGACCAATGAACACAAAAGCTCGGGGTACAATCTCCTTGTTCTTTCGTACAAGCACAAATAGGCTAGAATTAAATCAATAAGCAAAGAAACTGGATTTAAAACTAATCCGGACAGAAATATTCCCAACTTCGGACAACAATTTAACAGAAAGATTAAAACTGGATTTAAAACTAATCCGGACAGAAATATTTAACAGAAATATTCCCAACTTCGGAGAGTTTATCCACGAATCAATTAACAGAAAAATCAAAATAAAAAATCCAACACGTGATTAAATTTAAACCGGAAGAAATATTCACAATTATGGACAACGAGTATCCAAACAAAATATTTTTCACCGGAAAAAATTAATCACAAACCAACAAGTAATCACAATTCAAACAAACAAGTAATTGTAATTCAACTTGAAATTAAAATGAATGAACTACGAATAATAATCACACAAAGGATTAGTAAATGTACCTGGGTCCGGGCACAGCCGGCATCCAAGACCACGTAGGTCAGCAGTGGGGGAACGGGGGAATAAAAAAATCCGGTGGCACTCCGGTACACCAAGGGTGTTAAACGCCAATTTACCTGAGCGGGGCCCGAGGTTGGGTTACCCGACTTACCGTAGGCAGGCTGTAGACTCGGTGGCAAAATCTAGAAGGCGGCAGCGGCGCTCCTTGGGCGGCGGCAGAAGCTGGACCGGTGGCAGCAGGCTTCCTTGGACGCGACAGACTGGACAACACTCTCCCTGTAGCTTCTGGACGGTTGGAAGCTTCAGGAGACCTTCCTGGACCTCCGGCGGCGGCAGACGGCTGCGTGGTGGCGGCAGACCTCTCCCGACTCTGATACCACTATAATGTCCACTTCCAGCTCAGGTCTCGTCCAAGATTTCACGCACAAAGGATGAATAACCACCTTTAAGAATCTAAAGGGGAGAAGGGGCGTCAGCCAGCACCCTCAATTTCCAGCCAACCCAGTTTGAGCACCCATAGAGAGGCGAAGTAGGAGAAGCAAGGTTTTCGACCGTTTAAAAGGAAATATGGTTATTGCTCATCAGCCCCATTGGGAGAATAAGGAGAGAATAAATAGGCCAAACAATCTGCTATAGATGGTAACTAATCAAAGAGGAGTAATTGGCAGAATCGTACCTCCCATGGAAGGAAACAAATCACACAACAAGGAGAAAGAGGTGCGAACTAACTGAGGGAAGAAAATGGGGTCGAGTAAACCAATGGAATTGAGCTTATGGAAATCAAGTGGGCCAATACCTATCACAGTGGCGGCCACGGCATCATTGTGGTGATCAAAGGTCGTCGTGGGCACGGCAGCAGAGGCTCGGGGCCTCCGCCTTCCGTGGAGTGTTTCCGAGCTTTTACATTTGATTTCTACACCAGAAATTGGGCAGAGCTGGATAACATTGGTGGGCGTACGCTTCTCTTGGGCTGCGTTTCCTCCCTCCGCATATGCCGCGATGCCCCCAATCTCAGAAGAAACTGCATTTACTTTGTTGAATACGGAGACAAGAATCTCTACGTCTTTGATATGGAAGATAAACTCACCACTCCCCTTCTCCCTTACTCTGGGAAAGACATCCAAACCAACCTCTTGTACCCAACTTGGCTTTTCTAATCTCCTATACATTATTCGTTCTGTATGTTTAATCATATCCTCATTCTTTTATTCGTTGTTTCTTTTCTAAAGCGTAACTTGATGTGAACTCTCAAACAATGTAGCGGTAATAGGCCGCTCTACTCTTTTCCATTACTAGTGTGTATCATATTGTCCTGTTTTCCATTATCGCCCATTTTAAAGAGAAGCACGATACCAAGCAAATTATTAAGACTTGGGGTTCCATCCTAAAAGGTCAACCTATTAGGAGGAGTAGCCCAAGACTTTATATGTTGGTTTGTATTTCTATATGCAACCGGTGTGGGACGGCTTAATACGCCCCTGCAAGATGGTGGCTCGTTGGAGCAAACCAATCTTGTAGTCTGTGTGCTCGTTGTTGAGGCTTACCAGGATCTAATTGCTCGTTGGAGCTTAATTTGCTCTGATACCATATTAAGACTTGTGGTTCCATCCTAAAAGGTCAACCTATTAGGAGGAGTAGCTGACGTGCACTTTGTCGTGAGGTGCACTCAAAGTAATAATACAATACGACACTAATACGTAGTATAGTGTAGTAAGGTTCGTATCCACAGGGAAATGAATACTTTTCTTCTTACCGAAATAGATAAGTAACAATAAGGGGGGTTTATATTTGGCTGACGAACTTTAAATTATATTTAAATACGAAGATGAACGAGTTATGTGGTTTAATTAATGAGAAGAAGACTTGGCTTTGCTTTTATCCACTTAATGAAATGTTCGTCGATCCCGGTTATATCTTTAACTATCTTCCTCTTGAATACTCAATCGAGGAGTATATCCAATTCATCGAGGGTAGTTATTAATAACGAGACGCGTTCATTAATAAAACTTACTACCGAGTTAATATAGAACACGCGCCGTATATTCACTCGATAGTAGCAATAAAATCAAGATGAAAACGATTGAGATTGATAACCTCAACACAAGCGGTTTATTGGTTTAATCAATATAATTAATTCCCCTTGGTTTATTAACCATGAAACGCATGCATTAATAACCCAAGTTTACTACCGCGAAAGGACCGAATTAATAACAAGCGTATTAATCGACCGATTCTAGTAATAATTAATATATGAAACAAAATTAGTTGATCCTTTAAGTAATGTTCAAAATATTAATATAAAATATGAATAGGAATTAATTAATACTCAAGGAAGAATATTAAAGAAGATGAATCCTACTATAGTTAATATCAAGATGTTAACTAATTGTCATCTTAGTAACACTCCCCGATATTAACGTAGAGGAAGAAATAACTATTACTATAACTAATGTCAAGATGTTAACTAATTGTCATCTTAGTAACACTCCCCAACATTGATATAGAATTAGTATTTAAAGAAAGAATTAATATTCAAGGAAGAAGATTAAAGATAATAACTCACAACTTACAAATTCATTAAGCTTCAAAGTAGCAAAACCAAGATGGAAGAGTTTAGCTCCTCATTTGGAGACTAAACATGATAAAAATATAAAGAAAGAACTTGTCTAAACTGAGCTTAGAAGTATATGTGAATTGGTGATTTTATTGTGAAGGAAAGGGGTGTATTTATAGGCTTTTGGGAGCTGCAGGGTCTGATACCCGATCGGGTATATAGGATACCCGATCGGGTATCTTAGGAAATTGCCCAGAAAGTCACTTTTCTGGGCATACCCGATCGGGTATGTCGGCATACCCGATCGGGTATGTGACAAATCTTCACGAAAATTTGCTCCCACGATCATTTGTTCCCGGATTTGATTTGGACAATCGAATCAAGTGAATACCCGATCGGGTATAGGCAATACCCGACCGGGTACATGAGTATTTTTTCCAAATCGAAATCTTTCTTGTCTCCTTGCACTTTCCTTGATCTTTTAAGGTCCAATCTTGATCCCTTGGATGATCTTTGACCTGTTTAGCTCAGAATAATCCTAATCTAAACAAATTACAAATAAAAATGAAAATAAAATATTACACCAAAAGTGTGTAATTTCCACAACTAGAACTAATAAAAACTAGTTAAAAATACAAACATACAATCGGAAATTACATGAATATCAGTAGCCCAAGGCTTTATATGTTGATTTGTATTTCTATATGCAACCGGTGTGGGACGGCTTAATACAAATGACCTCAACCCGCACAACTCTCCATTACTGAACTATAGCCTCATAAATCCAAATTTACATTATGTTTAAATATGGGGAAAATCGCATATTTGGTTCCTCAGTTATTCTCATAATTGAAATCTTAGACTCGTATTTCTAAGATTTCAAATTACATCCCCGAGTTGGCCCACTTACATTAAATGTTGTCCCCACTTTTAGAAGTCCAAATAGCAGCATCCGATCTTCCATTTTATCGGGGGTAAACGCATAACTTCCATTCCTTAAAGGTTTAAATCCCTAATATAACTATACACCTTCAGATAAAGTTCATTCTTCCGCACCAAAACTTCTCATTTTCTTCATTCGTTCGGACGTGGGAATTTTTAAGGAGCTCCGCCATTGTCAAACGATTTAGGGTCACTTTGGTTGAGGTTCGTACTAACCATGTATTCTTGCCTTCTGCGTTCTTCTCGTGTGTCTTTGTGGTTTCTTTGCTACTTACTTCAACAAGAGATATAGGGTTTGCAAATTACAAAAGAAGATAATATATGTATGTTTTGGACGAATTGACTAGGCATGAACAGAACTTGATTCAGATGTACGCAGTCTTACCCCTGTACTAAAGCAGGGAGAGACTGTTTTCGGATGACCCATAGTGAAAATCACATCCAAAATTGCATGAACCGACTGTTGCTTCATAACAAAAAAGCGCAGACATTTCAGTGAGACATTTTGTTTTATTCTATCATATTCTCACGCCAAAAAATAGTGAATCTGGGCTACTACTGATGGCTTAGAAAAAAGGCACCCATCAACCCAACCAGATTCTACAAATAAGAAATATCAGTTAGTAAGGTAGAACAAAACGAAGAAGAATAAGTAAAGCAATAAGTCCAATGTTCTTGATTCCAAAAAATACATATACACAAAGTGTGAAGGAGTACTTTGTAGAGTGCAGATGACAAACTATAAAATAATGCTGTTGGTCTTGAATATATCCAATGATTCCAGTCAGGCAAATAATAAAACATTTGGATCCAGGAATGCCATTCATATCTTTCAAAGGTCTATACAAAACATGCCAGCAACAATAGTATAATTAAAACAACCATAGGCACTCCAACAATTTTTACATTAGAAGCACTTGTAAGCATGTTGATATGGACATGGAGTAATGTACACTTACATGAGTTGGATCAACTAGCTTTTCCACTGCGTAGCATGGTAGCAATCATCAACCCAGAATCTGGTCATTACCACTTTCCCATCTGTTCTAGCAGATACACAAATCGGATCATCCTGCTCCCCATAAACAAGATGCCAACATCATAAACCAATCATTATTAGTGTGGGGAGTGTATGAATAAATTAATGGGGTCCTCAACATTGAGCTAACCAACTAGAGATTTCTCACTGACACAGACTATTTTGTCAAACATGACATGAGTGCAATATGGGCAATAACTGCCGACGTCCAAGCCACCTCCATCCAATAGCTTCAACTTAGCCTGACAATATTCCGTGGGAATACATAAACCTAAACCTTTAGCAACTACGCCGAAACTCTGAAATCGGTATTATAATAATAAAGACGAGTAAAATGTGTAAACATTACCTCAACTATTAGTAATGTTGCATTTTAGTCCCTTAACTCTTTAATGAAGCAAATCAGTACCTCAACTACGTTTAAATGTTGCATCCGGCGGTACCTTTCAATTTTCCGGCCAAAAAATGCCACTTGTCCGCCGGAAATCCGCGTGTATATCCTAGTCATCAATTTTTATCCACGTCATTTGTGTATAATCCATGTCATTTGTGATGATATTAAGCTATAAAAAATTTAATTCCCCAAAACCATTGTTCTAAAACTCGCTAGGCGCTAGTCGGGCGGTTGAGGGGCGCCTAGCGCCTAGGCGGCCGACTAGGCCGATTTTTTGGCCGACTAGGCCGTTTTTTTCGGCCGACTAGGCCGATTCAGCCTCTACGGTTAGGGCCGCCTAGGCCGATTAATCGGTCCGCCTAGGCCGATTTTTAGAATAATGCCCAAAACTCATGTCCAGGAATCAAACCCGCGTCAATCACGGACGATGCTGCCTAATGCCCATACCAACCCCATTCGGCCACACTACTTATTGTCACTTTACAGAAAGAAAAGTTACAAGTATCATACGGTAAGAAAGAATACAACTATCTTATTGTCACGTTTTTTGATACTCCCCATTCCCCAACGAATGCTGTTTTTGCTTATGAACACGTGTAGTCTCTCCTTTCTATTTAAGATTCATGCTTGAGTTCATAAAACTAATTCTCCTATGATAATGTTTTAAAATTACTTCAGTATTATTACTTAAAACTTTTTATATTCACATATTTAGGGACGGACCGTAGTATAGACCCAGGGGCTAGCTACCGCCTTCCCAATAAAATATTTTAGTGTATATATACGAAAAATAACTTTCGCTCTCTAATAAATATTTTGAACCCCGCAAGATGAATTTTCTGGGTCCGCCTCTGCAGATATTACACTATAAGTTCCATTGACTCGTAAAATAGAACTCAAATATAATTAAAGAAGAAATAATTCTAAGTATATAACCAAAATAAAATGAGTAGAAAAATGTGACTAATAACTTTAGTTACCATATTTGTATTCAACTATTATATTGTAGTAACTCTAAAACTTGTTGGGGTAATGGGCCGGGCCCAATAATATTGGCCCATTACACCTGAGCTTTAGCCCGACGAAGCTTAGAACACAGTCCTGCTAGCAGATACTGGTCCGGGATTATCGAATTACTTATCGGGTTGACTGGCCCTTTAGCGTTAGTATTAGTTGATAAATCGGGACAAGCCCATGTAACATCTAATTGGTGGGCATGTTGTATACGCCTATAAATAGGCCACAAACCCTTTGTATTCGGGGAGGCTATTCTCACGATACTGAAATGCTGCCGAATTCTATACCCAGGTTATTTTCTACCAACATAACTAAAGTAAAATTTATAGATAATAATGTGACTAAAGTTACTGTGAGTACAAATTTATGATCATTACAACGCAAGATTTGAAAATAATAATAGACATTGAAAGTTATCGAAATCATATTTTTGTAGAGTATCTTTAAAGGCGAAATTGTGAGGTTACGCACTTACACATATTGAATAAGGAAAAGCGGGTTAGGAGTAGGGGTGGTCAAAAATTCCGGTCCCGGTGTCCCAAACCAAAAAATCCCGATACCGTTCCGAAACTATCACGATCCATTTAGAATGCAATTTTTTCAACCCGAACCGATCCCGTACCAATATTAATCGGGACAGGACCGTGATAGCTATATAATATCATGTCCCGTTTGAAAATAGTAGGTTATTTTAAAGACTATGTACCTGTTCTTTCTTAATGGGATCAAAACCGCATAGAACAAAACGGACGCTCACGAATGCACTAGAAGGATCATTCTGCATAACCTCTCGCATGCTACTTCTACACATCTTGTTCTCGGTATCAGTGGCAATTGCAAATAGTTTGCATAGACAGAAAGTTTTCAGAGACCGCTTCGTAAGGTTCTCGGAGAAGCTGGGAAGTTGAGGGGCGAATCCGAAGTTTTAAGAAAATGTCTGAGGAGGGAAGCAGTTATTTGAAAATCCTCGCATAATTAGCACAACCTGTACACAAGCTTCTCGGTGTGCTTGGCGGGAGTAGGGGTGTAATTGAGGCAAAGCTGCTAGCTAGTTGCCAGTGGATAGCTCCTGAAAAACTAAAGTCGAGTTCTCCATGCCTAACAAGTTTTATTTCTTTAAATGGCAAGTTATCTGCATCAAAATGGTATCAAACATTGCAAAACAGTGTCAAACAGTGTTGAAACAAGGTTGAAACAGTAAAATTTACCCCTGATAAGTTTATTTTCTTAATATGTGTGTAGGTCAAACCCAGAACTTCTTTGCGGGAAGGAGGGAGTATATATAATACTACGTATTTCCCAAAAAAAATATATAATATGTAGTACTACGTAACTATATACTGAGTATATGATATATTTAAAATATGTACTCTAATTTAGGACTATTCCATTTCTAATACGGAGTACTTATTACGGAGTATAATATTATAGTAATAATTACAAATATAATACTCCATCCATCTAAAAAAAATGTTCTGTTTTCCCAAAATGGATGTCCCAAGATAAATGTTCTACTTCTTTAACTTCTTTACTAGTTACTCAACCCGTGCGTTGCACGGGAAGTAAAGTACACATATATGGGGGTGTTTGGAACTGATTCTGCTTCTTTTTTAAAGCAGAAGCAGAAGCATAATCAGTTTTCAGAATCTGGTCACCCCCAACTTCTAAAAAAACTGATTCTAGGAGTAAATTAGAGCACCAGAATCACTTTTACACTTTCACCCAAACATTCAAGCTTCTACTTCTGCTCCCTGAAGGAGCAGAAGCAGATTCAAGAATCAAATCCAAACACCCCTATATGTAATAGTTTAGATGCAATTATATGGAAAATGAAAATTGATAGTGATCCAATTAATTCATAACATAAAATAAAAATCAAAGTAAGATGCCATTGTAAAATCAATGAAAGAAATCATTCATCATCATCATTTTCATTTACCCCGGTGCCACAAAGGCTCCCACCTACAATGGGGTAAGGGGGGTTAAATCAACGAAAGAAATAAATTGTACGGAGTATAAATTAAGTGGAACACATCGTATGGTGATCGAAAAGATGTACATGTATACACACAACGACGAACACAAGAATTCCAGTAGGAGGGACGACAATGTAAAAAAATACATACAAATACACATACATTAAAATTTTGAGGTGGGGGCATCCCTTGGTTCGCCCCCACATGAAACTTTCATGAAAAACAACAAATTATTATACATTTCTTTATATGCAATATTCAACTAAGATGACATTGTTACTTTCGAGACTGTAGTCATGTACAATTTAAGCACGTGTAAAAAAGGGTCAGGGTCTGCGGAGGAAGATGTTAAAGTTTTCCAACAAATGATCATACGGAGTAGCTTTTGTTATGAATAATCGTTGCATAGCTATTCATTAATGAAATTATTGATTATTCACTTATGGGTATAAATAGAGTTAATTATCAAAATAGGACTAAAAGTCATGCACTTTGCACAAATAGGAACAAAAAATAAACTATGTTTCCATAGGACTAATTATGTGTGTCTTGGACAAATATACCCTTATACCTATTGGAATGTTTTAATTCATAATAAAATAATAAAAAATAATAAAAATTTGTAAAATATACCAAAAAATTAATAAAAATATTTTGAATAATAATAAATTTTTTTTAAAAAAATAATAACAAAAAATTAAAAAAAAAAAAAAAAAATTGTCACCGCCGCCTCTGCCGCCCCAGCACCACCACCTCTAGTCATATGGGGAAAAAAATGTCAAATTTATTATGAATTCCATATTTTTGGCACAATTCAGAATGATTTAAGATGGAAGGAAAAAATGTTGACATTGTCAAAGAGAAATATGCCATATTTTTGGCATATTCCGAAAAAAATGGAAGTTTGTAGGAAATATGGCATTTTTTTTAACGGTCGGAGGTGGTGGTGCAGGGAGGCGGTACCACCACCTCCTGTCACTGGGGTAAAAAATGCCAAAAAAATTATGAATGCCATATTTTTGGCAAAAGTCAAAAGGATTCAAGTTGGCAGAATGAAAATGTTGGCATTCTCATAGAGAAATATGCCATTTTTGTGGAATTTAAAAAAAAAAGTGGCATTTTTTACACCGATCGGAGGTGGTGGTTCAGGGAGGTAGTACAGGCGGTGAGAAAGGTATCCATATTTTTTAAATTTTTTTATGGAGTTTTACTATTTTTTATTAATTTTTTTTAAAAAAAAATTCTTATTTTTTATTTTATAAAAAATTTATTAATTTTTTATTATTTTTCTACGAATTATTGAAATTTTTTCAAATTAATTATGAATTAAACATTTAATTATGACTTTTAGCTATCTTTTACTAATATTTAAAGGAGGGGTAAGAATGGAAGGAAGAAATGGGCATGTTTCCAATAGGACCACTATGGTCCTATTTTGGAATAAAAAATATAGCAAGTCCTATTTTGAGTTTTTGCCATAGTTTTAGTCCTATTTGAAGTAATTTCTAATATAAATACTCATCAGGCTCTGACCAAACACTTCCTAGGCTTCGAACGTCATAGACCGGCTAAACTCAAACCTCGACTTGATACATCGAAAAGGTCGAACTTGACATTCAGCCGGATAGCTTCAACATCCGCTATAAAGAAGTCGTTAATACACAACGGGCTAATATTCATAATCGTATTTATTAGACACATCTAATTACCACTAATATAATAAGATTATGATACTTAGAGTTTTTCAATCCAGTTTAAGAGTTTGTTATTGCTTAAAAAACATTTTCATATATGTTGTCTAAAATAATAAAAGTGGTGTTTAATATGTATTTTTTAAATTAAAAGTTATAAAAAGGAGATGATGACTAAAAAACCTTTTCACTTTTTCTAAAATATTTTACTCAAATAATACAATAGAAGTAAATTTTGACACACCATTATTTGCACTTCTAAAATCACTACTATTTTTAAGCACACTCAACTTTTACGAATCAACTTTTTCACTTTGGAAAATACTCTAGAGCACAAGCACTCACTTATATCAGGGCGCACGAGAATATTTATACTAACGATTTAGTAACCACTAAAAAACACTCTTATTAAAATGCATTTTTCAAGGGTACCGATTGGAAGAGGGTAATGGTGTAGATGTAACCTCACTTTTTAAAGTAAAAAGTAGGTGGCTCAAATTTCTCAAGCACATGTCATATATTTAAAGTTAAGAAACTGAGAATAAAGTAGAGATATACAATTACAATTGAGTAAAAACAGGTAAATTAATGTTAGCGACTTAGCTACACAAAACTTTTCAAAAAGAAAAGTGAGAACAATTTTTTAGAACATTTCAAGATGATAAGTCCTATAAATAAAGATAAACCGGATGCTGATATAGGGAATGTTTTCATAGTAGAGCTAGCATGGTGCTTCTTTTGTGGTAAATCTAAATTAGAAATGAGGTGTTCCTATTTCTTTTTTCAGTTCAAATATAACCGTGTGACACCTTCCTTTGACTAATAGACTTGTATGAATATTACTACGTATTAAGGATTAAAGAAGTTTGACTGTTTGAGTGATTGTGCTGCATCCTATAAGAAAGGCAAACTTCATAAAAACATAACATGCTGAGTGTATTTTTCTTTTATTTCTATGATGCAGTCATTTTGATTGATACCATACATATAAGAAACATCTAAAAGCAAATTAAAAGCTCAAACCTCACTCAGTGAATTTGTTAAGCCGTGTTGACTTTAGCTTCATCCATATTATTCCTCAATCCTGATCAGAATAGTAGTAGATGAGGTGGAGGAAGGATTGTTCTTCATCGGAAAAGAGGAAGGGTGGTGAAGAAGAAGAAGGCTGTCTTCGTGGTGGACGACAGATCGTGGGACCAACTTTGGTTATGGCTGTTTGAACACCATATAATGGAAGGAGTGAAGAAATGGGGGAATTGAGATCTGAAAATTTAATATGGGTGGGATTTGTAAAGTGCAGGAGAACCGGTGAGGGAATTAAGAACATGAATTGAATTGCGTAGGCGTGTTGGTAGCGGCGGCAGATGTGGGCCGGCGGTGATATTTCTGGCAAAAACCTACATCTCGGCTCAGGGAAGGTGATTGAGCCATTGATCCCAACATTTCCCTGCACCTTCTTCTCCCTGAGCAGAGATGGAAGCAGAGGTCGGTGGAAAACATGACGGAAGGAAAAGGACCGTGGAAACAGGCGGAGAAAAGGAAAAGATAAATCCAAGGAAGCAGAGTTATTGAAGGAAAAGGATGGATAATGTGTACCGAGATATTCTTAAGTGAACGCTCCAGATCAATTTTAGATGAACGGTCAGGATCAATTTGTATTGCTATTAAGTATAAGGATTTGGCTAACAAATCTATACCAAACAGTGTCAAACAATGCAAAACAGTGCCAAACAGTGTCGCTACAGTGTGAAGTCAAATTCATTTTCTTAATCTGTGTGAAGTCAAAGCAGGACGTTTATTTCGGGACAGAGGCAGTAATATTTAGTATCATAATCATAAGAGAAAAGGGGCAAATAAGGTCACGTACTAACAAAAAAAAAGATCAAATAAGGCCTTATTTAGGAGGCTCTGTCTGGCCGTCGCCATTAGGGGTGGTTCCCGGTGGAATTTTTTGATGAAATTTTGTGAGCATCTTATTCATTAAGTCTGGTTTACTCATACCAAATTTCAGCTAACAATTCAATCGGGAAGGCATTCAAATGAATTCTTGAAGATAACTGTGCAGTTAAAAACGCAGTTATCTTAAAGAATTCATTTGAATGCCTTCCCAATCGAATTGTTATCTGAAATTTGGTATGCGTAAACTAGACTTAATGAATGATAAGTTAAAAAAATCAACAAAAAATTCCACCGAGAACCACCCCAAATGGCGACAGCCAGAGCCTCCTAAATAAGGCTTTATTTGACCTTTTTGGTTAGTACGTGGTCTTATTTACCTCTTTTCCCTAATCATAATCTGTAATAATTATAATCTTTAATATCTATTGATAGTGAAAAAGGGAATAAAAATGTTAGTGAAAGAGAGATGAAGTGAAAAAATGAGAACAAGTACAAATATGTATTATTTACATTTTTGTTTGAATAAATGTAAGGAAAAATTGGTAGTAATAATCCCAACTATTGGCAATTGACTTATAATAATTCCAATTATCGATTATTTCAGAATAATCTCAACTATAGGGACCTTCCGCCAATAATGGTCCCCATAAATAAATTCTTGTAGTTTCTAAAGTGGATGAGGAAAGATATAGCAAGTAATCCCTATAAATAATCCGAAATTTTAATTTTTACACTTAATTTCTATTTAAAATTCACTTTTTAGGAGGTAATATATGGTCATGGACCATTATTGGCGGACGTTCCATATAGTTGGGATTATACAACAATAATCAATAGTTAAGATTATTATCAGCGGACCGGAAATAGTTGGGATTATTATTTTCAATTTTTCCTAAATGTAAATATTGACAGTTTGGAAATTATAAATTTTATTTTCAGCTCCAATTCGAGCTCAAGTTCAAGCATCATATTTGAGCTCAAACCTATAAAAATTAATTAGCGAAAAATCACCCGAATGGAGCTCAAATTGAGCTCGCGTAGAACTCGACTTGAGTTTGAGTGACGTGCACTTTGTCACGGTGCGTCAAAATAAATTCAATACTAGCACTAATACGTAGTATAGTGAAGTAGAGTTCGTATCCACAGGGAAATGAAATAATTCTCTTTTTATAAAACTAGTAAATAAAAGGGGGGTTTTGGGATTGAAAGATTTAATTAAAATTAAACACGAAGATGAACAACTTATATGTGATTTAATTCAAAGATAAAAAGGACTTGACATTGCTACTTTCCACTTGTTGATATATTTTAGTCGATCATTGTTATATCTATAATTTATCCCCTCTCAAATACTCAATCGAGGAGTATATCCAATTCATCGAGGGTAGTTATTAACAACGACCGTTCATTAATAACCCTTACTATTAGTCAAGTATAGAACACCGCCATATACCGACTTGATAGTAGCATTTAATCTTTTAATTCCTTGATGAAATCAATTGAGATTGATAACCTCGACACAACGGTTTCGGTTTAACCAACAAAATTAATCCCTCTTAGGTTTATTAACCACGACCGTGCATTAATAAACCGAAGTTACTTACTTGTGAAACCATCAACGATTAACCATCAGTTCGTTGAACGTTTCTAGTAGTAGTTACTGTTGAGATGTTAACTAATTGTCATCTTAGCAACACTCTCCAACAATAAAATAGAGATAAATTAAGGGAAGAATTACTATTCAAGGACGAATATTAAATATGAATAATCCTACTATAACTAATGCCAAGATGTTATCTAATTGTCATCTTAGCAACACTCCCCAACATTAATATATAGAGGAAGAAAATAAATACCACTATAACTAATGTCGAGATGTTAACTAATTGTCATCTTAGCAACACTCCCAAACATTAATATATAGATATATTAAGAGAATAATTAATATTCAAGGAAAGAAGTTAAGAAAATAACTCACAACTTTAATAATCAACAAGCTTCAAGAGCAACACCAAGAAACAGAAGTTTAGCTCCTCATTTGGAGACTAAACATGATATACAAATATAAAAGAAATACTATTTTAAACTGAGCTTAAGAGTATGGAAGAAGGGATTCTTTTATTGTGAAGGAAAAGGGGTGTATTTATAGGTGTTTGGAGGTGGCAGGGTTGTGTACCCGATCGGGTATATAGGGTACCCGATCGGGTATTTTAGGCAGTCTTCCGGAAAATCACTTTTCTAGACATACCCGGTCGGGTATGTAGGCATACCCGGTCGGGTATGAGCCAAAAAGTCAAAATCCTGCACGTTCTTTTGTCTCTCCAGATTCTGATTTTGACACCCGAATCAACTCAATACCCGATCGAGTATTGCCTATACCCGACCGGGTATATGAAATATTTTTTCAATCTTCTTTTTATCTTGTCCCCCTGCACTTTCCTTGATCTTTTGGGGTCCAAACTTGATCCTTTGGATGATCTTGACCTGTTTTAAGCTCAGAATAATCCAAACTTGATACTTGGACTGTAATTTGCTGATCTGATCTGGTCTGGTCTGGTCTGGTCTGAACTGGTCTGGTCTGGTCTGGTAAGGTCTGGTTTCTTTGTATTTTTATAACTATCCAAGTCTGGTCTGGACTGGTCTGGTCTGGTCTGAACTGGTCTGGTCTGGTCTGGACTGGTCTGGTCTGGTCTGGGGCAAATTACAGTCCAAGTAAAAACATCCTAATTGGTGACAACGGATTCTGTTGGCTGTTTTGATTAACGGATAGAATCAGCTGTTGATAGAACGATGTTTGGTTAAATAGTTATTCGCAATCGGCTGATAACTTGTTAAATGACCTTTAAGGATATCAATTAATTTATTTTATCTGCGAGCCACTTTTATATACGTATTACATACACACTATAAGTTTTATTTGAGATGACCTTTCAACCATTATGCGTGAGAGAATTACTGTGTTTGTGGCTTAAATTATTACGGAGTATTATTTAGTTATGAATTAACTTGATTTAGGTCTTATACTGCATATTGTATGATTTTGATTGAATTTCTTATCAATTCTTCCTCCTGAATAAGTCCACCCGGCCAAACTTGAAGAGTTTTCCTCCAGCTTTCATACGAATTGTTTAAAGCAATATTTCCCAACAATTACGTCGCTCTCCGCCATATGCGACCCTCCTCCCAGATAGTTTGTTGTGAGAGAAGTGACCATGAACTTGGAAGAACTTCAGGGCTGAGTTTTCTTTTAGGCGTAGGATGTGGAAGACGAGAACAAAAAAAAAGGCATTACGGGTAAGACCTATTCTAGGAATATTGGATAATTTTTTAATGAGTAATTCTAAACACAACCCACTTTTTACTAAATACAGCCTCTAATTAAATTAAATATCTATTATATCCCTATTATTTTATTACCCATTACTCAAATGTGTCGGCTCCAACTGTACCATCGGCTCTAGTTTTATCATCGGCTCTTTTTCTCCTCCCCTGAACATGCTCTGTCAAAGTGAGATATTTCAGTGAAGAAGATGAAGGCTGCTCTGGCTGAGAACCTAACCTCCCACGATTGAAAGCTTCCCACAGCGGAACCTCTCCTCAATATATACCCAGTTGGCAAAGTCTTGGTGGTGCTTTTTCTAAGCTCGGCTCCTATCACCAAACCAAAACGAAACTACATCAATTTTGTTGAGACTACACTCATCAAGAAATTCATTTTCAAAAAATGATACTCTTGCCATACTCAGAAAACTGACTCAAAATGCCACATCTTTGGGAAAGGAAAATCACCCCATGAATGGTGTTCTCCAGGATGGTGGACAATCTGAAACGCAGGAGACAAGTTGAAGGAGAAGGATTTCGACACGAATATTGGCAAGGGCGAACTCCACCATCCGGCGGGAGCTATCGCCGGCGGAGACAGGTTGAAGGAGAAGAAGCGTGGTCCGGGTAGGATAAAAAGAGCAGAAGGTCGATGGTATTGTCTATAGTATAGTTGGAGCCGATGCATTATTGGCTATAAAATAATAGGGACATATTAGCCATTTAATTTAATTAGGGGCTGTATTTAGTAAAAATTGGACTGTATTTAGAATTACCCTTTTTAATCGCCCGACATCAAAATGCTGGTTTCTTTAGTTTTTTCTATTTTGGTTGTTCTGATAAAAAGCCAACCCAAAAACCGACTAGCCAAACACTTCAATTAACTGTTTATATATCTGGTCAAAAAGCCAAATAGTAGTCAAATCAGCCAAAAATGACTAATAGGCTACTAACCAAACACCCCCAAAGTTGAAACTATTTACTTTTACGTGTGTATTTTTTGAATGTAAAGGCATAGTCGAATTTACATGGGTTGAACTAAAAAATCAATTGGGAAGACATTCAAATAAAAATTCTTGAAGATAACTGCGCTTTTAACTACGCAGTTATTTTCAAGAATTCAATTGAATTCCTTCCCGATTGAATTTTTAGTTCAAATTTGATATGAGTAAACTAAACTTAATGAATAAGATTCTCAAAAAAATTCATCAAAAAATTTCACAGAGAACCACCCCAAATGGCATCGACCGTACAGAGTATCCTATATATGACTTTATTTGACATTTTTTTTGTGTAAATTCGAGGCCTGACCCTTATCTTTTTTTTTTGAAAGTTAATCGGTGGCAGTTAAAATTTGTTATCTACGGAGTATCAGGATAGTGAGTATATTAGGAAAGAAGTTAAACAAAAGGCGTATGAGAATCTCTAGGCTGGAAAGTAGTATAAATACGGAGCACAAGATTTACATAAACGGAAAGTAAATATACATATTGCGTATCAACTTCTGCAACACGATCCGCAACAGACCCTTCTTCCAAAACAACTTCTGCAACCATGGAAAGAATAGCAAGTGAGCGGCATGCGCCCTGGAAGAAGTACAGGGTCATCAGCGGGCACTTGGGTTCGGTGCGGTGCGTTGCAGTGGACCCCAGCAATACATGGTTCTGCACAGGCTCAGCAGATAGAACAATCAAGATCTGGGATTTAGCAACCGGGACTCTGAAACTCACCCTTACCGGTCATCTTGAACAAATAAGAGGCCTAGCGGTCAGCAGCAAGCATACCTACATGTTCTCTGCGGGTGATGACAAACAAGTCAAGTGCTGGGATCTAGAACAGAACAAGGTGATTCGGTCTTATCATGGTCATTTAAGCGGTGTCTATTGCTTGGCTCTACACCCCACCCTTGATGTCCTGCTTACTGGGGGTCGTGATTCTGTGTGCAGGGTTTGGGATATCAGGAAAAAGACTCAAGTTCATGCTTTGTCAGGGCATGAGAACACAGTTTGCTCAGTTCTTGCTCGCCCATTGGACCCTCAAGTCATTACTGGCTCACATGATTCAGCTGTGAAATTCTGGGACCTCAGGAATGGCAAGGCCATGTCAACACTCACACACCACAAGAAATCTGTCCGAGCAATGGCATTGCACCCAAAGGAGGATGCTTTTGTGTCTGCCTCTGCTGACAACATCAAAAAGTTCAACCTTCCAGAAGGAAAGTTTCTGCACAACATGCTTTCCCAGCAGAAAGCAATCATCAATGCCATGGCCGTCAACGAGGAAGGTGTAATGGCTACAGGAGGCGATAATGGGAGCTTGTGGTTCTGGGATTGGAGAAGTGGTCACAATTTCCAGCAATCACAGACAATTGTTCAACCCGGGTCGCTGGAGAGCGAGGCTGGCATCTATGCAATGGCATATGATGTCACTGGTTCAAGGCTGATTACTTGCCAGGCTGATAAGACCATAAATATGTGGAAAGAGGGAGTAAAGGCCACCCCGGGAACTCATCCTCTTCATTTTAGGCCCCCCAGAGATATTAGTCTCTTCTGAATGGTGGACATGCTAATATTTTGTTCTTTCTCTCATCTACACCCTTTATTGGTAATGTTCCTCTAGATTTCTTTGGTTCGCAATGTGATTGTTCCTCTAGATATATCTCACAATTTACAGATTTGCAGTTTCATTTAATTACTCTATTGAATATTAGAATTGCAATTTGAAAAAGAAACACTTTCTGTGCTTGTTTAGGAAACGTAACAAATGGGTTGCAATTTGAATTATTTTGTTCCATATGAATGATTTTTGAATAATTTTTGTGCTTGAAACACTTTCTGTGCAATTTGAATACTTTTTTTTACTAATACCCAATTATGTATATTCATGGTCAAAATCATTCCTTGACAAGTGTGAAAGTCAAACAGTTGCAACAAAGTAAGCACAAAGCAAGTATAAATTAACTATCAAGTATGTACGCATGGTTCCGAATAATCATAAAGCGATGTAAAATGAGCAAAACCTGCTTCAAATGAGCTTAGAATGCGAAATAATGTAGGATGTCATGTGGCTTGCCAAATTTCACTGGCTTTCTAGCATTAACTAGTAAACTCACCCGTGCGATGCACGGTTTGAGAATTTTTCTTTCAAATTTATGTGTGCTTAGTGATTCAAATCACACTATCAATTGATGACATTATCCATCTTCATGTAATATTGATATACATCAAATCATTAAACGAAATACACTTATAATATTATTGTCAAAATGAGAGTACTAAGCATGACTTAAAAGATCAAAAACATCCAACAAATACGTTGAAATCATAACATTGTAAATATGCATTTAATGTAAATCTAAACATTGTTGAACACTTCTCTGAATACAACATTCTGAGTCTTGTCAGTGGTTCCTCCATCTTCATCAACAATTAGAATTTTCAAACGACAACGATTGGTAACTCTTGATACTGCAACATACAACTGTCCGTGGGTAAATACCGGTTTTTTTAACAACAACACAACACGGGACAAAGATTGACCTTGACTTTTATTTATAGTCATAACATATTATCTGCTAACATTTGAAGTTGTTAATAGGAATGCTTAGGAATCAACACATTTTAGCTCGCACTAACTTATGTCAAAATCATTTCTTTTAGTAAAATGGTTTGCTAGTAATTCACCTTGCAATGCGCAAATGATTTTGACAATTTTTTCATTTTAAAGGTTTATAAAAATTAATTGAAGCTAAATTATTTATAATTACTAAGTAATAAGGCGACTATAAATTTACACAAATTGCATTTTTTAGACGAATTGTCTCTCTAAATAGGTAAAAATAAAGGAGTAAAATATGTGAAAGTGTGTTATGTCATTCTTGAACCATATTTGAATCTAAATTTATGGGAAAATGTTCAAATCGGTGCTTCTACTATTTCTAATATCCAAGTATGGTCTGGTCTGGTTTGTTTAAGTTTGGTTTGGTCTGAGACTGAAATAAGTCTAAGTATAAACATCTAAAGTAATATGATAACTATGTATTTATGCGAATTACATTCTTTCCACGAATTGCCTGGGTAAATTGGCAAATCAGAGGGTGTGCAAATATGTGAAAGTGTGTTATGACATTACTAAACAATACTCAAATATAAGCATCATTTATATTATTGATTTCTAGTAGAACACCCGTGCGATACACGGTTGGTGAAATCTCATCTATAAAATTGTAGTGAAATTAGAAATAAAATCGAATTTGTAATTTCAATTGAATAGTTTAGAATTATATTATGATACAATTTGACATAAAATGAAATATACTCCCTCCGTTTCATAGAAAGGTACTCATTTTCATTTTAAAAACAATTGACAATCCTAAATGACATATTAATCACTAAATATTAAAAATAATACATTTATAATATCACAGTTATCAACACTAATCTCATTATAACATAAACCCATTAAAATTATTTCTTGATATAAACTCAAACTGTCTTATTCAATTATTGTTTTAATAACCGTGTCTTTTTGCCATATGAAACTTTTAACGGGACAATGGTAGTACTTAATACAATTTTCCAATGATTGCGGAGTAGTACACAGTTTTTTTATAGCCCCACAAAAATAGTAACACGAAGTATAAAAATAATTTGAAAACCTCTTCGTTATTGGCTTTCTAGCCAAATCGCCAATCTTTTAACAAATAAATCATTCCAAAAAACATCGTGTTGAGGATGAAATGTTGAATCCAAACTACCCTATTATATTTCATTCAAAAACATTATGAAACACTTCAATTTTTTATACACAAATTCTTGATATCACTGTCTGTGCCTCTTCTTTGTCGTTGTTTGCAATGTATATTTTGTATGGTCAGAGATTGGTTACTTTAAACACAACTGCATAAAGTTAATCACGACTAAAACATGTTTTTTCAATAACAAACAAAGACGCGACAATGATTGTTTTAATTTTTATTTATAGTCATGTTTGGGTATTATCGCTTCCGAAATTGGAATGATAAGCTAACATATGAAATTGTTTAAGAATGTTTGGGAATTGACAGTTTCTGTCTCACACAAATGATTTTGTCAAAGAATTTTCCCTTTTCAAAAATAATTTAATTGAAGGTAAAAATAAGTAATAGGGTTATACGAATTGCATTGTTTTTAACGAATTGCCGGGGTAAACAGGCAATTCAGGGGGTGCAAATATGTGGAAATGGGTAACCATATTTGGCAACTTGTGAGCAAGGGCCATTGCCTAACCAAGTTCCAGGGGCCTTGCATTTTAACATGCCTTTCATTATTAGTCCATTGCCGTTAGAAAGTTTGAGGCCCAATAAAATGCATCCCTCACCACTCGGCTCCTCATTAGTCCATTCAATAGGAGAATCAAACCCTTCATTCATGTGGCTGACTAAGACATTATCTACAACCCACTACAAAGAAAATCGAAATTCCCTAACTTGAAGCCGACGAAAGCAAGTGACTCAGTGGAATTCCTCTACTCATTGTCCGCCAATGGTCCGCCAAAACCCAGAACCTCCAAGGATGAAGACACCGATGGTCTGCAGTAGGTCGCCCACTAATGTCGTATAGATCAATTTACATGACAACGGTAAGATCACAACCCCCCCACTATACGGTAGCGAAATCATCCGCCGTAGTGAGCCTACAGATCAGGTAGATCTGTCGATATTGTTGATTACGTTTTTTATTCAGTCGCTTCAATTTTTTAAAATTTTCTGTCAATGAACTTTATATTCAATTATATTGTATCTACATAAAACATACATCTTCAAAGAAGTTTTTATTTGAAAAGATTTAATAACACACAAAAAGTCTATTGGTGAGAGTCATGTATTTGCGTTTATCAATATTATTTGTACTGTACCGTCGATGCACTGGACTGTTGTCTTTAAATTTTCGTTGATGCACTGTACCGTTGTCCTTAAGTTTTCGTTCTTTACTCAACATTCCTACTCTATATGCCCGCATGGATTGCACTCCACTTTTATGGTCCATGAAATTTTACTTCATGTAATTGTTTTATTTCTTTATCTTTTTCACTAATTCTCCTGTACTTTCTTGATGTTGTTGTTTTTGAGCAGGAATCCTGTAGCAAAAAACATTTTGCTTTTAGATATTTAATACATTTTCGTAAATTACTTTTATTTTGGCATTTTTTATAAATATTTTTTATTTCAGAAATATTTTGGAATACTTTCTATTTTTTCTTAATTTTATTAATAAGATATATTTTAAATGTTCTATTTTTTTAATGTATTTTTTTTGTGGTTCGATAAATTCAACCAATGCAGTCACTTCAATTAGATTTTGTCAATTCTAACATATTGAACTGATTCAAAAATATATTACGTAGTACTTTTTAATATATTTTTATTCTTAACAAATACGGAGTAAGTACTACATAGTATATAAAAACATTGCCCTTTTTCCATTTGGGTATTGAAATCCGAATTTTATTGGTTTCAATTGCTTAAAGTTATATATAGTGAATGACGGCGATATGTGAAAATGTGTTATGATCTATACGAATTGCATTACTACCTCCATCCCTTAAAACTTTGCCAAGTTTGACCGGCACGGGGATTAATAAAGTAAAAACTGTGTGGTTGAGGTTTGTGCAGAGGAGAGAGAATTAACAGAAACCACAAATTCTTTACTTAAAAGGGAAAGTGGCAAAGTTAGTGGGACATCCAAAAAGGGAAAGTTGGCAAAGTTTTAAGGGTCGGAGGGAGTATTTAGACGAATTGCTGATGTAACCTGACAAATCAGGGAGTGGAGATATGTGAAAATGTCTTATGTCTTTATCTATACGAATTGCATTATTTAGACGAATTGCTGATGTAACCTGGCAAATCAGGGGGGTGCAGATATATGAAAATGTGTTATGTCTTTATCCATACAAATTGCATTATTTAGACGAATTGCTGATGTAACCTGGCAAATCAGGGGGTGCAGATATGTGAAAATGTGTTATGTCTTTATCTATACGAATTGCATTTTTTACACGAATTTCCCGGGTAAATTGGCAATTCAGGGGGTGTGCAAATGTGTGAAAGTGTGTTACGGCATTATTAAACAATACTGAAATATGAATTTGTGAGAAAATGTTAGTTGAGTCTGTATATGAAAAGTAATCCTATCATTTTAAGCACAATAAATTTCGAAACACATTCAATAATTAAATCTATATATGTGACAAATTTTTGAATTTTGTCACTATATTAATAGATTGCTGATGTAACCTGACAAATAAGGGGGTGTGCAGCTATGTGAAAATGTGTTATGTCTTTCCTAAACTATACTTAAATATAAATTTATGAGAAAATCTTCAAATAAGTATTTATACACAGCCAGTCTAGCCACTTTGACATGCTATTATAGTTCTTCAGAAACAATAAGTTAAGCAAATTGAATTTTATTTAGAAAAACCCTTCAATTTTAAAAATAAATATATAGAAATATAAATATAGTAAAAATTTCAAAACAAATAAATACTAAAAAACTTACGAAATAAATACATACATGAGAATGTACATAATATGAAAGTACAATGTAAGAATCCCTAATTCTTTACCTTTTCCTGTTTTTTTTTTTTTTACTTTTAAGTTTTAATAGTTATCATCGACTCTTGGAAAATAGATTATAATAACATATCAAAATAGATTAAAAACCGAATTTACCAAAATTTTAAAATAATGTATTTATGTGATACTTTCTTATCATTTAATTTAGTTTGGTGACAATATTCAGAGAATAAATTACTTCCTAAAATAATATAATTTGCAACTCAACAAATAATATAATAAGATAAGGGTATTCATGTATTTTCACAGATAAAACTTTTCTTAATTGGGAAGTGTAGAAGACTTTTCAATAAGTCCAAAAAAGGAAATATATTGATACCCAAAGGAATTTTGGGGGGACAATCCAGAACAGTCCAAAACTACAATTCACGGGCTCGGTAGAGCCAAATGCCCAATAATACGCGTAAACCCAATAAAATTAGGTTTATAACCAAATGAAGAAAACGACACCCCTTCAACCCCCGCCCCTTTCTTCGCCGACACACACCGACCTTCAAAATTCCCTCTCACAGAACTCAATCGACGCATGCTCATCCACGATTCATCCAAGCGACGGGAAAACGAAGTGGTCCTCACACTAAATCGACCTTTTCCCGCCCGTATCCCACCGTGAAGCAACAACCGAACGAACGTCGGCCAAATCCAGCGTCAAACTGCCACATGAGTTACACGGCAACGGTAAGATTTGATTCCCTACACTCACGCAACCACATCGTCGATTACATGTTTTCTAGAGAATAAACAACCTAAACCCGTTTTTTTGTTATTACAGCATACAAACTATACAGATCTGATGGCTATGGCTCCATACACTTTTTACTATACCTCCTCGAATTGCATGTTAGCGGTAACATCTAAATCCGTCCACTTCACAAACCACATCTTCACTTGCACGTTTTTCACGAATAAGCAACCAAAAACCGGTTTGTGGTTCGAATTGGTTTTCATTTCCGGATTATTTTGATAATGTTTTTCATGAAAGAGTCATTGCTTTAACAATATTACAGATACATGTCACCGACACATGTTTTTTGATAGTGGTTTTCATCTCCAGATTATTTTGATAATGTTTTTTATGCATATGTGGTGAAGCTGAAGTATGGTCTTCTCCAGGCACAACATTTGAGGTATTGAAACAATCAGTTATTTTATTATATTTCTTAAGCTTCTATAAGCTGCTAACCTTTATATTTCCCTTTTGACAATAACCCCGGAGATTGGATAACACAAAGGGCCTATCCAGTTGGGCCATCAAAGGGCGGAAGTGAAAATGCAGGACGGGCGTGTCGGCCTCAGTGCTAATGATATTTTCTTATTCCTCTTAAATATTAAAAACATAATTTTTTATTTTGTAAGATGAATTATTTTCAAAAAATAAGGATTAGAGACTGAGTTTGTAAGTTCTCTATTCAAACAAATTTAAGATCACACAATTGAATATAACATACAAAACCTATGAGCACAAAAATTAAATCATTGATCATTTTCCTTATCTTGTTATTTCCCTATAAATTATAGGAAAATTTGATAGTAATAATCCCAACTATTGGCGGTCCGCTTATAATAATCCCAACTATCGATTATTTCAGAATAATCCCAACTTTAGGGACCTTCCGCCAATAATGGTCCCTGTAAATAAATTCTTGTAGTTTCTAAAGTGGATGAGAAGAGATATAGCAAGTAATCCCTATAAATATTCCCAACTTTTAATTTTTACACTTAATTTCTATTTAAAATTCACTTTTTTGGAAGGTAATATCTATTCATGGACCATTATTGGCGGATGGTCCATATAGTTGGGATTATACAAATATAATCAATAGTTGGGATTATTATCGGAGGACCGACAATAGTTGGGATTATTATTTTCAATTTTTCCTAAATTATAATTGGCTTTCAAAAACACCACACCTCTGAAATAATATATACCGAATACAGCATTTAAACATTGCGTTAACACAGTTTTAATTGCAAAGTATTTAATTATGGTATTAACTAACGTTAATTTGGTATGCAGGTCTAGGGTTTATTTTCTGTGGCTTACAATGGTCTATTTGTTCTATTCTTCCTTGTAATGTAAAATTTATTAAATGTATCTCAATTTGTATGTAAGTTTGAAATGTAATAATCAATAATTAGGTTTAGATTAGGATAGAAATAGGACTGCAGTAGCACCCAGGTGGCCAGGTATGTCTCTTGAACCCGCCTTTTTTTCCATATTACAATTACTACACTTTTGTTGATTTCCTATATAATAGAACGGCTACATAAAAACTAATCAATGTCATAATGAGTTCCCCCATTGAAATAGGTTGCCGAAAAGCCCATCATACATAGACCTGTAAATGCTTAGCATTGTGAAATGAAAGACAACTGTTAAACTACTTTGATATTACAAAGTAGATTCTTTATTTTGCAGAGTTAAATCTTTGTTTTTGAACAAACTGAGGTCGATACTTAGATATAGAAATCAATACGTCATTTAGTTAGATCCTATAGTGTAGTTGTTGGGTAGTCGTTTTTGGTTTAAGTGAATTTCATATTTGAATCTATGAAGTAAATTAGGTCTATAAGGAAGCCCTGAATGCTGAAGCTATTGGGAAAAATTAGATATTTAATTGACCATTACAATTTCCCTAGACAAATTCCTAAAACAGTGAGCCACTGAGCCATAATCTCATAGAGAACCCATAATATCAGACTATTAGTGCTCAATAATAATAAGCATTTGAATTAAACATGAATAATAAATATTAGATCTTTCATTATATAGTAGATTTTCTGGGGTTACATGGAGTGCACACTTGAGGATGCAGTGTGCTAACTGATGATAAAATTCAAAATTAAAAACATGTAGAAGATGCATGAATAGTTGTTATACATAGCTAGCTGGTATCTTCTAACAATTAGTACACCCTTTAACCTGTCACACATAGATACCGCATACCCATAACATTCTTTATTGCAAAAATTCGTCATCCCCCAATGTGGCCAAGAAATTTGATAGCAAACTGTTCTAGAATGTGAGCATGAATCTTCAAGCCCTGTTTTATTCAAAACGTTCTGTTAAAAACCAATGGTTAATGATAAAAAAATGAGAAAATTTCACAACCTCAAGATGATTTCCAAAGATGGTTGAAGGCCATCATTTGCAGGTTTCCTATAATCTCTTGTGGTCTTGCCTTTATGGTCCAAGTGATATTGCGTTGTTCTATAACTCTATTCCACGAATCATAGATCAAATACAAATTACATTGAAAGAAATATATGCTTTTGCTATTTCAGATTGCTGTGCGAATGGATGCGAGAATTGTCATGCTAAGAGTGTTGCTTTTATAGAAGAATGTAACTATTCTAGTGGTTGGGAATGAGATCCGGGAAATCACATTCACTGTGCTCACCACCCATATCCACCAATAGAAATATAGCAAAGTAAACAGTGACACAAAAGCAGTTCCAGATTTTATATCAACAGTACCCACCTTCTTTTTGAACCATTAGTAATACGTGAAACTTATTGGGCTCTGCGCACCTCCTCTTTGCACCAATAGGAATTGCCTTGTCACAAAACTTTATGTGATGTCCAGGCTGATATCTTTATACTATCTTGCTTTTGTATTTATTTTTACTAAATAAAATAATAAACTATTGATGTTGACACAAATGGGAGGGAACACTGTTCACATAAAAACTGTCTCTTTAGATATTAATAGATGTTATGTTCCACTTCTTGCTTGGGTCTGGGTCTTAACAGAAACAACTAGGGCTGGGCACGGGCCGGGTCGGGGCGGGTAATGCAAAATAAAATGGAACCGCCGGTTCCATTGTACGGTCCGGTCCGGTCCGGGTATTGCAAATTTCAAAATAGGAACCGGACCTTACCCGGCCCGTTTGAAACGGGTCGGTCCGGTCCGGGTTTTACGGTTTCTATTCTCATGTCTTAAAATTAGTAAAAACTCACAAAGTTCCAAAAATCAATAATTAATACGGAGTGATATAGTACATTAGCAAGTTTCAAAATAACAACATAGTGGTGCACATGTAACACAAGTGACAAGTCCAATACTCCATAATTTCATGTATATAAGTTCCAAACAATTAAAGTTCCAAAAATCAGAAACATAGCCAAAATACATATTTTCTAACATTTGAATTAAAAATGTTGTCTAACATCACATATTAAGGGTGACACATACATGGGGGTGGTAATCACAATTTATATACTTTAAGAACAAATTTTCAGTATTAGCCAAAGTTGACACATACATGGGGGTGGTAATCACAATTTATATATTTTAAGAACAATATTATGATAACAAATATTACAAAATCATTTTTAACAAATACGAGTAATTAAATTCCATAGAAAGGAATAATTCAATAACAATAAAAATAATAAGAAATTTATGTAAAATTTAATCAATAATTTGAAAGCAAAATGATGTTACTGCAACTCAATTTAAAATTCTACTTCTAGCAAAGGAAAACAAAACTATTTCAAAACCGATCATCACAAAACTATTAATAAATTAATATACAATATATATAACGGGCCGGGCCGGGTACCCGCTATTTTTTTATTTTGGAACCGGCCCGGGTCCTTAAAAAAAATTACCCGGACCTACCCGGACCGTTTTATGGCAATAAAAAATGGAACCGGCCCGTTTTGGACCCGAACCGCCATTACCCGGACCGGACCGCGGTTCCAAGACCCGTTTGCCCACCCCTAGAAACAACCACTCAGCTCCCAGGGGTAGAGGTATTGTCTTTACATTTCACTCTCTCCGTACCCTACTTCGAGTTAGATAGTGTGCCAATGCTGCGTTGAATTGTGAGGCATACAACATCAACTTGATTCCATTAGGCATAACGCACAAAAAAGAATGCCACAGCCCCACATGGCACACCACTTGTTGCAATAGAGCACACATATCTCTTTGCCTTGCATTTATATACCCATGCCAGATCCGAGATTTATCTATTCATACTGGATTACAGTCTTCTGTCCTGCGGATGATAAGTTTGCACTAATACATGCATGAGTTATGGTTATGTGCGAGTCTTTTTATTTTCTATATTTTTATGTGCTCAAACCTTACCAGTGCCATGGGAGTTGTCAGTGTCTTGTCTGGTCAGCTAAAAGAGGGTGTTTCAATATGAGCTCGAGCGGATTCAGAAGGCATTTATGAGGAAACCGTGACTGACTCAACAGGAAATTATCGCTTAAGGGTGCTTTTGCCTGATACTACTTATGAAATCAGAGTTTCAAGGAAAGTTGAATTTGGTAACCATCTTATGGAGCGCGCATCTCCAGAATCTGTGACCGTTAAGGTTGGATTTTGCACCTTTGTCCCATTTTTTGGAACGAGTTGGTATATGCAATGTAATGCTTCAATCATAATGCTTCAATCATTATAATCCGTTATAATATGTGTCATTCACTCATTCTCCTTATCAAGTCTAGAAATATGTGGCATAAGCGGAAAGTAGTATTGATTAGTCTTAGCTATAAACAGGAGAGAAGGAGAGCTTTGGGCACCGGCTACGATGTAACTGTGTGACCGCGAGGTGGCAGCCTCTTGTCACATTGATAAGGGAAAGCTTGCCCTCTGTACACCCATATTTTATGCATATCTCCTGTTCCTGATATAACTGCCTGAATTAATTTGCAATTAGTTCAATAAAGATAGATTTTACTATCTTTCATTTGCAATTAGTTTAATTTGCAGCCTTGGTACAGTAGTAGACCAAGGCTTTTGGGACGGGCAATATCCTTTGGGACTAAGGCTTGGATGTTGTTGTACAGTGGTAGACCAACATATCCTCTGAGTGTAATTTGTGTACCTAAGCATGCTAATATATTTCCTGCCAAACCTAGGTATATTTTTGACGGTTTATATATACAAAGGGATTTTTAAACATCTTGCTGATTTTGTAGGACAGTTTTCAAGTATTCATCTTTTAACAGTTTATTGGTTGTGCATTTGTGCTTGCTCGATTATAGGCCGGTTGTGAAGATTTTAGGCGATTAGATTTTGTTGTATTTGAAGAGCCAGAAATGACAATTTTAAGCTGCCATGTTGAGGGGCAGAGAATGAAAGAACTTATTCAAGTGGAAGTGAACTTGCCTACTGACCCAATGAAAATTGAATCTGTCTCCCCAATCCCTCTTTCAAACTTTTTCTCAGTGAAAGACTTGCCCAAAGGCAAGCACCTTCTGCAACTCCGATCTACTACGCTATCAGGAACCCATAAATTTGAATCAGAAATTATTGAGGTTGATTTAGCAAAAAGTAGCTGAGTTCATGTGGGCCCACTTAGATACAGAGTTGAGGAGGATTTCCAGAAACAGGCATGCTTCTTGAAAGTTCTTCTTTGTCTATAGGAGTATGTTATGAGCCCTGAAAATTATAAAAAGATGATTCCAGGAGTGCAAAAGATATTGGAATACTTGAATTTATTAATGTGTCGCTTGAGGAGCTTGAATTGAAATCAATCTTATTAAAAGACTTAGACGTAATTGCAAATAGCGAATCAGATGTTACTTGAAGACGTAACTAATAATGTGAAAACAGCTGATCAGAAGCATCAAGACCTTCCTAAGTTTTCATTTGATGATAAGACATCCAGAAAATCATACATGAAGAAAGAGACCACAGGTAGTGCACATAAACTTTTGGCCTTAACATATTTTAAGGGTGTCTCTGCAAATATGGAGCGCGAAAGTTCATCAACATGTGGAACAGGAAAGGGGAGAATATCAAATGTCGTTGCGAAACTCATGGGACTGGATTTGTTTCCCCAAAATAAAGTTCTAAAGGGCTCAAGACACTCGCCTCCAAGAAGAATGATAAGCCACCTCATCAAAACAGTGATCAGAAAGCTGTTGAGAACTTGTCACCAGAAATGACTAAGCACAGGAGGTATAACAATATACATCACAGAGATAAGAAAACAGCAGAAAAAGAGGCTATCACAGTGAAGCGAAAACTGGATATTCACAAACCAACGCTAAGTCATATCAAGGACAGACTTCCACAATCTGTAAGGAATAATAATACTCCTTCCGTATTTTAAAGTTTGCTACACGTTCCAATTTTGGTAAGTTTTTTCCTTTAAAAATACTCAATTACCCTTACTTTTCCTACTTTTTATCTTCTCTTTCATACTTTTACACCTCTCCTACTTTTTCTACACTATTCATTATCCCTATTATTTCACCCTTAAATGTTGTGCCCAACCTTATTGTAGAGATCTTTGAAATACGGAGGGAGTAGTACAAATTAAATAAAAAAGTATTCCAAAGAGGGAGGAGCGTTTACTGAACCGGGCCAAACATGCCTCGACAGAGCCTCCTTTTGCTAAACATACAGCACAAGAGAAGCCTATCAAAGAGATAGCCATTAAGATGAAAGAAAGTCGGATTCAAATCTACATGAAAGACACATCCAAAAGCACACTGAAACAACAGTCACCAATTTTGAAGGTGAAGAAACAGGTGAAATGCAATGTGGATAGCACCTCTTATGTAAAAGGCAAATTGAGTGAAGAACATTCAATTGAGTTGAAAGAAAAAAATATCTCCGAGTTTGACAAAGAAGAAGGTTGTTACGGATGCATTCTGGGGCAAACAATACAGCAGGTGACAGCGCCTAGTACGAGCCCAAAACGTTGCAGATTCATACCCAGACAGTGGGCCCAAAGATACTGGAAAACGAAGTGGCTGAAAGAAAACTATTAATTAGTTATTACTATTATTTCTATTTTAGTTTTAGGCAACTTCCTAATTATACTATTATTCCTATTTCAGTTTTAGGCAACTGCCTAATTATTCTAGTATTCCTATTTCAGTTTTAGACATCTCCGTAATTATTAGGACTCTTATATAAGGGTCATTATTATTATTATCAATAAAGTACCTTTTGGAAGAATTAGTTTTGTGTGTCTTGACTAGGTTCGGACATCAATTTAATTCCTACTTAAGATTTCAATTCTTCAGAAATCATTGATTCCTTCCCAGTCAATTACCTTCCCTCTGAATTACAGAAACACTCTCGTCCCTGGATGAGATCATTAACGCAGGTTCTTAACAAAGGTGGACAAGAAATAATGCATTGTAAATCAAAAGTTTTGACATTACATGTTCAGTTTTCATAAATTTTCAATTTCTTTCATAAATTATATACTCCGTAACATTTAGCATTGTGCTAATCAATATGAGATTGGGGTTTTACTTTTTGACTTTTTCTGGTATCAGAAAGATGCAATGGAATTACACAAGAGTAGTCACCAGGATGCCGGACAAAATCTAGACATCAGCTATCAAAAAAATTGCAAAATCACCAGAAGGTAAGTTTACATGAAAAGTGTCTATGTCAAACATGAAGCTTATTTATGCCAAGTGAAAATGGGGTGTGGAAGAACATGACTCTTAGATTATGTGATGCTGCGGAGAGCAAGAACTTTGCCAGGATCAAGTTACTAAAACTGCGCCTACCATAATTTTAGGTTCTTATACATTTGTCTTAAGTAGAAAAATGCCCCCTTTGTTCTTATTTAACTGTGTAATTAGTAATTAACAGTTTGAATGTTACAGAAAACCCGCCAACTGAATCAGAAACGTGCAAGCCAAATCCCAAACAACAGAAAGAGCCATTGACGGAGCCAGAAAAGAATCTCAAGATATCATTTATCATAAGCCACTTATTCCTTAGCACTGCAGAAGCGCTCCTCAATCTGAACTTACCAGTGAGTGTGTTTTATGAAAATGATCATATCAATGAAGGGACAGATCGTATGCTTACAGTAGACTGTGCCTATGAGGTAGTGAAAAGAAAAGCGAGGAGACAAGAACTCTCTGCCTTTCCCCACGCCAGAATACCCATTATCAGTTACGTAATGATTAGATCTTTAGATGATCTGATCAGGCAACTGTGCAAGGACTTTGAGAAGTTACCAGCTTTGATCGGAGTGGCTGTGAAGATTGTGTCAACGCAGTACTTCGATAACATGCTTCGAAAGACATGCAAAACACAGAGCTTGACATAAATTGTATATGGGATTTTGGATGGGACTATGGGACCATGTTTGCCTTCCTAGAAAAGGGTGAGGTGACAAAGGATGTTGAGAAGCATTTGCTGAAGGGACTCATTGAAGAGGTCACTGCCGATCTTTATCTTTATCTTTATATACTTAAAGATACTACATAGGAGAGAGAAGGTTTCTCCCGCTCAAATGCTCATGTCTAATTACATAATTTTACTCACTAAAATAAAATTAATCGCGCTTGCTCCCATTTCTTCACTAGCCTACCCCCAATTTCTCTCCTCTTCTTTATACGGACGCTTGCTCCAATTCAACTGCCACTGAGATGATTCTTCTGCTTCCGTGGGAGATTGAGTTCTTCTTCTGGAGTCCACTGGGCCTTGGCCGCAACTTAGATTTCTTCCAAGTCTCCTATTTCTGTCCATTTTATTTATTTCCTTCTACCTCTCAAATGGATTCAAAACTATCGTATTCTTCTGCTTCAAGCTCAAACCAGTTTGCCCGCACCAGCCAACCTCAACGGCGGCAGAAGACGATTTTTCGTAACTTCAGGCAATAACATTTGTGTCACTCTCGCTGCTGAGCATTCTCCTTCTCTAATTTCACTCGATCTCTATAAGACTATTAGGCCGGATGGTGTTCTTCTCTTCTTCTTCAGCCGCACACCAACATTGTTGAAAGAACAGCTTAGCCGCTCCTTTGTGCATATACACACACACTTTTGCGTTGGGAAAACATCTCAGTCTCTTCTTCTTAAAGGTATGATTGAAATAAACTATTTATTCTCAAAATCTCAGTGAAACATTTTTGGCTCCTATATCTTCTCTTAAATTAGGTTACCAAATTAGCCAAGTAACCTAATTCAATTGATGTTCTTGGCTTCTAATATGTCATTGCACTACTCCATGCATATAGATTTAAGTAATTGAAACTATCTGCTATTTTCAACTTAGAAATTGTAAGAATAGAATCAAATTCACTTCTATTTCTTAGTTTTTTTTCTGTTCTTTTCGCGGTACAATTTTGAACCACAATCAGGGCCAAAGAGAAAAATATAAATATTCACCTCTGTTTTTTGCTCTATACAATCTCTCTATATGGAAGAATCTTGAATATGAGAGTAGTTTTTTTGCTGCTTTGTATTGAGAAAGTGATCAGAATTCAAAAGGTTTAGCTATAAGTGTTTTGAGCTTAACTTGAGATCACCAGGCTGTAGAAGGAATTCAAGTGGTTTTGACCCGTATGTAAAGATACTATGTGTTCGGCACTTTGGCGAATTATAGAATAGTAAAAATATTTTCCTATACGCTTGATTTTTTCACAAGAAGACCAAGGTGCTTATAAAGTTATAAAGGTGCTTGACCTTATAATTTCATCTTTTAGCAGAAGAATACTTTTATTAGCAACAAAGACAATCCTACATTATCTCAAAGCGAAATCCTACACTATCACAAATTTAGCGGATGAATACTTTTTACTCCATCTTTTCTCTTAGACTATTGGTATTAGAATAGATACTATGTACTGTTTAGTTGAAAAATAATAATGCGCTTGACACATCACTGGATTAGAGTACTTACACTAAACTGGATTCGAAGAAAAAAGGAAATGTACAATCTGCTCTGTTTCTAATTACTGATTTATCAATATTTATGCAATCTAGAACAATACTGCAGTATATGTGACAGTATATGTGATGAAATGCTGATGCAATCTTCTCTGTTTCATCAGGTGTGCATTGTAATGGAACAGATACTTCATCTGCTCCATGACTCTGAGCTACCATAGGAGGATGTTAATTTCTTAAATTATGATGGAAAGACAATGAATAGCCTGCTTGAGGAGGTTAGTCTCATAATTTCTGACACACTTTTTTTCTTTCAAGCAATAAGTTTCCTATTCCTTGGTAGTTTTGGAGCCAGTTTCAAGCAATAAGTTACTACTTGCTTGGCCCTTTTGAACCGATATTTTTGAATAAGACTCTGTTTGTGTCAGCTCTTCTTGACCCGCTTGCCCTTGAGTCTTTAATCAGCCTGATTATCCTGTTTTTAAAATCAAAGTCAAAGTCAGTTTGGTCACCTTTTGGAGGAAGTGGAATCGTTCTTGGATTAGGTTGGTCTGTTGGTTATGGTTCATCTCTTTATTTTTTGTTGGTTCCGCTTCGATCCATTTCGGAATCAGAATTGAGTCCAATCATACTCCTTTTTTTGTTCACATGTTAAATTTGTCTATTCGTAAACACACATCAAGGATAATATTAAATGATCCTACGCATTTGAAATTCAATTAGTTTAGGATAAGAAACATTCCGCATAAATACATATAAATGGCAATAGCTTCCAATATAAACATTTTCATTCTAGATTCTAAACTTTTCAATTTAGAATGCTGTAATTTCTACTATACACAAATATTTGGTGTTGAATTATGATTATGTTGTGTGTTACTTCGTATATGTTTCTATTCTCTCCAAGTATGTATGTTTAATTAATTTTTTTTCTTGGAGCTTGGAAAATTGGTTTTGAATGCAGTGTTTCTTGGAGCTAGCTAGGAAAATAGTCAGACCAAGATACCTTTGCAGCTTTGTTGCCTAATTCATAACTAAAACCTAATACATATCTGTCATCATGTCCATCACCATTATAATCATAAGGTGTCAATTGGAAAAATTAATAGGACACTTAAACAATCCCTCACCCCTAAAACTTTCTGTCCATCTTATTCATGTTGCAGACTTTGCAGGGAGTATTTTCCAGAAACTATAGTGAGTGGCTCGACAGACGGTGAATAATATTGTGACTATTTTTCCAGCAACTTTAGTGAGTGGCTCGACAGACGATGAATAATATTGTGACGGCTATGGTTCTCAGGGAGCTTTGTTGAAGTTGTAATTTTGGGATTCTCTTTTACTTGTGTGGCTGTGACTGATCTCTTAGGAATATTCAATTGGGAGCAATTCTGAGGAAAAGTCTATGGTCCATTAAAGAATCAGCTGCAAACTTGAGAGCAGATATTTGGGTAGGTTTAGAAAACGGTTTTAGGCTCTACAGGGTTGCTAATTTCTAATTTATCGTTTTTGTGCTATTTAACATTCCTCCTATCATGTCAGTTTTAACAATATCAAGTTTTAGAGGTTGAAGATCAACCTATGGCTCCATATTCCTATTACCATGTGTCCATTTCTGATAAAACCATCTAGAGTGCCTTTTGTATTTGATGGTCTGATTGGATCGTTGTCTCCTTGACTCCTTTTATGTTGAGTTTCATACTACTTTCATCCCTTTTTATTTAGTCATCTTTGACTTTTCCGGTCAAAGATGATAATGTGTCTTTCTCAACTTTTCCAGTTGTCTCTATATGATTAGTTAGAAATATGATTAGATGGATCATGTATTTATTTCCGACCTAAATGTTGAACTTTAGAGTTAGTATCACACTCCCTGACCTAAAATTCTCAAACCTAACAAACTCTTAATGATCTGCTGGTTATGCATTCGAAACTGACCCTCATTGGTTAACATCTTAGTTACATTATTAGGGCTGAGTGGCTTTTATACTTATGGAGTCACTATTAAATCAACTATGCTTTTATATCTGGTTTCAAGCAATACAAAGAGCTGGGCTGCGGGGAGGCGGGAAGGTCATTCTCTTTAGCAATGGTCTATCTATGCATGTCTTTGGCACCTTTATGGCTCATGTGCACATGAACATGGATTCAAGAACTCAAATCTGTAACATATATCTTGAGTTTTTTCATTGGGATCGTGCACAAATTCGAGTAAATCATTATCGTCTACAGATGTGTACATCTGCAAGAATGTACAGACGGCGCCGAATGTACAGATAACAGACGGCGCCAATTATTTTTACAAGAATTAAACTATTCTAAAATGAAATTGAGTTGGGAATCAAACAATTTGAGATCAATTATAGACGAATTAATATGGGGAATAGTATGGATAATAATATTATTGATGAGCGATCTAAATAGAGAGCTTTGTGTTTACAGAATAATAGATAGTAATCATAGTATGAATGTCTTTGTGATTGTAAAATGATCGTGCTTTATATTAGAGTTGAGCTAGTATATTTATTGAATGAAATTTACTTCCTCCCCAAGATTAGCAACTTTTCTCCTATTTTCTCTCCACGTGCAACTGTTTTTCCTCAGCCTTAGACTTCTTCCACGTTCTTATCTTCTATTTTAAGTTATCAAGAGCTAGTGGGTGGACTTCCTCTTCATTTGGACTTCTTTCTTTTTTACTTTATCTGGCATGATGGGCTTCGGCTACTCAATGAGCCAATTATTCCAGCTTGTTGGCCCATTTGGACGAATATTATCTGGGCCCAACAATTTCCATTAAGAGATAAAATTTTCCCTGAGTAATGTTGCATATTTCATGATGAAAATAATGAGTGTACTATTAGAAATTTTTAATATTTTGGATATTTTGTACTACATTTTATGTATTAGAAATTACATTTAGTATCCAGAGTTTTTTTTTTTTTTTTTGGGGGGGGGGGGGGTAAAATATCCAGAATATTTATAAATGCATTTAGTATAACATTTGTCATATATCAATCAAGTACTTCATTTTTTTTTGAAGAAATATATTCTGCATAAATATTTCAGTATGCATCTTAAATAAAAACCAAATACAACAAAAAAAAAATTGTCGCATCGCACGAGTGAAATACTAGTTTAAATGAAATTGTACGGGTCATGTATCACACATGGGTGACATTAGGGGTGAACTAGGTCGGGTTGGCCTGACCCGGTACCCGGCCCGACACTATTTGGAGGCATATTGAGGTGGCCTACGGGCTTGGAATTAGGTGCACCGGCCTAGCCGAGCTGGGCCCGATTCGGGGCCCAAATATTTTTTTTTGTTTTTTTTATTAATTTTTTGGGGGTTGGGCTGGTTCTAGGTGTGTGGGGCTGGGCATTTTGGGGTGGGTTTGGGGTGGGGGTTCAAATTCATTCTAAAAGACCAAAAAGAATAGTTTTAGCCCGACCCGGTCCCTATTCTAACCCGGGCCGGTACCGAGACTTAATTTCCCAGACCTGGAGCCCGACCCGGAACCGGCCATAGGTGACATGGGATCTATCAGTGAGCCGAAAACATACAATACTTCAATTCTTCAAAAAGTGTCTCATGATAAGTAATAAATTAAATTCATAATTATATTTCCACACATGAGTTTAACAGGTTTTTAAAAAAAGACTGGAAATTCGTAGTTAGCTCACTTGCACAAGAGCAGTTCGATTTATGAAAAACCTTTTTCTTGTGTTTGATTTATTAGAAGTTTTATCCATTCACAGTAAGGGAGAAGCTTGGTTAATGATTGGAAATGACAAATTAAGGCCTAAAATGTGAGGAAATTCGTTTATGAAATTAGACAATCTCTTTCAGCAAAGACACAAATATACTTTTGGTTGACTGACATGAATCTTGATTGTGCCCTGCCCGTATTAATGCACGAAACATGGGTTTGGAAAATGATTATCAATTCATTTGTGACAATCTAGCTGACCTAGAGTACCCAGAGGAGAAGGAATAGGATGTCACATCTGCAGTCCAAAAAGCCTGAGAGAAAGTTGAGATTCCAGATAAGGCTGCTTGCAACCTTTGTTGAATAAGCCAAATCCATTCTATTCACCCCAAAAAAGCATTGCAACCCATGTATTGTTGGGTGCAAAAGTGGGTGCTTGGCACCACCTAGCAGAAATTTTGGTGGGTACATTGACCTACCATTTCCACTGGCCGCTGGAAAACAGGAGGGAGCCAACAGTTGCAGCAGTGCGGGTCCCATTAGTCAGCAGCAATTAGCAGGACTTTTGCACGGTTCAAATTAATCGGTGCTTTGGAAACTCCATTCTATTTGAAATTAAGCTCATGTGGGCAAATTTTAAACCTACGAATTTTGTTTTTTACATCGAAATGTTTGACTTTTTAAATCATAATGATTGGTAAAAAATAATTTGCCATATGATTGATGTGTGGTAATGAAAGTAAGAACTTACACATTTCTTTAAAAAAAATTGTGCTGGGTGAATATATTGACGGTGCTGGGTTGCAGAGAAAAACTGATTGACTGAGTGAATACGTATAAAAAGATGGCAAATTTGATTTATTGACTCTAGCGGGTTGCGGTCAGCCTAATAGAGCATCTTCTGCTTTAGTGAAAGACTGCCATAACTCTGTGGACGCAATACAATGGTTCCAAAACGTTGAATTTCCAACTTCAAGGCCCCCACGTCCCGATCCAACAACATTTTTGAGAGGATGTAAGTCACGGTGACTAAGTCGACCTACTGATGGTAGGCCTTATACCCGTGAGCACTAGAGGCCCAGCCCAACACCCAGGAGCTGTAACCTCCACACGGTCGTTGCGGGTTTCGAACCTTGGTCATTTTTCCAAATATCCCATCAATGAACCAACTGAGCTACTCGTGCGGGTCTGTTGACGCAATACAAAATATATATCACCAGCTGCATCTAATTGAAAAAAAAATCAATGGACTCAAATGAGTGGAAATTTGTTAAGATCGGGGGTTCCATCCTAAAAGGTCAACCTGATAGGAGGAGTAGCTCAGATCTTAATATAGTGTTTAATTCTTTTAGAGATATCCGGTGTGGGAGTTTAACACCCCTCCTTATGACCAAACACTTTATCTGGATCGTGTCGTCATTAATTTTTTCATCGATTCGTCATTATCAATTTTTTTTTTAATAATCGTGTCATTATTTTTCATAAAGGGACCTCACATCATGGATCAAGATTTGGCTCTGATACCATGTTAAGATATGGGGTTCCATCCTAAAAGTCAACCTGATAGGATGAGTAGCTCAGATTTAATATAGTGTTTAATTCTTTCAGAGATATCTGGTGTAGAACTTTAACAAAATTCAATAGCTGGCCTAAAACTAGCCAAACGAGGAAGAATGTACAAAATGAAGTCATGAAAGCTTGTGAGAAGGAGGTTAAGATTCTTGATCGGCATAAAGGAGCATCTTCTGCGCATCACATAACTCTGTGCATGTACAAATAAGTTAGAAACTACAAATGCATATACCTTCATCTTCTGCATGTTGTGTCACGCATCTCAAACTTGAATCTTCTCCCACCTCTGCGTATTCAAGAAGCGTGTAAATAGAAAGGAAAAAGAAAAAGAAAACGATAAATAAAAAATACATGAACAAGAATACACCTTCATTCTCCTCCTTCGTTTCTTGCCCGCCGTCATCCTGTGGATACTCTACTACGAGAATCTTCTGTATCCCATGATGAAACTTGCCTAACTTCCTGTTTCCGAATCTTCTGTTGTCGGCAGCCACCTCCGTCCCAGGACTCATGTTCGGGAAAGAGTTTCTTGTCAAAATCCTTCGTTTTACCTTCAGATAGAATTTATTGACGGACTACAGACTATTGGATTGATGGGCTGTTACTTCTACTCGGACTTGTCATTATTATTTGTGGTTATTTAAATAATGTTTTTTACATAATATATCTTGAATAATCTTCATCATTAGTGGAATAAGAACAGTCATGTTACTAATTACACATTCAAAATAAGTTAAACATTGTCTCACACTAAAAGTCTTTTAGGTATTTTAATTCGGCTCCTCAAAGCATCAAGGATTGTCGGCAAGGAATTGATCCAATGCTTGGATCAAATCTCTTATCCTATTCTGCTCTACATTCAGCCTGTTGAGGAAGACAGTCCAGTTGTTAGGCCCTGGATGAGGAAAAGGTGGTACTTTGGCTACACCTTGGATGCCCAGCCTATTCACCATAACATCCAGAAGCCTTTGGGTGTTTGCTACGGTCACCTGTGTATGTACACCTGTTTACGCGATTCCGTGCAATCGCGCACGCACTTGACCGAATAGCTCCGGCATCATCTCAGTTGGAATGAACAAGTCTCTAATTGGGGAGAGAATTTAGACGTATGAACTTTCAGAACACTCCCCCAAAACCGGTGCGGTACTCTTCTTTGATGATCAAATGAATATCGAACCCTGGCCTAAGCGCAACACACTTATAAACCGCTCCGTTTCTGTCATATTGGAATCCATCCCCTGGTACTCGACCCACAATCGCATATATAACTCCGGGGATTGGATGTGGTTCCAGCACATTAATTATTTCAAGTTCACCTAAAGCTTTGAAAAAATTAAGTGCACCAAAATAATGTCCTGGTGGCAGAAATGGATAGGGCTGGCCAAGTAATATATGCATAAAGGTGTCCCAGTTCTGACCATTCGTCAGGAGATTAGGGGGGATAGCTTCAATGAAGACTTTAGGCAAGGGCGAAGCTTGTGGATCCATGGTTTAACACACCTAAAACTGGGAGAGAAGAGGCGACCACGGGATGATTTGCGACCTAGAGCTTCGTCTACTGTCCGAGCGAGTTGCCACCAGCATTGTCCGAGCGAGTTGCCACCAGCACTGTCTGAGGCTCAGAGCAACGAGTAAATTTTTTTGGCGAAGTCTTTTTCACAACTTGGGCCTTTCTCAAATAATGTTATTTATTATTTTAAGGTTTCATGTGCACGTGTGCAGTGTTTTTTCCTAGTAGGCTAATTTGTTATTTGTACTGGACTATTTGGACTTGTAGGTATATTTATATACCAGATGTACGATGCAGAGAGGCGATAATAATAATTCTTTGATTAGTGAAATACCTTTATTTCATTGTATGAGAGCGCCTCTCGCTGAAGTGAGCGACAATCATTCTCCATGGTTGTCGGCGACAAGAACGAACACAGTGATGGGTCTACTTCATCCAATAAGTGCACATGTAAACTTGGTGAGTTCATAGTTATACTTCCAAAGGCTACTTCATCCATAAGTGCCTATTATGGGCAACTTAAGGTATTGTGGGACGAATTAAATAACTATGAGCCGCTTTTTGTATGTACATGTGGTAAATGCACATGTAAACTTGGTGAGTTGCATGCTCAAAGACGCGAATAAAAAATATTTCATTAATTTTTATGGGTGTTTCTGTGGATATTTATGGTCAATTACGGTCAAACCTGTTGTCCCAAGTGCCATTACCCAACCTAAATTTCTTGTTACCATCGCAGTAGCTTTCAGTCTTCTTGTTACTGACATTGACGACTGGGCGTGACTGCCGATGGTGGAAGAACATGCGGGGATGTACAGTCAGCCTTGGCTGAAGACATCCAAGTAAGGGGGCTGCTTCTCAAGCTCCTCACTAGTGTTCTTGTCAACCTTACTTAATAGCTCACTAAACTTCACAGCCATGTGGTTAATGTGGTAATGAAGATGTGCAGAATAACTGGCCCTAATTTGGTCGGGGTGTTTCAGGATGACAATGTAGGCGCTGAAACTAGCTGCTGCCCTGGCAGCGGTGTAGGATGCAGTGAGCTTTCTCCTTATGCCATGATCATCACAGAACTTACTGAATACTTTGGAGATAAACTCACATCCCCTATCAATTCTTAAGGTTTTCACCTGCAAACCACTTTGTTTTTCTACTAAAGCCTTAAATTTTCTAAAATTTTCAAAAGCTTTTGACTTGGTCTTTTGAAAATAAACCCATGAATCCTACTATAGTCATCTGTATCCTTAGCCATCAATCAACAAGTGATAACCTTAGACAATCAACAAGTTTGTATCCTTAGACCTAAATGTCCCCTTTGTTCAAATATCTCTTCCACATTATTTCTAATTTAGCCACCCAATTTCCTAAATCCTCCTTCGCTTATTTCCAACAGTGGTATCAAAGCTCGTTCGATTATCACCCAAAAATGACCGTTTCCCTTCAAGTTCTTCTACTAAAAAAAGGAGAACTATGATAATTGGAGCATTCGTATGAAGCCAATACTTGGTTCGGAAGATGTGTGAGACACAGTGGCGGATCCAGAAATCCGAACAATTGGGGGCATAATATATAACAATGGCGTACGCGAAAAAAAATACTTCATAAAAATACTTCATAAAGTAAATGAGAATTTCCAAACTAAATAAAGTTTTTTATTACAATATAAAAAAACCTAAAAAACGTTAAGTACGTGGATCACCTAGCATCCCCAACAACAACTTAATTTTTAATCTATATATTTGCACGGTTTTGCTCTACATCGGTATGTGATTTTAAAAAGCAAAAGGATTTTACTTAGCTTTTACTATAAGAGCACGTACTACTCACCTAAAAAATACTTCTGCCCATCATTATTATAGTACTCCTTATTATACTACGTAGCATATGCTCTAATGTATTAAAATCACTGTTGGGTTACGTAACATTCATTATCTCCTCGAGTTTTGTGTCCGGCAATCTCGCCGAAGAGCTCGTTATATTTTGGGGGAAGATTTCCGGCCACTGGAAATACTTTCTTTAGGACATCGTCCAACGCGTCTCGAGCTATTTTATTTTTCTAACATTGTTTTGCAGGTTCCGACGAGCTAAGGAGTATCTCCAACACCCACCAGGGCAACCACAAATTCATATTGGGGACCCAAACCACTAATGACAGATGTAAGTAATTCTCTGGCCGAAATCGGAGCATTAATCGTAGCAAAAGCATCAACCACATTCTTTATATCTCGGATCGGAGATAATGTTCCATAGAATGATTTTCTTTCTTTTTAAGGCTAGATAACTGACGCTTTAATTCCAGACAACGAGGTAAGCTAGCTGACATAAATCGAGTTTGAAGTCTATTCCATATTCCAAAAGAGTGTTTAATATCATGAACATCAGTTAAGACATCACGAGTAAGAGTAGCAAACAACCAAGAGTGAATTGTTTGATCCACCCTTAGCCAGTGATGATACTCAATATTAGGCATGACGATTATTAAGATCAACATCATGCATGGGGGGGCTGGAATAGACCCATCTGGCATGTCAAACAAACCTTGGGAAACTACACTAGTAAAAAATTGCCTTACAGTGACACTTTTTTTGTGACACTTTTTTTTAAGTGTCACTAGTAGACGACTTAACTAATTACTAACATATAAGTGTCATAAACGTGTGACACTATAATATTAATAAATATTTGTGATACTAAATAGTAATTTAACATTATTTTTTCATTTTTTTTCTACATCAATTTCCCTCCCAAACCTAAATCTTCCTCCACAATTTTTATTCCCCCAAAATAATTTGATTCCCCCCAAAAATATCCTCCATTAGCCCATTACCTATCCGCTCTTTCACTCTATCATACATCTGCGCCGCCCTCATTCCAACCCTAATTTCCATCGTTCGTTCATCATATCCAATTTGTACAAGCTGTGCCATCTCTCTGCAGAACTCTCCTACGACGAAGCTCGGTCATCTCTCTGGACTCTCCTAGGACGAAGCTCGGCCGTCTCTCTGGACTCTCCTACGACGAAGCTCGGCCGTCTCTCTGGACTCTCCTTCGACGAAGCTCGGCCATCTCTCTGGACTCTCCTTAGCTTCAACGACGAAAAGGTAAACTTCACACATTTTCCCTCTGAATTCAGTCGTTGCTTAGGTCGGATGCATTTTTCAATTTTAGTGATGAGCGGCATACATGAGTGGTTTGCCCCAAATGTTTCGTAATTTGGGCTCTCTATTTTTTAATTATCAGCGCCCACCCTTTTTCATTATTATTTGGGTGTCTGATTTGTTTTTTTCTTCCTAAAATGCATAATACCTGGATCGTTTATCACTTAGCCACAACCTAGGTCCTCCCTTCTTCTAGTTATCCAGAAATGTTCTGTTTTTGGTTATTTAAATGTTCTGTTTTAAAAATTTAAATGTTTAATTTTTTGGTTATTTAAATGATCTGTTTTAAACTATTTAAAGTTATTAACTACTGTTAAATTTCGTCCAACCTTTCTGATCTTTGCCTGTTTGTCATTTATGTTTATTGTTTACCCTTTTTAATCAACCTTTTACTTTTTTTTTTGGAAAATTAACCTTTTACTTATTAAAAGTTATGTTTTGAACTATTTAAAGTTATTAAATAGTACTCGGGTATTACTTTTCGTTCAGCCTTTCTAATCTTTTTGTGTTTGTCATTTATGTTCATTTAAGTTTACTTTTTATCTTTTTAGTTTTAATATACTGATATGTACCATCTATCATTTTACCTTACTAATTCATTTGTTTAATAAGTAATTCTACGTACTTTAGTAGTTTACTAGTTCTGTTTTGCATTTACCACCTTACTAATTCATTTGGTATTTTAGTCTTATGTTATTTTGACTTGAATATTGTATTGTTATATTTCTTTTACTTCTGATTTTGTTTAGCTGCGGTATTGTTATGAATTATCTATACTATATGATCTATTGTTGGCTAGTAAGACAGGCTTAAGCAATTAATTTCAAGGATTACGCCTCGTTATGCCTCGAGGCTTATGCCTCGGGAAGTTCAGACCGAACGCCTCGCGGCCCGGTTTCACCATTCAAAACCTTGGGACTGAGCTGAGCTGATAGGTAGCTTCTTGGAATTTGACAAGGTTTTTGTTCTACTTGATTAGAATGGGAGTTGAATGTTTATAGGGAGTATATTATTTCGTAGAGTTTTTAGAGTTTATATGATCATATGGAGATGGCTGCATGAGCTGCTAGTTATGTTGCAATTTATTGATTTGTTACTTGTTGGTGGACCCTAAACAGGAAAGTTTATCATGGAGGCTATGATGATGAAGTGAAGGAAATTGCTGAAAAAACAGTAAGCGTAACTGATTTTAAAGTTCATCATGCTCTGTTTTGACTTAATAAAAACTTCAAAGTGTAATTCAGAAAAGTTTATGTTGCTGAAAAAAGTTTATGAAAGTGCTCTTGTAGTTTCTTGCTAGTTCATGTTTTCTGACTTTGTTGTTTCTTGCACTAGGCATTCAAAGCAGAGCATGATATGTCTTGTAAGAGATGCCATTTTGGTTTTACTTTATTTTCATAGAATTGCATATAGTTTTATTGCTGAAAGTGAAGTGTTTAAGAACTAACAGATTAGTCCAAACTCTAGTAGTTCTGAATAAGGTGTTTGAGAACTTGAGTATAAGGTGTTTGAATGCTATAAAGTACCTAGATTGCTCTAAGAAAAATTCCTTGATCAATGTTTATTTACCTTTTCAGGCAGAAGAACGTGACAAAGAAGTTGAACTTTGACAAAGAAGCTACAGTGGTGACTGGTTTACCCTTGGAAAATGATGGTGTAGTACTGGTGAAAGTAGGAAGCAGGCCGCAAATGAAACAAAAGACTCAAGTGGCGAGAAAGGAGCAGAGCTCCAACATGAAACAAAAAATGTGAGTTTTTTTTTCTTGTAGTAGTTTAATATATAAACAATTGGAATCTGATTTTTTTGTCATTAAAGTTCTCTGCAGTGAAGGAGTATTCAGAAAAATACATTTTACAAGTCCGTGAAGAATGGATAACATATGCTGCCAGCTTGCTAGGAGCGTGAGTATGATTGGCATGTTTAATTTGTTCATAGGCCAACTTGTTCATTCGGATTTCTTGTTCATCGGAATATCTTGTTCATTGGATTTAATGCATTAGTTGATTCATTCTGCTCATGTGATTTGTTTGTACAGAATGGGGGGTCGTGATTTGTGGGAAGAAGCTTGTAGCATATCAGGGCAGGAATTTTGAGTGAAGCACCATGGATATTTGACTACTAATTAGCACTTAAAAGTGCTATTATCATGTTTTGTCATTTTGGATTCAACTTCTGGTTTATGACTTGTATGTTATGTCAAAGCCATGAAATGTATTTTGATGAATTTGCAAGTAACTTGCATACTCTATGGTTCATGGAACTGAAGTAGGTTAGTCCATGAAAAACATCCCAATGATACATGTGATTGATGCATTTTGATCATCAAGTGAATTGTAATGGATATATGTAATCTTACTTATGGATGTATGATGATTTGGTTTTTGGTGATAATGATGGTGTATTTAAAGTTATAGATTTTCTTAAATGCTTTGTATAATTAATGATAACATAATGCAAAGATTTCAATGACAAATATACAATGTTATTGATAATAAAGATACTAAGGTGTCAATTTTTTTTGATGTCGTGGAGTCACTTTTTTGTATGATACTAATGCATCATAATTAGTCGTGTCATTACAGTATCACAAGTAATTGTGATACATCTGCATCATAATATTTAATGTCACATAAATGTCATAATCTGTTGACATTACGCCTGTGACACTAAATTTAGTGTCACCATTTCCTACCTTCTGCGACATTTGAGAAGTGTCACAGAAACTTTTCGTGACACAAATTTAGTGTCACTATAAGGACTTTTTCTACTAGTGCTAAGAATGATTCAAATTGCGTTCGCCAGGTTAAATATATAATCCTCAACAACCTTTAATTTAATGGTCACAATCTGACTAACATTAGAGATATGAGTAAGAGATTGTACCAACGATGCCATGGGACTCCCAAAAATAGAGGACTCGGGAGGACGGACCACTCCCGGAGAGCCAGTGAAGGTAGGGCCGAAAAATTGGGAACCTGGCACTGTTTGTTGAGGCGTTATAGGCTGCTGAAACTCTGAAATAGAATGCTGCCATAGACTCGGAGTATAAGGCGGCTGAAGCAGAGGAAAAATCGTTGGTGAAGACCACATCCCAGACACGACAGTCTGAACTGAAGATAAGGCTGGTGATGACCACAACCCTGGAGTAACCGACGGAATTGCGGTAAATTCCGGCTGCGACACGTTGAAGGAGGAGGCGCTGGAAGAAGAGCCATCCAACATGAAAGGAAGGACCACCGCTGGAGAAGAGAGCAGTGTTGACCGACAGGGGAGAAGAGGGAATGACGTCGATGGTGGGGTTCTCGACGGCGGTGCTGGCCGACGGTGGGCCTGCAGCGGAGACCTGTGTTTCGGCGCTAGACATGGCGCAACGATCGATCTGGAGAAGGGAAGCGTAAAAAAAATTAAGTTTTTAGGCTTCTGATACCATGTGAATAAACTGAACAGGTTACCCTAATGAAGGTCCTGAAAAATATATTTATAATAAAAAAGAGTTTCCTAAATATAGAATAATTCCTAATATGTATTAGCTATTACTAGCAAGTATATGAAGGCGTTTCGCTTAGTACTTAGTAGTAAAGATAAAAGTGTTAAATATTACTGTTGATAGTGATTGTTAATTAGCAACCTTAGGAGACGTTTCAGAAAAAATGTTACTTGTTAATTGATACTACCTCCGTCTCCCTAAGTTTGGGACAAAAGAAGGTGACACAGTTATTAATAAAAGTGGGTTTGTGTAGTTGATATTAAATTGATAAAGTAAGAGTAAAGTAAGAATGATTTAGAACCACACAAAAGGTAAAATGGGACAATCATAGCGGGACGGAGGGAGTACGTAATTCTTAGAAGAGGGTATCAATTTATCAAAAAAAAAATCAAATAATGTTGAATTGTGTATTTTAAAATGGCCAATTAATGCTTGTTCAGTTGTTCGTTTGCAATGATCAATTTATCATACTTTTGGAGTTTTGGTAATCGTCATGTTCTAGAAAATGGTTTAAGAGGTAGAATTATGTGTAGACGTGTAGTACAGAACATTAGCCAGTGTGCTACAAAGTACAAACCACTCATACGTATAAATAATTTGACTTCTTACACAACTTTAATAAGGTTATTCACACAAACCCGTATAGAGAAGCATTGCATTATCGAAATTTTGACGAAGTAAGGAAACATTAGGTTTATCTTTATTGGTTCAAAAATGAACGTTCATATGTAAGCTCTTCGGGAAAAAAGCTATGAAAACCCTCAAGGAAGAGAGTTTTGATAGGTGTACACAAATGTATACACGTGTATGTCCTTCTAAAAATATTGTCTGTCACAGACAATTCAAAATGCGTTGTCTGTGACATTTTTACGAAGGACAGACATATGTACACATTTTGTGTACACCAAGCATTTTTCTAAGGAAGAATTAAAGTAACACGAAAACCAAGTGATAAAGGTTGTCAAAAATAGTCTCCTAGTTATTCAATTTCACTTCCCTTTAAAAGAATTTTACAAAAAGTAAATGTAATACACAATAATGACTAATTAATTACAACATTTAGATGACATCGACTAAGGTATTGATAAGTGCATTAATTGTCCCGACCGTTGTTCTTCCATGACGGCAAGTCGGCTTAACCGCCAGGTCGGACGCTCGAGCTCTCTTTTCAATGGGCTGGTGAGCGGCTCCCTGTTGGGCAGGTAGGTCGACTCTAGGTTAGGATGGTAGGCAGACTTGCTATAGATAAGCTTCCTACCGAGCTTGTAGGCGGGCTCCCTAGTGGACCGGTAGGTATGCTCCCAAGTTAAGGATAGTCGACAACAATTAAATGTTGGAGGGTGCGGTAGCACATTCATGGCATCATAATTGATCGTTGTAGGTATATATTCACATAACAAAGATAACTCAAATGAGTAAAAGGAAAAGAAAAAATGAGGAAGTGAGGTATACGTCTATCGAAATATATGGTTATCACTTTCTCCAAATTGTGCGTAGATTAGCAGGAAAATAAGCTATGAAATAGAGAAGAAAAATAGGGTTAGCCCATAGACAAGTGATTATCCAATATTAAGGGGATAAATGCAAAATATGTGCAAGAAATTTTATACTTCCCCCCTGTCTATAAATATCCTAATTATCATGAAATTAAATTTGGACATTTCTAAATACTGCCTAACATTTGCTAATCAAAGCCACCATTTTTAGTTACACTTATTTACTCACACTTCTTGCCACTCGTACTCTCCAGCCTCATATGTTGGACTCCACTCATCGGTCACTTTTCGTCCTCCGTAGCAAAATAAAAACATTGGACGGCTTAAAAGAATGAATGTCTAGGGGGACAAGAGTTTTTGCCTTTCACCGTCATTCACTGTGGCTGCCTAAGATAATACTTTAGAAAACACATTAATTAGGGAAAGCGTTTTGAGTATCGGTTAGAAGAAACATATACCCATACTAGTTTTTATTACGCGCGTTGCGCGATTGAGCAATTGCCCAATGTGAATTATTATGCAAAATATTTGTACAAATCATATATTTGTTATGTACATACGCAAGAGAAGGGGTAAACAAAGTATGTTAAAGATAATAAATGTGTGCAACAATAACATATTATAATCAATTTGTTGTTATTGATGCAACACCGAAGGACCCAAATTGTTTGACATGTGAAGGGAGCTCCTATTAAATCAAATCAAAATGTATGTTATGCTCAATTTAAGTAATATGGAAATCAAAAACGTTAACTTTATCAGGATGCATGTGTTTTATTAACGCAAAAATGAATACATATTTAGCCTTTTACATTTTATCATAATTACACACATGATAAGGAAAACAATAACTTTATATACTTTATGCTCTCAATCGTTATACTGAATCTGAAATGAATTATATATGCGTCTTATGAACTACTTTCATAAGAAAGTTTAACACGTTTGTGAATTACATTGATTTCTTTTTGGAGAATGAATTACATTTGATTATATTGTATAGTTTGTTACTTCTTCCGTCCATGCCCAATGTTCTCACTTTCTTTTTTTGGAAGTCCCAATTAAAGATTCTCAATTATATTTTAGAAAACTATTATCACGTTTAAATTATAATTTAATCATCAAGCATTAAAAGTAATACATCTATAACATGAAAATATATAAAATATTATATACCCATGAAAACTATTTCTCATAATATACTCGACTTAACTTATTTAATTATTGTCTAGGTTTTATTATACTTAATTTGTTCGCTAAAACGAGATTTAATAAATGAATCTCTTTTTCAGAAAAAGTCTGTAAATTAATAATCATCACAGTTGTGCCCATACTTTGTTATAGGTAAGAAATGCAATATGCAAATAACTATGAGGCCGTTTGGCAACCCTGTTTTTCGGCTTATCAACCAACTTTTTCACCAAACACGTAACTTTTACTTTCGCGCGCTGAATTGTGTAATAAGTAGAAAAAGTAAGGTCAGAGTTACTTTTCTGGCTGTATCGGCTAAAGTTACTGTAGATGACCATTTTAGCTATTATTGCATATAATTTTTTCTTTATTTTATTAATAAAATATATTTTAAAAATATTTTTTCTTAAATAAGCAGAATCAGCCAATGCAGGTACTTCAACCAGAACATCATAAATTTCAGTCAAAACAGCCGATTTTCGTGCCACCAAACGGGCTCTATATACGTAGTATCTTAAAAAGAAAATTTTTGTTCATTCTAAAAATAAGAAAGAAAATTTTGTCCAAATCGAATTATGCACAAGTAAAACGTGCAGCAACAGAAAGAATTGTTAAAATAGCACATTGCTTCTCTTAAGCTTGTTAAACACTATTAATTTGACCACACGATCTCTTATTCTCTTTAGACAAGAATCAAATTACCTGTTGTGTAGTATGCTTTTTATTACTCTGGGCACCAAAACAAAACACGCGGCCAAAGATATTTTGTTAATCTCATCCACAACACATGTTGTTATCCGATGCAAAGACAACAAAACTAAAAGTAATTAAATGTAAGTTTGAACGGACGTACATAAGTGATCAAGTGGGAAAGTGCAGGACGATGAAGAGGAGCATAGACAAATGTAGTAAAATAGGTACATATGGGGAGTACAAATATGTATATTTATACTTCGTATTTATAATGGGCCATTATACATTTATCTAGTAAAGAGTTAATAAAAGCATGAATGTAATGGAAAAGTATAAGATGTTCTTAGTTTTCAAAAATACATTATGCTCCTCAAATTACCCCAAAATAAAACACGTAAACACAGAACTCCAAAAAATACATATGTAAACCAAAATTTAAAAAGGCATAAACAATTTGACAAATTGAAGAACATCATGCTAAGAAAATCGAATGCATCAAAGCGATAAAAACAGAAATCGTTAATTTGATTCCAGATTTGAATTCAATTTAAGTACACACCGATCAATCCACATCTTAAGTTCCCAAGAAATAATTGCTTGTATTGAGAGTCTTAGAAATTAAGCAAAAAAAATTATCAGCTGCTATTTTTTTTTACCGGATCTCGTTGATATTGATCGAGCTCCTACATCAAATATTCTAGCATGAGCCGCGGCAAATTCCGTCACCTCGCCGTCTTGTATCTCAGCCTTGGAGTGCTCTATAAGAGGCGCTTGACCCATTTGGACCACCGAAGAAGCTGCAAATTCCGGCGCTTCTCCGTCGTGCATCTTAGTCCGATACTCCGATCTTGCAGTGCTCTATAAGAAGCTTGACCTACTTGGACCACCAGAGTACTGGTAGATGCCTGTTAAGCTCCCCGATTACAAGTTGTATGGAAAATCAATCACCTTCGATCAATATGAAACTGTGCACCGTGAGTTACTCCGTAAACCACGTTAACGCCGTAGATAGGAATAAATTGAACTGTGCACCGTACCGTGAGTTACTCCATACAATACTTCTATGCAAGAGTACCGCCTCATAAAGCAATCAAGTTACACCAACACTTCTAATGTACTCGTTATACCCTCACCTCTATTCGTGTTTATAATTTTTTAGATACGGAACATGGTCTTTAAAAATACATGTCATCAAGACACAATTTTTATACGTGAGCAATCGTAAACACTCCCTTGATAGTAAAAATTGGTAATGTTTGAGAAAAAAGTGATTCTGAAAAAATTAAAGGTGGTAGTGTTTAGTAAAATAAGATATTTGTGTAATAGACAAACTGAAAAATAGTTTAAAACACCCTTCTACCTTCTACATGCTTTTAGTTTTTAAATGCTTAATTTAAGCAGAAACTGTCATTTGAAAACAAGCCACTACTCCGTAAATGATAAAAATAATCACTTTCAGAATTGGCTATTATGTGAAGATTGTATACTTATTTACTTATAAGGACAACAAAATTGGATCTAATTGCAATAAATGATACTCGTAAATCAATTTTAATATCCATTACTCTAGAATAGTTTTTATGTAAGCAAAAACTATTTAAAAGAAACATGTGTAATCATTGGGATCACATACAGAAGTGATCATATTAATAACAAAAACTATATATGAATATTTTGATTATAATCGTGAGTTATTTTGGTAATTTGAATTCCATCATCATTCCAGCGGATCAAACTATTTATGTAATACAGAACTGACATTTTGGCCTGCCTTTTGCCTTTATCCTTCAGAGTCTTTGCTGAGCCATCAGGCGCGCGCCATTTCTTTCTTTCTGGACGTTTCGTCCGTTGCCCGACAGAACGAACTCGTTCAACACTTCACCCCGCCCCCCAAACTTTGAGATGACACAACTATTCTATCTTTCTTCTCCCCTATTCTTACAAGGACTTGGTCATAATGTAATAAATCATCAATATTGACTGGATTTTCCCCACATTGATAGGGTTGACCCATCAACGTACACCGGGCTAAACCATGATCCAGTCATTTGGCTGGATCATTCGTTGGTCTTATACTTGCAACATGGATTGATAGTGATCATAATATCCTATATTAAAATACAATATTAAATTAAAACACTATTTTGAAATACTTCATATGAATATGAATTAATACGCAGTACAGAACAAATATAAATATACTACGTATTATCATTACTGTATTAGGTACTGTTCGGGTCGGATTGGGGATACGATTATCCGAGGAATACATTGGTGTTATGTACGAAGTACGAACGAAGGAGTACCAGCTACTAGGTAAAAACGTACAACCGCGGCAGATGAACCAATCATTGGACAAATTTTATTTGTTATTGGGCAGTAGCTAGGGAAGTTGAAACAAAAGATAATGGGTATTGGTCATGATTCTCCACTAACTTTACCATTTTCCTCTTTAAGTAAAGAACTTATAGTTCCAATTGGTTCTCTCTTCTTTACAAATCTTAATCACACATTTTTTATTTTATTAATTCATGTGTCGTTCCAATTTGACAAAGTTTTAAAGAACTGAGTAAGTAATAAACAAAAAAAGAAAAGAAAAAAAATAAAACTAATACAATTGGCCTGTTAAAAAAAACAGATATGAGAAAATGGAATAAGATAAAGAACAATAAAACATAAGATAAGAAAATGGAATACCATAAAGAAATACTACGCAATACATGATGAAATGCATAAATGTTACCTTAGCTATTGGTATTGTTGCGTTTTGAATCTTTAACTTTTAAATCAATCGAATCAGTATCACACAACTATACATAAATGTTTCACATGACAATATTATTCAAATCTCCGGCCAAAAAATCATACGTGGCGACCAGAATTCTGTATGAAAGTTCACTTCACCTGACATTTGTCCATGTCATCGTTGTAAGGTGGATTCCACACATAAAATTTTGATTGTTATGTAGGATTTTTTTACCACAATTTTGAATAATATTGCATATTGAAACATTTACATATGTTATTGTACAAATTTGATTCATTTAAGAGTTAGAGTACAAAAACGTAACAATAGGTACAATAGTTAAGATTGAGATTTGAGCTATTATTTTTGGCTCTTTTATGAAACTTTAATGTATGAGTGGACTAGATTTGATATTAATCATTTTATTCATTGTGATCTAGAAATTCAAAGGGGAGCAGTATTTTTTGGTCGGCCGCCGTCAACCCGTGCTTCAGTCGGCTCCTCATGACCAGATTTCAAAGTCAATTCAGTAAAAAGGGAATACAAAGAGCGGTAATGCTGACTCTAAAACCAAGAAAGGCAAGGCTATTCCTTACCGGATGAGTCATTGAGTTGAATGGTTTTCCTAGGGATTTGATATTACCAATCCAAACATTTACTAGCATATGTTATACTGTATTAAATATTTAAGGGGACAACTGTGGTACCTTTCTAAAACATGGGGTACCATACCTATCATTCATTTGATTGGACCACATCACTTTATCATTTTTCATTTAGATTTAAATAATTCAACTGCTATATTCTCATTGGTCCATGTGGACAAATGTATGGTATCTTATGGGTACCATAGAATTTACCAATATTTAAATGTGTTATAAGTTGTACGTCCTGGGCCTCAAAGATGCTATATAACGCACCCCGTTTAAAACCATTTTTTAAATAGTATGTTGTAAAGTAAACGGAATGGAAATTGCACACTAAAGAGTCTAGACATTAATAAAGTTTAGGGTTCTTCAATAGATAAGGTACCGGTATCCAATTCTTTAACCAATCACATAATAATACTATGAAGCCACGTACTGACGTATGTAGCCTTCTAAGTTCCATTATTTGTATTTGGGAATTTTCTCAAAATGGGACCATTTAGCTTTACTAATTCCCCAAGTAGGACCAGCTCGGAAGTCAAATTCCCGTAGGACCAAATAACAACTAAAATGCCGGTTATACCCTCGATAACTCAGCGCCGAATCACGATACCCCATAACCAAATATACGCGCCTCTGCATCGTGCTCTGGGAAGTTATTCGAGACTCTCCAACTCTCGAAACCATCTTCAACTTCCGCAGAGCAACTCTACTCTACTAATCGAAGAAGAAAAAGCTTGGTGCTGAGGAGACCGAAGTAAGAAGCGACGGAGAAAGCACCATTGCTTGTCGTCAACAATGTCCGACTTGAACTCCATGACTACGGAACCAAGGAACGGCATGAAACTGGTATATATATCTTACTATATTTCTGATTTACATTTGCAAAAACTAGGTTAAAATGTGGATTAAAGGTCTAATAATGTAAGTTTTCAACCTAATTTCTACTTGCATGTGTATCCTTCTGAACAGAACAAGTGCGATCGACTTTTTTTACTTCGATGTAAAATATGGTGTATTATTTCACTACTAAACAGATACGAACATGAAATGCTTCCTTTATAGTATGTACAAGTCAATAGAATTCATATAGTACTAGATTTCATGAGTTGTTCATGGAATTGTTTTCAAGCATGATCTGTTTTTAAATATTAATCCAGCTACTAAACGGTCTTGCAATCTTAGATTACATATACTGTCATATTACTTACTTGCAATGATGAATGTACAACATAATATTGAAATCTGGTGTTAATAGGTAATAAGGAGGTCATGTGAGAAGGATATCTTGGCAAAGTTGAACAAACTAAGGGTAAATTGCTATTGCAATTTGCTAGAAGTGGTTAAGGCTATTAAGTTGTACTTGAATCAAGAAGAACAGGCTGAGTTTAGAAGAACTGTGTTTGGGTGGATTATGGATGCGGATTCTATATCCTGGATAAGTGGGCAGCTGTTATTGGGGCTGATAGGGAATCATGTTGAAGAGATAAATCACAGAACAGAAACTGAGAAGATCACTTTCAATATCAGAAATAGTTTAGTTTCATTTACAAAACAGGACTTTGCACTAGTCACATCATTCAAGATGGATGGAGTTGAGAAAAAGATAAAAAAAGATGTGCAGGGGGATTTGTGGAAGAGGTACTTCAGTGGGAAGACATATGTATCGCGTCAAAACATCACAGATGCTTTGATTGCATACAACCGCGATGATGAGGCAACTGTTGAGGGTGATGGTGTCAAATTAGCTCTGTTGTATTTGCTAGGAAATGCATTATTTGGAAACCAGAATAAAGTAGCACTGCCTTCGTACTATGTGAATCTGTTGGACGATATGGAAGCTTTCAATAGCTATCCATGGGGAAGAGAAATCTGGGATGATTTGGTCAACAATGCAAGAAAAAGTGCTGAGTTACTGACTACAAGTTCTTCAGACCGTGTCACATTTCCTGGGTTTATGTTTGCCATACAAGTATGGACCTTTGAAACTCTTACAGGACTGAACAAAGCTGGTATTTGCGTCTTCAAAGAAGATCAACAGAATGCTATTCCTCGGACCCTGAAATGGAGTTTTAACAAAAAGCCAAGTCTGCAACTTCTGTGCAAGTTGATATTCCATAACAATGAGGTATCAATTGAAATACTTTCAATGTACATAATTGGTTTTAATATATAAATATATTGATAACATGTCTTTCTTTTATGCAGTTTGAATATAAACCAATGGAACCAACAGTTCAAGAGATGGAAATACCAGAGTTGGCATTACTGTTCCAAGACTTCGAAAGAGAACGTTGGCAGTATGATGGAGGAATAGACTGTAGTGAAGAGATAGAAACTGCAGAGAATGACAAAGGTGAAGATTGCAATCAGAAAGAGGTTGAAAATGGAAGTGGAAAGGTGGAGAAAAAGAAGAAGGCAAGGTCCAGAAAGGGTGTTGCTGCTGTTAAAAGAAAGTGCACTAGGGAAAGCAATGATGATGAAGATGACTCATTATTGCAGAGTCTTGTTAAGAAGACTGACATGATGATGGCAGAAATGGCAAGGATAAAAAATATCCAGAGAACACATGGGTCTTTGTTGAGAAAGATACTGACAAGGTTGGAAGGTACACATGTAGTCACAGATGAAGCTAAGGAGGTCAGCCAAGGAGACAAATGCGATGAAGGTGGCAACATTGAAATTGATGAAAATGCCATTGAGAAGGATGATATTGGAGAGATGGATGCAGATAAAGGGGATCATATAGAGACAGTGCCGGAGGAGGTTGATGATGCTGAAGAGTTGGTGAAGAATGATGAAAATAAAAGTTCTAATGAAAAGAAAGCAATGGCAGAGGAAGATGGCACCGTTGTTGAAAAGGAGAATGCTGAAGTGTCTGAGAATGAGATAGATTCTCAAAGACCATCGTTCAATATATTTGGTTTTTCTTCGCAGGAAGAAGAGCTTGTGAAAAAAACTGATGAGCCAGTTGTTGATGAGCCAGTTGTTGATGGCACAAATGAGAAGATGCATGTTGGCAATGATACTGGAAAAGAGGACTGGAGAAAATTGAATGATGATGACACAGATTATGATGAGGATGAGTTGCTCAAAGTGGATGAGCTAATTAACAAAACCATACAAAAGAGAAAAGAGAAGTCAACCGAAACAACCATTGAAGAATCCACAAAGGTATGAAATTCAAAATTGTTCAATACATATTCAAGTAATATATATAATAATAATAATAATAATAATAATAATAATAATAATAATAATAATAATAATAATAATAATAATAATAATAATAATAATAATAATAATAATAATAATAATAATAATAATAATAATAATAATAATAATAATAATAATAATAATTAATATCTCAATATATTGCAGAAAATGGAAGAGGTAGAAGGGAAACTGGAAAGCAAGTCAAAGAAAGAACATGCAAGTGCTATAAATCAGGTATAGTTCTGTTAGCACTTAATTCTGACAGTACGTACTTTTTAGTATTTCCAAATGTCTGATATAGTTACTGACAAACAAGACAATATTGAACATGAGTATGTGTCAACGTTGGCAGTAACACATTGTAGGTGATGAGTATTGCCAAATGTCTGATATAGTTACTGACAAACAAGATAGTATTGAAGATGAGTATGTGTCAACGTTGGCAGTAACACAGAGTAGGTGATGAGTATTGTCAAATATTGTATGTACTGACATAGGATGGCAATGATGTTCTACATGCATATGCATCCTATATTGGCAGTAATAGTGTGTAGTTAATATTTAATGGCAAATTAAGTGACATGACAGTACTTGCCAGTAAGTAATGAGAACATTTATGATCTGTTGGCAGTAATGGTATATAAAATATAAAGCGTACTGACACTTGATCAACAGTGCAAAATTATACAGGTTTACCAAGAACCAGAACCTCTAGTTGTGATTTATGGACCTGCAGGTGTAAAAAAGTCCAAAAGGAAACCTAGATCTCCGGAGCGCTACACGCCATCAGAGAGAACTGTGGAGAAAAAGAGAAGGAAGGTTGACAAAGCGAAGAAGAAGGTGCAGGAAAAGTCATTGCCGCAAACACTAGAGCTCAATGGTCCATTTTCTGAAGATCCAAAGCATATGCCAGAGAAGAATCAGGTTGATAAAGTGGCAGCTTATTTAAAAGTTGGATTGCTGAAAAACAGAAAGCGTGGTACAGGCTCTGTAAAATATAAGAAACATGATGAAAACATGCATGGAAAGCCATTCCTGTTGGACTGCATGACTATTGATTCAAAGACATGGTTGTATGAGCTGTTTACCAACCCAGAATGGTTACGCGATACGGTATGTTTTAATTCAAATATTCTATGACATATCCATCAATTAATTACTTAAATTCTGATCATTTGTGAAAATGTACTCTAACAACTATGTAAACATTTTATTCAACAGCATATAGAAGTGGGAATGTATTACTTAAAATACAAAGCTGAGCAGTACAAGCTCCCTCAAAAGTTGACCACAACAAGCCCCTTTTTTGTTGCCCACTTAAAGACAGAGAATGATAAAGTTGCAAAAAAGAAGATCACTGTGGACGAGGCTGCAGATGATGATGCTATAATGACTGAAATCTTAGGAAGTAGAGAAGATGTCTCTAGTGCATGGTCTGAAGTAGATTTTGTCTACATGCCAGTGAACAATGGAAACCACTGGGTGTTAGTGGTTCTTGATTTACAAAGCAGGATGATGAGGGTTTATAACTCTAAATGCAGAAGAGGAGAGTCCCTGAGAGATATTGGCGAATTTCTACAAGGCTTGACAAGTCTACTGCCAAAAATCTTGGACAAGTATGGTGTGTATGATGGAATTGGTGGTGGAGATATGGGTGAAAAACAATTTCAGATTGAAGGTGTAGAAAATTGTCCCCAACAGAATGACAGGTATGATAAGCAATAGTTATTCAATTTTCACAACTATTTATTCACTATTTAAAATAATATTTGTTATATATTATTCTAATCAACTGTTATTTGTCTTGTAATATAGTGGAAACTGTGGAATGTTCTTGCTAAAGTTTGCGGAATTCTTGATGATGGGAAGGGACATCAACGAAATCAAACCTGAAGACATGCCTATGTACAGGAAGAAAATGGCAACGGAGTTAATGATGTACAATGAAAGAAGGACAAAGGATTCAGTGAAATAAGCAACAAGATGCACTTGCTTATATGTAATACTGTGGGATAATTGACTTAGTAATCACAATATGGCCGTTTGAAACACTTTCTTTTTAATGTTTAGCACACATGACAATGGGGTACTGATGTATTTTGCTTAAATTGTATTTGGCTAATATCTTGACATTGCTACTTATATTTGGAATGTATTTACGATGCTGATGCACTTTGTTGATATTGGGACATATGTAATGCTATTCTTTTAAAAGGATATATGTGTCCTAAATAGGATTACTACTGCCATTGATGAATGTCAAGTAATGCCTAAAGTTGAAAGTAAATACTGTCATCCTACTTCCATTTAAAATACGAAGTACTGCAATTATTTGGAAGTAATAACTAAAATATGGAGTAATACTGTCATCGTACTGCCATCGTGAATACGTTGTACTGCAATCACTTTGAATTCATGAATTAAGGTGACAGTTAATACTATCATCATATTGCTATATGATGGCAGTATCTACTCACAGAGTGAATATTGACATTAAATATATTCTATACTCCACCATACAGGCAGTATTAAGGAAGTTTTTATTAAAGTTAATATTATATACTGACATTATGAATAAAGTAATAAGTTTATAGAGAAATAATGACATATATTGCATTTGATGCCAATACTAGTTGGCAGTATTTAAATAATTCATACTGGCAATATTAGGCAGTAATATTTTCAACAGGTGCATGAAATGACAGTACCTTTAAGAATAATATCTCAGGAAACAAAATACCATATATTCAATGTTCAATATTCAATATAATGAAATATAAGAACCACAACAGTGTGTAATAAATGTATCTCAATCTTCACATAGGAATGAAAATGTAACCAAAACTAAAATTAGAATTAAAAGGAAATACAGTACGAAACAGCTTCTTAAGAATGAATTGTAAGTGCATTCTTGCAGCTTTTTTTGTTATGCCCAGCAGAATGGCAACGAGAACACTTTTGCCGTTTGGTTGCACGGAATTCACCAACTGATGGTATCCTTTTTGTTTTTGGTCGACCAGCTTGTCTTTTAGAACATGAAGGTGGCTTGCAAACAATACTTTGAACATGAGGTGGAACTATCCAAGAAGATACATCACCAATTGGATGCTGCACCCCACTATAGGTATTCAACACAGACTGTCTCGTATAATAATATGATATATAATCATAGCAGGAAACATCAGCGCGTGTGCCTATGGCAGCTACAGCATGTACACAAACAAAATGCTCTAATTGAAACATACGGCACGTGCATGTTCGGTCATTGAGATTGACAATAAAAGATCTACGAAGTCTATCAACAACTTCAAACTCATAACGGCATGACGGTTTAACCTGAAAAATTAAGGTTAATGAAAGATGTGAATTATAGATAGAACAATACAGTCAATACAACACAAGGATAAACTAGAACATGACAGTACAATAGAAATGTGAATGAAACACTGTCACATTCATGTAATAATGTGACAGTATACACTTGCCAGTAACTAAATCAAAAAGTGAAACACAGAGAAAATGAGATTGTTACCCTCATCCTTGAAGCATCCCTCTGCAATGAAACTAAATGTTTCTCAAACTTTAGAGTCAAATGAGTAGTTGATGAAGTTGCATCTTCTAGCCGCTCCGCAAACCATGTTTGCATTCTTTCTCGGATAAAATCCAAAAGCTTAGCGACAGGGTACTCTCTTGCATTAGCATCCATGCTGTTCATGGCCTCTGCACAGTTAGAGGTCATAACACCCCATCGACTCTTAACTGCCATGCTTCGAGCCCACTTTTCCGTTCCAATCTTCTCTAGCCACGGACGAATCCTAGCATCTTCCTCATCCAACATGGACAAATATTGATAGCATTCATTCACAGTTGCAGCCTCCCATGCAGCTTTAAATTTCCAACCATGGTTGGATGACTTACCTCGAAATTTGGATCTCATATTACGCCGCAGATGTTCACAACAATATCCATGGGAAGCGTGTGGAAAGATGGCCTTTGCAGCTTTGATAATACCTTTATGTCTATCTGACACAATGTACATGTCATCACGATGTTTAAGGCACTCTTTGAGCCTTGTAAAGAACCACTTCCAGGACGCAGTGCTCTCAGAATCACATACAGCAAACGCTAAAGGCACAATCTGTTTGTTTGCATCTTGGCTACATGCGGTAAGTAATGTCCCTTTGTAGTACGCCTTCATAAAAGAACCATCGATAATAAGAACAGGAATGCAATGCTCCCATGCTCTCTTCCATGGTGCAAGTGACATGAACAAATAGCGAAACACATCATTATCCCCTCTAATGAGCAACACGTCAGATCCTTGATTAGCTTGGTCTAGCATATGGAGCATAGACGGCAACAATTGGTATGCCTCTGAATCTGAACCAAATTGTTTTCTCATGGCAGATTTCTTTGCAGCCCAAGACTTCTTGTATGATATCGGTATTCCATACTGCAACAACAAATCATCCCTGATTTGTTTAGGTGTATATGGTTTTTTGGAAGCATCCATATATTGCTGAGCTACAAGCTCAGCAATCATTGCAGAAGTGGCCTGCCTGTGACGAACACCTTGCCTAAAGTCTATTGAGCAAGTGTGATCAACATCAAACCTATATGTAAAGAACAATGAATAAATATAAACTGATGCATATAAAAAGTACGGGAGAAGGTACATGCGTTGCAGTAATTGTTGACAGTACATGAACACAATGAAAATAATATAAACACAAGTGGAAGAACGTAGGACATGACATTATACATGCTTGGAAATACAAGGTGTGCAGTGACAGTACTCTTAAGCAATGAAACTTTGAAATAGGAAACACATAATGCAAGATTCTTAAAATACATCAGAAAAAACTACAAAAATATGAATGAATTAAGAATTATACCTTCTAATTTGAAAAAGCTGAACACCTTTGAGCCTAACAGCACGAACAGCCCATTTACAATTTTCTTTGTCCAAACACATCACATGCAATGAATGCTTCTTTGAAGTCTTTGAATAAAATTGGAAGCTATTATTGATCGCGTACATTCTAAGGTGATAAAGTAGAGCTTGCTTGTTCTCGTATATACCATGGAGCACAATCTTAGTAGCAGAATAACGTGTAATGACATCACAGTTTTGGTCTAACACAAATGCATGTGAAGAATGACTTTCTAAATTTTCAGAAGAAGAAGAAAGTGAGTCCTCATCAAGGGAATCCTCATTCAAAAATTCAGGAAGTACACCACTGCATGAACTGTTTACTTCAAAGTTATTTTTATTCAAGGAAACACTCAACTGATCGACATAAAAGGAAGATGTGGATGAAAGAACATTATCAAAACTAATTTCAGGAGTACGGGAAGATATTTCAGGATGCAAGTATTGTTCTAGAGAATGGACAACAGTGAAACCGGTATTTCCATTGCACAGATCAACATTAGAACAAGGTGCAGGTGTGACCAAAGTATTTGGAGTAGAAACAGGTAAAGCAGGATCATAACTAGGTAGTTCCTCATTGTCAAATTGTATACACAGAGGATACTTTGAGAAATCTGATTGAAGAATCTTAAGATCAATATAAAAGCGTAAACTAGCATCATCATTGACTCTAACAGGTGGAGGACAGGATTCAACAAGGTATGATATGGTGAAACGTGGATTGCATTTGATTTGATCAATACTGCCATTCAGGATGTCTAAGAGTGATGAATATGTGCAAGAATATGGGACATGAATACCTAATGTCGCTTTGTTCACGAAGACAAAGTCAGCCCCCCATATACCATCCAACTTGACCATTATAAGCAAAACACGATCCATTACAGCGATTACAATATATGAGAACACTGCAAAAACGAATTGATGAATCTTAGAACATTAATGAGATCGGAACAAATTAGAGAACTTCTAAAAAAAATGATACAGGATGCATTAGAACACTTCGAAAACAGGAAAAACAAACTGAAATTCATCGAAATCGAATGAGCAAAATAGGCGAAAGTAAAAAAATTGAATAATCGGACAGAATACCTGGTAAAAAAGTTGACCTCGAGCAGAAAATTTGAGAACAATTCAAACGTTTTCCGATCTAAAGCTTCAATAAATTAAGACTGTTTGGTTCGAAACCCTTATCTGAAGTGATTTGCCATCCTCACGAAGCTCACTTTTAGAGTTGCCATGATCTTTCGAACGAGAACTTGCAGAGGCAGCGTAGAAGAGGACGAGAGAACTGAGATTCGTTAAGATTAGATGGGTAATCGGATGTTAGGCGAGAAAGAAGAGGGGTATTTTAGGAATGAAAATATCTTATGTTTTTAATAAGGAGCACCGGGGTCCCATTTTTAGAAATAAAGTCAAAGAGTTCCATTTTGGAATTAGGAAAGCTAATTAGTCCCATTTAGGGTAAATCCCCTTTGTATTTTAGTCCCTAATAAAGCAGTTAACAAGTAATGAAAACTACCCGACCAAATATTTGTCCACCCACTTCGTCCGTTTAATTTCCTCGGAGTATTCTAATTTTCTCTACACCCAATTTTCTTTTCACGGCAACTAGCATATCACGATACAAAATATGCCGACATACTACAATAATATCCTTACCTCATGTAATTACAAGTCTCTTAATACCTAAATAATGAGTTTATATATTTCTATATTATTATTTTTGTGCAATTTACCTAATTAAATATGTTCAATTAAGTAAAAATTATATTTAAAATATATTTTATTAATAGAAAAAGGAAGAAATTATATTAAATAGTTAGAATCATCTTCTGTAATAACTTTATCAATTACTAATAATAACAACCTAACTTATTTTGATTTTGAATATTAACAATTCAGCGCGCAAAATTAAATTTTTTGTATTTGGTGAAAAATTGGTTGACAAGTCTAATAAGCTAGCCAAAAACACAAGTCATCAAACGGCCCTGGATTTATTTTCTTGATCCGTCACTGGATTAGAGTGTTCGGGAGATCGAGAGAGACTGAGTGCCTGTGAATTTACTAAATCTACTGAAATTTGTGTTAAACTTATTGAAGTGATTAAATTTGATGAATGTGTTGAATTATCGAAAATATATATTTAATATAGAGTACATATTTATTAATAAATTAAAGAAAAAATTTACATCAAAATAACTAAAATAATTGTTGGGAATATTTGATGTGAGTCAAGTTTGTGTTAGGTTTTGTTAATAAATAGGTTTATCTTTAACTTTTATAGCATTATCTAATATGCACGGAGTAATAAATAGACTAGAATGGGTATAGGGCCAAATGAGACTTAGGCACAAATTTCTAGGATAGCTTATTTCGGCATATGTACCTACGCCTATAAATATGCGCGTATATTGTAAAAGAAAAAATTATATGTAAAAATCAGCTGTAGCATTCACTCTGTAAAAGTTCTCGATATCAATAGAAAGAAGGATTTCACTATTCGATATTCTTCCGATCATTCTCTGATTCCTTCTTTGTTTTATTGATGGATTCCATTTAGCTGTTTGTTAGTCTACATATTTGGGACCAACATGATCCTCTACAGTTACTCTAGTCAATTCAGCCAGGAAAGTAATTCAACAGCCCGTTTGGTAGCAAGAAAATCGGCTGATTTGGCTTATTCTGTTTAAATTTATGAAGTTCTGGCTGCATTGGCTGATTCTGCTAATTTAAAAAAAAATATTTTAAAATATATTTTATTAATAAAATAAAGAAAAAAGTATATGTAAAAATAGCTAAAACGTGTCATCTACAATAACTTCAGCCAATACAGCCAGAAAAGTAACTTCAACCTTACTTTTTCTGCTTATTACACAATTCAGCACGTGAAAGCAAAAATTACTGTGTTTGGTGAAAAAGTTGGCTGATAAGCCAAAAAACAGTGTTTTCAAATGGCCTCCTAAATTAACTGGATCATTTTAGTTATTTTTATGTAATTTTTTGTTTCACGTGCTGAATTGTGTAAATAATAATAAAAAGTAATGTATGGCAGAATAAACAAAATGATACTAAAATAAATGAATAGAAACGATATATTTAATAAAAAAAAATTGATAGGTGAAACGGATAAACTGGAAACAAGCTTATGATTTATGAATAGATGAAAAAATCAAAGGGTACAAAAATAAATGAATGGAAACTATAGAAAGAAAACACGACGCAGGATGCATAAGGAAATTATGTAGATGAAGTGCGGAGAGTCGGAGACTTGATGGGTAGTTTTCTGCCTAACCTTCACTTGGCCTGCTAACTGCTTGTTGATTAGGGACTACGATGCAAATAATCAAACTTAGTATACTAATATAGGAGGGTTGCGTGGCTTCATAGTTCATACTAGTATTTGATTGGCTAATAAACATTGGGTATCGGTACCTTGTCTATTTAAGCAGGTACCAATACCATAGAAAAATCCTATAGTGGGACTAAAATCAATACGGTTGAGCAAAAACAACCGTAATCTAGTTATGGGAAGAAATTTGATATGTGGAGCGAACAGCGGTTTGCACAAAATGAGGCCTTTTAGTTTTGCAAACGCAAGTAGAAAGTAGAAGGCACTTTAGAGTTGTGCTCGACCACCGTCCTCACACCTGTGCAAATACTACACTAGGTAGCTGGTTATCTATAAGTAATTCTATTTGAACAACAATCAATTTCTAAGGTCTAATTGGTCACACATAATAAGTCCGTTTGGTAGCACGAAAATCGGCTGATTTGGCTTATTCTGATGAAATTTATGAAGTTGTGGCTGCATTGGCTGATTCTGCTGATTTAAGGAAAAATTATTTTTAAAATATATTTTATTAATTAAATATAATAAAATAAAGAAAAAACTATATGTAAAAATAACTAAAATGGTCATCAACAGTAACTTCAGCCAATACAGCCAGAAAAGTAACTTCAACCTTACTTTTTCTGCTTATTACACCATTTAGCGCACGAAAGCAAAAATTACGTGTTTAGTGAAAAATTAGTTGATGATCCTGACAAGTCGTAAAAGAGTGTTGCCAAATGGCCACAATATTATCAAGCCCTCAGGCTTGTTCTATACTTTGTTCAATATTGTCAGCTCCCGTTCAGTCACCTTGTATTGTGGCCTTACCGTATCAAACCCAATTAATCAAATTTACGATTGTTAATAGACTCACATTATAAATCCATGAGATCCCTAGCATTGATTCTAAAGTCTAAACAATTCTATTGGATTTTCGTAACTAATACTCGTATGAGGTATTTTAAGTTATCCAAATCATAAGAATATATTACTCCCTCCGTCCCAATTTGATGATCCCGTATTTCTTTTCTGGGCCGTCCCACATTGATAGTCTCATTTCTCTTTTTGGAAAGAAATATATATGGTCCACATCATTTCTCCTTTTTCTACTCAAATCGCAACCACAACTTTTAACTTTTCAATCACTTTCTTAATCTTTGAACCCAAAAGAAATGAGATCATCAAATTGGGACGGAGGGAGTATATAATTAGCGGAGTTATGCTCCTAGTGTGGACCGTGTGGTGCATATATATAAACGTCTAAAATAACACTTTGAACACGACCAAACGCGAAGTGAGACAAGTTGAACGGTTTGATAAATCACACTTCTATCCTCAATGTATATATGAGTTAAAACGGTTTTCCAGTGAAAAATAAGTACGAATTAAAGACTGAGTATGAATTGCAAGGAGTAATATCGAGGACTACTCGGATTTGAAGGAGTAAAATTTTGCTCCCGTAATTTGAGGTCATATTACATTACGGGACAAAAAATGTTGACCCAAAGATTGTACTTAATTTGTAGAACGTACGTGATATATATTTTAAGGCTATATTTGGTGGGTATAAGTCCTTGTCTTTATTGTTTACAAGTCTCTAAAAATTTCTAGTTGTATGTTTGACATGACAATTTTTAAGAGCTTTTCAAAAATTAAATGATCTTTTTTGAAATTCTATGAGAGTAGCATCTGAGAAAAGATTGTGACTTTTAGTACTCCGTACTAATTAATCCTAACAGCTTGTATACCAACCCGAACTAAATCCTAACAGTCAGTTTTTACCAAACAGCTACCATCTTTTCTTTTTAAGATCTTTTCAGTCACTAAAAGCTAACAGTTATTAAAAAGTTCACAAAAGTATCGTTTCAAGTAGTTGTGCCAAACATACTCTAAATTTCAATGGAGAAAAATTTCATACATGTGTATGTCACAAGTGTATGTCACATGTGTATTTCAATGGACCGCTTTTGCCTTCAAGGTTGAGCCCTTGTACTTCTTGATTATCCACTTGACCGAGCTTTGCAATGTGGTCATGTGGTTGTCCATGCCCAACCATTCCCTAAGGGTTAGGTCTCGGGTTCGAATCCCGGCAACTGCGATGAGGGGTTACTATGCTGAAAAATGCATATGGCTTCTGCAAGTACCGGGGACAGAGCCCCACTCTCTATCTATCAGATTGTGATTATAGTCCAATTTACATCCTCCCATCGTGTCGTCCGGTCGGTGTTGGGGGGCCCTCAGGGATGGGGTGTCATCCTTATCGCACCCAAGATCGAAGATCATAAATCGGGGACTATGATGCCCAAGTTGAAAGTTTGGAGTAACGTCATGGTTATATTTATACACTTTCTCCGTCTCTTATAATTCTTTTCATTTACCTTTTTGAAAAGTTTTGTGTTAACGTCACTTATTTACCTTTTCTTACTCAATCACTACTATATATACATTTTCATTCTATTCTCACTTTGTTTAACTTTGATCCAAGTCAAACTGAGAGCATTTACTTAAACCACATGTATATTTTTGCATGGAAATTGTCTCGATCCAAATTTTTTGCCCTCGAGAGTTTATTTGATAGTGTAATTAACATGTTACAGTATTGATATAGTAACGTTTAAAGATCAGCCTGTTGTAACTGGTCCAAGTTGTTGAGTGAGATTGACATGAGCTCACGGATAGTAGAGATTGATTGATATCCTATGCACCCACGTACGACGTACAGTGGTGGACCGTAGTAGAGACTCTGGGAAGCTATCCCCCCATCCCAACAATTTTTTTTAGTGTATATATATATATATTTATATATATATAGAGAAATCATCTCATCAGGCTGGCCTGACGGGCTGCCCCGTCCGGCCGAGCCCGTTTGGGCACCTTCCCGGTGGCATTTTTTGATGAAATGTTTTGAGCATGTTCCTCATCAAGTCTAGTTTGTCCATACCAAATTTCAGCTCAAAATTCGATCGAGAAGGTCGTAAAAATGACAATCCTAATTCGGGTACATACTAGCTGTCATGAATTTTGGCAAGTTAAAGTGTCCTTGTGGAGCTAAACCAAATCATACAGTTGCCAAATATGAATATCTACGGGTACGTAATATTATTCATTGAATTGGTAACCAATCCATCTCTTCGGTTCTCTCTGTCTATATATATAAACATAATTGCGAGGCCTCCCTCCGCACGAACGCAATCATATTTGGTTAAGGCCGGGTTTCCATGAGGAATTCAGGATTGATAGGCAAAAAAGCATCGGCCGCCTGCGGCAGCGGGAAGAAAGACGAGGAAGAGGAAAGGGCATGCTGGGGTGATCTAAACGAGGAGCTGTTGTGCTGTATTTTGTCACGTTTGGATGTGATGGGAGATGAGGCGAGCTTTGAGTGCGTGTGCAAATCATGGAAGTTGGCGGCAGCAAGGATGCCGGCGTTTGCATCTCATCACGATCCTCCGCCGCCGCCTCCTTCAGATTCATTATTTTCGGTGCCGCATCTCATGTACTTGGACCCCAAGACTGGCAGGTTCAATTTCCAGGATCCGACTCGCAGAGGCGCCACTACATATTCAGTACACATTCCTCAACTATTGGGCGAGGACGTTCACTGCTATTATGCCAGCTGCGGTTGGATGCTTCTTCGCCAAGGCCCCAATTCATACTTCCTTTTTAACCCCTCCACCGGTGGCAGGGTAGACCTTCCTCCGGTATCGGTACACGACATGGGCACAATCTCATTCGAAGTGATGTGCTTTTCCGGTTCGCCAACTTCTCCCTCGTGTAGAATTGTTGGCTTTGTGAGTTGGGAGCCAGAGCAAGTGGCCTATATCGGAACAACAATGGTTGGAGCGGGTTCTTGGTCCGTGTTTGCTGACACTATCAATTACGGGCCAGGCGGCTTCGAGGTATCGTCCAAATGCCCCCCCATTGCCTGTGATGGGAACTTTTATGTTCTAGGTGAATCTGGGAATTTGGGACGGCTTTGCTTCCGGCCGAATATGGTTTGGTCGGACGCTTTTGGCAAGCCTGCACGTCAACTGTTTCAGACATTCAAACATCAATTCCTACTCGAAAGCGACGGAGACATCATGTGTGTGGCAACTCTAGAGGACACCAGCGGCGAGGTTTGTGTCCTCAAGCTTGATCCTCACACTCATGTGTGGCAAACGGTGGACGATCTCCAAGGAAAAGTGTTTTACGTCTCTCACTACGCATCCTTCTCCCGAAAAGCAGTGCATAGAGCCACCGCTAACAAGATCTTTTTTCCCAGATCCCACCACAATAGAGGACTCTTTTATTATCTAGCAACCAAGGAGTGGCGCAACTTCCCCCATTCTTTTTCGAGTCCAAGCTATCATTATACCAAACCCTTACTTCGTTCTGCCTGGATTCAACACCCTGCTCTTCCTCCCTAGCTACCACAACAAACTACCTCACCTGCATTCCTGCTGCCATCTGGCCTAGCCTATGTCCAGGCTTGAATAGCTCTTGTATAGTACTCGTATAAATTTATTACTTTGTTCTCAATGCCATGTGCAAAGTACTACATTTAGTGCTTAATTACTTATACAAGACAAATGAGCTAGATATCAAATAAAACATTGCTTTTTTCATTAAATTAAAGAGACATTGAAATTAAAAATTCCTTATGCTGGCCTATTTCTTGTTTTTGGAATTAACCTGAGTCTATATATTAAACCTCAAGTATCGTGTATATCTCATCAAAATTTTCAGCATGTGTACACTACAGGCACTTTCCATAGATAGATCCATACGGATGTATATACACAAAAGTTACCTAATATATAGGAGTATGTGTGAACATGAAAAGAAAAAAACGACACATTAATATTTAGCACTGCACCTTTATCAATGTGATTAAGAGGGTGTTTGGATCTGATTCTCAAAATTGATTCTGCTCCTTCAGGGAGTAGAATCAGAAGGTGGAGTGTTTGGGTGAAATTCCAGAAGTGCTTCTGGAGCTCTAATTTACTCCCAGAATCAGTTTTTCTAGAAGCTGAGAGGTACCAGCTTCTGAAAACTGATTCTGATTCTGCTTCTGCTTTTAAAAAAGAAGGAGAAGCAGAATCAGCTCCAAACACCCCCTACATGGCTACACCCCCTTAATCATGTATTACACAGCTTTTGCTTCAAGTTTATTACATAAAACACCTCCACTTTTAATATCACTAACTAAGACGTACCCTGCCAGGCTCATCACTTTTCCCATATCATAATACTAGCAATGGCGCATGCATTGCGTGAGGCTTTGATTCCTCGCGCCCTTCCACATGTGCACTGTACATGCACATTTTTATTTTCAGTAAAACAAGTTTCGTGTGTTTAAAGAGACATTGAAATTAATAATTCCTTATGCTAGGTTGAGCTATTTCTTATTATTGAAATTAACCTGAGTCTATCTACTAAACCTCAAGTATCATGTACGAAGTAAGTTATAGCACAAGTATGGGTGTAGCTTGTAAGTGAACGCAATTTACCTAATGTGTATCTGTCTATCACTACAAAAAATCAGGGACATTGTCTTGGACTTTGTCATGGACTGTAGTGTTAAAAATCCGTGACAAAATAATTTTGTCACTGACAAAATCCGTGACAAAACGGCCGTGACAAACTTTTGTCACGGATTGAGATCCGTGACAATCATTGTCACGGACTAGTCATGGCCCGTATCAGTGACAAAATTGTCACCGTAGCTGCTATTCCGCCACATTTGTCACGAATTTATCCGCGACAAACTTTTAAAAAAAAATCGTCACATTTGTAACCGAATCGTTCGTGACATTTTTTTTTAAATTTTAATGTGTATCCGAAATAAAATGAGTGGGAAAATTTGATATTTAAAAAAAATTTATGGGCGGGAATCAATTTCAAAATTTGTCACGGGCCACATCGAGACAAATTTTTTCTATTTTTTAAAAATTATTTTATTTAAAATTTATTTTTGAAAACAAAAATTTTAAAAAAATGGACAAAACATTTGTCACGGAACGAATCCGTGACAATCATTTTAATTTTTTTTTAAAATAATTTTTTTTAAAAAAAAAATTATTAAAAAAATTGCTTTAGAATTATAAAAATTAAATAGAATAGAAATTCATACACATTTAATCTAACAGTAATTTAATAAAGTAATTATTACACACTGGAATTATAAGAGTAATTTGACCGATGCTCAATTTAAATTAAACAATGTATTATTACAGACTGTTCCGGGGATTTCCTCTGTAATGATATCTAGGATCATCATAAACAATAATAACATCCTCTTTGGGCTCTTTGGGTCGCCTGCCTCCTCAACTGCCCTGGGTGTCTGAAATTGGTTAAAAATTTTGTACGGAAAAGATCCGATTGACCCTATTGAAGGCATGCTAAACCTAGATCAATTAGAATGATAACCCATATTGCCCATGTGCGGAACTTGAGGAGTCATCTATCTCAGGGTGCCTTATATATATTTCAGACCGATATCTGGCGTTGAATTGACGCATTTGTTGTTCCATCACTTCAAGGCTTTCTCTTGTTCTTCAGTCCTGTTCCCGTTGCTCCTACAATTCTCGTTGCAGTTGGGCAATACATGCATCCTCTACCCTCGATCGAGAAGATGATGAGCTAGCTTCTCCTCTGGAGTTGTGCAAAATCCGTAGTAGCCCTTCGCCCCCATGCATGGAATTCAGCCCTTATAAACCCCGGCAACATCCAACATCGCCTCATCATCCGCATCTTCATCGAGTTTGATATCTAAGTCAGTCAGGCCTAACTCGACACATTTCTTCTCAACCTGTGCCTGATACTTCGTGTACATGTTCAAAAATTTATTATAGTTTAGATCATCTTTATTTTGAATTTTATTAAATAACTGATGTGATGTTATTATTTCAAGTTCGGCGATGCGAGGTGGCACTTCGGTATCCGACTCATCGCCGCCCTTTGTCCAACAATGTTTGATCAGCTTCCACGTTGAGACCTTCATTTTCTCAGGTCCCGCCTACATGTTTTGAAAATTACTTAAAAATTAAAAATAATTGTATAAATGTGAGGGGTTGTAATGATGCAAAGTTTTCTTGAATTAGAACAAACCAGAGTTTCTCTATGTTTACTCTCAGGTTTGCGGCCCCACGCCATTGTGTCTCCATGGTCTTGTTGGAATTCCGGTTTTTCAATAAATCCTATGTTGCACGGTGCCATTAACAATAAAATCATTTTCACTCAATGCAAAAATATCAAAACAAACTTTTAAATTTCTTGTAAGAAGATTTTGTTTAATTATAATATTGATTCACTTTCTAATTAAATAATTAACTAATATCGTCACACATTATTGTTTTTGTTTTTTAAATATTCCAATAATGGGAAAACTTGTGAGATATACTGATATAGAGAATAATTTTAGATATTGATCTCATTTATATAAAATTTTGTTATGTCATTTTCAATAACTGCGCATTTTTGCGTTCTCAAATTAATTTGAATGTGTTCTCAATTGAATTTTTGTTGAAATTTGGTATGAGTAAATTAGACTTGATGAATAAAATGCTCAAAAAATTTCATCAAAAAATTCCAGCGGGAATCGCCCCAAATCGCGACGGGCGGACAGAGTCTCTTATAGAAGGGCTTAATTGACTTTTTTATGAAAGTTCGAGCACCTATTTGCCAGTTTTCCTAATAAATTTTAGTAACTAGTATACTCTTTATATACTTCAAATCTTACTTTAACCATCTAAAGTAAACTAACCAATATTTACTGTATTTGTTAACTATATAAACAATATTTTTTTTCCTAAAAGTGTTTAGTACAGAGTTAATTATAATACACTACGTAGCTGATTTTATGGTTAATACTATTAGAATTTAGCTAATTTAGTTATAGTGCAGTTAATTCAATTGCTAGTTTGCATTTATAAGTTGGGGAAGGAAAAAGTACACTTCTCAGTGCAGTTAATTGAGTGTTTCACAATCGGGTAGTGCTTTGTCGTTTCCTCTCCCTGTGAAGCAGCTTCTGTGAATTAAAATCCCTCTCGTTGTTTAAATTCAGCCGTTGGATAAGTTATAGGGGGCAACTATCTTTTTTAATTGGGGGCAAATGTGTGGTCTTAGTTAATTTTCTAACAGACCTCAAGGTAAAAGTGGCACAACGTGGCCGCACAGAAAGAGGACGGAAAGGAGCGTAGGTAAGGGAGAAGGGCGCATGATTATATGAGAGAGAAGATTTTTGTACACATAGTGTGTACACAAAGCTTTTTTGTCTTCATGAATAGTTTGATTCACACGGCGGTGGGAAGTACTATATATGCTTGTATCCACACACACACAAGCACCAATACAAGAGAAGGTGGGAGGAATAAGCTAGTCTAACACACGTACTTAGAAGCTAACAATTTATCAGCTAGCAAATTACACAAAGTTGGAAGATCGAAGCAGGGGGAGAGTTAGAATGGGTAGATTATTATTGGTATGGTCGTCCATTGCAGTGCTGGTGCTGGCGATTGGTGTGGCTGCTGCCAGTAAATGCATTGATGGAGAGAGAGAAGTGCTCCTCAGGTTCAAACACAGCGTTCTTGACCAGCAGGACAAGCTACACTCTTGGGGCAACCACAGTGAAGATTGCTGCCGCGACTGGAAGGGGGTTAGGTGTGATGACGCTACTGGCCATGTCGTCCATATCCATCTTTATGGTATGTTTCTGTCCGCGAAAGACCGTATGTATACGACCAGCCTTCCATTCTTTGAGCTGCGCTATTTGAAGTATCTGGATCTTGGCTATAACCATGGCTTGCTGGCGAACAAGAGCATCTCATCATTGATTGGGAACAATAGCATGCCTTCCCTTACATACCTTGATCTCTTCGGTAATGACTTAGAAGGTTTCATTCCTGAAAATCTTGGAAACAGCATGCCTGCCCTTACATACCTTGATCTCTCCGAAAATAGTCTACAAGGTCCCATTCCTGACACACTAGCAAACATGGTTAAGTTAACTGACCTTGACCTGGAAGGGAATGAATTGAAAGGTCACATTCCTGAAACTCTAGGGAGCATGCCAGTCCTTGAATACCTTAATCTTCCGGATAATGCACTTGAAGGAGAAATCCCCAAATCCATTTGGAACATATGCACTTTGCAAGCCTTGAATTTGGACTCCAACCTTCTTAATGGAAGCCTAGTCATATCCACATTATGCCAAAACCACCCTCTACAAATCTTAAATTTAGACAACAACAGATTGAGGGGACTATTTCCTGATCTTACCATGTTTCCCTCTTTGGCCCAATTATATTTGGGGAATAACCTCCTAGGTGGGGTCATTTCTGAACATCACTTTCTTAACCTCTCCAAACTTCGCATCCTAGCTTTGTTTTCAAACAATTTCACCTTCAATATCACCTCCGCTTGGCTTCCTCCTTTCCAATTGGAAACCTTAATCCTTAGTTCTTGCAATTTGGGCCCTCAGTTTCCCAATTGGCTCACAACTCAAGTCAACATTATGGAGCTTGACATTTCCAATAACACCATCTCGGATTCAATCCCCTCATCGTTTTGGAACATGACTACTTACTTTGGAAAAATTAATATTTCTAATAATGGACTAAAGGGAGTAATTGGAAATGGTGCTCAAGCATCGATCCAAGGTGGTGAACTAGATATGAGCTCCAACCAATTAGAAGGTGTCATTCCGCCCTCTTTCTTCAATGTGAAAGTATTGTACCTTTCTCGGAATAACTTCACCCACCTCACCTCCTTATGTGACGTCAAGCCATTTTCTCCTTTGCAGCTTTTGGATGTCTCATTCAATCAACTTTCCGGAACACTTCCGGATTGCTGGTCAAGTCTCTCTAGTCTTCAAGTTCTCAACTTGGGAAACAATCACAATTTATCAGGGACTCTTCCAACTTCCATCGGGTCATTGGCCTCCCTGAAGGCATTGCATCTTGACCATAATAAATTTATAGGCCCTCTACCTTCATCCATGAAAAGCTGCTCAACCTTGGCATCTTTACATCTGGGACACAACAACTTGTTTGGACCAATACCAGATTGGATGGGTGAGAGTCTAACACAACTTGCGATACTTGTGCTACGATCCAACAACTTCTATGCAGGTGTGCCCACAAGTCTGTGCCGTCTCCAGTCTCTTCAGTTGTTGGACCTATCCATGAACCACATCTCAGGGACTCTTCCCAACTGTCTTTCTAATCTCACTCAAATGATGATTATAACAAAAGGCGGATACATTTCCACCATTTCTAATACGTTAGCATTCAATATCACTTATTCAAATTACATATGGCATACCGCCTCTGTAGAAGATGAAATAATAGAGGTTAGATGGAAAGGTGTTTTCTCTGAATTTGGAAATACATTAAGGGACGTAAAGAGCATTGATCTCTCATCCAACACGTTGAGTGGTGAAATTCCAATTGAGATCACATCTCTTGTTGAGTTGGTCTCGTTGAACTTATCACGAAACAATCTAACGGGTCATATTCCTCCGAGAATTGGTAACTTGGCAAAATTAGATGCTCTTGATTTGTCTAGTAACCATTTGTCTGGTAGCATTCCTCAAAGCCTTGCCCTGATTCACGGCATAGGGGTTCTCAATGTGTCAAATAATAACTTATCTGGAAGAATTCCCAAGGGCACACAACTTCAGAGCTTTAATGCAAGTTTATACAGGGGGAATCCCGCTCTATGTGGAGACCCACTCCCCAATAGCTGTGCTGGAGAAGAATCAACTTATTCTTCTCCTCATGGATCCAGTGAAGAAGAAGAAGAAAAGTTTTTTGGAGGTGAGTTCTATGCAAGCATGGGGGTTGGATATGGTGTTGGATTTTTGGGAGTTCTTTGGACGATGCTATTCAACAGGCCCTGTAGGTTTGCGTTTTTCACAGTCCTTAACAGCTTTGCTAATTGGATTTATGTTGTGGTTGCAATTCACAAGGCGAAGTTCCTGAGATCACTTGGTGGTTAACAAACAGGCCAGTGTTAATACCCGTCATCTTACATGCAACTTCTTTAATTATTGTTTTGTTTTCTGTTTTCCTTCATATTGGAAAGCTGATAAGATTATCGTATTCATATTACTTTAATATCAATGGTTTATTTTACAAAATTTCCGTTGCACCTTCTTTTTATGAGCTCTTTATGTCAGTTTTGCTATGTTTTATGTGTTTTATTAACATGATGTGGTTGTTTCGGCTTTGATAATGGTTAAAACCTTTTTGTTTCATTTGTAGTTACTTAACAGGCTTGGAGGCTATGCTTGATACAGTGATTAATGTTTTTTAAACGAATAAGAGTCTGCCCCTTAATCCTGAAACCCCTAACAAGTAAATGCAATGATTAATGGTCACATTTCAATGCATCTCTTTGCTAACTCTTTTTATTTTTAGCATATTTTTGGATCACATGATAATTCCTAGGTGTTCATTTTAAAATAAGAAAGTTTCTTCTTGAATGGACCATCCTTTTATATTTTCTTGGTGTTCTCCCGTTTTAATTTGTTCCTATTTTTATAATATTATTTATTTCCTTCAATTTTCAGGCTTTGGACTTTAGACAGTTATGGGTGATGAGGAAGAGTTTGGAATTACAGGGGGAAAAGAAATCACTCAGAGGAGTATTAAAACAGCTCGCTCATGAATCATGATGCAACAAATATGATTGATGAGGAGGATCTCATATATAATGCCAATAAAGTTTAATATTCATTTTCATTTTCTTTACCAGGTGTATTAAAGTCATCAACTCCATGAGTCTTTTTGGCTGCTTAAGATATTTGTGACCTGTTAAATTTGGAATAATGGAATTCGCATATAATCCTTGAACATCCAGATAACTTTGTAGTAATTCCAAAAGTTGTGAAGCTTAGATAGCAAGTTAATCATTTAATGATTCTGCCGGTATCTTGACAGTTCTATAACTACATTTATTTATTCTAGAAATAACCTTTTACCACCTTATTCCAAATTTAGGTGGATCTGCATTTTCATTTGCAGATATCGTGGTGTTTAGTACAATTTAGGGTTCTCTTCATTTTCACTCAAATGTTTGCACTTTGCATAAAGGCTGATTCCATTCACCTAGGATAGCGAGCCACATAAACCATACCATTTAATCGTTAATGTCTTAACCTTACCATAATTGTCTTTGTGATCACTAAGGGTTGTTTGGGAGTTTGGGGAAGGAAAAGGCTTGAACGTAAGTTGTTGGAGGGGAAATAGAGGGGAAAGTGAGAAAAGCATTCTTTGTATTTGGTTGTAATAAATGTGGTAAAGAATGTTTTTAAAGGAATTATAATTAAAATTAGGGGTGGGCAAAACCGCAAAAATACCAAACCGGCATGGTACCGAACCGAAAAATGGAGTTTGAAACGGATCGCAAAATTTTTGTGTCGAACCGGACTATACTGGTTCTCATAAAATGCGAACCGGTACCAGACTGAAGCGAACCAAAATATGATTTTAATGTACATGTATACTATTGTGGATTTATGTTTTGTAATTTATGTTTTGTACATCTCAAATTAAGTAAATGTAAAAGTACTTCTCAAATTAATGTTTCATAAGTCTCACTACCTTTACCTTTATAGCCTAGGATTTTTTGGAGTGGTCAAGTTCCCTAATTAATGAGTAAATTCCTGAGTTTTCTGCCATTGGAATATGTTGGGTGGTGTTTTTTTTGTTGGGTGATGTTTTGTGATTCTGTGGGATGTGTTTCTCAACCAAGAGAGGCAATCTATTTATACTACAATCGGGCCTGTGTGTAGTGCATTGGTGGAGTTGATATATTCGGACCAGTAGATAACAATAGCTACGAGTATAAACCAACAGACATCTACGGAGTAGTTAATTTACAAAGTGTGCTTCAGAAGCTTCATTGCATTTAATGCATACGGAGTATGTACTAATGTACTTATGGAAGAACTTGGATACGAACTTTTGATCTCAAAATGTACAACACAACTATTCACTTAATGCTTTCCAAAAGTTTTGAAAAGACTGATATCTTGAAACAGTACTCACACATTGAAAGAAAGAAATAATTTGCACTTATTATAGAATAAGTAGAATATTGTGATTAGCCGTTACAATCTTTTGTCATTTAGTGAAGATTATTATTTACCTTATATACATTGTTAGGATGTGTATAAATAGCAGCCTTGTAAACCAACTTCAAGTGTGTGTGAAATATACGAAAATCATTCATTCTCCCATCTCTATTAACACACACATCAACTTTAGTCAGAGACATTTAATGCTGCAGTGTGTGTAACACGCTAAGCCCATTTTTGGGCCGTTTAATTTTTGACCCGGTCTTGACTCAATGGATTTGGGCGGGAAATCTACCTGCCTTTCCACAATGGTTTATATATAGAAAGATATATAGTGCAATACTACATATGTATTTGTTTTTTAATTTAGTTGTGGATTTTTCTTTTTGATCGATAATTTGGTTGTGGGTTGAGATTCAATTCCAAAAGTGGTCTATATTTACTTCGGATTTTGATTATTCGTTCATCCTCTCCTTAATAGCATTACAATTCTAGAAATGAGTTTCCCGCTTCTACAACTTTTCTTCTCATCCATTGGATTCTAATAAAATGAATGACGATTTCTGTCTGTTTCTCTTCGGAAACCTACTTGCACTTTCCGTTTTTTTTTACATTTCTTTCTTCTTCCCAAATAGCAACAAGCACTTTGGGAAATCGGGAGAAAGGCAAAAAATGACACCAAATGTTTTGAATGAATCTCGAATAGGACACTCGGGTTTATGGTGGACCAAATAAACAAAAATTTAAACTTTTTTGTTCATTTTGAGAGCTCCAAGTTGATGTCTCCTCTTCGGAGTCTTCATTGTTCATCATCATAAATTGCTTCCAACTTTGGCCACCAAATCTCAACCTTCCAAAGCAACACATTCTGATGGCCACTTGCACTTCTTGGTCATGGTGTTCTTCTCTTGAGCTATCCTTTTGTATTGTTTAATATCCATTTCAATCCTTCTCATGTCCTTTGAAGTTGCAGAATCATAGCCATGGCTTCCTCTACTGCACTACCTGAAGACATCCTTTTCTTCTCAAGGATGTCTACCCGAAAAACTTCATAGACATCTTTTTCTTCTCCCCGAAAAACTTCAAATTTATGTTCTATTTTATATTTGAGGAGTAGATATGTTCAATTTCATTATATATAGAAATAACATGTTACTTCCTATGCAGCTTTCTTTATGCTTTCAAGTGCAAGGGGTGAAAAATTGCCTGTTTCCAACAAGCACAAACCAGGTAAAACACCACATTCTGTCTGATGTATGAAATTTTAACTATATTGTTCTTTTGTGAATATAGTAAGATGCATTCTCAAGCCTCTAATCCTATGCGGTTCTTTTTAAAAAAGCTCAAGTGCATTTTTTGTTGGTTTATGTTGTAATTCCTGGTGCCTTATCTTTTCTTTTCTGAATTTTTGTGCTTCTTCTCCGTGGTAGAGTCAGAACTCAACAAAGGTACTCATTCTTTGAGTACATGCTTCATTCCACATGTACTTTTTTTTGCATCTAAATCGTTATTTTGCAATTGCTTGCTGGAAACAGTTGATTTGCAGTTAAAACACATAATTGTGTTATTGTTTAGACACGTACCAAATGAATCATAACTGCCACCGTGCTTTTTTAGTAAACCGTTACTTTTCAATAAACTTTTCATTCCATGCATGTTATTTGGGTTCTAAAGTCTCTTTTTGCATAAGATTGCAGGGTTTTGGCCTCCTATCTTTCAAACACGAAGGCCAAAATTGCAGGGTTTCTTCCTCCTTTCTATCAAACACGGAAGCCAAGAAATAGGATGCTTAAATAGTTTGGACTGAAAGCAGTGTATCCAAAACTTAACGTGAAGGCAATCTTTATTAGTGATTCATGGTGGGTATTTGCTATCCTATGGCGGTGAGTTCTTGCACATGCAGAAATTAAAGCGATGTTATATGCTTTGGATTGGTTTGTTAATCGATATCATAACATCATAGCAGAAATGAACTCAAGACCTTTACAACATTTTCACATTTTGGGAATAAAATTTAAACTGCTAAAATCAAATACTTTTCAAGATAACCTAGGGCTGGACTCGGTTCGGGCCGGGCCCGGTTCGGGCCTTGAACCAGCCAGGCCTCGGTTCACCAAAAGGAGGGCCCGGGCCCGAACTGGCAGGTGACCGGTTCCGGGCCGGTTCCGGGCCAGACCGGGCCGGTTCACCCGCCCCATTTTTTTTTTTTGATTTTTTGGCTTCTCTTATTTAACCCCCTACCCCTCCCCCTCAACCCCAAACCACCTCAAATGGCCCAAAATACCTAATCCAACCCAAAAATTAAAAAAATTTCAAAAAAAAAAAATAAAAAAAAAAATTATTCCGGCCCGGACCGGGCCCACCGGCCGGGCCGGTTCACCAAATAGAGGGCCCGGGCCCGGAACCGGTATCCACCGGGCCGGTTCGACCCGAACCGCCGGTGAACCGGTATCCACCGGGCCGGTATCCAGCACTAAGATAACCTAACATAGTTTTAATGCTTTCAAAATCAGGAGTCTTATGCATTATGAATTAACCAGTTTCATTATTAGGCTCTTACGCAAATAACATTTTTCAAGATAACCTAAAGTTTTGTGATTATCGGTTTCAGGATTTAGTCCGATAACTATAAAAGGATTGACTTTCAGTAAATCACTTGATAGCTTAAACATTATAGAATGTGTTAGCATAACGGTTTATAATTGCTCGTTTATGAAGTAACTACATATTGGGCTCTAAAAATATGCTATTAAAGTCTCTAGCTAGAAGACTATGTAGGTTCAGATTTCAGTGTCGTTATAGACGCTGGGTTGGCCAGGAAGGAAATGGATACTTCAAATTTTAATGAGCTTGGAAGTTCATGCGGGTGGTTAGAATTCTGTACAAAGAAGATGAATCTAGAAGTGGCCTGACTATTTTTTTTTAATGAAAACTGGTCTGACTGTTTTAAGTGAGGAAAGTGATGTAGAAAGAAGATAATTAAAGAGAGGAAGAAAGTAAAAGAAGAGAATTCAGCTTAGAAGAGGAATATAAAAGAAACAAGGAGACAAAGAGTAATTTAACTTATTCCTTCACAGAAAGTTAAAATACAAAGTAATTTATCCATGTTTAATATCTCCCAAAGCTCCTAAATAGTCTGACCATCATCCATGTTAGAGAAACTAAGAAATACATACTCTGGGAAAATGAATGTAAAGAAAACAATGTATGCCATACAATGTGTGCAATAAAATTAAGGTCTTATAAAGCAATGATGGAATGAAGAGAAAACCATTATTTTGTTCTGCTCTTTTCTGTTGAGCTAACACTTTTAACATATCAATGGTAAGAAGATAAAGATCCCTTCAAGATATAACATAATGTGTTCTTTTTATGTAATTCTTTTTTTCTCTAGATCTATGGTAATAATCAAGTGAACTTATATTCGCAAAAAGAGAAAATTTTAGTTCCTCCTATTTAAAATTTTATATCATCTCTCCATGGCCCGTATAAGAGTAAAGGTACGACAAGAAAGGAAAGTTTTAGTTCTAATTGGTTTTGTGGCCAATCTTTATATATCCACAACAACTTGTGCTCTAAATTTCATGAAGGATGCAAGTTTACAATAATAAAAAACTAACATTTACGTGTTAATAGTGTTAAAAGTGGGAACCACTTTCTATCCATGTACATCGTCAGAGAGCAGAAGAACCCGTGGACTCGAGCGTGGGGTTTGCATATACCTCCAAAAGTTAAGGTGTTCTTTTGGCAGGTTTGCTCCGGGTATAAGAGTAAAACTTTCCTTTCTTGTCGTACCTTTACTCTTAAATGCCCACAGCAGCCAAGCTGATTTGGAGGAGAGTGAATTGTTCTTCTATTTGTGTAGTGTGTGTCAGGAGAATGAAAGTCCTTTGCACATATTCTGACAGTGTGGAGTATCCACCAGCTTTGGGGATTGATGGGCTGGACTTTTGCTGACAGGGGGAGGTGTCTTTTACAGACTGGGTGAATGAGGTTTTCAATAATAACAATAACAACTTTTGCTGCAGATTCTTAATGTGTTTATGGAGCATATGGAGAAATAGGACTGCAAAACTATGAAATAAAAAAACTGGTTTAGCAGCAGGTTTAAAAACTGAAGCAAATTCTTTCCTTGATGGGTGGCAAAGGGTGCAGCAGCAACCTGATGTCAAGGAACAAGGGCAGCAACAGAGCTTGAAGTCATGGACGATACCAAATGCTGACAGTTGGAATCTTAACATTGACGCAGCAGTTAAATGTGGATCGGGAGTCACCGGTTTGGGGTGGGTGGCACGTGATCATGAAGGTATTGTTTTAGCAGGTGGTGCTATTCAAAAGCGAGGTGATTACATTCCTTCTGAGGCTGAGGCTTTGGTGATGAGAGAGCACTTAGCTGGATAGAGGCTGGTAAGGATTGCGTTGACGTCGAATCCATTGCTTTACAATATATTCAAACTGTTCAAACTGCGTCATACGAATCTTCTTTTGGTTTGGTTGTTCAGGATATAAAAAAGTTAGTCGCTGTTTTTTTATCATGACTTTCTCTCATGCGAAGCGTTTAGCGAATCGAGTGGCTCATAATCTTGCAATCTTGAACGGGCTGCCGTTTTTTGGGACTGAAAGCTACTCCCTCCGTCCCAGAAAATTCTTCCAACTTTCCTTTTTGGGACGTCCCAGAAAATTCTTCCAACTTCACCTTTTTGATTATTTGTGTGGCTCACATTCATTTCACCTTTTTCTTACACAACTACAACCACACATTTCCACTTTATTCCCACTTTCTTAAACTCCGATCCAAGTCAAACTAGGAAGAATTTTCTGGGACGGAGGGAGTATATTGGAATCTTATTCCACCATTTTGAATTATGATGCACTTGAACTATGATCGTATTAATAATGGTTAGACTAGCATTTTGGATAAGTCTATTCTACCGTGTAACGCACGGGTAAAAGACTAGTTTTTTGAATAGCAAATCAAATGCGCGCTCATTTCGGGAATGGCAATGCCATTTAGTGTATTGTTTATTTCTTGAGACTTGAATTGCATGTTTTAAAGTTCCGTGAGGTAATTTTAAAAACCGAAGTATATTTACGCAGACAGAAATATATATAAAAACAGAAGTATGTATACACACAGACAGAAATATATTCACACACAGACATTTAAAACCGAAGTATATTTACGCAGAGGCAGTGGTATATTTACGGATAGACATAAGTATATATACCCACCGACAAAAGTATGTTTACACACAGACATTTCAAATAGAAGTTTATTTACAAAGGGCTAAAAGGTCAAATAGACTCTCGAACTGACTTAAAGTGTTCAATTAGCCCTTATATAGGAGGTTCTACCCGGCCGTCACTAATTGGGGCTGTTCCCGGTGGAATTTTTTGATGAAATTTTTTGAGCATCTTCTTCATTAAGTTTAGTTTACTCACACCAAATTTCAGCTACAAATGCAACCGGGAAGGCAGTCAAATGATTTTCCAAAATGTACTGTGTTGTTTAACTTCGCAGTTACCTTCAAAAAATCATTTGACTGCCTTCCCGGTTGAATTGTTAGCTGAAATTTGGTATGAGTAAACTAGAGTTAATGAATAAGATGCTCAAAAAATTTCATCAAAATATTCCACCGGGAACCGCCTCAATTGGCGACGGCCGGGCAGAACCTCCTATGTAAGGGGCTAATTGAAAACTTTAAGTCAGTTCAAGGGCCTATTTGATCTTTTAGCCTTTACAAAGACATAAGTTATTTTATAACATTTTGAACACAAATCAGACAAGATTATATACACTTCACAAACACACAGACGATATTATACACTACACAAATACAGAGAATTGTCTATGAAGAACAAAGATATATTTTAGTTCAAAGCCAATAGAATCACCAACACAAACTCATACCAAGCTCAGGGATGTCGTCCATGGCCGCTGCCGCCGTTGCTCCGTCAAGTTCAGCCACTGCTGCCGGTTCTCGCTCAACTTCAACCGCCACCAGAATATCTCCTTCACCTTGACAACCACCGCTAGTTTCAGCCCACTCAAGTCAGGCATTTATTCTTGCACCCCAAATTCGAACCCCTGGTTCTTTTGTATTTTTATGACTGGTTATTGGTTTTAATTTCCAAATTTGAATTATCTCAACAACTATTTCGGTCTTATTCCTAATTTTTTTTAAAACCTATTTTTTTATTTATTAAATCTCTATGTTTAAGAGTCCATACCATTATGTTTAAAACGTGTATTTTAGATTGTTTTCCAACATATTTATGTTTAAGATCAGATCCCGTGTGAATATTATTTACTGTTTGCATTTCATACTTCGTATGAAAATATTAGACAATTTTATAACATTCATGTTATATATTACTATATGTTTAACTTTTATCAGTCTGTTTTAATAGAAGGTTGTCCCATACGATCTACTACCTCCGTCCCCCTAAGTTTGGGACAAAACAAGGTGACACGGTTATTAATAAAAGTGGGTTTATCTGTTGATATTAAATTGATAAAGTAAGAATAAAGTAAAAATGATTTAGAACCACACAAATTTTACCAAATAAGATATGAGACAATCTTAGTGGGACGGACCGAAAAGGTAAAATGGGACAATCATAGCGGGACGGAGGGAGTATAAATATTGTCTTATATGGTTGTTTGGAAAACATTTTCTTTTTAACCATGCTGTAAAACTCACATGACACATATGTCCAATACCAAACCCCAGTCACATTCATATAGGAAAGCTATCTATCTCACTAAATTAAATTTAATATCTGAAATAAAACCCCAGAAGTTTTGGTGGCATGATATGAAATATATCTGTCTTGGTTAATCAATTACTAAAATATCCATTGAAGTAAAATTTTACCTTTGACGTTCTAAACAATGTCTTCAAGGAAAACTACAATGAGGTTCACAACCAAAACTCCAAGAGCCTGTCATTTGTATTTAAAAAAATGAACTCCAAAAGTTTAAGAAGTATTATGGATGACATTGTATTTGACCGCATGTTTTTGTGTCTAAAAACGGATATTGTTAGCAATTTTACTCCTATTAGCAAAAGATGAAGCATCTAACTTATTTTTGCCCTACTATTTTCACTGTTAATAGAAAATTGAAACTTGGGCAATATAGAAGAGACTTAGTAGATAAACAATATCAAAGTCTTATGCCAAAGAGGATAAACCATCTCTTTTAACGATGAAAACTCTAAGAACTGAGAAACACAAAGTAACACAATTTCAATTCAAATAAACACCATCTTCAATCCAGAGTAAAAACAGCCATGAACAAAAAATATAGAATATTTATCACATCATTCTGACTTTTCTCCATGAATAGACGGATCACCTTTTGTATCCTTCTTTACAATGCTCTAAAATTGTCATATGCAGGAAGTTGGATAAGGATTTGTGTTGTCATTGAACGATGACTTTGTTTCTATTTTTTCATATGTAGGACGTTGGATAAGGATTTGTGTTGTCATTGAACGATGACTTTGTTTCTATTTTTGCTATTTGAGCCAGAACGCAGAATGGATGTGATAAAAATGCCGCTGGAGTGAGGTTTTTATACCTGAAGAAATCAGCAATAATAGGGTCAGATGGTATGGGCCACTGTCATACACTGTTTGGACCTCCTTTTCCACCAATAAAAGTAACGTTAGGTGAACAGCAGGGCAAATGGAGTCAGAATTTAACCCAATAGTGCTCACCGCCCATTTAGACCAATAGGAGCACCTGTAAATGCATTTCAACTATTCACACCTCCATGCCGAATGAATTAACATTTAGCGTTGAACTTGAGCAAAAAAAATACTGAGTAATGTATTGCGAAAGCGACAGATCTAAGCGGGAAAACTGTTTCCTGAATTCTTTTGCTTTTAGATTAAGGTAGATGTTTTATTATTTGCACTATAGCCCCTGATTGTTAACTGCAATATTCAACATTAACAAACTGCTCCATCAAATCCCGCACGTTCGTTTCTTTTTGACGAGGTCAAACTGAAACGTGAAACAAGAAACCAGTAGCTAATCCAGGAAAGCCGTCTTCTTCCCTGCGCAACTCAAAGGGTGGCAGACATGAGACATTGTTAAAAATTCTGAGGCAAGAACCTTATTAGCTTCGTGTTCCAATAAAAAAGAAGGCACATAAGGTAAACATGGATGGAGCTAGGGAGCAAAGAAATTCTGAGGCAAGAACCTTCATCCGCCGCCTGCCGCCTCATCAGGTTCTGGTTGTAAATGGACGCGTTCTCTGGCGTCGCCCCGCTCTCCCCGGGCCCACCCTTGGACGGCCACCCCGTCTCCCACACCCTCACCTCCACGCCACCGAACCCCATCCGGTAAATCGCGAAGATCACGGCGTCCACTTGGGCGTACAACATGTTGTCGTAGTGCAGCCCGGTCAGCGGGTCAACGGTGCTGCCGTTGGGGTTGAACAGGATGTAGTCCAGCGAGATCATGCGGCTGTCGTCCTTGTACGCAAGTGGAAGTACTATTCTTTATTGTGCGTGTGCATGTATATGAAATGAGTACACATGTCTGTGCGTATAAATATATGAATACATATTTTTTTCTTTTTTACTTCTGAAGGAGTTGTGTTTGGAGATTGAAAGGTTAATGAATTGTTTTTGATGGAACGGGAGGATAAGGAAAGGGATTAGATGGACGGAGTGGGGTAAACTTTGTTGTCCAAAAAATAAAGGAGGTCTGGGTTTTCGTAAACTAAGGGAATTCAACCTTGCTATGCTAGGTAAACAAGCATGGAGGTTACATACTGAACCAAATTCTCTGGCTGCAAGGATGTTTAAGGCAAAGTATTATCCCCGCTCTTCCTTTATTGAGGTAGGGTTGGGAGGAAGCCCATCTTTTATTTGGAGTAGCGTGTGGGAGGCAAAACCTGTTGTTTTAGCAGGTTATCGATGGTGCATTGGGGATGGTAAATCTATCCGTATATGGGGCTATCCATGGCTTCCGCACCAGGTCGATCCGAGGGTCCAATTTGCCCCTGTGAATGGTCTGGAACAGACCTGTGTTGAAGGATTATTGGTTCCAGGCGAACGTCGGTGGGATAACGATCTCTTACATGACTTGCTGGAGCATCGGGATACGTGACTTGTATTCCAATCAGTAAGAGAGTAGTCCCTGACCGAGTTGTTTGGGCGTGGGAGAATGATGGGAATTGAAGTTCTCCTTGAAGAGCTGTTATAAATACTTAGTTGGGGAGTACAACCCGGGAGGATGGCTGGGTTGGACTCGAGTTTGAAATTTTTTTATCCCCCCAAAGTAAAGATTTTCTTTTGGCAGATGTGCACATGCATGTAACATAGCTAGTGCTGATAATCTCCGGGAAAGGAGGGTGGAGCTGCCACAAAGTTGTGCTTTTGGGTGTGAAGACAATGAGTCAGAAGCACATTTGTTTATGTCTTGCAAACTAGCGACGGAACTGTGGACGAAATTGGGTTGGCTTGTTAAGAGTAGTGTTGGGCAATCGTGATTGGAGTGGGTTGAAAATCTTTTCTCATCCAAGAACGATGATCAATGTTATGAGTTTGTTATGTATTATTGGAGTTTATGGAACTTTCGTAATAGGAAAATCTGGAACGGGGAAGCTAGCACAATAGAGCAGATCATCACTTTAGCTAAATCTGTTCTTGGTGGATGGCGTGCAGTCCAGGAAACGTGCAGTGCATCTTTGAAGCATTCTGGAAGAGAGCCGCTGCAGATGTGGAGGAAACCAGAGCAAGGGCGATTAAAGGTTAACATCGATGCAGCAGTTGGGGCTAATGCAAGGCGGGGGCTTGCCTGGGTAGTGCGGGATGCTAATGGCGAATTTGTGGCAGCAGGAGCTCGACCATGGCTGGGAGGAATTTCGGCAAAAGAAGCGGAGATCCTTGGGGTTCGGGAGGCGCTGAGCTGGATAAAGGAGATTGGTTGGGATCTAATTGATTTTGAATCTGATGCATATGAGGTTGTTTCTGCTATCAAAATGGAGGTGGTCTAGCACAATTTGGCCTATTAGTGGATGATGTAAGAGATTTAATTAAGCATTTTAATAGCATTTCGTTTGCTTTTATTAGGCGGCCTGCGAATCGCGTTGCTCATGAGCTTCTTCGGGCAGTCGTTTCTATGTCTGACTGTCAAGTTTGGATGATTAGCCCTCTTGATTGTATTTTGCAGGCCTTGAGCCATGATTTGATTAATAATAATTAAGTTTATTGTTTGGAAAAAAATGTATTTTTAAATGTGCTTTTAATTACTATATTTACGTGCTTCTCTCATATATGCACACTTAGATTTTACACATTATTATTAGATGCTAATGCTAAAATTCATTTTTGTTTAGGATACCTCCAATTCTACATCTCTCTGTTTTGTTTATGAGCTTTACTGCTTTGAACCATGCTGTACCCCTAATTTAAAACACTTTTATATTGCTACATATATTTTTTGTTTGGCTAAATGATTGCAAGTCTGACTTATAACAGTCCGTTTTCCCTGACTGGACTTCATGTACTTGCACTGGGGTAATGATGATGATGATGATGATAAAAATTACAAAGAACCATATTAAAAAGTAATTCATTGAGTTTGAATTGACATTTTATTCCCCTCAACAACAAAACTGTAACACAAGTTTTTTGAAAAAGTGGGACAAGGACAATACAAACAATTGTGTTAACAAACAATTTCCAAACGCACACTACAATATGACATCAACAAATGGGTTGGTAGTTTTCTCTGTTTTCCCCTCAGAACCGCTGTTTCACCAAAGAGCCCTTGAATATCTTGAGATGAAACTAGAGCCGTTTAGAGTACAAAGAGTTACCATCTTGCTGCTACTTATAAAATAGATAGTACATCACAGGCTCCACTCATATCTTGGATCAAATTACAGAACTTCAACCGAAATAATTCTACAATAGCATTGTTGATGACCTGAGAAATTTATCCTTTATTAGAGAAGGGATATTGAAATGGCTTATCACATGACAACTTCTTTTTTACATCATATACACATAATGCAGTGAGTTCTGGAAACTCAGGTTCTCCATATGTTGATCAGGCAGTTCAAATAGTTCAAATAAAAGGACAACAGATATTGGTCTGGCAGAGAGATTCAAATCAACGTGCTTAAACTGCTTGGCATATCAGTCTATCGATCAACACAATAAGCAAATTATGTACTAAGAGATGTTTTTATTTTGAGAAAAGTAGTATAATGAGGTCTATTAGGGGGACGGGACGGGTAACAAGGTTAGATTTTAAAACCCCTGATTCAACAATTCAAGTGAAACTATGAAAAAAACCATGAATAAAAGGGTGATAAAAAATGAAAGCTGCTGAATAGCAACAACTAATCCTACCGTGAGGGCTTATCTCCTGGTTAAGGAGAAGTAAAAGTTAAGGAGTTCAAAGGATAAAAAATACGGAGTAGATAACTTGATTTTTTAAGCATTAAATCAAATACAGAGAACTACAGAGAATAGATAATATTCTGAAAGCAATCGAGAAGCAGCTTGACAGAAGAAAGTCTCTCAGGAACTATGAGCATGCATTGAATCTTCGCAAGCACTATTACAAAGCTCAGAAATAAAGGATACCCAAGCAAGACGACACTTGATTACAATGGGGATATTGTTAGAACTATTTTATTGTGAATCAAGTTTGTCTGTTATGTCTTGTTTATTTATTAGACTAGTTTACCATTTATGGTATTGAATAAAATATAATAAATAGGCTCTAAGGGAATAAGGCCCAAAAAGGTCTTAGGCCCAAACTCCTAGGTATCCCTTTTAGGTAAACTGTACAGCGCCTATAAATATGTGCGTCCTGTACAGAACCTAAGGTCGATCATTCAATTCCGTAGCTTTATGCTGTAAAACTTCTCGATAAATAGAAAGTTGAAGTTTCTCTGTTCTCGATAATGTTATATCATTATCTGATCTTCATCTTCTCTGTTTGCTCGATGAAATCCATCTAGCTGTATGCTCTGTTCTAAAAATCGTTCTAGGCGCCCGACTAGTCCCCGCCTAGGCGCTAGGCGGTGGTCGGGCGCCCTGATTTTCGTCTAGGCGCTCCAACTAATTGGTTTGCCGTCTAGGTGAATTAGTCGACCGCCTATGGCGCCTAGTTGCCCACCTAGAGCGCCTAATCAGCCGCCTAGACCGTCAAAATTCGCCGAACATTACTTTACTTTTAAATTTTAATTTTCTAAGCGATATACGTACTTTAACTTTAGCCATGAATATAAAGAAATGAAGTTTTAAATTAAGATAAAACTATATATGTTTGCATATATGTGAGTTACATATTCAATCAACGCGAGTTAAATTTGTCTGAATGCGAGTTACATTTGAAAATGAACCCCTGCTAATGAAGAAAAAAAAAGGATTTTTTAAAAATCATTTTCAATGGCCTTGACATTAAAAAATAAAACATATACACTATTTATGTAAAGCAATTGTGCAATTAGACTTTTTTTTATTGTTCACATTGAAATCAATATTTTATTTTTTATACTATGTATTTGACAAATTACATTTCGAATGAACTTGAGTTACATTGGTCAATAACGTAAGTTACATCTTTTTACACGCGAGTTACATCACTCTGCTACTGGGACAAGGGAAGGACAAAAAAAGTTACTGTTCACGCGTGTGAACAGTAACACACGAATTTGACCTTTGGGAGCACCATGCTCATCGTGGGTTGCTCCCACGGTATAACAACTCATTTTCTCTCCACGTGCAACTGTTTTTCCTCAGCCTTAGACTTCTTCCACGTTCTTATCTTCTATTTTAAGTTATCAAGAGCGAGTGGGTGGACTTCCTCTTCATTTGGACTTCTTTCTTTTTTACTTTATCTGGCATGATGGGCTTCGGCTACTTAATGAGCCAATTATTCCAGCTTGTTGGCCCATTTGGACGAATATTATCTGGGCCCAACAATTTCCATTAAGGGTCTAAGGGAATAAGAGATAAAATTTTCCCTGAGTAATGTTGCATATTTCATGATGAAAATAATGAGTGTACTATTAGAAAATTTTAATATTTTGGATATTTTGTACTACATTTTATGTATTAGAAATTACATTTAGTATCCAGAGTTTTTTTTTTTTTTTGGGGGGGGGGGGGTAAAATATCCAGAATATTTATAAATGCATTTAGTATAACATTCGTCATATATCAATCAAGTACTTCATTTTTTTTTTTTGAAGAAATATATTCTGCATAAATATTTCAGTATGCATCTTAAATAAAAACCAAATACAACAAAAAAAATTGTCGCATCGCACGAGTGAAATATTAGTTTAAATGAAATTATACGGGTCATGTATCACACATGGGTGACATTAGGGGTGAACTAGGTCGGGTTGGCCTAACCCGGTACCCGGCCCGACACTATTTGGAGGCATATTGAGGTGGGCTACGGGCTTGGAATTAGATGCACCGGCATAGCCGAGCTGGGCCCGATCCGGGGCCCAAATATTTTTTTTGTTTTTTTATTAATTTTTTGGGGGTTGGGCTGGTTCTAGGTGTGTGGGGCTGGGCATTTTGGGGTGGGTTTGGGGTGGGGGTTCAAATTCATTCTAAAAGACCAAAAAGAATAGTTTTAGCCCGACCCGGTCCCTATTCTAACCCGGGCCGGTACTGAGACTTAATTTCCCAGACCTGGAGCCCGACCCGGAACCGGCCATAGGTGACATGGGATCTATCAGTGAGTGTTAGAGATATTTTCATTATATTGTGATCAATGTTTCTTAGCTCTTTATATTTAGCATTTTAATTTAATAGACTAGCTAGAATAATGAATAGGCCTTTTAAGGCAAATATGTAATAAAGGTTTTATACCTTTTTAGGTATGGGCCTCCTAGGAAAAGGAGCCCAAATGATTGTAAAACCTACCTTTCCCGTCAGGCTATATATATGCCTTAAGGGAAAGGCTAGGTTAAGCTTTTCAATATTCCTAGTGCCGCAGTGCCTATTCTCGTGATAGAAGTTTTACGCTAAATTGTTCACCATTCTGTAAACTTCTTTATCACATCAATGGAAAGCTTCATTCCCAGATCTATCTTCCATACATACATTTTATAGATTAGAAAACAGGGACCTAACATCTGGTATCAGAGCCGGAGCTGATCGATCGATTGAAGGCTGAAAAACACTCCTGCGCGATTCTTCATCGTTGAAGTTTCGCACTTGAGTGATTTCTGGTTCTATTTTTTGTTGTTGTTTTTGCAGGAAATGGCTTGAAGGAAAGGGTTTCTAATGTTGCTGGGATCACTTCTGTGAAAAATCTCGATCTGAAAGTTGGCGTACAGGTCAGGCAGAAGTTGAGCGATTCTGATATTTAGCGCAACTCGCTGGGAAGAAGAACAGGTTCGCGCAACGTGCCATCTGCGCGATTTCAAGCTTCTCAGATTTCGCGCAACGACTTCTGCGCAATCCCAAGCTTCGCGCAACATTGCCTGCGCGATTCTGGATTTGCTCCATTTGCCTTCTGCGCGATTTCAGACTTCACGCAACTCTTCCTGCGCGAAATTGAACTTTGCGCAATTTTACTCAGGTTGAGCGATCCTCCTGCGCGATTCGACACTTTGCGCAAACCTCCTTGCGCGATCCAGAACTTGAGCGATTTTACACTTGAGAGATTTTTTTAGAAGTTGAGAGATTGTTTACTAAGTTGAGCGATCTTTTATTATTGTTGAGCGATCTTTTTAAGGTTGAGAGATTTGTAGTTGAGCAATCTTACACTTTTTGAGCGAACTTTCTTTTAGTTGAGCGATATTTTTTTAAGTTGAGAGATTTTTGTAAAGTTGAGAGATTGTTTGTTGAGTTGAGAGATCTTTTATTGAGAGTTGAGCGATCTTTTGTAAGAAGTTGAGCGATCTTTTGAGAGTTGGGCAATCTTTTGTAAAAAGTTGAGCGATCCTTCAAAAGTTGAGCGATCCTTCTACAACTTGAGCAAACCTCTCAGTACTTGCGCAATCTTGACACTCTGCAACCAGAACAAAGACATCTGACTGTAGACTCAAACAACAGAACAGAACCTATTCAATCAACTGATCAGCCCGATCAAATTTAAGATGGATGCTTTATCGATTGGAAATGATACAAGACCCCCGATTCTTCGAAGAGGGGAGTACAATGTATGGAAGAACCGATTCCTGAACTTTTTGGAGAGCAAGGACCAATCCTCCGGTCTTCTTGACTCTATCACAAATGGACCTGCTCAATTGATGATAGCAGTTGAAAGAGATAATGGAAACAACCCACCGGTGGAGATTGAATGGAGAGCAAAGACGGTAGATGAATATGATGATGAGGACAGAGCAAGACTCCGGGCAGATCTCATTGCCAAGACCTATCTACTGCAAGCCATCCCGAACGACATCTATATGCAGATTGACAGCATGTCAACTGCAAAAGAGATGTGGGATGAGATCTTTAAGATCATGCAAGGCACAGAGATCGGAGTAAAGGCGAAGAAAGCTAGCACATTCACTGCTTATGACTCATTCAAAGCCAAGCTTGGAGAATCACTCGAAGACACCTACCTAAGATTTCTGCAACTGATAAATGAGATGAGAAAGATTGGCGTGCATAAGTCCAATATGGAACTGAATGTGAGATTTCTATCTTCTCTTGGAGCTGACTGGAAGAAGCTGAGCTCACAGATAAGGCACACGAAAGACCTTGATGAAATGGACATCCATGCTGTGTACAATACACTTGACCAGTATGCTGAAGATTTTTCTGACCTCGTGGTCGCCTCTGTGACAGCTGATAAAGGGAAGGGAGCCGTGGACAAGCTTGCCGACACCCTTGCCCTGATGCTTGACAAGCCATCGAAGTCTGGCTCCAAGAAGGATAAAATGATAGCTGAAGAAAGTGAGACTACTGACAGTGACGCAGGAATGAGGAATGATTCAGATGATGATGAGATGCATGATTTTCAGAGGCAAATAGCCCTTCTTACCTCGAGGTTCAACAATCATATGCAGAAAAAGAAGAACTCTTCTAACAACAAGCTCCGCAAGTCCTCTACCAGCAACAGCAAAAGAAAAGAGCGATCTTTTGATTCGTCTGAGAATATTATTGCTGAGGATGCTCCGAAGTGCTTCAATTGTGGGAAGACTGGACATCTAATGAAGGACTGCAGATTGCCAAAGAGGAGGAAGGATGCTGAATACTATAAGCAGAAGATGAATCTGAACAAGAAGAAGATGTTGCTGGCAATGGAAGAAAGTACTGAGAAGAGTGCCCTCATGGCTGAAAAGGATCACTGGATGGATGATTCTGATGAGGAAGAGAATCTGGCCTTGATGGCAATTGTTGAAGAAGAAGAGAAAGAGAAGGATGCTGAAAAGGAAGGAAAGATGAAGTCAACCCCTGCTGCTGATGAAAAGGAGAAAGACAAAGCTGAGGAGAAGAAGAACCTGCCTACTGCAACCAATGCTGATGTAGCGACTGCCCTGACTGCTGAAAACAGAAATGCTGACAATGAAGTAAGTACCTCTAATTCATCTATTCATAACTGCTCTAGAACAGATATGCATGATAAATTTAAGGAGCTTGAGGTGAATTACAAACGGTTGTATGAGGTATATAACCAACTGCGTGAAAAACAGACATGCTCAAACATTAAGATAATCAATTCAGAGAAAACAATCACTAAGCTCACAACTGAGAATAAGCGACTTAGTGCTAGTGAGAAAGAGTTGACAGAGAAACTTAGAACAACTGAAAAGGAAAGAATTAGGCTTTTTGGTGTCAATAATTTGCTAATGGAAAGAAGGGGTGCTCTTTATACTAAGATCAAAGAACTTGAGGATCTGTTAGCCAAAAGGGACCAAACAGATCAGACTATTTTCCTTAACCAGCCTAAGGACACTCGTTTCTATAACGCCAAAGAAGGCTTGGGTTTGACCAATCCTCAGAACCTGAAAAAGGTCAACTGTAGACAACTCTATGATGTTAGATACATGAAAATAGGATTGACCAAACTCATGGCCTTCACTGGTGCTGAAGAAACGAATGCCCTTGAGGATGAAAAGAGAACGACAAAGGCTGGTGTTGAGGTTCCTTTTGACTACACAGAGTTAAACAAGAGCTACAAAACCAAAGCACTCCCTTTGACCCCTGCTGAAGAAATCTTGACCTATCCTCCTGAAAAGGAAGCTGAGAAAGACGGAGAGGAGGCTTCCACATCTGAACCAATTGAGAAACCAGCTTACATTCCACCGTTGGTGAGAAAGTTTGCTGAGTTAAAAGATTCTTTTGAAAAGGAAAAGCAGGTTTTAGAAAAGGAAAAGGATGAACTTTTAAAAGAAATATCTTCTTTGAAAACCGCCTCTCAGTCTAACACAGCTTCTCAATCCTCTTCCCCTTCTACTTCTGAAAACACTTCTGAAAATTCAAGCGATAGTTTTAAGACTTCTCCTTCTCACCCCAAGTCTCATTCTCCGACAGGGAAAGATGTGAAGAAGAGAGTCGAGAAGAAAGGAGAGTGGATTGAAGACAAAATAAGAAGGAAGAAGAGAGAAGAAGAGTCGAGATTAAGAAATAAGTGTCAGCGGTCGAGTGCCATATTTTATGTTAAGAATAAGTCTAGTTCTAGCATTAGTGAGCCATCTACTAGTTATGCTAAGAGAGTGGCTCCTAAGTCTTCTAGTTCTAAGATTTCTGTCTCGAATCGTTGTACTAAATGTGTTTCTCTGGATTGTGTTAAATTAATGAAATGTTGTTGTTATAAGTCTGTTTCTTCTTGCAAAGCAAAAGATCCTGTGATTGTTAAGAATGTTGTGAATAAGCCCAAGATTGATAGGGTGAATGTTGAGAGTGAGGTCAAATTGCCATTTTTAAGGTATCCTCTCAAGATTCACTCAGTCAAACATCTGAGAAGGCTATCACGCGAACCAATCTTGAAAGACCATTTATCTGAACAATCACTTAGGACAAATGAAAGTTCCCTCGCTCCAAAAATCAATCAGATAAAACAAAAATGGGTTCCTAAGGCTGAAGCAGAACAAATAAAAGTGAAAAACTCTTCTCAATCAGCCAGCCTAGGATCCCAAATCAAAAAGAAGTTGAAACAATTGCTCACTGTTGATAAGGAAGGACCCATCTGGCGATGGGTACCTAAGCGAAACTAATCTGTTTTGCAGGTCAGTCATGTGTGGCATCTTGATTCGGGTTGCTCGTCACACATGACTGGACAGATTGAACTACTGAGCAACTATTCTGAAAGGTTTGGAGGAAATGTGAGGTTTGGGAACAATGCTTCATCGCCCATACTCGGGATAGGAGATGTCATTTGTGAGAGCGTCACTATCAGAAATGTGTCGTATGTGCAGGGACTGAAACACAACTTGCTTAGCATCGGCCAATTTTGTGACAATGGAATGGAAGTGAGATTCCATGCTAGGCAATGTTGTGTGATGGATATGGGTGGGACACCATTATTAAGGTGTCAGAGGAAAACCAATCTCTACACCATCGATCTCAAATCGGTACGATCCCCCATATCCATCTGTCTCCTGTCCAAAGCATCAGAAGAACAAAGCAGCCTATGGCACAGACGTCTCTCACACTTGAATCTGCCAGCCATCAGTTCCCTCTCCTCGAAGAAGTTGGTGAAAGGACTGCCTGTTCTGAAGAACTCCCCCGACCATCACTGTTCTGCATGTCATTTGGGAAAGATGAGGAGAGCATCACACAAGTCAAAACAATTTCCCTCCTCATCTCGTCCCCTGGAGCTACTACATATGGATCTGTGTGGTCCGATGCGCGTGCATAGCATCAGTGGACGCAAATATACTTTGGTAATTGTGGATGACTACTCACGCTACACATGGACCAAGTTTTTGCGCTCCAAGGACGAAACTGCAAACTTAATCATGACGTTCATCAGGACCATACAGAACTATCTACAGCAGAATGTGAAGATCATCAGAACTGACAACGGGACAGAGTTCAAGAACAAGGAACTGACCGAATTCTATGAAGCTCAGGGAATCACTCAACAGTTCTCTGCAGCTAAGACACCACAGCAGAACGGTGTTGTAGAACGACGGAACAGAACCTTGGTGGAAGCAGCCAGAACCATGCTAATACAGTCAAAGCTTCCTCACTTCATGTGGGCGGAAGCTATCAACACGGCTTGCTTCACACAGAACAGGACGGTGATCCACAAAAGATTTGACAAGACGCCCTATGAGATTGTGTTCAAGCGGATCCCTAACATTGCCTTCTTCCGCGTCTTCGGCTGCAAATGCTACATTATGAATGACAGGGATGCTAGGGGGAAGTTTGATCCAAAAGCAAATGAAGGGATATTCATTGGGTATTCTACCAATTCCAAGGCGTACAGAGTATACTTGAAAGACAGAAGAACCGTCATGGAGAGCATCAATGTGAGCTTCTATGAAATGGCGGACTTGGCTTCTGAACATTTTCATTCTGAACCATCAACCTCTGCAAACAATGAAACTCCATCATCTTCTGGAGTAGGAGGGCAGGGAGGTGAGACTAGATCAGATGAGCATGTGGTTCTGGATTCTCTTTTTGAGCACTTCTACAGCCAACCACGTGCAGCACCAACTACAAATGCTACAATCACACAAAACCCCCTGTTACCTGCTCCAACCACTGAAGAAACCAACACTCCTACTCAGAATGATGATGAACACACAGAAAATGAAGCTGAACATGAACCAACCTCTCCTGTTAATGATCAACCTGAAGAAGCTGCAACGCAAGAAACCCCAGAAGTACAACCAGAACAAGAATACTCTGACCCTGATCATCCAATCATAACTCCACAGCCTCTACAACATGAGAGGAAATGGACAAGGGCACATCCGCCAGAGCTGATAATTGGAGATCCATTTCAAGGAGTCAGAACCAGAACGGCATCAGTCAATGAATGCTTATACTCATGTTTTCTGAGTCAGAAAGAACCAACAAAGATGACTGACGCACTGGCTGATCCGGACTGGGTAATTGCAATGCAGGAAGAAATGAACCAGTTTGAAAGATTGAAAGTATGGACCCTGGTGCCAAGGCCTTACAAGAAAACCATTATCGGCACCAAGTGGGTCTTCAAAAACAAGAAAGACGAAGACGGTGTGATCGTGAGAAACAAGGCCCGCCTGGTTGCAAAAGGTTACAATCAACAAGAAGGAATCGACTACGATGAAGCCTTTGCACCAGTGGCAAGGATTGAGGCCATCAGACTATTTCTAACATATGCTGCACACAAGAGTTTCACAGTATATCAAATGGATGTAAAGACGGCATTTCTGAATGGAGATTTGAAAGAAGAAGTCTACGTTGGACAACCTGACGGCTTTGTTGATCCTGAACGCCCCAATCATGTATATAAGCTGAGGAAAGCCTTGTATGGTTTGAAACAAGCACCGAGAGCCTGGTACGAAGCACTGTCAGACTTTCTTGTGGAATCAGGCTTCTCGAAGGGAAAGATAGATCCAACTCTCTTCATCAAAAGACACAAGGGTGACATCATGCTGATACAAATTTATGTTGACGACATCATCTTTGCCTCGTCGAATCCAAACTTCTGTAAAAAGTTCAGCAATCTGATGCGCACCAAGTTCGAGATGAGTATGATGGGAGAGTTGAACTTCTTTCTGGGGCTACAGATCAAGCAAATGCCAGACGGAATATTCATAAATCAGTCCAAGTACATCCACGATATGCTAAAACGCTTCAAAATGGACAGCAAGTCGACGATGAAAACCCCTATGTCTCCCTCACAGAAGCTCGACTCTGACCCTTCCGGGAAACCAGTCGATGCTACCAATTATCGGGCTATCATCGGTTCCTTGCTGTACCTTACATCTAGCAGACCAGACATTGTCTTTGCAACCTGCCTGTGCGCCCGCTTTCAAGCAAATCCGAAGGAATCACATCTGAATGCTGTTAGAAGAATACTGAGATATCTCAAAGGAACAGTCAATCTGGGCCTTTGGTATCCCAAGGAATCAGGTTTTGACCTTGTTGGATACTCAGATGCTGATTTCGCGGGTTGCAAATTGGACAGAAAGAGTACATCTGGCGGTGCTCAATTTCTTGGTGATAAGTTGGTGTGTTGGTCCTCCAAAAAGCAGAATTGTGTGTCCACTTCTACAGCTGAGGCAGAATATGTCGCGGCTGCTAGCTGTTGCTCACAAATATTATGGATGAGGACCCAGCTGAAAGACTACGGGTTCACATTCTCACACATCCCGATCTACAGTGACTCTCAAAGTGCAATAGCCATCACGTGCAATCCGGTCCATCATTCAAGGACGAAGCATATTGATCTCAGATATCATTTTATAAAGGATCACGTTGAGAAAGGCACCGTGGACATGTACTTTGTGTCTACGGAATTGCAACTGGCTGATATTTTCACAAAAGCCCTGGATGAAAAGAGATTCAATTTCCTGATCTCTAAGCTGGGGATGCTGAACCTGAACGAATGAGTAACTCTGAACTGTGTGTGTGCGTGTGCTTTCATGTTTTGCATCTTTTTAATTTAATTTTTCATTATTTTATTTTATTTTTGCATCACATTTTCTTTCTTTTCTCCCTCTCTCTCATGCATCATTTTTCCTTTTTATCTTTGCATGCATCTCGTTTATTTTTTATTATTCTGTTTGCATCATTTTTAATCAATGCATAAATTGAGGGGGAGTCTTTTCCAAACTGTTCATAAGTTGAGGGGGAGCTTTTCTAAATTGTGTATAAATTGAGGGGGAGTTTGCTAAAATTTTCATTCTAAAAGGGAAGCAAGTGTTGAGGGGGAGCAATTTTAAAATTTGAAATCAGTCAGATTTGGGCCCGTTAAGTTCAAAATATCCCTGGCCTATTTAAACTTAACAAACGCGCAACCCCCTTTCCATACTACTCTGTTGCGCGAAACGATTGAACTCCCAGAGCTCAAATCACCATCTTCCATCTCATCCCCTCAAGCTTCACAGGGTAAAATCTCTTCATTTTTCTTCATTCGAAAATGCTTTAACATGTCCACTGGTGAAAACGACGAACAGGTTCCCTCTCGCGAATCATTTTGCGCGATTTCTGACTAGCGCAAAATCAGGGTTGCGCGATCTTGCTTGGGCTTAACAGGTTACTTATTCAAGGAAGACGATGAACAGCTGGATTGCGTGAAACACAGGGCCTGCGCGATCAGAGGGGTTGCGCGATCTAATCCTTGCGCGAAAACTTCCCTCTGCGCGATTCGCCCAGGCTGCGCGATTTGGGTAGTTGCGCGAAACGGGGAGCTTTGCCAGATCTACTAGCCTTGCGCGATATGGGGGGCACTTACGCGATCGAATACTTTGCGCAATCTCTACGCTTGCGCTATCCTCGACCCCTTGCGCGATCCTTATCCCTGCGCGATCTCGGATGATTGCGCGATCTAAGGGACATGCGCAATCCAACACCCCTGCGCGATTAGGTGACCTGCGCGATCTTCTTGGGCTTGCGCGAAACCCCCTTGCGCAATATGTTCCTGCTGCGCAATCTGTACTGATTGCGCGATCCTTATGGGGTGCGCTATAGCCCATGTGCGAAATCGAAAAGTCTCAGCCCAGAACCAACCCTTAGCAAAATTTTAATTGGGCCAAAACATAATTAAGTCCACGCCCAAATCAGACCAAGTGCAATAACCTTTTAATTGGGCCCCACTTCTCTTTAACAAAAAAAAAAACCACAAAACAATAAAGAGCCCAAGTGACCAGAATAAGTTATGGACTTAGTCATTTTTGATCAAATGTGCTAATCTCTTTATCATTTTCAGACTCAAATGGCTGCCAACACTCCAATCAACATGATCTATGCGAGAGAACACTGGATCCCAATCAAAGAAAATAACTCACAGTTGGACCCTGAGGTGTTCTCATGCCAAGATGACGTGGTCGTCTCCATTCTGAAAGGCCACAAGCTGTGGAAGGCACTGAGCGAAAACGCTGAAGTCCCTCAGGTGTATCTCCAACAATTCTGGGGTACACTTGACAAGGACGTGGATGCTAATGGCAGACAAATAGATGACGTCCTAGCTGCCACAATCTGCAATACAAGAGTCACAATCACAAAGGCGCTAGTCCAACAAGTGCTACAGATCCCGGAGGAGGAACATTATGACGCGTTGGTCCCAGAGGCACAAGTAATCGCCGACATGATCACTCTTGGCCACGCACAGCCTCTCCACGTGATGTCAGAAATCAAGACGGCTCGCTTGCCGTGCCCATGGAGGACACTAATGGCTACTCTGAATAAGTGCTGCACTTCCAAACACACTGGATTCGACAAGTGCAGTGCTTACCTTGTATACATCTTCCATGGGATCGCCTTCATGAAGAAATATGACTATGCTGCTCTAATATGGAGTGAGTTCTTGGAGATGAGGAGAAGAAAATTCGACACCAATCTGATCAAACATCTGCCATACATGAGATGGTTCTCCCTGCTGGTGCGACACTTCTGCAGAACAATTCCTACAATTCAAAGACGCAAATCATCTGAGAATGTCAGCACTCCAGCCCTCCAATACTTGAAGAGAATGCCAGAGGTACGCTCACTGGTACCGTTACCTATTCCTGTTCCTCTCCTCCTGTTAGCTGGGCAAAATGATCCACATGTCATACGCTACAGTGAGGAGAATGGTGTCATACTCCCTATGGCTCAGATAAACCCCCCTGAGCCTACCCCGGGGAGTCAGCCGAGAGTAAGTGAGGGTCCTGAGAGTTCAACCCAGCCACAGAGACCAGTGGCAAGCCGGCCCCATGATGATCAGACTATGTCTGCTGAGGGCCACACCCGTGCTGAAGAGTTTACCCGTGATTCGCCAAGCGTAGCCACCACACAAGACGCTGACGATGAGGGCTCTGGGAGCAAGGCTGAGGACGACAACGATGATGATGATGAGGACGACGACAACGCCAATGCAAAGGGCAAGAAAGTCGAGAAAGCCCGCGCTAAGAAAGGACGACTCGTTATCAGGCTTTCTCGGGCTACAACACAAGAGCAGTCTCACCAAATCAAGGACACCCAAGGAAATATCATCAGTGAGACTCGCTCCAAGGTGCGTCATGACAATGCCTCATCATCTACTCCTGTGCAAAGAGTGCAAACCGCCATCAACCTGGCAGAAGAGTTAGCTTTATATGACAGCTGCTCTGACCTAGACACAATAAACCGGGCTAATCCCATAGGTGCAGAAACTGATATTTTCAGTTTCCGAGTAGAAGACGCAGCATCTAGCCCAACTGCGCATGCACAAGCCTCACCCAGCCACTCTGCTGCCTCCCAACAGGTAGTAGTTTCACATATAGGGGATATTATACCCACCTCGCTGTCTCCTTACGAAGCAGCTGAGGATTTACTTTGTGGTCTTCCGCCCCAGACCACTACCCCTTCTTCTGGCACATTGAGTCTAGTTTCCACCATCCCAACATTTTCAACATTTTCTAGGGCACATACACTGCTCACACCACTGCACACGACAGGTGCACTCTACTTGTCCTCAACGATCGGAGATACGTCGATGATGATCGGAAGTCCTGCTGCTCAACAGATATCTCCATCATTATCTGCAGGCCACACATCGGTAATCTTTACTGATGTTGTGACAACGGTTACTACCCCTGTAACCGGACACCCTGACCCTACCGACCTTTCTGTCATTCTGCAGCGCTTCTTGGATTCCACCATTAAGCCATGGGTGCACGAAGCAATAACCGCTCGGGCACAGGAATTCAGGAACACCCCGGCGTTACTTAATGACATCATCCAACCTCAACCATCATCCTCACATACCCAACAAACCCAACCACTTCCTATCATACCTACCCAACAAACCTCTGAACCATCCACAACCCTATCCCACTCACCTACTGCTTCAAGGGGAACCCAGGATACAGAACTAGTGTCCTCCCCTACTTCGACCACACCTTTTCCTGACCCTAAAACTTTACCGTTCGAGGTACTCGAAACCCTTATGCTAGATCAACTACTAGCTACCGAAGAAGGCAACCTAACCCAGAAACAAAAAGACCTTCTTCGGATCCTTAAGCCTGACAGCTCATGCCGTGATAGTCTCCTTGGTCACAAACGTTCGCATGAGGACCCCGATGACTCGGATCCTCATGAGGGGGAGAACAAGAGACAAAGGACACTTGAGCGTGATGCGTCAACAAGCCAACCCTCTACGCAATCCAACCAACCTGAATCCTCGAACTATCAGCCCCCACCATCCACTCATCATAAAAGCCAAACAGCCAACTCACCCACATCTAGCCCGGTCGAGCTAGAAACAACACTCCTAGGCTCATCTTTCATAGATGTAGACCAAGGATGGAGTGGAAGTCCTGAGGTTGCTACTTCGAGTACACCTTTCTACTCAGGCCATCAGAAAGAACCTAGTTCTAATCTGATGATAACGGGTAATCCTAGTGATCCCGGAGTTACCATTGACAGAGCGCCACAGCAGCAGCAGACTCCCTCTAGCCAACCTGATGATCGAATGCATGACGAACTTGAAGAAATTCTTGTTCACAACAAGTGGTCTCGGCTATGGACGAATGTGGATGAAATACAGCGAAGAGCCTATCTCAGAGAGCTCCTAGCTAAATGTGCTGCTGATGTAATACTGCTTAATGATGATGAACTTAAGGAAGGAGAAAACTATCAGGAACCTCCCAAGGAGCTGGAATCCATCATCAGACAAACAGCGGCTCGAATGCCCAGGAGCGAAAAACCTTGGGAGAATATTAACATCAATGCTCCTTTCCAAGAGGAAATCAGAAAGCGTATATGGCGGAAAGATGACGAAGTCAAGGAATTGGACGAATTGAAAATCTGTGGACTCAATCATCTGAAAGGAAAGAACAAGGGTGGTCAATTGTTTCTGCTTAGTCATCATTACATGGGGAAACAGAGAGAAGTGTGGCAACATGAACTGCAAACCGCAAAAGACCCAGTATGGAGTATACTAAATGTAACCGAAATAAATTATCAAGACATCCCACTCTCTGTTTTCCGCCTGCAACGCTCCGACGGGACTGAGTTTACCTGCAAAGAAAATGATCTTTATATGTTAAAGATGGATGACATCTATCATATGTATCTAGCCTTCCAGGAAATTCCAGTCACCTGGGACAAATCTACACAAGAGGGATTCAAGGCACTCAAGCGCTTCATGATCAGACAAGCCAAATTCTTTGCTTCCCATGATCTTCAGATGGCCCTAGAAACAAATCTGCCAAAGACAAACCTCTCAAGACCAAAGCTTTACGGGCCAGAACTTGAGAACTATCCTGCCTATTACATCTTCGATCGCCCGTTAGCTATCATCTATCTTAACCATAAAGGTGAGAGGCGCTTGTTGGTGGTAGAAGAAGTCAACAAGTATTGTGATGCAACGCTGAAGATCATTAAGGAAAAACTGCAACCTATCAGAAAAGAATTTGAAGAAAAACAACAGAAGTATGCAGATGCCACAGACGATGAACTAACAGAAGCAACCAGAATTGACAAAGTGTTGAAAGCCATCGAGAAACAACTTGACAGAAGAAGATCTCTCAGAAATTACGAGCATGCACTAAATCTCAGAAAGCATTATTTTAAAGCTCAGAAGTGAAGAAAAGAAGAAGCAAGAACATCTGATCACAAAGGGGGAGATTGTTAGAGATATTTTCATTATATTGTGATCAATGTTTCTTAGCTCTTTATATTTAGCATTTTAATTTAATAGACTAGCTAGAATAATGAATAGGCCTTTTAAGGCAAATATGTAATAAAGGTTTTATACCTTTTTAGGTATGGGCCTCCTAGGAAAAGGAGCCCAAATGATTGTAAAACCTACCTTTCCCGTCAGGCTATATATATGCCTTAAGGGAAAGGCTAGGTTAAGCTTTTCAATATTCCTAGTGCCGCAGTGCCTATTCTCGTGATAGAAGTTTTACGCTAAATTGTTCACCATTCTGTAAACTTCTTTATCACATCAATGGAAAGCTTCATTCCCAGATCTATCTTCCATACATACATTTTATAGATTAGAAAACAGGGACCTAACAGTGAGCCGAAAACATACAATACTTCAATTCTTCAAAAAGTGTCTCATGATAAGTAATAAATTAAATTCATAATTATATTTCCACACATGAGTTTAACAGGTTTTAAAAAAAAGACTGGAAATTCGTAGTTAGCTCACTTGCACAAGAGCAGTTCGATTTATGAAAAACCTTTTTCTTGTGTTCGATTTATTAGAAGTTTTATCCATTCACAGTACGGGAGAAGCTTGGTTAATGATTGGAAATGACAAATTAAGGCCTAAAATGTGAGGAAATTCGTTTATGAAATTAGACAATCTCTTTCAGCAAAGACACAAATATACTTCTGGTTGACTGACATGAATATTGATTGTGCCCTGCCCGTATTAATGCACGAAACATGGGTTTGGAAAATGATTATCAATTCATTTGTGACAATCTAGCTGACCTAGAGTACCCAGAGGAGAAGGAATAGGATGTCACATCTGCAGTCCAAAAGAGCCTGAGAGAAAGTTGAGATTCTAGATAAGGCTGCTTGCAACCTTTGTTGAATAAGCCAAATCCATTCTATTCACCCCAAAAAAGCATTGCAACCCATGTATTGTTGGGTGCAAAAGTGGGTGCTTGGCACCACCTAGCAGAAATTTCGGTGGGTACATTGACCTACCATTTCCACTGGCCGCTGGAAAACAGGAGGGAGCCAATAGTTGCAGCAGTGCGGGTCCCATTAGTCAGCAGCAATTAGCAGGACTTTTGCACGGTTCAAATTAATCGGTGCTTTGGAAACTCCATTCTATTTGAAATTAAGCTCATGTGGGCAAATTTTAATACCTACGAATTTTGTTTTTTACATCGAAATGTTTGACTTTTTAAATCATAATGATTGGTAAAAAATAATTTGCCATATGATTGATGTGTGGTAATGAAAGTAAGAACTTACACATTTCTTTATAAAAAAACTGTGCAGGGTGAATATATTGACGGTGCTGGGTTGCAGAGAAAAACCGATTGACTGAGTGAATATGTATAAAAAGATGGCAAATTTGATTTATTGACTCTAGCGGGTTGCGGTCAGCCTAATAGAGCATCTTCTGCTTTACTGAAAGACTGCCATAACTCTGTGGACGCAATACAATGGTTCCAAAACGTTGAATTCCCAACTTCAAGGCCCCCACGTCCCGATCTAGCAACATTTTTGAGAGGATGTAAGTCACGGTGACTAAGTCGACCTAATGATGGTAGGCCTTATACCCGTGAGCACTAGAGGCCCAGCCTTACACCCAGGAGCTGTAACCTCCACACGGTCGTTGCGGGTTTCGAACCTTGGTCATTTTTCCAAATTTCTCATCAATGAACCAACTGAGCTACTTGTGCGGGTCTGTTGACGCAATACAAAATATATATCACCAGCTGCATCTAATTGGAAAAAAATCAATGGACTCAAATGAGTGGAAATTTGTTAAGATCGGGGGTTCCATCCTAAAAGGTCAACCTGATAGGAGGAGTAGCTCAGATCTTAATATAGTGTTTAATTCTTTCAGAGATATCCGGTGTGGGAGTTTAACACCCCTCCTCATGACCAAACACTTTATCTGGATCGTGTCGTCATTAATTTTTTCATCGATTCGTCATTGTCAAATTTTTTTAATAATCGTGTCATTATTTTTCATAAAGGGACCTCACATCATGGATCAAGATTTGGCTCTGATACCATGTTAAGATCTGGGGTTCCATTCTAAAAGTCAACCTGATAGGAGGAGTAGCTCAGATTTAATATAGTGTTTAATTCTTTGAGAGATATCTGGTGTAGAACTTTAACGAAATTCAATAGCTGGCCTAAAACTAGCCAAACGAGGAAGAATGTACAAAATGAAGTCATGAAAGCTTGTGAGAAGGAGGTTAAGATTCTTGATCGGCATAAAGGAGCATCTTCTGCGCATCACATAACTCTGTGCATGTACAAATAAGTTAGAAACTACAAATGCATATACCTTCATCTTCTGCATGTTGTGTCACGCATCTCAAACTTGAATCTTCTCCCACCTCTGCGTATTCAAGAAGCGTGTAAATAGAAAGGAAAAAGAAAAAGAAAACGATAAATAAAAAATACATGAACAAGAATATACCTTCATTCTCCTCCTTCGTTTCTTGCCCGCCGTCATCCTGTGGATACTCTACTACGAGAATCTTCTGTATCCCATGATGAAACTTGCCTAACTTCCTGTTTCCGAATCTTCTGTTGTCGGCAGCCACCTCCGTCCCAGGACTCATGTTCGAGAAAGAGTTTCTTGTCAAAATCCTTCGCTTTACCTTCAGATAGAATTTATTGACGGACTACAGACTATTGGATTGATGGGCTGTTACTTCTACTCGGACTTGTCATTATTATTTGTTGTTATTTAAATAATGTTTTTTACATAATATATCTTGAATAATCTTCATCATTAGTGGAATAAGAACAGTCATGTTACTAATTACACATTCAAAATAAGTTAAACGTTGTCTCACACTAAAAGTCTTTTAGGTATTTTAATTCGGCTCCTCAAAGCATCAAGGATTGTCGGCAAGGAATTTATCCAATGCTTGGATCAAATCTCTTATCCTATTCTGCTCTGCATTCAGCCTGTTGAGGAAGACAGTCCAGTTGTTAGGCCCTGGATTAGGAAAAGGTGGTACTTTGGCTACACCTTGGATGCCTAACCTATTCACCATAACATCCAGAAGCCTTTGGGTGTTTGCTACAGTCACCTGTGTATGTACACCTATTTACGCGATTCCGTGCAATCGCGCATGCACTTGACCGAATAGCTCCGGCCTCATCTCGGTTGGAATGAACAAGTCTCTAATTGGGGAGAGAATTTAGACGTATGAACTTTCAGAACACTCCCCCAAAACCGGTGTGGTACTCTTCTTTGATGATCAAATGAATATCGAACCCTAGCCTAAGCGCAACACGCTTATAAACCGCTCTGTTTCCGTCATATTGGAATCCATCCCCTGGGACTCGACCCACAATCGCATATATAACTCCGGGGATTGGATGTGGTTCCAGCACATTAATTATTTCAAATTCACCTAAAGCTTTGAAAAAATTAAGTGCACCAAAATAATGTCCTGGTGGCCAAGTAATATATGCATAAAGGTGTCCTAGTTCTGACCATTCGTCAGGAGATTAGGGGGGATAGATTCAATGAAGACTTTAGGCAAGGGCGAAGCTTGTGGATCCATGGTTTAACACACCTAAAACTGGGAGAAAAGAGGCGACCACGGGATGATTTGCGACCTAGAGCTTCGTCTGCTGTCCGAGCGAGTTGCCACCAGCATTGTCCGAGCGAGTTGCCACCACCACTGTCCGAGGCTCAGAGCAACGAGTAAATTTTTTTGGCGAAGTCTTTTTCACAACTTGGGCCTTTCAAAAATAATGTTATTTATTATTTCAAGGTTTCATGTGCACGCGTGCAGTGTTTTTTCCTAGTAGGCTACTTTGTTATTTGTACTGGACTATTTGGACTTGTAGGTATATTTATATACCAGATGTACGATGCAGAGAAGCGATAATAATAATTCTTTGATTAGTGAAATACCTTTATTTCATTGTATGAGAGCGCCTCTCGCTGAAGTGAGCGACAATCATTCTCCATGGATGTCGGCGACAAGAACGAACACAGTGATGGGTCTACTTCATCCAATAAGTGCACATGTAAACTTGGTGAGTTCATAGTTATACTTCCAAAGGCTACTTCATCCATAAGTGCCTATTATGGGCAACTTAAGGTATTGTGGGACGAATTAAATAACTATGAGCCGCTTTTTGTATGTACATGTGGTAAATGCACATGTAAACTTGGTGAGTTGCATGCTCAAAGACGCGAATAAAAAATATTTCATCAATTTTTATGGGTGCTTCTGTGGATATTTATGGTCAATTACAGTCAAACCTGTTGTCCCAAATGCCATTACCCAACCTAAATTTCTACCATCGCAGTAGCTTTCAGTCTTCTTGTTACTGACATTGACGACTGGGCGTGACTGCCGATGGTGGAAGAACATGCGGGGATGTACAGTCAGCCTTGGCTGAAGACATCCAAGTAAGGGGGCTGCTTCTCAAGCTCCTCACTAGTGTTCTTGTCAACCTTACTTAATAGCTCACTAAACTTCACAGCCATGTGGTTAATGCGGTAATGAAGATGTGCAGAATAACCGGCCCTAATTTGGTCGGGGTGTTTCAGGATGACAATGTAGGCGCTGAAACTAGCTGCTGCCCTGGCAGCGGTGTAGGATGCAGTGAGCTTTCTCCTTATGCCATGATCATCACAGAACTTACTGAATTCTTTGGAGATAAACTCACATCCCCTATCAATTCTTAAGGTTTTCACCTGCAAACCACTTTGTTTTTCTACTAAAGCCTTAAATTTTATAAAATTTTCAAAAGCTTCTGACTTGGTCTTTTGAAAATAAACCCATGAATCCTACTATAGTCATCTGTATCCGTAGCCATCAATCAACAAGTGATAACCTTAGACAATCAGCAAGTTTGTATCCTTAGACCTAAATGTCCCCTTTGTTCAAATATCTCTTCCACATTATTTCTAATTTAGCCACCCAATTTCCTAAATCCTCCTTCGCTTATTTCCAACAGTGGTATCAAAGCTCGTTCGATTATCACCCAAAAATGACTGTTTCCCTTCAAGTTCTTCTACTAAAAAAAGGAGAACTATGATAATTGGAGCATTCGTATGAAGCCAATACTTGGTTCGGAAGATGTGTGAGACACAGTGGCGGATCCAGAAATCCGAACAATTGGGGGCATAATATATAACAATGACGTACGCGAAAAAAAATACTTCATAAAAATACTTCATAAAGTAATTGAGAATTTCCAAACTAAATAAAGTATTTTATTACAATATAAAAAAACCTAAAAAACCTAGCATCCCCAACAACAACTTAATTTTTAATCTATATATTTGCACGGTTTTGCTCTACATCGGTATGTGATTTTAAAAAGCAAAAGGATTTTACTTAGCTTTTACTATAAGAGCACGTACTACTCACCTAAAAAATACTTCTGCCCATCATTATTATAGTACTCCTTATTATACTACGTAGCATATGCTCTAATGTATTAAAATCACTGCTGGGTTACGTAACATTCATTATCTCCTCGAGTTTTGTGTCTGGCAATCTCGCCGAAGAGCTCGTTATATTTTGGGGGAAAATTTCCGGCCACCGGAAATACTTTCTTTAGGACATCGTCCAACGCGTCTCGAGCTATTTTATTTTTCTAACATTGTTTTGCAGGTTCCGACGAGGAGTATCTCCAACACCCACCAGGGCCACCACAAATTCATATTGGGGACCCAAACCACTAATGACAGGTGTAAGTAATTCTCTGGCCGAAATCGGAGCATTAATCGTAGCAAAAGCATCAACCACATTCTTTATATCTCGGAGATAATGTTCCATAGATTGATTTTCTTTCTTTTTAAGGCTAGATAACTGACGCTTTAATTCCAGACAACGAGGTAAGCTAGCTGACATAAATCGAGTTTGAAGTCTATTCCATATTCCAAAAGAGTGTTTAATATCATGAACATCAGTTAAGACATCACGAATAAGAGTAGCAAACAACCAAGAGTGAATTGTTTGATCCACCCTTAGCCAGTGATGATACTCAGTATTAGGCATGACGATTATTAAGATCAACAGCATGCATGGGGGGGCTGGAATAGACCCATCAGGCATGCCAAACAAACCTTGGGAAACTAAGAATGATTCAAATTGCGTTCGCCAGGTTAAATATATAATCCTCAACAACCTTTAATTTAATGGTCACAATCTGACTAACATTAGAGATATGAGTAAGAGATTGTACCAATGATGCCATGGGACTCCCAAAAATAGAGGACTCGAGGACGGACCACTCCCGGAGAGCCAGTGAAGGTAGGGCCGAAAAATTGGGAACCTGGCACTGTTTGTTGAGGCGCTATAGGCTGCTGAAACTCTGAAATAGAATGCTGCCATAGACTCGGAGTATAAGGCGGCTGAAGCAGAGGAAAAATCGTTGGTGAAGACCACATCCCAGGCACGACAGTTTGAACTGAAGATAAGGCTGGTGATGACCACAACCCCGGAGTAACCGACGGAATTGCGGTAAATTCCGGCTGCGACACGTTGAAGGAGGAGGCGCTGGAAGAAGAGCCAACATGAAAGGAAGGACCGCCGCTGGAGAAGAGAGCAGTGCTGACCGACAGGGGAGAAGAGGGAATGACGTCGATGGTGGGGTTCTCGACGGCGGTGCTGGCCGACGGTGGGCCTGCAGCGGAGACCTGTGTTTCGGCGCTAGACATGGCGCAACGATCGATCTGGAGAAGGGAAGCGTAAAAAAAATTAAATTTTTAGGCTTCTGATACCATGTGAATAAACTGGACAGGTTACCCTATATCCTAAATATAGAATAATTCCTAATATGTATTAGCTATTACTAGCAAGTATATGAAGGCGTTTCGCTTAGTACTTAGTAGTAAAGATAAAAGTATTAAATACTTCCTCCGTCCCTTAAAACTTTGCCATCTTTCCTTTTTGGGACGTCCCAAAAAACTTTGCCACTTTCCCTTTTAGTCAATTATTTGTGGTTTCTGTTATTTCTCTCTCTTCTGCACAAACCTCAACCACACAGTTTTTACTTTATTATTCTCCATGCCGGTCAACTTTGGCAAAGTTTTAAGGGACGGAGGTAGTATTACTGTTGATAGTGATTGTTAATTAGCAACCTTAGGAGACGTTTCAGAAAAATGTTACTTGTTAATTGATACTACCTCCGTCCCCCTAAGTTTGGGACAAAAGAAGGTGACACAGTTATTAATAAAAGTGGGTTTATGTAGTTGATATTAAATTGATAAAGTAAGAGTAAAGTAAGAATGATTTAGAACCACACAAAAGGTAAAATGGGACAATCATAGCAGGACGGAGGGAGTACGTAATTCTTAGAAGAGGGTATCAATTTATCAAAAAAAATCAAATAATGTTGAATTGTGTATTTTAAAATGGCCAATTAATGCTTGTTCAGTTGTTCGTTTGCAATGATCAATTTATCATACTTTTGGAGTTTTGGTAATCGTCATGTTCTAGAAAATGGTTTAAGAGGTAGAATTATGTGTACGTGTAGTACCATACTAAAGAATATTAGCCAGTGTGCTACAAAGTACAAACCACTCATACGTATAAATAATTTGACTTCTTACACAACTTTAATAAGGTTATTCACACAAACCCGTATAGAGAAGCATTGCATTATCGAAATTTTGACGAAGTAACGAAACATTAGGTTTATCTTTATTGGTTCAAAATTGAACGTTCGTATGTAAGCTCTTCGGAAAAAAAGCTATGAAAACCCTCAACCAAGAGAATTTTGATAGGTGTACACAAATGTATACACGTGTATGTCCTAAAAATATTGTGTGTCACAGACAATTCAAAATGCGTTGTCTGTGACATTTTTACGAAGGACAGACATGTGTACACATTTTGTGTACACCAAGCATTTTTCTAAGGAAGAATTAAAGTAACACGAAAACCAAAAGTGATAAAGGTTGTCAAAAATAGTCTCCTAGTTATTCAATTTCACTTCCCTTTAATAGACTTTTACAAAAAGTAAATGTAATACACAATAATGACTAATTAATTACAACATTTAGATGACATCGACTAAGGTATTGATAAGTACATTAATTGTCCCGACCGTTGTTCTTCCATGACGGCAAGTCGGCTTAACTGCCAGGTCGGACGCTCGAGCTCTCTTTTCAATGGGCTGGTGAGCGGCTCCCTGTTGGGCAGGTAGGTCGACTCTAGGTTAGGACGGTAGGCAGACTTGCTGATAGATAAGCTTCCTACCGAGCTTGTAGGCGGGCTCCCTTGTGGACCAGAAGGTATGCTCCCAAGTTAAGGATAGTCGACAACAATTAAATGTTGGAGGGTGCCGTAGCACATTCATTGCATCATAATTGATCGTTGTAGGTATATATTCTCATAACAAAGATAACTCAAATGAGTAAAAGGAAAAGAAAAAACGAGGAAGTGAGGTATACGTCTATCGAAATATATGGTTATCACTTTCTCCAAATTGTGCGTAGATTAGCAGGAAAATAAGCTATGAAATAGAGAAGAAAAATAGGGTTAGCCCATAGACAAGTGATTATCCAATATTAAGGGGATAAATGCAAAATATGTGCAAGAAATTTTATACTTCCCCCCTGTCTATAAATATCCTAATTATCATGAAATTAAATTTGGACATTTCTAAATACTGCCTAACATTTGCTAATCAAAGCCACCATTTTTAGTTACACTTATTTACTCACACTTCTTGCCACTCGTACTCTCCAGCCTCATATGTTAGACTCCACTCATCGGTCACTTTTCGTCCTCCGTAGCAAAATAAAAACATTGGACGGCTTAAAAGAATGAATGTCTAGGGGGACAAGAGTTTTTGCCTTTCACCATCATTCACTGTGGCTGCCTAAGATAATACTTTAGAAAACACATTAATTAGGGAAAGCGGTTTGAGTATCGGTTAGAAGAAACATATACCCATACTAGTTTTTATTACGCGCGTTGCGCGATTGAACAATTGCCCAATGTGAATTATTATGCAAAATATTTGTACAAATCATATATTTGTTATGTACATACGCAAGAGAAGGGGTAAACAAAGTATGTTAAAGATAATAAATGTGTGCAACAATAACATATTATAATCAATTTGTTGTTATTGATGCAACACCGAAGGACCCAAATTGTTTGACATGTGAAGGGAGCTCCTATTAAATCAAATCAAAATGTATGTTATGCTCAATTTAAGTAATATGGAAAACAAAAACGTTAACTTTATCAGGATGCATGTGTTTTATTAACGCAAAAATGAATACATATTTAGCCTTTTACATTTTATCATAATTACACACATGATAAGGAAAACAATAACTTTATAGACTTTATGCTCTCAATCGTTATACTGAATCTGAAATGAATTATATATGCGTCTTATGAACTACTTTCATAAGAAAGTTTAACACGTTTGTGAATTACATTGATTTCTTTTTGGAGAATGAATTACATTTGATTATATTGTATAGTTTGTTACTTCTTCCGTCCATGCCCAATGTTCTCACTTTCTTTTTTTGGAAGTCCCAATTAAAGATTCTCAATTATATTTTAGAAAACTATTATCACGTTTAAAATATAATTTAATCATCAAGCATTAAAAGTAATACATCTATAACATGAAAATATATAAAATATTATATACCCATGAAAACTATTTCTCATAATATACTCGACTTAACTTATTTAATTATTGTCTAGGTCTTATTATACTTAATTTGTTCGCTAAAACGAGATTTAATAAATGAATCTCTTTTTCAGAAAAAGTCTGTAAATTAATAATCATCACAGTTGTGCCCATACTTTGTTATAGGTAAGAAATGCAATATGCAAATAACTATGAGGCCGTTTGGCAACCCTGTTTTTCGGCTTATCAACCAACTTTTTCACCAAACACGTAACTTTTACTTTCGCGCGCTGAATTGTGTAATAAGTAGAAAAAGTAAGGTCAGAGTTACTTTTCTGGCTGTATCGGCTAAAGTTACTGTAGATGACCATTTTAGCTATTATTGCATATAATTTTTTCTTTATTTTATTAATAAAATATATTTTAAAAATATTTTTTCTTAAATAAGCAGAATCAGCCAATGCAGGTACTTCAACCAGAACATCATAAATTTCAGCCAAAACAGCCGATTTTCGTGCCACCAAACGGGCTCTATATATAGTTCATTAAGGTTTGTTTGCAGAGTATTAGCTAATACGTAGTATCTTAAAAAGAAAATTTTTGTTCATTCTAAAAATAAGAAAGAAAATTTTGTCCAAATCAAATTATGCACAAGTAAAACGTACAGCAACAGAAAGAATTGTTAAAATAGCACATTGCTTCTCTTAAGCTTGTTAAACACTATTAATTTGACCACACGATCTCTTATTCTCTTTAGACAAGAATCAAATTACCTGTTGTGTAGTATGCTTTTTATTACTCTGGGCACCAAAACAAAACACACGGCCAAAGATATTTTGTTAATCTCATCCACAACACATGTTGTTATCCGATGCAAAGACAACAAAACTAAAAGTAATTAAATGTAAGTTTGAACGGACGTACATAAGTGATCAAGTGGGAAAGTGCAGGACGATGAAGAGGAGCATAGACAAATGTAGTAAAATAGGTACATATGGGGAGTACAAATATGTATATTTATACTTCGTATTTATAATGGGCCATTATACATTTTTCTAGTAAAGAGTTAATAAAAGCATGAATGTAATGGAAAAGTATAAGATGTTCTTAGTTTTCAAAAATACATTATGCTCCTCAAATTACCCCAAAATAAAACACTTAAACACAGAACTCCAAAAAATACATATGTAAACCAAAATTTAAAAAGGCATAAACAATTTGACAAATTGATCGAAGAACATCATGCTAAGAAAATCGAATGCATCAAAGCGATAAAAACAGAAATCGTTAATTTGATTCCAGATTTGAATTCAATTTAAGTACACACCGATCAATCCACATCTTAAGTTCCCAAGAAATAATTGCTTGTATTGAGAGTCTTAGAAATTAAGCAAAAAAAATTATCAGCTGCTATTTTTTTTTACCGGATCTCGTTGATATTGATCGAGCTCCTACATCAAATATTCTAGCATGAGCCGCGGCAAATTCCGTCACCTCGCCGTCTTGTATCTCAGCCTTGGAGTGCTCTATAAGAGGCGCTTGACCCATTTGGACCACCGAAGAAGCTGCAAATTCCGGCGCTTCTCCGTCGTGCATCTTAGTCCGATACTCCGATCTTGCAGTGCTCTATAAGAAGCTTGACCTACTTGCACCACCAGAGAAGATAGTACTTGTAGATGCCTGTTAAGCTCCCCGATTACAAGTTGTATGGAAAATCAATCACCTTCGATCAATATGAAACTGTGCACCGTGAGTTACTCCGTAAACCACGTTAACGCCGTAGATAGGAATAAATTGAACTGTGCACCGTACCGTGAGTTACTCCATACAATACTTCTATGCAAGAGTACCGCCTCATAAAGCAATCAAGTTACACCAACACTTCTAATGTACTCGTTATACCCTCACCTCTATTCGTGTTTATAATTTTTTAGATACGGAACATGGTCTTTAAAAATACATGTCATCAAGACACAATTTTTATACGTGAGCAATCGTAAACACTCCCTTGATAGTAAAAATTGGTAATGTTTGAGAAAAAAGTGATTCTGAAAAAATTAAAGGTGGTAGTGTTTAGTAAAATAAGATATTTGTGTAATAGACAAACTGAAAAATAGTTTAAAACACCCTTCTACCTTCTACATGCTTTTAGTTTTTAAATGCTTAATTTAAGCAGAAACTGTCATTTGAAAACAAGCCACTACTCCGTAAATGATAAAAATAATCACTTTCAGAATTGGCTATTATGTGAAGATTGTATACTTATTTACTTATAAGGACAACAAAATTGGATCTAATTGCAATAAATGATACTCGTAAATCAATTTTAATATCCATTACTCTAGAATAGTTTTTATGTAAGCAAAAACTATTTAAAAGAAACATGTGTAATCATTGGGATCACATACAGAAGTGATCATATTAATAACAAAAACTATATATGAATATTTTGATTATAATCGTGAGTTATTTTGGTAATTTGAATTCCATCATCATTCCAGCGGATCAAACTATTTATGTAATACAGAACTGACATTTTGGCCTGCCTTTTGCCTTTATCCTTCAGAGTCTTTGCTGAGCCATCAGGCGCGCGCCATTTCTTTCTTTCTGGACGTTTCGTCCGTTGCCCGACAGAACGAACTCGTTCAACACTTCACCCCGCCCCCCAAACTTTGAGATGACACAACTATTCTATCTTTCTTCTCCCCTATTCTTACATGGACTTGGTCATAATGTAATAAATCATCAATATTGACTGGATTTTCCCCACATTGATAGGGTTGACCCATCAACACCGGGCTAAACCATGATCCAGTCATTTGGCTGGATCATTCGTTGGTCTTATACTTGCAACATCGATTGATAGTGATCATAATATCCTATATTAATATACAATGTAAAATTAACACACTATTTTGAAATACTTCATATGAATATGAATTAATACGCAGTACATAACAAATATAAATATACTACTACCTCCGTCCCAAATTGAGTTGCAACTTTGACTTTTCTTGGTCAAATAGATCCGTTTTGTTCGCTTAATTAGGACGTCAATTTTTAATTATATTCCGATTTGGAGTTTACAACTTTGAAGAGATTTCAATGTAGTTTATGAATATGTAAATTTTAATTATCAAAAATTGAATTAATTATCAATTAGAAGGTTTGACTTTTATTATTGGTTGACCAAAAAATGTTGACTTTGCAAAACAAATTGGGACGGAGGGAGTGTGTATTATCATTACTGTATTAGGTACTGTGGGTCGGATTGGGGATACGATTGTCCGAGGAATACATTGGTGTTATGTACGAAGTACAAACGAAGGAGTACCAGCTACTAGGTAAAAACGTACAACAGCGGCAGATGAACCAATCATTGGACAAACTTTATTTGTTGAATTGGGCAGTAGCTAGGGAAGTTGAAACAAAAGATAATGGGTATTGGTCATGATTCTCCACTAATTTTACCATTTTCCTCTTTAAGTAAAGAACTTATAGTTCCAATTGGTTCTCTCTTCTTGACAAAGTTCCATTTTTTATTTTGGGTATTGGACAATCACACATTTTTTATTTTATTAATTCATGTGTCGTTCCAATTTGACAAAGTTTTAAAGAACCGAGTAAGTAATAAACAAAAAAAGAAAAGAAAAAAATAAAACCAATACAATTGGCCTGTTAAAAAAACCAGATATGAGAAAATGGAATAAGATAAAGAACAATAAAACATAAGATAAGAAAATGGAATACCATAAAGAAATACTACGCAATACATGATAATTAAGCACATACATGGTGAAATGCATAAATGTTACCTTAGCTATTGGTATTGTTGCGTTTTGAATCTTTAACTTTTAAATCAATCGAATCAGTATCACACAACTATACATAAATGTTTCAAATGACAATATTATTCAAATCTCCGGCCAAAAAATCATACGTGGCGACCAGAATTCTGTATGAAAGTTCACTTCACCTTACATTTGTCCATGTCATCGTTGTAAGGTGGATTCCACACATAAAATTTTGATTGTTATGTAGGATTTTTTTTACCACAATTTTGAATAATATTGCAATTTGAAACATTTACATATGCTATTGTACAAATTTGATTTATTTAAGAGTTAGAGTACCAAAACGTAACAATAGGTACAATAGTTAAGATTGAGATTTGAGCTATTATTTTTGGCTGTTTTATGAAACTTTAATGTATGAGTGGACTAGATTTGATATTAATTAATCATTTTATTCATTGTGATCTAGAAATTCAAAGGGGAGCAGAATTTTTTGGTCGGCCGCCGTCAACCCGTGCTTCAGTCGGCTCCTCATGACCGGATTTCAAAGTCAATTCAGTAAAAAGGGAATACAAAGAGCGGTAATGCTGACTCTAAAACCAAGAAAGGCAAGGCTATTCCTTACCGGATGAGTCATTGAGTTGAATGGTTTTCCTAGCGATTTGATATTACCAATCCAAACATTTACTAGCATATGTTATACTGTATTAAAGAGTAAAGGGTCAGTTTGGTCTTCGAAGTTACAAAAAAGGCGTCAAATAAGTCCTTATATAGAAGATTCTCTCCAGACGTGCCATTTGAGGTGGCTCCTGGTGGAATTTTGTGATAAAGTTTTTTGAGCATCTTATACATTAAGTCTAGTTTACTCGTACTAAATTTCAGCTAAAAATTCAATCGGGAAGACATTCAAATGAATTCTTGAAGATAACAGCGCTTTTAACGGCACAGTTATCTTCAAGAATTCATTTGAATGTCTTCCCCATTGAATTTTTATCTGAAATTTGGTATGAGTAAACTAGACTTAATGAATAAGATGCTCAAAAAATTTCATCAAAAAATTCCACCGGGAGCCACCTCAAATGGCACGTCAAGACAGAATCTTCTATATAAGGACTTATTTGACCCCTTTTTTGCAACTTCGAGGACCAAACTGACCCTTATCCCCTGTATTAAATATTTACTACATATGTTATACTGTACTCCCTCCGTCCCATAATGTTTGGGACAAAGGAGTGTGGCACAAATTTTAAGAAAAAGTGGAATTGTGTGGTGGGTGTTGAGTTGATAAAGTGTGAATAAAGTAAGAATGAATTGTAACCACCCAAATATTTCCAAAAATAGTATGGGACAAACAAATTGGGACACCCCAAAATGGTAAACTGGGACAAACATAAGGGGACGGAGGGAGTATTAAATATTCGATTTGATATTACCAATCCAAACATTTACTAGCATATGTTATACTGTATTAAATATTTACTACATATGTTATACTGTATTAAATATTTAAGGTGACAACTGTGGTACTTTTCTAAAATATGGGGTACCGTACCTATCATTCATTTGATTGGACCACATCACTTTATCATTTTTCATTTAGATTTAAATAATTCAACTGTTATATTCTCATTGGTCCATGTGGACAAAGGTGTAGTACCTTATGGGTACCATAGAATTTACCAATATTTAAATGTGTTATAAGTTGTATGTCCTGGGCCTCAAAGATGCTATATAACGCACCCCGTTTAAAACCATTTTTTAAATAGTATGTTGTAAAGTAAACGGAATGGAAATTGCACACTAAAGAGTCTAGACATTAATAAAGTTTAGGGTTCTTCAATAGACAAGGTACCGGTATCCAATTCTTTAACCAATCACATAATAATACTATGAAGCCACGTACTGACGTACGTAGCCTTCTAAGTTCCATTATTTGTATTTTAGTCCCTAATAAAGCAGTTAACAAGTAATGAAAACTACCCGACCAAATATTTGTCCACCCACTTCGTCCGTTTAATTTCCTCGGAGTATTCTAATTTTCTCTACACCCAATTTTCTTTTCACGGCAACTAGCATATCACGATACAAAATATGCCGACATACTACAATAATATCCTTACCTCATGTAATTACAAGTCTCTTAATACCTAAATAATGAGTTTATATATTTCTATATTATTATTTTTGTGCAATTTACCTAATTAAATATGTTCAATTAAGTAAAAATTATATTTAAAATATATTTTATTAATAGAAAAAGGAAGAAATTATATTAAATAGTTAGAATCATCTTCTGTAATAACTTTATCAATTACTAATAATAACAACCTAACTTATTTTGATTTTGAATATTAACAATTCAGCGCGCAAAATTAAATTTTTTGTATTTGGTGAAAATTGGTTGACAAGTCTAATAAGCTAGCCAAAAACACAAGTCATCAAACGGCCCTGGATTTATTTTCTTGATCCGCCACTGGATTAGAGTGTTCGGGAGATCGAGAGAGACTGAGTGCCTGTGAATTTACTAAATCTACTGAAATTTGTGTTAAACTTATTGAAGTGATTAAATTTGATGAATGTGTTGAATTATCGAAAATATATATTTAATATAGAGTACATATTTATTAATAAATTAAAGAAAAAATTTACATCAAAATAACTAAAATAATTGTTGGGAATATTTGATGTGAGTCAAGTTTGTCTTAGGTTTTGTTAATAAATAGGTTTATCTTTAACTTTTATAGCATTATCTAATATGCACGGAGTAATAAATAGACTAGAATGGGTATAGGGCCAAATGAGACTTAGGCACAAATTTCTAGGATAGCTTATTTCGGCATATCTACCTACGCCTATAAATATGCGCATATATTGTAAAAGAAAAAATTATATTTAAAAATCAGCTGTAGCATTCACTCTGTAAAAGTTCTCGATATCAATAGAAAGAAGGATTTCACTATTCGATATTCTTCCGATCATTCTCTGATTCCTTCTTTGTTTTATTGATGGATTCCATTTAGCTGTTTGTTAGTCTACATATATGGGACCAACATGATCCTCTACAGTTACCCTAGTCAATTCAGCCACGAAAGTAATTCAACAGCCCGTTTGGTAGCAAGAAAATCGGCTGATTTGGCTTATTCTGTTTAAATTTATGAAGTTCTGGCTGCATTGGCTGATTCTGCTAATTTAAGAAAAAATTATTTTAAAATATATTTTATTAATAAAATAAAGAAAAAAGTATATGTAAAAATAGCTAAAACGTGTCATCTACAATAACTTCAGCCAATACAGCCAGAAAAGTAACTTCAACCTTACTTTTTCTGCTTATTACACAATTCAGCACGTGAAAGCAAAAATTACTGTGTTTGGTGAAAAAGTTGGCTGATAAGCCAAAAAACAGTGTTTTCAAATGGCCTCCTAAATTAACTGGATCATTTTAGTTATTTTATGTAATTTTTTGTTTCACGTGCTGAATTGTGTAAATAATAATAAAAAGTAATGTATGGCAGAATAAACAAAATGATACTAAAATAAATGAATAGAAACGATATATTTAATAAAAAAAATTGATAGGTGAAACGGATAAACTGGAAACAAGCTTATGATTTATGAATAGATGAAAAAATCAAAGGGTACAAAAATAAATGAATGGAAACTATAGAAAGAAAACACGACGCAGGATGCATAAGGAAATTATGTAGATGAAAATAATCAAACTTAGTATACTAATATAGGAGGGTTGCGTGGCTTCATAGTTCATACTAGTATTTGATTGGCTAATAAACATTGGGTATCGGTACCTTGTCTATTTAAGCAGGTACCAATACCATAGAAAAATCCTATAGTGGGACTAAAATCAATACGGTTGAGCAAAAACAACTGTAATCTAGTTATGGGAAAAAATTTGATATGTGGAGCGAACAGCGGTTTGCACAAAATGAGGCCTTTTAGTTTTGCAAACGCAAGTAGAAAGTAGAAGGCACTTTAGAGTTGTGCTCGACCACCGTCCTCACACCTGTGCAAATACTACACTAGGTAGCTGGTTATCTATAAGTAATTCTATTTGAACAACAATCAATTTCTAAGGTCTAATTGGTCACACATAATGAGTCCGTTTGGTAGCACGAAAATCGGCTGATTTGGCTTATTCTGATGAAATTTATGAAGTTGTGGCTGCATTGGCTGATTCTGCTGATTTAAGGAAAAATTATTTTTAAAATATATTTTATTAATTAAATATAATAAAATAAAGAAAAAACTATATGTAAAAATAACTAAAATGGTCATCAACAGTAACTTCAGCCAATACAGCCAGAAAAGTAACTTCAACCTTACTTTTTCTGCTTATTACACCATTTAGCGCACGAAAGCAAAAATTACGTGTTTAGTGAAAAATTAGTTGATGATCCTGACAAGTCGTAAAAGAGTGTTGCCAAATGGCCACAATATTATCAAGCCCTCAGGCTTGTTCTATACTTTGTTCAATATTGTCAGCTCCCGTTCAGTCACCTTGTATTGTGGCCTTACCGTATCAAACCCAATTAATCAAATTTACGATTGTTAATAGACTCACATTATAAATCCATGAGATCCCTAGCATTGATTCTAAAGTCTAAACAATTCTATTGGATTCTCGTAACTAATACTCGTATGAGGTATTTTAAGTTATCCAAATCATAAGAATATATTACTCCCTCCGTCCCAATTTGATGATCCCGTATTTCTTTTCTGGACCGTCCCAAATTGATAGTCTCATTTCTCTTTTTGGAAAGAAATATATGGTTCACATCATTTCTCCTTTTTCTACTCAAATCGCAACCACAACTTTTACCTTTTCAATCACTTTCTTAATCTTTGAACCCAAAAGAAATGAGATCATCAAATTGGGACGGAGGGAGTATATAATTAGCCGAGTTATGCTCCTAGTGTGGACCGTGTGGTGCATATATATAAACTTCTAAAATAACACTTTGAACACGACCAAACGTTCGCGAAGTGAGACAAGTTGAACGGTTTGATAAATCACACTTCTATCCTCAATGTATATATGAGTTAAAACGGTTTTCCAGTGAAAAATAAGTACGAATTGAAGACTTGAAGAGTATGAATTGCAAGGAGTAATATCGAGGACTACTCGGATTTGAAGGAGTAAAATTTTGCTCCCGTAATTTGAGGTCATATTACATTACAGGACAAAAAATGTTGACCCAGAGATTGTACTTAATTTGTAGAACGTACGTGATAGGAGTACTACCTCCCTCCCCCTAAGTTTGGGACAAGAAAATGTGGCACGGTTATTAATAAAAGTGGATTTATGTGGTTGATATTGAATTGATAAAGTAAGAATAAAGTAGGAATGATTTAGAACCACACGAACTTTACCAAATAAGGTATGTGACAATCTTAGTGGGACGGACCGAAATGGTAAAATGGGACAATCATAGCGGGACGGAGAGAGTATATTTTAAGGCTATATAACCTATATTTGGTGGGTATAAGTCCTTGTCTTCTACTTGTGTATTGTTCAAAAGGTCTCTAAAAGTTTCTAGTTGTATGTTTGACATGACAATTTTTAAGAGCTTTTCAAAAATTAAATGATCTTTTTTGAAATGCTACGAGAGTAGCATCTGAGAAAAGCTTGTGACTTTTAGTACTCCGTACTAATTAATCCTAACAGCTTGTATACCAACCCGAACTAAATCCTAACAGTCAGTTTTTACCAAACAGCTAGCACCTTTTCTTTCTAAGATCTTTTCAGTCACTAAAAGCTAACAGTTATTAAAAAGTTCACAAAAGTATCATTTCAAGTAGTTGTGCCAAACATACTCTAAATTTCAATGGACAAAAATTTCATACATGTGTATGTCACAAGTTATGAATCGTTAATGATTAACTTAGCGCAATAGTAATCGCACCCAAGATCGAAGATCATAAATCGGGGACTATGATGCCCAAGTTGAAAGTTTGGAGTAACGTCATGGTTATATTTAAACACTTTCTCCGTCTCTTATAATTCTTTTCATTTACCTTTTTGAAAAGTTTTGTGTGAACGTCACTTATTTAGAGCATCTTCAATGGTACAATGTGTACGGTGCACACGTGGCATGAAAGATGACCACATAAATATTAGTAAATAAATTATTTATCTCCCTATTTGAATGATTTTATACAGTTTTGGTAAGTTTTTCTCCACAATGTCAAGGAGACCGTCTAATATTGACATTGTTGTTGACATTGCAGGGAAAAACTTATCAAAATTGCTTAAAATCATTCAAATAAGAAAAGAAATAATTTATTTGCTAATAATTATGTGGCTATCACTCATGCCACATGTGCACCGTGGACATTATAGCATTGGAGATGCTCTTACAGGGGCGTAGCTAGGGGGTGGCCACCCCTGGCCCTGGCCCAGCCCAAATTTTAAAAATGTCTAAATTTTTAGTGTAAAAAATTCTGTGTGAATTGTTTTTCAAAAGTATTCTTTTTACCGGCCTAGTCCGGCCCATTGTCCTGGCTCCGCCCCTGCTTATTTACCTTTTCTTACTCAATCACTACTATATACATTTTCATTCTATTCTCACTTTGTTTAACTTTGATCCAAGTCAAACTGAGAGCATTTAATTAAACCACATGTATATTTTTGCATGGAAATTGTCTCGATCCAATTTTTTTGCCTAGAGAGTTTATTTGATAGTGTAATTAACATGTTATAGTATTGATATAGTAACGTTTAAAGATCAGCCTGTTCTAACTGGTCCAAGTTGTTGAGTGAGATTGACATGAGCTCACGGCTAGTAGAGATTGATCGATATCCTATACACACGCCCCCACGCACGCGCCCTCACACACTTACACACACAGACATTCATATATCATGTATGCGTGTAACTGCACGTACCTTAGAACAAAATTTTTATTATTATTTTTTATTTTGAGTTTTGTGAGACTGTGAGAGTATCATACATTCATACTATCAATTTTGTATAGTACTTTTATATTGTTGTTACATTTTTATAACATATCTACTTAACTACTTTGAGTTAAGGTTTTTCCTTGTCACTATTGGTATATTATTATATATCTTTTCTTTTAAGTGTTTTTTTCAAGAAAAAAGATAGGTGTACACAAAAGTTGTATACTTGTATGTCCCTCACAGACAAGTTGTCTGTCCGGAGACGAGTTGTCTGTCCACAGACAACTGATCTCCGGACAGACAACTTGTCTGTGAGGGACAGACAAGTGTACAACTTTTGTGTACACCTAGCTCCGCCCTTTTATCAATTACTTCCCTCGTCCAGAAATGAATTGCAATTTGCATTTTTTAAAGTTGATGCCGATAAAGTTAAGTCATGCATGCGGATAGTCTAATCAGTTTAAGATATCAAAATTTACTTATTCGGATACTACAGTAATAATATAATACTCCCTCCGTAACATAAAGATCTTCCCATTTTGACTTTTCACGATCTTCTAAGTTGAACTTTGACTGCAAATATCTACATATCTATATTTATAAAATTCATAATAAATTAACATTCAAATAATATGTTTTACAATGAGTTATATAAAATAAATTTTTAATCATAACATAATGTGAGTTTTGAATAAATAATGGTCAATGTTCATAAAGTTTGACCCAAAAAAGTCAAACCGGGAAGATTCTAGCGTTATGGAGGTAGTAAAAGAAATACATAGTATCCCGTCATATATACGTAGTAGTATACTAAATAAATAGATAAAGTGAAAGTGTCGTGACCAAGAAAAATTGATCTTGCAGGTCAATCATTTTGCAATAGAGGGAGTAGAAACAATTTGTTTAATACAATCTCGTGGTACTCATCATTCTAAGCTAATTTACAAGACTATCAACTTATTAGTGAGAAATGTGTTTTATTTCAAACAATGGTAGGATTTGGATTTCATTTTTAACATAGGTAAAAACGGATGAGAATAAGGGATCAGAAAATGGCACCGATGGGAGTCGAACCTGGGACAACTTAATTGGAAAGGGAATTCGCACAGGATTTTATTGCGGACAACTAGTATTAGGCTTTGTTTGTAAACAATTAATTTAAGTACTTTTGGCTTTTTTTTTAAGAAAAAAGCACTTATTTTACCAAACAATACCAACTTTTACTTTCTCGGTTTTCGTGTAGAATCTACTTTTTACTTTTTCTATTACACAAAAAGCACTTATTTTACCAAACACTACCAACTTTTACTACTAATCACTTTTTTCCCAAAAAGTGCTTTTATTTAAGCACAATCACTTGCAAACAGAGCCTTAGTAGGATAGCTATCAAGAGTAATGTGGACAACTATCGCGCAGGATTTTATGCACCGATAGTCTAATACTATCAAGAGTAATGTGGGGATAGTTGCCCGCAATAAAATCCTACTAATTCATACGGAGTATAATTTGTTACTAAATATTGAAAGTTAAAATATTTACCCCAATTAAAAAAACTGATTGCCCCCAATACCCCAGCAGTTCGGCTGTCCACTCCAAAGCAGTAAATCTGAAATTCAGATTACCGAATCGGTGAATCACCCAGACCAACAAATCCAATTGACCTAGGCACTTTGATTAGTCCTCTGTGTGACTGTGTGCCTAATTTGTTAACTTGTTTAAACTCTAAAAAAAAGGATGACACCCCATCCCTGAGGGCCCCCCAACACCGACCGGACGGCACGATGGGAGGATGTAAATTGGACTATAATCACAATCTGACAGATAGAGAGTGGGGCTCTGTCCCCGATACTTACAGAGGCCCTATGCATTTTTCAGCATAGTAACCCCTCATCGTAGTTGCCGGGATTCGAACCCGAGACCTAACCCATGTGGCACTCCCTCGCTACCAGTTGAGCTACGCCCACCGGTAACTTGTTTAAACTCTCAAATCATATATGGAGTATTGCTTTTTACATAAATGATTAAATGTGAATAATAGACACTATTGGTTTGGCCTTTGGAGCTTTGGGTGTACACCAATTGGATAAAATCTTATCTTAATTTATTGGTGTACATTTGCACATTTAATTTAATTGATGAGTTACTTAACTAATTATACATCTATCAGAGTCTAATTTTTTACATCTCTTAGAAAATGTCATTTAATAAGTTAAAATAATAATTTTAAATAACATGCTAAATAAAATGTATCAATGTAATAAAACTTTAATAATGGTGCTCTTCCAAAAGATGAAAACTTGGTGCAAACAATTGTGATATATTTTGCTAGAAATTTCGCCATTGTAACAATACAATTGCACTTTATTACTACATTGTTTTTATTCTTTTGTTGTACTTTTTTTATAATAAAAAGTGGATTTTACTGATAAAAGAAAGTAGTACAAAGCGCGAAAGGAAATAAAAGACAAAACAATACATAAAAGGAAAAATGAAAAGAACTAATCTAGATCCAAGGGAAACACTAGTAGGAAAAGGAGCTCTAACGATACTATAATTGACCTATAGAGGCGCTAAAAAGCGTCGGAAGTGTTTTTACCGACACTTGTAAAAGTGCTGGCTTTGCTTGTGTCGCTAGACCTTCTTACGACACTTATTCTTAGCATTGGTATAGCATTGTAAAAGCGTTGCTAAATGTGACGCGCTTTTCAACATTCTATTGAGGTACATATATAGCGCCGCAAGAGATATAACTGCACTTTAATATATGCACCTTCAAATTAAATATATTACCATGATTGTAATTTGTATTTTGCCCCTGCTACGAATTTTTGCAATTAATCATATAACATTTATAATAATACTAAGAAACATCTTAATTGCAAATGAGGGTATATATTGCATCATTCAAACTCTTCAAACTGAAAACAACAAATAAGCGTTCCTTCATTGTTTTAACTCCACGACTAAACTTATACCAAAATATTTATTATAGTATCATATCAAAATATCCAAATCAACTTTGAATCCTCCAACTTAGTACGACAATGTAGTTCCTCCAATTATCACTTAAGCAAAAATCTGTAAAAACCAAACAAAAAGCACAATTAGCAATATACAAAAAGATAATATAAATTTAAAAACAGTAGCAACAACAAATAAAAAAAACAGTAGACAAGCATTTCCAGATTAAACTAGTGAAAGAAAGTATTGGAAGTGGACCATGTTTATAAGCTGATTACTAAACTAGTATCAAATAGGTACAATGCTTCTTGAATAGAATGAAATGGTTAGACAAAGTTGTTCTTCATGGAGAGACCCTAGATCACTTAAGTTGTCTCAAATGCTAGTATAAATAATAAAAGAAATTATGCACCATACATGAAAGAAACAGATAGGTAGTATTAAAGATTACTTCATGCACATGTAAAGAAACAGAGAGGTAGTATTAAAGATTACTTCATGCACATGTAAATTAGACTCCATACATGCATATCAAAACACAACACATTTTAACAATCAAGAATCAACATAGCTATATATAGGTAGTTTTAAAGATTACTTCCTGCACATGTAAATTAGACTCCATACATACATATCAAAACACATATAAAACCCAATATATTTTAACAATCAAGAATCAACATAGCTATATAAGTAGCTACAGTGCTTACAGTTAATTGCAGAATTTTGGCTCTCCTCTGTAGGAAGAAAACACTGGCAGCATATTGGTTGGTGATTAAATTACAACTTATTATATAAAACTCTTTACTTTAGAAAATTATTCATCATTTAAATGAAAGTACAAATAAAGAACAAACCTCATCAACACCATGTAGCTCTTTAAGCTTGATCCATTCACTACTGATAAGATAAAATAAGATAAAATAAGCTTGATCAGAGATTATTACATTATTTAATTGCAATAAATATTATCAAAGTAAGCAAATTTATAAGATGAAAAAGATACACTTAGTACCTCATTAATATTTTTCATAACGGACTTGGAGCTTCCTTTTCAACTTCAAAAGACTTATTCTTTTCTTTTTTATATGCTTCCTCATTTTTTGCATTGTCCTGTTCAGCTTTATGATAGTTATTCCTTGCTTTTTGACACGCTTCTTCAATCTTTGCATGGACTGTTTTAGTTGGCGAATATAATACAAAGCCGTTGTTTCATCACTTGAGGACATATTTAAGCCATTACAATATGGTGGGCGTGAGGGGTTTGCAAAATCTGATGGCTTCACACCAAGTCCTAAACCACGAACACGCCCATATTGATCTTTACCTAAAACCTTGGAAACCGGATCATCATCTAAGCTCACTTCCTGGTCACCTATCTAAGCTCACTTCCTGGTCACCCTTGATATTTAGTGACAACATCAAGTGGACCACGTGCTAACATACGAACTTCCTCTTTTAAACTCTCTATACCATGCGTTTCCTCTAATTTGGCTACCTGTAAAAAATCAATCGTATTAATTACTCATGTAAAAAACAGTTGAATAACACAAATATTACTATTTTGATTCTTACATATTGACTAAACCACTCATGAAATGTCTCATGCTGAATACGTTCAATATCTTTCAAAGATAAACGCCTTGGACGACATCGTCTCCTAAGCTCTGCTGCATGTTCTCTAAATAAGAAAAGATAACTGGTAAGCAAATTTGAAGTTAAAAAGTTAAATAATAAAAGATAACTGGAAACTTCAATTTATTTTATAAGAAGTTAGAGTACTTACTGTAGGAATCCAGAAATCTCTGAACAGTTGAATAAAACATAACGATGTGCTTGAATCTTGTTCATTTGGGCAATGGTGCGTGTACTGGGTTTTCCTATAGGCTTCCCAACTTGTGCAAATAATGAACAACCTTCTTGAATATTTGAAGAGCACGGATCTACAACCCCGTTTGTAATTGTGATTCCAGAAGGTAAACTGAACTTTAAGTCAAAACCTTCTAAGTAATGAGAACAGAAAGTTGAAAATTCAGAAGCTATGATGGCCTCGGCAATGGAACCCTCTGGATGAGCCTTATTACGCACATGTGACTTTAATGAGCCAATATACCTTTCGATAAAATACATCCATCTAAAACAAACAAGCCCTGCATTCTTTGCTTGGGTTGCAAGATGAATAACTAAATGTGTCATCACTGTGAAAAAACTAGGTGGAAATAGCATTTCGAGGTGACACATTATCCTGGGCACGTGAGCCTCAAGCCGTTTAAGTTCATCAATATGTATATTCTTAGAACAAATATCTCGAAAATAGCCACATAGATCAAGCAAAACCAACACCACATCTTTTGAAAGAAGCCCTCGTAACGCAACAGGAAGAATTTGTTGCATCAAAATATGGCAGTCATGACTCTTAAGTCCAAGTAGTTTTACATTCTGAAGATTGACATACCTTGAAATATTTCTGGCATAACCATTTGGCACTTTAATGTCATGAAGAGTTTTGCAAAATGCTTGTTTCTCTTCTTTTGACATTGTAAAAGGAGCAGGTGGCAAATACAGTGTGTTTTTTGAACCTCTTTCCTTTGGATGAAGCTCCTTCCTTATTCCCATTTCCATAAGATCCAAGCGGGCATTTAGATTGTCTTTAGACTTTTCAAAATTCAATAACGTATTAATTATATTATCACACACATTTTTTTCGATGTGCATTACATCCAAGTTGTGCCGTATTAAGTGAGACTCCCAATACGGCAATGACCAAAAAATATTCTTTTTCTTCCAGGTTTTTGAGCCATTAAATTCAGCAAGTTCCTCCAGTTCATGTAACTCATCAATCCCTGATCGTGCCAGTGGTGCCTCTCTTAATTCTTCTTCTCCATTAAAAGCCTCCATGTTAAAACGAAATTCATGGTTTGACTCTAAGAAACGACGGTGGCCCATAAAACAATACTTGTGTCCATTTTTAAGCCATTTGGAGTCGGTTTCAGAATTACAACAAGGACACGCCTTTTCTCCTTGTACACTCCAACCAGAAAGCATTCCGTAACCTATAAAGTCACTAATAGTCCACAAGAGACCAGCCCGCATATTGAAACTTTCATCTTTTGAAACGTCATAAGTTGCACTTCCAACATTCCAAAGTTCAAGTAACTCTTCAACAAGGGGCTGTAAATATACATCAATTTTATTACCCGGGCTAGTTGGTCCAGGAATAAGTGTAGAAAGAATAAGAGATGATTTTTTCAAGCACATCCATGGTGGTAGATTGTATGGCACCAAAACAACAGGCCAACAACTATATGTAGAGCTTAACATCCCAAATGGATTAAAACCATCACTAGCAAGTCCAAGCCTCACATTACGGCTCTCTGCACAAAAATCAGGGTACCTAGAATCGAAACTTTTCCAGGCTTCAGAATCTGCCGGATGCCTTAATATGTCATCCTTAAGACGTTCCTCATCATGCCATCTCATTAAGGATGCAGTTTTCTTTGACATGAACAATCTCTTAAGCCTAGGTTTTAATGGAAAATAACGTAAAACTTTTATAGGGATTCCTTTTTTCTTCTTCCCTCCTACTGAAGTTGTATTCTCACTCATGCCTTTCCACCTTGAAGCACCACAAACTGAGCATGTATCATCATTAGCCTTATCTTTCCAAAACAGTTGACAGTGATTTGGACATGAATGGATTTTAACATAGCCAAGACCTAATTTATCAATAACCTTTTTGGCCTCTGCGAATGACTTTGGTAAATTTGCAGTTTTTGGGATTGCAAGTTGTAAATGTCCTAATAGTTCATTAAATGACTTATTAGTCCATTTATTAGTACTCTTTGTGTGGAATAAAAGTACCAAAAATGAGAGTTGAGTCAATTCGCATCCTGGCCATAACTCCTTATCTGCCTCTTCAAGCAAACTATAAAATGTCTCAGCTTCCTTATTTGGACCTCGGGTGTGTTGATCTGTATTTGGAATAGACTCACTAAAATTTGGATCACATTTTCTATGACCATATCCATATGCATCATGTATCAACTGACACATATTTGAATGATCTAGCATTTCATTTTCTACTAGAGGTTCAGAAGAAGTTGGGTTTATCGTTTGACCCGCACTTTCCCCATGAAAAATCCAATTGGAGTAATTCTTCATAATTCCATAATGAAGCAAGTGAGCATTTACTTCATCTGGACTCAAAAGCTTATTATTAACACACTTCATGCATGGACATCTAAGTTTACCATCTAAAGGCAAACTTCTAATAGCATATCCCATAAAACCATCAACCCCTTCTCGGTATTGTGTTGTTCTCAACGGAGAAGCTAAAAATTTCTTGATAGATTCCAAATCCATGATCAAACAACCAAACCGGAATGAAACCTAAATAAAAAATTGAAGCCAATTTTACACCAAGAAACATACTGTTTAGAAAGTAGACTGCAACATAATGGCTTTTGAAACTGTTTAGAAATTGCATATTCAAATTCTAAGTCATCACAAGGAAATGAAAATGAAATGTTAAGCAGATTTGGATCTAGTATATGAGTATATCCATTCAAATATATAATATCTTTATAGGATATATTAGTTTTCTGTTTTGGTTAAGTATGAGAACAGTTAACACGTTGTTCAATTTGACTAGTGTTGAATATGTTGTTTTGTTGATGACTAACCATGCAGGAACAAAGGATAGACCTAGTCTATAAACACTTGTGAGTTTCCTGTTGATGAACCAACCATGCAGGTGGAACGGCGAACAGAACCGCCCCCAGTTCTAGTTCCGTGATATGGTTTGAATTAATATTGATTGCACCTACTTAATTCAAAATTAAAGTGTTTTCCTTATGAGTGCTTATTTGAGTGGTATATTACTTTATGTAAAGTAATATGAGTGCCTTTTAATATGTACGTAATTGTGCTTCTAACCTTATAAAAGGCAATTGCTCTTTTTACTTTATGGAAAGTACTTTTGGCTTGCAAAAGTAATTAAGGATTGCTTGACTTGTGCTTTGGTGACCGTAGCATGATCTGCACTCCTTTGTAATTTGAAAAGGTGCATCATTAAGTAAAAGATTAATTTAATATCTTTTATGGAAAGGCTCTTTAATGATTGCATCCACTTAGAAAAGGAAAGTGTTTTTAAGAAAATTCTATTATGGCAAATAGGCCGTTGCATCCTTGCTTTTGATACGAATAAATTCCCTGATTTTTAAAAGAGTTGATCAAAGCTTACCTTATTTGGAAATAAATTCAAAAAGCTTGGAATATCCCCACCTTAATTAAACCCACGTGATTTGATTGAGTTGTTTATTCACTTGGTGCGTGATTAATATGTTACCTTGAGATTTTGGGTGTTTGATTGGCTTACATATATCAAGCTCGGATTTGAGGAATATTATGAAGGAAAGTAATTCAAAATATCAAGGCAAGTCTCAAGATTAGGAGATCAACTATTCAAGGAGGATTACTCAAACGGTCTGCTTAAAGACAGCCTATATAAACGAAGCAGCAAAAGAGAATTAAAGTGCGCATAACCAGAGAAATATCAAGAGATAGGCTCGAGAAAAATACGAAGCTCAAGGCACCTGAAACTGCTCACTCGGAGTTCTAGATAGAGTTTCTTCTTTCCCTTCTTCATATTGTAATGGGGTATTGAGGATTGGCTAAGAGTAGCCTCCTCGGGTTGGTTTGTGTGAGTGAGAGCTTTGTTGTAAAGCTGAGAGGCTCTCTACCCACAAGGTAGAGAAGCGTAACTCTTCCTAGAGAGGATAGAGTTGGGGTGGCTCAAGGGTAGACTAGGAGAGTTTCCCTTGTAATCATTCAAAGGCTTTTTAGTGAAGTTGTTAAAATTCCTCCGAGGGAGGTCGAGGTTTTTTAATCCCTTTGAGCCAAGGGATTTTTCCTCGTTAAATTCTTGTGCACTTTACTATTTCGCAATTCCCTTTATCCCACACTAGAACTCGGCGAAAAACTGCCACGGTTCCACACGAACACAATTCACCCCCCCCCCCCCCTCTTGTGTTGCTAACCGTTTTCATCAATTGGTATCAGAGCCGGTCTTCACCACATAAAGGCTAATACCTTGGGAAGAGATCCGGCAAAATGAATACGGTTGACCGATTGGAAGAAGGGTACTCGACTCAACGACCACCATTGTTCAATGGCAAATACTATCAATTTTGGAAGAGTCGGATGGAAAACTTTATCAAGGCCGATAACTACCAGGTTTGGAATGTAATTGAAAGTGGTGATAATGTCATCACAAAGAGAAACGCCGAAGGTAATGTTGTTCCTAAACCTAAAGTTGAATATACTTCTGAAGATTATGAGAAACTCGAGCATAATGCCCAAGCCCTTAAATATCTAATTTGCGGTCTTGGTCCTGCCGAACACAATCGGGTTCTAGGATGCAAGACTGCAAAACAAATGTGGGATTTGCTCGAGGTCACTCATGAGGGAACCTCACGTGTAAAAAAATCTAAGATTGACATATTCATGCGTAATTACGAATTATTCGTAATGAAGCCAAAAGAGTCAATTAAGGATATGATTACACGCTTTACTAACATTATCAATGAGCTTTCAGCCCTTGGAAGAGAAATTACAGTGGAAGATCAAGTGAGAAAGATTTTGAGAAGCCTGCCCCAAGTGTGGAAGCCTAAGACCACGGCTATTGAAGAAGCAAAAGATCTATCCACCATGACGCTCGAAGACTTGACTGGATCACTCTTGACATATGAACTGGGTCTTCAAGAAGAACAAGATGCCGAGAATGCTAGACGAGAAAGAGGAATAGCTCTAAAGGCTCGAGAAGAAGAAGAGGAATCCGAGAGTGAATCGGATGATGAGATGAGCATGTTTGCAAAACAATTTGGGAGGATGTACTGAAAGTTCAAGAACAACCGTATCAAACAAGGTAAAAAGAACACTCAATCTTTTAATAACCAAGGCTGTTTTGTTTGTGGTTCCTTTGAGCACAGGGCTAAAGACTGTTCACAAAAGAAAAATGACCGGAACTGCGACAAGAACAAGTCCAGTTCCAACCGGAGGTTCAGCGAAGACAAAGGGTTCAAGAGAGATCTCAAAAAGGCCATGATGGCAGCATGGGGAGATTCTTCTGATGATGAAGAAGAGGAAAATGATAAGAACACCAATCATGCGGGTCTATGTCTTATGGCACTCTCCGACGAGGAATCCGACCAAGAAAGCTTTGAGGTAAACTTTGAAAATTTTCTATCCAAGTTTGACTCTCTATCCAAAACCAAAACTCGGAAGATTTTCAAAAGATTGACTATTGAGCTTAATGAAAGCCTTTCCGAAAATGATCATCTTAAATCACGTGTCACTGAGCTTGAGTCTAAACTCGAGGAAGCCACAAGAGCCAAAATAAGGCTTGAAACAAAAGTGGGAGAGTTAATAGATGAAAGGCTTAAGTACAGTGAAGTGGTTCTAGAACAAGATCAAATTATTTGCTCTCTTAAGCTCGATAGTATGAACAAACAAGTTGATCATGATGAAAAGCTTCTCTCAAAAATACCGAGTGTTGGTTGTTTAATTGATCATCTTCATCGTCTTGTTGCCGAGTGCACTGATTTTAAAAATAGACCGGAATATCAATCCTATAGTGCAACGAACAAAACCAGGTCTAGACATCATTCTGGAACTGGTCCTTCTCAGCACAATAAGAAAGTAAACGAGACTGCAGGTCTCGGATATATTCCAAGGGATACTCGATCTAATCAAAAATCAAATTTTCAGAACCAACCCTTTAAGGGTAATAGAACCTGAGGACAACCCAGTTCTAGACCATATCAACAGCCACCTAGAACTGGACCAAACTGGTTCGATAGACTGGTTCAGAGGCACAAAAACGGTTATGGACAAACGCCTAACCGGACTTTTTACAAAAGAACTAGAGGCTTTCACGGTAAATGGAAACCCAAATACGTTGATACTTATGATAACCGGGTTTGCATGCATTGTGGCAAAATTGGTCATCTACGGTATCAATGTCACTCTCGGCAAAAGACTTTAGAAAGATGCTATGATCATGTTAGATATTCCTCAAACAATTACAAAATGGAACCCAAGCAAGTCTGGGTTCCACGCGCTAACCCTTAATCCTGGAACAGCGCCGAGTGAGGGGGAACAATCACTGGTTCCTTGACAGTGGTTGTTCTAAGCACATGACGGGAGACAAATCTTTATTCCTCTCACTACGGCCATTTAGCGGTGGAAAGGTGACATTTGGAGACAACGGCAAAGGAGAGATCATAGCCGTGGGCAAAGTTGGAAAGTCACCTAGCCATGCTATTGATAATGTATTTTTAGTCAAGGGTTTGAAATTTAATTTACTAAGTATTTCTCAATTTTGCGATCGAGGTAATAGTGTTGTTTTTGATCATAACGTTTGTCGCATTGTTAATAACGAATCACAACAAGTTATACTTGAAGGCAAGAGGCTCGAAAATACATATAAAGTAGATCTTGATTCATTGCCTAATATTAGTATGACTTGTTTGAGCGTTATTGATAACGATCCTTTGCTATGGCATAAAAGGCTTGGACACGCTAGTTTTTCATTAATAAATAAACTTAAAAATGATGATTTAGTTATTGGACTGCCGAATATGAAATTTTCACTTGACCATGTTTGCTCGGCTTGTGCCACCGGAAAACAATCTCGGTCATCTTTTAAAACAAAGAATTTGGTGAGCACAAGCAAGCCCATAGAACTAATACACATGGATTTGTGTGGTCCAATGTCAGTCCGTAGCCGAGGAAACAAAGAATACGTTCTGGTTATTGTTGATGACTTTTCAAGAAAGATACTTTTAATGAGTTTGCTATTTTTGTAAGGAAAATTGAGCATCAAACAGGTCTACGACTAATCAAGATCCGATCGGATCATGGAACTGAGTTTGACAATTCTCTCTTCGATGCCTTCTGCAAAGAACGAGGGATAGACCACAACTTCTCCGCACCTAGAACTCCACAACAGAACGGAGTGGTAGAACGGAAGAATAGAACTCTGGAGGACATGACTAGAACTATGCTTATTTCCAGCGGTCTAGCTAGGAGTTTTTGGGCAGAGGCTCTAAACACAGCATGCTACATCATTAATCGAGCCATGATACGTCCACTCCTAGGGAAAACACCCTACGAACTGCTCAAGGGGAGGAAGCCCAACATAAGTCATCTAAGAACTTTTGGGTGCAAATGTTTCGTCCACAACAATGGGAAAGACAACATCGGCAAATTTGATGCTAGAAGTGACGAGGCAATCTTTCTCGGATATTCCCCACATAGCAAGGCCTAGAAAGTTCTAAACAAACGCACACAATGTGTGGAGGAAAGCATTCATGTAATCTTTGATGAAGCACTTGCCCCAAAATCAATCCAAGCCGATGATGGTGAGCTAGGGATCACTCGCAAGAAATCACAATCTCAAGGAGGTGAAGGAACTGACAATCAAACTGGTGAACCACCTCTAACAAATGAAAATGAACAATCTGGAACTGAAGAAGAACCTGGACAGAACACTGACACTGGACCTGTAGAACCGGTAGAACCAGTTTCAGATACTCTCAACAACTTGGTGGACCAACCCAACGCTCCTAGGGGTTGGAAGCTTCATAGATCACATCCGCTGGATAACCTCCTCACCGATCTAAATCAGGGAGTAACAACCAGATCTAAACTTAAAAACTTTTGTGCTTTCTCTTCTTATTTATCTCTTATAGAACCGGAGAACCATGAAGTGGCTCTCTCCGACACTGACTGGGTTCTAGCTATGCAGGAAGAACTAAATCAGTTTGAAAGAAATAAGGTGTGGCATCTAGAACCGAGACCCAAGAACAAGACCGTGATAGGTCTCAAGTGGGTATTCAAGAACAAGCTCGATGAACATGGTCAAATCACAAGGAACAAAGCTAGGCTTGTTGTCAAAGGTTATAACCAACAAGAAGGAATAGACTTCAACGAAACATTTGCACCGGTGGCAAGACTAGAAGCAATCCGAATGCTCATAGCATTTGCGGCTCATATGGGTTTCACCCTCCACCAAATGGATGTCAAGACGGCCTTCTTGAATGGATATCTAAAGGAAGAGGTATATGTAGAACAACCACCGGGCTTTGAAAATCAAGATTTTCCTAATCATGTTTTCAAATTAGATAAAGCACTTTATGGCCTCAAACAAGCACCTCGTGCTTGGTATGAACGCCTATCCAAATTTCTTTTGGAAAACAATTTTGAAAGAGGAAAAATAGATAAAACTCTGTTTCTAAAAATAAAAGATCAAGCCCTATTGGTTGTTCAAGTTTATGTTGATGATATTATTTTTGGTGCTACTAACGATTCCCTTTGTGAAGAATTTTCAAATCTTATGAGTTCCGAATTTGAGATGAGTATGATGGGGGAACATAACTTCTTCCTTGGTCTACAAATCAAGCAAACTCGTAAAGGAACTCAAATATCTCAACAAAAGTACCTCAAGGAACTCCTAAAGAAGTACGGGATGAGTGAAGGCAAAACCATGACTACACCTATGGGGACTAATGATAGGCTGGACTCGGATGAACAGGGAAAGAACATAGACCAAGAGATGTATCGAGGAATGATTGGGTCTTTACTATACCTAACTGCCAGTAGACCCGACATAGTTTTCAGCGTAGGTCTATGTGCATGGTTCCAGACCAATCCCAAGGAGTCCCATCTCAAAGCGGTGAAGAGGATTCTCAAATACCTCAAAGGAACTACTAATCTATGTTTATGGTATCCTCGTAATGATGATTTTAACCTTATTGCATATTCAGACTCTGATTTTGCAGGTGATTTGCTAAATAGAAAGAGTACGTCTGGAACGGCTCACTTCCTAGGTCCCTGTCTAGTTTCTTGGAGCTCAAAGAAACAAAATTCAGTTGCTCTTTCAACAGCCGAAGCTGAGTATGTAGCAGCCGCATCTTGTTGCTCTCAATCATTATGGATCATGCAACAAGTAAGCGATTACGGGGTTGATTTAAAGTGCACGCCCATCCTATGCGATAATACAAGTGCAATTAGCATATCAAAGGACCCGGTCATGCATTCTCGGACAAAACATATTCATATACGACATCACTTTCTGAGAGATTGCGTGGAAAAGGGAATAATCAGGCTGGAATATTGCAGCACCGAGAAACAAATAGCCGATATCTTTACCAAGCCTCTGGGAAGAGAAAGGTTTGAACTAATTAGACTGGAACTCGGTCTAATTAATTCCTAAATTATTTGTTCTACTTCTTATTTCCTAAATAATGGGAATCACTGGAACTAATCTCTTTTACTAGTTGCGAAGAAAGCATGCAGGACCTTCCGGCCTCATCTAAGGGGGAACAAATCAATATTTTAATTTGGGCATTATTTTTTTTTCCTTTTGTTGAATGACAAAAGGGGGAAAAATTAGGGACACCTTTATGACACCTAATGTTTGTCATCAACAAAAAGGGGGAATTTGTTGAATATGTTGTTTTGTTGATGACTAACCATGCAGGAACAAAGGATAGACCTAGTCTATAAACACTTGTGAGTTTCCTGTTGATGAACCAACCATGCAGGTGGAACGGCGAACAGAACCGCCCCCAGTTCTAGTTCCGTGATATGGTTTGAATTAATATTGATTGCACCTACTTAATTCAAAATTAAAGTGTTTTCCTTATGAGTGCTTATTTGAGTGGTATATTACTTTATGTAAAGTAATATGAGTGCCTTTTAATATGTACGTAATTGTGCTTCTAACCTTATAAAAGGCAATTGCTCTTTTTACTTTATGGAAAGTACTTTTGGCTTGCAAAAGTAATTAAGGATTGCTTGACTTGTGCTTTGGTGACCGTAGCATGATCTGCACTCCTTTGTAATTTGAAAAGGTGCATCATTAAGTAAAAGATTAATTTAATATCTTTTATGGAAAGGCTCTTTAATGATTGCATCCACTTAGAAAAGGAAAGTGTTTTTAAGAAAATTCTATTATGGCAAATAGGCCGTTGCATCCTTGCTTTTGATACGAATAAATTCCCTGATTTTTAAAAGAGTTGATCAAAGCTTACCTTATTTGGAAATAAATTCAAAAAGCTTGGAATATCCCCACCTTAATTAAACCCACGTGATTTGATTGAGTTGTTTATTCACTTGGTGCGTGATTAATATGTTACCTTGAGATTTTGGGTGTTTGATTGGCTTACATATATCAAGCTCGGATTTGAGGAATATTATGAAGGAAAGTAATTCAAAATATCAAGGCAAGTCTCAAGATTAGGAGATCAACTATTCAAGGAGGATTACTCAAACGGTCTGCTTAAAGACAGCCTATATAAACGAAGCAGCAAAAGAGAATTAAAGTGCGCATAACCAGAGAAATATCAAGAGATAGGCTCGAGAAAAATACGAAGCTCAAGGCACCTGAAACTGCTCACTCGGAGTTCTAGATAGAGTTTCTTCTTTCCCTTCTTCATATTGTAATGGGGTTTTGAGGATTGGCTAAGAGTAGCCTCCTCGGGTTGGTTTGTGTGAGTGAGAGCTTTGTTGTAAAGCTGAGAGGCTCTCTACCCACAAGGTAGAGAAGCGTAACTCTTCCTAGAGAGGATAGAGTTGGGGTGGCTCAAGGGTAGACTAGGAGAGTTTCCCTTGTAATCATTCAAAGGCTTTTTAGTGAAGTTGTTAAAATTCCTCCGAGGGAGGTCGAGGTTTTTTAATCCCTTTGAGCCAAGGGATTTTTCCTCGTTAAATTCTTGTGCACTTTACTATTTCGCAATTCCCTTTATCCCACACTAGAACTCGGCGAAAAACTGCCACGGTTCCACACGAACACAATTCACCCCCCCCTCTTGTGTTGCTAACCGTTTTCATCAACTAGACAACAATATAACTAACATAAACATTTATGTAGTTCTCATTATTTTTCAATGCCTTCATTAATGCTTTATTCAATATTAGATTCAATTTCAATGGTTTGTTATTAAGAATGAACCCTTGTTTATATCTTAAGCTGCTCAAAAATGATTTTTCTTCCATATAGTAAGTAAGCTATTAAGTAAAAGCTTTCATTCAAACTTAATTCCACTCAGGAGATGGGAGGCAAAGGACAGAAGAGAAGAGAGAAGAACTACAGAGAATCATGTAAAAAAAACTCTTTATCTTGAAGTGCTTGTGTGTGGGTAATACGAAGTATACTGTAATGGCTTAGAATCTATATAAAACATATAAATGAATAAAACACTGAATTCGATCTAACATATAAGAAAAGTTAATTAAATATCTGCATAGCCAGAATAGCTTAAAAATTAGGCACATGGTGAGCTATTATGAACAATCACCAGGTTTAGCTTGATGTTAAGGGAGAAATATCAGCCCACATATATAGATTTTGTTCTATTTCCTTAAATCACAGTTTTAGACTTTATGCTTTCTTCCCTTCCATCCAATGCCCTCCAACCAAACATGAACTAACGGTCAAGATACACTAATTGGCTAAGATTTTTTTCATTTAATTGATTTTGATAACTACGTAGAGGTTAAAAAAATTAAAAAAAAAATGCTAATTAGAACCAAGCCTTTTGTCATATGAGCTGAAGTGGAGCTGAAGGCCTGCTCACTTTATACTATAATATTAGACATTCCCTATACACATAATCAACAGATTTTCAGTAGGCCAGACAATAGTTGAACAGAGGTTTTATTACCAACGATTTTCTCAACTACAGATCTACCGTATAGTATATGGAAACAATAAAATAAGACGTCAACTGAGTTTATTGAACATCAATAAGATATACTATCAAATAAGATACTACGTATAATTGAACTGTCATGATATCAATTTCATCATAGATTATAGAATGTTTTCGTTAATTGAAAAGGAGGATCCACGCACTTAGCTGAAGATTAAAACTCTTTACCGATAGCCGATTTTGTCAAAGTTGAGTTTGATACGAGTTGAGAAGCTTCGACGCCATTGTTGATGCTAAGACAAGGTCCAGCGATGAGAGATGTTTGATCGATCTATGCTGATACGGAGGCAGATGCTTTTTTAGATGATTAGGGATTTCCCTTTTTTTAGGAAGAAAGGTGTAGTAACTGTTTCTAAGCGACGTGATCTACTGATAGGTGCAAAGTCATTTTAGATGAAAGTGCTTAAGAAAAGAAATGTTATTATTCGTTAATCATTATTGCTCCTTTCCACGGCGCTTTTTCTTCTTACAATAATTTTGAACTGAAAACTAACTTAAATGGTTTGCTATATTTGTTAAAATTGGTCAATATTATTACAGAGGCATTAAATTCGAAATTCGGATTTTTAACTTATATACGAGTAATATCAACATACTCATTCAATTAAATATTAGTTTATAATTTTTTATTTAATTTAATAAAGACGTGCGGAAACGAAAAACTTATTTAATTTACATAGTGAGGAGCGCATATTAGAGGCGCTTTTTATAAGCGCGTCTAATATAAGAAGAAATATGCATGGCTGACACTTTTTAAAGGAGCGCCTCTATTTAAGCGCCCCAAAAAACCTTTTTCCTAGTAGTGAAATCTCTAGAATGGAGACTATTGCCATTGTAACAATACCATTATACTTTATACCGCATACTCACGGCCCAACAATTAGTTATTAATTTTACCTTTACTTCATTACCCAAAGAAGCATTATCATCTAGTTCCTATAGCAACATAGCTCAATAACGCACATCTAAGCATTTTAGACATGCACTTAGTTCCCAAAGAACCGTAATACGAAGTTTATCTATATTATAGTGACGACTAAATCTTGAACATGTTCAAGTATTCAACACTTCAATTTAAACAAAATCTTGAATTTCATCCAACACCACATTAATTACCCATACAATAGACTATATCCCATAAAACTTTGTATTTTTGAACTTTTGGTAAATGAAGTTAAACTTTAATGAATGATATACTTTTATAGGAAATTATTTATAATATAACAATGATATGGACATTATTGTTTAAATTGTACCACAATTGACTTGAAAAGTCAAAGAAGATGTATATTTAAGGGATGAGTTGTATTTTTTTTTTACCAAAATAGTCAATTATAAGTCAACACAGATACTAGTTATGTTTTCTTGGTTTTTTGAAATATAAATAAAGAAAGTGCTTCATTAATATTGAAATGGACATATATAGTTGGGTGGATTGGTAACATGTTTATAATATAAGATAAAAAGATGTTTTCAAAAATTTTAAAACAAATGAAAATGCTTTTTTTTTTAAAATGATGGTGTGATTCGAAATGCTTACACAACAAATTTTTTATGTAAACAAAACCTCATTGTGTAGATAGATATTACCTATAATACTTCATCCGTTCTTTAATTCTTGCAACATTCTATTTTTTGCACTATTCACAGATCTTACTTTGACCACGATTTTCTACTAATATACATAATCAAATTATTACGTAGAAAATGCTATTGAATTCCTATCAATGTGAATTTCCAAAATATCAATTTTTTATAATGTTTAGTAATATGTAATTAGATATAATTACAGTCAAAGTTGTGCATTGGAAAACGTGAAAGTCAAACTGTTGCAAGAATTAAAGAATGGAGGATGGTATATAATAACTACACCTTAAATTGCACGGTTACATGTGGAAGTGCCCTTACGGTCTTAATCTAACGATGTGGATATAAAACTCCATTTCACTTTTCATTTTAATTGATGGTGAGAATACAATTTCTAAAATCATCTAGGAGGAAAAATGTTAAGAAGACGTGTTAAGATAATGTGTGTGGACGTATTCTTACCCCCATCACATCCAAAATATGAGTTTGAAACTTTCACCAACTTAAAAGTATAAGAATTATGGGCAATGGGCACAAACGCACAATAAAAACTGTTACATATTGATTGTACAAAAAGGATGACACTGTTTAATCTAAAAACTATTTCTATGAATAAAACGGGAACATGCAAGATCAAGAAATAATTATATGAAGAATTTGATTGCAATGGTATAAAAAACTAAAAAGCTTGAGATTTTAAGCTTCGATGTACAATAGTTGATCTCTTTCGATTGTCTGTTATGATAGGGCTGAATCTAATATATATAAGCTCAAGATCAAAACTTGGAAATCAGTTGCTCAACCTTGGGCCCAATAGACACCTTATCTTTGAGGGCTCCTAGCTTCGACTGGATTGTTAGATCTTTATTGTGAAATGTGACTCAAATGTTTTAATCCTTTAAAGGATAAATACAGAAGGGGTGGAAAATACAAGGGTCTTATATTAAAATCGAGAATGAATACAAGACAATCTTCAGAAAGATTTTATGAATCCAATCATGAACCCCAAGAGTAAAATTAGTCACCTCATACAAAGCAATCTGACTCGCTAAACCTGAAACGTGCAAATTTAAGCCTAAAATGAACGGATCTCAAACTCTACCTATCAAAAGAACTCCAAAAATCTAAACATTCAAGCCAAATCTACTTGGACTAAAATAAAAACAAGTACTACTAAAGAGAAAATAATATTGAAATAAAATCTTTCTCCAAAACTCTTCCTAGTATGGAGGTGGTTCTGGAGGATAACGAGCTCTTGCAATATGGGTGAATACCAACTCCACCACCGCCGGAGCGGCCGACCAAGGCTTCAAAATCCAACACCAATACAAACTCTCAGCCGCAATCCATTCATCCGCCAACGTTATCTCCTTTGATGTAGTTGCAATTCCAGGCATTAGAACACATAAAATCATAATAATCTACTGATCCAACCCATATTGATAAGGGTGGCAGAAAATCTCAACCCCTAAAAAGAGGGGAGACAGTCGTTAGATTTTATAGGAATAGACGGATTAAATAATTCCCACATGCATGTTTTTTAAAACCAAATTTTAGAGAATAGAAATATTGAGCTCTACAAATCAAACTGGCCTTTAACATTATAATACAAAGGGAGTTGAAGGTCTTAAATTGTAGTTTGAATTTCCGGTGTGGTGTGATGCATTTGAATTAATTTTCTTACGATGGTAGTCTGATCCAGTGGTGCAGTGATCCAAACTATCTGATGGTGACATCAGTGCTAAGAGATTCTTGGTAGATGTATGATCCATTTGGATTGTTCTTCTCCTCCGATTGTGTTGATTTTGTTATATCACAGTTCTTTCTCGAGTACTTATGCTCCTGGGTGGTTAGTCTCTCTCGGTGTGGGGAGTTCTTTTGGTGCGTCGACTAGTTTCGTCTTGTGAGGGGTTTCTGTCTGACTTCTTTTAGAGTGCCGCGAAAGTAATTGAATGACTCAGTCTTTTAGTTGTCTCTGATTAGAATCTAAAAGGAGGACGTTGTAGATGTCCATGGCGGACATGACTTCTTCTAAGGCTAGAAGATCACAGGAAGACACGTAGATATTGATAGAACTCCTCCTCCTCCTCCAAAATCACCTAGTAATAATTTTTTTCATTTTAGTTTGAGTAGGTTTGATTTAAAAATTTAGACTTATGGAGTATGTTGATAGCGGTGTTTAATTTAATCCCGACTCTTTATGATTTAAAATGATCATTTTGGGTTTAGCGAATCAAGTTGATTTGTATAAGATGATTAATTCGATATTACTCCTAGAACTCACAATCAGTTTTGTCATAATTATGGATATTATCTTGTACTTTGGCTCAATTTTAATATAAAAAGTCGATTCTTTATATAAAAAACATTATAATACAAAGATCCGGTTTGGTATCTCATTTTACATTTTATAAATTTTGAGTAATTAACAGTTAAATTTAAAAAGTTTGACTCAGATCAGGAGAGAGAATTTAAATCAACTTCACGTTACTGTAAGCGCATCCTCATTCATAGAATTTTTTTGGGATCGTTTTCATGATGTGAATGATTCTTTTTGGGATCATGGATGAGGAGTTGAGATTATTTTAAGATTATTTGATAAAATAATCTAGTATCAAATTCTAAAGCTAGTTTATTTAGAGATTATTTTCAACATCTATGCATATACTCATAATTATGGCGATGACTATCTTTATAGTTTGTGCAATCTCATCCTCCTATTCAAGGTAAATTAAGATCATGAATGATGAGAAATTTAATGGTTTGGAGATTATTTGAGATGAGTAGTCTTCATGTCCAGCCGACCTAACGGGAACTGCTATCCCCGAGGGGTTTTCCGGCCCTTCCCGATGGAATTTTTTGATGATTTGTTTTTAGCATGTTCTTCATCAAGTCTAGTTTATTCAAACCAAATTTCAACTAAAAATTCAATCCGGAAGGCAGTCAGATAATTTCATGAAGATAACTATGAAGTTAATATGTATAAACATCGCAATATTTTTCAAAAACATCATTTGATTGCCTTCCCGATGGAGTTTTCAGCTGAAATTTGGTATGAATAAACTAGACTTGATATTGAACATGCTCAAAAAAATTGTCAAAAAATTCCATCGGGAAGTGCCCGAAATTCCCTCGGCCGGATGGCGGTTCCCGTCGGGCCGGCTAAACATGAAAAGTTGTCTATTTGATACTCCATATTATCTTATGTAGAGGTAATAAAAAAATCATTATCTTATGTAGAGGTAATGACCATAATTAATCGTGAAAAAGTGTAAAGTTGAAAACCATTATCTTCTAAAAAAATCAATTTCACGTCGTCTCAACTCTATGTTTAAAAAACCGACCTGACCCGATCGGGTTGACCCAGACAAAAATCCTATTCGGTTTTTTCAAAACTCGAAAATGGTCAAAAACCAGAAAAACCCGGCTGACCCGAAAAAAACCGATCCGGACCTGACCCAAGAAACCCGAAAAACCCGGGAAAACCCCGTTTTCGGTCTTTTCCAAACAAAAATAATTTCTTTTTTAATTTTAATGCATTTTTTAAACCAATAAAATTACAATTTCAATTCCCTAAAAAGAAAAACTATGTAATACGTAATATATTTATATATTTATTTAAGAATGAAAATCATGCCAAATTATAATATAAATGTACAATACAAATAAAAATATATAATGACAGTGTATATAATTATATGTTTATTATTATTATATAGACGTATAATCGTTGATCGGTTTTCCGGTTTTGACCGGGTTGACCCTCCGGGTCCGGGTTAACCCGTGACTCAGTCACATGACCGGGTCGCTCACCGGTCCGGTTTTTACAATGTAGTCTCCAGTGGGTTGAACAAGGACCCGTTTGCAACTTTGCATTCCGTATTGGGGTCGTGCTGAGTTCCCAGCCTATCCGCCGCTTCCCGGCGTTTCACGAGCCTCCCCGCGCCAACGCCGGCTAAATGAACTGGAAACTCGCATCTTCAATTTCACATTTTCCTGGTTACTTCAATTTCAGAACATACTTAGCTACCGCACGAAACATTTGGAAAACACTTCCGGTCCAACGAAGGCAACGACCATGGGAAATGTTGAAATTAAGGTATACTAGTAGTTTTTCTTAGATTTGGTGCGAAGTGATTACCAGCATTTACCTAATTTTAGAACACAAACTTCTTCTGTACAGAATTTCATTCCACTATATCTTTCCGTCTTTGGATTTGCAGCTCGCAAACGCAATGGATTGGAAGCTCAAACCGATCATTCCACAGTTCTTCGAAGGAAAAGGAAGATGACCGCTTTATGGAATTGGGCCCTGCCGTGAACGAAACTGATGTTTCAGAACTGAAACTGTCAACAGAGAAGCGCGAGCGGTTTAGGGTAATTGAGAAATATTTCCTATCGGTTTATGCTTCCTAAATAATAACTTAATTTGTATGTAAGAGCTTTTTTTATATAATTAAATGAGTTTATGCTAAGCTGGCTGACGGGAATAGTCCTCTTAGATTCCTGAGGGCAACCCCGCTAGTTGGCTTCCTTTAAAACCCTCCATCCAAACATACCCTTTAGAGTCTAACGTTTTTTATGTTGGTTCAACCTTGTTAATATCCAATGTTGTGAACGACCTATCTGTATATGTGGTTGGAGAAAGTAATTGAAGCTAATATTTGACAGTGGCAGAATGGTTCTGTAAGGAAAAGCTTAGCCAACAAGGGGCATCTAGTGAACAAGCGTGTGGGCGAAAAGGAAACTCATGATGTATCAGATCGCATCATGGCTCAACTCTTGGATGCTTTTGGTGCAAAGAGGCCAGCTGGTAAAGTCAAATACGTCGGTCGTCATGGTGAACCCCATCAAACCATGGTTGAACCATACCATCTTGGTGGAATTATATCAACAATTAGAATCAACGGGATTAACAAATGTGCATCCAACAATGAAATACATTCACTCTGTAGAAAGGTTGGCAATTTAGAAAGGTTGACATGGGTAGGCAAGGCAGCTGTGGATGCATACTTTAGAGTGGGGAGTGAATCAGAGTCAATAGGAATCGTAACGAAGTAAGTACATAACTTCTCCTTTTTGTACACTCGCTGTTGGTATCTCATAACATTTCATTTATTTATGTATTCTTTTTTCAGCTATAGGATTGATTGTGTCATTCTAGTTTGTACTTATTAAAAATGTACCTTTAACTTTTTTGAGCATTTGGGCATGTTTGGATTTCAGAAAAAGTGCTAGGCAAAGGGAAATTGACCCTGGGTCTGTTTGAGCGCCGGAAAATGCTGGTTAAAATTGTGAAAACATGGAACAAAAACATAGAAAACAATTAAAATGAATGTGGGATAAAATCAAATACGTAGTATATAATAAAATCCAATAATTTTACTACATATATTTGTTGAACATAATACGTAGTACGAGTATTATTTATGCTTATTTTATAAAGCCTATAAAATCTGATGTATGCAAAAATTAAACAATACAGTATTCAACTATTTGTTACATTTCACAAGGTAAAACCATAAATGAGAAATTAGCGTCCCTAAATCCCACCCTTTTCCCAGCATTTTTTCATTATCCAAACATGCCCTTAACTTAAATACTCTTTTGGTGTTTGGTTTTACACTGAAAAATGACGATGAGAAAATACATTAAAACTCTTTGAGTCTATATATGTTTATACTTCTATCTCTTTAATAAAAAAAGAATATATAAATAATAAAATGACTATGAACAACTTTTATATCTCCCTGTACTTATTTACTTCAAAAGATTCACCCTGTTTTCTTCTCATAACATTTTTGGGGGGTTCCAAATGTACCCTTGAATAAGAGAAAAGGTCTGTACCCTTGATTGTGAGGGAATAGTTGTAGTAATTCATCAGTCTCTTGATGTTTTTAGGTTAAATGGTCATACCATTGGTGGCAGACACTTAGCAGCATCTATCCCTTCAGGCAACTCTACAAAATCGATTCCCAAAAAGAAGTGATCAAAGAGGTCTGTACTTCAGCACTACCCTCAATAGCTCAAGAGGCAATTGGAGTTGAAGAAGGCATGCTTCGATGATTTAGAGAGTTGCTGCATAATAGTATATTGCACATTCAATGTTCTCGAATTTGAGTGTTTAATTGATATATGGATACATCATGGAAAGTATCCTTCAAATTCTTTGAAGCATAGCTGGCTAGTTCATTAAAACCAGTTCAGGTTAATGTGACTCGTCCAACTATGATTTTTCTATGTTGGATGATGCAGTGATTTCATAGAACTTTTTATTGTAATCAATGAACTAAGTTTATCAAGATGAGTCAAGTCTTACCACAATACATGGTATTGTGACTAGTCATGGACCCAGGCCGGGCCCGGCCGGGCTTTTTTTTTTGAAATAATTACATGAATATGACCAAAATAAAGATGATTTACAAAAATATGACTAGTTACTAGAGTAGTAATGAAATCATAGTAATTCATGTTCAAGTTTTGAATTTTAAATTACTACAACACCACGTTGTAGTAATGAATAGCCATATTTATGTAAATAAGTTTTATTTTGGTAATATTCTTGTAAAAAACCCTTTTTGTTGGGAAGGAAGGCCCGGGACCGGTCCGGGTCCGGGCCGGGCCTCCGGTTTGGTTAATTTTTTTTTTTCTTTCCTACCCCCTGCCCTCACCCCCCTCCCACCCCCCAAAACCCCCAAACCCCTCCTAACCATCAAGCCCAACCCAGGTGTATCCCAAAAAATGAAAAAAAAAAAAAAAACAAAAAAAATTCAATTAGGCCTGGACCCGGGCCCGACCCGGGCGGGCTGGTTTGCCAAATACAAGGCCCGAGCCCGGACCCGCCCACCCCACCGGGCCTAGGCCCGACCCGGACCCGGACCCGAAAACCGGGCCGGTTCCGGTCCCGCACAGTAGCGAGCCGGTTCCGGTCCCGCACAATAGCAGGCCGGGCCAGGCAGCCCGAACCGGGTCCATGACTAATTGTGACATGTGAGTCGTATAATTGTTAATTTGACCATAGGGTGATTTAGGGTCAGAGCATCAGTTACTTGGCAAACCGCAGAAGGGTGCAACTACATGACCTGATGACCGCTGGTCCGCTACTAAAACCAATCTGGTTTCTGTTATCCAAATACTCGTATATGTATGTGAGTATGTGACCATCAAATAGTGATTTTGAATTTTCTATGAGTTGCGAAATTTGGAACCTAACCAAAACTGAATCTGGGCAAAGAATCGTCTAGACTCTAGAGCCTGGAACTGGCTCTTGTCCATCCAAAGGTGCAGCTAAATGAGCACTTGAGAGTTGAGATATTATCATCTATTTTTCTGGATTTACTTCCTCCTCTGGGTAGCCCTTTGGTGTGGGCGGATGGGAGTGCCATCAATGGATATCGCCCCCTCCAAAGCAAGATGAAAAAATAAACCAACCAGTCAAGGTGAATGATATGGTGTGATACGAAATTAGCGTGAAGAACATGAGATACACACATTCCTTTACTCAGCATATATGAACTGAGTGATGATTCAGGAATCAGGACCATCAATCACTATCTCCAATACCACAAAAAATGGAAAAGAATGAATTAAACACTGCAGAACAACATAGGGCTGGGATTTTGGAACCAAGAACCGGAGAACCGAACCGGACCGAACCGTTATGACCCGGTTCGGTTCGGTTCCAACATTTATTAGTTATTTTTTAACGGTTCGGTTCCTATTTGTTATTAATGGTTTGGTTCTCGGTTCCTGAAAAAAATATGTACTAGGAACCGTTAAGGAACCGTTATATATAATAATTAAAATTATATATATTTCTTATAAGTATATATATTTTTATGTATATTTACTTACTTATTTTTATATTACATTCATTATTTTAGTTTAGTTATTCAACTATTTAAAACTATTATTCACTTCAACCGGTTCTCTTAGGCTTCTTAGGCCTCTCATTAGGTCAAAACTCCAGCGGGTCGGAACTTTGAAGGTCCAACGTATTTAAAATTATTATTCTATTTAACAGTTTAAGCATATTTGTATCGTAATTTCAAACGTAGAATGTCTTTTTGGCAAAAATTTAGTCATGATTTGTAAGATTTTTTTCAAAGACTAGGAACCGTTAAATGACAAGAACCGAACCGTTAAGAACGGTTCGGTTCCTTATCGGTTCTATAAAATAATTTATAAGAACCGAACCGTTAATAAAATTTCATATTTTCAAACGGTTCCACATATTTGGCCTAGGAACCGAACCGGTCCCAGGCCTAGAACAACACACACACACACTAAGACTTTTCTTTGCACAAGCTTAAGAGCGGATTACAGGCAATGAGGCAATACACTAATAAATTAATAATAACTTGCAACACATACAAATGATTAATCATGAGACGAATCCCCTTTCAAGTACGCGTCCGATATCCCACAATGTTCTTCAAGGGTTTCAGATTCTGATACTCTCACCGATGGGCATTCTTCAACATGATAATCATCACTCTCTTCAATTTCCAAACTATGCTCATGGCCACCATGACTAAGCAGCGACAGATCAAAAAGTGTTGCTGCTCCATGCGGATGGGTTCTCATCTGCACAGACCTCAAAAGCGCTGCCCGCCTGAGGTCTGCTGAGTGGCATATGTCGCTCGGCGATGATGGGAACCGGCCCTCAGAGTCTGAGCCCCGTTGACGTGCACTCGAAGATGCAACGGGAGGTAGGTTGCATCCTGGTGGCGGGTTTAAAGTGGATTGAGAGAAGGGTGAGAGCCCACTAAAAGGCCTCTGGTGGTTCCTATAAGGAGACACAGGACTGGTTGGAGTGCTCTCAGGCTGAGATGAACAACAAATGTGCATAGAAACTTCATAGCTCGGCAACTCATCCAAATCTTCTGACATTGGTGAATACTGTATAGATGCATCATCTCTGTATCTCAAGGATAAATGAAAAGAAATTGTTAGCCTAAAACGAAAAAGGTGTATTTCACCCATTTGGGAGGAAAATTTATGGTAAACCCATTTTAGCTTATGGATCCTATCATGCAGATTTTATGCTTCTTGCTGAAATAGCTCAAAATGAAATTTGTACCTTCATTTTAGTTATTATTTTCTTTAATTTACTGAAACATATTTTACACAATTTTTCATTTAATCCAGCAGATTTGGTTATTTAGGACATTTCAACCACAAATTTAGCAGATCGGCTGTAATATATATTACCAAACACGCTCTAAGTATGTTTTTTTACCAAGTAATTTGTCTGAAACAGATGTCACTTGTTAACCATCCTTTTTCTTTTCAGAAATGCAATCGTATAATCCAATAACATTGATCAAACAGAAAATTTATCAATAAAACATCTAAACATCTACTACCTCCGTCCCTAAATAAACATCCCACTTTGCTTTTCGGTTCGTTCCTTGAAAACGTCCCCTTTCCTTGTTTGATAAACAAAATAGTGCAAAACAGTGCCAAACAGTGTCATTTTCTTAAGTTGTGTGTAATTTAAAGGGGTACTTTTAAATAGGGACGGAGGGAGTATAAAGATATAGACTGAACATCAAACTCAGTTGTCACTACAAATCAAGAATGGAAAATTCATAACTATAAATCGAACCACAGAGATTAGAGACAAATGCATTCCTGAGCTTATCAAATTGCAGGTTAAAGAAAGACATGGCCCAGTTTAAAACACGGCATCATCGAAGATTAGGAATATGCACCAATAAATTACTCTGTATTTATTGTGCAGGTTAAACTGTACAGGTAGCAGAAAATACATTTACCTAATACAGCACATGCTTCCAGACCTTGGAGAATACACAAGGCTATCATCAGTTAAGTTATCTCCAACAGTTAGTCCATTTAAACTTGATGCCATTATCTGCAAAAGGGGGAAAAGAGTAAGCTCCTTTTTTCCTACCTATACTATGATCTGTATTTTACTGGCAATAAACGGTGAAGCTCTCAAATCAAACTCAAGTTTTTGTAGCAGACTAGCCTTGAGCTATAAACAGTTATACGCTTACAATTACCACATGGAAATAAAAGAATCAACCAAAATCAGAAACTTTACATGAAAAACGGAAATAGGTTAGAACTTAGAACGACAGGAAGTGCGAGAGAGAAGACCTACCTCACTTAAATAGCGTTTATGTGAATGGAGATTGTCCACATAAACCTCATCTTCAGGGTCTCTACTTCGCTTGGCATTGGGTGATGAGGATGCCGTCGCTGCCGGCGATGAAGATGGCGCCGGCGGTACGTTGGGTTCCGTCCCCATCGCGCGTCAGTGGAAATCCATCTCTCCGTCAATTCATCATTCAAGCTCTACAATACTGTGATCGAAACAAGCTGCAAATTGAAGAAAGTTAACAGTCTCTTCATAAATCTGCAAAGGAAAACTGGAGGCCTTGAGCCTGGATGCATCGAATCAACTTGGAAAACGAGGAATAACGGAACATAAGAGCATCTCCGATGGGGATTCTATTCTCATACACACTCTTACAATTGGATCCCATTTTTTATCTCACAAATTTTATGTGTAGGACCTACATATCTCCTTATTTATTTTCATTTTCATTTTTTATATCACTTCTAACCCACTTTTCATCCACTTTTGCTCCTCGATTCCCGTGTAATGTCTATTTGTGGACATTGTCATAGACATTGTCTACAATTTACTCCTATCTCTCTCTTCCTTTTCATTTTTCCATACACACCACTTTCTCCATATTAAATTAAAATAATCATCTTATCTCTATCTCTCTCCTATGCCACGTAGGATAGACTTTACTCCAATCCACTACCCCATTGGAGATGCTCTAATTAACTCCCCATCTTGAGAGTCCACCATGGAAGACAGGTAGAGTCCGTATTATTTTGGGCTGGACCGTTCAATATTTTGGTTTGGTTACTTCCCAAATGAGTAAAGGGTCAGTTTGGTCCTCGAAGTTGCAAAAAAGGTGTCAAATAAGTCCTTATATAGAAGATTCTGTCCGGACGTGCCATTTGAGGTGACTCCCAGTGGAATTTTGTGATAAATACTTTTGAGAATCTTATTCATTTAGTCTAGTTTACTCATACCAAATTTCAGCTAAAAATTCAATCGGGAAGACATTCAAATGAATTCTTGAAGATAACAACGCTTTTAACGGCACAGTTATCTTCAAGAATTTATTTGAATGTCTTCTCGATTGAATTTTTATCTGAAATTTGGTATGAGTAAACTAGACTTAATGAATAAGATTCTCAAAAAATTTCATCAAAAAATTCCACCAGGAACCACCTCAAATGGCACGTCCGGACAGAATATTCTATATAGGGACTTATTTGACCCCTTTTTTGCAACTTCGAGGACCAAACTGACCCTTATCCCCTTCCCAAATACAGCAACGGTTGTTTTGGTATTTCGTTGCTTTAATACAAACTCTCTCATTATACTTGTATATAATATAAAAGAAAAATAATCAGCAATTTAGGGGGTTTTGACAAATTTATTTGAACATTTAATCATGATATTAAGACACGTGATTTCTAAATTATTATATGTAGTATTTTGTTTCAAGAGGGTTTTTTGTGCGCAATAGAACGTCAAAGACATTTTTTAAATCATATGAACCAAATGTCCAAAATTCATATATCACGAGGGAGTTTATGCATTTAACCAAGGATTAGATCCATCCCAGTTCACCTTTATATCGAAAGCAGAGACGAAATTGTTGTCTTTAACCGAAATCACAATAAAAATGTATAGTACCTTCGGTTTGGAACCAATGATTCACTAGTCCTATTCTATTATCTCAAGATTGAAATCACCAATTCTAATTGTAAATCAAACGGTTCAAGTTCAAACCATTGTTAATAATAAAAAACATAAATAATTAATTATCTAAAAACTTATAAAGGTCAATGAGGGTTATACCCTTATGGGAATAGAAATTTTGTTGGTGTCACTCTATGGTATTGTTAGTTTGTAAATTATGCTGAAAATCTTGTACCATCACTATTTCCTCCGTCATGTCCTTGCTTCCGTTCCGTTAATTGTATGCCCTCTCGTATACGTCTTTTTGACTACCGGCCCTGTGAATCAGCATCCCAAAAATCTACCTGCTTTACTCCGTTACAGTGTTAAGCAAGCTGGAACGACGACTTGGGCGACCCAAGGGCAGGCCCCATACGGAGATGCTCTGAGAGTCCGGAATCGACCCTGCAGCTGGAACGAGACCTGCGTCTGTCTAGGTGAGCGACAGATTCTGCGACGCAACAGGGGTTTCTTCTCCGACAGTCAGGCACGCGCGTGGTGATTTCCATGACAACACAACGAGCATAGAAGACTCTGCTCCATCAGGGACGACTATTCAGGACAACGTCATCTCAGGTCATCGCTTCAAGCTAGAGACCAGCAAATCAGTCAGGCAATCACCACATTTCAATCTTCTCTAAATCAGTGTTGTTATAGTAGGACTGAATTCCTAATGAGATCATTCTAATTTTAATTTGAACTCAATATCTTGATACTTCTAATTCATCTTCCGATGTTGGCAGGCCTCCGTCCCTCCGTAGTGGCACTTATGGAACCATCTGCGTGTGTCCCAGGAGTTGCGATTGTAGATTTGTTGCGATGGAGTGTCGATGTAAATATCCTAATTGTGCTCCTCTTTTTGCCTTAAGTCATTAACACTTCTCAAATTTGCACCTTCTTTTTAACTTTTGATTCTACAATATTCTGTGAATTTCTCTCGTAAAACCGGGTCTGGAGTAGAATTAAAAGAAACACATAGTAATTGAAAAGTCAAAGCCATTCACATGTTTGTTAATGAGTGTATAAAAGGGTTTTGGATGTTAGAGTGCAGGTATGAAGAGTTTGACATTTAAACAGAGTTAAATTAAAACTTAAACATAAAATATTTGTAAAACCAGAGTTTTTCCTACGTCTGTTGATGATTAGTATGGCTGTTAGAGTAAAAGTTAGTCCATATTTACTTTTTAGATCACAAATAGAGAATTAAAAGATGTCATATATCTGATGATGGTTTGTGGATTAGATGTTGGTGAATAAAGAACAATTAGGGATCACCTTGATGCTTTTGATGTTGATATTTTTGGAGGGAAAACATCACAATAAACTCAAACTCAAATAGGAAAAAGATCAGGCAAGAAGAGTTGTACTAACAGGACAATAACAAAAGAACAATTCATAGATCGGTAAATGATGAAGATGGACATATAGGGGGGTTTCGTCTACTGTGGTGCATTGAGCATGGTCATATGATGTTTCTGTGTTTGTTTTTTTATTGACTTAAAATTTGCATATGTTTGATTAGTTATAATTTAGCAGTTAAATTATTGAAAATATTATTTGTTGATATATTTGGAGGCTTAGGCCTCATTGCATGTCAAGTCCTACGCAGTGTTTTCAATCCTGGATAGCGGTGCGTAGCGAAGAACCCTAAAACACTATAGCGGTGTAGCGGATAGCGGGATGACCGCTATTTAGACTACTTTCCACATAATAGATAAGTAACTACTGGAAACATATACTTCATATAATACATTACATACACATTTTGAATTCAAAAAGTATGATATATGCCAATGAAGGTTGAAAACATCACATTCATAAATCCTAAATTATTTAGAAATACTCTTTAGTCTCCTGAGCAAAACATAAGATGCTATTAATGACAGTAGACTCCATACGAGATGACAAAGAACTTTGTTGTACAAGATGAATAATGAGAAGAAGGAAGACTGCAACAAAGGTTGATCTTGTAAAAGATGTTGCAGCAGAATTAGAAGAATGAAAGAACATAAGAAGATGAAGCAGCAGACTCTACCAGTGGAAAGAAGCGAAGAGGAATGCAAAGGTTGTCGTTCTTGAAGAAGATGTCATCGCAGAGCAGAAAGATATCATCGCAGAGCAGAAAGCATGAGATACGCAGAGCAGAAATATATGCGTTTGCACTTCTACGAACGTATAGAAGGGTTTTAAGTGGTTAATATCTTATTTTTAAAAGACAAATTTACCCTTCTACCCCAGCACTAAGTAAATAATACGCAGATAATATGCAGATACTTCCATTCGATCAATTGCGACGCTATAGCGTCCGCCTTCACCGGAATAGCGTGCCCGCTAATGCTTCCGCTATAGGCGCTACACCCAAACGCGACGCTAGAGGTACTCTTGTAGCGCCAACCTTGACCTCCGCTCCGCAATACCGCTATAGCGCTGTCATGAACTCGGTTAAGGCAGGAGACGGGGTAGGCTATTCATTCAAATGCACTAAGGCGGTAAACAGGCTGATGAGTTAACTGGTGGGCTGGGTTATGAAAAGGAAAAGCTACTTGGGCTGGAATACATTAAAATAAACTTTTGTATTGGACTGCTATTGTTTTTAAACCCCAATTTATGTCAAGTGGGTTATTACTATATTTAGTATGGCAGTAGAGGTATAAAATGTACTGTCCGTTTACAGAAGAGTAAGAAATGAATAACTAATTATTCCCCCTATCTTCTTCCCCAAGTATTCTTCTCTCTCTCCTCTATTTCATTTCTCTCGTTTATTCATGAAACTTCCGCAACCATAAGCAGATTCATCACAAGCGCGCAATAGCGCCGCTATTAACATCATTGGTCCTACGCCTTCCTCACCAAAAACAAACTACTTAATACCTGAACTAGCCTTTAAGGTTTATTTTTTACTTATTTACTGAATATAGAAATGACATGGCGGAAAAGGAAGTTACTGGACATGGATTTCTGCCTATGTTGTACTCATTTTCTTTCTATCTTTGTGTGCAGATCTTATGCAATTTGTGCTATTACAAGTTTATTTGAGCTTGAGTGGTTGATTGTCAGGTTAGGTATGCTCCTTTATTTCAATTTACCTTTATTTCATGTATTAAGTTTTGATTTGATAAGGACAGTTTGTATGTTTGGTACTCAAGAAATATATCAATCAATAAAATAATTGTTCTCTTTCACACTGTGATATTATCATTCTACCCTTGCAGTAATTATTTAACAGTGGAATGAAATAATTATTTAGCACAGAGGCGATGGTAACTTGAGCATAGATAGATCATAGATAAAATCAAAATCATTTAGCATATTTTCTGCCATTATTTCCAGGCCCTTAAAACTTCATACTTGTGGTGAATAATGAAAAATATTTTCTCTTTGGGTTGTGGTGATGATTAAGGGAGTGTTTGGGTTAGCTTAAAAAAAGCACTTTTCAGCTTTTGGCTTAAAAAAAGTTGAAAAGAGTGTTTTCAAATGACAGCTTCTGCTTAAATTAATCACTTAAAAGCTAAAAGCTGGAAGCAGGTAGAAGGGTGCTTTAAACTGCTTCTCACTTTTTCTATTACACAAAAAGTACTTATTTTACCAAACACTACCAACTTTTACTTTTCCAGAATCACTTTTTTCTCAAACACTACCAACTTTGACTATTAATCACTTTTCCCAAAACCACTTTAAAAAATCACTTTTTTAAAGTTGAAGCAATTGCAAACACTCCCTAAATAATCTTATAGAAAGCGATATTAGAAAAGGCATGTCTTTAAGAAAAGAGACCACTTTTAAAAAAATGCATGTCTTGTATAGCTTTTGAGTAGAAAATATATATTACCCTGTAGCCTTTTCAGCTCACTCAAACTCATGTTTTTGTTTTCAAAGGTAAGCTCAACTTTTTTGTCAATGGCGTTATAGTGTGACTACTTAATTTATATTCAAGAGTATGAACCATCAGTTAGATCATGCTCCTAGATGGCATATCAAAAGCAAGAACTTTGAGAGGGCCCTTACTGCTGGTGGTTAGCATGTCACTGAAAGTGGCAGGATATGAAAATTTTATAAGGAGTCTGAACAAGCCGTTCTTTTCACAATTGATGAAACTAACCCCGCGTATGTACTTCTTTTTGTCTCAATTTTTTTTCATCTTCACGTCTATTTATTTCACAATTCTGATTATTTTATGTCACACCTTTATTGTTTCTTTATTCCGGAGTATCATTTATAAAAAGCATAAGAGTTATTGCTCAAATACACGGTTTACTGTGGGAATGAAGAAATGAAACTAAAATATTTTTTCTTTTGATTTTAAAACACGGTTGTCTATTATGAGAAGAGTTTTAAACTAAATGTGTATATACATTGTAGTAGTTTTCAAATTAGAACCTTAAACAAAAGCACCTAAAAAGAGATATTTTTTTCATCATTTGGTAAGGAGAAACAGATGGGCATATGACTAATGAAAAGAATATGAAAATACAAGATTTAGACTACAAGACATTGTAGTTCTTAATATTTATTTGTATACTTATTTTGAGGTTTTGTAAAAATAGGAATAATATATTTAATATTTTATTTGTGCCCTACTGCTTATGTGTCGTTTATTATTAGTGAATAACTTGAGTGATAGGTGGGTTATTGAGAAGACCTGCAAGCCAATGGTTTCAACAACTATTTTTATATTTCTGGCTGGGTGCAGGCGGACACTGCTTGTTCAAGGGTGGGAAGGGCCAGATGAAGAAGATGAATGGAGGTATTTTCATGACTATGGTGCATTATTGAGTGCTGATTATCAGAAAGCTTCCAGGTACACTACAGATTATGGATACAGGATACCCGCCACTGCCATATAAGGTTAGGCATAGGCTGTAATTCATTAGTATGCATATTTAGCTGCTATTCTAATCTGATTCAAATGCTATTTTTGATAGATGATGATTTGATTGATTCAAGAGCATATGTAGACTATATTGATAAGAAAATTCAGATTTTTGTGAATAAGCCTAACTAAGATATCATATGAGATTTGAGTACTGCCAGTATTAACTGAATTTAATTTGTAAGGCATACTTAAATTTCTTTTATACGTACTAGGTGTTTGTAAATATGCCTAAATGATATTTTTAGGTAGATGGCACATTTAGCTGCTGAAATTTCAATCCTTGAAAGTGTAGTTGTATGTTTACCAAAATTAGACTGCAGTACAAAAAATAACTAATTTTATATGTAGAATTACTAAAATATTAGGTGTTTTCGGATATTTCGGCCTTTCTTTGCATTTTTTGAATGTCCAGTTGTGCAATTTTTTTCCTGCATTTCATATAGATGTTTAATTTCCACAAATTTTAGCTTTTTTTTCTTCCATTTTATTGGCTGATTATTCTTCATATGTGGGCAGCTTATATGCATTATAGGCATATTTTTCTTCATCTTTTCATAGCAGTTTTTTCATGCACATTTCATCATGTTCTTTCTCAATTTCATTGTCAATCCTTATCTTCATATTTAGACAACTTATTCGTACACGTTAGGAAGTTTTTTCAGCAAAATTTCAGCAAAGTTCAAAATGTTATGGCTGAAGATTTGTTCTACTTTACATTGAAACCGTTTTCATTCATTCTTTAGCAGATAAGGCAAATTTTTATGCATCTAGGGAGATTTTTTCTCAAAACAAAAACAGCAGGTCATTGCTACGGATTCTTTCTACACACATACTACTGCGGGTGACCCTTCCACAAGTGAATAAATGGAAGATATCAGATAAAGTGTGGTTCCAAATAACATGAATATATTTTTAGAGTTTCATTGTTAATGTCATTTTCACTTCAACTACAACATGTATGTTAGAATTTATCCTTTGCAGGCTAATTATAATATCTCTAAAGCTACTGGCAGCAAAATAACTATGATTTGTTATGAGATTTGATTGCTGCCAGTATGAACTTGCTTGTAAGAATTACCTAAACTTATTTGATGCATACTAGGTGTTTGTAAATATGTCTAAATAAGATATTTAGATAGATAGGTTTATGTGAATATTTGAATGATTATATGGAGTAGTTATTTTTTTTAGGTAGATGGGCATTTTATGTGAATTTATATGTTAGTATTGTCTTATAATGCCAGTCATTTGGTGATTAAAAAGAAAAAAACGATAAAACAAAGAAAGTTGTTTTCAATGTGAGTGTGTATCAGTGTATGTATATTTGAGTGCGAGTAAGTGAGTGTGCATGTTTTTCTTTTAATTATTAGATATTAATGAGTTAGCGTTAAATTGTTTTGATGTAGTGGGCTTAACCCGGAGCCCAAAAATATGATTTGATCTTGTAGTCATTAAGCGCGATTATTTTGAGACATAATTGAATACATGACTTGTTCTCTCAATCAATAGCCAACTTGTTTGCTTAGCTCTAATTTGTGACCCCTTATTCAGATGTTTATCCAACCCCTTTTCTTCAAGAAACCATGATGACTTGTTTAGATGTGTGTTAATAAGTGAGATCACTCACAGGCAAGATGATTTAGAAATAACCTTAAATTGGTTACTTTACTCAATCCTTTTTCAACACACCAAGTCAACAACCTCTTACACAAAGACCACTTAATATAAACAGGGATTAATGGAAAATTAAGTAAACAGTCCAGGTCCATCTTAAATGACAGCCATGTTTGAATGACATGATTGTACGTTGCTAAAAGACCTTACTTTGTACTTTTTTGTAGATAGGGTAGATGTCCCTTGATCAGGATTCAGGAGACCATACTTCCTCAAATGGGTTGGTTGAGGAAAATATTTGCACGCAACAGACACAAAACTTGACAAGCTCAAAGTGGTTGGACTTACAAAACGCAGATGGACAAAAACTAACTATAATTCATTTGTTTCATTGGTTAGTATTAACAATTTTCATTACTACACACTTGATTATCGGGATACAATCTTTTTATCGATTTTAGCTTTTCATGTTCTTAGGTGTTTTATAGAGTACTCTTTTTAGCTTCAATATTTAATTCTCAAAAATATATGTGGTATATGTGATTTTATGAAAGGTTAAAGATATTCTTATATTCATTCTCATAGATTTTTAGATTTCTCGTGGTGCAGGATAGAAGTCAACGTGAAAGTGGCAGTCAATTTTTATGTCTTGTAATGAAAAGATGATTTACTAATGTTTATGTGTTCTTGGAGTGAAGCCTCTAATTGATTATTTCTGTTTTCTAAAATCTATTTGTTTGTCATTTGCAGCTAGCTTCCATCTTTAGACATCCATTGCAATTTACTTTATTTGAAGACGGCGATGGCGCAATCTAAAGTCTAATGTCTCATGTATTTTTTGGTTTGCTACTATAGTTTGGTGAGAATGTTATAAGAGTTTATTATGATATTAGAATATGTATATTGTTTTACGCTACATCCTATTAGAATTCAACGATTTTCACTTCATATTAATGTTATTATTATGTCAAACATTAAAAATAATGATATAAAAAAATACTATAGTATATAATATACTTCTAATCGTTCCAATTTATCAGATGTCAACTGTTAAATATATTGATATCAAATAAATACTAAAGTATCTAATATTACGTACTTATTTTCCATCAAAAGATGCATTGGGCATTTGGCCAATCGCGCATCGCGCGTCAAAATAACTAGTACTAGTATACAATATTAATCATAGTAGTAATGATGGTGGTGATTGTTTTGTCCTAACAATAAAAGTAAAATATACCGCTTATTCGTTATTACTTTTACTCATCATAGTTATAATGCGTTTTATTACAGATAATAAAAGTAAGCATACGTAATATACTAATATGCTCATTACTAAAGTGTTTTAAAATACTAACTTATAGATTTGTTTGTACAATATAAGAGGAAGTATACATTAAAAAGTGTCCCGGCCCGTCATCGTTGTTTAACAATGGGGCAAAAATTTGATATCCAACGTAGTATGGACGAATGGAATGCTGACATGTTAAATTTTGAGCTGTGCTTCGTGTTTTTTGTATAACACCTTTGACACATTTGTCTAAACAGAATTGTCTATAATCAATATATTCAACAATTATTTAAACAAATATAACAAAGATGTAAACAAAAACATGTACACCAAACATTTGTCTTAAATTTTAGTGTAAACATCATATCATTGTGTTACAATAACACCTCTTCTTCTATCAAATAGATTTCAGAATTACGTCCGCCATATTGGCACCTCTTTTTTCTAAGATTTTAAATGAAGCTGTTTACAGATTTCAGAATTATGTCCTCCATGCTTTTACTATTTTATGTTTTATTTTCTTAGATTTTTTTATCATTAAATCAGACAACAGTTTTCTTGGTAGAAACTCGTTAAATCAAATGAATGGGTTTCAAGCAATATGTAAATTGGTTGAAACTCAATAGAGAGGATTTAAATTAAATCAATTTATAACAAAAGTAGTATTTTATTTTTAAAAAAGGATTACACGTATAGCTGTTATATAGGTCATTTTATTGACATTAAGCACTGGACCAGTTTTTTAGGTTTCAATGTTCTCCTAGGTACGTAACTCAAAATTTATTGATTGCCATGTATGAAAATTTGTTCAATGCTACATAAATGGTAGAATGTGAACGGTGCACATGTGGCATGAGAGATAGCCACATAAATATTAGAAAATAAATTATTTCTCTCCTTATTTGAATGATTTTTTCCAGTTTTGGTAAGTTTTTCTCCACAATGTCAAAGAGACCGTCACGATTTGACATTGCAGGGAAAAACATACCAAAATTGTATAAAACCATTCAAATAAGGAGTGAAATAATTTATTTGCTAATACTTTTGTGGTTGTTTCTCATGCCACATGTGCACCGTGCACATTCTACCATTGGAGATGCTCTAAGGATATTTTTACTTGGACTGTAATTTGTCCCAGACTAGACCAGACCAGACCAGACCAGACCAGACCAGACCAGACCAGACCAGACCAGACTTGGATAGTTATAAAAATACAAAGAAACCAGACCTTACCAGACCAGACCAGTTCAAACCAGACCAGACCAGATCAGACCAGACCAGACCAGACCAGCAAATTACAGTCCAAGTAAAAACATCCTAAATTTGCTAAGGGTGAAGATGCTCTAATCTGTACGTAACTAGTTATTTATTAACTATCTTATTATTTATTATATAGACATATAGTACTTGGTTATAGCAATAATAATTACTACGTAGAATATATTAATATGCTTTGGGAACTCCTTTATTTAAATAATCTTACGACTTAATGCTTACTCTATTCTTGAAAAAGAATCTTTTAGTATGTAAAAAAAGAAATAAGAAATAATTTGGAACCAAAAACTGAATCAAATTGAAATTGGAACCATCGGGTTTTGAAACTGTTATTGTACGAGTCATGACCCGGTTCCTCAAATTTTGAAACCGGAAATTGGTGGCTCAGTCCCGGTTCCACTTTGATTTGGAACTCGAGAAAATTGGTGGCTCAGTCCCGGTTCCACTTTGATTTGGAACTCGAGATACCCCTAGCTAGGTTTAGGTGTTTATCATATCTTTTAGGGGTTAGGTCACCAATATTACTAATTAGAAGAGATTGGATAAATATAAGTAATTTTCCTAATTCTTCCTAAAAAGAGATCACCATGTGACTATTTAATAACTAATACCAAATATACCCTCCCTAATTAATACGGAGTACGGAGTAATAACTAAATGCCTATATACTACTACGTATGACCTGCGTATCATTCTAAAAGGCGTAATGAATAGTACGAAATTCCATTGCAGTTTCCTAGCTCCTCAACATGTTACAACTATTTTCAAGAGAAAAAAGTTGTGGGATTTTTATACTTCAAAAATTACAGTGTTAATCGTCCAATTACTCATAGTTATCCCCCCGACACCTATTTTAGTTATCCGTCCAGTTACAATTACTCGACCTGTCCTGTTACAGTTAGCTGAATCGTCCGATTACAGTTACTCAGTCCGTCCAATTACAGTTACTCGATTCGTCCATTTACAAATATCCAACCGACCCGTCCAGTTACAATTATCCGATCTGACCCGTCCAGTTATAGTTACCTGACCCCATTCAATTACAGTTACACGAACCGCATTCACAGTTACTCGACCACGTCCCCAGTTACAATTACCCGATCAGTCCAATTACAGTTACTCGACCAGTGACTAAAAAGCATTAGTGACCAAAAATTCCGCTCAGTGACATAGTGACTTCCGTTTGTTCAGTGACCAGCGTTCGTTCGTCCAATGACCAACGTCCAATCATCCAATTACAGTTACTTGACCCCAATCGTTACAATTAATCAATCTGATTAGTTTCGACTATCCAACCCAATCAATAACTTATGTCCGACCCGATTAGTTACAGTTACTCGAACCTACTAATTACATTTACCAGGTCAATTATAGTTACCCGATCAATTACATCGATTCTAATTCCTGCTGGTAACCACCACCTTCCACCACCACCGGTAGCCACCACCACTCACCACCGCGGGAAACCACCACCGTTAGCCATAAACCTCGGCCCCTCTCTTACAACAACCCCAACCCCATTCCAGCCCACCCCAGCCCCCAGCCCACTGCCACCCGCCAGCCCCTGCTACCCCCGGCCACTGTTGCCGCCCCTGTCCTCCACCACCCCTACCCAGCCCTATCCCCAACTCCCCATCCCCATCCTTCACACAATCGTTGCCCCCCTCACCCGGCCCCATACTATCGATGCATCCCACCCATTCCCCCACAACACAGACCACCAGCGAGGCACCACACCGGACCCTAGTCCATCCCAACCCCCTCCCCTACCCAAGACCCTTTGTAACCACCTCCCCTGCCTCCGAAATCCTACCGCTGACTGAAAATCACAGCATTCCGCCACACGTGCTCGATTGGATCGGAAACCCTAGGCTTCAGATCTAGAAGCTGAATCGTGTAGCACTGCCTTCAGGCGATGATATTTTTCGGATGCAAGATGAAGACGGTTGCAGGAGATGGGACGGGATGCGATGAAGAGGCGAAGAAGAGCGCAGGGACGAAGTGATGATGCAATGCTGCAATGGGGGTAATTTAGGCACTTCATATAATTTTAATAACTTATTTGTCCTATACGAGCATCGGTTCTATTCTTGTCCAATTGAAAGCCAACACTCTGACTTTTGTCATTCTTTCTATCTTTTATACTTCCTCCGTTTCGGAAAAGTTTGTCAAATTGACTTTTCATAGTCAATGATTATCAATTTTGATCAATGGTATTTTTTAATGCGATATTATTTTGGATATGAAAATTATATTAAAATGTTTCTTATTCAAAATATTTTCAGTATAAATTTTACAAATTATATAAAAATATGATAATTAAAATCATTATCTAAAGTTTGTCATCATTGATCAGAAAAAGTCATTATGGTAAATCTTTTCGAGACGGAGGTAACATTAAATATTATAATTCAATCAGATTTAGATCATAGTAGTGATAGTACTATTAAGGAATTTACTTCAAATGACATTGAAATTATATTGGGAAATTACAGAAATTAACAACTGTAATCAAAGGTGAGGAGAATTTTACGAAGTTGACCGGTTCAAAAGAGTGTCTTCCCTCTACGCTAATTGGTCTTCCTTTTTATTTTGGTCACAGTTCATATAAATAGTGCGACAAGTGAGGGCTGCCATTTCTCCCACAGAGCTTTTCCTTCTTCAAATCGCCCTGCTTTTTGCAGGGCAGCTTATGACCCAACCCAGAATCCAATTCCCACCGTTCGATCGATCGATCTCAACGATGAAGGAGGAAGAGATTCCCCCGTCAACCACCCCCACCGACGACGTTGACTCCGCAAACGACGCCGTTTGCTTCGAACTCGTCCCCCCGCCCACTCCCCCCATCGTTGACAACGCAAACGACGCCGCCTCCTTCGAACCCGCCGCCCCGCCCTCCCCCGTCGGCGGCGGGTTTAAAAAGAAAAAGCGCAGCAAATCCTTCAGCCTCCTCAAAGCGGCGCTCAACATCTTCCAGGAGAAGCCGCCGTCGCCGGCGAACGAGAAGAGCAAGTCTCTGACCAAAAAGAAGAGCGGCGACTGGAAGGCGGTGGTGGGGTCAATGCGGCCGTTGACCCTGCAGGACAAATCCCCGACGCCGTCCATGTCGCCGTCGTGTTCGTACGAGAATCTTTCCATCATGAGCTCTCCGTCGCCGTCGCCGTCGCACATGTCATGCGCGAGCGGCACAATGAGCCGGTACGCCTCCGTGGGCAATCTGCAGGAGCTGGACGCCGGCTCCGATCCCGACGAGGTGTTCGACGATTTCGCCGGCGACGAGATGATAGACGTCAAGGCGGAGGAGTTCATCCAACGATTCTACCAACAAATGAAGCTCCAACAACGTCAACATCATCATCACCGCCACCATCATCGTCATATGTAAACAAAAAAGCACCGATTCATCATCGTACATGTTAATTAATTATAATTACTACACTTAGTACGTAATTTAATTAATTGATTAATTAACCTATAACTTACGATATGAGCTCATTAGAGCATCTCCAATGATAAAATGTGCACGGTGCACACGTGTCATGAGAGATAGCCACATAATATTAGTAACTAAATTCTTTCTCTTCTTATTTTAATGATTTTATACAGATTTAGTAAGTTTTTCTCCACAATGTCAAGGAGACCGTCTAAATGTTGACATTGCAGTTGACATTGCAGAGAAAAACTTACCAAAATTGTATAAAATCATTCAAATAAGGAGAGAAATAATTTATTTGCTAATATTTATGTGGCTATCACTCATGCCACATGTGCACCGTGCACATTTTGGCATTAGAGATGCTCTAAGGCCACTCTCCAATTAACCTGCGGCATATATTTCGTACTTCCTCCGTCCCGATAAGTCTCCAAATTAATAAGGAAAAGTTATATGATGAAACTGTTCGGGACGAAAGTAGTACTCCGTATATGATGATATGATCCATCATCGGTATATACGGTATTTCATACTCCAAATTAATAGCAATATATATTTTCCGGACCAGTTAACTTGCAAAAATCATTTGACGACCTTCCCGATTGAGTTTTTGGCTGAATTTTTTTGTGGATAAACTAGACTTGATGGAGAACATGCCATAAAAATTTCATCAAAAAATTCCACCGGGAAGGCGGCCAAACGCCGCCGGCCGGACGGCGGCTCCTGTCCGGACGTCTGGACAGGAGCATTCCTCTATATATATATATATATATATATATATATATATACGAAGTATATATTTCTACATATATACGAAGTATATGGTATCGACCTACCTACGGAGTATATAATTAGTTAACATTTGGTAAGTTTTTTTGTGTGGATATAAGTTGCATTAGTACGTGTAGCATGTAAACATTTGTAATCAAAGACTGTTTTGAACATTTCATTCATCTTCCTGTAACTATTTTTTGTTCATTAATTGTAAGCAAATTTCAAAAATCATGGATGCAGAGTATTTCATTTCGGCTGTGTTGACAAATAGAAAGAACTCGTCTGATATTACACAAAACTCTACATTTGTATAGCCGTTGTTATCAACATTGATAATGTTGAGCAAATATATACTACCTCTGTCCTAAATATTTTGTCATTTTCAAAACTTTGACCAACTATATCTTTTTATTGGAAATTATTTGTAATATAAAAATTATATGAAGATGTACTTTGTTAAAAGTACTTTTATAAAAGTATAAGATTTACAACTTCCATAATATTATACTAATCAAAATTATGGTTCAAATTGTTTGAAATGACAAAGTTTTTTGGGACGGAAGTAGTAAGTAATTAGTTCTACAGTTATGGAAGTAAATATTATAAGTTCCTTTGTAAAAACAGTGTCATTCAGAATAAAATCAAGTGAAAGTGTCCAAATTAACTTGGTTCATGGTAGACAAGGATCGACAGTTCAGCCGGATCTTTGATGACATTTGAAGAGGTCCAATAACAATTACGATCCATCATGCTCAATTTAAAAGCCAGATTGATGTATGAATAAACGGCCCACCACTAATTTAAATGTCTACAATCTATTTTGGGGCAAAGATTCCGGGTTGTTGGGAAGTGATCGAATGAGCAAATATGCACTACTTTCAACCCCATAGTTCTTTTCATTGTAAAAGAAAACACAACTAACTACTCTAGAACTCACTGAAACATTTTCGTCATTAAAGTATTCTTGATTTTTAGTACTTATTCAATTTATGTACATAACCTTACTTTTATCTTTGAATCCATTTAGTCAATTCATACTTTACATAAAAATGCTTAAACAAATAATATCTTACTATAAACAAAGTAAGGTGAAAAAATGTTCAATTTCCCGCCTAAAAACAGGGATAAGAATTCGGGTGATTTCTATAAACACGGAAAAGGCAACACCAAGTGTCGGGACTTTTCCAAGGGTTTCTAGGATCACGTGAGTAACGTGAGTTGGAAATGACATTTCCAAATAGAGTTAGGGTTCTCTTTAGACTTGGTGCTAATTGGAAATGGCAATTCTGAATAGGAAATGAGATTTTTTTTAAAACCCATTCGGATTCTCCAATTCCAAATAATTTGTTTTTTTTTAGTATTTTTACTTTTTGTAGACATATACCATTCCCTAAAAAAAATATACTTTGAATTACATTTATTCAATGAAATTGTTTTTTTAAATACTTCGTATGTAATTATTTCAATTTCAGAAAGCAACGGAAAAAAAATGTACTAAAAATTAATTTATTAATAAATGTGTACACATACAATAATAAGTTCCTACAATATTTGTAGGAACATCGTCGAAGATCAAATTTTGTGGCGTTGCTATGGAGTCGTTTATAGAATCCACGAAAATTTGCAAATTTTCGTACTCATTTAAAGCGATACGAAAAAAATGACTCCATGACTGGTCATCGTGAATGGTTCGAATGACATTTGGATTGGGTTCAAGTTTTTTTTGCCTTTTACTCATTTGGAGTGCAATAAGGGTAGGCATGGACCCGGTTCGAGCCGCCCGGCCCGGGACCGGCCCGCCACTGTGCGGGCCCGGAACCGACCCGGTTCTCGGGTCCGGGTCGGGCCTAGGCCCGGTGGGGGGGGCGGGTCCGGGCTCGGGCCTTGTATTTGGCGAACCGGCCCGGCCGGGTCGGGCCCGGACCGAATTGATTTTTTTTTTTATTTTTTATTTTTATTTTTTGGGGTTAGCCGGGTTGGGCTTGATGGAGAGGAGGGGTTTGGGGGTTTGGGGGGGTGGGGGGGGTGAGTGGGGGGATTAGGAAAGCAACAACAAAAAAAAAATTATGACTGAACCGGAGGCCCGGCCCGGCCCGGCCCGGACCCGGACCGGACCCAGTGGCTACCAGGGCCGGTCCCGGGCCTTCCTTCCCAAAAAAAAAAGCCCGGCCGGGCCCGGCCCGGCCCGGGTCCATGACTAAATAAGGGTGGCAGAGATAGATGTCAAGGGTGGGTTGAAATTAAAAAAAAAGTGTGGATTGAAATTAAAGTGTCTATTTGAAGGAGAATTAAAGTGTGTAGTGTGTAGATGCGTTCGATGAAATCTTATCTAATGAATTTTATCAGATGATTTTTTATTTGATTAAAATTTTTCCGATGCATTATTAGTATAATATTATTAAAACATCTAAAAATGTTATACTTCATTAATACAGTAGAGTATTAATACAGTGGAGTACTCTTATCTGATGAATTTTATCTGATTAAAATTTATGTGATTTATCTGTTTAAATTTTATTATAGATAGGTCATATATATCTGATTAAAATGTATCTACTTAATATGTGACTCGGTTTATTTTATTTTATTTTTTTCACAATGGGAAATGAGTTGAATGGGTTGATTTTTTTCCCCCATTTGATATTTCGAATTGGAGCAGCATTACATTTTATTTTGTTTATTTCTCAATTGGGGATTCAGAATAATAGAAGCACATTTAATGGGATTTGGAAATGGGGATTATAAGAAACATTTAATGAGATTTGGAAGTGGGGATTCCAAATGGGATTTTAAAAAGCATTTCATGGATTTGGAAATGGGAATTCCGAATAGGAAGTGCTTCAAATCTAGCCCTATATCATTTGGAAATGGCACTTCTGAGTCCCTTGTTTTTGTACCCTTAAAGTGAAGTCCTGTGATTTTGCCTCACATGTTCAAAACCCCCATTTTTTGGAATTCTCTCTAAAAATTCACTCAGCCCATAATTAATGCCGAGTAATGTTGTCTTCAGGCAGTCCGATTGGTGCGAGTCGTGCGGCTCCATGGCTTTGGGAATTTAAAAGGCAAACATGATTGATTAAGATTAAGATAGGAGCTATTATTGACTGAGTTAAGAAAATGTTGTATGTACACGTTCAAATTGTACACAACATTTTACACACCATTCAAATTATTGTGCACAGACAATTATTTTTCGTTTTGTGAAGAGAATCGTTTTTCGCACTAACAAAAAAATATGTTTGCATCAAAGACAAAAGAATTCCCCTGAGCGAAAAAGACTTTATTAACAAAATGAAAAAAAAATGTTAGTGAGTTCTAGTTTGCCATATTGTTTGATAAGTTCTGAACATTTTTAGCTTGTTAACCAATTCGTTATGCATTTTTGTGCCCTACTTTTTGTGCGCATGAGATGGTGTCTCTTTGGTGTTATTGGATTAATGAAAGTGGACCCACTACAAAAAAAAAGGCGGGATTGGCACGGAATTCGGCACGGACTTATCAATTTTTCGTGCCAAATAGCTCGTGCCAAAGTGTTTTTGGCACGGATTTGGCGTATCCCTGCCAAAATCCGTGCCAAATCCGTGCCAAAATCCCTGCCAAAATATTATGTACCGTAATCCTAACTGATACTTCCTCTGATCCTAAATAAATTTAACACTTTTCTTTTTGAGTAGATCCAAAATAAAATTCACACTTCTATTTTTGACAATTTTTTAACATAAAAAGGGATGGAGATAGTGGCTAATATGTTTCTAAATAATACTCTATCTATTCATGTCTTAAATTTTTGTCAATATATTTTTGGTTGTCTCACTAACTTTGTCATTTTCCCCTTTAAGTAAGAATTTGTGATTTAACTAGTGAATTGTTGGTTCAATGCACAAACATCAACCACTTAGTTCTTACTCTACTAATCCTCGTGTCGGTCAAATGTGACCAAATTTAAGAGACAGTGGGAGTATGCGTTTATTGAAATATAATATTAACATCAAGTTATATGAAAAGAAATAATTACATAAATATAACCAAAATAAAGATGATTTACAAAAATATGATTCATTACTAGAGTAGTAACGAAATCATAGTAATTCATGTTCAAGTTTCGAACTTTAGTTACCACAGCACTATGTTGTAGTAATGTAGTCATATTTATGTAAATAAGTTTTATTTTAGTAATATTCTTGTAAAAAAAACCGAATTATATTATTGAAAAACAAATAATGTTGAATATATTACCAAAGGGTAAATGTAAACGTAGATTTTAAAATGATTAAAAAACTATTGAAAGCAAAACATGTTAAAAGTAAAGATAAAGATTCGGAATATATACCCTTGTCCGAATTTCTAAAATCCCAAAAAACAAAAATCAATTATCCGATTGGTTCATGGAATCCAAAATTTCACTTTACTCGGATTCATGGATTGTACGACCACGTTTTTGGTATTTTTTTAGCAAACCTAACATTTATCCCGCATTTTATTAGAAACTGGGGCATGGCGTTCTTGTAATAAAAGAAATCATCCGTATATAAATATGAGTATTCCCTGCAACTAACCCTACTACCGTAACCTAAGCTTCATTCCAACGATCCCCAGCTCAAGAGAATTATCTCCTTCCATCGATCATTTCCTGGTCCTTCATTCTCATCCATCAATCATGGACATTGCAGCAATACTCCGGAGCAAGTACAACGTGAAGAAGGAGACAGACATGGTGGCCTTGATAGAAGAAGCCGTGCTGGTCGCCTCCTTGGTCGTGCCCGAACGCCTCAAGAAGCATCGCAGCCGTATCGTCAAACTGCTCTTCGATGACAACCCGGGTCGCTCGGATCTGCTCTTCTCCGACGATGAATTGTTCGATGACGACGACGATGACGAAGACGACCCGCGGTCGGGTTCCAAGATCACCCATGCAGCTTCCCCTTTGCCGCCTGTCAACAAGACCAAGATCAAGATCCTCAAGAAGGGTGCTTCGGTTGATGCTCTTTCTCCTTCCCCGAGATGTGGCGGCGGCCGCGATGTTCACGGCGGTGCAACCGTGGGATGCAAGAGAAAATCCCTCTCTGCTGGGAATGGGCGGCTCAACAGCAAGGTGGTCCAGGCTCCAACATGTGGGGTCAAGCAGAGGTTGCTTTCAAAAATGAAGAGGAGGAAGGTCCAATATAATCCAACATGGATCCGCTAGCTAATCATAGGATGGATGAAATTGAACCTTATTCTTAAAATGTGTTGATCGTTGATGAACTGATTATATAGTATAGGATAGGTTTTTATCTATCATCATTTTTTATGACATGAAAATGTAGCTAGGTTTAGCTAGTTTGTGTGATTCATGTGTATTAGTACAAGACAACCAGAACTACGTGTGGCTTGATCCCGGATTCTACAAGAAATAGAAGAATCCGGGTACGTAGGCAGCCTTTGCTCTATTAATAAAAGGTTCAGCTCCAATTCTTTTCCAATTTTACAAGATGTTCCATTGTTAGTAAGCGAATAAGTGTTTTTTGTTACGTTATTTACGTAGTACAACAATATACTATACCAAGTACTTGGTATGTAATAAGAGGTGCTTCATAAAAATTAGTATTATAAGTATTTACATAATTAAAAATATAAAAAAAATTATGCAGGCCTTTGCCGCAACCTCGGCCATCACCCAGCAATGTCACCTCCGATCGGCGGAAAAATGTCATCTTATGTTAAAACTTCGATTTTTCTTTGAAAATGCCATAAAGATGGCGGTTTTGCTCATTGAAAATGCCAATTTTTCTCAAAATCTACCATCATGATGGCATTTCGGAAAAATTTTGGCATTTTTTTCGGTGGTCGGAGCTAGTGGTGCTGGAAGGTTGTTGAGGTGGCGGCAGACGCCTACATTTTTTTATTATTAATTTTTTAGTTTTTTATTTAATATTTTTTATTTTAATAATTTTTATTTTTATTAATTTTATTTAATACGAAGTATGTTTTATTTGATATATTTTTGTGTTTTTTCATTTTTTTTAAAATTTTATTAAAAATTAATGTTATTTCTTTTATGTTTTAATTATTAATGAAAGTTGTTGGGACTTGGGTAGGGATATACTTGTCTAAACACTAAAGTTACTCCTATTCAAAACATGGTACTCCTATTTTTGCATTTTGCCTATCTTTTACTCCTAAAAGTTAAACACCCCAAATCTATTTTCCGGCTAAGAAACTTATCTAGATCATAAAAATAGGAGCTATGTTCCGAATTTTTCATATTTGACATATCCTAACAAATTAAGTTATAATTTGATGCTTGACATTCATGTTATTTCCATGTTTATAATTGTGTTTTTGATTAGTTTTGAGTGATTGTTACTCTAGAAATTACACAATTTTGGTGTAATAGTTTAGTTTGTAAAATGTTTGTAAATTGTTTAGATTAGGTTTGTTCTGAGCTCAAACAGGTCCAAGACCACTCTAGAGACCATTGGTGAACATCACAAGTGGAAGGAAGGTGCAAAAATTCCAAAACAAAATGAAGATCCTGATTTTTGGTGTTGTACCCGGTCGAGTATACCCTATACTCGATCGGGTAAGTTGCTGAAAAATCAAATCGGATAAATCCGCGAACAAGGCAACATGCAGAGAAGATTTTAACCACGATTGAGTGTCTATACCCGATCGGGTAGCCGACATACCCGATCGGGTATGCCCATGTTTTTCCAGCTTCCGCGAAGCAACTGAAGGCCCGATCGAGTACCCAATATACCCGATCGGGTACATGACCCTGCAAGCCCAAAAAGCCTATAAATACACCACATTTCCTCCACAATAGATCACCAATTCCTATATACTTCTAAACTCAGTTTAGACAAGTTCTTTCTTTATACTTTTATCATGTTTAGTCTCCAAATGAGGAGCTAAACTCTTCCATCTTGGTTTTGCTACTTTGAAGCTTAATGATTTGTAAGTTGTGAGTTATTTTCTCTAATCTTCTTCCTTGAATATTAATTACTTCCTATTCTTATTCTATATTAATATATTGAGCATTACTTAAAGTATCAACTAGTCTTGTTCTATATATTAATTATTACTAGAATCGGTCGGTTAATACGCTTGTTATTAATTCGGTCCTTTCACGGTAGTAAACTTGGGTTGTTAATGCATGCTTCTCATGGTTAATAAGCCAAGGGGAATTAATTATGTTGATTAAACCAATAAACCGCTTGTGTTGAGGTTATCAATCTGAATCGTTTTCATCTTGATTTTATTGCTACTATCAAGTTAATATACGGCGCTTGTTCTATATTGACTCGGTAGTAAGTTTTATTAATGAACGCTTCTCGTTATTAATAACTATCCTCGATGAACTGGATATACTCCTCGATTGAGTATTCGAGAGGAAGATAGTTAAAGATATAACTGGGATCGACGAACATTTCATTAAGTGGATAAAAGCAAAGCCAAGTCTTCTTCTCATTAATTAAACCACATAACTCGTTCATTTTCGTGTTTAATTTATTAAACCAAATCAAACTAAAACCCCCCATATTGTTACTAGTTCTATAATAAGAGAAGTATTCCTTTCCCTGTGGATACGAACCTTACTTCGTTATACTACGTATTAGTGTCGTATTGATATTTATTTTGAGTGCACCTCACGACAAGTGCACGTCAAATTTGGCGCCGTTGCCGGGGAAAGGCAATTATTTTTTATTTTATTTCAAGAAAAATCAAAAAAAAAATATAATTAATCAAAAATATAAAGAGTTCTTATTTTTCTATTTCTGAGCTTTGTGAAGTATATGGTCCGATATCGTTCCATAAACGAAATCACTTATCAAACAAACCCCGAAATAGAACAAGCCTTCGAGAGGTTGAGAAATTTATTTCCGCACACACCCTAGCTCGGAGGAATCCTCAAACGCTAGCTCTAGTTCTAGCGAATCTGAAGAGTCAATCACTATGGCTCAAGAAACAAGAACACTGAGGGAGCTCACGGCTCCAAACCTGAATCAACAACCATTGTGTATTACCTTCCCCGCTCTTGATGAGGGTAATACATTTGAGCTCAAATCGGGGCTTATTCATCTTCTTCCTTCCTTCCATGGCTTAAGAGGGGAGGATCCAAATAAGCATCTCTCAGAATTCCATGTTGTTTGCACAAGCATGTGCCCCAACGGAGTTACCAAGCAGCAAATCAAGTTGAGGGCTTTTCCATTCTCCCTCAAAGACACCGCAAAGGATTGGTTATTCTATCTTCCCTCGGGAAATATAGGAACATGGGCGGCCATGAAGAAAGCTTTTCTCGAGAGGTATTACCCCGCCTCCGTCTCCTCATCTCTAAAGAAACAAATTAGCAATGTGGAGCAAAATGATGATGAATCGTTCTATGAATATTGGGAACGGTTCAAAAAGCTTTGTGCAAGCTGTCCATACCACGGCTATTCGGAGCAAGACCTCATCCTATACTTTTATGATGGTCTTTGCAATGATGATAGACGAATGATCAACGCCGCATGTGGGGGAGGAATCGTCAACAAAACACCTTCCCAAGCAAGAGACCTCATCTCGGAGTTTGCCGAAAACTCGAGACACTATAGCGGGAGGTCATCAAAAAAACGAGTGATGGCGGCAGAGTCCAACACCTCGTTGGAAAGTCAAGTTGCCGGCTTGACTTCTTTGGTTAAGGATTTCCTTTTAAATTCCAAAACCCAAGAAGTCAAGGTCTGCGGCATTTGCACTCAGCAAGGGCACCCAACCGACTCATGCCCAACTCTACAAGAAGACAACTCCGAGCAAGTCAATGCCTTGGGGTTCCCCAACCAAAAGAGGTACGATTCTTATGGAAATACTTATCATCCCGGGTTTAGAGATCACCCCAATTTGAGATATGGGAATCCGCAAGGAAACCCACCACAAAATAACCCTCCACAAAACCAATTTCCTCAAAAGCAACCGTATTCTAAACCCCAAGGCCAAGGCTCAACTATGTCCACCGAAGACATGATCCGAGCACTCACCTCAAATGTCTCAACCATGCAACAAAACATGGTTCAATTTCAGCATGAGACAAAATCAAGCATCCAAAACCTTGAGAATCAAATGAGCCAAATCTCAAGTGCGGTGAGTAGGCTTGAAGCCAAGGATTCAACAAAGCTTCCATCTCAAACGGAGCCGAATCCTAGGCAACAAGCCCATGCGGTGACATTAAGGAGTGGCAAAGAGTTGGTGATTGCCAAGGAGAAAGCCAAAAGCCACATTGGCGAGGAAGAAGAAGAGGAGATTGTGGACAAAGCTAAATCGGAAGAGGAGGAGGTTCACATGCCGACTCCACCACCGGCCATCCAAGAAGTTGAAGCCCCGTTTCCCGAAGCTCTGAGGGAAACACGGAAGGTGGAGAAAGACAAAGATATCTATGAGACTTTCTCCAAATGTGAGGTAAATATTCCCCTCCTGAACTTAATAAAAGGTGTCCCTAGATTTGCAAAATTTTTCAAAGAGCTTTGTACAATAAAAAGAAAACATAGACTCAATGGAAAACAAAAAGTCCAAGTTAGTGAACGTGTTTCCGCGGTCTTTCAAAAGAAACTTCCAAAGAAATACAATGACCCCGGAATGTTCACTATACCTTGTAAGTTGGGCGGCACTACGTTTTCAAAGGCCATGCTAGATTTAGGAGCATCAATCAATGTTATTCCTTATTCTTTGTATAAATCACTTGAACTTGGTCCTTTAAACGAAACCGGAGTGGTTATCCAACTTGCGGATAGATCAAACGCCTACCCTAAGGGTATTGTCGAAGACGTACTAGTTATGGTAGACAATTTGATCTTTCCCGCCGACTTTTATGTTTTGGAAATGGAAAATGATAAGAATGCGGTTCCTATCCTTTTAGGAAGGCCATTTCTAAAGACCGCTAGAGCTAAAATTGATGTTTTTAGCGGATCTTTAACAATGGAATTTGATGGAGATAAAGTTGAATTCAACATTTATGACTCCATGAAATACCCAAATGAAAATCATTCTCTATTTGCCATTGATATTATTGATCCTCTTGTACAAGATACTTTTGAAATAAATGGAGAGGACGAATTATTGAGCGTGATTGAAAATGATTTCGGGGAAAATTCTTTAGGACTTGCCTCGATTCCCAATATGCAAGCCATGATGGTGGAATTGGATAATCACTTCCAACTTTCACTCATGCCACCGGGGTCAAGAGCATTTCCACTAACCATCCCCGAAGAGAAGCCTTTGCCTTCTATTTTGCAGGCCCCCGATGTTGAGATGAAGCCACTCCCAAAACACTTGAAATATGTGTTTTTAGGAGAAAAAGAAACGTTGCCGGTCATAATCTCAAACAAATTGACCGAAGATCAAGAAGAAAAGTTGATTGCGGTGCTTAAAGAGCACAAGCTTGCAATCGGATGGACTATAGCCGACATCAAAGGCATTAGCCCATCTACTTGCATGCACCGCATATTGATGGAGGATGAAGCCAAGCCGGTGCGCCAACCACAACGGAGATTGAACCCACCTATGATGGAGGTGGTAAAAAAGGAGGTCATCAAGCTTCTCCAAATGGGGATAATCTTCCCCATATCCGATAGCAAGTGGGTTAGTCCGACCCAAGTTGTTCCCAAGAAAACCGGAGTCACGGTGGTGGAAAACAAACATGGAGAACTTATGCCCACCCGAATTCAAAATGGATGGAGGGTATGTATAGATTACCGTCGCCTCAACGCAATAACTAGAAAGGATTTCTTTCCTTTACCCTTCATTGATCAAATGCTTGAGAGACTTGCGGGGCATAAATTCTATTGCTTCCTTGATGGCTATTCCGGGTACTTTCAAGTGCCCATAGCCCCTGAAGATCAAGAGAAGACAACATTCACTTGTCCGTTTAGCACTTTTGCCTATCGACGTATGCCATTCGGACTTTGCAACGCACCCGCCACCTTCCAAAGATGCATGATGAGCATATTCTCCGAGTATGTTGAGCTATTTATGGAAGTTTTCATGGATGATTTCACAATCCATGGAGACTCATTTGATTCTTGCTTATACCATCTATCGCTTGTGCTCAAAAGTTGTTTAGAATCAAACCTTGTTTTGAATTCTGAAAAATGCCACTTCATGGTGGAGGAAGGAATTGTTCTAGGCCATGTAATCTCATCCAAAGGGATAGAGGTTGACAAGGCCAAAGTTGAAGTCATCCAATCACTCCCTTATCCTACCACCGTTAGGGAGATACGATCATTCCTTGGACATGCAGGTTTTTATCGGAGATTCATCAAAGACTTCTCAAAGATTGCATCTCCTTTATGCATACTTTTGCAAAAGGAGGTGGAATTCATCTTCTCCGAGGAATGCAAGAAGGCCTTCAATACGTTGAAGGAAAAGCTAGTAACCGCACCTATCATCCAAGCTCCCGATTGGTCTCTTCCATTTGAGATCATGTGTGATGCTAGTGACTATGCGGTCGGGGCCGTTTTGGGCCAAAAGGTGGGAAGGGCATCTCATGTGATCTACTATGCATCCACCACTCTCAATGATGCTCAACGCAACTACGCCACCACCGAAAAAGAAATGTTGGCCGTCGTCTACGCACTTGAAAAATTCAGGTCATATTTACTTGGAACCAAAGTGATCATTTACACCGATCATGCGGCTCTTAGATTCTTAATGACAAAGAAGGAGGCCAAACCAAGGTTGATTCGGTGGATACTACTCTTGAGCGAGTTTGATGTTGAGATCAAGGACAAGAAAGGCATGGAGAACTTGGTGGCCGATCACTTGAGCCGTTTAGTCCTTGATGAAGGAAATGATCATATCAAAGATGATATCCGAGGGGAATTTCCCGATGAGACTCTTTTTTCTCTTAAGGAAATTCGCCCTTGGTACGCTCACATTGTTAATTTCCTTGTTCTAAACAGGTTTCCACCAAGCTTCTCTAAAGCTCAAAGAGAGAAGCTCCAACACGATGCAAAACAATATGTGTGGGATGAACCATACTTGTGGAAACATTGCAAAGATCAAGTCATTAGAAGGTGCATTCCCGAGACGGAGATAGCGTCCATTCTTGCCTTTTGTCACTCACATGCATGTGGTGGCCACTTTGGAGGAAAGCGAACAGCCATGAAGGTACTTGAGTGCGGTCTTTGGTGGCCAAGCTTATTTCGAGATGCCCATGTCTTTTGTCAATCTTGTGACAATTGCCAACGCATGGGCAACATCTCTCGAAAACATGAGATGCCGCAAGTTCCTATGCTCTATGTGGAGATCTTTGATGTTTGGGGAATAGATTTCATGGGACCTTTTCCTAACTCCCACGGAAATCTATACATCCTCTTGGCGGTAGACTACGTCTCAAAATGGGTGGAAGCAAAAGCCACAAAGACCGATGACGCCAAAGTAGTAGCGGACTTCATCAAAACCCGCATCTTCTCAAGGTTTGGAGTCCCGTGCATTCTAATAAGTGATAGGGGCACTCACTTCCACAACAAAACTGTGAGTGCCTTGTTGAAGAAATATGGCGTCACACACAAGCTCTCCACCGCCTATCACCCGCAAACAAACGGCCAAGCCGAAGTCTCGAACAGGGAGTTAAAGTCTATACTCCAAAAGACGGTGAACCCTAACCGTAAAGATTGGAGTCTTCGCATGGATGATGCCTTGTGGGCATATAGAACTGGTTTCAAAACACCAATTGGAATGTCTCCCTATAGACTTGTGTTCGGGAAAGCTTGCCATCTCCCGGTCGAACTCGAACATAAGTCTTATTGGGCGGTAAAAACATTCAACCTCGACATGGAGCAAGCAGGGATGCAAAGGAAGCTACAACTCCAAGAACTAGAGGAACTTCGACTTGAGTCCTATGAGAACGCCGCCATCTACAAGGAGAAGACGAAGGTATGGCATGATAAATTGATAATGAGAAAGGACTTCCAAATCGGAGACAAAGTCCTTCTTTTTCTCTCACGCTTTCGTCTTTTCCCCGGTAAACTGAGATCACGATGGGAAGGACCATTCGAGGTGATCAAAGTCTACCCCCACGGAGCGGTTGAAATAAAGAGCCTCGACACCGGCAAAGTCCTCAAAGTTAACGGACATCAACTCAAACCGTTCCTTGAGGGTTTCCAAAAAGAGAACGTTGAATACATGGATCTCTTCGATCCAATCTATGAAGGATGAACAAAGCTACGGCGTCGTGCCACGACGTTAACTAAGGCGCTTCTTGGGAGGCAACCCAAGCAAAGGTACGCATTTTTTTTTATTTTTTGTTTTCGAATGTCAACTTTTGGGAGAATGGGAGGAAATTCTCAAAAAGGAAATAAGGGAAAAATAATATTTTCAAGGCCTGGGGAAACCCCCGATCGGTCATCATCAATTACCCGGTCGGATCCATGCCGAAAAGAGGATTAAAATGGACCAAACAAAATTTCAGGCTAATGTACCCGATCGAGTAACAGTCCTACTCGATCGGGTATAGGGTAAAAAAGGCAGGATTTGGGATCGAGTACCACATACTCGATCGAGTACTCGACCCCTGGAGCCAATTTGAAAGAGCCGCCGTAATACCCGATCGAGTATATTAATATACTCGATCGAGTATATTTCCAAAAAAACCTACGGCGAGGAAAATCCGATCGAGTATACCCCATACTCGATCGGAGACACATCCCTGGAACCATTTTTGAAAAAAAAGGGATATACCCGATCGGGTATATTAATATACTCGATCGAGTATATTTACGGAAAATCCTACGGCGAGGAAAACTCGATCGAGTATGGGGTATACTCGATCGAGTTTGACCCCGAAACAAGTGAAAACCGAGGTATACCCGATCGAGTAATCGGGGTACCCGATCGGGTACACGAGTTTTAAAGACATTTTTGAGCCGAAATCAGTTCATCTTCTCCAAAGCTCTTGCCCCAAATTCGAACTCTCTTTCTAAAAACTCCATTTTCAAACCTTATTTCTCCCATAACTCAACCAAAACTCAACCAAATTCCATCAAACCACCACCAAAACACTCCCCTCACTCCCCTCTACCACCTCATACCAATCAATCTCACCCTCTCTCCCTATTCCCAAAAGTCCGAAACCCTACCCCCAAATCCCAATTCCGAACCTATACTCAAGATTGGCTCAAAAATGGCACCAAAGAGGAACCAACCGGAGAACTCTAACTCAAGGGGACCTATCCGAGGCTATGAGGATGTTCAATTTGGCCCGGGGGATCATCGAAAGCGATTTGTGGCCATCCTAAAAAGGCAAGTTATTCCTTCTCGATTTTTATGCCATGAAGCTCTTACTTCTCTACGTTTGTTGGATGGAATGAGAGAGTTGTTTGATGAATTGCATATGGGCTTGCTTTTTAATGTGCAATATAATTGCAATGAAAGGGTCATTTATGAATTTTTGAGTTCGGCCAAGTTTGTGTTGGATGAAAACCATTTCTATGATGATACACTCTCGTTTCGGTTGATGAACACCGAATACACTATAACGAGACGTGATTTTGCCGAACACTTTGGGCTCCGATTCCCACATGAAAGGGAAATTCCGGATAACACTATGGATGCATATAATCTTTGGGGCAAAATGACCGGAGAACGGAATTTTAGCACGTCCCAACTTTACATAAGTCACGTGCAACATCCCCTTCTCCGGATTTTCCTAAAATTTTTATGCAACTCTTTGCTTGGCCGCCCCAACAACCATCACACTCGGATAGGAGATGTAGCCATTCTCACTCTTGCTCTTTTCCGCAATCCCATTGAGTTCAACATTTGCAACTTGATTTGGGATCATCTAGAGAAGGATATCACCAAAGGGGGGAACATTGTTTTAGGGGGAGTCATCATGCATTTGGCTTCCAAATTTGGCTATGTGGATAATGCCACAATTTCTAGAGACTCATTGATGCATCTTGGATGGTTATCCAATGCACAATTGATCTCTTTGGGTAATAAAGACCACAATGGAACCCAACGCTATAGATGGCATATGAAGTACCCCGAACCGGTCAAATACTTCCCCCTCCCTTGCGATGAATTACCTAGACTTAGGTATAAAATGGAACCCGCCCACATTCCACATTACCTCCTCCCCAACAACATTCCACCTCACCTCCAAGCTCAAGCCGACCAAGCCGAACAACCCAACCCCCAACCGGAGAAACACGAGCACCAAGAGGGATATGAACATGTCCAACATGATATCCCCGACCTCCCCCAAAACCCGCCACCACAAGACTTCTTCCAACAACTCTTGGCGGGTCAAGAATCCCTCTTAACCGGTTTCCAAACAATGAGCCTTGATTACACAAAGATGGGAGAGCAATTCACCCAACTTCAAGGAGAGATAGGCCACTACCGGAACGAGCAACAAGAAAGAGACCGGCGGTTTGATGCATACCGGGAGGAGCAACGGTTGGCTTTTCAAAGATTGGAGGAACAACGGGCGGCCGACATGCAACGATACGAGGAAGACTACCGGAGGATGTATGGGCCGACATATTCTTACATGTCCCAACTTGGCGGGTTTGCATCCATGGCCTCACCACCACCGGCACCTTCTTGGTATAACCCCTCCGATTGGGGTAACTTTGGCGGCTCTAGTTCCGGCATGGGTGGTTATGATGGCGGGGACACCACTATGGGAGAAGGAGGCGGTGATGATATGCATGGGAGCGGCTTTGGAGGAGGATATTATGGTGGCGAGGGCGGGCACTAGGGATAGTGCCATGATTCAAGTGTGGGGGAGGAAGATCCTCTTTTGGTATGTACACTCCTTTGTTTTTACCTTATACTAAGCATTAATTTTCTTGTATTAGTTGTACACAAAAAAAATAAATAAATAAATAAATAAAATGCTAGTTAGGTTGAAAACCCAAAAGGGCAATCTAAGCAACAAGGGCTTACAAAAAATAATGAGTGAGTGGTAAGGAAAGGAAAAGAAAAGAGATGCTAGGATGAAAACCTGAAAAGGCTCCTAGGCAAAATGAGAGATATGAGAGAAAAATTTGTTTTATTTTGCAGGACACTATCTCTTGAAGAAGAAGAAGGAGGAGGAGGAGGAGAAAAAATGAGAAAAAGAAGAAATAGGAAGCATAGAAGACCGTTAAACCCAAGGAAATGTTGTTTTGTAACTTCATTCACTATACTTGGTGGTTTTAGTTTCTTATTTCTTCCTATCTATGAACTCATGATCTTGTGATGAACACGATGTAAACATTTGGTTTTACTCGAGGTCGAGTAAAGAAACTAAGTGTGGGGGAGTTGACATTCATGTTATTTCCATGTTTATAATTGTGTTTTTGATTAGTTTTGAGTGATTGTTACTCTAGAAATTACACACTTTTGGTGTAATAGTTTAGTTTGTAAAATGTTTGTAAATTGTTTAGATTAGGTTTGTTCTGAGCTCAAACAGGTCCAAGACCACTCTAGAGACCATTGGTGAACATCACAAGTGGAAGGAAGGTGCAAAAATTCCAAAACAAAATGAAGATCCTGATTTTTGGTGTTGTACCCGGTCGAGTATACCCTATACTCGATCGGGTAAGTTGCTGAAAAATCAAATCGGATAAATCCGCGAACAAGGCAACATGCAGAGAAGATTTTAACCACGATCGAGTGTCTATACCCGATCGGGTAGCCGACATACCCGATCGGGTATGCCCATGTTTTTCCAGCTTCCGCGAAGCAACTGAAGGCCCGATCGAGTACCCAATATACCCGATCGGGTACATGACCCTGCAAGCCCAAAAAGCCTATAAATACACCCCATTTCCTCCACAATAGATCACCAATTCCTATATACTTCTAAACTCAGTTTAGACAAGTTCTTTCTTTATACTTTTATCATGTTTAGTCTCCAAATGAGGAGCTAAACTCTTCCATCTTGGTTTTGCTACTTTGAAGCTTAATGATTTGTAAGTTGTGAGTTATTTTCTCTAATCTTCTTCCTTGAATATTAATTACTTCCTATTCTTATTCTATATTAATATATTGAGCATTACTTAAAGTATCAACTAGTCTTGTTCTATATATTAATTATTACTAGAATCGGTCGGTTAATACGCTTGTTATTAATTCGGTCCTTTCACGGTAGTAAACTTGGGTTGTTAATGCATGCTTCTCATGGTTAATAAGCCAAGGGGAATTAATTATGTTGATTAAACCAATAAACCGCTTGTGTTGAGGTTATCAATCTGAATCGTTTTCATCTTGATTTTATTGCTACTATCAAGTTAATATACGGCGCTTGTTCTATATTGACTCGGTAGTAAGTTTTATTAATGAACGCTTCTCGTTATTAATAACTATCCTCGATGAACTGGATATACTCCTCGATTGAGTATTCGAGAGGAAGATAGTTAAAGATATAACTGGGATCGACGAACATTTCATTAAGTGGATAAAAGCAAAGCCAAGTCTTCTTCTCATTAATTAAACCACATAACTCGTTCATTTTCGTGTTTAATTTATTAAACCAAATCAAACTAAAACCCCTCATATTGTTACTAGTTCTATAATAAGAGAAGTATTCCTTTCCCTGTGGATACGAACCTTACTTCGCTATACTACGTATTAGTGTCGTATTGATATTTATTTTGAGTGCACCTCACGACAAGTGCACGTCAATGCTCTTAGATTTTTTTTTTTTTTTTTTTTTTACTCTAGGAGGGGTCTGGGGGAGGGGGGTTGGGGGGAGCCTGGAGTAATCAGGGCTGAAACTCATTCCATTGAGTTTCCAACCCTTGTGTGCTCTTAGATTGTTTTACTCATATTTAAGAAGAAAACATTACACTCCTAATTGAAATATTACATAATTTTTACTTCTAATTTGGAAAATTTTCGAATTAATAATCCTACACAACCACATAAATCTCAGGTATTACAACTTAAATTTTTCTTAATCTCTTACTTTACATATCCAACTTTTATCAAATTTGTAATCAATCAAACATCATAAATGTGATTTTATAAAACTTTAATCTTATTATTAATATGGATGAGTTAATTTTATGATTAATCAAACATCATAAATCAAAATGATGGACAGTCTACCCGGGGGGTATCTTATCCGAGGGGTTATTGTGGGAATAACTTAGAGAGAAGTCAGAGCAAATAGGAGGAGAGAGAGTCGATTTATTAAATGAACTCGAGATGTGGAGTTGGGATGTAGATCCTGTTTTACAAGGAGAAATTGCTGCTATTTATAGCAGCAATAAATGCGATGAGAGGACACGTGTCAGTAATCCAACGGCCGAAGGGTCACATCAACCGGTTGGCACCGGCAGTGGTACGTTTACCGCATTGAATGCGGTTGGCGGATGTGACGTGGCATTAAATGCGGTGGTTGGCTGTCTCCAAAAGGAATCTCCGATGATTGAGTGTGCTTGGCCGAGGGCTCCTTGTGTTGCCGAGGGCTCCATGTAGCCAAGGATCCCTGTGTAGTCGAAGGCCCTGTGTGACCGGAGGCATGGTTTAGCCGGGGCTCCTCTGATGCCGAGGGCTCGATAGAACCGAAGGCTCATGTTTTTCGCCGTTTTCTCCCAGTAGCCTCTTATGCCAGAGAAGGCTACCCTGTGAGGTTTGGGGCCTTCGGCCAAGGAGGCCGAAGGCACCCCAGTGCGTATTCTGGGCCACGTTGAGGCTTGGGCCGCTGCATTTTGGGCCTGAGTTGTTCCCTGGGCTTAATGAACTTGTGTAGGAGAAGTAGGAGTCTATGGGCCGGGGGTTCCTGGGCCATATACTCCATCACAAAACTTCACACTATTTAATTTATACGGAGTATGTGCTTATTTTCAATTAGACTAGTACTTACTAAGTACTGTACTAGTTACTACATTTATGGATATGTGAGGCCGTGATGGCTACTATTTATAATGGGACTGGTATGTTGAAAAATATTTAAGCACCCCAACAAAACCTTCTTCCCCATCATCCCTTCTTGATCTTTTGAATTTAATTCTATGTAGTGGTGGACCCGGTTCAATCCCCCCGGCCCGTTACTGTGTGGGACCGGCCCAGTACTGTGTGGGACCGGCCCGGCCCAAGAAACCGGTTCCGGGCCTAGGCCCAGCCCGAGGGGGTAACCGGGGCGGTTCCGATGCCTTAAAAAGGAGAACCGGCCCGGTTCGGGCCTGTTTTTTTTTTTTTTTTTTTTGACTTGGGATGGGTTTAGGTGGGTTGGGTGTTTCCGAGGGGGTTGGGGTGGGGGATGGGCGGTAGGGGTTGAAATAAATAAGAAAACAAAAAAAAATTGAACTGGGAACCGGACCGGCCCAGAACCGGTAGAACCCAAGCCGGTTCCGGGCCTTAACCCAAAATGTTCCAGGCCCGGCTGGGCCTAGGCCCGAGCCGGAACCGGACCAAGCCCGGTCCACCACTAATTCTTGTGTAAGGACTACTTTTAAGAGTGTTTTGTTCGGCTAATCTTTTGGGTACACCTATTTTGCAAATTAAGGTGTTTACTTATATTATTCCTTGTTTGGTATATTTTACTTATTGGTTCTTGAATTGAAAGTATATGTCCATTTTACATGTGTGATATATGAATCAATTGCTTAATAGACAACATGACCTAAAGTGATGAACCAGGCCACTTCACTCTTTATGGGCTGAAATTTTTACCGATCTCTTGCTTTAGTATCTTTCTTTAGACTGGGCTCTTGAATAATGATTCCAGGTATATGATCCATATCTAACAATAATTCCCATTACAGTATTACATCCTTAGGATGTTTTTACTTGGACTGTAATTTGTCCCAGACCAGACCAGTTCAGACCAGACTTGGATAATTATAAAAATACAAAGAGCCCATATATTATCAGATCAGACTAGACCAGCAAATTACAGTCCAACTAAAAACATCCTTATTATGTAACCTGACACTCTTATAGTTTGACACAGCCTCAGTCTCGGCATATCAACACGGTGATGCAACAAAACATTAGTTTCCGTCTTCATTCTTCAATTTTGACTGTTCTCTTTTTAGTTGATCAATTTCATCTTACTTCTACTTCACTTTACTGACAAATTGTTGTGTACCTATCAAGATGTAATGTGTATATTAAATAAACACTATTAAACCGTTAAAACTTTTTTTAAAAGATAGAGCTGAAAAATCAATCCAGTCGATTATAAATAAAAATATACAAGAACAATAATGTGAACAAATTAAACAAATACATATCTAAAATGTGGAACTATGATATGGGGAGAAAAGCTAAAGTTCTCATAAACTCGTCTACTGAATCTTGCATTGATTTTACTCATTTAAGGGGCGCATTTTCCATTCAAAGAGGCTCAAGAAGTGAATTTTCGAATGACAAAAACAGATCTTCTCAATCGGTTAAAAGGATCTGTCGACCAACTATTTAAATTGAAATGTATAAAACCACTGGTGCTATTAAGGGTTCGTCTTTCACTTAGAAAGAATGACTAACAAAGTGTGTTGTTCTATAGGAAAATGGAGGGGAAAAACATAGCAATTTTAACATAGATGGATTTGAAAAAGTTAGATAGGTTGATTCGTGTAATTTTTTTTAAAAAATATTCTTTATACCGGCTCATTCTGGTCTAGTGTCCCGGCTTCGCCCCTGACCAAAACCCCCTAAAAAGTGAAATACAATTGTTCTCTTCGAGTTATCATCTTTTGAAAGAGATCTATTATAATTTCATTTGTGAGAGTTTCAAATAGATCAGATCTCTTTCTATAAAGCAAACAAGACAGTCGCTAAGAAACCCGATCACCGATTCTATTATCAAAATTAGTCTTCACTATTTTCATAGAACAACAGTTGTTGTGGAAACCAGCTAAGTTGAATCTATCTTTAAGATTCTATATTGGTCAAACCATTTGCAATTAAACCATCTCAAAGTCATGACCACATGGTTGGCATGAATCTTCCATCAAATATTTTCTCTGAGTTTCATTCCTTTGATTTGGATGATATTCAAAGATTTATCTTCTTTTAGCAGGGTCCGAAGGAAGCTCATTCAAATTAATTTTTTCATGAATTGAAATTGCACATTGAGAAATACTACTACCCACATTTGAATTTGAATTTTCCAGTGTTGAGGAGGTTGTTTTATTCAAAAACCTATTCATAAAATCTGATGAAAAGGTGTAATTAATTATTTAATAACCAATGTACTCTTTTGTTTCTTTATATATCTCAAACCTTCTCCTAGCTAGAGCGGTAACTATGTAAAAATTATACTCCCTCTATCCCAATATAAAAGGCACACTTTCCTTTTCGGTCCGTCCCAATATAAAAGGCACATTTCCCTTTTTGGCAAACAAAACAGTGCAAAACAGTGCCAAACAGTGTCCAAAGTCCAAACAGTGTCAAACAGTGTCTAAACAGTGTCAAACAGTGTTCAAACAGTGTTCACCCTTAAAATGTCTAGAAACGCAAATGTGCCTTTTATATTGGGACGGAGGGAGTATTTGATATGGCTTTCTAATTTCTTAAATCCTCATACTTTTTATAGATTGTAGCAAATTTTAGATTTTTAAGTTTAACAAATTAACTATTTTTACACAAATAATTACACAATAACACTCTAATATATACAAATAATACAATAATCAATAGGGTTTTTTTTTCAAAAATATTACCAAAATAAAACTAGTTTGCAAAAATGTGACTAATAGTTACTACAATGTAGGATCATAGTAACTATGGCTCAAAAATTATATACTTCCTCCATTCTTAAATAAGTGCAACAGTCAACATTTCACACTTGTCGAGACACAACTTTGACCATTAAAATTTATAATTCTCTTAGTAAAAAATTTAAAAAAACAGATTTTGAAAATATACAACGAGACAAATTTAATAATATTTTCAACAAAAAAATATATTAATACATCAATAAATAAAATGTAATCAAAGTAGAACATGTGAATAGTGTAAAATTTAGCATGTTACACTTATTTAAGAACGGAGGTAGTATAAGTTACCATGATTACATTACTACTCTAATCACTAATCACATTTTTATAAACAATCTTCATTTTAGTCGTATATATGTAATTATTTCTAATCAATATTCAAATTACTCAAATAGTTAATTAACACATACAAATTATCCGTATTTCTGCTTTATCTTCATTCTAACTATAAGGATATAGTACGTAATGTTTTTTAGGGGCATGATGCTGAAGTATATGTAGGGATGCACTCGGGCCGGGCGGCCCGGCCCGGCCCGGAACCGGCCCGGACCGGTTACTGTTTGAACCGGTCCGGGAGGCGGTTCGGGTCGGCCCGGCCCGGTTACTGTGTGGTTCGGGCCCGGGCCCTTTGATTGGCGAACCGGCCCGGCCGGTTCGGGGCCGGTTCGGGGCCGGTTCGGGCCAAATTATTATTTTTTTTTGAATTTTTTTTAAGTTTTTGGGTTGGGCTTGGTATTTTGGGCCATTTGAGGTGGTTTGGGGTGGTTTGGGGGTGAGGGGGAGGGTTGGGGGTTAATTAGGAAAAGCCAAAAAAAAAAATAGAACCGAGGCCCGGCCCGGACCCGGAATTACCCGGGCCGGTTCCGGGCCTCCCATTTCTGAACCGAGGCCCGACCGGGCCCGAACCGGAACCGGTCCACCCATAAGTATATGGAGCATACTCCGTACTACATATTAATTTACTTTGGGCTGCCTAGAGTTGGGGGCATTTAGTTTTTTCTATTGGGGGCAAATACATGGACTCTAATTTTTGGGGGCAGCTGCCCCCCCTACTGAAGGTGTGGATCCGTCCCTGCTTTAATAATTTGAATGATACCATTATGGGCCTAAATTCTAGATCCATTAATGGTAAACTCCTTTCCGGAAAGATTTATGAGTTGTTGAGAACTAAAAGGACGCCACGAGTATGGATGAGCTTCATATGGAAGTCTTATATCCCCCCAAAGTTCTCATTCAACGTTTGGCTTGCTTTGAGGAACCGGTTACCTACACAGGATAACTTAGGTTACCTACATATTGTTAATCGTTGTGACCTTTGCAAGGGTGGATTGGAAACAATTCCACACCTATTTTTTCGTTGTCATTACACTTGTAGGGTCTGGGAAAAAATAAAGGAATGGTTAGGCATGACACGAGAGATGACCACGCTTAGCAGCTCGATCAAATGGATCCTGAAGGAACACAAAGGATCAAAGATCAAAAGGAAGGTTGTCCGGATTGCTTTTTGTGCCGCGGTTTACTACCTTTGGCACGCTAGGAATGCCAATCAATTTGATGAACAGGACGTCAAGGAAGAGGAGATCATCTCAAAAGTCAAGCATGTGGTGTATAAAATACTTTTCAATATATACCCGCATGACTTGATTACATTTTGAGTAGACTGTGGCATGAAGCATGGCCTTGGATTTAAAAGTGTGTGCATTTTGCAACACCTTTGTACTTTATTTAGAATTTTAGTCTGAACTGTGTGCGTGCATGTGCTGCACCGATGTATGTTTGAACCTCTTGATGGGCCAAGTATAATACTTGGTTATTTTGGCATAGATTAGATCGAATAAAAACCTCCTTTCACCCTCATATTATGTAAGGGTCGCGGAGGTTTTAAGAGATCTAGGATATGTGATGTATAGTTTTCTGGGTGTTAATATATATTTACATAATTACATTTCATCCAAAAAAAATGACATTACATTACATGACATTAAACAGAATGCATGAAGCTTGGTTTCTCCCAGTTATGGAAACATCATTCGTTGTCATAGCATTCCTTTAACGTGCATTCCTTTCATCCCGTGTATACTATAATTTAGTAATATAGTCTAAGTCTTGAACTTGATTAAATAATTATATCCTTTGGTTTTCAGATAAAAGAATATAGACATGCCAGTTAAGACTGAAGATAATTCGAAACCTAAATAATTTAGACGGAATATTTAGGTGGGGGGGGGGCTGGCATTACGTGCATTGCAAATATTTCGTGCACTTTATTAAGAGAAAGAAGTCCACTTTTTTCTAAAAGAACCTGTATATGCACTGTACGGATATGTAATTTTACTCCTTGAACTAAACTTTTAGTTATATCCCTTTGTTCTCACTGAAGGGCGAACTAAAAATGAAGATTTTTTCACTTCTTGCAATCATGATACTCATATTATATCTCTGAAAGAAAGCAGTGACAGTTTAGGCAGAGGCAAATGGCAAACAAACACTTTTAGGCAAGCAAACACTAGATATGATCACTTTCTCCAACTAAAAATTTGCAATGTGTTATTAGGCCTGGACTCGGGCCGGGCGGCCCGACCCGGAACCGGCCCGGCCCGGCCACTGTAGCAACCGGCCCGGCCCGGTGGCCCGGTGGCCCGGTCCACCGGCGGTTCGGGTCGAACCGGCCCGGTGGTTCCCGGTTCCGGGCCCGGGCCTTCCAAATGGTGAACCGGCCCGGCCGGTTCGGGCCCGGTCCGGGCCGGATTTTAATTTTTTTTTTTTTTGAAATTTTTTTAAAGTTTTGGGTTGGAATAGGTATTTTGGGCCATTTCAGGTAGTTTGGGGTGGTTTGGGGTGGTTTGGGGTTGAGGGGGAGGGGTAGGGGATTAAATAGGAGAACAAAAAAAAAAAATTAAGTGGGCCGGTTCGGCCCGGCCCGGTTTGGCCCGGGACCGGGACCGGAACCGGCCACCGGCGGTTCGGGCCCGGGCCTCCCATTTCCTGGCCCGAGGCCCGGCCGGGCCCAGGCCCGAACCGGGCCCGAACCGGCCCGAGTCCAGGCCTGTGTGTTATACTAAAAATTGCATTTTTCACTACTTATAATCTTAGTGTTCCCAAAGACCCAAACCATAGCTAAAGAAGAAAGAAAAGTTGCATTTTGGCATGAGAGCCACATGTTGGGGTCATGGGTGTTCATTATTAGGGACAAAAGTTGTTGTCTCGTGGTCAGTTTTCCATGTGGGTATGAACCGTTTGAATATGGCGCTGGTGCATGCTTATGTCTTTTACAATAATCACAAATGCTAAACATATCCCCACAATGTGCTTCTCTCTGTATCTACCATAAAACTAATACTTCATTTGCTTACAAAAACAAAACTTGAAGCTTCCTTAACTTAGCAAAGGAATCGAGAACTGAATTTGAAAACAAAGAAGCTGCCTGGTACAAAGCATTGATTCCAGCCTGAATATGAAAACTAACTTTATGTTGTTCAAGTACACATAACTAAATTATCTCACCCAATTTTCAGAGGCAATAAAAATATCCACATATATAGAGGTGAAAATGATGCAAACTGCAGTCCTATTAGTAAGATGTATATAGAAAATATAGAAATAGTAAGAATCACAAAACCAATGTTTGCTTTGCTTGAATATGCAAAAATTGAAGCTTTCTTAACTTAGCAAAGGAATTGAGAGATGGATTTGGAACAAAGAAGCTGCCTGGTACACATAATTGATTCCAGTAACCAATTTCTTCTCTGGCGCCGGCGGATATTGTAGCGTGATGTTCCATTCCGGCAAGGAGCTGCTTGATGGCCATGGAAAAGAGATGGAAAACCTGTTTGTCGAACATGGAAAGAGATGGAAAACCTGCTTGAAAAAGAGATGGAAAGATAGAAAGAGGGAAGAGAATCAAAGGCAATAGATCAGTGATACAAAGTAAAAGAAAAGAAATGGAAGTAGGGTGCAGATCATTTTAAAATGAACGGTCCAGATCAATTTGTACTCCTATTAAGTATAGAGGATGTTAACATCAATAGTGAACTATCATGTCTTAAGATTCCATGCCATCATAGGATTTCCATAACCATGGTGATTAACTCAATCTATACAAAAAAAGCCACAGATATACAAAGGTAAATCTATACGAAGCTAGAATGCATTACTCAGTGACTGAAGCGTTGATCTTCATCTTGAAACTCAATCGCAGCAAAAATCACAAGAGTCCCCTGGGAAGTTCCAACGCAAACAAATATCAATTTTCTTTTCCATCTGTTCCAGCCACCTCTGAAAGGTCAAAACACCCATATGCAAGGTCCTCATATCAATTTGTGCAATTTGTGCACATGAGCGAAGTATGATATAATAATCAGCATGAACAGCATATATCAAGGCACCATCTTTCCTTCTAGCATATCGAATGTAACCATGGTTCTTCAAGGTGGATTTAATGGGTGGAAGATAAGAAAACCGATTTTCCTCCATATTTGATTTCATTTGCCGTACCGCCCAATCCTTATATGAGTTCATAGAACTTGCATGTACTGGTGATTCAGAATCATCCAATGGACACTTTGAACAATTACCCATTGTGCTGAAATCGCCTCCACTCTCCCTGATTTCCTCACTCTTTTTATGGTCATCTGATGGTTCAGCATCCTTACTCGTTTCATAGAGGTCCCATAGTTCATCTATCAGACTTTCTTCTTCATGGTCCTCCAATGACGAATTTAATCCAGCAAAAACCACATCTTTACAGTGTTGAAGATATGTAGGCAGATCTAGTGCATAATCATGAATATGCTTGTGCTCCGAATATTTTGTTTCAAGAATCTGAAGCAGTTTGGAACCATCAAAATTGACTTCCTCCTCAGCTAAATCACTCTTTTCATCCATAGATTGATCATCGGGTCCAGATAACATCATTTCCCATTTCCCCCCATTTATGTCATATATAATCCTCATTGTTACGATAATTATTGACATAACATAAACGCGGGATGGAAGGCTGCATTCATTGTCCGACAAGTAAAGCTGTGGAGGCATAGACCACTCATGTACACGGCATGCATGAGGAAGAATACATTCAACTGGAAGAGATAACTCTATCAGATAACGGGAAGCTAGAGCATAGAAATTCACAGGTGGTAGTTCTAAACCTATTCTCCGGGCAATTGAAGCAGCAAATGACTCTAGCTTGTGTGTGGAGATAACCTCAATAGGTCGGAACATACGACTAGAACTTAATGGACATTCCCTTGACGGAGGTCCAAGTTGCTTCTCAATTTCAACAAAAGCAGCCAAATATGGAAGTTTTCCTTCAAGAACCCAATTCACAATGTCCGTTGGCAGGATTGCCTCCCTGGCTAAATGACAAACAAGATATGATATGGCCAGAGAACTAGATAATGGGATCTTACTTCTCAGAGATTCATACCACAATGGTATTAACCGTTTACCAAGAAGGTTGTGAGGTTCTCCTTTGCGCCTAACATGAATCTTGAACTCGCCAAGTTCCCCAGGTTGGGATTCTGATTCATTAATAACATTGTCTCCCCAATCATCAGCCATTATCCTTTCATGAGCAACATATCTCAGCCAAATAGGTCTAATGAGTCCAATAATTAAAGGGCTGACGTTAAATTTCTCCACCAAAGCCTTACACTGCAACTGGATCATGATTTGAACGCCCATAATATACTTCAGCCTGATATTTGAATAATAGAAGTCTGGAGAAGTGAAAGTATCGGGCAAGGAACCAGTGTCATTTATAGGGTCAGTAGGGACAACACCATTGACCACACAATCATTCTCTAGATATTGGCACTGTGAATCCATGAATTGAGATGGTGGCTGACTTGCCACTTGTCTAGGACGAGCCCGTGTCTGAGACGCAGAATAGATCCCACCCTCGAAACCGGTGTCAGCTTCTTCAACAGCAGTATCCATGACATCATCTGCACGACAGCCACAGAGGGTGCAATAAAAGAATCCATCATCGCCATCCTTTAACCCCATATTTCCACACATGTCACACAATCTCTCCATTCTCTCAGACGTTCTTTCCTATGGTGTGCGTATTTTCAACTAATATAACCAAATAATCGCCAATGGCGGTCTTGGCTCTCTGCCGATATTATTCTGACCGTCTGTATAGCTGCATTATATGGGCCACGTTAAAAAATATGTACAGGGGATTACTATTAAAAATAACTCTGGCACTATAGTCCAAGAATACAATGAAATCACAAGCCTAGCTAACACAAGGCGTTCCAAAACTTTGTATACCGTGGGCCAGTTACATTATTTCAGCCTCCTGACAAATTAAATTAATTGATAGCAGTTAGCAAATATTATATAATGAACAATTTTTCTTATGAAAATCAAATAAATAAATGGGAAGTATCAGTCACCATGTTGATCTAAAAAGTCCGTCTTTATTAATCTATCTTTTGAAGAATTCAATATGCTATCTGCCTATCTGATATTCTGATGGATTTTATTAAAAAATAATTAGTAAGTTATCAATGTTCCAGAAGAGTAACAATAGTCTCGCTACTTACATAATTATATGCACAAAGTTACCATATACTCCATATACTTTATTATATTGTAGTTCAAATACAATTTTCGTCCTCTGCACTATCTAAAACGTGAAGACAATAGTGGGCCCAACAATTATAATTTGACTACCAAAAAGGAAATTTAAAACGAAGTTGGCAAATACCTCAAAAAACGTGGATAGGGCAGTTATATAACACGACATACGCTATAGATAATGTTGTATAGTTTAGATACCCACTAACCAGGCAACCAGCCGTTCAGATAGGCTCACCGGTTAAGATAACCTGTCTACAACAACCCTCTATAAATTGCATTTAATGAATGAAACCACGTGTTTGAAAAGTGCATTTTCTCTCAATTTTCATATCGAAATATTGGATACTTAGGAGGCCATTTTACATCTTTTTTTAGCAGAAGTACAGTCCAAGACTCCAAGCAACAGAGCTTATACGTAAATAATACTCTGTAATATCTTCATAACAGGAAATATGTAGTACGTAGTATATCTTTAATATTGCGTAACTTCTCAAATTTTCACTCAGCATAAGTTTGTCAAGTACAAAATGTAAATTGAATATATTTACGTACTACAGAGCTTATCCATAAATATTTCCAGTGAAGCCTTGATACTTTTTAACTTTAAATATCCAAACTGTCATTAAATTGAAATTCAAAACCATAATTTAATTGAACTTTACAAGCCTATATTTCAGTTGAAATTCTTGAATGAAAAGCTTAAGAAAACAAGTGAACATCTATTTAATTTTCTTTGAAAATATATTTCAATTCAACTTTGCATGCCAAAACTGAATTTAAATAAAGCTTTTGTTTCAAAAGAACTTTCACATGCCAGAGGTTCTTAAATATTAACTAAATAGCCAATATAGTGAAATAGAGATTTTATAATTGTCTACTTACCTATAAACAGTTATTCTGCTGATTTTTCCACATTTGCCCCTCTTTTTGTAATTTCTTCAGTCACCATGTAACACCTGGACAATAAACATAGAATGCATCAATAAAATTTATTCTAATAAAGGTATCATGAGATATATTTAGTCTAAGAAAACATTAAAATGGTCATATATCTTCACGCATTATTTACAATGAATTATACACAAACATACACACATTTGGTTAGGCACATTATTTAAGAAGTAAAGTAGTAGCGGTAGAAAAAGTAGGAAAGAGTGTGTAAATGTATGGAAGAGAAGATAAAAGGTAGATAAAGTAAGGGTAGTTGAGTATTTTAAAAAGAGTAAACTTACCAAAAATGGAAGTGTAGCAAACTTTTAAATACATCCCAAAAAGGAAAGTGTAGCAAACATTAAAATACGGAGGGAGTATATATAAACATTGACACCATATACTTATAAGAGAAAAAACGTATATACTCCGTATAACAATTAGGCTGATGTGAAAAAATAAGCACAAATCAAACACAACTTCAAGAAAACATCTAAGCTTTCAAAAACAAAGAAACTATTGACATATTAAGTTCTTACAATTTTTGTACTTCGTGTAGCAATTTGTTTAGAAGAAAAATACATTCAAGGAAGACATGTTCAACTAAGTTCAGCATATTGGCTTTTTTGGGCCATAGAACATCCTACTTTTTAGTATTAAAAGTATACATGTACATGTGTTCATATACAAACGAAGTAATTTGTTTTTGTTAATATTTTGAAACATCTTAGATAACTGCATCTACTTTTGCACATAAACATGCAAGAATAGTGGAAATAAACTTATCCGTTTTTAAACCAACTTCATGGTTCATATGCTAACCATGTTACCATGACAATATTATGTTTAAATTTGAAAGATGGACATCATACGACATGAATATAAAGCCCTAAATTCACACTGAAAGTATGAAGAATAAAACGAGTAAGGCTTGAAGGAGTTAAAGACTTCAAGAGTTAAAGAATACTAATTTATAGCAAGGGTTTGAAAGGCGAAATCGAGCCCCGAGACGTTCGGTGGTAGCCTTGTGAGGCGTAAGGCTCTAGGCGTAACGAGGCATAAGCCTCGAAATTAATTGCTTAAATATTAAACAATATCACAGCTAAACAAAATCACAAGTAAAAATTACATAACACTAAAATATCCAGGTCAAAATAACATAAAACTCGAATAACATATAACAAATAAATTACTAAGCTAAATGATAGTTTTGTATGACAACTCATCAAGATTAAACGGTAGGCTTGATAAATACAATAATAAAGTTAAATGACAAACTAACAAAGATCAGGAAGTGCATTATAGGAGTACTATTTAATACTAACTTGAAATAGTTCAAAACAGAACTTTAAATACGTAAAAAAGTTAAATAAAAAAACTTGAATATGAACGCAATAACAAATTAAGAAGTTAGGCGGTGGGAATGTGATGTTCGAAGCAGTGAAGCACCTCAGTACGGATTCGACTGATACAGTAAGCTGAACAGCACTCCTGGAAGTCGTTTGTTGATATCGGAAGACCAACGATTGCCGATTGGAAGACCAGCGGATATGGCTAAGTTGATATCCAGCCTTGGGCTGACTTAGCAGGTATAATTTTAGGATGAAAATAAAATTGAGGCCCCAATAATTTAAAAAACAAGCCCAAAATTTGCGTAAATTAGAGGCGTACGCCTCGTCTCCGACTTGCGCACCAGGCCGATTCAACGCCTCAGCAAATCTAAGGCGTAGGCCTTGTTAGCAGAAGATAAGGCTTAAGCCTCTCAGGCGAATAACAAGCGCCTTAACGCCTTTGCGCCTCAATGGCTAAACGCCTTTTAAAACCTTGGTTTATAGAAAACCAAGATCTGCAATTCCGGAATCTCCAATTCTGAATATAGGCTGCAATTAGAGGAGCTAAACTGAATATAAAAAATATAATAAAACTAAAAAATTATGAAATTTACCTTCAATTCGAGAGAGGAGGCTGTCGGGTGTCGAGTAGCGGCTAGCCGGCTAGAGAAATAGAATGGAGGCAGAGACGTAGAGTAGCATTGTACGCCTGTAGCGATTGTCCGATTAAATTTCTGATGAGCGCATGAAGTTTCAGGCCTGCTGTCCTTTGCTTTGGAGTATTGGGTATATGGGTTTTTGGACTTGGAAGAAGGATTTCCGGACGGTCGAATTGCACACTATAAAATGGAATAGGTTATGATATGGTATGATACACAAAATAAATTTTAGATACACCAAGTATATTATATAACACAAAGTTCCAATACAAAATGGAAGGCAGGGGTTAATAACTGCATAAACTATAGTTTGGTGCACTTATTTCAGAATCTAAATCAAACTTAAAACATACGGAGTATAAAATTAAGCAATTTACATGACTATATCCAGGTTTTTGGGGAGTAACATGAAAACCAAAACTGAAAATTGATTTCATGATGCCACAAAGTTAGAGAACAAAAAGGAAATAAAAGTGAATCGCTGGAAATAGTTCATACACCCACTCAAATCACACATGCTCCGGACTAATCAACCACAACTCACATAAAATCAAACCATAAATCTAAACTTTTCAGCATTCAAAAAGATTTTTGGATACAGAAATCTATTCATTCCAAACAATTTTAAACAGGTCATTTCAATTAGCTTTAGCTCCCAGAAATTAAGAACATAGCACACAAAATTTTAGTTTCAGCAAATGCAAAAAAAAATCCATAACAGAGATGACCTTCATACTGAATTACTGAAAGTGTAAATCAATTTCAATTTCAATTTTAAAATCAGAATTGATCATTAAAATAAATTTCATGACATTCAAAACTCAATAGAATTTGTAAGGGAAGTTAACAACAGACATTATACACATCAGTGCGTAAATTCAGAAGCTAAATCAAACTCAGAATATATTAAATTCATAAGAGAAGTGAAAAAACGATAAAAGCAAAGGGATATGAACCTGGTGATAAACTGGTCAGGGTGGAGACGGATTTGAGAACCGTCCAGTCCAAGAAGAGCCGGAGAATCTGCGAACCCAAGCCTGTGAATCCAAAAACGAACGGCGCGAATCCGGATTCTAACGGCAGAGATGCTTAAAAAAATGAAGAAGTCCAATGCTAAGGCATGCCGAAGATAGCGCAGAGATGAAGTCGCAGGGGTGGTCGGTCGGCGTGCGTAGAGAGAGTTCTAAAGAAAGGGTTTTTAGCAAACGTGCGGCCATCCAAACAGGCAGCGGGAGTTTTTTTAGGGAGTTGCTTCGGGCCTTCAAAATTGCTTCATCTAACCCTCATAGTATTCATATGCCCTTTTTAATTCTTTATACTCCGTACTAATTACTACTCCTTCCGTCCCTTAATATTTTGTCAAGGTTTGACTGATAAAAAAACTGTGTTATTGAGCTTTGTGCAAAGAAGAGAGAATTAACTGCAACCACAAATTCTTTACTTAAAAGGGAAAGTGGCAAAGTTAGTAATAGGGGCAATGGCAGATCTTGTACATAACTTTTGAAGGTTCAAATTTATTTTATAAGTTTTGAGTGTTCAAATACATATATACGGAGTAAAATTTTACACTAGCACCCATATATATGTATTTTCACATTACTAGTTAAAAATGTTAGGTGGTGGGGCAAGAGTAGGGATGGATAGTTGGGTGTGAATTAGAGTTAAAGGAAAATTATACGAAGTATTAGTTAAACAAAGATTAGTTACATTTTTTAAAGTGAAAACTAGTTATATCTTTATTTTCCAAAAGTGTCAAAGTAACATTTTTGTCATTTTTCTATACTTTTAGAGCCTGTTTGGTTGATTCTGCTGATTTATGAAAAAAAAATTAAAATATTTGTTATTATTAAATAAAATAAAAAATATGAAAAAATAGTTAAAATGATCATGTACAATAACTTCAGCCGATACAGTCAGAAAAGTAACAACAATCTTACTTTTTTTATTACACAATACAACGCGTGAAATCAAAAGTTATGTGTTTGGAAAAAAACTGGCTGATAAGTCTGATAAGCCGAAAAAAGTGTCACTAAACGAGCTCTTAGTGTATTATTTCTTTTTGTAAGTCATACACAAGCCATAAATATATTTAAAACATGATTAAAAACATGCTAAAAAACATGATCAAAATATATTTTTGGCAGTATGTTTTTTTAACGGATTTTTGGCAACATGATAAAAACAAAGTATTCAAATTTGTTTAAATCTAGAGTATAAAATAAGCCATACGAAGTACCAATTTGGCCGGAAAAGAATCATAAATTAGAATGGATCAACTCAAAAGAGAAATAAGCTTGGCATCGTGGGGGTAGAAAAAAGTGTTTGAACTGAATGACCCATGAAGTATGAACTTGGCGTCCATGCTTAGAAGTGATGCAACAAAAAATTTAAACAAGTATAAAATTGTCAGGTTGTGGTGATAATTGGGTGTGCCAAGTACTAAATGGGGTGCGTGCAGCACGACCTTTTTGGTCACAACTGCGGTACCTTCTTTAAATTTGAAGATTTGGTACCTGATACAAATGTTCCAGTAAATATCTGCCATGTGTTTTAAATTACACCTACAATATATTATTCCTAAATATTTGAAAATTTGTTTGAATTCATTATAGGTTATTCTTTGTTACATTCTTTGTCACTCTCTCCTCTTGTCTTATTTCACACACCATTCTCGTCTTTTCTCTTCATCGTATGTGGATATCTCTTTTTTGTGACCCGGCTAATGTGATTAGCACTCCGGATAATAAAGGATGGGTTACATGAGGATTTTGGCTTACAGGAGGAAATACTATTGTTGATCGTGCCGATAGAGGAGATCTGGAGTTCAATGGCTTAGCGTGTACTCCTTGCCCTGCTTATTGATGGTCAAGTTGAAACTTGATGTCAAATATTTTATTTCCCCTTTATACAAACGGTCTATAGGTCCTAATTATGAGTTGTCTGAATTGTATTAATGTTGATTTGTATCGGGGAAAGGACACTAATATTAGTATTAAAAGGCCAAATTCCATAAAAGTGAGTCCAATTACAAAAAGTCAAAAAAGTGATCTCAGGGTACGCGTTTTTTTTCTACGCAAACTCATTGCACGATAACACCCACTCCTTCCGAATTGACTTAGCAGGTACACGTGGATAACTACGTTACCACTTACGTAGTAGAATACACTGTATTAGACTTTTTTTTAATTTAATAATATCTCAAATTTCAATGCAATTCATAACCCACGATAAAAAAAAAGCAATTCATAACCTGCAACCATTCACTGTAATAAGTCTATAAAATTTAATGTTTTTTTATTTTAATTTTATTTCGGAACATAGAAATTTGGAATTGTGTAACAAGTAACAACTATACGAGTCACCACCGCTGCAGTTACAACTATCGTTCCAGATCACTATCCCAGTTACAATTGTTCTAGTGACGTCATCTCAGTTACTATCACTCCAGATCAATATCCCAGTTACAATCGTTCTAGTGACACCGTCTCAGTTACTATCGTTTAGTGACACCGTCTCAGTTACTACCATTCAGTGATTGCCGTCTCAGTTACTACCATTTCAGTGACCACCGTCTCAATTACTACCATTCCGATGACCAACGTCCAAATTACTTACCGCTAATTAGTTACAGTGACAACCATTAGTGACATAATTTTTAACTGTCTCGCCGCCCGATCCCAGCCCATCACCGCCACTGATCGATTACACTATGACCGTCTTAGTGGCCTTCCAGGCGACTACTCAAACGACACCGCGATGATACCCCTCCTCCACCCCAAGCATGTGCACCTAAGATTGACATTTAGACATCTCCCTGCCACAGGCCAACCTGCCGCCTCCGCCATCACAAAATCTCTGGCCGCCGCCATCTAGCTCACCCGCCTACCACTGCCATCGCGAGCTCCTGGCCCACCCTCCCCAGCCCCCAAGCCCGGCCCTATGAAGCACGGATACTTCCCTAGGGTAGCGTATCGGCGTATCCGATACGTTCCCGTATCCGATACTCTAGGATACTCGTACCGTACGTTCCCGGGCCGTATCTGCAATTTTTAAAAGTTTCCACTTTTTTTGTAATTTTTTGAAAGTTTCCGATACTCGTATCCTGAAGGATACCCGTATCAACTTTTTTTTTTTTTTAAAAATCCCAAAATTTACTTAATAAAATTCTAAAAAAATGAAAATCTAAAACTACATTTTACTTGTTAATCAAATAATGAGCCTATATGGCTATATCCGAATTAAGTCATTAACTCATACTCCGAATTGGGTACTTGCACTTTTAATTTCAAGATTGTAGTTGTTTGACTTATTTCTCATTTTAAATTAATGACTTATTGACTACATTTATATTTCGAGATACACTAGTGTATATGAGAAATATTATGAATTTATTACTAAGTATCTTGAAAAAGGAAAATGTTTCAATGCAATGAATGGATAGACATCATAGCATATTATATGTATGTATATATATATATATATTAAAAAAAATCTATTTTTAATATTTATAAATATACCCCTATAACTTTTAATATTTGTAAATACACCCCCATAACTTTTAATATTTATAAATATGGCCCCGTATCCGTATCCTACTTTTTTTGGTTTTGACGTATCCTCGTACCCGTTTCCGCGTACCGGTATCGGTGCTACATAGGCCCGGCCCCATCCCCAAACCCCTCCCCCCAGTCCCGTCCCAACGTTCCCCTGCCCCAACCCTTGTCCCAAATCCCGGCCAAAGTCATCGCAATACCCCCTCCCAACCTCAAAACTAGCTGCCTCAATCTAGATCTAGATCACCCAGCCGCACTGCGTAGGGAGAAGACGGGAGCGCGGACGGCAAAGACTAGGGAGAGGGCGCCGGCGATCCGTCTGCTCTGTCCGTGGACGCGACAGCGACGGCCTGGGGAGTGGTCTCCTCTGCTCCTACGACGGCCTTTGGAGATGTCTACTCATGCGACAGGCTGTGGAGCTCCTTGGTTGATGAATGATGATGTTGGCTTGGCTTCAGAGACGAAAACAAAATAATGGGCTGGGATGAAAGTAACGGGCCGGAAAGTATCAAGCTAATAAAAGGATAAATGTCCGCCCCTCACTTTGTCTTTTAGGATTTTTAAAATGAGAGAGGCGCGTCAACCAATATATCCTACGTACTCATCCAACTAAAAGCTCGATTACTTAAATATTCTAATTGAAGTCTTCTTCCCTAGCGCTTCTAGGGTTTTTGCCGGTTGATCTTTTGCCGTTGATTTCTCGTGTTTGTGACGTCGATTCTGCCGCTTTTCATCGTGATGGAGTCTATGGAAGAGTTGTATGCCAGACTTACACTAGCAGACGATGAGATCCAAGGGGTGGATGTGGGTGAAAACTTTATGGAGGAAGGTCAGAGTATGCAACAGTTTTCTGCGGTTGGAAAACTTATCACGGATAAACCCATCCGGTTTTCCTCTTTCCGGGATACTATGGCGGACGTTTGGAGACCAGGGCGGGGTGTGAACATAAAGGAAATAGGGGATCATCGGTACCTATTTCAGTTCTTCCATGAAGTGGACTTTGATAGGATTATGCAGGAAGGGCCATGGTCGTTTGAAAACAACTTGCTGGTGCTACGAAGACTGGAAGTGGCAGATAATCCTAGAGCTGTGTCGTTAGTCGAGGAAGCTTTCTGGCTGCAGGTGTATGAGGTACCTTCGTTCCTGTTCACAGAGAGGATAGCAAAGATTATTGGCAACCACGTTGGTACTTTTATGCATGCTGATCAAAATAATTATAAGGGAGGGTGGAAGGAGTATATGCGCATTCGGGTTCTTATAAATGTTACTTTGCCTCTCAAACGGTGTATGACCCTTACGAGAGGGTCGGAAAGTTTTGTTGTGTACTTCAAATATGAACGCTTGCCCCACTTTTGCTTTATTTGTGGGATTATGGGTCATGTTGATCGATGGTGTCCTACAAAATTTCAGAATTGTAAGGATGGGAAAGAAAAGGTTTTTGGTGCATGGTTACGGGCTGGAAATCGCAGGAGTTCTGGCAGCAAAGGGAGCAGGTGGTTGGTAGATGGGGAGGGTAATTTTTTGGCTGATCCTAGTCATGGGAGAGCTGGGGCTGACGTACGAAAAGAGCGGGGCTTCTCTGCTTGTCCGAGTGGTTCACAGGAATATGGGGAGCCTTCTTCGAAGGCATGCTCCAGTGGGGGGGAGGGGAGACTGGCTGTTTGGAAGGAAGGTGGCTCTGGGGGCTCTGGCAGTGGGCAGAAGAAAAGAAAGGTTGCTGAATTTTCTAATGGGTTGGACGTTGGGGCTGTTATGGATGATGATGAATTGACTCTCTCAAAAAACTTGCTAGAGGCGGGTCCTGCACATCAGGCCCGCCTAACGCAATGAGTTGTATTAGTTGGAACTGTCGAGGGCTTGGCAACCCTCGGACAGTTCAAGGGTTGGTGGATTTAGTCCACTCTAAGAGGCCGAGTTTGATTTTTTTGATGGAGACTTTTGCTGATTCTGTTAGGGTGGAGGAGATACGAAAGAAGGTGGGTATGGATTTCAGTTTTGCCGTTGATAATGTGGGGCATAGTGGCGGTTTGGCTCTTTTATGGGCTGAAGGAATCCAAGTTAATATCAAGGGATTTTCTGCCAATTATATTGACGCATGGGTTGCTCTAGAAGAGGAGGCTCCAATGTGGAGGTTCACTGGGTTTTACGGTTACCCTGATCGTCATAGGCGGAGGGACTCTTGGGCTCTTTTGCGGATGCTTAGTTTGACGTCAACGTTACCTTGGCTTGTGATGGGGGACTTTAATGATATCATGTTTGATTCGGAGAAAAGAGGCAGAGTTCCTCATCCACGGTGGTTACTACGAGGATTTAGGGAAGCTGTCTGGGCAAGCGGGTTACGTAATTTTTCTTTTGATGGTTATCAATTCACTTGGGAAAGATGGAGGGGTTCTCCGAAATGGGTGGAAGAAAAACTAGATAGGATTTTGACCTCAGAAGGTTGGCTGGATCTTTTTGGGGAAGCTGTAGCAGAGTCTTTGGAAGGTGCTCCTAGTGATCACCTGGCTCTTTTTATTCGACTGATTCCAACAAGAGGGGTTAATCGCAGAAGACGCTTTAAATTTGAGAATGTGTGGCTACGGGAGGAGGAATGTCGTGAAATTGTGGCTAGGGGTGGGCTGCTGGAAGGGAAGACGGTGTGATGGGGGGCATTGCCGCTTGTAGTAAGGCAGTGGGGGAGTGGGGGAGGGGAAAAGCAGGGATGTATGGGAGAAGAATTTCCTTTTGTAAAAAGAGGTTAAACTATCTCCGGGGCAGAGCTGATGAATGGGGCCTGGCTGAATTCGATAGAGTCAAATGCGAATATTTAGATCTTTTGGAGAAGGAAAACCAGTTCTGGAAGCAGCGGGCTAAAGAGTTTTGGTACAAAGAAGGAGATATTAATACTAGATTTTTTCATAATGCTGTGAAAATGAGAAGGAGAAAGAATAGAATGGAGGGCTTGAGAGCGGATGATGGCACCTGGGTGCGTGGCCGAGGGGAGTTAACAAAGATGGTCGGGGATTATTATAATGATATTTTTTCCTCTGTGCAGGGTTTTGGTGAGCATTTATTTAATTGTGTGGATCGAAGATTGGATGAACAGCAGAACGCGGCCTTGTTACGTCCCATCAATCAGGAGGAAGTCAAGGCAGCTCTTTTTTCTATGTATCCGGATAAGTCCCCGGGGCCGGATGGGATGAGCCCAGGTTTTTTCCAACATTTTTGGGATATTATTGGGCCAGATGTGGTGACTTTTTGTAGAATGATTTTTGAGACTGGAGTGTTGCCAGAAGGTGTTAATCACACTCATATTGTATTGATTCCAAAGAAAGAGCGGCCTGAAGTGCTTAGCGAATGGAGACCTATAGCGCTTTGCAACGTGGTTTACAAAATTTTCTCTAAAGTCCTGGCTAACAGAATGAAGGGGTTGCTCCATTTATGTATATCTGAACAGCAGAGTGCGTTTATCCCGGGAAGATCCATTATTGATAACGTTATGATTGCCTTTGAAGCTCAGCATTTTTTAAAACGTAAAACTCAGGGTAAAACAGGGTTTGCTGCATTGAAGCTGGATATGAGCAAGGCATATGATCGGGTGGAGTGGGCTTTTTTGGAAGGTATGTTGAGGCACACTGGCTTTTCTGACAGATGGATTAATCTTATCATGTTGTGTGTGAAGTCAGTCACTTATGCCATTCCCTTTGATGAAGACATTATCGGACCGATCTACCCTTCTAGGGGTTTGCGTCAGGGGGACCCTTTATCTCCCTACCTGTTTATTATTGTAGCGGAAGGTCTTAGTGCTCTCTTACGTCATCGTGAAAGGATGGGGAAAATTCACGGGGTAGCTGTGGCCAGAGGCGCTCCACGAATCTCTCATTTACTCTTTGCAGATGATAGTGTTTTGTTCTTTCGAGCTAGTCATGATGAGGCATCTGTAATCAAAGAGATTCTTCAGGACTACGAGGCAGCTTCCGGTCAAATGGTAAATTTTTCTAAGTCAAAGATTTTCTTTAGTTCCAATGTTACTCTTGGTTGCAGGGAAGGATTGGTAGATATGCTGGGGGTGGGTTTGGCAGATTATAGAGAAAAGTATTTGGGTCTTCCGGCTTTATTTGGAAGGTCTAAGCGAGAGATTCTAAGCTATCTTAGGCAACGGGTTGTCAAAAGGATCCAGGGATGGAATAACAGATTTTTGTCACGAGCCGGAAGGGAGGTGCTGTTAAAGACGGTCATTCAGGCTATGCCCCTATATGCTATGAACGTGTTTTTGCTTCCACTGGAACTTTGTCGGGAGTTGGAGTGCCTGATGAATGGCTACTGGTGGACAGGCAACTCAGGAAGTGGTATTAGGTGGAGGGATTGGGAGTTTATGTGTCGACCCAAGAAGTTTGGGGGTATGGGGTTCCGGCGTATTCGGCAGTTTAATATAGCGATGTTAGCGAAACAGGCATGGAGATTATTCACTGATCCAAGTACTTTGGTTAGTAGAGTTTTTAGAGCTCGATATTATCCCAAAGGAAATTTCATTACAGCAAAATTGGGGAATAATCCCTCCTTCATCTGGAGAAGTATTTTTGAGGCTCAACAGGTTGTGCGGGATGGCTACTGTTGGAGGGTAGGGGATGGAAAATCAATCAGAGTTTGGGAAGATTCATGGTTGCTGGATGATGCAAATTCCAGAACTACATCTACTGCTTTGGAAGGATTAAAAGATATAAGAGTTGAAAATCTCTTTTCAAATATTAGAGGTGAATGGGATGAGGATATCTTAAATGATATGTTTAATCAAAGAGATGGGAACCTTATTCGTAGCATTCCCTTGAGTTGGAGACAGACACCAGATCAGATTATCTGGAAAGGAGAGCAAAGTGGTAAGTTCTCAGTTCGCAGCTGCTATCGTAGGCTTATTGGGGAGTTGCAGGTGGATGGATGGTATGGCTGGACGCAAGTCTGGAACTGGGAAATTCCTCCAAAGGTCAAAACCTTATTCTGGCAGATTTGCTGCGATTGTTTGCCGACGACGAAGAATCTCAGAAGAAGACGGGTGGAGTGTCTGGAGAAGTGCGGACTGTGTGGGGTGAATGATGAATCCCTTGTCCATCTGTTTAGCTCTTGCCCAGTAGCGGTGGAGGCCTGGCAATCGGTGGGGTGGCAATTACCGAGCTCTGCGCAGGTGACTTTTGTGGAATGGCTTCAAATGATTTTTCAGAGCAGAAGTGGAGATGATCTGCGAAAAATTGCCTGGGGTTGTTGGGGGTTGTGGACCGAACGGAATAGGCGGGTCTGGAAGGGGGAGAGTCTTCCTCCCCATCAATTTATGCGCATGGCCTGGAATTTTGTGGACAGTTGGAGATCAACTCGGAGAAGGGAGGCTAATGTTGCAGCAGCTCCGTGGAGGAAAGATCAGCGATGGAGTCGTCCAGGTGAGGGGTGGCTGAAGATAAATGTTGATGCTGCTACCTCGGACCAGGCTTACGGATTGGGCTGGGTGATCCGGAATGAGCACGGGGACTTCGTGGTTGGTGGAGCTAAAGCAGGGATGGGCAGATACTCTATTTTAGCAACAGAGTTAATGGGAATACGGGAAGTATTGAGTTGGGTTAAAGAAAAGAATTGGGATTTCTTGATGATTGAATCGGATTCTCTTCTTGCAATTACGGAGATCTTAAATGGATCAAGTCCATCGGCTGAAGGTTTACTGGCTGAAGATATTAGGGACATCAGCTCGGCTTTTTCTAACATTATATTTTCTTTTGTTAGGCGCTCAGCGAATAAGGTTGCTCATACTTTAGCTAGGGCAGCTTGTTCTTTGTCTGTTAGCCAGATTTGGGAGTTTCTGCCGCCGAGTTGTATTTTGGATGATTTGTCCTTTGATCTGATTAATGATAATTGATCTGATTTCCCCCAAAAAAAAAAAAAAGGATAAATGTCTTTTTCCCTAGAAATGATTCAATAAAATGAATATTGATTGCATAGATCAAATTCACATGCCCAATATATCAATTCATAGATTCAAAATCCAAATATATACAAAAGTATCTCTTTCTAGGGCGATTAGAGCCACTAGGGTTTTTTGTCCGATCTCATTGATAACGAGGTTCGGTGGCTTTTAGCCGGATTTGGCTGCGGTTTCGGAGGATGAAGCAAGGTCGGGCGTTGTTGTGGTGCTGTTTGGGTTTTCGAGGGCTCGGATTCGGGCCTGGGTGGTGTTCGCCTCAGTCGGAATTGGCTGTGGTCCGTGTTAGTGGTGGCTGAGAGCCGTCGGACGGCCTCAAGGACGAATTGTGTTGGGGCTGGAGTTGCTACATGGAGAAGATTGTTGACCTATATCGTAAGATGGGTGTTGATGAAAAGGAAATGGAGCTGGATTGCGATGAACCTGAAGTCGAGGAAGATTCCGGGGAGGAGCGGCCAGTATTCCCGGTGGTGGACGCGCAGATTACGGACAGGATGATCAATTTTTCAGCTTTCAGAGTGATGACGGCATCTCTATGGAGGCCGGGAAGAGGCGTAGAGATCGAGTAAGTTTATGAGCCCGTTTGGTAACCATGATTTTTGGCTTTTCAGGCTTATCAGCCAACATTTTCACCAAACACGTAATTTTTGGTTTTGTGCGTTGAAATGCGTAATAATAAGAAAAAATAAGGTTGGAGTTACTATTCTGGTTGTATTGGCTGAAGTACTATATATGACCGTTCTAGTTATTTTTTCATATAATTTTTCTTTATTTTATTAATAAATTGTATTTTAAATATTTTTTTCTTCATAAATCAGCAGAATCATTCAATGCAACCACTTTAGCCAGAGCTTCATAAATTTCAGCAAAATTAGCCAATACAGCCGATTTGACTGTTACCAAACGGGCCCTATGTTTGTACGTATTTGATTAAATTGGTATATTATTTGGATGCATTCTCATGGGACATGTTTTTCTCAAGGGAATTTGACATTGCACCCCATGCTTTGGGCGATATTGATTGTTCAACCCATTTTTAAAATCATTAATATTTGCACTCAATCAACCCAAAAACTGTGAAAGAATGAAATGCAAATCAACTGATTTATAGTAAAATGAGGTGCATGTCTCAATATGTTAGTCCTAAGAGTTTTTATGTGAATTTTACATTTAGTTCGCGTCTTTCAATATGTTCACTTTTTACTTGACTATTTTTTCTTGATCATTTGTGGTCCTTCCGGCCAATTTGTGATGCCTATCCGATACTGCGATTTTAACCACTGGAAATATTTACGGAACGACCATGTATGAGAGAAAAACAATACTCACTTAACAAAAGTGGAATTTATTCTGTAAAACTACACGTGAATTTATTGGGAACGATTTTTTGTATATTGATATGTGTGAAACAATATATACAGGGGAGAGTTCAAATAAAAAGTGGTCTTCCCGTGCAAAGTGCGAAATTTGCACTTTTTCATGTTTCACTTTCACTTTTTCGTGTTTCACTTTCACTACTCTAGAGTCATTGGTGATGCAGGGCTGAGCTTTGACCCATTTAGAAAAATAATCAATGGCCTCAAGAATGTATTTGTTTCCTCTTGAGCTTGGGAAAGGTCTAACAAAGTCGATGCCCCAAACATCAAATACCTCACAAGGTAAGATAAAGTGTTAGGGCATCTCATTGAGCCCAGAAATGTTCCCGATTCGTTGACAGTTATCGCAAGAGGAAGCAAATACATTAGCATCTTTAAAAATCGTGGGCCAGAAGTACCCGCAGTCCAGAACCCATCTTGCGGTTCTATTCCCTGAAAAGTGGCCCCCAGTAGGACCGCTGTGACAATGCTCCAGAATGTCTCTTCCCTCAACTTCAGTAACACATCTTCTCACTACCTGATCAGCACAAATTCAGAACAGATATGGATCATCTCAGAAATAGTGCCTTGCTTCTGATAGGAACCGCCTTTTCATGTGCCTTGTCAGTTTGGTAGGCTCGACTTTACCAACAAGGTAGTTGGCAATGTCTGCATACCACGGTGTTTGTTCCTTGGCGGGTATCACCATCAGCCTCTCGGCGGGAAAAAGTTCCTCGACTTTGCATTTTCCAAAGGTTTCTGCTAATTCGACATCTAACCTAGAAAGATGATTAGCTACCTGATTAGCAGACTGATAAGAACCGCCTCTTCATGTGTCTCGTCAGTTCAGTAGGCTCGACTTTACCAACAAGGTAGTTGGCAATGTCGGCATACCACGGTGTTTGTTCCTTGGCGGATATTGCCATCAGTCTCTCAGCAGGAAAAAGTTCCTCAATTTCGCATTTTCCGAAAGTTTCTGCTAACTCGGCATCTAACCTCGAGAGGTGATCAGCTGCCTGATTAGCAGACCCTTTTCGGTCCCTGATTTCAATATCAAATTCCTGCAACAAAAGAACCCAGCGTAACAGTCTAGGCTTAGCATCATGCTTTTGGAGGAGATATCTAATGGCCGAATGGTCGGTATAGATAATAACCTTCGAAAGAATGATGTAAGTCCTAAACTTCTCTAAAGCACAAACAATAGCAAGGAATTCTTTTTCAGTGGTGGTGTAGTTGAGTTGTGGCCCTGACAGAGTTTTGCTAGCGTAATAGATTGGGTGGAAGTTCTTGTCCTTCCTTTGACCAAGGATGGCCCCCACTACTAAGTCACTAGCGTCACACATGAGTTCAAAGGGTAAGCTCCAATCTGGGGCCACAAGCACAGGTGCATTGATCAGTTGTGTTTTAAGTGCTTGGAAAGCATGGTGACATTCATCAGAGAAAATAAAAACCGCATCTTTTTCAAGTAACCGGGTGAGAGGTTTTGCGATTTTAGAGAAATCCTTTATAAAACAACGATAAAAGCCCGCGTGTCCTAAGAAGCTGCGGATGGCTTTTACCGTGGTTGGTGGAGGAAGTTTCTCTATTGTCTCAATTTTTGCACGGTCCACCTCTACCCCGTTACTTGACACTTTATGTCCAAGTACTATACCCTCTTTCACAAGGAAGTGACATTTCTCCCAACTTAGGGCTAAATGGGTTTCCTTGCAGCGGATAAGTACTTTTTCCAGGTTTTCAAGGCATTTTTCAAATGTTTCCCCAAAAATAGAGAAGTCATCCATGAATACCTCCATGAAGTGGCCAATGTATTTTTCAAAAATGGCAATCATGCACCTCATGAAGGTGGCAGAGGCATTACAGAGACCAAAAGACATCCTACGAAAAGCAAAGGTCCCAAAAGGACATGTAAACGTAGTTTTGTCTTGGTCTTCCGGGTTGACATGGATTTGGAAGTGTCCACTCATGCCATCCAGGAAACAGTAGTGACTATGGCCTGCCAACCTCTCTATTAATTGATCGATGAAGGGAAGGGGAAAATGGTCTTTCCGGGTGGCTTCGTTCAGTTTGCGGTAATCGATTACCATTCGCCACCCGGTAACAGTTCGACTGGGTAGAAGTTCGCCCTTTTCATTTTTCATGACGGTCATTCCCCCCTTTTTGGGGACAACATGAATCGGGCTTACCCACTGGCTATCAGAGATGGGGTAAATGATACCCGCATCCAGCAGTTTGACAATCTCGGCACGCACTACTTCCATCATGTTTGGGTTTAAATGTCGTTGTGGTTGGACAACTGGTTTAAACCCTTCCTCAATCTTGATGGTGTGGGTACAAAAGGCGGGGCTTATTCCATTGATGTCCTCAAGTTTCCAAGCAATTGCTTGCTTGTGTGTCTTAAGGACTCCAAGTAATTTCTCCCTTTGTTCCTCACTTAAGTGTGCGGCGATGACGACAGGGCATTTGCCTTCGTCATCCAAGAATGCATATTCTAAGTGGTCGGGCAGTTTCTTTAGTTCGAGGGGGTGGTCGTTTTTCAAGTTTTGTTCATTTTTCTCCCCCTCAAACTCAATCAATACTTCGTTAGAAGCTTGATCAATCAGCGCATCCTCACAACTCTCACATGCATCACTCACATCACTGTTGGCTTCTTTTAACAGACATGCTTCATCAGTTACATGTCCATTTTCTTCCCCAAACAGATACCCTTCAATAGACTCAAAGGTATTAAGAAAATTACATCCTTGAAAGGAATCTGTGGGGTGTTTCATAACATCTGAGAGTCGGAAGGTGCATAGATCATCTCCGACTCTTAGAGTTAATGAGCCATCAGTGACATCAATCAAGGCCCTGGCGGTAGCCAGAAAGGGCCTTCCCAGAATAAGAGGTGTTTCCCTATCCTCTTCCATGTCCATTACTACAAAGTCGACTGGGAAAATGAATTTGTCAACCTTGACCAAGACGTCTTCAACAATTCCTTTCGGATATTTGACTGAGTGATCAGCCAGTTGAAGGCACATCCTAGTGGGTTTCATTTCCCCAAGTCCTAGCTTCTCGACTATAGAGGAAGGCATCAGATTGATACTTGCCCCTAAGTCAGCTAGAGCATTATTGAAATTGAAATTGTCTATAGAGCAAGGGATAGTGAAACTACCTGGATCCTTTAGCTTTTCGGGTATTGACCTTAGAACCACGGCCGAGCATTCTGCGTTTAAGTCCACGACTGAGAGTTCCTGCAGCTGCCTCTTGTTTGTCAGCAAGTCTTTGAAAAACTTGGCATATTTGGGCATCTCCGCTAGGGCATCCATCAGCGGCAGGTTGACGTGGAGTTGTTTGAGTAGGTCCAGGAATTTGTTGTACTTCCTGCTATCGTCATCATTTCTAACCCGTGAAGGAAACGGGAGAGAAGGTATGACGATAGTGGCCTTTGTGCTCGGGCGGGTTGGTTCCAATTGCTTCTCAGATGGAGCAACAGCTTGTTTCTCAGGTTCCATGGTCGGGGTACCTTCCTCTTCCTTGTCTTTCTGCTCAGCCACGATTGTTTGTCTCCCACTTCGGAGAGTGATGGCTTGCACATGTTCACGGGGGTTTGGTTCCGTGGTGCTAGGCAAGTTGCCTGGCTGACGACCGGGAACATTATTCCGATTAATTTGCATCATCAGATTTTTGATCTGATTGTCAGTGCTGGCCTTGTATCTTGTTATTTCCTCCCGTGTCCTTGCCAGTTCTGCTACCAACAAACCTATCTCTGATGGCTGGGCAGCCTCCGTTTGTCGTTGGTGTGGAGGCACATAAGCTTGGTTGTTTTGTTGGCTTAATGCACCTCCCTGATTACGGCCTTGGAAGTTGTTGCCTTGATTATTGTTGGAGTAGTTCTGATTACCTTGATAACCGCCGCGAGGAGGACCATTGTTGTAACCCCCCCCGCCATTGGTTACCTTGGTAATTCCTTCCTTGAAAATTCTGAGGAGGGTAGTTGGAGTTACCCCCCCCCCCCCCTGTTGCCCTGATTCGCCCATGGCCCTTCTTGTTTTGTTCGGCCGTACTCCAACATGTTCACTTCCCTGTTGTTGTTTACATTACATTCATCGACTAATTGACATGAGTTGGTCAAATGTGGACCAAAACATATCTCACATGAGAGTACAAGTTCAGTTGAATGAGAAACAGGTGAAAAAGTATTAAATTGAGATGACGGTGGAGCAGAGCTTGAGTTCCCGAAGTATCGAGATGATTGTTGATTCGGGACAGCACCGATGTTGTTGACTTGGTTGGTGTGATTGTTATCATTCTTCAAATTCTTCACTTCCACGACCAATCCTTCAATCTTTGCTGTTAGGGCCGTGAGTTGGTCTACTTCAAGATAACCTGGTTTTGTTGCTGCTGGAGTTCTTTCGTCATACCAGTATCTCGCATTTGAAGTGACCTTCTCCACCAGAGCTTCGTTGGTGTTGGGTGCCATGTCAAGGAATGATCCCACCTGAGAAGAGAAATCAAGTTCTTTTTTGCTACTAACTTGAAGTCCATTATAAAAATGGAACATCAAGCTACTAGAATCCATCAGTGTGAGTGGACATTTGTTTCTCATATCCTTGAAACGATCCCATGCTTCACTTAAGGACTCCATCGGGAATTGTCTAAAATTTTGAATAGCTGTTTTAATTTTAGCAACTGCCGATGGAGGAAAGTATTCTTGCATGAATGCTTGGTGCAGTGCTGCCCATGTTGTGAAGTGACCCGTTGGAAAGCTATTCAGCCACAAAGATGCCCTATCCCGTAATGAGAAGGGAAATAAGGTCAACTTTGCGGCGTCGGAGGTCACTCCGTTAAAGCGGAACGTTTGGCATGCTCGGGTGAACCACAACATGTGGGCCCTAGGGTCATCTTGCTTGGACCCGCCAAATTGATGGTTGGACATCATGTTGACAATGGCGGATTTGATCTCGAAATTGGCTGCCTCGATTGCCGGTGCGCTGATACTATCATCCTCGATGAAGTTCGGCGTAAGATTTTGCAACACCGTCTTTTCTCCTGCCATGCTTGGTTTCTTGTGGATTGAAAGATTTTTCCACAAAGTTCGTTCAGGTTCAGGATCAAGTTCAATTAGACCTTCCACTCCTTTAGAGCGGGTGTGCATTCATTTATCCTGAAATCTTTATACAAATTGTCGCAAGGGCGAAAATGTCTCCCTAACTAGAATTCGCCTATGCTAGAACTAAATCAAGAAATAATCGTGCCATTCCCCGGAAACGGCGCCATTTGATAACCGCTTACGCGGCGTTGTAGTAAAACGGAGTCTAACCTTTCGGTTTTTCCCCGAGTGTCGTGTCTCTTGAGGAATGGCGGAGAAGTTTCTTAATTTAATTTTAGTCACGGGCTATCGCTAATCGTTGGAAGCTTTTTCAATATAGGAAAGTGATTTTGTTGTATATTATGCTAAATTATAACTAGGAGCAAGGTGCAATTTAAAGATTAATGTATAAAGATTGAATATTCAAGGATGCAAATAAGGGCAATGAATTGAGTAATTAGAAATGGATATGTTCTTGGACCTCTTAATTAGGGAAATTAAGACTAAAGTTGGACTAATAATTTCTTTCCTCATAGACAAGAATAGAAACTATCTTCATTAATTTATCCTATTTCTAGGTGTCATTAATGTGTTTAAAATGGTTGGCTTAAATTATTTTCTAAACCCATAGACAAGGTAGAAATAATTTTCCAATATTTTAATTAATAAAAATAGCCAAATTCATTAACTAGTTAAACTCTTTATTTTAGCAATTGAATTTATTTCTCATAGACAAGATGTAAATCCTTTTCATTAAATTATCCTATTTCTAGGCCTTATTAATGTGCTCAAATATGGTTGGCTTAAATTAATTTCTAATCTCATAGACAAGTTAGAATTAATTTTCCAAGAATTTAATTAATGAAAATGGCTAACTATTATTAATTACTATTTCATCATTTTAAACAACTAGTACAATTTATTAATTTTAACCCCTAATTTTAGGTCAACAAGTCAATCCATATTCCTTTACTCAATTCATGCCCTAACAAATTTAGCTACTCATCATCATTTTTGCAATTAACAACATAATGATTAAATTCAACATTAACAAGGAATTAAACATGTATGATAGAAAACAATAAAAAAAAATTATATTATTGCACAATAAACTTGTAGGAACTAAAATATAACTTTCTGGAATTTTTCACCAATTTTTGAACCTAAAATCCAATTTTAACAACTAATTGATAATTTTCCCAATTTTAACTAGAAAATGCAAAAAGCAACTAAAAATACTCTAAATTTGTTATAAATTTTATATTGACTACTGGTAGTGATATAACAATGAATTAAACTGAAATTAAGGCCGAACTAATTTTTTTTCCTTTTTTAAGTATTTATTCTAAATTATGAACTAATATCAAATAATTACCGAAATTAATTAAAAATTACTTCTACTTCGTGAAAAATTAATTTCTTCAGATAAATAACTACCTTGAGGCTAGTGAACAACTATATAATTAATTGGAATGAATTCAACAACAATAACTATTTTATTTAATTTTTGGAAGGAAATGCGAAATACTTGAAAAATAATCTGGAAATTTTCGAAGAACAGATCGAAGAAACCAAGCACAGATTCAGATTCTACACGTTGAGAAGATGAAAATACATATAAAGAACTTACAATTTGGAGCTAAAATGAAGAAGATATGAAGATTTGAAGTTTCTCTCTCTCTAAGACCTTTGGAGCTCGAAAATGGAGGAAGAAAGAAGGTGTTTTGAACTTATTTAGGGTTGTAAGAGGTGTGTTTGAGATGAGGAAAAAGCCTGCTATTTATAGCAGAAATTTCACCGAAGGCGCCCAAGCAGGCGGCCGCCTTCCGGCAGCATCTGGCCGCCTGCCGTCTTTTCGCCGGCATACGTCGTGGGCCGGTCTCCGTCAGCCGTAGGCGGCCACAGAGGGCGGCCGCCTTCCATCAAAACTGGCCGCCTACCGTCTTTTCGCCGTCAGATCGGATCGCGGCGGATCCCGGTCGCCGCAGGCGGTCCAGCAGGCGGCCGCCTGCCGTTCCTGTCTGGCCGCCTGCCGTCAAATCCCACCGGCCGGCGGTTGTTTCGTCGTCTTCTGCCGCAGGCGGTCACCGTAGGCGGCCGCCTTCTTCCTCGTGTCGGCAGCCTTCGGTCTTTTCCTGGTTCCGAGTCAAAGCGAGGTTGACTTCTGATTTTTCCCGCAGACGGCCAACCAGGCGGCCATTTTGGGCGCCTATTTGGGCGCCTTCTGCCAATTTTGTCTGGTAATTCCTGCGTTTCCTGCTCTCCAAGATTGTCTTCTGGATCACTTTGAAAAAATGCTTACTTCTTCCGGTATGACTTCATTTGTTACTCAAATTGACTCATTTTGTGCTCAATTGACCCGAAATTCCGGCAAATATATTATGAATGTGATTTTCACCTGATTTCATGAAACTTGAACCAAAATATCTAAAATATGCCTTTTCCTTCTATTTTCAATCGAAAATCGCCTAAATTTGATAAGAAAAGTAAGTACAGAAATGGACTTATCACAGACCCTTTTTTGGTCCTTGATTTCAATATCAAATTCCTGCAACAAAAGAACCCAGCGTAACAGACTAGGCTTAGCATCATGCTTTTGGAGGAGATATCTAATGGCCGAATGATCGGTATAGTTAATAACCTTCAAAAGAATGATGTAAGTCCTAAACTTCTCTAAAACACAAACAATAGCAAGGAATTCTTTTTCAGTAGTGGTGTAGTTGAGTTGTGGCCCTGATAGAGTTTTGCTAGTGTAGTAGATTGGGTGGAAGTTCTTGTCCTTTCTTTGACCAAGAATGGCCCCCACTACTAAGTCAATAGCGTCACACATGAGTTCAAAGGGTAAACTCCAATCCGGAGCCACAAGCACATGAGCATTGATCAGTTGTGTTTTAAGTGCTTGGAAAGCATGGTGACATTCATCGGAGAATATAAAAACCGTATCTTTTTCAAGTAACCGGGTGAGAGGTTTTGCGATTTTAGAGAAATCCTTTATAAAACGACGATAAAAGCCCGTGTGTCCTAAGAAGCTGCGAATGGCTTTTACCGTGGTTGGTGGAGGAAGTTTCTCTATCGTTTCAATTTTTTCACGGTCAACCTCTACCCCGTTACTTGACACTTTATGTCCAAGTACTATACCCTCTTTCACAAGGAAGTGACATTTCTCCCAACTTAGGGCTAAATGGGTTTCCTTGCAGCGGATAAGTACTTTTTCCAGGGTTTCAAGGCATTTTTCAAACGTTTCCCCAAAAATAGAGAAGTCATCCATGAATACCTCCATGAAGTGGCCAATGTATTTTTCAAAAATGGCAATCATGCATCTCATGAAGGTGGCAGGGGCATTACAGAGACCAAAAGACATCCTACGAAAAGCAAAGGTCCCAAAAGGGCATGTAAACGTAGTTTTGTCTTGGTCTTCCGGGTTGACATGGATTTGGAAGTAACCACTCATGCCATCCAGGAAACAGTAGTGAATATGGCCTGCCAACCTCTCTATTAATTGATCGATCAAGGGGAGGGGAAAATGGTCTTTCCGGGTGGCTTCGTTCAGTCTGCGGTAATAGATTACCATTCGCCACCCGGTAACAGTTCGACAGGGTAAAAGTTCGCCCTTTTCATTTTTCATGACGGTCATCCCCCCCTTTTGGGGGACAACATGAATTGGGCTTACCCACTGGCTATCAGAAATGGGGTAAATGATACCCGCATCCAGCAGTTTGACAATCTCGGCACGCACTACTTCCATCATGTTTGGGTTTAAACATCGTTGTAGTTGGACAACTGGTTTAAACCCTTCAATCTTGATGGTGTGGGTACAAAAGGTGGGGCTTATTCCATTGATGTCCTCAAGTTTCCAAGCAATTGCTTGCTTGTGTGTCCTTATGGACTCCAAATAATTTCTCCCTTTGTTCCTCACTTAAGTGTGCGACGATGATGACAGGGCACTTGCCTTCGTCATCCAAGAATGCATATTCTAACTGGTCGGGCAGTTTCTTTAGTTCGAGGGGGTGGTCGTTTTTCAAGTTTTGTTCATTTTTCTCCCCCTCAAACTCAGTCAATACTTCGTTCGAAGCTTGATCAATCAGCGCATCCTCACAACTCTCACATGCATCACTCATATCACCGTTGGCTTCTTTGAACAGACATGCTTCGTCAGTTACATGTCCATTCTTTTCCCCAAACAGATACCCTTCAATAGATTCAAAGGTATCAAGAAAATGACATCCTTGAAAGGAATCTATGGGGTGTTTCATAACATCTGAGACTCGGAAGGTGCATAGGTCATCTCCGACTCTTAGAGTTAATGAGCCATCAGTGACATCAATCAAGGCCCTGGCGGTAGCCAGAAAGGGCCTTCCCAGAATAAGAGGTGTTTCCATATCCTCTTATGTCCATTACTACAAAGTTGACTGGGAAAATGAATTTGTCAACCTTGACCAAGACGTCTTCATCAATTCCTTTCAGATATTTGACTGAGCGATCAGCCAGTCTAAGACACATCCTGATGGGTTTCATTTCCCCACGTCCTAGCTTCTGGACTATAGAGGAAGGCATCAGATTGATTCTTGCCCCTAAGTCAGCTAAAACATTATTGAAATTGAAATTGTCTATAGAGCATTGTCTATAGAGCAAGGGATAGTGAAACTACCATGATCCTTTAGCTTTTCGGGTATTGATCTTAGAACCACGACCGAGCATTCTGCGTTCAAGTCCACGACTGAGAGCTCCTGTAGCTGCCTCTTGTTTGTCAGCAAGTCCTTGAAGAACTTGGCGTATTTGGGCATCTCCGCTAGGGCATCCATCAGCGGCAGGTTGACGTGGAGTTGTTTGAGTAGGTCCAGGAATTTTTTGTATTTCCTACTATTGTCATCATTTCTAACCGGTGAAGGAAACGGGAGAGAAGGTTTGACGATAGTGACTTTTATGTTAGGGCGTGTTGGTTCCATGCTCTTCTCAGTCGGGGCATCAGTTTGTTTCTCAGGTTCCATGGTCCGGGTATCTTCTTCTTCTTCTTCTTCTTCTTCTTCTTCTTCTTCATTTTTCTGCTCACTCTCGGCTGTTTGTCTCCCACTTCGGAGAGTGATAGCTTGCACATGTTCACGGGGATTTGGTTCCGTGGTGCTAGGCAAGTTGCCTGGCCAACGACCGGGAACATTATTCTGAGTAATTTGCATCATCAGAGTTTTGATCTGATTGTCAGTGTTGGCCTTGTATCTTGACATTTCCTCCCGTGTCCTTGTAGTTCTGCTACCAGCAAGCCTATCTCTGATGGTTGGGCAGCCTCCGTTTGTCGTTGGTGTGGAGGCACATAAGCCTGGTTGTTTTGTTGGTTTGGTGCACCTCCCTGGTTCCGACCTTGGAAGTTGTTCCCTTGATTATTGTTGGAGTAGTTCTGGTTACCCTTGTAACCGCCGCGAGGAGGACCATTGTTGTAGTCTCCCCGCCATTGATTACCTTGGTAATTCCTTCCTTGATAATTTTGAGGAGGGTAGTTGGAGTTACCCCCTTTTGTTTTGATTCGCCCATGGCCTTTCTTGTTTTGTTCGGCCGTACTCCAGCATGTTCACCTCCCTATTGTTGCTTAGATTACATTCATCAACTAATTGACATGAATTGGTCAAATGTGGACCAAAACATATCTCACACGAGAGTACAAGTTCAGTTGAATGAGAAACAGGTGAAAAAGCATTAAATTGAGATGACAGTGGGACGGAGCTTGAGTTCCCGAAGTATCGGGATGATTTTTGATTCGGAACAGCACCGATGTTGTTGACTTGGTTGGTGTGATTGTTATCACTCTTCAAATTCTTCACTTCCACGACCAATCCTTCAATCTTCGCTGTTAGGGCCGTGAGTTGGTCAACTTCAAGATAGCCTGGTTTTGTTGCTGCTGGAGTTCTTTCATCATACCAGTATCTTGCATTTGAAGTGACCTTCTCCACCATAGCTTCGTTGGTCTTGGGTACCATGTCAAGGAATGATCCCACCTGAGAAGAGAAATCAAGTTCTTTTTTGCTACTAACTTGAAGTCCATTATAAAAATGGAACATCAAGCTACAAGGGTCCATCAGTATGAGGGGACACTTGTTTCTCATATCCTTGGAACGATCCCACGCTTCACTCAATGACTCCTTCGGGAATTGCCTAAAATTTTGGATCGTTGTTTTAATTTTAGCAACTGCCGATGGAGGAAAGTATTCTTGCATAAATGCCTAGTGTAGTGCTGCCCATGTTGTGAAATGACCCGTTCGAAAGCTATTCAACCATAAAGATGCCCTATCTCACAGTGAGAAAGGAAACAAGGTCAACTTCGCGGCGTCAGGGGTCACTCCGTTAAAGCGGAACGTTTGGCATGCTCGGGTGAACCACAACATGTGGGCCCTGGGGTCGTCTTGCTTGGACCCGCCAAATTGATGATTGGACATCATGTTGACAATGGCGGGTTTGATTTCAAAATTGGCTGCTTCGATTGCCGGTGCGCTGATACTATCATCCTCGATGAAGTTTGGCGTAAGATTTTGCAACACCGTCTTTTCTCCCGCCATGCTTGGTTTCTTGTGGATTGAAATATTTTTCCACAAAGTTCGTTCAGGTTCATGATTAAGTTCAATTAGACCTTCCACTCCTTTAGAGCGGGTGTGCATTCATTTAGCCTGAAATCTTTGTACAAATTGTCGCAAGGGCGAAAAAGTCTCCCTAACTAGAATTCACCTATGCTAGAACTAAATCAAGAAATAATCGTGCCATTCCCCGGCAACAGCGCCATTTGATAGCCGCTTTCGCGGCGTTGTAGTAAAACGGAGTCTAACCTTTCAGTTTTTCCCCGAGTATCGTGTCTCTTGAGGAATGACGAAGAATTTTTTTAATTTATCTTTAGTCACTGGCTATCGCTAATCATTGGAAACTTTTTCAATATAAAAAAGGTGATTGTGTTCTAAATTATGCCAATTTATAGCTAGGAGCAAAGTTCAATTTAAAGATTAATGTTTAAAGATTAAGTGTTCTAAAGATTGATGCAAATAAGAACAATGAATTGAGTAATTAGAAATAGATATATTCTTGGACCTAGTAATTAGGGAAATTAAAACTAAAATTGGACTAATAATTTCCTTCCTCATGGACAAGAATAGAAATTATCTTCATTAGTTTATCCTATTTCTAGGTGTCATTAATGTGTTTAAAATGGTTGACTTAAATTATTTTCTAAACCCATAGACAAGGTAGAAATAATTTTCCAATATTTTAATTAATAAAAATAGCCAAATTCATTAACTAGTTAAACTCATTATTTAAGCAATTGAATTTATTTCTCATAGACAAGATGTAAATCCCTTTCATTAAATTATCCTATTTCTAGGTCTTATTAATGTGCTTGAATATGGTTGGCTTAAATTATTTTCTAATCTCATAGACAAGTTAGAAATAATTTTCCAAGAATTTAATTAAGGAAAATGGCTAACAATTATTAATTACTATTTCATCATTTTTAAACAACTAGTTCAATTTACTAATTTTAATCCCTAATTTTCGGTCAACAAGTCAATCCATATTCCTTTGCTCAATTCATGCCCAAAACAAATTAGCTACTAGACATCATTTTGCATTTAACAATATAATGCATATATTCAACATTAACAAGGAATTATACATGTATGATAGCAACAATTAAACAAAAATTATATTCTGGCAAAATAAACTTGTAGAAACTAAAATATAACTTTCTAGATTTTTTTCCACAAATTTATAAACCTAAAATCCAATTTTAACACCATTGATAATTTTTCCCATATTAACTCTAAAATGAAAAAAAGCAACTAAAAATACTATAAATTCGTTCTAAATTTTATACTAACTACTGGTAGTGATATTATAGTGAATTAAACGGGAATTAGTACCGAAACTATTTTCCCCCCTCTTTTTTGTAAATATTTTAATTATCAAATAATTACCGAATTTAATTAAAAATTACTTCTGCTTCGAGAAAATTATATTTATTCAGATAACTAACTACCTTGAGGCTGGTAAACAACTATATAATTAATTGGAATGAATTCAACATCAACAACTATTTTATTCAATTTTTGGAAGTAAATGCGAAATACTTGATAAATATTCTGGAAATTTTTGAAGAACAGATCAAACAAACAAAGCACAGATTCAGATTCTACACGTTGAGAAGATGAAAATACATATAAAGAACTTACAATTTGGAGCTAAAATGAAGAAGTTATGGAGGATTAGAGTTTCTCTCCCAAAAGCCTTTGGAGCTCGAAAATAAAAGAAGAGACTGTTGAGAACTAATTTAGGGTTGAGAATGGTGTGTTTAAGATGAAAAAAAGCCTGGTATTTATAGCCCAAAAGTTTCCCAAAGGCTCCCATTTAGGCGGCCGCCTCTCGTTCGGCACCGGCCGCCCTCCGTCTTGTCGCCGGCAAACCGACGTGCGCCGGTCTTCGTCAGCCGCAGGCGGTCCAGAAGGCGACCGTCTGCCGTTCCTGTCTGGCCGCCTGTCGTCGAATCGCAGCGGCCAGTAGTTAGCTTCGTCCCCTTGTGCCGCAGGCGGTCACCGAGGGCGGCCGCCCTCCGTCTGGTGTCGGCAGCCTTCCGTCATCTGCTGGTTCAGGTCAAAGTCAATGTTGACTTGTAAAAACTTCATAGGCGGCCAGGCAAGCGGCCGAATAGGGGCCTTTTTGGGCGCATTCTGCTAAATTTGTCTGGCAAATGCCGTGTTTTCTGATCTTCATGGTTGTCTTCTGGACCACTTTGATAAAATGCTTGTTTCATCCGGTATGAATTCATTTGTTACTCAAATTGACTCATTTTGTGCTCAATTGACCCAAAATTTCGCAAACATATTATGAATGTGATTATCACCTGATTTCATGGAACTTGAACCAAAATATATAAAACATGTTTGTTTTTCTATTTTGAATCCAAAAATCGCTTAATTTTGATAAGAAAAATAAGTACAAAATGGTATGCCGCAGAACAAGAGGCTCTTGAGAAGATGCCATGTCTGTTGCTGCCGAAATACTACGTACGTAATGTGAACTTCGACCCAAGGAATCCATGTGCGGCCAAATAGTAATCAGTTCCAAGCTTGATCAAGACTTTCGTTGCATGAATCCTTTGTACGTACATATAAAAAGGTTGGCACAACATATTCCAAAGTCAAATATCCCTTAGTAAAGGGGTATAAGTTAAAAAAATTACCAAGTAAATGTAAACTTAAATTTACTCTCCATAATATACAAGCATGTGAAACATTCTTTTGCATGTTCCATTCTCAAGTAAATTTACTCTACACAATATACAAGTAAATTTTTCCCTCTATTTAAATTCTCAACATTTTGCAAATTCCAAACATACCCTAACGGTAGACGAGAAACATTCTTTTTAGAGAGTGTTGTACTGTTTGATTAGTCTCATGGCTATAAGCAATGTTAATACAGAGTAGGTTATAAAAGAGAAAGAGTTTATCAAGTACCTTGTGGTCTGATGATATCACTGTGGCACTCCCAATGAGGACGTAACAAGTTCGAATCTCATCCCAGTTCAAGGATATTGGCATTAACATTGAACAAATACTATATAGGTTAGAAAGAATTGTCCCAAAAAAAGAAGAGTTTGATGTACACTTTTTGTATACATTTCAGACACTTATATGTACATGTATATAGATAACTTTTGCATTTCTTATTCAAATTGTCTGTTTACACAAACAAATAATGAATGTACAAAAAAGAAAGTCTGCGAAAAATGTAGAAACAAAATTTTGGACCCCTGACGGTTGTTGAAACAAATTTCATTGTCTATACATTTGACTATATGACTAAAAGGAGCTTAGCTCCCTCCATCCCACATTTAAGTTTACAATTTAAATTTTTGAGTCCAACTTTGTTAATTTGACCATTAATTAGTCAAAACCCGTATTATTTTATAATACCACAATAATTTTGAATGCTCCATTTTAATGTATATTATTGAAATGTTAGTTTATTATAAGTTTTGTAAGTATACATTTTTATGTATCAATGGTCAAACATTAATATTAGAGACTGTGAAACGTTAACTTTAAACTTAATTTAGGGAAGAAGGGAGTACATGATTTGTAAATCGTATACTCAATAACATTGTCTTATATCAAATTTAGTAAAATTTGTGTGTTTTTAAATCATTCTTACTTTATCATCAATTCAATATCAATCACATACGCTAACTTTTTTTTAATAATTGAATCGTCTCCTCATGTCATGATGTTAGTAGGACGGTAGTAATAAATTTAATGGAGTATAATACTCCCTCCGTCTCGGAAAGTTCTCACTTTCCTTATTTGGATGTCCCAAAATAGACTCCTCACTTCCTTATTTGGCAAATTATTTACATCAAAATAGTGCAAAACAGTGTCAAATAGTGCAAAACAGTGTCAAATAAGGCAAAACAGTGTCAAATAGTGCAAAACAATGTCAAAACAGTAAAATTACCCCTCAGTAATTTTATATCCTTAAAATGCATCTGCCGGAGAACTTGTTTTCGGGAGGAGTAAGATTTTTGGGTTCCCAAATTCTATGAAAGTCTGAAGCAAAAAAGATGTAGGTTGGATAAAGCTCGAGTCTTTATCGAGTTGAAGAAAACAAGATGAATTCATAAACGAAAAAAATATGAACATATAATTACATAATTGCTGAAAATTAAAGTGAGATTTGAAGTGGCAATATACCGTAACAATCAACAAAAGAGAACAGAGATAATTACTAGAAATTGTAGCAATTCGCCAATACCAATTGCTAATTGATTACAATAATGATGATTATAATCATAACATTTGAAAAAAAAATGAGTGGAAGAGCGAACAAAGCTAGTAGCCATGGATGATTTCAGAGCATTTGTTCGAAATCCACTTGAGCCCCTTCCTGAGAGAAGCCTTCACCCGCCCTTCAATGGAGTAGACCTTATACTGGGCTATTCTCTTCCGCCTTTTCATCTCAGAGTCGTTGAAACTCCAGGGCACCGACTTCGCCGTCGCGTCACGCCGCCGTGGCGGAACCGACCACAGATCCGGCGAACGGCTCCGTTTCTTTCCGTACATGTGGTTCTTACCGTTCCCGTGACTCTTCCCGCTGACGACCTCGGTTTTGAAGTCTCCGCCGCTGCTGCTCTGGAAACTCCTGCTTTCCTCCATGCGCGGCTGGAGAATGAGCGAGAAAAGAAGTGAGGTAGGAACCGTATATGTAATGGAAGGAAACTGCTCCCTCAACTCCACTGCAATTTATTGACAAATAGTCATCAAATCAAATGTTCTGTACTTTAAAAGTGAAATATTTTAAAGATTGTGTATAGGCGTCACAAAAATACTCAGGGTGTTTGGGAGTCATAAAGCAGAATCAATTTTGAGAAGCTAATCTTTTCTAGCTTTTAAAAAATCTAATTTTAGGAGTAAATTAGAGCACCAGAAGTACTTCTACACTTTCACTCAAACACTCCAATGTCAGCTTCTGCTCCCTGAACGAGCAGAATTAGTTTTAAGAATCAGATCCAAGCATCCCCTTAGATGCATTAGGATCTAATTCTTAAAACTATTTTTGGTCGATCGTCCAGGGAGCAGAAACAGATAGTGAAATGTTTGGATGAAAGTACAGAAGTACTTTTGGGTGCCCCAAATTACTCCTAGAAGCACTTTTTTCGAAGCTAGGGAGGTCAGTTTTTGAAAATCTGATTCCAATTATGCTTCTGCTTTTTAATTTTTTTTTAAAAAAGCAGAAACATAATAAGTTCCAAACACCTCTTTAGTAGTCTTATACTTGGTGCAATCTAATTTAGAGCCTGTTTGGTAGCTTTGGATTTTACTTATGAATCTTATCAGTCAACTTTTCACCAAACACATAATTTTTAATTTTGTGTGCTCAATTGTGTAACAGTCACAATAAGTAAGTTTGAAGTAATTTTTCCGATTAAATTGACTGAATTTACTGCATATGACAATTTTAGCTATTTCAATTATTTCAATTAAAACTTCATAGATACAAGTATAATCAACCACCGATTCTAGTGTTATCTAATGGACTCTTAATTTTGTTTATACAAAAATGAACAATAAGTCGATGTTTAACTGTATAGTCATCTCAATATTTTTTGTCAAAAAAAAATTACTGTCATTCTAGATTGTCATCTCAATAATTATTTTTTAAAACCAATTGCAAAGTAAATGTAGTTACCACATTGACATACTCACTAGTCACTATTAGTTCAGAGTACCATAGTGTATTGAAGGGTGAATTTACATTACACCATTCATTATGTCACAATGCTCCGTAGTGATGAGGTTGACATCCCCGTACGAAATTCGTTCAAACCCATTTGTCTACATAGATGTGTTAAAAGGGATGACACTCCATCCCTGAGGACCCCCAACACCGACCGGACGGTATGATGAGAGGATATAAATTGGACTATAATCACAATCTGACAGATAGAGAGTGTGGCTCTGTCCCCGGTACTCGCAGAAGCCCTATGCATTTTTCAGCATAGTAACCCCTTATCGCAGTTGCCGGGATTCGAACCCGAGACCTAACCCTTGTGCCACTCCCTCGCTACCAGTTGAGCTACGCCCACCGGTGCATAGATGTGTTAAAAAAAAATAGGTTGCGAGTGATCGTAGATTGATTACACTAAGTTTAAATCAATAATGAATTGGCCTAAATTTGAAAATGAAAGAGTTTACACTAAATAAAAAATTAAGCAACACAATGTTTTAGTCCACTTAAAGTTCATTAATTCTAATTTACACTTGTTTCAGATTTACACGATTCTAACGATGCCAGCCAAATGCATATGCTCATACTAAAACCATCGCGTATGTTATCCTAAGATCATAGTATCATCTCAATAATGAGCGGCCACAGGCCCACAACAGCCGATAGTTGGTTGAGTAATGAGTAAATTAGAGAAGGGTAAACACATAGAGGATCCGATAATTGGTTGAGTAACGAGTAAATTAGAGAAGGGTAAACACATAGAGGGGACGGTCGTATTAATTCAAAAAACACAGCCTATTTAGAGGAAATGTTTATGGTAGAAAACATTTATCATTAGAGTTAAATGTTACGTTTTAGAATAAGTGAATAGCAGATTTAAGTATTCTCATACTTGCACCGATTAGCTTAAAGTACGTACTTAAACTTATTAACTTAAACACAAGCAACGACTTAAAGGTGTTTCCGATAGCAATCACATTCGAACAATAACGGGATCTGGTTCTGATATATTATACTCCGTCATAAGGTAACAAAATTGGGTTTACTCGCCTAAATCTAACACGGAGAGTACTACAATATGGAGTATTAAAATGTTACTTTATTACTTAATTTATACTACTCCGTACTATTTAACTAATTTAATATGAACACTTCAACGCATGTCCTTGTCTCCAAGTTGCTTGCTTCTAATAAAAGTGGGGAAACCTGATTTAATTGGAACCTTCGTGATTAAACATAAGCAAATTGTACGTTATCTATATAGACCAATTAAAATATTCAAATTGAGTAATCAAATGTATTAATTGTAGGTTTGGCATCCTCATTAATTGTGAGGTATCATTAACATCATCATAACACTAACTTTAAAAAAGAATAAACATAATTAAATAGGTAATTTATTCATGAATCAAATAGGTAACTATATAACATGAAAGCCACTCCATATGCACCAAACCAGCCAACTGCCACCCACGTTGTAGAGGAAAGACAAAGGAGGGCCATTGGGTTCGGGGTGCGTGCGTTTTTTCAGGGAAATGAAGAGCGATTGGGCGGTCGGGAGAGGCAGACAATTAAGTAGCTGTAAAGCTATATATTTTGGTGCATTTTAGGTCTCACCACTTTGTCTTTTTGCCATTTTCGGTACATCGTTTGTTCAATATTATACACTCGCCTCTTTGATTTCAGCTGCTAATTGCCCTTTTTAAAGGTTGGTACATGAACATGACATGATAATTTGTCATTAATAAATGTCTTGTATGAAATAATATATGTGTTCATGTTTGTGCTTGATTATGTTTTATGAAATGTGGGATATCACTCAATCATAAACATGTTCAGTGAAATTGATTGAATCTCCTGAAATTGTTGAAGTTCTGTCTGGGTTAAATTGGCTTAATCAAATGAATTACCGAAATGTAGAAACTGTTGGAGGTATTGGTCCTACCAAGGCCTCCCTTCCACTTTATTAGCTGAGGCTTGCACCCTATTAATTTACTCCCTCTTTGACACCTTTACCTTGGTATATTACCTGATCAATTATATACCTGGTTTGCTACCCCATTGCTTCTGTCCGCTGCAACCTGTTTTTTGGCTTAGCTTATACCCGTGAGTGTCCTTACCACCTTGTGACTGTCCTTGTTGTCTGCCCATAGGCTGGCAGCCTACTATAAGTCAACACTCTTCCTTGCCTTTGTGAATTAAGCCTGCGAGAAACACTTTGGAGAGCAGTGTCTTCCTTCTTCCTCTTTGTGAGTTCCTTTGTGGTTAGAAGAAGAGAGTTTAGAGATAGGTGTGCTATAGCTTCCCCTAGAGTGGTGTATGTGAGTAGTGTGTGTAGAAAGACCTGAGCCGGAGACGGAAGAAACGATCCTTACAGTGGTATCAGAGCCTGGTTCGCCGTCCGCCGCCGTCCGCCGCCGCCGCCGTCCGCCGCCGCCATCGTTTGGAGCTCGCCGATGGTCGCTGGAACTGCCTGGTCGTCCGCACGAGCTCACTGAGGTCCCTGCTTGCTGAAATCGAGCTCGCCGGAGGTTAAAGCTCCATCATCGCCGCCTGGAACCTCCGCCGTCGCTTGCCTGACTGTGGTCGCTCGCTACTGGGACCGAAGCTCACTGTGATTCTCCGTCGAATCTGGTTTCAGTCACTATTGGCCGCCGAGTTCGAAGCTGGAGCCGCACTCGCCGGAAAAGCCCCGCCGTCCTCGTCCGTCGAATCCACCCCTGTAGCCATCGTCGCCGGAGGTCGCTCAAGGCCAGACCGTCGCTGGAGTTATTCGACGCTGGGTTGCTTAGCTCGTTCGCCGACGAAGACTGTGGCCTGGATTTCGGATCCAAAACTTGTTCTGGAGGACAAAGCTCGAACGCAGATCGTTCGCAGAAGGCCTGGAGCGCAGGGCTGAAGATTTCCGCTGCAGAAGGAAAGCTGGGGTGGGGCTTCTATGCTGTTGGGCTGGAGCAGTCTGCTGGGCCACTGCTTTGTTGCTAAAGCTGGGTAGCTGGACTGGATTGAGATGCTGCTGACTTGTTGGACTGCAGGAGCTAGAACCGGTCAACAGCCAGTCAACATCTCAGAAAAATCCCAATTTTTTAAATTTGGGTAGGTAAGGTCGAAACACTCTCCTAGGGTTTCGCGAAGGTAAGTTTTCTGTAAACTTCCTATTTGTTATATTCCGAATTTTAATTTAATTTAATTTATTCCCCCTCCCCGCGGGCCGCCGGTTGATTTAATCCCGGCCGCCAACCCCCCAGGTACGTTCTAAACTTTCTCCTTTGTGATAGACTGTTTTAGTTAATTAATTAAATTGCTTTGTGTTATTTAAATTAATTGTTATGCATAGGGGTGGTTTATTGGGTGGTAGGGGTAGAATTAATTAAATTTAATTTTTTCTGCCTGGAACTGTTTAAATTGCCAAAATGTCCATTTTTTGCTATGTGTTGCATGCTGCCCGGGGTTATTAAAGTGAATACTTTATAACCGGGTTGGATTATTTTCTGTCATTTCTATCTGTTTAGCTTTGTGTTCCTTTGTGGTTGATACCATGGCTGCAAATCAGTATGGTATGCTTCCATTTAATGGAAAAACAGATTTTGATATTTGGAAACAGAAAATTAAGTGTGTTTTAATACAGCAAAAAATTTTCAGAGCTGTCACTGGTATTTTTCTAGAATCAGAAGATAAGGCTAAGCAAATTGAAATGAACGAAACTGCTTGTTCTACTATTTACTTAAATCTGTCTGATTCTGTGCTTAGGAAAGTAGGTATTCTTGAGTCTGCTAAGGAGTTGTGGGAGAAATTGGACAGTCTCTATACTGATACCTCTTTGCCCGGGAAGTTGTTCTTACTAGAGAAATTCTTTAGGTTTAGGCTTGACCTGACTAAGGATATAGATGAGAACCTGGATGTGTTTAATAAACTGATACAGAATATCAAACAGGCAGGTGATAAACACATAGATGATTACACTCCCATAGTATTACTTAATGCCATTCCCGACTCTTATAATGATGTTAAGTCCGCTATTAAGTACGGTAGGGATGAGATTTCGTTAGACATTGTTGTGAATGGGTTAAGGAGTAAGGAATTAGACCTGAAGCATGCTAGGGGTAGTGCTAGTCAGTCCAGGGACTCCGGTGAGGCTATGTTTGTTAGGGGTAGATCTAAGGGTAGGTCTAAGAACCCTAAGCAAAATAGTCAGGGTAAGAACACTAGTCAGCCTGGGAGGAAGAGGAGCAAATCTAGGAAGAGAGTGTGTTACAATTGTGGTAACACTGGCCATTTCATTAAGGATTGCCCCCACCCTAAGAAGACCGAGCATGCTAGTGTAGCTGTTGATAAATGTGACCTTGGTGATATCTTGATGGTTTGTGACCATGTTAATTCTGTGAGAAATTCCCTGTCTGAGCATGAATGGTTGATTGACTCTGGTTGTACCTATCACATGTCCCCCTTTAGAGATTTATTTTCTACTTATGAATTATGTGATAGTGGCTACGTTTCCTTAGCTGATAATAAGAGATGCAATGTGCTTGGTGTTGGTGATATATGTCTGAAGTTTTCTTGTGGCTCTGTGTTTACCATTAAGAATGTGAGGCATGTCCCTGATTTGTGTCATAACTTGTTATCTGTTGCTGCTTTGGAGAGTAGTGGGTTACAGGGAAAATGGGGGAATGGTTGTATGAAAATCCTGAAAAACTCGCTTGTTTTGTTTAAAGCTGAGAAGGTGAATAACCTTTATGTGTGTCATGCTAAACCTTTTGCTGAATCTGTGAATGTTGTATGTTCTGATAAGACCTCTTTGTGGCATAATAGGCTAGGACATATGAGCAATAAGGGTTTAGATGTCATGCGTAGGGCTGGTTATTTTGGTAAGGACTCTGTGACTTCTGTGCCTTTCTGTGAATCATGTGTGTTAGGCAAGCAGCATAGAGTCAGCTTCCCTCCTTCCTCTTACCCTAATCTGTCTAAGTGTTCGTCTGTGCTTGAATATGTTCATGCCGATGTTTGGGGTCCTGCCAGTGTTCCAACCCACGGGGGTAGGAAATATTTCCTTTCTATCATTGATGATTTCTCTAGGAAGGTGTGGGTTTACCTTTTAGAACACAAGTCTGATGTGTTTGTGAGGTTTAGGGAGTGGAAAACCCTAGTTGAAAACCAAACTGGCAGGAAGGTTAAAACCCTTAGGACTGATAACGGGTTAGAGTTCTCTAATAAGGAGATGGATAAGCTGTGTGTGGATTGTGGGATAAAAAGGCACAAAACTGTGCCTTATACTCCCCAACAGAATGGGATAGCAGAGAGAATGAATAGGTCTCTATTGGATAAGGTTAGAAGCATGTTAGCTACCTCTGGTTTGTCTAAGAAATTCTGGGGTGAAGCAGTCACTACTGCTGCCTATTTGGTTAATAGGTCCCCGTCTGTCCCTCTCGGTGGTAAGTGTCCTGAAACCGTCTTTACCGGTAAGCCTCTTGATCTGTCTAACCTTCGGGTGTTTGGTTGTGCAGCGTATGCACATCAACAGGGTGACAAGTTGGATCCTAGGTCTAAGAAATGTGTCTTCCTAGGTTATCCAGAGGGGGTAAAGGGTTACAGGTTATGGGATAGGAACCAGGTAGGCTTTAAAGTGGTCCTTAGCAGAAATGTGGTGTTTAATGAAACTGATTTTCCTTGCTTGACCGAGTCTGCTTCTAATCCTGAGTCTAGGTCTGATAGTACTCCTAGTGAGGTGGAGTCTGTCCCTGTTGCTGCCAGTCCTTTATCTGTTGATCCTGTTATTTCTGATGATATTGTTATGCATGATTCTGATTCCTCTGAGCATGTTAGTCCCACCACCTCGAATGAGGTGGAGCATTTGCATGATACTGAGCATGATTTGAATGATATGGGTGCTGAATCTGATTTTCATGATAACAATAATTTGCATGAGTTGCATGTGGAGCCTAGTAGTGATAATTTGCATGATTATCAACTTGCTAGAGATAGGAGTAGAAGGGCTATCAGGAGAACTGCTGATAGTATGCCTGATTATGCTTTCATTGTGCATGATACTTCTATGTTTGCATTTTCTGTGTTTGAATCCCTAGAGCTGAATGAACCCAAGACCTACCGTGAAGCCTTAGGTTCCAAAGAGTCTCAGAAATGGATTAGTGCCATGAAAAGTGAGATGGACTCTTTGAGAGTGAACCAGACTTGGACCCTTGTACCTAGACCCCCCAACTGTTCGGTAGTTGAGTGTAAGTGGTTGTTTAAGGTTAAGGAAGAACCTAGTGATGTTAGGTTTAAGGCTAGGTTGGTTGCGAAGGGGTTTACTCAAAAAGAGGGGGTAGATTATGCAGAAATCTTTGCTCCTGTTGTTAAATTCACCACTATTCGTATGATGCTTGCTTTAGTTGCTCACCATGACTGGGAAATGAAACAGATGGATGTAACTACTGCATTTTTGCATGGTGAATTGGATAAAACAATTTATATGACCCAGCCTGAGGGCTTTGTGGATCCCAAGAGAAGTGAGCATGTCTGTTTGCTTAGGAAGGCTTTGTATGGCCTGAAGCAATCCCCTAGGCAGTGGAACATCAAATTTGATAAATGCATGATATCTTTGAAGTTCCAGAAATCTGTTTGTGATCATTGCCTGTATTTCAAAAATACTTCTTCTGTGCCTGTATTTTTGTTACTCTATGTGGATGACATGCTGATAATTAGTCCTTCTCTGAATGCTATTAAAGATGTGCAGAAATGTCTTTGTGCGAATTTTGCCATGAAAGACCTAGGTGATGCCAAGAGGATCCTAGGCATAAACATTGTTAGGGATAGGAGTAAGCGTACTCTTACTTTGAATCAGATTTCTTACATAGAAAAAGTTTTGAGTAAATTCAATATGTTATCTGCTTCTCCTGTTAATGTCCCTATGGCATCTCACTTTGTGTTAAGTAAGGACCAGTCTCCCAAGACTGCTCCTGAAATTGAGAAAATGAAATCTGTGCCTTATTCCAGCGCAATAGGGTCGGTGATGTATCTTATGGTTAGCACTAGACCTGATATTGCATATGCAGTTAGTTGCTTGAGTAGATATATGTCCAACCCTGGTTTGCCCCATTGGAATGCTCTTAAGTGGTTGCTTAGATATCTGATTTCTACTGTGAAGCATGGATTAATTTTCTCTAAATGTGCTAGTGGTATTGAATTGATTGGTTATGTTGATTCTAACTATGCAAATGATAGAGATAACAGGAAGTCGACCACTTCTTATGTTTTTACTTTGTGTGGCTCTTGCATTAGTTGGAAGTCTCAACTACAGCCTATTGTGGCCCTTTCTACCACTGAGTCCGAGTATGTTGCAGCCACAGAAGCGTTTAAGGAAGCCATCTGGCTCAAACGCCTTGTCTCCGAAATTGGGTTTCTCAAAAAGGGAGTTACCATTTTCTCGGATAGCCAATCGGCTATCCAACTTTGCAAAAATCCTGTATTTCATGATAGAACTAAGCATATTGATGTTAGGTTCCATTTCATACGTGATATTGTTGATGCAGGTGGAGTCAAGCTGTGCAAGATCCCGTCGGAGTTTAACCCCGCGGATATGGGTACCAAGTGTCTTTCTGCTGAGAAGCACTTGTCCTGTAAACGCGTGTTAAACTTTGACTGTGGATAACTGTGGGTTGCCTAATAAAGTGTTTGCCCGTTGTGTCTGTTGATATTCCGGGTGACCCGGCGATGATGAGTCTTGTCACAACTTTGTTTTGTTACTCTACACCACCTAGGACCAATAAGGTGGAGAATGTTGGAGGTATTGGTCCTACCAAGGCCTCCCTTCCACTTTATTAGCTGAGGCTTGCACCCTATTAATTTACTCCCTCTTTGACACCTTTACCTTGGTATATTACCTGATCAATTATATACCTGGTTTGCTACCCCATTGCTTCTGTCCGCTGCAACCTGTTTTTTGGCTTAGCTTATACCCGTGAGTGTCCTTACCACCTTGTGACTGTCCTTGTTGTCTGCCCATAGGCTGGCAGCCTACTATAAGTCAACACTCTTCCTTGCCTTTGTGAATTAAGCCTGCGAGAAACACTTTGGAGAGCAGTGTCTTCCTTCTTCCTCTTTGTGAGTTCCTTTGTGGTTAGAAGAAGAGAGTTTAGAGATAGGTGTGCTATAGCTTCCCCTAGAGTGGTGTATGTGAGTAGTGTGTGTAGAAAGACCTGAGCCGGAGACGGAAGAAACGATCCTTACAGAAACTATACTCAATATAAGGAGTACATTTTATTGATAAAATAAAGAAATAGTTAGATGAAAAAAAAAGAAATGATCTTATGCATAACTCCAACGAATCCAGTCTGACTTTGCTTATTTTGATTACTATACAATTCGTCAATTCACTATGCAAAATTAAAAGTTAAATTTTTGATTAAAAAATTGATTAATAATGTTGAAAAGCTTAAAATCAATCTCATGTGGGATGATCATGTCGAGCATATCAATTAGCTCAACGGATTCAATCCCATGGTAATTTCCATGCAACTACTCGCGAAAAAACATTTGATGGAGGTTACATGGTAACATGGTCTAACATTTGATCTCAGTGTGCTATTTCTTCGAAAATGCATACACAAGGACAGATAAGATACTCGATCTAAATCGATCTCCCTTGCCTTATACTTTTTGAGTATGAATTAAGTATACCGTTAACTTGGGTGCCCACCCACATCAAATCTAAAAAATGTCTAAATTATTAGTATAATAAATTTTGTATAATACACGATTATTGGTTCTTTTGTGTCAGCCTAATTTGGCGTAGTGCTCTGGTTATGCCCGTGCTGTTCAGTTGACGTCTTTTGAGAATTACTGCCTCATATGTAATTCACAGGGCCGGCCCAAAGGGTGTGCCAGCGGTGCGACCGCACAGGGCCCATAAATTTCGAGGGCCCAAATTTTCAACAGCCCTCCTTTAGTATCACAACAAATAGAGCCCAATTTTCAGATCCCATGCTTCACAATTAAAAATTTTTAACACCAAGGGATTCGAACCCTGGTGGGTTTCTTATCCATGAGGACGGTATACCAGCTCAACCATTAGGTTGTTGTTAACATCCTCTCAATTTGTATTTTTATATCATATAAAGTATAACTAAAAACTCATTAGATTCTAAACTCATATATGTCATCCACTACACTTATTAATATTAATTTGTAATTATAATTATAACTACTATTATTTTTTATTGCATGTCATTATTAAATTAACAAACTATTAAATATGTATGAAATGCTCATTACGTCTATCAATTATATTGATGTTAGGGAATAGTTTTATTTTAACTATTAATTTATAATTCAATTTAACAAATAAATGAAGTGTATTTTGTTAGGGATAGTTTTATTTTAACTATTATGTTAGTGAATAACTTGTATTTTGATATATATGAATTATTATTGTAGCAAATTTTTACAAATATAATCTTCACTTATATTATATTTCTACCTATTTTAGGAAAAGACCTACATTTTATTTTTGCACAGGGCCCGTATTTTCTTGGGACCGGCCCTGGTAATTCACACAACTATAAATTATTATTCCGCAAATTTGATCTTTACTATCTACTTATCTAGTGAGTTGATGTAAAACTTCGAATTGAAACTTGTTATATGAGTAATTTAAAGTGTAATTTAAAGGGGAATTAAATTATAAACATATGAAATTTGTGTCTCTTTCATTCATGCATCAATACTTGTACATAAAGAATCATTACTACACATTATATATATAAGTATTATTATATAGTCGATCAAACCATTATACGTCTCTAATGTAATGGAGGGTCAAATTCAGTTTAACTGAACAACAATCTTATGCAATCCAGTTACATAATGGTTGTACATGTCGATTGTGCAAAATGATTGTTTCGTAATTACGAAGTATATATTTTGGTTTACAAATACTCAATCAGTCCCAAAATAATTTTCCTTCTTTATTTTACGAATGTCTCAATATGAACTTATATTTCAATTCCCTCTACGATAAAAAAACCGGTGGTTTATACTTCGATTTAATTCTCTAATATGGAAAACTTATGATTTTTTTTTGGACAAGGAAAACTTATGAATTGAACACTCGATTTTCACTTTCTTGATCTCTTTTCAAGTCAAAACATGGACTAGTAACTAGGTATAGAACGAATGTAGTAAAATGCATGTTTGCAATAATAAGTGACATATAACTATTCTTGCAGTACATAATTTTTGAATAGCGTCTATTGTTTAGAACCCAAAATACTACTCCGTATTAAAATTGATTGCAAAACTTAATAAGTTCACATGGATTCTCCATTGTTAAATCAAATGTATGCATAAATGTCACTTGTACGATTTCTTATGAGGTAACCAATAAAAATCGACAAAAATCTGACTTCAATTGGTAATAATTTGAAGGAATAAAAACAAAAAGATTTCAGATGGAGAAGGAATGGTAGAAATTATCTCATTTGGGTTGTAATTTTATGAATGGCTCTACTATGTTTAAGATTGGTATGTCACCATAAATATATGGTGTGTGCCGGTATGTGCATTTCCTTATGATAAAAATTTGGCTATTTTCAAGTACTTATTTGAAAAATAGAAGTGGAGAGTTGATTTTATATCAATTCGACATCATAAGTTGGATATTATGAGATTATGAGAAGATTTATAAATGGGAAGATATGAATGTTATGACTAAAAAAGGAAAGTGAGAAGATATGAATGTTATGGAGAGAGTATTTTTTATTCAAATTTTTAAAATTGAATTTTCCGTCTTTATTTGAACCAAAGTTATAATTTCTCCATACATATACCTCCATCATCTCCATGCCGCTATAGTTATGGATACGAAGTATGATTGATATTGCATTGTGTATCATTTCATGCGAAAATTTGATACCGTATGAAAATTGATGTCAAACTGTTACTCAAGAGGCGAAGACCTGCTTTAGAACATGGAAAACATTTTCATATGCCCGTGAAAGTGAAAACGTATGGGAAAAAAGTGGACCTTCAGGCTTAATTGTGTAATCGTTTATTTTTTGATCGGATAGCAGATATTAGCCGCCATCCTACCAAAACTTAGCAATGAAGACCAATGTTCTAAAAGGCGTAAGGCGTGTTGAGACGGCGCGACCAAACTCAAGACTTTGAAGCCTAGACGAGTTTAGGCGAGACGTAGGCGTGAAAAGGCGTCATAAGTACTACTTCTATTCCACTAACATTAAGACGTGAAAATGTGGTAAGCTTATTAAGAAAAGAGAGTTTACATGATTGATATCGAATTTATAAAGTAATAATGATTTAGAATCACATACACTTTATCAAATTTGGTAAGTAAGAATTTTAGTAGAACGAACTGAAAAGAAAACAAGAGACAATCTTAACGGAATGAGAGAATATTACATAATATTATGCGAAAAACACCATTACGTTCTAAATTTCAAATAAAAGTAAATTTATAATGTTCTAAGAACACAATTTCCAATGGGATGTTTTTAATTGAATTGAAAATTTCTGCACTTGGTCTATTCTCAACGTGTTTGGTCTGATCTTTCTTGCATCTGTTTATTTTATATGTATTTTGTCATTGTCAAAAATTAGTCTCACCTGATCTGTTTAAGTCTGGTATGATCTAATTGATAGAAATTGAGATGTGATAAAAATCAATCCAATTAAAACATCATTATTTTTCAAAAAATAGATTTAGAAAAAGGGTTTTTTTACGAGAATATTACTAAAATGAAACTTATTTACATAAATATGACTATTCATTACTACACCGTAGTGCTGTGGTAACTAAAGTTCAAAACTTGAACATGAATTACTATGATTTCATTACTACTCTAGTAATGAATCATATTTTTGTAAACCATCTTTATTTTGATCATATTTATGTAATTATTTCTCTCTAAAATAGCCAGGTGATCAAGATGATGATAATACAAAGTCAAATTAATAATAATAAGGAGAATAAAAAGAATTACAATAATTTGAGTATGAAGTACGGAGTAATACTTAAAGAGTGTTTGGGATTGCTTAAAAAAAGCACTTTTCAGCTTTTGGTTTAAAAAAAGTTAAAAAGAGTGTTTTCAAATGACAGCTTCTGCTTAAATTAATCACTTAAAAGTTAAAAGCTGGAAGCAGGTAGAAGGGTGCTTTAAACTGCTTCTCACTTTTTCTATTACACAAAAAGTACTTATTTTACCAAACACTACCAACTTTTACTTTTCCAGAATCACTTTTTTCTCAAACACTACCAACTTTTACTATTAATCACTTTTCCTAAAATCACTTTAAAAAATCACTTTTTTAAAGTTGAAGCAATCGCAAACACTCCCTTAGTACTTAGTAGCATAGTTTTTGGTTAATTTCGAGCCCGTTTGGTAGCACGAAAATCGGCTGTTTTGGCTGTTTCTGCTGAAATTTATGAAGTTCTGGCTGAAGTGGCTGTTTTGGCTGATTCTGCTTATTCTAGAAAAATATATTTTAAAAATATATTTTATTAATAAAATAAAGAAAAAATTACATGTAAAAATAGCTAAAATGATCATCTACAGTAACTTCAGCCAATACAGCCAGAAAAGTAACTCCAACCTTACTTTTTCTGCTTATTACACAATTCAGCACGCGAAAGTAAAAATTACGTGTTTGGTGAAAAAGCTGACTGATAAGCCTGATAAGCCGAAAAAAGGGGTCTCCAAACGGGCTCTTCATGTAGCTGGAATTTTATTCAAATGGCTTGTAAGTCGTAGAATAGTTTCTCCCCCTTTAGGCTTTATATTACTACGCTATGTGTTTCCCCGGAGGTGATGAAGAGTTCGTCCTTCCACTGCCGATATAAAGTCCCTCTTGAGTTACAGACCTAAGGCTTGCCACTAAGGGTTCACCTATAGCGGGCCTCATCTGACAGGCCTTTTGCTTTCCCTCATGGCCGTAGTTCAATTTTGGTTTCCAGTTGGACTCTGGGCCGCCTTTTAGAACACTGATCAAGACACAAATTTAATGTGGAGCAACATTTTTTTGTAACAGATCGGGGTGGTGAATTATATATTTATATCAAAGTACTATCAGGTATAACTTGTAATGAATTATGTCCAAGTACAATCAGGTATAACTTGCAACCATATGAGGCACAAACTGGACATAAATTTTAGTGAAAAGCATCATCAGAAGAGTTAGGGAATTAAACAACATTAAATTGCACAAATAGGACTTCCATGTTTCATAAGACTAAAAATGTATTTAGTAGACAAAATTACCCTTAATGATTTCTAATAACTAATTCTATTTACAATTACAAAAATAAAAAACAACCCTGATCGCATAGCTTTTGACGGAAAAACCACCCAACTGCCGCCGCCAGAAAAAACAGCCACCACCCAACCGCCGCCTCCCTTTCCGGATCCGCCACCACTGACCTTTCCGTTGTTGCCGCCGCTCTTTCCGGTTCCACCACTCCACCCACGTACAACCATCTCTGTCGGTGTTGTAGATGCAAATCTGCCATTTTGTTACCTAAAAATCATGCTATATATTAGATTTGTCATAATATCAGATTTGCCATAAAAGTGGAATAAAATAAGATTTTTTCTGCAGTAATATTAATATAAGATTTGCCATAAAAGTGGAAGTATGTTGTGATTTATGTCAAAGTAACCATTTTCTGCCAAAAAGTTGGCAAAATATGAACCCAATACACAAAATTATAAAAACGAAACGAAGTTGACAACAGTAAAAATAATTTTGTCATCTTTTATAAAAAAAATTGAACATTATATTGGCAGTTTCTCTCATAATGTTTGACATTTCGTTTCAAAGAAAACAATATTTTTCTACCGTAATGTCATATGCAAATCTGCCATATAGTTGGCAAAATTGTCAAATGGATGTCAAAATACACGTTTTCTTCCATATTATTACACTAGTTTAGCAACGCGCTATGCGCGTTCGTGTAAATGCCCAAGACCATTGTAGACCTATTAATTGATGAGGTTAGGTTGAGTAACACTTTTTGTATACATTGTTAGTTAGAAATTGATAAAGAAACTTGATGAATAAAATATTTGTAGCCCGAATTGTATGTTGGGAAATAAAGCAACCAAGATGATTATAATAACCATATCTTATAGCAACCAAGTTTTAATTGTCCTTCTATACAATAACACACAGATAACATAAACCTCTATTAAATGCTCTTTGTATAGCCTGTATAGGAATATAAAACATATAATCTTGTTTTTGCTTTTTGGTCATGTTTCACACTTATATGGGCTAATTTCCTCAAATAATCTCGAGTGAGATATTATAGTATGTAGGTGTTCTCTCCTCTAGTAAAGCCGTAAAGGACGTATGGATTTAGATATTAGCATTTAGAAGGGGGTTATATATAAGAAATAGGGTACGATTTTAAGGAACAATTAGATAGTGTAACATTGCTCTTCACTAAACTCTAGACCTGTAAGAGCATGCTTAATGAAGCAGTTGAAGCTATCCTAGCACAGGAAGACCAAATGCAATTGTAATAGTGAATGCTTGAAATGAAATTTATAGGACAAAGTTTAGTAAAATAAATCAAATTGAGACTTCATAGCACTTGGTGATTGGAGGCTATGATAGATGACTTATGGGAATCAAGTACCTCAAAACATGGATGCAAGTGCTTATTCTGCATTTTTCTCTTATCATATAAGCCAATTGTGCTTCAATCTAGACCTATGTTATAACTTAAAACTTCATGGAGTGTTATATACTCATATGCCAACACTTTATACTGTGATAAAAGGAGAGATGTTAATCTCCAAGCTTTAAGTGACAACAAATGCAGTTAATTCCAACAACAAACATAATAGATGGTTCAATAGTCTTCTCTAAACATTTTGACATTACAACAAATTTAACAAAAAAACCATTAAAAAACCGTAAATCGGTTATATCGTGATGATAAAGCACAGAGAGCACAAGCTGCTTACAGTACTATGGCGGTGAGGAATTGTTGTAGCTCTGAAAAAAATCATATCAAAATTTCTAAAATGGCCATAGGCTAAAGGTCTGCTCTTGTAGCATTCACAGCTCGAAGACAAACAATTATGTTTGTGGCGATGGTAAGAACTGTGGCAACTTCATTACGATAAGCCATTAATATCTTATGGTTGGCATTTAATTGAAAAGGGTACTCCAATACTTAACTCCCACCTCATTCTCTTGTGTAGGCTGCCCAGGAACCACCAACGTCCCTTCCCTTATTCCAGTAGTTACTGCAGCATTTTTCCAAGAGAAGCTTTTGCTGTGTGAGCAATCGTGTATGTAACCTCATCCCCATGTATCTCCTACTCCCTGGCAGCATGGCAGAAAGAATCACCCCTGGAGTATGCTTCACCTACTTCCCAGAATTCTGGACAGAAACCAAAGTTTTTTCATTGTTAGTTCCACTCCTAGTAGCCTTAGGGACACTGACCCCAACCTTCCGAGCATTTAGGGGAGGGAATTCATCCTCCAAAGCTGCAAGTAGATCAAATCTAGACCCCGTAATTCATCCTCCAACCACTACCAGTTTCTTTCTTGCCATAAAAGTGAAAAGCCGGAAGTATGTTCACTGAATTGCACTTGCTTCCAATCCCCAGGTCTGGCGCAGGGATTAGAAGCCATATCTATTCGTATTGCAGCAGAAGTTCAGAAAAATCAAGAACAGAAAAACTTGCGAAGAACAGAGCTTCGAGTCTTCGATTCCTGATGCCGCAATTTTCTTGTCAACAGACCTAGGTCTTCCTCGTCAACAGCATAGCTAGAGGTCGCGCCCCTGGTACAACAGTAGCTCCAAAAGTTGCGATGAATAGTGCCCGCAGTGCTAAGAACTCAATTACAGGTCGCGAATGAATAAACTAAAGTCGGCCAGTGATGGCAAACTCCAATTTCATCTTAGATTCAGTGAAACCCAACGGATTCAGGAACTAAAAACCAGAAATCATGAATGGTAAATTCGCGATTTCGTAATTCGCTTTTTGGAAATTCAGGCCTGAAAACTCATTAAATCTCAAATCCAAGAACGAAATTAAGTGAGGACGACATTACGACAAAGATCAACAAAAGATTCCGACAATTAATCAACAAACCAATAGCTTCAATCCACCAAATCTATGGAGCCGTACATGCTAAGTCGCTAAAGAACAGGGTCGCAGACTCGCAGATGATCCCAGGAGAGAACCGCTCTTAACTTTTGGCCAATTGCCATTTTTTGGACCCAAGTTTCATAGGTATATTGGGGGATCTTGATCGACTTTCTAAATGAGTTTTTCTGAACGGAAAAAGAAGATGATTTTTTTAATGGAGAAGATGAATTGAAAATGGACGGTCGCTCAGAATTAAGGTTGAATAGCAAAAATTATTCAAGAATTTCCGACGATAACGGATGGAAATGAAGCTGAGTTCCGTCAACCTTTAACCTGCCATAGCATTTCACAGAGGAAGTCAAATAAGCACCGCGTACAATAGTCCAATGCGCAAAGATACCATGAACACATTTTTTGAGACCATTTTACCCCTAACATTATTCATGCTTATAAGATTGTAGAGATGAAACTGCCAAAGTGTTGGTGGCGGCGATGAACAACTGGCAGCCCACTAACAATTACTCCCTCTGATTTTATTTAATCTTCACACTTTGACTTCACACAAAATAAGGAAAGAAATTTGACTTTACTGTAGGGTACATTGTTGAGGCACTGTTTGACACTGTTTGGCACTGTTGAGACACTGTTTGGCACTGTTTGACACTGTTTTGATGTAGATTTCTTTGCCAAAAAAAGAAATAAGAAAGTGTGAAGTTTATTTTAGACCGTCCCAAAAAGGAAAGTGTGAAGTTTATTAAAAACCGGAGGGAGTAATAATTGACTTTTGTTCAATCGTTCCGCTGCATACGTTAAAGCGCAGCCTTCCAAATTGCTAGTTTCTTAGCGTTCACCGGGACGTCACCCATCCATTCCCGTCTGCTCCCTCCAAAAAACCTCCTATGATCGTCTCGAGCCACCATATCAGCCCCCCTTCCATTCCTTGCGCCCGCACCGCCCCCTCCACATTAATTTTAACATGACCCATTTTCGGACATACCCAATGATCCTCCTTTTCTTTGTTGTTTTTCCCCAGCCTTCACTTCTCGAACTTTTACACTCCACATATCAATTACTTTTAGTTTGTATATGCTTTTTTAGGTTAGAGGGAAGGATAAAAGATTTACAGCTAAAGGTGATTGGGCGAAATTACTGCAAGTGAAGCTAGTGCTGGTAATTAAGAGCCCGTTTGGAGACCCCTTTTTTCGGCTTATCAGGCTTATCAGCCAGCTTTTTCACCAAACACGTAATTTTTACTTTCGCGTGCTGAATTGTGTAATAAGCAGAAAAAGTAAGGTTGGAGTTACTTTTCTAGCTGTATTGGCTGAAGTTACTATAGATGATCATTTTAGCTATTTTTACATGTAATTTTTTCTTTATTTTATTAAAAAATATTTTTTTAAAATATTTTTTCCTAGAATCAGCAGAATCAGCCAAAACAGCCACTTCATCCAGAACTTCATAAATTTCAGCAGAAACAGCCAAAACAGCCAATTTTCATGTTTACGGGTTTTGAACAACCCGTAAACATTTCCTTAGCTTTCAGTACTTCACTCTTTCAGCTTCTGGCTATGGCTCCTTCCTCTTCTTCTTCGACGCCCAGTTTTCATTGTATCATGCCCAGCATCTTCTACTTTAGTATTGTTCTTACTTCTGGATTCTTGTCTTCCATATCACTAGCTGATTCACCCTTTCCTCAAGAAGCCCTTCCGACCAAATCCGGCTACCTCACGGTGAACTCAACCACCGGCTCTGCCATTTTCTACACATTCTACGAAGCCAGGAACCCAATTTCCACTCACTCGCAGACTCCGCTTTTGATTTGGCTCCAAGGCGGTCCCGGCTGCTCCTCCATGATAGGAAACTTCTATGAGCTCGGTCCTTGGCTAGTGTCCAGGAAAACCGGACGGATCTCCTTAGATCCGAATCCAGGGTCCTGGAATCGGATATTTGGCTTGCTTTTCCTCGATAACCCTATTGGAACAGGGTTTAGCGTCTCCGCATCTCCCGAAGAGATTCCTAGAAACCAACGCGATGTCGCCAGGCATCTCTTCATCGCAATCCAAAAGTTCATAGCGTTGGATGCAGCTTCGTTCAGGACACGCCCGATTTATATCACTGGTGAGAGTTACGCCGGAAAATATGTCCCGACGATCGGGTACTATATCCTGCAAATGAACTACGGTTTACCGCAGTCAAGCAGAGTGAATCTAGCAGGTGTAGCCATAGGGAATGGCCTGACTCACCCGATAGCTCAAGTTGCCACTCATGCTATAAATGCATATAATATAGGGTTGATCAACGACAAGCAAAGGACAGAACTGGAGAAACTTCAAGAGGTGGCGGTAGCTTTAACCGAAGCGGGGAATTGGAGTGAGGCCACAAGCGCTAGGTCAAACGTCTTGGCGAGATTGCAGAACATGACTGGACTGGCAACACTCTTGGACTTCAGAAGGCAAATTCCTTACGAAGACGCAATGGTGGCCGATTTCTTGAACAACAAGGAAATGAAACGACTGTTAAAAGCGAAGGAAGATATCACTTTTGAGACTTGCAGTGAAGAAGTCGACCAAGCTCTGACCTCGGACATTATGAAGAGTGCTAGGGAGATGGTGGAGTTATTGGTTCAGAAGACTAAGGTTTTGTTGTACCAAGGGCAGTGTGACCTGCAGGATGGGGTGGTGTCGACGGAGGCATGGATCGAGACAATGCGGTGGAAAGGACTTGGAGAGTTCTTGGCAGCGGAAAGAAACGTTTGGATGGTGAATGAAGAGTTAGCTGGATATGTGCAGAGCAATGGGAATTTGACCCATGTTGTGGTGTTGGCTGCTGGTCATTTGGTCCCTGTTGATCAGTCACTGCACTCTCAAGCCATGATAGAAAATTGGGTGCTGGAGAAAAGGTCACTCTCGCTATGAAAGCATTGAACTGAAAGCCTCCACAGTTTTATTAGTCTAGGCAATCCTATGTATACACCTCTTTTGTATACCAAGTGTAATTGCCTTACTAATCCTGTAGAACCACCCCGGCTACCATTTACCAAATCCAAAAAGTCACCAAAGTGAACGGAGATCATTCCACCTGAAGCTCTCACCTGAAGTGAACGGAGACCATGTGGTCTCAAGCTCTCTTTCATGGTCATTGATTTTACCACTCGGTGGTCATGGTCATCAGTTTGGTAGACTTGATGATGAAATTGTTTGTGTTACTTCTATTACTTGAATGTATCAATGTACCATTTTTTCTGTAAGTTTGAATGGCAATACAAATACCCAATAGTTACCTATCATATCGAGTGAATGGTGAAAATAAACTTCTCAGGGCTATCAAATAAAAAGTTCTGTTTTTAACTCGTGGTCAAACTTGCAAACCCTGAGAGTTCATCATGTGTTGTTTAGATAAAAGCAGAGATGGGCCAGTAGGATAATGAAGGGCAAAAACGAGGATATCCTGAGAGTTTCTCGTATCGGAACCCCTTGATAAGTTAGAAGCATGACTATGGAGTTGCAATCTGTGCATATGTTTGTTCCATGTTAGAATGGTAGGCTTAAGACTTCCTGGAAACAACTTGAAATCATATGCCTCTGAAACAATTTAAGGCTAAATTTAATCTGGTGAGAATGTTCAAGATTAACACTCCAAAGGAAAATGTGATGTTTAATGAGTTGAACCATGTTTAAAGAAGATGAACATGAAGCTCACCAGTAGCATACTCCCAAAAAATCCAACCAATGGCCTGCTGGAGAATAGTGGTGAATAGAGGTTGGAATTGGTGAAACATAGTGTCCTCAAAAGTAGAAACAAGTATGAAAGAACCATTCTCTGAACAACTGAGAGATCTATCAGAAACAGTATGCCAGTATATGTTTGTCACAGTTTCAGATATGCAAAAAAACCAATCCAATAGCGTTTAAAACAATCAATATTTAGATCAATTGATTTCATCCGAAACCAGTTTCGACAAATTTATCCGGCTTAGAATGCATAAGCTCTGGCCTCCAAATGAACATGTGATGTTTAATGACAAAATCATTACAGTAAAATCGTAGTGAGGTGAAAAAATAAAAATAAATGCAAATTAAAAAAGATCAAAATATATTTGTGATCCTTCCTATTCTCTCTCGCAAAAGCAAAATGGAAAAAGAAAAACGAGATTGTCAATTTCACTTGCAATTCCTCTCAAAATCAAATATATCCACGATCAACTGCCTGCAAACGTTGGAGGATGAAAGATAAACTAAGAAGTTTTCGTTTCCTCCCTTTTTCTAAATCAAAATCAGAAAAGGTTAGATACGTATGAGTAGGGGTGCATAAAACCCGAACCAAACTGGTACAGAATCGGCCCGTAATGATACCAAACCGAATATCGGGTATTTAAACGGTACTATAGATTTTTATTCCGAACTGAAACTGTACACGATTAGTCCTAGATTTTGAAAACCGAAAAATACCGGATCGGACCGTTCAAAAATAATGCATTTGAATTTTTTTATATTTTCTTCCATACCAATAAATATATTTATAGACCAACAATTTTATGCCATATATATGTATTCATGTCTCCCTAAAATAGCCAAGTGTGTGTTTATATGTATATTGTTTTTTTAGATAATTTTGTGTTATATTTTGGTATGTATTGAAAGAATGTTAAAGTGTTAAAAATCTTTAATGACTATTCATTTCTAGTAATGTAGTGCATATGACTTTTTGTTTTATCATGTTTGTGCAATTATTGTACAACTTAGTTAATATGGTTTAAATCTTAGCTCTCACGGTTCAATTATAAATTAAATTAGAACTAATATTAACCTAGAGCAAAGAAGAAGAACGTTGAATTTTTTTCTATTATATTGAACATTTGATGATATTTATCTCGTATATCATCATTTTGCTATGCTTTTTCTTAATTATGTTGTATATTTGTGAATTTTAGTACTACGTATGCATGCAATTTGTTGTATTTATATCAACACTAATTTTGTTGGATTAAGATAAGAAATGTTTAAAATGTAACTGTTTAGCAAAATAAATAAAAACATACATTGAAATCACTAAAATATGTATTCTTTTTTCAATAAATTAAACAAAAATAACTTCTTAGTTAGTCGATCTTACTATCACACACTTCAGTGTGCTGTGTGTGTGATATGAAAATACATGTAGGATGTTCGAAAAAAAATCGATTGATAAGGCTATTAAGTCAGAAAGCAAAGTGTCGGGTTGGGATGGCTTCTCCGTAATGAGGATGGTGTGTTCATGGCGGGTGTTGCAAAACCTTGGCAGGGAGTGCTGCCTCCATGGGAAGCCGAACTTATAGGTATTCGGGAAGCTCTCAGCTGGGCGAAAGAGTATGGATGCGAGCGGATTGAAGTTGAATCTGATGGGGCTAAGGCAATTTCAGAAATTCGGGATGGTTTGAGTGTTTCTATTGTTGGGATTTTGGCGGATGATATTAGAGAACTTCAGTCTTATTTTACTGAGATTTCATTTTTTCATGTTAGGCGATCAGCGAACAGGGCGGCTCACGTTTTGGCGCAAGCAGCTTGTTCTATGTCTGATAGCATTTGTTGGCTTGATTTCCCTCCTTCATTTATTTCACATGTATTAAACAATGATGCCATTAATAATAATTAATTCTATTTTCTACAAAAAAAAAAAGTCAGAAAGCAAAGTTTACCTGCCAAGCGGGTTTTTGAAGTCGTGTAAGTTTGAGATGCTAAAACTTGCCTAACATTGCCACGAAAGAAGTGTAAAAAGAGTATTAAGAAAAGGACTGCGCTAAAAGCTAGCCAGCCTCTCACTTATATAAACAAGCAGTGCCAACCGGCAAGAGCTTCATATAATAGATTAGCTTCCTATTATCTTCTTCCCAAACACAAAAAATGGCTCCTCTTCGTTTCTTCGCAGCTATCTTCCTCTTTGTGATGTTTTTCATGGCCACCGGTTTGCTTTCCTAGTTTTATGTTACTGTTACTAAAATAAATTGGACCTTTTTGAACCTTTTTTTTAATTTCTTGCACAATATAGCCAGTAGTTTTCAAATGCATCGTACCCCCCCCCACATGCACATATACTTCTGTCCTATACATATTATCTTTGTCACATTATTAAATATTAATTATCACATTCAATTTCGTGTGTTACAAAAATAAATTCATGCAACTTTTTAATTATTTATAAAATTATTTTATGCTTCATATTGTTTCTTTTTCTTCTGTTGGAAATTTTCTTCAAACAAAAGAGTTTTACTTTCTTAGTTTACATGAAAAGGCAAAATACAAATTAAAATTCTAATGTGCCTTATTATGAGAAATATATATATATATATATATATATATATATATATATTCCTGAAAGAAATGTGTTAATCCGTAGTCCGTATGATTTAATTTACTCGTACTTAAAGAATTTTCTCTTGACTTTAATTTTATATCTACTATCACCATATTGTTTCATCTTCATTTTATGATATAACAACCACTCCGTAACTTATTTCACTACTTTTTCATGACTTTTATATTGTTCCAATTTCCTTTTTTAATCATGTACGTAATTATATATTCTAACTATATATATTAAATTTAATTGGATGGCTACTCTCCTTTAACAAAAATATATTTTGAAATTTTAAATATCACAATATTAATCAGCGTGAATAACGGTGAAATCAAATGTTAAGTTTTTCTTAAATAGTTGACTGATAAATAAATACAAGGATTTCTAAACGAGTTTTAAAATTAAAATAAAGTAATAGTGACCCAATGGTAGATATAGTAAAAATAACCCATTGTCAAAAAATGAGAATAGATATGGTTAATTAATTGATGAGTTTTTCAAAAGTATTATTGAAATGAAACTTATTTATAAAAGTATGACTAATAGTTATCATAATATAATCTCGTGCTATGTATTAATTTAAGTATATAAATTGAACATATGTTAATGTATGATTAAGTTACTACAATAGTCACTACACTTAACAAACCATATCTTTCAAAAAAACATTTAATTAAGTCATATATGTATGTAATTATTTTTTAATACTGGACTTGCAATTAATTATTTAATTAATGGATGCAGAGATGAGAGGCGGCAGAATAATGGTGGCAGAAGGCAAGACGTGTGAGACCGCAAGTGACAGGTTCAAGGGGCCATGTCTACGTGACAGCAACTGTAGGACGGTGTGCCATGGAGAGGGCTTTACCGATGGCGACTGCCAAGGATTTCGCCGCCGCTGCTTCTGCAAAAAACCTTGCTAGCTACCTACCTACACACCCAATTAATAATTGAGTTTAATTAATTTGGTTTTATGAAGTTATATTAGCTTATAATTTGACTACGTATGTGCCACCGCTTTAGGTTGCTACCAAGCTGGACGTACGATGGCTAAATAAAGGATTCAAATCCCAGCATTTTAATTTCCTGAATAAATTAATTAAGCAAATAAATGAGTGTGAAGCTTACTAATTAGGCTTTTGTTGGGTTGGCTCCATCTCATGGTGTTTGGTTTGTTGTACGTTGTCGTCTTGATATGATGTTTTTTTATTGATGTGAATTGCTTGTTCCATTATCTTTTCACTATTATTGTGTCACCAAAAGTTATCTTTATATTCTGTTTTTTATTACTACTTGATATCTTGAGTAAAATTCTTTACAAAATGTACCCTCTTGTCTAATTTTATGTATCGTATCGGCTGATGAGACGAGATCGAAAGGCTTTTTTGGCTTTATCATAAATTATGTTGTGAAAGTGATTTTGAAATTATGTACTCCATATTTTGAAAAAGGCATTACGAATGTGCGTGATATACTATCGTACCACGTATTTGGTTATCAGAAAAGAAGTCATTAAAGTTATTAAAGTTTCTCTAGGAGTTTGACACGGATTTGGCACGAACTAGCCGGAGGCACTCCGCACATGCCAAGTGAATTTGTTCAGAATGTAGTGTCCCAGTCAAAAAATAATTTTGCAGACTTGGTTTGTACATTTTTGCTTTACTTTTATTTCCTATGGATTTTAGTACGTACTCCTTCCATCTCTCTAAGATTGTCCCGTTTTTCCTTTTTTGGGAATCGTAATAAGATTGTCTCATATCAAATTTGATAAAGTTTACATGCATCTAAACCACTCTTATTTTATTCTTACTTAATCAATTCAATATCAACCACATAAACTCACTTTTTTTAATAACTGTTTCACCCTCTCTTAGCTTGTCCCAATGTTAACGAGGCGTAAGTATTACTACGTAAACTCTTAGTAGTGATAGAGAGATCCAAAGCTAACGCAATAGAAAAGGGTCTTTTCACAAATAAAGAACATGAAATGCACATTTATTTAGGTTTTTGACACATGAATATCTCGTATAGTCATTGATCATTAGGTTTTGTAGTAGAATTTTAAATAACTAATAGAAAATTTTAAATAAAATAAGAATACTGTATTAGTTAGTCTCTAAAAAGTTTATATATATACGTACATTTATTTATTTATTTATTTATTTATTCTTATACGGATAATAAAATAAATTTAATAGTGATAATTATTGACGAAGTGATGCTCTTAGGATAAAATATAATGGAAAAAATAAGTTAGAACCGAAAAAACTATCTATTATCACTATCTAAGCACCTCTTAGCCTAGGACCAATTTGCAAATTTCAACCCATTTTTAGAAGATGGCTGACATGGAATAAGTGACCAATCAGATCTTGTCAATTGTGAGATGCACCCAAACATTACAAAAGTGTGTGCAACATAAAATTTTCCAATTAACTTTTTATAACTTTTTTTTGGACGAAAGCGGCTTACATGCATTCTATCAAAACATTTGGAGGGTTGGTAAAACGACAATCAAAAACTTATGAAAACTGTCGTCCCGCGAATCAGACTCGAAGTTAATCACCTCGGTAATATAACTCGCTGATCCATTTATGGGCACAACTGAGCCAATGACGATAATAGCTGTTAGATCATCACCCACACTCAAACTCAAAACCATCATCTTACAATTGGAAATAAAGAAAAGAAATAAGCCAGAAAACATTAAACAGTCTAAATAAATAAAAATAATAACAGAAACATCATCACCGAGTCTTCCAGCGAACACCAAAAGGCACGACTCGGAATCCCCCTTCCGCATCCCAACCATTGACAAGCTTACCCCTCCCCTTGGTGATGTTCTTTCCCTGCCTCCCAGATGCGTCTACGCTTCTGTTCCCCTGTTGATTCCTCATTATGTTTTAGAAACACTTTCTTGGAAAAGCTGCTACCCGAGACCGCCGTATCTTGCTTCTCACCCTTCGCCCCTTCGTTAGACCCCTGATTCTCCCAATCCTGCGAATTCTTGCCCGAGCTTGAGCCCTATCCGACCATCCATTTATTCTTTCACGTAGGGCTAGTCTTCACCCCCACTGTCTGCCCTAAGCAACACATCATACCTTTTTTCCAACACTAACCCTTCCTTATACACAAGCAGACAGAATTTTTCCGAGTGACCGATAACGCCACAAATAAAGCAAAAATTTGGCAGCTTCTCACATTGAAAATCCACCCAATACCCAATACATTCTTTTTTCAGAGTTATGCCTTTTTTCAGAGGATTTTCCGCATTAATGCAAACCCTGACACGCAGGTAGGACTTCCACTTTTTTCTAAACCGATTCTTATCATAACTAATAAATCTACCCAGAAAATTACCCACTCTTCTTGCAGTGCCTAAATTCATTAAGCAATAAGGAACATTGTGAACGTGCACCCAAAATTTTGCCTCATTCAGACAGATCTTGTGCGGAATATCATTAGGTTTAATTTCTTTCACAATCAGTAAATTTCTCTCAAACTGCCATGGACCCCCATCAAGCACATGTTTCATATCAATTGGATGATTAAAAGTAAAAATATACCTTTTGTCATCGATTTCCTTGATCTCCACGTCCCTCCCCAGCCTCCATAGTGAAGTCATCATCTCCTTGAAAACTGAGAAATTGATCTTCCTATCCGTTACCAGTCCACGCACCACGGGGAAGCCCGGCCGAACCTCCTCCATGGAAACCTCTTCGGTGTCAACCTCGTCACAATCCAGCTTCACCTCCTCCTCCTCGACGTCATCTTGCGGTACAGATTGATGATATTCTCCATGCAGAAAGTATTGGCATCAACTCAATTCAGCTTCCACTGCCCCACTCGTCTTCCTCGATGAAAACCGGCGAACAGAACAACTTCAAAAAACACTTCCCTGGTTGATTTGTGTTGCAACCTCCAAGCCGAAGCCGAAGCCGAAGTAGCGGCCGACGACAACCGTTCCTTGTCGAAGAGACGATAACGGACGAAGACAACCCTAGTGGCGGTAAAGCCCTAGAGAGACTCATCGGGTACAAAATATTATCCCAACTTTTTATAACTTAAAAAGCTAAGTTATGATAATACCATAAGAGGCCGTTTAGAACCACTGTTTTTCGGCTTATCAGGCTTATCGGACAACTTTTTTACCAAACACGTAACTTTTACTTTCTCGCGATGAATTGTGTAATAAGTAGAAAAAGTAAGATTGAAGTTACTTTTCTGGCTGTTTTGGCTGAAGTTACTGTAGATGATCATTTAAGTTATTTTTACATATAATTTTTTCTTTATTTTATCAATAATATATATTTTAAAAATAATTTTTTCTTAAATCAACAGAATCAGCTAATGCAGTCACTTCAGCCAGAACTTCATAAATTTCAACAAAATCAGTCAAATTAGCCGATTTTTGTGCTACGATTTTATGTACGTGATTGTTTGAGACTTTGAGAGAGTCAAATTGGGAATGGATTATTAGAAATTGACAACTAGTCCACGGGAAACAACAAATGCTTTACCAAAAAATTCGTGAAGTTTGAAGGAGTACATTTTTGAACTATCTCTCAGCTTTCCCATTTACGGAGTATATTTTCAGCTTTCAGCATCCACACTACTACACTAGCTATGGCTTCTTCATCCTTTTCAACCACCAATCTCCATTATATCATGCTCAATGTCTTCTACTTCATAGTTACTTTTACGTCTGGATACTTCTCTTCCACATCACTTGCTGATTCACCCTTTCCTCAAGAAGGCCTTCCCGCCAAATCAGGGTACCTCACGGTCAACTCAACGACCGGCTCCGCCATTTTCTACGCATTCTACGAAGCCAGGAGCCCGATTTCCACTCACTCTCAGACTCCAATACTGATATGGCTTCAAGGCGGTCCCGGCTGCTCCTCCATGATCGGGAACTTCTACGAGCTAGGTCCTTGGCGAGTGTCGAGGAAAACAGGACCGATCTCGTTAGTTCCGAATCCCGGATCCTGGAATCAAAGGTTCGGGTTACTTTTCCTCGATAACCCTATCGGAGTAGGGTTTAGCATATCCGCATCTCCCGAAGAGATCCCCAGGAACCAACGCGATGTCGCCAGACATCTCTTCATCGCGATCAAAAAGTTCATAGCGTTGGACGCCGCTTCGTTCAGGACACGGCCGATTTATATCTCCGGTGAGAGTTACGCCGGGAAATATGTCCCGGTGATCGGGTATCATATCCTGAAAAGGAACTCCGGTTTGCCGATGTCAAGCAGGATGAATCTGGCGGGTGTAGCTCAGGGCCGGTCCTGTCCAATTTTGGGCCTATGGGCGATATACTATTTTGGCTTTATTTCCAAGATAAAGAGTAAATTATACTCCGTACTTACTTAAAGTAGAAATTACGGAGTATAATAAAACTAGGAGAAATTACTCTAAATATGACTAAAAACGTTTGTATATTCCAATCTAAGATTATCATGTTTTTATTCTCTAAATAGAAGTAATTAATATCATTTTTGGCAGTATCATATTTTACACATGGTGGTATTTTCCGAACATGACAATAATCAATCCTATTCAGAAAATAAACACATGACTGTCCTATTTTGAATTTCTAAAAAAAATACTCCTATTTCAGAAATTCTCCTTACAACTATCTAATAAAGGTCAAAAAATTAAGATGAAATTCACATGTATTTGGACAAAAGTAACAACACATGTATCACAAAAGAGCATTGTGAAGTAAAATCATAAATAATTGCTTTATAATCAATCTTTTCCAAGATCACATGGGCAATGTCTAAAATTGCTAATCCATTAAATTTTTTGAAGCATAATAGATAATTGGGATGATGTTTGAGAATTGGGAGGCACCGACAACCCAAAGACAATAATAAAAATTGGTAATTTTGTAATTAAAAGAATAAAAAATCTTAAAGGCTAAAAAGATGTGAAGAGATGTGTTTTTATTGATTTTACAACAAATTTGTTGACTTACAATCAACTCTATTTAAAAATCAAAACTAAATTTATATTCTTTTTAAAAACTTGTCTAGCTTTGTTCAAGACTTTTTACTTATATTTTAAAGGGGTTTTTCCCTCAATATTACCAATTTAAAGCTGATTTTCGAAAAAGTGATCGTTTTTACATTTAGACAAAAGTGACTACAATAAAGTGACAACTAGAAATTTATATCACTGCTCCAATTTCATGTCACTACCGGATGTCACTGCCGACATGTCACTACCCGATGTCACCACGATCATGTCACTACCGGATGTCACCACGACCATGTCAATGTTGCCGCCGAGATGGATGGACCTGCGCGAAGGGGTGGAGATGGCGGACGAGATGACCTGCTAAAGTTGTGAGGCGGCCCGAAATCGGTGAACGGGGGAGATCCAGTGTCTTCAGCGCTGGAGCTTTTGCGGAAGATGAACGTGTAAGTCTGGCGTGGAAGAGCTTGTGCCGGTCACTTTTGGGGAATTTCTAAAAGTGGTTATATTTTTTTCCAAGAGAACTTGACAACTAATATTGATGCCATTCTTTCTATTTTAAAATTCTCAAAATGTCAAAAAAATTACACATTAGGCCTAATTAATTAATTGAATTATAAATAAAAAAGAAGCTCACTCATATTACATATAAAGAAAAAAACTTGGGCCTAAATTTCTTTCTACTTTTTTTCGGGCCTAGGGCGGTCGCCCCTGCTGCCCTCCCCCTAGGACCGGCCATGGTGTAGCTATAGGGAATGGCCTGACTCACCCGGTAGCTCAAGTGGCCACTCATGCTGTAAATGCATATAATTTAGGGTTAATCAACGGCAAGCAGAAGACTGAATTGGAGAAACTTCAAAAGGTGGCCATCAGTCTGACTGAAACAGGGAATTGGAGCGAGGCGACAAGTGCTAGGTCTAAAGTCTTGAGTACATTGCATGACATGACTGGACTGGCAACACTCTATGACTTCAGAAGGAAAACTCCTTACGAAGACGCAATGGTGGCTGATTTCTTGAACAACCAGGAGATTAAAAAATTGTTAAAAGCGAAGGAAGATATCACTTTTGAAACGTGCAGTGATGTGGTGGGCGAGGCTTTGCACTCGGATGTGATGAAGAGTGTGAGAGAGATGGTGGAGTTCTTGGTTAAGAACATTAAGGTTTTGTTGTACCAAGGGCAGTGTGACTTGAGGGATGGGGTGGTGTCGACGGAGGCATGGATCAAGACAATGCGGTGGGAAGGGCTCAAAGACTTCTTGGCTGCCGAAAGAAATATTTGGAAGGTGAATGAAGAGCTAGCTGGATATGAACAGAGCTATGGGAATTTGACCCATGTTGTTGTTTTGGCTGCTGGCCATTTGGTCCCTACGGATCAGTCTCTGCACTCTCAAGCCATGATAGAAAATTGGGTTCTCGAGAAAAAATCACTCTAGCCATAAAACCAGTGAACTGAATGCTTTCTAGTTTTATTCATCTGGCAATCCTCTTTGTGCACCACTTTCATAAGCAAAGTGAGAACCACCCGGCTATCGTTTACAAAGAGTCACCCGAAATGAACGGATATCATTTGATATCAAGCTCTCACCCCAAGTGAACCTTTTGATCTCAAGTTTTTATTCATTGATCTTACTCCTTGATCAAGTGGTCATTGGTCTGGCCTGACTTGATGAAATGGTGTTTCTGTTACTTGTATTATGTATTAATTAGTGTCTCCATTTTCCAATTTGTTTCACAATATGAACGGTAACACAATAGATACATATCACATCATCATGTAATACAAAATGTCTTATTTCTAATTCTTACCCTTCGCAATGCCTCTAGTTCAATGTTTGGTTTATCTTCTTTCATACTCATCCTCTGATCCTTTTCAACTAATAATCCAGGTTAACTGGTGCCATCATAGTAAGTTTTGATGTGAATCTATTCCTACATGGCTGTGACACGTGGTTGGTTGTAGCAATGGCAAATGGTAGTAATTTGGTTTTGCTGGCAAGATTTCTTAAAAAATTTACACGTTATAAGGTGATTCTGATAATAGAATTTATTAATGAGTTTATTCCATTTTTTGTCCACCGACTATTGTGTCAGTTACACATTTGGTACTCGACTTTTGATTTTTCCATTTTCAGTCCTCGACTATTGTGCTAGAGACACTTTTAGTTCTCAACTTAAAAGTTTCCCACATTTAGTCCTCTGAATACGACCAAATTGACACTTTAGTCCTTCCACTATGTTTTTGACAAAATAAGTGGAGAACTCAAAATGTCACCAATATAATAATTGAAGGACTAAAAGTGTCAATTTTATGAAAGTCGAAGGACTAAATATGAAAGTTTTCAAAGATGAGTACTAAAAGTGTCTCTAACACAATAGTTGAGGGCTAAACTGAAAAAAATCAAAGTCGAGTACCAAAAGTCTCAATTACATAATAGTCGAGGGACCAAAAATGGTAAAAACTCATTAATTAATACTACCTACGTCCCATTTATATTGGGACAGAAGAGGATGGCACGATTATTAAGAAAAGTGGGTTTGTGTGGTTGATATTAATTGATAAAGTAAGAATAAAGTAAGAATGGTTTAGAGTCACACTAACTTTGCCAAATATGGTATGGGACAATTTTAGTGGGACTTCCCGAAAAGGTAAAACGAGACAATATAAATGGGACGGAGGGAGTAAAGCATTAACTTTTGTGCATGATGGGGCAAGTCCTCACTGATGGTAATTGAAGGCATTAAAACTTTGACATAGTCAGACACCTCCAGGTTGTCTCGAATATTAATTCAAATGGAAGATCTTCTTTTCTTGTCATAGTTGTGGACTTGTGGATGATATTAAGAATTTATTACTTTTTAAAAGCATTTGTATCGCTTTTGTAAGACACAAAGAGTCTAAGACGGTCTGCGAATCGTGTTGCCAAAAAAACAGTTGTTCCTTGTATAACTGTCAATCTTGGTGTACTGTCCCTCATTGTATTCTTTGAGCTCTAAACTTTGATTATATTAAAGTATTAATACAAGCCAAGTAGTATGTTTGCAAAAAAGGGGCTTTGAAGTAGTTTTAGAAAGTTTTAATTACATATTCCCTTACTTCTGAAGCTTGAAACATCTTTAAATGTCCAAAATGGATCCACCATTGAGTAGTACTATGGCATATTCTATTGAGAATTACAAATTTTATAGTTCACACTTTAAAAGCCCGTTTGGAGACCACTTTTTTCGGCTTATCAGGCTTATCAGCCAGCTTTTTCACCAAACACGTAATTTTTACTTTCGCGTGCTGAATTGTGTAATAAGCAGAAAAAGTAAGGTTGGAGTTACTTTTCTAGCTGTATTGGCTGAAGTTACTGTAGATGACCATTTTAGCTATTTTTACATGTAATTTTTTCTTTATTTTATTAATAAAATATATTTTTAAAATATTTTTTTCTAGAATCAGCAGAATCAGCCAAAACAGCCACTTCAGCCAGAACTTCATAAATTTCAGCAGAAACAGCCAAAACAGCCGATTTTCGTGCTACCAAACGGGCTCTAAAGGTGTTGATGTTTTCGTTTTATACATTTACAGACACCATGTCTCCACGCAAGTGAATTCTTCTAAAGACACCGTACAATATAGACGTCAAAACTCCATATTTTGAACAAGGTCTATTCCATTGAAACTTTTCGAAACTTGGAAAAGTCTTGGAGCATATGGGTTCATGTCTTTTGAACAAGGACATTAAGCCATTATTTGGTTTAATGGTCCTGAAGCTTGAAGGGGAGGGAAGAGGTTTTTATTTTTGTAATTTATTTAGAGCCCGTTTGGAGACCTCTTTTTTCGGCTTATCAGGCTTATCAGCCAGCTTTTTCACCAAACACGTAACTTTTACTTTTGTGTGCTGAATTGTGTAATAAGCAGAAAAAGTAAGGTTGGAGTTACTTTTCTGGCTGTATTGGCTGAAGTTACTGTAGAGGACTATTTTAGCTATTTTTACATATAATTTTTTCTATAATTTATTAGTAAAATATATTTTTAAAATATTTTTTTCTTGAATCAGCAGAATCAGCCAAAACAGCCACTTCAGCCAGAATTTCATAAATTTCAGCAGAATCAGCCAAAACAGCCGATTTTCGTGCTACCAAACGGGCTCTTATACATGCAGATGGTTTGAAAAAAGTAAAGATGAGAAATTATACAGAAATACATTTACCCACCAATGATGGACAAACACACCTTGTTGTTTGGTGTATGAACCTTCATGTTTGATTAGAGCGTTTGCAACAATGATGCATTTACTTCTCGCTAGTACCAGCAGTTTATTTCTCTTGGACCCATGGTCCCATACCATAAAATAGCATACTATACTGCATAGTACATATTTACATATATTTTGTTACCACATGAAGATGGAAAGGCGGGTGAGAACAAATCCTGTCGTCTGGTGTTTTCAGTACAATTTACAACAATTTTTCTGAAAAACTATAGTGATATATACATTTTGTTCATTTACAAACACACTCACAAGAGGATACTCTATGCACTTTGAAAAAGCGACCTGTGCATCTAATCATTGCATCCAAAGAGAAAAAATTTAATTAAGCACCTTCTGAATCTTCTGTTTGTTTCACTAGCTGCACGTAATTCTTAATGGCTATTCCTCAACAAGGAGAAATTAGAAGTCTCATTATTACAGTTTAATATACAGCCTTTTCAAGTGCAAGAATCCAGCTACCATGCCCCAAAACAGAATCTCCACCATCACAAAAGCCAGGGTACCCCACTTCTCTGAAGGAAACAATCCTTGCAGTAATCTCTCTGAGCTGTCAACTTGCATACCATGGAATATATGGGTTGAACATACACTCAGAACTTAAAAAAAAAAAAAAACCATTTCTCTGATTTTAAAAAAGACTTGCTCTACTCTATGACGTTTGTATTTCTATATTTGTTTGATGGGGAATGTCATACCATTTAAAAAGAAGAGTAATTCTATGGAGACATCAAAACTATACATTTTAGGGAAATATTCATAAATGGAATATATTCACTTGGATGATAATAATTAAACGCGTGACCATTACCAGATGAATTGTATCATCATTATCATTACCCCAGTGCCGCAAAGGCTCCCACCTACGGTAGGGTAGGGGGGTTGGATGTACGCAGTCTAATCCATATACTAAAAAGCACAGAGAGACTGTTTCCGAATGACCTATAGTGAAAATCGCGTCCAAAATTGCATAGACTGACTACTGTTTCATAACAAAGAAGCATAGACAATTTAGTGAGCCACATTGCTTTATTCCATCATATTTTCAAGCCAAAATATAGTGAATCATTGGCTCCATTGCAAATGATGGAGAATAATGAATTGTATGCTAATGCTACATAGAAATGCAGACACTGCATTGTCATTGCCTAGGCTTGGCTAGCCTTCTCAGCCTATATTTTGTTTACAAATTGATCCAGTATATGCTCCATTAATAATATGTTTTTCAGGATTAGGGTTGTGGCAAAAAATTGTCAAAGAGAAATGCTGAAGAGTGATAAAAATGAGGGATAGAGAGAGAATATTGTTATTGAGAAAGACTTCAACGGAACGAGAAACCAACCAGATTGTTTTTAGGTGAACGCCAATAGAGACCTTGGAGTGCTGCAGGAAAGAGATCGCAAGCAGCTAATGCATAGATGATAAGAGCATTCATTCCCATCCACTGAAATATAACCACAGGCTTCCTCACACAAATCACATCCACCTGAACCATGTAGTTAAACTTTGCTATTAACCTCACCAGCTAAGTTGAGTATTAAAACCCATATTCATGACCTGTGACCTAACTATACGGTTTCCCGTATAAGACAGGAATGGCATTCAATGTCTGTACACTCACAACATAATATATGATGGTGAAAGCAACGCCTGAAGCTCCTGCTGTGATGAACATATAGCTCAATGTGTAGAGTGGTTTAGAAAGAGGAACCCCTGAAAAAATGGATATATATCTCCAGGCATTAATTAATGTTACACTAAATACAAATGCATGTTAAATACATGCAGCATTACCTATTACCACCAACAAAAACCCAATAATCAGTAGAGGGAAGGAGAATATGGACCAAAGTATTAGCCTTTGCATGTGACCCTGCACCAGAAGAACAAACATATGTGATGGAAAGATGTACAACAAATTAATGTCAAAATTTAACTTGGTTTAAAATCAACGGAAACACAGATGACAGAAGAGTACATCTTACCTTCACTTTAACAAGAATGTGTCCATAATGTAATCCAACAAGACAGGTTATGGCCGCCATCAAAGAACTGAAAACATTTAATTAAAAGCAATGAAGAAAAAATTGAAAAAAAAACTCAAATTTGAGTTGTTGAATAATTTGGCCAAAATGAAGCTTTCTAAATTAGAAATTGCTCTAAATAGGACTAAAATTTAGACAACATCCACAAATACGACTACATGTATTTTATTCCCGAAATATGACTTGTTTGATCCTATTAAAAGTATAAAATTTCCCCTATTAGGAGTGAATAAGCCGTATTTCAGGAAGAAAACACTGATAATCCTATATGTGCATTTTGCTTATGTTTTAATCCTATATAAGGAATTTTCTATTTCTAAATCGCTACACCAGCTAAAAGGAATAAAAATGTGTTCTCCTATAAAAAAATGTATCCTTTATGGTAACACCAAATGAGTTAACAACAAATAAATCCATAGAGGGATAAAAGGAGCACAAAAGAAGTAATGGAAAATAATCTAGTAAATGGAGAGTACAGGTGGGGTTTATTAAGTAAATAAGAGAGCATATCTGACCTCAAAATACCCTCAGGATCAAATGGAGCAAGACACCATTCAGGCGCATTTTGAGGCAACGGTCCATAATCAGGAGAATTGATACTACATTCCTACTAAGAAAAACTGGATTAGAAAAAGTGTAAAGACACAGGAGTCCCACAAAGAAAAAGCAGCAGTGCAGCACAAAAAGATGAATTGTTGAATACCTTGGTTCTTCTATAGACAGGGCGTTGATTTTCACCAAGGATAAGTCTATCAATGAAGCCAACCGCATTGCATGGAGGTTTCAGACTTCCTTGAACACTACAATGAACCTGGTAAGACTTATGTTAGGCTTGCAGAAATTCAATAATCATATGCTTTTTTTTCAAACACGGTATATTTGATAATCCCTTGAGCCTTGAACAAAATACAATATAATCTTATTTCTTAAGTCTTAACCTAGCAAATCTCAAGCGTTAAAAGGTAAATAAATGATTTGCAAGTTCACACAACTGCTTGAATTTTTCCGTTGTCAGAGCATTTGCCAATTCATACTGCCAAGTGTCAAGTATGAACAAATAGTGAGTGCCGAGTAATACTATCAACTATCATATCTTCAACATAATTTTTGAAAGTACTACTTAGTCTCATGCTAATTAAATGACACCAAATGATATCGTATCAAAAACATTAACTCTTACTGGACCAAAACAATCCATAATATGATCATATCAGTAAGATTAAGAAGAGAAAAACCAAACAAGATCTTAAATTTTCAGATTAGATCATAAATTTCGGGTAAAGAGAAAATGTCCTAAGGAAGAAAAGAACAACGATCCATATTAATTTATTTTGCCAATCAATACTACTACAAGCGAACTATTAATTTCCAGAATATAGTGGATAAAGCTTCAGAAAGCATTTGACTCACAGTTTCTGCACATGATGTATACTGTGGTACCACTGAGCTGCTGTTGAGTCTACCTACTCCAAATTCCCAGTCTGGAACGTAGAGGCCATATAGTAAGCCCATGTACAATATACCAAGTGCAAATGCAACCAGACTGCAAATTGATGTTCTGAATAAGCACATGAGATTGCAAAAATAGACCAAAATAAATCTTTCTCCCACAAATCCTAAAACATATCATTACTGCCTCAAAGGAGCCACTGCTACCCACCCCCCTAAATCAAATTTTGTCATGCTTACAAAAACCAAATTTAGAAGTGCACTATTGATACATATCAGTACAGGAGCAGGATGAAGAAAGAAGTACTTCATACAAAAATCAAACATGACCTGACTGAAACCAAAGAAGTGCTTACCCCTGCCACCAGTATCTCCTCACAAATTTCATTGGTGACTCAGCAGGAATGTTGCTAACAAGCCAAATCTCCAGTAATGATGAGAGGAGATATCCAATTGAAATCCTCTATACAAAATTTTTGAATTCAAACAATGAAAACAATAACAAGAGAAGGAATTTGTTTTATGTTATGTGCTTATGTCACTTTTTCTTTAGCGCCTCTTCAAGAATTAGCTATGCTGGAGTACCTGTAACACGCCCATCAACCTAATCCTCTCTATATCAACTCCATAACTTAGATCGCCTCGCCCATGAAAGTACCCACCTAACCACATATAACCAACAACCCATTTACTATGTAGTTAGAAGCAAAAAAAATAGTTTGCACACACCTCCTTCCTCTTCATGTGTGTGCATCTGTATATGGATGTTGGGGAACACAGTGCTGCATACCTTGAAGAATGACACGAAAAAGAAAAAGCTTAACCGACCTCCACAAAACTTTCTTTGTTGCCGTTGATTTGCTAGAAACTTTCTGCATCAGATAGAAACAGCAGTACATGAAAATGCTAACAACAATCACTCCATTAGAGAAAGACAAACTACAGCTCATATAGATAAAGGAATAAAACGATATCATTAACCGTCATGAATACTATCATACCTTGAAAACAAGACTCACTGAAAGCCCAACAACAAAGAGGAAAAATGGCATCACAAAGTCCGCGAGTGTTACACCAACCCAAGGAGAGTGATTTATAGTCGGAAATGCTTTTCCGGCGTCATCAACCAAAACCATCAGCTAACGAATCGCCAAATGGAGTCAAAATCAAAACACAGAAATGCTAAATTGAGAAATGGCGCTGAGCAAAAATTGCGAACACGAGACATTAAAAACTGTTAGAAGTTGACTTACGGCCACGGTGAAGCCTCTAAAGACATCGATGGATACTAGACGTTCCTTTGAATCACTTGAAGGCAGAGGTCTCGCTTCAGTAGTTAAAATGATGATTTCTGGATCGTTTTTGAGCGGACCTATTGCATGTTCTTCCGATGAGCTCAGGATAAGCGGTGTTCGCTCGTCGGAATCTCCTGCCGCGGAAATCGACGACATATAGTTAGCTGCCCGTAAACTAACCGAGTACAAAGTTACGGGAGGTCAAATGGTTTCAGTTGTTTAGTTTTGAAACTGCAGTGAAGTGCTGAGCTATCAACCTTTAGGGGGTGTTTGGCTGTTTGCTTTTGCTTAAATAAAAGCACTTTTTGGAAATGTAATGAAAAAGTGATTAGTATTAAAAGTTGATAGTGTTCGAGATAAGAGTGATTTTGAAAAGTAAAAGTTGATAGTGTTTGGTAAAATAAGTGTTTTTTGTGTAATAGAAAAGGGAAAATCACTTTTCACACGCAAGCCGAGAAAAAGTAAAAATTTGAAGTGTTTGGTAAATAAGTGATTTTTTAAGCCAAAAGCTAAGAAATGCTTTTTTTTAAGTTACTAGTATAGTACCCGTGCATACGCACGGGAAAAAGAAGTTGATGCATATATTTTCTCTGAATCTAATTAAAAATTAAAATAAAAATAACTTTTTAGCATTGTACATTTTCGAAAACTAAGAGTATAATAACCTAATACACACACAATAAATGTTCGATGAAGAGTATCTTATGGAAAATTAATTGACACCACTCATCATTAGAATTTGCTACTATTTAATTTTGATGATTAAATTAATTTTAAAATTAAATACTATTCTAAAAAGGTTAGTACAATTAGTGAATGACATAAAATTTAAGTGAACACAAAATATTAAAATTAACAAATATTAGTTGAATAAGAACTTGCTACTCATTAGTTAAATTAGTGCTCACATATGAGAGAGAAAATTATTCTGCTAAATTGTTAGCCGGTTTATCTTATACCTAAAAGAACTAAATGTGAGATAAAGTTATTCTGATCAATTGTTAGCCGAATTATCTTATACCTAAATCACTACGTATGAGATAGAAAATTCTACCGCTTAAATATTAGCCGGGTTATCTTATCTTACATACTTAAAAGAACTACATATGTGAAAGATCGAAAATTCCCCGCTTAATTGTTAGCAAATTTATCTTCTAATACCTAAAAGCACTACATATGAGAGAAAAATTTCTCCCTCTCAATTATTAGCAAGCTTATCTTTTTTTATGTATAAGAAGATAAGCTTGCTAACATTTGAGAGGGATAACATTCTCTCTCATGTGTAGTTCTTTTAAATATAAGACAATTCGACTATCAATTGAGCGGAAGAATTTTCTCTCCCGTGCGTAGTGCTTTTAGGTATAAGAAGATATGCAGTATTTTCATGTATAAGAAGATTAGAAGATAAGTTTGCTAACATTTTAGAGAGATAACATTGTCTTTCATATGTAATTCTTTTAAATACGTAGTATAAGATAATTCGACTAACAATTGAGCGGGAGAATTTTCTCTCTCGTGCGTAGTGCTTTTAGGTATAAGAAGATAAGCCGTCTAACAATTGAGAGGAATAATTTTCTCCCTAACATGTAGTGCTTTATGTATAATATAATTATCCCGCTCAATTATTAGACGGCTTATCTTATACTAATATAACTAAATATGAGAGAAAAGTAATCATGCTCAATTGTTAGCAAGTCTCTCTTCTAATACCTAAAAGCACTATATATGAGAGAGAAAATCTCCTGCTCAATTCCCCACTCAATTGTTAGTCAGCTTATCTTTTAATACATAACAACACTACACTTGAGAGAAAATTCCCCCGTTCAATTATCTTATACCTAAAAGCACTACGCATGAGAGAGAAAATTCTCCCGCTCAATTGTTAGTCAAATTATCTTATACTACGTATTTAAAAGAATTACATATGAAAGACAATGTTATCTCTCTCAAATGTTAGCAAACTTATCTTCTAATCTTCTTATACATGAAAATACTGCATATCTTCTTATACCTAAAAGCACTACGCACGGGAGAGAAAATTCTCCCGCTCAATTGATAGTCGAATTGTCTTATATTTAAAAGAACTACACATGAGAGAGAACGTTATCTCTCTCAAATGTTAGCAAGCTTATCTTCTTATACATAAAAATATTGCATATGAGAGATATAATTATCCCGCTCAATTATTAGACGGCTTATCTTATACTAATATAACTAAATATGAGAGAAAAGTAATCATGCTCAATTGTTAGCAAGTCTCTCTTCTAATACCTAAAAGCACTATATATGAGAGAGAAAATCTCCTGCTCAATTCCCCACTCAATTGTTAGTCAGCTTATCTTTTAATACATAACAACACTACACTTGAGAGAAAATTCCCCCGTTCAATTATTAGCAAGTTAATGTTATTATAACAAAATCACTACTCATGAGAAAGGAAATTCTCCCGCTCAATTGTTAGGCTGCAATTGTGCTTTCATAAGAAAGATTGTATTCAAATTTTGATATATTGTTTATAAAAAATATCTTATACCTAAAAGCACTATGCATGGGAGAGAAAACTCTCTCGCTCAATTGTTAGTCGAATTATCTTGTACTACGTATTTAAAAGAAGTACATATGAGAGAGAACGTTATCCCGCTCAAATGTTAGCAAACTTATCTTCTTATCTTCTTATACATAAAAATACTGCATATGAGAGATAAAATTATCCCGCTCAATTATTAGACGGCTTATCTCATACTAAAATAACTAAATATGAGAGAAAAGTAATCATGTTCAATTATTAGTAAGCTTATCTTCGTATACCAAAACCACTACTTATGAGAAAGAAAATTTTCTCGCTCAATTGTTAGCTGGTTTATCTTATATTACATATAAAAGTTCTACATATGAGAAACAAAATTCTCACACTCAATTGTTAGTCGGTTTATCTTACACCTAAACTCGTTACATAGTTGAAAGAAAATTCTCCAGCTCAATTGTTAGTCTGATTATCTTATACTTAAAAGAACTACATATAAGAGAGAAAGTTCTCCCGCTAAATTGTTAGCAAGCTTATCTTCTAGTACCCAAAATCACTACATATGAGAGAAAAATTTTCCCGTTCAATTGATAGCTGGATTATTTTATACCTAAAAGCACTGCTTATGAGAGAGAGAAATTATTATCTTTCACACAATTGAGTAGGTCAATACCTTATTAGCCCGCCATAGCAGTTCAATAAAGCAGTCAATTCTTCTACACCAAGAGGTTATGCGCCATTCAGTTTCCTCTAAACAGTTCTTTGATGTCATTGTTATACTGGTCTTCTACGTCTTCATTACTTAATTACATGATTCCGTTTTAACTTACATTCTACCATTAGATTGTTAAGACTTTGAGTTTGTTTTTGTTTATACGGAGTATATATTCAGTTTTTTAAATTTTATATATGCAATAGTGCTCTCATAAGAAAGATCGTATTCATTATGAATTTTGATATATTGTTTATAAAAAATAGAGCAAAAATGAAAAAAATTATAACACTTGTATCATTCTCTTTTTATCATTTCTAATACAAAGAGAAAATTCTCTTGATCAATTATTATTATTTATTAGTCCGCTTATTTTATACTCCCTACATAATAAAAACGTACTCCCTCCGTATCTATTTATTTGACCCACTTTCCCTTTTGGGACGTATCAAAATAAATGTCTCATTTCCTTTTTTGGAAATAAATTCACCTAAAAAGCAGCTCACGTATCTTATACTTAAAAGCACTACATATGAGAGACAAAATTCTTCCGCTCAATTGTTAGCTCACGTATCTTATACTTAAATGAACTACACATGAGAGAGAGAGAGCGTTTCCGCTCAATTGTTAGCAAAAATATCTTTTAATACCTAAAAGCACTACATATGAGAGAGAAACTTTCCCTGATCAATTTTTAGCAAGGTTGTTTTCTAATATGAGAGAGAAAATCCCCCACTCAATTATAAGCAAGCTTATCTTTTTTATTATACCTTGATCCAAAAGGTGGAATCTCCCACCCTCGGAGCCCCCACGCCCCGACCCGACAGGGCACATGGGAGGATGTAAATTTACAGAGGTCCATATACCCGTGCGTGCCACAGGTCCAACCCATTTTAGAGGTTGTAACCTCCACATGGTCGCTGCGGGATTCGAACTTCTTTATTATAGCTAAAACCACTACATATGAGAGATAAAATTCTCCTGATCAATTGTTAGCTATCTTATCACATAACTAAAAGCACTACATATGAGAGACAAAATTACTCTCCTCAATTGTTAGTCGGTTTATCTTATACTTAAAAGAATTTTATATGACAATAATATCATATATTGAACATCTTTTTCATTTAGAATTTTATTTAGAGTTAGTTTGGTAACACATAAATTGGCAAAATAGATTGAAATTGATGATTTTCTATATTAAAGCGCTGAACTCGTTGAATCTACTAAATTATGCAAAATTTTATATGAAAAAGTAGCTAAAATTGTCCCGTACAGTAAATTCATTCAATTAAGGCAGAAAAATAATTCAAACCTTACTTATTTTGATCATTGTACAATCCAGTGTGGGAAATTACAATTTACTTATATGTTAAAAAATTGATTGATAAGGTTGATAAATCCCTAAATACGTAATTTTAAATGAAAAAATGAGCATATAAGCCCTTTATATTTTAGAAGAGCTAGTTTTTTTCTGGTAATCATTTTTTTTCTTTTTCTACATGCAATTTTCTTCCCATATGAAAGGTCAAAAAATTATGAATTTTGATATTTGTTTCTTAGAAATTACGACAAAAATGAAAAGTTAAAACACTGAAAAATTTGGGGGTTTTATACCTTGGGCCCGCCAATGACATGACTTTATATTTCTTATTGCTCATTTTTTGTATGACTCTCATTTGAGAAACTTCATCACATTATGTGACATTTTAAACCCATTGATATATTTTACATTGACAATACTGTCATACACTGAACATCTTTTTCATTTAGAATGCTATTTAGAGTCTGTTTGGCAACACATAAACTGGCTGAATATATTGAAATTGATGAAGTTCTTATTGAAACCGCTTAACTGGCTGAATATACTGAATTATGGAAAAATTGAATTTAAAATATATTTATTTAAAAAATATACTCCGTCCCATTGGACTTTGCCAACTTTCCCTTTTTGGTTGTTCCAAAAAACTTTACCACTTTCCTATTAAAACAACTAATTTATGCTCCTGCACATTTCTCTCTCCTCTGCAAAAAGCTCCACCACACAGTTTTTACTTTTCTTATTTCTCACCTACTTTGCACTTGGCAAAGTCCACCGGGACGGAGGTAGTATAAACATTTATTTGAAACATAAGCTAAAATTTTCGTTTATAATAACTTCATTCAATTTAGGTAGAAATTTAACGTCAACCTTTCCTATTTTGATCATTACACAATTCAGTTTATGAAATAAAAAATTAAGTATTATTTGATGAAAAATTGACAGATAAAGTTGACAAATCCAAAACAGGGTCACCAAACGGCACATAATTTCAAATGAAAAATATATTAAAATTCATAATTCTTGTGACCATTGCAATAGACACTTGGGAATATAAAACTGTTTAAATTGGTATGAGTATACTTTTATAGTCACTTTGATATAATTTTTAACATATTTATAAATAGGTTGCTTAATAAATATTTATATTTTTTTTTAATTTTTTATATGCAATACTGGAATGGTGTGTTCGGTTCTCTTCTTAAAAATAAAAAAACAAAAAAAAAATAGAATTATTTAAAAACAGAATTATTATATATTTTATATATAATTATAGAGACGGTTAATAAATTATATTTTTATATTTGATATTGATCTCAAACGAAAGATCGCAAAAAATTATAAATTTTGATATATTTTTTGTAAAAATTGGAGCAAAAATGAAAAAGTTACAACACTTTTAAAACAATTGGGGTTTTTTATAGCTTGGGTCCCACTAAATAGAATTCCATGCGCCCACCCTTCCTTTCCTTCGGTGTTTTCCGTAAATTTGGAGTGAAAAGGACACGTGTCATTTTTATAGAAAATGAGTGAATTGTGGAGAGTTTGACACCTAGGATTAATGAAGGGTAAAATTGTATTTTTATGAGCTATTTCTTTTTCTTATATATAAATAGATTGCAAACACTTCCTAATCTGGTGTACAATGTAGGGCTGGGCATGGGCCGGGTCGGGGCGGGTAATGTAAAATAAAATGGAACCGCCGGTTCCATTGTACGGTTCGGTCCGGTCCAGGTATTACAATTTTCAAAATAGGAACCGGAAATTACCCGGCCCGTTTGAAACGGGTCGGTCCGGTCCGGGTTTTACGGTTTCTATTCTCATGTCTTGAAATTAATAAAAACTCACGAAGTTCCAAAAATCAATAATCAATAATTTAGGACATTAGCAAGTTTCAAAATAACAACATAGTGGTGTACATATAATACAAGCGAAAAGTCCAATACTCCATAATTTCTTGTATATAAAGTTTAAAACAATTTAAAAAAGTTCGAAAATATGCAACATAGCCAAAATACATACTCCCTTTGTCCCTAAAAGAAGTTCCATTTCGCTTATCGAGGGTCAACTTAAATCACTCTTAAACTCTTACTTTTTATATCAAAATTTTATAAAAGTTAAATTATTTTTTGCAGGCTTTGTAGCGGGTTTAATGTAGTTTCTGAATATGTAAATTTCATTTACTAAAAATAATCCGAGTTTTCACAGGGATCATTTAACTTTATCATCGGTCAACCTTCGTAATCCGCAATTGGAACAACATTTAGGGACGGAGGGAGTATTTTCTTACATTTGTATTTGAACATGTTGTTTAACATCACATATTAAAGTGATTGCTTTTTTTATATTAAATTTTCACTATTAGCCAAAGTTGACACATACATGGTGGGTGGTAAACACAATTTCTATATTTTAATAACAATATAATAATAAAAATATAACAAAATCATCTTTAACAAATAATTAAATTCCATAGAAAGGAATAATTCAATAACAATAAAAAGTAGTAAGATATTTATGAAACATTTAATCAATAATTTGAAAACAAAAGGATGTTACTGCAACTCAATTTAAAAGCCTACTTCTAGCAAAGGAAACAAAACTATTTCAAAACCGATTATCACAAAACTATTAATAAATTAATATACAATACATATAACGGGCTAGGCCGGGTACCCGTTATTTTTTAATTTTGGAACCGGTCTGGTTCCTTGAAAAAAATTACTCGACCCTACCCGGACCGTTTTATGGCAACAAAAAATGGAATCGGCCCGTTTTGGACCCGAACCGCGGTTCCAAGACCCGTTTGCCCACCCCTAGTACAATGTCTGTAACCCGTGTATCGGTGTATGAATTGACAAAAAAAAACATTCACAATTATTTCAAACTTTGATGCAATTATTTGTTCCGTTTATCAATACAATTCTTTTTTGATTAATGTAATGATCTTGAAATTAAAGATACTCAGTATAAATTTAGACGATTCACTTTCAAAAAAACTTACTCCTTATCATTTATAATATTTTTAATTGAATTGAAATTTTATATTATGATTTATTTAAGTTAGGTTTAGTATGATCTTGACTCATTTCATAGATACTTGTTTCATGTGTATTTTACAACTTATGAAATCTGGTCTAGCATGATTAAGTTTAGTTTAGTTTAGGCGAAATCAATCAAATTAAAAACATTCTTACTTATTTGTGGGAATAAACGTACAGAGTAATAACTTTTATATAGATCTCGTGCAATGACCACATTTTATAATAATCAACATAACTAAATAATCGAATTGGAAGCTACTGTTTTTATGAATTTGCAGAATAACTATAGATGACAATTTAAGATTTTAAGTTATTTTCATATACCCGGAGTAATTTTTTCTTCATTTTGTTAGTATAATATATTCTAAATATAAATTTCCCATAATTTAACGAAGTAAATCAATTTAGCCATTTTAGATAGTAGTACACCATTTCGTTTGATTCAATCGTGTTATTAGAAGGGCTTGCGATGTTGCTTGCATAAGGTGAGCAAATAGGTTCATGAATCATGGTCGAGACATGTGATCACAGTTCAAATTGTGTAATGTCGAAAAAATGGGTGGATTCTTATGGGTCGAAAAAACTCACACTCGGATCAACACATTTCCATATTTTAAAACTTGCAATAAGCCAATAAACAATTTTTTGTACTATCGTATATTAGATGCACACGTAAATTGAGAAATTGAGAAGTTTAATATGAAACCTATAAAGTACGAAGAAGTGGATAATTACTAAATGACACGTCTAATGTCTTAAGTTCAATCACCATTCCTTGTGATCCTAAAGTGTGAGACCATCTCGTCTACTATACGAACAACTTTAAAGTTCTAACAACACTTATACAACGACTGAAATTCGAAATCAAAGTTCCAAGTTTGAGGTTTGAGTTTGAAGCCACTCGTTGCCACATTGCTTGCTAGTACCTAGTACGTGAATCCCTCATGGCTTCATTTACAAGTTAGATTCAATAACTTCTTTATTTACTATGTCGTGAAGAACAAAATGAGAAGAGAAACGAGAAAAGAAAAATAAAGATGTGATAAAAGGACACAATTCATGCATTATATTGATTAGTCATTTCTAAGACACATATAAGAAATGAGCTGGGAAACAAACATGTAAAAGGAAAAATTCATTATTGAAGTTGATTGTTAGTTTGAAAGAATAAAAAAGAATGGCATAAAAAATGTTAGTTTCATTTCTCTCATCCAAGCTAGGGAGATAAAAGCATTGGTTTGAACTTGAACTTGTTTGGTTCTTTAGTACGTGAAGAGTTGTCCTGTTCATTTAAATTTGAATTTTATTCTTATATTATTGAGAACATATCATACAAATTTATACAGTTATACTCCGTATTAGATTTAAAAAAAACTATGAATGTGACACTATTGTGAACAAAGTTATAACTTGGTGCCGTAACTTATGGCCATTACATATTAAAAACTTAACACGAGACGAGAAATGTTACTCAGATTTTGGACATAGTCTCAACTTCTCAATTTGGATCTCTTACGTTACAACGGATGAATTTCTTATAGAGGTGGTTGGATATTCTGAATTGTGAAATAAAATGTAATTTGACCTTCATTATTTTGATTATTACATAATCGAGAATGCGAACTCAAAAGCTACAAATTTGATTAAAAAATTGATTGATAAGCGCTATAAGCTCAATGTAAGTCTCTATTAAATCGGGTAATAATATTAGAAATTTAGAATTGATGAAAGAGTCAGCTCTAGCCTCTAGGGCAATGTTCTTATTATCTTCCTATATCTTAAAATTGTACAATTTCACGTTAATGAAACAATTTAAATTATAAGTAAAATTATAAACTCATAAAATACTAAAATAGTACAAATCGTAGTAGAATCGAAGGAAACTAGATTCATAAAAATTACAGTAAAATCCTAATGGTCCTTTTAGTGAAAATGGCTTGATATCATTAAAAATAACTACGAGTACTATATTTTGATATATAGTAGTGAAATCCTAACGGCCCTTTTTGTGATTTGCATATTATGTATACTAGCGTGGGCACGCGCGTTGCGCGACGGTCCGTGCCCAATGCTTGGTAAAACAATAAAACTGTATTTTATAAATAAGAAAAAAGATGTGTAAATACAGCACAAAAAATGAACTAATATAAGGTATAGATACACAAGAGTTATTAAAGAAAAAGCTCCAATGGAAGCATATACAGGTTGGCTGTCAAATGCCAGTGATCGACGTATAACAAAATAGAGTAGCATATATAAGTACAGCAGCACGGTATAACAAAATAGAGTTTGACAAACTTGCATTACAACATTTATTATTGAGAATGCTCAAGGCATAAATAAAATAAAGAAGTTCTGAGAGCTAAAAATGCTTGCTAGTTCTCAGAAAAGTTAGTGAATCCAGATAATTCAGGTTCATCCCGGGAAAGTGTTAAGCGATGTAAATTGAATATAAAAGTTCTTTAACCATTAGGATATGAAAGGACTACCTAGTCTCCAAAGGAACCTTTAGCTTCTTACTTTCCTGTTGAACACCCGTAATAGGAGAATCTACCTCTACGGCACCATTATTGATACTAAGAAACTGTAAGACACTCATAAGAGACAGTTTATAATGCTCTAAAAAATGTACTAAGTATTCCACTATCAGAATAGTAGTCCATAGTAATTCCAAATAGAGTGTTTTTACCTCATCCATTCTTCATAGGGGTTGGATTTTAGAACAACTACAACAGATCTGTCATTCCATCTTTGTACTATAGGTTACTCATCAAACATCTTTCCGCAATATTCCTTCATATATTACATGTATATACAACTTTTTGCACAAGAAATGGAAGCATGCCATAAAGTATACCACATACAACTTTAGAAAAAGATTTTACTTTTCTCCCATCCACATACTACAAATGACTGAAATACCAAATATATTCCAATTAATAATATATATTGCTCCAAACTACTTAGAAACAAGATTGACAGGTTGTTAGTTTTTTTTTTCATTGTTCAAAAAAAGGTGATCTTGCTATTCATATACCCAAGACTTACATGAGAGATAATTGATTTACAATTTCTAATAGCCGTATAAGTTCATCAAGCAACAGGTCATTCACTTATTTCACATGAAAGTATATCATGTAAACTAAAAATAACTAACCGGATAAGCTGAATTATAAAAATTAATATCTTTTCCCATATAAGCTGACACCTTTTATGCTTATCTCATATGCTTTGGTACATCTAAAAGTCATGTAAAAAGTGATAAATAAACTCATCAGCCATACTAAAAGCGAAAAAATAAATCAGGCAATAAAAGTGTGGCGCAACAATAAGATGGTCTGGTACCTTTTACGTCTTTTACGATCAAGACCTCAATGATGCAATTGTGTTTTTTTCTAGACTCACCCGAGTAAAACTCTCGTGGCATGCCTCCTCATCTTGTAGTGCATCCAGTGTACCTGAAAATCAAACAATAGAGATGTGGTTGTGTCTGTCCTCTGATGTAGTATCATCAATGGGCATTTTTTTTGCAAGTGTAGTATCATTTTTGAAAGTTTTGAAATCAGGATCAGCAAAAGTTTCCTCAATTCCTACTTGAGCCTCAAAATCATCGTTGGCAGCAAGGGGTTTGCATAGAGCAACGTTGATTCCGGAATCCATCAAAAGTAAGAAATAGAATTTTTGCAGGCAGTCACAGCAGACTGATTCAAAATCACCTATATCAGAGTTCATTGCAGCAGAATGTGCTTCAAAAGAAGCTAAAACAATAACAATTGGGACAATATCAGTACAAAGAATCGTGTACCAAATTTAATGAGGCAGTGAGGTATCTTCCTCAGAGGAGACTGCAGGGCATCCTTTGAATGAACCAGACAATTTGGCAGAAAATAGTATGAGGTCACAGTCTGAGAAGAACCAAGCTTGAGAGCGCATAGGGTGGCCGGGAAGAAGAAACCTATTTCTATATATCTCAAAATGACCCCTATGTCACAAATTAAGTCGAGGCTTTCTCTTTGAGGCATTCATTATATAAAAATCCAGAAAATGACTTTTTGTATATTCCACAAATATCAAAACAAGGTAAGAACGTCTTTTTGTAGAATGACCTTCAATGTAATCTATAAAAATTAAAAGAAAAGTTAAATGTTTAAACTTTAAAGTGGTAGCATTAAAGTTTATACAAATCTCTTCCATAAATGAACAACAATGGAGGCTCAGACAAAGTTCACTAATAGACAAAGTGAAACATCAGACAGTCTGACACTACCATGGCTGCAAACACACAAAACACGTGAGATATAGGCCTGGTCAGTGTGTTGCCACGCCAAGATACGGGTCGGGTATCCCTGATGCCCATCAACTGGCTCAAGAAAATGAATTATCATCACAGCCCCCTTATAAACAACATTGCCGTCACCGGCGCTGACACTGTTAACCTTAGGAACCTTAGGTTTACCTTATGGACCTCATACTCTTTCTATGCCTCAGAAGCATCATCGGCAGCAAGGGGAATATCAGTTGCAGCTATTGTACTCTCTGGGACAAATTCATCATACATAGCAACCCTTTTATCACAGGCAACTTTCTCACAGGCAACATTTTCACAGCCAGTAGCAGGGCCATCTTTTAAATAACTGTTTATAATCAGAACATTTTCATTATCAGTAACAGTGACGGAAACATCACAAACAACAAAAAGTTTGAATTCCTTTGAGTTCCTTATGATAATCAGACTGACTATGCAGCCTGACAAACTTGTTTCTGGACTCACTTGGAAGTTTGAATTCCTTATGATAATATAGTACAAAGGGTTTCCAACTTCCTCCTCAAACAGTGTGATAATGAAAATTTTCTTGGAACAGTTATAAATGTGGAATGAATAAAATGAAAAGAAAACATTCAGTCTTAAAGGAAAGAAAACTCAGAAGAGAATCAACTATGAAGCCAACGAAAATAGAGAGAGTACCTAGCGCGGAGAATCGATGGAAGATAGAACTATTCGATCTTCGGTGATAAAAGAGAGCAAAAATAGTTAGATTATACAAGGAATTCATGTGGCAAAGCACATTAGCAAAAGTGAATGACAATGTATTCTGAAACTTTTATATTTAAGCAATGATGCACAGAATTAACGATAGACTACTTACCTGCAGTTTGCATGAAAAAGTTGGAGGATTGAATTCTTAGCATCTAGCAAATAAACTCAAAAATATCCAAATAAAGTCTGAATGAAGAAATATAACACTGTTTGATGGGAATTAACGCAATTTATATAAGAAAGGGGGGGGGGGGGGGGGTCATATTTCTTCATTCAGACTTTATTTGGATATTTTTGAGTTTATTTGCTGGATGCTAAGAATTCAATCCTCCAACTTTTTCATGCAAACTGCAGGTAAGTAGTCTATCGTTAATTCTGTGCATCATTGCTTCAATATAAAAGTTTCAGAATACAGTCTAAAATGAAGAAATATAGCATCCAGGTCCCAAATAAAGTCTGAATGAAGAAATACATCCAAATAGCTAAGGACTTGTTTAAGAAGAAATAAAAAAAACGCCAGGACAGAACATAGTACACGTCTTGGCCTAAATGGCAAGTATAATTTACTCAGAGTTTGATACGTAGGTATCCAAACAATCATCGAAGTTAGATGCTGATATCCCACCCAATTTAGAAGCTAAGCAAAGAAGATGAAAGATTAACTTTGATTTTGATCAATTAAGTCTATAGACTCGAACAAGGGAATCGCAAATTAACCTTAGCTAAGGCCCTATTGTTGATCGATTAGCTAGTCTAAGGCCAGAACAAAAAGAATCCCAAATCACCTTAAAACCCTTATTCTAAACTAAATGGCCGAACAAGGTAATTGAAAGGCTTTAGGGGTTTTTCTTTTTGAAGTACAGCAGCGGCAAGGTTAGTCAAAGGAAGCTCAGAACAAGAAACAACTCCGGAATAGAGAGATTACAGAACAAGAAACGGAGAACGCCCATCGAATTCACACACATCAACAAATAAAGATAAAGAATCAACCATCTTCATCTAGCCTTCAGCTTTTATATGGAAGTGCTTAGAATTAGACAAAAATACCTCCATGATGAGAGCAACACTTTTAGTTTTTCAAAGCAAAGAGTGATGAAAAAAGATGCTAGATGCCTTATTGTAGAATCTAGAATAAGCAAACTGAGTGAGATCAGATAAACCAAACAGATCCTAAATCTGTGGATTCTTTGGGAGAAGACATGAATGCAACTTAAAAAGGAACTTACCAAAACGCTAGCATGTGCATATATGATATGACCATCTCTCGTATGGATCTTTAAATCAGCCCGATAAGCTTCATCGAAGAGGCGATCTGCAGATGAAACACAGTGGCGGTGCCTTCTCACCGGCGATCTACCCGTCGTCGAACAGCTTGGACAATACGGCGGAGTAGGTGGCGGAATAGGCAAGTAGTTTTCCAGGGTCGATCATATTCCCGATCCGCCGCCGCCCGCTCAGGTCTCTGCATTCAAAAAGAAGAAGAAAAAAAATCAAAAAATGCTCATCCACCTCAGTACCCACGGATCTAGAATCTAGATAACGTCAAGGATTCACAGGACATGCAATACGATTTATCTAAAAGATTGAAAATTTAATACATCCCACACGAAACCCAGGTTTGACATTACCTCAAAAGCGAGAAAGATAAAGGAAAACTTACAGAATCGAGGCGCAGCAACCGAAAGAAAGAAACCAAGAAACGGCGGAAGTGAGCTCTCAGCGCAACAGAAGAGGAAAAGGAAGGTATTTTTTGTTTTTGTAGGCATGGAGCTGACAGAACAGTACACCGACCGATCCTGGAAGCGAAGAAACGGGGGAAACAAACGGCGGCCGCTGTTAGTTGGATTTGCGGCAAAAAGGGGTAACGGTTGGGGGTTGTTCACACGGCAAATGAGCCAGGCTAACCCCTACTCGCACTTATAATTTTTAGTAGATATGTTTATTGTTCTCTTCATTCACATTTTGAAAATTGTTTATAAATCTTAGTCCCGACCTCAAATGTGTAGTTTAAAGTAGGATGAACATAAAACCGGAAACTAAGGTCAACCAACACCAAACCCATCAAAATAAAACATAATGAAATCGAAACCAACTAAGTGGCCGTTTGGAGGACAAAATATGGGCTTATAAGCTTGAAGGTTGGAAAAAAATGTCAAACACTCACTAAATGAGCTACTTTGACTGATTATTCTTATCATCACAAAAAGTAAGTAAATGGCTACTTTTTGAGCTGAAATGGGTTATTTTACTCTTGGCTAATTAAAAGACCATTTTATCCTTCTGCTAGAAAACATCGTAGAATTCTTGCTAGATTGATCCACTTTCTTCTAAAGTGATCTCTTTGCTTTTCTTCTTTTTTCCATACACACGTTAATAATGGCTAAAATTCTTACTGAATTAGGGTTTGTTCAGTAAGGGATCTGATACACCAAAAATTATGATATGATCTAATACGGAGTATTACTTATGCTCGTGGGGTGATGTCCTCCTTTAGCATAGTCCAACGTATTGCTCTTTGTTTCTCACGAATAATCTTCTAACTCTCTAGAACCGAGACAATATTGATCTCCTTTATAATTGAAACAAGTTAATACCCTTTTGGTAATTTTACATTCAATCAGCCATTCCAGCCACAATATTACCAAACACTTTCATTTCAACATTTTTAGCCTTTTCAGTCTTTTCATCCATTGCATCCGTTGCAGCTGTCACCAAACAGCCCCTAAACTAGACAAACCCACCAATGTTCCGTCTAACGATGTATACATCTGGTTAAAAAATCGAATAGACAAAAACGTGTTAAAATGAATCAGAACTGATACAAATCGATCAAAAGTAACCGAACAGTATACGATCGTACTGTTGATTCAGAATCGAGCTAGAACTACTACTACAAAGATCTTTTTGTGAGCCACTTGTTCCGGTTTGAATCACGAATGGGTATATAAGGTTGTGAGTGTTTGTGTCTTCTTGACCGCCTAAGGTTTTCCGCAGCCCAAGAGTGAAAAATGTCATCTTTGAAGTTTTCACGTGAAAAAATGCTCCAACCCAAAGTATTGATGGGTGCTAAAGTGTACTGGTGTTACCCTTGGCCATACTACAAAATATAGCTATTGTATCATGGGCAAAATGTCGTCATAAGTGCTAAAAATATCACAATATATCAAATGTAACATTTTTAGCATGTTGCATCAAACATGTGTTACAAATCTTCACTGTTCTAAAAGTCGTTCTAGGCGCCCGACTAGCCCCGCCTAGGCGCTAGGCGGTGGTCGGGCGCCCCGATTTTTTCTAGGCACTCCGACTAATTGGTTTGGCGCCTAGGTGAATTAATCGGCCGCCTAGGGCGCCTAAATTGCCCGCCCAAAGCGCCTAATCTCCGCCTAATCACAATATATCAAATGTAACATTTTTAGCATGTTGCATCAAACATGTGTTACAAACTTACAATAGATATATTGTAGCAATTTATCATTTTATTGTCGTATTTATTTGTACAATAATGTTACAATAGATATTATATTGTACAATTCTTATGGTGCTACATAATATATGCTATAATAGACACTTTTTGTAGTCGTGTGAGGTGAGAGTTAAATGAGATATTAATTGAATAGTGAAGCAAAATGTGGTTGTGGGCGGGGGATGTAAGAAAAAAGTGGCGCCATTTGTAATTTTTTATACTCTAATTTTTATACAAAATATATCAAAATTCATAATTTTTAATGATCTTTCATATGATACAGATATTGAATATTTAAAATTAAAATAAAACAAAAAAACTTTTATTGTTGGGGATTTTCAGGTACTAAAATCAATATATCAGAACTAAAATATTTTTCCTTTTATATTTTCGTAATCAATATTATGAGTGTTTCTTGTATTTTACTGCTAGTATTTAAATTCGACAAGTTTGTGTTTCAATTTATTCATCTTTATATTCAACAAGTACATACTATTAAAATTTAAAAATAATGACATACTAATACAGTAAATAACATAATATTGTATATAGTGGTACATATTGTGATTGGAAACTGTAATTTATTTGAATTGAACTCAAGTGAGCATATTTTAATACATATGAAAAAATTAGTTTTTCCGATCCATATGTTTGACCTTTTAAATAATACCCTCATCCCTTAAAACTTTGTTAACTTTCCTTTTTTGAATGTTCCATTAACTTTGTCACTTTCCTTTTTAGTAAAGAATTTCTAGTTTTAGTTAATTTCCCCTACTATGAACAAACATCAATCATACAAACTTTACTTCATTAATCCCCGCGCCGGTCAAATTTGGCAAAGTTTTAAGGGACAGAAGAAGTAATTATTAGTAAAAAACAAATTGTCAAACAATTGATGTGTGGTAACAAAAGTAAAGATTTATACATTTACTAGTTAAATAACGCGCGTTGCGCGTGCGTGGTAATGCCCAACACCATTGTAGGGACAACAATATATCGGTAAATGTTTAGTGAAAATATGAGTGTAATTTAAATAGAACAATTGAATACATAGTTTGTTATTTGTCGATAAAGAATCATAAATAGTAGAGCATTTATAAGCTAGAATATATGTGGGTAGATAAAATAGCCAAGATGACTATAAGAACCATAATATGATTAAGGTTCGCATGAAATAACAAACACAAAAATGTTTTGCTGGGAGAAATTGGCAAAATTTGATCGGGTTGTAGGCTTGTAGCGCTTAAAGAAAATTAAAGTAAATGTTCTAGAAAAATAGTTGGAGCAATAGAAGTAGTGGAAAACAATGATAAATAATTAAGCTTTTCTCTTTCGCTTCAGATCAACAGGCGAGTCCTCTTCACCCGAGCGTGGGAGCTTCATCTTTGATGAAGGCGGGGTTGATGGATCGATGTTGGTTATAACAATGTAATGTGATGCATCATGCAAGGATGTTATGGTATAGGAGGGTCCTGGCTTGGTTTGATAGGTACTTGTTTGTGACCTCAGCTGCACAATATATTCTTCTTTATCCAAGCGCTTATTTGCATATTGGAATGATGCCTTCTTTCCCTTCATAATTTATAAAGATGAGTCAACATGTTGGGCAGTGTCAAAGTATAATAGTTCATGTATATAAATTTAAAGTATTAAATTCGTGCGGGTTGGTATGTTGTAAACCTGTAGCTCCACTTCCATAATTTGCTTGCTAGTCATCAGTAGAAGTTTCTTGACGCTTTGTCCAAAAACCGAGGCATCAATGGTGGTGATAGAAACATTCACTTTGGATCTAATAATATCATAAAAATATTCAAGAATTATCATTAGAGTTTTGTTTAATTTTTTATCTTAGAAAAAGTTGACTATATATTTTATGGGTATCTTTGATATCTGACCTTGGAGTACCAACTGCATCCTCCTTACCACAATGCATGCAAGGAAACCGGGTATCATAATCTGCATAAACCGTTTTCAAACACTTGCTACAAGCCATATACCAAAGACTGCCACCTTCAAGCAGCAACTTAATTTTGCCGTGAACCCAAAAGTGTTTTGCCTGCAACATGTCGAGCGGCCATTGTTATGATGAAAATATGTATTGCTATTATTTGTTATTTGCTTTAAGCTTTGTAAAGTGTACCAGATCAATGGATGGAGGCACGTCAGACATTTTGGAAATTTCTTCCACGTCTGGAATTGTAAGGTTAATTGTCGCGTTATTGTATTCACGACATATTTTTAGCGCATCAAGAATAGGACGGTTGTCAATCGCCCTGCATAAAGCAAGGTGGAACAAATGTTATTGGGAGAACATATAGAATGAATTGGCACAAGACTATGTATATTTATATGAGGTGTAGTAACGTACCACTTATGCAATTCTTCAGTTCTTGAAGATGTTAGATTGATGGTGAGGGTATAATGGGGTTTTGTGGACAATGAAATACCTTCAAAACCCCATATATATGATGTATATATACATTACAATGTGATAATAAGAAATTAGAACAAGAATAATTTTATACAATTTAGTATGCAGGTATAGTATACAAGGACAACATTATATGGAGGAAAAAGATGCAAATGAAAAACTGATTGAAACACCCAAGAAGGAAAAGAAAAACATTAGTACTAGTAGATTTTTGTGGGCGTGTTTCGATGGTTGATAAAAAACGAATGTTTCTATTAAAAGTAGAGAAAAAAAGTATGTGTAGTGGAATATGATCTAAGAATCGGAAGAGAATTGTTTTACACAATTTTCTTGCCTTTTGGTTTCTTTGACATCCAACAGGGGTGGACTAATAAACCGTAAATTATATGATCTGGCATAATTTGAAATAGTAAATATGCAAGCTTTAACTATAACATGTTGACGTTTGCAAAATAAGAAACTATAACATGTTGACAATGGGGACATATATAGCTAGATATATATGTTTCATTATTCGAAATAGAAAATATGTAAACTTTAAAATATGCACCGCACAATCACTTTAGATATGCTGCACTACACATCGATTTACTTTAAAACCAAATATATTATTAATACAAATCTTATACTCCCTTCGTCCTATTGGACGTTGCCAACTTTACCTTTTTTGTTGTCCCAAAAAACTTTGTCATTTTCCTATTAAAGCAACTAATTTGTGGTTCTGCACATTTCTCTCTCCTTTGCACAAATATCGCCCACACAGTTTATACTATTCTTATTTCTCACCTACTTTGCACTTGGCAAAGTCCACCGGGACGGTGGTAGTATAAATGATTTGAAACTTCACAATAATTATTTTATATCCTACCATTTTCTTGTGGCATGAGAATCTCCATATTCTACCAACGGGGGTCTTATAAGATTAGAGACCAGTGATCAATTATAAAACACCTCCCTATGTTCTAATAAAAATATCAAATTTTAATTTACCAAAAAAATAACACGGCAAGAACTTAAAGCAGGGATCAACCCTTGATTGAAAAAATTACACCTTGTGTATGCATAAAATTATTACCTATGTATAATCATAAAACTATTACTTTTGTCTATTGATAGATTATGTGTTAGGAAAAATATTTTTTCGAAAATAATTGTTAGTGATGATGATAGCTACTTACCTTTGAAGGGTGTTATGCTTATATTTTCAATGGATATGAGAGGGTATTCTTTCTCATTTAGCAAGCTGGCAATTCTACCTCTATGTTGTGAGCCACTTTAATGATGCCTCTTATAATTACTCAAGAGGTATACCTAACATTTTCAGTCTGTACATCATTAAAGCCTAAAAATATAGTATATTATTAATTAATCTATTCGTGAATTCATATTGTGAGTTATTTAAAGGACGAGCATTTTACTCACTTGAAACACTATGTATAATTAGGCACAAGCATTCTTTTTCAAAAAATGCTGTTGCACTTTAAATACACTATGTGTGATAAATTATCTGCAGAGGGATAATAAATTAGGCCATGATAGTATCAGTTCAAAAAAACACTAATGGTTTTGAAATATGTGGAGACTAAAAAACTACAACTGACATTAAGGAGTAGATAGGCATAAACTAACTCAGTAAAGTGGTGAAAGTTATTGGTTACTGAGTATTAGTTTGTAACAGGTGTCTTATTGTGTTGACTGGTTTTACTACTTTAGGCCGTGTTTCACTACCAGGGTCTTTAAGCTATGACACCAGGGAAAACAGAGTCACATAGTACATGGTAAGAATTTTGCCAAAAAGGATAGAAGAAGCAAAAAGGGACTGAGATGGTCTGTCTTATTGCAGCCACGACCTAATGACCAGATCATCATTTAATGGGTCTAGGATATAGTAGGTTTCTTCAAATGGGTGTCAGAGTTAGGAGATAGCAGTTATTATGTTGGCTCTAGAAAATTAAAGATAGCAAAGCAGCATATATACAGCAGTGCTTAGCCAAGTTTAGAAGTTTGAAAGGTGATCCTTATCGTGTGTTTGGTTGAATCAGTTAGGAATGAAAATTCGGACCTAGTTGGAGAATAAAATAACCTCTATTCATAAATAAATAAGCAACCCTTTAATGAATCTCTGACACGGTGGTTTCCCTTGTTCGAAAATCCACAAAAGGATGTGGTTACTCAATCAAAGAATTAATCCTAGAAATCATTTACTTTTTAAGCTAAATCTTAGCAGAAGGTTGGGCTAGGTATTTAACAAAGGTGGCTCAATTATAATGGGGGTGGGGTCTATATGCTTGGAATGAGCTTTAATTAAACAAATACAAATGAAAAGGTGTACAGTGTACTGCAGGACTGTGAGTGTTATACTTAAACAGAAGATTATAATGTAGGTATGTTTGTAAAAATGGGTAATAAAGGGGGGGGGGGGGGGAGTCAGTAAAAATGGGTTGGTCAAACAATTATAGGAGATGATAATGGAAATAATAAGTGCACAATGAGTAATCAGAAAACCAGAATAAAATAGATTCCACACATAGGCACATCGGGAAGTGCAAAAATTATCTTACCCGCACATGAAACACGATGAGATGAAATTGCAATTAATCCTTCCAGCCTATACAAAGGTTGTAAAACAAAAGCAAATAGAAGCTCAAATTAGTGTCTGAAAGGTGGAAATCTGAAACGATAGTAACAAAGTAATTAATGAAATCACATGTATCAGTTAAGCTAAGTCATTGGCAGTTCATCAGTTGAAAATAAATATTCCTCCTGGATACACTTTCTCCTTAGAAATGGGAAAACACACTCTTCTGAACAACATAAACCGGTTCTAAAAATTCCTGCGTACTTTCCCGCTCAGAATGCAAGTCTCTAGGTTTAATCCAAAACGAAACGCTACTCTTATGTTCATGAATTATTCACTTTAACCATGTGAGCATATGTACATTAATACGCTCCATATGGTTACACTTTGAGTTCACCAAAGTTGTTTTCATTAGTCAATCAAGCAAGGAAAAAAGGTTGGACAAGTTGTTCATTTGGCACCGCTACTAATATACTTCTTCAGCATATAAACTGAGGCCACTGATGTCAGTGACTATCTAAGAAGCATGTGCCAGGATTACCACCCTAATTGATTCCCCACTCCTAAATGAAAACTTCTCTCAGGCTTCACCCAAGTGGCCCTTATAGGCTTACACAACACCAAAACATAAAAAAGCAGAGATAAGCTACATTAAATTTTAAAAATGCAAATGCAACAAATTACTCAATTTCAAGGGGACATTTAAACGAACACATAGAGGATATATATATATATATATATATATATATATATATATATATATATATATATATATAAAGGGGAAATTATAATAATTGGAAGATGGAATCATCAACCTAAGCCACCCAAACCACTGCCATAAACAATTCTGGGAGCACGAGCAGTACGACGACAGAAGAGCTTGGGAGGCGATAAAATTGAAAATAGGGAAACAAAAAAAATCTTCACGGACAGGGAAGTAAGAGCACAAAGGCGCAGGTATTGAGCAGAGATGCGGAGAACAATGTAAATTGCTTGAAAATAGGATAGGAAAAACTTACTAGAGTAGAACAGGCAGGAATTAGAAAATCTGCTGAACAGCTGGGGCAGACTATTTATAATCAGCGATCTGACCTTTGAGTAAGCGAACTGATGTTCAGAAGCCATTACTATGGAAGTTGGAATGCTGAGCGGCTGAAACCCAAGAGAGGAGCTGAGGGGTTTCACCGATGCAGGAATTTATTTTTAGTTTTTTAAAAAGTACACAAGCAGATCGAGCTAAACAAGCATATAAAGCAAATAAAAGAAACAAGTCAAGGCAATAAAAGGCAAGATTATTTCCCTTCTGTTAAGCATAGACAACCGTCGAACCCTTCCGTTAGTAATGGAAGGTGCGATAGGTTAACAAAGCACAACAAAATAAATTTAAAGTACAATCAAATTATAGATGAAGAGACACCAACATTTTTTTAAGACCGTTAAACCCCTGACAAAATTCCCTCTTATAGTATTGTAGAGATTTGAAAAATGTACAAGATAAGCATATTGACGATACTAGATTGCAAAAAAAATTGATGATATTAGATTGTGGAAAAAAAATGTCTGAGTGAGTATAAAATTTACTCCCTCTGTACTCAAATAAAAGTCTCTTTTTCCTTTGTGGGCCGTCCTAAATAAAAGCCCTCTTTCCTTTTATGGCAAATAAAACAACACCAAACAATACTAATCATTGTACACACTGCAAGGTTGTCTGAAAAACAGCACAAAACAATACTAAATCTCATTTTGTTAAATTGTGTGAAAAAACAAATGTCGGCTTTTATGAGGCCATTTGGCAACACTGTTTTTGAGCTTGTCAACCATCTTTTTCACCACACGCGTAATTTTTGCTTTCGCACGATGAATTGTGTCATAAGTAGAAAACGTAAAGTTAGAGTTACTATGTGGCTTAAGTTATTGTAGATGACTATTTTAGCTATTTTTCCATATAATTTTCTCTTTATTTTATTAATAAAATTGATGGACAGTGTACCCGGGGGTAGCTTATCCGAAGGGTTATTATTGCAGAGAATAACTAGAGAGAAGTCAGAGCAAACAAGTAAGAGAGAGAGAGAGAGTCAAATGTATTAAATAAACTCAGCGTGTTTTACAAGGAGAATAAGGGCTGCTATAAAATAGCAGCCATAAATGCAACGAGAGTACACGTGTCAACAATCCAACGGCCGAGGGGTCACCTCAATTGGGATGGTACCGGCATTCGCATGTGCACGACATTAAATGCGTTGGTTGTCTGTCTCCAAAGGGAATCTTTGATGATTGCACTGTGGCCGAAGGGTCCCTTGTGGCCGAAGGCTACCCTTACGCCGAGGGTGTCTAGGAGCCGAAGGCTCCTAATTTCCGTTGTTTTCTTCCAGTATCTTCGTAAGCTCAAATCTGGTTGTCCTGTGATATTTGGAGCCCTCAGCCATAGGGCCGAAGGCACCCATACGTGCACCGTGGGCTTCTTATCGGTTGGGCCGCTGTGTTTGGGCTTTGTGTGCTCATTGGGCTTGATGGGCCTGAGCAAGAGAAGTAGGAGTCTGTGGGCCAGGGGTCCCTGGGCCATATACTCCATCAAAAATATATTTTAAATTTGTTTTTCTTAAATTAGCAGAATCAGTCAATGCTGCCACTTCAGTCAAAACTTCATAAATTTCAACAAAATCAGTCAAATCAGTCGATTTTCGGGTTACTAAGGGGGTGTTTGGAACTAATTCTGTTTCTGCTTCTTTTTTAAAGCAGAAGCAGAATCAAAATCAGTTTTCAGAAGCTGGTCTCCCCCAGCTTCTTCCTTCTAAAAAAACTGATTCTAGGAATAAATTAGAGCACCAGAATCACACTTGCACTTTCACCTAAACACTCTAACTTCTGCTTTTGCTCCTTCTTCTGCTCCCTGAAGGAGGAGAAACAGTTTTAAGAATGAGACCCAAACACCCCAAATGGGCTCTATATAAGGAGAGAGAAAGTATTTATTTTCGTTAAATACAAATTATACAATTCCGTATTAATTGTCCCGGACCGTCCGATCCATTGAGCCCAGAGTCTTACCCAACGGCCCAAACGTGTTACAGCCATCCGATCCTCTTCCCTCCCATCACCCAATTTATTTCTTGATCTCGTTATCATCACCCGTCAGATTCTCTGTATGCACACTCGATTACAACGAATCCCTCATTTCCCCCCTTATCTACTTCTTCCCGCTTCCCATTTCAGAGTTCCCGTTTCGCCATTTAAATGCGTTTTGCGTTCTTCCCGTGAGATTCTTTTCAAATTTAGTAGCTTATTCATTGTCTGTGATCATGGATCTGACTGAGAAAACGGTCAGTGATTCCTGTTGACCATTAAGGAGCCCAGATTATTGATGTGATCGTACTTTGATCACTTCCCCTCCTCTGATTTATCTACTTATTTATTTCGCAGAGATCGGAATCGGAGGAAAGGAACGCGAGTAGCCAGGTTAAGAGCTGCAGCGATTGCAAAACCTCCAGAACGCCGCTCTGGAGAGGCGGCCCGGAAGGCCCAAAGGTAAATCATACTTCCGCCATTTTTAGGTTTCTGTTTGGTTATTCATCGTTCCGATGAGCTGAAATCTGATGCAGTCGCTCTGTAATGCGTGCGGGATCAAGTACAACAAGAAGAGAAGGCAAGTGCTAGGGCTGGACCGGTCTAGGAACGAGAAAGTGAAGAAGAAGCGGAGTAAAGGCGGCGACGGCGGTGTTGGCGGCGGTAACGAGATTCCGATGTCGTTGACGATGAGGTGGATGGCGTTGAAAGGAGAGTCGGCGATTCGGAGATCGGAGAAGTTGCTGAGTCAGTTGAGGGAGGAGGAACAGGCGGCGATACTCCTCATGGCACTCTCATACGGCTCCGTTTACGCTTAGGCCCGGCCCAGAAACCGGTCCGAAACCCTAACCTTCCTTCCCGGAATTAGATGCAGAAAAACCCCTCTAGGATTACTAATCCGTTGACTCCATAGTTAACCTCGAGCTAGTTCCGATAATTAAGACCCCAAAAGGGTATGGATTTGTAAGATCTCTGTTCTCAGAATGAATCATAGTGGTAATAATTACATATCGAGTTTTTTTCTTTTAATTCTGGAATCTGAAGTTGGATCTATTCATATCTGATTGAACGTTGATGTTACCATTGGGTTTTAGTTAATTTGTCGTCTTCTACTTCACGGGCTCCAGAATTTCAATTTCTGTCTGTGGGGCACCCATATTGAGTAATTACTGTTGGAGCTATGCAAAGCTGATTTCGATTTTCGAGGGAAATTTGAAATTTAAACTCACTTCCCATTTTCTCCCTCTCATTGTTTAATTCGGAAAAACTAAAAAATTGAAATTTGTTTGGTGTACCGTGTACATGCTCGATTAGATGTCAAGTTATACGTCCAAGTTTACTTGTGTAAAAGAAAGTGTGTATGATGTCGAATTTTTTCTGCATATACAATTCATTTTTTAGAGTAAGAAACACTTCAATTTACTAAAATCAAGTCTAATTGTTTATACATAAACAATTATACTTGAGCATGTAAGACATCGAGCATTCGAGCACCGGTGGACGTAGTTCAATTGGTAGCGAAGGAATGCAACAAGGGTTAGGTCTCTGGTTCGAATTCTGGCAACATCGATGAGGGGTTACTATGCTGAAAAATGTATAGGGTCTTTGCAAGTACTGGGGACAGCCACACTCTCTATCTGTCAAATTGTGATTATAGTCCAATTTATATCCTCCTATCGTGCCGTCCGGCCGGTGTTGGGAGGCCTCAGGGATGTGGCGTCATTGTTTTTTTTTCAAAAAAAATGGTGCTCACTTTTTCTTTTGAACAGTGAAGTTGGTGATATATTAATGAGAGGTTTAAATTAAGCATTTTAAATTTGGGAAGGTTGATATTTCTATGAAAAAAGGAAGAGGAAAGTTTAACTTAAATATTTTAAAATTGAAGTTTTTTTTTAATAATTTAGAATTTCTTTTATCATGAATAATTTATAATTGAAAGTTGAAAAGTACATAGAGGGCGACATGAAGCTTTAAATTGCCTTTTATTTTCTTAGTTTATAAAAGTTTTATTTACCAAAAATTTTCAATTAAGTTTTGGCAATTTTTGGTCCCGCAACTTTTTCATATTTAGTCGACCACTATTGTGTAAGGCTGATTGCAACGTATGGAGTGAAAAAGCCACATTCAATCTATTGACTCCTATGTGTACTCCAACCCAAAGAAAAAAGCATAGAGAAGGGTCTTATAATGGGTGCATAGCTCCCCAAGCATGGATTGGTAGCACCCTTATTGACTCTCAGACAGAGAGGAAAGTTGGGAGGCAACTCATGGACATGACACGCATATCCAAACAACTAAAAATCCCAATTTTCTTTGAATTCCTATAACTTTTTTATTTTAATTTTAATTTTTACAAAATATATATCAAAATTCATAATTTTTTATTATCTTTCATATGACACCAATAATTTATACATAAAATTTTAAAAAAAAATGAAATTTTACTTGTTGAAGATTTTCAGGTCCAATATTTTCCTTAACTTTGGATCCAAGTGCTAAAATTAAAATTTCATACTTAAATTTCTTTTATACATCTTCCAGTTATTTTTTTATTTTTAAACGTCTGAAGTAAGAATAAAAAAATTTAATTCCAAATTTATTTATTTTTATATCGAAATGTATGACTTTTTAAATCATAATTATTCGCATAAAAAGAATTTGGCTAAAAACTTATGGATAATAATAAAAGTAAGGTTTTAATTTTAAAAAACTTTGTTGACTGAATATATTGAGGATGCTGGATTGCAGAGAAAAACCGAGGTGACTGAGTAAATACGTATAAATTAGTGGGAGATTTAATTTTTTGACGGAGAGGGTTGCGGTCAGCCTAAGGGACATATTTTGCCATCAACCTCAAAGTGTTCCACATTTGACACAATAAGTGGGGACTAAAATGTCAGTATCATTATTATTACTAGTATTTTTTTAAGTGGAAATGCAACAATATAGAGCCCGTTTGGTAGCACCAAAATCGGCTGTTTTGGCTGATTCTGCTGAAATTTATGATATTCTGGCTGGAGTGGCTGTTTTGGCTGATAATGCTGATTTAAGAAAAAAATATTTTAAAAATATATTTTATTAATAAATTAAAGAGAAAATTATATGTAAAAATTGCTAAAATGGTCCTCTACAGTAACTTCAGCCAATACAGCCAGAAAAGTAACTCCAACCTTACTTTTTCGGCTTATTACACAATTCAGCGCGCGAAAGTAAAAGTTACGTGTTTGGTGAAAAAGCTGGCTGATAAGCCTGATAAGCCGAAAACAGAGTTCTCCAAACGGGCTCATAATGATTTTTATTTTATCAAACTTTATAATTCATCCGTTCTTTTTTATTAGTCCTCTTAGGGTTTGGCACGGGTTTTAATATAAAGTAGTAGTGTAAGTATAGAGGGTGTAGGGTAAATGATAAAGTAGGAAATATGGTATATTAAAAGCAGTAAAGTGATGATAAAGTAGGAAAGAGAGTGTATTAAGAAGAGTAAAGTGATGGTAAAGTAGGAAAAGAAAGTAATTTGTAAAAAGTAAGTGAGGTAAAAGTAATAAAAGTGTGGTATTTTCTCAAAAACTTTTCTTAAAGGGAAAGGAGGACAAATAAAAAAAAAACATACCAAAAAAGAAAAGAAGGACTAATAAAAAAGATATTGGGGGAAAACAACATAATTAGCCGAAAGGCCAACCAATCTTAGGTGAATATTGTGCATTTTGTGTAGCATCTTAAAAATTACCTCACGGCATTCTTAACGGCATCATCCGGTTGCCCTTTTTCCTGATCTTGACCCTTGGTCTGGCCGGCTTGGTAGCTAATTCTGTGAGAATTATCCATAATTGGCAAATTTGAAATGATAGTTTATCTTGCTCAATGCTAATTGTCGCTATTATAATAGTTGAGAATAAAAAATGCTTCTTTTATGAAGTTCAAACTTCAGGACTAAAAGTGAAAATTTTCATAAACGTGTACCAAAAGTGTCTTTTACACTATAATCGAAGGACTTAACGTGAAAAACTCAAGATCGAGTACTAAAAATGTTAATGACATGATAGTTTCAGAACTAAAAGTGACAAAATATCATTTTCAACTTTGGCTTTTTGTAAAGTTAATTTCTCAAATATTATCAACTTTTACTAAGAAGCAATTTTCGTTAATTTCTATAAAAAAATACATATTTAAATTAGAAATAATCAGTTTATGAGATGTATTTACGTACAAGGAAAAGTTAACATTCAAACTTCAACAAATGAATAGCTTATATAACTTGGAGTCATGTTAATGCGAGAAAGGAGGCATGTTGATGTGCTACAAACTAAGTACCGAGTAGTACAAAGTTAAATTTAGTAGATGTTTGTTAAGTTTTGTTATAAATAAACCAAAAATGATGTTTGTACCCACTCTTATACCCACTTTTGTACCCACATATGTTTGTGAAGTGTTATTTTTTATATCTATGAACCCCGGTTCACACATTCCTAGTAGCCTTGCTCTTTAATCTTGCACCCCTCAAAAACAAAAAAAAAAAAAATCTTGCACCCCTCAACTCCTTTTTCATCCATTTTACATTTTTACTGAACTATGAAGAGTGTAAAGAGGCCTCGTAATTCCCAGCCACTGACAAATATCCTTCCAAATGGCACCAGTCACCGGGCATGAGAAAAACATATGCTCCACTGTTTCGAGATGGGTGTGGCAGAAACCGCAATTTCTATTCACATCCATATACCAGAAATTTCCGGCTGTAGGTAATCTGTTTCGAAAGCAAAGCCATAAAATAAAAGAAAATCGCGGGGATATAATTTTTCCAAATGAAACACATCAATGGCTTTCCAACAGATTTCCTCCTAAGAATATCATAAAGGGTAGAGGAATCCAACTTCCCATTTTTGCATCTTGCTCCCATTTGATCGATAATTCCATCTGTGCTGCCAAAGGACATAAGGAGCATATCCCTGATTTTTGCCAATTTTTGCCAATTGGGGAATCCCTGCTTTTTGGACTCCACTCCCAAATGGAACACCTCAAGTATACTCCTTATCTTTCTTCATTAGTAATAATATGTGCGTTATTCTAATTCATTCATCGTTTATTTCGACCAATGAGCATTTAACTATTCAATAAGAAATGCATAATAATCACACTTTTTGTAATAACAACAGAACTAATGTTGTACAATTTTAAAGGAACAAAGAAAATACTACGTACATACTTTGGGTGAAAAAACGCATACTCCATACTACGGAGTACGTATATGTTCATTAGATCTCCCAAAGTTGTTTTAACGACGTGACTGCTCAAGCTAGTCATATGGACTAAAATTACAGTGTAATGTGTATCGTTATTTTCTTGCGTGTGATAATTATAAGTCTATAATTCAACATGCATTTCACATTTTACACTATCATCAAATAAACATAATTATCGACAACATGGAAGAAAGTTAGAGTTATTTGTGAGCTTTGATGTATGTAAGTATGTTATGTATGCACGTCAGCACGTGTTTTGTCGTATTTATTTGCTTTGGGGATGCCGAATGACATTTTTGTTGGTGTAGAATTGTACGAATCCATCTAAAGATGTTTCTGTCTCTACCTTATGTTTGAAGCATTTTGATATTAGACTTTCCACTATATTTTCAAAAAAGTTTGATTTTGTACTCTGTTTTACTTAAAATTACTTTGATTTTGCACGTCAGTCATAAATTTTTGTCACAAAATGTGATGCGTTGGGAGCACTTGGGTACAAAATCAAGATTTTTTGAAAATGAAATGCAAAGTCGTCTAATATCATCCAAAAAGAGAAGTGCAAAGTCAAATTGTCTCATAGTATTGTATACATAGTACTTTTTGTTATCATAGTATTGTATATCTTATAAATTATGGTGAACTCAACACTACATATACTAGATTTAAAGTATGTTTTATCCATTTTTTACTTTTCCGATCCAATCAATGCAGATGAATTTTGGCCGATCTTGTATTCAGTATATTTTTCGAAACTTATAAATTTTAGGGGAAAATAGTCTTAGTAACACTAAATTCATCAGTTTTTCTAAAATACTCCGTATGACATATGGCATAGCAATAGGAAGAATCATGAAAGATACAGTTATGGCTAAAAAGATGATATATCAAATGGCACAGCCGCACGGGTATAACAACTACGCTTTTGATTTCCAAAAACATAAAGGGCTTGTTTGGCAATTAGCGGTTAGAGGTTAGCGGTTAACGAATAATGTTAGCGGGTTCTAAATAGCAGATTAAATTAGCGGATTTGACCGACGGATTAGTATGACGGGTTATGAAAAGATGTTTGTTAAATACTCGTAGCTGTTTGCTTTTAGCCGTTAATGGATAAAAAGACAAAAAGGATATTTGTACATTTTAACATTTGTTTCTTTGTTGTTTGGCTAATTAGGGGGTTTCGCTTCCAAAAAAAAAATACAGGTTTGGATGTAACTTTTTGTATATAAAATAACGGGCTTGTCTTTATTTAAACATATTCATCCAAACTCTTCGATGTTATTATTATTTTCATGTTATACCATGTATATTTGATTTGGTGTGTATCAGTGTATGCATCAATCATCAATGTATGCAATACTACTCCGTGTGATATATAAGGTGCAGGACCCACCACAATAAAAAATGAGATGCACTTCTATAATGTTGATGCTACTGGCTCACCATGTTTGACCGAAACGTGGATTAATAAAGTAAAAAATTGTGTGGTTGAGGCTTGTGCAGAGGAAAGATAATTGGGAAAGTACGGAAACGATACTTGTGGTTGAGCCCGTTTTTAGATAGGGTCATGTGTTTCATTCTTTATCAAAGTGGTTCATGTGTTTGAATTCCGATATCACAAATGGGTCACGGCATTAAAAACATCTGAAAAAGACAGTTAAAAGTAACCCCGGTTTTCAAAAGTGGCCGAAAAATTAAAAGAAAAATGCCGGAAGGTGCGCCTCAATAAGACGACCGGTAGACCATCTTTCTTTTTTTTGTTTTCAGCCACCCTTATCACCGGAAAGTCCACCGGAAAAGTGATATTAGCGAAATCATTTTTCAAAAATAATTCAATCAGATCTGAAAAATCCAAAGGTGAAGGTGGTTTGGAGGTCATCTCGACGAGGCACACCTTTCGGTATTTTTTTTTTAATTTTTCGGGCACTTTTGAAAATCGAAGTTACTTTTAACGGTCTTTTTCAGACGTTTATAACGGCGTGACCCTCATGTAATAACGGAATTCAAACACATGGACCACTTTGATAAAGAATGAAACACATGACCCTATCTCAAAGCGGGTCCAACCACAAGTACCTTTTTCCGTACTTTTCCCAAGATAATTAACTGGAACCACATATTTTTTACTTAAAAGGGAAAGTGGCAAAGTTAGTGAGACATCCAAAAAAGGAAAGTTGGAAAAGTTTTAATGGACAGAGGGAGTAATATATTATTCAGAATCGTTGAGTTCAAACGCTGCTCCTTGCAGCATGTTAGCATTGGCATTTTGGAGCAAAAACGGTAATCCATTCCGGTCTTTACCAAACGATCATATTCGGCATTTTGATCAAAGTCAAACCTCCAATGGTAGTTGAAACGCCGAAATTTGGCTGATCTTCTATTATCCAAACACAGCCAAAACGTTTCACTTTTTCCAAATACATGACCTGGCTCCTTTATACGAAGTATTTCGGTTGTCTAAGGCGAGTGAACCGAGACCCCTTTATTACGTTTGTGCTGGATCAAAGGACCACACGAACAAACAGAGAAGTCCTCCCAGCCGTTGCCATAGCCTCCCACGAATCTCGTAGCCGCCATCGCTTCCGATGAATCTCTCGGCCGCCATCGCTCTCTGCTGCCATCGCTCTCCGAGATGGATCCTCACTTAGTCCGCTTATTTCCGTATGGTTGGAGGAGTGCTGCCATCTCCACTCCATGGCTGGAGGAGTGCTGCCATCGCTGCTTCAAGGGTCCGCCGTCTCCGCCCCATGGGTCCGCCGTCCCCGCTTCAGCCCTCGTCAGTCTCTGTCTCCGCTTCAGATCTCGACGGTCTGCATCGCCGCCACACCAGTCATCGACCTCCTGTGGTTTAGATCTGGTTCAGATTCGGCGACGATTTGTGTGGATGGCCGGCGAAGAGGGTCCAAACCGGGCGGGTAGAGTTATTGGGAGTGGCTAGGGTCGGCTGGTGGTGGTGGGGGTGGGCTGTTGTGGGCTGGTGGGGTAGGGGTGATATGTTGTACATTGGTGGGGCAGTGGAGGGGGGCTGGGGTCGGGAGTGGGACCCGGGAAATGGTGTGTATGGCAGGGGGCAAGGGGCAGGTCAAGGAAAGTGGTGGTGGGACAAGGCCTAGGTGCGGTGGTCACCGGAGGGGAGGGTGGTGGTAACTTACAGACTGGCGGTGGCCGGAATAATTTTGTGTCACAGTGGGCGTCGAAGGCAGTTGCCGGTGGGTATTCACTTTGGCCGGTGGAGTCACTGTGACCGAAGTCACTTTAACGGGAGTCACTGTGACCGGTGGAGTCACTTTGGTCGGAGTCACTTTGGCCGGAGTCACTGACATAGTGAGTGGCGGTGGCGGTGCCGCTAGTGGCGGCAATGGTGCTGGGGTCGGTGGCCAGAGTGGTGGTGGCTGCCATAGAAATTTGAAAACATTAAATGTATAATTAAATACAAGGAATGAATGAGTTTTAGTCACTTTTCAAGAAAAATTTAAAACATGTCACATTTTTATCCTTTTCATTAAATTTAGTAATATTGGAATAAAAAGGTCAAGATGATACACAAGTTAACATGGAAAATACATGAGTTTTAAATAATATTAATGGTATATATCTTCAAAATTTTATGCTAAGTATATGATAAAGTAGATTCTATGGTACCCTTGGCGCATCTCTAATGCTACAATGTGCACGGTGCGCATGTGGTATGAGAGATAGCCACATAAATATTAGTAAATAAATTATCTCTGTCTTTGTTTGAATGATTTTATACAATTTTGGTAAGTTTTTCTCCACAATGTCAAGAAGACCGTCTACATGTAGACATTGTAATTGACATTGCAGAGAAAAACTTACCAAACTTGTATAAAATCATTTAAATAAGGCTAAAGATAATTTATTTGTTACTATTTATGTGGCTATCTCTCATGTCATATGTGCATCGTGCACATTGCAGCATTTGAGATACTCTTAAGGTACCATACCTTTGTCCACATGAACGAATAAGAATGATGCAGTTGAATTATTTAAATCTAAATTTAAAAAAATATATTGATTTGGACCAATCAAATGCATGGTAGGTACGGTACCCCCATTTTTTAAATGAGTACCGGAGTTGTCACCGTATGATAATAGATCTAGGGTTGGTTTGCAACTGCTTCTAAAAAAGCACTTCTCAGCTTTTGGTTTTAAAAAAGCACTTATTTTCCCAAACACTACAACTTTTATTTTTCTCGGCTTCCGCGTCAAAAGTGCTTTTACTTTTTCTGTTACACAAAAAGCACTTATTTACCAATCACTACCCACTTTTACTTTTCAAAATCACTTTTTTCTCAAACACTATCAACTTTTATTTAATCACTTCTCTTCATTTCATTAAAAAATACTTTTTTAAAAGCAGAAACTATTGCAAACAGACCCTTAATAATGAACATTTGCACATTATAGATACTTCTATGGAAAGTCGTGAATAACTGAAAAGGGAGAGAGAAGGTAATAACGGACTATAGTCACAGAAACAGAATATTGAAACAAAAAGATCAATAACAATGAAGTTGTTGCGAATTTGTTTTAGGGTCGTCAATGAATCAAATAATTTGTGCTCGATTCATGATTCGAATTCGTATAAGACAATTTGAATTCGAAAAATTCAAATACAAATACAATTAAGAATATTAAATTCGATTCAAGTAGTTATCAAGTACAAATAAGAATATTCGTGTATTCGATTCGAATATTAATCAAATATATTCGATTAATAATAGTGGTGATATTAATAATAATATCAATAATAATAGTAATATCAATATAATACCTTTTGAAAGATAGCAATACCCTCAAAGTGTAACCCATAATATATCAGTAGTATACATTTATGCATAAAGATTCCAAGCTCATTTGTGATAAATCAGACTATAAATACGAATACAAACCAAATTTTTGGTTCAAATGTTTTTCAAATACAATAGAAATAATTATGTATTCGATTTGAAGAGTAAAATTAGAGTCGTTTGACTTTGATATATACAATTATCAACTTATTTTACACATTATAAGTATAATTTCTAATATGTGTGTTAGTGCTTATTTCAAAAAGTTTGAAATACATTTATGTTTATTAAATTAATCATAAAATTGATTCACTTTAGTATATTGTGCACAATCAAAAAATGCATTGATTCATTAAATTTGAATTCTGAAAACACATACTCCCTCCGTCCTTTAAAACTTTGCCAACTTTTCTTTTTTGGATGTCTCATTAACCTTGCCACTTTCTCTTTTAAGTAAAGAATTTATGGTTCCAATTAATTCTCCTTCCTTTTCACAAACCTCTACTACACAGTTTTTACTTTATTAATCCTCGTGCTGGTCAAACTTGACAAAGTTTTAAAGGACGGAGGTAATATTAAGTCATAGCATGTATTTACAACATAAACAATATGTAGTATAAGAAAAGTTATTTTAAAGTAATATTTGACTAATATTTAACCTATGCTCAAATCGATTCGATATTCATATATGATTCGTTAATTATTTGTATTGTTAAACAAATACAAATACACATCGAAATTAATATTCGTTTAATATTTGAATTCGAATTCGTAGTTGAAAAAATTAAACAAATACAAATACAAAATCCTATTATTCGACTCGATTGGGTTCGTTTACAACCCTAAATTTGGCTAGGCCCCTCCGTCCCTACGTGGAAGGGCATACCTACAGAAATATATGCAAAACAAGCTGAGAAGGGTGAATTTTTTAACAGTGTTTATCTATAAGAGGAAACAATAAAGAGGGAATGATCAATTAATTAAGTACATAAAGTTGAGGGCCATAGAGTAAGAGTACATCAAATTGAAACTCAACCTTAAAGGTGCTTGTACTCGCTTGTTTGGTGTTAAAGCAGTACATTTGTTACATTACACCGTTAATATTGGTGACTAGGCAAACGGAGTAATGAAATGCTTATTCGAACCGGGCTTTCCCGGTGAGACTTCGACCGGGCTATTCTTATTCGAACCGACGATGTTTGGGGCTTGGAGAAGAACATCGAAGAATTTGGCGATCGGGCCGGATACGGATTTGGGTGAGCGCGTTGGTGGGATGAGAAGTTTAGGTTTGGAAGCGAGTATGGATAACTGGAGATGGAGCTTCGGCAGATGATTGATAAACACATCGGGCCGGGTAGGATATCAAATGGATGTTTGGGGCTTGCGAGGTAAAAGGTTGTTCCAGGTTGCAAAGAAAACGCTGGGGCTTGCTGAGTCAGCCTCCACCGTCAATCAAGAAAACGGCCACGTTAGCATTTTGCAGTTGACCTTTCAATTTTGCTGTTGTGCATGTTTACTCTTTGAATTGGCTCCTTCAATTGTGCGAGTAAGTTTTTGTTTCTTCTTTCTGAATTCTGACTCTCATTATTTGTCATCGTGGATTAGAAGAAAATTTAGAAAATTAAAACAATGTCCTTTTGTTAAAATATAATTGAGTTCGCCATATTATAACTATTCATGATTAAAAATCATTATATAAATAATTAGGAAATTATAATTATGATTTCAAAGTGTTAATTGTGTAGTTCATAACCATTTCATAATCTTATTGAGCTCACACTTTCTCTTATTAATATGAGTCTTCTCCAATTGTAATTAACTCAACATTAGCACCTACTCTATCAAGAGTATATTTAATTAATATATTATCTCCTATATTCTTATTTTCTTCTATTGACTATTTCATAACACCTATCTTCCTTCGAAAGCAAATTGATCGACTTCTTGTTCAGTACGGAATATTTTATAGGAAAAATGGAAACTAATAATCCAACCTTTTAGCGGTCTTCTTTCAATAATCCCACTTTTTGATTATTCATGAATAATCCAACCCGGTTGATGACCTGCTATATATTCCAAGCCATTTTCTTATCTTTGCAAATCATTATACCATAAATCTTATCTTTCACAAAGATAATATTTTGGAAAGATAATAAAATAACTTGGAATAGTAGGTCATTAACCGACCAGAGACCAATGAATGAAGATGAGGTGCAAAGGTTGGACTATTCATGAATAATCAAAAGGTGGGATTATTGAAAGAATACCGCTAAAAGGTTGGATTATTAGTTTCAATTTTCCCTATTTTATATCGGTTTTCTTATTTCTTGTTGTTTTATGTTTTTCTGTACAATATTTTCGTTTCCTATTGCTTCTAAAACTAGTAAACTGCCAATTTTAAAACATGTTCACAACTAACATTTGGAGTACAATTCTCATAACATAATGAGTGAGTGCAATTTGTTTAGTAAACTTTTCTGACAAGTGTTTAATTTATCAGAAAACATGCACACGTAGGGCGTACGTAGGCCAATTTGAAAATTCTTATTTCCAACTTGTAAATTATGATTACAAATGGATTTGAAAGTATCTTCACCAAGCTACCGTTTTTTTGGAAAACACGATTTTATTCATTAAATAAAGTTAAAAGATTATAGTGCAATACTTCGTATAAAAGAAGAAAAGAAAGTAAAAAAGTACAGAAAAGAGAGGAAAAATACACAAAGACAAAATCTAGACCCAAGAGAAATCTCTAGACTGTGATCTAGTCCACACACTATGTCGTCTTTTATTCTTCTGAGATTTCCTGTAGATTTTGAGTTGCGTGTTCAGATTTTATGTAGGCAAGTATTTTTCAGAGGTGACCTACTCTGATTTACGGCAAATCGATCTATTGAATTTGGAGTTCTTAATTTCTTCCTAATTTGATAAAGGGGGACGTTGATCACTTGCAGTTGCGTGTCCTAGAAAGTCGTTTGAAAAGAAAGAGTCGTCAGAATGATCAAAACTATCTGAGGCATCAGAGTACACCTGGAGAAGTGGGGTTTGTGTTTGTTTCTCTAATGAGGGGACTTGTTTCGTTTTGCCAAAAGCTCTATGAATTTAATAGTTAAAAATGAGTTTGGAAATGGTAATTTCCTCATAGTAGCCAGAATTTTCATGCTCCCAATGCATGACTTCCTTCTGCACAAAATCAGTTAATCCCATAAAATTTGAGAAATTTGAAAGAGTAGCCAAAAAACCAAGCACCCTTGATTTGTGTGGACCCATGGTAATGTTTATGTAGCTTCCCCCATCTTTATCAATTTTTAGATAATAGCCTGATCTGTTCTTTAAATTTTCTTAATTGGATCGTTACTTGTGAGTTGCGAGATGAACCGAAAGATTTGAGGGGCTAGATCCTTATAGAAATTGATCTTTTGCAGTAGGGATTTATTAAATTCAAAATATTTGAAAAATTGCTTAATTGCCTATATCTCACCATATATCACCAAGCTACCTTATATAGTGAAGTTTATCCAATTCATTAATTGCCTTGGTCGTATTAATTTCCTCAAAATTACCTAGCTATTAGACCGACTTCCACCAAATGAGAAGTAATTTTGCAAGCAATATTGCTTCACATGGAGGAAATTGTTGATTGGATGAACTTGACAATGTATAGACAACGTTCAACAAGATTTCTATAAACTATTGTAGAACTTTGCCTAAATATAGGCAAGTTTAGTAATATTGTCTAAAATATTGTGAATAAAAGCCCAAGGAAATTTGCATTGCTTTAAATTTTGTATGAGAAACTTTCTCTTTTTTATTGTTTTTTAAATAGCATGTAAAATCAAGGTGACACTAAAACCATCAAAATGGTGTAGATTTAGAAAGATAGCCAGTTCCACATTTTGGCCTAATGAAAGATCAAGCTGCGAGGTATATGTTTTTGGAAAATAAGTTGTGAACGTGACAATATTCCAAAACTTTCTCCCATTTTTCTCAATTTACATTACCTCTAATAGTCTTAAAGTCTTGCACCGATAAAATATGATATAAGATAGTGTTACATCAAGATTCTTGGCTATGAGATTCATTTTCGGTTGAGTTTTTTAAATTGAACTTAGGATGTTCGCATAATATTAAAGTCAAATCAATCGAGAACAATACTGTGAACCCTCTATAAAACATGACCACATGATTATGAAAAATAAAATTAAAGAGCCAACAAAAAAGTGACAATGATACTTCTTACAATCCAAATTAAACGAATAACCTAATTGTAAGCAAGGGTGTTGAAATCACAAACAAATAATCTATTAAATAATAAAAAGTTATACTTTAATTAAATTTCAAATTACTGTTCTAATTTTTAGAATGAAACTCAAATGTTGAAACGATGCCACCTAACCTAAATTTTACCCACGGGTTTCAAATTGATTCTATTTTTGCTCCTTTTAAAAGAAAAGGCAGATTTATATCAATTTCTCAAAACCAGGTATCCCCAATTCAGTGGCGGATTTGGGGGCAGTTAGCCAAAGCAACTGCCTTGGGCCTCACATGGCAAGAGGGTCCCAAAATAAAAAATACCTGTTAGTTTTAGTGATATATGTAAAATAAAATTGACTAATTATGTACACTCCACGTGATCTGCTAGGTGTTGCGTTTCCAAAATCCGAAAGTCATCATTCGCTAAGGCCGCAAATCGCAATCGCAATCCAAACTGAAGCAGGCTGAAGTAGCAACGAACCGGCGCTGTCGCACTGAGTCCGTGAGTCGCCCATCATCCAAACTCTGAACGCCTCTTCGCTGATCTATGAGTCACTTTTCTAAAGTCTAAACCGTAGTCTGTAATTGATGTAAAATGTACAGATTAAATATAAGGGCCTAAAGCAGTATAGCTATAAAGTGGCGGACACGGGGCACTCAATGACTTGTTTGTAGTGATGTTATTATTGATTTTGCACTTCAAGCAAGACGAATTGGCCAATAGAACAAGTTTGCAATGTATTTTACATTTATTTGCATTTGAAAATTTATCCTTTCGAATAAATTCATATCATGAATTTATTCAATTTATCTCATTTTAAATATGATTTGTGTAAAGTGAACACCTTTCTCCCTAGGGCCTCCAAAACGCACAAGACGCATCTGCCCCAATTTTTAATTTTTAAAAACTGCTTATAGTAATTTGGAGAACAAAAAATACTACAGTACTTTAATACACAGTCCAATTTCTTGAGAACAAGAAAAAAATAGTTTTAAAAATTAGATGAATTCTGAGTTTTTTTCCTAAGTAAGGATAAAAAAAGAAATATATACAAAAATAGTGTTGGATTAATAATATTTACGAAGATACTGCTATTCTAAACTATAGTTAGGAGGATCCATTCCTACGCTGCTACGCATGAGAGGGGGAACGAAGCATCAGAAATGGTTAAGTGGGGCCCAAGTAAAAAAAACTCTTTTTACTTTAAACTGCTATAATTTTTATTTCATAAAAAATATACTACCTCCGTCCCATTGGAATGTTCCCACTTTCCTTTTTTGGATGTCCCAATGGAAAGTTCTCATTTCACTAAATGGAAAGTTATCCTACATCAAAACAGTGTCAAACAGTGCAAAACAGTGTCAAACAGTGTCCAAACAGTACAATTTGTGTAGGTCAAACCGGAAACATTCCTTAATATGTGTGTAGGTCAAACCGGAAACATTCCAACGGGACGGAGGGAGTATTAATTTTCATAACTTTTTACGATCTTTCATATGACACCAATGATATATACATTAAATTTAAAAAAAATCTGAAGTTCTTATGGAATGAAAAGGGAAGTTGCAGTAATGACCTATGAACAAATCTAATTCTAGATCAATATTTTTTTACAAAAATTTGAAGGTTCGATCAGTAAAGTTTTTCAGACTCTACAGTTTTCATAAATAAATTAAAGTGCTAAAATTTATATTTGACAATTATTTTTACATTTTCCCGATAAGTTTTTCATGTGAAGAAACAAAAAAAATATGAAATGTTATTCTTTTAAAGATATTTACGTCTTTGATATAAACTACGGAGTAGTTTAGAATCAGGTTTATTGATTTATGATTACAAATACCTTAAAGATGAAAAAAGAAATGGAAAATGTTAATTTCAGTCAACCTTCGGCTTATCAGTCAACCTTTTTATCAAACACAAAACAAGGTTGAAATTACTTTTGTGTCTATATGGACTGAAATTACATATATTTTCACCAGAATTACTCAAAACAGCCGATAGAAGGCTCTCGAGAGGCAGAGAGGATGGATAAAGAATGCAGATTGTAGAACGCACAAGAAAGAACCATCTCTTTCCAGAAATTTCGACACGTTATACTCTTCGCCCACCTCTTCCTTTTTAGCAATGATAGATATACATGACACTTCCTTAATTTGGAGCATGGCCGAACTTGAAACCTGGTAATTTACTAATTATATACTCAAGTGATCCACTCAAGCTTAAAGCATATCCTCTTGTTTCATTAGTCCGTAGTGTACGACACCACTATGCAAGCTAGGTTGTCCACCGCCGCTGCCGCCATGGCGAAGCTAAATCGTCCCATGTTTTTCATGATTCCTAAAAATCAGTACTTCCTGCCGCAAAGATTCGTTTCTGCCTCAGTTGGAAGAACAGCTGATCCTAATGTTCACGCCGGTGATCTTGATGTAAGTTTAACAGAACTGTGAATATTGGTTATTGAAGAATACGTTTGGGGATTTTATCAAACACATGGTGTGCGTGAGATTAAATGTTGTCATTTCATATTTCTGGTCTCTGTTCTCAGGGCGATAATGCAGCAGAGGTCAAAAAAGCGGAAACAGCGAAGGGGGAATCTGAAATTAAACCCCCTGGCATCGGGAAATCGCCGTTCTCTTCTTCCAAATCCCCTTGCGGATCCACGCCGAAGATAGGAAGCACAGGCGTGAGCGATCCGGTTGAGCCTAACCTGCAACAGAAGCGCCGCAATTCCGATGCCGCAAAAGCAGAGCCGCTTATAGCCGACGTTAGTTGCACGGGGCTTGACGGCGGCCCGTGGCCGGATGAGGCGACGGATAGGCGCCATCAAGAAGAAGACGACAAGGAATTCTTCAAGCACCACAAGGCGTCGCCGCTGTCTGAGATAAAACTTGCTGACACGAGGAAACCGGTTTCACGAGCCACCGATTCTGGCGGTGGGGGAGCTGCGGATGGGGTGGTGACGTGGCGACCGGAGCAGCTGGATACGGCGGAAGGTTCGCTGCTACGAGCCATGGAGGTGTGGAAATGGAATGCAATGAGAGGTGACCCGGATTCCCCTCACGGGAAGGTTCTTCGTGAGCTTAAAGGGGAAAATTGGTGATCGGGTCTCATGCCCAAAACGTGCCGGGCGTCATAATTAAAATCGAAGTTATTGTACATTCTTTCCTTGCTAATGACTCTTATCTACCTCCAATGGGTTGAAAATGACTATCAAATGTTGTTTAAAACTAGATTCTCACTTATATTAAAATGTAATAACAATATGACATTATTTGTAAATATTACTTTGTCGTGTGAGATTAATGCAAATTGTTATAACCGTAACATGCATATATAATAAATCTATATATATATAAAAGCACAATCGTGCAACATGCTGAACAATCCTGACCATAGATGTATAACACGTGTGTTTTATCTGTAAAATAATTGACGGACCAGTTACTAAATACGTGGTGCAAGTATAGACAGTTTCCACTCGGCCACTCCTATGCTAATTGCCGAATAGCTAGCGGTGGTTTCCTGATCGACCAATCCAAACCAACCAGCTACACATTAAGTAACCACCTGGCCGACACTTTAGATTGAATATTATATATATATATATATGACAACACAAGTAGGTAGTATCATGGCGGTCGAGTGCTGAGAGTGCATATGAATTAGATCAAGTTGAACGGTTGAAGTAAACTCACTATCCTAATTCATATGCACTTACCCTGCGACTGAGATCAACTGCCTAAGGATCAGAGTGCATTTTTGCATCGGTGTTGTGTTTACTGAATTTTATTTATATAAGAAGTAATTGGATCCAAGCTTACTCAAAATACTTCAGGTATTTTTATAAATTAAACGTACGTAATTTATTTACTCTTTAAGTTTAAGCCACATGCTAAATTATAGGTACGAGTAATTGATTCATATATATACTTTTGTGTAAATAATGATATGGGTATAGACGCATAGTCTATGATGTACTACATTTAATTTATTCAAATTTAAAATCACATTCAGATCGATCACATGTATGGGTCAAGTAAGTACTTATTCATGAAATCATGAGATCATATCTGCTGGGCTGGTGCTTAATTTTTATTAACTACATAATCTTATGTCAATATACTTAAAATATTTGTTTAATGTTGCATACGGTAGCTTTTACCATATAATCACGGAATTTTAAAAAACCACGTAGTTCTAACGTGGAGTCTCATAAATAACTACGCACTTTAATTTGTATGAAATACGTAGTATGAAAAACTTTATCAGATGAAGCATGTAAACAGGTATATATATGGTATATCCTCTGTCTTAATCAAATATTATGCCAAAATGGTTCATATATTCAGAACGAACATGCATAAATCACTAAAAGTAAAGATGTTAGAAACCTAGAATTAAAGTTCATTTCTCCCTCAGTCCCAAAAGGTTTGTCAATTTGATTTTTTATTTGTCAATAACAATCAATTTGGGTCAATGATATTTTTTAATACGAAATTATTTTGAATATATGAAAATTATATCAAAATGTTCTTGATTTAAAATATTTTCATAAAAATATAAAATTTAATAATTATAAACAAATATAAACACAGTTTGGTTTTCAGTGTTATAGTACTTTTTAATTGACTAAATATTCCTATAAACCATAAAATTAGCACACTATAAATTTTAGCCATAAAAAAACTGAATTTATCTTTTGAAGAAATTAGCATGTCGTTTATATTGTTTCTCTGTGTATTTAGTTACTTTTATATATGTATTTATTGAAAAACTTTATATATGTTGAATGTTACCGTATGCGGAGTATGTAATATGTAGTAATATGTTATTCCAATATATTTTGAACTAAATATATCTTACATTAATATTTTAATTTATCGAACATCGTAAAGACAACAAAGAAAAAATTTATCCCGTGCATCGCACGGGTACAATACTAGTTATAATTAAAGATCAGATAGTTAAAACTCAGTTAGTAAGTATGTTTTGAAATAAGAAGAAAAAACTAAACGTCTATAGAATCATAATCATAAACGTTAGAGCTAATTGTAAATCATAATTCATGCAATAGAATCAAAATGCCTATGAACGAAGACAACTTTCAAGGTCTCATCTCACATTACGTGATAATTGGACAAAGTGTTATGAGAATGTAACAATTTGAAACCTTTGAAACAACAACATATAATTACTCAAAGTGTGACATTGAATGTGACTTTTATTAATGATTATTTGATGATCATTGAATTAAAAGTCATTAATAGATATTGCTTCTTTTGAAAATTACCAAGATAAATGGGATGACATTTACCAAGATTTATATAAAATTCAAAGTCAAATTATAAATGGTGGGAATAATAACGTTACAGCAAATAAATGGGATGCAGTGGGCCTGAATTAGGGCCCGTCTAATAACTCAGTCCAAAAAAGAGGAGTCCAATGGAATAAGAATAAGTGATTTGTCGCAACCCAAATCAACTAAAAATATGACTTCAGTTCCAGAAATTTATAGCATGTGAGAGAGGCGCTGATTTCTCTTCCGATTGAGAAGCGTAAAGGATCGAAGAAGTGATTGAGGTCGGAGGAGGGTGTCTGCTACCCTAGCCTACGTCTCTGAAGAACCGGGAACCTTGTAGATCGTCGAGGTAAGCTGTCACACCCTATCTAACTCCGTCATCACCTTCGGACCATCGGCCCGTCAGCTCTTTCTGACCAACGGTCCGTAATCACCTTCAAACCTAACATGCCCCCCTTTTCTCTTAAACATTTGTTCTGTTTACCCAAGAAATACACCCTTCCAGAACTTGGTCCTCCAGTCATCGATTAGGGTCACTCGTCCAATTGAATTCTTAAGTCGATGCTATTGTTTGGTGGATGAGCTAAATTCAAGGATTTTAGACCATGTTTGCCATCTGTTTATGATTTTGGTATATCCCCTTCATCTCTGTTGTTTAATTGGGTTTTGTTGAAAGGTTATGTATTCCAGATTCTGTATCGGTTTTGGAGTGCATGCATATGTGATTGTGACCATTTACATGTATAGTTGCATACGGTGTATCTATAAAAATGCATTTTAACAGATTTTTGTGGTAGACTAAATCTGTATTATTTCAACAAAAACCCTTTTTAACCGATTTAGTTACTTTACTTGACCTATATTTTTTTGTTTATAAATCTTCTCAGATCTATGGATAATCTAAACGTGTGAAAATGATGTATACCTATATGGTTTTAAATGCAAACAATTGTTTAATTTTAGGTATGTATTTATTTTTTGATATAATACCTTCGTTTAAACCCCTATACAAAAATGAATTTGTATTTTGGATGAGACTTGAAAGATTTTTTAATTGATAAAGTTGGGCTGTGATATTTGAATAATGTATCTTTTACACATTTGAAACAGATTAATTCAAAACTAACATTATACCAAGTATTTTTAAATATATATATATAATTTTAAAGGCCAAAACAGTAGAGTTTATATTAAAATGGGTAGTGCTGAACCTTTTGTTATTGAAAACTTCGTATTTGAAACCTACTGCCCAAAATGAACTTTTCAATTCATTGTGAAGTGTTGTCAATTAATTTGACACGATTTCACCATTCTTATCCTCTTTTGAAATTGCTAATTTAGATCACTTTTCCATCTTGAAAATAGTTCTACATATACATACGGAGTATTATATTAGAGGAATTGACTTCCATATCTTGATAAGTACTCAATACCTTAAACCTCAGGTATGACCTCAAAATCTTCTACTCCTATTTATCTCATTAAAGCATACTGTTGATATTGAAACACAATAACCTGCAGCTGGTTTATTAACTACGGAGTTTGATTACATAGGAAAGGTAAACAGTGTCTTTTACACAGTGATATCATATTGTAAACAATATGATAATCCAAAATGAATCTCATCTACCTATTTTGTATTTGAGCTTCTCCTTTACACCTTACTCTTGAATGTTGATTGTGCTGCATATGTCTCTTAGTCTATATATTTCACTACCAATCCTGCAAGACAACTTACAAAATAATGCAATATAAAAAAACAATAAATAACCGTAATATATCCATCATTCCTGTTGATTTTAGTGAATATTAGCCTCACCCCTTGGTTGAACACAATAGAGAAGACATGGATAATATGAGCTCATTACCTGTTCATGGACATTTTAAGTTCACCCACCTTTACTCCATTAGAATGGGGAGGAACATCGAGTCTTCAATCTAGTATGACTCCCTTGAACCCTCTCTCTCAAAGCTATTGCTTTGCTGCGTATGTTATAAAATCATCGGGCTGTATTTATACTTCAATTTTTAAAGAGTCATTATTATCTTTCATCAATTACCCATTACCCAATGGTTAATAGTATGTTGTCTCTCATTTATGATGACATGACATATTAATAGACGGCACAATCGAGACTATTTTTAATACTCCGTAATATTTAGCTATGAAAATTCGTACAACAAAATCTCCAAAATTGATTTTCCTTGTTTGCAGGACAACTCTATACGCCGAATTAAAAGGACAGCTCTTTTGGACAGCATTGAGCCACACAATTTTGAGCCCCCAGGTTTGAAGAGTCAAAAGCTGAACTTCTTTTGGACTGCAGCGTTTTATGGAGCCTCGTTCCTCCATTCAATGCGCCTGAATATCAACTGCTAGTAGCCTTTTGTTAAAACCCGACCCGACCCATTTTCTAAACGACAAGGAATTCTTCAAGCACCACAAGGCGTCGCCGCTGTCTGAGATAAAACTTGCTGACACGAGGAAACCGGTTTCACGAGCCACCGATTCTGGCGGTGGGGGAGCTGCGGATGGGGTGGTGACGTGGCGACCGGAGCAGCTGGATACGGCGGAAGGTTCGCTGCTACGAGCCATGGAGGTGTGGAAATGGAATGCAATGAGAGGTGACCCGGATTCCCCTCACGGGAAGGTTCTTCGTGAGCTTAAAGGGGAAAATTGGTGATCGGGTCTCATGCCCAAAACGTGCCGGGCGTCATAATTAAAATCGAAGTTATTGTACATTCTTTCCTTGCTAATGACTCTTATCTACCTCCAATGGGTTGAAAATGACTATCAAATGTTGTTTAAAAAACTACTCCGTATCAAATCAAATATTGATGTTATAACTAAAACTTTTTTATACATTCGCGTTTTAAAAAGGATTTAATTGACCAATGATTTCAGTGACTTATGAAAGAATCAGTGAAATATGACATTTTTAGTTTTTTTGAGCATGTGAAAATAATACGGAGTATGTTTATATTCACCCTACGTTTTAATCATTTTTTCTGCAAGGTCTACGTTTTAATCTCATTTGTATACGGAATACATTTTAGATAATGCTGCCTGCAGTAGCTTAGACTGATCTTAGTGATATTTAATTTCTAATTTACAAACAATCTAGCTTTCAAAAAAAAAACAATGTATTGCGCAGAATGTACCGTACTTTGGTAGAATATCCTAGAGCAAACAAAACATGAAAAATGATCGAATTAATGATGGACTAATCATAGTGTGAATGTGAACGGCATTGACTATTAAGTATTGACAGTACTGTTATCGTGACAAGTTTAGAGGTAACTGTAGTTGAATTGCAAAGATAATCAACCAAGTCTGAGTGAATGGAACATGTTTGCAACAACTTATGTTTTAAAAAAAATGTTTTTTTTAATGAAATGAGGAGAAGTGATTAAATAAAAGTTGATAGTGTTTGAGAAAAAATGATTTTGAAAAGTAAAAGTTGGTAATGTTTGATAAAATAAGTGTTTTTTGTGTAATAAAAAAAGTAAAAACACTTTTGACACGAAAGGCGAGAAAAATAAAAGTTGGTAGTGTTTAGTAAAGTAAAAGTTGGTAATGTTTGATAAAATACGTGTTTTTTGTGTAATATAAAATTTGTGTAATATAAAAAGTAAAAACACTTTTGACACGAAAGCCGAGAAAAATAAAAATTGGTAGTGTTTGGTAAAATAAATGTTTTTAAGCCAAAATCTGAGAAGTTCTTTTTTAAAGCATTTGCAAACCAACCCTAAGGAGTCCGTATTTGTAACAAAAAGTATAATGTTAAAATACATAAGTAATCCTAGTTTGTTACATTCTCAAACTGTGCGAATTGTTTTTTAAAAAATGAAAAACGTTGATTAAGAAAACTCTTAGTAAAAATATTTGTCAGCTGTAAGTAAGTGACAACATATTTGACTAATAAATCACCATGAGCAACAAAATGACAGTCAATCTAAATGTGCTTGCTCCGAATTATTCTTGATGCCTTAAATAATGACAATCCAAAAATCCAAACATACTTATACTTCATAACTCTTTGACATGGCGTATAATTTATTTAGTGAGTAACTGAAAATGTAGAAACCATGTGAATGGGACAGGACGGTGGACGACAACAATGGTACTGTTGGGTTAATGACCCAATTAGAGGATCGGCCCATATAACCCCTCTATGGACGAACGTCCAAGCCTAATGGATCTTTGTGGGTAGAGACGGACGTCTCCACAGCCCGTAGCAGTTACGCCTCCAGACACAAGGCAGAAAAGACGAACGTCGCCACACCTTGTCTAGGGCCACATGAGGTAAAGCCCAATGCCAACTAACGCTCCTTATATCTGAGCATATAGTAAAAAATAATAATTCCTCCGTTCTTTATTATCTGTCTCGCATTCCATTTTGGGACGTTTTTTATTATTTGTCTCTCTTTCTATTTTAGGAAAGTTTTTGATAAAATACCCCCACTTTTTTTACTTTTACCCCTCTTACTTTTTTCAAACTACTTTCTCTTTCCTACTTTATCATAACTTTACTCTACTTAATATACTCTCTTTCCTACTTTATCATCACTTTATCACCACTTCACTCTTTTTAATATACTCTTTTTCCTACTTTATCATTTACCCTACACACTCTACATTTACCCTACTATTTTTCTATTAAAACCCGTGCCCAAGGCTAGCGGGACAGATAATAAAGAACGGAGGGAGTTATAGTTTGAGTGGTGTCATTTGACACCATAGCCCAACACTTGGCTCCATCCCTGATGAAATATCAAGTATCAACCAATGTTATAATCGAATGAATCGGCAAATTTCCATTAGTTATAATACCGCAAACATATAGTAAAATAAAAAAAAATTTATCCCGTGCATGGCACGAGTAAAGATACTAGTATTACTAAATAGTTAGAATAAGAATATAACAATTAGGAATTAAACTAGGGATTGAATTATTTAGTTGAATCAGGACTGACCGGCTTCGGTGAGCGACCAGCCAAGCACCTATTGCGTGTTATTTTCTGAAAATTAGAGATCCGGTTAGTTGTGAACCCGACTCCGGTTTGATCACTGAAGAACACATTACTTACATCTAGGGGTGTAAATGAGCCAAGCTGCTCGCGAGCTGCTCGTGGATCGCTCTGAAAAAGCTCGACTCGAGTTCGGTCATATTAAGCTCGACTCGAGTTCGGCTCGACTCGAATAGTTAACAAGCTCTATTCAAGTCTATTTATTTTAGGCTCGTGGCTCGCGAGCCGGTTCGCGAGCTTTTGTGTCATATTTTATATATAATAAATATATATGTAATAATTATATATATACTTTTTTGAAATATATATTCTAATTTAAGACTATTCCATTTTTAATATTTATCATAGAGTATATTATAATAGTAATAATTTCAAAAATAATAACATGTGTGTAGTATTACTATTATGTACTCTTAATATTTATTGATAGTAAAATAAAGAATACAAATGTTAGTAAATTAGAGATAAACTAAAAATGAGAATGGATTAGTACACATATAGGCTATGTTTGGTACAATTAGCTGAAAAGATCTTTTTGCGAGCTTTTTAGTAACTGTTAGCTTTTACTGACTGAAAAGATCTTAAAAATAAAAGGTGGTAGGTGTTTGGTAAAAAGGTGACTGTTTGATTTAGTTCTGTTTGACATACAAGCTGTTAGGATTTATTAAAGCTAAAAGTCACAGACTTTTCTCAGATGCTACTACCTGTAGCATCTCAAAAAAGAGCTTTTATTTTTTGAAAAGCTCTTAAAAATTGGCGTGCCAAACAAACAACTAACAACTTTTAGAGACTTTTTAAATAGTACAAAAGTCAAAAGTTATAGACTTATGTTAGCCAAACATAGCCATAATATTTTTAACTTGAGTTCGAGCATCTTATTCGAGTTCAAACCTACAAAAATTAATTAGCGAAACTTGACCTGAGCTCGAATCAAGCTCGAATGAAGCTCGAGTCAAGCTCGGCTCGAGATTGAACTCGAATTATTTAACTCGTCCAAGCTCGAGCTCGAGCTCGTGAATTCTTATCAAGCTCAAGCTCAAGCATACCCAGCTCGGGCTCGGCTCGGCTCGTTTGCACCCCTACATCATTATCAGCGAGTGAAGAAACGGAAACTTCTCCGTTGATAAGGGGTAGGTCTGGCACCGGATTGGTTTCAAACTCCTATTTTCCTGCTTCCCAGAAATGATGGCTTGAATCTTTCTGACCCGCTTTCTTCGGCTCCTTTATCCTTGATTCCCCCTTCTTTACCCTTGGTTGATTTGCTTTGATTTTCATGACTTATTGCCTTTGAGAGCCCATGACTTACTTCATTTCAAAAGAACTAGGGAGTGATGGAGGGAAGATGGATTCCTAAAGAGAAGGGAGAGACAGAGAAGAAGCTAGGAGATGCTTAGGCAGGTAAATGAGAGATAGAAAATAATTTTGACCCCTTGTATTGAGAGTTTAAAATATTTAAATAATTTGAAACCCTTATAATTTGGAACCCTTATACCTTGTCCAATTTGACATTCTTTAATCAAATTTCGACTGTGACACAAAGTGGTGAAAATCGAGATAGAGAGCATTGAAAGAAAATGTGCATAATGAAAAATATACTTTGAATATCGCTCTATATGTTATAAAGGAAACTATGAGTTATTAACAGCTCAACTAAAGAGTAGAATATTAATATGAATATTGTACATTTAGAAGAATATTAGAATAACTACTTTGAACAAATGGAGTATAATGAACTAGCTACTACGAACGAAGTGATATGACATATATTTTGAAATAACTAATTTGATTGATGATTTTGTATTATTCCTGATATACGAAGGTTAACATGCATGTTACTATAACAAATAGGGCTTGTAATTTGAATATTTGATTATGAGACATAGAATTTAGGGGTGAATTATAAGTTATTAAAGATTTCAACGAAAGAGTTGACTTTTTATTATATTACTAAATAGCTATTTGGGAACAAAATGGATTAAGTTTATATTTTTCAATATAGTATATTTGCAAATGTCATTTTTAATTGTTGATTTACTATGTGAGATTTGACACTAAATTGTAAAGAGAAAGAATGAACACCACTAAGCAAGATTTGCTTAGCGCGTTGGATTTTGTATGTCCTTCGCGTAGGTACCTAGTCGATATGAGGCACAAAGTTCAAGGAGGAAAGCATTTGGGAGCAACCTGCCAATCAGCACAGAGTCACACTTGCATTTAGTAATATTCATATTTAGTTTGCATAATAAATATGTAATTATCATACTAGTATGATGTAATAGTACATTTAACATTTACTTAATTATTATGTGTAAAATATGAATGCTTCCGCAAACATAAAATTGGATAAAGTTATTATCATTATTAGTTCACTTTTAAAATAAAAGTGTTTTTGGAATAATGAAAAAGAGAATGAAAAAGTCAGTCAACGCTTTGGTGCTTCGGCACTGCGGGTAGCGCTCCCTTGCCCGAGCCTTCCGGGCCGGGTAGGGGGTGTTACACACCCTCCACCGTCAACCAAGAAAACGGCCACGTTAGCATTTTAAACGGTGTGTTCATTTTTGTACCAATTCAGCACTAAACATGCAATTATATGTACTTTGCGTTTCATTTTCAAGATGATGTACTCTTTACTTTACATGGTGCAATGTCATGTACTGAATTGACCTTTCAATTTTGCAGTTGTGCATGTTTACTCTTTAAATTGGCTCCTTCAATTGTGCGAGTAAGTTTTTGTTTCTTCATTCTGACTCTCATTATTTGTCATCGTGGATTAGAAGAAAATTTAGAAAATTAAAACAATATCCTTATTGTTAAAATATAATTGAGTTCGCCATATTATAACTATTCATGATTAAAAATTATTATATAAATAATTAGAAATTATAATTATGATTTCAAAGTGTTAATTGTGTAGTTCATAATTAACCATTTCATAATCTTATTGAGCTCACACGTACTTTCTCTTATAAATATGAGTCTTCTCCAATTGTAATTAATTCAACATTAGCACCTACTCTATCAAGAGTATATTTAATTAATATATTATCTCCTAAATTCTTATTTTCTTCTATTGACTATTTCATACGGAGTAACACCTATCTTCCTTCGAAAGCAAATTGATCGACTTCTTGTTCAGTACGGAATATTTTATATCGGTTTTCTTATTTCTTGTTGTTTTATGTTTTTCTGTACAATATTTTCGTTTCATATTGCTTCTAAAACTAGTAAACTGCCAATTTTAAAACATGTTCACAACTAACATTTGGAGTACAATTCTCATAACATAATCAGTGAGTGCAATTTGTTTAGTAAACTTTTCTGACAAGTGTTTAATTTATCAGAAAACATGCACACGTAGGGCGTACGTAGGCCAATTTGAAAATGAGATATTACCCAAAACAGGACTAAAAAGGTTTGGAAATTCTAAAACAGGACTGCCATGTTTTTATTCCCAAAATAAGACTAATTACTGTCATGTTTTGGCAGTACCAAACTTCTAACATGACAGTATTTTTCAAACATGACAGTAATTACTCCTATTTTGGGAATAAAAAACTTGGCAGTCCTATTTTGGAATTTTCAAACTGTTTTAGTCCTATTTCGGGAACTTTCCCTTTGAAAATTCGTATTTGCAACTGGTAAATTATGATTACAAATGGATTTGAAAGTATCTTCACCAAGCTACCATTTTTTTTTGGGAAAACACGATTCTATTCATTAAATAAAGTAAAAAGATTACAGTGCAAGATAAAAGAAGAAAGTAAAAAAGTACAGAAAAGAAAGGAAAAATACATAAACAAGAAATCTAGACCCAAGAGAAATCTGTAGACTGTGATCTGGTTCCCACACTATGTCGTCTTTTATTCATCTGAGATTTCTTGTAGATTTTGAGTTGCGAGTTCAGATTTTCTGTAGGCAAGTAATTTTCAGAGGTGATCGACCAACTCTGATTTACGGCAAATCGATCTATTGAATTTGGAGTTCTTAATTTCTTCCTAATTTGATAAAGGGGGACGTTGATCACTTTCAGTTGCGTGTCCTAGAAAGTCGTTTGAAAAGAAAGAGTCGTCAGAATGATCAAAACTATCTGAGGCATTAGAGTACACCTGGAGAAGTGGGGTTTGTGTTTGTTTCTCTAATGAGGGGACTTGTTGCTTTTTGCCAAAAGCTCTATGAATTTAATAGTTAAAAATGAGTTTGGAAATGGTAATTTTCTCATAGTAGCCAGAATTTTCATGCTCCCAATGCATTACTTCCTCTTGCACAAAATCAGTTAATCCCATAAAATTTGAGAAATTTGAAAGAGTAGCCAAAAAACCAAGCACGCTTGATTTGTGTGGACCCATGGTATTTTTCATTATGCACATTTTCTTTCAATGCTCTCTATCTCGTATTTGTAACAAAAAGTATAATGTTAAAATACATAAGTAATCCTAGTTTGTTACATTCTCAAACTGTGCGAATTGTTTTTTAAAAAATGAAAAACGTTGATTAAGAAAACTCTTAGTAAAAATATTTGTCAGCTGTAAGTGACAACATATTTGACTAATAAATCACCATGAGCAACAAAATGACAGTCAATCTAAATGTGCTTGCTCCGAGTTATTCTTGATGCCTTAAATAATGACAATCCAAAAATCCAAACATACTTATACTTCATAACTCTTTGGCATGGCGTATAATTTATTTAGTGAGTAACTGAAAATGTAGAAACCATGTGAATGGGACAGGACGGTGGACGACAACAATGGTACTGTTGGGTTAATGACCCAATTAGAGGATCGACCCATATAACCCCTCTATGGACGAACGTCCAAGCCTAATGGATCTCTGTGGGTAGAGACGGACGTCTCCACAGCCCGTAGCAGTTACGTCTCCAGGCACAAGGCAGAAAAGACGAACGTCGCCACACCTTGTCTAGGGCCACATGAGGTAAAGCCCAATGCCAACTAACGCTCCTTATATCTGAGCATATAGTAAAAAATAATACTTCCTCCGTTCTTTATTATCTGTCTCGCATTCCATTTTGGGACGTTTTTTATTATTTGTCTCTCTTTCTATTTTAGGAAAGTTTTTGATAAAATACCCCCACTTTTTTTACTTTTACCCCTCTTACTTTTTACAAACTACTTTCTCTTTCCTACTTTATCATAACTTTACTCTACTTAATATACTCTCTTTCCTACTTTATCATCACTTTATCACCACTTTACTCTTTTTAATATACTCTTTTTCCTACTTTATCATTTACCCTACACACTCTACATTTACTCTACTATTTTTCTATTAAAACCCGTGCCCAAGGCTAGCGGGACAGATGATAAAGAACGGAGGGAGTTATAGTTTGAGTGGTGTCATTTGACACCATAGCCCAACACTTGGCTCCGTCCCTGATGAAATATCAAGTATCAACCAATGTTATAATCGAATGAATCGGCAAATTTCCATTAGTTATAATACCGCATACATATACCAATGCACACGTACAAACATATAGTAAAATAAAAAAAAATATTTTATTCTGTGCATGACACGAGTAAAGATACTAGTATTACTAAATAGTTAGAAAAGAATATAACAACTAGGAATTAAACTAGGGATTGAATTATTTAGTTGAATCAGGTCTGACCGGCTTCGGTGAGCGACCAGCCAAGCGCCGATTGCGTGTTATTTTCTGAAAATTAGAGATCCGGTTAGTTGTGAACCCGACTCCGGTTTGATCACTGAAAAACGCATTACTTACATCATTATCAGCGAGTGAAGAAACGGAAACTTCTCCGTTGATAGGTCTGGCACCGGATTGGTTTCAAACTCCTCTTTTCCTGCTTCCCAGAAATGATGGCTTGAATCTTTCTGACCCGCTTTCTTCGGCTCCTTTATCCTTGATTCCCCCTTCTTTACCCTTGGTTGATTTGCTTTGATTTTCATGACTTGTTGCCTTCGAGAGTCAATGACTTACTTCATTTCAAAAGAACTAGGGAGTGAGGGAGGGAAGATGGATTCCTAAAGAGAAGGGAGAGACAGAGAAGAAGCTAGGAAATGCTTAGGCGGGTAAATGAGAGATAGAAAATAATTTTGAACCCTTGTATTGAGAGTTTAAAATATTTAAATAATTTGGAACCCTTAATTTGAAACCCTTATAATTTGGAACCGTTATACCTTGTCCAATTTGACTTTCTTTAATCAAAGATGATCAAGTTTGACGATTGACATTTTTAATACGAATTTATTTAAATTAAGAAAAATTATATGGAAACCTTCTTTATTACAAATACTTTGTACTTCCTCCGTTCTTTAATTCTTGCAACATTGTGATTTTTACACTATTCACAGACCTTATTTTGACCACGATTTTCTACTAATATACATAATCAAATTATTACGTATAAAATTTTATTGAATTTCTCTCAATGTGAATTTCCAAAATATCAACTTTTTATAATGTTTACTAATACATAATTAAATATAATTACAGTCAAAGTTATGCATAGACAAACATGAAAGTCAAACTGTTGCAAGAATTATAAGATTTATAAAAAAAAAGATTTATAAGTTTCATACAAATATAATACCCGTAGTACTTTGTAACTACAATCGTCATTGTTCAAATTTTATTATTATCGAATATATAGGAAAAGTGAAATTAATTACTCAAGTTTAAAGGGACGAATAGAGTGTATCATATTCCTTAATTTCTTTTGCTTTTGAGAATAATAACTCGAGCTTGTGGACACTTCTGAGAGTAGAATAGCAAGGGCCGGTCCTGAGAAAACACGGGCTCTGTGCAAAAATAAAATGTGGGCCTTTTCTAAAAGAGGTAGAAATATAATATAAATGAAGATTATATTTGTAACAATTTGCTACAATAATAATTTATATCAAAATATAAGTTATTCACTAATATAATAGTTAAAATAAAAGTATTCCTTAACAAAGTACACTTCATTTATAATTTATATCAAAATATAAGTTATTCACTAACATAATAGTTAAAATAAAAGTATTCTTTAACAAAGTACACTTCATTTATTTGTTAAAGCGAATTGTAAAATAATAGACTAATAACCTAATACTTGAACTTGGTGATTCACCAAGTTCAATTATTACAAACCATCCAAAAATAATTATCTACGTATTAAAGCATTCAAACTTGGAATTAAAACCCAAAAAAAGAATAATATAAGAATTACAAAATATAAGATATAAGATTATTACTTCATTTTCTATAAAACAAAAGAGAATAATCAAATCTAAAATTAGACCGTTTATCATTCCATTAATTGGAGAAAAAGGCATATCACATGGGTGTGTGTGGCTGAATTTTGGGAAAGAGCGTTCGAGTTTCGAATTGGAAACACCCAAATACGCTATGTTGTTAAAACCATATATTGAGGCAACTCAGACAAGCAATCAATACCGGACTCGGCAGGGTCAGTCCGATTAACGATTGGTCAATCCAGTCAATGTGTATCGAAAAAGAAGATATTAAAAATAACTCTCATTCAAAATTTATCAATGGTTATAAGAATAAATTAAAAATTAATGTATCACTTTATAAAATAGTCATAAATTTAAGACGTGTTTGTAATTAAATAGATAATTTATAAATAAAATTGATAAACACAATGAGCATTTCATAAATATATAGTTACTATTATGATTACAAATTAATATCAATAAGTAAAGTTAATATTAATAATTGTATGATATAAAAACGAAAATTGAATGAATGTTAACATCCACCAATTGGTTGAGATGGCTTACAGTCCGCGTGCGTTAGAGAGTGGCCAGGGTTCGAAACCCCCTAACTTGAAATTTTTAATGAAGCGTGGGAAAAACTATTGGGCTCTGAGTAGGTTAATTATAGTAGGAGGACTATTAAAAATTGGGCCCTTCAGATTTATGGGCCCTGTGCGGTCACACCGGTGGCACTTGCCTTGAGCCGGCCCTGAAAAAATAGCATGAATGAGTTAAAAAAGGATAAGGAAATATGCATCCAAGTGGGAACCTGGCCGCCGGCCGGCATTAATTATCGAACAATCCACTAGTCTGCCTTCTCCATGCTCCGGGCATGTACGGACCGGTATGGTCATTAGTTTACAGGTCAGGTTCCTTAATCTTTCTTTATATAGCTTAGTCCCACTCACCATTCAACTGCATATATTGCTTTAATTTCAAATAGTCAACTTTGCTCATGAGGCCGCCACTTTTATGTTAGAGGTGATGAATTTATTAATGTAAGCCAGAGAGAGTAGCTTGCTCATTATATTCATCCATACATGCGTTTTACAGTTAGGTACTTAATTAAAGTGTTATATTCGGGGATGCTACATTGTTTCTGTGAAGTTGGAATATCCCATCCTAGGAGCCCCACATCTCGACCCGACAGAATAGTGGAGTAAGTCTCAGTCGGGCCAATGGTGATAGGCCTTATACCCGTGCTCACCAGAGGTCTAGCGCAGCACGCAGAAGCTATAACTTCCACACGACAACCTCCACATGGCCGATGCGGGTTTCGAATATTGGTCATTGTTCCAAATTTCCCACCACACGGCAATTCAACAATTTAATCTTTTTTCAATTTTTTTAGTATGATTTTCTTAATTTTTCATATTTAGCTCGTTAATGGTAAAGCATAGTAATGGTTATACATCAAAGGATATTCTAGATTCCTGAATCCTTCCCTAGTTTTATTCACATTCAACAATGGAGAAGGATAATATTGTGGTCATTAATTACTTCATTACTTTGAGTTATTAATCTCGGTTATTAATCATGGGGAATTTCGCTTAACTCACTTCATCTCAAATTCGGACCCACGTGAAATCTCGTTCATATTTGGAAGAATTGGACGAACACAAACTTAAGTTTATTGTCAGATTTTAAGACGGTCATTTGGAGTTCGATAAAAGTTGATCAAATTGAAGTAGAATCATTTGGCCTACTACTAGAACAACGATTGAAAGTATAATATTAGCATAAAATAAACGTTTTAATAGATAGTGGTTAATTTGAATGACAGGAGAGCAAAAATGCAAAATTGACATAAACATGCCGCAAATTAAAGACTATTCTAAAGGTTCGTCACAATTAGTAACAGTCTAATCGTTCGATTGACTTTATATCTAGTGAAGTTGAGCTCAATTAGTGGGACATGTTTGTAGATTGCTTGGGAGAGGATACCGTCGTGTACGAGTGCAGCTAGATTCAAGTGTTGCGGTACACCTACTATTGAGTGATGGCAAACTCACACACCAGCTAGCACCTTTATGAGGTTGTCAGTTTTTGTGAGATGTTGGATTGGGACTGGATGATCAAAGTTGAGCATACATACCCGGAGGACAACAGAGCAGCCAATTTCTTGGCTGGCCTAGGTCATAGTTTATCATTTGGTGCACACTTTATAACTACACATTTTGTATGATTTGTTGGGGGTCAACTACGGTACGGTTGATTGTGAATGAAAGATAGGCACCAGTCAGTGTGGCGATTGTTTTACCAAAAAAAATTGAACGAAGTTGAGTTCTACAGTTGGATGTTAATCAATTGTACGCCTTTATTAGTTAAATTTCATCTCATTGTGAGCTAGAATGATTATGCAAAAATAGCGGAATACCACTTGTTATGCTCAAAAAAAAAACCACTTGTTATGCTCAAGCCACGGACCTTTTAGGGACCATTTAAGTACTTGAAAAGACGAATCTCAGTTCATGAGACAGTGATCACGTGGAATAAAGGTAAATTGAGTTTTCCGATCATATAATCAATATTAGTGCATATACACGTTACTTAGAGCATCTCCAATGCTAAAACGTTATCGGTGCATACGTGACATGGAAAATAACCAATTAAAAAACAATAAATACAATATCTCTCTCCTTATTTGAAGGATCTTTCATCATTTTGGTAAGTTTTTCTTCACAATGTTGAACACAATGTCTAGATGTAGAAATTGTGATTGATATTGCAGATAAAAACTTACCATAAACACGTAAGACCGTGGAAAGATGGAGAGAGATATTGTATTTATTGTTTTTTAATTGGTTATTTTTCATGCCACGTATGCACCGTTAACGTTTTAGAGATATAATTATATTATACTTCGTATAAATATACAATCACACTAAGTCAAGAGATATAATTATATTATACTTCGTATAAATATACAATCACACTAAGTCAAATTTATTGAGAATAAAAGGATCTAGCTAACATGAGAAAAATACTTATATTATTTTCTAAAAAAGAAAAAATGGATATACAAACTCTAACGGAAGAACTCTCAATAATACTTTACATATCTCTCATGGTATAACTCTTCTTGATCATGTTATGATGATCTAAAATTTGATGATAGAAATCTTTAGAAGTTCACTAAAAAAAAGTAAAAAATCTTTACAAGTTTTTTTATTTATAAGATCAAAACTAAATAGTAGAAACTAGGAGGAAGATGGGATGAAACTTGGAGAAAACTTCAATGGTGAGACTGAGTAAAGTGACTCGTAGTTTTGTGAAAGCTTCATACTTATCATCGGGTGATACGATCTAGCTAGAAATTGAATTGTTATAGAATGATTTATTTGTTGCTTTATGGATTTAACTAAGAAAACGTAATCACTTAATCGCTCGACTAACTTCGATTTATTTACAACTTAATTGAGATCGATTCATTTATTCACTAAAAAACTAATCTAATTTCCCAAGCAGATAATGCTTTCTCCTTCCACTAAGACACCTCTCAAGAGTCTACATAGTCCATTTTGTGACTCAATATAAAATTGATGTAGTGATAGTTATCCTTACAAATTGCATCGATTACGATTATATCACCAAACTTGTTTCCTACTAAGTACTCAGATTATTGGTTATACCGGGCTTTTTCAATAGTCCATTACTCCATTTTAGGTTTGGGGTGTTTGGAAATAATTCTGTTGGAAATGATTCTGTTTGTGCTTCTTCTTTAAGTAAAATCAGAATTAGAATCAGTTTTCAGAAGCTGGTCTCCCCCGGCTTAAAAAAAAATCCGCTTCTAGGAGTAAATTAGAGCACCAAAAGTAATTTCATATTTTTACCCAAACATTCCAACTTCGGTTTCTGCTCTTTGAAGGAGCGGAAACAGTTTTAAGAATCAGATCCGAACACTCCATTTGACTTTCTCGGCGCTCTTCAGATAAATCCCTAGTACATATCGATGCAAGTTGACCAAACTATTTAGTCATTATTTCGTGCCAATTTATCTATGTACTTAATGATCGATGGACAACTTATATTTACCCCACGTACTAAACTACCTCGATCATCTTACATTTGGACAATTGGACCCGCCTTTATGAAGCTAGTTAGTGTCATAGCCGGTTCTCTACTCCATTGGTATCACACATTAGAAACAACTATCTTTTGCTTAATCAAAGATGAATCTTGTAAGTTATAATAATCATGAAATCGAGTTTTGTTAAGGTCTCAGATTTAATCTCCAACAGCGATAATGTTCAGTTTCATTCAATGCAGCACCTCCGTGTACATACAAAGTTCCGAACTACCTTTCTTGAAGTGTTTGAAAACATTGTACTGGGATTTACTCTTCCACTATTCTATCGGGTCAAGATGCAGGCTCCCGAGTTCGACGATTCCACGAGTCTTGTTGGTCATCTCAATATAAGGCGATGCAGAAATTAATGTTTTCCCGAGTTATGTGAATTATTTAGTTGGGGGTATGTGCATGTCTGGGTATGTGACATTCCAAATCAGTTCACTCAACCAATGGTTCGACAATTTTGGTCAATGAAATTGAAATTACTCATCTAATAACAAGACCTTAACTGATCTAAGAATTACTCAGTGGCTTATTAGAATTTGTATGGAGCTCGTATTAGCTACGATCAAATGCCAAAAGGTTTCAAGACGGGGTGCACGATGGGCTAGAAATATTTAATTTCGTTTTTCATTACTTCGTCGTTGTATTCTCTACGGTCTATAAAAGTTCAAATTAATACTCCGTACTAATAATCTATTATTCTCTACTCAAATTTCTGGAATACCAACACTTCACACTCATATTCTAGGCAATTTCCAGTTTATGAATTATGATTAATTTTACACCTAAATTAATTTTACATAAATCAACATGAATACATAGTTTCGAAAGCCACCGAATAGTACGGAGTATATACTATATTGTACATCAAATTATTTCACTTTTAGTGCCCAAAGCTTAAATAGTGCTCGAATAAGTGAAATTTCTGGATCCATGTCTGTATAAAGTTGTTATTAACTTAGATTTAAGCATGCTACTAGACAAAAATTAAAATAGAATCGGCATGGATCAAATCGGACCAGTATAAACCGAATCGAAAGTGCAATTTCAAATGAATCTTTAAAAATGGTATTCTGAATCCAACTATACCGGATTCAAACAATTACATGAGAGTTTTCACAAAATGAAAACCGATATTGGACCGGATAAGGCCGAAGTATAATTCACAAGTTTATGTATACATCTATTGTTTTATATAGTAAAACTGAGTTATAAAATACTGACATGTCGTCATCTGATTGGTTAATAGAAGTTTAGCATCACTTTTAATTATAACAAGTAATTTGTTCGTTCATTAAACTTAACCAATCGAAATTGGATTTGGACTCCCATATCCATTCATTACGCTATTTTAATGGAATTGGTTTTGAGACCGTACTATTCCAGATAACAAGCTCTTATAATATTTAATTTAAGGGAAAGTTCCCGAAATAGGACAAAAAACGTTTGTAAATTCCAAAACAGGACTGACATGTTTTTATTCTCAAAATAGGAATAATTACTGCCAAGTTTGGAAAATATTGTCATGTTTAAAGTCTGGTACTACCAAAACATGACAGTAATTAGTCCCATTTTGAGAACTAAAAACATGGCAGTCTTATTTTAAAATTTACAAACGTTTTTAGTCCTATTTAGGGTAATTTCTCTTAATTTAATTCATAATTCATAGTATACAAGACCCTTTTGGATGGTTAATACTACGTAACATTTAACAAATTGCGCATATAATTTCTTTTAAAATGTCACAAATATTTAAACTATGATCCGTTTATTAATAATGAAAATTTTGAAGTTCAAACTGAAGTAGTTCGATTTACTGATTCTGTTAAATTATAAAAATTATATTTAAAGTATATTTCATTAATAAAACAAATTAAAAAAATATACTCCGTATATAAGTAACTAAAATGATTATCCATAGTAAGGATGTTTTTCTTTTGGACTGTTTTCAGTCCCAGACCAGACCAGATCAGACCAGACCAGCAAATTTCAGTCCAAAAGAAAACATCCTAACTTCAATCAATCTCGTGATAATGTAAATCCAACCTTGATTACCTATTTATAGACTAACACAACTCAGCGCCACGAAATAAATAGTTATGTGTTTAGTTACAAAATTAGACGATAAGCCGAAAAGTAGGGTCACCAAACGGGCTCATATATACGTATCAAAATAAACCATCAATTTACAATTCGAAATAATGAACTTTCCAATTTAACTCAAATGAGTGCCCAACATCTTTACACTCCGTCAAACATTTTAAGAGTAGTAATAAAATCAAAGATTGAATGCAGATTTTTTAGAAAAAAAATTGAATGTCATTATCACTTGAAAGTTTAAGGACATATTTACTTCACCGGTTATTAAACGGTGCTTATTAAGACCCGTGTTAATAAGCGGCGCATAAAATAAACAATGTTGTAAGACCGTGTTTACTTCAAACGGTTTAAAACACCGTTTAACATTAAAATGTCCAAAATAACCCTATACATATATATACACACAAACATTCATGAACACAAGTATATAATATAATATGTGTACCCATACCCCTAACCCCTTACCCACCCTACCTTACCCCGACCCCACCCACCGCCTACCCCTACCCCTACCCCCTACCCCTACCCTGCCTACCCGACCCTACCCCTACCCGACCCCACCCTAACCTGTCCCCACCCTACCGCAACCCTACCCTCGACCCCATAGGCCCTTACCACATCGACCCCACCCCGACAACACCTTACCCTACCTTACCCCAACCCCGCCCCTACCCCTACCCTACCCAACCCACCCCCTACCCCTACCCCACCACACCTACCCTGCCCCTAGCGCCTCTATCACATCGGCCCCACCCTGACCCCACCACCCTAGGTATAGTGGGGTAAGGGGTGGGGTAAGGGGTATAGGGTGGGGTGATTGAGGTCAGGTAGTGGTAGGGTGGGTCGGTTAGGTAGGGTAGGGGTGGGGTTAGGTAGGTAGGGTAGTGGTAGGGTGGGTTCGGGTAGGTAGGATGGGGGTTGAGGCGGGGGTAGGGGGTATGGTAGGGGTAGGGTCGGATAGGGTAGGGTGGGGTAGGTAGGGTAAGGGTAAGTGTGTGGTCGGGTAAGTAGGGTAGGGGTGGGATTGGGTAGGTAGGGTAGTGGCAGGGTGGGGTAGGGTTGGGTTGGGTCAGGGTAGGTGGGGTAAGGGTAGGGGTGGGGTCGGGGTAAGGGTAGTGTAGGTGGGGTAAGGGTAGGGTGGGGGTCGGTTAGGTAGGGTAGGGGTTGTCTGGTAATGGGGTAGGGTAGGGGTAAGGTGGGGTACGTGTAGGGTGGGGTCGGACAGGTAAGGGTGGGGTCGGGGTAGTGGTAGGGGGTCGGGTAGGTAGGGGTAGGGTCGGGGTAGGTAAGGGTAGGGTGGGGGTCGGTTAGGTAGGGTGGGGTCGGGGTGGGATAGGGTAGGTGGGGTAGGGGGTAGGGTGGGGTAAGGGTATGGTGGGGTCGGGGTAGGGTGGGGTCGGGGTAGGTGGGGTTGGGGTCGAGGTGGGGCAGGGATAACAATAGGTTAAGGGCAAGGGGTAAATTCGGAAACTGAAAAAGCTTAAAGTGCCGCTTAATTAATACATGGGGGGTGGTATGCTTAATAAGCGGCACTTTAAGCACCTCTTTCGGTTAGTAAGCGGCTTTTTAAGCAGTGTGCGTGTTTACTTCACCTGTCTTACTAACCTAACTGTGACTTTAGCAGTGAAGTAAACACCTCCTAAATGTTTTTAGTTGGACTAATTTTTGTCTTAGAGCATATCAAATCAGACCATATTCGACTTTGACAATTATAAACGAGTTATGCTAGAAGTACAAAAACTCCTACAAAAACTCTTACAAAAAGGGTATGTGGCATCATCTCATTATTTAACACATCACATCACCTTTACAACACTTTTACATCAAAGGTAATTATAATAGCCACATCACTTGTTTGTAAGTTTTTTTGTAAGTTTGTTTGTACTTCTAGCATTTTTCATTATAAACTGCACATAAAACACATCTACTAGAACCGATCATACCCAAAAATTTGAATCAAATTTAACACACTTTCAATTGGGGCCGATTCTCATCTTTACTATCACATTAAAAACACGTCATAAAGATCAAAGAATTTTCCAATCAAATATAACATAATGGTGTTTGTCTTCCATCTCTCATATTGCAATATGATTGGATTGAGATCATCTCAATTAGAAAACATAGTTAATGTATTACGTGCAAGATTGATCACTTATTGGGATATGTTCATCAACACAACTCAAATCATTTTATTTCTTATGAGCTACGTTTATGCGACACGATGAAAATGTACCATTAATGCAACTTATACTTTTATTTCAATTTTAGACTCTTTAGTATTTTTCTAATTTAATAAAACAAATTAACTGTATTGCTTTCTTTATAATGGCAATCACTATTACTTTTTTCTTCTTCTAGGTCCCATAGACTTTTATAATTTTATTGGTCATTACTAATTCAATTTTTAAATTGCACTTTTAAGTTTTAATATCATCATCATCATTATCATATTAAAAAATATTTGAGCAAAAATTAGTTGACAAAATGGTTATACGCGCATGACCCATTATATGTTGCAGTTTTATGAGTGAAAAGTAGCAATGAGATGATTTTTTTAAGAGGGGAGAGAAAGGTAAAATAAAAAAATCAATGTTGTGTATAAAGTAGTCTTTCAAAATGGTTAATTTTATGTATCAGCCTATGAATCATTGGCACATTCTCAATCATATCTCAATAAAACATTAGCACATATATATTCTTTTTTATATCACGAGTAATATATCAATATTACTTGATTCCATAAATAACTCCAAAACTCTGTTGATATTTATCATTTCAATACCTATCAAAGTGATATCACTATCAAGGCATGCCTAGGGTGTTACACTAGTAATATAGTATGTACTTACTAAGTTCCCGGTATACTTTTTATCTTAAGTAGTTCACTGCTCGTTTTATAGCACTCGGCTGGATTAGTTACTTTTTTTACTTGGCTTATACTCATTTAATTGTACTTTAAAATTTTAGTTTGGTTGTTAAGTTGGAAAACACAAAATTTAGTAGCTTAACTATCAATGCTGATGCTACGGAGAGGGGAGCGGCACAAGGGAAACCCTAATCTTCTCCACATCTTCATTTCTTCCTTTCTTCTATTTTTTCAATTTTACATACGTAGTACGTAGTATATGTTTATTTCCTAGCCTTGTCTAGAGACGTTATATGCGGTGGCAATGTGCCACTTGCCAGGTGTACCATCTCCGCCATCATCGGTTGGGTGTTCACGTGTGCTAGTAAGTAGTAAGAGCTTTGTACCGGCTTCTTCATCAATGAATCTTGATTTCTTCTTCATCATAGAGGCCGATCGCCCCTCTTGAATCACCGCCGATCCAGGAAGATGTAATTGGATGGATTGCTTTTTTTTTTCGGTGGCTAGTGAAATCGGAGCATTTTATGCACTTGACTCCTTACCGGTGGCTGGAAAAACCGGTAAGTTTAATAATTTCTTTTCGGTGGGTAGTTAAACTAGACTCTTTTCGAGTAACATGAGCCGTCACACTGTGATACGAATCTACATGGTTGCTAGGTTAGCGAACATGAGTGCCTGTATGATGGATGTTTTTTGTTCTTTGTCTCACCCTAGTGACCTAGTTTAGTATTGAACGTTATGATTGTAGACTTCAATTTTTCATTATCATCTTTCTTGTTAGTCTAATCAATAATAATTAACTTATTTTCTTTTAAAAAATATCAATGCTAATGGAAAATTCAAATTAATTGACTGCAACAATAATAGTTTTTCCAGTAATAGCTTACACTTTACACAATATCACAATCCCTGCCGCATCAAAGGGGATCGCGCTGATCTTGAGTGAAATTGGCGCCAGCTATTTCCAGCCATTGATTGTGTTCATAGTCGTCTTCGTCATCATATAGCGTCATATCATGGGCGAAGTAATCCCCGGTAGTTTGAATTTTGGAACAAGATCCTGTAACTTTCTAGTTCGTGAGAAATTCTTAAATGTGCAGAAACGAAATTTAGGAAATGCATTTAATTCCACCACCAAATACCGTTGGAATCCATTTATAATCACTCGCTTTTATCCAACTCCCAATCCCCAAATCTGTTCCGTATATTATCTCTTCCTCTTTCAAAATCTCGCCACCGTCGTCAACTTCCGCTGCAAATACATCCCATTCAGAAATTATTTTTTGAAGATAAACGACTCACCTGAATGGAAGGAGTATCGGTTAATGTGTACAAAGGGATAAAGGAATACCTGAAGACGAAGAGGAAAGGTTACGAGAGGCTAAACCGACCCGGCCGGAGACGAAAGTGCAGTATCGAATTGGGTTCCGGCGACGGCGCTGCACGGAAGAAGACGTCGTGGAGGTTAAGGCTGACGCCTAGACTCAAGCTCCGGTTCAAAATAAGCTTTCCCCCCAAAAAAATGCTCATCCGCATCCGGGACGCCTACGTCAACCTGATGCTGCGAGTCGCCAATACGCGTGTCATCGGCGGCGGCATGGGCGGCTTCGCCGCCAGCGGGAACGCCATCTCCAGTTTCACGACTAGATCGGTGAAGGAGTACGATGAGAAGATGGTCATCCAGATCTATAAATCCCTTCTGATAGCGCAGGGCCAAACCCAGATGGTGCCCGGTGATGCGCCGCCTCGAATCGGAACCTCCATCCGATGGGATTAATCCTTCCTAAGACAAAGTTAAAATGAAAGAGTTTTTTACTTTTTACCACACATTTTGTCGTTTTTAATACCCGTATAACTACTCCGTATAAAATTAGCACAGTAAAGTGTGCTGTAACGATGATCATAGTACTACGGTTGCAGCAGTGATCCTCAACGGTTGTAATCCTCGCTTACTTTATTTTACCGCGGATTTTTTTGTGGGGGGAAAGGGTACGGAGTATAAACCCCCTTATTTTTTATTGTAAAGTATAAAATCTCAATAAATATCGTATCTTTAGCCTGCATAAGTGCATAACTGTATCCCTCACTTAAATTTACCATTTGACTTTTGAGTCAAAATTATTAAACTTTGACTATTAATTAATTAAAATTCACAAAATTTTATTACAAAAAATATATTTTATGTGCTTTATTGTAATATGTATTTTTCAAATGTTAATTTATTACTCCTTATATATTATATGAGTATACATTTATATATAATTACAATATAATCAAATATCCATCTAGAAGGCCATAAAATCAAATAGTGGACGGGAGGGAGTAGTAAAATCGGAACTGAATCATATCTACAATCAACTATGCTTAATGTACACATAATTTGTATACACTTGACACACTTTTCTGTCTACACATATAATCCTTTTTTTAACGAGTTACTTGTCTACACAGGTAACTAGGGGGTGTACACATTTTGTGTATATTTTACACTCGCCTATGTTCACATACAATTGTTGGTTTTTTCTAAACCAGATGTCTATGTATATAGGAAAGTGTGTACAAATTATGTATACATATATAAAACTTTTCAACTACAATTGATATGAGAGATGAATACATTCACCTTGGTTATTACATGAGTTTCATGGTTCGCAATGATTTACAAAAAGAGATATTATAATTACTCTTTTTCTCAATGAGTTGTTAATGTCCTCGATTAAAAGATCTTGGTAGGAGCAACCATTTCCTTTTAGTACAACTTGAACTACTCTAAGGGTATCACAATTGAATTTCACCCCATTTACCCGCACAAGTAATTCAACGGTGGCTAAATTTGGTTGTTGGGTTGAAGTCTCAGGTTCAATTCCTAGCAGTGAAAGTGTGTAATTTCATTCAATGTGGTGGCTCCTTGTGTGCATCATATCTTGAATCACCTCACTCAGAAACCGTTTGACATTATGCTGTGACTTACTTCTCCATCATTTTGTCGGGTGGGAGTGTGGGGTTGCCTAGGGCAGGAGATTCCACCTTTAGCATTTTTGGATTGAATTTCACCCTCATTTGATCCTTCCCAAAGCGCACCCAGAATTGCCTCTCATTCCCATCACTTCTGTTTCCACTAGAAACCAGTCAACACTTCGTGATTCATAAGAAGTTTCCTTCATAAGAAACATTAATTTTTTTACATAACTACGTAAAGCATGGCAGTTGCAGTTGGATTTTTATTGAGGTTTTCCGAGCATAAACATAGGGTATATTTTAGCTTAGTTCATGCTTTAAGTTTTAGGCTAGTCAGAAAAAATTAAGGGTGAATCGACACAAAGATTCTTTCTGGTCTTTTCTTCAATAAATATTTACACAATTTTTTGATACTCCCTCCATCCGTAAAAGAAGTTCTATTTCGCTTATCGAGGGTCAACTTAAATCACTCATAAACTCTTACTTTTTATATCAAAAATTTATAAAACATACTCCCTCTGTCCCTAAATGTTGTTCCAATTGCGGATTACGGAGGTTGACCGACGAGAAAGTTAAATGATCCATGTGAAAACTCGGATTATTTTTAGTAAATAAAATTTACATATTCAGAAACTACATTAAACCCGCTACAAAGCCTGTAAAAAGTAATTCAACTTTTATAAAATTTTGATATAAAAGTAAGAGTTTAAGAGTGATTTAAGTTGACCCTCGATAAGCGAAATTGAACTTCTTTTATGGACGGAGGGAGTAGATGTTTTTTATATTTGGAGTCAATAAGGCCCCTAAGCTAGTTATGTCACATGGTTTTATATCACTTTTAAGTTTCTATTTCTCTTTTTTAGACGTCTCCTGGTGATGTTCAGAACATTGTTGAGTATGAATATAAGTATAAAATCTTTAGGTCTTGAGAGTGGTTAGAAACTCTGATAACTACATGTCTAATTAGTAAGACTAGTTAATTGGCTTGAAAAAGTTTATAAATTGCTTAAATCCATTTTATTATACTCCGTAATAATATTAATAAAATAAAATGATAGCATAACACGAGAAGATTAATGCATCAAACCTCAAAACTATAACCACAAAATAGTGATAAAGTTGTATTATTAAACTACTAGATCTGGTCGAATAGGTCGATGAGAAAAGCAGCAACCCGCTATGTATATCGGATAGGATTGTAGGCAAATACGGGTATAATCCTAAGCATATCTGAAAACACGTGTCGCGTTGCCAATGTGCTACCAAGAAATGTGTCCACAATTAGTAATTAAGGTATTTGTTAAGACTAGGTGTTTCATCCGGAAAGGTCGATCTTATAGGAGGAGTAGTTCAAATCTTAATATAGCACTTTATTGATTCAAACTTTTCCGGTGTGGGACTTTAACACCCCTCCTCACGATCAGACAATTCGTATGGATCGTGTTGTCATTTATTCTTTTCGTCGGTTCGTCATTGTCATAAGGGGGCCCACACCATGGATCGATTTGACTTTGATACCATGTTAAATTCCGATCTGGGTTCCGTTCTAAAAGGTCAACCTTATAGGAGGAATAGTTCAGATCTTAATATAACACTTTATCGATTCAAACTTAACAGTATTTTATAATTTCTCCGGCGACATCTTCCTTCTTTCAACATATTTTTAATGTTTTTCTTCTACATCTTCCTTAAACTACAGTATCATTTACATAGCATAATTCTGAATTGTCAATTACGGAGTACTATGACTAATCATCCCTATCACCGACATAATCATCATCATTATTTTTACTACTACTATACGATTCAACATTTATATTGTGTCTAAAATATGAAATACGAAATACGGAGTAGTTTCTAATATATGACCAAAATAAAGATAATGGATAAAAATGTTCTTAGTAACTTTTAATTATTATAATTATGTTCAAATTTTATACTCCATATTAAAGTGACTACAAAATTGTATTCATAGTCACATTAGTCACATTTTTGTCCACAAGTTTTATTTTAGTACGGAGTAGTATTTAGTATAACCCTTCCAACATATGTGAAAAATACATAACCGTTCTTATCATTTTGTTCACCAAATGATTACTTACGTTTTTATTTGGACTATAATCCGTCCCGGACCGGACCAGACCAGATTTGGATAGTTATAAAAATACAAAGAGACCAGACCAGCAAATTACAGTCCAAGTAAAAACATCCTAAGCCATTTCAATTAAAAAATATCATATATATACAACCTTCTCTGAGACATTTTTGTTTTTTCTATTCTTATCATCATAACTAATTTAAATATGAATGATAAATTTTTCATTTAGGGATTTTATTTTATTTTGAACTATACATATCTTATATCCTTATTGATGTTAATATTGTTCGGTTAACCTGTGATCTGATCATCTATTCAGGTTGACGCTCAGCCTTTTTAACAACAAAGTTAAAGATGATTTCATCTTGTAAATAAAAAATAAAAATGTCATTCATTAAGAACAGATTGAAACTATTATGGACAGTAGCCTAAATCATGATAGTTAAGTGCCCGAACCGTAATTAGAGTTAAGAGGACAAGAATCAATACTTGAGACTAACCCAATTCGAGATTGTTGCAGTTTCCCTAATATGTGGTTCAATTAGACTTTTCATATTCTAGTTCTAAATGTCATTTTCTATATAAAAAATAGTACATTTAGACAAGTTGCAAGCAGTCCAAAACCTATTTGAACCACAACCAAAATGATTTGGGATTGTATATAATCGGGATGAATGTAATTTTTATTTCTTACTTACAAGATGAATGACAATGATGATGGCAATAATAGAATGACAATGGGTGTTAACTGTTAACTATAGCGTTAGTTACTGAAAACTTGAAAATATGAGGATGTTTTGTTGGGAATGGCAACATTGATCAACAATAGACAGAGGCATAGCTAGTGGACCGGCCTGGCTCTCGCTCACCGCAAATTTGAAAAATGCTTGTGGCTACTCCATGACAATGGTAGTGATTAATGTCACCAAGGATGGCTAGCAGGGCCGTGCTTACTGTGAGGCCACTGAGGTATGGGCCTCAGGGCCCAAAAAATGTAAAGAATTTTAGGGGCCCAATTTTTTAGCCATTTTCTTATTATATATATATATATATATATATATATATATATGTATGTATGTATGTATGTATGTATGTATGTATGTATGTATGTATGTATGTATGTATGTATGTATGTATGTATGTATGTATGTATGTATGTATGTATGTATGTATGTATGTATGTATGTATGTATGTATGTATGTATGTATGTATGTATGTATGTATGTATGTATGTATGTATGTATGTATGTATGTATGTATGTATGTATGTATGTATGTATGTATGTATGTATGTATGTATGTATGTATGTGTTGAGGTTTATTCCCGAAGATCCGAAAGCCCAACACAAGCCTTGGATATTGTAGGGATATTGGGTTGGATTGAAAGGTGTATAAAATATAAAATAGTGAGACAATATTCAACTCAAGAACTTACTTATATTCTGTAATTAAGTAATTACACCGAAACTACCCGAACGGTAGATGAATACGAGATTACAAGGATGGGAGATGTAAATCTATTGCTAAGCTCTGAGTCTTAAAATGCTAACCCTTTACAATGATTTAAACTGGGGTATTTATACTATAATGGGGATGGGTAAGGTGGATACGTGGCCGAATCTGGTAGGCTATCACCTCTGCCATGTAAGCACTCATGCCCCCACTTGCAGCTGTCATGATCCAGCATTAAATGCGGCCTCCACTTGCTGACCGCCCGTTCGGGCAAGGTGTTCGGTGTGTGGGACCCCGCCATAAGTGATAATTTCTACCCGAAGTATCCCGAACGCCGATCGACATTTGGGCCTTGATACTTTGGCATAATTGTTTCCCAGAATGTTCCAAGTATAAGTTTTATCCCGAATGCCGTTCGGGAGTTCTTTGGACTTGCAGCTTCTTCCCGGATTTGGGCCTAGGGATATCGGGCCTGGACCCAATATCCCAACAATAGTCCCCCACTTCCTATGTCTCGAACGGTAGTGAGTGCATGAGGAAGTAGAAGATAATTGCCCGAAGGCCGTTCAGGTGAGAATCGAATGGCATTCCGCTGGTTCCCGAGGTATATTTTGACGGTTATTTGCAACTGTCGTTTCACTTCTTCGATAAACGCCATGATTTCTTGAGAAGGGTTCTCCGCGTGACACGTGTATCCGTCATCATTACAGAAAACGTGTCCTCTTCTGATTGGGTGCTGAATCGGCGTGACAGAGTATAAATAGGCTCTTCTGGTTTTGATTCTGGGTTTCGAAACTTTGCACCTCCGGCTTATAATTCATCCTTCTCTCTAGAGCTTCATCCGCAGCTTCTGTTCAGGTATCCTTCGAGTTCCCTTCTACTGTTTAGTTCCCTCGTTCGGTGAGAATGGCACCCCTTCGTTCATCTGAACCCTCTACCTCCGGCACTGTACTTCCAGAAGAAAACCCCAACGATATGCTGCAAGTTGTCCGTATTCCGGCGGAGGTTAACGGCGATGATTCCTCTTCCTCCGATGTTTACCCTGATGGCACCAAATCGGGGGATGAATTGGAAGTTATGGAAGCCGGCCCTCCAAGCGGCGTTTCCTGTCATAAGCTTGACCTAGCTCTTATTAGGTTTAGACGCCAAAAGCTCACGGCCCAGAATCGGGCCCAAATTCAGATGCTAATTCCTGATTCGGTGGACTTCCGCCTTCAATCGGGTCTCCACCCAATGCGCCACTTCCCAGGGATGGTTGTGGTCCATTTCGACTCAATCAAGGCTGGTCTTAGATTCCCACTTCAACCCTTTTTTGTCTCCCTTTTAAATTTTTACAATGTAGTACCAGCCCAAATAATGCCGAACTCCTACCGGTCGATAGCTGGTTTCATTTGTCGTTGTCACAATGTCAAGGTCATACCCACTCTAGAGCTTTTCCACTACTTCTTTTCAGTTATCCCCCAGCAGTCCCACGGCTTTCTGGTGGTAAGCTCCCGACCAGGACACATTTTGTTCTGTGAGGCTCCTTCTTCCATTAAGGGTTGGAAAGATAGGTTTTTCTTTGTCTCTGTCCCGAACGGTTTGATTCCTAGGAAGTGGAACGCATTCCCTCCTAAATCCCCCGAGCCATTCATCTCCGAGGAGCTTAGCAAAGATGTCATCGCTGTGGAGGCAGGAGGCTGCTTCAAAATCATGTCTTATCTGACTCCCGAACGGCTAATTAAGGCCGGGATAGGTACTGCCCGTATTCCTGGACTTACTTGACTGAAAACCAAGTACCATGGCCCGGGTGGTCCTTCCCGTGTGATATAACTTTTTAATCCACGTGTGAACCGCTCGGTACTAATTTGTCCTTGTTATCTTTTCAGCTCCAAAGCAAGGCGAATCTTCAGAATCCGAAGGAGCCAATCCCGGACAATCAGCAATGGATAACAGCAGGCTTTTCACTGTTGGATTCGATGATGAGCCACCAACCTCTCCTCCCAAGCAGCAGAGGAAGACAAAGAGGAAGAGGTTGAGGAAGGCCGATCAGGGGACATCCTCCCAATCCGCCCCCCTCCTCCCCGAGCAGCCTGAACCTGTTTGGGATGTAGAACCTGTGCAGCAGGTTGCTCCTGATCAGCAAACTCATGCTGACACGCTGATGGATCAGCTTTTTTCTGACCAGCAGTCCCACCATTTTTCTGCTGAGGAGGTGGCTGCCCATCAGGCTGACTTGGCTAGTCAGTTCGAGCGGATCTCCCTCTATGATCCTGCTCATGAGATGTTGGAGCGGGGTGGCTGTCCGGCGAGCCAGATCTGGTCCACGTCAGGATTTCTCAATGGCCACAATCTTCCCCCAATACCGGTGGAGGAGGCCGAGGAGTGTATTGCTCTGACTGTCCTGAAGGTAGCTCATTATCTTGTGCTCATAATTCACTCTTTCCTTTTCTTTGTTTGATAACTTATCATGTGCTTATATTTTACTTTCTGATCATTAGGCGGGAATATACAGCCTGAAACTCAGAGAGGCCAGGCAGGCAAAGGAACAAAGCCTGCTGATGGCCAAGGAAACAGCTGAGCAGGCAGTGGAAACTGAATGGCGAGCATTTGCCGAGGAGCGGAAGAAGCTAGAAGCTGAGGCCGGGGAGCTTCGTGTCCAAGTGGGCTCTCTCCAAGCCAAAATTGCGGCAGCTGAGGCCGCTCAGGTCAAGTTTTCTGAGGCTCCTCCTCAAATCCCGGACGGCCCGGCTGAAATGTTAGTTGATCTATCTGCCGTTCGGGATCAATTCAAAGCTTCTGAGGAGTTTCTGGCTCTCAAGGAAGAATACGCCACCGAACAGCTCCCTGCTGTCTTCGGGAGGCACCTGTAGAAACTGGCCGGAGAAGAGCGCCAGAAGGAGGGGATCAGGGTGCTTGATCAGCATTCTGTCACCAAGGAGTGGGCTGATAACTTCGCCCACGGGGTCTATAGCTCAGGTTGCCAACATATGCTACAGCCTCTCCTCCCCCTCATAGAAAAACACATGGGCCGAGCGGTGCAACCCTCTGACTTTCCCGCTGATCTTCATCCCGATCACCTGAACGCCCTGATGGCTCAGATGAAAAAGTGCCGGCGAGCCCTGGGGATGGATGTGGTGCAAATAGTTGATGAAGCTGATGATGAAGAAGATGATGAAGAGGGTGAAGATCATCCCGAACAGTAGATTTAGACATCCTCATCTGTACCCCTTTTCCTTTTTTAAATCAGTATTTCTTGTATATTCCGGCCAGTAGAGCCGATGAATACACCACTTTTGTTTTGCAACTTCTGTCTTTGTAATTTCTTTTACTGTACTTCATACTTGTTTTCTCACCCATCAATTTGCCTTCGTACTACATTTCCTGTTTACCTGTTTGCGATCAGGTTTGCCTGTTTGCGTCGCCCCTTCGCCAAGTCAAGAATTTAGGATTTTAATATTGATCGACCTGTTTGTTCGATATCATTCGTAATGAACCCGTTCAGTCTGCACACACTTTTTTTTTTCTCCCCATCTGTTCGGGGTGTAAACTCCTGTACTTTCCTCATTGATCATGTCCGCAGGCCTCTTTTTTAACTATTTGGTAATTGTATTCAGCCTTTGGGATGTAGTGTTACCTTCTTCGTTGCATCTGCCAGATTTTTTCATGTTAGATAACCATACTGTTCGGGTACACCGATCATTCTTTATTATATTTTGGTGCATCTTCCCTTTCTGTTTGGGGCCTGATTTTTGAACATCTTCGGTGTCTTTTATCCCGTTCGGGGGAACACTCGTAGCCCACTTTCTTTTTCACTTGTAGAGGTACGTGAACTTTGTTGACTTCAACCCCGTTCGGGTGTTCACTTACCCTCAAAGGATGCTTTAACTTCTCCCAACCGTCTTGACACGTGTCAGTTATTCATTTGAATTCTTGGCGGTAGTATTTCCTTATATAAGGATGCAGCTACCTTGTTTCAGATTTTCTGCTGCTTCTCAAATCCTTCAAGCTTTCTCTCTCTAGAATTCTTTTCCCTGCTCCATGTCGGTTCTTTCTGGCTCAGATTCCGAAGAAATGGTGCCTACTTTGATTCATCGATCCAGGGGAAAGGCTCATCCCAAGGATCAAGGAGCATCTACCCGCTCATCGGGTTCCAATGGGTCCTCTGGGACACTTCAGCCCGAACAGCCCCTCCCTGATGATGGATGTCAGTCGGGAGATGACCTAGCCATCTATAATAAGGGCATGCCTGAACGGCCCCCTCGTTATAGTCTGAACTTTCATTGCATTAGGAAGCAACGTCAACGCCTTCCTGCGGATGCAGAACAGACGCTTCGGCAACTACTACCTCCACCCCGTCAGTTCAGTGCGGGATTCATCAAACATCCCATGCGACACCGTCCGGGATGTGTGTTAGTCCATATGGACGCCCTGATCGCCGGTTTGCGGTTCCCTCTGCACCCGTTCGTTGTGGAGTTCCTCCGCCGGGTGTCAGTACTGCCGGCACAGTTCGTGCCTAGCACCTACAGGATCCTAAATGGGTTCATTGTCTGGTGCCACGAGTTGGGGATTGCCCCCAGCGCCGATCTCTTTTTGCACTGCTACGGCGTCCAGCCCTATTGGACCACCGGGTACCTGAGGTTTGTCGCCCGTCCTGGCCGTTCGCTCTTCACCGACAACCCCACCCCTCCGGAAAAATGGGAGGAAAGATTTGTGTTCGTACACGTGGGGTCGCCGCTTCCTTTCCCTGATCGGTGGAACACCTATCCCGTTCAGGATGCCTCCCCAAGGGTGGATGCAGCTATTTTCTGCCAGTACGAAAGGCTCCGTCTGGCCGGTTCCAAGAACCTACGGTCTTTCTTGACTCCCGCTAAGATGCTAGCTGCTGGCATCGGTATGATTCTTCCCTTACTTTGTTCGTTCGGTATATTTTTCAATCTCTTGTTCATTTTTCTTCATTCTTTCCTGTAGGTGTGATTCCCCCCGTTTCCATAAAGCGTCCTGCTCCTACTCCTTCCTCCACCGCCATAGTTAGCAAGGGAAAGGAGAAGGCTATTCAGTCAGGTTCTTTCGCTGGCCGGGAATCTGGGCCAGTAAACAAACGGCCGAGAATCGAAAGCAGCGGCGCCTTGGTCCCGATCGATCACGTCATTGATCTGACGGATCCTTCTGTGGAAAGGATGCTTACGGTCCCCTCCCCTTCAAGGAAGCTGGGCAACAGGGGAGGTGTTGCTTCAGATAGTCTCCCGATCCCCGATCGGTTGACGATGGAGTTTTCCGCCATGGGCCCCCGAACCGAATGCCGGACGCTGTTCGGGCAGACTGCATCATCCATATGGTGCAGTACTTCTCTGAAGGCTGGTGAGGGTTTCACCAACCTGACTCACTGGTCCGACCTATTTGAAGCAGGCCACGCCGAGTCCCTTAAGGTATGTCTTTCACTGTATAGTCCATTCTTCTTATTTTTGATATTGTTCTGGACTTGTCCTTATTGCTGTTTCTTTCTTCCACAGGCCGGTACATATTACCACCGGGCCTTCCTAGCTGCTGAACGGGAGATGACCCTCCTTCATCAGGAGCTGGATGAGAGCCAAACCCTTTTGGCTGCTGCTAGGAAAATGGCTGCAGATCTCCAAGATCGAGCCAACAAGGGTGACAAGGCCAGGGAAGAGCTGGCTGAACTGGAGCAGAGGCTTCAACGACGCGATCGGGAAATCCGTGATCTGCGTGCCAAGGTGAAGGTCGCCGAAGCTGCTGGCCTGAAAATTGAGAAGGCCAAGGGGGAGAATCCCCCTGCCCCCTATACCGCCGATGTTTCCAAGATCACCAGGAAGGCGGTGATTGACTTCCAAAGGGGGAAAGGCCTGAATCTCGCCCTAGAAAATACTGCTCGGGAGTTCCTTGGCAAGCATCTGGGCGAATTCCTAGAGAAGAGCAAGGACCCATTACACGATGGCCTCAAGCTTCTTGATGAGACCCCGTCCGGGACAGCCTTCGCCAATGCTCTAGCAAAGGACACCCTTGTTAAGTGTCAGGATATGCTGGTCGACCGGAATCTGGAGGTGATCAAGGAATCTTTCGACGAACCCTTCGACCCCAAGGAGGAAGGTTTTGATCCTTTATTCTGCCGTGCTTATCAACGGGTGATGGAGAAGAGGCAAAAGGCTAAAGATTCAGCCAACCCCCCAAACTCCAACTCCGATGCTGTGCCGAATAAGGATCCTCCGTAGCTTAGCTCTCTTTATTGTAATCCCCTTTTCTTTTTCTCATGTATGATTCCCGGCCAGTAGTGCCGAAGAATAAAGATTGATCTGTTTCCGAATGACTGGCATCCCGAACACTTCTCTTTTTTTTTTCACTACAAGTCAGCATCATGATTGAGATGTAAGCTGTTCGGCCCGTCCCTAACACCAAAGTTGAGGTGCAAGCTGTTCGATTGATTTCCGTCGGTTGTTCTTTGTTTCCTGAATGCGCAAGACATAATGTTTAACGCCTGCTGTGCCCCCAAGCACCATGTTTCAGATGCATGCCGTCCGGTTTATTACCGTCGACTGGTTGTTCCCTGAACGCGCAAGTCATCAATGTTAAATGCTTGCTGCGCCCCCGAGCACCATGTTTCAGATGCATGTCGTCCGGTTTATTACCGTCGACTGGTTGTTCCCTGAACGCGCAAGGCCCAAGGCTATAGTAACCTGTTCGGGTTATCATCCGCGTTTTTCCTTATCCGCAAGGCAATCACCTCTTGCTGCAAGACAGTTTCACAATTCGTGTAGTGTCTGCCATCTTCCAAGCCCATAATTCCGATGCATACCGTCGGTTTTACCGTCCGGGGTCATCCATATCATGAGGTTTGAGATGTCCATTCTGGACCATTGAGAATAAGGCTCCCAATTCGGGTCTCCCCCTTATTCTCTGCCAAAATGGAGACTCGCCTCCAGGTTACAGCTCGGGTTCCCCCACAATAAATCACTATATTGTGGTTCGGGCGAGCTGCATAGCCAAGGCAAGATTTTAAGACCAGAGTCCCGATCCCCTGCTCGGCCACCCTACATTTTCGGATGTCCGCCCAGTTCGTCCTACTCAAGATCTTTTACACCATCCCCTGCACTCTTTTTTTTTTTTTTTTTTTTTAAGATGATGGCTCCCCATGGATCGAGATGAATGACCTCTATCGATCAAGGTGAGACTTCTGGCTGAGTTTGTGGTGATGCCGTTCGGCTTGTTGATGCCGTTCGGCTTGTAATATTTCTCTTAACCCTGGCCTCTTTGGAAGCATTGTTCTCCTTTTTTTTTCAGAGGTGGCAACCGCCGTTTTTATTGATAAAATTTCCGCAAGTGTGTAGCGTTCCATATTCCTGCCGAACAGCCTTCGGTATCCTGTAGGGAAAAGGTCCCCACCCGGTATTTTTTCCAGACCCGGTATGGTCCCTCCCAATTCTTTGACATCTTCCCGCCCTCTAGCGGTTTGCTTTTCTCTCTATTCCTTAGGACAAGGTCTCCAACTTCAATCGAACGGATTTTAGCCTGTTTATCCACATACCTCTTAGTCGCCCGGTGATATTCTTCCATTCGTAAAGCTGAGAGATCCCTTCTTTCCTCTATGAAATGGAGTTCAGCACGCAGGTTGTCCTCATTCTGCTCAGGATCATAGTGGATGGTTCTATGAGTGGGCACCAAGACCTCGGTTGGGACCTTAGCCTGAAATCCGTAAGCGAGGGCGAACGGTGTCTCCCCGGTTGCTGTTCGGGGCGTTGTCCTGTATGTCCACAAGACGTAATTTAACTGTTCAGGCCAGGTTGACGCATAATCCTCGAGTTTCTTTTTTATGCCATCCATGATGGTTCTGTTCATGTTCTCCACCTGCCCATTCGCCTGCGGATATGCTACGGAAGCTCTTGAATGCTTAATTCCCCACTTGGTGAGGAATTCTTCGAAGTTTTTGCTCACGAACTGTCGCCCATTATCCGTGATGACCTGTTCGGGGAGCCCGAACCTGCATATAATATTTTGCCAAACAAAGCCAGGGGTTCGGCTTCCACCCATTTGGTGAAGTAATCAATCCCTACTATGATGTACTTCCTTCCTCCGGTCGCGTTAGGTAGGGGCCCTAGCAAGTCGATCCCCCATCTAGCGAATGGTAATGATATTGTCATTGGAGTGTAAAAGGTCGCAGGCCGCCCAGGTACTGGTGCGTAGAGCTGACATATTTTGCACCTCCTTGTGTGCCCAAAACAGTCCTGCTGAATAGTTGGCCAATAGTAACCTTGCAGGATGATTTTCCTAGCCAGGGTTTTTGGCCCCTGATGGCTGGAGCAGATACCTTCGTGAATTTCTTCCATTACAGCGGCTGCCTGATCGGGGGGAAGGCATTTTAAATATGGACCCCCGAACGTCTTTTTGTATAGTTGTGCGTCAATCAGTTCGAACATTGGGGCCCTTCGCTGTATACAAGTGAGGTTGTATACGTCATTTTTATCGTTCGGCAAGGTCCCGTCCTTTAGGTATTTCGTCAAGTCAGTGACCCAGCTTGGGGCGGCATAGGATACGGCATCTACCCGCAGAATCATTGTTGCCGGTGTAGTCAGTACTTCTCTTTGTGCGAACCTCTGGATGTGTGCAGGGATGCTCGGGGCATGATCATCCCGAACGGCATATTCTAGCTTGGATAGGATATCCGCCTCGCTGTTTTCGATCCTGGGAATCTGGTCAAGTACTACTTGTTCGAATCTGCCGATTTCTTCCTCGACCAGTTCCTTGTAGGCTTTTAGCCGTTCTTCCCTAACTTCGGCTGATCCATTGATCTGGCTCACCACCAGCTGACTATCTGAACGAACTTTTAATCTGCCGGCACCCAGAGCCTTGGCATATTTTAACCCGGCGATAAGGGCCTCATATTCAGCCTCATTATTGGTTACCTTGAATTCAAACTGTACGGAATAGTATGCTTTGAAACCTTCGGGGCATGTTATCACAGCACCCCCACCACAGCCTTTGTTACTGGACGCCCCATCCACATACATTTCCCACCAATGGTCCTGCACTTCTCCTCCCGTTCCTTCTTCAGTTGATCTGGCAGTGCATTCGGCAATGAAGTCAGCCAAAGCTTGTCCCTTGATCGTGGGGCGGGGCTTGAAGTCTATTTCATACTGCCCGATCAGGAGGGACCACTTGGTGATGCGCCCACTTGCCATAGGATTTCTTAGTATGGTGGCCAGGGGCTGGGTAGTGTAGATGGTGATTGGGTGTGCCTGGAAATAGGGTGCCAGTCGCTTGATGGTAGCAATCAATGCTAAAATGGTTTTTTCCATTAAGGTGTACCTGGTTTCTGGCCCGTTCAGGGCTTTGCTCACAAAGTAAATAGGGCGTTGAACACCCTCATCTTCCTTCAATAAAACAGAGCTGACCGCCAGATCAGCCACAGCCAGATACATATAGAGATGTTCCCCCGGGTCTGCTTTAGTTAAGACCAGGGGGAAGATAGGTACAATTTGAACTCTTCAAAAGCTGCCTGACATTCTGCTGTCCATTCGAATGGGTTGGTTTTCTTCATTATTTGGAAGAATGGAATGGCACGATCGGCTAGCTTAGCCATAAATCGGCTCAACGGACGCTAATCTTCCGGTCAGCTTCTGAACTTCTTTCAAGTTCCGCGGTGCCTCCATGTCCATGATTGCCTTTACCTTCTCAGGATTAGGCTCAATTCCCCGCTCGCTCATCATATATCCCAAATATTTTCCCCCCTTGACCGCGAAGGCGCACTTTTTTGGATTCAGTCTCATGTTGGCCTTCTGCATGATCCCGAAGACCCTTTCCATGTCCCGGACATGATCCTCCTTCTTCCTGCTCTTGATTAGGATGTCATCTACATATGCTTCCATGGTTACCCCCAGTACCTCTTTGAAGAGCATGCCGATCATTCTTTGAAAAGTGGCCATGGCATTCTTCAACCCGAATGGCATGACGATATAGCAGAACACGCCGTCCGAGGTGACGAACGCAGTCTTTTCTGCATCATCTGGGTGCATGAAGACTTGGTGATAACCCCGGAAGGCATCCATAAAGCTCAGCAGTTCACATCCTGCTGTTTCGTCCACCAGTAGGTCTATTCGTGGGACAGGATAGGGGTCCATGGGGCAGGCTTTGTTCAGATCGGAGTAGTCCACACACATTCTCCAAGTAGATCCTTTTGGAGAAAGGACCACATTAGCCAACCATTCGACATGGATGACTGGTCTAATGTGCCTTATTCTCAGTAAGGTGGCTACCTCCTGCTTTGTGAATTCCCGCCGTTCGGCCGCCTGATATCTTTTCTTTTGTTGGACTGGCCTGGCATCAGGCCGAACGGCCAACTTGTGGCAGATGAGGGCCGGATCAATTCCCGGCATGTCTTCGGGTCCTCGGGCAAATAGGACCTGGAATCTCTTCAGGACAGCGATCACCCCCTCCCTGATTTCCCCTTCAAGGTCCACCCTGATCGCAATCTTACGATCGGGAGGGGAATCAAGCTCGATGTATTCTAGGAGGGTGGCTGGCTCGGGGCGTCCCTCGAACTCCGTACGCCGGGTCTGCACCTCAATGCTGTTTACCCGATGTCCCCGGGTGGTCATTTGTTTCAAAGCCTCCCGGTAGCACGTTCGGGCTATGGCAGGATCTGTTCGGGCCACTCCTACACCAGTGTCAGTTGGGAATTTGATGCATGAGTGTCGAACAGAGGCAATTGCCTCCAAATCTTCTAGCCCCGGACGGCCCAATATGGCGTTGTGGGCACATGCAATATCCACCACCACAAACGTCATCCGGACTGCCGCTCGGTGAATTTCATCACCAATTTCCACCAGAAGCTGGATGGTGCCCTCAGCCTCTATTACATTGCCGGTGAAGCTAGCCAGCGGCGTCTTCAGCTTGGTCAGCTGGTCCTTCTTCAGCTTCATCTTCTCCAACGTGCGTAAATACAGCACGTTCACACTACTTCCCGTGTCCACCAGAACTCGGTGGATCAAGGCGTTGTCTATACACATACTCACCACTAGCTCGTCCCTGTGCGGACTTGGTGAGTTGGGTAAATCAGCCACCCCGAACGTAATTGGCTCCAAGCGGCCCTTCTTTGTGGGAGGTGCAGCTACAGTGGCGACATAGAGGCTGCGCTCCAATTTCTTACGTTCGGCGGCCGTATCCCCGGTCTCTCCTCCACCAAAGATGACTTTCACCTCCAATCGTGGCTTTTTTCCCGGATTCCCAGACCCCTCAGCCTCCTCTATAGGGGGAAGGTATGAATCATTACTGGGTTCTGCATCCCGCTGGACATCCCGCTTCCAGCTATTAGATCGGGGAGGGCGCTGGTTGGGGGAAGGGCTGTTCAGGTTGGTGCTGACATACTTCCTCAGGTAGCCCTTTTGGATCAGGTCCTCAATTGCCACATGTAGGGCGTGACAATCCTTTGTGAAGTGTCCATTCCGTTGGTGGTATCTACAATAGGCATTCGGGGTAGGTCCCATCACGGGCCTTGTGTCAGTAGGGGGAGGAATAGCATTGTGTTCCAAATGAAAAACACCGACTATAGACATGACCAGGGGGGTGAAGCGCGTAGTCCTTCGATGAGGTGCTGTCGCTGCCGCTGCGGGTCCCAGACGTTCTGCCAGCCTTGGAGTGGGAGGTTGCGGGGCCGTTCGGTCCCTTATCCTGATCTCCTCTTCCAGGGCCGCATGGTTCCTGGCCCTTTCCAGGATGTCTGGGTAGCTGGTCCCCGGATTTCTCTTCAGCTCCCTGTATAAATCTCCCGTCTGAAGGGCATCGGTGAAAAGAAGGATGGCAGTCTCATCTGTCATGCCGGTCACCTTCAGGGTTTCGGTCCTCCACCTGGTGAGGAAACCGGCGATTGATTCTTTAGGCCCTTGCCTCACACTGGTCAGATACCCGAAATGTAATTTTGGGGTTGTGCTGGAGGCGAACTGAGCTAAGAATAAGGTGGATAGCTCCGCAAAGCTCCCGATCGACCCGGATTGTAATGTTCCGAACCATTCCTGGGCTGGTCCTCGAAGGGTGCTGAAGAACAGCCTGCATATCGCCGCGTCGGTGGCCCCTAATAGCATGAGGCCACCCTGGTAACTCCTCAGGTGTACGTGGGGATCTCCCACCCCATCGTATGTTAAGCCTGCCGAGGGACGGCAGTCCCTTAGAATCTCGGCGTTCATGATCTCCCTGGTAAAGGGGGAAGTAATCCCAACCCGTGCTGGCGGGGTTTGTTGGGGCGTCCGATTGACCTGCTCTCTGAGCTCCGTCATCTGTCTTCTCATTTCGGCCATTTCGTCGTCTTGGGCCGTTCGGGGAGTATGTGGTATCCTAGCATCCACATATTCCGGTATTCTGTTTTGGGGAGGGGCAGCTGTGTTAGCTCTCCTCCGGATGAAGCGTTCCCCATCCCTCTGGATATACTGGAAGTGTTGTCCAACGGGGTCTACCACGGGGGTAGGATCCCTATATCCGTTTCGAGGTGCGGACGGGGTTAGGCTGGCTGGGGCTGGCTGGGGCTGGCTGTGCATGCCCGTAAGGGTGGGTCCTCCTGCGGTTTCCTCGATGCTCCTGGGAATGTGCTGAGGCCGTGGTGGTCTCAGTGTCTTCTCTTTCGTCAAAGGATGTCATAGGATGAATGGGGGATAGGGGCTCATGTGTCTCGTCGGTGTATCCCTGTTCCTGTTCATCCGCCATGCGTTGCATGGCCTCTGCCATCTTCCTCATCAACTGAGGGTTCATCCTTACGTCCCGAGGGATGATTTGCTCGAACTCCCGGGTGGCACTGCCACTGGCTTGTCCTTGCATGGACCACCCTTCAGAGGATCTATTGCCTCCTCGGCCTCTGGATGTAGAACTCGGTGTAGCGGTAGTAAGCCTAGCCATTTCAAGAAAAATGGTGCTTAGATCAGTGGTTTTCCCTGGACTTTTAGTTTCGTTTCCCACAGACGGCGCCAATGTTGAGGTTTATTCCCGAAGATCCGAAAGCCCAACACAAGCCTTGGATATTGTAGGGATATTGGGTTGGATTGAAAGGTGTATAAAATATAAAATAGTGAGACAATATTCAACTCAAGAACTTACTTATATTCTGTAATTAAGTAATTACACCGAAACTACCCGAACGGTAGATGAATACGAGATTACAAGGATGGGAGATGTAAATCTATTGCTAAGCTCTGAGTCTTAAAATGCTAACCCTTTACAATGATTTAAACTGGGGTATTTATACTATAATGGGGATGGGTAAGGTGGATACGTGGCCGAATCTGGTAGGCTATCACCTCTGCCATGTAAGCACTCATGCCCCCACTTGCAGCTGTCATGATCCAGCATTAAATGCGGCCTCCACTTGCTGACCGCCCGTTCGGGCAAGGTGTTCGGTGTGTGGGACCCCGCCATAAGTGATAATTTCTACCCGAAGTATCCCGAACGCCGATCGACATTTGGGCCTTGATACTTTGGCATAATTGTTTCCCAGAATGTTCCAAGTATAAGTTTTATCCCGAATGCCGTTTGGGAGTTCTTTGGACTTGCAGCTTCTTCCCGGATTTGGGCCTAGGGATATCGGGCCTGGACCCAATATCCCAACAGTATGTATGTATGTATGTATGTATGTATGTATGTATGTATGTATGTATGTATGTATGTATGTATGTATGTATGTATGTATGTATGTATGTATGTATGTATGTATGTATGTATGTATGTATGTATGTATGTATGTATGTATGTATGTATGTATGTATGTATGTATGTATGTATGTATGTATGTATGTATGTATTTTTAAATATAAAAGACATGCCTTTGTTTAATTCTATCGCTGTTGCGTTTGAAAAGCGAAATAGCCGACAAATTGACTTACGGAGTTAGAAGAGAAACAACCGAACTAGGTTACCTGACCGCAAGGCGGTGCGCCGGTAAAAGACATGCCTTTTGATTTTTAGTTTTTTGTAAATAGCTTTTGAGTTTGCAACTTTCTGACTTTTGAGAATTGAGATTACAAAGTAAGAGAGTTTATATGGACCCATTTTGAATTTGTTTTGGACACATTGAAAAACTCTTGTTTTGTCAGAATCGAAGATGAATATAAATGTTCCAGGGTTGTTTTGAGATCCTATTGCTTGACCCATACATTTAGAAAATTAAGTTTGAACTTAATTTTGAATATTCAAACGAGTTGAGATGCATAATTAAACAATTTCAGTTTTTTTATATTTAATATCAAAACATTTTAAGTAGGTTATGTTCTCTAATTTAGTGACAAGAATGCATTATTTAGCACATTTGTTTAACTAATATTAGGATATGTCATAAAAAAACTAATATTATCATATATAATTTCAGTAAATTGTGTTTTGTTTATCTTGAGTTTGACTCGTTAGAACACTTACGTCGTATTAAGGATCACAAGACTTATGTTACATATCTTGGAGGAACGATTCAAAATGATTGATACAAATGTTGGCAAATGAGGTTAGGAAAAGGATACTATTGGAGGTATTGGTCCTACCAAGGCTTCCCTTCCACTTTATTAGCCGAGGCTTGCACCCTATTAATTTACTCCCTCTTTGACACCTTTTACCTTGGTATATTATCTGATCAATTATATACCTGTTGACTCCTTACCTGGCTTTGGTCCCTTGTGTTGTCAGCTGCAGTTCCTGCCTCTTGTCTTGGTATACCCGTGGTGTCCTTTGCCATCCCGTAAGTGTCCTTGTTGTTTTCCCATAGGCTGACAGCCTACTATAATTCAACACTCTCCCATTCTTTGTGAGATAAGCCTGCGAGAGTATCCTGAGAGCAGTGTCTTCCTTCATCCTCCTTGAGAGTTCCTTTGTGGTTAGAAGAAGAGAGTAATGAGAGAGGTGTACCGGTGCTATAGCTTCCTCCTAGTGTGGTGTATGTGAGTAGTGTGTGTAGAAAGACCTGAGCCGGAGACGGAAAAGATCCCAACAGTGGTATCAGAGCCCTGCGTAGGGGTGATTTATTGGGTGTTAGGGGTAGAATTACTTAATTTTAATTGCTGCTCGGAATTGTTTTAGGTGCCAAACTGTCCGAAATTGCTATATGTTGCACGCTGCCCGGGGTTATTAAAGTGTTTACTTTGTAGCCCGGGTTGGATTATTTTTTTCTGTCAAATTTTTCTGTTTAACTTTGTGTTGTTTTGTGGTTGATACCATGGCTACTAATCAGTATGGTATGCTTCCATTTAATGGGAAAACAGATTTTGATATTTGGAAACAGAAAATTAAGTGTGTTATAATACAGCAAAAAGTTTTCATAGCTGTCACTGGTATTTTCCTTGGATCAGAAGATAAGGCTAAGCAAATTGAAATGAACGAAACTGCTTGTTCTACTATTTACTTGAATCTATTTGATTATGTGCTTAGGAAAGGGGGTATTCTTGAGTCCGCTAAGGAGTTATGGGAGAAATTGGATAGTCTCTGTACTGATACCTCTTTACCCGGGAAGTTGTTTTTACTAAAGAAATTCTTTAGGTTTAGGCTTGACCTGACTAAGGATATAGTTGAGAACTTGGATGTGTTTAATAAACTGATACAGAATATCAAACAGGCAGGTGATAAAGACATAGATGATTACACTCCCATAGTATTACTTAATGCCATTCCCGACTCTTATAATGATGTTAAGTCCGCTATTAAGTATGGTAAGGATGAGATTTCGTTAGATATTGTCGTTAATGGGTTAGGGAGTAAGGAATTGGACCTGAAACATGCTAGGGGTAGTGCTAATCAGTCCAAAGACTCCGGTGAGGCTATGTTTGTTAGAGGTAGATCTAAGGGTAGGTCTAAGAACTCTAAACAAAATAGTCAAAGTAAGAACATTAGTCAGCCTGGGAAGAAGAGGAGCAAATCTAGGAAGAGAGTGTGTTACAATTGTGGTAACACTGGCCATTTCATTAAGAATTGCCCTAACCCTAAGAAGACCGAGCATGCTAGTGTAGCTGTTGATAGATGTGACCTGGGTGACATTTTGATGGTTTGTGACCATGTTAATTCTGTGAGGAATTCCCTGTCTGAGCATGAATGGTTGATTGACTCTGGTTATACCTATCACATGTCCCCTTTTAGAGATTTGTTTTCTACATATGAATTATGTGATAGTGGCTATGTTTCCTTAGCTGATAATAAGAGATGCAATGTGCTCGGTGTTGGTGATATATGTCTGAAGTTTTCTTGTGGCTCTGTGTTTACCATTAAGAATGTGAGACATGTCCCTGATTTGTGTCATAACTTGTTATCTATTGCTGCTTTGGAGAGTAGTGGTTTACAGGGAAAGTGGGGGAATGATTGCATGAAAATCTTGAAAAATTTTCTTGTTTTGTTTAAAGCTGAGAATGTGAATAACCTTTATGTGTGTCATGCTAAACATTTTGCTGATTCTGCGAATGTTGTATGTTCTGATAAGACCTCTTTGTGGCATAATAGGCTAGGACATATGAGCAATAAGAGTTTAGATGTCATGCGTAGGGCTGATTATTTTGGTAAGGACTCTGTGACTTCTATGCCTTTCTGTGAATCTTGTGTGTTAGGAAAGCAGCATAGAGTCAGCTTCCCTCCATCCTCTTACCTAATCTGTCTAAGTGTTCTTCTGTGCTTGAATATGTTCATGATGATGTTTAGGGTCCTGCCAGTGTTCCTACCCACGGGGGTAGGAAATATTTCCTTTCTATTATTGATGACTTTTTAAGGAAGGTGTGGGTTTGTCTTTTAGCACACAAGTCTGATGTGTTTGTGAGGTTTAGGGAGTGGAAACCCCTAGTTGAAAACCAAACTGACGGGAAGGTTAAAACCCTTAGGACTGATAACGGGTTAGAGTTCTGTAATAAGGAGACGGATAAGCTGTGTGTGGATTGTGGGATAAAAAGGCACAAAACTGTGCCTTATACTCCCTAACAGAATGGGATAGCAGAGAGAATGAATAGGTCTCCGTTGGATAAGGTTAGAAACATGTTATCTACCTCTGGGTAGTCTAAGAAATTCTGGGGTGAAGCAGTTAATATTGCTGCCTATTTGGTTAATAGGTCCCCGTCTGTCCCTCTTAGTGGTAAGTGTCCTGAAGCCGTCTTTACCGTTAAGCCTCTTGATCTGTCTAACTTTCGGGTGTTTGGTTGTGCAGCGTATGCACATCAGCAAGTTGACAAGTTGGATCCTAGGTCTAAGAAATGTGTCTTCCTAGGTTATCTAGAGGGGGTAAAGGGTTACAGGTTATGGGATAGGAACCAGGTAGGCTTTAAGGTGGTCCTTAGCAGAAATGTGGTGTTTAATGAAACTGATTTTCCTTGCTTGACCGAGTCTGTTTCTAATCCTGAGTCTAGGTCTGATAGTACTCCTAGTGAGGTGGAGTCTGTCCTTGTTGCTGCTAGTCCTTTATCTGTTGATCCTGTTATTATTGATGATATTGTTATGCATGATTCTGATTCCTCTGAGCATGATAGTCCCACCACCTCGAGTGAGGTGAAGCGTTTGCATGATACTGAGCATGATTTGCATGATATGGGTGCTGAATCTGATTTTCATGATAACAATAATTTGCATGAGTTGCATGTGGAGCCTAGTAGTGATGAATTGCATAATTATCAACTTGCTAGAGATAGGAGTAGAAGGGCCATCAGAAGAACTGCTGATAGTATGCCTGATTATGCTTTCATTGTGCATGATACTTCTATGTTTGCATTTTCTGTGTTTGAATCCCTAGAACTGAATGAATCCAAGACCTATCGTGAAGCCTTAGGTTCCAAAGAGTCTCAGAAATGAATTAGTGTCATGAAAAGTGAGATGGACTCTTTGAGAGTGAACCAGACTTGGACCGTTGTATCTAGACCCCCCAACTGTTCGGTAGTTTAGTGTAAGTGGTTGTTTAAGGCTAGGTTGGTTGCGAAAGGGTTTACTCAAAAAGAGGGGGTAGATTATGCAGAAATATTTGCTCCTGTTGTTAAATTCACAACTATTCGTATGATGATTGCTTTAGTTGCTCACCATGACTGAGAAATGAAACAAATGGATGTAACTATTGTATATTTGCATGGTGAATTGGACAAAACGATTTATATGACCCAGCCTGAGGGCTTCGTGGATCCCAAGAGAAGTGAACATGTCTGTTTGCTTAGGAAGGCTTTGTATGGCTTGAAGCAATCCCCTAGGCAGTGGAACATCAAATTTGATAAATGCATGATATCTTTGAAGTTCCAAAAATCTGTTTGTGATCATTGCCTGTATTTCAAAAATACTTCTTCTGTGCCTCTATTTTTGTTACTTTATGTGGATGACATGCTGATAATTAGTCCTCTGAATGCTATTAAAGATGTGCAAAAATGCCTTTGTGCGAATTTTGCCATGAAAGACCTAGGTGATGCCAAGAGGATCCTAGGCATAAACATTGTTAGCGATAGGAGTAAGCGTACTCTTACTTTGAATCAAATTTCTTACATAGAAAAAGTTTTGAGTAAATTCAATATGTTATCTGCTTCTCCTGTTAATGTCCCTATGGCATCTCATTTTGTGTTAAGTAAGGACCAGTCTCCCAAGACTGCTCCTGAAATTGAGAAAATGAAATATGTGCCCTATTCCAGTGCAATAGGGTCGGTTATGTATCTTATGGTTAGCACTAGACCTGATATTGCATATGCGGTTAGTTACTTGAGTAGATATATGTCCAACCCCGGTTTGCCCCATTGGAATGCTCTTAAGTGGTTGCTTAGATATCTGATATCTACTGTGAAGCATGGATTAACTTTCTCTAAATGTGTTAGTGGTATTGAATTGATTGGTTATGTTGATTCTAACTATGCAAATGATAGAGATAACAGGAAGTCGACCACTTCTTATGTTTTTACTTTGTGTGGCTCTTGCATTAGTTGGAAGTCTCAACTGCAACCCATTGTGGCCCTTTCTACCACTGAGTCTGAGTATGTTGCAGCCATAGAAGCGTTTAAGAAAGCCATTTGGCTCAATCGCCTTGTCTCCGAAATTGGGTTTCTCAAAAAGGGAGTTACCATTTTCTCGGATAGCCAATCGGTTATCCAATTTTGCAAAAATCCTATATTTCATGATAGAACTAAGCATATTGATGTTAGGTTCCATTTCATACATGATATTATTGATGCAGGTGGAGTCAAGCTGTGCAACATCCCGTCCGAGTTTAACCCCGCGGATATGGGTACCAAGTGTCTTTCTGCTGAGAAGCACTTGTCCTGTAAACGCGTGTTAAAATTTGACTATGGATAACTGTGGGTTGCGTAATAAAGTGTTTGCCTGTTTTATCGGTTGATATTCTGGGTGACCCGGCGATGATGAGGCTTGTCACAACCTTGTATTGTTACTCTACAGTCTACACCACCTAGGACCAATAAGGTGGAGAATGTTGCAGGTATTGGTCCTACCAAGGCTTTCCTTCCACTTTATTAGCCGAGGCTTGCACCCTATTAATTTACTCCTTCTTTGACACCTTTTACCTTGGTATATTATCTGATCAATTATATACCTATTGACTCCTTACCTGGCTTTGGTCCCTTGTGCTGTAAGCTGCAGTTCCTGCCCCTTGTCTTGGTATACCCGTGAGTGTCCTTTGCCATCCCGTGAGTGTCCTTGTTGTTTTCCCATAGGCTGGCACCCTACTATAAGTCAACACTCTCCCATTCTTTGTGAGATAAGCCTGCGAGAGTATCCTGAGAGCAGTGTCTTCCTTCATCCTCCTTGAGAGTTCCTTTGTGGTTAGAAGAAGAGAGTAATGAGAGAGGTGTGCTATAGCTTCCTCCTAGTGTGGTGTATGTGAGTAGTGTGTGTAGAAAGACCTGAGCCGGAGACGGAAAAGATCCCAACAGATACAAAAGCATACATCGCATACATAATTTTGTTGACAACGCCTGTTACAATAGCCAGTGCAGAAAGAAATTTCTCAAAACTTAGGTTGATAAAACTTAAGACATTTTTGTGATCAACCATATCTCAAGAAAGGTTGAATGGATTAGCTATGTTATCAATTGAGAAGGAATTTATTGAACACCTCAATTATGTCGACTTGATGAATCTTTTGCTTCTAAAATAGTTCGACGGGTTGTACTTAATTAGTTACTTTTAATACAATTGGTATTTTTATATTATACTCTGTATAATGTAAGAATTTTATTTCATTAGTATAGCTATTTTGTGATGTTACGTCTTTAACTATAAAAAATTGTACTACATAAAATTGTACTAGTAATTTATAGGGGCCTTTTTACAAAGTTCGATTCGGGCATGAGTTTAGGTAGGATCGGCACTGATGACAAGTTATTTGAAAAATACTTTCGCTCAAACATTCAAACTTATTTGAATTTCAAAAATCATGATTGTCTTAAAAAATCAATTTGTTGTTACAGAACCTTAGTATTCACGAATCACGGCAATATATGTATGATTTGCATAGATGAGGTGTCTAACAATACACCAGTTTGTTGAGAATTTGTTTTTATTGATGAATTCAGTTTTAAAAATGTACGTGTATAGTATTTATCTAAGGGGATTCTGGTTTCATAACTTGCATTTGGTTAACAATTTTGGATTAGTTGGAAATTGAATATCAGAACGGGCCTTATTTGAATTCCAAGGCCGAAACCCTTTATGTAACATCTACCATCCTTTGTACGGAGTAGAGTAGTATTACCTCCGTCCCATTTTATGTGTTTCCTTTGATTTTGGCACAATTTTTAATAAAGTGGTTAAAAGGTAAAAGTTGTGGTTGAAAAGGTAAAAGTTGTGGTTGAGATTTGAGTATAGTAAAGTGAAATGTTGTGAACCACATATGTCTTTCCAAAAAGGAAAATGTAACACTTATTTTGGGACAACCCAAAAAGGAAAGTATGACAGGTAAAATGAGACGGAGAGAATATTTAGCAAAGAAAAACACGATGTGTGACACCAAGTTTTCCAGTGCAACTAAAGCAATGCGTGCTTGCATTTACATGATACACAAGTAAATGTTTCATTCACGCCCGATTTCAATATGAAATGTCCGAAACCCATGTTTTTGTAAGTTTCAGATGCTGAATCATCCTCGCCCCGTTACATATATGGATGCAGGATAAGCACACTACTCAATGAGTATGGCTCCCATAATCTCTTTTTCATCACAATAATATATAATGATCAGGACATCAAGGACTCGAACAATTCAAGCTATATGAATTTTGGTTTTTCATAAGATCAAGTAGTTCCTGAATCTAAAATATCTTTGGGGAACAAAACCCTGAAAACAACATAGTGGTGATTGAGTGATTCAAGCTTCTTTGTCCTTGTAATCTGTGAGCACTTCCCAGTGCACCACTGCACCAGCTTTGTGATTTGGGAAAGCATAAGCACGCGTCTAACTCTTTGATGGACAAGGGCCATTGCGCATTTGCGCACCTAGGCAAGTACAAATTGTCAAATCAAGGATTCAAGGTGGTCATGTATTTCTCAACAAGCAATGAGCATGTCAATAAAAAGGAAAATGTAGATATATACTCTGTAGAACAAAAGGAAAATGTAGATATATACTCCGTAGAACTATTGTGTTTTGAGTTTTAAAATGACAGGGGCATATAGTGTGAGCAAATGAGCTTAAGCCATAAGTATTACTGTATTACCGCTCCAATATTAAAATTTTAAGTCTATCAAACATTAATCAACACCAAACCTTATTTGAAATTATCAGAAAAAATGAGCCCATTTATCATCTCGCTTGCTTAATAAATTAACTAAGGAAGAAGAGTCAAATAGGTTGTCCTATTATTTGCAATTTTGACGTCACATAAATATGTTTACTTTTTTAATACAACCAATCAAGCCATTTTGACATGCTACAACAGGTTTTTAAAAAATATTAAGACTATTGATAAATATTATAAAAATTTATATAAATATGAAAAATAATATAATAATAATAATAATAATAATAATAATAATAATATAAAAAATAGAATAAATGTAAAAACACATACGTAGTAAATAATTTAAAAACTTTAAACTAAAAAAATAAAAAATCGAAAAACTGAAAAAATAAAGTGAGAATGTAAAAAATATACTCCCTCCGTGCCTATTTCCACAAAGGGAATTTCCCTGAATCTAAGCACTGAATTTCCATGAATGGTGTTTCCAGGAGGGCCGTTCCTAACATATTTTTGGTATGAGTCAAACTTTATAAAAGGGCCCTTAGGTTCCATTAAAAATTAATATTACAGAGTAAATATAAACAATTTATTACGTAGTACGTACGGAGTATAAAAAAAGTAAATGCCAAACCGTCTATTTAAAGACACATATTTCGCATTTTAATACTACGTACTACATATATATTACCTTCGATATGAGGTAAAGGTTCTCGTTCATATTCCCCCGTCATTCTAAATTATTTTGATCTTTTACTTTATAATTTATATATTCAACTTTTATCAATTGCTTTGAAATTTAGACAAATAACTTACAAATGTGAGATGGGTCACTGCTTGAAGTTCTTGAGGCATACTCAGTATTTACACATGTACTCCGTAGTATACACACATATATAAGGGTGGCTAATAATTTGTGGGCCCTAGTTTATTTCCAATTTTGTGGGGCCTGAGGCAATTGCCTCTTTGTCTGGGGCTAGTAATTTGTGGGCCCTAGTATACACCGTGTTTCATAGCGGATGGAAATCACTTATTAACGCTATATAAACTATATTGAATGACAATTTAAATACAATCACTTAGACAATAAGACGAGGCCAACTAATGATTTACAATTTTACACGAACAGAGATGAAAAGAAGATGAAAGGAAATAAGAAGATGCAGAATTAGCTGCCGGTGTTCCCCGTCGAACCTTGTCGACGGGCTGGTGCTTTATGTGTATCTTGTATTCAGAAAGGGCACTAAGGTACAGAGACGGAGACGGCAGTCGTTGACTGCAGGACTGATGATTGAAGGCTCTATCTTTCCAAAATCAACGTGTTGACCGTGTTGCTCCTAAGTTGACCTTGTTGATCATCTAGCTCCGAGAATTGACCTGCAGAATGATCACTAAAAAGAACTAAAAATATATTAGTGGCTCGAGTCGCGTCAGACGTTGTCCTAAGGAATTATTTCCGGCGTACGGAAATTTCCCCCAAGATATAACGAGCCCTTCGGTACAAGACCGGTAACAGAACTAAGGAGAAGAAAATTAGTATATGAACCCAATAAGAAAGGTAAAATCCGGTTTTATAAAGCATAGGATATCAAAAGAAAATAAACTACTAAAAGCTATCATAACCCATTTGCTCTCAACTACAATATACTTCGTATATGTTTAGATATATAAGTAATACGTAAATTGCATGAACACTCTCCAAAAGGTAATCTAGTAGTAAGCTCATATATCAACATTGCCCACCTTCCTTCATGTACGTACATCACATATATATATGTATTAACATGAGGTAAATATATTTTAATAACATTAATGCTCCACTCCACAATAATGTAACGTTTATAGTAATAATAGTATTAAATAATACTTAATGTTTTGTCAAAAGTGTAACGTTTCATGAGTTTAAAAATTGGACGTGACTATTTAGTTGTAGAAAAGTTATTTAAACAATATTTTGTGTCATTATAAAATTTCCCATAAAATAAGTAAAATTTTATTCATTTGAAATACATTCAATTTTCCAACATGCTGGACGGAGAAAGAGACGCAAGTAATTTTGGAGAAATTTGACTTCCGCCCCCACTTTTTGAATGATAGACTTTACAACCCGTTTTGAAAAAACTTTGATTTTGCATCCTAACACATAACATTTTGTGAAGAAAATTTCTAAATAGGGTGCAAAGTGACTTTTAAGTGGAATAAGGTGCAAAATCAAAGTTTTTTGGAAATGAATTGCAAAGTCTAATATCACCCAAAATGTGAGATGCATAGTCAAATTCCCCCAATAATTTTCTTAAGGGGTCGTTTTGATATTTGTTTTGGATGAAGGGGGCTTATATTAGAATAATAGCAATCGGCAAGGATCTAAAATAACAAGAGTACCACCGATAACCATCCGCACTTGGGCCAGACTCTGAGTTAACCACCCCCAAGAAAGCAGTATAACTCGCTGATCCTAAAATGACATAATTGAGCAAACAATGGTTATTGCAGCACACTCATCACCCGAGCATAATGCAAGTGTCTTACAAAAGCAAACAAAACAAAAAGCAAAAACAACAGACTGAGTATCAAACGGAACAAAACAAGCAATAATGAAAAAGGCACCACCGTGAAACTTCTGCACCCACACCATCACGAACACATCAGGCGGGCCTAAAAGTTGAGACTCGCCTCCTCCCCGTTTTTTGTGTTGTCCAGTGCCATCTCCTCTTCTAAGTGGTTTTCCTTTACCGGATCCTTCCAGACTCTCCTGCGTTTCTGATCCACCGGGACCTCCCCTGCACTACTCTTATCTCCTTCCTTTGTGCCACTACTTTCTGTCTCAGCTGTACTTCCCTTGCATCCCTGTCTCATAGATCCTCCATCGTCTTGTTGAGTCCTCCTGTGATGACTCAGGCCTCCCTGTTTGTCCCCCAACCACTTACCCCTGGTGGGGCTAATCCCGTTTTGATATAAAATGCCTCTTTTTTCAAACGAATTGTTTGTGGGTGTGGTCAACTAGAAAGTAATTCTTCTAGACTGATAGTAATTCAACGAATTGTTATGTACATGTAATTCTTCTTCTTTGTCATAGACTGATAGTGATTGCTCCACCTTTCGTTAAGTAATTTTTACAACTTTTATTTATTTTTGAGAATTTTCATTTAGTTATTAGGATCTAATAAAGGTCGACAGATCATAATTCAGATTATTACACTCGAATATTTTTTTAAATTAGCTAAAAAAGTAGTTGGTCATGTGACACATAAAGTTGGAATTATTCTAAAATAATCGATAATTGAGATATTTTTAGTACACCGACAATAGTTGTGATTATTATTACCAATCTTTCTTAGAACTAGTATCGTACCCGTGCGATAATGCACGGGACAACATGAACTTTTGTAATTTATTTGTAGTATATATAATAAATATTGATGTAATACTCCATCCGTCGCATAAATTTTTCTTAGTTTGGTTTGGATCGAAGTTTAGGAAAATGAGAATAAAGTGGAAATGAATGGTTCTGGTTTAGTAAGAAAAGTGTAAAAAAATGTTAGCGACACTAACTATTTCAAAAAGGGAAATGCAAATAATATTCTAGGACATCCCAAAAAGATAAATGGAAAAAATTTTATAGGACGAAGAAAGCATATGCTTATTCTAATCACTTTGAAATAAATGTATGATGTGATAGAAATATTAATATGTTTTATATAAAATCATTACTCTCTCCGTCCCAAAGCAACTTCCCACTTTCCTTAAATGGATGTCCCAAAATTAACTTCACACTTCAATACTTTCCTTATTTGGCAAATTATCTACATCAAAACAGTGTCAAACAGTGCCAAACAGTGTCAAACAGTGTCAAACAATGTCCAAACAGTGTCAAACAGTGTTTGAACAATGCAAAATAGTGCACTCCACAGTAAAATCAAATTTATTTTCTTAATCTGTGTGAATGTAACACTGTGAAGTTGTTTTTGGGACGGATGGAGTACAATACAAACTAAATGAAACTACACGTTTTTAAAATCATTAAACAGTACCAAAAAAATTCGCACGCCGTATTGTAATGACTCCTAAATAGGACGATTAGTATTATTATTTAGGGAAAGTTCGCGAAATGGGACTAAAAAGTTTGAAAATTCCAAAATAGGACTGTCATGTTTTTATTCCCAAAATAGGACTAATTACTGCCAAATTTGGAAAATACTGCCATGTTTGAAGTCTGGTACTGCCAAAACATGACAGTAATTAGTCCTATTTTGGAAATAAAAACATGGAAGTCATATTTTGGAATTTCCAAACTTTTTTTGTCCCATTTTGGGTAATATCTCTATTATTTATATATTATATTAATATTTTTCCCTCAATTCATTAATATTATTTTTTATAATAATTTATTGTTTTAGAGTATATATGAATATTAATTTGCATTTGGTCTGGATATACCCCTCCACAATCTAGTGATCCTTCGGCCCATTTACAACTCTGGGGCGATTGTGCCCAAACCCGGGTCTGTGCCCCTTTCTCACTCTCAATCTCACCCTTTGGAGTTCTCTAGATCAGTCTGTCTTATTTGGTATCATAAACATATACTCGTATGATACATTAGTATCATATTATTGTTTAAACAATGATGTCATCCTCTCACTATTTGTTGTCTCGGTTTCCTATTCGCACCAAAAAACTCGTCGCACGGAAATACCCCAACTCGAAGAGTCGTCCAGTCTATCAGATCAGCGGGAGATCGAACTAAGACCCTAACTAGAGGGGCAAACGGCCGCTTGAATAGAATATTGGTAAATCATAAAATTTGAATACGGAAATACTTCATTGGTTAGTGTGGCTAGACTTTGCCAAGGGACTTCGGACTATAGCTAGGCGCCGAAGGGAACGGAGTATTCCAGAGTACTAATTGATGACGACTCGTTATTATTAATCGTAAATACACACGGCCACATAAGTAATCAAATTTTTCAGATATAATTAATAAGTTAATGATGCGTTGCATTTAGGCTACTGGGCCACTAGCTTGATCTTTTTAAGGCTGGAATTGCTTGTGCTTTGTAAAATGTTCTTCAATCTAGTGATGCTTTTACTGCATTGAACATTCATTAAAAAGAGGTATGAGAGCTATATTACGCATCAAGTTCACAGCAATATAAATTTGGCTAGGGGTGGACAAAAATACCGAACCGGCATGATACCGAACCGGACCGGTATGGTACCGGACCGATAAACGGGGTTTGAAACGGATCTCAAAATTTTTTGTCCCGAACCGGACCGAACCGGTTCCAAACAATGCCATGACCGGTTCTCATAAAATGAGAACCGGTACCGGACCGAACCAGACCGAAGTATGGTCTATTAAATTTGTACTACTATAGTTTATCTAAAATATATTAATTACCTCATCCGTCCCAAATTGATTTGCAAAGGCAACATTATTTTGTCAAAGTTAATGTTAAGTTCTTGATAATTAATACTTCGTACAATTTTTAAATAATTAAAATTTACATATTTAGAAACCACATTAAAACCTCTCTAAAGTTGCAAAATCCAATTTAAAATATACGAAGTACGGAATAGTTTTTTTGAAAGGCCAAATTAGAATATAATTAAAAAGTAAAATTCTAATTAAGTGAATAAAAGAAATTGTTTGACCAAATAAGATTGGCTTTGCAAATCAATTTGGAACGAAGATAGTATGATATATGAAAATTGATAAATTGTGTGGATTTTTTGGAGGATGGCTAAACTTTAATTTTTTTCTTAAACACATGGAAAAAGTGGCATTGTTTGGTATTGGTATGACATGGTACCGTCCCGTTTGAAAATGAACCGTACCGAACGGGTTTGGGTCTAAGACCGAACCGTACCGAACCGTTTCAATAGTAACGGTACGGGTACGGGTTCGGCCAAATATTGGACCGGACCGGACCGTGCCCACCCCTAAATTTGGCACTAAAATGTGTTGATGAAGAGCAGAGCGGTGTTGTTGTTGCTGCTGCCTGCAAAGAAGAAATGATGAGCAAGATCAATCCAGAAAAAGTGGGCATAGGATTGTAAAATTTTAATTTGATCAATTTATATTAAGAATGTAAAGTATTTTACCACTCCCCCTACATAAAGTATTTTACATCGTACAGTGTAAAATATACTTCGTATTAAAATAGTACCCTGCAGTTTACATTAAATATTCCTACCAAACGGTATAAACTATTTGCATCCCTACACTTTACAAGTAATTAAAATGATTACTTTATTTGCACTATAACAGACGCTCCCTGAGAACAAATTATTTGACACACCAGATAATTTAAGATTACGGCTACGGTTATTTTACAAAACAGTAATACGTAGTATAATACGAGTACTTGAAAAAAAAATTACGTTTCATAGACCAAATTTAAGATGATTTTTTTTTACAAACTCACAAACAAGTAGTGCAATGCTGATGATCAGAGACTTCCAAGCGTACTTTTCAAGTAGTTTTCCACATTTTCATAACTTATCTATTATAATCTAAAAGCAAAATGATTTTGGGTTGAGTTTTCCCTCTCAAAAGTGTCAACATCAAGTGAGTCATCAATTTAATTTGTTAAAAAATGTAAAAAAAATGTATTTGTAACATTGAGCTTGCGTAAGACTCTATGGTGACACTGTTGCATTTTAAATCCATGTAACAGTGTTCCCTCCAAGTTTTAAGTTGTTTCTATTGGGTGATGTTGAGGTGCAAACAGTAATTTAGATTCTCACATTTATTGATACAATCAGGATGATTACATGCCCATTCTAACAAGCATTACATACGGATAAAAATGAATATAAAAAGGAGAAATATCTAGAGAAAGGTTTCAGATATAGATGTTCTCTGTAGTGAAATAGTCCTATCGGCCATGATCTCAGAATCTTTCCTCCTGTAAAAACCCAAAAAAAACAGCCAGCATGTTAATTAGACACCATATATATATATAAATAAAAAATCAAAACAAATCTTCATAGAGGGCCCCCCAAATATTTCTATAAAAAAATCCTCAGCAAAATCAGATGGCACTTTTGCACTCAACCTCCTCAAGGAGGTTATAAATAGCCTCTTATGCATAAAGTATTGCTCTCAAAAATCGAAGCTCAGAGTTCATATGTAAGTTATTCTTACTAACTAGAAAATTCATTTTTAGGCATACATAGATGTATTGTAAATTGTAATCATATATGTTTTCTACTCTCATACATTAAGCTTTATTTATGTGTTTTTTTTGGCAGGGTGCAAAAATTCAAAAACACAGTGCATGGTAAAGATATCCATCGAAGATGGGCCATTTGTACATAATTTCAAATCAAAATCCATCCAAAAGGAGTTCTTTTGTGTACTTGCTATAGAAGAAGATTTGTAAAGTTCATATATTCTTAAGTTTATATGAAAGAAGATCTATAGGTCTGTGAAATCCCTAGAAACTTTAACATGTTAGATAGGTACTACATCAATATAATATGGGACAACTGAATTATGCCAAGAATTTCTTCCATTTTAGTAGAAGTTATTATGGAAAGACTGCATTCTTACGAAGTACAGTATATTGAATCATTGTCCTGAGTTATGTGTAAGATATCTACATCAACAAAAGATAAGATACATTCCTCAACATAGTTATACTTTCATATGTTACAACAAAACAGTCATGTATAATAAAGATTAACATATTAGAGAACACAAGTATCACATCAATCTATATAGGACAGTATGTTTCTGTGTGTACAAAGAATAACTACACTCATATACATGACCTTGGTGTACTTACATTAGTGAAAGATTATAGTCCAAAAAACAATTTAATTTATTGGTGACGGCTGAGGCTAAATCACCTTTTGTTGGCAATGTAGAGTTCATTTGGTTCTTCCAATGAGACAATGTTGAATTGCTTCTTCACGGTTGCTCCCATGGTGATTTTCAATAAAGATAACATTACATAGTTAGAGGTGTTAATGCATGAAGAAAGCAAGAGCAAAAAAAAAATGCATACATGTTTGCTGTATATGATTTTTGTCTATTTTCTAAATTTTAAAAATTTATAGAACGGTTTGGAATTATATTTTCTTTGTTATACTTCGTATTTCCTTTATTTTAAATATTCTGGAATTATATTTTCTTTTTTATATTTCGTTTATTTTTGAATATTCTGGAATTATATTTTCTTAATTTTGAAATTTTAGTTTTTTCTATATATTTGCAATGGAGCCAAAGATTCATTATTTGTTGCTTGAGAATATGATGGAATAAAGCAAAAAGGCTCCGCTTCTTTGTTATGAAGCAGCAGTCAGTCCATGCAATTTTGGACGCGATTTTCACTATGGGTCATCCGGAAACAGTCTCTCTGTGTGCTTTAGTACAGGGGTAAGACTGCGTACATCCGACCCCCTTTACCCCACCGTAGGTGGGAGCCTTTGCGGCACTGGGGTAAATGATAATGAAAAATGAAAGTTTTTTTTATGTATATTGTACTTCATAGATCTTCTAAAAAACAGAATAAGTTTATGTGATTTTTTAAATGTGAAAATTTAGAATTAAAAAACAAGTAGGAGAACGTTCATTTCTGAGTTTTTGGGTTTCGTGTTCATTTTAAAGGGAAAAATAAAATAAATTTCATCAAAAAATATATGGAGAACATGATTATTATGAGGAATGAAATCTGAAATAATTTTGTTCTCCCGTCTAAAATATCCTATGTACATCCTTTTGAAAGATATATCATGTGTGTATCTAAAATTACATTCCGTAATATTTTTGTAATATTTACGGCTTGAAGTGATGTATAAACATCAACAAAAAAATAATGAAAGATTACTTAAACATCTTTCAGATCTATCTCTGTGAATCGTTTATTGAATATACAATACCAATGATAATGTTTTCCCAAAAATTACTTAATCAAAGATATGGTAAAATGTAGGAGAGGGTTTTTGTTCTTACCGTTGTCAAATAACTTTGAACGGCTGAAAATCGGGAGCTGACAGACTGTTCGTTCATTCGAGAGTGAGATCTAATATGTTTATGAGAGAGCCTCTCCTAAATATAGCAGACCTCAGACCGACGATTTAGGGCGGCACACTAAGGGAAGAAATGAAGAATAGGTTTCGAGGAGAAGTTTGCTCAACTCATGGGGTGCAAAAGTATGGAGAATCCGACGGTTAGGGCAGCTTAGGAGGATTAGTAATTTTGCTATGGAGGAGGTTGCTGTGAGGGTTGGATCTAGAAGTCACGCGTGCTGGAGGATGAGTAGTACGGAGTATTTGGCATTAGAATTAGGAGTATAGGATTCGAGATGTTGGTTTGGGAGTGTTAATGGGCTTATTTGTTGGGCTTGCTTTATCTTTAAATTAATGAGCTATTCATGAGTACTGGCCCAAATTTAGATAATCAGGTGATGTGAAATGGGTATCCAAAATTTTTACCGAAGATTTGTTATGGATTTTGAAGAAATGCAGGTGGATGGTTGAGAAAGGAAGATGGACTCACGTTAGGGAATTAATTGAATTTTAAGGGGATAAAATATCACACTCGACGAAATGATGAATAATATATGAGCCCGTTTGGTAGAACGAAAATCGGCTGATTTGGTTGATTCTGTTGAAATTTATAAAGTTTTGGTTGAAGTAGCTGTATTGGCTGATTCTGCTGATTTAAGAAAAAAATTATTTTTAAAATATATTTTATTAATAAAATAAAGAAAAAATTATATGTAACATAGCTAAAATGATCATCTACAGTAATTTCAGCCAATATTGCCAGAAAAGGTAACTCCAACCTTACATTTTCTGCTTATTACACAATTCAGCACACGAAAACAAAAAATATGTGTTTCGTGAAAAAGTTGGTTGATAAGTCTGATAAGCCGAAAAATAATATTGCCAAATGGCCTCTATATAACAGTGCAAATAGATTTGAGCCATAAATTAAATGGGTTGATGTAGATTTTTTTACCCCAGGGGGCGTCGGGGGAGGGGTTTGGGGCCTGGGGTAAATTGGGATCAATCACTCTATTGACAATTGAACTCGGGATCTCCCATAAAGGAGAGTGAGTCGACGACCAGCTGAGCTGGACCGTTTCCTCATGGGTTGATGTAGATAACAGATATCTCTTGGAATAATAAATCGGACATTTTCCACTTATTTTGGGTTTGAACTCAAAGAATATTTTCAATGTGTTCTCTATTTTTTAGAATAATATTAATCCCTTCAAAAAGTAAAAACTCGAGATATTTATTTGTCTCCCATAATTTTTTTTAAACCTATTTTTATGAAAAAATTACTTTGTAATATTTATGAAAATGCACATATATAGATATATTTTCTCAAGCTATTCTATTGTGAATTCGTTTTCATGTATTTAAAGTATAAAATAAACTGTTAATTATGCTGAGTTAACAAGTTTGGGCGAACGATTGGATCAAATTTATTAGCCTGTTTGGTTATATTGAAATTGCTTGAATCGATTAAATTAGTTAAAATTGGCAAAATCTAATTGACTGGATTTACTGATTTATAAAACAAATATACTTAAAGTATATTTATTTACAAAATTAAGAAATTTTAAAAACTTTTCTTCAAATAATTTTTTTTATAAAAACTTGCTGAAACAAAAGTAATTTTCAAAAATAAGACTAAAATTATTGTGGATATAATGTCATGGTCGCATGATGTGAAAATTGACCATATTTGACCATTTCACATAAATTTGTACTTCATATTTAAGTATCTATTATCTATTATAATCTAAAAGCAAAATAACTTTGGGCTGAATTTTTCCTCCAAAAAACGTCACTTTCAGATGTGTTGTCTAATGTGCAATATTACATTATTGGCTGAGGGGTTCGGTGTGTAAAAATCGGAAAGTTAGGGCACATATGTGAGAATTTTGCAAGAAATGAGTGGAGTAGGCCGTTTGAGACACTGTACAGATTTAATTTGGATTTGCCACTGACCGTGCTTCATTTTCATTGGACGGTTTGGTTGCTGAGCAGTTAATATACGAAAGAAAGGTCAACTATTGGTTTTGCTTTGCTGTAACGATTTATAATTCAAATTTTGAAAATCAGTTTTCCCCCAGATCCAAAAACAATTCTGATTGGTTGAAGAACATTGTAAACTGTTTGGGTTGGATTAGGCAGGCCCATTTTCCTGTTATAAAAGCAGCCATACTCGGTGTTACAGCACCACATTCATATGTATCAAGGTAGCTAAAAACACAACAAACTTTTCTGGCAAATGGTTAGCCGCATGTGGTCTCTATTCCGAGCGATAGACCAAAGCAAAACGTCTTGGGCAATCAAGGCAAGGGCGATACGGGTTTAGTGAGAGCCGGCTCATGACTGCTTCTCTGAGTCTTTGGAGGTCGTCTTTCATGATGAGGAGATTCGGTTTCTATGATTTACGTACATATTATGTTTGTCCACATCTTTTATAAAAACTTTGATGCAAAATCTTTTTGAACTTCAGGGTTCCAAGATGCACGCACACATCCCAGATCAGTTCATTATTCACTACTGTAAAATTGCAGTAATTGAATAAAAAGTCTCTTTTGGGTTGATCTATTGAAATGTGATCAAAACAGTTTTGTGCATCTCTTTCGTTTGGAAAATGTGCACTGGATTATTATACTTCTAACGTTGATAGTTTATGTTGTGCTTGCAGACTTCTATACCAGACAGAAGAATTATACTTCAATGTGATTTTGTAAATATGTGATTATAAAACAATTTCCTGTTCTTATAGAATAGTTGTATGGATCCATGTAAGTGTGTGATTTGAAAACAATTTGTAGACCAGACATGGATTGCCACTTAATTTCAGGTAAAGTTATAGAACGAAATATAAGTTGAAGCTGTGCGTAGGGAAACGTACCGGTAGCCTGTTCCAGGGTAGACTGTGGTGCCCTAAATCATAGAGACCACATATCTAATTATTACAACATTTACAACATTAAATTAAAAAAAAAATGGGAGGGGGGTGTAGTGTTTATTCTTCAGAAATCACTGAACAATCCCTATAATTTATACATGTAAACCTTCGTTAGAAGTCGGCGAAAATGCAAATATTTGTATCCTCCAGATTAATGAATAATGCAGAATTGACGTGAAGACCCTAAGTTCTAATCTGTATAAACCCTACACGTTTTATGTTCAGAGACGTACAGTTCGAGGTATGGTTCGAGGTGCAGTTACCTAAAGCTTTGGTTTTTATGTTCTACTCAGATGTAATATAGAACACACTGCTTTCTGTGCCTACTGTGGATGGCTTTCATGTGACTTATTTTAATGGTATTGTGAGTAAAAAACGATCCGGTGTTCTAATAGAAAAGTTTAGTGGACCATGCAAGTGTGTGTTTACAAAAAAAATATGCAGTCATTGTTTGCAGTTCATTATAATTTAAAGGTATAAAACGAAATATCAGTTGAATAATTGAATGGAGAAGTGTACCTCTTGCCTGTCCCGGTGCAGCCTGTGTTGTCCTAAATGTACCCTATATCTTATTATTACAACAATTTAATGCTTAAATTTAAAAAAATAAAAGGGGGGAGGGGGTTGGCATGTCGTAGGCAGTCTTCAGAACCAAACACTAATGATCCTTGAAGATCCCTCTAAATTTTACATGGAGATATTACCCGAAATAGGACTAAAAAAGTTTGAAAATTCCAAAATAGAATTTCCACGTTTTTATTTCTAAAATAGGACTAATTACTGTCATGTTTTGGCAGTACCAGACTTCAAATATGGCATTATTTTCGAAACTTGGCAGTAATTAGTCATAATTTGGGAATAAAAAACATGACAGTCCTATTTTGGAATTTTCAAACTTTTTTACTCCTATTTCGGGAACTTTCCCTTTTACATGTAAACCTTTGTTATAAGTCATCTGAAATGCCAATCTTTTTATTAAAGAGATTTATGAGTAAAGCTGACTTGGGGTGAATAGCCTAAGGTAAAACATGTATAAAAATTTGGCAGCAATCTGAAATGCTTAAAAATTGAACCTGTTTTGATTTTAAGCAATTTGGTGGGAGAATATTTCTTACCAATATTAGGAAAAAATGTTAACAACCCTATACACAATAAACTATCCAGATAAAACTCCACCACATAACACCCCCCTGATTGGCTAGCATGTCCAGGGCAATTCGTTTTACCGTGGCAATTCGTAAGATGGATACACAATAAACTATCCAGATAAAACTCCACCACATACCACCCCCTGATTGGCTGGCATGTCTAGGGCAATTCGTTTTACCGTGCAATTCGTAAGATGGATACACAATAAACTATCCAGATAAAACTCCACCACATACCACCCCCCTGATTGGCTGGCATGTCCAAGGCAATTCGTTTAACCTTACCAGTTCTTATATTGTTTTTAATTAATGATAATACAATCTTTTGTGCCCTTACGGTGCTATTGATAGCATCATATTATTATAATAGATAATAAATTATGCCTACTGTGTAACACATTGTAAATGATTTGGGAAGGTTTATCTTATAAATGCACAACATCATTTGGCAATTTTGGACTTCTTTGATTTAAAAGGGTTGAATAAAAAATTATAAAAAAATTTCAAAACCATTAAAATAATTTCGGTTCTGAAAAATAAACTATTTTTTTAAATAAATACACTTGATATTAAAAATCTTTAATACAACTGACTCTGTAATTCTTGAACAAATAATACCATGGTATCATAAAATACATTGAATTTGAAGTTGTGATTATTGTTGTAGGTTGGGGTTTTAAACGATTGAATTTGAAGTTGTGATTTTTTATAAAGAAAGAGAATTTGTGACCAGTCGATTTAATCGAAGCATTTAAGTTGGGCGTTTGGGAATGGGAGGTCCGGTGTGTTAAAGACTTGAGGAGTGGGTAGTGTTTGAGTGGTTCAAGCCTATTAAATGGTAGTAGCGGGTGGTGGGTGGTTGGAATTAAATGATGTGTATTGGGTGAGTGTTTTGAATTTTAAATGTTTGCTTAATTACGCAGGGTTGCTCACTACTTGGTTTGTACTTTTCAATTGTGTCTAGATTCTTCTTTCAAAAAATTTGTTTTAGCATTTTTTTGCGCCTTATAAAATTGGCAGGGTTTTTTTATAAAAAACCTAGACATTTTCGGATTTTCCTAAAAAACGGGCTCTGATTAAATAAATATCTAAAAACTACATTATTAGTGATTTGAAAAAATGATGTGAAATTATATTATATGTATTAATAACGAAAAAGCAAAAAAAAAATAAAAAAATTAGAAATATGTTTATGGAGATTATTATTAAAATTTTAATATTTTTTCAAAGCTAATTAATAAATTTTAAATGGGATACATGCGAAAATTAATCTGGAAAAACCGGTATGATGAAGAAATTTACTATGTTTGTTAAAAAATGCTTGATTAATGTTTCCGCAAAAATATTGGGTAAATTTTTTTGGGTTAATGTTTAAATCATGGCGGAAAAATAGACAGACGTTCGGATCTTGCAGATCTATGTGTTTAATCCTTGATGTGTTTTGGACTATATTTTTTCGGTTTTCATTCTTACAAAATACAATTTTTTCAATTCAAAATCATTTGTAAGTTGGGGGTTTGTCTCTGACAACCGAATGAGAAGAAAAAATGACAGATCAGGAGGTTTGTTAAGTTTTTTGGGTAAAAAATATATGTTCGTGTTGTTGGTGGTTAAGAAGGTTGGTGTTCAGGAGTTGTGTTGTGTTCGTGCATGTAAAGGGTCGGGAGTAGGGTTTGAGTTTTGGTGTCATTAGGGATGAGTAAAGTTACCTGTGAAGCCTATTGCTTAACGTCGTAGATCCATCCCCGTTGGTAATAGCCGGTGTCGTCTGGGGTCTTCGCGCAGCGCTATTGACCTCTCCTAATCGTCGTTGTTAGGGATCGACGGCGGAGTGTCGTCTCTGTATGGTGGAGAAGTGGTCTATGCTGTGGAGTTAAGTTCGGAGGTTGAGGATCCGACGTTTTTCCTTCAGGTTGGGGTGTTATTTCTGAGTTTTGATGGTGGTGTGCAATGGGGCGGTGGGTATCTTTTCCGATCTGCTGTGTTCGTTAGAGATGGAGTAGCTCTGAGTGTCGGATCTTTTCCGATCTTTTCAAGAGGGTTTGGGGTGGGGTTGACCTGTTCAACGAGGATAAGGGTTGGGTTATTGGGCTTTGATTTTTGGGTTGTTTGGGCCACTGGTGTTTTGTTTTTATGGGTTTTGCTGCGGAAATAAGCTGGCCTTCGTTCTTTTGGATTTGAACCGAGTTAAGTGTTTGGTTTTTTTCAAAATTTAATTCATATGCATTAATATTTTTAGCCTTTAAAATATTTATCCATTTTTTTCCATTTTTTTCCATTTTTGTGCTGGCAATGAATACCTTTGTATATTCAATAATTAATATATTGTTCGCTTATAACATGTTATTATTGTGTTTTATAGTAGGTATCCGTTGCTTCGGTTTAGGTTATAGAGTAAGACACTTATGTTTTTATTTAAGGACTGATTTTTTGTCGTGTTTTCATTTTTCCACAGAACTCCTTTTGTGTTATACTGGCATTTAATGTCGCGTGTTCCAAATTAATTCAAACTCCGTTAAAAGAATTGAAAAAAACTTAATGTTAATGCATGACGCGTATGTCGTGTTCTGGTCGTGACGTTCGTTTCAGACCTAGCATTGCTTATATTCATGCAAAGTATTATACTTTTAATTCTTTTCAAAGTACTAATTTATAAATTTTTGGTTATTATTTCCTTTATGTTTGTGACTTTTTCTCAAAGTATTATTTTTTGGGTTTATAAAGAAGTTTTCAATAACGTTTAGCGTTGCATTGAAAATACTTATATGCCATGAGTGCGACACGAAGACTGATGCCACTCAAAATGTGGTTTATAAAGAAGTTTTCAATAACGTCTAGCGTTGCATTGAATTTAGTTTTTAACATATGTGTGTTGATCTTTGCAGAATTATTTTGGTTCGGTTATTATATTTATATGTTTAATAAGGATGGTTTACGATTTGTCTTGGATATAAGTCCAAATTGTTTAATAAGTATGTTTAATACTTATGGTGTTGAAAAAATTATGAAGGAAGAAATAAATGGTTAGAAATTCACCGGCCGTGCATCGCACGGGTGAGTTACTAGTTGAAGTAAATACAATTATACAACACGCACGAGATAGATTCATATCAAGAAAAAGACGAGAATCAAAATTAAAATAAAAAGAAAAGAAAAAAGCATTAACTAACCATGATTAAAAAACTTAACCGTTACCTCTACCAACATTGCCACAAAATTAAAAAAGAACTATAGAAGTTTAGAAGTGGAAAACATAATGGCAGTCACTAATAGTTACTAATATGATAACATTTCTCCCATATCGATCTTTTAGAGATGAAAATGAGTTTTAATTTGATAATGCATGCAAATTGAGCTTAATTTGAAGTCTAATTTCCCTGATTTAGTTGCAAGAAAAAATTGCGTTGATGTGATTACGTTAGATAACTGTATAGCTAACTGCTGAGGTCAAACATTAACGAATACTGCGGACAATTAACCATTTCTCTTTAGTCCGGATAAAACAAATTATGGCATAAACGAACCTTTCAACAAAAGGACGTGAAAACAAAATTTTAAACGCAAACACATCTTTTTGGAATTTTGGGTGACATATGCAGAGTGGGTTGGCTAGTGTCCAACCACTTCAGCTTTAAATTGCTAACATGTGAAGTATTTATCTTAATAACCTTACGTAATTACTACAATTAAGATGATAAATCTTACCCTAAGCTAACTTTATGTCTTTATACAATGTAAATCAAATAAGGTTGATCATAACCAATCCATATTAGTATATTAAGGATGTTTTCTTTTGGATTGTTTTCAATCCTAGACCAGACCAGATCAGATCAAACCAGACCAGACCAAATCAGACCAGACCAGACAAGAATTTCGTAGTTATAAAATACACAGAGACCAGACATTTGTCAGACCAGACCAGACCAGATCATACGACTAGACCAACAAATTTCAATCCAAAAGAAAACATTCTTACTGGTTAGAACTTAGAACCAAAGACAACCGAAATTGTAGTATTCGATGAATACGGAATTACTACGTACCTTTTAAAGAATACGAAAGGATCGGAGTATAAATTGTGCGCTTATTATTTTGCGGGGTGATAAAACAAAATTAAACCCAGCAGAATAATTTAACAAAAAAAGTGTGATACTCGATCTGACACGGGCGGTTAAACATACGTTAAAGTGTATTTTATATATGTGCAGATAATTGATTTTGATTTTAGTAAAAGAAACCGACAGACCTCGAAAAAGTGTGTGCAGAAATGCTATTGTACGCATTAGGCCTGGGACCGGTTCGGTTCCTAGGCGAAATATGTGGAACCGTTTGAAAATATGAAATTTTACTAACGGTTCGGTTCTTATAAATTATTTTGTAGAATCGATAAGGAACCGAACCGTTCTTAACGGTTCGGTTCTTGTCATTTAACGGTTCCTAATATTTAAAAAAAATCTTACAAATCACGGTTAAATTTGTGTCAAAAATACATTCAACGCTTGAAATTACAATACAAATATGTTGAACTTCATTTCAAACCTCAAAAGTTGAGTTTAAAAGATAAATACATAACAAACTGCAAATTTTAGAAAACAAAAACAAAACAAGATATTCGGTAAATAAGCCCAATGAAACCAGTTAAATGAAAAATAATTTCAAATAGTTAAATAACTAAACTAAAATAGTGAATGTAATATGAAAATAGATAAGTAAATATACATTAAAATATATATATACTAATAAGAAATATATATAACTTTAATTATTATATATAACGGTTCTTTAATGGTTCCACGTACATATTTTTTACAGGAACCGAGAACCGAACCGTTAATAAAAAGTAGGAACCGAACCATTAACAAATAACTAATAAATTTTGGAACCGAACCGAACAGGGTTATAATGGTTCGGTTCGGTTCTCCGGTTCTTGGTTCCAAAGTCCCAGCTCTAGTACGCATCGACATACACACTCATTTATTACACGCCAAGTGTATTTTGTCTATGCACAGATAATTGATTTTCATTTTAGTAAAGGAAACTGTAGGACCGCGAAAGAGTGAATTGTCTGTGCACAGATAGTTTGGATCACAGACAGTTTCCTTTACTAAAATGAAAATCATTTGACTTGCACAGACAAAATACACTTATAGCGTGTAAATGAACGTGTATACCGGCGTGTACAAGTAGCTTTTTGATGAGATTAAAAGGCATTGCGATTGATCACTCACTCACTTTTCACTAATGACTACATCCCTCTCGTACAAAGATTCTCATTGAATTGCAAATGACACGGTTATTTAAAGAATAATCAAGTGTGGTAATTAGAGTATACTTTGAAAAATAATTTTGATGACTATATAATATAATGATAATGATGTCATTGATGATAACTGTGATGTTATAGATATATTATTTTTAATATTTGATAATTAAACTATCATTTAATGGTATTAATTGTTTTCCAAAATAAAAATAGAAACTTAAAAATGAGATTTACCAAAAAAGAAAATGAGAATTTTAGAACGAAGGAGTATTTATTTAATGCCAGCCACTTGATACTATATATGGCGTTAATTGGGACATTTTTTTTTTGAATATGACGTTGGGACATTCTTAAGTGAACTAATTCCAACTTAAAATAGATTAGGTTAACTAGACCACTATTAGTCCAAGTGAAAATATGCTGTGCGGTCCAATTTCACTTCCAATTTATTTGAAAGATGAAAATTGAATCTGTGATCACCATATGAGATAGTAGTACCATTGATTTATTTTCTCGCACTTAAAATAGATTGTAATATAGTGGTGTAAGTACGAGTATCGTCTCCACAGGGACGGACAAAAGGGAAATAAAGATTAACTAAATTCAGCGATTAAAAAGAAATAAAATAAATAAATGCAAGTGTGCGAGATTGATTGATTTATTAAACTAAAACTAATGCTAATGAGCGAATAAAAAGATTTGGTTTTCCTTAATTAACGACGAAGGGAACTGGAATTGATTCCGGGGTTAACCAGATTTCTGGCAGAACAGGCCTAATCACATGAATTTAATTTAATTGAGCCTAGCTAATCATTACTAAATTCTTACCGCTCTCGCGGCGTAGAGTACAATAATTTAGGGGTCCAGGTTGATCTCTCATGCGACAAGATCCTAAATTATTGCCAAGACGAGCGAGCTTACGGCCCCTTAATCGCTACTAATCTCTTAGCGAACGATTAAGTGTGTGTGAATGTGTCCTAGAACAAATTAGATCTCTCTTAATTTCTATAAGCAATTGTAATTCTAGTGGCCATCTAGGTTACAAGAGATATCAGTTAAATTATTCAAACACAAATTAAACGGCATTCATGCAATTAAACCGACAAGAATCTAGCCATCAATCATGATTAACCCCTTCATCAACCCCAAATCCCTAATTAAACTACTCACGCCTCATAATTGACGAATCAAAAGAATTGGGATGAATAGAATAAATTGTCATTAATTAAAGAATTGAACTTACAAAGAATCCCAGGTTCTTGGATTAAACAACGTAAAAACGCAGGTAAAACTCGTCCCTAGGCCTCTCTCCAAAGTTCGTAACCCCTAAAACGGGGTTATGGAGGCCTTATTTATAGAAAACAATGAATTCGGGTCGAATTAGGACAAATCGCGGTCAGGCACGGTGCCAGGCACGACCGTGCCTGCGGAAGAGACCCGTATTTCGCGTCCAGGCACGGCGTGCCTAACTGCCAGGCACGACCGTGCCTGGCCTCCAGTAACTCGGTTCCTCGTTTAATGCCAGGCACGGCGTGCCTAGCTGCCAGGCACGACCGTGCCTGGCCTCCAGTAGCTCCCAGGAAAATTTACTCTTCAGGCACGGCGTGCCTAACTCCCGGCACGACCGTGCCTGACCCTATTCTTCACTTTTTCTTCGTTTTCTTGCTCCAAACGCTCTCGAATGCCTACGAGGTCGATCCAAATGCTCTTTCTTCATCAGAATTTCGTCGTGAATCTCCCGGTGACCTCCAAATCTCTCAATTCTTCCTTGAATGCTCTCTATCTCCTCCCGATTGTCTCTTTAGCGCCGATTGCCGGACTCTAATTTCTTCAAATCAACTCCAAATGCAATGAAACTCGATCCAACGCCTGTTAAACACAACTTGAGCCAAAATTGAGACTTGCAACGCCTTAAAGCCAAGAAAATCATCGAAATCCGACCCGAACACGCATCAAATGCGTGTCTAAATACAGACTTATCGACCATTCAACTCCTCTCTCAAGCTGACTTCCAAATCTTTTAATGGTCGTAGGGAATTTTGGTAACAGTGGTATTGGCCAAATCAATCAAATCTGTTGAAATTTATAAGATTGTGATTGAAGTGGTTGAATCTGGCTTATTTTTGGAAAAACGCATATTTAAAGTATACTTTATTGATAAAATTTAGAAAATAATAAATGAAAAATAACTAAAATAATCATCTATAGTATCTTCTATCAATTTAGTCAAAAAAAATAACCCTAACTTTACTTTTTATCATTGCTCAATTCAGCACGCGCAAAGTAAAAAGTTGTTTGTTTGGTAAAAAAAACTGACTAATAAGTCTGATAAGTAAAAAACACTCCGTATGAGTTACCAAATGGGCTCTTAGTCCAATTATTATTCTAATAATAAAGAACCATTTAGACATATTGTAAAGTTTAGTTTCATCAGAAAAATCTTAACCAATTTAGAATGTTTTTAATTAGACTGGAATTTTCTGGTCTGATCTAATCTGGTTTGTTTAAAAGTAGTTTGACCTGGTCTAGTCTGAAGTGATCTGGTCTGGTAAATGACTGATATTTGTGTATTTAATTATGCAAGCCTAGCCTGATCTGATCCGATCGGTTAGATTCTGGTATATATGATTTATTTACGTTTTTTTTAACAATGATCTATTTATGATTAGTTTGATATGATCTGATTTGGTTTAGTTTAACGTGGGATTGTATTCACTTTTCAAGTTGAGAATTGAGATTGTGGGGAAGGGTGGTGTAGTCCCTTGGATGACAATCCACCCCCAAGTTCTCCTTTGTGAGAGGTCTTGGGTTCAATTTTCACGAAGGAGAGGTGAAGGAGGTCTTGCTCCTCATGATTTTCTCTACCTTAACGGAGTAGCTCAGCAAGTGAGAACTGAGAAGCTAGGAAAGATGATAATGAAGGCGGCGGATTCGTGTGATGGGAGCAGCAGCCTAGAACGGGCACGTCATGTAAATCTTGTTGGATTCGTCTTTTAGAGCCAGTACCGACGAGACTGATTGTGATTTAAAAAAAGCTTTGAAAGATAGTTTATAGACTTCAGGATTATGGGAGCGTAAGCCCCGAAACTTATATTAAAAAGAATTGAGATCGTGTACATGAGTAATAACCTATACAAGATGTGTAAGAAACAAGTTCAAAAAATGGCAAAACAAAACAGTAAAATATACTCCCTAGTCCCAACATGGCAACATGTCATGAATACGTACAACAAACTGAAAATGGAAAACATCTGGCAAGTATTCATTACACTAAAAAATACAGTAAGACTCTGAGTGAGTGAATTACGGAGGGAGTAGTTCTATGACATCATAATAATGGCGTCGTCAAACGGTGAGTAAGAGCCCTCTGTGACCATTTTTTTCTCTGAATTAATCTGCGGAATGCAAGATTTAAGTGGCATTCATGTCAGTTTCCTGAGTTGCGCCAGTTTTAATTTAATGGATTGACGAAGCAATGCCCAGAACAATAATACGGAGTAACAATAATCAATACGGAAGTATGAAAGTATTACATTTAAGTACTCCGTATGAAAGTAAATGTTATACTAGAGCAACCAAAATTTGAATGAGGCATGTAAAACTCATCTATGTAGATAATGTAGACTATGTAGGCATGGAATTTTGCTCCTCTCCATTAACCGGAACTCTCCAATAGGAATAGGGGAGAGAAATAGAGAGATGGGGAAATGGTAGGTCAGGGAAAAGGAAAAGATTATGTTTAATTATTTTTTTAAGGAGAGAGATGGATACATTGATAAAGAAATGAAAAGTGTAAATAGAGATAAGAAAATGTGTGATGATGTCAACTAAACATCAATTACACATCTTTTAATGGGGAATCCCATAACAAAATGTGCTGTGATGTCAACATAAGCAATTGTACTCCATATTTATTTTATTGGATGATTCTAAATAGTAGGATTAGGGACAGAGCCATGATTTAGTCGTAATAAAGTGGTTCTATTTTCCATCATTTCATACTCGGTAGTATCTAATTGTATAGATTGGGATCCTCTGTCCGACTAGGACGGTGCCTCACTGCCTTGCGCATCGGACGGTCAGGCAGTAGCAAAGCAAGCCTCGAGATCAGCAAAAAAGTGGAGTCCAAGATCTCCGCCTGTTGATTGTTGATCGTACGACCCGAAAAGAAGCAAGACACTCTACCTTACTCTAAAGTAAGGTAGAGGCTCCGGATCCCTAATTGTACTATTAATAAAAAGCCTCATACCTTATATCTACCTCCGCCCCTTAGTAGGATATTATGTTCTTCTTGATATTTTACTTTGATGATTTTTTATTGTAGTTTGGAATTGTTCCAGTCCCTAGCTTGCATTTCTAAGAAAAAGGTACTGGGGAAGTCGATATACTTAAATTCTTGTCCGCATTTTTGTTGTTTGAATTAGCTTCGCATACATGACTCATTACTCTTTACATTGTATTTCATTCTACAATAATTTTAGGCATCGAGGTCGATGCTAAATCTTAAATGTGGCGGTACATTAGATTTGGGCTGTTTCATGATGTCAATAGTGTCAGTAGCGTCAGGGATTAGTGTATTTTTTAAGTAACATGCTCACTTTTGTGTCTACTCTTCTTTAAGCATAATTTTTGTGAGTTAACTAGAATTATTTACAAGGCTGATTGAATTTTATTTTTAGCCATAAATTGCATACGCGGTTACTTTTTATTCTTTGGCACGAAGAAGGCTTTAGTAACCAAGTTGTGATCATGTTTTCCTCCCTTGAATAAATTCTTTCAGGATTAGTCATTTTAAGTAAGGCCTTTTATTTGACCATTTGAGATTTGAGTTTTAATTCCCAAATGACTAATGTTTTTACATGTGAACAAGGCAATACCTTTGATGTCTGGGTGCTAGAAACGAGTTTATTAAATTTAAGAAGTTATGTGATAGCTGTTTTTTGCATGGTTCATATGCCTTAAGGAAGGTAAGAACATATATTCTTTAAGAATTTGATGTCTCTAAAATGATATTTAATGTGTAAACTCACATTTAATCTATCTTAAATTTAGAAAGTGTTTGGAAAATGGGGTTTTAGTATAAAATAGTAGTTTGACCCATTGCAGTGTTTTCGATAAGTGAAAACATTTGATAATTAGTTCTTTGGTCTAGATTTTTTGGCGGAACTATTGAAATGAAAACATTGCAAATAATTATGTTTTGAAATATGACCCTTTTCTACTTATTGTTATAGTCAAATAGCTAAATTATCAAACATTTTCAGACAATCCAACAATTTATTTTACTAGTCAAATCCGTTAACTGAATTCGCTATTGATAATTTGCTAACCTAATTCGCTGTTGATAATTTGCTAACCTAATTCGCTAACCGTTGGTCTGAGGGTCTCTAAATGCCAAAGACGCCTATACATTTTTTTTTCAAGCGGAAATCAAAATATGACTTTAAGGATGTTTTCTTTTGGACTGCAATTTGCTGGTTTGGTCTAGTCTGATCTAGTCTGGTCTGAACTGGTCTGGTCTGGTAAACGTCTGATCTCGTGTATTTTATAATTACGGAAGTCAAGTCTGGTCTGATCTGATCTGGGATTGAAAACAGTTCAGAAGAAAAACATCCTAAAACCACAAAAGAAGCACGGGTACAATATGCTCATATATATATATATATATATATATATATATATGGAAAATTTTACGGTACATATCTTTTGAGGGATGTTTTGGTGCATTCCTGATTTGGCAGCATGTGATTGGTAGTTTAATCCATGTCATCTGTTTTAATTAAAAATAAGTTAATTGCATAGAAGTCCTTCCCCAATCTTCAACCTTATCGTTTTAGGTTGAGAGAATAATCCCTTATGACTTATCGCTGAAAGAAGGCCGCAGAGAGACGCTCTAGAGGCGAAGAAACCATAGAAAGCGCCGGAGGGGCGAAAATCCGGCATCTCAATCCAAGGTAGGTGTCACCATCTCCAATTTTTTGTTGTGCCTATTCAATTTCTTTGTCTGGAAGGTTAAAATTATTTCCTTCATTATCATCCATCTCCTCTTCCATTAAGTTTTCCAATTTGTCTTTGAAAAGTACCATCGAATCAGGATTTTGCTTTTGATTTCAGCTGCCTGATCTGTCGACGGAAGCAAAATTTTCATCTGCTTTAAATTTTATACAAAATTTTTGTATGTAGTTTGTGTGTACTTGTGTTTAGAAATACATTTAGGATTTGGCATTGATGCGTGCCGCACCTATCGTGCATGAATGTGTGGATCTGATATCAACTATCACCTATTTTGTACGTTGTTTTTCTTTACAGTTCAGGTTATGAAAAATGATTTAGATGTATAAACATGGAAATGTGATTCGTTTTGCTAGTTTGGGTAAATATTATTTTTTGGGTAAATCGTGGTTTATATATGTACACCCTATCATGATCTTCTTCATTCTTCAAAAGAAAGAGGTGAATTGTGTTTAGCTTATATGTTGTATATTTCTATGGAATTTATAAAATTTAGAAATAGCTTGGAGTTAGAATAGCTGAACTTGATACAATAGGGTTGGGTGACTTGGAAATGTTAAGCCAGAGCTTCTATAATTCTTTGGAAGGGGGCATTGTTAGAAAGATAGAATCAGGGTCTCCTGCTTCTCATGTTAGACTTCACACAATCACACTGAGGATGTCATATTTCAATTTGATGGGAAGCCTCTTAGGAGTTCTGTGGAGTTTACGTGTATGCTATTAGATAAGAAGGCCAAGGATCCTGTAGAATTGATTGTGAGTAGAGCAATGGACCTCACAGTCTCACACGCACACATTCCCTACTTAAAGCACAAAAAAGTTGAACCGATGGCCAGTACCTAAGGAATGGTCCTTTTGCGTACCTGATGATACATCACACTTGTGCTTTGGATGAGCTTAGCTCCGCAACATCTCTTATTGGCCATTATTTAGTAATTTATCTATCTTTAGTTACTATAATTGCCACTTTTATGGGCCACTTTTTAATTATTATTTTATCAAATTACTACTATTGCTTTTGTCAACCCCTACTAATACTTGCTGATGAGCCCGAGGCATCTAAGTGACAAGCTTATAACATGTCATAGTTTTATATCAATATGCTCCAGGTAGAAAGCGTTGAAATCAATATCATATCTTCCCCTGCAACAGACCTATATTTCTACCGTAGACTTAGCCTACCCTTTTGCACACTCATATTTGACTTTTTATACAGTTACCTCCACAATTCATATATATATATATACTATGTTGCACGGAAACGCTAAAATTATGAGGAAACGGGAAACGGGAAACATCAATTTTTGCTCAAAAAGACTTATTTGGAGAGTTTCCAAAGAGTTTCCGAGAGTTTCCGAAACGGGAAACGTACTCTTTCCCGAGAGTTTCCGTGCTACATAGTATATATATATATATATATATATATATATATATATATATATATATATATATATATCTTGTATTCATATGCATATCTTCCCTGTCATAGATGGACATAATGTATCATGTATGATATTTCCTACTGTTTATATGCTATAAGAGAACATTATAGTCACTGTGTGTTCTAATAAGTAAAATGAGGGGATGTTTTTTTTCCAAAAAGGGACTAAATCAACTGATTGTGCATCCATTAAACAGTAAACTTAAATGGCTCATTATTCTATGCTATTATGCCTCCTCCCCAACAACCAAATAAGTACTTATAAAATCATTTGTTTATGGGAAAGTTTATAAATATGATGAAATGCGCATATTCTTAAATGTGATTTATTCATTCATTAATTCATAAAACTACAAATACCTAGTGTTATTCCTTTTTTGAGGGCTGAATGATTTGCTTAAAATAATTTTTAACACAAGACGATACTCCTATATGTGCACATGACTCATGTTTTACTCATATTTAAGTCAATTTTATTTATCAATTACAGGATATCCGCAAAGGTGTGTCAAAGCTGCAACCTAAGGTGACTGCTAAAGTAGTTACTCTAACAGAAAGCTTCAAATCAATGCACACATAGAACTTTGGGACCAACTAGGTGGAGCATACCGTTGTCATGCTTAGCCAAGGCTTACACATACACTCGTGTATTTGAAGGGAAATGTCAACCTCACTTGAACCAGTACTACACAACGAAGTGATATGGACTTATGGAGTATCTTTTAAGTTGGAGAAGTGTAGTTGGAAAAATAGAACTGGTGATGGCATGTTGTGCCGTGAGTTTGCTACTGAGCTGTAGAAAGCATTGAGCTTTTCTAATAGCATGTCTCCGCTACAGGGAAAAGTCTCATATGTTGAGTCGGACAATCGACACTTGTAACTTGCTCTAATAATGTGACAACTGTAAGAGCATACAACTTTACAAAACATGTAGCGTTGTGCTGGATCGGCTTTGTGTAGCTATAATATATCATTTCCCATGACACATGATGAAGCTATTTTCAGGCAGACACACAACTCATTTCGCAGCAAACTTGCCAGTGTTGATGATGATTAGACTTTCCTCAGAAATGTTGTTCAATCTGAGACTTGATAAATCAGTTATCCAGTTGTATAATTATATCATTCAAGATTTGAAGTGCCTTTCACATTAATGGTAGAGCATAGAGAGGTTCAACCTTACCAGAATGGAGGTTTAAAGTTATTGCTGATAAAACAAGATGGTGGTGATAGTGAAATCAGGAGAAAAAAAGTTGTTTGTCAAGGAATCTTATTATGTTATTATCGGGATAAAATAAATGAGGTCATATTTCATTATTCGATATTCTTTTCCATCGTTATGTTATTTGTATGGTTGTATACTTGTATGCTTCACATTTACCATCCAATGTGTCCAAGTAAAATATTTGATGCTTTATTCCTTTGCACAGCTCATATAGGTTATTTTAGAATCTTGACATTATAGACTTGTAGTTGGTTGGTTTCAAATTCAGTTATCATTGCACAGGGGCTAGGGCGGTTGTAATTACAAACGGGGTTTGTCCTGAAATAATACTAAACTAAATGGTATGGACAAAAATGAGACTACTTTAAAAAAGTTCCAAAAATAAGACTAAGATGACTTTTATCCCTGAACCAGCGACCATGACCAAAACGTCCCAGTGACCAACCAGGACCAAAACGTCTCGATGAGCGGTGACCAACCATGACCAAAACGTCCCAGTGACCAACTAGGACCAAAACGTCCCAGTGACCAAACACTCCAGTGACCGTTGCTCCACCGTTGTCGGGGACAATTACTCTACCTCCGCTTCCGGTGAACCCCACCAGTGACATTCGTCAGCCGGTCAGTACCCTAGCTATCGCCGCTTCCCCAGCCCCACCCTAGTTGACGCCATTCTAAATCTAGATTTGATTCATTGCTTGACACCAGTCACTATTCGTTAATGTAGTCTATAAGCGTCTGCCGCCTCCCTCTGATGGAGATTACACCATCAGCGATGGAGATTACAACATCAGCGATGGAGAAAATCGAGGAGCAGAAAAGAAGATCGAGGACGAAGAAGAGCCGATTGGTTGTTGCCTCTGTTGCCGGTCACCTTCGCCAATATGGAGTCGTCTCCTCCGGTGTGAATCACTGGTAGGGCTGGACTCGGGCCGGTTCGGGCCCGGTTCGGGCCCGGTTCGGGTCTGGGCCCGGCCGGGCCTCGGGCCAGGAAAGGGGAGGCCCGAGCCCGAACCGCCGGTGGCCGGTTCCGATTCCGGTTCCGGGCCAAACCGGGCCGGGCCGGGCCGAACCGGCCCAATTAATTTTTTTTTTGTTCTCCTATTTAATCCCCTACCCCTCCCCCTCAACCCCAAACCATCCCAAACCACCTCAAATGGCCCAAAATACCTAATCCAACCTAAAACTTAAAAAAATTTCAAAAAAAAATAAATAAATAAAATCCGGCCCGGACCGGGCCCGAACCGGCCGGGCCGGTTCACCAAAACCTGAGCCCGAGCCCGGACCGCCCAGCACCCAGGCCGGGCCAAACCGAACCGGTGGACCCACCGGGCCACGGGCCGGGCCGGGCCAAACAGTGACCGGGCCGGTTCGGTCCCGGGTCGGGCCGCCGGCCCGAGTCCAGCCCTAATCACTGGCGTCTGTTGTCACATGGTCGCACCAGTGGAGTTAGGTGCTCCTCACCTGACGCGAAGAAGCCCTCTCCTGAACGAAGAATAAAGCTCACGCAGGAAAGAATGTCAATGGGGGCAGAATACTGTAATGATATGGGCATTTTGGTCTTTTCATTTAAATTTAGTCATATATCCGTAATCCGTCCAAATGAAAACTGCTCCTGTTTTTGTCCCCCGAGAAGCTAGGAGTTCTACTTCCGTCATTATTTCATTACAAATTATCATCCATTTCCTAATCCGAAAACTCATCTTCATGACTCATCTTCATGATTGACAGTCTTTGTAACTCTTGGCAAACTTCGAAGTCTGATTGCATTTGTCTTGTTTCAATTTCGTGTTTCAGCAAGTTCATCCATGTATATCTAGTATCCAAAGTGCATTTCTTGAATCGGATCATTTTTAGATTGTCAAGTGAAATATATACTTTTTCTTATTATCAACCAAGGGTGAGTGCGTGAAACTAATTAAAAATCTCCCAGAGGTAATTAACTTACATGCAACGTATCCACTTGTAAAATACCAAAATGAACTCGAATAAATCGCAAGGAGTGATCCATTTAAAAAAAAAAACTCAAAACTGAGAAAACAAGTTTAGTAAACCAAATCAAATAAAAAACACAAACTCAAACACTAAAAATCCACAATTTACTTGGAAGCTTACAGTGCAAGAGGACAAAATCAACAACAATTTCAAAAAGTAGAATTGGACCATCTTGAGATCAGTGGTGATACGCACTCTTGATGAACCAGACCAAAATTCCCGCATGATGATGTCCCTAGTATTTTGGTCCATGTCTACATGAGTTGCAGAAATTGTATGGTGACGGCCACGCATTTTGTCAGTGTTAACAAACAAGGATGACACTCTCGGTGATGGCCAATGTCTCATACAGATCGCAAAGTGTTTCAAGCTTCCAGTCCTCTTTGTCAGCATTGACATAGAACTGTTTGATACCTTCTAGTGTGAGCTCATACCCTTTCACAATAATCATGAGAGGCTTGTTCATGAACTTTCCGGTGATTTCAAGGGCATCTGGGGGCATAGTAGCAGAGAAAACACCAACCTGTATCTTTGGTGGTAACAGCTGGAAAATATCATAGATCTAAAAACAAAAACAAGCAACACAAACATTAGTTTCTATTGCCAATAGGACAAATGTTTTAATCAACAGTGTCAGCACACTTAAAGTATGCATTTTGAATAATAATCACTATACATATTGGCATATTGCCAATACAATAATACTATGAACACAAAAACATGAAATAAAAATATATAATAATATAAATAAAAGCGATGAATGAAAGAAATTAATTTTTCGTATTGTGAATTTGTGATTAAATCAAGTACGGGTCAAATCACATCCGCCAAAAAAGGAAAAATGATCAAATAAGCCCTTCAACTATCATGAATCCATCACATAAGTCCATCTACTAATAAAAGCACCATTTATAACATTTACTTCATAAAAACAATCATTATGGTCACAGTTACCAGAATGCAACCTTTTTAGCTGGTTAACGCTCAGACAACACATTTACTTTTTTTTTGCATTCTTTTTCTTTTCTCGTTTCTTTTGTTCTTTGTTTGTACTCGTTGACTCATTGTCATTTCGTCCCAACAAATTTTTCCTTTCATCTTGTAACTCAATCTCTCCCTCAATATGCATATAAACTTTTCTTGTCCTGCTGTCCGGAGTCCGTCCAGAAGAAATAAGAATTGATTGTCCAATAGAATGAGCGGTTATGATAAAACAAGCTAGAGTGGGTCTTAGATACTCTATGTCTTCTCTATTCTCGTTCATAATACTCCATAATATGCAAGAGCAAGTCTAAACCGACACCTTAACCCAATACCATAGCAGCATTTAGCTAATCACACACATACAACTTTAAGGCAAGTAGTGATAGCATTAAAACATAATATAATCTAATAACTGTAATAGCAAAAACCACTAATAACTATAAAAGTAAAAACCTCTAAAGCAATAAACAGCAAATTGTCTTCATCCCAATAAACATGTGGGATGAAGACTACAATATGAACACTATATTGTCTTTTAATGGTCAATCTTTGTATTAGTTAAGCTTTTGACAAACTGTTCAAGCACAGCAAATTAAAAATTAACTATTTTTAAATCGATCTATTCCCTGCTATTTTAGCTTAACTGAGGATGTTCGCAATCAGATAACTAAATTGTTTCGGGAAGCTCTTCCACAACTCTATAAGAAGTCAATGTTATATCCTTTCATTAAGAAAATAGTATGATGCATCAAACCAGCAACTGATCCTATTGTTTAACTTGAGGCCGTTGCATAAGCAAGCTTTAAAGTTTAAACTCAGCTATTCAGTACGACATATGTTCATATACATAAAAAAAAACTTATCACTTATACTTCATATTTTATATTTGAGTACCTTGATAGGCAATATTCATCATTTTCATTTACCCCAGTGCCGCAAAGGCTCCCACCTACGGTGGGGTAAGGGGCTTGATAGGCAATATTCTTGGAGGAAATGTTGTCAAACTTTTAAAATAGTAGACATGTCATAAGAAATTCACAGTTTTCAAACATGTTTCAGTTTAAGTGAGAATTAGATTTTTCCTTAAAAATAGTTTGGATGTAAATTAGCTAGCCTGTAGCAGTAATTTATAGCAATTATAGCAATCATACCAATATACGAAATACGTAGTATTCAAAAAGCTTGATTTCAAGTCAGCAAAATGCATTTGCAAGACTTTTCCAAGGATTTCACCCACTCCAAGCATCACAAGCTTTCAATAGCAATTACCATCATAAAACTTTTGAAATAGCAGACAACTCATAATCAATTCATTCTTTTCAGACAAATTTCAGTGTAACTGAGAATTAAATTTTGACATTAGAATAAACGGAAGCAATTAGGGTTTTTCGTTTAGTTTTATAGAACCTCAGAATAAAAAGGTTTAATCTTACTAGGTAGCAATTTTATTGATGTAGGAGCTGCTTGAATTGAACGAACACTTCTTCTCTTGGTCGTAAGCTGAATTCCGACTTAGAAAAATTCCAGAACCGTCCAAAAGATAGAGATGCTGCACTCGGCTTCGCCAAGAGATTATTGGTCAGATTTCTAATCTGGGCGGAGGTGAATTCCCGACCGGATTTGTTTGCGACCTGGTAGAAGTAAAGAAAAATGAAACGATGCAGACCATTGGAATTTTCCGGAGCCGAGTCCTGACAGATGAAAAAGCCGTACCAGAATTTTCTATTGTACAGGCCTCTCTAATCAAATTTCTAATTTTTTAGATGAAATAGCTTACGTGGAATGTCATCCAATTATATTTTGACATATGTGGAATGCACGAAAACATTCTACAATGAGAATGCACCAGAGAGCCACCATAAATTCTAATGTACCGTAGCTTTTCAATCTGACGTAGAAGAGTTTCAAGGTGACATGAATTCTAATCTAATTTTTAATTTTAACATGAATTCTAATTTAACTGTAACTCTAATCTAAGGTACTGCGTACTACAATTATAATTAATTAATTAATATACTCACATAATGTTAAATCAGAAAGAGATTTTAAAATATTCTAATGAATGATTGCTTAGAGGATGACACCTGGCAAAACTTTTCATAATTGTATCTTTGAAATGTATTACTTATAGATTACTTATAGATAGATAGTATTACTCCTAAATGAGATCAAAAGTAGCCCAAAATTCCACAGTAAGATTATACTCCCCCGTCCCGTTTTTTAGTTCTTACTTTGACCCTCACACATTTTTAGTAATTAAATTTGACTTTGCTGTTTAGACACTGTTTAGACACTATTTGACATTGTTTGACACTGTTTTGCATTGTTTAACACTGTTTTGATGTAGGAAAACTTTCCATTTAGGGAAATGAGAAGATGATGTTGGGACGTCCCAAAAAAGAAAGAAGGAAGTTAATAGTGGGACGGAGGTAGTACTTCTTTTATTCTCAAAATAGGACTAATATATGTCTCTTCTGTCTATTTTAACCCAACCTATAATTTCTAATAGATTTATTTATAAAGAAAAAAGAGATATTACCCGAAATAGGACTAAAAAGGTTTGAAAATTCCAAAATAGGACTATCATGTTTTTATTCCCAAAATAGGACTAATTACTGTCATGTTTTGGCAGTACCAGATTTCAAACATGGCAGTATTTTCCAAACTTGACAGTAATTACTCCTATTTTGGGAATAAAAAACATGTCAGTCCTATTTTGGAATTGTCAAACTGTTTTAGTCCTATTTCAGGAATTTTCCCATTAAAAAATCATAGCTCTTTATCATAAACACATAAAAAACGTGGTAATTTTTTCATAAATTAATAAAATCGTGAAAATAAAATAAAATATAAAAAATAAAATAAAAGTAAACACAAAATAATATCAAAAGCTAAAACAATCTTAGAAGTAAAAATAAAATACCTAAAAAATCTAAAAAGTATTTAAAAATTATTATATTATTATTAGTATTATTATACGGTAATTATAATTATAATTACAGAAAAATATTATAATTATAATTATAGCTACAATTACAATTAGTGTAATAGGTGTAATTAATATATTTTTAATTATAATAAATATAATTATGATTATATGTAATTATACTTAAATTATTTTTAAGATAAAATTAAAATTTTAATAATTATAATAAATAATTATAATTAAAGAAATATTCAAATCAGATATGAAATATTGAGATTTGATCTGAAGAATTCAGATCAGATTAGAAAAATTCAGGCCAGATTAGAAAGATTCAAATCAGATCAGACTATATCAGAAATTTTCAGATCGGATCAGATAAGAAGTATTCAAATCATATTAGAACTTTAAGAATTTAGAATAGAAATAATCAGATCAGGTGAGGAGAACGACTTCTAAGTCCTATTTTGATAATTTAAATTTTAAATTCCTATGGTTGCAATTATCCTTTTTATTTAGTTATATTTAAGAAAATCTCTAATATACGGAGTATTATTCATTTATTCATAGATTCCTAGTTTCCTAAATATTCCTATTGTTCTTAGCTTAGTTGTACACGAGCAGGATTTAGATTCCTAATCCAACCGGAGATAATATTTCGGATTCCTAATCTTTCAACTATATCAGGTTATCCAACCCGGTCTTCTATATCACTCTGAAGATAAAATCCGTCCTTCACACCGCTAGGCATATTATTCTTGCGTTTCAGCAGGCCATCATCCCAGCAATCCCATCATATACAAATACGAAGTATATATTTTTGGTTAAGGTTCCATGAGGAATTTAGGATTGATAGGCAAAAAAGCATTGCCCGCCGGCAGCAGGAAGGAAGACGAAGAAGAGGAAAGGGCAGGCTGGGGCGATCTAAACGAGGAGCTGTTGTGCTGTATTTTGTCGCGTTTGGATGTGATGGGAGATGAGGTGAGCTTTGAGTGCGTTTGCAAACCATGGAAGTTGGCGGCGGCAAGAAGGATGCCGCCGCCACAGGCGGCGTTAGCATCTCATCACGATTCTCCGCCTGCTTTAGATTCGGCGCCGTATCTGATGTACTTGAACCACAGAACTGGGAGGTTCAATTTCCATGACCCGACTCGCAGAGGTGCCACATATTCAGTACGCATCCCTGAACTATTGGGGGATTACCCGGGCGAGGTTGAATGTTATTATGCCAGCTGCGGTTGGCTGCTTCTTCGCAAGGGCCCCATGACATACTTCCTTTTTAACCCCTCCACCATGGATAGAATTGACCTTCCTCCAGTACGTGACATGCCCATCTCATTCGAATCCATGTGTTTCTCTGGTTCGCCCACTTCTTCCTCGTGCAGAATTGTTGGCTTTGTCAGTTATGTCCCAGAACAAGTGGCCTTTATTGGAGAAACAATGGTGGGGTGTGATTCTTGGTCCGTGTTTGCCAACACTAGCAACCCAGATGACTTCGTGGCATCCATATGCCCCCCCATTGTCTGTGATGGAAGCTTTTATGTTTTGGGTGAATCTGGGAATTTGGGATGCCTCTGGTTTCGACCTCCCAAGAAGGGACTGACTGAGGTTTCTTGGGAAGTTATTGGCAAGCCAGCAGATGAACTGTTTGAGACATTCAAAGATCAATTCCTCCTCGAAAGCGATGGCGACATCATGTGCGTGGCAACTCTACAAGGAGGAGGCAAGGTTTGTGTTCTCAAGCTTGATCCACACACTCAAGTGTGGCAAAAGGTGGATGATCTCCAAGGAAAAGCCTTGTACGTTTCTCAATCCGCATCCTTCTCCCAAAAAGCAGTTTCTAGAGGAACTGGTAACAAGATCTACTTTCCTAGATTCTACAACAATAGAGGACTGTTTTATTGCCTGGGAACCAAGGAGTGGCGCAACTTTCCCCATACTTTTTCAAGTACAAACTATTACAATACCAGTGCCTTACTACATTCTGCCTGGATTGGACTTTCTCCTCATCATAATAGCTAGCTAGTTTAAATCACTTACTGCTCTTGTATAAACATACCACCAAAATTACTTTGTTTCAGATATTTATCTAATTTTATAATTGCTAAATTTGACCGTTAGTGATCCCGAGTATTCATTATGAGCACGTTTAACCAATTAGAAGAAGCAAAAAGGACTGACATGGTTATCTCATTTGTTGCATCTGTGACCTTGCCGTGAACCAAAATGATCAGGTCAGTGGAACAGTGGAACTCTTCTTAGAAGCGTACCAATAGAAAGAACCAGACACTACTTTGTTCCAGTTCAAAACCCCATTATATTTTCTTAATCTTCTTCTTAATAGTGATTTTTTTTACAGAAGTAAATAAGATACTTTACAGGTAGCAATTTAGAATAAAAGAACCAAATCAAACGAAAAACGAATCTCATAGAAATGCTCTGCTAGAGTTGCTTCTTCAGATCCACGTCACGAAGCTTACCTAGAATTTATCCACCCGATTCGAAGTTATTGGGCAGGCATAAAATGTAACAAATATGGAACTAGAGTTATCGCTATCCATCTTCCACAAACACTTGAGTTTTACTATGTCATACGGAGTATTATGTTTTGGAAAAATAGATTCCCTAGAGAGACTTGAATGCTGCTATGTCCTACTATGCTTTAGAAAATAAAGATTTTTTTGCATAGTACTCCTCCATTCTCATTGAATACTCAACAAGGAATCAGTCCAACCTTTTGTAACTCGACGAGAATTTGCAACTCTGAGCTTCATTTTAGAATGTCCTTGGATATTTTTTCAATAACTCAGCGGTTCCGTCATTTTCGTGCTCTCTCAAATCAGTAATGGAAGTCTACATTCCAGAAACACTTGAGTTTTACTATGTGTTATTATGTTTTGGAAAAATTGATTCCCTAGAGAAAATAAAGAATTTGTTTGCATAGTAATCCTCTATTCTCATTGAATACTCAACAAGGAATCAGTCCTACTATGCTTTAGAAAATAAAGAATTTGTTTGCATAGTACTCCTCCATTATCATTGAATACTCAACAAGGAATCAGTCCAATCTCTTGTAACTCAACGAGAATTTGTAACTCTGAGCTTCATTTTAGAATTTCTAAGAACGAGAATGTCCTTGGATATTTTTTCAATCAAAGTTCTTAATTGCGTAACTCTTGATTATTTTTTGTGATCGGATTTATGTTCAACTAATGTTCTTAAAAATAGTTACTCTAAGATAGATTTCTAATTCCGATTTAATTTTTTTTTTCATTTATGATTATAAATAGTTGACTTGGGAATATGGTTTAGAATAGGTTATTGACTTAACGGGTTTTTTTTATAAAAGCGGAATCAACTATTATTAATAAAATCATTGTTCAAATAGGTGGATTATCAAATTAAAACCAGCCACCAGACATAGAAATAGCGCCTAGCTAGTTGCTAGCTAGTTGAAGAGAATCTTATTCAACATCAATGTGATCCCATCCAAGAGAATCTTATAGAAAGTGCTTCAGCCTCCTTAGGGAGATTTTCTCCGGGCTTGTGAATAGCTCCCCCGGCTAGAAACAATCCTTCGTTATCTCTGGCAACCCATCCAAGTCCAATAGCACCAGATCCGCGATGGACAGCTTCGTCAACATTGACCTTATTTCAACCTGCCTCATGTCTGACCCAAAACGAGGCCACTGGAGGCTGGAGCTACCTGTTTAGCCGTTGAACTCCCCACCTGGGCTCGTCGCCAAGCTTCCAGAGAGGAGTTTCAACAGCTGCAATTCTCGCCACAGAAACAGCTATGTTGTTCCACAATTTCTCGTTTCTGCTTCTTCAAATACTCCAGAGATACACGACAAAGCTGCCGCAAAAATTCTCATCCCCGCATCTAAAAATCCTTCTGTCCAGGCCACAAAAGACTGCCCTGCAACTTGTAAGTTCCAATTTAAAGTTCACCATAGTTGTTGAGTCACTGAACACTCCATAAAGAGGTGTTCATCACTTTCATTTTCAACTGTACACAGAACACAAATCGGTGAACAGTTAACTCTTTATTCTCAGTTTATTCGCAGTCGGAAGGCAACCAGAACACAGCTGCCTAAATAAGGCTTTCACTTTTGGAGGTCAATGTAATCTCCGCTTCTGGAGGTCAATGTAATCTTTGTCCAAGCGAAATTCTGTACCACCGCTTCACTGTTAGTCTGAAAACGATAAGCACTCTTAACCGTATACTGCCCGTGCTCTTCCCAAGGCCAAATAAAACTATCTGGAATTTATCTCAAGCTCACCGCAATTCCACGAATCATCTATTTGTCTCATGAGTAAAAAATTCAGAAATAATATCTATTTCCCAGCCAGGAGACTCCAAACTTAATAAACCCTTTACTGTGATGTCTTCCAGTCCGTGCACCACCTCTGACTCCACTCTCATATTTTCTAAATTCGGTAGCCATGGATCTTTCTAACCCTTAATCAAACTCCCATCACCCACCCTCCAACGAAATCCCTTTTTAACCATCCCTTTAGCCTCCCAAAGACTTCTCCAAATAAAAGAAGGGTTGTGGCCAACTTTAGCCTCCAAAAAAGAATTTTTGGAGAAATATCTAGCGCGAAAAACGGAAGCTTCTAAGCTGTTTCGATTTTGCATAAAATCCCACACTTGTTTCCCTATCATTGCCAGATTGAACTCCTTAAGCTTTCGGAAACCCATACCTCCCTTTGACTTTGGTGAAGACATTCCCGCCCACTCTTTCCACTTTATACCACGCCCGGATGAGCCAGTCCACCAAAATTTATACATTTACCTTTCCAGCTCCGCATAAAGCTCTTGAGGAAATAAGAACACCTGCATAGCATAGCTGGGCATAGACAGCACCACGGCTTTTAGAAGGACCTCACGTCCAGCTCTTGAAAGAAACTTATGATTCCAACTATTAAGCCTTTCTTTAATAAAGGCCAAGACTTCCTTCTTACTCCTTCCCACAAGCGATGAACTCCTTAAGCTTTCGGAAACCCATACCTCCCTTTGACTTTGGTGAAGACATTCCCGCCCACTCTTTCCACTTTATACCACGCCCGGATGAGCCAGTCCACCAAAATCTATACATTTACCTTTCCAGCTCCGCATAAAGTTCTTGAGGAAATAAGAATACCTGCATAGCATAGCTGGGCATAGACAGCACCACGGCTTTTAGAAGGACCTCACGTCCAGCTCTTGAAAGAAACTTATGATTCCAACTATTAAGCCTTTCTTTAATAAAGGCCAAGACTTCCTTCTTACTCCTTCCCACAAGCGATGGCAGATTTACTTTATGGTTTATTACCTGGAGACTGAACAAGCAGTAGAAAGACAATCACTTTCAATAAGATGAATAAAGGCTTGTTTAGTAGCAACATGTGAAGTGCTTCATATGTTGCTAATATTTTTTTTTGGAAACTTGATCCATAAGTCGTTGTGATATAACATCTATTTCCTGCTACAAAATTCCACGCTACTACTCCAACTAAAGGGTAGGAGGGAGAAAACAACTTCATTACCGGGTGGACTATTGAAATGCAGCCTGCTACAACTTGTCTACCACTTCAATCCCTAAAGAGGATTTCTCCATTAACCTTATTTCCCCATGCTGCCATGTTAATGGCACAGAGAACATTAAATTTTATAAAAAAAGAAATATATGAATGAAATACAAGGAACTAGCTACTCTAATATTTAGTGAAGGTTGCAGCATCAGTATTTGCATTTCAAGAGCCAGATATATGCACCTTGGTGTTTGTTTAAAAACACGTACGTGAAACACTATTTTTTTCTATTATTCTTTTTATAAAACTTCAAGAGCTAGATGTATACTTTTTAAACTTTATTAAGGAAAACCCAACCATGTGCCTACAACAATTTTTTATATGTTAATAATAAAATAGAAATAGTGAGTTATATATGAATAAATCCATATGGCAGAAAAAAATGTGACATTTTATACCCAGCCACTATTTTTGAAAATTTTGTGACTATGATCATGGATACATTTGCAATGTAGTGAACATGATTTTTTACAACTAGATTAAGGGTCCAAGGGCCTTTTTAAAAAAAAAACTACCATTGATATAACAAAGCTTTATCAGACAGCTTTTTTTGCTTGTGTTGTGCAATAGTATTTCGTATATGTACAACAATATATGGACACTTTTTGTATATATGCACATAAACACTACCACAAGCATAGGTATGAACCCTCCATAAATTTAGATCTTTTCTCATGCATGTGGAAAGTTCTGCAGAAAATTATCTGGAAAAAATCTTTTTATTGACCTGTCCTTATTTACCACCCTGCATCTTTACTAAATGCCGGTGTAGCTAATGGGGCAATGTCTTGCTCGGATTCAGCCCCAAGTTTGATAAAAATGTTTTACTTTATTTGTAGATAAAATAACTTTTAAAAAAAATACCATGGGAATGCATTACTTTATTTGGTCCTTCCAACATGATTATCCCCATCTTACTGTACGATGATTATTGAAATATTGTTTCAATCTTTGATTTTCCTCATCTTACTTAGCAGCGTTATAAGTTTGGGACATGTATTTTTTTTTGCTTTTCTAAATTCTCCGATTTCGGTGAAGATTATATAGTTGAGTTGAAATGTTGTTTACAGTTTCTAAGAGTATGATATGATTGTGAAGTGAAATTAACGATCTTGGTTCTATTTATATATGCCAAGGTAGTGTGGCAGGCACATTTTCACTTAGTTTTAATCCTAAAATATTTAGGATTTTTTTGCCTCTTCAGACTTGTGTTGATTATTTGGCGATTTTGTCTATTATTGGTTGTTGGCTGCTGATATTTGATGCTTTAAATTTCACTTATCTTTCACAAATTGCTCGAGGCTAATAACTCAATTGATATAGTAATGTGGGCATGTGGCATATTACATGAAGGTGCACATAGCTTAAATTTGCATTTCATTACAAGATCAATATGCGTGACTTACTACTGCCTATTCACACGTAATTTTTTCAACAAAATATTACATGCAGCTTTCTAACTTGGAATTTTTTTTCAACAAAATATAGTTTACTACACCACAGATTCAATTGGGGAGATCTTAACTCTGGTAGACACTGAGTTGTGGGAGAACAAGGCTAATGATATTGTTAAGGATGATGCGGTACCAGAACCCAGTAAATATCGAAGGAGCTAACATCTTACCTAATCCTTGTGAGGAAGTTTCTGCTATAAAAAGGGAAAAAGAGAAGGTTGCTCGGGAAGAGAAACGGGAAAAGGAAACACTATTTATAGCATTTTTCATTGAAGCATCTAACCACACACTTTGTAGATACTCTGGCTTTGTAGTTTTGGCACTTATCTTCGGAGGATTTAGTTTTCCAAATATTGGGGACACCCTACTATGTGTGAACATATCTTAAACAAGTGTTCCAAATATGATGAACTTAGTTCCTCACGATTTCAATCACTAGATGATGACTCCACTCGAAACTAAATTGCTGGATTAATTCGAAACTTGTTCCTCATGATTTCCATTAAGAGTCTCAGGGAATAAGAGATAAAAATTTCTCGCTCCACCCATTCGTTACCTCCGTTTCAATTCTCCGCTCATCTCCTGCACTGCATACTTCTCGCTCCACCCCGCCGCACTTACTTACAAGTTTAGATGCAAGGTAATTTCGCACGTCTCCTATTTACGACCTGTTTCTCTTCTTCTCACCATGAATATCTCATGCCATTTCTGTGTATTTCTTCTCAATCAACTTCTCACCTTTGGAAGATGCAAACACACTCTCCGTGTGAACCGTTGCTGGAATTTATGTTAGGTACCTGACACAGATCTGAGCAATACAACAAACTAACAAGCACAAATTTGATGAATGATAGGGAAAGAGTGTTTATTGATGGAAGGAGATACACCGTAGGCTACAGGGACTTCTTAGGCAACCTGGACTTAGACAACAAGGCAACAATCTGATAAAACAACAGTCTGCCTCACCCGTTATTAACCCTTCTATTTATAGCCAATACCCATATATGGATATGCCAACTATTACTATTAACCCCTTACCTTCTAAATATACTACTACAAGTACACTTACTAATATTATTATTTCTTATTAATAGCCTACTAACCCAGATTCCTATCATTACTCCCCCCCTAAATAACCACCTTGCCCTCAAGGTGGGTAATAAGACACAGCCTTGATCTTGAACTTCCTCTTCATCCTGGAACCTCTTCCTTCCCAGTACCTCCTTGGTTTCTGATCTAAGAGCTTCATTTCTTTTACTTTCATCATCACATCTTTCACAGCAAACCGGAGCAGAAACTGGTTATAAACATTCCCTGGAATTACACTTGAAGCCTCTTCTTTGTAACCAATATCATCATGTAAAGGTTCTGCAATATAAAATCCAGCTGCCCTTGTAGTAATTTCAGCTGCCACATCATAGAGAACCGCAGCAACTTGATTACCCAGATCTTCATCATAATTCCGCAGTATCTTCTCTAAAATAGAAAGAATCTGAGGGGTTTCATCTCTAAAGGGATCACATAGCCAACAAATTATAACCTTTTTAAGGGCACCCATCCAAACTTGAACTGTTCTCTCAGTAGACCTCCTTAGGACTTCCATAACTACTAGATAGAAAACCTCCTGGATCTCACATTTGGATATAGCAAAGAGGCCCCCAAGCAAGCTAATCATTTCTAGTCGTATATCCAACTCATCTGTCTCTTCTTTGGATTGCATCATAGGAGAATTATAAGTGTAGACTGTCCATTGATATGGTCTATAAGGATTTTTCATTCCACCCAGCAATTCCATAGCAACTTTGATATAATTGGCAGCTTCTGTTTTCAAAGATAAATCCATCAGGTGCTCGCTATTGGAGACATCAATCCCTGCAGTTCTTTCAAGGTAAGAAACAATATCATCCTCTATTTTCTGGGCTGCCTCATACCTTCCATTCAATGCCGATGAAACCTGATGCAAATTCTTATATAAATTCTGCCAATGAACTTCATCCGAGGCATCCTTTGCACAAAGGATATACAGGTTGACCGCATTCTTTTGCTCTTGTCTATGAACTCTTTCTGCAGCCTCCTTTGAGTTATAGAATGATCGAATAGAAATCTGCCCATCAATATGAACATAGCTTTTTCTTTTCTCAGAAACAAACTGCTGCACTCTATCAAGTATCTTTGAATTGAATATGCTTTCTAAAGCAGTCTCACCACTCTCCAAATGTTTTTCAGATTTCAGGCTACTGAGATATATTCCCCATTCTCCATCTCTAGTACTCAGAAGTAATATCATAGAAGGGCTATTCACATCGATGAACTCTTGAAACCGCCTCCTCCTTTCATCCAATTTGACATGGCCATCACTGCCAATTACGAATTCTGTACTTCCTCTCCTATCCATGCCAGAACCACTTTGAGTTCTGTCCACCGGAAGCTCAGTAGTGACCGGATCTCCCGTAATACCTACATGGGTTTCAGGAACCAGCAATTTTGTCATCAGCAATTTTGAGTCAGAAACCTCTGGGTTCTCCAATTCAGAACCACCAATTTTGTCCTCAACGGACTCATATTCCAGGGCACTCGAGAGTTGATTCACCCCAGCAGATCTCTCATCTCGTCTTTCATCCTCATCAATGAATCTATCTTCAGAAATAGGTCGTGGCTGATTAATGAATTCCGAACTGAGCTGTGAAGCTTGCCAAGTAAGAGAATCAGCTGGCAATTTCTCCTGGCTTTCATCGTTTCCCTCGTTGAGCTTCTTTGCATTTGCTCTGGCTCGTGAAACACTTCTATCAACACAGGAAGGTTGCAGCAGGTTGACAGACTCCAAACGGAGCGGTGGCGCTTGAGAAGTGTGAGAATCTGCTGGCGCTGGAGCTAGCACACAGTGAGCCGCGGCTTGAGATTGAGAAGAAACCTGTGAACTACTGAGGGAATAAACTTTCGATGTTGAACTGCAAGGAAAAACAGTAGTTCGCGTAGAGGATTGCGAACTGAGAGAAGTTCTTTGCGATCTCGTATACTGATTCCCTGTGTTCAGACTGCTTGTAGGCTGGAAATGCCTAGTCATGGATTCCTTCAGAGCCTTCCAACTATATTCCCTCGTCTGAAATTGCCACCCTTCAAACCAGTCAAACGCCTCTTCCTCCATAGCTTCTTCTGCTATTTCAACTTTCCTTCCCTCCGCAGTAGATTTGAGTCGGAAGTATTCTTCCATCTTAACTATCCATTTGTCTACTTTTTCTCCATTAAACCAGGGTAATTCAACCGTACTTCCTGCGCCAATATCTCTTCTACTACTATCCTGACCCATACTAGAGCTAGAGTGATCGTATTTACCTTCCGACGCAGCTAGATGCTCAGATTCCTTTGTTCGATGATGTTGAGAGTTGGCTCGTTGTGAAGCTGATTGCAAGGGAGATGAAGATCTGCGAGTAGAAACAGTTCGCAATGAACTGGGAGATGCCGCTGTTGGTGACGGCGAACTGGACGCAGCTGTTAGCGATTGCGATCCAGGGAAACTGGTTTGCGATGTCGATTGGTGAGATAGGAGTGGCGAAGACGAACTGGAGCTCTGAGACGCAGCAGGAGACTCAGAAGAATCCTGCGAACTCAGAACAACTGATAGCGACGAAGTTGTTGATTGCGATCTGGGAACTTCTACGTGCGACACAGTCGGCACAGAACTGAGAGCGGAAGTTCGCGATGCACTGGGAGATGAAATCCGAGACGTAAAAAATTGCGATGAACTTGGCGATGCTACAAGAGACTTAGTTCGCATTTGCGAACTGTTAGAAGCTGGACAACATGATTGTCCCAAATGATGATGCTGTTGTGGTCGTGAACTTCTCCAGGACTGAATTTGTTCCTCCATCGCTGCTGCTATAGATGCTTCGATGTTGCTTTGAATCTGTTCCTTCATCGTTGTGGCAAAGTTTGACATCATCGCCCTCATCTCCTGTTCCCACGCCTCCATGCGCTTTTCCAGTTCCGACCGTCGCGGTTCTCTGCTCTGCTCAGCGACCAACTTCGTTCGTTCGTATCTCAGCATCGCCAATCAATTTTCCTCTTAGGCGGTAGAGATGTGCCGATCGATTAAGTCTCCAGGAGCGAGCGAGTGCTCTGATACCAATGTTAGCTACCTGACACAGATCTGAGCAATACAATAAACTAACAAGCACAAATTTGATGAATGATAGGGAAAGAGTGTTTATTGATGGAAGGTAATACACCGTAGGCTACAGGGACTTCTTAGGCAACCTGGACTTAGACAACAAGGCAACAATCTGATAAAACAACAGTCTGCCTCACCCGTTATTAACCCTTCTATTTATAGCCAATACCCATATATGGATATGCCAACTATTACTATTAACCCCTTACCTTCTAAATATACTACTACAAGTACACTTACTAATATTATTATTTCTTATTAATAGCCTACTAACCCAGATTCCTATCAATTTAAGACCTCGAGAAGCTTCGCCTGCCTCTCTCTTAGCCGAAAGCAACCCCCTTTCGAAGAAGTCAAGACCCGCGCCTCACATTTGTTGAGGCGTTTCTAGATTTGTAGCAGAAAAGCAAGGTACTCACAATAGAAGTGGATGGTTATCTAAATTCCTAAAAACTATGCTTTCGTTCTTATATACATGCAATTAGAAGTTACCTAATCCTAAAACAATGCTGAATATTGAGCCGAGAAAAACACTGCTAATATTGACCCGAGACATGAAAAATGTGTTTGTTTGCCTTTTCTGTTTGAAAAATGACGACATCCTGTTCTCTTGTTTTAAATGCTAAAACAATTCTGAATATTGAGCCAAGAAAAACAGTGTTATTTGAGAAACTCCCCAGCTTTCATAGACATCATATGTAGGGTTGGAAGCTTTAGGCATCCTTCAAAACCCAAAATATGATTTAGGCTCAACCTGTGTAGCCCTTTGCCATCAGCAAATATATGCCTAACATGAGCTATGCCACTATCTTTAAGTCAAGTGTCAGGTTTTCAACTCAATTTTAGATCAGGAAACAAGTTTCGGGTTCTCCTTTTGAGATTGAGGAGTTGTTTGTGCCTGAAAAAGGGCAAGGAACCGGGAAGGGAGAGGAGTGGTTCTCAACAAGTTTTGGTCAGTGGCTCGATATATTAGGGATAATGTTGTGATTAACTGACTGCTGTGGTTCTTAATCAGGGAGCTTTGTTTAAGTGATGTTTGACTGGATTGTGGCATTTTTATGTTGAAATTTTAGGATTGTCTTTTACTTGGGTGGTTGCAACTGATTTCTTTGAAATATTCAACTGGAATCATCTGTTAGGAAAAGTCTATGGGTCTACACAAGAATATTCTGCAATTCTAGAGCAAATTTTAGGTAGGGCTGATTTTGGGGGTTGATTTTGTCGCTTTATAGAAAGGTTAGGCTGATCTCCTACACAGTTTAATCAAACATCAGTTGCTTTTGATTTTATCGTTTTTTCCTGCTGCAACTGATCTTGAGAAAAGGTTTTTTGTTGGCTCTTCCGCTGGGAATATTTGAAAAGATTTCATTTGAGAAAAGCTTCCCCACGTCTACTATTTCATTAAATCATGTGATTATTTTCTAATCTAATAATGAATTTGTAACTATTTCAATTCGATTGACTTTGCAGAACACATGCTGCAGCTCTTATTCTATGTTTTCAATCTTTTTCCAGGAAAGTAAGAGAAGAAGATGTACACTTATTTAATGATCGAGTTATGGGATATTTTAATCACATGTACTCTTCTATCTTATGCTCGGGAAAACAGGAGAAGAAAAATGCAGACTTCTTATGCTCAGAAAAACTTTCCAAGATTCAGATTGGTTTAGATTGGTTTGAATTGTAAACAAGACGTCTACAATTTCATCAAATCAGGTGATTATTTTCTAATCTAATAATGAATTTCTTACCATTACATTGGATAAAGTACCCTTTTTAGATTGGATAAAGTACCTTTTTTATTTGATGCCATTAAATAATTTAATTAATGGCATTAAAATCCATATTTGTATGTCATAATTTAAGTAAATAATTTGTTATGTGTATGGGAAGATACTCAGCTTAGTCCTCATCAGTTTTCCATTTATTCTCCACTCATTCAGTATTTAATCTCTATAACATATTTTCCAGTCTTTAATTTTAGTTTACTCAACAGGGTACATTTTTTCCATTCATATTTTATAATATCTGGAGTTTGGATCGAATTATCTGAAGAATGAGTTTCCTGGCCATCAATCCATTTTTTCTGCAAACTTACTTTTATTTATACTACTTTTTATATTAGCATTACTAATTTTACTATTTCACATTGGTCAAATTTGTTACTGATTCACATTAGCTTGTGTGTTTCTCATCTACTTAAAGATAATAACGAAAACAACAGGATAATGAACAACTCTACCTGATTTTTTTCGAATTCTGAATTTTTAAGTAGGCTTTCACTTCACTTCTCAAAACTGTTACAACTAGAAAGTGTTGGCTTGCACTTACAAATTATCACTTGGGCATGTTGGGTGAGAATCTGGACACAAGAAACATACATATTTTGTTTTTATGATGATTAGTATTGGTATTATGATTAGAGCGTGTCGCAGCTTTCTAATTTAGGTTGGTTTATTTGGATGGTCATATCATATGCATCCATTTTATTTATGCCAATAAAACTAAATCCCTTTTTTAAGGAAACAAACGTTTCTGCCTTAAATTGTGCTTTTTTGAAGATGCTATAATGACATTTATCAAAAGGTGTGTTCTTCGGTACCTTGACAAAATCAGAGGTACTGTACCTATCCATTAAGATTAAGACACGTGTACTCTTGTTTAGAGCAAGGATCAATATATTAATGCCTTCGTTTCTCCCCTATTTTGCTAACTTACCCCTAAATTATTTGACATCTAATCTGTATCCGTTCTACGTTAAGCCTCCGTTACGCTACCGTCAAACTATCTTATTCATCGCTCAACAACTGTGTTGTTTCTCAATCATTCTTCTCTATCGAGTGCAAAGGAAGCTTGTCTGCAAGAGTGCAAGACCCACCCGTCGAGCAGGGACAGAGACTCAGCGATGCATCCCCCGGTGGGTGTGCTCCTCTCCCTGTGGATGAGGGGGAAGTGTTAGGCCAATCGACCATCAAGTGCTAAAGGAAAAGACGGTAGCGGGTGGGTGAAGAACAGAGCCCCTGTCTGAAGCATAACCAGAGGAGTGGATTTCGAAAGAGTGGGACAAACGCAACGAAATTCAGTGAATACTGATTACACCTCCATGGAAGTTGCCAGATCAGCCATTACGGGAGTAAATGATCAGAATGACCTTCAATGGGGCTGGGATGATGATGACACAGGCGAGGGCATGGATATTCAAGCACTTCCAGGGCTTGAACTCATAGCCATTATCCTTGTCATCGCTACATAGGCAATTTTTTTTTATTACGGTAGGTGTCTGGACTATTTGGTTGACTAACCCTCAAGTAGCCCTTCCAGGGCTCGAACTCATGACCTCAAAAACCATCGAGAGATCTCTTCAACACCACTTCATGGAAAATGTTGAATTTATCCAAGACCAGATGTAATGCCATCTTAAGCCTTGTACCATCATCAACCTGTAAATTATAAAAAAAAAATCATCACATAGTAGATGGTGGTGTTTGGTGTTGCTTAGGGGTGAATGGTAGGATTTGAGGTAGGATTTGAGGTGGTGTTTTCCATGGGCTTGATTTTTTGTTTTGATTCAGAAAGGTCTCCTTTACGCTATCTGTCGATTGAACAATGTTGGCCATAGTAGATTCCAATTTGCTTACACGTTCAGCGAGAACCTGCAATCTACAAAAGTTAGTTGTCTCTGATTCATTATTTATACTACTAAATCAACTCAAGTAAACTTCTGTTCACTGTTATTCATTTGTATTAATTAATTAATATTTACCAGAATGATTTTGTTTCAAAGAATTCATATTAGGGTTGGACTACTGGACCCTTTATAGCATTCTTATGTGATATATTACCTTATGATCATCTATCAATAGGAGTCATATATATACCTTAGAAGCCAACTCTCTTTCCAAAAACATTGTTGCTGCATCTTAGATATTATGATACACAAAAGGATTTCAATAAAGAAACGAAACCAGAATGTCAAATAGATTTACAAGCTGGAAACAATTAACAGACCAACTTTGAACTCCACTAATTTGGAACTCGAGATGCAGCAGATGAAAAGTATGTTATAGTTGCCTTTTTAGCATTGAGTGACTTGCTAGTTTCATACATAACTGTGCACTTTGGGGTTAAGGCACCTATCCTCTCTTTTTTCAAATTGATTTTTCCCCACTTGATTTTTTTTAAATGCAGCTATAACTTTTACTGAAGTGATTGCTATTATTAAGATGTTGTTACTTTCAAACGTAACTGTGCACTTTAGGGTTAAGGCGCTTATCCTCTCTTTGTTACTTATTTATACTAGACTCAAACACTTCTTATTATTAATACTTCTAATAAGCCCGGTCCGTTACTATTATTATTAGTCTACTATTAGGCCCAGGTTCCTATTAATACTCCCCCCTAAACATCCACCTTGCCCTCAAGGTGGGTGATAGGACACAGCCACAATCTTCATCTTTTCTTTCATCCTAGCACCTCTTCCTTTCCAATACTGGCTGGATTTCTGGATACTTAGCTGGGCTGCTTCCATCTTCTTCCCTATGCTTTTGATAGCAGATTTACACAAACGCCAGGACCTTCTATCCAGAATTTACTTGAAAACTTCAGGGAACTCCTTTATAAACTCATTTCTTCTGCCTTCAATTTACTGTTCTTGCTTTAGCTCATTACTTTGTCCCTCCCTGTGCCACAGATGTCCATCTCCTTGAATTATATGATTCAGCCCTTGCTTCTTCCATTTTATGATCAGGTTTTGGAAATTAACTTCCATATCACCTAAATCTGTTAACCATTCCATGCCCAGGACTACATCAATGCCTCCCAATTCCATTAAGTAATATGTCTGCTGAATCTCCACCCCTTGTATGTTCAGGCCCACCCCTGCACACTTGCCATAGTTGGTTATGCAATCTCCATTTCCAGTTTGTACTTTGTATTCCTGAATTGGAGTGTAAGGGATCTTCCATCTTTCCACCAAGTCTTGTGAGATAAAATTGTGAGATGCACCACTATCCATAAGTACATTCACTGTCAGTTCTCCATCAGGCCACCTCATTCCTCCTTTTACCATAAATGTTTTCTTAAATGGTATGCCCTCCTCACCTAATACTGAAAACTGCATGGTCTTCAATTCTAGGGGTATGGTGTTATCTTTTCCAGACTCCAGTAATTCAACTTCAGAACCAGCTTCATCCTCAGAATTCTCCACTAGGATCATTTTATAGTTCCTCATCTTGCAAACATGTCTCCTACCCAGTTTTCACCGCATTTAAAACAGAGTCCCTTCTTGCTTCTATCTAATAATTCTTCTTGGGATAATCTGGAGCCATTCCTTATCATGTTCTGCTCTTGCACATCAGAATTTATCTTGTTATCAACTGTAGCCTTGTCCAAACTAATAGAGTTAACAGGTTGATTCTTCCATTTATTTTCATCCTCCCAATTATGATGCTGACTATTACCATGCCATTTCTTCTTCCTTTCATCTTTGTTCTTCATGATACAAACTTCAGTGTTCTTGTTTTCAATTAAAGAAGCCACATCCATAACTTCAGCCAAAGTTCTTGTAGAGTATAGCTTCAACTCAGCTCTTACATCGCGCTTAAGGCCCTTAAGAAACGCTCCCTTCAAAACCTCTTGAGTTAAGTGTCCCTGTGTCGCAATTGCAGTCTCAAATTTGTCTCGATATTCCTCTATGGTGTTTTTCTGCTTCAAACTGAATAAAGGCCCCAGGGGATCCTTGACCATGTCTGGCTGGAAGCATCTGGTCAAAGCTTGAGTAAAAGAGTTCCAGTTTTGATGCGTAGCCTGCCTCTCCCACCACCGAAACCAGCTGAGAGCTTGGTCTTCCATTGCGAGCACCGCTACATCAATTTTTTCCTCTTCTTCCGTGTTATTCAATCGGAAGTAGCGATTTATCCTCATCAACCAACCGCTAGCATCGCTTCCATTGAAGATAGGCAACTCAATCTTCCTTCCTGTGTGGTGTTGATGTGGATGACTCCGGTGAGGTCCGAGACCCTGGGGAGAGCCGGTAGGGTTCGACTGATTATCTGAACCTCCTGAGCTATCATCATCCCTCGCATGTCTACGATGATGTGATCGATGCGAGTCACTGGATCGATGCGAGTGACTGGATCTACGCGATCTATGTAAAATCTGGTTCTGCAATTCCGCGATGTTTGCTTGTAACGAGGCCTGCATCGCCGCCATGTTATTCTGTAATTCACGCATACTCCTATCCATATGTGTTTGCAATTCTCTCCGATTCCGTCCAAAATCCGCCATATCTCACTCAACTTCGTTCAATCTACCTTCCATCTTTGCGCGCGTAATTCTCATCCAGCGATCGATGCTGCTCTGATACCAATTGATAGACATCCCCAAAAATCCAGAGCAATTACAGAAACATTAAGAAGAACAGATGAACATTTTTATTGAATCAATATGAACCGTACAGAAATCTCAGGCCGAAGCCTCCTAAATAAGCTGAAGCTTCCCAAAGATAGAGACAGCCAGTCTCAAATCTTCCCAAGTCCCGAGTCCAAATCTAAAAACCGCCTCCCCCACTTCCCTTGCTATCTACTTATTTATACTAGACTCAAACACTTCTTATTATTAATACTTCTAATAAGCCCGGTCCGTTACTATTATTATTAGTCTACTATTAGGCCCAGGTTCCTATTACGCTTATCCTCTCTTTGTTCAATTTGATTTTTTCCCACTTGATTATTTTCATAAATGCAGCTATTACTTTTACTGAAGTGATTGTTATTAACATGATTATGTTTCTTTCAGTGTATTTATTTCGGAAAATTAATCGAAGTCTTTTTGTCGTGCAGGAGGTTGTTGATCGAAGATGCGAAATCAACTTTTAGTTCAAAAGCTCCTGCATCATTTCAATGAATTACAATTTACAATACTAAGGTATGTCCGATCCTAAAATCATTGTTCAAATACAACAAATATAACTTGGTGGATTATCAAATTAAAACCAGCCATCAGACATAGAAATAGCGCCTAGCTAGTTGAAGAGAATCTTATTCAACATCAATGTGATCCCATCCAACACTCTTATAGAAAGTGCTTCAGCCTCCTTAGGGAGATTTTCTCCGGGCTTGTGAATAGCTCCCCCGGCTAGAAACAATCCTTCGTTATCTCTGGCAACCCATCCAAGTCCAATAGCACCAGATCTGCGATGGACAGCTTCGTCAACATTGACCTTATTTCAACCTGCCTCATGTCTGACCCAAAACGAGGCCACTGGAGCTACCTGTTTAGCCGTTGAACTCCCCACCTGGGCTCGTCGCCAAGCTTCCAGAGAGGAGTTTCAACAGCTGCAATTCTCACCACAGAAACAGCTATGTTGTTCCACAATTTCTCGTTTCTGCTTCTCCAAATACTCCAGAGATACACGACAAAGCTGCCGCCAAAATTCTCATCCCCGCATCTAAAAATCCTTCTGTCCAGGTCACAAAAGACTGCCCTGCAACTTGTAAGTTCCAATTTAAAGTTCACCATAGTTGTTGAGTCACTGAACACTCCATAAAGAGGTGTTCATCACTTTCATTTTCAACTGTAAACATAACACAAATCGGTGAACAGTTAACTCTTTATTCTCAGTTTATCCGCAGTCGGAAGGCAACCAGAACACAGCTGCCTAAAAAAGGCTTTCACTTTTGGAGGTCAATGTAATCTCCACATCTTTGTCCAAGCGAAATTCTGTACCACCGCTTCACTGTTAGTCTGAAAACGATAAGCACTCTTAACCGTATACTGCCCGTGCTCTTCCCAAGGCCAAATAAAACTATCTGGAATTTATCTCAAGCTCACCGCAATTCCACGAATCATCTATTTGTCTCATGAGTAAAAAATTCAGAAATAATATCTATTTCCCAGCCAGGAGACTCCAAACTTAATAAACCCTTTACTGTGATGTCTTCCAGTCCGTGCACCACCTCTGACTCCACTCTCATATTTTCTAAATTCGGTAGCCATGGATCTTTCTAACCCTTAATCAAACTCCCATCACCCACCCTCCAACGAAATCCCTTTTTAACCATCCCTTTAGCCTCCCAAAGACTTCTCCAAATAAAAGAAGGGTTGTGGCCAACTTTAGCCTCCAAAAAAGAATTTTTGGAGAAATATCTAACGCGAAAAACGGAAGCTTCTAAGCTGTTTCGATTTTGCATAAAATTCCACACTTGTTTCCCTATCATTGCCAGATTGAACTCCTTAAGCTTTCGGAAACCCATACCTCCCTTTGACTTTGGTGAAGACATTCCCGCCCACTCCTTCCACTTTATACCACGCCCGGATGAGCCAGTCCACCAAAATTTATTCATTAACCTTTCCAGCTCCGCATAAAGCTCTTGAGGAAATAAGAACACCAGCATAGCATAGCTGGGCATAGACAGCACCACGGCTTTTAGAAGGACCTCACGTCCAGCTCTTGAAAGAAACTTATGATTCCAACTATTAAGCCTTTCTTTAATAAAGGCCAAGACTTCCTTCTTACTCCTTCCCACAAGCGATGGCAGATTTAGTTTATGGTTTATTACCTGGAGACTGAACAAGCAGTAGAAAGACAATCACTTTCAATAAGATGAATAAAGGCTTGTTTATTAGCAACATGTGAAGTGCTTCATATGTTGCTAATATTTTTTTTGGAAACTTGATCCATAAGTCGTTGTGATATAACATCTATTTCCTGCTACAAAATTCCACACTACTACTCCAACTAAAGGGTAGGAGGGAGAAAACAACTTCATTACCGGGTGGACTATTGAAATGCAGCCTGCTACAACTTGTCTACCACTTCAATCCCTAAAGAGAATTTCTCCATTAACCTTATTTCCCCATGCTGCCATGTTAATGGCACAGGAAACATTAAATTTTATAAAAAAGAAATATATGAATGAAATACAAGGAACTAGCTACTCTAATATTTAGTGAAGGTTGCAGCATCAGTATTTGCATTTCAAGAGCCAGATATATGCACCTTGGTGTTTGTTTAAAAACACGTACGTGAAACACTATTTTTTTTCTATTATTCTTTTTATAAAACTTCAAGAGCTAGATGTATACTTTTTAAACTTTATTAAGGAAAACCCAACCATGTGCCTACAACAATTTTTTATATGTTAATAATAAAATAGAAATAGTGAGTTATATATGAATAAATCCATATGGCAGAAAAAAATGTGACATTTTATACCCAGCCACTATTTTTGAAAATTTTGTGACTATGATCATGGATACATTTGCAATGTAGTGAACATGATTTTTTACAACTAGATTAAGGGTCCAAGGGCCTTTTTTTACAAAAAAAAACTATCATTGATTTAACAAAGCTTTATCAAACAGCTTTTTTTGCTTGTGTTGTGCAATAGTATTTCGTATATGTACAACAATATATGGACACTTTTTGTATATATGCACATAAACACTACCACAAGCATAGGTATGAACCCTCCATAAATTTAGATCTTTTCTCATGCATGTGGAAAGTTCTGCAGAAAATTATCTGGAAAAAATCTTTTTATTGACCTGTCTTATTTACCACCCTGCATCTTTACTAAATGCCGGTGTAGCTAATGGGGCAATGTCTTGCTCGGATTCAGCCCCAAGTTTGATAAAAATGTTTTACTTTATTTGTAGATAAAATAACTTTTTCAAAAAAAATACCATGGGAATGCATTACTTTATTTGGTCCTTCCAACATGATTATCCCCATCTTACTGTACGATGATTATTGAAATATTGTTTCAATCTTTGATTTTCCTCATCTTACTTAGCAGCGTTATAAGTTTGGGACATGTATTTTTTTTTTTGCTTTTCTAAATTCTCCGATTTCGTTGAAGATTATATAGTTGGGTTGAAATGTTGTTTACAGTTTCTAAGAGTATGATATGATTGTGAAGTGAAATTAACGATCTTGGTTCTATTTATATATGCCAAGGTAGTGTGGCAGGCACAATTTCACTTAGTTTTAATCCTAAAATATTTAGGAATTTTTTGCCACTTCAGACTTGTGTTGATTATTTGGCGATTTTGTCTATTATTGGTTGTTGGCTGCTGATATTTGATGCTTTAAATTTCACTTATCTTTCACAAATTGCTCGAGGCTAATAACTCAATTGATATAGTAATGCGGGCATGTGGCATATTACATGAAGGTGCACATAGCTTAAATTTGCATTTCATTACAAGATCAATATGCGTGACTTACTACTGCCTATTCACACGTAATTTTTTCAACAAAATACTACATGCAGCTTTCTAACTTGGAAAATTAACACCCATTTTCTTGCTTATTTGAGATCCTATGTAATCCCATAGAGATCCTATGTCGTAGCTTGCTTAGAGTATATTCTCCGCTTTGAGACGTTTGTGTTCTTCCCTCTCAGGATGGAGAAGAATAAGAAGACTGCTTCATCTGAGAAAACTGGTACCTTCACCGACAAATATGTAATTGATCCAAAGCAGCCCCAGCCCCAGCCCCAGCCCCAGTCCCAGGTTATGATGAATAGTAAGATGATGGTAAAAGGAAGGTCGATGTTGACATCAACATAGTTCTCACTTCTTGAAGAGGTTGAAGAGATGAGTAGGGAGGAGGAAGCAGTGAACCAGAAAACAGAGGGTAGAATAAATGAAGAACATAAAGAGATGAGTGCACAGAAGGTGTCTGAGAAAGAGGTACGTGAGTGCACAGAGGTCTTCGGCTGAGATACATATCAACAGAGGAAGATTTTCCTGAGTATGAGGGCTATTCATCTTCACACAGAAACCTGGGGAATTAGATGTAAATTGGTAACACATGAACGAGGTTTGGTTGTCTTTCGGATAAAAAACAAATGAAGAAGATTGAACAAAAGTACTTATGGAGGGGCCTAATGTTGTCACGGGGAGAGCACTAATGTTAAAAAATATGCAGGCACGGTTTAGTTATGATGATGAGGAGTTCTTGAGAGTACCCATGTGGACTATACTGCCTCAAACTACCTATGGATTGTTGGAAGGAGGAGATATTAGGAAGATCGCTTCAAGAGTTGGCTTGCCTATATTCAATCACGGTATTACTAGTGAGTAGTGACAACTGACAAGATGAGATTGGATTATGCTAGAATATTGGTGGGAGTTGATGCTTCTAAGCCTCACACTTTGTTTGTCGATATCAAGCTTCCCTCTAGGCAGAATAGAAGACAATTCATCATCTATGAGACCTTCCCTAATTACCGTTTTCACTATAAAAAGCATGGACATGATGCTTTTACGTGTAAGCCCCTCCACCAGCTAGAAAGAAAAAAAAAACAATTGGGGAAGGATCATATAGTTTACTACACCACAGATTCAATTGGGGAGATCTTAACTCTGGTAGACACTGAGCTGTGGGAGAACAAGGCTGATGATATTGTAAAGGATGATGCGGTACTAGAACCCAGTAAATATCGAAGGAGCTAACATCTTACCTAATCCTTGTGAGGAAGTTTCTGCTATAAAAAGGGAAAAAGAGAAGGTTGCTCGGGAAGAGAAACGGGAAAAGGAAACACTATTTATAGCATTTTTCATTGAAGCATCTAACCACACACTTTGTAGATATTCTGGCTTTGTAGTTTTGGCACTTATCCTCGGAGGATTTAGTTTTCCAAATATTGGGGACACCCTACTATGTGTGAACATATCTAAAACAAGTGTTCCAAATATGATGAACTTGTTCCTCACGATTTCAATCACTAGATGATGACTCCACTCAAAACTAAATTGCTGGATTAATTCGAAACTTGTTCCTCACGATTTCCATTAAGAGTCTCAGGGAATAAGAGATAAAAATTTCTCCAAGTAATAGTGCATATTTCATGATGGATATAATGAGTGTACTATTACAAACTTTTAATATTTTAAATATTCTGCACTACATTTGATGTATTAGAAATTAAATTAGAATCCGGAATATTTTGGGGTAAAAGTATCCACAATATTTTATAAATGCATTTAGTATAACAATTGTCACATATCATACAAGTATTTCATTTTGCAAAAATATTTCAATATGCATCTTACGTTAAAAAAACAAAATACAAAAAAACATGTCCCGCGCAGCGTACACGTGAAATACTAGTTTAAATGAAATTTCGCCATGTTTCAGACATGGGTGAATTAGGGTTGGCCACTTGGCCTGTGTCGGGTCGACCCGATCTGCCCGGCCACCCCGATTCAGGCCCAAATATTTTTTTTTTGAAAAATTTTATGGTTGGGCTTAAGGATGGACTGCGCCCAAGTTGACCGGCCAGGCCCGGCCCGTTACTGTATTTTCTTTCCTTGTGTTGGGGTGGTAGGCTTGTTGGGTGGGGTGTTTTGGCCGGGTTTGGAGGGTTGGGGTAGGAATTAATTAGAAAAGCAAAAAAAATTATATGATGATATTCATGATTGTAATAAGACCACACAAGCTGGAGAAAATATGTATACCATCTGGGCTTGGACCAAACCGGGTCTGGGTCCAGGCCGGGCCTAGGCCCAGTCAGGCCTTTTGTATTTGGGAGAAGGCCCGAGACTGGCCCGGGTTGCCACCGGGCCCGGTTCGGGTTGGGCCGTGTCTCGCTCCGGGCCGTGTTGTAATATTTTTTTTTTCTTTCCAAACTACCCACTGACCCCCCCCCCCTCCGCCCTGCACCCCTCCTGACCCCCCCCCCCCAAAAAAAAACATTAAGCCCTACCCGGGAAGCCCAATAAAACTGGAAAAACAAAAAAACAAAACAGTTGTGGGCCCAAGCCGGGCCTGGCCTTGCCGGGGTCCCCATTTCAGCAGCCCGAGCCCGCCCCGCTTTACCTTTCAAATCGGGTTAAGGACGGGTTTCGGACCCGAGGCACCGGGCTGGTCCAGTCCGGTCCCGCACAGTAGGTTCCATGCCTAATACCAACTTAATTTGAAATTCTAGAGCAATTTGATCCACATTGACATAATTTCAAATACTGATGCAGAATTCAGTTGCAATTGAAAAGAAAAATCAATAAATCATGACTGTTCGTTCCCTTTCCCTGGCCTGCCATCCTCAGAGATTGAAGAAAATGCAACTTGCAGCAAATTGTAGTGGTGGGAATGTGAGCTAGCAATTATAATGAGTTTTAAATGAAAGTGTAAGATGGAAAACAATATGATCACCAGCTTAGTATTATATGAAAGAATTTACACAACAGCATGGTCTGAACAAATGCCTTATCGAAAACGTACTCAAGTAACTAGCATATTAACACGACAGTATGATTGATTACAAATCAAATAGAAAGACTAGATCATGTTATCAGACTATATACTTCTGGATGACTGAAACTTGACTGCTTCCGGCCTGGACAATAATATGATCACCAGCTTAGTATTAATGCATAAACAAGGAATTTGAAAAAGTATCAATTAAAGACCTAAAATCTAGCTGACCTAGGAGGAATAGGAATGCAGTGCAAAAGGCCTGGGAGCATCTTCTGCTCTAGTTGAGTGAAAGAAAGACTGCCATAACTGCAATAAAGACTATAAATCATCACCGGTGCATCTAATTGGGGAAAGAAAATCAAATGAGTGGAAATTACCTAAAACTAGCCAAATAAGAAGGAGTGTACAAATTGAAGTTAAGAATTTTGATCTTGGAGCGTCTTCTTCTTCTGACAACTCTTCTGCATGGGGTCCTCCCGAACTTGAAACTTGGGAACTTGAATCTTCGGGACTTGAATCTATTGAAGAAACGCTTAAGTAGAGAAAGGGAAAAAGAATAAGAATAAATAACAAAATAACAATATACCTGAATTTTCTGACTCGGTTTCTTCCTGTCCGCCCTCGGGATAAGCAATTGCCCGCATCTTCTGAAGGCCGGGGTAAAACTTGGCTGACCTCTTCCTTCTCCTGAAACTTCTGTCGTTTCCGGCGGCGGCCGCCTCCGCCCCATCACTCAGAGTGAGCTTCTGGAAAGAGTTGCGTGTAGTAACTCTCCCCTTTGCCTTGGGGTAGAACTGAACATCCATATTGGTGGACGCGAATGGGGGGCGGAAGTGGACGATGAAATCAGTTGGAAATCACGTTTAAATAGTTCCATTTTGCTCCTCCGAGAACAACCGGAATCGTTCAAGAACGCTGAAATCAGTTGGAAATCCGTTGTGAGTTGAAGAAGTGAACGATGAAATCCAGTTGAAGAAGTGACCGACCCGGATTGCTCATATACTCGTATTTCGTTTGGGATAGAATTCCCCCAGTGGGCTGAACTGTTGGGCCACACCTAATTTTTCTCATTTATATGTTTCTCATCCCAAATGCAAATGTAAAATATAGGATGTTTTTACTAATTTGTCCCATACCACATCAGACCAGATCATATTAGATCAGAACATACCAGACTTGCGTAGTTATAAGAATACAAAAAAACCAGACCAGACCAGTTCAGATCAGATCAGGCCAGCAAATTACAGTCTAAGTAAAAACATCCATAGTGTCCCCATCTCAAATAAAATTGTCATCTCATAATTTTGATTTATATAATATTACGATAGTTATAAATTTTAGACGTTTATGAAACTACTTTTAGCAAAGAACATTTTTATATCATAAATAATTTCCAATAACAAAATATAGTTGACCAAAGTTTTAAAAATGACAGGTTTTTTAGACGGAGCTAGTATATATTTAGGATATGTAGAGTCGGTTTGGTAACTCTCGTTCTTGACTTTTCTCGCAAATACATACCAGTAACCTATGATTTTGATCGTTGAATTATGTATTAATAAAACTAAGTGATGCTAGAGTTACTACTATGGCCGAATTGGCTGAAATAATTCATCGTAAAGAACGATTTTATATACTCTTATTTTGTTTTCTTTATTTTATTACTAAAAATATTTTATATGCATAATTTTCCCGTGATTAAGTAAATTCAGCTCAATCAGACACTCCAACTAGAGCTTCGACAATTTAAGTCGATTCAGCGTGTTCACCCTTTTTTGAAGTATTGACATGTGTTTTTATTAAAATCTCACATCATTATATTACATCATTATCATCTTATCTTAGGAATAATGTATTTGTGCACTCCCTAATTACCCTAATATTCGGATTTGCTTTGTGACGCAATACTACTACAATGTATTCTATAAATATATACTACCTCCGTCCCGTTGGAAGGTTCCCGTTGCAAAACGGCACGGTTATTTAGGTGATAATTAAATAAAGTATTCGGGGTATATTTTTGAGAAATAATTTTAATAGGTGTTTGTTATAATGTGTTAGTATTGATAAATGTGATGTTATAAATGTATTGTTTTTGAAATTTTAGGACTAATTTTTCAATTAAGATTGTTAATTGTTTCCTAAAATGGAAATGAGAACCTTCTAATGGGATGTCTCAAAAAAGAAAGTGTGAACCTTCTATCGGGACGGAGGGAGTATGTTTTAATTATAACTAATGTTGTTGTTTTGTTGTTGTTGTTGTTGTTTTTATTATTATTATTAATGCTCTGGTCTATTACGGTCTGGTCCGATAAATGTCTGGTCTATGTGTAATTTATAATTACGGAAGTCAAGTCTGATCGGGTATGTTCTCTTTTAAATCTGGTCTGGACTGTTTAAGTTTGCTATGGTCTATTGGATTCTCGTCTAGTCTAATTTGGGACCGAAAATAGTCCAAGTAAAAACATCCTAAGATGTCTGGCTTAACGGAACCCCAAACCGGGCGGTCCCGATCCCGATTCTACTCCCAACGACCATTTTTTTTTTAATTGAAGGGGTGGGCAGGGAGGTCCTGGGAACACATCAGATTGTTTTATTGCCTGGGAAGCAAGGATTAACACTACTTTCTCCATACTTTCTCAAGTACAAACTATTATGATACAAGTGCTTTACTTCATTCTGTGTGGATCCAATAAGGTCCCGGGAACACATCACAATCTTTTATTGCGCGCCTGGGAACCAATGATTAACACTACTTTCTCCATACTTTCTCAAGTACAAACTATTATGATACCAGTGCCTTACTTCATTCTGTCTGGATTCAACTTTCTCCTCGTCAAACCAACTAGCTAGTTTAAATCACTTACTATTCTTGTATAAACTTACCAACAAAAATTACTTTGTTTCAGATATTTATCTAATTTTATAATTGCTAAGAGCCCGTTTGGTAGCACGAAAATCGGTTTTTTTGGCTGATTCTGCTGGAATTTATGAAGTTCAAGCTGAAGTGGCTGTATTGGTTGTGTCTGCTTATTTAAGTAAAAATTATTTTTAAAATATATTTTATTAATAAAATAAAGAAAAAATTATATGTAAAAATAGCTAAAATGGTCATCTACAGTAACTTGAGCCAATACAGCCAGAAAAGTAACTACAGCCTTACTTTTTCTACTTATTACACAATTCAGTGCGCGAAAGTAAAAGTTACGTGTTTGGTGAAAAAGTCGGCTGATAAGCCGAAAAATGATTTTGCCAAACGGCTTCTAAATTTGACTGTTAGTGATCCCGAGTAATCATTATGAGAACGTTTAAAACTATTGTTCCTCGCCCGTATCCGTGAGGTCAAAGCAGTTTTCCTCATTTTAACCAATTAGAAGAAGCAAAAAGGACTGGCATGGTTATCTCCTTTGTTGCATCTGCGACCTTGCCGTGAACCACAACGATCAGGTCGTTGGGACCGTGGAACTCTTCTTAGAAGCGTGCCAAGAGAAAGAACCAGACACTACTTTGTTCCATTTCAAAACCCCATTATATTTTCTAAATCTTCTTAATAGTGACTTTTTTACAGAAGTAAATAATATACTTCATAGGTAGTAATTTAGAATAAAAGAACAAAATCAAACGAAAAATGATTATAAGTTCAAAGATTTCTGCATTTACTCAATCTCACAGAAATGCTCTACTCCCTCCGTCCCCTTTTAAATGTCTTATTTTACCATATTGGGATGTCCCTATTTAATTGTCTCATACCTTATTTGGTAAAGTTTGTGTGTCTCAAAACCATTCTTACTTTATTCTTACTTTATCAATTAATATCAACCACACAAATCTACTTTCTCAAAAATCGTGTCACCCTCTTCCGGGACATTTAAAAGGGAGTACTTGTTGGAACTTATTGTTTTGTTGATGACAAACAACTAGTGTTACTTTTGGTTATAAGTGACTGTAGGAAAATAGTTTAAGTTGTGCTCTGGAACAAGCCATATAACTGGTCCAAGAACTGCACCGTGAATTCAAGATTGATTAATCTGGCTTGCTTAAAATATCTTTTCTCTTCATTTAATTTCGGATCTATCTTGCTAAATTAAAGAGAACCTTTTAAGCAAGGAAATAATAATTGATCATACAAAGAAAGGATTTTTTCTTTAAAGGAAGATTATTTGAAAAGAACCCAAAGCTATCAAAAGCACCATCATCTTCCATATCCATTTTCCTCTCATCTCCTATTTATTCTCCGTATATTAGTCAGGTATGAAATGGTAACAATTCACCATCTCCCTGATTTGCTTGTTTTACTCCAGTTTCCTTTTTTGGTAAACAGTTACTCTAGCTTCCTTTCCCCTCTATGAATTGCTTGTGGGTCCATTACACTCGATTTTGAATGATAATATTTTAGCGTCCAGATCGGAAGGGGCTTTCCTGATGGATACCGATTGAAATTTAAAAATATAAAATGTTTGCTTGCAAAGTTAAGGTGTTCTATTTAGATCATAAACAACTTCCAATAACAAAACATAGTCGACCAAAGTTTAAAAAAAGACAGGTATTTTAGACAGAGGTAGTGTATATATACATGATATATGGAGTCGTTTTGGTAAGACTTTTCTCGCAAATACATACTAGTAACTTATGATTTCGATCTTTGAATTATGTATTAATAAAAACAAGTGATGCTAGAGTTACTATTCTGGATGAATTGGCTAAAATTATCGTAAAGAACGTTATTATATACAAAATGTGGGCACAAGCATTCTTGGTGTATACAAAATGTATACATATTTTGTTCACTCGTCTATGCACATAGACAATTGCAATGTTTTTTCTAAATGAGTTAGCCTGCGTGCACATGCAACTAAAGGGTGTATACACATTTGAGATGTCAAATGTGTTTTTAGTTGTAATGATGTTGTAACCTTGAGGTACCCTGTTTAAATTCATTTATATAGATGAAGTGATTTAATCATTTATTTTAATACGTAATAGAGGTGAGAAAGAAAGTTTAAACACAAGATCCTGAAATATACTTTTCTCTTCCCTTTTAAGCTTAGAATATTTCAATTCTACGCACACAAGTTCAGCCATTTATGACTAATGTATAATTGCTCTTCTCATCCGTTACCTCCGTTTCAATTCTCCGCTCATCTCCTGCACTGCATACTTCTCGCTCCACTCCGCCGCACTTACTTACAAGTTTAGATGCAAGGTAATTTCGCACCTCTCCTATTTACGACCTTCTGTTTCTCTTCTTCTCACCATGAATATCTCATGCCATTTCTGTGTATGTCTTCTCAATCAACTTCTCACCTTTGGAAGATGCAAACACACTCTCCGTGCGAATCGATCACGTCCCACAACGAACAAAAATCTCAGGGAGTGCCCAGAAGCCTCACTCAGGCGAAATCACCCTCGCCTTTGAGTGAGCTGAGAAGCTCCGCCACTATCTTTAAGTGAACCGTTGCTGGAATTTAAGACCTCGAGAAGCTTCGCCTGCCTCTCTCTTAGCCGAAAGCAACCCCCTTTCGAAGAAGTCAAGACCGCGCCTCACATTTGTTGAGGCGTTTCTAGATTTGTAGCAGAAAAGCAAGGTACTCACAATAGAAGTGGATGGTTATCTAAATTCCTAAAAACTATGCTTTCGTTCTTATATACATGCAATTAGAAGTTACCTAATCCTAAAACAATGCTGAATATTGAACCGAGAAAAACACTGCTAATATTGACCCTAGACATGAAAAATGTGTTTGTTTGCCTTTTCTGTTTGAAAAATGACGACTTCCTGTTCTCTTGTTTTAAATGCTAAAACAATGCTGAATATTGAGCCAAGAAAAACAGTGTTATTTGAGAAACTCCCCAGCTTTCATAGACATCATATGTAGGGTTGGAAGCTTTAGGCATCCTTCAAAACCCAAAAGATGATTTAGGCTCAACCTGTGTAGCCCTTTGCCATCAGCAAATATATGCCTAACATGAGCTATGCCACTATCTTTAAGTCAAGTGTCAGGTTTTCAACTCAATTTTAGATCAGGAAACAAGTTTCGGGTTCTCCTTTTGAGATTGAGGAGTTGTTTGTGCCTGAAAAAGGGCAAGGAACCGGGAAGGGAGAGGAGTGGTTCTCAACAAGTTTTGGTCAGTGGCTCGATATATTAGGGATAATGTTGTGATTAACTGACTGCTGTGGTTCTTAATCAGGGAGCTTTGTTTAAGTGATGTTTGACTGGATTGTGGCATTTTTATGTTGAAATTTTAGGATTGTCTTTTACTTGGGTGGTTGCAACTGATTTCTTTGAAATATTCAACTGGAATCATCTGTTAGGAAAAGTCTATGGGTCTACACAAGAATATTCTGCAATTCTAGAGCAAATTTTAGGTAGGGCTGATTTTGGGGGTTGATTTTGTCGCTTTATAGAAAGGTTAGGCTGATCTCCTACACAGTTTAATCAAACATCAGTTGCTTTTGATTTTATCGTTTTTTCCTGCTGCAACTGATCTTGAGAAAAGGTTTTTTGTTGGCTCTTCCGCTGGGAATATTTGAAAAGATTTCATTTGAGAAAAGCTTCCTCACGTCTACTATTTCATTAAATCATGTGATTATTTTCTAATCTAATAATGAATTTGTAACTATTTCAATTCGATTGACTTTGCAGAACAAATGCTGCAGCTCTTATTCTATGTTTTCAATCTTTTTTCCAGGAAAGTAAGAGAAGAAGATGTACACTTATTTAATGATCGAGTTATGGGATATTTTAATCACATGTACTTTTCTATCTTATGCTCGGGAAAACAGGAGAAGAAAAATGCAGACTTCTTATGCTCAGAAAAACTTTCCAAGATTCAGATTGGTTTAGATTGGTTTGAATTGTAAACAAGACGTCTACAATTTCATCAAATCAGGTGATTATTTTCTAATCTAATAATGAATTTCTTACCATTACATTGGATAAAGTACCCTTTTTAGATTGGATAAAGTACCTTTTTTATTTGATGCCATTAAATAATTTAATGGCATTAAAATCCATATTTGTATGTCATAATTTAAGTAAATAATTTGTTATGTGTATGGGAAGATACTCAGCTTAGTCCTCATCAGTTTTCCATTTATTCTCCACTCATTCAGTATTTAATCTCTATAACATATTTTCCAGTCTTTAATTTTAGTTTACTCAACAGGGTACATTTTTTCCATTCATATTTTATAATATCTGGAGTTTGGATCGAATTATCTGAAGGATGAGTTTCCTGGCCATCAATCCATTTTTTCTGCAAACTTACTTTTATTTATACTACTTTTATATTAGCATTACTAATTTTTACTATTTCACATTGGTCAAATTTGTTACTAATTCACATTAGCTTGTGTGTTTCTCATCTACTTAAAGATAATAATGAAAACAACAGGATAATGAACAACTCTACCTGATTTTTTTCGAATTCTGAATTTTTAAGTAGGCTTTCACTTCACTTCTCAAAACTGTTACTACTAGAAAGTGTTGGCTTGCACTTACAAATTATCACTTGGGCATGTTGGGTGAGAATCTGGACACAAGAAACATACATATTTTGTTTTTATGATGATTAGTATTGGTATTATGATTAGAGCGTGTCGCAGCTTTCTAATTTAGGTTGGTTTATTTGGATGGTCATATCATATGCATCCATTTTATTTATGCCAATAAAACTAAATCCCTTTTTTAAGGAAACAAACGTTTCTGCCTTAAATTGTGCTTTTTTGAAGATGCTATAATGACATTTATCAAAAGGTGTGTTCTTCGGTACCTTGACAAAATCAGAGGTACTGTACCTATCCATTAAGATTAAGACACGTGTACTCTTGTTTAGAGCAAGGATCAATATATTAATGCCTTCGTTTCTCCCCTAATTTGCTAACTTACCCCTAAATTATTTGACATCTAATCTGTATCCGTTCTACGTTAAGCCTCCGTTACGCTACCGTCAAACTATCTTATTCATCGCTCAACAACTGTGTTGTTTCTCAATCATTCTTCTCTATCGAGTGCAAAGGAAGCTTGTCTGCAAGAGTGCAAGACCCACCCGTCGAGCAGGGACAGAGACTCAGCGATGCATCCCCCGGTGGGTGTGCTCCTCTCCCTGTGGATGAGGGGGAAGTGTTAGGCCAATCGACCATCAAGTGCTAAAGGAAAAGACGGTAGCGGGTGGGTGAAGAACAGAGCCCCTGTCTGAAGCATAACCAGAGGAGTGGATTTCGAAAGAGTGGGACAAACGCAACGAAATTCAGTGAATACTGATTACACCTCCATGGAAGTTGCCAGATCAGCCATTACGGGAGTAAATGATCAGAATGACCTTCAATGGGGCTGGGATGATGATGACACAGGCGAGGGCATGGATATTCAAGCACTTCCAGGGCTTGAACTCATAGCCATTATCCTTGTCATTGCTACTAGGCAAGTTTTTTTTTATTATGGTAGGTGTCTGGACTATTTGGTTGACTAACCCTCAAGTAGCCCTTCCAGGGCTCGAACTCATGACCTCAAAAACTTTCTAATCCTGGTATGCTTCATAAAATCATTTGAGCCCAACGTACAGGTTACACGGGTATGCTTCATAAAATTATAGGATGTAGCATGATAGATGCCACTTTTTGTCTAGCAAAAATACTTCTCTCGCAGAAGATAGTTTTGTTAGAAATTTAAAATGTGACTAACTAGTATGTTTACCCGTGCCGTGCACGGGTTAGAACGATTTTGCTTTGAGTTTTACTAATGGAAAGTCACTTGTTTAGTCGATAATAACTTTGGTTTATATTACATATTCTAATTTATTGAGTATGCCATATTTTTGAACTAATTATCTAAATGTGTTTGCAATCGATATTTTCTAATGAAAACGCATTTTTATAACTCTCAGTTGCATCCAAATGAAATTAATCTTTTTAACTATAGTTATCTAAAAAAAGAAAATGTTCAATGCATGTTTTTTATTTAAATTTCATTCGTGTAGTTAATTTGTTTTAAAGATATTAGCCCTTATAGGTTTTAGAATTTTGCAAATTAGTCATTCAATCTTTTTCTTCAAGAGAAGTTTTTAGAATATACTATGTATAATTTTGTGACATTTCTATTTTAATCAAGGCGATATCGACGACAATAGGCTGCATATTGTGATTAGTAGCATTCAATTTATTTTTCATTAGATTGAGTTATTGAGGATAATATGATTTTATTAAGTAAAATAAATTTTATCGAACTTATAGTATGGTCCAATGATAATTTATGGAAATTTGAGTTTTCAAATATATGATGACATTATGAATGTTGTATGTGTGTGGTTAAAAATAGGAAAATGAGTATCATGGGCTATGCAATTCTATCATAGCTCAACAATCTCATTAAGATGTTGGTGGCTTGGAGTTATTAAACATATCTTACTTTTACCTTGAGTCATTTGATACATTGAATTATAGAGTTAAATGACCTCAATGCATAAATTCCTACGTGAATAAACTTCTTTTTTTTTAACCCGGAAGGCAAACCACCAAAATCAGTGAATAAAATTCGTATTCATGATTTTGAAATGCCTTTTAGATTTGTTTTCTCAATTAGATCTTAATCAAGGAATTAGTTTTTGAGGTTATTTGTATAATTTATGTAGTCCCTTTTTGTATTTTAGTACCAAATTATGTGTCACCATATCAAATTTGGTGACAAATGAAAATTTACACATGAATATTTTTAATATATGAATGATTAACTTCATAATAAGTTAATTTGGTTTTGTATGCATGCCTCACTTCCGCTTGTATTGCAATTAACTCCATAATAAACTAATTAACTCGGAATTTTACTCATGAGATTTGTTGAATTCTAATCTAACACGGAGTTCTAAATTAAATTTTATTGAGGACTTCATAGAAATGTTTTTAATGGACTGTTTTTTGTCTGATTTTCTATTGTGATCTAATATGATTTGATATGATCAGGTCAGGTCAATTTATCTGAGCATTTCATCTCTTTTTGTTAAACAGATTTACCTCATTCAAGTAATTATAGTTTAGATATATGCAACATATCAAAATTCGGCTCTAGACAATATTTTCTAGTTCAGACAATATCTCTTAAAAGTTCAGACATTAGCCTCCACTTACGACTCGAAATGCCAAACATAGCCCTAATCTAGCAATTAGCCCGTTTGGCAACCCTTGTTTTCAGCTTATCAACAACGTTTTTACCAAACACGTAGTTGTGACTGATCGACTGAAGTTACTGTTTAGCAACATTAATATAGCTATTAAATTTATTTTGCATGCAATAGTTTACCCTAGGCCCCCCAAACCCCCTCCCCCCGACGCCCCCTGGGGTTAAAAAACCAGTCTCTTTAGATTTTTTGTGCTTTCCAAAAAAAGTTCTTTTTAACAAATAAACATAAATATTGTGTTTTTAATTTTGTTCACATCATTTGACGGCACGGATAGAATTTTTAATATTATTATATTTTGAAATCAAAGAAATACTCCATATTAAAAATAAGATTTTAAAATTTTCAATACTTGTTTTACATTTGGAATACATGTACCTTAAGTATATCAAGACATTAGAATGCATAAAATCTTTTGGGAGATTTATTCAATCTGATATGGATTTCTAAATTTTAGGGAGGACTCCTTTAAAAATGTTTTTAATTGAAAACTAAAATTTTCTAGTTTGATATGATTCGATCTGATATAACATGGTCTTGTATGATAAATGTCTCATCTATGGACATTGAGAAAATTGTACATAAATAACGTATAGAACTATGAATTCTTATCGAATGCACCAAAATTTCTATTCATAATTGTATTTTTAAAGTTTTTATTAAATATTAATAAAATTTGCTATTAATATTCATTAAATGAGGCTTAGTATTTAATTATGGTGACAACTCCGGTACCTTTCTAAAAACAGGGGTACCGTACCTAGCATTCATTTGATTGGACCACATCATTTTATCAATTTTAATTTAGATTTAAATAATTGAATTACTACCTTTTCATTGGTCCATGTGGACAAAGGTATGGTACCTTATGGGTACCATAGAAACTACCAAAAATTATACTCTGTAGCACTTGAAAAAACATATGTTTTTAAAGTGGTAAACTATTTTTTATCTTTATATATTCAATATTGGTGTCATATGAAAGATAATAAAAAGTAATGATTTGTGATATACTCCGTATATTTTGTAACAATCGGAATACAAATAAAAAAGTTATATCACTTTAAGAAACATATGTTTTTAAAGTGTTACAAATATTTTTTATCTTTATATATTCAATATTAGTGTCATATGAAAGATAATAAAAAGTTATGATTTGTGATATATTTTTTGCAACAATTGAAATACAAATAAAGAAGTTATATCACTTTAAGAAACAAATGTTTTTAAAGTGTTAAATTATTTTTTTAATTTTTTGTATTCAATATTGGTGTCATTTGAAAGATAATAAAAAGTTATGAATATTGATATATTTTTTGTAATAATCAGATTACAAATAAAAAAGTTATGACACTTTAAAAAACATGGAATTTTATTTTGGTGGATCCCTAAATAATAGGAGTTGTATTTTAGTTTGGAGTAGTACTTGGAGTAGTACTCGTATATGAATTACCGAAATATAGTGGTGCATAGTTATAGATTTCTTTTATTTGGAAAGTAATATTAAAACAAATAACTGTGGAATTGACATGTGTCAAAACTTTCTATAATCGTATCTTTCAATTGTATTATCTATAGATGTCTGAAACTTTGGAGCATAAATACACGTTCTGTGCATGACTTTCTCAAGCACAAATGAGAGCGCACGACTTCAAAGATGATTGGAAAACACATCCACACTCTGTAAACTCCCTTCAAGCAAACACACTTATGTTTTCCATCATATTATAGTAACTGCAAAGACATTCACACACCAGCAGAATCCTTTTATTTGCTCTGTCTTTCTGTTGTACATAATGTTATATTGGAGAAAATAGTTTATCTTTTTTTTTTTTACTTCAAAGTAAAGACTTTTATTCTAGCATTTACAAACACGTTAATGCAAAGCATATACACAATAGAAACATTGATAAATAACAATATATTACTTTTGGGGTTAAGAAACATTGATAAATAACAATATTTGCTAGTTTCATACATAACTGTGCACTTTGGGGTTAAGGCACCTATCCTCTCTTTTTTCAAATTGATTTTTCCCCACTTGATTTTTTTTTTTTAAATGCAGCTATGACTTTTACTGAAGTGATTGCTATTATTAAGATGTTGTTACTTTCAAACGTAACTGTGCACTTTAGGGTTAAGGCGCTTATCCTCTCTTTGTTCAATTTGATTTTTTCTTACTTGATTATTTTCATAAATGCAGCTATTACTTTTACTGAAGTGATTGTTATTAACATGATTATGTTTCTTTCAGTGTATTTATTTCGGAAAATTAATCGAAGTCTTTTTGTCGTGCAGGAGGTTGTTGATCGAAGATGCGAAATCAACTTTTAGTTCAAAAGCTCCTGCATCACTTCAATGAATTACAATTTACAATACTAAGGTATGTCCGATCCTAAAAGACTTAATTCTTTTTACATAATAGCAATACTATTGGAGTTTTGCTTTACCGCAAAGGCTCAACCCCTAAATCGCATAACTCACAATCTATGACTTATTTCACCTTATTTTTTTTCAATAACTCAGCGGTTCCGTCATTTTCGTGCTCTCTCAAATCAGTAATGGAAGTCTACATTCCAAAAACACTTGAGTTTTACTATGTGTTATTATGTTTTGGAAAAATTGATTCCCTAGAGAAAATAAAGAATTTGTTTGCATAGTACTCCTCCATTCTCATTGAATACTCAACAAGGAATCAGTCCTACTATGCTTTAGAAAATAAAGAATTTGTTTGCATAGTACTCCTCCATTCTCATTGAATACTCAACAAGGAATCAGTCCAATCTCTTGTAACTCAACGAGAATTTGTAACTCTGAGCTTCATTTTAGAATTTCTAAGAACGAGAATGTCCTTGGATATTTTTTCAATCAAAGTTCTTAATTGCGTAACTCTTGATTATTTTTTGTGATCGGATTTATGTGCAACTAATGTTCTTAAAAATGGTTACTCTAAGATAGATTTCTAATTCCGATTTAATATTTTTTTTTTCATTTATGATTAGAAATAGTTGACTTGGGAATATGGTTTAGAATAGGTTATTTACTTTACGGTTTTTTTTATAAAAGCGGAATCAACTATTATTAATAAAATCATTGTTCAAATACAACAAATATAACTTGGTGGATTATCAAATTAAAACCAGCCATCAGACATAGAAATAGCGCCTAGCTAGTTGCATCCCCCCCTCAAAGCTAGGGTGATTGAGAATTAAATTCAATCACACTAAGTTTGTTCTTGAGCTCCAGAAATCTTGAGGAAGATAGAGGCTTGGTCAAAACATCAGCCAGTTGGTTATGTGCTGGGATATGAAAGACTTCAAGCTGTTTCAGATGCACCTTTTCTCTTACAAAGAAGAGATCAATATCCAAATGTTTAATTCTGGAATGTAAAACTGGATTATTGATAGAAACCTCCAGAAACTCAGAACAGTTACAGAAAATCTATCAAGAAACAAAGTAATCTTTATTGAAGAAGATGAACAGTATCAGTACAAAGGCCGAAGCCCCCAAAGCCGAAGCCCCAAAAGATCGAGATGTTCAGTCTCGTATCCTTCCCAGTCCCAAGACCAAAATGTCTAAAAAGCCTCCTTATGCCTTCCTTCCCCTTTCTATTTATAGTATAAGGCTATAAGCCCTCTTATTATTCTCTATAATAATGGGCCCAAAATAACAGGCCCACTAAACAGTGTCTATTCTTCTAGTATTCCTATTAGAATTATTATTATTATTAATCTAATAGGTAGATCCCTAACAATACTCCCTCCCTAAACATCCAACTTGCCCTCAAGGTGGGTGGTAAGAGATAGCCAAGATCTTTTGCTTCATCCTCTTTCTTGCGCTTCTACCTTCCCAATATCTAACTGATTTCTGAGAAAAGAGCTTCTCTACTTGATTATTCCAATTCATAGATGTTACTGCAGCATATAATATCTCTGATGAATTTTCAGTTTCTTCATTAGTCTTCAGGCCTTCAATAGCCACAATTATCTCCTTATCTTCCTGAGGTGTACCACCTACACCATTAGCAGAACTTATGTACATGCCCTGAACCTCTTTGCCAGTGTGATGCAACGATAAAACCAAGCAACATTTAGTGTCTGAGGATTCAGAGTCAACTCCTTCAACACTATATTCAATGTCTGATCTGATCTTCTTCCGTGGTCCTTCAGTTTCTTCCATCTGCACCAAGCTAGACAACTCCATCTGATTTAAAGCAGTATTCCCTTTAATGATGCAATTCTTTTCTTGTTGTCTCCACTTTAAGATTTGCTCCTTAAAGTTAACCTCCATGTCTCCCAATCCAGTTAGCCAGTCCATTCCCAGCACTACATCAGTGCCTCCCAGCTCTAGCAGGTAGTAAGTCTGCTGAATATCTATGCCTTGAATCTTCATCTTTACCATATTACTTCTGCCCGCATTGGTAATGCATTTACCATTCCCAATTTGGACCTTATACCCCTGTATAGGTTGAAAAGGAATGTTGTATTCTTCCACTAATTTCTGTGATAAAAAATTGTGTGAAGCTCCAGTATCAATGAGGATATTCACCATCCTCTCTCCTCCAGGCCAGCTCATTTTGCCCTTAACCTTAAAAGTTTTTATAGAAGATATGCCCTCCTTACTCCAAATGGACAGCTGCATAGTTTTATGTTCCATGTGAGTAGCCTTATTCCCCTCAGAACTACCAGAGTCTTCCTCAGAATGTTCTTCACCTTCAGACTGTTCCACCAGAACCATTTTGAAGTTTTTCATCTTACATATATGTTCTCTTCCCCACTTATCACCACATTTGAAACAAAGCCCCTATTTGCTCCTCTCCATTAACTCTTCTTGAGATAATCTTGGGCCACTTTTCTTATTCTGTTCTCCTTCCTCTCTGTTGATGTTGAAATCCTCAGTCCTCTTGGATACCATCTCAAGATTGCCTTTGTAATTTTTCCAATTCCTGTCATCTCCCCAATTCTGAATTTTGTTCTGTGATTTCTTCCTCCCCTCTTCCTTGTTCCTTACAATCAAGGCTTCCAGATTCTTGTTGTCAATTAAAGTAGCTGTATCCATTACTGCTGCCAAGGACTTTGCAGAATATAGCTTCAATTCAGCTCGGACATCTCTCCTTAATCCCTTCATAAAAATCCCTCTCAGGACTTCTTCAGTGAGGTGTCCTTGAAAAGCTATGGCTGTTTCAAATTGATCTCTGTACTCTTGTACTGTCCCCTTCTGTTTTAAACTTAATAAAGGTCCTAACGGATCCTGCACCAAATCAGGTTGAAAACGCTTCGCCAGAGCTTTTGTGAAAGTCTTCCAGTTTTGTCGATGAGCTTGTCCCTCCCACCATTGGAACCAACTCAGCGATTGGTCTTCCATAGCCACCACCGCCACATCAATTTTGTCCTCCTCATCAGTACGGTTCAACCGGAAGTATCGGTTCATCCGCACCAGCCAACCGAACACGTCCTTTCCGTTAAAAATAGGTAGATCGATCTTCCTTCCAACCGGATGTTGCTTCCTGTGAATCCAGTGTGGATCGCGATGGCTGTTTGATTCAGAGTGTTCGGAATGATGATCTGAATCATCTGAGTGATAGCTGTTCTTCCTGTGTTGACGAGTGCTGTGATGCGAGGTAGTTGTTCGATGCGAAGTACTGGACCTATGCGATCGATGCGATTGGCTCCTCGATCGTTCCGATCGATTCACCTGCAACCTCGCGATGTCAGTTTGCATCGCTGCCAATCTCTCCAGCAAAGTGTTTTGCATTTCCTGCAAATGTCGTTCAGTCCTCGCTTCCATCTCTCTCTGATTCCGTTCAACGTCGTTAATTCTTCCCTCCATTTTTGCGCGCGTGTATCTCATCCAGCGATCGAACACTCTCTGATACCAATTGATAGAAACCTCCAGAAACTCAGAACAGTTACAGAAAATCTATCAAGAAACAAAGTAATCTTTATTGAAGAAGATGAACAGTATCAGTACAAAGGCCGAAGCCCCCAAAGCCGAAGCCCCAAAAGATCGAGATGTTCAGTCTCGTATTCTTCCCAGTCCCAAGACCAAAATGTCTAAAAAGCCTCCTTATTCCTTCCTTCCCCTTTCTATTTATAGTATAAGGCTATAAGCCCTCTTATTATTCTCTATAATAATGGGCCCAAAATAACAGGCCCACTAAACAGTGTCTATTCTTCTAGTATTCCTATTAGAATTATTATTATTATTATTAATCTAATAGGTAGATCCCTAACAATTATGAGCTAGCTGAACTGTGCTCTGATTATCACAATATATTTTGGGAATATTAAATGGAACTTGAAGTTCTAATTTAGGTATTATGATGATTAGTATTTGAGCCCAACGTACAGGTTACACGGGTATGCTTCATAAAATTATAGGATGTAGCATGATAGATGCCACTTTTTGTCTAGCAAAAATACTTCTCTGGCAGAAGATAGTTTTGTTAGAAATTTAAAATGTGATTAATGTCTGAAACTTTGGAGCATAAATACACATTCTGTGCATGACTTTCTCAAGCACAAATGAGAGCGCACGACTTCAAAGATATTGGAAAACATATCCACACTCTGTAAACTCCCTTCAAGCAAACACACTTATGTTTTCCATCATATTATAGTAACTGCAAAGATATTCACACACCAGCAGAATCCTTTTATTTGCTCTGTCTTTCTGTTGTACGTAATGTTATATTGGAGAAAATAGTTTATCTTTTTTTTTTTTTACTTCAAAGTAAAGACTTTTATTCTAGCATTTACAAACACGTTAATGCAAAGCATATAGACAATAGAAACATTGATAAATAACAATAGATTACTCGAAGAATAGAGAAATTTATTAAAAAAAAAAACGAAATTGGGAAAACTGAAATTTTAACTAATCGGGTCTAAGATATCCGTAGAGTAATCGCGAAATTGTAACTAGCTTAATTCAAAAAAGCTATGAAAGTAACTCTAATACTCTAATTTATCAATAGTAAAATCAAACATGTCATCGAGAGATCTTCAACACCGCTTCATGCAAAATGTTGAATTTATCCAAGACCAGATGTAATGCCATCATCTTAAGCCTTGTACCATCATCGACCTGTAAATTATAAAAAAAATCATCACATAGCAGATGGTGGTGTTTGGTGTTGCTCTGGGGTGAATGGTAGGATTTGAGGTAGGATTTGAGGTGGTGTTGTCCATGGGCTTGATTTTTTGTTTTGATTCAGAAAGGTCTCCTTTAAGCTATCTGTCGATTGAACGATGTTGGCCGTAGTAGATTCCAATTTGCTTACACGTTCAGCGAGAACCTGCAATCCACAAAAGTTAGTTGTCTCTGATTCATTATTTATACTACTAATTCAACTCAAGTAAACTTCTGTTCACTGTTATTCATTTGTATTAATTAATTAACATTTACCAGAATGATTTATTTTCAAAGAATTCATATTAGGGTTGGACTACTGGACCCTTTATAGCATTCGTATGTGATATATTGCCTTATGATCATCTATCAATAGGAGTCATATATATATACCTTAGAAGCCAACTCTCTTTCCAAAAACATTGTTGCTGCATCTTAGATATTATGACACACAAAAGGATTTCAGTAAAGAAACGAAACCAGAATGTCAAATAGATTTACAAGCTGGAAACAATTAACAGACCAACTTTGAACTCCACTAATTTGGAACTCGAGATGCAGCACATGAAAAGTATGTTATAGTTGCCTTTTTAGCATTGAGTGACTTGCTAGTTTCATACATAACTGTGCACTTTGGGGTTAAGGCACCTATCCTCTCTTTTTTCAAATTGATTATTCCCCACTTGATTTTTTTTAAATGCAGCTATGACTTTTACTGAAGTGATTGCTATTATTAAGATGTTGTTACTTTCAAACGTAACTGTGCACTTTGGGGTTAAGGCGCTTTGATAGATATCTCCAAAAATCCAGAGCAATTACAGAAAGATTAAGAACAGATGAACATTTTTATTGAATCAATATGAACCGTACAGAAATCTCAGGCCGAAGCCTCCTAAATAAGCCGAAGTTTCCCAAAGATAGAGACAGCCAGTCTCAAATCTTCCCAAGTCCCGAGTCCAAATCTAAAAACCGCCTCCCCCACTTCCCTTGCTATCTACTTATTTATACTAGACTCAAACACTTCTTATTATTAATACTTCTAATAAGCCCGGTCCGTTACGATTATTATTAGTCTACTATTAGGCCTAGGTTCCTATTAATACTCCCCCCTAAACATCCACCTTGCCCTCAAGGTGGGTGATAGGACACAACCACAATCTTCATCTTTTCTTTCATCCTAGCACCTCTTCCTTTCCAATACTGGCTGGATTTCTGGATACTTAGCTGGGCTGCTTCCATCTTCTTCCCTATGCTTTTGATAGCAGATTTACACAAACGCCAGGACCTTCTATCCAGAATTGACTTGAAAACTTCAGGGAACTCCTTTATAAACTCATTTCTTCTGCCTTCAATTTACTGTTCTTGCTTTAGCTCATTACTTTGTCCCTCCCTGTGCCACAGATGTCCATCTCCTTGAATTATATGATTCAGCCCTTGCTTCTTCCATTTTATGATCAGGTTTTGGAAATTAACTTCCATATCACCTAAATCAGTTAACCATTCCATGCCCAGGACTACATCAATGCCTCCCAATTCCATTAAGTAATATGTCTGCTGAATCTCCACCCCTTGTACGTTGAGGCCCACTCCTGCACACTTGCCATAGTTGGTTATGCAATCTCCATTTCCAGTTTGTACTTTGTATTCCTGAATTGGAGTGTAAGGGATCTTCCATCTTTCCACCAAGTCTTTGTTGTGGACTCTTTTTGGGGTCACACTTATAAACGACGCATAAATGGTCCAAGGGCCCGAGAGTCTACATCTGGAAGTGGCTGAAGTTGGGAATAGGATATAGTTTCCTAATTCTAGTTGGTTTCCTAATTATAGTTTATTTCCTTATTCTAGTTACTTAATATGGCTGAACTGGGAAACAAGGATACTGTTTCCTAATTCTATTTTTAAGTCCTGATTCTAGTCTTGTTTCTAATTATTGGTTCTTTCCTATTTAGAACTCTAAGCAGCCTCTCTATATAAAGGGTTTTTTGCTATGGAATAAAGTACGTTTTTGGAGAATTAATTTGTGCGTCTTGACAAGGTCGGGCGTTGATTAGTTTAACAAGAATAGCTTCATTATTTTTCTCGTTCCCGATTAATATCTCGAACGCATCCCTGGACTAGGGCTAGCTCTCGCCTCCTTAACAATTTGGTATCAGATTTGGGCACGATGGGCAACGCACCGGTGACAATTGAAGCATTGAAGGCCTTATTACAAGGCGTCGATCAACGTCAAATTGACGTTGAAGAACAGTTGGCCGATATCAAGAACACCGTAACCAACTTGGCAGGAATTCCAGCAGCGTTTGCTGAGATGAGCAAAACTGTGACCAGCCTGTCAAACACTCTCAACCAATTGTTGCAGGATCCTCCATCATCCAGTCCACATGCTGGGCGGCCACGGCATACCGATAACCACCAACACGACTCAGACGATGGGATGGTTCCACGCTACTCCAAGTTGGAGTTTCCCCAGTACGATGGATCCAGTGATCCATTAGCGTGGCTGAAGCGGTGCGAGCGGTTCTTTGTGCAACAGCGCATCCAACCGCAGGCACAAGTAGGGTTGGCTACTTTTCACATGACTGGTAATGCCCAACTTTGGGCAGATCAGTTAGATCCAGCGGGAACAAGCCTTAACTGGACGGAGTTCTATATCCGTTGTTCAAAACGATTTGGGCCCCCAAGCAGCCACAACCCGGAGGGTGATCTGGTGAATTTAAAGCAAACGTCTGATTTAGAGTCTCATATTACTAAGTTTCAGCAGTTGCTAGCCCGAACAGCTGGAGTGTCGACCCGCATGCAAATCAAAATTTTTATGGCTGGACTTCGCGAGGCAGTACGCGTGGAGGTCGAATACCAGGAACCCGTTGATCTTGACACAACCATGATGCTCGCCAGAAGTAGCGAGCGCAAATTCATCGCAGCTGCGACTTTAACAAACATCAGTACATATGGATCCGGTAGGTCCAGTACTCAAATTCCTCACTCCGTTATCCCTGAGCCGACACCAGTAAAGAAAAATTACAACCCTACGTTTAAAAAATTAACTCGGGCTGAAGCTGCTGCACGACAAGAAAAAGGATTATGCTACAACTGTGATGAAAAGTGGATCCGTGGACACCGATGCAAACGATTATTTTTCGTCGAAATTGTGGATGACGACTTTGAAGAGGCCCCTGAAACCCAGAGTGAGCCTTCCTTGTCAATCAACGCAATGACTGGGTTCGGGTCACATTCCACCATGCAACTAGCCGCAACCTTGTTTGGACAGTCCCTGAAGGTTTTGGTCGACTCAGGAAGTACTCACAATTTTATCCACCAACGTTGGGTCCCCATGAACACCCTGCAGCAGCACTCGGGCACCCGCCTACAAGTTTTGGTGGCTAATGGAGACCGAGTACCCATCATTGGTACATGTTCGCGACTTCCGTTCACTGTTAATCAAGATGACTTTCATGCAGATTTTTATGTACTGCCGTTATCCGGTTTTGATATGATTTTGGGCATCCAATGGCTTTGTGGGCTTGGCTCCATACAATGGGACTTCTCAAAACTCTCCATGCAGTTTACTTGGAATGGCAAACCAGTGACATGGAAGGGTCGTGGGGCCGATGTTTCAACTGTCTCTCACATGGCAATCTGTCAGGACAGTTCTAAACCCTCTCTCAATGAGCTTCTATTGCATTTTGAGGATCTTTTTCACAACCCCTCTGGCCTCCCACCCCAGCGTGCATGTGATCACCGCATTACCTTACTCCCAGGCACGGGTCCAGTTGTGGTACGTTCGTACCGCTACCCTTATTTCCAGAAAGATGAAATTGAAAAACAATGTGCTGAAATGTTGACGCAAGGGATTATTCAACCAAGCCGATCTCCATTCTCCTCTCCTGTACTTCTCGTACGTAAACCAGACAAGTCCTGGCGTTTTTGCGTTGATTACAGAGAGGTAAACTCCAAGACTGTTAAAGATTAGTTCCCCATTCCGGTAATTGATGAGCTATTGGATGAGCTTCACGGAGCAACTTACTTCACGAAACTTGACCTACGCTCGGGATATTACCAGAATCCATTGTCTCAGACAGAGATAAAATTTTTGTGAGTAACTTTTGGAGGGAGTTATTCCGTTTGTCAGGAACCAAACTTGCCTTTTCGTCGGCCTACCACCCTCAAACTGATGGCCAGTCAGAAATTGTCAATCGAACGGTAGAAATGTTCTTGCGTTGTCTCACTAGCGCACACCCTCGCAAGTGGGTTCGTTGGCTTCCATGGGTGGAGTATTGTTACAACACTTCTTACCACACAGCTTTCCGATTAGTTTATGGACGAGACCCCCCCAAACTGGTGACATATACCCCTGGAACAGCTAAGCTAGAAGGCGTAGAGCAGGAACTCCTGAACCGCGACATCATCGTATCTGAGGCTAGACTACGATTCGCTCACGCACAGAACCGCATGAAACAATATTATGACAAAGGGCACCGCGAGTTATCTTTCACGGTAGGTGATTGGGTCTGGTTACGTGTGCATCCATACCGGCAGTTAACACTAGTCTCCCGTCACCACAAGTTACTGCCGAAATTTTATGGTCCCTTTCAAGTCACCGCAAGGATTGGTACAATGGCATACAAGCTACAGTTACCCACAGAGAGCCGCATACATAATGTCTTTCATGTATCTCTCCTCAAGCCACACAAAGGACCCGTACCAGAAACCATGGGTTCCTTGCCACCACAAGATACTGTCCCAGAGGTTTTGAGGCCATCCACAGTGTTGCGCAGTCGGCTGAATCGCGGGGTAATGGAGGTGTTGGTCCAGTGGCATGAGAAGCCCATAGAAGAAGCTTCTTGGGAAACAGTGGCGTCATTTCGCAAGGCTTATCCGGATTTTAAGCTTGAGGACAAGCTCTTTGCTAACGGGGGGAGTGATGTTGTGGACTCTTTTTGGGGTCACACTTATAAACGACGCATAAATGGTCCAAGGGCCCGAGAGTCTACATCTGGAAGTGGCTGAAGTTGGGAATAGGATATAGTTTCCTAATTCTAGTTCGTTTCCTAATTATAGTTTATTTCCTTATTCTAGTTACTTAATATGGCTGAACTGGGAAACAAGGATACTGTTTCCTAATTCTATTTTTAAGTCCTGATTCTAGTCTTGTTTCTAATTATTGTTTCTTTCCTAAGCAGCCTCTCTATATAAAGGGGTTTTTGCTATGGAATAAAGTACGTTTTTGGAGAATTAATTTGTGCGTCTTGACAAGGTCGGGCGCCGATTAGTTTAACAAGAATAGCTTCATTAAACTCTGCTGATTATTTTTCTCGTTCCCGATTAATATCTCGAACGCATCCCTGGACTAGGGCTAGCTCTCGCCTCCTTAACAGTCTTGTGAGATAAAATTGTGAGATGCACCAGTATCCATAAGTACATTCACTGTCACTTCTCCATCAGGCCACCTCATTCCTCCTTTTACCATAAATGTTTTCTTAAATGGTATGCCCTCCTCACCTAATACTGAAAACTGCATGGTCTTCAATTCTAGGGGTATGGTGTTATCTTTTCCAGACTCCAGTAATTCAACTTCAGAACCAGCTTCATCCTCAGAATTCTCCACTAGGATCATTTTATAGTTCCTCATCTTGCAAACATGTCTCCTACCCCAGTTTTCACCGCATTTAAAACAGAGTCCCTTCTTGCTTCTATCTAATAATTCTTCTTGGGATAATCTGGAGCCATTCCTTATCATGTTCTGCTCTTGCACATCACAATTTATCGTGTTATCAACTGTAGCCTTGTCCAAACTAATAGAGTTAACAGGTTGATTCTTCCATTTATTTTCATCCTCCCAATTATGATGCTGACTATTACCAAGCCATTTCTTCTTCCTTTCATCTTTGTTCTTCATGATACAAACTTCAGTGTTCTTGTTTTCAATTAAAGAAGCCACATCCATAACTTCAGCCAAAGTTCTTGTAGAGTATAGCTTCAACTCAGCTCTTACATCGCGCTTAAGGCCCTTAAGAAACGCTCCCTTCAAAACCTCTTCAGTTAAGTGTCCCTGTGTCGCAATTGCAGTCTCAAATTCGTCTCGATATTCCTCTATGGTGTTTTTCTGCTTCAAACTGAATAAAGGCCCCAGGGGATCCTTGACCATGTCTGGCTGGAAGCATCTGGTCAAAGCTTGAGTAAAAGAGTTCCAGTTTTGATGCGTAGCCTGCCTCTCCCACCACCGAAACCAGCTGAGAGCTTGGTCTTCCATTGCGAGCACCGCTACATCAATTTTTTCCTCTTCTTCCGTGTTATTCAATCGGAAGTAGCGATTTATCCTCATCAACCAACCGCTAGCATCGCTTCCATTGAAGATAGGCAACTCAATCTTCCTTCCTGTGTGGTGTTGATGTGGATGACTCCGGTGAGGTCCGAGACCCTGGGGAGAGCCGGTAGGGTTCGACTGATTATCTGAACCTCCTGAGCTATCATCATCCCTCGCATGTCTACGATGATGTGATCGATGCGAGTCACTGGATCGATGCGAGTGACTGGATCTACGCGATCTATGTAAAATCTGGTTCTGCAATTCCACGATGTTTGCTTGTAACGAGGCCTGCATCGCCGCCATGTTATTCTGTAATTCACGCATACTCCTATCCATATGTGTTTGCAATTCTCTCCGATTCCGTCCAAAATCCGCCATATCTCACTCAACTTCGTTCAATCTACCTTCCATCTTTGCGCGCGTAATTCTCATCCAGCGATCGATGCTGCTCTGATACCAATTGATAGACATCTCCAAAAATCCAGAGCAATTACAGAAAGATTAAGAAGAACAGATGAACATTTTTATTGAATCAATATGAACCGTACAGAAATCTCAGGCCGAAGCCTCCTAAATAAGCCGAAGCTTCCCAAAGATAGAGACAGCCAGTCTCAAATCTTCCCAAGTGCCGAGTCCAAATCTAAAAACCGCCTCCCCCACTTCCCTTGCTATCTACTTATTTATACTAGACTCAAACACTTCTTATTATTAATACTTCTAATAAGCCCGGTCCGTTGCTATTATTATTAGTCTACTATTAGGCCCAGGTTCCTATTACGCTTATCCTCTCTTTGTTCAATTTGATTTTTTCCCACTTGATTATTTTCATAAATGCAGCTATTACTTTTACTGAAGTGATTGTTATTAACATGATTATGTTTCTTTCAGTGTATTTATTTCGGAAAATTAATCGAAGTCTTTTTGTCGTGCAGGAGGTTGTTGATCGAAGATGCGAAATCAACTTTTAGTTCAAAAGCTCCTGCATCATTTCAATGAATTACAATTTACAATACTAAGGTATGTCCGATCCTAAAAGACTTAATTCTTTTTACATAATAGCAATACTATTGGAGTTTTGCTTTACCGCAAAGGCTCAACCCCTAAATTGCATAAGTCACAATCTATGACTTATTTCACCTTATTTTTTTTCCATAACTCAGCGGTTCCGTCATTTTCGTGCTCTCTCAAATCAGTAATGGAAGTCTACATTCCAGAAACACTTGAGTTTTACTATGTGTTATTATGTTCTGGAAAAATTGTTTCCCTAGAGAAAATAAAGAATTTGTTTGCATAGTACTCCTCCATTCTCATTGAATACTCAACAAGGAATCAGTCCTACTATGCTTTAGAAAATAAAGAATTTGTTTGCATAGTACTCCTCCATTCTCATTGAATACTCAACAAGGAATCAGTCCAATCTCTTGTAACTCAACGAGAATTTGTGACTCTGAGCTTCTTTTTAGAATTTCTAAGAACGAGAATGTCCTTGGATATTTTTTCAATCTAAGTTCTTAATTGCGTAACTCTTGATTTTTTTTTGTGATCGGATTTATGTTCAACTAATGTTCTTAAAAATGGTTACTCTAAGATATATTTCTAATTCCGATTTAATATTTTTTTTTCATTTATGATTATAAATAGTTGACTTGGGAATATGGTTTAGAATAGGTTATTTACTTTATGGTTTTTTTTATAAAAGCGGAATCAACTATTATTAATAAAATCATTGTTCAAATACAACAAATATAACTTGGTGGATTATCAAATTAAAACCAGCCATCAGACATAGAAATAGCGCCTAGCTAGTTGCTAGCTAGTTGAAGAGAATCTTATTCAACATCAATGTGATCCCATCCAACACTCTTATAGAAAGTGCTTCAGCCTCCTTAGGGAGATTTTCTCCGGGCTTGTGAATAGCTCCCCCGGCTAGAAACAATCCTTCGTTATCTCTGGCAACCCATCCAAGTCCAATAGCACCAGATCTGCGATGGACAGCTTCGTCAACATTGACCTTATTTCAACCTGCCTCATGTCTGACCCAAAACGAGGCCACTGGAGCTACCTGTTTAGCCGTTGAACTCCCCACCTGGGCTCGTCGCCAAGCTTCCAGAGACGAGTTTCAACAGCTGCAATTCTCGCCACAGAAACAGCTATGTTGTTCCACAATTTCTCGTTTCTGCTTCTCCAAATACTCCAGAGATACACGACAAAGCTGCCTCAAAAATTCTCATCCCGCATCTAAAAATCCTTCTGTCCAGGCCACAAAAGACTGCCCTGCAACTTGTAAGTTCCAATTTAAAGTTCACCATAGTTGTTGAGTCACTGAACACTCCATAAAGAGGTGTTCATCACTTTCGTTTTCAACTGTACACATAACACAAATCGGTGAACAATTAACTCTTTATGAATGAAATACAAGGAACTAGCTACTCTAATATTTAGTGAAGGTTGCAGCATCAGTATTTGCATTTCAAGAGCCAGATATATGCACCTTGGTGTTTGTTTAAAAACACGTACGTGAAACACTATTTTTTTTCTATTATTCTTTTTATAAAACTTCAAGAGCTAGATGTATACTTTTTAAACTTTATTAAGGAAAACCCAACCATGTGCCTACAACAATTTTTTATATGTTAATAATAAAATAGAAATAGTGAGTTGTATATGAATAAATCCATATGGCAGAAAAAAATGTGACATTTTATACCCAGCCACTATTTTTGAAAATTTTGTGACTATGATCATGGATACATTTGCAATGTAGTGAACATGATTTTTTACAACTAGATTAAGGGTCCAAGGGCCTTTTTTTTACAAAAAAAACTACCATTGATTTAACAAAGCTTTATCAAACAGCTTTTTTTGCTTGTGTTGTGCAATAGTATTTCGTATATGTACAACAAAATATGGACACTTTTTGTATATATGCACATAAACACTACCACAAGCATAGGTATGAACCCTCCATAAATTTAGATCTTTTCTCATGCATGTGGAAAGTTCTGCAGAAAATTATCTGGAAAAAATCTTTTTATTGACCTGTCTTATTTACCACCCTGCATCTTTACTAAATGCCGGTGTAGCTAATGGGGCAATGTCTTGCTCGGATTCAGCCCCAAGTTTGATAAAAATGTTTTACTTTATTTGTAGATAAAATAACTTTTAAAAAAAATACTATGGGAATGCGTTACTTTATTTGGTCCTTCCAACATGATTATCCCCATCTTACTGTACGATGATTATTGAAATATTGTTTCAATCTTTGATTTTCCTCATCTTACTTAGCAGCGTTATAAGTTTGGGACATGTATTTTTTTTTTTGCTTTTCTAAATTCTCCGATTTCGGTGAAGATTATATAGTTGGGTTGAAATGTTGTTTACAGTTTCTAAGAGTATGACATGATTGTGAAGTGAAATTAACGATCTTGGTTCTATTTATATATGCCAAGGTAGTGTGGCAGGCACATTTTCACTTAGTTTTAATCCTAAAATATTTAGGATTTTTTTGCCACTTCAGACTTGTTGATTATTTGGCGATTTTGTCTATTATTGGTTGTTGGCTGCTGATATTTGATGCTTTAAATTTCACTTATCTTTCACAAATTGCTCGAGGCTAATAACTCAATTGATATAGTAATGTGGGCATGTGGCATATTACATGAAGGTGCACATAGCTTAAATTTGCATTTCATTACAAGATCAATATGCGTGACTTACTACTGCCTATTCACACGTAATTTTTTCAACAAAATACTACATGCAGCTTTCTAACTTGGAAAATTAACACCCATTTTCTTGCTTATTTGAGATCTATGTAATCCCATAGAGATCCTATGTCGTAGCTTGCTTAGAGTATATTCCCCGCTTTGAGATGTTTGTGTTCTTCCCTCTCAGGATGGAGAAGAATAAGAAGACTGCTTCATCTGAGAAAACTGGTACCTTCACCGACTATTATGTAATTGATCCAAAGCAGCCCCAGCCCCAGTCCCAGGTTATGATGAATAGTAAGATGATGATAAAAGGAAGGTAGATGTTGACATCAACATAGTTCTCACTTCTTGAAGAGGTTGAAGAGATGAGTAGGGAGGAGGAAGCAGTGAACCAGAAAACAGAGGGTAGAATAAATGAAGAACATAAAGAGGTGAGTGCACAGAAGGTGTCTGAGAAAGAGGTACGTGAGTGCACAGAGGTCTTCGGCTGAGATACATATCAACAGAGGAAGATTTTCCTGAGTATGAGGGCTATTCATCTTCACACAGAAACCTGGGGAATTAGATGTAAATTGGTAACACATGAACGAGGTTTGGTTGTCTTTCGGATAAAAAACAAATGAAGAAGATTGAACAAAAGTACTTATGGAGGGGCCTAATGTTGTCACGGGGAGAGCACTAATGTTAAAAAATATGCAGGCACGGTTTAGTTATGATGATGAGGAGTTCTTGAGAGTACCCATGTGGACTATACTGCCTCAAACTACCTATGGATTGTTGGAAGGAGGAGATATTAGGAAGATCGCTTCAAGAGTTGGCTTGCCTATATTCAATCACGGTATTACTAGTGAGTAGTGACAACTGACAAGATGAGATTGGATTATGCTAGAATATTGGTGGGAGTTGATGCTTCTAAGCCTCACACTTTGTTTGTCGATATCAAGCTTCCCTCTAGGCAGAATAGAAGACAATTCATCATCTATGAGACCTTCCCTAATTACCGTTTTCACTATAAAAAGCATGGACATGATGCTTTTACGTGTAAGCCCCTCCACCAGCTAGAAAGAAAAAAAACAATTGGGGAAGGATCATATAGTTTACTACACCACAGATTCAATTGGGGAGATCTTAACTCTGGTAGACACTGAGCTGTGGGAGAACAAGGCTGATGATATTGTAAAGGATGATGCGGTACCAGAACCCAGTAAATATCGAAGGAGCTAACATCTTACCTAATCCTTGTGAGGAAGTTTCTGCTATAAAAAGGGAAAAAGAGAAGGTTGCTCGGGAAGAGAAACGGGAAAAGGAAACACTATTTATAGCATTTTTCATTGAAGCATCTAACCACACACTTTGTAGATATTCTGGCTTTGTAGTTTTGGCACTTATCCTCGGAGGATTTAGTTTTCCAAATATTGGGGACACCCTACTATGTGTGAACATATCTAAAACAAGTGTTCCAAATATGATGAACTTGTTCCTCACGATTTCAATCACTAGATGATGACTCCACTCAAAACTAAATTGCTGGATTAATTCGAAACTTGTTCCTCACGATTTCCATTAAGAGTCTCAGGGAATAAGAGATAAAAATTTCTCCAAGTAATAGTGCATATTTCATGATGAATATAATGAGTGTACTATTACAAACTTTTAATATTTTAAATATTCTGCACTACATTTGATGTATTAGAAATTAAATTAGAATCCGGAAAATTGTATTAGAAATTAAATTAGAATCCGGAATATTTTGGGGTAAAAGTATCCACAATATTTTATAAGTGCATTTAGTATAACAATTGTCACATATCATACAAGTATTTCATTTTTGTTTAAACAAATATATTCTGCAAAAATATTTCAATATGCATCTTACGTTAAAAAACAAAATACAAAAAAACATGTCCCGCGCAGCGTACACGTGAAATACTAGTTTAAATGAAATTCTACTCGCCATGTTTTAGACATGGGTGAATTAGGGTTGGCCACTTGGCCTGTGTCGGGTCGGCCCGATCTGCCCGGCCACCCCGATTCAGGCCCAAATATTTTTTTTTTGAAAAATTTTATGGTTGGGCTTAAGGATGGACTGCGCCCAAGTTGACCAGCCAGGCCCGGCCCGTTACTGTATTTTCTTTCCTTGTGTTGGGGGTGGTAGGCTTGTTGGGTGGGGTGTTTTGGCCGGGTTTGGAGGGTTGGGGTAGGAATTAATTAGAAAAGCAAAAAAAATTATATGATGATATTCATGATTGTAATAAGACCACACAAGCTGGAGAAAATATGTATACCATCTGGGCTTGGACCAAACCGGGTCTGAGTCCAGGCCGGGCCTAGGCCCAGTCAGGCCTTTTGTATTTGGGAGAAGGCCCGAGACTGGCCCGGGTTGCCACCGGGCCCAGTTCGGGTTGGGCCGTTTCTCGCTCCGGGCCGTGTTGTAATATTTTTTTTTTCTTTCCAAACTACCCACTGACCCCCCCCCCTCCGCCCTGCACCCCTCCTGACCCCCCCCCCCCCCCCCCAAAAAAAAAAACATTAAGCCCTACCCGGGAAGCCCAATAAAACTGGAAAAACAAAAAAACAAAACAGTTGTGGGCCCAAACCGGGCCTGGCCTTGCCGGGGTCCCCATTTCAGCAGCCCGAGCCCGCCCCGCTTTACCTTTCAAATCGGGTTAAGGACGGGTTTCGGACCCGAGGCACCGGGCTGGTCCAGTCCGGTCCCGCACAGTAGGTTCCATGCCTAATACCAACTTAATTTGAAATTCTAGAGCAATTTGATCCACATTGACATAATTTCAAATACTGATGCAGAATTCAGTTGCAATTGAAAAGAAAAATCAATAAATCATGACTGTTCGTTCCCTTTCCCTGGCCTGCCATCCTCAGAGATTGAAGAAAATGCAACTTGCAGCAAATTGTAGTGGTGGGAATGTGAGCTAGCAATTATAATGAGTTTTAAATGAAAGTGTAAGATGGAAAACAATATGATCACCAGCTTAGTATTATATGAAAGAATTTACACAACAGCATGGTCTGAACAAATGCCTTATCGAAAACGTACTCAAGTAACTAGCATATTAACACGACAGTATGATTGATTACAAATCAAATAGAAAGACTAGATCATGTTATCAGACTATATACTTCTGGATGACTGAAACTTGACTGCTTCCGGCCTGGACAATAATATGATCACCAGCTTAGTATTAATGCATAAACAAGGAATTTGAAAAAGTATCAATTAAAGACCTAAAATCTAGCTGACCTAGGAGGAATAGGAATGCAGTGCAAAAGGCCTGGGAGCATCTTCTGCTCTAGTTGAGTGAAAGAAAGACTGCCATAACTGCAATAAAGACTATAAATCATCACCGGTGCATCTAATTGGGGAAAGAAAATCAAATGAGTGGAAATTACCTAAAACTAGCCAAATAAGAAGGAGTGTACAAATTGAAGTTAAGAATTTTGATCTTGGAGCGTCTTCTTCTTCTGACAACTCTTCTGCATGGGGTCCTCCCGAACTTGAAACTTGGGAACTTGAATCTTCGGGACTTGAATCTATTGAAGAAACGCTTAAGTAGAGAAAGGGAAAAAGAATAAGAATAAATAACAAAATAACAATATACCTGAATTTTCTGACTCGGTTTCTTCCTGTCCGCCCTCGGGATAAGCAATTGCCCGCATCTTCTGAAGGCCGGGGTAAAACTTGGCTGACCTCTTCCTTCTCCTGAAACTTCTGTCGTTTCCGGCGGCGGCCGCCTCCGCCCCATCACTCAGAGTGAGCTTCTGGAAAGAGTTGCGTGTAGTAACTCTCCCCTTTGCCTTGGGGTAGAACTGAACATCCATATTGGTGGACGCGAATGGGGGGCGGAAGTGGACGATGAAATCAGTTGGAAATCACGTTTAAATAGTTCCATTTTGCTCCTCCGAGAACAACCGGAATCGTTCAAGAACGCTGAAATCAGTTGGAAATCCGTTGTGAGTTGAAGAAGTGAACGATGAAATCCAGTTGAAGAAGTGACCGACCCGGATTGCTCATATACTCGTATTTCGTTTGGGATAGAATTCCCCCAGTGGGCTGAACTGTTGGGCCACACCTAATTTTTCTCATTTATATGTTTCTCATCCCAAATGCAAATGTAAAATATAGGATGTTTTTACTAATTTGTCCCATACCACATCAGACCAGATCATATTAGATCAGAACATACCAGACTTGCGTAGTTATAAGAATACAAAAAAACCAGACCAGACCAGTTCAGATCAGATCAGGCCAGCAAATTACAGTCTAAGTAAAAACATCCATAGTGTCCCCATCTCAAATAAAATTGTCATCTCATAATTTTGATTTATATAATATTACGATAGTTATAAATTTTAGACGTTTATGAAACTACTTTTAGCAAAGAACATTTTTATATCATAAATAATTTCCAATAACAAAATATAGTTGACCAAAGTTTTAAAAATGACAGGTTTTTTAGACGGAGCTAGTATATATTTAGGATATGTAGAGTCGGTTTGGTAACTCTCGTTCTTGACTTTTCTCGCAAATACATACCAGTAACCTATGATTTTGATCGTTGAATTATGTATTAATAAAACTAAGTGATGCTAGAGTTACTACTATGGCCGAATTGGCTGAAATAATTCATCGTAAAGAACGATTTTATATACTCTTATTTTGTTTTCTTTATTTTATTACTAAAAATATTTTATATGCATAATTTTCCCGTGATTAAGTAAATTCAGCTCAATCAGACACTCCAACTAGAGCTTCGACAATTTAAATCGATTCAGCGTGTTCACCCTTTTTTGAAGTATTGACATGTGTTTTTATTAAAATCTCACATCATTATATTACATCATTATCATCTTATCTTAGGAATAATGTATTTGTGCACTCCCTAATTACCCTAATATTCGGATTTGCTTTGTGACGCAATACTACTACAATGTATTCTATAAATATATACTACCTCCGTCCCGTTGGAAGGTTCCCGTTGCAAAACGGCACGGTTATTTAGGTGATAATTAAATAAAGTATTCGGGGTATATTTTTGAGAAATAATTTTAATAGGTGTTTGTTATAATGTGTTAGTATTGATAAATGTGATGTTATAAATGTATTATTTTTGAAATTTTAGGACTAATTTTTCAATTAAGATTGTTAATTGTTTCCTAAAATGGAAATGAGAACCTTCTAATGGGATGTCCCAAAAAAGAAAGTGTGAACCTTCTATCGGGACGGAGGGAGTATGTTTTAATTATAACTAATGTTGTTGTTTTGTTGTTGTTGTTGTTGTTTTTATTATTATTATTAATGCTCTGGTCTATTACGGTCTGGTCCGATAAATGTCTGGTCTATGTGTAATTTATAATTACGGAAGTCAAGTCTGATCGGGTATGTTCTCTTTTAAATCTGGTCTGGACTGTTTAAGTTTGCTATGGTCTATTGGATTCTCGTCTAGTCTAATTTGGGACCGAAAATAGTCCATGTAAAAACATCCTAAGATGTCTGGCTTAACGGAACCCCAAACTGGGCGGTCCCGATCCCGATTCTACTCCCAACGACAATTTTTTTTTTTTTTAAATTGAAGGGGTGGGCAGGGAGGTCCTGGGAACACATCAGATTGTTTTATTGCCTGGGAAGCAAGGATTAACCCTACTTTCTCCATACTTTCTCAAGTACAAACTATTATGATACAAGTGTCTTACTTCATTCCGTGTGGATCCAATGAGGTCCTGGGAACACATTACAATCTTTTATTGCGCGCCTGGGAACCAAGGATTAACACTACTTTCTCCGTACTAGAAACAATCCTTCGTTATCTCTGGCAACCCATCCAAGTCCAATAGCACCAGATCCGCGATGGACAGCTTCGTCAACATTGACCTTATTTCAACCTGCCTCATGTCTGACCCAAAACGAGGCCACTGGAGGCTGGAGCTACCTGTTTAGCCGTTGAACTCCCCACCTGGGCTCGTCGCCAAGCTTCCAGAGAGGAGTTTCAACAGCTGCAATTCTCGCCACAGAAACAGCTATGTTGTTCCACAATTTCTCGTTTCTGCTTCTTCAAATACTCCAGAGATACACGACAAAGCTGCCGCAAAAATTCTCATCCCCGCATCTAAAAATCCTTCTGTCCAGGCCACAAAAGACTGCCCTGCAACTTGTAAGTTCCAATTTAAAGTTCACCATAGTTGTTGAGTCACTGAACACTCCATAAAGAGGTGTTCATCACTTTCATTTTCAACTGTACACAGAACACAAATCGGTGAACAGTTAACTCTTTATTCTCAGTTTATTCGCAGTCGGAAGGCAACCAGAACACAGCTGCCTAAATAAGGCTTTCACTTTTGGAGGTCAATGTAATCTCCGCTTCTGGAGGTCAATGTAATCTTTGTCCAAGCGAAATTCTGTACCACCGCTTCACTGTTAGTCTGAAAACGATAAGCACTCTTAACCGTATACTGCCCGTGCTCTTCCCAAGGCCAAATAAAACTATCTGGAATTTATCTCAAGCTCACCGCAATTCCACGAATCATCTATTTGTCTCATGAGTACAAAATTCAGAAATAATATCTATTTCCCAGCCAGGAGACTCCAAACTTAATAAACCCTTTACTGTGATGTCTTCCAGTCCGTGCACCACCTCTGACTCCACTCTCATATTTTCTAAATTCGGTAGCCATGGATCTTTCTAACCCTTAATCAAACTCCCATCACCCACCCTCCAACGAAATCCCTTTTTAACCATCCCTTTAGCCTCCCAAAGACTTCTCCAAATAAAAGAAGGGTTGTGGCCAACTTTAGCCTCCAAAAAAGAATTTTTGGAGAAATATCTAGCGCGAAAAACGGAAGCTTCTAAGCTGTTTTGATTTTGCATAAAATCCCACACTTGTTTCCCTATCATTGCCAGATTGAACTCCTTAAGCTTTCGGAAACCCATACCTCCCTTTGACTTTGGTGAAGACATTCCCGCCCACTCTTTCCACTTTATACCACGCCCGGATGAGCCAGTCCACCAAAATTTATACATTTACCTTTCCAGCTCCGCATAAAGCTCTTGAGGAAATAAGAACACCTGCATAGCATAGCTGGGCATAGACAGCACCACGGCTTTTAGAAGGACCTCACGTCCAGCTCTTGAAAGAAACTTATGATTCCAACTATTAAGCCTTTCTTTAATAAAGGCCAAGACTTCCTTCTTACTCCTTCCCACAAGCGATGGCAGATTTACTTTATGGTTTATTACCTGGAGACTGAACAAGCAGTAGAAAGACAATCACTTTCAATAAGATGAATAAAGGCTTGTTTATTAGCAACATGTGAAGTGCTTCATATATTGCTAATATTTTTTTTTGGAAACTTGATCCATAAGTTGTTGTGATATAACATCTATTTCCTGCTACAAAATTCCACGCTACTACTCCAACTAAAGGGTAGGAGGGAGAAAACAACTTCATTACCGGGTGGACTATTGAAATGCAGCCTGCTACAACTTGTCTACCACTTCAATCCCTAAAGAGGATTTCTCCATTAACCTTATTTCCCCATGCTGCCATGTTAATGGCACAAAGAACATTAAATTTTATAAAAAAAGAAATATATGAATGAAATACAAGGAACTAGCTACTCTAATATTTAGTGAAGGTTGCAGCATCAGTATTTGCATGTCAAGACCCAGATATATGCACCTTGGTGTTTGTTTAAAAACACGTACGTGAAACACTATTTTTTTCTATTATTCTTTTTATAAAACTTCAAGAGCTAGATGTATACTTTTTAAACTTTATTAAGGAAAACCCAACCATGTGCCTACAACAATTTTTTATATGTTAATAATAAAATAGAAATAGTGAGTTATATATG